>OW387023.1:137105219-142105219 GCA_936439885.1 Nowickia ferox | reverse complement strand
CAAATTTAAAATCAATTAAGGCAGTTTTAGAATTTTTAAGTAATACCAAAAGGTTAACAAAATAGTTCTCTTATTCTCTAGAGAATGTATTATTAACATACGAGTAGAGTAGTTTGTTCTTTTGTGACGTTTTTTAGAGCAGATTTTGATAATTTATATAGTTTTTTTTTAATTTTAATATGCTTAACCACACTTTTTGGAGCGCAAGTTCCTTATCAGATGTTTTAGATTTTCAGTGTTGCCGTAATTTTCCGTGGAAGTTCTGGGGAATCTGCAATATTATTTGTATTTTCGCTAAACGGTTCGTGACTTGACCAAGTGGTTCATGGCAGTGATAGCTGAAGGTATCTTTGCTAACTAATATTATAAATTATTTAACGGCTAAACCACGGAACAGATTTTGATGAAATTTAGAACATATGTAGATGGATCTTAGTTTATGAAAGCATATGGCTATACACATTTTCAAAAATAGGAGCACGAAGAGTGGCCTCATTTCCAATGTTCTATGCATGTATTGTATATTATATTAAGTGTGTTCATTTACTTTCCTATCAGAAACTTGCAACGAGAGAGCAAAGCAGAAATTTACAAAATTACTCTCCCAGGCGCGAAAAAGTAAATGCACGCTTTACTCGTACTCGTTATTTCTTTTCAATTAAAGTTCAAGCAATTACTACGTTTATACGCGCACTACAGTCGAAGCCGCTTTACTGAAAAATATCGGATTACGCAGCTAGTTTTATTCACTTCGCTTTAGCGAAACATCGCTTTACTGAAAATATCGTATTACTGAAAACCAAAAGCAAGCCCACAACTACGTTTTGTATGAAACTTACTTCGCTTTAATGAAAAAATAAACAATGACAAATTTATTTATTAGAAATCGATTGCATAACTTAAGGCTGAAAAAGTTGTGCATGTTTTGTCCGTTAAAAAATTAAATGGCAAAATGTATTTGTCCTTTTCGCTCTTACGTACTTTATTGTATTTTTCTATTATATTGCCAATGCAAGTGGCTAGACATTTTCGAGGAATTCGTGAACAATTTCAACAACAAAATGTGCACATATGCATGAGTATGGTGTGTATTAAGTTAGTTGGGTATTAATTGGGAACAGAAACAGACGTAGTTTCTGTTTGCTCTATTTGGAATAAAGCTTAAGACAAAACTGATTAAAAACCAAATAAATAAAATGTCTGAAATACGGGTTTTGGTTATTTCCAGTAAAGCGGAGTCGACTGTATTTGCAAATAAAAATATTTGCGAATATATTCACTCACTTTTTATGCGGCATTGTAAATGTATAAAAACTTGGTAGCACTTCTATAGAAATGTTACTTACAAAAAAATTGTGTAAATGTATAAAATAACAAATATCAATTTGTTTTTATTGTCATTATTTTCTTCATTGATAATATTATTTTTTGCAATATTTACCAATTAGGAAACATTTGTAAGTGTGGCAACCTCAACCATTTTATTTGCAAATAGAGCGTTAATCGTGAAATAGTTTGCTGAATTAGTAAGTCACAATATAAACAACAATATGGCAACAATTAACAGTTTTATTTGCTCCTACGTTTATACGCACGGTTGCAAAGCAAAGTTACTGCTTTTAGCTCTCTTGGAAAAAATTGTCAAATCCGCCTTGTCGCGTCTGTACCTGTACTTTACCTATTAAGAAAAATTAAAACAACATTTTCATATTTCAAAAATCTAGACATTAACGGTCTTCTTTCACCTTCATTTCATAAATTCATAATAAAATTTCGCTGAACTACCTATGTACATACATTTTTATAAGTGCCGTGCCCGTTTCTCGCTGACATTTGCTTATATCTTTTTACTATATTATCGATATCGCCCAAAATTTTTTGCTAAATATACTACTCCTTCAGTGCTTTAAAACACTTAAGATATACATTGGATCTTTCCATTCCTTTCTTGTTTTTTTGCTCAACTAAAAGTGTACGAATGTCGCTTCCATCGCCTGGGAATTGCTCATTTGTCAAAAACGTAATAAGAATGTTGCTAAAAATTTTTTATTTCATTATCATAATACAAAAATATTATATGCTCTAATTTTTTTTTATATGCAATTCTTCTCTTTTTCTATAATAAAATCCACAACACGCATCACAAAAAAATTTATTGTTTTTATTACCGCAAACGGTCAAGGCTGCCCTGAGGCCATCTTCCATTTTATTAATTAAACAATTAAAGATAAAATAATTTTACAATAAGATCGTCAAAAAAGATTTTAATGTTTTTCATAGTTCTAAAAGAAACAAAACTTATAAGAATCAAATGAAGAAAAATTAAAGATATCTCTTGATAAAATTCTTATAGATTTTTATATTAAGCATGTGTATCTTGGCAGGTTTTTTTTGTAACATTATGCTGTCACTAGACGCTTAAGCTATTAAACAAAATTTAATTTAATTTTATTTATTTATGGTATTAAGGAATTATAGACGAGGATAAAAAACAATTTAATCTCGTACCTCGAAATGATACAGCATAGTCATAACCAAAGGAATAAGTAATCTCCTTAATTATATTGTTTGTTAATGTTTTTTTTTTCGACTTTCATAAGCATATTTTTCTTAATGTCATTGAGTATATTTTCAGGCAATGTACCTTCTCCTCAAATTTGTTCTCGAACCAATTAACGAATACTGTTATTTGTTTAACATTACTCTGTTAACTGTAAAATAAGACTGGTAAGATATATGGTTTGTGTCTTTGCTAAATATTCTAATCCAAATTAACCTTCAGCAATATATCAATTTTGTTCTTTTAAAACCTTTTGGCTTCCTACCTTTATTCTAACTGAATTATTCATAAAAAAATATTTCAGGTTTATTAAGCTCTTATTTAATATCAGCCCAATCATGAATATTCCCACGGAATTTAATGCTCACGGAGAATAATTTTCGCGAGAAAATATTCCTCCAATCATAAATTCCTTGGGAACAAAAAAGAGTAATACGTGGCATCACCGTATTACGAAGCCAGTTGTTTTGCTTGCTTGCTGACATTTTGTTTCTCCCCATTTTTTTGAGTGAGAGAGTAAACAAAATTATTAAAATTCACCAACTTAAAAATACATATATGGATAAAACAAGTTTATAAATGATTTATTTGGGCATTATTTGTGTTTTTCCAAATAAAAGAACTTTAAAATACATGTTTACGTATATAAATTTTGTTTTAATGGAGTATTAACCATGTTTTTATGTAAACTCCCTTCTGTTTTGCAAGAGAAAGATTTTTAGTGAAAACAGCAAGTTCAATTGCGTTCATAATACCTCCTTTTTCCCCGGAGAGTTTTTTTATTCACGCATTTGGCAAAAAAAGGGGGAAAACAAATTCATGATAGGAGAAAAGGGAAAAGTGAGAAAACTCGTGCGGAATTTTTGTTTATGATTGGGCTGTATATTTCAATGGCAAATTTGTCACATAAACCTGTAATAAACCTAAAAAAATTTTTTGAATTAGACCGTGAATGTTTAAAACCAAAAAAAATTTTAGCAATTGTTACAATCACATTTTTCCAGTTAAACATCATAACGACCACAATTTATGGCAAAAGGAATGTGCAATATGTATCTGTAAATGACATTCCTTGTGTGTACGTGCTTAATGTCACTTAAAGTTGGAGTTCATTTCTAAAATGACATTAAATATCAAACGCATTAAATGTCATAAGCAAGTTTGGACTTGAAACCAAAATGTCAAAGTAACTTTAAACTTGAGCAAATCATAACATTACAAATCACAAATTAATAAATATGTGTGTATTTATATATTTAAATGGCTATACAGTGAAATAACAAGTATATTTTAGGTTCTGTTTTCCTTTACTATTTAAAATAGAGATGGTATCGTGAGCATTTTTGTCTTCTTTGAAAGCAGTTGCTCATGCACTCTCAAATAAGCTCTTGTTTTTAGGTCTTATGCTCACGGATTTACTGTGGAATATATAAGTAAATATTAGTCATTCATTTATGAAAAGTTACACGGAAAAAAATTAATGTTTTCTTAGAAGTTTTTTTTAAACGAAATCTGTGCATCTCTTAAAACCGCATTTTTAATAGTTGTTGATTCACAATATTTGATTGAAAAATTTTATTGTCCGCTTCTAAAAATATCAATTTTAAAATCTCCATTTTATCACTTATTTTTCTAAATTTTACATTTTAAAATCAAGTTTTTCTTGTGTTTTCTGCTTTAAATATTTCCAACTCTTTGCATTTAATGTCATCTTTTTTGAGTATGTCATGTGTGTCAATTTGTATGATCTAGCAAAAACCTAGTCACCATACCATCTCAAATAAAGAATTTAAGTGCAGGAATGTGTGTGCAAGTGCATGGAAGTGTGCCTCATAAATGGTTTATACTTCACTCGAATACAAAAACTTTTAACCCTTTTCATGTCATTATAATTGTGTGACTGACTGACTGGCTTTTTTTTATCATGCATTCTTATATTAATTTTTTTCTTAAACTTTTTTGTTTTTGTTGTATGTGTACTCGTATATGTTTGTTGACTGTTTGTCACATGACAAAAGAACAGTTGTAGACTAAAGGAACGAACAAAAAGTATGCGCCTGATGTATTTGTTAAGTGAGTTTGAAACAAACAGTTCAACAACTTTTCGCCCCCTTTCCTTTATCCTTTGAAATGAGAAATTGTTTTGAGTTCTGCTTTTCTTCTTTTAAACTTATGCATGTACGAGTATGCTGGCAATACAAGTGTAAGCTGATTCTTAAGGAGTAGAAGTATCATGTCGTAATATTTTCCACTTGTACGTGCATGAACATGTAACTGACTGAATCTTCATTCATGTGATAATTTTCAGGCTTCTTTATTTTTTTTTTTCTTTTACTTAACTTTAAAGGTCTATGTATTTTCTTTAAATATGTATGTACTCGTATATACGTATTTCTTATAAGATTATTTGGTTTTTTTTTGTGACATTTAATGTCAAATAATCATTGTTTTGGGATTAAAGTGTGGTGTTGGCATGCTTCCTTTACTCACGGAGGATTAAGAAAATATTCTCAGGTTCTTAATTTGTTAATCTTCATTTAAATGTTAAAAATAGTTTTTAATGAAAACATTTTCGTTAAAATTTATGTTAAAAAGTCTTGAAGAAGAAGAAGTCGTGGTCAAAGAAAAAGTATTACTTCTCTGAATAATACAAATCAAGGCTATTTCTCTACAAATATCGAGCCATAATCGTTAAAAAAGCGACACTTTTTTGGAATTCTTTTTTTTTTTAACGAAAATGGATTATTTACAATCGCAAATAAAAATTATGTCGCTTAAACTTTTTTTTAGTGGTTACTGCACGATATGTACAGTAAGATGTTTTTTTTTCAAAAAAATTATTTTTCTGTTATTTTTGCAACGAACTAAACGAAAAATGTTGATAAAATCTTGTTATTAAATCAAATTTTGTTTTGATTGAATTTTGTTAAAATAAAATTGTAATTATATTAAAAATTTCCCTCATATGAAAATTTTTTTTTCAGAAATTCCAAAAAAAAAAGAATATTGGTTCTTATTAAAGAGTTGATTTTTTTAATTGATTTTTGTTCAATTAAATTATATCAACACTTCCAGCCATACGAACAAGATACATTTTGTTACAAAATCTGCTTTCAAAATTAATTTCACAAGAAAATTTTCTTTTGTAGAAATTTAAAAAAATTCTGGTTTTATTGATTTTTGTTAAAATAAAGTTACATTCAAGATTTCAACCAATAAAAATCAATAAAATACATTTTTGTTATATTTTAAAAATTCCCCTTATATGAAAATTTTTATTTTTTGGAAATTTATTTAAAAAAGTATTTATTTTATATACAGTGCAGATTGGGTTAACGCAACTCTCCTCACCTCGATATTTGCAACACCCAAATTCTTAACATTCGTGACTCTGTTAACGCAACTTTTCAAAAAACAAGAACTCAATTAATGCAACTTTGCATAATTTATAATTTAGTTTTTCATAAAAAAATTCAAAGCTATAAACCCTTGTGCATGAATTCTTATGCTAATTTACAAAAATCATTTTGATTTACCGCTATTCTAGGAATGACAAAGAATTTTTGCGTGGTGCTTCTGTTTAAAAAATTCTTTGATTGTGAGCGGTTGTTCTAGTAAGATAAACAAAATGCCTGTACTAACACAATTTGTTAAACTAACAATAAAGCAAAAGAGCGAAATTCTGAAGAAACTTGAAAGTGGCATACTTGTGATTTACAATAAATAGAGTAGAATAGAAGTAGAATTAAAGAAAACGAGCAACTACTAAAGAAGTTCGTGGAAAATGCATTTATTTTAAAAGTTAACCTTTGATTCTTTAACAAACATTTTATTTGGTTTAAAATAAGCTTTTCAGTGGAAAAGAGGCATAGAAATTTTTTACCCGCTTTTCGCAACAAACTCAGTTTTCGCAACAGCCCAAAACTTCTATTGGTTGCGTTAGCCGAATCAGCATGTATTTTAATTTTTATTATTTTTGTAACAAAATTTTTACATCGTAGCAAATCAGTAATATTTTTCTAAATTTACCAAAAATATTTCATGTTAAGGTAAATTTTATTTCAAATCAATTTATCAAAATCGAAATTATTTAAAAGTTAATGTTGTTGAAATTTTTTGTTGAATTTTCGATATTTCGCTCTATTAAATCAAAAAATTCCTTTAGCAGTTGAAAAACTTAACATTGATTACGTAATAATATATTATATTAAAATAAATGTTCCAACGTTTAACTTTCGAGTTTCTATTACAGAAATTTCCTATTAAGGGAAATTTCACTTTAATCGAATGTTATAAACACGATATTACGATTTTTGCTAAACTAAAAAATTCATTTTTAGAAAAGCATTAAAAATTAAAAAAAAAAAAATTATATCGGGTTATGAAACAGACTTTAAAAACAGAATGTTTTTCCGTTCTGCTAGTGTTGGTCATAAAAAATTTCCTCAAAGATTATCACATGTAATTTGGTTTACAAATAAATACGAACTTTGGTCTAATCGAATCATTAAAAAATTTTTAACTTTTTGATAAACGAATAAAGAAAAATTTCCCTTTGAGTGGAGGCAAAAATTAATAATCTTAAAAATTTCCCTCATCTATAAATTTTCAGTTAAAATTTGCACCAAATCAGGGAAATTTCTCTATTTTTTCTAACCAATCTCTCCAATTAAGGGAAATTTTATTTCAATCTAATTTCATAAAAAGAAAATTTTTAAAATTTAACATCTACAAGTTAAGGAACATTTTTGTTAAATTTTTAAAATAGCCTTCTAAGAAAAAAAATATTTTAGAAATTTAGAAAAAAGACATTAAATTTTCTAAATTTCCCTTCGCCGAAATTTCTTTTTAGAAAAGCAGTAAAAAATAAGTTATAAAAAATTAATTTTTGTTTAAATAAATCTAAAAAATAAAATTTCCCTTTTAGGGAAATTTGAGGGAAATTTTATTTTTACTTAATTTGTTGTCCTGTGTTCAAGCGAATTTCTATTAAATTTAATAAATTTCCTTGAATGACAAAAATTTCTTTTACAGGGAATGTCTTAAAAATAGAAGAAATTACAAACAAAACAAAAACAAACAAAACTTTGTCGCAAAGTTGAGTAATTTGGTAAGTTAGTTAAATATTCTCTTCAGGGAAATTTCTATTTTGAGGATATTTTATTTTGTTTGCATTTTTTTTTAAATAAATTTTTTGGGAATACAATCTTACTCCTGTTTGTGTTAAGACGTTGACGATGCCTTCTATACTGATTAGATAAGTCGAGCTTTTCACTCAGTCGATTCTCAGACTTAATCTATCGCATTGCCACTTCTTTGCCAAATAAAACTTTAAATCGCTTTAAAAGCAATTAAAAATTGTAAACTTGCAAACAATTAGTCATTCAAAACATATGGCCCATTATCACTTCCTGTTTTAAGGAAGAATATTTTACATTATTTTTCCTCCTTTTGCCAAATTTGCCGAAGTACTCGTTTTCTTGTAATTTGTTTTCATAAATAATGACTGGATAAAGTATGATATGGTACATTATTCAACAAAAGTAGACAAACACAATAAGGAAAATCATTTGTTACCACGTTATTCAACAACGAGCCTGTTTTTTTTTTTGCTTTCAACAAACATTTAATTCTACGTCATTATAATGAAATGTTTTCTAGTTCTCTTAAAATTTATTTACTTTTTTTGTCACACTCATTTGTACCTTTTTGCATAATATTTTGTGTGTGTGTGTGTTTTTTTTTGTTTCACTAATTTGTCTTGGGCTGCTTATCGTTTGCATGCAAACACAACTCTTAGTCTGCTGCCAAACAATCAAAGAGGTAGACAGACACCAACAGGAAGGACGCTGGCACAAGTGGCAGACATAAAGTCATTCAAATGCTGTGAAATGTATGTGCATGCAAGTATGTATTTATATGTAAGTGTGTGAGCACAAGCTTTACTGCTTTGTTGTTTTTTTTTAAATTTTGACGCCAACAAGAAATCAGCTTAAATTACTTGATATATGAGTGCTGTTGTTGTATGTATGCGTTACAAAAACAATAGCAAGGATGTAGGATGTTGTTTTCTTTATGCTAGTGTTTATGCATGTGTAAATGTGTTAAAAAGTTGTTTTTGCTTCTTTTTTTCTTCTGATTGTTTGTTGTTAGAAACGTATTTCATTATGTTGGTGTGCGTGCATATCCGTTTCCTTAAAAGTTTATCTAAGATCAGTGTGTTAGGTGTGCGTGTTACTTTACGACTATGAACAATAATATTACTACAGCTCCCCATTGGTTTTGTTACTTGTTGTAGGTGTATTGTAATTTAAATTTAATATGACCGAGTGAATATATTAGAAATGGTAGTATGAGCTACTTTTCACTCACGTTAATACTAGCTGGTGAGCAAAAAAAAAAAAAAAATGCTTACACGTGCTCCAGCGTGGATTTTGGTGAAAATCAATTATTTTCTCTCGCTAACGAGATAAAATTTGCAGTTTTACAACTCTGTATTTGTGAGAATGTCAAAAAAATCAATGCTTTCTAATTCATAAGAATTCTGCTGCACTCGTGTTTTCATAAAAACAATTTTTTATAACTCCTAAAAGTATGCACGAAATTTTATTAAGAGCATCCTTTATTAAGCAATTTAGCCACATGCAGCGTTGCCATAATATCTTTTTTGAAAAACTGTAAATTAAGAAAAAAAACTGGGCTTAAATCGTCACAGCCGTGATCATATCGTCAATCGTTCGAAAACAAATTAGGTGATACGTCAATCATAAAATAAAAGCTGAATTCGATTTCAGTACGTTCACGTATGTCATAATCCAAAAATTATGTTTTTACGTGACGAGTTGTACGTTCACGGATGTGCCAATTCGACCTCTCATTTTCAGGTGAAAAAACTGCACATAAAAAATTCCTTGGTATTTTCCATATACGAGTATTAGGTAAGTGCCCTTAACTCTACGTCTATACCTGATATATTTTTATCATGACTTGATAATTTGAGGTGTTTTTCTTAGTTGTAAATTTATGCCCTAATTCAGTAGGAAGATTTAGGACGTTTTCGTTTGAAAATACTTTTGAGTTCTTGTTTTTGAATTTTATAAATTTTCTTCAAAAATGGTTGTTGTCTTTGATAATGAAAAATAAAAATATTATTATATTTTTATAACATAAAAATAAAACTAACTGCCTGTTCCAGGATGTCACTCATTTTCGTTCGCAAACGTTTTAAACGACAAACAGCTGTTTTGCGTTCCACTAAAAGCCTTTAGCACGACAAGTCGAAAGAAAATGAAAGCGAATACACGAACCTTCTAGCATGGGCAATAAATAATAATTGTTTTTAAGAATCACAACTGCCGCTTTCTTCGTCCATAGACAAGACGATACAATCGTCGAACAGAATTAGGCTATTAATTTTGATTTGGAATTTTTTTTAACATGTAGGGAAGTACCCCCGATATCAGAATCCGTATCAAGAATTTGCAGTTGGATCAATAAACTAAAAAGAATAGAATTAAAGCTGTTTGGATAAAAAAAAAAAAAAAAAAAAATAATGCAGAAAAATATTTGTTATAAAATTTTACTGCAAGTCATCAGCAGAAATTAGTCGAAATTTGAAATAAAGGGATTTCATACTTTTTCAGGCTTAATTTTAAGACATTAAATATAATCTGCGTTTTGTGTAAAATGTCCCAAAGAACATTTCAACACTTCAACTGTTCTAGTAAAAGGGACTTAAATAAAATGTAAAAAAATATTCAGCGCAATATGTTTGCTCGAAATTCGCCTTAAGCCGAGAAAATTCGGGATTGTTGCACTCATTAGCAAATTGTGATCAACCAATAAATTGAAGCGTATAACGCAACGTGTGGACTTTCAACTTAAGCGCTGAGATTGTATTTGTTCGAAGGAACGCAAACAAGCTGCAATAGATGATTGATTCTCGCTGCATAAATAAGCAATATTAGTTTTTATATTTGTGATTTGATTAGGCTAAAGTTCGTATCTTTTTGCAAGTTTTTATTTTTGTTAGTTTTTATTTTATAGCTTGGGTTACGCTAAAGTTTTGTTAGGTTTAATTTGTTAAAACCAGACATATTTTTTTTTGCCATCTGTTTCTAATGGTAGTCGTACATCGTCATCAAACTTTGTCATATTCATGCGTGTAATGGCTGTAACTTTAATTTAAACTTAAGCTCTTTACTAAGTCTCACGAGGAAAAAGAACTAAGAAATATCTACTCTACTCTATGGTGGTAATGCACGTATGAGTTACGGCTTCAGCGACAATGAAATTATCCTCACACTCCATTCTCAACATTATCTTTGTGTTCGTCCTCGTCCTCGTCCTCGTCATCATCATCACTATCATCATTCACAACATCAGTTTGTTTTATTTATTATCATTGTAAATTGCATGGATATAATATACTATGTACATATATACGAGTATGTATAGTAAGTAGTTGTTCGTAAGCAAGTTTCTGCAGTAGTGCTAATGGTAGCTGTGCCACTAGATTATGATGAAGTATAAAGAGACACTTGTAAAGTTGCAACACAAACTCATCATATTAATAAAATTGTTTCAATGTCACGTTTCAGGAAGTCAGCATTATCTGCACTTGCTGTCTAAAGATGAATTTCTTTTTTGCTTTCTTTGAAGAAAAAATATTACACCTTGCACTACAAAAAAAAAAAATAATAAAAAACTTGTTTTCTTATTAACACGCACATATTTCATCATATGTTGCAAGTTACGGAGTAAAAAAATAAAAAGAAAAACAATAGTTAATGACAACGTGTTATATTGAAATTTTTATAGCCCATCGTATACTAAATAAATTGAAGCGTGTAGTCAGTCGTGTAGTTGTAATTGTAATTGCTGGTGTGTGTGTGTGTGTGGGTGTTACAGCACACTTGTTTCTTAATGATGACATGCTTCCATTCATGCATGTTTTGTTTTACACTTAAATAGTGTGCTGCAGTAAGCTTCCATATGCAAATATATACTTAGTTAATGGAAATGCTTAAATTTGCGTAACAAGAAAATTAATTTTGCAATATAAATTGCAAATTATTTTTTATCATATTTAGAGGAGGTTGTTTTCTTTGTTTTAAATAAATCTAGAAGTTATTTAAAATTTCTACAAAAAAAAAAAAAAAAAAATTGGTGAGCTTTTTAGTATAGAGAATCATTCTTTAGGTGGAGGTATCTGCACTAAAAAATGGCGAATTGGAGAGGCGGAGATTTATTTAAATATATTTAAATTTTATTATATTTAATTACAGTGACTTTAAGTCCGCCTGATACACGTGTTATCTGTGCGTACTATTGGTTCGTGTTATTCGTCTTGATAATGGGCCTGTTCGCGCACAAATCACAAGAGATTGAAAATTAAAAATTTTAATTTTTTCGATGTATTGGTATCCGAAAATTTGGTATTTTGTTTGTTTTAGTTTAGTAAGAAATGTAAAGCAAATCAATAAATAAATAATCAAAAGAGCAATGCGTGCAGCCGCTTTGCCAGTTTTATTTAGAATTTGAAATACTTTTGGAGCGCCATCTCAGATCTTTACAATATTTTTGAAGTAAACAATATGCACCACCTGCTCAATTAAAATAATAATTATTAATAAATTAAATGTCTCAAAATCAAATTCTATGCTTTTTAGTTTTATTTTATTCAAAATAAACCTTACCCATTATTTTTTTTATCTAACACAAGAAATTTTATACAGTTTTTATAACATAAAAGCATTAGTGCTCTTTAATGACGTCATGCACAGAAGAAAATTATATTGAAAAGCGAAATGTGCCATCTGTGTTTGTTGCTTTAAATCGATTTTTGTTTGGTATTTTGAGGAGTATTTGAAGAGTGCGCTATTGTGAATTGCACTCATTGTGGTTGTTCAAAATAATTTATCAGCTGACAATAACAGTTAAACAAAAAATACAAAATAAAAAAAAAAATCGTTTGTAGTTATGGTTGGATAATTCTTCAAATGAAGATAAAATATTTTAGGATCTGATCAGAAAGACAGAAAAAAATTGAAGGATTCTTCAGTAACTTCAACCCAAAAATTCTTTAGAAAAGCTAAAAAACTTCGTCAGTTTATAGAAAACCCCTTCAAATGTTATAGAGAATTAAATAAGTTTAAAAAGCCTCAAACAAAAACTTCACACAACAAACATCTTTGTACTACAATACCGAATACGTTTTTCATTTTCGACAACCTTGGAGTTAAAAGACAATTTGAAGCATAAAATTAGTTAGAGATTTGTTCAGTGAACAGGTTTATGAACAAACAAAGCTATTTTTGCGATATATTGAGCTCTATTTTCGATTTAATCATAAGCGACATGTATTAAAACTAAAAATTTTATGGAATTAGAATTATCAAATTGCCAAAATTATTGAAAGCTTTTAAAATACAGGCTGTAAAATTTTATCATTAGCGACAATTTTAGAATGTAAAACATACATATTTGAATATTATAAAAAACCTTCTCCTCAAAACTTTAATTTTGTTCGCTTACGATTAAAACGAAAATATGACTCGATATGTTATAAGCATTAGTAATAGAGATGAGCGATTTGTCGAAACCTGTTACTTGTTCACAACGATTGAAAAATCACTAATCACAACTGTGACTGAATTTATCAAGTAAAGTGTTTTGAAAAGAACTATATCTTTCATACAAACTGTGTTCTTGTATGCTTACGTTATAGTAAATAAAGCTACCACATGAATTTTTTTTTATACTTTCAACGTTTCTTGAGAAAAATTTGTTAAATCGTCTTTTCTGGCATCTATGTATAGCTCTCACATTTTTATATTTGCAATTTTAATGTCTCTCTGCCTCTTATACGACAATTCTCAATATTAGAATGGGGTTGATTGCTAATTGTTTGTTCTTCTCGCTCTTATTAGTATTTATCAAAATACCTATACTAATAAATACTTTTAAAGCAGAAGAGCTGAAATGTGTTAAACCGTGATCACAGTCACTGTTTAATTTCACTGTGGCTCTTCTTAAGAGATTTTGTCAAAATAACAGAACTGCTACAAACAAAATACTGCTAAACTGTAATCACAGTCACAGTTTAAAGGAACAGCGATTTTGAAATCACGTTCACAAGGAGCAACATTATTAAAAAATCACAGTATCGCTCAACACTAATTATTAAATACAACATTGTTCTCTTTTGTTATTTCTTGTTAATAAAAATAAGTTTTATAATATTTAAAATTTGTAGTTGCAATTTCATGATTTTATTTTTAAATTTTAGGGCCGATTGTGAGGTTTTTTTTTAAATACATACACCGTTTTTTTTTTATCAAAATCGTCTGGTACCTCTGTGTATAACAGCTGTTTCACAGACGCCACAATAAGGGCCAATTTCACCAACTTATTTAAATATTAATTCATATTTAAAAGTAATTTTTAAATACAAAAATTAATCAAAATCGAAATTTAAATATGAATTCATATTTAAGTAGAGTTGGTGAAATTGGCCATAAAAGCAAAAGAGTAAACGATGCTCTTTTGCAATTATGGCATTGAATAAAATCCATTCTGCGATCGATATTGAAGGCCATAATTTTTCTTTTATCAAACAAAATTACAGCAAACTATGGCTTTTGTAAATTTTTGTACCGAAAGAAACATTGATAAATAGTTAAATCTTAGTTGTGCAACTTTATGTGATTACCCTAACAATAATTTGTTTTGCATGCCACAAATGCCACATTAAACAACTTTGCAACAACAACAAAAGTCAGTAACAGTTTAAACACCACTTTAACTCGTGCGTATGTAATTTAAACCTGTGTCGCTTACAGTTGTGGCCAACCAACGAGAGTTAAGCTTTGTGGTTTAGTACACATATTTTTTTTCTTTACATTAAATTAACACAGACAATACAATATGTTGAAATATTTAACTAAGTACCACCAACTTCTGCTCTTGAAACAAGTATTTCTTTCCCAAATAAAATTTCAAATATTGTTGCTACAGACTACCAACGGCAACGACTGCTGTCTCAAGTGTGTATTAAAATCTGAATTCTTTCTTGACTTGGGAAGAGAAGTTCTTTAGCTGTGGTTTTACAACACTTGTGGTTTTGGTTTGATAGTTTTGTAATGATTGTTTGTATGCAAATGATTTATTGCTGGTAGCTTTCTTAGGCTTTTTTAGGTGTGTGTGAAAAGAGGAAAAAGGAGGAAGAAGTTCCAAATGTGTGTAATTGAGCGGCGGAATTTGTTAAGTGTTAAAGAAAGTTGTCCTGTCCTGAAAGCTTTAATAAACACATTAACATTTGTCAATGCACTAATAATCCCAAATTATTATTTTACTTATTCAGTAAAATATTTTTTTTTATTAAAAATACATTGAAATTGATTATTGAGGAGTTTAGCTGGATCCTATGTGCATTTAACTGTTGCTAATGCAGATCATCAGGGAGCTTTTACCCAAAAATTTCTTAGAACAACTTTAGAGCTGGGTCCAACTTGTTCATTCGTTCATTTTTGCCAGCAAACTTTTAAATTACATGGGTTTGATCATAGGTTTGTGGCAAAAATGAACGAATGAACGAGTTGGACACAGCTCTAACAACTATAGTTGTTATGAAGAGAGATTTGTAAAAATTCCATTGCAAAACTAATAAATTGAAAACCCAAAACACAAGAGAATTTAAATAAATTGGATAATTCTATTACAAATGAAGTTCGAACAATAATCTATTATCTATTAAAAATCATTAAAAAAAAGTTTTCTTATTTATTTGTAGTCTATGCATGTAGTTTATTAAAAAACAGTAAAAAAAAACATAATCCACATGTCAAGTAGGCAACGAAAGGACAACAAAATAAAACAAATGCCCATCAAAATTCACATACCAAGTTTTCATACGGTTGACTTAAAGCAAAAAGTCATCACCAGAGTCAGGACAATTATAACATTTAGCAGCAGCAACGAAAGTTTCTACTAAAAATACCAGAATGCTCTTATAGGTTTAACCCTTTGGGAAGCGTACAGTTTCAGCTGAAATAGTTATATATATATATATATATATATATATATATATATATATATGTTTTTTTTCTAAAAAGAACTAATTCTCTGTGACATCTGTTTCTCGTGAGATTTTGCATAAAATTGCTCAAAATATCGTGTAGAATGGGTTCGCATATGGCAATTTTAGTTGAGCAACTTTTGAGTTTATGGAAGTGAGAGGAAAATATAAATCTGTGATTCGCTGATTGTTCATAATAATTTCTATAATTTTTTCTACTATTTTGTCGATTGTTCGTCATCCCTAGCGTCTCTACTGAAATGCTTGTACCACTCGTAATTTCTTATTTTACGCAAAATATACAAACACTGTAACGACACGTTCTCGCTGTATGCTCTGGGGTAAGCTGCCAGGGATTCATTATAAACATTTATTTTTATCGGAAGAGAGTGTAAACACGACGAATTTCTCTTTTTCTTAGATGTATTCGTATGTTTCTTTATATCACAATGCTCTTACACTAGTTGTTTTTCCTTATTTAAATCTCTTAACTCTGACACCAAGTTAAAATAACACTAGCCACACATATGAAAGACCCGTGGTTTCATAACACAACGCTCACTCTTATGCAGTATCCCATTTCCGGTGAGGGGACACGTTGGAAGACTCTACCTGTTGTCTTAGCCTCTTACCATACTGGAGGGTCCCATATGAATCGCAGTATGGTAACAAAAAACGCCTGGAGTAAGTCGCAGCAGAGGAAAAAAATTGGGCTTCCTCTGGGTTGGAGTGAATAAAATTCTATCCCAACTAAATCGAAAGCGATATTTACTTTGTTTGACTGGCCAAATTAAATTGAATAAAATTCTAAATTAATTTAGCACGTCTTACCAAGTTGCGCCCCTACGGTCGACTTCAGGCGTTCATTGATAGCATTCCTACGGGACCGTCCAGTGTGGTAAGAGGCTAAGACAGCAGCTAGAGTCTTCCATCTCCCACTAACATATAAGAAAAAAAAATCGCCAAACCAAAAAGCGCTAAAAAAAATCACAAACAAAAAATATATATTACAAAAACGCCAACAAAAAAAAAATCAACAAAACTAGAAAAATCGCCAACTGAAATCGCCAAACTAAAAAAATCGCAAATTCAAAAAATATCAAAAAAATCTCCAAAACAAAATATATGTATATATATATATAAAAAACACCAACAAAAATAAAAAACACCAACAACCAAAAAAATCGCCAAAACTGAAAAAAGCAAACAACCGAAAAAATCGTCAAACTAAACTAAAATATATATGTATATGTTAAAAAACGCCAACTGAAAAAATCGCCTAAAACAAAAAACGTCCTACGTCCTCTTTTTAACATTTAATTTGCTCTATCTTTTATTTACTCGATAATCTATGAGGACCTGTGTTTGTCAAACATTTGAATGTACTCGTATAAATTATGCGGTATAAATATTCAAACAAGTAACATTCCACTTCACTTAATATTTATACAAGTTTCCTTCAGGTAACAAATAAACTGAATAGATGCAATGAACGAATGTTTGAGGGAGTAGAAAATTTTTTTAAAACGATGTACCATAGAACATGTTATCTTTGGTGGCAACAAAACCTTGTTGTTTATTCCATATTCCATTAATTCAATTGAATTGAATTTTATATTCAATTGTATTGTAAATAAACTTGTGCATATTTCTACTCTTTTAACAAAGAGCACATAGAATATATGTAAAATGGTAAAATGTTTGAATGGGTCAGATAGTGACACAACAACAACAACAGCACACAGCGGAAAACTTGGAAGGGAAACATTAAACGGAAACGCAAATTTATAGCATCAACAGGAAACCAGATCACTAGAAACGACTGTTTAACCATAATAAATCGTTCTACTGTTTAAAATAACTCTGTATTTGTGCTTATGCATATGTGATTGCAAGCAAAGGACAATGCAAATTGAAAGAACAAAAAAAAAACACATTTTAAATAAAAACAATAGTTACTTTAGCACTAAACATTTATACAAAGTGAACTTTGTAGAATAAAATATAGAAGGTAATAAAAATCAATTAAATTACAAATATTTTTGTATAAAGAGAAAGGTAAATAGAAAAATTGCAAAGAAAAAATATAAAACAATTAAGAGTGCAAAAAGATAATTGAACATAGACTAATTCAAAGAGTCCTCTTGGATTAACAAAAGTGTCGAAGATTTTAATCAATAAAATATTTGTTTTATATAATTTTTATAAAAATGTGTATTCAATTAACCACCTTTAATAAAAAAACCAAAAATTAATTAAAAATTTAATTGTATAAATTACTGAATTAAATTTTTATTTTTTTAACCGACTTCAAAAAAGGAGGAGGTTATCTATACGTCTGTATATTTCTTTTCAAGTTATGTTACTTCATTATATGTTTGTTACTTCATAACTCGGTGCCTTTTAGAAATTCTTTTTTCTGTTTGAGGGGATATGACTTCCACTGGGTCCCAGTGTTAGAAAATTGGCAAAGGGCACGCCCACTAGTTTTTTTGTCTCTGATTATACAATCTTTTGCTTACCCGATTGCTATAAAACCTAGGAAACAATTGGGCTTCCATGACAGAGTCTCAAATATAGAAAAAATGGCGGAGCCACGCCCATTTAAACTGACTATTATATTTCAGTTGCCTCTACTTGACCAACTTTTATGAAACTTTGCACACACTTTGAGGTCTAAAAAAGGATAAATCTTGCATTTTAAAAAAGTGGGTGGTGCCACGCCTATTAAAATTTAATATAATATTTCAACTGCTTTTACTTAATTGATTTCTATGAAACTTTGCATACACACTGAGCTCTGAAAAATACCCAATCATGCATTTAAAAAAGCAGGCGGGGCTACGCCCATTAAAATTTAATCTTATTTTCCAGGCGGTTCTAGATTTTTACGAAACTTTTCATACACCCTGAAATCGAAAAAAGGGTCAATGCTGCATTTAGAAAAGTGAGCGGGGCCACGCCTTTTAAAATTTAATCTTATATTCCACCTGCTTCTAATTAAGTGATTTTTACGAAACCTTCTACACACCCTGAGGCCTAAAACGGATTAATCTTGCATTTACAAAAGTGGGCGGGGCTACGCCCATGAAATTTTAATATTAAATTTCACGTGCTTCTGCACTATTAATTTGTACGAAAATATGTACACACACTGAGGTTTGAAAAAGGAGCAATCTTGCATTTAAAAAAGTGGGCGGGGCCATGCCTATTAAAATTTAATACTATATTCCATCTGCTTCCCCTTAATTGATTTGGACGAAATTTTGCATGCGCCTTGAAACCTAAAAAAGTGTCAATCTTGCATTTAGAAAAGTGGGCGGGCCACGCCTATTAAAATTTAATATTATATTTCGCTTTCTACCTAATTAGCTTTTACGAATTAGTTTGCATACGTATACCCTGAAATCTAAAAAAGGAACAATTTTGCATTTATAAAAGTGGGCGGGCCGCGCCTATTAATTGATTTTAATTGATTTTTGCGAAACTTTGCATGCACCCTGAAAACGAAAAAAGATCAATATTGTATTCAAAAAAGTAGGCGGAGCTACGCCCATTAAAATTTAGAATTGTATTTCACCTGCTTCTATTTAATTGATTTTTATATAATTTTTCACACACTCTGAAGTCTAAAACATTATCAATCCTGCATTTAAAAAATATAAATTATGAATAATCATTTGCTATGGCTATGCATAATTATCCTGAAAGGATTAATCCCTACTAGCATAACAACAGTTGCTTTCTACATCTTCTCCTGATATTTTTATTCATAAATATTTTTGTTATTTAATAAGCATTTCATTTTGTTACTTTTAATAGTATTCATGTTGGATTTTTTCCTAATTTACTTGTACGAGTGGCAGTGATATAAGCACAGCTACAACTTCATTAATATTCCAATCAATTTGAAAGGGTTCCTTCGTCTCTTTGTGGAGTTGACTAATTCCTTATATTTTTCTTTTTGGTTTGACATCATAGATAAATGAATATTTTTTTGCAAATGCAATATTTTATAAAAACAAACAAGAGGGAACTATGTAAGTAAAATTGAGGTTTAAAATTAAAGGAGTTCGAAAAACTGAGTTAACATAAATAGAGAAATATTTTTTAGTTAGAGAGACAAAGGGATCAGGTCAGGGATGGAGAATAAAGCTTTTAAATTGGTCATTTATTTTTATACAAAACATATTTTAATTTAAAAAACAAGAATTTTCTTTGGTATGAAAAGGAAATTAATAATAAGGGCTGTAGTCACCAGCGTGAAGTCTTATACGTCATTAAGGGGCGAGTAAATTATCTTCAAAGCTTATGTACGAGTATACGGTTTCGCAGAACTTCTTCGAATAGAAATTATTTAAAACAAAAAAGCTTTCAGCAAATGGTAATACGATGAATCAAAACAATTCACATATTCTATTAACACTGAAAACTGAGTATATAAAGCAGAAATCTACATCGACTAACACCACACACAGTGGATCAAAACATGAAGGACGCTGCTGCACCAAAATTTTGTGCTTTTTCGTCTCATTTTTCTCTACATATACTTTACAATCAAATTCAATTACTACTACGAACAATGACAATACTAGGCAGTTTTTTATATATTGCGCTCACCTCTAGTTGATACTGTGCTCTAGTCTATTATAAGACAAATCGCAAATGGTGAAAAGATCTTTACCAACAAATAACACTTCCCATTTCAAACTTCTGTTAATATTTTCATATTCCTGCAAAGGAATACCAATAAATTTGAATGTTTGTAATTCTTTCCTTTTTGATTTTATGTTTTGTAATTTTAATTTTTTTATTTTTTTTAATTTCAATACAATCGTAGTTGATTTAAGATATTGATGGAAGGAGATGCACGACATATAATAAAGTTCATTACGAAATGGTTGACTGGATGAATGATTTAGTTTTATAATGAAAAAATAAAAAATAAATATAGTGACAGAGAAAGGAATGGGAAGTTACAAGAAAATTAATAATAGAAGAAAATAGTTTAGATTGGCTCCTTCATGATATTGAAATTTTATAGAAGATTTTTCTTTTTAATATTTTTTTATATATTTTTTATTTAGAATAGGGACAATAATTTAAAGAAACAGTAGTGTATGCTTATGAAAGAAAAATTGAATACAACATTGCAATTCCTCATCTGATTCTTTCATGTTATAAAATCTGTAATTGAAAAAATATCGCATTTAATTGCAAGTTTTACAGAAGGATTCAAAGCAAATAACAGATGTGTTGTTGTTTGAATGAAAGTTTTTATTTTTTTATTTTAACTGTACGATTAAAATCCTTTCAAAATAATTGGTTGCATATTGCAATTATCCAAGTTTATTTTTCTTAAAAGCTGGATAAATTTTGTTTGCCAGTATTGATGTTTCGACATCATGTACTTTTTACTGATATTTTTAGAATTAGAGATTTAACCCCTATTGCCGTTCTCAACTCAGTTAACTCAGTTTGGTTGTATGAGATACTGTCAAACTTAACCTAACCTAACCTAACTGAATGCAAGAAAGGTATAGTGTAATAGATAGGATTCAGATATCAATAGAAAGAAAGAGCATCAACTCTGCAACTCTCCTATTCCGCACTTTGTAAAATTTTGTAGCGTTATTGGAAAGCCTATGGGGTTTTATTCTGTAATTCGCAACGAAAGTAAATACTTTAGGTTAGTAACACGAAAATTCGAAAGTATTTTCTTTCGTTTCGAATTACAGAGTAGACCCCCTGGTGAACAAGTTTCAGACTTCATATTCATTTCATTAGTTAGTGTACTTTAACGACGATTCATTGCTACAAATATCGAAATTTCTCTGAAGTCAGCGCACAAACGATTCAGGCAACATTACCTCCGCTGTACGGACCAGTAAATTTTTTTATTTTTCTGTAGCAAATGTCCCAAAATAATTTGATAGCAAGGCAACAAAAACGTTAAAACGTTAAAACGTTAATTCAATTAATCCCACAATTAAAAAAATTCCGAAACCTAAAATCAATCGCCAAAATTAAAAAAGCGCTTAAATGAAAAATATCACCAAAAATAACATAAATATTTAAGATGCAAAAAGCACCAAAAATAAAAAAGTCGGCAAAAAACTACAAAATCGCCAAAAACCAAAATAAAAACCGCCAAAACAAAAAAGCCAAACTTGAAAAATCGCTCAAAATAAAAATCAACTGAAAATAATTGCAAAAAACCGAAAATGTGTCCAAAACGAAAAAAACGCCAAACTAAAAAAATCGTCAAAAAAAATCGCTTAAATTAAAAAAAGGCCAAAAAATTAAAAAAATTTCAAAATCAGCTAAGGTATTCGATAATATAGGCTGCCAACTCTCGTATTGCATTACATATTGCTCATTTGCTCAAAGAACGTCATAACTCAAAAATTAAATTTTTTGAGTTAATGATGCATAATAAATCCTCTCAACGTTCTTCATATTGTGTAAAAATTTTTTGTTTACTCAACTCTTGAAAGCGTGTAAATTGAAAACTTAAAAAACTCGTTTTCTGGCAAACTAGTTTTTTGAGTTATGACGTTCTTTGGGAACATTTCGTGTGCGATTCAAAGTTGCACTTTACTAAATTTAATGCTGCAAAGTAATGCAGACGGTTTGCAATTTATGTGAAAAAAGTAAGTTATTGTTAAAATAAGTCATACAAAATTTGTTTGCTGGGATAATATGCTTTTAATCTAACACACTTCACTAATTAATATTTTGTATAGATTAAATCAATTCAAGTGTAAGCACTTCAGCAAATTTATTTTATTATAAATCAAGGGCTATTTCATTTCCCTATTTCCAATGCTGCAAAATGTCTGACTCTTACTTCCATTAAAATGGTCTGCCAACTCTTGCCTCAAAGTTATTTGTGGTTTTCTCACACACTTTTGCTATCATTAGCATTCTCGTATTTTGTCTTAATTGAGACGTAAAGGCTTAGAAAAGGACAACTAAATTCAATATTGAAGTATAAGTGTGTGCCTTTTTTATACGCCTAAGTATTTTTTAGCTTTATCGCTAAAGAGATCTCTTCAAAAGGTTATTGAATTCTTTTTAATGATGGCTACTACATCAGCCTTAGCCTTTTTTATGCCAGTAACTGCAAAGAAGTTAACTCAAAGTATCCTTTGCCATTGTCTGTGCTTGTTTGTGCCTGTAAAAGCCGAGACAGCAGTAGCGACATCTTTAACACGTTTTGTCTATCTCGGCTATTTTTTTTGCCCGGAATCGTGACTTTAAATAAATTATATTTAATGTGTGTTTAATAAAATTGTTGATAGGTAGTGTTTTTATTTTTTTATTTTCTAAAATTAATTGCACACAGCCTTTGTAATAATAATTTAAAATTTCAAAATGTGAAAGTAAACGCCAGGGGGATTGGAGGGTAGCGTTCCATGGTTTAAATTTCACAACTTTTTACTAAATAAATGTCAAAAGATGACAGTTCAATCCTTGACATTTCATCTTTTGACAACCAATTTATTTACTAACCTCAAATTAATTTTTTTTTAAATTTAATATTTAAGAATATTTCAATTAATTTTTTCGTTGAACCTACAAAAATATTTTAATTAAATTTTAATTGCAGCTTTGAAAAACATCAATTAAATTTTTAATTAACGTATGATATTTTTAATTAAAAAAATTAAAAAAAATTTCAATTATAAAATGAAAACAAATTAAATTTTTAATTGAATTTTCTTTTCAACATTTTTCTGTAAATTAACATAATCTGCACCACTTTGAGCTTAATTTAGGAAATCTTATTTTTGTCAAAATAAAATTCTTCACAATTTTTAAAAAATATTTGGAGCAACATCAAGCTTACCATATTTGTCATCGACAGCGGCATACGGTGGTGTGGCATCATTAAAATTGAATCCATTAGAGCCATCAATACCCGACTCTCCATTACCCATGACAACACCATCAATGTTAGAATTGGAGTTGCCTAAAATGCCAGCAGCTGCCACATTGCTGAACGTTATTGTGGTGGGTGGAATGACGGGGTCATCTTGTTGTTCCATAGATGCTGGTGTGGTCTTTTCCGCTTTTATATCAGTCTCTTCTATATAATCATCATAACTGTTATTATATTTGTCATCATCATCATTATCGTTGTTATGCTTTAGTTTGTTAATTTGCTCTTCGAAAATTTTCAATTTCGCTTCTATGGATCTTGGAGTTGAGGTACTAATTTCTGTTAATATTTCTATATTCCGTTCATTAAGCGCTGCGAATGAGATCTCTGGTTTACGGGTGGCAAATGGCACTGGTGACGACAATTCAACTTCGAAGGGCGGTGGCAATATGGGCGTGCTTGTGGCTAAAGGATTGCCATAGTTTTGCTGTATTATGACCACAAATATTAATAATTTGTACAATAAACGTAACAAGGTGCTATGACTTTTGAATTTACTCATTTTGTAAGATTATAGTGCTGGGGCGAGTTTAGCGTTAATATTAAATTAAAAAAAAATGCGATTTCGTTGTGCCTTTACTCGATCCTTGGCCGTTTTCAATAGTAACTTTGCAAATGACTTATCGTATATATGTTTAAAGTGCTGATTTAATATTTGTGCAATGTGCGTTTTTGTTGTGCTTTGTGCGTATTTGCGCCCACTGTGCTTGATACATATATAATATATATCAAGCAAGCTATCAGGGCAACAATTTCAGCAGTCTATAGCAATGAAGACATTGTTCTTGTTTGTTTGTTTCACTCAAGATTTCACTACTTTACAGTCATTAAAATTTTTCACTAGATTTCTCGCAAAGTTCACTTTTTCGTCTTCTTATTTATTGTCTCTGTTAAAGTTTATTTTTAAATGCATCTGTATTTTTTTGAAAACAAATTTAGACTTAAGTATATTTTAAATTTTTGTGTGGTCTTTTTGAAAAAAAAAAGTGTAAAACTTTGAATTTTTTTTTAAACCGAAGAATTTTAGCGCTCCGTGTTGTTGCTGCTGGTGTTGTGTGTTTCAACTTCATGATGAATATGAAGGCGATTGAAAGCGAATTGGTAAAAGTGTAACCAAATGTTGTTTCTTTTTTTTAATTTAATATCTTTAATATTTGTTTTTTCTGTTTCTTTTACTTTGCTTTCATTTAATATTTTTAATTTCTTTTGTTTATTGTTTATTTGTTTTCAATGATTTTGTTTTGGTATCTTAATTTTATATAAAAAAAAAAATATTAAAATTATGCCAAATATGTATGTATATCGTATGTAGTATTTATTATATTTGTGTTATTGACCTGTTCCCGATACCTTTTGTTATTGTTTAAGACTGGTTTCATAAAATTGTGTTTATTTCTTTTTCATTAGTTTGAGCAAATGCAGCTTAGCAGCTCCCGTCATTCAAAATTTTTATTTTTTTTAACGCTGTTGTAGTTTTTCTTTAATTTGATTTAATTGGTTCGTTTTTACTGTTATCTCGATAATACAAGCGGAATATTAAATATTTTGAAATCGTAAAAAATTCTTCACTTTCTAGCTTTTTTATAGAGAGATTCGATTTTATATTACAATTGGGTGAGCTGTGGCAAATGTTCAGTGTAATCACTATTTAACCGACTTCAAAGAAGCTGGAGGTCATCAATTTGTCTGTTTGTTATTTATGTTTTTACTTCATAACTCAATAGCTTTTAGACCGATTTTAAAAATTATTTTTGTCTGAGAGTGTATAGCTTCTATTTGGTCCCACTGTCAAAAAAAAAGGTGAGAACACGCCCCCAGAATTTTTTAAAATGTGTTATCTGAGAAACTTAGCACACATCTTAAACTCTCGTAATAGACAATCTCGAATCATATTGTATTTCACGAGCTTCTACTTTACCGATTTTTACGAAACTCGACACACACTGTTTCTCTCTCTCTCTCTCTTTCTCTCTCTAAAAAAGACTCAATATTGCATTCAAAAAGTGAGCGCCCATGAAAGGTTACTATTAAATTATATTTACTTCTACTAGTTTTGGCTCTAATCGCACGACTTATGAAAAAATTCACCGCAGATCTAATGAATTGTTGTTGTCTTTTGAAAATTTCCACAAACTCCTAGGATAGTTTATCCTATCCTTTGGAATGAAATAATTTTGTGCTTAAAAAGTGGGCGGGCGCATTTCCACTAAAGCTTAGTATTAAATTTCACGTGCTTCTACTTGGCCGTTTCTAACGAAACACATATTGGGCACATATCTGAAGCTCTGAAAACGCTGCGATATTGAGTTTAAAAAAAATTAACCAACTTAAAAAATAATCACCAAAAATTTAAAAATAATTTATTTTCAGTTGAATAAAACATTTTTTATATGTTCTACCTATTGTAGTATTCAAAGTGTAAAGGATAGATTTTGTAAAACGAGTACAACAAACCATTTTTTCGTTTTGAAATTTGTACGGAAAAAATATATTTTGAAACGAGTATAATTTTTTTTTTAATTTTAAGTGCTTCTTTTGAGGTCACTTTATAAAATTTTCAGGCTTTCGTATATAGTGTATTTAAATTTAAGGAAAAAAAGAACTCTCCACTAAAAAGAAACACTTTCAGGCGAATGTCCCAATTTCAACGAATAGAGCAGAAGACACAAGGAAAGTAACGAAAATAATATCAGAGTAGAAAATTCTCATCATCATTTCTCATCGCTTTTGTTTATGGTCCTTCGAGCAAAATTTTTCTTGTGAGCGTCTAGAGTGTCAATACGACAATAACAACAACTGTAAACGCAAAAGTTGACCGCATTTTATTCTCGAATCTGAACTGAATGTTCGATTCAGGTTGTCGGGCAACTATAGAATTGTGTTTTAACAAGGCAGACAAGAGATATTAAAACAAAAAAGATAGCAGAAGATATTTATATAGTCAACGAAAATAAGGAAGCTATGGCCATTAAGCCGGGATAGATACTGTATATTTAAACGTAATGAGAACTTTCCTGATAACTGTATAAGAAATGGCGATCTACTAAATATAAACTTTCTTTTGAGACAAAATTAAATGTGTAATTATAATTAACTCTACTGAACAACAACAAATGCCTGAGCTGCAACTTAGACGTGCTTAATCAACTACAAACATTAACATTCCTTTGTTTATTATAACACCGTGTTATATGAAAATTTTCATTATGGGAATTTCAATTTTCATTTTACAAACTATACCCAAAAAAAAAATGCCTTCAGCTTTTGTACAAATTCAATCAATTCAAATTGTAACTCAAGTATCAATTAACCTTCCCTCTAAAACTTTAACGACAAGCAACATTTAATTATTAATAATAACTCGCTACATAAATCACTCACATTTATGTCTATTTTATTATTTTATTTCATTGTCTACTTAAGAACAATCAAGTAAGCAGTTATTTATTTATTTTTCTCCCTTCTAAAAACAAAAGTTCCGCGATAATACGTACTTAAAATAGATATTGGAAATATTGTGGGCTCCCTTCACAATTTCATTGCAACGATTTCAACGGAGCATTTGTGTGTGTGCGAGTGTTAACAGCCAGTCACGACTACTTTTTCACCCCTTGCCCTGGCTGAAATCATTAACAACCTGTCAAAATGTTAATCACTTAATATTTCAATTTATTGTAAGACAAAAAATTTTGTTTTCACAGTCTACTTCATTTTATTTGTCGATTCGTTCTCCAGAACTGCATATTTTATATTTAGAAAATCATCACATGAGCATTTAAATATTTCTTTTATATTTTCTTAGAAATATATATTTTTTATAAAAATTTTTAGTTTAAATTTCCAAGTTTTTTTTAGAGGATTTTAGCTTCTGGTTACCAAATTGCAAAGTGAGAATTTATGGCAACACTGTTTACACTGTGTTTTCTTTTTGTGAAACTTGTTACGTGATGCATTCTTAATTACAACTGCATTAACTCAAGAGTTATGCCGCACCTCTACAAATAAAAAAAATTTCATGCGATATCTTTTTCAAGTAAGTTAATCAGGCCCGCCATATTTGCCGAATTTTTTAACAAATTAAAAATAAATTAAATATTCCGATTTTTATCGAAATTATCTGGCTCCTCTGTACTTGATGTGAATGAATTTCCGCCGCACTCTTTAGTTAAACTCTTTACCCATTTTGGAATTTTTCGAAGTTTTTTTTTTAGGAATTTGTGTGATTTATTGGATCAAATCCAATACTTTTTCTTTTTGTGCTAAATTTCAATCCAAAATAAAATAAAAAAAAATTCTTCTACCAGTTTTATAATATTTGCAAATGTTATATTATGTTGAGAAAAAAAATTCCGAAATAGTGATATTTAGAAATGTTAGGTTAGGTTAGCAGGCTGCTGGTAAGGAAGTGTGAAATTTAGAAACCAGCTCACTTGGGTCCAATACAATGACCTGTGAGTTGAAGAGAAGCTAGTGAGAGAGGAGGGATAGGGACAGAGAAGACAGGTGGTGAAGGAAGAGATACAGGAAAGCTTTATTCTTTTACAACTCTGCTTTTTGCACGCTTTTTTTTAATAATGCAGTGTTGCAGCGCCTTCTGGTGTCAAATGAGCCGTTTTAAATTTTGAAGCTGTATTTAGAAGCAATTTTATTGGTTATTTTACTTCGCCGATGATTCTGCTACACAACGAAGGAGAGCGCTCTGATGTTACATTGGGATTATTATACGCTGAAGTCGGTACAGTTTAGTGACCTGACCAGTGCCTTATGCCTGCATCACTAGAATTTTTCCCACAACAAGTGATTCAAAGTTGTCGTACACCGGGCTCGAACGCAGAACCTTCGGTTTTGTAGTCAACGTGCTAACTACTTCAGCCACCCTCGATATTTAGAAAAGCAGCAGACATATTTTACTTATTTCAATATATTGGATCTTGTCTTCTTTTCACTTTGTACGCAATTTTCAATAATTAAGAATTTTTTAAATAGTTTTTGTAGCAAAATAGGGTAAAACTTTCACATATATACTCGTATATACACAGTTGTGGAACTCAAACGAACTTTCCTCTAGGACAAAAATACATATACAATGCCTGCGTGCAAAGCATTTTGCTGTATGGATCTGAAACTTGGCCAGTTAACGAAGTAATCGAACACAAAATTTAAACGTTTACCAACAGATGTCTATGGAATATATTGAAAATTTGGTGGCCTAGAGTAGTCAGCAATGAACAGTTACTTGAAATCGCGAACGAAGACAACATCAACACTCAAATAAAGAGACGGAAATATAAATGGCTTGGACACACATTAAGAAAACCATATAACGAAATTTGTCATGAAACCCTAGAATGGAACGCACAAAGGGCGAGAAGAAGAAAAAAAAAGATAGCATGGAGGAGCACAATTTTCAAGGAAACAAATAAATCGTTCGACGAACTTCGACATATTGCAACAGACAGACAAAACTGGAGGTTCTACATAGATGGCTTATGTTCCTGATGGAATTTGCAGAATAATAATATTTACGCAGTTACTGCTACGTAAGTGGGTGCTACTATTTTAATTCCCACTGTAATTGAGCCTAAAGGTTCAGTTACCCGACTGTAATGGAATGTAACTGCAACGGTAGAAAACAGCTGATCGATATTGTTATGTGAAAAGTTCAATACTTTCGGCTAACTAAGCCATAAGTTAAAAACAAATCACATAACAATTTCCTAACGTTGCAGTTACATTCCATTACAGTCGGCTAACTTAGTTAAACTCATGTTACAGATGAACTATTTTCATGCAGCCAAAAATTTATGTATGCATACATATACATATGTATGTATGCATTTATGTATGCATGTATCTGCATCAATACTGTAGAACTGCCAGCATTTTGTTTTCCTATAATGCAATTATTATTATCTTCCAACTCGGATATTAAAAAAAAATGTAATTGTCTGCATGAGAAACGATATCGCATTTCCTAATTCTAATTTAACTGTTAGTGTATCAATGAATATGGAATAATTGCATCCTATTTAATTTAGCTCTAATTATTCATTTGGGTGCGGCATTATAATTTAAACATTCGCCTCGTACAGAGTATATGCATTCGTGGTGGATAATTTTTTTTATTTTTTTTTTCAAAAACTGGGTTAATGAATTTATGGTAAACCACCAGAGGGATGCAGTTGGATAATTAACACTGTTTGTTAGAAATGCCAGCTGTTTCAGTTGTGGGAAAAAGGAATGAAAAATAATTTTCGGATTAATATCAAAATACACGCATACTAATATGTGTATTTTGTTGTTGTGAGTTAATAATTTTGTTTTCATTTCGATAAAAATTATGCATTTCTTGAGGATTTTCTTATATATATATGTACATATTTGCTGAAGAAAGTTTATTTAATTATTTATCAAAGGTCATGCATCCCAAAATATCAAAAGCAGCAAGCACATGAAAAACGTGTGTACTCGTATATTCCAGACATTCAGCATTTATGACGTGTTGTGTTTAGTATGCAAGGATTCCGATAGACCAAAAAGAACACTCGCAAAAATATAACACGCAAAACCAGAAAAGAGAACATAACTCATATGTCACCAATGTTGCCAAATCTTGGGCAACTGTTGTCAATATTATTTTTTTATATTCCCTTCATACATGAAAGATACTTTGTGAATAGCATCAAATTAAATTCAAACAGTTCTTTAAAAATGCTTCGAATTCGACTTTAATATTTTATATTAATTTGGAAACGGAAGACAATAAATTATTGCTCCTAAATGAGCATATGAGATAGGAATCAGTTGATCCAATTCCTTAGTAAGTTTTTAACTGAATACGTGCTGTTTCGTAAAAAATGGACATTTCCACGAGAAAGTTCGCTTATTTGTCGCGTGCGACAGCAAGCAATTACGCTTATATTTCAGATCAAATTGACTAGATTTTTCTTAAGATTTTACAGACTGTAGAAATGCTGGCGGCCTACACAAATACTCACATAAAGAGGAACAAATTTCGTTTTCTTTGAAAAAAAAAACAACATATTTGTTTGGTATCGCACGCTACAAAAAGTTGACATTCCTGTGCCACTATGAATTTTTTTTTCGTTTGAACGTATCAGCCAAGACGTCTCTATCCAGGTGGTACTCGCAGCCGGATAACAACAAGTACAACAATGTAATAATAATATGCATTTTTGTTTGTGTGATTTGCTTGTGTGTTTGTCAAAAACTGCAGAAATAAAAAAGTAAGAAATCGCGGTCAGTAAAGAACTTTTTATAATTTAGAACAATTAAGAGACATACATTATGGCCCTATGCTGCTTGTAGAAGTTAAAAGAAAGAAGAAATGATACATCATCTGTACGAGTATGTATTTATTACTGGGATGTGATAATTATAAAAAGACAAACAATGCGAGAGAAATATAACTTCGTTCTAAAATAAAGAAACGGAAAAACAAAGATATGTATATACTAATAAATTTATTAACCGAAGGTAATTTGTAGATTATATATAAAATTAAACCATTTCTCATATTCCATTTCATTAAAAATTCAAGTTAAATAGCTGATGTCAGCAACAATCTCTGATTGAAATTGTCAGACATCTGACAATAAGTAGTATGAATCAAAAAAGTATTAGCGTTTTACTTAAACATTTGTTTTAAAATCCAAAATTGTTGATTTTATATTCGATAATTTCCAGAATTATATGTTTTAAAAAAAATTTCAAGTTAACAGCAAATACTTTTTTTATTCATACCACCCATGCATCTGAAAATATTTCATTGTCAGATTATTGTGCGACAATTTTTTTCATTGTCACATGTGCGAAGTTTAAGCATCTGACAGTGAAGTTCCTGTCAGAGAATTTTTCTTATTGGAAATATCTACTGCATACACCAGATTTCAAAGAAAAATAAAGTGAAAAAAATAATAAATTATATGTATGCAGATAAAATTGTTGCAACTGAACTGCTTCTTTATGGTCCGTAATAATTTATATTTTCACATTTTAAATTTAATACAAGCACAGGCTATTGGTAATTGACAACTTTTGTCAAACACTTTGAGCCTGACCCTAACAACAGATCATGTGAACTGAAATTTTTTCCCCTGACAATGTCGTCAGTAAATTTACTGTCAGACAGTCGACTGGCAATAAATTATAAGATTTTCTGACAAATTTGATCCAATCGTGTGAACAGACAATTCATATTGTGTTGACAATTTTTTATTGTCAGTACATTAACAGCATATTGCAAGGGTCTGACAATATGGCAAGATCTGAGAAACGTCTGTAGAGAGTTTTAGTCAACTTTTAACTTTCCTTGGTTTCCTTACAAAATCCCATTTATTAATAAAATATTTCATTTTATAATAAGAATTAAAAAAAATACTGAATTTGTGCCCGATTAAAAACGTAGTGCTTGATTCAAAATTTATAACAATTCCTTATCCCATTATAAAATCAAATATTTCGTTAAATTTTCCTGCAATTTTCTTCAAATTAGATATTTTGATGACATTACGAGCAATTGCAGAAACTGTTTGTGGCAACACTGCCTGCCATAAAATAGGATACACTTTTATTTTTTGATGCCAATATTATTGATAACTGCACTATATCTCCCTTCCAGCACACAAGATGATACAAAAATTTTTATGAGTCATGTGCTTAATTTAATTATCTCTATAGAAAGGAAAACTAAATTAAGCAAAAGATCTTTTATTTGTATTTTGTAAAAAAATATACATAAATCTTCTACTTAGACACATTCTAAGGGCAACAGCGCGGCTGCTTTGCAGTAACAAGAACTACAATCTGCATTTGTTCTTTCTCTCTCTTTCGTAGCATTTGTTGGAAAACCAGATGTAAACACTTAAAGCTTAAAGAAAATAGTAAAAAAAGCAACAATAAGAGCAACAGAAATTATGCCGCTTTATTTAGGGGTTCGTTAAGGGTATCGGAGGGAAAGAGACAACCCATGTTTACGCACAGTTACAAAGGCAATGACACATTAAGCAACCACTTTTGGCGTGTTAGAGTAGTAAAACAGCACATGACAACACAAAAAGCAATATGGACAGACAGACAGACAGACAGTTAGGCCGACCGCCTGGCAGGCAGTGAGGCGAAAAAGCAATCAAGCCAGCCAAAGTACTCGTATATGCATATATGTATACAGCATATAAATTAGAGAGGGGGATGAGTAGGGAAATGAATTTAATGCACAAACAGAGATGCTAATATGGAAGGTATGCATTAGGCAGTGGTTTTAAAAACGCTAGAATTGCAAAAGCACTAAAATGCGTAATTTTTGTATTTTATTAAACAAAAATTGCAATAAGGCTGCAATCGAAATTATTTTGCTTGGAACAATTTTCGGTTTAATAATGTTTTAAAAATGAGCCTAATCCTTCAATTAAAGATTGCAATTAAACTTCAGTTGCGGTGTCAACTGGCAACGCAACTGAAATGAAAATAATAAAATGTTTGGCAACTTTCTCCAGTTTTAGAAAATATGAATATGACAGATTGGCAATATAGATAGAGTTTCAAATATATAAGAAACTGATATTTCTAAAAAAATTATGAAATAAAATGCTAAAAAATTACTTATAATAATTAGCTTAGAGTGCAATTAATTTTTAACGCAATTTAAAGTACAGCTAAAATCCTTTACAATCACCTTCCCTACTGTGAGTAGATGTTATTGTTTAAAATAATTTTTCTTTAACAATTTCTTTTAGCTGTAAAGCATATTTTCGCTTTCCCAAAGGAGGAGTAGTAATTTATTTCATTTAATTTAATTTTTATGTTTTAAATTTACCACTGTTTTAATTTAAAAAAATATGCAGCAATTAGAAATTTATGTTTGTCAATATTATTCTCATTTAGCAACTTAAATTCATAGATGTTAGTTGCCAATTGCTAGTTGCCATACCTAATAACATCTTTGGTAAATGGCTAAGCAACTAAAGTTCAGTTGCCATTCATGTTCGAGCCAAAACTAAAGCACCTTTTTTAGTTTTACGAGGAAATCAAACCGAGTGTCCTGGAGGAACTTTCTTTATAAAGTTCAAAGTTTATAAAGTTCGATAAATTTTTTTAAGAATATACCAACAAAACCAGTTTATTCAAGCGTTTAAAAACTATTGGTCATGTTTTGTGAACCAAATTGATTTCAAATTGCACGATTTTTGAAAACTAACTCCCATAAAAGAAATATTTTCAATTTTTTTTTTAATTTTCTCTTATAAAGATTTCTAAATATCATATCTGAATGAGAATTATAGTATATGACTCAAAAAACTAGTTTGCAAGAAAATACGTTTAAAGCTTTCAATTTACACACAACTTAATGGAAAAAGAAAATGTTATTTTGCTTTCAAGAGTTGAGTAACCTAGATATTTGTACAAAATTTTTACACAATATGAAGAACGATAAGAGGATTAATTCTCAAGTTAAATGATTAACTTATATTAATATTATTTTATAATGTGGTATTCTGTTTTCTCAAAAACCGAGTAAACACCTTTCCAGGTGACTTGAAAAAAAGACAATAAAAATAAAGAAAGGAAAAATCGTTTGTGGATGAGAGAATAGTTTAAAGAAAGAAAATAATTAAATCTAATATTTTTTTCCATCCGTAACAACCTCGCACCTTGATATCTTACATAAAATGTGTGCGTGCTTGATGAGAGAAACACATCAAAATGTGACATCAAGCATGTCAAAAATTGGCGTAACACATACAAATAGCTCATAATTATAGATACGAGTAAGTATTTTGACATTGTCTAGAACACTTTAAATGTCAGAAATCCATCATTACTAATGAAAAACCGCATGATATATTTTTTTATAAAGAGAAGTAACACTACGTTTTGTTAATTTTTAAAGCAACGCTGCAGCCCCTCTAGTGTTAAGCAGGTGAATTATTTTTTAATGTGGCTATTTCTAGCTCGCTGACGGTTCATTACACTAGCATAGACATATCATATAAGGAAAATTCATGATGTTTGTTAATATGACAGTCTGATCAGGGATTGTACTGGGACTATTTAAAGCCGCCATTTGCTTTGTGGTCAAAGCACTGCTGCCTCAATGAAAATTGACATGACAGCAGACAATTGGAGCACATACATATATTAAGCACTAATCCTTACTATCCTTAGTAATAATATAAATGTGAAAGTAAGTTTGTTTGTTTGTTTGCTACGTTTTCGCGCGCAAACCGCTAAACCGATTTTGAGAATTCTTTCACCAATAGAAAGCTATATTACAAGAGTCAAATACAGGTTATTTTTATCCGTTTTGGTTCGGAACCAGTTTTTGTGTATATGGTACGGATATTTTCGTTTCCGATTTTATTGTTTCACCAGTTTCTAAATAAATTTTTATGTGCTTTTTAAACAGATCAATGTGCGCGGAAGCCGCAGTTAAAAGCTATATATATATAAAAATAACAGCTGTTATTTTCCAATTGCCGCCGGTAATATAATTTTCAAACTGCAATTTGGTTGCTATATATTATCGACCCATTAGATGAAAATGTTGAAGAGTTTGGTTTAAAAACAAGTTTTTTTTCCAATATTCAAGAATAAAGATGGAATAAACAAAATCGATAGGAATTGCACATACATAATCTAAACGATTCTTATCGGAATTTGTGACATTAAATTTCTTCAAATAGAATGTATTTTATGAGTGAACATTTTAGTCTTAAATGCATTTCAAAATCAATCACAAACTTCATCTAATTGCCGCTATCTTGAATAACAAGTAAAATTTTTGTTCCAATGAAGGGATCAAAACTTCCCCTCGACGGGAAAAATGCTATCATCGTGAAACTCTGTGCATTTTTCCCTCCTGTCAGTTCTCAGTGCATGGAAAAACGCGAAAAAAATTCGTAAAGCTTAAAATTTAATTGAAGCAAATTTAAAAAGTTGTGTTTTTAAATAAAAAAAAATATCTTTAGTATACCAGCGTCAAAAAATTTACTGCTTGTGAACTAAAGAGATTCATACTCTATGCGAACAGGTCTCGCAGTGAATAATTGTTAACAAACGTGACATGATTTCTGATCTGGTCCTAAAAATAAGTATTTATAAGTTTTAATATTTTATTGGAAGTAGGAGAAGGAAATACAAATATCTTATTTTTTGTTACAGCTGAATTACGAGTTGATCAACAAAAGTTGGAGTGTGTGAATCGGGACTAAGAGCCTATTTCATCAACTATTTAAATATAAATTTATATTTAAAAGTAATTTTTCTATACAAGAATTAGTGAAAATCGATATTTAAATATGAATTGATATTTAAATGTAGTTGGTGAAATTGGTTGTAAGTGTGCGACAAGTCGAACGTTGTCGACATCGTGGGATAGGCCCTAATAGCACATCGCAGCCCAAAAGTATTTCAGTCTTAAACTTTCGAGCCCTTATTATAACATTATTGCTCTTTATATATTTTATTAATTAGCGACAAGTTATTATTATTATTTTTTTCATAATAAAACTTTTCACTTTCAAAAAATATTTTGAAAACATTTTTGAAATTTTTGCAATTTCAGCTTAAAATTAGTTTATTGCGTCTTGATATTTTTTTCTTTTTGCACATCTATTTATTTTATTTAAAATATATTTACATACATATATATGTTTTTTAAAATTTATTTAATAACTATTTGCAGTTTATTGCTGCAGGTTATTTGCACATGTTTTTTTTTACGTTCATACAATTTGCAAACATAATCTAATTTTACAATTTGAATTAGCCAATTTTTTTTTTCTAATAAGAAAGTCGCTGAATTGACAACACTTGTGGGCTGGCAGCAGTTTTTATTGATTTGTTGCAAGAAGATACAACATAAAATAACACACACATACAAAATGCGAAAAACAACAACAACAACAACGGCACTCAAAAAAAAACTTATAAGCATATACCAAATTAAGGCACAGCCTTATTAAATATTTTTTACACCTTTTTTTTTATAATTAGAGACATTTTTCTTTGCCCTTTTGTCTATTAATTTTACACATTTTTTTCTCGTAACACAATAAAATCTAAAACTTTTGTTTTCCACTGTTAAAAACTGGAATTAAGTATCATATTTTAATACACCAAATCGTACATTTGAAACACTCCTGTATCCATGATTCAATTCAAAAGCCTTTTTTCTGCTGCTGATGAGTGAGTGTGTTTGCCTCACAAATCTTTGTGCACTTTTTTCTGTATGAAATCTTTTTTCAGACTCCTTGCACTCAATAAATTATTCCATATTTATTTATTGTCAGTTTAAGTTCTCTTGTAAATTAACTTTTATTTTCGATGGGCTGGTTTTTGCCTTTTTTCGCGTTTAGTCTGAGTCTCACACAGTGTAAACTATTGAAGCGAATTTATTTGTAAAATAAATTTATTTTCTTTTTGCTTCTGCTTTGTGTCTATCTTCTACTTTGTTCGTTTGTTCTTTTGGCCTGGTGTTTCTGTATCTGTAAGTATGCAGGGTTGTATTTTTGCGTATTGTGCTTTCGATGTAGTTACGCGGCGAATTTATCTTTCTGTTGTTGTTTTTTTATTTTTATTTTTCTTCATTTTTGTTTTGCTTAATTACTTTTGGCTGTGTGCAATGCTTGTTTTCTTATCGGTTTTTAATATAATTTCGTTTGCTTTTCTGTCTTATGAATAACACTGGCAGATTCTTTTTGCTTTTATTAAATATATTGAAAGAATGTGGGTAAATAGAAAATAATAATCTGATGTGTGCAGGTAGAAAAAATATCTGCGTAAAATGAGTGTGTATGTGCTGATTATTATTGGCAACAACAAAAATCTTAGAAATGTGTGAAGCGAAAATAGAGGAGAACACGTGAAGCTGTGTTTAGTAAACATTTGGTGGGAAATTTTCAAGTAATAAAACCGTTTTTTCGTTATTAATGCGATTGTTTGAATTTTATGAATTATGATTTCGAATTAAATTAAAATTTCGTGACATTAGATGTAATGTGACGAAAAACATAGTTTCGTGAAAAATCACTTTGGACGTATAAAAAGTGCGAAATGGCCAAAACGAATTGTGTCGTTAATTATTAATAAATTTAATTTAAATTTAATGTTTGAAAAAAATATTCTTAAATTGTTAGGTAGTTGGTTTGCAAAAACCCATAAAATGTTTGCGGAATTGGTAAAACATTTTTGATATCAGCAATCCGATAGAATCTATTAATTGCTGGAAACACTGATGGTAACATTTCATTTATATAACTCTGTGGCAAAAAGGAAAAAGTTCTTAAGTCGAGAAAATCTGATTTTGAGTTAATGGCACCTCCTAGGGATGTATATCGGGATTAGTTTTTACGACTACGGGATTCGAGATTTCAAAAAATTAAATCCCGGGATTACGGAACTTTTCGGTATCCCGAAATTTCTTGCTTTTCAGGAATTATTCAGAACTCTGGGCTTTTTGAACATTAAAAGACACATGGTTTTTATAGGTACATATTTCTTCCAACATTTTTATTTTTGTTTATTTACTAAAAAAACGTCTCTGAAAGAGGTTCACAAAGAATAGTTTTATAATCCTATTTCAAATTACATAGTCAAAAATTATTTGAGAATTCACATACAATATTTATGAAAATCACAAAACAATAATAAGCGTAGTAGGCGTATAAACTTTATCGCATATAAATTATTTGCTGGATTTTGTTAAAGTTTCTAAGAAGTGTAGCAAACACTTCTTTTTTTTTTGTGATTTTCAAAAAATATTATTATTTGTGAACTCTCAAATAGTTTGTCTACTAATGGTTTGGCAAAGCATCAATGCAATATATACATATATAGACATTATATTTATTTAAAAAAAAAAAAAACAAACAAACCTTAGTAAACAATTTCGGGATTGAGTCAATCCCTAAAAATTCCGAAATTGAAAACTTTAACTCCCGGAATTCGGGATTCGCTGGCATCGCTAGTACCTCAGTAATCTGCATATTCGAAAGTACCCTTGGTCAAAATCTCAATTAATTTGTGTGGTTTTTAGACTTATAATCCCATTTGGAATAATAGCTTAATTTAGGTTATAGGTACTTTGGATATATTTCAACTTAAATCTATTAGTCCCGGTTCACACACTTCAACTTTTGTTGATCAACTCGTAATTCAGCTATAAGAAAGGCAAAGAAGGAAATACAAATATCTCTTTTTCTTACAGCTGAATTGCGAGTTGATCAACAAAAGTTGAAGTGTGTGAACCGGGACTTACTTATTGACCCTTATTATGAGCAAATTTCGATCTTCGACTGTAATCGAAAGTACTGATCGAACGAATTTTCATTTGGTATTGTGACGAGCATTCGACAAAGAACATCGTTATTGTGAATAGATTCGACAAAAAAATAGTTTACACTTTGTGTTTGTGTACTTAAAAATAAAAATTGTGCGACACTTAAACTTTAAAAAAATTTTTCATATTAAAAAGCTAAATTCTGTTCGATATAAAATTCGTTGCTCAGCGAAATTTTCGATGCTCATAATATGGATTCAACATACAGAGGGCCTGTAGTGTGTAGAATGATGCTTGCTATAAAAAACAAAGGTTAACAAAAAATTTCCCAATTTAACTGTAAAGAAATAAATTTCTAAAAATCGACTTGAACGCTTAAAAGGGCTCTAGTGCATAACGGTAAAATATGACTTAAGGCCCAGTTAGCCGACGGTAATGTAATGTAACTGTAATGTAGGAAACAGCTGATCTATATTTTTATATTTCACATAACAATATCGATCAGCTGTTTCCTACTGTTGCAGTTACATTACAGTCGGCTAACTGAGCCTTGAGCCTTTAAGCACTTTTTCCTTATTGCCACAGGTATACATATGTATGTATGTATTCGTATATATAGATATGTATGTATGCACATGTGTAACATAATTTTATAGTGTCATAGAAATATTTTCCATCACTGTGTTCTCCTTTTTATTTGCAATGTAAAAACTGTAAAAAATGAAATCCCTTTACAACAGCCATACAAAAGTTTCCTTTTTCTAATAAGATAAAAAATTAAAAAAAAATGTGTAGATAAATTCAACACAACAATTTGGTCACCCAAAAGAAAAAGAGACATATGAATGCATGTACTCGTACATATGTTGGGTATTAGAAAATGAAAATTTGAAAGTAGGAGTAAAAGAAAAAGTGTATTGGGTGACATTAAATGTAACATATTGGTTGATGGGAAACTAATTTAAGTAAATAAAAACTTTTTTATTTGATAGTATATTTTTGTTGTTGTAATATTTACTTGCACAAACGTTGACCGTAATATTATGTTAAGGATTTTATGGCTTCTATTGAAAATTTATTTGTGTGTGTATGTGTGAGTGTGAAACCTTTACACATGTTTGATTTAATATTTTATATGACTACCGAAAACATATTGTTGAACAAACACTATTAAATTTAATATTGTTCCTTGATTTGAGAAAGTAGTAACCTTTTGAAGTTATTACAATAAATTTAATACTTAAGTACTTCTTTTTCCTATTTTCGGTCTCTGGCTTAAAATAAACTTTTATTGATTGTTTGTTAAAGCTTAATTGCTTTATATGTTATAAAGAACATAAACAAATAAAAGCAAATAAAATGTTTTCGAACAACTGCAGGTTCATGGTGACAGCTTGTAGAGCGCAATTTATTTTCAATCAATGATGCCAAATCACTGTGGCAAAACTGGTGGATTAATTAGCTTGTTTGAAATGTTAGCTGTCATGCAAAATCACGTTAATTAAAATAGTCTAAACAAAAACTTATTTTTTTTAAATTTTTTTGTATAAATATTTTTTTGATAAATATTTTTTTAAAGAAAATTTTTTAGAAAAAAACATCAGTTGAGAGAAAATTGTGTATAAAACTTTTTGCATATAAAAATTTATAAAGAATGTTTTTTATAAAAAATTTAATTTTTTTTCTTACAAGAAATTTTTTTCTTAATAAAGGTTCGGCTAGCGACATCTAAGTGAGCTCAACATCTTTCAAATGCGTAAAATGTTTACTTACACACCCACATAAATATACATCCATACGGACATCATGACTAAAATAGTCAGAATCGACTTCCAGAACCTCAAAACGTCGAAATATGACGAAAACTTGATTTTCAACAGTTAATGTAAAATCAATAACTTCCTATAGCGGGTAGTTAAAAAAAACTTTTTACCATGCCCAATTTATAATAAATTCAGTAAAGTGGGGTACACATTATCGAACATGATTGACAGTCAAAAATTCATCATTTTTGAATGATAGTGTTGGCTGTTCAGACTATCGATCATGTTCGACACTCAAACCTTCATTCAACAAAAAAATTAGACACACAAACACAGAAAAAAACACAACTTGGATGCGCATTATTGCTAACAACATTTTTTTATAACGAATTATTTTAATGTTTTCTTATCTTTAACAAATCCTCGTACGACGTTGTCTTAATATTTTGTCTTTAACATCACACACATCCTTGCATTTCATAAAAATATGTAAATTCCTTAAAAAAATAATTTTCCGTGTCCATCTTGTGTTGTTTATGCTACAAAGATATCTCTTGACTGACGCTTTTTGGAACACACTATCAGTCAAAAACCAATATGGCCGGTGCCTGTCACTCAACCACAACAAATTCTGTGGTTGTCCGTTGACTGACGAAATCGATCAATGTAAACCCGTCACTCATGTTCGATAGTGTGTACCCGACTTTGACTCACACACGACACTACATATGTAATACTTTACACGAAGTATAGCCTATATCATCGAATGTCTTACATGATGCATACATTTTACAATTTTTTGTTTGTTTTGGCGTTTGTTTCAGTTATAGCGTTTTTTTCATTTTCCGATTTTTTTTTAGATTTTTGCCAATTTTTTTAGTTTAAGCGTTTCTTTCGTTGAGGCGCTTTTTTTCGTTTTGGAGATTTTTTCGGTTTTTTTTGCCAATTTTCCCGGCTGTTTTTAAGTTTTAGCTATTTTTTCGTTTTTGTGATATGTTTTCGTTTAGGCGACTTTTTTCGGTTTTTGGCGTTTTTTTTTAGTTTTTGGCGACCTTAATAGCGATATTTTATTTTTAGTGATATTTTTCATTAAATTTGTGCATTACATTTCAATACAGCAACATTTCTTACTCTTTTTTTTTGTACAATCATTTATTTATTGTTGCTACTTCGATGGTACCATAAACTACGATGGATAATAATTCCGCTTGCAAATAAAAATTACCTTTATTAAAGTATGGCCCATAATTTTTAATATTTATTAATTTTGCTCAGCGTATTTTGCATAATATATTTTACTCATTGAGTATTAAATTCCATTTCCAGTTTGCATGTGTTAATTTATATCGCTTGATTTTCAATAAAATACAATTGTTGTTTATTTGCATTTCCCAGGTGTGACGGGCACAAACATTTGTTTACACAATTATCAGTATATTAAAATAATTAGTTCCTCATAAATACGTATGTAGGTGTTATTACGAAAACTCATTAAGAAAATGAACGTTATCAAATATGACGTGCCCACCATCAATTTCACCAAAATCAACATCTTATTTTGACCCTTAAAAACAGTTAATTTTTTTTATGATTTTTTTTATACAGAAAAGAAAAATACAAATAATTGTTTTGTATTGAGGGTTGAATTTTTATGACTGCTTAGAAAACGTGGGGCCTCCAAGTCTTTCAAATTAATATTGTACTGACATGGAAATGTACATGTGTACCTTTCAAAAGGTACAAAAATGGAAGTGACAGGAAGTAACGCAACATAATTAGTATGACATAAATGTACATATAGTGGGCAACTGACTGTTGTTAGTAAGTAAAAAAAAAATATTTACTATTTTTACCTTAACAAATTAACGGAACAAAAAACGTTTGCTAGAAATTAAAAAAGAACACGAAGGAGCAGCAAGCATTAAGTTTTAGAAATCACCAAGACCTCGTCCATGCAGTGAAACATTTGCTGCGAAACATTTTTGATTTCTCTTTTCAAACTGCATTTGTATCCACACTGCGAAGTTTTTGTTTTGCAGCTTAATACATTTTCTCATATATTTCTCATGAGCATGAGACGAGAATGACGTACTCAACAAGAACTGCATGTACATAAAACAAAGTACCCGTTTATATTCCTCTTTCCCCCCTTCATAAACAAACTCAAAAGTTTTGCAGCAAATGTTTCACTGTATGGACGGGGACTAATTGCTGCCTACAAAGTTTATCTTTGTATATAAAATCGTAGTGCGTGTTTTTTGTTCGTAACGCATGATCTCTATAACTATAAGAGCTGTGGTGCTGAAATTTTCAATTTGTTTTATTTTTGACCCAATAAGTGACCACTTTGTGGAGTAATTTGTAGTTAAAAAAAAGTTGAATGTAAGACAAAGTTTGCGGGCTCAACTAGTAAGTTTTTTTCAATTCGTAAAAAATTAAAAAAAAGAAAAAAAATTATATATAATATTTTTATCGATTTTTCCCAAAATTATATTTCACGTACTTACCAAAAATATAAATATATTTCTTAAATACATTGAAATCTCGATTTCCGCAAATCTGGCGAAAATTAGTAACTTCGCAATACACGCACATTTTCCTAATGCCTTTGCCAATGCACACAATCACATTTTCCTGATGCCTTTGCCAATGCACACAATCACATAAATTAAATTAAATTCATATGAGGGTGGCGTTGACTGAAGTAGTTAGCACGTGGACTACAAAATCCAAGGTGCTGCGTTCGAGCCCGGTCTCTGACAGTCATTAAATAACAACACCACGCCTTTTTTTTCTGATGTGCATTAGTGTCCCTTGGCATCAGTTGTTGTAGGAAAGTTCAAGTGATGAAGGCATAGACACTTCGTCGCTATTGTCGAAGTAAAATAACCAATAAAATAGCTACTAAACACAGCTTTAAAAATTTAATACGCCTAATTGACACTGGAGGCGCTGCAGCAACGCATTATTAGAAACATGCAAAAGAAGCTTTCCTCTATCTCTTCCTTCACAACCTGTCTTCTCTATCACTATCCCTTTACTAAAGAAGGCAACACGTAGTAATAGTTAATTCTAAGTGTTAATTCTCTAAACAAATTTTTTTTTTCAACTTTAAATAACTTTTATTCAATTCAATATGGTTCCTGGCATTGTTTTAGTATCAAATTAACGTTGTTTCAACTTGAAATAACTTTGATTCAACACGATTTAATTTAATAGTAGATTACTTTAACGGCCTGTCCCACGATGTCACTAGAAATCGTTCTATCGAACATTTATATTGAAAACAACAAAAAATTTTCTAGTATTATTGTTGTTTGCAATACAAGTTGTCGATCGAACATTTGCTGGTGACATCATTTTGAATTAACATGAAACACATATGAAGGAAAACAAACAAACAATATTAAATTCACATTGTTTTCTTAGACTTTAATATGAAATTTTTCTATGTGTAGAGAAACATTGCTCACAATTCAGTTTTCCATCATAGATCTTTTGCTCATAATCTTTTAGGTATTACCAGGATATTATTGTAGTTAGCAGTCAATAATTGCAAATCTATGCTGTTCCATTTATTAACTGCTTAAGGATAAGCAGCCTCCTACAAAGTGACAACCTTGCCAACTTGTCACAATTGTTTCCCAGCGAGATAAATGTAAAAATTTTGTGTTATTGTGTTTGAAGCAGTTTTATTTATGTTGTCTCCAAGATTTTATGATAAAAAATGTGTTACTGTCTTGTTGCTGTTGTTAGTACAGCAATTTTGTGGTTGCTTGCTTACGCTTAAATAATTTATTGGGTCGTAAAAAATAATGCCAAATATACACCAACATGTACGCCCGCCCAATACCAACCAGCTCCAAAAAAAAGGCAGTGAAGAAAGATTATGCTTGCTTATTAAAAGTGCAAAGAGCGCGTAATGGCGGCAAACTTAAAGCGAAATGGAAAAATCATTAATTTTTTATACTCCATTCCATAAAGCATACCTTGAGGCGACCTTTTGAAATATGGCAAATTAAGTGCCACTGTAGGCGACGAGTGTGGGATTATAAAATATTTTCACTTCTATTTGTTGGCCTAAGTGATAAGAAAACGATGTATTGTAAGTTGCTTAATATTTTTTTCTCTTTATTAACATTTTTGTAATTTTAAATTTATGGGATTTTATTTGTTGCCAGTAAATATATTTTTTCATATTTATTTAAAATTATTTTTCTGTTAAGGAAATTGTACTGAAGCAGATATTGAAAGCATTGTGCACACAACAAGGAGTGCTTGTATTTTAATTTAGATTATAGCAAGTGTTTTGCTCTTGGAAAAATCGCAAGCAAAACGAAAACAATGTTGAAGATGATGATGATGATGATTATATTTATTTAATATGAACTGCTTGCTGTCTTGCTGGTTAGAAATGGATATAAAAACACAAAATCCCATAAAAATTTGAAACTTATTTTTATGTGTTTGTGTAGCGTATAATACTTCGCTATGCCACAAATGCGTAGTTATTACATGATTTCGTCGATTTTCGTTAAATAAGTGACGTCTACTAAAGCTGAATTCTTAAAAGAAAGTCCCCTTTATTAAACTTTCTTATCAAAAAAAAAAAAGCTAATCTCTTGAAATATGTACTTCTTAATAATGACTATAAGCAATTTTGCTCAAAGCTAAATTTTCAAAATTATTTTTGCCAAAGGATATTTTTAAGCAGTAAATAAAATATTCGCAAGTTATGAAATAAGAAATACACCAGTACTTGGGATGATTTTAAAATATGTATTTTCCATCAATATGTGCCACTACGTGTCTGAGAAAATCTCTGTGCAAGAGTTTATATATTTTTATAGCTTAATTTTTTATATCTGCTTAATATGTGCAGTTTGCTCGTTTGCGCTGAACTTTATGCTTCATGTAGCGCAAAAACCAAAACCGGATATCCGCTGCATAGATTTTTTAATGCATGTGTATGTTGTGTTGTGCGTAGGTGGGGGAGGGGGAGGGGGTGTTAAAGTGTATTATTCATAAAACGCATTTATTTATGTACACTTTTATAAAAATTTAGTACATTACCACCAACAAACACACATACATACACACATGCTTTTGTTGTTGTTCGTTGGTTTTTCATTCGGTTCACTTTTGTTCATTTAGTGTTTTGAGTGAGGTGCTGGTTTCAATTTTTATGTTGTGCGCCAAATTTGTGGTACAACACAACAGACATTTGTTGTGTCCACATGTAGAAATTTTATAAATAAAATTAAACAGAAAAAAGAAAATGTTAACGAACCAACACGTATTCGTGTTAACAATATTTATTTGAATAATTAAAATAACACGGATTTGCTATAAAGAATTTTATTGAGCACATAACTTTATCAATGAAAATTGATAATAAAAAAATATTAAAGGAAAGCTTTTATTTTTATAACTAATCTAATCAACCAGGAGGGCGGTGACGAAAATAAATTAGACTTGAAGCTGCAGTAAAATAACACGATGAAGGGATTTTTTCTTGTCAATTGTTTATTTAAAATACTGGATGCTTACTGATGTTTAATTTAAATTGTAACTCAAATATATTAGCGACATTATTAAAACAAGTAGCATTAAAAATAATAAAATAAATACTAATATTAATTTTATGCTAGTTTAAAAATTAATTGTGTGCCGCTAGTAGTAATTTTGTTTAAACAATTGGAGGAAGGATTCAAACGGTAGTCTTAAGTGCCATAGTATTTTAAATTTTTTGTTTAAAAGCAGAAACAAAAGCAAAAACAATTGTAATAAAATAATAATTAAAAACATTATGACACTTAAGACTAACATTGAAATCCCTCAAATATGTTTGAAACAAATGGTTGCATGTACAAAAATATAAGTAGTTTTGAAAAGTACCTCTTGGCAAAGATTTAAGAATTATCTTTAAAGAAATACATACGAAAAAAGCTTTTAAAGAAGTATATTTTTCAAAAATCAACTTAAAAAGTACCCTTTTCAAAAGTACATTTTACAAAATTTCATTTTTTCAAAAGTACCTTTTTTCGAACAGTATCTTTTTTAAAAATCACGTTTTCCGAAAAGTACCAATTGAAAAAAGTACATTTTTAAAAAAGTACTTTGTTAAAAAAGTACCTTGTTGAAAAAGTGCATTTAAAAGTATTTATTTTTAAAACATTATCTTCTTCAAAACGAGCCCTTAAACAAAGAAAGTTTTTCAAAAAGTACCATTTAAAAAAACCGCTAAATAAAATAAATTTTTAAAAAAGGCATACTCCTAAAAAAGGACATTTAAAAAAAGTACACTTTGAAAAAGTACCATTTTACAAAATATGTAGAAATATAAAAGAAATAATGTGTGTTAAAGGTTTCCTTTTGGAAAAAGTAACTCTTGTTAAAAAGTACCTTTTAAAAAAGTACCTTTTAAGAAAGTACATTTTAAAAAATTATCTTTTCAAAAAGTACCTTTTAAAAAATTATCTTTTCAAAAAGTACCTTTTCAAAAAGTACCTTTTCAAAAAGTACCTTTTAAAAAAGTACCTTTTAAAAAATTATCTTTTAAAAAAGTACCATTTAAAAAAGTACCTTTTAAAAAATTATCTTTTAAAAAAGTACCTTTTAAAAACTAACATTTTTAGAAAAATAAACTTAACAAAATAACCTTAAAAAAATTATTTTTTTAGTAAAGTACCTTTTAAAAAGTAATTTTTCAAGAAAGTAAATCTAAAAAAATACCTTTTCAATAAATGAATTAAACGAAATTTTAAAAAAGTACCTTTTGAGTACGTTCTAAAAAAGTACCTTACTAGAAAAGTTCTGTTTTTAAAAGTATCTTTTTCTAAAAGCACCTTCAAAAAGTAAATGTTTTAAAAAAGAGTATGTTAGCCACGAATAATTTTGTAATAGGGATTAGTTTGGGTGTTTTAAAATCTTATAAAATGAAATAGTTTTATTAATTAATGTGATTTTCTAAAGAAGACAAACAAAATTAAACCAGACTTTAGCCAGGGAAATACAGACGTTTTTTGGTGCCGCCACGCGCTTCATCAGCAACCATGTCTATCTACTTAAGCAGAGATTGTTTGTTAACATCAACTAATTAACATAAAGTTTTAATGAGCAGTACAACCAAATGGCAGCTATACCCTGTCACACAAAAAAAAATATTTTAATAAATTTTGAAAAGTCGGAGTTATGAAGTAAGACACATTTTATACAGTACAGATTCATTGAGAATTGAGAACTTCCTCCTTTTCTTAAGTCGTTTAAAAAAGAATTTCTCCCTTTTGAAGAAAGTTTTTTTCAGCAGATTTTCTTAAGGAAAGTTTCTTGGAAAATGTAAGCTTTAAAATTACACCTTCTAAATGATCAAATATTTTTAAAAGCATGTTGCTGAAAAAATTAAACCCTGAAAATTCCAAGTTTGTGTTGCATAATTTAAGAATTTTTAGTTTTTTGGTGCAAAATATGGAAACAAAATTTTTATCGTATCATATGCAAGCATTTCATATTCATCAAATATGTATCAACTGATTGAATGACATTCATGATGATTGGTTGTTTATGGATGCTGTTGGTCTATTTGCTTTTGAAAGCACAGAAGTTAATATCCTTCAGACATACGACTACATATGCACGTTGTGTCATGTAAGTCTCAATAAAAAAAGAATGCAAATTTGTTTGTAAAGAATGTTCATTTGCAAAGTACATATTTCGAAAAGATTCTCAGTAAAATGGAGTTGATACATGTGAAAGAAAAATTAAAAAAAAATCTTATTTTGGCAGTAAAAATTAAACAACAACTAAGTTGTGAAAGCAAACTTTTTACCACAAAAAATGGTGACGATATTGACAGGTACCAGTGGGGGTGGGTTGAACTTTAAAGTCTTATGGTTTATATCAAAGCATTAGTATACATACCCAAGCAGCCCCATATCGTACCCAGTCATGGACAAGATCCTTATGATTTATTCATCTTAATGGTAAATAGCACAAAGATTGCCATAGTCAATATTTCACCAGAATTGTATAATGTAGCTCTAGATGAGAAATTATTCCCTCACACCTTCTTGTGGCATAAATGCCACGTGAAATCTTGGTTCCTTTTCACTAAATTATATAAAGAGTCTTCCAATAAGAGGTTTTATTTTGATAAGTAAAAAACTCTTTTAAAAAAAAAAAAATAAAGATGTTTTTAGGGTTCCGTACGACGAAAGTGAAAAGGAACTTTATTATTTTCGCTACGATGTCCGCTAAAAAGTAAAGGGTGTTCTAAAGCGAGCAACGAAACATGTTGAAATCCTGTTGTATTATACAGACAATTATAATAGACACTTGAAATTTTCAAAGTTAATGTATTTATTTATATGCAGGCACCGAAACCGCAATTTAAAAAAAAAAATCAAATTAAAGGGTATTCTATCAGTTAATGTAATTTTAAATATGTACTTTCGACAATTAGCTGTATCTTGGAAATCGTACGCAAACTCTTGAAATTTTCAAAAACGCTAAAACTAAAAAATCACAAAATTATAAAAATGTTGAAAGGAAAAAAGCGCTGAAATGAAAATATCACCAAAAATAAAATAAATCGTTTACATGCAAAAAAATTACAAAGGTCGCCAAAAAATTAAAAAAATCGGCAAAACGAAAAAAATCGCCAAAACGAAAAAAACGCCAAAATTAAAAAGTTGCTAAAAAAACAAAAAAAAAAAAATAAAAAAAAATCGTCAAGAACTGAAAAAAATCACCGAAACGAAAAAACGCTAAAACTAAGAACAGCGTCAATACCAAAAAATCGCCCAAAAGAAACCAGGGTCAAAACTAAAAAGTACGTATACTTAAGGCTCATTTACTTAAACAACATCATAACTCAAAAAAACTAGTTTGTCAAAAAATGAGTTTTAAGTTTTCTATTTACACACAACGTAAGGAAAAATAAAATTTTGTTTTCCTGTCAAGAGTTGAGTGAGTATACAATAAATATCCTGAAGAAAATAACGAAATATCGAACTAATACATTAAAATATAAATAGACCTACAGCTCAAAAAAATAGTTTAATTGAATTGGTTGATTAGTTCTGCAAAAAATGGGATTTTTGAGTTATAACGTTGTTTTAGTAAATGAGCGATATGTAGTATTCATACGGAATGCTTCTTGTGCGAGTCGCACTTTACTGAACTTATTAGTTGTCATCTATAAAGTAGTTACACACGTCGAGTCATGACAACTGCCTAAATAGTGGGTTATTGAAAATTAAACTTCGTATTGGTATACCCTATACTCGTATATATATTCTTCTTGGGGTTTTCTGATGCAGCATGCCCTTGTCAACAAACCACAAGCGCGCAACTGCTTCTGAGTCAGAAAGCCTCATACAAAGTCAGCCATTTGATGACATAAAGTCGCATTTATAGATGAGAACAATCATATTACAAACATGAATAACTTCATGCCTTGCATAAGAAATAAAAATAAGTTTGAATAAAACTTTAATTCCATTTCAACATCGAGCAGCCCTTAAACGAAAAAACTACTGCGACGACCATTAAAGCATAATACATCACCAAAGAATTGAAATTAAAAGAGCTTTTGCATTAAGTGGAGTATGTAGAGCTTAAATAGGCTTATGTTGGGCATATTAGAGTCAAAATCTGTATGAAACTAAATTCAAAAGGACACTGCCAACCTCAATAGCATGCACAATTTCGATAAGAACAACAATAATAGTGTACCATGCAAATGCTTGTATACCTCATAAATGGAAGGAAAAGGTACCCACAACAAATAAGATACACATTTTGGCCAACTTGGAGAAATTTCACACTATTTTTAAAGAAACATTAAAATTGGAAAGCTCCCCTGGCACAAACACTGTCACATAACGTAATGCGTTCGAAAACCAACTGGCAGTCTGAGATAGTCGTATGTGTGTTTTAGTTTCCATCATTGTCAAGCAGGTTTCCCTGCAGCAATCATACATTAAGGATGGCAAAAAGTAAAACCATTGCAATAGCAATCGGAACTTCATTTGCGAGATGATTGTATATACATACGTACATTGATTGCTTATGTAGCCAACAGAAAAAAAAAAATAAACTCTCAACTTTTAGACTTTGAAATTGTTGTCCCAAAAAAAAAAAAAATACTCGCTCATTCATTCGTTTATTGAATCATACACCAAAATAGACGTTTAAACCATAGATAAGACTCAGTAGCAGCAGTACGTAGATTTGCAGCAAAGCAGCCAAAAATAAAATGAACCCAGTGCATTACGGAGAGTTTGAGACAGCATCACAGAGAATCATCCATTTTAATTAAAGTTTATGCTCCTCATGGCGCTGACAGCAACGAATATGATGATTATTCAACAACCAAAGAAAAAAGCAAAATGTTTCGAGAAATTTTCCATTTGCCATTAAAATTAAAAATAAAAGAAGCTTCATTCTGTGCTTGCCTGCATATTCAAGACATTGAAAACTTTTGTTAATTATACAATTTTTTATCTTAAGAAAGGAAATTGATTTATGGTTAACTTCATAGCAAGCATTTTTTGTTGGAAATAATTTTATTAATTAAAACATATAATTAAAAAAAAACTAGCTCTTCGAAAAAACTAAATTATTATTTATAAAAAACTCTTTTTAAAGTTATATTTTGAAGTGTACTAAAAGGGCTTTTGAATCATAAATAGTGGTTTAATGTAAAATTTTTTACACTAGTCTTTAGAAAATGACTGTTTTAAACAAATGCTCTTTTTTTCTTTAAGGACATATTGTTTCATAAATAAATCATTTATTTAACGTTTAACATTTCGCTGTTTTTTTTTCAAATGAAAATACTTGACATGAAAACAATAGCAAAATAAATATTTTTTTTTAGTTTTGAAGTTTCATCATTTAGCAAATAGCTGATGAATTCAGTAATAAATTTTACACTTCAAAAAGTGTTGTAAATCGTAAAGAGCGAAAGCATAAGCAAAAGCAATTACAACACTTTTAAGAGGATGGGGGTAAAAGAAGGGAGTGAAAAATACAAACAAATTTCAGGAAGAACGAAAAGTTGATTTTTGAGTTACGAGGGGGGTACCAAAAATAGCTGACTTAAAAAAAAACACTTACTACGTTTATACACTCACTTATTTATTTGCAAATAAAAATATTTGCAAATAAATAAACTCACGGTTTATACGGCATTGTAAATGTATAAAAACTTGGTAGCACTTCTATAGAAATGTTACGTATGTTTACCAAGAAATTGTGTAAATGTATAAAACAACAAATAATAATTTGTTTTTATTGCCATTATTTTCTTCTATCAATTTCTTTTTTGCAATATTTATCTATTTGTTGTTTTTTTTTATTAAGAAACATTTGTAAGTGTGGCAACCTCAAATAGTGCCTTAATCGTGAATAGTTTTGTGAATTAGTAATTCGCAATAAAAACAACAATATGGCAGCAATTTACAGTTTTATTTGCAAATAAGCCGTGCGTATAAACGTAGTATATGTTAAACGTGTTATTTCGAATGCCTTTTTGCTTGCGAGTAAAAACGCGAACAGTTGCATTCGAATGGCTGCTCATTATCGAATGCTGTCATTAGAAATTTCGATATGTGCTATTCGAAATCGAATTAGAAAATCCCAAAAGTTAAAAAACTCGCACGTTCGAGTAACAACTCGCTCGCAATCGAATGCTGGAATTAGGCCCCAGGTCGGCTGGTTTTGTCACCGTACTCGTAGCAACACAATATTGCTGCTTGAAGTACAAATCAAGCGTAATTTTTCTTCAAACTTTTGCTTGCAGTATTGCCAAGGTCACAAAATAAATATTTTACACCTTAAAAAATATCGTGCCATAACCGTCAAAAAGGCTTAAGCGACATTATTTTCGAACTCAATTTTTTTTTCTTTACGAAAAGCGATTATTGACAATCGTGAATTATAACAATAACTATTAAAAATACAGACATGTATTTTTAACTTCGTTTCTTAAGAAAATTTTTAATTTACAATCAAAAATACTAAATTTTCCTTAAAAAATTAAGTTTGAAAATAATGTTGCTTAAGCTTTTTCTACGATTATGTCATGATATTATTTTATTTTTTTTTTGGAATAGTTGGCCTTTATTGTTTAAAATGCTTTTTTTCATGAACAATTTTGAAATTTCTCAACGATAACACTGTTTATAATTTTATAGCTTTTATTTGCTTTGTTTCGGTCAGTGCTTATGGCGTTTAGATGAAAAAAAAAAAATGCCGGAAATTCATCATATAGAAACAATGATTGCAATTTATCGTTAAAAGTTTTTTTTCATCATATTTCCTTTTTTCCGTTGCCTTCATTTTACTTATTGTATGTAAGCGTTGTAATATGTTCTGTACCTGCAAACATTTTCCTCATTTTCTATTAAGAAAAATTCCTTACGTATATTTTCTAAATTTTTTTTTTGCATTTTTTCTTTACAGATTTTCATTTATTTGTTTTTGCTGCAGCTTTGAAATTACGTTAAATTGTTTATTGGTATGTATTATTAAATGTTTAACATCATGTTCTTTAAACCTTGTATATATGTATATGTATATAAATAGTGTTGAGCGATACTGTGATTTTTTTAAATAATGTCGCTCCTTGTGAACGTGATTTCTAAATCGCTGTTCTTTTAAACTGTGACTGTGATCACAGTTTAGCAGTATTTTGTTTGTAGCAGTTCTGTTATTTTGGCCAAATCTTATAAGAAGAGCAGCAAAGAAATTAATTAGTGACTGTGATCACGGTTTAAAACATTTCAGTTCTTCTGCTTTAAAGGTATTTATTAGTATTGATATTTTGATAAATACTAATAATAAGAGTGACAAGAACAAACAATTGCAATCCACCCCATCTAAATATTGAGAATTGTCGCATAAGAGGCAGAGAGACAGTAGCATTGCAAATACAAAAATGTGGGAGCTATACATAGTTACCAGAAAAGACGAAGTATTCTTGTGGTAGCTTTATTTACAGTGTAAAGTAATCATACAAGAACATTCACAGTTTGTATGAAAGAACAATATTTCCAAAACCTGTTACTTGATAAATTCACTCACAGTTGTGATTAGTGATTTTTCAATCGCTGTGAAAAAGTAAAAGGTTGAGAAAAATCGCTCATCTCTAATGTATACATGTGTGTCTATATAAATTTTTTTATGCGGGTGTGTTGAAATGTTTGAAATTTTTTCTTGATTTTATTTTATTATCAGTGTGTTTGATTCGCTCCTATTGTGTGTCCTTAATGGATGTTTTACACTCTTACGGTATTAAAAATTTAACATCATTGTAAAATATTTTAGTTGTAAAACAAAAAAAGAGAGTTGCAACCAGAACTTGTAGACAGGGTATTGCAAAAGCAGCTGTGGTTTCAAATAAATGACATTAAAAAGTTGAAAGCGAATGCTGAGTACGCAGTAGGGCATTTTGAGACATCGTAATATTGTATTGATGTGAACTTGGATGTTCCAAAAGCACGTCACCCAGCGAAGGTATTCTATACATAATGTATTCCGTGGTTTAGTTATTAATTAACATGATTATAATTTTTGAATGACTTTTGGGAAAACCATTCAAGAAAAGAAATTACTTACATATCGAGGCCAGCTGTTCTTTTACTTTACCTTTTTTTTTCTAATAATTCCTCTTTTCTAAAAACCTTTATTTTTATTTATATCCACATACATATGTACTTTTTTTCTTTCTTATTAGCTTTTGTTTCTTGAAAAATGAATTGAAATTTTAGCAAAACAAGAAAAGTGTGGTAATTGAAAGAAAATAAATTAATTTTTTGAGAAGAACCTCTATTCAGCAAGCTTCCTTTTTTGTTTGTAAATACACATGTACAGACTCACACATTTGGCTGTTTGTATAAAAATACACCAATACATTAAAGTTACAAATTGTTATAATGAATTGAAGCATACAAATAATATCCTTCTAATCCTCAAATTACGTAACTTAAGCTAAATACTCGCATGTATGAGAATGTTGATTGAAAAATTGTGTTCGATATCTTGCAATAATTGTTGCAATTATTTGTAAAACAGGGTTTAAAATAGAATGGCAGGAAAATTTTTTAAAGCAAAGAGATTTTGAAATTTTGATTTTATTTAATTTGAATGGAAATTATTATTTAGAAAAGATTTTAAAAAAGTTTATTTTCTTAAAGACTCGGGCGAATAAATGACAACAAACAAATTATAAGAAGGTTCTTAATACTGCTTCTGGTGAAGGATACTAATAGTTCGTTTATAATTGACAACAGAACTTTAGCTGCCTTGCCAATAGCCGAAATCTTATTACGTAAAGCAACTGACAACTAACAGCTGTTAATTTCAGTTGCCAAGTTGCCATAATATTGGCAATCACAAATTTTTAGTTCATGCATAGTTTTTGAAGCAAAGCAGGTGGTAAAATTATCATAATGCTACTTTTGGTAACTTCTAGGCAATTGGAGAAAGTTGCTTGCGTTGCCAGTTAACAATGCAACTGAAGTTCGGTTGCCATCCATAAGCGAGCCATAAAAAAATAAACGTGACTTTTTGGAAAAAAGCATAAAAAAATTCAGTAAAGTGAGACTTTGACTCGTACCCGAAGGGTTCCGTACGGCGCTTGATTCTTTTTGGAGATTTTTTCTGTTCTGGCGATTTTTTAGCATTGACGCTTTAGTGCTTTTTCGCTTTGGCGATTTTTTCAGTTGTGGCATTTTTATTTGTTTTTTTTTTACACCACATACTTTATAGTTTTAGCGTTTTTTTTAGTTTTGGTGTTTTTTTTCGTTTTTGGCGATTTGGTTCGGTTTTAACGAGTTTTTTTATTTTTTGGGCGACCTTTTTACTTTTGGCGATTTTCTTGCATTTTAGCGATTTATTTTATTTTTAGAGATATTTTTCGTTTCGTAATTTTTTTGCATTTGTCATACTCAAAACAATTCAAAACGTTTTTCTTAAACATCGATATCATTATTTTTATTATTTATTGCTTTTACGCGCATAGTGCCATCGATATAACGGGCACTATGCACTATGCGGGTTCTACAGCAGTATATTTATGAAATTCACAATGAGTATCTTATAATTTTAATGTGGCAACATTGTGCCATCTTAATATTTTCATTTTGAGCAGGCAACGATGTAAAACACAGTATATTGAAGTATTAAAATAACAAAATTTTTTAAATTAGAAATTATTGTTGGATAAATTTATTAAAATAACTTTTGTTCTGCAAAATGTGTAAAGACAGCGAAAAATAGAAATATTTTTTTTTTCAACAACTACAGCTGCAGTTTTAATTTGTTTAGCTTTAACATTTAACATTACGATATTGCGATATTGAAAATGATGACATGATTTTTATACTTTTAAATTTGATTTACACACAAAACAAAAACAACAAACTTGACAACCCATACTATTATTAAAATTGAAATGTTGCAATATTAAGACATATTTTAAAACGCTCTATAAATTATTGAATACACGAATAGCAAGAGATTCACATACAGAAACAATTCTCTAACATTTTACGCACCATTTCGTCACACCGCTTTGCGAAATTCTTTTCTAAAAGGTGTGGAATATGCAAAATTCGTTTACGTTTTTAAAAAGTAACAATTTAACAATATTTTTTTATTAATTGGAAATTTTTTTCCCATTTCTGCAGTTTAAATGATTGATATGATGATGATTTTGATTCTGATAGTAGGAGCAAGATTAGAATTTTTTTCTTTTTGATTGATTCAAGCAATTTGATAATTAAAATAATTTTTTAATTTTTTTTTCTGTGAAGCTGTGAAGTGAATACATAGAAGTAATTATTTTTTATTTTTTTTAAGGGAAAAAGTTTGCATAAACTAACAGTTCCGCTTTATCCTTTACAAAACATTTTATTTTATAAGATGATTTTCCCAGGCTTTCTTAGCAATTGCACATATTTTTTTTAATAACATTTAGTGCTTAAAACTTGTAGTGTTACTTGTGTGTTTTTTTAATTATTTGTTAAATTTCCCTTGAGTATTTTATTTTACAACTTTTTGTATGATTTTTTTAAAGAAATAATGTCCATACACCGTTCGTATTTAAATCAAATATTTTCCTTATTACTTTTTCATTATTTACAAGAATTTGTGCTTTTTTTAACCTCAATATCCTTTTGTGCATTAAGTCCTTATTGCATTTTTACTCTACAAAAGTATAAAACACGTAGATTATTATTATTGCTTTCGTTTTTTTTTTGTTGGTGTTTTGACAAAAAAGTACCCAACGTACAATTGGTTACATTGTTGTGTCTCTAAGTCTGCATTTAAAGAAAAAGTTGAGTATCAAATAACAATTCTTCTTAGTTTCTTTGGATAAGATTGCATTTGCTTTGATTTTATTAATATTATATAGTTTCTTTTAGTTTTTCGTTTCAAATAAACTGAAAAATGGCAATAAATCTTAAACTGTTGTGATTTTCTTGCAACGTTTCTCTCGTTTAAAAATACAATTGGTTTTTCGTTAAATATTTGCAATGAAAATCAACGACAAATAATTTCATTTTTCTACTTCTTATGCTCACAAAGTAACAAGATGTCGTCGTATAAGTTTTACTTGAGTTCATTCTTAAACTCTCGGTTCTTTGTTAGCGGATAAATATGAAGAGAAATATGGATGACGCGCTGTGATAAAAAAGTTGCGAAAATTTATTCATGGCGGCTCTCGCTAACAAAATTGGCAGCGTTTAATAATTTTTCACATTTTGCAAAGATTTTTGTTTTTTTCAATTTGTTTTATTAACAAAATATTTTTCATATTGACATTTTTTTGTTATGCGCAAATTTTGAAGTTAGTTGACAAACTTTAAATATAAAAAAATCAATTAAAAATTTAATCGTCTTCATAATTTGAATTAACTTTTTATTTAATTAAATTTTTAAGCAAACGTTTAATTGACTCATTTAAATTTTTAATTAAACTTTTACTCAATTAAATTTCCAAACAAAAGTTTAATTGGCGCAATTAAATTTTTAATTGATTATCTGTATTTTTATTTTCAATTAAAGCTGTTAATTGGAAAACACTTTGTTGGTGGGAAGTTCATAAATATAAAAAGGTAATTTTGCATCATGATTCTAATATTGTTACGCTGTACTTTTATCTTTGGAATTCTTGTTAAAAATATTGTGCAATATTAAAAACTTAAAGACAAAAATTTGTGTTTTCTTTTAGAAGAATAAAAAACCAAAATTACCCAGCATAATATGTTTGGCGCTTAGCTGATATACGACTACAATACCTTTGGGCAGAATATTTTCCCTTAAAGTTTTATTCTATATTTGCTTTTCGTGCAACAATCATTAAAGTTAGATGCCTCTAACCCCTTTGGACTAACTGTAACCTATTTTTGTTAGTTTTTTTGCACACACAAAAACTTTTAATTTTTTTTTTCATCCCTAATGATATTTTTAGGATTTTTCTATTGTCTTTCATATTATTGTTTGGTTTCCTCTTTTATTAACGAAATGCCTTTGCTCACAGTTTCTGCTTATCATTTTTCTCTCCCAAGGGTGACATTCAGCGATATGATTGCCTTCCTTATTCCATCATGAAGAGGGTGTACACCAAAAAAAAAAAAAAAAAATTAAAGAATGCTCGTTCATTTGTTTAACAATATTTTTATCATTGTTCGTGTGCAAATAACAAAAAGAAAAAAACTTCATGCATTGTTTTAATTTGTTTATTATTTTATCTCATTTTTTAAAAGTTATTTTTTTCCATCATTTACCAAACATGTTTCAGCATATGAAGTCATACATTTTGTATTTCATTTTGTTAATTGAAACTTTTTAATACATTTAAATACATACATATGTACGTTCCACGCACAGTGGGAGGGCTGCCTACAGTTTTGTGCAAAACTAAAAAGAAATAACAAAATTTAATTAAAAATCAGCCACGCTCACTGCCCACTTGCCATACAGATTATTTTCGCATAAAATATTTCCTATTCGAGCAGAAGTCTTTAAATTTGGTATATACAGTTTCTAGAATAGACAGAAAATGCATGCTGAGTTTCAAAGCTGCCACACCCACCGCCCCTGAAACCTATATGAAATATTAATAAGACTTTTTGATAATATGTAATTTGCTTATCATTCTAAAAAACTTTTATTTAATTATTCTTTATCTATGATTTATTTGACTTCAATGTCGGTTGGAATGGCTCATGATCTATACACGGCATATTTTTTACATTTGACATGTAAAGTTTTAAACTGGAAAAATTCACATGTTGTTCTGATATACAGAGAAAGAAAGAGAGAGACAGAGAGAGGGAGAAGAATAGATGAAGAGAGAGTACGAGAGATACGATAAGGTGAGAGAGATAGAGTGAGGGCGGGAGGGATAGAGAAAACGAGAGGGATAAGCGGGGAGAGAGAGTGCGTGAGAGAGACTATATGATGAAACAGAATAAAGTCTGCAACTTTAGGAAAATCGCTCCCAAATTAATAAAGCCCATAATAACATCGTCGGCAGTAACTTCAAATGCTCTATAATTTTATGCTTATTTTTCTTTGTAGTTTTGTTTACAAAATGTATGAAATTTATTGAAAGTATGGTAACATTTTTTAGAGAATGAGACTTATATGTGAGAGCATAAGAAAAAACGCTCTCAAAATAAAATAGATTCTATCTCACGACTGCTTTCTGCGGCTGCTTTTTTGTGAAAATTTGTATGGAAAATGTGTTTATGCTGGTATTCTGTTTAATCATTATGTCAGACGCAATTCATAAGTACGTTTGTGCCCGAATATTACAAACCTTCTGCAAAACAAAAATTTTTATAGACATGTAGAATCACGTTTAAGTTGAAGAGTTGTCATGTCAGATATAAAAAAAATGTCGCTTATGGCGGGATTGAAGCTGATTATAAAAGGGTCAGAAAAGACTAGTGTTTGCCTTCAAGTCTTGGAGCTACATAATTTTTTTCCATCCAAAATCAAAAATTAGTTAAATTAAGTTAATTTTTAGAAGCTTACAGACTTGGGCATACCTTCTTAAAGGTTTGTGATACTATTATTTTTAAATATATTAAAGTAAAATGATAAAATGAAAGTCATATTTATATATGGACCACTAACTTGCGTGAAAATATAAATAATATCTTGCATGCAGCTTTGCATAGTTCGAAACTGCGCACAATAATAAATTCATTTCAAAAAATATATTTATTTAATTTAATTTTATTATTTTTTTTAATCAAATCATCAAAATGATCAAAAATTAAATTAAAACTGCTGGTAAAAAGTGAATGATGATTATAAAATGAAAGCAAGCGGAAAACGAAGTAAGTTCTGCATACGTTTTGCCCCTCAAAACAAAATGAAAAAAATTTCCTTTGCCTTTATTGTAAGCCCCTTTAAAATGCTTAACTTCAAATTTATTGCATGTTAAGCGAAGGGTAGATTTAAATTCTTCATGGTATGATTGTTGTTAATAACAAATGACATAAATTATTAATGACAAAAAGTTTTTGCAAAAGACACACAGAAGACACATTAAATTATGTTTCCTGACTCTCATTAAAGTGGGGAGAAAAAACATTTTTTTTTGCACTTACAATGTTTAAATGTATGGGTTTTGTTGCCAAGCTTAAAGTCTCATATGAATGCACATAATGAAAGTATGGGAATGCCTTGGGAAAACCTTTGAGCATTCTGGTTTTAATCACCAAAATGCTTAAATCAATCGAAACATATGAAATTTTGCACCTGTTATCATAGCGATGATATCAATTACTGAAACTGCAAGAATTTAAAAAAGCATTAATATACGTAGAGTAATGTCGCAAAGATCGGCATCAGCGAGCTGAACTTTATGTTAATTATATGTATTCTTATTTTTTTTGTTAGATGATTTTATCGTTGGGGTAAAATTTCTTTCCGTCGAGCCATTATTCTTTAGTTTTGAAAACAAGAAATAGTCATATAAAGAGAATACAGCGGATTACACAGAAAAAATACTAATGTAAAATCAGCGTGCAAAAATTTTAATTGCAAATCATATTAAATTTATTTGTTAGAATTTGTTAGTTAAAATAATGTTCATAAAATAAAAGGACTACATTTAATTCAAGCCAAGTTGTTTCAACGTAAAATCATTTTGTACCAATACGGTTCAGCGTGTTATTTCAGTATCAAATTCACGTAACTTGAAATAACTTCTATTCAACATGATTCTTCATATTAATTTGACAGTACAGGAATATTAAATCAATATGAAATAAAGTTATAAATCATTTTGAATTAAGTCGTAGATTTTAATATGAAATTCGTTTGTATGATGAAGCAGCAATTTGTAGCTCAATTCATGCAATTTTGCCATAAAAACTGTACACGTATGAACTCTTGCCTTGAAACAGAATATTGTAACCAAAAGAGATCTATTGTATGCCTTGTCAGGTGCTAGAGCACCTGATCTAGACCTGCTGTCCTGAGGAATCTCAAGATTGCTCTAGTGTTGAGAGTTTCCTATCCTCCAATATATGCTTGCCCAATGTTCTGCAGAATAAGCTCTGAGGTGGGTTTTTGCTATCATACTGTTACTCTCAATGCCAAGCCTGTTGATGTGTTTTCTCAGTCTGCAATGGCCCTTACAGCCTAAACCTGTGATTGTTTTTATTTAAAGGCCATTTAGACTATTATACAAATATAAAGACTTTCATCACATTTTACGAGCAAAAAAATCTAAAATCCAACGTAAAGTGACATTTTGTGTTCACGCCATTATACCTCAAATAAAATAAAAAAACATAAGTAGAAAGCTAACAGCTGTTCAGAATTACCATTCCTTTGAAAATATTGGATTTATATAAGAGAAAGAAAAGAGAAATAAAAAAATTTCGTTTACCTTAAGACATGGCTTACATGAAATATATTTCAATACGATAAACATATTAAAAACTTAGAGTTAGTTTAAGACAAAGAAAAATACCATAATCAACTGCGCGACATCGGCCTTAAAACAGACGACTTGTCAATTTATTTATTACTTGGTTTTGTAAAAATCAACCCTGATCATTTTAGAAAAAGTTCAAAAAATTATCAAGTCTTATGGGATGCAAAATTTTTATCGTATTTTATGCCATTCGTTATGACATTTTGCATTCACACTATTGCGCGTGCACGTATTATTTGAATCTTCGACATGTATTAATACATTAGTTTTGCATGCCTCAATCCAGAGATATTGATTCAGAGGTGTTCACTGGTATTTTAGTTCTCCATCAATATATCTTCCCAGATTTTTTCCAATCACTAGCTCTAGCTGCTTTTTTTGGCCAGTTTGTCTGCATTTTTGTCTCTTTACACAACGACGTGTCCGCCAACCCAGCATAGTGAGACCTTATTCATGCTATTTAGCTCATGTAGCTAAGTCTATCTTGCCTTTTTTTTGTCCTGATTCGCCCAGAAAAATCCACGGTTCTGAATGCTGTTTGATGTCTGGTATATAATGGTTGATCCTAGATTCATTCGCGGTTGCAAAACGGCAAAGAAACTCATCCATACTGCAGTTGAATAATCCCAAACACTTCAGCAAAGTTGTTACGCGATTGCGTTTGTGGTCTGTTATGAGCAAACTCCGCACCCATCTTTCAGAAAGCCTTCTCATGCCAAGTCCTTATTCAAAATTTAAATTTGCCGAGCTTTATAAGATGCATATAGCTCTCCAGTATTTAAAAAACTGTGATGATTTTCATTTCGTTTGATTTTGCTTCTGCTTTCGCTTTTGAAAAATACGACAGTTTCACTCAAAGCAAAATCACAAAACGATCTATGACAAATTGCGCAGTGCTTTCAGCACTCAACGATTTGAAAAGTTTTAATTTGATTTGCTTTTGCTTTTGATTAGTATCGCAAGTAAAAGCAGATGCAGTCTATATGATTTTGGAAGTCACAAACAGTCACAGTCGAAGAAGCAAAAACTCTTGCTTTTAGAAGTTTTAAGCAATCGCAGTAAAGTGGTTTTTGTTTTTGCCTCTTATCTGATGTGCTTTTGCAACAACAACAAAAACCACAAAATAGTTGACTGAACGTGCAGAAAGCTTCTAAAAGAAGAAGAGCTTCATTCGTAAAGCAGCTCTGGGCGAGTCAACATCAAGCGTCGTTGGCAATTATCTCTTAAGTGCAACCAGGCCACTGTTGTTAATTGGCCTTCGAGAGTTTTACGTTTCACATCGCATGTGATTAGTGTTTGGCGTCGTTTAGCGGTACTCCTTGCGGTATCCCGTTGGTTTCCATTAACCACATGCAAAAACAATTATAAAGAATAAATTTTGGAAATTGGTTAGAGAACCAAACAAAAACTAATTTTTGGACATATAAGGAGAAGAATTTTGGGATTTCCAGCTTCGTATGTGATGGTATATGTCGTTTTGAATTTTCTCGGAGGAGGCTCCTAAATAAAGAAATTGTCGATGGCGTTATAACCCTTGTTTTCGGCCAAATAAAATCTCCCATCCCTTGTAATAACAAGGGGGAACGGAGTAACTTCAAATCATAAAAAAAGCAAGAGCTTTTGCTTCTTCGACTGTGACTGTTTGATACTTACAAAAGCATACGAGTACAGACTATTAATGCTTATACTACCGAAACTAACCAAAAGCAACAGCAAATCAAATTCAAACTTTTGAAATCGTCGACTGTGAAAAGTACTGCGTAATTGTTCATACATCGTTTGCTGTTTCTGCTTTGACTGCGACTGTTGTTAATCTTCAAAAGCGCAAGCAAAAGCATTGGTTGACTCTAAACAGTTGGACGAAGCCAAAGCAGCGAAAAGTAAAAATTTTAAGACTTTTGCTACTTCGACTTAAGTTTTTTAAACACTGTGGCTTTCACAATTTCTCTCTCATCGTCAATTTTTTTTATTTGTTTTGGGTGTAAAGAAACAAACTGGTTTTCCAAAACGTTTAGCATCTTGCATTGCTGTACCGCCACTTTTCCACAAATGAGATTGATGGTGCAAGCCCTGGCCTGGTTTGAGTGATGGAGTTTTTCGCAAAAAATTATGATGTGTACACCAAACTCACTCTTTTCCATTTTATTCTCAAATCACGCAGTATTCTGCTGTCAAACGAAATATGAATGATAATATTTTGACAAGTAACAATTGCCTGTTGATAGGCAATTCGCAGTTAGGCGGCGGGAAATTCACAACATCACTTATGGACCCGCCCTCAATTAAAAAGATATATTTTGTTTTTCATTTTCAAATCTGTTATTAAAACGTTATACAAAATTTTCATGTTCTTTTACTATAAATTCTAATGATTTAAATACAACTGCTGTACAATAATATTTATTACAAAATATGCACTACATGAGGTTTTTAGTAAAGAAATAATTGATACAATTAAAAAAGATAAAGTCCAAGAGAAAGGACGAAACCTTTTCTCTCTCTCTTTTTATTTTATGGAAAAAAAAACAAAAAATAGTTAATATTTTATCAAAAAAAAATAAAAGCATTTCATTGTAAATATATTTTGAAGTCCACTTTCAACATGTTCTTTGTTTCGACACAGGATTTCTTTTACAAGTAAAGACAACGTTTTATCTGAAACTAACAAATATTTCTTGCAGTTTTTATAAAACACTCTAATTAATTTTGCTCTTTAAACAAATTTATTATCTCCCACAAATTGTTACACAAAATGTTCAGTATACTTTTACTCGTATATGAGATGCCCTTGTGTTTTTTTTTCTACTTCCTTTTCAATGGTCCTGTTTTTACACTTGCTTACATATACATGCACAAGAAGCAAGAGCAATAATATAAAACAAAAGGACTAAGCAAGCACATGTATAGAAAGGGGGAAAAAAAGAAAAATTATAAAGCACAAAATTACTAAATTTTCAACAAAACATTTGTCCGAGTGACATTTTGAATGTCTGTGCATATTTGGTTTGTAAATATTTGCCCAAGTACTTTCACATAAAATTACTTTGGTTCAGCTATTTTAAAATTGCAGACAACAAGCAAAGAAGCAAAAAAAAAAAAATACAAAAACAAAACATAGAAAAGAATTTGAAAATAGCAAAGAAAAGGGTCATTGTGACAATCATCAATTAAACCTTAATTTTTTTTCTTGCAAAGTTTTTGTTTTCCATACCAAAGAATACATTTTTCAAATAAATATTTTGTAAATTTTAAAGGGCCATTAAGAGTAACAATTTTGCCTCAATATGGTTACGGTGGTAGAAATATACAATTTTCAACTCTTAAAATACGAAATAAACAGGGATAAAAGTAACGTAGTCCTTCGCATAAAGTTTTCAACATTAACAATTTCCAGGAATTTATTGTTATGTAAACAAGTTGGTCAATATGGTTAGAATGCAAAAAAAAGTGACAGGGTAAACTAAGAGCAAAAATATGTTAAGGAAATTAAAAACATTTGCGCAGATTAATTATTAAATTCTTATTAATAATGTTAAGGTATGTAATCATAATTAAATATATATGTACATACAATTTATATAAAAAAATAAAATAGAAAGTGAAATTTTTGTTCCCATGAAGTTCATGTGAATTCCCCCCCCCCCCACATTCAGTTCCAAGTAAATGTAAAAAATAGAAGAAGATTTAAAAGGTTTAAAAATTAATTACTCTCATAACAAGGCACACTGCGAATTTTAACAATACAAAAGATAATTATATCGGCTTAATATAAAAAGGGCGTAACTCGTTTTTTATTTTATCAAAATAACGTTTTTAACGTTTTCTGGTATATGAATAAAATGCTATATTAGAAATTCTGGTGTCTGTCGTATTTATCTTCACACAAAAAATTAGTTCTTTTTAAAAAGAAATACAAAAATTATCGGCTTTATTTGTAAAATCTATTAAGGGTTTTTAAAACACATTTTCATACACAATTTCTCTTATTGAGCCTTTATAAAGTCTAAATATTTTTTATAAATAAGAGTATTTAAACAAATTTTTAAATACGAGATGTATGTTTAAACATATTTATTTTTAACCCACTTCAAAGAAAAAGAATGAGATTTTCAATTCATCTGTATTTTATTTGACATTGTTACTTCATAACTCGGTACATTTTAGACCGATTTAATTTTTTTTCCTATGAGAGAGTATAGCTCACATTTGGTCCCATTGTAAAAAGGAGAGGGAGGATACGCCCATTATTTTTTTAAAATTTTATTTTATAATATTTTACTCACTGGGTTGCTGCGCAACTTGTCCAACACATTGGACTATCGTAACGACACAAACTCAAATTGAAATGGGAGGAGGGAGCCACGCCCAATAAAACATATATTTCGCATGCTTCTATTTAACCGATTTTTTTCAAACTTGACACACACCCTAAGCAAAGAAAGGCACAATCTTGCATTCAAAAAACTGGGCGGGGTCACGCCTAAATTTTATTAAAATATTTCAGTTACTTGTGCGTAACAAATTCTATAGAAATTTGGCACACACTTTAAGCTCTTAGGGCCAATTTCACCACCATATTTAAATATCAACTCATATTTAAAAGTAATTTTTCCATACAAAAATTAATGAAACTTGATATTTAAATATGAATTGATATTTAAATAGAGTTGGTGAAATTGGCCCTTAAAAATACACAATCTTCAGTAAAAAAGCAGGCAGGCCCACGCCCATTAAAATATAATATTATATTTCACGTGCTTCTACTTGATCGAATTTTACAAACCTTGGCACACACCTTGGCTCTGAAAAATACTTAATCTTGTGTTAAAAAAAGTGGGTGGCGCTACTCCTACGAAAGGTTAATACAAAATTATATGTACTTCTAATTTTCTAATTCGATTCCGATAACTTGGCAAGGAGTTTCGGCTTCTTAGAATGAAATAATTTTTTGCTTAAAGAAGTGGGCGGGGCCATTTGCATTAGAGATTGATATTATATATCACGTGCTTCTACCTCAGCCATTTTTACGAAACTTGGCACACAGCTTGAGCTCTGAAAGTGATGCCATGTTGAATTTTGAAAAATGGGCGGACACTTATATTTGCCCAATTAGGCATGGCCAAGCCCACCAACTTCAAAAACAAGCACTAAAAAGCCTAAAATTAGTTAAATAAAATATTTTTATATGTGTTCTATAAAATTATATTTAAAGTTGATGACAATAACAATAATAACTAAAGACATTTATATACATATACTCGTACAGATAGATAAAACTATAGAATTTGCTAAGCGGATTGGCATCGACTTCGGATAGCATTATTGGTAGATAACACAAATAAAAATATTTTATTTAACTAAATCTAGGTTATATCTAACTTTTTAGTGGTAATTTTGAAGCCGGTTTAATTTTTCTTAAGTTTTATTTTATAAAATGTTTTAACAAATACTGATTAAAATTTTAATTTTGAAACATGTCTTTTTTATTAACAAACACTACCCGCGAAGCGATTAGCTTGTCTAATTTCTGCACCCAGGGTCTTTGGCGGGAATCGAACCCCCAACCTCTGGACTGAGAGGATAGCATCGCTATCGCTCAGCCACAGGGACAAGTCTACTTTTGCATTCTTAAATAGCTTGTTTAGCATTTCCGTCCCTGCTTTCTACATTATAACTATTGTGAATTATAAATTTTTCTATTGGGCAAAAGCTCTAATTATGTAATTTATCATTCGTTTAGTAACATTAAAACAGGTAAGATGAACTCTCTGCTAACTGAAGTATCCTTAACCATTATCCTTAATTCCTGGAAAATCACTAAACACTGTAATTTGCTAGTTTTAAATTTAAAATTTCGTTTAAATCTCATGTCTTATCATTATAATTCCAGTTTGTATTAATCTGTTTCCAAATTAATATTAAATTTGTTTATGGCCCCTCATGCAAACGCTGCTTTGAATCTGCATATTATGCAATACTCAGAGTAAAAAGTTCAATGTATTGTCAACCTTATGTTACCTTTTATTATTGTTTGCAATATTGTAAATTTATTTTTCTTACAAATTTGAATACATCCAAATGTATCCAAACATTGCTTTGGAAAATATTACCTTGTTATACTATTATGGGCTCTAGGGCTATAACAGTTTAATTTTATTAAAATAAATTAATTTATTTCCACTTCAAAGGCAAGCAACCAACCTCTGCTTACTTGTAAAATATTTAAAATTTATTAAAGAAAATGTTTTTTGCACTCCAACTACGTATGTACGAGTATGTACATTTAAGTACATACATACATATAATAATGCAAGAAAAAGGAATAAAAAAACTTTTTAAATAATCTCAAAAACATGTTTCTAAACATGAGTGACAAAAAAAAACAGAAGCAAAGAATCCTTGTTGTAAAATTGCATTTTATAGTAGATACATATATGTATAGTTTGACATGTTTTATATAACTACAGCCACAAGTTATAGAAACACATTTACACACACACACACGCTCACTTACACTAACACACTTACAAAAAACACAGAAAAGCTCACACTAAGCATATACGCTTGATAGATAATAAGTACGCAGTGAGCAGGGCCCTTGTGTGGCAGTCCTTATTTAAATTATTTAAATAAAGCGATACGTAGTTTTGCTTAATCAAGTCATAGATATTGAAAAAAATTAAGTTGGAACAATAATAATAATAAAAACTAACTAAAATTAATAGCTAATGGCTTGTGGCAAAAATTAAAATAAAAATAGATAGACTTGGGTGCTGATGAAGTGCGTGGCTGCACAGAAAAATATCCCCCAGCTAATAAAGTCTAATTTAATTTTTCTTCTCTTCTTTAGAAAGTCACATTAATTAATAAAAATATTTCATTCAACAAAAATTGAACTTAAGCCCGACTAAGAAATTATTTCTGATTAAAATTCACTATAGTTCAACTAAAAATTTAAAATTGTCTCATTTAAAATTGTCTCAATAAAAATATTTTTAAGTAAAATAAAAATAAAATTGAGCTTTCATTATAAAAAAGCTTTCAGAAAATTGTAATACGATGAATCAAAACAATTCACATATACCATTTGCAATAAAAGCTGAGTATACTCGTACAATAACAGAAATATACATCAAATGACACCATACACAGTGCAGCAAACACAAACAACGGTGATGATGAAGCTTAGAGCACTTGAAATAATCTCGTAGGTTAATCTAACCAATTTCAGCTGTTAAACTTACAGTAAATGTAAATTTTGGCTAAAAATGCAATTAACAAAACTTTCTCTGGCTCATCAAATCAATTGGAATTTCTTCTATTATTTTAAGTGCACATTATTATTGCGAATTCAGTGACAAAATATTTTTTTTTTTTTAATAAATTGGGTTAGGATGTTAGTTTGCTGGGAAGAGAAAGTAAGTTTTCTATTCACTGGGTCTAACTAAAGTTGCTTAGTAGGAAATTGATAGTGCAAGTTCACCTAGTAAGCGACGTTCATGAGTTCGATTCTTCACATTACTACCACCAGTTTTTTTTAAGCTGGCCGACAACCTTTAACCAGGAACAAAAAATGCTTTAGTTTTGCGTACTGTGATCGCGAAATTTGAGCAATTTTTGTAGTGAATTTAAATGCAGTATCAATGTAAAGTATTTGTGTGTATGCAAACATAATTCTAAAAAAAGGCCACACGATTATTTTTCCGTGTAGAAATAAATCTAATTTTACAAACGTGAAATTCCGTAAGAACTCCGTACTGGGCTGTAGATGGCAAATGGATAGTATACCTAAAAGTATGCTGCACTTTAATTGCTGATTTAATAATATTTATTTAACTCACTGAATGGATATACTATGTATGCACAGTAAAGTTACCATCATTAATATGTAATTTAACTGCAAAAATTGTACTGTAACTAATTTTTCGAATAATGTTATTTTGAAATACTTGAAATTGATTACTTATAAGCGCAATTTTAGTCATCAAAATTGGTTCTGTTTTATTTTGTGATATATTAGTATATCAAATAGCTACTGGAAGTATTTGTTATTTTTTTATAATTTTTTTTTTGTATTTTTGAAGACAATCTTATCTAATCTTATTTAAATATTTCTTATAAAATTACTTTTTTTGATTATTTATTTGGTTTTTGTGATAAAGAATGTTGGATAAATTTTCTTAAATGCTTGTAGTTTTTTAAAAAAAAGATTTCTAGGGGGCCTTTCTGTAACTCTTGGAAAGTTTTCACCGCTTGTAACGTATTTTTGTAAACAAATGCATTAATGGAAATTGCCATAAAGATCGAGTATGGGTGATAAACACCCCGAAATTTCCAAATGTTCAACGATGGATATTCTGGGGCTAAGAAAACAAAAACAATTTACCTCCTACAGTTACATGCATTGCAAAACAAAAAGCGAACAGCAAATGTAAAACAAAAACTGAATTACATACAGGCAAGCAAATGTGAAGCAGGAAATACAACATGTTATAGAATGAAAGTATAAGAATTACTTATGGAGGTACAAGTAGCATTTAAAAATATGTAAGGCTTCAAATAAAAAGGCAGGTTAAATGAAATAAAAAAAAAATCATTGCTTAAAACTGCAACAAAGGTTTTGAAATGTAAAAACTCAATTTTTGGAGAACCTTCCTAAAGACTTTTAATTTTTTTTTAAAGAAATTTTATTTCGTTGCAAAGATTTAACATTTTATGCTGCCATATTTCAACACGTTTACAGATGTAAAATTTTAACAACCACGAGAAACGAACATATGGAAGTTGATTTTTTTTTCTTCAAATATTAACTAAAAAGGACACCTCTTCGGCTCTATTTTATGTTAGTTAGCAAAATTAACAAGAACAAATATCTTTGCTTGTGATTTAAATTTATGAAATAAGAAGCTATTAAAAAATAATTTAAAAAGTATTTACTTAAGGTTTGCTGATCTTACTACCAGTCGCTTAAGACGCCTTTCCCACACACAAGGTATACTTTGCAAATATTTTTTTTTTTTACTGTACAGAAATATTTTTTTCTATGATGAAAAAGTTTTAGAGTCAAGTGAAAATGTTTGTAGGGTTCATGTCTGTATAAGTATGTGACGATGGCATAAACATTAATATATATAGTTTTTGTAGCATACATTGTGGCTGCGACACAAATACTACCATTTACGAAGTGGAAAAACAATTTAACAAAGCGTGGCATTACTTAACAAGAATAACCCAAAATGTTGGTATTGAGAAAATATACTTACAAACGTACACACACACACACACACGCATTCACACAGATGCGCACCCACATATTTATACACTTTAATACACATGAAGGACAACAAAACCGAAAAAACAGCAACATTATTGAGAAGAAAAAAAAAACCCAAACAGAAGAAAAGTTGTAGTCGACAACAAAGACAAGGACAACGACAACGGCAACAAATACTTGCTGTAAAAAAAGTGGCAACAACAACAACAACGAAAGGCATTGTGAGCAGCAAGAACAGCAGTTCGACTAGTTGTAAAGCTGAATGCAATAGCATGACAATGTTGTTTAAGAAATCCATCAAAATATATTAAAGAAATGTATATAAAAAAAAAACTCAAACACATGTAATGGGTGACAATATGGCAAGATGTTAAAAAAGACAAAAATATATTGAATTTGCTGATTTAAATTTGCATACTTCAAAAAAAAAAAAAATTAAAAAAAATTCAAATCATTCATTCCCAACTGAAATTTTATTCTAGCATAAAAAGTGATAACTAACATAACTCGGGTTATATGCAAATATATTTTTAGCAAAGAAATTTGCAAGAGAATATAATACGGATTTCTTTACGATTATCAGCTAAATCATTAATTAAGGGCAAAGGTCCTTATTTAGGATGGCTTTGGCTGAAGTAGTTAGCACGTTGACTACAAAGCCTAAAGTCCTGGGTTTGAGCCCGGTCTCCGACAGCCATTAATTAACAATACCACGCATTTTCCTCATGTGCATTAGTGTCCATTTATATTAGTTGTTGTGGAAAAATTCAAGGGATGAAGGTATAAGACACTGATCCGGCTTCAGCGGATACTAATGCTAATGTAACATCAGAGCGCCCTGCTTCTTCGGTATTGTGTAGCAGAATCATCGGTGAAGTAAAATAACCAATCAAATGGGTAATAAACTAAACACAGTTTCAAAAATTTATTACAACTCATTGACACCAGAGGCGCTGCAACACTGCATTAGTAAAAGCGTGCAAAAGGTAGCGTTTTAAAAGAATGAAGCTCTCCTCTATCCTTCCTTCCTTCCTTCTTCTCTACCACTATCCCTTTCCTTAAGCAGGTAACACCAAGTAATACCAGTAGGCATTGATTGCCTGAGTGTTACTTTTCTTAAAAAAAAATAATAATAAAATAAAAATAATAAAAGCACAGCAAGGAAATAAACAAAACCAACCGTGTTGCCTCTCGATTTGTTTTACTTTAGTGTGAGTAAAAAAATAAACAGAAGCAATGGGAATGCTTGCGTAATTTAGTTAATGCTTAAGTACAAATTGTAATTTATTTCAAGTGTTCGCTGCTAAAAAAGAGAAAAGAATAACTACAAAACAAAGTCGTTTTAGGAAAAAATATTTCTCAAATATTTCTTGATTGATTTGCTCATTATAATAGAGATAATTGTTTTATTATCAGATTTTACTTGAATTAAAAAAATTAAAAAACATTTAAATTATACACTTATCTACAAAATTATGACATCAATCATCAGAATTGTAAAATTTAGGTAAATTCAGCAAAATATGACTTTGACTAGCATACGAAGGGTTTCGTACGGCGATTGTTTCTTTTTGACGATTTTTCGGTTTTTGGCGATTTTTTCGGCTTGTAGAGATTTTTTTTACAACACATATTTTTTTGGTTTTGCGCTTTATTTCGTTTTGTTTATTTTTTCGGTTTTTGGCTAATTTGTTTTAGTTTACCAAATTTTAAAATTTTCTTATTTTTATTAAAAAAAAACTGTTGCCCACAAATAAGGGAATAAAAATGATGGAGAAATTAAAAAAAAATAAATATTTTTTATATTTTTAGCAATTTGGAAACGCCTTGAAGTGAGCATATACTGAACACTCTGCTCTTCGTCTTTGGCTTTATTTTACCTTTTGTGTTATTCCCTTTAACATAAAACATTATCTCTGAAAAGAGTATACATATATAGTCATGTTTTCCAAGGAAGGCTATCTATCAGTGGAAAGGTGGTGTAACGTTAAACTATTTGATTATTTAAGTGCTCTATTTAATTATTAATTTGCTATATTATTTTGTTAAATTATGTTCTGTACCAAAACGATTTTTCAGCTCCAACTCCTTTTGAATGCCAAAAAGCGTAATGAATGTATTAACAACAGAACAGCAACAAAAAGAAAACAATAAAATTTCAGTTACACCACTTTTTCGCCTTAATTTTGAATTAATTGAAATTTTAAAATTCACGGTCACACCCGTCACAATATAAATAATTCATACTTCATACTTGTCAACAATAAAACAGTAAGCGCATTTAATAATATAATAAAATTTTGTGAAACTCTATTTTAAAATTCGAGTAAGTAGTTATTGGAGAGATTTGGTCACACCCGTCACACCAACGCTGAAGTGCTATAATTTCAATGGATGTTAAAAAGAGAAAATGGGAACGCAGGAATAAACTTAAAAAAATATAAACTGTATTTAGCTAAAGAATCCTTGGAAAAGAAAAGAAAAGAGTAGACAACAGCAAAAGGATGAAAGTCAAATTTGAAGAGTTTGGAATACATATAAAATGGGCAATTTTCAATCACAGCATTTGTTGAAAAAGACACGAAGTAAATTTGAAGGTAACCTCTCTTGTAATCCATCAACAACAATTGCTGATATTAAGCAAATTTTCAAGGAGATTCTTATGGATTTTCTGGTGCCTGCAATAAGCACAAGAATAAAAATTACGGCTGGTTACATTGAGCTATTCTTCTATTTTTCATACTAGGCCATACATTAAACTTTTCTTCGAATTTACAGACTGGGTTACACCCGTCACATAAAGTGGTCACACCTGTCACAAATATTTAAGACAATTAAAAATAATTTAAACAATTTACTAAAACAAAATTGTTGTGTGAGTTCTATGGAAGATTTTACAGAATTTTAATTAAAAGTAAAAACTGTAAAAACTGAGATTTAAGGTCACACCCGCCACTCGCTACTGATGGCTATTTTGAGCAGAAATCATTTTCTTTCAGTGTGTTCTTATAAATAAATTATTTTTAAGACTATTATTCTTGGAAACTGCACCTTTTTTTATAGTATACATTTTATGTATTTGAATAATAAGAAAAAGTGTCACACCCGTCGCAATGAAATTATGCTTTCAATAAAAAATAATAACTATAAATATGTTAATTTAGTCAATGAATTAAAAATAAGTTCATAATCACTTAATCTAGTGATTGAAGTCAACAACTCAATAATTGAAATGAAATGAAATAGACGGGCCTGTTCTGAAAATCACGGTAATTTCGAATTTAGGTTATTGGTTTTAAGTTTATGTCATGTGTAATCGAATATTTTATTGCAACTTTCAACTCTATTATAAGTCGTGCATTTATAAAAAAACAATGATTTATTAATATTTTGAAATCACCGTGATTTGCAGAACAGGCTCGAGAATAAACAAAAATTTGCAGTGAATACCTTTACCTTTATACTTCAAAATCATTATTCCTGCTAATTAATCCCAATTTTTTTTTTAAATTTATGTTAAATTTACCAACAAATTGTAATAGAAAAAAATTCTCAACCCTTTAAACTTAAAAAAATACTAAAAACTATTATCTTACTACACTTTTGTTTAATACGTAAACTAGTTTATTTCTGACAATGTGAAGTTTTTAATTTAATTTAATTTAATTTTTTCTTCTCTACTTTAAGTTTCAAAAATTCTTTTAATTCTAAAAGAAAAATTATTTATCTGTTTTATCTTAAAATTGCTGTCTTAGTTAAAACTGTATAATTCGCTTTCTTACAAAATTTTGCCTTCATACCCTAAAGATGATGATGATGATGATGATGACGATGATGGAATGTGCATGAAACCAATTATGCCGCCCTCTCTGCCTTTATTTATAGTTTATTCAATTATTTCATTATTATGCTTAATGAAACTGCTTAACTATGCAAATACAAAAAGTCAGAATAACTAACTAACTAACTAAGCAGCCAACCAACCACCAGAAAAGCTAAAAACAAAGAGAAACTAATAAAATCGGCTGGTGGGCCAACTGAATGCACTGGCAAACTAAATACCTTTTTCTTCCCAATAATCCTTTGGTCTTTCATTCCTTTAAATTCATTTTAGTTTTTTTAATAAAAGCAACAAAACTAAATTATTATGCATCTTTAACCGAAACGAAAAATTTTGTGTGAACAAATTACGAACTTGAGCGAAATTGTGCTGGCAAAGGAAACACAGTGGAGATAATTGCAAAGTGTCGTTAGAAATAAGTTAATAACCTCTTAACGGCTATTTATTTATTTGAATTTATTTGCAGTACTTTATGCTGATTTGTTTGCAATTTTAAGAACTTTTGGTACAGGCAACACACAAAGAAATTTCCTTCAATTAACACCTTTCAACAAAAAACAATTAAAAATTTAATTGAGTCAATTAAAGTTTTGTTTAAAAATTTAACTGATTAAAAGTTGAATTTTAATTTAATTGAATCAATTCAATTTAAGTTCAACAATTTACCACAGTTTCATCAAGAGAAAATCACTTAAAAAAATAGTCCTTTTCATAATAATTTTTTACTCAAGTGGACCGTCTGCTTTGTGGAAACAGGGAGTTAATGCATTAAAAATTTAGTTGACACAATTAATTTTTTAATTGATTTATGTTTTTTTTTTCAATTAAAGGTATTGCATACATGTAAAGTCGGACAAGTAGCCCACAAACGTCGCACAGTGGGGCCAAACCCCATTTCTTCGCGGATTAATTCATATCTGCACAACAATAATAATAAGGGTCACTAAATTTAATGTAGATAACTCTCAAAAAAAAAGTAAATTTTTCCGCAAAATCTTGGTGGTATAGGAGGGCGAAGAGGAGCACCCTAGAGTGGTTCGCCTTCCATACAAGAAAAAAAGTTGTGCCAGTCACCCCCTAGGAGGATTACAGATAATGCAAAAAAAATTTCTAAAATATATTTTTTTTGCCATGCCTACAAATACCGCCCTTTTGGTATTTTGTTCACTGTATTGCCATCGATCATAATATTTTATATACCGGTGTTCATGGCTCCGTAAGGGCTACAATTCTGTATTTAATAGTTTTTTACTTGCACATCATATTCTAGTCATGACGTTTGTTAAAAAATATTTAGCACTAGGGTGAGTACAAACCGAGTTTTAGAAGTCATGACTAGAATATGACGTGGTGGTAAAAAATTATTAAAGACAGAAATGTAGCTCTTAAGGAGCCATGAACACTGGTTTAAAAACGGCGACACAATGATCAAAATACGTGGCAAAAAATGAAAAAAAATATTTTTGGAATTCTTTTTACACTATTTTTAATGCTATTTAAAATATCAAAGCAGCTACGAAATGCATATAAACGTTGTGTTATCAAAAAAACAAAAATTCAAGATTTTTTTATTCACGCACGCTTCTGACCGACTTCGAATACGAATTATATAAAAATAGATAATTTAACAAGCCTGAGAAAGTTGTCACATATGTTTTTTTTTTTAAAAATCATTATTATAAATAAATACAACCACGTGACTCACGCGTGACTCATGCGTGACTAAAGCGTGACTCACTAGCACATGTCTAATAAAAAAAATAAAAAATTACAACAACAACAACATCAACAATAAAAGTGTTAGCAGAAGTCGCTGAGAGCTTATTGTTGGTAAACTCAACGCGTGACGCTATTAGTAATTCTTGCATAACTTCTGAGGCACACCGTTGCTTAGCATAAAATTTTCATAAATAACGCAAATTCCACTCAATCTTTAAAACGAAGTTTAAATCTTTGCCTAATTAAGCCCAATTTATATTTTTATGTGCACCTAAACTGAAAACAAAAGGACTTCGACAAATAATAATAATAATAATATTACTTTCAAATAAGATTTAATTACGAAAAGTTTTTAGCTTTTGTTTTTGGATGTTTTTTTCAGTTTTCCCTCACAATTTTTAATTTTATTTAGATGACATTTATTTTTTGCAAAGTAATGTAGAATTTTGTGCACTTTAAGCGATTGCTTGAATATTTTTTTAATTAACCCGCAAAATCACCGTGATAAATGACCACAAATTGCCTGCTTTTGAGTTCAAAGATATTCCAAATATTAAATAAAATTTGATTCTTTGTTATTACCATAATAATTTTCTAAACGATTCTACTGTGCAAGAAGACATACATATTCGTCTTAAATATATAAATAATGAAAATTTCGTTATTCATTTTGACTTTACAATCTGAGATTTCAGCTCAATGAAATAAATCCCTTGCTTGTCTTTGCTTAAGAAAAGTTTTCTTTTTCTTCAAGAACTACAAGTCACAGACATAAATGAATACGATAAGTTAAAAATAATGAATTATGTCAAACGCCATGCAAATTAGGAAAAAAAGTTTAATTAATATTTTTTTTTTGAACACGCTTATAATGAAAATTGGTAGATTAAGTAAATGATGAAGTAAAATAAATTATAAAAAATATGGCAAAAAGATTTATTCAATTTTTATCAATTGTTCGGTTACATGCCACAGGCATCTATCTGTTACTGCAGACAAGTCAAAGTCGCTTTGCAGTTTTTTATTAATAAAAAATAATAATAATTGCAGTTTATAACTACTTAAATCGCCGTAGGAATTCGTATAACAATCATGTATGTTCATGTGTGAATAAAAATTTACCCATGAACGTTCATGTTTTTTTTTGGCGAAAAGGTTTATTCAGCTGGCATAAGCAAGCAGCGAAATAATGTATAAACAGCTCTTTTAATTAATAAACATTACTCTCTTTACATGTGTGATCAAAGCAAACACTAATCATGATCATGCCTGCTAGCTCATGACCGGTGATGACCACCGACCAATTTAATGAATCCAATTTAAAAATATTAACTCCAAAAATATTAACCATAAAATCAATTTTTATAATATAAAAATAGTTTTCAAAAGTACTCTTTGATAAAAACTTTTGCAATAGTAGATAAACAGAAAAAGTTCAATAAGTCTTTGGCAGCAGTTTAAATTTTGAGGTTTTCCTGTTAAAATAATTCTTCCATCTTCTTTCATATTTTGCATACTACTGGCTTTCTGTCCGCTTAAGAAACTTCTATTTCATTTTGGATTGTACAGAGAGTGAGTGAGAGAGAGAGAGAGAGATAGATTGAGAAAACAAAAATCCAAAAACTTACCCTGAAATTTGTATGAATTTTTTTTGGCTTTTAGCATAATAGAATATTAGTTTTGGCAGAAAACTTTTTAATTTGACTTATAGACGATAGATACCATACGAAGAGAAAAAAATCCTACACTCACACTCACATTCATTGTATAGAAACATTTAAAACACACATAAATGAATGCAAAGCTTAAAATTAAAGAAGTCCTTAAGTCCTGACAGAAACTCTAGTCGAGCTGACAAATACATACGAGTACATCAGCAACGAGACAAAAATTTGTTCTTGAGACCAGCAGCAGATGTTTTAGTTGAACTTTAACTCTTTGACATTTAATAAAGTGCGTCAATGGACATTGAAATTATATGTTAGACTTATTATTAAAATTAAAGAAAAGAAAGCAAAAAACTTTTGCAGACTTTGGCAATTTTTATGGTTTCTAATACCATAAATCATGATATTCTTCGTTAAGTTTTCTTTAAACTGAAATTGTGTTTGAACAAATATTTGTCGGGTCATAATTCTTTTATATTTTGTGAGCATGTTTTTGCAGAGTGTTGCAAGGAGTATCTTGAGTTAAATGTGCTATTTGTGGATTACAATTTGAACTGCTGACGCCAGGCCACACAAGAGAAGAGAGAGAGCGAAAGAACATATATTTTATATTTGACTTCAAAATAGTGAAAAAAGTTTCAATAATTTTCTTTATTTTTTTTTTAAATTAAAAGTAAATATAGGGACCACATTTATAGAGAGCTATTGTCGGCTTATCACTTTCTAAGGCCATTTGATTCATAAGTTATTTTATTATATTTTTGATTACTGCGATATGCAGCAATCCGACTATTTTTACATTTCTGATTGTTCTATTTGCTGCTCTTCAATTTAGTTATTATTTGCAACCTATGTGGAATATATGGAATATTCGGGACTAACATGTAAAAATTCTCGTTTGGCTATTTACATTGAAAACAAAAACAAATTTTGAGTGCTTTGTGTTTGTTTTCAATATAAATAGGCAGACGAAAATTTTTACATGGCTTTTATGAACTGGCTGTTAATGTAAAAATTCTGGTCTCTCTAATTGCATTAAAAACAAAAACAAATTTAAGTGCTTTGTTTTTGTTTTCAATATAAATAAGCAGGCGAGAATTTTCACTTCACTTCTATAAACTGGCAGTTATACAGGGGTGTTCTGTAAACCGCATGTTTTGAAATCGCCTAATTTCCAGGAAAGAACTTAATTAAAAAGGTGACTTGTTGCAGCTTTTTAATTGGTTTTAATATTTTAGATGTTTAAGATATTTTATACGAACTGACCTGCGAATGCGCTAAGTCGTCCGATCTGCAGATCACTGTTTTTCGTTTTTGAAATCGCACGATTTCAAATCGCGCGGTTTGCAGAACACCCCTGATAGTTTTCGAAAATTAAAAAAAATTTAAAATAATGTCGAAGGATTGTATTATTAATACATATTAGTAAAAATTTGTGACTCGTGAAAATACGTGTCCTTGATTGATATTTTTTTTTATTCGTAAAAGTTAGTGAGAAAATCTTTTAACCGGTTTTCTAAATTTGAGTCTACAAAATCTTTTAAATCGTTCCTGTCGTTTGGCTTATCATTGCTATTGTCACCGCCTTCAAATAGCATTATAGGTTACATGTGTACAAAAGTTTTGTTTAACTGAATCTAAATAATTTTTAACTTCTGAGTGACTAATTCTTGAAGTCGTTTGGCTATAATTAATTCATGACCTGAAAATTCATAAAATATATTTGCACTACTACAAGAATGTCTTTGATATCACTCATACGTATCGAATGCCAAATTTCATATTAAAGTTTCCTAAAAGTATGCAGTTATTTTTATAATCTTATTGCGTATGAGTGATATTGCAGCAGTAAAGACCAAAGATCACTCATACGGCCTTGATAAAAAAAATCTTGTTTCATGTGGTGTAAAAGAACGCTGATCAACAAGCTTTTTGCCACACGTATTCTGTAGGCTAATTATTACTTTACTATATACCCTCATTGCAAAACACAAACTAATTTGTTTCTGTCACGCACAGATTTGTTGTGACACCCAGTTGATGATTTTACCTTATTTTCCGTTAATACTACTGTACGTACGGTTTAATTGAATCAAGTTTTCATTTAAAAAAGAGTAATATTTTGAGTTTAGCAAAACGTTGTTATTTTCTCAACATGCAAAGGAAGTGCATCAATCATCATAATTCTTTTTGCTAGGTATATGGTGCAGTAACTTTCAAAAGTCAGCGACGAACGGCTCAGGTTTTACGTACTTGAGAGAAAAGTTTCCTAAAGTTAGTGACGCAAAAATAAAGGAAGGATTTTTCGTTGGACGTCAGATCAAGGAATTGTAAGAGGATAACATATTCGAAGAAAAGTTAAGTTTGTTAGAGAAATCTGCTTAGAAAAGTTTTACAAATGTCGCACAAAATTTTTTGGGCAACCATAAAGCAAGCAACTACATAGATCTGATAGGAGAACTACTTTCGACGTATTAAGTAATATGTCACTCAAAATACACTTTCTACACTCCCACCTCGATTTCTTTCCCGAGATCCTAGAAGCCTTTAGCGACGTACACGGCGAAAGGTTCCATCAGAATATTTCCAGCATCGAAAAACGATACCAGGGCAAATGGAGTCCTGGAATGTTGGCAGATTATTGTTGGACACTTGCAAGAGACCAGTCTCAGGTAAAATACTCCAGAAAATCATAGCTTTTAGTTCTAAAAAACATATTATCAAGTATAATTGTATGTGAAGTAGCAGTATTTTTTATGAAATACAAAAATTCCTGTAAAAGAAAAACTATGGGTGTCAAATTTTTTCTTCCTCTGTTTTCCACCTTAGGAAGTCAAAATAAAGTAAAAAAGACCAAAAGAGTTCTTGTGACAAATTAAAAGTTAATTTTTGTCAATCAGTGTAATTAATTAAAAGGTGCCGCAAAAGTAATGTTATAATTTTAATTGGCCAGGTATAAAAATATTTTTGATTTCTTTTGTAAAATAAATTATAGTTAAAAAATTGCATTTAAATTTTAAAACTCTCTTTATCATGATTTTATTTGATTTTCGCTGATATTTTTTGTTTGAGCATCTCTTTTTTTTTTTGGAATTATATGGTTTGCAGTCTTTACTAAAATCATTGCGAAATACTGTGCGCTCTTAACATCTATGCTTTCTACCTGACGAGCAGCGCAGGAAATGTTTCCGACTCTAAAAAAAGCGCACAAGTTTGGACATCTAGATAATAGTTTGTTTTTAAGATCTACATTGATTCAGGGACATTTTGCCATAAGATCGAGGGTCTCAAAGAAATTATGTTTACAAAATTGAACTAATACCTTCAGAATGGTTTTTCCTAAATTTCATTTCATATCAATTTTTTATTTTATTTATTTAAATAAAACAGAATACTCTAACGGTCTAATTCATAAAATATATTTTAGGTTTACTACAGGTTTATTTGACAAATTTTTTATAGAAATACGTCAAATAAGCGCTCAATAAACCTGAAATGTTTTTTATGAATATGGCAGCAAAATACTAAAAGTACTATTGACAAATTAAAAGTAAAAAAATTAGAAAAAACTAGGTAATACAATTTTTAAATAAGCAATGAAGTTAATTTATGTATATCCTTTTATGTTGTGCATGCTTTTATTTAAAAAATGTCTTTATAATTTCTAAATATCTCTTTAAAATAAAATTTAATACAATATTTATTTATTTTTTGTTTAAACAACTTGCGTCTGGCCCAAATCCTACTGTTCACCAGCGTTCTAAAGATTTTGTTTACACAAAAATAAATTGAAAAAAGCAATAAAATTTAAGTTGTTGTTTCCCGTTTGAGCTATTTTTTGTTGTTGCTATTTGTGCCTAATGCTAGCAATGCCATTTACCATTGAATAACAGCAGCATGATACAAATGTAACAACTAAAAGCCGCACTTAAGGAAATTGCTTGTCTTGGCTCTAGTAGACAAGAGGCACACATGTAACTTCAGTTAAGTTGTAGAAAGAAAGAAAGAAAAAAATAGACGTTCTTAACCATATTCCCATGACTATAACAGATAACCAAATCTGAGGACGAGCACATCTTTAAAGCTCTAAACATTTAAAATGTAAAACAGTTTGTTTACTATCGTGTTGTTACTTTATTTTGTTTAAAGCAATCCCAGGCAAGACAACTATTCACTTCTATGTAAAAATCTAAGAATACAGAAAACAACAAATCTATGCTGCGATACTGATATACTAAGACATACTCTGGAGTGTACTTTTTGCCACAGAAAATATTTCCGCCCTAACCGTTTATAGATGCTTGAAGCATTTGCATAGCAAAATATCTCGCCACTAAAAATATATTCTTTGGTACATATAAACTGCAAACAAGAAATATTATAAATAAAGGTTTTCTGGTTTTCTTACTTAAACCAACCTGTAGGGATTTAGCAAGACCTTCTTTTCAATTCTAAGAGGATTTTCTGCCATCCACAATATTTAAAAAAGAACGAGGATGAAGAAAAAGAAACAAAATTGTCTTTCAGTTTTAAAACAACCCGCATAAATGTTTATTTAACTCTCTGTGTGACAGCGGAAATAGAAATATGAGGGTGCATGCGAAGTCTGAGAAATAACTATGGCTGTGTATAACTGTCCATGGTATGTTGGTTGAGGTGTCATCATTTGTTATTGCTGAGAAAGAAGTTGCAGTTGTAGTTTTAGCTCTTCCTTGTTTTTTTTTTTTTGATTTCCTAAGAATATTTTCTTAACAATTGTCACAAGAATTCAAATGATGTTGATGACGATGAAGAGATAAAAATAAAATAAGCATGTTTTTGTTTTTATATTCATGCACATGCATGCTTTTGAATATAAGTGTATTAGTAAATGTTATGTACATGTTCATCTCTACTGTTACATGCCGCTAAAAGCTTTAGCCATTTCCGTTTCTTTTTATTTTTATCTCATGCTTAGTCACATATTTTGTTTTTAGCATCTTTTTGTTTGTTTGTTTGGTGTAATGAAGAAAAAGAAAACTGTACGGTAAAGTACAAAAGTGTTGTATGTTGCACTCAATGTTTAAACAGGGCTCAAAGTTAGATCTTAAAAGTTGAAGATAATTTATTGATTTGTAAAGGATGCGAGTAGAAAAAATTTTTTAATAATTATTTCTGATACACGAATACAAAGATAATCATAAGAAGCCTTTACATATTTTCCTAGAAGTGAATGGTCATAGATTTTTTAACATCATCTAAGCGGTAGAGTATGGCCACTAAATCTATAATTGTATAACTTAAAACATGGCAGATTTGACCAAATTGCAAATTGTATTTTAAACAAGATTTACTGTTTTCTTGGTTAATTTAATAAATATGCAATGTTAAAAAACAAAAAAAAAAATAAACAAGATGGTTCAATCTAACCAATCTCACTTATTAATGTTGCTGTGCAGAAAATTTGTTTTGTGATTTAGATAAAAAAAACTACGTTTCTGGTAAATCTAACCAATATCAGTTGTTAATGTACCACTAATATTAATTGTTTTTGCGATTCCCTTTATAATTAAAAATACGATAAGTTGTGCTATTTTCTTGGTTAATATAATCGATGCTCACATGATAAAATTAAATGCAAAAAATAACGAAGGTTAATATAACCAATTTGAGTTGTAAATTTTGTTGTAAATATTATTTTTATTCTATAATCTAATTAATTTTATTCCCTATTATTGTATTGTTAATATAAATTATGAACTATATATTAAAATCTCTCCCTCCTATATATTCACTTAATGATTCGAAACTGCTTACAGAACTGAACTCTTTCAGAACCTGTTAAAATAAATTCAGTACAGTGGGACTTCGACTTGCACACAAAGTGTTCCGTACGGACACAACATATGTAATACTATACGATAGTAAGCCTATATAAAATCAAATATCTTATCTGATGTAGATATTTAAAACAAATTTAAGTAACTTTTTTTTTTTGGTATTTGACGATTTTTTAGTTTTGGTGCTTTTATCGTTTTTGAAATTTTATTGGCTCTTGGCTCTTGGCGTTTTTTTAATATTGACATTTTTTTCGTTTTGGCGATTTTTTCGGGTTTTAGTGATTTATTTTAGTTTAAGCGATTTATTTTAGCTTTAGCGATTTATTTTTGAATTTTGCATTTTTCCATTTTTTTAATTTTTTTTTAGATTTTTGGCGAGTTATTTTAGGTCAAGTGATTTGTTTTAATTTGGCGCTTTTTTAATTTTTGATTTTTTGGCAATTTTTTCGTTTTTTTTAAGTTTTTGGCGATTTTTTAAGTTTTAGCGCTATATTTCGTTTTTGCGATTTCTTTTCTATTTTTGGCAAACTTTATTTGCTTATTATTATTTTTTTTACAAGTTATTTTTTTTTATGTTTTTCTCATTTTTTTCGTTTTTTGGCGATGATTTTATTTTTGGTGATTTTTTGCATTTTCTGATTTATTTTATTTTTTGTGATAATTTTTATTTAAATATTTATTCTGTAAAAATAAGAATATGATTTTTTTTACTGACAAACCACGTACACACACCCACACACACAAAAACATACGTAAAACATATTTGGCCTCTTGATTCTTGTAGTACTGGCCTTCCTACTGCATCCTTAAATAAATCTTTTGCAGGATATCTAGAATTTTGAATTTAAAATGACATTTGTGACAGAAGAAAGAAACAAGAAATAGAAGATAAAAAAAAGGCAGAAAAGAAAAACGTTGTTTCTTGTATTATTACTTGGGACATGAAAGTTAAGTCTGACCTGCAAAATGTTTGAGAGATTTAAATACACACACCTTCATACCAACTTACATAACTAAAAAGTATTACACACATAATCCCCGGTTTTTAACTATAGTAAAGATTTTTGTTGTTTTACCTTTAATGTGCTTAAACTATTAGAACTACTCACTCTATCTTGTTTTAAGTACTCAAAATCATGGCTTTTATAAGACTTAGTGTGAATACAACCTGGACCTTGTGTTTTATAATGATGTGTAAGATAAAGTCGCGCACAGTTCCACTTGATGGCATACGTTTAGGTATTTCTATGTTATAAGTGAGTAAGTAAGGCAGTAGCTCAGGGTTTCAGTTACAAGTTGGTGATAAAAAAAAAGTTACTCTTACTCTGTACAATGAGAGTGACAATATGTTTCTCTCACATTGTATCATAATGACCAGGTTTCATAATATCATTCCCAACAATCATGAAAGCGAAGAGCTAAACAATATTTATTCCCTGTACAAAGAAAAAAATCAAGAAAAATAATCTTGTTTGGTTTGTTTCTTTTTTTTACCTTTTAAAAAAGTTAGAAATATGTAAATCAATAAATAAATAAACAGAAATAAACAGAACACTTTGTTAACTAAACACTATTATTAAAAGCTTTTAAGCACATATTGTTAAATTATTCGCTGCTATAATACCTCGATGTTAACTTCGCTGTTCTTAACATAACATCACTATTTTTAAACTTAACATAAGGTTTACAGAACAATGTTGCCAACACTGAGGAAGTCTCAGCATGTTCAATAACCTCTCAACAGTAGCTTTTGATGGTCACATGACTTTAGTTTGTGTGACAATTTGTGCTGTTGATTTATACTCTGCTGGGTCCACGGACACGTCGGAGTGCAAGAAAAAGAAAATGTAGACAAACTGGTTAGAAGGAAGTTAGCACAACCTAGACTACACTAGAACCATTATCTATATATCTATATAGATCAAGAATACCCGAGAACAGCTCTGCCTTGATTTTTCTGGATTTTCTGGATTAAGGCAAATCTAATGATAAAACTCTAGAGCACATTATAAAGAACCTGGGAGCTTTATGCCACAGAAAATAGAGCCCATTGGGCCAGCACTTGTTAGAAGATTGGAAACTGCCAATGCGAAAAACGATGGCAGTCTTGAGATTGCTCAGGAGTACAGGCAAAAACGAGGTACCCTCAGTGCTGGATTAAGGCCTAGATCCGGCCCGAGGCCTGGAAAAGTGTTTTTGATACAATATAAATGATACAAATTGTTGTGAATTCAGCAATTGTCTTATTTATACGAGTAGTATTAGGTATTTTGCTGTTGCAAGTGTTTGTTCAATACTTTTTTGTCCACTCTTGCAAATGTTTAGTTTATTATCTTCCATGTAGTTTTATAGTTCATATCTTTTGTCATAAACTTAAACCTTTTGTGCATGAAATATTATTAATGATAAAGAAATTTTCTATGCATGTGTTGTCCTCTTCGGGATGAGTTCAAATGGAAGTGTTTTATTTTAAGTTTTACTTTTTCTAAATAGTTTTTTATGTGTTTTATGAGTAATTGGAAATAATCTTAACTAATTAATGCAGAAGTAAGAAACCAAACGTAGTATAATTTTTAGATGTTGTTTTTCTTATCAGGTTCATATAAGAAGCTTATATTGCTAATCTGTCATACTTTTCTTTAAAAAACTCATAAAATATTTTGAATGTTTTATGCACTTTTGCTAACAAAAAAAACGCAAAAGCAGGTCTTTGTTAGCTGTAATTAAGTCAGTTTGCTTTGTGCTAAAAATTTCAATTAGAAGTACTCGAAAGTAAAGAATATGCTGTTAAGCTAAATTCGTTTTTCTAATAATTTTACCTTTAGAAATTACCACGTTCAGTGAAGATACAGCTTGCTTGGAGCTTAATGTTACATCTACATAAAATTATAAATAAACTACATGCAATTTAAATTTTAAAATTCTCACAAGTTTATTTATTATGTTGTAGCATCCCTAAAGGTAGTGACTAATGACTTTAATATAACGTCACACTGTCGTCCCTAAGCTAAAAAAATTGTAATGCACATGCTTCTTCTGAAGTAGTGATCGGCTTACAAAATGATGTTTATTAAAAAGCTAAAGCAGGTCCTACTCTTCAGTATTTCCATAAAAAAAAATAAAAAATCTTAAAAACCGGTTCACACTTTAAAGAAGCACGAGCTTTAACTCTGATGCTGCATTCTGAAAAACTGTCCAAAGAAAGAAGAACAAGGTGGAGACTTAATCATCAACTACAGAGTCCTGAATACGCACACGACATCTGCCTTTTATCGCACAACTACAATCATATAGTGGAGTTGGCTGAAGCAGTTAGCACGTTGACGAAGGTCCTGGGTTCGAGCCCGGTATCAGACAATCATCAAATAACAACACCACGCATTTTTCTGATGAACATTAGTGTCCCTTTGTATCAGTTGTTGTAGGAAAGTTCATGTGATGAAGGCATAATCATTGGTCACTGAATTATACCGACTTCAGCAGATACTAATCCTAATGTAACATCAGAGCGCCCTCCTTCGTTGTGTAGCAGAATCATCGGCGAAGTAAAATAACATGGCTACTAATCACACCTTCGAAAATTTAATACGCCTCGTTCAACACCAGAGGCGCTGCACCAGTGCATTATTCAAAAATGTGCAAAAAGCAGAGTCTGTAAAAGAATGAAGCTTTCCTCTATCTCTTTCTTCACCACCTGTCTTCTCTATCACTATCCCTTTCCTAAAAGAAGGTAAAATCTAATAATAGTAATAGGCATTCATTGCCTGAAAAAAAACTAAAATTCCTCGAAATATAAGCTGAATAAGCTGGCCTAAAGAAAAGCAAAGTATGGCGTTGCAACAGCTTAAGTATAACCAATTTCTATAAGAGGGCTTTTGCTAGAAACTGTAAAAAAAGTGTGATTTTTTGAAAGCATTTTAATGCATACGGAAGGCGGCAGAGACAATGTAGCTTATTCGAATTTGAAAGGCTTACCAGGCAATTTCAGCTATTTCGAAATACAAACTTACAGTTGTTGTAAAAATATATTATTTTCATGTAAAAAATATATTTTAACAACTACTTTACTTATATTACACCACTGGTAAGTTTTGAGAAACAGGCACCAAAGTGTCAACTCTGTAATTCGAAACGAAAGAAAATACTTTCGAATTTGTATCTTAACTATATTCGAAATCATTCTCTTTCGTTTCGAATTACAGAGTAGACCTCGAGGACCTTAAATTCTTGCATCAGCTCTGTGCTTTTATATGCCTGTAAATCTATCGATGCATCGCCATGCGACCTTAAAGCTATCGAAGTATTCATTAACCGTTGTCTATGAAGGATCCCAAAGATAATATGATAACCAACACGAAATCCTGGCGGCAAACAGATCAACGACCACTCTACATCGAAATCCTTAACCGCAAATAGCATTGGATTAGTCTCACGCTGCGAATATCTAAAGATAATACTGCTAGAACTGCTAGAAGAATTGATTGGAACCCTCTCGGGGCAACAATTGAAGAATTTGCCTACCATCGCACACTTTGCACCGCCAACTCGATAACGAAGTCAACCGAAGCAGCCTAAGCTGGAAACAAATAAAATATCTCTCCTTAAACGGAACAGAATGGAACTATAAGATTTAACCACCACTATCGTGAATTAAATGTAAAATTTTCATTCACATGAAATTTTCATTCCCCATGAAGGGAAATTTGCTATTGTGAATTTCATGGGAACGTTTGTACCACGGCTGCCAGATGTGACGATTTATCGTAATTTTGACAATTTTTGGTGCCGAAAATAGCAAAATGACGACTTGACGATTTTTTCCTTAAAATTGATGATTTTTCAAGCAGCTTTTTATAAAAAATCCACTGTTAAGCCATTTTTCGTATTGTACAATAATATCGCCAATGTGTATGTCATATTCGAAGGTGGTACAATATATTGGCAAATATCAAAACACCTTTGATTTTTATTGTAGAATCAAGCCAATTGTGTAATGTGGTGACAATATTGTTCAATGTTGTTTACTTTTTCACTGTCCGGAAAATTAGGCGATATTTTTTTAGAAAATATTGTGCCATTTATTGAATAGTATAGCTCAAAACGACAATAATACGTACAACAACATATGCAATAATATCGTATAATGGATGGGCCGCTTTAAAATTAGTACATGCATAACCAATAAACGATTTTCTTTCTTAATAATTTATTGTTTAATTTAAAAAAAATTATTTGTGGATGCTTTAGGGTTCAATTAAAAGAAATTTTATGTATAGATACATGCATACATATCGATGGTCTCAAGTACACATCGTATTTTTTTAACAAATTGAGTTTTTGAGTGATTCTAATATTTCACACAATACACCTTGTCACACAAAATTTATTGCAATGAGTAAATTGATATCCTCAAAAAACATAAATGTGAAAAAGTCCAAGTTCCTATCAAAAATTTCGGCCATCAAAAGCACTAAGACCAAAACTTCGACCTGCTGACTTGGTAGTATTTTTCATAATTTTACCACTGAGGGGACAAAAGTTATGAGGCAGTAGAGGCAACGCGAATGGTTTCGTGTAAAATTGATGTATTAAAATGAATTGTTATGTTTTTGTCTCCTAATAAATACATTTATAAAATAAAAAATATGTATACATGTTAAAAAATAGTACATTTTGCTTTGTCCGATTTTTCTGACGATGCTTCGAGTATGATATGACGATAATTTTATATTTTATCGGAATTTCGACGATTTTTCGATAATATTATCTGGCAGCCCTGGTTTGTACTATCAAACAGGAAGAAGATTTGAAAATCTAAAAAATTAATCGAAAATTAGACATATTTACGTTCACAGATATTGGGTTTTAAATAAAGTGTAAAGTTGTGTTTATAAATGCTTTAGATGTCGTGGAAAATTTAAATAAAATTTACTGCATGTGAACCAAAAAAGTTTATATTCAATGAAAAAAGATATTGGAGGAAATTATTGCTATAAATCGTGAACATTATATACTGATCTTGGGATAAAAATATTTATTTATAACTTTTAATATATAGTTTTAAGTATATTCGATGTATTAATTTAGTTCGCCTGCAAAAATAAAGTGAACAAAACCAACGGAAAAGGAAAAAAATTCTTGGGAAAAATATTATAAAAAATAATAAACATTGCATATATTTTTCGTTCTTGTATGCATATGAAATTATAAATTTACTGTCAATTCTTTTCTGCTTCCATCTCCACGAAGTCATTCATATTAATCCTTTTGTAATTATTCGATGGGCACTTAACACACTCATTTATTTGTGGAGCTCATTACTGATTACATCAAACTGAACATATTATATCGCGGACCTTAGGGACCTTCTTGGTTTTTGAAATATGGAAATGGGTTTATAGTGAACACAGCCGTCAAAGCCATATTAAGGCTTGTGTATTGCGGTCAATTTACTTTTAGGGATTTATTTCCCATCTTAAAAAACAGTGTTACCAATCCGTTTATACACGCTAAATTTCTCATGCACGTGGAGAACTTATTATCATTTTTTAACAAAAACCTTTTTAAAATTTTAATGTATGTATGTATGATTTAGCTGATTTTGATGGATTTCCTAAAAAAAACACTTGTTTGTTAATTTCCTGAGATATGCAAGATAAAAAGAAGATGTGGGTGGGAAAGCGATATTTTCAATTTAGAAATTTCATTTCATTAATGGAAGCAGCAAAAAGGGGAATGTAAAAAAAGAAACCATTAGCAAATAAAAAAAAAAAGTTTCTTGCTCTATTACTTTTGTACTTTTACACAAAGTGTTTAAGTTTTATATATTTCTTTTCCACTGGTTTGTGGTTACCTTAGCAGCTTTGGATTTGCAGTAATTTTAATTTAATGAAGTGCAAGAGAAGTAGTCACTGTTAGCAGTCGGTATCAAAAATGTAATACTAGAAGTTTATTTTATTTTATATTATTTTTCAGGAGTTATACTTGAACTTCATCTAATTTTTCTTATATTTTGGCTTGTGAAACACAAAATATTACACTACAATTTGCAGCATCAAAATCATTAAAAAATATATGCAGCCTGACTTTTGCCATTTCACCCTGTTCATATTAATTTCTCTCTTGTTTAATAGAAACTAAACTAAAGTAAACTCCATTCAAAGTAAGTAAACGACGGAAGTTCTATAACATTAAGAAGTATTTAACAAAAAAAAAAAAAAAAAAAGAAACCACACACCTTTATGTTTTTTATTTTTATTGCCGGGTGGGTTGTTTAAAGTGCTCTTGTATGTTTTTCTGCTTGGCAGTAGTTTTTCTTTAACTATAATCCATCATGCTGTTGCATTTATCATCTTTATTCTTATTTTCCATTTGGTAATGCAAGTGTTTGCAAGTGTGTGCATGTGTGTGAGTGTGCGTACGTGTGTGTTTGTGTATGTGTGTGTGAGTGTGTATGCATGTGTGTGTATAAACTAAAGAACATTGCTTGTGTTATCATCATGCTTTCTTATTTTTATGTCTATCTTGAACATTTCATCCGCTCTGAATTCTTCCTTAACAAGTTTTACAGTTTTTATGCACACATACTTACTTACATACATGCATACATATCTTTATCTTCTTGTTTGTTTTTGCTCTATTTATCCCACACAAACTTGAAGCATAAAAATATGTTTTTTAATTTTTATCTCAAGACTTCTAAAGTAAACGAAATTGTAGCCAAAGGTAATTAATTTTCTTGTAAAAACGAATGTATCTCTGTATAGTTTTTTTTATTAACATTTATGTAGGTATGTATGTACGAGTATGTATGCTTGTGTGTATATATCTATACAATTTATAAAAGAAACATGTTGAAATTGCTGCAGCCTTAGAAGTTGGTATTTGCAAACTCTCTAAGATTGTAATAAGGAAAAGTTTATAATACAAAATTTCAATTCCTAAAGCCTGGTACTCTGTTCAAAGTTTCACGCGAAATGTTGACACGAAATATTCATGAAAAAATGTTGCAAAACTTGTACTCTGTTCAACTCGTGAATAATTTATGAAATGTGTTTGGCAACATTTTCCCGCAATCTGCGAAATAATGTGACTGGCATTTTTGTTTACAAAAGTCCAATAAAAACGATAATTTATGAAATGTGTCTGGCAACATTTTCCCGCAATCTGCGAAATAATGTGACTGGCATTTATTTCGCGTGAAATATTGACACCTGGTTGGTTTTGTTTACAAAAGTCCAATAAAAACGATAATTATTTTTGAAAAAAAAATATGGACGTCACTTCTTACGTGTAAAATTTTTCGCGCGAAATATTCAATGTTGCTGAAAAAATTCGAACAGCAATAAAAAATTTCGTAAACATATTTTATAATTTCATAAGAAGTTACATTATAAGTACCATTATTATAGCTTAGCGATAAAGTGTCTTATAAATAAAGTGCACTTTAACTAAAATGCACAATGAAGTGAATTTGAATATTTTGCATTATGTTCGTTAAAAGAAGCGTTAAATTTTCTTTTCAGTGGCAACACTTGATATCCGGCTGATTTTGTTTATTCACAATGCGTTCTAAATAATTCACAATAAAATCCTTTTGTTTCACGAATCAAATAAACGCAGGTCTTTTAGTGTTGTTGCTACACTCAGCCAGTGTTGCCATAAGATTAAAGAGTAAAAGTGCTAGATTGTAGAAATAAGAGATTTAAGCACGCGTACTTATGAATATGAAAATTACAGGAATGCCGTTATCCCAAAATTAGCTTATATCGACTTAAGCACTTTTTTTATTTTTGCCACAGAAATTTAGAGTCCCTTAATTTTATTTAGTTTTGTTTATTTAATTTTATATTTTCTTTGATTTCAATCAACAAAATATTCCTTATTCAAATGACTCCACAACACTTTTGCTTCAGTAAATGTTTCTTTTTTAGTTTTTGTCCAAGAATTTATACCATAAATATGTATTTTGCAAGTTGTTAAGAAGTGAAATAATAAATAAACCAACTGCATGTTGTCGCAAACACACGCACACTCATGAATATGTATGTACATCCTCTCGCACTAACACATAAATAACAATGTGCAACTTATATCTATGTATGTACGAAAGGAAAACTGAAATAAATAAACAAGCTTTTAAACATAATTGTGGTGGAAACGGAAATGGATTTTCTTGCGTAAAAAGTTTGTTTAATTTTTTTCATATTTTTATTTTTTTGTAGCAACAACTAGCAAAACCTGCAGTAAACTTGTGCTACACTTCAGCTCGTAACATCATGGCGGGCAGTTTTTTTTATTTTTTATTTTGCTATTGATACTTTTAACTAATTATGCTGATGCCTCTTTTTAAGACCTGCAGTACAGCAAACATCATCGCCATCATTACCCTTATGATGATCATCAGCAGCATTTGATTTGTTTACTTTTAAATGTGTATTCTCTTTTGGTTTTTTTTTTGATTGTTTTGTTAGTTCACTCTGCTTGTTCTTATTGTGCACAGAAAAACAAAAATTATTTGTTCATTAAAGTTCTGGTTGAGAGCGAGTGAATAAATGAAATAGTGAGTGCAACCGAAAAACCACAGTTCTTCATTAAAGTTCTTCAGCAGCTGGATGTGTGTGTGTGTGTGTGTGTGTGTGTAATCTGCTTTCCTTTTTAGTTTCTTTTGCTTTTTCACCTGCATTAACAACAAATTGAAATCTTATTTATTTTTTGTGAATATACTTTTCTTTATTATTTTTTTTGCTGGTTTGTGCGGGTGTTTCGAATATTTTTCATATTCATTTCGGTGATGAAACGGTAGTTGCAATTGCTTTTTTATTTTTGGCATTTTCTTGTATGTTTTTTATCTTCTTCTTCTTCTTTTTATTTGCTTGGCATTTGTGGCCATTTTGCTGCAGCAGAAAAAACTTCGACGCTTGAGTGAATGATTGTTTTCAGTCTTAATGCGGAGCTGTTGATAAATTGTTGCAACTATAAACAATTTATTTAAGTAAAATATTGTGTTGTGTTGTTTTGTTTTTCTTTCAAAGAAAAAAACAAAACTTTTAGTTTCTTCCATTAATTTGAAAGCAATTTTTGGTTTTAAAAAGAAAATTTTTTATAGTAAAGCTTAGAAGTATATAATAAAATTTCTTCCATTTAGTTTAATACAAAAAAAAAAAAAAAAATAAAACACTTAAAAAAGCGCCATTTCAGCACTTTGCTACTTTTTATTTATTTCTTTTGAAATAAAAATGTTCTTATTATTAAATAAATGTCTGTGACATGTTTTTATTAAATTATTTGCTTTCCTGCTGAAAAAAAAATCATCAAACTCATCATAATGCAAAAAAAAACAAAAGAAGAAACTTTTTTTAGCAAGATGAAGCAGAAAAGAAAAAATAACCAGAATCACTTTGTAAGAATTTTCTCTACTTATTGTTGTCCCATTTGATCAAAGAAGTTATTAAAAACCAGGATATTGTGCAACTAAGATAGAGCAGAAGCACACTGACATGCTTTTTTGCCAACTAAACCTCAGCCAAAGCAAATTGAACAGCCAGCCAAGCATTAATTCATCAAAAATTTTTGAAACTATCATCAGCTCTTTGTCGTCGAACATCAATAACTTGATGAGCAGCAGCAGAAGAAGAAATAAAAGACGAGAGAAATAAGTATTAATGTTTTCCTTTTTAAATGTTGCAAATAGTTTTTAGATCAATGAATATATTTTTTCCTTTGTCTGGTGTTTCCTCTGTCACAGTGTGTGTGTGTGTGTGTTATTTGATTGTCGCATGTGCTCTGTAATCAGCGTCATTGATTCTATAGGATTTTTCATTATGATTATTTCGCATAGGTTTCGTGTTTTTTAATCTGTTCAACCCAACCACATTTGGCATTGCTTGGAAAAATTTATTCAAGCTTAAAATTTTATTTTGTTACCTTCATAAGAATTCTTGATGTCTGCAATATGCAGGGTTATTAATAAAGAGCAGCATACGAGCACTTAGCAGGGAGTATCAATCAACAGATCTTGAAGGGATTTTTCTTGCATGTTGATACCCGTCACTTGGTTCGATCATGCTGGGAGTAAAGGAAACTGATAAACTGAGCAGCAAAAGTTTTAACAACTACAATTTACTTAACAACAGTCGCTGATGGCAAATTGAAGTAAAAAAATATCGCATATGACAAGATATGAAAAGGAGCATTAAATAGCTTAATAGCAGAAAACAGCACAAAACAATTAGTTCTTGAATGCTTTTTTTTTAAAAAATACAGGATTTTAATTAAAATTTTTAATTGAAAGAATCAAAATGTTAATTGAAAATTTATTCAAAATCAATTAATCTTGTGACTGAATTAAATAACTCAATAATTGAAATCTTAACCTGAGTGAATTGAATTATTGAATAAATTAATCAGATTGATTAAATTAGATAATGTCAAAGTCCGATAATACTAGGGTGGTTCAATAATTCTATAACGTTTTGTGTTTCTATATCATTTGAAATAGAAAATAATAGAAATAAATTAACAAAACTAAAAATCAATAATTGTATACACAATATAATAATTTCTCATATTCCATTTCATTAAAAGTTTGCTTTAAACAGCTGATGTTAATAACAATCTCTAGCCCAGTAGATAGACTTGGGTGCTGATGAAGTGCGTGGCTGCACAGAAAAATATCGGTATTTCCCCCAGCAGCTAATAAAGTCTAATTTAATTTTTCTTCTCTTCTTTGGACACTCACATTAACTAATACAAAAAGTATATACTTCATTCCATAAGAATTGAAAATACTGAACTTAAGCCCGATTAGGAATTTTTTTTAATTGTAATTTGTAATAAAAAATATTTTCTTATTGAATTATTACTGGTCTAATTAATTTATTAAAAAATGCATTATTTTTAAATAAATTGGTTTAATTGATATAACAAAATTTTTAATTTAAATAAAATTATCTTTCAATTCCTACACAGAAAAAAGTATTCACCAATTAATGTTTTCAATTAACAATTTAATTGATTCAATTAAATTTTTAATTGTATTAATTAATTTGAGTGGAAAAACTTAATTGATATTATCAAATTGTTTATAGGTGAAAATTTAATTAATTTTTTAATTAATATTACAAATATTTTAATTAATATTACAAACTCATTCATATTACTTTTTTGTGTGCAAAACATTAGCAGTCGTATTTATAAAAAAGTAAACTTTGTTTACAAAAGACTTACGAAGTAAATTTTGTATGGAAACTTATTTGTTAAATGTTTTGTAACTTAATTTTATTTTTTATCAGTAAGACTGTACATAGATGTTGAGTACGTTTGGGAAGCTTTTCTACATTTTTTGCTTTGATATGTATGTATGTATATTATTTGTCTTTCATATTATTGTCACTTTTTAATATCAAAATCCGATTGCCATAACCCAAAATGAAAACTTCTTAAAAAAAAATAAATAAAATCTCCAGATAGCAAAAGTGACTTAAACATTAATTGAAAAAAAACCATATCTTCAACGTTTTCGCTTAACCAGCAAATAAGTACAATAAAATGCATCAACAAATGTCGTAAATGTGGTGGGACAAAAAGTTACATTGCTTATTAAGTATTAAGCAAAGTTTTCATGATTATTATTTTCGTCAGTATGCAAAAAGGGAGAATGAATAAAAGAAAACACTTAAAGCCATAAGGACCCTTCAGTTATCAACAGATTTTTGCCAGGATAATTTTCGCTCTTATTATCGAGATTATACACTCTCCTGCTACTTTAAGTTCACTCCTACTCGATACCTTCACAGTATGGGTGTGAAAATTTTGCACTTGCAGCAGTTTGTTACTTCGTTTGTAATTTTTTAAATATTTTATATCTTTGTATTTATTTAATAGATGTTGCATATCGTTGCCTTGATATAGAAAGGTCCTTACTCATTTTATTTTTGAAATAAAGATTTTTATATTTTTCGATACATTAGATGTTCTTCTTTTTGAACTAGTTCGTTTTGTTGGACACAAATCCGGCCAAAAACATCAATGTAAATTAAATGGGTTTGAAACAAATTTTGATTCGAACGCTCTCAATTTAGTGCAAAAAGAGCTGTTGAACACAACTCTAGTTCTTCTGTTGAAGATTCTAGCACAAAATTTTCCACGTAGGGAACGGACAGAGCTTCAATTCCTACGACCGATAATGAATCGACAAATTTAATTTTCTTCCATACTTTCTTTAACAGCGGCGATCTTCACAGGTTGCCCCTGTGGCTGACTGGTAGCGATGCCATCCTCTCAGTCCAGAGGTCGTGGGTTCGATTCCCGCCAGCCATAGACCCTGGGTGTTTTCTGCAGACAAGCTAATCGCTTCGCGGGGTGTGTTTGATAAAAAATAAAAAATAAAAATAAAAAATTAAACATTCAGTACACACTTCCCTCGACAGACATGTTAGTGTTATTGCATCATTTGAAGAGTAAAAGTTATGAAGTCTATTCTTAGTTAGACGGATGGCATGCTCAGTCAGATAAAAATCACAAAGTCTTCTTCTATAAATTATTCGAATTGAGGACTGATTTTCAAAATAGCATTGTTTAACCATCAACCTATTCATAATTATTTGCCAGAGTATACTGATGAGGTTGGCGTTGGCTGAAGTAGTTAGCACGTTGACTACGAAAACGAAGGTCCTGGGTTGTAGCCCGGTATCAGACAGTGATCAAATAACAACACCACAACATTTTTCTGATGTACACTAGTGTCCCTTTGTATCAGTTGTTGTAGGAAAATTCAAGTGATGAAGGCATATTCACTATACCGACTTCAGCAGATACTAATCCTAATGTAACATCAGAGCACCCTCCTTCTTTGTGTAATAGAATCATCGGCTACTAATCACAGCTTCAAAAATTTAATACGCTTCATTTAACACCAGAGGCGCTGCGACACTGCATTATTAAAAACGTGCAAAAACAGAGTTGTAAAAGAATGAAGCTTTCCTCTATCTCTTCCTTCACCACCTGTCTTCTCTATCACTATACCTTTCCTAAAGAAAGTAACACCTAGTAATAGTAGTAGGCATTAATTACTTAAAAAAAATTGTAAAAAGTTAGAGCAATGTGACAGTTCTTTTAGCAGTTACCTTTCTCGGAAGTTCTCTCGGTGTTGAAAAAGCCGCCAAAAATATGCAAATGCAGAAAAAAAATTGCCAGCAGTAAATTAAAAACACTTAAAATTTGCAAAAGAAAAGTCCTTATAAGTTCTGAAAAACAAGCTTGCAATTTCTGCTTCAAACTCAAATAATGCAGAAGCGTATAAAATATTCGTATAATATGTACGTGTAAATTTTTTTCAAATAATTTTACTGTGTGTTTGTGTGTGTGTTTACTTAGTGTTGGCATTGTCGCCTAAATGTATTTTTCATTAACATAATAAGCAGCATTTCATTTCAACTACAATTTCATTATAACACAGAGACTGTATGGAATAATAAGCGGAAAGTAGTGGCACTATAGTACAGTTGATAGGAAAACAAAGTGAAAACTTTTGTGTTGCTTTTAATATACTTTAGCAACTTGCCCGCATAAGTATGCAAATAATTTTTCCAGATCTCAACAATTGTTTAATGCTTAAAGATTAACACAACTTTTGTTTTGCTTGTTTTGATTTCTTTTTCCCATCAAGTTTTTGTTTTTAAGTTTTCCTTTTATTTTGCAGTACCATACAATGGCAGCCATAACAGAACTTATAGTTTTTTTTGTTCGTTATAAATTTCAACACCTGCTGAGTTTTTCATTCTTGTTCTTTATTTATTTTTATTTTTAAATTTTTTTTTCTCGCGGCAACACTTTGCCATACTTTTCTTTTCATTATAAAATAGAAAAAAAAAAACACTTAACAAAAAAATCCCAAGTACAAAAACGTGTATATTTTTATGAACTTTTGTAAGAATCTATTTGTCAGGCTTTTTGTTCTGCTTCCCAGCTTAAAATAGTGTACAATATTGAATTTCATTAATTTGAATAAAAAAAAGCAATTGCTGTGGGAATTATGTTATGAGATCTTATTAAAAATCAAAAAGCATAAAAAAACAAAAATAATAAAAATAAATTCTGAGAAAGTTTTGAAAAAAATTAAATTAAAAATCTTCTCAACAAATCTTTAATTACACTGGTTCTTAAGCAAAAGTTATAAAGTTTATAAAAAATTTTTGGGGGGTAACTAGCATGTGCTAAGTAAGAATGAATGATTTTTTTCACTTTGGCGTTGTCTTTATAATACCATGTTCACACTTACGCGTTTAATGACGACGATTTTCAGATGTTTTACCATACATTGACTTGTTTTGTTAAACATCTCAAATGAAGTGTTTAAGATTTAAACATTTCCTTAAACACGCAAATGTAGTGTGTTCAGTCCGTTTTTTGATAACTCTGGCAACTCAGAAACTATCCAAACGGTTTTCATAGCAAGATAAATTCATATGCAAACATTTGCGTCTAGAAGGAAAAAAACCCTTATTATTTTTTTATATGTATGACCAAGGGGGGCCAGAGGGTAATTGCCCCTGGAATTACTGAAAAGATTTGTATGAAATTTAAAACATATATAGATCCTCGTTTAAGCACACGCATAGGCTATATATTAAAAAAAAGTAGGATTAAGAGGGGCAATTTTCACTCCTCGAAAAGTATCCCACCGATTTTTATTAAATTCAAAACATAGATACAACTGTTAAAGAAGAGAGAAGAGGGACAGCTTCTGCAACAATTTTTGATGGAATTTAAGGTAAAAATAGATTTGCGCCTAAAAGTACGCATAGGCTCTATATTTAAAAGGACAAAGTCATACAGCATTTCAAAATTTTACGATTTTTGGCAATTTTGGCAATGTTTCCAGTTTTTTTTTTATTAATGTGTATTTAATTCAAATGCATATTACATGCAATGTTTCCAGTTTGAACGTTTTTACATCCCTTTTTATAGTCTACACTAAAAATATTACAGGATATATATATAGGTTTGTCATTCCGTCTGTAAAGTATACATATTTTGGAATAGGGAAGTCGAATAAGCCATGTCCGTCTGTACGTCCGTCCCTCCGACCGTCCGTCTGTTTCACAGAAAAAAGTATTCACCAATTAATGTTTTCAATTAATAGTTTAATTGATTCAATTAAATTTTTAATTGTGTTAATTAATTTGAGCGGAAAAACTTAATTGATATTATCAAATTGTTTATAAGTGAAAATTTAATTAATTTTTTAATTAATATTACAAATATTTTAATTAATATTACAAACTCATTCATATTACTTTTTTGTGTGTTTGTGAAATCGGTTTTCCCAAGGTCGCAGAAAAGCTAAAGACTTCTGTCTTGAACTGGTGTGTCAGAAGCAGTAAAAAATAGATTGATATTGAAAATCAGCAAAATCAAGGAGAGGGTCTCAGAGCTGGAAATTTAAAACTATTTTTGGTATATAATATTAACTAGTTAAAACTAATTTTTTTTTTTTGATTTTTGTGTTAATTAAACCTTTTTTTTATTGCACAGTAAGAATAAAATTGGTATTAAAAATATAAAAAAAAACGTCAAACAGAGTTGAAAAATTTAAACTTTTTTGGGATATAAAATAGCAAAATAAATTTTTTTATATTCTCTTTAAATTCAACATATTCAAAATTTTATAAATGACTAGAATGGTATAGAAAATCAGGAAAATGTAAAAAATTAATTCCAGGGTTGGAAAACTTACTTTACTGGTATATTAAAGTAACTACGTAAAATTAATTTTTAATTTATAAATTAAATAAATTTTAAATATAAGAAAAAAATAGATTGGTAGTAAAAATCAGAAAAATAAAAACACATCACCAGAGCTGGAAAAATGAATTTTTTTACATACATACATAATTAAAAGTAACTTTTTTTCTTTGTTAATTAAATGTTTTTTGTAATATCGTTAATAATATTTTTAAATCACCCATTGGTCTCACTCACTATAAATTGCACTAGAGCAAGAAAATAAATTATCCATATTTTTCACAAAACAAACGTCTTTGAAGCAATTTGAAAGAAGAATCGAACTTTGAAAAATTGGACAATGGTAAAGGACCCTATTTACACGAATACGATTCGTACGTCGACAAAATTTATTAAACACAGTATATGATATTTTCTATTTTTAATATTACTCAAAAACTAGTGTTTGTATATATATGAGAAAAATATAAAGAGATTTATGCTCTCATTAAAATTAATTATTTTCGAAATGCAAGAAATTTATGTTTTAATGAATGTTCATAAATTATATAATTTTTTTTTTTTCTGGTATAAAGTTTCCTATTCATTTTATATATTTTTTTCCATCTGAAATCGAAAGTAAGAACAAGCTTACAAATGTTACTGTAATCCTTTTCTTAGGAAAAATATTACAACTATAAAGATTCTGCATGAGTGACAGTGGAGCTTGTTTAAAAAAAAAATATTCAAAGTTTATTATGATTAGTTGGAAGTTTTTCAAAATCTTAAGGAGTTAGAATTTTAAATATTGTCTAAGAAGTACAGTAATGCGAAAATATGGTAATAAATTAAACAAAAAATAATTTAAAGTATAATTAAGACTTTGCAAAACAGCGTCAACCTGAAGCAGGATTGGTATAGAGTAGTTTGACATAGAAGGTGGTTTAGAAAAATAAGAAACAGAGTAGTTACACCTAAATTTTTAGGTCGAACTCATTTGGTGAGATCTCATCTATAACAACTCTTATGGTACGATCCCTGAGGAAGCTCCATAAGGATCGAGAGAAGTTATTAGCGACACCAAAGCAATACATTTTTACAGAAGTGCACCATGCCGCAATCTATCAAATGCTTTGTAGATGTCTAGAGCCAACCCCTACTTTAACCAAAATGGTGGGTATGATTTGCACCATTTCTACGAAAGGAGGGCATGTAGTTCACTCTTAGAGCGGATGCTGGGAAAATCATAGTACCGGTCATTAAGCAAGCTGTTCGACTCTACATATCTTACACGTTTGGAGTTTACCAAAATAAGCAAATGTCAATAGTATTTTATTTGATAAATTTTATTTCTCGCTCCACTGTGCCTCTCGCTGGCATGAAAACAGAATACTAAATAAATAATATTTAGTTACGTATGCTTATTTGTATTGCAAGTCTGTAGCAAAAGGATTTAATTTTTTATTTCGACTTTAGTTTCTTTGTTATTTTTATGGTTCTCTTTACCCTAAACGCTGACATTGGCCCTTTGAAATATGTATTTTTCTTTAATAATTTTAATCTTTTTTTTTGCATATTTTTATTTTATGTAGCCGGAATTTATTTATTTTTTTTGTTCGTTTGGAATATGTGAAAAGCGTACACGATAGTGGCTGGTGTTACCTTCCTTTTTCCTTTTGACCAAAAAAATCTGAACCATTTCTTACATTTTCGCCTATTCCTTTTTTAACCTTTCTGTATTATTGTTTTTTGCCAAAGCTGTTGCTTTTGCCATTTATTTCTGTCTATTTTTCTGTTGTTAAGAATATTGTTTTTCTTGCTGCTGTTGGGTTTTTGCATTTTGCCATATTTTTTTGTTTGTTAGAAAATATGAACAAAAAAATATATCGTAGGAAACGGAAGCAAAACTGCTTACAGTGCGAGAAGATCAACAGCTTTTGCAATATTTTTTTCCATATATAACATGCACACATACACAGACACAATCAGCAATCACATTTTGCACGTTGCTTCTCTAACAAAACCTTTTAAAATTCTTCCAGCGCTCTTGTCTGCATTTTTCCTTAATATCTTTTTTCTTTTTAATTTCTTAAAGTGTATATTTTTCTATCAGAATTTCCTGGAATTTTCCAATGATGAAGGTAAGCATAAGTTACAAAATGCACATTTGGGTTCCTATAAAACGTCTATAAAACAATATAAAAGAAACATTTTAAATCAAACACCACCACATCGCTCTACTGAAAGAAAAGCGAAGCGAAGCGAAGAGCATCTTAAATACACCCTTGTATTTAAGTTTCGCTTAAATACATTCTTCAGCTTTTCTGTATTGTTGCAAACAACATTGGGATTTTATGTTGCCAGCTAAAGAACAGCAATTTTAAATTTTATTATGTGATGAAAAAGTTTTGTAAAAATGAACAACATTCCTTTTATGTTGCTGCATTAAAGTACATTTTTATTCCACTCTTTAATCTTCCTACTTTTCGGAAAAGTTTTCTTTTAAAAGTGTCTTATTGACTGTAAAAAGGATAATAAATATAAGTACAGCATTAATGTCAATATTATATCATATAAAGCTTTGATGATTTTCTGCACTTAGCAGGCTTTAAGTTTAAGGTCAGTTTTTAAAATATGGCATTTATTAAAAAAAGGTTAAACAAAAGAACAAACAAGATTATGCAATCCAAATCGCAACGAAATGTTTTCGAGTTGTAATGTTAATAGCAGACAAATTCGAACAGTTTTATTTGCGAATCGAACTACATAAATGGATAAAGTCACGCTGCACAGTGACTCTTAAAGCACAAGAACTGGCAGTAAAACTGTTTCTTCTAAACTGTCTATTCAATTAAAAAACGTTGCAATAGTTTTTAATATAAGCCTTTATAGAAAGTTAAGATATTTACGAGCTTGAAGATATTTTCATAATACGAGATGTTCCAGCTTAATCTCATGTATCTCGTCTTATGTTTTAAATGGGTAATCAAGACACCCATATTTTCCTTAGGCACCACTGTGCGCAGTTATTGTTACTCCTGCATGCTTGTAAACCAATAATTTGTAAAAAAAATTGGCTAATGTTGAGATCAGATATCAGATGCTGATTAGACAAACAATCAAAATATATTTGAAAATTTTAGAAATATTTTATTATAATTCCCGCAGCTTAAGATTATCTTTGTTTGATATTTCTTAACCTTTTCCTTTCATTATGTTAATGCTGTTAATATATGTATAACAGCTTATTATTTATACTATTTTAATAATTATTAATTATGCACAAGATTTGAAATTATTTATTGGCATTTAACATTTAAATGCTCATTTGCATTCATTCAATTTTGATCCATTGAATGCATATGATTTTTTAAATTATATTTGTTTGCCATTTTCTGCTAAAAAATTAAAGAAGCTAAATAAAATATACATACAAATAGAAAAGATTTTAATGGACTCACCTCCTTCATCTGTCATTACCAAAATGGTAGTTTCAGGTCCCAATCCTTCTGGATTGAATACCTGCACCGTAACCTTATATTGGGTATAAGGTTCTAAATTGAGAATTTCATGGTTCTGAAAAAAAGGGAAGAACAAAATTGTTTATTAGCTTAAATTTAATAATAATCTAAGAGTTCTTAAAACAAGAGAAGGACAACTTTTTATTAGTTTAACCTTAACAATAATAATAATTTTAATAACTTAAATAACATCCCTAGAACATCTCACACTCTCCTACTAATTCTTACCTTCATGTGCGAATGATACCTTAAATTTAAAATAATTCCCTTGAACGATGCTTAAGTGCCCAGGAGACGATTAAATAACTTCATCAAGCACATGCAGTCGAATTTTTGAATGATGATGAATGATGAAATAAATTTTATTTATTTTATTTGACGGCTGAAAATTTTTGATCGTCTCGAACTCTGATTGGCAAAGAAACATCATCCAGTGAAACAAATTGGAATTTCTATTTCGATATTTTCATTGGTACTTTGAATGTGTGTATTTTTGACTTTTCACGAATTGATTATTAACAACATTTAAATAACTAAATAATAAGTTATTTCACTTATTCAAAATAGAAAATCATATGCAGTTTTCCCAAATATTACGATATGTCTTTGATTTTTTGCACGAAGCACCACAAGATTTTAATTTATAAGAAAATATATTGATTTTATAAAAAATTTTGGAAAAGAAGAAAAAAAAAAGAATATACAAGAAGCAGTTTTATTTAAAATCATGCACATGACTTCGGATTCACTGAATATAGATAAAAAAGAGAGCTTCTTACAATGACAACCTTATATAAAACTCATTGGAAATTATCCAAATTTGCAATACTTTTCGATCACAAGTCAAGAGTCTTATTGAACTCCTCTTATTAACCATAGAAAAGTGAACGGAGGAATAAAAGTTTATATTGCATTACAAAGTCATAATTCAACTGATCAACGTATTGGTTTGTAAGTCTTGTTTTAAATTTCACTCACACATAATCACTGATTGACGGGCTTATTTGATCGTATTCAGGCAGCTTTAGAACAAAGCATTACACAGGAATTGTTCTTAATTATTTTACGTGCACATTACAAAAAAAGTGGGAACTCTTAAGAGAAGTATGGCGTTTTTGAGCATTGTTTGTCAAGATTTACGATACGATACACGCAAAATTTTTGGTTGTAAGAGTGATTTGAAAGTTGTTGAAAGCTGCCATCACACGTGTTCACTGAAATAGATTTTAAGTGAATTTTAAAATCTTGGCAGCAATTTTTACTATTAAAGCCAAAAATATCTAAAGCAGTGAGCAAAACTAAAGGGTCTTCTAATAGTTACTTCCGAACTTTAACATTTAATAGAGACCACATCGTTTAATAGAGATACATCTGTGGAATAGTATGTTTTGCCTAATAACCATGGCAGTATATATAGCTTTGAACAACACATCCATATGATCAAATGGTTTGATAAAAATTCGTCACAATTGCCCTACCGAGGAAGTATTCAAAGTGTGGTGGATAAATTTGAGTCCCCCTAGCTCAGTCAAAAACCAACCAATAACCACGTTCGTTGGGGAAATACAAGATCTGCTAAAAACATCGCTGTTGTTTGTGAAATAATGCTGGAGAAAATTCGAGGCAGTCGATTTAGATTCGCTAACAAGAAATATAACTCTCGCAGATCATAGCTTGGCGAACTTAGCGGCACGGCTGGAACCTGCACCCGTCCAAATTCAACTGACCCAGAAGTTGAAGTTAAAAGATCATCGAAAACGACGTGTGTTTACTGTATGGACCCTTGACTTTAATTTTCATTGAAAAATCATCTTCAGTGATGAGTCCCACCGTTCAATGCACGGTATGGATTTATGACTTTGCATTTTTGGAGTTGGTCGAGCCATCATCATCAAGAGATAAATGTCCGTGGTGATTGCCAGCTTAATTTTGCCAGAAATCGACACCAACCATAAGTGCTTTCAACAGTATGACGCGTTCGGCCACACAACTTTTATCATACTGGACATTCTGTTCGTGCGATTTGAGGGCCTGTTCATCTCATGTAGAGTGGATGAAAACTCGGCAGTGATTTTGTGCGATTTGATTCATTTAGACTTCAATACTTTCAGCTTCCAAAAAGCTATGAATTTTTTTGCCTTACTAAAGCGCTTCACAGAAGTAATAATATACAGTTTTTGTCTACTCAGATGCAAAAATTACTGGTCCGCAAATTTGTTCACTTTTTTTCTATTTTGTTAGAGAGACCGCCTTACGTTAGTGCTTTTCAGAAGCATTTTTTGAAGCTTTTGTTACCAAGTAAGCAATACCTTTCTTTCCTCAGTTGATTCGAGCTGATTCGATCAATATTATTATATTATACGATAACGAATGCCATAATCTCAAACTGAAAAACGTGATGGAATCAGCTCGTTATCGAAGGCGACAATTAGACCCCAGAATTTCTTTGCTGGCCTTTGCTTGCCCGCGCGGTAAATTTCGAAAGGGAGACACCCAGCAAAAGTACGATAGAGATTTGCACTATAATCTATACACATTAACATAAATGGACCTTTCAAACGAGTGCAAAATGTCGATGTTTTCTCAATTAAATTAAATTTGTGATGAAAAAATATATATTATTAACGGCCTTCCCAAGAGGTCGATAAAAAACTTTTTATCTCTTATTTATATTAAAAACAAAAACAATTTTTTTGTATTTTGTTTTTGCTTTCAATATAAATAAGCGAATAAAACTTTCTTGTCGACATCGTAAGCCAGGCCGTAAGTAAGTTCACTATTTTATTTTTGATTTAGAAAATATCTGTGATAAGAATTAAGACAAGTTTTTAACTTTTTTTTCAGAAAAATCATAACAGCTACATATGTTTCTTAACTGCAACTAAATGTTTAACTATTTAATTATTTAAAACAATTACAATTAAACAAACATTTTTCAACTCAAATACTTTGACTAAACTTAACAAACATTATTGTTTAACTTTTTTTTTACTGCAATTTGCTACCAACCAACAAACAATTTTCTAATAATAAAGAGTGAAATTCAAGGCAGCAGTTTTTTTAAACTAAAATCGATTTTAGTTTTTGCTTCACATGAAATTAAAGCAGCAGCTTGTGTCTTCGAGCTTTTGTCTTCCTTTTTCCTGCTGCTTTGAGAACTAACACAAAAATATTAATCGGAAATTGAGTTTGAGCTAATTTTTTTTTCCTCAATTTTCATTTATATTTTTGCTTGCTGCTAGAGATTGTACTTTTTTTATTATCATGATGTGCACAGTAACTCTTCTGTGCAACAGACAGTATTTTTTTTTTACAATTGCACAGATAGTGACAATTAGTAGTATTAGAGCAGAGTGGTACAAATTATTTAGATAAGTGGAGCTAAAAAAGTTTACAGATTCTCGTAATTGAAAAATTATAAAACATAAGAAGACTGCAAGCTTCGAGTTAAAATGTCTCTCAGGAAAAGGGGACCACAATTAAATCGTTGGTAGTGATCGTAGTTTTAAAAGCTGTCATTGGATGTTTTGCATTTACTAGCGCAGACATAACGAGCCTTTGCAAGAGCGTAATAGCTACCAAAAATTCGTTTTTTTTTTAAAATTGCATTTGAACTAGTATGAATTTTTAATTTACGGAAAGATTTTTAATTTTTCTTATTCAAGGTTTTAAGATCAGAATTTTACTCTTTACTTAGAAATGTAAATTTGTTTATTAATTAATATATGAATGCATTTCTTCTCTCTGTTTTTTTTTTCTTTTTTTTGTAAAAAGGATATTTATAATATGAGTATATACTCAGAAAAATGTTTATATTTAGCAATAGCAATAGCTTTTAAGAAGTTACAGTAAACAACCTTAACTTCCTCATATATTCGCTAAAAGCATAGTCAAGCACATTTTGATAACGAATACCCACATCAATATGCAGCTAAACCGCAAAAGTAACCCAGCAAACATAAATGTTAACTCGCCAATAAATAATAAAACTTTTTTTTTTAAAAAAGAGGAAATTTTAATCAAATTGAAAAATATGTACTGAAAATGGTTAATTCTGTTGTGACGGGTGTGACCATGATACTCATAATTTTTGTTATAAATCAAAAATATAAAATTTATAATTTTAAAAAGGGTGTGTTTCGCAGGACTTTTAAGAATTAAATAATTGTAAGACACTGAAAGAACATAATTTTTGCTTAAAATGACTATCAGCAGACTGTGACGGGTGTGATTTTACAGTTCTCAGTTTTACAGAAGTATTAATTTGAGGTATATTCTGTAAAATTGTCTGCAGAACGTGCACAATAATTCTGGTATAGTAAATTGTTTAAGGTTTTTTGATTGCATTAAATACCTTATACTTGGAAAAACAAATTTTTCTTGAAAAAAAAACTTTTTCGAAAATGTGAGTGTTGTGACCTTTGACTTAATTTATATTGATTGCAATTAATTTAAACAAATTAGCTAATTCGCTATCCATACTATCAGAGACAGCAGACTGCTTCAGGCGATTATAAATTGATTACAGAAAACCATCAGATTTCTTAAATTTTATGGTATTGTATTTGCTGGGAGATGTGTAAGGGAGTTGGCAAGCTTGTTGTGTTGTTGTTAGTGTGTGCTGGATTGCACGCACACGCTGAAGAACCGACATAGTTCTTCAGCCATATGGTGTTATTTATCTTTTTAATATTTTTCTAGCAATTTGCATATACTTACACCACATACTTACCAATACTAAAGCACACAAAATGCTTATGCATCAGTGAGTAAATGCCATTTTTAGCAGAACTTTAATGTAATGCACTCGCGTAGTAATAAATGGAAGTACACACTCTTTAATTAAAAGTTCATAAAAGTTCATACCATAAACATACGAAGTTTGTTAGCTAAATCCAAAAATTTTTTTGGTTGAAGTCTACTGATGAGTTTCAAAAGCGAGAACGAAATGCATATAGACAATTGCTTAACCATAAAAACAAGCCAAATCTTCAAGTTAAATAAATAAAGACTTTATGTCAAATAAATGTAGTTCGGTATTTCATGTATGTTTGTATATTTGGTTTGCATTAAGAAATTTCTTATTCTTTATAAAAAACTTTAGTTTATTTAGCCTTTTTTTTTGGCAAGATAACATTTTTGAAGATCAACTGCTTAACAGGCATTTTTTTTTATTGAAATGGAAACAATTAGTATTAATAAATTTGAAAATTTGCTTGTTTTGTAAAGATTTTTGTTTGAAGCTTTCATACTTATTATGTTTGTATACTGTGATTCTCAATATAGTATTAAGAGTTTACTATAAACATACGAAGTTTGTTAGCTAAAATCAAAAATGTTTTGGGTTGAAGTCTACTGATGAGTTCCAAAAAGCTGGAACGAAATGCATATAGACAATTGCAAAACCATAAAAACAAGCAAATTTTCAAATTAAATAAATAAAGACTTTATTTCAAATAAATATACTTCGGTATTTCAAATATTAATAAATTTGTTTGGTTGGTTTATAACAACGAATTTGCATTATACTTTTTTTTTTAATAAAAAAATTTGTAAACTGAATTATGAATTTCCCTATAAAGGAAATTTAATTTGTTCGGTTTCCTTGGACCCAGAACATTTTTGAATATCAACTATCAAAGATTAATTTTTTTTTTAATAAAATGGAATACGAGAAGTTTATTTGTTATTTGACATTAAGTCGTTATGTTTTTTTTTTGGAATTTTCCTTTTTTTTTTTGGTTAAGTAACCTCTATGTGCATTTCGTGTCTGCCCACGGAACCACGAAACTCGTCAGAAGACTCAAAATACTTTAAAATTAGCTATACAAAATTACAACGTATTTTCTTGATAGTTTTCTTTTAAAATAAAAAAATTTATTAATCTGGATTAACAAATTTGTTCAGAGAACATTTTTGATTAATTAATATAAATACTTTTTTTTAATAAAATGGAATTCGAGAAGTGGTTTTTATGCTATATGTACATAATTATTGGCCCTTAAACAAATGACTTTTTTAAGGTCGGGCAAAAGTAAATATTTTTCTTTAGTAATATTGAAACATTTCTTTGATTGGACTTATTGTCACCTTTAACAACTAGTTTCCATGATATTGTTCTTTCATTAAAAAATTTAATAAATATATTGAAATTTTTTGCCTGATTTAAGAAATTTTGTATTCATATAATAAATAATAAAGTTTAATTTTCTCAGTGTTCTTTAGCACAACATACTCGTATTTCTGTATTACAAAACTATTTAGCACAAACTTTTTAATGAAATTGCATACTAAAAGTGATCTTTATTTTATGCACAATTACTGACTCTCAAACAATTGATTTCTTTACGGTCTGGCAAAAGTATATAAACAAGAAAATATTTTTCTTTAGTAATATTAAAACAGTTGTTTGGTTGCACTTATTGTTGTCTATAAATCCACTTCAGAAAGAACTAAAAAATGCTTTGCTAACACATGCAGAGACATAGAAAAAACAAAAAATAAATGTTTATGAAGACACATGCATACATCACATATTCACAATCATATATTTATTCCTAACTGACTTCTAAGCAGAGAATATGTGTGCAAAGTATTTATGCATGAATATGAGCTTTTAAACTTGAGATACTCGCACAGATAGCGCTATTATCATACTAAACATTTCTATGTGTATTTGCATGCATGTGTGTGCAAGAGTGTGTGTATGAGTGTGTGAAAAATGCTCATGAGATGTGTGTTTTTTATAAGAGCAAGTGCAAAGAGGGGGTGGGCTGGTGAGTTGGATTTGTATTAATGTGTGCGTGTTATTTACTTATTTTTTTTCACCCACTAGATAAGTTCATGAAAAAAAATTGCATAAAAATAAAAAATAAAATTGCATATAAAAATATTATCATTTCACTGCTGCTCTTTTTTTGCAATTTATTTTTGTTGTCGTTTTTTGTTTGTTTTCCAACAAAAGTTTTCTCTTTACCAACATATTTATGGATATTTTTGTTGCCGCTAACGCTAATGTATGTCAAATGTCTATGACTTATGATTTGCAATATATCATTTTATTTCGCCGCTGCACATGAATTTTCAAGGAAACAAAATGAATGAAAAAAAAAAAAATACAGAAAGATGTGAAAAGAGTCACGTTTGATATTTATAAAACTAATAATATCCATCTTATAGCGTATAGTCGTGATATTTGTCATAAAACAAAAAAAATATTTATTCAGAAAAAGAATGAAAGCATATTTAGGAAAATTTGTTTTTATTTTATCACGCGTGAGTTATTTATTAAGAAGAAGAAGAAGAAGAAGAAGAAGAAGAAGCAAGGAATTTTCATACTTATACTAATATTTCCATTTGACAAAACCCTTTCGGCATTTAATACCTCATTGAATACCATCTATCTTTGTACTCGCATTTGCTGTAAATATTTTATATAAAATTTTTCTTCTTTATCACTTTTGATTATTTTATTACATTCGTGATTCACACTATAGGATCTTGATAAAGTGATAAACTACATAATGACATGTAACAGTTTATGTGAATCAAATAAAAAAACGGCTTGTAAGTATGAGTGTATGTTCGTTCGTGTGCTTGTGTACATATGTATGTGTAAAAGGCATACCTGCCTCTTGAGCCTTAAAATTAATAGTTACATGTGCACGTTTGAGTTTACTAAACATTATCTATCAATGCTTATGTCAAACGGTGTATTATCTTATAAATTAATGATTTATGAACACAATTTATAACGCATAGCGATAAAATAATGATTAGTTGGAAATTCCTGAAAGGCCTGGCTTAAGTGTTTCATTGTAAAATGAAATATAAATGGGCTTCATTAATAATAAAGTTTTTTTTTGTGTTATATACAGTGGGGTTCGGTTAGAAGAACTGAAAATTTTGTTCGTTATGAACAAATGTCACTTAATACGAGTTTTGTATTTTGACTTTAAGTGCGGAGATTTTGTACATTTTTTCTTTAATCGTAGTCCAAATCGAAACACTTAATTAAGCCGTTTAAATTTTTTAAAAAGTTTTATTATCAACTTCTTAGCAGCAATGTTAAATTTTGAAAAGAGCAATCTCATAAACTTTCACCAATATCAGTGTCCCCACCCACTTTTTCAAATGCAAGATCGTGTTAAAAAAATATAAAATTTAATTATAATATGCATGTCCCCATCCCCGGTTTTCAAGCACCAGATTATGTCATTTGGAGAGCGCGAAATATTATCCACATTCCATGGGAATATAACTCTTAAAATTTAAGGGCGTAGTTTTGCCTACTTTTTGCAATGAAAGATAGTGTCTTTTTCATATTTCACACTGTTTTTCGTAAGAATAGGTGAAGCAGAAGCAGGTGAAATATAATAATAATTAAAAATTTTTCTTTGAAGCACATCATTGTGTCATTTCGAGAAATCAAAGTCTAAATCTTGTGAGAATTCGGGTGTGGTACCGCAAATTTAAATTATTTTCCAAGTTTCGTGAGGTAAAATTTTTCGAAGTACGTGTCATTCAAGATGAGTAACAAGTTTCGTAACGGCCTGTACCACGATGTCACTCGGAATCGTTCGATCGACAACTTGTATTGCAAACAACAATAACATTAGAAAATTTGTTGTGGTTTTCAATATAAGTATTCGATCGAACGATTTCTAGTGACATCGTGGGACAGGCCGTAAATTTCAATAGGTATGGCTTCGCCCACATATTTCACTCAATCACCTTTATTTCAGTTGTCAACATCGATGTCACGTCAATGCAATGCCAACACATTTCGGGCTTTTGTTAACTTGCCCCCGGGAATAATTTCGTGCTATTAAAGGTGTCTTTACATGGTAATGCAAAGTATTACGACTTTGTAGAATCAAAATATTATGAAATTCTCTCCGTGTTTAAAAAAAGAGCACAAGAGTCTGCTGTAGGTATTTTTCATGTTTACATTGATACTATAAGTAAAAGGCAAGCAAAGTTATTAAACTGTTTAGTTTATAACAAAAATTGGACAATTGCAAAAAAAAAAAAAACAAAGATGTGTACTAATAAAACTAAATATTGGAGAACACATTTTATAATTTCAATATAATTTTACTACAAAATATAATATTTTTTCAGGTTTGCTTATTATTTATTTGGTTTTGTTAAAATGTTTACAATAACAACATGCAAATTTCCTGAGTTGATTTTGGTTGTTTTTGTAAAAGTGTCAACACCTTCAATAGATACCATTAGTGCTGCCAATGTTTACTTTCAAATACACCTCTGGTGTGACGCGAATACTTAAGTTTCTAAAATGATTTATAAAATAAACATTTACCGACCGCTTGTCAAATTTTCTATTCGTATTCTCTCCTACTCGATACATTTTGCTTTTACATGATAAGATTTTGTATAATCTACAGCATTTTTTGACATGTCGTAATACATTGTATTACCATGTAAAGACACCTTAACAGTCTATTTATGTTCTTTAAGGCCTGTCAAAAGCAGTAATTTTTTTCGACAACAGGTAGACAAGTGCTTGTTGTATCGAGTGTTGGTATTGTATTGATCTGACGACAATTTTGAAAATTAGAATAAATGTAAATATGATGTCATTACGGAGAATAAAAATGTATTTCAAGCTTCGTTCAAAAGAAAAAAATATAATGGGTGTGTAGTCACACCCGTCTTTTTTTAAATGTGGCACTACATGGAAACTATACCTTCTCAAACAATAAAGTTATTTTTTAACTCGGTTTAAAAATGGCGAAGTTATGAAGTAACACACATAAAAACATTTAGATGAATTGAGCACCTCATCCCTTTTTGAAGTCTCGTAAATGAGAATTCGCTTCAACCGGAGTTTGCTAAAAGGAAATTAATTTATATGAAATAAATATGTAAGTGAAATTGTTCGTTATGCTCGGTTTTTCCTTAACTCCACTGTACTTTTAAACATTCAAATTAGTTATACGCTTAATAACATACAACTTAAAGCGTTCTATATATAAATTAATTAAGCCACGAAACTGTTCAAACTGTTATTTAAGTTCTTAACTCAAATGTAGCTTATGCACATCAATAGTAAATTGTAAACTTTTTCAAAAATAATTACAACTTTTAATATTTAAATATTTAAAAAAAAAAAATGGCATGCACTTAAAGTTATTAAAAAAAGAGTACTTCCGCTAATTGATGGACATAAACATGCCCCCACGATTTCATGCACAAATCTGAGCGCATATCAACGCATGTAAATTCATATATTCATATTTATTATTTTATTTTTAGTTGTAAATGCGCCGTCTGCCCTTAAAGTTGCATAATTCCACTGTGGGTAAAAATTTTTATATAAGTAATTTAAATTGTTTTTAAATATAAGAATTTGCTGTATGCTGCAAATTTCACCCGCAAATATACCATTGGTCACAATTGGTCACAATCTTTTGCAAATGGTCTTACATTGCAGCATGTGCAAAACGGCATATTAGCAGCGATGCCAAGTTGGTGCTTTTGGCACTATTTTTAGTGCTTTTTGAAGACTCAAAACACCAAATCTTGAGCATTAGTGTCAAACTCAAGAAATTTGTGTATTTCTTAAAATTACTTTAATAAAAACTTGTTGTATATATTTTTTCGTCTGATTTATTTCATTACAGATGATACTATTGCCGAAATAGAGAATAGCTTAGAAAATATTAAACATTATTAAACATCACTCGTTTGGATCTTCATCCGTTTTTCAAGTTAGTAATTTTTACGCGTTTTATATCTCAAAATTACGCTTTTTATTGCATTTTTTAAATTTTGATGTGTTTTTAGAGCCAAAAAAATTGTTACCACTGCATATAACATTGATACTCACCACTTAACAATTCTTAGTGGTGAGTATTAATATACTATACCATTTTGCACATGCTATGATGCAAGCCCATTTGCTCAAGACTGTAAATTTTGTTTACGCTATACTTTATTCTTTAAATTCGATGAAATAATTAGATATTTTTTTTTGACAATATTTTTTAATCCACTTTTTTTTTATAACCCTGCTTTAATTAAAAATAAATTTCCTGTTAATAAAAACTTATGGCCATCGATTATTGCAATAATTTTCGTCTGAAAATATATTCATAAAGTAAATTTTTGTTAATGAAAATTACAAAATGGACTTAGTGTAGTATCATTAATAATGGCTAGTACGAACTATAAATTAAAAAAAAAAACACTTTGGCTACTGTGGCATTAATATCGAATCATTTATTTAAATATTATCTGCGATAATGCTCACGTACACAAAGTGGAATAAAAAAAAAAACATAAACAAAAATACAAATGAAACAGTCGTGATCATAAACATACGAACCCGGAGAGCAATTGAAAGATGTATATAAATAATTTAGACAAACATAATAAATTCACTTAGAGCTACAAATATTACTAATGTTGGCAAAAAAATTATTTTTTTTTCAAAAAAGCTTTTAGTATTTTTTTCTGACGCTGCACTAATATTTTGAAATTATATCAAATATTTTATAGCTGCCTCACAATCGTGTTTATTTTTGTTTGTTTAACATTCAATTAAACTAATTTTTTGAGCTTTAGGTCAATGTTTATTATTATTTTAGTACTTCGATATTTCGTTAACCTTTGGTTAAAAATATCCTGAAGAAGTTAACCAAAGGTTAACGAAATATCGAAGTACTAAAATAATAATAAACATTGACCTAAAGCTCAAAAAATTAGTTTAATTGAATATATATAAAAAGGTCGAAAAATTAGATAAAAGAATTTGTTTAACATTTTAAAATAAAAAGATAAGGTTAAAAATTTTAAGTAACCAGGAGATGACGGCGTATGCGTTGTCATCCCTGGTTGATGAGCATCAAAAAAATATTAAACATATATATTTATTTTACGGCTGTTTATTTGATCGTCTCCAGATCTGATTGACGGGAAAAATGTCAGTTGCGTTGTGATGACATGGAGAAGTGCGCTGATGAAAAATTATTTTTTTGTTGTTGTGTTTTGTATATATAATAATTTGATTTCCTAGCATTTTGTATATATAAGTAAGTAAGAATGTTCGTTTACAAGATATAAAATAATTTCCATTTTAGAGCACATCTGAGTTTTTCATACAAACACTACACTTATTTTTACAGAAGATTTATTTTATTTTGAGCAAATTTATTAGACAATCTGTTGTTTAAAACCTGAATTTATCAAACTTGCAGTGTGAGTTCTCTCTGTTCGTATTCGCGGTAAATAAAGGAAAATATTGAAATATCCTATTACAGTCAGGGAAAAGCTGCAACTGATAAATAAGACCGCTTCATATTAATTCAATAAATGTAAATATAAAGAAAAATTATATTTTTTATTTTATTTATTGAATTACATAGGATCAATATTCTTTTAAGAATTTTATTTCATTAAATTCTCATTTCAGTTGAAATTTAAATTGCAAAATATTGAATTAATAAGAAACATATTAATATCTAAAGCACACCACTTTAAATGAATGTTTAAACCATATCATATCAATATGACTACAATACTGTTCCATAAGACTTCAATATTAATTCAGTGCAGAAAAATATTATTTCTATGTTTAATGCCATATTAAAATTATCAAAATAAATTAATATTGTTTAATATTGAAATAAAAACTTTCATCATGAGTAGACATTCGTTAATGTTTTTTATTGAACCAATGTAATTTTTATTAATTTTAAATTGTTTAGTCTCTGGGTGTATTAATTTATCTGTGGAACGGATCGACCATCTGACACCTCTTAGCATGGTTTTTTGACCTCTTGTGTAGTTAGAATTAAAATAAGTATTCTTAAAAAGTATTCATAAAAAATATTTGCTATAAAATTTTGCAACAACTCTGCAAATACACCAAAGATCATAAAGAACATATCGTACAAGGTGGCATCACTTAAACAGCTGATATGGAAAAATATGAACACGCAGTTTAACCAGCTGCATGTTGCAAGCAATCATATACGACACTAACTTCACTTTGTAAAATAAACTCGCCTTGCTTAGCATTTTCCCTCACTTTCACGTTGTCTTTAAATCAACTTGAAGTTTGGCGCACTAGTGTTCACTTGGCAAAAACATTTATATCAATGCAAATATCTCATATACAAGTAGTTTGCATTTGAATATCTATCTGCATGTGCATTTTGTTCTTTTTTTCAACTCGTATCGCAAATGCATATTTTTTACTATCACTGAAAATATTTTTAGGTTTTTTCATTCCTATTTTTGATAAGGAAAAAAAGAACAAAAGTTAAAAATCTAAAAAAAAACAAACTCCTTCCCTTTAGAGCTTCATATATTTTTTTATTGTTCCCTTAGTTATATTTTGCATAATACGTTGATGTTGTTCAGTTTTTATACAACTGCAAGAGCAAAACACGCTGAAATATTATCCTATGAGGCGTAAAACGTGAGATCCATTTTGAATGTTGTTGCGCTGCACTAAAGTTTTCTTATTTTCCTACAGCTACTCGTATATTAGTTTTTTTTCTTTCTCTACTCGCTGCAATTTTTATGTTTTCTCTTTATTTACACACATGTATACACATTATTACATCGATGTGTATGCACGTGTGTTTCTTTCTTTTTTTATTTTTTTCTTTTTGTTCAAAATTAAGTAAAATTGCATTTGTAATGGAGTCGAGGCGTGTGGAGTTGTATTGCTGTTGTCTTAAGTTATATGTAGAGAAAATATGTATATACAATATCGCTCTCGTTATGTGGGATGTAAAGTAAAATGTACTAGAGGACAAGCACAAAAGAAGCAGTTTGTGGTAGTAAATGGTAAGCAACTGTTCACTGCAACTTGATTAAGAATTTTTTATTTTAAAGTGGATTTAAAAAAATTGTCAATTTTAATTAAAAATGGGCTCCCGCATAACTTTTCCCTTACAACCATAAACGCTCAGGAGCCATAAAATGAAAGCTGCACAATAGTTTGTTCAGTCAGGAATTTGAAAGCATACAAACTTTATTAAAGGCAACAGGTGATTTAAAAAAAAATCAACTTTAAGTTAGTTGAAAAGTAATGCAGAGTGAGACAATTGACTACTGCCTAGGACATCGCAATGTTAAAATAGTCAGTTGATCAATTGATTACATTGAAAAGTAATCCAAGTGCCAGTCAGTACTAGTTGCGAACTAGTTAGTTTAAAGTTAGTTTAAAGTTAACTTAATTTCCGACAGGGAAAGTTTGACAACTGTCTGCATTGTATACATTAACAGGCTGTGCTTGTGCATGTGCCTGGTATAATTTTACCATGGATAGGGCCATATAACCCATTTCCTTCTTAGTACCCTTCAACTTTCCAATACTAAAATACAAGTTTTCCAAAAATACCATAAATGCACATTTCATATTGAAAACTGCATTATTCGACTTAAAAAAATAATGACGAGTAATAGGGTTTTTTACACCAATAACCCACTGTGCGGTGTTCGTGTTGGCAGCTCGTATGACCTTTATTTTGCACTAATTCATGGAAATGTGAAATGATGGCGTGAACTAATTTCTCTCAGTGTGCTTTAAACTAAATTGATAACTGATATTTTTTTGGAAGTATTTTAATGATATTTGCAGAGAGTATATAAAGCAACATTCATGAATGTTTGCAACACTACATTCTCTATTGCACCATTTTCCCGAATACGCAGAAATACAAACAAATTCTAAAATTCCCACTCAAAAGCGAAAATCATTGCAAATATGTAATCATAAAAAGCAAACTGAAGTGCAACAAAAAAAAAAAAACAAAAAAAAATACGTAACAGAAAAGAAATGTGTTGCCACTAAATTGTGATAAACTGGTTTCATATTAAATCCTCAATTTTGCTATACGTTTTTAAGTTTTGCTTCTTTTTTTCTAACCATTTACGAACTGACTGTTCCAGTAGTTTTGTTGCAAGTTTATTCTACTTTTTAAATGTATGCCACGTATTTAACGTGCAATGGAATGTGCATGTGATATGTGGCGCCGAAATTATATTTTTTCTTTTATATAATTTTACCATTTTTTGTGTTTATTTCTAAGCATGTAGTTCATATGTGCATTTCTATGTTTTTTTTTGGAACAATTTTATTGGAGTTCTTTTTTTTCTCATTTAGTAGCAAGCTTTAGTGAAAATTAATATGATTTTTTTTCTTCTTTTTTTTGCAAACGAAAGTTTCTTTTGTATTTTTTATGATTTTGGTTGGCAGCAACGCCACTGCCACCAACCAACGAGACAAAAAAAAAAAATAAAAATAAAAATTCGCAGGCTTTTGGTTACAAAGTCTATAACGTTTATGCGGGAGTGAAACTGAAATGAAAATGAAGAAGAATTGTAACTAATGCCTACGTAAATCTCTAAAGTTATGAAAATTGCATGATAATCCTTAAAAAAGGCACAAAATAAATGAAAAAAGCAGCATTGGCATACAGCCAGGAGGTAACAAGAGCAGTAACACTTATGCATACGCACACACATACATGCATACAATGAATAAACACACATTCCCACACACACACACATGCTTGGTTGCTGTGCTACAAACGCCTTCTACATGAAATATTTATATGTATGCGTACGTGTATTAATGTATTCATTTATTTGCAAGTCGGTTGGGGCATTCGATTGGTTGGTTACATGAAAATGTACATAATTTGTTGGCAAGCAGAAAAAAATCATAATGTTTCCCTTTTGTCTCTTTGTTGTTTTACATTTTTTTTATTAGTTTTCTTACTTTGTGTGTGTGTGTGTTTGTGTTCATTTTTCTAATTTTGTATGAGTAATGAATATGTAACGATGGGTATCAAAGCTGCTTGTAAGACCCGGGCTTAAAGATAAATTAAGTCTTTTAACTTATGTACACCTTGAACGAGGATGGTATGCAAAAATTTATGGTTAGCAGTTAAGAGATTTAGAAACGTTGAAATGCAATGTCGTTCGAAAACCTTTTTCTTCAATTAAATTTCAAAGTAAAAATATTTCATTTATCTCTGTCAAATATTCCCATCAAAATCGTAACATCTATATCGGTTCTTTATAAACGTAATACGAATGATTTTCATAAAAAATTAATAAACAATAATCATAAAAGTTATGCTAGCGAACGACGAAAAAACAATTTTCTTTCTTTGTGTTTGCACAAACAATAACCAACTTTATCAATTATAAGAGCAGCATTTGCTGAGTAAATTTGTCGTTATTATGCTTCATAAGATGAATTTACGCAGCGAATTCTTATCAACGTGGACGAAATTCTACGTTCGTCCCAGTTGTTTTCCTAGCATTATACAGAAATTATTAGCTAAAGAACAAAACACACAAGCGTATAATTTAACAACAAGATGAAGTAAACAATAACATTAATGATTTGTTTTTGCTTATTAAGAAATGTACAAGCACACAAACGCATAAGCCAATGCAGATGAAAAGACAACAACAGCTAATATAATGCTTTCACACGCATGCTCTAGTCAACGTACACACACACACACACACACTCATCAACATAATGAATTATGCAACGAACTAATGACATTATTGAAAGATAGTCAGCCCTATCATAAACAAAAATTCCGCACGAGTTTTCTCACTTTTCCCTTTTCTCCTATCATGAATTTATTTTTTTCCCTTTTTTTACGAAATGTGGGAATAAAAAAACTCCCCGGGGAAAAAGTAGGTATTATGAAAGTTCAACTTGCTTTTTTCACTAAAAATCTTGCTCTTGCAAAACAGAAGTTCACATAAAAACATGGTTAATACTCCATTAAAACAAAATTTATATATGTACATAAACTTGTATTTTATAGTTCTTGTATTTGGAAAAACACAAATAATGCCCAAATAAATCATTTATAAGCTTGTTTTTTACATATATTTTTAAGTTGGTGAATTTTATTAATTTTATTAATTTAAAAAAAAAGGAGAAACAAAATGTCAACAAACAAGCAAAACAACGAGCTTTATAATGTAGTGATGCCACGTATTACTCTTTTTTCCTCCCAAGGAATTTACGATTGGAGAAATGTTTTCTCGAGAAAATTATTTTCCGTGAGAAATAAATTCCGAGGGAATATTCATGATTGGGCTGAGTATTTTAAAAGCTTTGAATGTGTTTTGAATTTCTTAATGTTGCTCACATTCTTCTGGAAGCTTTATGTTAAAACCAAAAGAGCCACCCACAGCTGTGCTAAGCAGACATTATTATTATTTAAAGAATAGCGCAGTCAGTATTGTGAGTCTTGTAAAATCAACAATGAAGTCAACTTCGCACAGTGATAAAAATTCCTTAACTTTTAAGCTACTTGTCAAACTTTTGTAAATATCAACTGATAAGAGTAATTTTATAAGTGGAGCAACTGTTAAAATATTAGGATAAAACATGTTTACACTACCAAGTTATTTGATTTGGAAATAAAATTTTTTGCTTCTAAGCCATGGCTTTTTTTTCTCTTTCTTTTACATAACTTCTTTATTATTTTATAAAAAAAAGACGACTTTGTGCAAACTAATATACAAAAAAATTTTTTTTTGTTTGATATCTCAAAAATTGCAGTTGTGAATAATTTTGCAAAAATGGGAAAAATTTAATTAAAAATAAGGTAGTCGCACAAGAGGAATACCCACCCACCCACACTTGGAGAAGACAACTAGATGCCGAAATCACTATAATGGCAAAAACATGGAATGAAATTAACTTGTTAGCACTTAATAGACTATAAAACGAGTGATGCGAATCGATAACTCGATTTTCAGCTTTAGCGAGTTACAGAATAAGAGGTCTGTTTAACACTTGGGACTTTTGACTTAATTGCAATTATTCCATCCTGCAAAAATAACGCTTTTAAAAGGTAAAAACGTAACAATTGGTGTCAGAAGTGGGATGTGAAAAAACAAGATAAAATGAGATTCCAAGAGCTGGAGGTGGAGCAATTGAATTTGTTCTTAATTCAGGAAAGTGCGACTTTGACTCGCACACGTAAGGTTCTGTACGGACACTACTTACCTAATACTATACACACCTAAGCCAATTTAATCGAAGAGCTTACCTGATGTAGAACAAAATAAAAAAAAATTAAGTCTTTGGTAAACTTTTTTTAGTCTTGGGTTTTTTCGGTTATGGGTTTTTATTTTCGTTTTTGGCGTTTTTGCAGGTTTGGCACTTTTTCTTAGTTTTGGCACCTTATTTCGGTTTTTGGCGTTTTTTCAAATTTGGTTTTTTTTTTGTTCCAGGCGATTTTTTTTTCGTTTTGATGATTTTTTATTTTGGTATTTTTTAGTTTTAGTGTTATTGAAATTTCAAGAGTTTGTCTACTACGGTTTCCAAGATACAGCAAGTTCTAAAAATTGCCTAGTCAAAACATTAACTGATAAAGGGTCCGCCAGATAACTTCTTTTTTTTTTGGAAAATGCTATAAAAAAAACTACTGAATATTTTCTCAAATTTCTTTTTTTATTTGAAAGTACAATCCTTCCGGTTAATAATGAAAAATAATTTCATTCAAATGGCTGCCTCGGCTGGCCATGCAGTAGCCTACACGATCGGTCCAATTTTTAAGCACATTATCGATTGTGTGCAGCTGTATTTCACCAATGGCTTCACCAACGGCGTAACACTTATCTTTGACGGCACCCCACAAATAATAGTCCAACGGTGTCAAATCGCAGCTCCGAGGTGGCCAAACGACATCAGCTCTGCGGCTGATAATGCGATCTTCAAAAACAGGGCGCAAAACATCGAGTGTAGCTTCGGCTGTGTGGCACGTAGCGCCGTCCTGTTGAAACCAAATGTTGCCAATATCCTCCTCTTCAATTTTTGTGAACAAAAATTCGTTCAACATGGCCCGATAACGATCGCCATTGACTGTAACGGCCACTTCTTGCTCATTTTCGAAAAAAATGGCCCATTATGCCTCTGGACCAAAATCCGCACCAACAGTGACTCGTTTTGGGTGCGTCGGCTTTTCAATGTATGCGTGCGGGTTTTCTGTACCCCAAATGCGACAATTTTGCTTGTTTACATATCCGCCAAGATCAAAAAAAAAAAAATCGGCATCTTCTGTAAGTCGTAATGTCGCAATATTTGCCAGCGTTGTTCAAGCGTTTACACAACCATATTCGTTCAGCGGAAGGATAAAACTAATTATCTGTCAAATCAGACATGAGCTAAGTGTTACCATTCATGAAATAAGCACTAGTTGAAAAAAAAAACGTTAGATGGCGGACTCTTTAGAATACCCTTTTAATTTTGATTTGTATAATTGAATATTGAAACTACACTATTTGTGAAAATTTCATGTGTCTTTATAAAATTGTCTGTATATTACATTAGGATTTCAACATATTTTGTTGCTAGCTTTAGAACACGTGTCCCCTCCCAATTTTTTTTTTTGCAATGGCACAATGGGAAGCTGTACCCTCTCAGACAAAAAGCTATATAGTTGGTTAAAATTAGGGTTCCTTTTCACCTTTGGTGTGCGGCTTCTCAAAGACTATCAACACACTAACTGCTTCAGAGAACTTTTTGTTATAAAACACAAATTGTTGCATATTTTTAGGGTTAGATAGATCTTTAGATTTATTTATACACATGCAAATGTAAGTATGCATGCATATGCATCTCTCTCTCTCTCGCTCTACTTTTCCTTATTCTTTTATATTTATAAAAAGTTTTTTTTTCAAATAAAGCTTTGCTAGGTTTATGTTGCTTTTTGTTTGTGCAGTTTATTACCTGTATCGTTTGAGTTTTATACCAAATTATATTTGTTAATATTTAAATAAATTGCAAAACATGAATATGCATAAACATTTACAAATATGCATATTCCAGACATGTGTGCGTGCGTGTATGATAGTTTGTTCTATTTTACATTTGTTTGTTCATTTATCTCTGTCTTGTTCCTGCTTTGGTTTTAACCACTTGTAATGGCTTCTGGTTTCTGTTTTTTTTTCGAATTTTTTTTTCTTTTTAATTTTACTGAGTTGTTTTTTCTATATTTTTCACTTTTAATACATAAATCTTGTGGACTTAAGTTGCTTTTTGGCTTTTATGTCTCTACTTCCTTTAGGCGTGTAAGTGTTAGTGTTACAGCAGACTAACATGCATATAGGTGTACATGTATGTATGTATGTGCATGTGTGTGTTTGTATGTACGTTTATGTGGTTGTACAATTTTAGTGATGCTTTTAGGAATTTCTGTTGCAAACACTTATGGATTAACTAGCATGACTTTTTAAGTAAAAATGAAATTATATAATTATTAAAAATTCACAAGAGACAGTAGTAGTTGTTATTCATGCTTAACAAGAAACACAAACTCACATCTAGTTTAACACAAAGACATTTAAACTTCTTCTTGTGTGTGTAGATTTATAAACAGCGACATACATATTTATTTAATGGCCACCGCTTACCCGCCCCTGCAAGTATGTTAAATTCTTTATACAAAATGTTTAAAACTACATATGTGCGTTAAAGTCTACATACAGGATGCAGTCATTAATGTTAAGTGCCTGAAACTTTCAAGCATATTTAAGTTAAAATATTTTTTATATCCTTTTTATTATACTTTGCTTGCTGAAATTTTTATTTCTGTATGCACTAAAGACAGCAGAGATGCTAAAAGTTTTGTGTTGAAACTCAAATTAAAAATAGTTTATAATGTTGGTTTAATTTACAGAAAGTATTTACAAGGCAGAGAGAGAGGGAGTGCTTTACTTAAATCAAAATTCTTAATTAGAAGCTTTTAGAGTATGTGAGTGAGAGAGTGTGTGTGTGTGTGTGTGCGCTTATGTGGTCGGGTATTTTATTTGTATGTTAATAGAATAAAAAATGTATGTTGTATGCAAGCAAGAGTTAAGAAATAGATACAGTGATTTTTAAGTATATATGCTTGCTGTAATAAAAGCATGAAGTGTTGTAGTTTTAACCAAAATCCGGGTTTTTATACTTATATGTATATCTATGTAGATTTATCGCTCTGTTGCAACCGCATAAAGCTCATATATTCTAGGTCCTTATGAATAGGAAAGTCGAATAAGCGATGTCCGTCTGCCCACCTGTCCACCTAGAAAAGATAACTAGCTCGTTTCGTCTTGGACTGATGTGTCATAAGTTTCCCTAAATAGATTAGCATTCCCGAGCTGAAAAATTTCAATTTTATTTTGGTATATAAAATAATTAACTAACAGCCCGTTTGTAGAACACGACTCTATTTTTTTGGTTTTTAGATGGCGTAGAAAACTTAACAAATGTGAATTTATTTAGGTTTGTGTATCACGGTTTGGCTCATTATAAACGTCAAGATGGGCGATTAAAAAAATCTAATCTAAGCACATGCATTTTTATTCATAAAAAACACACTTTTTGTTCTTCAAACAGCGGGCGTAGCTCAGTTGGTAGAGCGTCAGTTTGTGGTACTGAATGTCGCCAACAGAAATTTTGAAGAACAATTCATATTTTTCTAACAAAATAATAAAAAATTATAAAAATAATTTTTTCATTTAGTTGATGTTACCCCTGTGGATAAAAAAAAATAAATAAAAAGGACAGTTCCAGAGCTGTAAAATTTCAACTTTCTTTTGGTATATAAAATAAATAACTAAAACTAGTTCTTTCCTTTGTTCATTAAACAAATCTTATGTTGTAAAAAGAAATAGATTGTTATTGAAAATCGAGAAAAATTCAAAAGACAGTTGCAGGGTTGGAAACTTGAATCTTCTTTTTTTTTGTTAATTAGACAGGATTTAAATTTTAAAAAGAAATAGGTTGATAGATTTTTTGGTTTATAATAATAATATATAAACTAATATAATAACACATATCTTAAATTTTAAAAAGAAAATCCAGAGAAGTTAAAAAACACAGTTACAGAGTTGGAAAAGGGACACTTTTTTTGGTATACACAAGTAACTAATTAAAACTCTTTTTTCTTAATTAGTCAGACTACATTTTAGAAAGAAATAGATTGTTATTGAAAATTCCAAAAAAAAAAAATTAAAATTCCAGGCGTGGAAAATTTAAACTTTTTTTCATTAGACATATTTTATATTTTAGAAGGAAATATATTGGTTTTGAAAGTCTTAAAAAATTAAAAAGGACATTTCCAGGTTTGGGAAATTTAAACTTTTTTTTGTGCTTAAAAGTAACCAACTAAAAGTATATTTTTTTCTGTATTAATTAAACATATTTTATATATATAAGAAAAATCTTTATACAACAATTTTCTTATATTCGTCTGCTATATAAAAATTGATTTGGGCTATATAATCATAATTTTTTGTTGCTATTACGTAATACATGGTCACTAATTAACTTTACGAAGCATTGTCATATGTTGCTTGTTATGCTCTCAACATAATTAAAAAATTCAAAGCAGTATCATATGGTCATACGTTGAGAACTTGTAACTGAGTTCTTATTAATTATTAGTAAATGGAAAGAACATTAACGGTCTAATTCATAAAAAATATTTTAGGTTTATTAAAGGTTTATTTGACAAATTTACCATAGAAATATGTCAAATAACCGCTAAATAAACCTGAAATATTTTTTATGAATATGGGAGTAAATATATAGGGTGTTTTTTAGAGGTATATAACTTCGAATTGAAATAAAACACAAGAAAATCGTTTTAATGTCCATCAATTTGGCTTTATTGGAAGGATAATTTTATGCCATTAACGTTTAAATATGATTTCGGGCATGTGGCCGCCGCGGCTGGCTCGAATAAAGCCAATTCTACAGGTCCAATTTTCAACCACTTTTTCGAGCATATGGGGCCGTATGTTGGCAATAACGCCACGAATGTTGGCTTCCAAGTCCCCTAACGTTTCTGGTTTGTTGGCGTAGACGAGCGACTTCACATATCCCCAAAGAAAATAATCCAATGGTGTCAAATCACACGATCTTGGTGACCAATTGACCGGTTAACCGAATTAATTGCTCTGATGGACGATTATGTCGACCATAAAATGGACGGAGCTTGCGGTAAACTTCGCGAACTGAACCATTATTTTCGAAATAAATTTGCACGATTTGCAAGCGTTGTTCTTTTGTCAACCTGTTCATGATGAAATGGCAAACCAAACTAAATATTAATCACTTGACAGCTGACAAAATGGCCGCCAGTTAAAAAAGTGATGCCAACTTAAAGTTCTATACCTCAATAAAAAACACCCTATATTATTAAAGTATCGTCACAACTACAAAAAAAAAGAAAAAATTAAAGCGCACGTTTCATATCGTTCCCCTGGAAGTGAACAAAATGGAAATTTTCTATGAAAATGAAATGAACAATTTTTCTTTCACAAAACAGGTATATGTACATATGTATATATTCTCATGTACGATGAAGGGTATATAAGACTCGGTACAGCCCAATATAACACACATAAAGCTTTTAAGTGATTTTTAACTATTGCTTAATTATTTTTTACGAGCTTTTAGTACTTTTTATCATCACGACTTTAATAGTTACTTGTTTAACATATAAATGCTTTCGTTTGCACTAAAGTTGTTTTGAGGTTTGAGTGTCTTAGAAAACTAGAATAATAAAACGTCCTTTACTACTCTAATTCTTAAGCAAAAGTTTCAAACGTTAATTATATGTGTAGGACGTACGTGCACGCACTTACAAAACACACACACTGCCAATCACTTCAATAAGGTATTTAGTTTTAATAAATTTTAAATGAATATTTTTCTGATGAAAGGAAGACATATTTTAGCAATGAAGAAAAAGCAGGGAAGATGGAGCTGTGGTATGGGGCGCCGCATCCCACTGTCACGTTATCGACTGTAGGTTTGAGACTGATTAAACTATTGAACTATCGTACAAACTGATATTAGAAGACGAGCTTTTGCAATTTAAACATTTCTTTGGATTCATACTGCGTGAATACCAACATGACGATACTCAAATTCACACTGCCAGAGCTATAAATCAGTGACTTCGTGAGCCCGATGTAGAACTTTTAAATTGCCCTTCGTATCCTCTGAATCTTAAAAGAATGAAAATTGTCTAGGGCGGTTTGTTAAAAAAATATACAAAACCTGAAAGCAATCAGATACAAAGGATTTTTTTTTCTTTATTTAACAACTATACAAGCAACTTTGAGTGCCTCTGTTGCTGAGTAGTAGCGATGCTATTCTCTCAGTTCAGAAGTCGTGGGTTCGATTCCCTCCATAGACCCTGGGCGTTTTCTGCAGACAAGCTAATCGCTTCGCGGTTTATGTTTGTTAAAAAAAAACTTAAGTTTATAAAAATTAGGGGATATACATACATATATAAAAGTTATGAGACCAACAAATTTTGTCATGCACGAGGTAGTCAACTTTGGCACACTCTAGCTCTCCGTGTGTTTCAACGAGGTAGTACAAATTTCAACATTCTTAAAACTGAACTCCTTCTCTACAATTTCTACATACATTACTGGATTAACCAATGCAATCTGCTCTATTTATGGCGCGCGTTACAAGGACGAACAATTTTGCGTTATTTTTAGAAAAAAAGAGAGTAAGTCATGCTCGATGAGGTTTATTCCATATACAGTGATGTATTTTTCGAGAATTTCTTAATTTTTAATTAATTTTCTTCGAACTTATTTGTTTCTCTGCTTAAGACACGAAGGCCACCCCACATGTTCATCATCAGAGCTCCTTTCTTTAGCACCAGTGCGTGTGGTGTCAATTGGTAGAAATTTCAGCTCTTTATACATATTTTTCAATACAAATGGAATATGGAATAATCAAATTTATCATCCCTAATTTACAACAGTCTTGCCGTTGTGTTGTTTGTTCTTTACTAATCAGGCACAACGTGTCTCTTAATTTGCTTATTTTTCTTCCACTTAAGACAAAAAGGTTTTCTTAATATCGGTTTGTGAATAAATAAAATTTAAGAAACCCTGTTACGTTCGTATAAATTGAAAAAAAAACTCGGATTTCCGTTTCATATAATTTTCGTAAAGTTATTTGTATAAAGTCGTTTAACAAGTAATTTTATCAGGTTTGCAAAAAAAGTCAACGAAACGGTTTATTGAAAATGAAAACCGGTTATTAAAAAAACCGGGTTTCCGACTTGTATACTTTTCTCAAAAAAAAAAAATATTTATAAAATTGTTTAAAAACTAATCTTAAACAAAATTTGAAATTTCTGGTTTGCAAATTAGTCAACGATCTCGTTTCTGTTTAAATAAAACCGGTTGTTTTTAAAAAATCGTAGATGTAAGATGGAAAAACCGGTTACTGAACCGGTTGTAAAACTGGATTTAAAAAATATAGAAAAACCGGTTGCTCAAGCTGTCTGATTTCTGTGCAAATAAAACCGGTTCTTTTTTAATGCAACTCCGGTTTTTTGAAAATTAAAAAACCAACATTGAAAAAATCGTATTTGTAAGTTAGGAGAACCGGTTACTGAACCGGTTGTAAAACCGGATTTAAAAAATATTTATAAAATGGCTTGAAAACTAATTATAAATAAATTTGATATGTTTTGAAACTCATATTTTCAAATTAGTCGACGAACCGGTTTTTGTGCAAAGAAAACCGGTTATTTTGAATTAAAATCCGGTTTTTTAATATAATTAACTAACATTAAATAATCGCAGCTGCAATATAGAGAAACCGGTTACTCAACCGCTTGTAAGACCGGCTCTATGACATTAAAAAAACTATAATATCCATTTTATGCATTGACAAAGTTTGTTTTGCATTTGATTAAAATCAGATGTGCAATTTTTTAAATATTTTATTTTTTTAGTGCTAAATGTACTGCTTCATTAATACACAACTCTTATTTAAGTGATTTAATGGTACTACCAGAGATGTTTATATCATACCTTAATAATATTTTGGTTTCCTAATACGAGATTTTACTACAACAATGAAATAATCTCACAAACAAATAACTATTTTGCTGACCTTGACAAATCTTATTCTTTTACCAGCAATAAAAAATTTAAGCAAGATTGTATAAGGTGTTAAGAGCTCAATGGAAAGAACGTGAAGACTCCATGTCATTTATATACGTTCTTACATTATTTTGGTATGAAACGCTTCCATAGATTATCAAAAATTTATTTATTTTACAGTGTGAACTTACCTCAATGGTTGAATCCCGTATGTAGATTTCTTTGGTGTCATTGAGACTACGATCACGCGGTCTATAGGTGATACGATAACCAAGAAATTCTCCCAATATCGTATCCGGAGGTGGTGGCTTCCATGATATATATACAGAGGTGGATGATGTATTGTGGGCCGCTGTGGGTATGGGTTTACCCGTAGGTGCTAAAAATAAAACATATGAAAAGTTTTTTTATGTAAATTAAAAATTCATGAGATAGAAAAGATATAAATTGCTTTTAACTCAAAATTATAGAAACTTTTTGAAATGCTAATCAAAAATTAAAAAAAAAAACATAACGCAACATAATTGCTTAATAATTTTTTTTCATACATATTAAACCATTGGCATTATCATTTAATAGCACAGGCTTAAAGGAAAAGTTTTGCTAAAAAATGGTAGTGCAAAACAACCTTTCGAGTTTGTTACGTACGAGTGTTATTAAATTTCATTAAAATTCTTTTAACTAAAGTTTTTCTGACAAAGTACTCACTGCTGCTGCATATCAAATGCGACATGAGGCAGAAAGCAACAACACAATATGTGGCACGCTGACACACATACACATACATACATTTGCTTTAATCCTACAAAACATTTGTTAATCTACCTCTACGAGTACATACAATCAACAGGAGAAATGTGTAAAATGGTAAAAGTAACACAAAATTTTAGAGATGAGAGCTGCTACAGCCAACCAAATACACACGTGGCCATATTAGAAAACAAGATTAATAAAACCCTTTTACCTTAAACGGCTGCTGGCTTACAGCATCCTCGAGGGCTATTGGGAAAGTGAACTAAAATGATATAATTCTACTCGTACTAATTAAAGAAAGAGATGAAGTCAGCAAATAGACATAATCTTAACAAACTCAGGGCATTACGAGTGTAAGTGGTGTGAAATGCAAGTGATGATAATGTTGATTCAAAAGAAAAATTTTAAGTTATATTGATGCTAATGTCAGAGCTGTTATTTGTTTGCGTTCAAAATCGTTGTAAGAAAAGTCTGTACAAATTATTTTATTTCTGGAATCGGAAAAGTATTTGAGAAAATCATTCTTGGTTAAAAATATTGTAGATTTAGCAAGACTAACATACATATATGACACATTCCGCAATGCCACATCAACAAATCATACGAAATATAATTTTAATATATAACACAAAAATTCACTGCAAACGCCACTAAAACTGCCGCCATTAGCTAATTATGTACATCCGAGAATGTTCAATGAAAACTGCTGAAATTTGTTAAAGGCTAAAATTTAAATTTCAATTCTATTAATTTACCTACATTTTAATAAAATTCTTAAAATGTTAAATGCTTCTATCACGTAGATATTTTTGCGGCGGCCTTGACGCTCAAATATCAATCAACTGCGGCTTAAGGTACGGTCACACTTGTCAAACATTTGCCCAAAAAAGCGTAACCAACAAACACTAATGAAAAAAGTTTTGATCCAGACACTTGTTTATTAAACAGTTTCGAACACAATTAATGCACCATGTCATAGAATCCAACAATATTAGCTACTCTTTAACTTGACAAAGTTTTGTCTGAATTGAAAGATTTTTCATTAGCATTTAGTGGTTACGCTTTTTTGCGCAAATGTTTGACAAGTGTGACCGTAGCTTTAGCTTATCCCGGTCGGTTTTATTTAATTATTGCTTCTTATGTAATGAAAGCTCACTAGTCGTAATTTACAACAGTCGTGTCGTTGTGTTTGTTCTTTACTTAAAAGCTTTCAACAAATTGGAGTACGATGACTCAAAACAATTCACATATTCCGTTTGCTTTGAAGAATTAGTATATAAAACTAAAAGTTTCATCAACTGGCGCCACACAAAATGAACCAAACACAAGAACGCTGATGTTGAAGGTGCGGCGGCCTTCAAAAACAGCACGTTGTTCCGTTCTGCTAATGTTTGCCCTAATAATTTGCAATTGTCCTTAGTGCAATTTGTTCTTTAACAATTATGACATGAAATTTTAGAGACAGAGCCGTACAAACTTTAGCCTAATCAAATCATAAACAGTAAATCAATCAAGAAATTTATTATTCGACATATTGTCATAATTATATTGTAAGTGAAATTTATTTGCTGGTGGTTAAGCGATGTCTATATGCATTTCATTGTTGCTTTAACAAATCGTCAGTAGACTTTAACCACACATTTTGAACAGTCACAAACCTCTTATCTTGTGCATAAACTTCCAAAAACTATTTGAGAATTCAGAAATAATAATATTTTTGAAAATCACAAAAGCAAAATAAGCGTAGTAGGCTTAGAAACTCATACAAAACCCAGCAAATAATTTTAATTCGATATGGAAGTTTGTGCATAAGATTGTTAAAGCAACAATGAAATGCATATAGACAACGCTTAACCACCAGCAAATAAATTTCACTTACAGTAAATCAATTATTATTTTAAGTGAATATTATTGTAGTATTATTTTGATACAATAACACAATCACCCTTATTCCAGGTGTCGACATCAACGTCACTTTAATATAATACCAAAAAATGGGGTCTTGTGCACCCGTTGTCGAGAACAGCTGACTCCTGTTGGCACGTTTATGCTATTTTATAGACCTTAGAGAATGGAAATAGATTGTCAGTAGCACAAAAGTGTTCTCTAGAGCGAGTAAAAAAGCCCAAATTTTTTAATATTGTGTTAAATTGACGTCGATGTTGACAACTAGAATAAGGGTGAATACAAATTTAATAAATAAAATTATTATTTTAAATTTCGGCTTTTTTTACTTCTACTCTAATTCGCATTTTAAAGCGTCTTTTTTTTTTTAAATTCACACACTTAGAAAGGTGTGTGAATCGGCTACATTGCAGTTGTTTGGTTGGAGTTTTAGAAAAGTTTCAGTCAATGAGTTTTGTTTCGGATAAGAAATCTTGATATGTGTAAAAAAAATTGGTGTAAACGGTTTAGATTTTCATAAAGATTTTAATTGAAATCTCCTAAATTTTGTGCAGGTCTAAATGCCCACTGATGAAAATATTTGATATTTTTCAAACGTATTAGCATTATTTCCTGAAGTGATGAATTTTAAAATGTCGTAAACTCTCTTACCTATCCTCGTCTTATTAAAATTCTTTTCAGGCTTCATAAACATTTAGCACACGTTCGCTTGTAGATATGTATATGTAAGTATGAGAGATTTTTAAGAAACTCGTTATAACATAATAAAAGTAGCACATACACAAATCCATACATATCCTGAGTAGAATAGACAAGCACCGCATGTAGCATAAGTTATAGAAAAAAAAGGTTTTTTTTTTCAAATAACAACAGGTGTAGCATGACAACAGCAAAAAGATGTGTATGTGCGTATGTCTCTGCTTATAAAAAATGACACTTTAGAGAGTGAAAATAAAAATAAAATCGAGGAAAGAACCCAATGTTTTGTAAAGCCTTACGCTAATGAGACACAATGGAGCCCAAAGCGCTCAACGAGTGTTTATGGCAAATTATTTAACATAATTTTCATACAAACCACATATGTTGCGGCACTTGGAATGGAAGACGACAATTTCCAACAGATTGAATTCAGACGCACAATCGGTGTGTGAATTTTGTCATTGTATAGGAAGTTTTAAATTTAATTAAAAGTGCTAATCATTTTGTGCCTACATGTAGCAATAGGATGATGTTTCTTATTGGAATGGTAAAGTTTTAAAAATGAAATCTAATAATAATTATATAATTTCATAATTCTTTTTAATAAACAATTGAATTCAAAACACTAGAGTTACTAGGGCGGATCATTAACTCAGTGACTTTTAGAAGAAACACAGTTTTTTTTTTGCAAAACAAAAATTTATTTTTCAACATAATCTGCTTTTAACTCAATACACTTAGTCCAATGTTTCTCCAGTTTTTGTATCCCTACCAAAAAATAAATTTTTTCGAGGTTCTTGAAATATACATTTGTTTGTTCAATAGTTTCATGGTTGGAACTAAACCTCTTTTCACCGAGCCATTTCTTTAGGTTTGGAAATAGGAAGTAGTCACTAGGGGCTAAATCCGGAGAATATGGCAGATGAGGTACCAATTCGTAGCCCAATTCATAGAGTTTTGCCATTGAGACCGCACACGTGTGCGCTTGTGCATTATCTTGGCCTTATGGGGTCGTTTTCTTTTTAAATTCTCATTAAATCGGTCTAATAAGTTGGCATAATATTCGCCGTTTATTGTTTTTCCCTTTTGAAGGTAATCGATGTGGATTATCCCGCGTGCATCCCAAAAAACTGTTGCCATCACCTTATTGGCCGACAAACCTTGGCCATCTTCGGAGCAGGTTCACAAGGGGAAACCCATTGCTTGATCTCCGGAGTACAGTAATGGATCCATGTTTCATCCACAGTTACAAAACGCCGCAAAAACTCATTCGGATTGCGGTTAAACAACTCCAAACAATCCTTTGAAGTTGTCACACGTTTACGTTTATGGTCAATTGAGAGCAAACGCGGCACCCATCTTACAGACAACTTTCTTAAACCTGATCACTTAAAATCGAAAAAACACTGCCATATGAAATACCTATGGCATCAACAATCTCACGCACTTTTACTCTTCGATCGGCCAACACCATATCGCAGATTTTTTCGAAATTTTCAGGTGGATTGATCTCAATTGGCCAACAAAAGTCAGTAAACTACTTTTTTTTACCATTGTAATCGATGGTGCAGAGTCCCCATAGTATTTATCGAGCATTTTCTTGGTATGATTGGCGGCTTTTTTTTTTGCCAAAAATAATGTTTAATGAGCACCCGAAATTCACCTTTTTTCATTTTTAGAAAAATACACGAGGTCGTATATTTTGAACAGCTGTTAAACGCAAAGTAAATGGCGACACTTGCTCAAAACTTGACAGTAGTCTATTAACAGGTGGTACTTGATGAGAACAGTGTTGCATTTCATATAACTACGAGGGAAGTTCGAAAAGGCAATATAACAATGTAACAATAGAAAAAAATTATAAGTTTTCATTGTTATAGTCAAGTGTCGGAATGACATTTTTAAATATTTTATATTATTCTACACGGATTAGGTGACAAGTTACAACCCTATCCTATGCCATCCCCATGTAAAAGTGTCTGGTCCGCTTCATAGGAAGTGTTAGAACTCGGGCTGGTCCCTATCACTTAGCGACCGATTACATAACTAGTCTTGTGTCATTTGCATTTCCTGCAGGGTATTGTCAACTTTAATCGCCATTTACTTCTTTGAAAATTAGAACGTATCAGTATTACTGATAAATAATAATGTATTGATCGTACTTACTTATTTACAAGAGCAAATGGTGAATCAATTTGCCAATACTAACGACAGGACTTGAACACAACATCCGAACACAGATCAAACATATATAAACGAACAATTTTCCCAACACGACAGGACACAACACAACATTCATGAATAAACTGAATAAAAAAAATTATTTTTATGCAAATATATATACTTCTGTTGAGAAATGGTAACTTATCAAGGTTGTCTCTCAATAATCCTGCACATTACTTGCTTAAGATTAATTTATTAATCCAGAAGTAAAGAATATATTTGAGGCTGAATGGTTGAAGTCTGTCGATGAATTTCTTAAACAGATACCAAATACATTAAGATGTATTTAACCATTAATAAACAAGATTTTTTCATATTAACAGATTATAGACTTAACGCCAAGTCAATATACTTATATTATTGGCCCTATGTTTCTTATAGAATTTCAAGATATAATATATAAATATAATTCGACACATACTATTTTGTTTAAGAATAAAAATTCTATTAATTGGAATATAACTAATCTTTCTAATTCTACTAATTCTATTGATTCAATATTTTTGATTATTAAAATTTTTTTTGATTTTTTTCTGTATAAATTTGATTTACAAATTATAGCTCCTATTGTAGTTGCCAACTTAACTCAACCAAATTGAGTCTTAGAGTCAATTGGCATTACCATTCGCAACTTACTTAGAATAATGAAAAATAATTCAGTTAAGCCAAATTTGGGTTGTATCTGAAACAAGCAAACTGATCGGAGTTGAAAATGACGATACTGGTGTATGGCTTTGAAAAAGTAATCCACAACGGAGTTAAAAAATTGCTATCTGTGTAAAATTAGTATTCATGGCCTTTGCTCTTGGGTTACGATTTTAATTTTTTTTAATTTGAGTTTGAACTTTTAATTGAAGCTCTCAAATAAATTCATTTGTGTTCAATGACATTTTGAATTATCGAAGCACACTTGAGTATGTGTGATGCACCACACACCCCAGCACTGTTTTCTCTTCTTCTTCTTAAATGTTGGTATAAAAGAAAGTCACTGCAATTGATTTTATTTTACATAAAACATTTTGATTTAATGTAAATATTACAAAAGTTCACTTATCTTTTTTCTTGCGTGCATATAGAAAATTGCAAACACACTTGTACATATCCTTCTTCATATACTCGTACATATGTATGTACATACTCGTACATAAACTTCCATAAATATTCATGTATTGTGCTTAACAAGCGCACAACACATGAATACATATGTGTATATGTACATACATCCATTCATACTCGCACACCTCTCTATGATTATATTATGTATTTTAGACAAAGAAAATGTTGAAGAAGGTTATTAGGTTAGTAGGCTGCTTTCCACTAGAAACTTTGAATATTTGCACTTGATAACAAGCAAAGAAAAGTGTGAAACCTGCTGCCCCAACCACCCTAAATAAACCCGTCATGAATTAACAATGTTTTCCTTCATGTACGAGTATTTGGCTGGGGAAAAAGCATTTTTGTATAACTTTTTCTTTTCACTCCCGGCCCCTTTGCGTGAGGGAATCACATGAATGATCTTATATCTCATACATCTTGTTGTTGTGTTATGTGTGGTGTGGTGTGGTGTGGTGTGGTGTGGTGATGGTGTGTTTTATTTCATGTTTACATTGATTGAATAATTTTGCGTGTTTGCGTTTCTAATGTTTAGCATCGAACGTGGAATATAGAGCATAAACATACATACGAGTACATATATACATTTATACATAAATGTGCTCATATCTGTAAATGTATGTGAGTATGCATGTACTCGCTCGTACATTCGTATGTATCTGTGTGTAGTAGGCCAACTTGACTTTGTATCTGATTCTCTTTTGTGTTTTTGCTTTTACTTTTCTATTCATATGAAGTTAAATGCAGCCAGTATCTTTATGTTCTATATTTTGAAAATTTATTGTAACTTTATACATATTTTGTAAATGATAGGGTTTGAGGTTATGTAAGTTATTATGTTATTTCAATGTTCTTTAAGTGGTTGGAAAATATTTATTACTTTAGTAAAGCGAATTCATACACACATTTTGCCAGATAAGCTTGTGAGTTTTTGAAAGTTGGTCATTCACACAAACATATATAAAAGAAATTACGATTCAAAATTTGTTATACAAAAACTTTAATCGACTTTAAAGATACCCAGTAAGCAATTTTGCTTGAAATCAAGTGTAAAACAATTGTTATTCAGGGTTGAATTATGCTTGATTTACTCTTTATTTCAATAGCATTCTCCAGTGAAATGCGAACTTGAATTCAATTTGAACAGTTCATTTCAAGCAATTCAGTCTTCTATTACAATTGAATTGAAGTGTATTTCAAGCTTCAAAAGCAATGCTTTTAAACTAGAAAGGAAAATGCAATTTATTTGTTTTCTAATAGTAGTTTTCTGCATATCTACCTTCACTCTTGTTTTCACGATTTTTTAACCTTTTGTTTTTAAAAATTGCAATTTTTCATTTATCTCTGATATTTTTCACCACAATTTCAATTTTATTAAAATATAAATTACGAATTTGCTTGAGTTTTTATTTCAAAATATTTTTAAACTTGAAAATTACGTGAAAAAATGCTTGAATTCAATTTTGTTTCCAGTTAAATTTCAAGTGCTTGAATTTTAATTTTTTAAGTTTTTAGGTTAAAAATAATTTTGAATAATTTTTATTTGATTTACCAATTTAGTTTAGTTTCCAACAGTATTGCCACTGACTTCAAATAGCACCACAGGTAACAATTATAAAAAAAATTTTTATTCATCTCAATCTAAGTTATTTAAAATTTTTAGCGCTAATTTTTGAAGTTCGTTCAAAGTTTTCTGAAGAAGTTTTATTTTTAATTTTGTAGTGCCAATATTAAATTTTTAGAGACTTGGTCCCGTTGACTTTTGTAGACATCAGAGAGCATCAGTGAAGTTTCGAGGGATCCCGGGTGTGTCACTACAGATATGACAGTAGTGAAAATTCAATGTACCGGCCAACCGACGAAATTTTGTAAATACGAAAAAATAAGAAGTTGTCGAACTATATCAAAATGTTTATCATTTGACAGTTATTTGAAAATAATTTTTAGCTTTCTCTTATAATTTTTCATTTCGGAACTTTAAGGCTTAAAGTTGGCCGCAGTCCGTTTTTTGACTTTTTAAATTTTTACTTGCTAATATTTGGGATCAGTGTACTCATGAGTAAATTAACGCTTGAATCGAACAGATATACATAAAAAATCTGTCATCAATTTGCGCAACTCATAGGCGACTTCGTAGCAAAATTGGGTTCAGCGGGGGCATCGTTACAACTTATTTCTTCAAAAATAAAGCTGGAACTTGTATTAAGGTCAATGGATACTGTTACCGTGTCCTGATCAATAATTTTGTTTGAGAAGATGAGTGATATTAATTAGGGCGAGATGTGGTTTCTACAAGATATCACTACGTGCCTTACCAACGATTTATTGAAATCCAAATTTGGCGATAAATTGATTTATAGAGAAATGGACCAGTCAACTGGCGTTTGAAGTCGTTTGGTTTATGAGCCAACAATTGACGCCCTGCCTTATCAGTGACATACTGCCAGGAGTTCTCTTAAAAGTGGCCCAAAATTGGACATCCAGAGTACGCTTTATCAACAACATAATTATGAAATGATCTATCAAAAAAAAAATTCTTGGATTAAAAAGTGATTGTTCTTCCTCTTTTTTTATAATTTAAAAATCAATCAGACTTTAAAAACACAGTAGATAATACTTAATTTTAAAGGCGTGACCCTGCCCACTCTTATAAATGCTAGATTCTGTCGCTTTAACAAATTCACCAAAATCGGACATCCAGAATGGGCTTCGGCAAGAACACCATTAATTATTGATCTATAGAAAAAAAAATTCTTGGACTATAGTTTTATTTTTGTGTTCTTTTTTAAAATTTAAAAATCCATCAGACTTAAAAATACCCTATATGTGTGCTTCGGTTTATAAGAAGCGGTTTTGTTGGAACGCGTGAAATATAATAATAAATTTGAATGGGCGTGGCGTCGCCGACTATTTGAAACACAATATTTTGTCATTCGAAAAGCCCGAAGCGTTTACCAAGTTTCTCTGTATTTGGTTGAAAGAAGCACACATAATATGAGAATAAATTTTTAAGGGCGTAACTACTCCCACTTTACTAGATGCAATATGGTGTCACTTTTAAGACTTTCCTAGTAATCGGTGCCGTTCAAGATTGGGTTATATAATATATTATATTTTTATTGGTGTGGCCCGCCCAACTTTTTGAGCACTTTGTTGAGTTATTACAAAAACACAAGTTTTTTGTACCAAATTTCTTAGCAAGTAAAAGAACATAATATCAAAAGAAAAATTCAGTGTTAGCAGTCCTGCCCAATTTTGTGGCAATGGGACCAAATGGTAGGCAACGTCTTTCCACATAAAAAATAACTTTTAAATTCGGCATTCAAAAAAGATGGGAATCGGTTGACCTTACACGGCATATCTAAGACTTCCCGTTAAGCTACAGATTTTTGTCAAACATGCGGCATCCCATGCAGTCATGATCTTTAAAAAATCGGTGAATATCTAAAATTGACTTGATGAAAAGTTTGGAAGTTACTAGAAAACAAAAAATTTTGCGATATTTTTCGACAACGAACAAACCACTCGCCTTAAATCAAATTGACGTGTGTTTTTTTATTATTAAAAGCTGATCAGATTTTGAGCTGGTGGGGATAAGTAGTTTAAAATTTGTTAAAAATAAACAGTTTAAGAAAAATTTAATTGTATTTTTCTGAAATTGTTGAAATCTACCAAACCGAATCGATTCAGTAACATACGATATTTAAGTGAACGCAACATCTTTCGAATGCGGCGACTATGCTTCTGATACATTGGCCTTATTTTAGGTTATGAACACACACACATACAAACACACCTCTATAAAGACATCATTGCGAAAATAGTCACAACCCAGAACCTCAAACAGTCGGACTATGATAAAAACTCGATTTCCGAAATTTGAGGTAAAATAAATAATTTTGAATAGCGGAAAGTTAAAAAATTAAAAAAATACTTCAAAATTAAACAAATAACATGTTATACATTTTATCAACTATAAAAAGACTAACGTGGTCATTTATCAGAATTGGAACTCGTTTCTGATATAAATTCTTATTGTGAGACCGTCTCAATTAGGCACCAATTTAGAAATAAACAAAACCTATTTTCGAATTATCTGTTTCAATTTGTTTATATTTTAAATTAACTGCCTGGCCCACGATGTCGAAAAGAATGTTTCTTTCGCTTATTTATATTGAAAACAAAAACAAAACAAGAGAATTTGTTTTTGTTTTCAATGTAAGTAAGCGAAAGAAACTTAATTGTCGACATCGTGGGCCAGGCCGTAAATAAATTGTTTTTATGTCATATTTTTTTTGTAATAAAAAAGCTCTATACCTAATTTGAAACAGTTAAGGCTTGGGTTTTCGAATAATTAATTTGTATTGAGAATTTTAAAGTTAGAGTTTGTGTGAAAAGGATTCATTCTATAAAATATATATTTTAAACAAATTAAGTGTTAATTTCTTATCTTAACACGTGTGAAATTTATGTGCGTCTGCCTCAATAAATGTATGTATGTATGTGTGTGTGTAGGTATGTTTGTATGTGTATATGTGCCACATATTTGTTGTGCCTTAAGTTTGTGTAATTATAACTTTTTCATTTTTGTTGGTCTCTTTAATTAGTTTCAACCATGTTACCGACCGGCATTCGCTTGTAAAACACAGTCAGATTTAATTGATGGTTTTCTGGGCTTAATGTTCAATTTGTGTGTGTGTGTTTGTGTGTCATATATGTATGTATGAGCTTGTCCGCTGCAGCATTGGGGTTAATCGAAAACATTCTGAGTTTAACTTACTTTTACTTTTTTTTTTTTGTTAAAATTTAAATATCTACAATATTTGTAAAACTTTTGGGTTGCTGTTATTTAACGCTTTCACAGTTTCGTAAAAAGGATTCATAAACATGTTTAAACGTTTAAAAATCCCAGCACAATTTTTCTAACTACTACACACAAAAAAAAATTTATAAATAAAATCTACGAAAACATTGTTAATTAACGATTTTTCGGTAGTAATTTTATTTCATTTGTGTTTCACGTCAATTCAGCAAGATTTACAGTAACCTTTAAAAAAATAACTTTATTTCGTTTTGATTTAACATTTCAGTACTGCTAATTCAAAATGAAGCATCATGTTGAATCAAAGTTATTTTAAGTTGAAACTACGTGAATTTAGTTTAATGTAGGCATTTAATTTTAATAATTATTTAAATTAAAAGATTGTGGTTATTAGCACGGGCATCAGGAAAATGTGTGTATTGTTTATGTATTTAGTTTGACTTCACGGTCAGGAATCGAATTTGAACTCAACGCGTTTGAACCAGTGCGCTTACCGCCGCAGCCACAACAAGCTTAAATATTCTTTAGATATGCACTAGATAAATACCATCATGAATTATACTTTAATTTATTATGACTTAGTTGATGATTTATCATGAAATTTATTTGAAATTAAAGTTACAAATATTTTTTTTTTTACAAATTCAAACTACGAAGCTACCTTGGCTTGCCTATAGAAACTCCAGAGTTTCCGGCAGGAGTCAAACTTGCGATCCATCGACTGAGCTAAATAAGTACAAGTTATTTTATTTTAATGCGTCAAAAAACGATGATGTAAATATTAAAAAAGTTCCTGAAGTTTCTGCTGGGTTGTATTTCATCTCATATACTCGTACGTACGCGAATATGTAAATACACACACACACACACACACCCATTGATGTGCTTAAGCAGCTAGACATGTTTTTGATTACGAAAACTTTTCCCGCCAAAAAATTCGCATATAAAGGAGAAAGTGTGTGTTGTAATTTCTGGCAAACTTTGTATGTTTTTCCATATCAAAAAGAAAATCCTGGGTCTTGCTACTGCCACTTTTAAATTGGTGCTAAATTTACTATTGTTGAATATAGAATATGTTCTCAAATTTAACTTAAGTAGGCCATACAAAGTTTGCAAATGGAATTAAGATTTTTTTTTTTAAATTAAAGTTAATGGTCCCTAATCATAGTCAACAGTAAAGTACACTTTAGAAATGTTAACATCTACTTAAAATTTCCAACTAGCTGAAGTAGTACAATAATAATCGCTTAAATTTGTTAAAAGTATTCTTAGAAAATTTTCTTTTAACGACAATCCGCAAAAAGCAAGCAAAAATATTATTTCCAGTACCTTTGGCTTTAAAAAGCAATTTAGTTTTTGAAAAGATAATAACTGAAAAAAAAGCACAAACAGAATTATAAATGATTTAGTTTTTTCTTTATCATTATCATTACGGCTGTATCACAGCATCAACCTTTCAGTGACAATCAGCACTCTGCTGGTGACAGTTCTGGAACAATATAATTAAACACGTAATCACGTCATTAAAAAGCAACGCAATGGCCGCATGTGCGCTATTATGCCAAGCGAGATGTTCGTTCATTAGCGACAGACATGAGGTTAAAGATTTTAAATCATGCCAAACATAAATCATTTAGGTAATTTACATGGAGCTTTTTAAAGCTTAAGGTGCTAAATGTCATTAAGCGACATTTAAGACACACAAAATACATAATAAATATTTTTTTTAAGGCAGCAGATTTTAAGATTTTATTTAATTTTTTTTTTTTTTAATCAGGCCAACTGGTAAATTTGTGATAAGAACCAAGGCCACCAAAGTTTTTTTATCACAAAATAAAATTTCTAACAAAGAGCAGAAAGTGCTTGCGTCGACTTGAGCCCAAATTAAGATAATGAAGCCATCTCATGATGTTCCAATTCAAAACTACTCCTGGTGATATTAAACTGTATTACGATGTGTAAGAAAAATAGTATCACAAAGAACAATTGCTACTCATTGGTTTGCGCAAAATGCACAAGAGTATGAAAAAATCGTTCTTTAAACACAAATATTTTCCGTTTGGTAAATAAAAAATGCAAAGGAAAAAACAATTGTTAGTGCTTAAAAAATCATTCGTTTTGATATCTTAACTATGCTTAGATAAAAGTCAGAAAAATTATAAACAAAATAAATATGTTTGAAAATAAATTTAAATTTAAGTAGCAGAGACGACAACCAAAACTTAAGCACAGCCCATTTTATAATTAAACATTTAACAGTCTTAAGGTATGGTCGCACTTGGGCAAACATTTGCCCAAAAAAACTTAACCCCAAAATATTAATGAAGAAGCTTTCAATTCAGTGACATGTTTGTTTAGTTAAATAGTTTCCAATAATGTTGCAGTCTATGACATTGTCCATTAGTTGTTTATGAAACTGTTTAACTTAAAAAACACGTGTCTGAATCAAAATGTTTTTCACTAATATTTTGTGGTACCTTTAGTAAAATTAATGAATATTACTTCGGAGGCGAAATAAAGGAATGGGGACTAGGACTATACTTAGCACTTAATGGAAAAAGTTAATTGTTTAATTAATGAAATTATAACACACTAACACCAAAGTGCGACTTTGACTCACACACGAAAGGCGTGTACGTACGGCGCTTGTTTCTTTTAGGCAATTTTTTAGGATTTTTCCCCTATTTTTTTTTAGTATTGAAGCTTTTTTAGTTTTGGCAATTTTTTTATATTTTGTCAATATTTTCTATTTTTGGCAATTTTTTTCGGTTTTTGGCGATTTTTTTAGTATTGACGCTTTTTCAGGTAAGCTGTGTTTTCGCTTTGGCGATTTTTTCGGTTTTTGGCGATTTTTTTTTTGTTTTTTTTTACAGTACACATTTTTCTACCATTGACGCTTCCTTTGGTTTTGGCGTGTTCTTCGTTTTGGCGATTTTTTTTAGTTTTTGGCGACTTTTTTTGTTCTGTTTTACAAAACATATTTTTAATTTCACCGATTTTTTCCATTTTTTATAGTTTTTTGGAGACCTTTTTACTTCTGCTAATTTTTTTTAAACTGTTTATTTTATTTGATTTATTTTATTTTAATTAATGTAGTCTACATAAGAGTACACTAATTTCGAAAACTTCAAGTGTCTTTATAAATTTGTCTGTATATTACATTAGGATTTCAATATTTTTCGTTGCTCGTTTTACAACTCCCTTCAATATTCAACTGTCATATAATTGCTTCAAAGCTTTACATATTTTTTCAGGTTCGTAGCTCTTACTGTTCTCGAAAAAACAGCCTGTCACAGACAGACAGACGGACGGACATCGTAGCGAAGACAATAGGACGCCGTTTCACTTTTGAAGCACCAAAAAAGTAATCTTTTGAAATAATAATTGGTCATTTTGAAAGAATACAAAGAATTCGTAAGGTATCCCACCATACCGAAATTATGCCTCTGATGGCTCTTTAAACAGATTTAGTGATATGAAATAATTTTGGAATTTTCGAAAAATTAATTTGAAAAAAGTCATATATTCAAAAGTTCTAAAATTATTTCAGAAATGCCAGTAAATCTGCTCTTTAAAATGCCATCAAGAGCACCATTGAAGAAGGTGTGTTTTTTTTTGGATGCATAAAAATTTAAGTTGGAAACCCTTTTTTAACTGGCGACCATGTTGTCAGCTGTCAAGTGATTTATGTTAAGTTTGCTTTGACATTTCAACATGAATATACTGACGCCTGATCAATGCTTCCACATTGTTTGAAATATGTATCGCGCACTAAATCCATTTTGCGGGCAACATAATCGTCCATCAGAGCAATTAACTCGCTTAACTATGGAACGTTTCCACACCAGGTTTACCCTAAATGATAATACGCAACTACATAGACGTCGTACAGTGCTTTATGGGCTGGTGGAATCACTGGTCCGTACTTTTTTTAAAAACGATGCTGGTCAGAACTAGGCTAAACTATTTTCTGTGGCGATGTGTGAAGTCTCTAGTCTACTCCGATAAGCCCAAAATGATTGACCACTTGGAAGACAACATTCACCGCGTTATTGCCGATATACGGCCACAAATGCTAGAAAAAGTAATCGAAAATTGGACTTCTAGAATAGACTACGTCCGAGCCAGCCGTGGCGGTCATATGTCAGAAATCATATTTAAATTAAATTTTATATTTATTATTTGATTAGGCTAAAGTTTGTATCGCTTTGTAAGCTAAATTACATGTGATAATTACTAATGAACAAATAACACCAAAAATAATTGTAAATAATCTGACAAACACAAGAGTAGAACGGAACAACCGGCTGTTTTCGAAGGAAACTACACCTTCATCATCAGCGTTCTTTGGATTTGGTCCACTGTGTGTGATATCAATTGATGTAAATTTCTGCTTTATATACTCAAGTTTTCAGTGCCAATGGAATATGTGAATTGTTTTGATTCATCGTTTTACAATTTGCTGAAAGCTTTTTTGTAATGAAATCTTATTTTTATCATCTCTAAATTTACAACAGTCTTGCCATTGTCGTTTGTTCTTTACTAATTATGCACATGTTAGTTAATTTGCTTATTTTTGTTCTACTTAAGACAAACTTTTTTGGTTTCATACTATTAAGTATATTTTTAGTTAGTTTTTTCGCAACAGGCCCGCCCACAGCTATTACTTTTGGTTAAAGTAAATTTCAATCAGTTTAAAAAATTAATTTTTGTTTTATTCGATTTCAAAGTTCTATACCTCTATAAAAAATATTTTGTACAGTGGGATATCTGTAGCATTCTTTTGTTGTCCATAATGATCAGTAGTCTCTAAAAATTTTGCACAATTTTTAAAAAGATTATTATTTTGCTTATGAAGTAAAACATATTTTTTTTATTAAAAATACAATTTGAATTAAGTATTGAAGGTCATTATTGCTAGTTGCATTGCATATTTCACTGTTGTTGTTTTATTAAAACTTTTTTAATAAGTTCAAATATAAACTTCCAAAATCTGATACCCGCAATCTTTCGTTTGGTCTCTTCTGCCAGAGTTTTGATTTGTTATTAAATATCTTGCTTGTGTTTCAGTTTAAAGGATTCCATCTCTCAAAAGTATTTGAAAAATTAGAGTAACGCATTTTAGAGTTTTCTACATTTAAAAATGTAAATTTTTAAAACTTAATTTTGCTCCGGTATTTCTTGTTTTGTGGTCTAGAATGCTTCTGGCAATAAAGCTACGATTGAACGATATGCGAGGGTCCTTGTTTCCAGCAGTAATACAAGAATTTATAAACGTGAGATTATCAACACCCATTTTTTTTCCAAGCAAAACACACAAATAATTTAAATGAAGTGAACGACAGTCCAAGCGACCTTTTGCATTGAAAGCTGTATGTATTTTACAAGCAATAAATTGATGCGATGAAATAATAAAAAAAAAACAGGTAAAGAAAATTGTTCTTTACAAGGTCCAGCATAAATTATAAAAGCGAGGAGCCTGCTTCTTCTGCTGTGGGCACTCGTAATGTAATTTGTTGTGATTGTATGGAGGCAAAGTGTTTTATTGCATTTCCATTGCAGTACTTGTGGGTGAATTGCTAAAAAAATGTTTTTCATTTTATTGGCCTTCTGTTTTGGCTTTGCTGATGTTGAAGTAAAAGGGATAAAAAAAACATAAACTTTGCCTTGCTAAGTTTTTCTTTCTGCTTTACTTTTCTTGTTGCTATTTGGGGTTGTATCATTTCTTTTGCATCTTCATGTTGAATGTTTTTTATTTACAGAGAGGCCTAGATACAGTCAATAAATAAGTAATGAAAAGTATTCGTAAAAATTCTTATAAAATTATAAAAAAAAAGTTTTGTCTGCTTTGTTTTTCTCATTATTTTTTGGGGCATTAATGCCTACACATAGCGGCCATTTACTTCAACATTATGATAACTCCAAAAATTCGATTTTTCAGTTTATAATAAAGAATTAATCCTCTAAACCTTATTATCAAATCTTGAGAGAAAAATAAATGTTCTTTTTCTATTAAATTGTATGTTAATTGAAAAACTTTAAGCTCGTACATTTAAATATTTTTTTAAGGTTATTCAAGCTTATTCCAGTTACCGACATCGACGTCACTTTAACATAATATCTGAAAATTATGGCTTGTTTACTCGCTCGAAAACAATTTTGTGCCACTGGAAATCTATTTCCGTTCCCTAAGGTATAGAAAATACCATAAGCCTGCCAGTGGGTACACAAGCCCCAATTTTTTGGTATTCGATGTCGACAACTGGAATAAGGGTGATTTACCTTGTTTCAGTTAATGTGAGTAAATTCTGCCAATAAGCATCGCTCACTTATTTCAATAACGTCATTAATCAAAATACCAGTTTTACGGGAAACCACTCTAAAGTTTTCAATTTACACGCAACTTAATGGAAAAAGAAAGCTTGAACTTTTCTCTCAAGCGCTGAGTATAACGTAATATTATATAAAGAACGTTATGATAATTAATTCTGCATTATCAACTCAAAAGTAAAATCTTTGGAGTTATTACGCTGTTCCAGTATATGAACTATGAGTATGTGTGTATGTTGCTCCCACTTACCCTCACGCAAGGTCACTATGTAGTAGGATTCTTTGGAGGGTGGACTTGTGCCCAATTTATTGACCGCCTTCAAACGAAAACTGTACACTGTAAATGGTGTAAGTCCAGTTACTTGATGCGACGTCACATTCGATTTTGTTTGTATTTGCGGCACTTGATCCCATTGACCATTCTCGCCCACTCTGCAAAACAAATAGAGAAGAATAAATACATAAGTTGGTTTGTTAAAAAGGAAAAAAAAAATAAAAAATACAAAGACGATGAAAAGCAAGAAATAATATTTACTTATGTCTTAAAGTTTAAATGTATTTTAATTCAATTCGGAGGCTCTTAGTGCTTCACTCAAGTGTGTCGTTGGTGGGAGAAGAAAGAAAAATTGAAATTGAAATCATTTTCTACTTTCATTCTTTCTTCTGCGCCAACATAATTCAATTGAATGGCTTTACTAGTAGAATGAATGGGAATGAATTTTACGAAAGAATGAAAGTTGTATTTGTTTAGTTCTTTAGAGAACTACTTAAAATGCACCAATACAGAGCCAGAGAAAATACATGCACACACGTACATGTACACAGTCACACAAAGAGATGCATTGTCTAGCCACACTGTATTAATGTGCGAATACGAGAGTTACTATTTTTATCTTAAATTAAAAGTCCTTACCATGCCTTATACGCTTTCTTGCACGGTATACAAAAAAAATACATGCATGATACTAGGGATATTTGTTCATCATTTACACACATTTGTGTATAAATATAAAGCGGAATGTAAAATATGTGAGTTTGTGTCTGGCTGAAAACATGCTTTGTATGCGGATTTAAATAAAAGAGCCCTGTGTACATGCATTGTAGTCGGTTAATACTCAGAGTAATTTTATATTCATGCGTGTTATTGCGCTGCGTATTAAAAAAAATGTTTGTAAATATGGTTGTTAGATGGTTATAGTTGTACAAAGTCGATTTAAAATTAATGCGTGTGTTTGCGTATGAGCGTGTGTTTTATTTTCAGCTGTACGCATTCATATTTGTTTGATGCCCAATACTCAAAGAGTACTCAAAACGACACTTGTCATTCTATCTATAAGATTAAGTCAGCTGATTATTATGCACAGTAAAGACAACTTTTAGTTAATATTCAATACTATTGAAATGCGGAAAAGCATTGAATGCATAGAATGTGAAAACTTATTATGTTGAGTTTCGGCTTTAAGGATTAAGACACTTGTTAGGCGTTAGGTTATATTCTACCAGAAGAATGTCAGCTGAATTATTGAAACTACCGATACGTTGTATTTTCACTCGACCTTTGGTTTTAATTGGAAACATTTTCTGCAGAGAAAATGAAAGTTCCTCTGACGAATGCTTTAAATGTAGTCGCATGTACTCGTACATTATTGTTTTTAAAGGCACTAATTCCATGTTATATACGAAATATGTGACCCTCGTAGTCGCTTTCATTTCTCGTATACTGTTTTGGCCCCAAAAAGCAAAAAAAAAAAAAAAATAAATATATATTTTCTTCAACTTCATATTATTTTGTATTTATTTCTCTATTCTTCCAGACCTACAAACAATAATAATGCGTTGCTTTACATTTGATAACTTGAGCGTAAAATGAATTTTATGCTCTACATGTATGGTTTTCTAAAATTTATTTTTTCCCCATGTTATTTTATTTATTATTATGTATTTTGTTTTTCTTTATTTTTATTTTTCCAGTCTATGCCAAACGTGCATTGAAACATTTAATAATAACAAAAAAAAAAAAAAAAAAATATCAATTCTTAAATCTCTTAAACAATAAAAATTGCTTAGAAACTTCTTAATCCCATTTGGGAGTTGGTCTTGATAATTGTTTTCAATTACTTATGGGATTGATTTGTGAGAATCTGATCTGATAAGTGCTGTGAATTAAGTTTCCTTCAAAAGTGCTTGTTTTTCCTCAGGGAGAAAGATAAAAATATTTGAATATTTTTGCGGGTTTTTTCTTCTAATTTTTATTTGAAATTATTTATTTATATTTACTTTGTTATTGGTCTGTTGGCATAAATTAAGTCTTATTGCAATGAGTTAGTTAAGTGTAAATAATAATCAGATTTTTTCCTAAATAAAGAAATATTATATTTTTATTTAAATGCATGCATTGTTTGTTTTGTTTCATTTTGGGTGCAGCAAAAATTTTTCAATGAATTCATTCCTTTAAATTGATTATCAGCTAAATATATGCGAACAAAGAACATTATATATGATACATAATTTAAACTTGTCGGGTGGGGCTTTTAATAAATATTTTCGTTTTTCAAACGTAATTTAATTAAATAAGGACACACTGCAAAAATGTTTTTATAGCTATGCTATTTATGTCACGACATAGTAGCTAGGACGCGATTTTCGTTACAAAAATAATCGGCACTATTACAGTAATAAGTTTATTTTTTTGTCGATTTCTTTGTACTTAAAACCAGAGTACGAAAATAAACGAAGCAAATTGTTTGATTTTTTTTTGATTCGTTCTTTGAAGTGAATGAAACAAAAACAAAACAAACAATAAACAATAAAAACGATTGCTCAATTTGTTTTTGCATTGTGTTTGCACATTAGCATAAACCAGAGAACACAGCCGATCGGCTATAAGCCTGCAAATATCAGCCACCTGCCGCAATCGTACGCCGCTAGAAAAGAAAATACTGGAAAATAAATGGAAACGTTTTGAAATATTTGCGGTGATTTAGACATCACATAATGTAATTTTATTGCTTTGTTATTAAACACTTTAAGTTTGTTTTATATAGCTAAGCAGCATAGCTATAACCGGGTGTCCTAAGACGCTGTCGGTTAAAGTAAAAACGTAAAATAAAAAGCTCAAACTCATTTAGCCACATGATATACAATTAAAGGGTAAGCTAAACACAGATGTACACTATTGTTAAAAAGAAATTAAAGAATCACATTATCATTACGGCAAACGAATAAATACATCCATAAATATTATGATTTTTGGTTCGCACAAAGTTACTGAATCTAGATACTGATGAATATAAATTGATATAAATTGTCGCGTGATTTAAATATTTGACTTCCTTATAATTATTAGTTGGAATATTACTTCTGTTTTTCTTCAATTTAATGCATTTTTCTACAATAAAGAACGAGAGATATTAACCAGAATTCACTAGTTAAAGATTTTTCATTCTTTTAAGCTGTTAAATATTTAACTTTTACTTCTTCTTTATTCCTTTTGTGTTGAACAAACGGTCATAAATTTCTTTTCCTTGTCGAATGAAACTTAATTTTAGAATACCCAACGGGTTAGAACTGAAACAAAACTTTTGGAATTTGAAAGCACGAAGATCCCTCCAGTAAGTTTATTTATTCAAAACTTCATTCAAACTCATTTAATAACTCCCTGCCAACAATTGATGAAAAAAAAAAATTTAAACCTTTTGGGTTAACATTTAATTTATCTAAATTCTACTGCTAATCAAAAAAAAAAATGTCTCTTTGATATGATGTATTTATTTAGGGAAATCCTTAATCCAGAGCCTTGTTCTTATTGTTTTATTTATATTTGTTAAATTTTGTTTTTACTTTCTGTTGATTTCTATTCAGGCTTCAAATTTTGCTTTCTTTTTTACCCAGTCTTAATTTGCATACTTTGCAACAGTTTTGTTTATTACTTAAATTGTTTGGAAATATTTTAAGGCCTCTTTTAAATTTATTTTATGTTAATAATTCTTGGAGGAAACAAAATCAACTTCAGTAAATTTTTTTCTTGAAAGGCATAAAATGTCAATGTCTTCATAAAACTTTGTGTTTACGGCCTGAAGTGTTTAATTTTGGACAGTAAAAAGCAAAGTTGTAGTTAAAAAAAAAAAAAAAAATTAAAAAAGTGCTTGTGATATTTGCCTGCTTTATTTCAATCATAAGGACGTTTTTGGTGGGTGTTTATATTCTTAAGGACTTTGATGTGAAAAGTTTTTGTTTGTAGTCAATTTCCCTTGATTAATAATTTTTTATTGCACAATTTGCGTTCAATAAAAAATATTGTTTTTTTAATGGCTTCCCTTAGAGCCTGAAAGCTTATGCCGCTCGACAGGTGGATGTTGTGTTTGGGCACAGGTTTTGAAATATGTTAATTCACATAGATTTCCTTGTATTCGTTACGGTATTTTCTTACATTTTCTTGGCATTTTAATTAATTTTTCTTATTATTTTTTTTTTAACAAAATCTAATTGGTAGATATTCAGAATGTTGATGTCGCTTCATTTATTTTGAAAATTCTTTGCTAAGAAATCAAAGCAATTTCATATCAAATATACTCAGCTCAATTCGCTTTGGGAAATTTATACCTTAAATGTCAAAAAAATGTACTGAAAAATGGGTGCTGACATCCAGCGTATATTCAAATTACAAGGGGCGAAAATAGTCACCTGATCCCTTGCGACCACCTAATATGATTCGCCTTGCTAAGAAATGAATGACGAAAAATTCAGTAAATCTACTAACACAAGTGGAAGACACTTATAAAGGGTGTTTTTTTATAGAGTTATAATACATTAAGTTGGCAACACTAGTTTAACTGAAGGCCATTTTGCCAGCTGTCAAGTGATTTATCTTTAGTTTGGTATGGCATTTAAACATGAATAAAAATTGTACAAATTTATTTTGAAAATCATAGTTCTGTTCAAAATACGTATCGCGCACTAAGCTAATAACAAATGTCATTCGTACAATAAGGAATTATTAATGATGCTGCTTCATTAGCTGAGTGAATGTTTTTGCTGTTATTGTATGATCAAACCCATTTCAAATGCATCGATTTCTGTCTAAAACAACCGACTGAAGGAGTTCGACCTAAGTCTAATTAAAACTGTCACGTCAATACAATAACATAAATAAGCACTTTTCTTTAAGTTGCACAGTGGGGCCAAATGGACTTTTTAGCGGATCAATTCATATCAACACTAATTCTAAGGTGAGGGTCTCTTAATTTTATATGAGTAGCTCCTAAAACAAACTTCATATTCCCCCAAAAAACTTGGCGGTATACAACCGGTAACCCCCATGCAAAATAATAATTTATTATTTTTTATATATCCTTACAACTAGAATAGGGAAGCACACTTAATTTGATGTGGATAACTCTTAAAACAAACTGCATGTTGCTTTAAAATCTTGTTGTAGAAGGGGGGACGGGTACCCCAATCAAAGTAATTATTAAAAATTTAATACGACATGATATTTTTTTTATATAATAAATACCGAAGCAGAAAAACCAACATAACAAGCAATAATTCATAATTTATTTTTATTAGCGCACGCTCCTGATGAATTGCCTTTCATTGAATGCCTTCGGATACGAATTATCTAAAGACAGACCACCTAAGAAAGTTAAATAAATTCACACATGTTATTTTTTTAAATATAAATACAACTACGATTACGAGTGACTAATGCATGACTCAAACGTGAGTATTAAGTCACTCATGCTTAACAAATCATAAAATTTTTACATTTCTAATGAACCATGACAAAAACCATGAAAAAAAAACAACAACAGCAATAAAAGTGTAAGTGGAAGTCGTTAAGCACTTGTTGTTGCTAAAAAAAAAACGCGTGAGCCTATTACTAATTCATATAATCTCTGAGGCGCGACGATGGGCAGCATAAAATTTATGCTAAATAAGCAGCAGGGAGTCAAACCAAAAAGTGTTCAAACATGTCCACGTTGTGCATAACTTTTTCGTTTATTGCTTGTGCTTTGACTGATACTGTTTTCATTTTAAGAAGCAGAAGCGTAAGTAGCAGCAAATGCAATTACACAAATGAGAAGTTTTTAAATGCTGCAAAAATCTCTTTTAATTTCAATTCTTTCTAATTATTATTATTTTATTATTAAATATGTAAAATCATTACTTATTTAATTTAATAGCTTTAAGCAGATGTTAATTAATAATAATAATAAAAGTGTATATTTTGCATGTTTGAAAAAGAGCAAACAAGTGCCAAGAAGATGACGCGACATGACGGTATGGAAGCTTCTTTATTTTTCTTCTCATCATAATAAAAAGGTGTTGTACAAAAACTTGTCAGTTTTATTGAGTATGAAATGCTTTTCTTTTCTTAATTAATAATTAAAATCAATTAAGTTGTTGGTCTCGAAGCTTTCATGTGCCTTCTCTTTTTTATTTTCGTAAACAAGTGAATTTCTTAAGAATATTTTTAAACGATTTACCTTTAATATTTATGGCTATTAAGTACTTACTCTCTTATGTTTTTTTTTTATTTTTATTTAAATTTTTCTTTCACAATTTTGCCATTTTAAACACAATATTTGTAATAAGATTTCAATTATTTTTTTCTTCTTATATATAAAACCAACTTATTATGTGTACGTAAATGGAAATAAAATTTTTATTGAATTGAATGAAGCTTAACAAAAAAGAAATAAAGGTGAGACAAGCATATGAATATTAAAATAAAAGGGATCTGCGTAGAGGAGCAGCGGACTGAGCTGCCATCATAATAAACCATAAACAATAATCAGCCAGCATGTGTCCTTATAATTGCTTTATTTTACTTCTGGTTATTTCAATATTTTTATATTTCGACCAAAAAGACCTCTTCTCATCATTGTGGTATCGAATTGATGTTAAATTTAATTTTGATGCGTGCTTGGAACACTTATTTTAATCATTTTCGTGTATGTATGTGTGTGTGTGTGGGCATTCGTTTTATCATAAATGGAGAAGAGCGGTTAAAAACAGACCAATAAAAAAATAAACAGAAAATATAAAAAATTATGGAGATAAAAAATAATATATAAATTGGTATAAAAAAAAACTTATTTAAGTCCAGAAACGCCCGAATACCAAAATCGCACACGCACTTGGCAGTCACTGCTTTAAATTGCTGGTTTCTGTCACTTCTCTCTCTTTCTATCCATACTTCCATACTTCCTTTTTTAGCAGGTTTTTATTGGTGGGTGTTGCTGTTTTTCATACACAAACCATTTGAGGAACATTTTTGTTAAGGGCAAAAGATGCTAACAGCCATATTAAATAAAATAACAGAATAATTAGAATAAATAATTACGAGTATAACAGCAGGTTCTACCGACTGATTCTAAAATATATTCAGTACCTGTTCCCCTGAAATTTGTGTCAGAGATCTAGATCTCATCGTAGAAAAGTTCTCAATCGAAAAGTGATTTTCAAGAAATTGATGGATTTTGAATATTTTGAATATATTGAATATACTCGTATGCTCTCGATATGTGAATTTTTTTTTATAAAACGGGTTATCCATTGCTCGGTTTAAAAAGTAAAGTTAAATAAAATACATATTAAGCTTTGTTTTCTATGCAACTTTTATTTCATTATAATGTTTGCAAATTGCCCTTATGCCAGCCATACACTACACAAGTTCAGTGCTCAAGTCTGGCACTGCGTAAACTAAGCTTGTGACACACACTATACAAGTTAACTGTACAGTTTTTATTTAAATGCTCTATAATGTAGGCGATTCCTTGTATAATTCTAGGAACTCTGTCCAGAATATTTTTTCGGCGCACATTTCTAGTTTTGAACTCTTAAAAAATGACAACACAACTCAGCGTTTGCAACATACACTACACAAGTTCACTGTACAGTTTTACAAACTTGAGCAAATATCAAAATTGTTTTGATATTTACTCAGTTCACTACGTTAATAACATAACCACCCCCATAGACTACACAAACGCACTGTACAGTGCCAGACTTGTGCAGTGAACTTGTGTAGTGTGTGTACGAAATACAATGTCATTTAAGTGACCGCATCTAGATTGATTTGAGAAGATGATTCTTTTGAGGTAGTTTTGCACCACTTTTTCCTACATTTCGGGCGGTATCTCGGCGATATTGGTTTCCAAATTTTGCAACGTTAAAAAATTATCCACTTAGATACGGTCGTGGGGTAGCCTCCCAAAAAAATTTTAACGGCGTTAAATCGCATTATCTTGGTGGCCAATTGACGTCGTCAAAACATGAAATTACGCGTTCTGGAAACTGCCCGTGCAATAAAACCAAAATCGGTCATGTTGTGTAACTCATGGAACCGTCTGGTTCAAACCATACATCGTGCAGTTCATAGTTTTCAATTGTATAGAGAAAAAAAGATGGTTATCATACGTCCATAGAACTTTGAATTGACGCGGTAGCAGTACTTCCAGCATTGATTTTCGAAAAAACTACTGCCCAATGACACCTCCAGACCATAATGCGCACTAAATAGTTTTCACAACCTTTTCCGAGTTCTCCGAAGCTGAAGAAATTTTTTTTCAAAAAATATGCAATCAAAGCCTGTTCCTCTGACATCCAATCAGCATATTTGTGGCGTTGCGAATGGCCATCCTGCTTTAATTGTTGCGTTAGTTAAATATAATATGGATTGATGTGCCCCTGTGGCTGAGTGGTAGCAATGCTAGTCTCTCATTCCAGAGGTCGTGCGTCTGATTCCCGCCATAGACCCTGGGTGTTAATCGTTTCGCGTATTGTGGTAGTTATAAAAAAAAATTAATAAAATACAATTGCAAAGCACCTCAAATGAGTCGTAATTGCCGAGAATGCCGTAGAATCCACAAGTTCAGATTATCCGCCACACCTTCACTAACATAAGCTTTATTTTCGGCAGTGTGCACATTGCAGTGATGCACAGATCTCACCACATTAATAATGTTTTCAGTTATTTTTAATATTTCCAATTCCTCACACATTAGACCAATTATGACGATCACAATCACCTTTCATGCTCGAAAGGTGGCCACCACTTTTTATTTTTCATATTTAACAACTGACAGCCTTGCCAGACCGGTGGTTTTTAAACCACTAAATGGATAATCAAGCACAAGTTTTAAATATTTTTTTTTTATAATATATACTGAAGCGCCATGAAAATTTAAAGTTTAAGTTTCTATTTTATCTTTTTTCTCGGCATACAGAATGTATAAAATGCATTTTTCATAAGTCAGCTTAAATTCAATCTTTTTAATTTTAAGTGAGCATAACTTTTTTGTATCAAAATATTTGCCGATTTCTGGAACGAACGCTTTCTAAGAAAATGTATAAAATTTCTTTTTCTGCTCCGATTACAGTGCATGCAGAAGCCTATTTTCATTAAAAATGGGTCTAATAAGTACCATTGAACGGAGACAAAACGGTTGAAAATGTTTGCAAAAAAAATTTCGTTTTAAATTTTTAAATACCGGAAAGCTCTGAATTTAACAATTTCCGAAATGATTAATTTTGATTCTTGAGGTGTTCAGAACTCTCCCGATTTTCAGAGCAATTTGGGTGGAGTTTCAGTATATCAAAAAACTCACATATTCACCTTTATTCCAGTTGTCGACATTGACGCCTTTTTAGTACAATATCAAAAAAAAAAAATAATGTGGGCTCTTTTACTCGCTCTTGAGAATAATTTTGTGCCACTGACAATATATTTCCATTTCGTAAGGTCTAGAAAATAGCATAAACCTGCTTACAAGAGTCAGTTATTTGCGAAAATTTTTTGGTATTGTTTTAAAGTGAAGTCGATGTCGACAACTGGAATAAGAGTGATTGTTTGTTCAAATTAAGGTTTACTTAATTTTTATTAAATTTACTTTTTTGAGCATCAATTTTGCATGCTTTTGTTTAAAGAAAAATCATCGCTTTTCAATTTAAACTTCTTAAAATACAGAATTTTTGTTATTTATAAATGTGATACAAGCTTAAAGCCTTTCTTTGTAAGAGCCCTGTCGGAGAATGTGTTTTTCATTACAAAAATAATTAACTTATTGTTAACTTTTTTTAGACTGACTAAAAGCTAACTGCAATGTCATCCAGAACAAAACCAAAATTAATTCTTAAGTTGAGTACGTAATCGAATTTGGTGAGAGCCAACAAATTTATTCTCAACTACTTTGAAACTCCTTTCAGTTTTATATTAACATTTTTCTGTTATTATTTTAGATAATACCTTAGCTGGGTAGTAGCGCATTGAGAACACAACGTGTGATGATGCATGTTCGAACCCCAGAAAATTTTTTAAATTTACTGACTACCAGGTGATTTAAAAAAATCAACTTAAAAATGCAGAGTGAGACGATTGAGTACCGCCTAGGACATTGCAGTGTTAAAATAATCATTTGATTACATTGAAAAGTAATCCAAGTGTTAGTCACTACTAGTTGCGAAATAGTTAGCTTAAAGTTAGTTTAAAGTTAAAGGAATTTTCGACAGGGGGATAACAAGTTTATTTTTTAAATTATCGATATTTCGCTGCACTTTGTGTAGCTTTTCATGTCAAAGAAAAAATCGCATGTAAACGGTAAAGATTTTGATAAAAATTTTAATTGAAATCTGCTAGATTTCGTGAAGGTGTAAATGTCTTATAAGCTTCAATCAAATTTTTAATGAATAAAAATTTCAAATCAATTATTATAATAAAAAAGTTTTCTTAAAAAAAAAGTTTGTTTCTACAATGACTCTTATACTCTTTTGCAAAGAGTAAATTCTTGAATGCTTTTTTTAATGCTTTTTCGGCTTGGATGTGATATTGCATTTTTTTATTTTTACTTTATTTATTTATTTGTTGCTCTGTATTGACACACAAATAGTTTTTTTTTTGTTTTTGTCGAATTACAATTTAATATGTAGATACACGCATACTCACATTATTGTCCTTTCGACTTGGTTAACCTGGCGATTTCCCTAGAAACCACTTACATAAGTGTTCTGCAGATACTCCAATATAAAGTTACACCTACACACAGAAACGGAGTACGTACGCATTTACACTCTTGTGTATACAAACATTAAGTAAGGTTGAGGAGTTGAAGCCCTTTTTCTTTTTGTTCTTGTACTCGTTCCTTTATTATTTTATGCCAGTTGGTTTTGTTTTTTATTTTCATTTTTCCGTCCGTTATTGTAGGAAAACTTGGCGAAAGTGTGCTTATTTTTAACTTGGCAAAAAATAGCTGGGAGGTGCGTGATTGTCTTTATTGGGTGTAGTGAGGTAAAAGTTTATCGCAGTATTCGAGTGGAGGATGTTGTTTTTCCATTATTTTTCATCTTCTCTTTTGTCTCCTTAACATATTTCTGCTGTTTGTGGCACTTGAGCAATTTGGATGTAAAAGTACTTAAATTCAGATCGTATAAGCAAACAAATGCAAATAAAAACATCGATTATTGGAACAAAAAGAGAATCGAAAATATGTGACCAAATAAAGCAAATTTCTCCCCTTTATATAAAAACTTTTTATAAAAAGTTTTTAAATCAGGTTTTTGTTTCTTTATAATTAAAAAAATAACTTTATTTGAACCATTCAATTGAACATTACACAACACTTCTGTGATATTGAAGTTTTTTTTATTAATAATTCTCAATCAAGGATTAATAAATGAATGACTCGTTCTTGTTATTAATAAATTATCATTTTAAAGTTTGAAAATCTTTTCAATGAATAATTTTAGTTGGTCACTTCAAATTTTTTATGCCAACTCAGCTCAACATCGAAGGTATTGATGAACAAACACCATACACAGAAAATCACAAACTTTTTATCAAATATTCTTTTCATAAAGATAAAACTGAAAAATATAAAGCAAGCAGAATTTGCATTAAAAACGCTCCTTTCTTCGGCGTAAGTTGTACAAGTGTAGAAATAAAGTGGATGTGTGAAAGTTTTGCGGCACTTCGTTTTAAATGTACTGAAGTAGAAGAGAAAAAGTTGCACATACTAACAAAGTGTTAAACATATTCACCTCAGCAGGCTACTGACTACAACCTGTCAAAAATAGAATACACGTGTGTATATGAAAATTATTATTTTCACGGCAATAGGACCACTTTTATAGCTCCAGCCAACTTATGCATTAAACACATTCATGCCGCTAGCAGCATTTGTCGCCTTGTAGCCAGCTCCTTAATTATTTTGGAGACGGCAGCAGCACCATCTGCACGTCACATTTAAGTATAAATACATAGTTCAGTACTGCCACCTTCAAATATTTCGCATTTATAAAAATTAAATTACTCTTTCAAAATTTACTTATATGACGTAAAAGTATAAAAATGAATCAATTTATGTTATTATTTTTTATTTGAAATAATTGTACGATATCATTCATTCATCATTTTGTATTAAACTGGCAACACTGAATTTTCTCATTGTAGCCAAAGAAATATGGTAGAATTACTGAAATCGTATCGTGCTGTTGCGTGTCAGCTGACAAAATCCGTAACATTTAATAAGCATGTTGATGCTTATTGAAAATGTGTTGGCAACGTTTGCTACGTAAAAATCTACAGAAAATAGATTTTTACGTAGCAAACGTCAACTTCTGGCTTACATACATACACACACACGTAAAGCTGACACTTTCGCTGGCAGCCTCACGTTTTTACTAACTAACATACAGACTTAAACGATACGACAACTTCAAAAGTAAGACGATACGATTTGACTAACGAAGCCATTTTGAAATACAACGACAAAATCAGCATAGACAACAACCTGCCGCCCTGTTGCCTTGCGGTCTTCAAAAGAATCACTCTCATATAAACATGTGTATTCTATCCTTGACATTTGGTAGTCGGTAGCCTGCTGTGGTGAATGTGTTTAATGCATTAGACTTATTTCTATTTTTGTTGGCGGCAATGCGCAAATATAGCGCTGCCAATATAATACAAAATGTGAAAATAATTAATTCTTAAAATTATTGGATATTTAATTTAATATTTTATTATTATTTTACGAAATTAAAATATTTATTTGTTGCTGGTTAAGCAGCAATAAAATGCATCTAGACGAGCTTAAACAGCAACAAATACATGTTTTAGGTATTTCGATAGTATTTAAAAGAACGAAAATCTTTGATTAATTGATTAATTTTTATATTTTGAAGCGATATATGTAAGTAGATTTTAAATAAGTAATTTAATTTCTATAAATGTGAAATATATGAAAGTGGCACTACTGAAATATGAACACATACAGTTATACTTCAATATCAGGTGCTTATTTCATTCATGTCATTTGTAGTCCTGTAGTCGGTAGCCTGTTGCTGTGTATGTGCTTAACGCGTAAGTTTGTATCACTGCTGTGATAAAAAACATGTAAATACAAATTGAGAGGTTTTGACTTAAGCCAAATGCACAACGTGCAAACTTTGACAAAAGAGCTTTTGTGCTTTCACACCGACGAAAGCACAACAGCCAATCATATTTCGGCGACAGCAAAAAAAAAAACAAATTACAAGCTTTCAAAGCTGTTTACATAAAATGCAAATATTAGAGTATGTGTGATCGATTATTCGACATTTTCCAGAAACCGGTTTTCGAATATTTGAAATTACGAAAAATCCGGTTTTGGTTTTTAAAATTCAGGAAAAACCGGTCAATCGGTTTTGTAGTGGTAAAATTATTGTACAAAAGTGTCGATTTTAAATTGCTTTATTCTTACTTGAAAAAAAAAGAGTTAATAGAAAATAATATAAAAATTAAAGGTAAAACATAAAAAATAAGTTCATATACACACATATGTAAAGTACATAAAGTGTTGCCATACTCAAACAACGCCTAGAACTCTTACACTGAAAAAAAATACTTAAGAAAACCAACAGAAAATGTTCGTCTAAGTTTTAATATAGTGAAAACTAAAATTATTGCAAAACCTACAAATCGAAAAGTATTCGACTGAGCCGGTTTTTTAATTATAATTAATTATAATAATTTAAAAAATTAACATTTTGAAAAAACCGTCAACCGTATTGTAAAAAAACGGGGTTTTAAATCCGAATGAAAACCCGATTCGATCACCCTAGCTTGGACTAAAATTTTGCTAAAACGAAACAAATTAAAGTGCAATCAAATAGCAAAATTATTCGTTATCCTAAAATTGGATTTGAAAACTACATCACAATTTTAATATTTTGACAAGATTTCTAGAATTTTTTTAAATCTTTGAAGTTCTGAGTTTTCTCATTAATTTATTTTTCATAAAACTAATCTGCATTTTAGTTGGGGTAGAGTTTATTTTTTAAGTAATTTTTTTTTTGCTTGGATATGCCACTAAAGCTTGAACAATTTTGCAAAATTTACTGTGATAGTACTTCTCTTACTTAGACCCTGATAACTTTGCATCATTTGTGCAAAATAATTTTCTATGTGGTTTTTATTAGATTTTGTGAAAACTTTGCAGTTTTATTTTTCCACAACAGTACAAATATTGACGAGAATGTTTTTAATAATTTTTCCTTTTGAGTTTTTCCTTTAAAAATCAAATATATTCAAAAATATAAAGAGATAAGGCCTATAAGCCCTTTTTTCTGTTTAATCATAAACGACAAAAATTAAAGCTTTCAGGAGGAAAACGTTTTTTAATATTCAAATATGTCAAACTTGAAAAGCTCTGTTTTAAAAGTTATCGACAATTTTGGCATTGTGATCATTTTAAAATCAAAAAAATTTTAATTTAAATAAAAAAAAATTTTTACTATCGCTTAATCGTAAGCTACCGAAACCGAAAATTGAACTCAAAAACTAGATAAGAGAATATTTCATATGAACTAATCGAATAAACAATGAAGCATTTGCGTCGTTGTAAAGTTTTCAGTTACTCGGGGTGTCCTCTTTTGACCCACTGTTGCTCTGCCTCTTGCTTAAGTTCTAACTATACGTCTTCTGCGGCTTTGTGTGAGGTTTCAATAAAATAAAAAAACTTATTACTGCAGATTTATTTCCATTTCGTTTTTCAATTCTTTACACTAAGCGATGCAATTAATTCTATTTGATTTTTAGTTCCTAATCTCATCAAAAAAGGCATTTGTTATAAGTGTAAAAAGTGTAATTGAATTGCTTTAGTTGAAAGCTGACTTATGCGGAAGTACCGGCTGTAATTCAGGCTCATCATGTTCACTCCTTGGAGAGTTAAGAGGTTACAAGCAAGCAAAAAAAAAAAAAACTCATGTTATTTTTATTGACAAGTTTTCCCTTGTCAATATTTCCTTTTTTTTAAACAGCCATCACAAAATATATTTTACAGAACATTTCAAATGTCGATACAATTCGACAGACAATTAGACAGGAGAGTGAAAGTAAAAGCATTCTGTAATAATTATTTGATCTTAAAGCACAAAAATTTTACTTCTGTTATAAAAGCACATCTTATTTCTTGTGTACCCAAGAATTAATTTATATATTGAACAACATTTCTCGGAACTGACAAATTAGTATTCTTAAACAAAACAAAGTAAAAGCAAAAGTTACAACAACACTCTTTTATTTATGATAGGATATTTTTTTTAACACTATTGCTAATTGAATTGAAAGGATATAGAGATTGATTTCATTTCTTATTTTGGCATTTGCCAATTAAACAACATCTTACTTTGGTTTAATTATAAATGTTTGTATATTAGATTGTTGTTTTTGTATAGATTCAAGGATACTTTCGATTCAGTTAGTTTCATTGGTGCCTGGATTATGTAACGTACAGTAGAAATACCTTAGCACGTTCATATTCTTGTGCCTCAAAGCATTTGTAAACCAAGCAACCATCTGGATTCCTGCTTATAAAACTTCAGCGACAATGAGCGGGTAGCTGAAGTAGCTACAGTTGGATCCATTGTGGCTGCCTCTAATGCGGTGTCGATCGTTGTGCTGCTTGGCACCGTTTTAAAAACTAATCTCAGTCGCTATTAGAGAAGGGCGCGTGTTGAATTTTTCCAATACGACACGACACGATTACGAATGCCAAGATGTCTAACACGTACGAAAGACGCACGCGAAATTTTTTCAAAACACGAAACTGCACAACACGCACGAAATCAAATTGAATAGCAAAAAATGCATTTTTTGTATTCAAATAGATCTATATTTTTTTTTTAATTTCAGAACTTTAACAACAACAAATTTTATGGTTTTACGTGTTTGACGATACAAAATATAAATTTTTTTCTTTACTGGAAATTCATGCATACACATTTTAACACCAAAAATCGTTTCGTGTTTATCATGTCAATTTTGTTCAACACGATACTATACGAACATGAACGAAAACAGATTTTTTGTTACGAACACTATGTGTTGAGTCGTGCGTGTTCGTGTTACGAAAAAAAACACGGCACGCGCCCATCTCTAGTCACAATCTTAAGAAAGTAGAAGCTAGGTGGGAAAGGCTGAGTATGTGTAGGATCGAAAGAAATCTGGTCATTATTCATTATGATAAGTGCTCAAAACAAATAGTAAACAAAAACCTGAAGAGCATCTCGCGTTTGACCGCGGTATTAACACACCACTGGATGATCGTTAGACGTGCAACGACGCTCGATCTGCCCAATAATATATTCTGTCGCAGCTGTCACCTGGTTTTTATTCTTCTCTACGAGCTGCATTATGGTAACGAAAATTCTGTTCAATAGAAAATTCATTGCTCAGCGATATTTTCGATGGTCTTGTGAGCTCGTAATAGGAAATTTAAATTCAATACTCGACTCGAACGCATCACTTACTAATTCCCCAAGTTTTCATTTTTATAAGGAATACAGTTTTTTAAATGCAATAAATTTAAATGCAAATAATATTTAGTTTAATTTTAAAATATTTTTACTTTACTTTATCTTTAAAAAAAAATCTATCATTATGCAAACACACAAAAAAAATTTATCTTCAACTTTTCATGCGACATAAATATTTGTGTTTGTGTGCTTTTCAAGTTTTATATTATTTTTTCATTTTTCTTTTATTTTTGCCAATAAACTGTCGATATTTCTGTACCATTCGATATGAGCAGGTTGATGTTACTTTCAATATTCTGTGTGCTGAAGTGTGTCTTTGCTGTGGTTGTATGAACATTTCTACAATGTTTTTTTTTCCATTTAAATTAATTCTGATGATGACGATAACACATCATCCATATTAAATTTTTTCCCTAATGTATTTTCGATTTGACAAAATGATGACACTTTCCGACACACACATGTCTCAATTTTCATGTTCTAATTTTTTCTTCCTTTTGTTCTCTCGCATTTGTCTCTTTAAGAAAATATGACAATAATAATTTATACTTGTGATTTGTTACTTTCAACAGACAGGGAATAATAGGAAAGTTTTTTTTTTCAACAAATATCAAATGATATACTGAGATAAAGTTTGACAAAATTGTTTAAAACTTACAATTTATGTTTTTAGCGTTTAAAGAAATTTAATGTTTTTTTTTAGGCAAAGTTAAGCAATATTTATTGAAAATATTTATATTATGGAACGTCAGCAACATGCAAAATGATTTAAGGAAAGGCAAAGAAATTTGCTGAGTGGTTGGAATTCTCATACAAAAGTGTGAATTTCAAATAAAAGACGTACAAACTTTTATATTTGAAATACCGAAGTATATTTATTTGACATAAAGTCTGTATTTATTTAATTTGAAAATTTGCTTATTTTTATGGTTTAGCAATTGTCTACATGCATTTCGTTCCTGCTTTTGGGTTGAAGTCTACTGACGACTTCGAAAAGCAGCAACGAAATGCATATAGACAATTGCTAAACCATAAAAACAAGCAAATTTTCAGAAGTACAAACTTTTATTTTACAATAATATAAAACGTTTAATTTTCATTTCACATTCATGGGACTCGGTCGTAAGATTTTGATCACTTTGCTCAATTTTACGGAGTAATTTTAAGTGCTTCAATGAATCTCATAGATGACTTGCTTACAAAATTATACATTTTTGACAAATCACTTAAGCAGAAATTATTGTATATGAGTACAATTGCTTTGAAAATGATTAAAATAACTGAGAATTAAGATATGTTTTGTCCTAAATTTAGTTACCGAAAATGTTCGGAAATGTAATTTTTTCACCATATACCGAACATTAAAAAAAAAATTTAATAAATCTATTGGTTAAATACAAATTTAAATACCTGCACTTGTCATTTAAATTGTCAATTAATAAAAATCAAAGCAAAGAGAGCTTATCTTGAATAAGCGTCCCACTATATTTCGAATGATCATTAGTGATCTGCTTCTTATGTGTGGCCAAATACTCGAAGATAACAACAGTTCTATCAAAAAGCGCAATAACTCTATAAAAATGAAACGATTTGTTTCGGCAGACTTTGAGAATTTTCGAAAATGAAGCTTTAAAGTATTTTTTTTTTCAAATAAGTTTTAAAATACTAAATCGAACTCAAAAAACAACTGCTGCAAATTGTATTAGTATCGATTGATTTGTTCGAGAGGCATCGTTGAGGAAAAATTTGGAAAAGAGCGTTTTATATTCAGAATATTTTTTACTTGCAAGAAAAGCGTCGAGTAGCTCGCTTTGAACTTGAAATGAGCGGCAAGAACCAGGGATCATATTGATATAGAATATTTTTTTTAACCAAATGCAATACAATAACAGGCAAAGAAGTAAATTTCCAGAAAATTGCATATAAAGGGTGTTTTTTTTATAGAGGTAAGGAACTTTGAAATGGAATAAAGGAAAAAATATTTTTTTTTTAAATCGGCACGAAATTTACCAAACAATCTTCTGGCATTATAATTTAAATATGAGTTCTGGCATATCACCTTCACGGCTAGCTCGGAAGAGGCCGTATATTGGCAATAACGCGTCGAATGTTGTCCTCCAAGTAGTCAATCGTTTCGGGCTTATCGGCGTAGACTAGCGACTTCACATATCCCCACAGATAATAGTCTAACGGCGTTAAATTCACGGCTCTCAAACGTGAAACTATGCACTTACCAAACATTTCCTTCAATAAATCAATTGCGGCAAGAGCTGTATGACACGTTGCGCCGTCTTGTTGAAATCACAGCCACTGCACACCATGGTTGTTCAATTGCTGAACGAAGAATTCAGAAATCATAACTCTATAGCGGCGGATAGACTGATTCGGGTCTTCCCCTACACTACGCTCTACAGCAGCAATGACTTCTTTTATACGCATTGTATGAAGTTTCTGTGGATACGTATTATCATTTAGAGTAAACGCGATGCGAAAACGTTCCCTAGTTAAAGGATTTAATTGCTCTGATAGACGATTATGTTGAGTGTAAAATAAATGTAGTGCGCGATACGTATTTCGAACAGAACCATGATTTTAAAAATAAATTTGTTAACTTTGGAAGCGTTGTTAAGGCGTTAAATGCCAAACCAAACCATAAATCACTTGATAGCTGACAAAATGTCCAGCAGTTAAAATAGTGTTGCTAACTTAAAGTTTTCTACGACTACTTTGGCATTTGTTTTCGCCTAAATGACAATAGCGGGCACAATTTATTATGAAAGTGCTTCTGTTTTCGGGCTCGTTCGACTTGTAGCGCTTGAGGAAGAAAACACTTGATATCGTGGGACAGGCTGTAAATTGTTAGTTGAACTTGGTATATATTTTATTTTGTCGGAATTACACAGAAAATTCTTTGCTCCAATTAATACCTTTAATTGAAATTAAAAATACAAATAATGAACTAAATTTTAATTGAATCAATCAATTAAACTTATATTTCAAAAATTCATTAGTTTAAAGTTTAATTCAATCAATTAAACTTTTTTTATTGTTAAACTGTAAGTAATAAAAAATTTTAACTGACACAATTACATTTTTAATTGTTTAATTTTGTTGTTTTTAATTAAAAGTGTTCATGGTAGAAATACTTTCAGTGTGTTCATAAAAAACAGACAAAAAAGAAATTTTAAAACTGAGCGGCAACAAAATGGTTCTTAAACTGGATCTGAAATTCCTTAAAGTTTTTATAGAAAATATGACAACGATATCTAAAATTTTTTTTTGAAAAAAACTTGACCGTTTCTTAATTTCCAGCTCAGATTATGCTTACTGCCAACATAAATAAAATAATTAGAAACCAAAATTTACTGAGAGAAATAAATTAAACAATAATTTAAATTTAAAGCATAATTAGCAGTGATTTATTAAAAGCCTCTTTGAAACTTCTATAAAATTTATTCAATATTTATTAAGCTATAAAATTTTCTTCTTGTGCACTCTTTGCCCTCGCCTAGTAATCCTGCAAAGATTAATATTTCTGTAACACAAACGAGCATGAGTTCCAATGAATGAACAAAACATGTACCAAGGCACATTCATATTTTACGATGCCCATTAAAAATTCCGTTTCAACTGCAAGTTGCAAGTAATAAAACAACACAACTGGCTAAATATGGCAGCAGTAATGTGCTGGTATAATTTTTATAATTTACTGCATTTGTGCTGGCAACTCCTGCTACTTTTTGTTCCACTTACCTGGTTTCAATAATAAAATGAGTTACGGGAGCATTTCTGGGATGTTGTGAATGGGCCCATGATAAGTTAACGGAACGTGATGTGAAACTTATCAGCAGTGGTCTTTCAGGTGGATCTGGCACATCTAAGAATAACAAAAAAAAGAAATAAGGAACATGAAAAAGGTATAAGTTACACTATTTCAACAGAAATATCGCATACAAATTTGTGTTTGTATGTATATACGAGTAAATACATACAAACTACAGGAAAATGCACTTGCTTTTTAAATATTTACAACGGAATGTTGTTCTTGTGTGTGTAATAACGGACAGAGCATACACTTCGTTTATAAATAAATGTGGCAGTATGCCTGAGTGTGAGAGTGTGTGAAAAGCTATGTATGTGTGTTTTGTGTTACTTACCTTGCACCAGTAAATCAACAATTGCTTCTGGTATATGACGGTCATTCACTAGACAAATATATTCTGCTGTATCAACAGCTAAGGCTGGTGCAAAATGTAATGCAAAGTTTTCCGACAAAAGTTGTATCTATAAAATAATAAAAAAAGGGAGAAAAAAATTCAATGAAAAAGATGCCTGCGAAAAATGTGTGGAAATAAAATTTATGCATTTTTTATATCTTTTGATATTAACGGAATCTTAAGGAAATTGCTTAGATAACATAAAGAAAGAAAACAAATAATTATTTGATTGCTTTTTTAGTTGTTGCTCTTAAAATTAACTTGTGATATACAACTATATTATTTGTAAAGTTTGCGTAGCAATAGTAAATATTAAGGCTTCATTAGTATTTACTTTCTGTTGCTGTTGCTGTTCTGTGCCGTTCTGCTTCTTAATTTGGCATACTTACTTTTCCTGTAGTAACTTATCAGCTGTTTCTGACCAGAAGGGTCGCAGTTTTCCACCAAAGTGATGAATTTTGCATCGTTCATTGTTATGTTTCAATATAATTTTATGTTTTTTTCTTCTCAAAATTAAATTTTTTAAATTCTAAGCGCGCAATCACAATTTATTTCAAAATGTTTTTATTTAATTTATGCTGTCACTTACATTTACTTAACAATTTATTGATTTTCACAGGTTGAACCGAAACAGAACAGAACAGAACGAAACAGAAAAACTAATGACTTGTATTAGATTTCTATAAACAAAAAAGAGTCAGCTGATTCGTAACAGAACAGAAAGTAAAACTAATTAGTCAATTATGATCACTCAAACTTGATTTATATTTATGCTACCATTGATTAGCAGAAAGCAGTAGCACTGCTCACAGTGTGACTATATAGTCATTAGAGTGAGATGCAGCATCACACGTACACAAAAGTTTCCATCACATTTTTCATTTTGCCCTTAATAATATGATAGAAACTTTGTTCTACGCAATGATGAATATATCCTGCATGACTTCCGATCAAATGACCAGTCAATTGACTGATACTATTCTTGTATCAGTTTTTTTACATGATACTCACTTTCATAAAAAATTTATTAATTTTAATGAAAAACTTGATATGTTCAAAGGTAATTCCATTGTGACTATAATAGTCAATTTATTTTTGTTATAATTCAAAAATATAAAATTTATAATTTAAGAAATTTTACGTTTTCCAAGAATTGTATGAAAAGGCAAATAATTTATCACACAAATAAAAAAAGAGAGGTATCTTAGGACATCCGGTTAGAGCTATGCTGGCTAGCTATATAAAACAAATTTCCAGCCCAGCTCACGATATCGAACGTTGTCGTTCGCAATCATTTTTAATAACAAACAGCTGATTTGAGACCCACTAATCTGTATCAGCACGACAAGTCGATCGACTATCAATGCGAACGATAATATAACAATTTTCATACAAATTTGGTACCCACTATGAAAAGTTAAGCGGCAACAAATGTCAAAATCAGTCACTTGTGTTGGGCTTGTTAACAGAACAATAATTCTGCCAGAACAAAAACCGACTTCAATGCAAATGTCTGATAGAAGATTTTCGAAATAAATTTATGAAATATAATATTAAATTTTAGTGGGCGTGCCTCCGCCCATTTTGGAACTGCAAGATTTTGTATTTTTATTAAAATTTATTATTTTAATGGGCGTGACTCCGCCCATTGTGCCTATTTTAGAGTTCAAGGTGTGTGGTAAGTTTCGTAAAAATCGGTTAAGTAGATCCAAGTGAAATATTATAATACATTTTAATGGGCGTAGCCCCGCCCATTTTTTCAACCTTCAAGAACCAAAGGTGTATGACAGGTTTCGCAGCAATCAAATAAGTGGAATGTCATAAAATTAAATAAAAAAATTTGTGGGCGTGTCCCCGCCCAATTTTTTTTGCAATGGGACCAATGGGAAGCTATCTATAACCTCTCAGATAAAAAAAGAATTTTTACAATCGGTCTAAAATGTTAGTTATGAAGCAACATCCCCAAAAAATAGAGATGAATTGATAACCTCCTCCTTTTTTTGAAATGGGTTAAAAAAGTACACATACATCTATATAAACAGCAAATTTTGAAATATTTATTTAATTCAAATATATTTTATAAACTAAGTTTATAAAATATATATACAAAAATGTGCCCGGTAACTAGACCATATGCACAAAATTTTGAAATATGGGGTCCGCCAGATAACTTTTTTTTTTTGAAAACAGGGCGCAAAACATCGAGTGTAGCTTCGGCTGTGTGGCACGTAGCGCCGTCCTGTTAAAACCAAATGTTGCCAATGTCCTCCTCTTCAATTTTTGTGAACAAAAATTCGTTCAACATGGCCTGATAACGTTCGCCATTGACTGTAACGGCCACTCCTTGCTCATTTTCGAAAAATGGCCCAATTATGCCTCTGGACCAAAATCCGCACCAAAAAGTGACTCGTTTTGGGTGCGTCGGCTTTTCAATGTATGCGTGCGGGTTTTCTGTGCCCCAAATGCGACAATTTTGCTTGTTTGCATACCCGCCAAGATCAAAATGAGCTTCATCTGAAAAGATGATTTTTTTTTGGCAAAATCGGCATCTTCTGTAAGTCGATCGCAGGCCCACTTAGCGAAGCGAAAACACAATATATTCGTTCATCGGAAGGAAGTGTTACCATTCACGAAATAAGCACTAGTTGAAAAAAAAACGTTAGATGGCGGACCCTTTATAAATTTTCCTTTACGAAATGGAAAATAAAATAAAATAATTCGAGAGATTTATTATTCGACATATTGTCATAATTATATTATAAGTGAAATTTATTTGCTGGTGGTTAAGCGATGTCTATATGCATTTCATTGTTGTGGTTGAAGTCTACTGACGATTTGTTAAAGCAACAATGAAATGCATATAGACATCGCTTAACCACCAGCAAATAAATTTCACTTATAAAATAAAATAATTTTTTTTTTCAGAATATAATATATAGTTTCTGTATCATAGCTCTAAAAAAATTTTTAATTTGTAATAAAATTTTTTTTCCAAAAATAGCAAAATGACCCAACAGCTGACTCAAATTATTAAAGATATAAATTTTGAATATTGACTGACGTAAACAATAAATATTCATAATTGTCTTCATATTATTATAGAATTCAAAATTGTTATTAAATCGACGATGACGTTGAAACAAACTAATGTTGACAATACAATGATGTCGACGTTGACGACGACAAGTGGAATAAGGGTGAATGTTTAGGGATATTATTGTTCTGAAATATTGTCAACATATTACTCTACGAGTATTTGGGCAATAGAAATAAAAAGAAATTTTATTACATGCAAAATTTAATTGCACAATATATTTCACAATAATATTGAAAATGTATTGCTACTTTTAGAATAAAGCTAAAGCTGTATGTATTTTTCTTAGAAATCATTAAAATAAATTAGTGAGACGAGCTTCAGACACTGTTGCCATCATCCACTTATAAGGCTTTAAATATGTATATAAATAAATTAACTAAATAAATGAATACATTGGAACAAGGTTCTATCGGAAAAGAAAAACACATATTGAAAAGGTGGACAGAAATTCAAAAGTTATGAAAGCCTGAAGTTAATGTGTGTTTTTCTTCAGTGAAGAGTTTGTTAGAAAAACAAAAAGAAGTTTGTGAATGCGTAATTTATCACTTGAAAAGGCAATGAAGCAAAACGTACAAGAAAATAATATGTGTTGACTTTGTTTTAAGTATATTGCAGCAATATTCAGCTCGAAGTATGAGTAAAGCATACTTGAAAACTTCGTGTTATTTAAACTCAAAACAAGCACTGAAAATAACTTTCCTCCGAATATTCTGCCATACATAATTTAATGTATTTTCTTTAACATGAAAACAAACTTTTACATATTGCAGACATACAAATATTTACAAAAATATTTCATTAGCAGACATTCCTCCCAGCAAACACACACTGACACGTTTGTAATGGAAACGTTTTCTTTCGGTTTAGAATTAAACAAATTTTTAATTTCGAAGTTTAGGTTAATTTTTGGTTAGTAGTTTCTTAATTTGATATGATAACTCACTTATTCTTTATTTTATTTAAATTTAAAAACAGGAAAGTCTTCATTAAGTTCCTTTTCTTTTTGAGGTCTTAAACAAAAAAAAAAAAAAGAAAGAAAAAGCTGCAAATTTAAAAAAAAATAAATTACTTTAAATTTTCACATTATCTTATTTCAAATTTTTATTTCCAATAGATTTAAAAATGATTTCCTCAAACTTCAACAAATATTAAAATGCTTCTAGGCAAAAATATATTCGAAATAAAATTTTTTAAAGCAAATTTTTTTTTAAAGATTTTAGTTAAAGATATTTATTTGGTATATTCAAAAGGCGGTCATAAGGGTCATATTATCCTAATGCTTGAAATTGTTTTTGTTATTGTTTTTCTTTCAAACAAACGCTACGACAATATGAGCTTTATGACTACCATTTGAATCCCCGCAATTATGTTTCATCAAATTTCATGTTTATATTATACGAGTACATACATATTTTCATTATCTGAGATAGCATTTAATTTGAAATCATTCAGCATTTGGTATCAAAACGGTGCGTGTGTTTGTTGGGAATATTTGCCTACATAAACGTAAACTTATTTAAAAGTGGTAAAGGCCTAGAATTTCTTTTTGATGAACTTACCCACTAACTAACGAAGACTTGCTCTTAATTTGCTGCAAGAGGAAAAAGTTCTTAACAAGCTGTTACATGAAACTTTTTTCTTTAATAAAAATAAACAGCAATAAATAACACACGCTATTGCAGCATATCAAGATAACAGAAGAACATTTTTATTATTTAATAAGAAACCCTCAATTTATGGCTATGGTTCTTATATATAGAGAAAATCCTATTCCTTTGTTTGCAGTCAATAATAATGGTGAAAGAAAGCCTGTAACTATACTATAGGGTGTTTTTTATTGAGGTATAGAACTTTAAGTTGGCATCACTTTTTTAACTGGCGGCCATTTTGTCAGCTGTCAAGTGATTAATATTTAGTTTGGTTTGCCATTTCATCATGAACAGGTTGACAAAAGCACAACGCTTGCAAATCGTGCAAATTTATTTCGAAAATAATGGTTCAGTTCGCGAAGTTTACCGCAAGCTCCGTCCATTTTATGGTCGACATAATCGTCCATCAGAGCAATTAATTCGGTTAACCATGGATCGTTTTCGCACTACGTTTACTCTATGTGATAATACGCATCCGCAGAGACGTCGAACAGTGCGCACCGAAGAAACAATTGCCGCTGTAGAGCAAAGTGTTGAAGAGGACCCGAATGAATCGATTCGCCACCGTGCACAGCAATTGGAGCTTTGTCCATCAACTTGAAAATTGGACCTGTAGAATTGGCTTTATTCGAGCCAGCCGCGGCGGCCACATGCCCGAAATCATATTTAAACGTTAATGACATAAAATTATCCTTCCAATAAAGCCAAATTGATGGACATTAAAACGATTTTCTTGTGTTTTATTTCAATTCGAAGTTCTATACCTCTAAAAAAACACATAGACGAAAAGATATATCAAGTAAAAGCGCATTGTGAAAGATAACTTATCTTTCATTAGTCGGGAAACTACGATGAACAAAACCCAAACAGTATTTTATTTATGTCCAATCCGGCATATTGTGAGCTTTACCCGAAGATGCGGGTTACCCTCAATATACGTTTTGCTGCGAACAGCCTACTCGATAAAATAGTCTCGCCAAGAAACCTGACTGTTATGTGTATTTCCTCAGGTCTCTACAATCGAAGTCCTTGGACTTTCCAAATGCGGTGGAAAATTTGTCTTCTAAACTGACTAAACGCTGGACAAAGACTCATAGAGTATTCAAATGTTTCGTTCTCATCCTCTCATGCTTTGCATGTGTTATTCTCTATCAGTCCCATGCGAGCTAGATCAGATCTCAGTATGTACGGTTTTTATGCTAACCAGTCTCCTAGTCTAATTTGACTTCTCTTGATTCGGATTATCCCGTAGGATTCTAGTTACTTTCCCCACCGCAGCATTTTGCAAAAATCTCTCATGTTGAGTTCGTTTTTGAGGACCATCTTAGGATAAACCAGCTTCTTTTGAAAGGCACTACATGTCACAAAGCTCATGTCATATTGATCCTTCTCTACGAGCGATTTGAGGATTTGGACATACCTCGTGGAGCTAATTTTCTTGAGGGGTTTTCTAAAGTCGCAGGTCTATGCGATTAAGCCAAAAATCGCAGTGGCCCTCAAGACCAATATAACTACGCCATCTGTTAAATTCAGCGTAATTAAGGCGCTACATCCAAGGAAATTAGGCCATTTGAGATGCGCGCTACCCAGCAGAAATGATGGCTTCGATAGTGTACTATAAAACGAATAAAATCTTTCGATGATATCTCACATATAATTCATCTGGTTTAAATTTAAAAAACCTTTATGTACCGGTTATTTTAACTTGGACTTGTACCTTCATTTCTACATATAAAGTTCTTCTAATTGAAACTTCCGTTATCATCACAAAGTAGACCAGAGTTGTAGAAAGTGACTTATATAAAAAGCTAAAATCCGCTGATTTGATCACTGTTAAAAAGGGACAAATATAGTGTGTTTGTTATTGAATATTTTTAGTACAATAATCAAAACAAACTACAGAAAATGTGTACTTAGTGAAATGAATAATTGAACATTTTCACAAAATTAAATGAAAGATTTTGCAGTGTTGAACTAAATAAAACAATGTGTAAAATATTATTAGTATTAAAATTAGTTTCGAAATGCTTACGAACTCAATTTTAAACATTTTCCTTCAAAAATATTAATTTTTAACTTCAACTTGCAAAAAGCAAACAACGAATGAGACCACAAAGCATAAATTGAAAATACACTTGAGCACATGAACATTTGCACAAAATTAAATGGTGGAATTTGTGGCATTGAATTAAAAAACACAGTGCGAAAAGGATTATTAGTATTAATAAAGTGATTAAAATTTGTTTTCGAATGATTAGAGACTTCGTTTTAAGCATTTTCGTTAGCAAATATTAATTTTTACCATTTATTTACGAAAACTAGGCTGCGAATGAGACCACAAGGAATAAAATGTAATTACTTTAAAATAATACCACGCGAAAGAAAAAGTAAAGAGGATTTGATGACTGTGTGAGCGAAACCTCTAAAAACACAATTATCTTCCGTCCTGTGTCACCTCTGGGCTACTTTGTGGTCATCATTTAGCTAAAATTATAAATTATTTCAAGTCATTTTTGATTTGTTTTGATATGAAAATGGTTTTAATAATTTTATTTTATTGTTTCCTGATTAAGACTTGTATTTTCTATGAGATTAAGACATGAATATATATCTTTACAATAATTTTTCATTCATTGAGTAAAAAAATTTTATGTACTAAAAAAAATATAGCCGGAATAATTCATTTGCGTTTTTTAATCGATTTGGGCGGGATGTTGGCGGAAAATTCTGGAGTAAATTGACCATTATGAGGCTGGTAAGCATATTTGCCGAATTTTAAAGCATCACAGGAAGACTGTACCATTGAAAAGCCTGTGTTCGAATTCAAGACACAATCGCGGCTCAAGCACTGTCAGTTCAGAAAAATCCAAAAGTTTCGACTTCAAATTTACCGCCGCAAATTGAACTTAGCAGAGGGTTATTACAACGGACAATTTATGATGAGTTAAACATGTTTCCGTACAAACTCCAAATTACAAGCAAAATAAACCCAGTGGATTTGCCTATTTGCCTGGAATTTCGCGAAAAAAAATTATTTACTTGATCGATTTGTGCCGCAATGAGCATGGAGCTCATTGACAGTCTATCATCTCCAAAAAAATTATTTACATATGTAAAAGGGACGAAAAGGGACCTCTGCACCGAAAAGAAGTTATTGAGAAAAACGCATTTAAAGGTGAAAAGGTGAAAAGCAGCAAAATACAGAAGAACCACCAGAAAAGCGTTTTAGGAGTAAAAAAGACTAAAATTTTGATATTTTTGTAATTTTGTACCTTTGATATTGAACTTATTTTAAATTTCAAATATTATATAATATACATATTTTTAAATTTTTTCATTAATTATGTTCATCTTTACAGATGATTTGTAAAAAAAACTAAGAGATATAGAAACTTGCGGTTTGCGGCATTTGAAAGATAAGAATCACTCAAAAAGTAAAAAAAAATTTTTCGGCGCAGAGGTCCCTTTTCGTGGATACCTGATCCACACATATATAGAATTAAATACAATAAACAAAAATTAATGAAATACATTGATTAAAAAAAGGTTATTTAAATTTTTGAATTTCTTATTAAAGCACACTTGGTGCGCCACCGTGCTTAAACAAATTCCATCATTAACTAAAGTTGTAAAAAGTTATTGTTTTATATATGAATAAAGAACTGCATGTGGATTTCTTAATTAATTTAGAGTAGCAGCCACCAATTTCTTGTTTTTTTAAATCGTTGTTAAAAATACATTTCTGAATAAACAAATTCAGAGAATGAACTGCTTTAAATTTAATAAATAAGAAAACGCATTTATCGAGACTGCGTTTTGGCAAGAAAGATATGTCCACTTATAAAGACTGAAAAATAAAAGTAATACTTTATGGGTTAATCGCCCCCCGATGGTTGCCCAAACCGAGGTCTCACTAAAATTATATTAGCGAAAGTGTTTTTTATATTTTTATTTGATGCTTTTATTATTGCAATAAATTTTTTTTACTTAGCTAAACAAAAATTAAAAAATATAGAATTTATTCAATTAGTCAAATATTTTTCTAGACTCCTTAAAAAATATAGAATTTATTCAATTACTCAAATATTTTTCTAGACTCCTTGTCTCCGCTATTTAAACAAAAAATCCAATGAAACGAAAAAGATCGATAAAAGCTTTATTTTTTATTTTTTTTTCGTTTATTTGTATAAATATCTATCCATTCTGTGCTGTTGCCTGCTTCACGCCTTGTTTAAAATGCTTGACTTACTAACGAATACTATTCCCTTTTGCATCATATTTAATTTAAAAAGTATGTACCTACTCATGATGATTAAAAGTATTCCACTGCAACTACTTAACTCTATTTTATCTTAATGATTTTCTCGAGTGTATTGTGCCATTAATGTTTGTTACGAAAAACTACACATTTGCTTTCAAAGTACCACATATCCTTTTTTTCCCTCCCAAACTGCCATACACTACTAAATTACAAACATTAAAATAGTTTTAAGCTAAAGACGTTATTTCTCTTAAAAGCATAACAAAAAGATTCATTCTCATTCATTCCATAGTCTTAAAACTTTTATTTAAAACTCCCACATAAATATTTTTCATTCGAAAATTCGCCTCGTTTGGGGTACTACCAGCAAGACGCAAGAAAGACTGTATTTGAAATCTTAACTCGGTATGAGTAAAAATGTTTTTTTTTTCATTTGTTCTATCTTTTATAAAAAAATTGATTGTATGCTCCTGGTTTGGTAACATAATTTATGGTAAAAATTCCAAAGTTTCTTAATTCACCTGGAACATGCTGCTTAGTGCGGAAGTGCTTAACCTGAGTGAGAGCGAGAGAGATAGATAGAGAATCTTGTTCAACATGAAAATTAAGTTTGTTTAGTGTATTTGTATGGGCGTGTATGTGTGTATGTATGTATGTTTATGTTTGTGTATGCAAATGCCATTAAGATTTTGAAAATTTTCCAAACTAAGCCTTAATTTCTCTTTAGTTTATACTCTGAGATTCTAATTCTAATGCAATAATTTATACGCAAGAAAATTTAATTTTGAATCAGCTGAGATTTGTTGCATTATCTATAAATGAAAGAAAGTAAGAAATTAAAACGATAAAACGATAAAACATTGTCACAGAATTGATAAAGGTTACCAATCAGTTAAAAAAACTTATTTGAAAGGATTATATTTTGCTCATGAAAATATTTATTAGAACTTGAAAATTCATTTGTGAAAAGAACAGAACACTCAAAAATATTTGCTAACGGAATAATGGAGATGTAACAAGTTGTGTAAAACTCACTTCCTTAAACTATTTTTAAATTATGTTTAAACTTCACTTATAAACTTTGTGTATAGCAAATGAAACAGAAAATGAGTTGCTGGCAGCACATTTTTCTTATGGCACAAATTCTCAGTTTTTATTTTATTTTAATTTTTTTTTTCAGCATTATAATTATGCTCTATTAATCACAATAAATTAACGTTAATATAATATGAATAATTTAAGCACTTGAGCATAATTACTCATGCATGCATACTTTATAAACGAATATATGTATAAAATTGCAACTATACTTTTTATGAGTAAAAGCACATGTTTTCGAAATTTTTTTTTTCAGTAAAGCTTCAAGAACTTAAATTTGAAATTGTTGTGAAATTTTTTTATTTTTTGTTAATATGAAGCATTAAAAAAATGCAGTGCTTACTGATAAAAAAGCAAGCAACATTTTCAAAATAATGATTTTCCTTTGGATTTTTTCCTTACCAAAACATTAATTAGTTTCGAAATATAAACAAGTAAAAATAATAAATAAATAAAAAATAAATAAAATAAATAAATAAAAACTTAATGTCAAATAAATATACTTCGGTATTTCATGTAGAAAACATTATTGTTAGAGCTTTCAAAATAATTCAAAACTATACTTGCATCGAACTCGTTCACTAGTTCATTTTTGACACCAACACATGTAATTTAAATGGCTTGGAATATCTTTTTGTTTCAAAAATTAATTAAATTGTTTATCGTTCTATGTCTAAAACAAGGTATTGAACGAGTTCAATGCAATTCCAGTACTCATAGTCATACTCATGCTCATAGTCACTAGGCTTAATTCGAACTTATCCGGTCGGTTGTTTTGACACAAGTATATGATCAAACCCATTTTAATTACATTGATCTGATCATGGGTTTGTGTCAAAATAACCGACTGAATTAGTTTGACTAAAGACTATTAGTTGCTCTCATACTTAAAGTCATAGTCATACTTATACTTAGACTCATACTTATACTCATTCTGATACTCATACGCATACTAATAGTCAAAGCCGTAGTCATAAATATAGTTATATAGTCTGACTAGTTTAATTATTTTTATATTCATACTTATACTCATTTTCATACTCATTCTCTTACTCATACTCAGATGTGTTTCAGAGCACCTGCCCTTAATGCCTAATCTCGCAGTTGTCTAAACAACGGTTGAAGGTGAGCGTCCAACCATCGCCACCATGTACCCTTACAAAGCACCATGTGACTTACCAAGAACACACAGGTTACAATCTTTGGAAATAGTTATTCCTGTACTATGAACAAGTACCTGTCTGAGGTATTTTGAGCTATCTAAACTCTTGCTGCTAAGACCATTGTCAAAACAGATGCTGTTATATGACGCTGACCGCGTCACACATATCACTAGTATTAATTTAACAAGAACCAAGGAACCAAGACTTTCTCCCAGCTTTTTTTGGTAGCAACCACGGCCACCACATTAGATTCTCCGTGATCGAGGCAAGTGTGGTTGCTCCTCACACCCACAACAAGTTTTCCAAGAGAATTCCTTTCCAATTAAAGGCACAGCTCAATCACTCATGTGGTTGCTCCTCACACCCACAACAAGTTTTCCAAGAGAATTCCTTTCCAATTAAAGGCACAGCTCAATCACTCATGTTGGACCCAGACGAATGTCCGAGTCGGACACAATCCAGTACCCAATGCAGACAGATAAACATCATCTATTTAACCCTTGGAATTAGAGGAAATCTGCTTTTTACTAAAGGACCTTGCCGAAATATTACAGCCAACCAATTCCTACAGCAGCCCAGCTGCTAGGCCACCGGCACCCGTGGTACCAGTTTTAAGGCACTGGTTAGACCTCGAAGTTTTATTCCAAAAGGCTACACCTTTATCGTCTTTTGAACTCAGGGCAGTGCCAGGTAGCGCTGCAGCTTCAAGGCGTATTGAAGTAGTTAGCACTCTGGCCATAAAACCAAAGACCCTGGGTTCGAGCCCGATCTCCAAGAGTAACAAAGTAACAACACCACGCATTTTTATGATGTGCATTAGTGTCCATTTGTATAAGTTGTTGTAGGAGAGTGAGGAAGGTATAGAAACTGGTCACTGTGCTACACCGCCTTCAGCGGATACTAATCCTAATGTAACATCAAAACACCTTCCTTCGTCGGTATTGTATAGCGGAGTCAAGGGCGAAGAAAAATAACCAATAAAATGGCTCCTAAGCACACTTTAGAAAATATAATACGCCTCAATGACACCAGAGGCGCTGCAACACTGCCTGATTAAAAAAAAGAAACGTGCAAAATGCAGAGTTATAAAAGAAGGAAGGCTTTCCTGGTATCTCCTCCTTCACCACCTGTCTGCTCTATCACTATCTTCTTTAAATATATAAAAAAACTGCATTATGAACGAACTAGTTTATAATGTTTTAAAAAATTTCTTACATAAAAAATTCCACATTTCTGGCAGTATTGTTTTATTAATAGATCGCCAAAAACAAATTTTTTATCGTCACGTTTGGCGATACATTGCCATATCTGGCAACACTGGTGGTAGTCATATCTAGACAATGACTAGTCATGGAATTTGATTAATGTAATCATATTATAGTCATGGTCTAAACACAGTCTAGTCAGAGTCTAGTCTGGTCACAGTTTAAGCATTCCCAGCTAATTTGTTAATCATATTCTTGTTAATTCCTTATTTTGGATTTCTTGATAGTACTTGTGCCGTAGCGACATCTCACCGTGCAATACAAAAACTATTCTAAGGCCGAGCTTACATCTGTAAAAAAAAGCGTAACCACTAATTACTTATGAAAAACAGTTTGATTCAGACACGTATTTATTAAGTTTATGAACAATTTCAAACAATTTTATAGAATCCAACATGATTGGAAACAGTTTAAATCAATAAATAAATGTCTGAATCAAACAGTTTTTCATTAGTAATTAGTTGTTACGCCTTTTTTGGACACATGGCACACAAGCAATGTCAGATGTAAACTCAGCCCAAGCCTTTTAATAAAGTCAATTCCTATTTGAGGAGAAATATGTATTTCATAAATAAATTCATTGCATATCTAAAATTTGATGACACACATATTTAATTGTCTCTAAAATGTTGATAAAATTTGCTGCATTATAATTTTCAACAAAATTTAATTGTTTCAACAATTTATATGAACGTGCAACAACAATTAAACTATAATTATATGAAGATGGTGGCATGTGCATACAAACATAAAATATACTCGTTTACGAATGTGTGCGCAAAAGACAAAGCACAATTGTGGCCATTTGCATAAAGCATATGGGTAAATGTCATTATTGACATATTTGCAATTATATTCATGCACTTGCACAACAAACCAGTTGTTGAATGAATGAATGGAGCAAAAAAACACAAAAATAAATCCGAAGGTTAATTTGTGAGTATTCTCTTATTTTTTTATTTTTTATTTTAAATTTTTGTTTGGAATTCTTTTAAACAATGGAGTTGTAGATCAATTTGATTTTATTACAAATAACAAAACTTATTTTTTTTTTCTGTTTTTCACAATTCGATGTGCATCATGTACTCGTATCATATTTGATAAAAGTTTCCTATTAAATGATTTTCTGGTTTTTGCTCTTTGGTTTATGGTTCTATTCAAAAACTCAAAAAAATATTTATTTGTAATGAAATATTACTCAAATGTACTTTAAATAATATTTTTAAAATTTTCTGGGGTTTGAGTCAATGTTTTGATATTATTTTTGGTATCTATAGTGTGTAAATTATATTTATAATATTTTTTTTTAAATTGGAAAATAAATGTTAATGAATATTACATTTTTGAATGATTGTTTAAGAATGAAAAGTTATTTCACAAAGTTTTTGTTCATTATCATTGATTTACTCGTAGATTTTGGTTGGAAATTAAAAAAAGTTGCTTATTCACTTATTGAATGTTTGAAATATAATAGCAACATATAATGAAATTTTATTGAATGTGTGCAGTAATAAACCGTTTCCGTTTCATTATAGTGGAGCGGACTGCAGTCGCAAGGGATATCTCACTGAGATATTTGTACATTCTTTAGGTTTTAAATATTTTTATATGATTGATTTTCATTTGCAGTGATTGATTTTGTGTGTGTTAAAATTATAATAAAATATTTATTTGAAATTGAAAAATATTTAGTAAATGTAAATGTTTCTTTTTTACTATTACGCTTGCTGGTTTTACAAACACTGAACAAAAATATTATTTGTATCCAGTGCCCAAACTGACCAAGCAGTCTTTGTCTTTGGTGGCATTAAAATATAGTTTTGTTCAAACCCGAAGAGAATTTTACACATTCAAAATATGTTTAAATATATGGTTGTGTTATTTATTAATCATGCAACATAATTTGAAAAATAATATGCAGAGTAAAATGTTTCCAATTATATTTTTTATTTCCAGTTTTGTGCATTGAAAGAGCTACCATTCATTACTTTACTTTTTCGTCCGTTTTAATAGCTAAAATTCCTTTAAAAACATATGCACAGCAAATAACAATGTTAAATCAACATGCAAAACTTTTGATTGTAAATCATATTTCATTTTTAAGAAATAAGAAGTTGTTTAATTTTATTTATTTGCTTCTTTCATAGCTACAATAAAATGCTCAATTGTTTTACTTGTTCTTGTTATGTTGTTGTTTGTTCTAATGTTGGTTTTTTTTTAAATGGCCGACAAAATTCGCATTGTCAGAGAAAACCTTCTGGAGATCAGATGTTTGATTTTTAATGGAGATTCTAGATATTTCACAGCCTGTGTTTTTTTTTTACTATAATTTAAATGTCAAATAAATTTTATATTAAACCATTAATTATATCGTGCAATTAAAATTAAAATTGAGTTCGAGTTAAAATCTTTGCCGGTGTAGCCAAATTAAACACACACACACACATTTTCTTGCCAATACATACAGTCAAGTAAGTAATAAAATAGAATGACTGCATTAAATTAAATTCATGTTGTTTCAACTTAAAATAACTTCGATTCAACATGGCTTTTCGTGTTATTTTTGCATTAAATTCTTGTTGTTTCAACTAGAAATAACTTTGATTCAACATGATTCTTCATTTTGATTTAACAATGTGCCTATTTATGATTTAATCAGGCTAAAATTCGTATCGCTTTGTAAGCCAAATTACATGTGATAATTATTGATGAACAAATAACATTAACGTTGGTTGTAAATATTCTTACAAACACGTAGTAGAACGGAACAACCGGGTGATTTGGAAGGCCACTTAACCTTCCTCATCAGCGTTCTTCGTGTTTGGTCCACTGTGTGTGGCGTCAGTTGATGTAGATTTCTGCTTTATATACGACACTTTTATTGCAAAATTGCAAATGGAATATTTGAATTGTTTTGATTCATCGTATTACAATTTGCTGAAAGCTTTTTGTAACGAAAGCTCATTTTTACCATCTCTAAATTTACAACAGTCTTGCCATTGGCGTTTGTTCTTCACTAATTATGCACATGTTAGTTAATTTGCTTATTTTGGTTCTACTTAAGTTAAACTTTTTTGATTTGATACTATAAGTATATTTTTATTTAGTTTTTTTGCCACAGGCCCATGGCTATTAATTCTAGTTAATTTTAATTATTACTATTCGAACTTCATTTGTTTCTATATTTATGATTTGATCAGGCTAAAGTTCGTATGGCTTTGTAAGCCAAATTACATGTCCAAGTTATTTAAAAATTGTTGCTGTGCATTTGTAAATTTATGTTTTTATTTTCTTATTTATGCAATAGAAATATAAAATTTCCCTATTTTCCCATATTTAAAATGAAAAATTTCAATTAATCACTAACGTTTGCACAACTTACACGAGAACTGATGGTACAGCAGAACTTCATTTGAAAGCATTTCCTAAAATACTAAAAGCAATATTTTATTTTTGCTGGAAATTAGTTTGAAATTATAATAAGCAAAATACTTCTTTTCATAAGTCTACAATTTATATTTCAGCATGAGCATGCATGCACTCAACATCGTGAGATGGTAACGTGAGTGAACATTTAAAATTGCTGCTGCACGCCTCCATAGAAATTTAAAATTTTCCTTAAGCGGCTGTTACACATCGAGCACGTTGTCGAACATTTAAGTTGGATCAACAGATTTGCATGCTCGCGTGTTTTCAAAAGTTTCAATATTTTGGTTCGCCATGGAACGTTCGTCACGTGCTGCGTTAAGAGCGCACCGGAAAAGAACTACCTGCAGCGATCTTTGCTGTAACCAAATGCATTTGAATGAATAGCAGTCATCTCCTGAGTTATAATGTTAAAAAACATTATCTTTTTATGTCCATATTTATACAAATTTTAAATTTATTTGTTTCAGCAATAAATAAGAATTTTTTACTCAAACATTTTCTTGCACACACTTACATAGTGCGATTGAACTTCCTTTACACTCACTTAATTAAAGCAAATAATTACTCACGCCCATCTCCTACATTTAGCAATAAGCTTCTATTTGGTTGACAAATCATCTATTAAATATCTGCATGGCAGTAGTTTTTACAAAAAGGAAATACAAACTATTCTGTTTGAAATAGAAAAAAAGCCTGCAGTGCTTTACGCTAAAATTATGAATACACTGTCATAATATTTATTAGCAAAAACTTTTCGTTTATGAAAAATCTATTGCAAAATAAACTTTATTTGTTTTATTTCGCAATAGATTTCGATTAAGCAAGTTTTTGGCAAAATTAAATATTTATGCTTTGGGGCAAGTTGGTTTATTAAAATGCAGTGCGAAGTTATAAAACTAAAAATATGTGTTGCATGTTAATGTAATGCTTAAGTTTATAATACATATTCATTGTATTATTATTATTATTATTATTATTATTATTATTATTATTATTATTATTATTATTATTGGGAGCTATTCTGGAAAACGCGTCGAAAAGAAATAAAAACAAATTTTCAAAAATTGTTTTTGTTTGTAATACATTTCTAAAATGAAATAAACGTGAGAATTTCAACGCGTTTCTCTCTCTTTTAAAAACGGTTAATTTTGTATGCGAAACAAAAACAATTTTTTTTACATTTACACAGTTTTGTTTTTGTTTTGCATGTAACTTTCTTTCACCAATTCGACGCGTATTCCAGAATAGCCCCCATTATTTTAGTGTGCAGTATACACAAGTCAGGCAGACGAGTCGTCTAGAAATTTTGTATGAATAGACATAGAATTCATATAAACTTTTTTTCTTTTTTTTTTGTAGTAATCTTTTCCTTTCTCCGAAATCTGGTCACCTTACAATACGCCCAAAATGTTTTTAACCTTAAAGAAATTCGAATCTGTGAACTCTAAAATTGCTTTCAGTTATAAATCTGTTGCAATAAGGAAAAAGTGCTTAATTTATATTTTACTGTTTTGCAGGAGAGCAGTTTTAAGCGTTCAAGTCAATTATCAGAAATTTATTTCTTTTACAGTTAAATTGGGAAATTCTCTGTTAACATTTATTTATTTTTTTAATCAAACATCGCTCTACACACTATAAGTAATACATTTAATTTGAAATATACCAAAGTATAACCTAAATTAAGCTCTTATTCGAAATGAGATTAGAAGTCTAAGAAAGATAAGCCGCAAGTCATAGTGCTATAACTTCCTGAAAAATCACACAAATTAAGTGAGATTCTGGTCAGGGGTATGTATTTTCGAATATGCATATTACTGAGGTACCATTAACTCAAAGTTAGCTTATCTCGACTTGAGCACTTTTTGCTTTTCGCCACAGAAATGTAATCAAATAGGTATGTATGTGTATGAAAAAACTAATTTCTTTTTCCTAATAATATTTCAATAAATTTTGTTTTATAAAAATCTAATAAATTAAAAAAACTTTATTAAAATGCTGCTAAAGTACGAACACTACTGGAATTTAGTAAACAGCCATTCCATTCCTTTGCTGGCCCTTTAGATTAAAACATTAAAATTTGTTTGCCTTGCAGAAATATAAAGTATGTATGTATAAATTTCATGTCTACTTTATGTATATTTCATTTTTGGTTTTTAATTTTCACTAGAAGAAAAAAAAAGAACCACTCCCCAGAGATTTTGTCAACAAAACAGAACTCATACACACACTCATACTCAAATGACACAAAACACCATGAGCACTTTAGCATTAAATGAACCATACATGAAAATAAACCTAAAACCAAAGAGACAAAAAATAATACATACAATAAAAATGAAATAAATTAAAATAATTTGTCTCCAAGAGACTTAAAAACCGAAACCAATAATAATTTTATGCGTTGCAGGGATTTCAATTTGAAATTCCCCCCACACACACACTCACTCACAGACACCCTCACAGTAGACCAACTAACCAGCATACACACACACAAACACACACTAGATACCCTGTCGGAGAATGTGTGGTTGACTACAAAAATAGTTAACTTATAGTTAACTTTTCTTAGACTGACTAAAAGCTAACTGCAAAGTCATCCAGAACAAACCCAAAATTAATTCTTAAGTTTAGTACGTAATCGAATTTGGTGAGAGCCAACAAACTTACTCTCAGCTACTTTGAAACTCATTCCAGTTTTATATTAACATTTTGCTGTTATTATTTTAAATGGTACCTTGGCTGTGTATTTAGCGCGTTGAGTACACAACGTGTGATGATACATTTTCGAACCCCAAACACTTTTTTTTATTTACTGACTACCAGGTGATTTAAAAAAGCCAACTTTAAGTTAGCTGAAAGTTATGCAGAGTGGGACAATTGACTACTGCCTAGGACATCGCAATGTTAAAATAGTCAGTTGATTACATTGAAAAGTAATCCAAGTGCCAGTCAGTACTAGTTGCGAAATAGTTAGCTTAAAGTTAGTTTAAAGTTAACTTAATTTCCAATAGGGTAGTTTCATATTATTTTATTTTTATTATTTCGTATGAAAATAAAGAGAAATGTGTCTCTACGTAATATCCAATACTTACTCTAGGACTATGTAACAGGGGTATGCGATTGGCAAATTGGGCTATCGTTGTGGTGGCTGTTTTCCATACCAGCGTATCCACCAGGGAATGTTCGGTGACACCCGGACAGGGTATGGTTACATTTTTACCAGCCTCTGCTATGATTTTTTCATATTCCAAATTTGTGACATCTAGAAGAAGAAAAAAAAAGACACAGAAAAAAAGGCATAAAGTATGTAAAACAGACATAAAACAAAGATGTTATTCTTTAGCATTTCTTTTTGAGTTTAAGAAAAATTATAAAATTTTAATTGGTATAAGGTTCTTGGCAATTTTTTTTTTAATATGAGAAAAAATAAAAAGAAATTTTGCTCTTTATTGTTAAAATTTAATTCCAGTACAGTACTGCTCTCGTATATTTGTATTTTAAACGATGAAATGTGTGTGAAATTCATTTTATATTTTTCTTTAGAAAATAGTTTTTCTCGGTTTTCTATTGTTTTTGTGTATGGCTGTTGTTTGTGTCATGTTTTTCTTTAAAACACAAGAAAAATATCATAAACTTTCAGTGACTCTCGAGTTTTAAAATTAAACAAATGGCCTACATGAAGTGCTTGTAAAATATTGAAGAGCATGAAATAACAAACTTTTTATCTTTTACTTACATTTTATTTTAGAATCAAATTTATGAATTGATCTTAAAGCAGTACAACAATATGAGAAAAAACAACTTAAGTACTGCCATGCATCAGGTTGACTTTAGGCAACAATTTATGAACAACATTTTGTTGAAGTTTATAATGGGTGATTTATTAAGAGCTTTCGGATTTGATTTAAAAAAACCTTATAAAAGTTAGAGAAATGTATGAAATCTTTATTTGAGTCGGTAGAACGATATATATAATTCAATGTTTTAAGATGATTTCATGTAAATGTTGACCGCAGCTAAGCCTGAAATGGTCGAAATTGAGCAATTTTGGTACGAATTTCGCGGCGACTCGTCTCATGGCCAAATCATTGATAAAAATCGTATGCCTCGAGCCAATCGATATGTCTAGCTCCTCAGCAACTTCTTTCATGGTGATTCCACGATTGCCCAATACCACTTTCTTCACTGCATCAATTTTTTGTCTGGCACGCTCTTTGTCGTTCACATCTTCTCGGACTTCTGAGAACATTTTGTACCACCGATAAACGTTGCTTCGGTCCAAGGTAACTTCTCCGTATGCCACAGTCAACATTCGGAAAGCATCGGAATTCATAATATGCGAGCGCAAAAACCTTTAGAGTAACGATTTTTAAACAAATCTGATCAATAAAAAAATTTATCAGCCATATTGGATCCGCCATTTTGGATTTTTTAAATCTACCGAGTAACGAGTTTCAAAGTTTGTCACATCGGATTCTTTTTTAATTTTTTAAATCAAAGGTATATTTTGAACGTAATTTATGACAAAACTAATGCAGTCCAAAAGCTGCTGTTTGTTGTATTAGAAAGAGCATGTTGGCTACTGTAAGAACCACAAAAAAAAAAAAATAAAATAAAAATCGATATTTTCCCCTTTTTAAATTTCCCCGTCACTTTTCAAAAAAATTAAAATATATTTGAAATTTGTTAAAGCACTAGTAATACGAAATTATTATTTTACTTAATAAGTAAAATAATAAATTGGGATTACATCGAGGTCGCAATCTTTTTTATCGATAAGAACTCTCCAAAAAAATTACGCTGTTATCCCTAAAGTAACTTGTATTTTTAATCACTAGTGCGTTAACAAATTTTAAACTTAAATTGTAACAATTCCCACAAAAAACACTAAAAATTAAAATATCTTTGAATACAATTTTATGTATATTTTAAGTGATTATTTAAACTTCTTATTAAATTACGTTGAAAGTACAGTATAACTCATTTATTGGGCCTTATAACTCAAAAAAATTTGGCTTTTTCTATTTGCCACTCGTAATTACTACATACTTTCAAATTTTTATTCAATTTTATTTCTATTAATTACAAATCGTGCATTTTAATTTTATTTTTGCCTTTAAAACTTTTCCCTTTAACTTACTAAACACCTTAAAAACCAAGCCCATTTGACACTTATTAATTCGCTGGGCAAATAGATAATTATAAACTTTTAATGCCAATTAAACTTTCATTGATATAATTAAAATTTACTTTGAACGAGTAATTAAATTTATAATAAAATATACATTTTAAAACCACAATTAAATTAATATAAACGTATATTTATGTCTCTATATAAAAAAAAAGCATTCACATTAAAATGTACATAAAATTTTTAATTTAACCAACCTACAGCAACATAAAACTCATTTAAATATTGTCACATACTTTTTTTATGACGAAAGAAAATCATTTGGCTTTTTAGCAGAATATTATTTCCGCTTTATTACCTCTCAGTGCTAATGGTGCTTTCGTTTTTGTTTCATAAACATTGTTAAGCGTACTGTTAATTACTTTAAACAACTGTTAATTAAAGGCCAACACATTTGATTTGTACAGAATTCGAGTGAAGTTGAAGAAGACAACAAATACAGAATTTAACTTGAGGCGGCATGAGGTGGCAAAATAAGATGAAAAAAAAACGAAGAGAACAACGCACAGCAAACATAAACAGAATGTAAATAATTGCGTGCGTACTTGCGTGAGAACGAAACAATGTTCACTGTTGTTCAAGAGGATACAAACAGTCAACCAAGTATCTTTTAGGTTAACTATGAGTTATATTAAGGATATTACAAAAATACATGGTAGAGTACTTAATTTTTTTTCTTTCGAAATACAAGTACATATATACTTTATTTAATGTTGCTTTTTCCTATAGAGTTTATACTTCGTGGAATAAGTTCAAGTGCGAAAAATATATTTGGTTCTCAGCTAATTTACTAGACACCTCTGGCACCCACAACTCCTCCAATAATTTTCATGGAAATCTCTTTAAAAAATTAGTGCTTTTCATATAAATTGTCTATCTTTTTAATAAACGAAATTTAGTGCAGTAGCATTTGGAGAAAATTACAAATACTCTTCCACACATTCAGTACTACACAGTAAAAATTTGTGGTTAGATTCTTAACGATTTTAATTATAGACTATTAAAATTTTAAATTAATTCCGAAATAATTTATATGAAAACCTAAAATTCATTTGAATGTACACTATACTGCGATAATATTTAATTATTTTTTGGGTTTTTTGTATTCATATATACATCGGCTTAATATCAAAATTATTAGTAAATTTCTTACTGTGTAATACTAATGTTTTTCCCCTTTCGCACAAAAATTATTTTTTTCAGAGTTAGTTATGGATAAAAATTCTATTTAATTTGAAGACATTTATAGTAGAGATGTGTACGTGAGCGATTTTTGACTCACGACACGCACGCTCACGCAGAAATTTTTTTTACTGACGCACTTTCACGTACGAATGATTTCGAAAATTTTCACGATCACGCACGCTCACGTATAAAATAGTCTTAATCACGCACGAGGGGTGTACAACTTATCACGATCACGCACGCTTACGAAAAATATATAACTAATTTTCTACGTTTGTTGGTTGAAAAATAGGTTCTTACACACACATATGTACATACATACGTATCTATTTATGCATTATGTTTGCAGGGTCATTCTAACTATATGTATGTATATACATACATATGTATGTACATAGATCAGAGCTGGCCACCGAAAGAAACACGAGAGTAATGTATTCCCGTATGTGTATTAATTTGTATAAGAAGCCGATTGATGTTCGGCACTCTGGTGCTACTTTGGGCAGTTCCGACATAGATTGTAGTATTTATTATAAGAAAATGTAAAATTTTCAATACAGTTATATACCCACGCAGGAGTTCTATCTCGTGAGAGCGTGAGAATTCGTGCGTGATTCTTAAAAAAAACTCACGCACGAGTAATTTTTTTTAAATTCACGGTTACGCACTCACGCGTAAGTAATTATAAATTTGATCACGATCACGCGTGATTCACACATGACACGATAAAATCACGACATTTGCACATATCTAATTTATAAGTGAAATTTATTTGCTGGTGGTTAAGCGATGTCTATATGCATTTCATTGTTGCTTTAGCACATCGTCAGTAGACTTCAACCACACATTTTCAACAGTCACAAACCTCTTATCGTATGCACAGACTTTATTAATATTTTTTGAAAATCACAAAAGAAAAATAAGCATAGTAGGCTTAGTAACTTATACAAAACCCAGCAAATAACTTTTATATATATCGATAAGAGGTTTGTGACTGTTCAAAATGTGTGGTTGAAGTCTACTGACGATTTGTTAAAGCAACAATGAAATGCATATAGACATCGCTTAACCACCAGGAAATAAATTTCACTTATAATATAATTATGACAATATGTCGAATAATAAATCTCTTGAATATCTAATTTATAGTTCAAATAAATTTTTTTTGCTCGAATGGAAATTTTTAACCGAATAAAATTTTTTAGTCGAATGCAAATTTTTAATCGAATAAAAATTTAAACCCAATGAAAATTTTTTATGTGTTCTATAAAACGCATAATTTGAATTCTAACAAAATCGTCCAAAATCCAAGTTTTGGCCTCCAAGGCTCTTGATGAATGTGAGCCTGTCCCACGATATCGAGAACGTTCGACTTGTCGCACACTTACATTTGAAACAACAACAAAATTTCAACGTTGTCGACATCGTGGGACAGGCCCTATGTGTAAATAAAATAGTTTTTAATACTAACTTCTTTTTATAATAATCTGACCCTGTAATTATTTAACTCACTGTTAACTTAAGTAGGCTTAAACAAACATATTTAATATTGTGCTGGCGGAAAGTTTCACAAGCAAACACTTTAAATATAATAAAAATTATGATTATGATGATAATGACTGTTATTATAATGTTTGTTTGCATTTTTTAAATTGCGTGCGAGGAAGTCTAGCACAAGAAGCAAAAAGGACAAAAGAAACAAGAGCAAGAGTTCAAAGAAAACATTTCGTTTTTAATAAATTTTGCATAATTCGAGTGTTAATTGTGTTTGTGATATAATTTTAATGTGCACATTCAAGTGCAATCAAAAGTAGCACTTAGTTTAACTTTATTTTTATTTTTTTACTTAAATACTTATTTGAAATTGTACGAGTATGTAGAAAATTTATTTTAAATAAAAGTGTTTACTTCTAGTTGTAGATTGGTGGTGCTTGTGAACGAATGTCAATATATAAATTAAATTTTCCTGGACAGACAATGAGGTATGTATTTGAGTATTTGAGAATTTTTTTTGTAGTATTTCAATATAGTAGAAAAATGTGTGTAGTCGTAAGTGAAATTGCTGTGCATTGCTGCTAAAAGGCTCACAAATATTTTCGAATGTCAATTAATACGCCATTTAATTTGTTTTCCTTTTGTGACAAGCAATGATTGAATCCTTACCACGAATATTAATTTAGTTTTGTGGACTTTGTGGTCAAGTTGTTAGAACATATAAAGAAATATCCATACATTCCTTTTATTTAGCACTACACACACAGTGTGCTCGTGTTTGTGTTTGTTTGTGTGCCTCTGTGTTTAAATGTGTCATCAGAAATGCGTGTGGTGTGCATGTGTTTGTATTTATTTGGAATTGTGTCAAACCAAACGTTTATTTGTAAGCATAATTGCTGATGTAGTTTATAAATTAATTTTTCACCATCACTTATGTTTTCATGTTCATAACTTAATGTGCGCATATAAAAATTAATTTTATTAACAATAAATTCACACTTGTATGTGTATTGAGCCGCAATATTAACTATTGCACTCGTAAATGTTATCAAATAACAAATACTTAATGTTTTCGAAATGGCCATAAAATGCTTGTAGAAGTAGTTTGTTTTAATGCTTAAAATTTCGCTAGAGATATAATAGCCATAACCAGCATTAAAGATATTAAATGGCCTTAATATACTTTGATATACGAGTATAAGGAATTTAATAAATAAATGATTTTGTGGTGCAAACAGGCATTTTAGAATTTTTCCATGACTTTCAGTAGTTTATTTTTTTTTTTATATGACCTGTTCAACGATGTCTTGTGAATTCGCTCGTTCGGCAAATAAGAAATTAGTTTTTGTTTTCATTTAAATTGAAAAAGAACAATTTTTGTTTACATCGTTGAAAAAGTGGAATTATTTTCACTTCTTAAGTAGAAGAGACGTCTTAAAGCAGACATCTACAAAATGTTCCACACTCTATTATTACTTCTCAACTTTGCTTGCAGATTATTAATCTTGACAATTTGACAATTTGTCAAATTGAGAATTATTGTTGGCTGTTGTTAACTACAACAAATCACTTGTGTGATGGATGTAAATAGTTGTACAAAGCTATGTGTAACTGTTATTTGTAACTGTTATTCAAATTGAACTTAAAATAAAAAACAAAAATCATTTCTTTAAAATAAAACCTGGTACATTACATTGCTAATTTAGAGCTATAAGCTATAAGTTACGCTTATTGTCAAAATTAAAATCCGTTTTAGTTTGACTTTTTTTCAATGAAAGTTTATATGATGGTCACATGCGACATCATGGAATTTGTGGTGCATAATTACCTATATCAGTTGAATTCCTTGTAGCTTTTTATTTAGGCATTTATTAAAATTTTCCTTAAATTCATTATATTATTATAGTTTTTTTCTTTTTTGATTAGCTTTGAAAAATTATATCTTGTGAATAGTGGCCATTTTAGGCTTCGGAAGTACGTGCATAACATAAAATATTTTTCATTCTTTTTCCCAAAATTTCTGGTGATTTCAAATGCTGGTTTTTAGTTCGAAGATTGTCATTGGATTCTTGACATACAATCTTTTTTAAAATATTCCTAAAGAAAAGCTGCTAAGTCCTGTGAGCTTGGAGTAAATTATTTAATTAAATAGTTATGGGTGACACCGCTATCTCGCTGGTAGTCTCAGATATAGTACAATAAAATCAAATAAATGCTTATTAATCAAATTATTAATAAAATTAACTGCTGCATTGTCAGAGGTGATAAATTCAATGAATTCATAAGGGTGTTCGCATTCTATCGCAATAAATTTCCACAAGGATGCTTTTAATTGAACGCTCTTAACTTATATAATGAAGTCTTGCATTGCAATAATGAAAATCTTTATTAATAGAACATTTAATGTACACCTTTCATTGTATGAACGAATAAATAATAAAAATAATAATAAAAATTAAGATCCCTTGTGTGGTTTGTTGCGAATCCCACTTAACCTTAACTCATATTGAAATAATTATTTTAATATTAATATTTCTAAACAATATTAATTGCGACAAATGTGAGTGTGAGAGAGTTTTGTATAAAGTGCATATAATTTTGGTGGATTTGAGAAGTTAACCAACTTATTTATATATATATATATATATGTATGGGCATGTAAGCGTGTAAATTAAAAAGCTTTTGTGCATGTGCTTGGATGTGTAGCTGAGAGAAAGTGTATAAAATTTGGGCAGTTGTGCAAAATTTAACAAGTTGTTGTTTATGAGAGTGTATGAATGTGCACAAATACTACGAGTAGATCAGAACTGGTCACCGAGAGAAACACGAGAAATATATTCCCGTATGTGTTTTCATTTGTGTAAGTAGCCGATTGATGTTCGGCACTCTGGTGCTACTTTGGGCAGCTCAGCACTAGATAAATATAAACTTTATATATAAGTATGTATGTAAGTATATGCATTTCTCAGGATATTAAGGGGCATGTAAAACATAAATGTTGTGCACATGGTTTGTGTCGTTAGTTGAAACGGAAAACGCCATAGCTAAAAAAAAATTTCTTAAAGTATTTTTTATAAATTTCGGCTCGCTGTGTTAAAATAAGAGCTTTTCCCACGAAATGAAAAATTTAATTACAGCCAGTTTATAAGCAAGAGGCAGAATTAAATTCCCAAAATCTTAATAAAAATTTTCTTTGGTCTCCTCTGCTTTAATCCGTTGTTAGAAAATTGCAATTATATTTTTTCGTTGTAGAGGGCGTTTTGTAGTTTTGGTGACGTTATATGTAGCAGTACAAGTTTTGCGTAAACTGCAAAATTATTATTTTGTCTGTTACTATGTTGCTTTAAATGTCCAAATTGTTTTCACAACTATTGTTGCTGTTTTACTTTTCTGCACTGATGTTTCTGTGGAAAATTTGCAACAGCTGTTTATAATGTGAGTGTGCATGCAGCAACAAACTGTTGACTGGTTTATATGTGTACGCACTATTGATGTATGGAATAATCGTTTTTATGTTCTAAAGTATTCATCTATTTAATAACGTTCGAATTCGTATTAATATTCGCCAAATTCAGACGATATTTTGAATACATATAAATTTGTAAGTACCAACGATTTTTTCGCTTTAAAATTTTGTATGCAAATTTTTTTACAAACCCTGCATGTTAATTGGGTCTTTGCTTAAAAATAAAATTGATAAAAAAAAATTTAAAAGACATCATTAAATTTTTAATTGATATTAAATATTATTATTATATTATTATTATTGATATTATGAATTCCACATGTGAAAATTTCCGAATCAAATTTTTCGTTCACAAGGATTTTAATATCGTTTAATCAATTCCAATAAAATTAAAAACTAACATATTTCCACTTTTTCCAACAGACAAATCTATGTGAACGTTTTTTTTTTTTTGATAAATTGTCAGATTATTTCGCAATCGTATGAAGTTTTTTGATACCGATTTTTCACACGTTCGGAAATTTCCAAGTGAAATTTTATTTTATTTATTTATTTAAATAAGCCTGTATGTTTTTGTCAATTAAAGGCGGTGATTGGAGGAATATTTTTTTCTGTGAATAATAAAAAAAAGAATTTTTTTTTTGTAATAGAAATTAACATTTTGTATCCCTTTTTAAAGTTATCGAATGACACTTTTTTTAATTTTATATTAATTTCTTCATGATTTTTGATTTTTAATGATTTTTCAATTCAATTTTTAATAATTCCACAAAAATTTTCTCCAATTAATAAAAAAAAAAATCAATTAAAAATTTAACTTTTGTTAAAACATTATCATGTGATTAAAAGTTAAATAAAAAATTTAGTTAAGTCGATTAAACTTTTATTTAAAAATTTGCTTAATAAAAAACTTTAATTGACACAATTAAATTTTTAATTAAAATTTGTTTTTCTACAATTAGAGGTAATGATTGGAGAAATATCTGTTTTCTGTAAAATTTAGCAGGCGAATAAATCAAACCGCAGATAAAAAAAAGCTCCTAAATCTTAAATTTAATTTTTGTAGTCAAATTCGTATTCATTATTATTCAAAAATTTTACTATCCTTATATCAGTAGTACATGTGTGCGTATATATATATATGGATGTATGCATGCATGTACGTGCGTATGTTTGTATATACATATATTTAAGCTGGTATAAAAATAAAATTATACTCAGGATATTGTACGCCTCAGATAATGCAAGTAGACATGCACATGCATGTTTATGGAGTATAACATACTGTGTTATATTGTATCTACACATGCATACAGTAGTTTGACATTTAATATTTTATTGTTAATTGGAATTTAAATTCAACAGTACCACATACATATGTAGTAGTAGTATCCGTTATCTGGTTATTGTATATCAAAGAAATAAATTGTTGTAAAATATTGTCATGGTTGATGGTGTTGGTGCTGTTGTCATATTGTTATTGCAATGGCTCTTTTAATTATTACAATAAATTCTCCCTATCGCTCTCCCTCCCTCTTGCCTGTCTGCTTATATTTGGTTTTTTTTTTGGCTTTTTTTTAAGTGTCAATCTGGGAAAATTAATGGAAAATAACTCTTCAGATTGTTAAAATTTGTAAACGCAAAGGATATACATACATACTCGTAAATGTTCATACATTTAGTTGCAAACATATTTTCCTTTTGATAAGATGTCCCCAGCCAAGATAGGCAGTGTAATCAAAATATTTCCGAGATGAAAGATCACAGATTTATTTTATTTTTTTTAAGAACGGACAAACAAATAATATTTATCTCTTACACTTGTGGAAGATTAAAAATTGCTTTTTATTGTTACGAAACTAAACTGTGGATTTAAAAATAACAAACAAAACGAAATGAAATACGGGAGACAACAGGCGTAAAATTCAATAGAATGAAAATGGAACATTTGTTAACAATTTACAAAAATGTTGCAGAGTAAGGACCATCAATAGACGGTCGCACACTCTAATACAAGTTTTAATAACTTTACAAATTGCATTGTTAAGGAAAATGCTACACTGATGAGAAGACTTTGTTATTGCTTTTCGATTTTTTGTCAGAGTGTGTCTATGGCTGAGTGGTAGCGATGCTATGCTCTCAGTCTAGAGGTTGTGGGTTCCATGCCCGCCATAGACCCTGAGTGTTTTCTGCAGGCAAGCTAATCGCTTTGCGGGTCGTGTTTGTTAAAAAAAAGAGTTATAACTATCTATGATTATGATACTTGTATTGTAGTATGCAAAGAATTTTAAGAGAGAAAATTTCAATGCTTAGCGAATGAGGTACCTGATGACAATAGTCTCCACTATTTAGTTCATCCCAGAACCTTCCAATGTTGCATAAGGGTCGGTGACTACATAGACTATAGCACTCGACTTCAAATGCTTTTCACTGCTTAATATCCATCCACACAGAAAAACAATAGACAAGAATTATTTTCAACAAAACCATGTTATTGAAAACAAACTTTAATTAACTCAAAACGATATTTTTTCAATACCGCGCATTTTAAAATATCATTTAATTTTAATCAGAAATAATTTCTTAGGCTTAAGTTCAGTAATTTCAATTCTTGTTGAATGAAATATTTTTATTAATTAATGTGAGTTTCTAATATCATTTAATTTAATTTGTTTGTGTTGGTGTTTATCTTGCTTGTTGATTGACCCAACACGGAGATCTGCTATTGTTGTTGTTTATTTTGATTGCTCGTGTTGTATACGTGTGAATGCCGACAAGAAGCCGAAAAACGTCCTGGCTTGTTTTTTTACTTAACAAAGTTATTTTTAAATTATATCATAACGCAAAACGCACATGTAGAAGAAACATACTTATAAATCACGATTTGGTATTTAGCTGAGTGGTAAGTACGTTAGTCTATTAGTCAATTGGTTGCCGGTTCGACTCACCCCAAACGCATTTAGTTTTAATCGCAGCCAAGCAAAAACAAACTAAAAGTGCTTGAAAAATTAGACATTCAACCCTCTCACACACACACAATAACAATTATCACTGAAAACAAAATTTCAGTCAACAACTTTTTTCTTTGATTCATCAAATTTCTTTATTGACTAAAAAAATATATTCAATAAACGTGCTTACAATTTTATTTATCAATAATACAAAAATCGTCATCACAGAAAATTCAACAGATTTTTTTATTGGATTAGCGATTTTCGTATTCAAATATTCAAATAATTTTTTCTGTGCAGTCACAAAGAAAAAACTGTTAGGGTAACCGACAAACTGACTGTCATGCTGCTCTCACTTTTTGACATTCATGATTAATATACTTCTGGCAAATTACAAAACAAATTAGCGATGAAGTAAATTTTTCAATTAATGAATTTATTAATAAGCAAACTTGCCGCATGTGGAGTAAAACCAATCCACAACAGACTCTGCAGACTCCATTACATTTAGAAAAATTCACCATAATGTGCAGCTTACACGTTGCAGCGCGCTAATGTCATCATTGGACTATATTTCTTCAAAAAATGAAGGCGGAGCTCTCCTTACGGTCTCCTTACGGTCAATGATTTTTTTGCTTAAAAATGTGGAATTCATTGATCACGGCGAGATGCGGTTTCAACAGGATGGCGCTATGTGCCATACGACCACCGCAATAATGGACTTATTTTAATTAACATTTTCCAATAAGTTGATTTCGAAAAATGGACGCATTAATTGGCTTCCGAAATTGTGCGATTTCACACCTCTCGATTATTCCTTTGGGAACACCTAAACCATAAACCAGCAATAATTGACGCTTAAGAGGCCAATATTGTTCATGTTGTTCGTGAGTCACTGCCAAAAATGCTCGAAAAAGTGGCTCAAAATTGTTCGTCCACAAAGCGTTTTGTCAAAAAAAAAAGCTACGGTGACCATATGCCCGAAATAATTTTCAAATTTTAATTTCATGTATTGATCTTTCGAATAAAAAAAAAATGGACATAACTTTACTCTTTTTGTGTTATTTTTTACAATTAAAATTCTATCGGGCTCAAAAAATACATCTTTTTTATGAATTTAATTAATGAAATGTAACATAAATTTAATTTAATGCAAAGTTTGTTCCAAAATAAAATAATTGCTACAATCTGCAGAAGTCATGGTTCTCACCGAGGCTCCACAACAATACTCGAGCTTTAAGCTTAGTTTCACAAAAGATCTTTGGCAGACAATGGTATAATTCGCCTCATGCATAATATGCAGTATTTTATGTGTCTGCCGAATCGTTGCGTTGGCATAACATTATTTGATTAGTTTATTGATTAATTTTTCGGTATTTTTTTCCTATTGACACTTGATTTAGTAATTATTAGTTTAACATAATATTCCCTAAATATTCATTCAAGAAGATATTCTGCGTGAAGTGTGATACGTGCAGATGTGTCTGCTTTGCATCGTGCTTTCTTTCCACAAATATAATTTTAATTTCCGCATGATACGTGATCCTGAGCTTGGTATGAAGAAGTCTAATTTTGATTTGTAAAATCTTAAATTTGACTTTGAAAATTCCCAATTTGATTTTAAAACTCGGAATTTGTTATGAGAAATTCTAAATTTGGTTTTAAAAATTCAGAATTTGTTAAAACAAAAAACTATTTCATTATAATAGTATCTACTTACATAAAAATGCCCTCAATTATGAATTAATACGTTGTTAAGGTCGTGTGCATTTTTGCTTTGAAGTATTAAATAAATCTTAAAAAAGACTCCAATAAATATTTATTAAATATTAAGTAAATTCATTTTAATCAACTATTAATTAAAATGTTGCATAATACAAAAATATTTTTGATTTGTTCAAATGAAATCAGGTAAATGTCCCGGCCAAAGAAATGTGCGGCTTAGACCACTTTCACAGTTAAGGGCTATTTGTTATTTGCTGTTACCTAAATATTTTCTCATTATCGCTCTACTGAAAGTACGTTCTAAGTCGCAAAAAATTCTTAAATATATGTCGAATATATTTTTTGTGTAAATTTTCAATAAAAAAAATATATGGAGTATTCATACTCAGTTGAACATATTTTTGTCGAGCTCAAAGCAAAAACTATTTTAATACTCATAATAACAAAACATTAATAAAACACTTGAATTGAAAATTATGCTTTATTTTCCATGTAATAAAGTCATATTAATGTTGATTGTAGTAAAGCTTTTCTATGCATAAAATATTGCAACATGTTTCACATGCATGCAGCAGCCAGCATAAGCATACAAGTGTACGAGTATATAAAATGCTTTTTTAATACATGTATACAATATACCTACATACATACAAACACATTCACATGTATATACACGTAAAATTGTTGCTACACTTCCATACACACACACACATTTACTTCTGCAGTTATACGCTAAACAATATTAATACCAGTTCTTCGCTATTGTTACTTTTTTCGCGAGTGTGTGTATGTGTGTCTATGTGTTATTTATGAACTTAAGCCATATTGCCACATACACACACACAAACACAGCCACACATGCATACAAAGCTTCAATGCAATGCTTCCATGCAAACTCATTTATTATTGTGTACATAGTTTGAGATTTTATATTAACAAAAATTTTTGCATATTTGTGCATATATTTATTTATGCATGTGTGTGAAAGATATTATAGACCTCATAGAGCAGCCAGTTAGGGCTTAACCATTGAATATTAGTGGCCATCTGACCACTAAATCTATGACCAGGGCATAATAAAAACCATTAAAACGGCTTCATTTGCAGACATGATTGTTGCTTCATGTAGCAACAGGGAATCTGGACAGTGGTTATGCAACAAAGAGCAGCAACGCAACAAGAAAAACGAAAACGAAAACAACAAAACTATGCTGCAGTTATAACACCAGCAGCAGCAGCAATAAGAATTAAACTAAAACTGTGTTTTGTTTACTAATGCAACACAAAACATGTGTAAATTATTTTTAATGCAATCATTGTGTCTTATATTGAAGAATTTTGGATTAAAATGCGATATTGGCTCCCGAGCAGCAATATTTGCAATCAACAAATCAAGGTTTGGTGCTTTAGATGCTCGATATATATTTGAGAAAAGTTCGAAAAAGGAGAAAACGGTATTTTCGAAAAAAGATTTGCCATATCTCAAGAAATTAATCAATTTATTTTCTAAAACCCCTGTCGCTTTTTTTTTGCTTATGCATAATAATCAGGGCAATCATGAATAAAATTCGGCGTGAAATTTCTCCCTTTTCCAATTAGAATTTTTTGTTTTTCCTATTACTTGCTATTACTTGGAATTGTTCCCAGGGAAAATTTAATGCGGAATTTTATTCATGATTGCCCTGAATAAGTACTTTTGAAAGAAAAATTTTATAAAATTAAAGCGGCTTTTGTTTGGGATAGATGGCAACGGTTATGCTTAAAGTCAGTATTCCACATTGCCTTCGTGTGAAATGCTGTCAAACTGCATATAAAAGTATTTGGTACGTAATATTTGCGAAATAAATATGCAAAAGTAGTACTCTGTTGCTATTGCGATAAACACGTAAAATCTATCTGACAGCATGTTTTCCAATATAGAGAGAATCCAACGAAGGCAAAACAAGATTAACTAACTAATAACATCGGCTCCATGGTACATCAAAAATTCAAATTTATATCGTGATTTAAATATGCCACTAGTGACTGAAGAAATTAAAAAATACGCAGGCAAATATAGGGTGTTTTTATTGAGGTATAGAACTTTAAGTTGGCATCACTTTTTTAACTGGCGGCCATTTTGTCAGCTGTCAAGTGATTAATATTTAGTTTGGTTTGCCATTTCATCATGAACAGGTTGACAAAAGAACAACGCTTGCAAATCGTGCAAATTTATTTCGAAAATAATGGTTCAGTTCGCGAAGTTTACCGCAAGCTCCGTCCATTTTATGGTCGACATAATCGTCCATCAGAGCAATTAATTCGGTTAACCGGTCAATTGGCCACTAAGATCGTGTGATTTGACACCATTGGATTATTTTCTTTGGGGATATGTGAAGTCGCTCGTCTACGCCAACAAACCAGAAACGTTAGGGGACTTGGAAGCCAACATTCGTGGCGTTATTGCCAACATACGGCCCCATATGCTCGAAAAAGTGGTTGAAAATTGGACCTGTAGAATTGGCTTTATTCGAGCCAGCCGCGGCGGCCACATGCCCGAAATAATATTTAAACGTTAATGGCATAAAATTATCCTTCCAATAAAGCCAAATTGATGGACATTAAACCGATTTTCTTGTGTTTTATTTCAATTTGAAATTCTATACCTCTAAAAAAACACCCTGTACTTAACAAAACTCGAGTCTCATCTTAATCCACTTGCTCGTAGCATGTTGAATTTTACTGGACACATCCGCTTAATAAAGAGGGACACTATGGCTCTAATACTCAACACTCCAGATGAAACAGCTTGAAAGTATAAGATTTGAATACTTGAAAGTATAAGATTTGAATACTTATTGTATTTAATTTGTTGAAGATACAATAAATAAATATACGCATGCAAAAAAAACAATTTTTTTCCATGCAGAATGACCCCGCCATCATTTTAGTTTCACAGTACTTTTTTCGCACGCAATTTCTACAATGTTGCATACTTTCAAGCAATAAAAGCGAGAAATTTTTAAAAAAACTGCAAGTTGGGCTACATGTCAAATTTTTCACGCGAAATAATCAATGTTGCTGAAAATTTTTCACAACTTCGAACAGACTACCAGGGGGGTTATTATGTAATCCGATTCGAACGGAAATGCTTTCGAATTGTAATGTTAATAACATACACATTCGAACAGTTTTCTTTTCGAATCGAATTACATAATAACCCCCCAGCCTTTAGTGAAAATGTTTTAAAGTGCTCTTATAAAGCCATGATTACAAAAGGCAACGCAGTGCAGCAAAAAATTAAGTGGACGGTATTCAGGTGCGGGGCAAAAAGCATAATTTTTTTGTAACGGTCTTTAAGTCCTCGTCCAGACTTGCAATTTTTGTTGCTGCAATTTTTTATAATTCTGCTTTGGAATTGCATAAGTGTCCACATTATGAAATTCTAGTTTTGCAATCATGTTTTAAAAAATTCTATTACACTATAAATTTCCCTGAAAAATTAATAATTCTATTTGTTTTTTAATATATTTCGTGTTTTTCATACAACTGAAGAAAGAAAATAAAATAAAGCATCAAATACATTTAAACTAATAAGTGCGAATTTCAAAACAAAAAAAAAATTGCAGGGCACATGCAACTGTGTACCCCTCCCCAATCTTCTCACCTCCCTCACCAATAAACTCAAGAATGGCTGCAACAAAAATTGCAGGTCTCGACAGGGACTAACCAATCTTAAATACTAGACATTAACGGCCTTAATTTTTTTTTTTTGTATGGCGACCGAACTACCTTAGTGCACATACTTGGCCAATAATCCTCTGCATGTGCAATCCGGCAGAAAGCAGATACTGTTTAATTTCCTGCTCATTTTTCAATTGAAATGCCACAACGAAAACAACAGCAGCAACAACAACAGCAACAACAACAGCTACGTAACTCATGAACAAAAAAAAACAGTTTCATTAAAAGTGAAGCATATTTATAGGCGAAGGTGGAGTAAATAGACGGGAAAAAAGGATTTGCTGAAAATTTCAATGTGAAAATATAAAAAAATTTTTACAGTTTATAAATGCAAAAACCTTGATGAATGAATATGTGTAGTCAACGAATCAGTATGATGACAGCAGATTTCCATAGTAAGTAAATTTGGAAGCCAACGGTAGCTGGAGGGGAAAAACAATTACATTCTGCATCACCGTTGAATGATAAAATTGTTCAGGCCATGCTGCTGTTTGATTCGTTAGCGCTGCTGCAGCAGTATAATGCAATTTAAAAAATGTCTAAATTTTAAATGATGACAGTTTTACAGTCTTGGTTGTAGATCTGGCAAAAAAAAAACGAGAAATAATAATAGAAATATAGTAGAGACTGTGAAATTGTATAACAAAGTGTTTCATGACAATCACAATGTTGTTACACTTCTTGTTGCTACGAAAATCAATTGATGAATAGTTTTATAAATATTTGATATGGATAAGTGAAGGAATTTTTATTTAAATTTTTTTTCGTTGAAGTTTCTTTTTTGTCTGTATTGAAATAATTTGTAGCCATGAATGAACTATGCCATATGGTCTGTGATAGGCTGGTCCAACTCAAATATTGTTACATTTGTGCTACACTTACGTGACGAAAACATCATGAACAGCAACAAACGCTTCAGATTTACTTGAAAGTATATAGCTATAGAATTAGGCAAATGTATAAATATTGCAATATGGTTTTCAATACGAATGCTTTAATGCAACTGCAGCAGTGGAGATAACCAATTTTATCATAGAAATAATGAAAATTTTCAAAAATATCTAAAATCCTTGAAATTAAATTAAAAATTTTTGTTTTTTATCAATATCAAATTTTGTTAAATTGTTTTGCAACATTTTGCTTAAAACTATCAGGTCTGTCACAGAAATCGATCGAAATTGTTTTCATTACGAATTTACATTTCGATCGATTTTGTTTTACCTTCTCCAGATTTCGATCGATTTTGTTCAATACGAAAAAGCAGCAATTCGATTGTTTTCAATTTAAATGTGGCAATATTGGGCAACGAAAAACAAAAAACACATGGTTATTAGAAGAGAAAAACAAAATAGGAAAGGCACAACATTTTTTTTTTTTTAACTTGAAGTGAACAAAATTTAAAAATTAATACACGAAATGTCTGCAATAACTGCAGTTTGTGGTGCGCAGGGACGTCAATACTTTACCGGAAAATTACGGGGAAGACGATTGAGGGATGCTTCAAGTTCACTTTCATATCCAAGCGCAGTGTATATGTTAAAGTTTGATTTATTTTTATTTGACTGAACAGAATATTTTACTTTTAATAGTTTGTACAAAAAAAAAATTCAAAAAAAATTATAAATAAATTGTTGGAAAACATTTTTCTTTATTGAAATAAGTTGTTTCAAACAGATTTTTGTACTTTCACATAAGGAAAATTACAATTCCGAGCATTAAATTTAAAGTGGTTTCGTTTCGAGCATATTCTTCGTTTATCGTTTTCTGAAGAACCTAATTACGGAATTGAAATCATTTCGATCGAATTTGGATTCTGTGACAGGCCTGCACTTTTGTACTGATATTTCAAACAAATTATTACGTTTACAGCGAACTTCGTTTGTGGCAAATTTTCACTGAAAACGAACTCTTTTTTCAAGTTCTTATAAAGAGCAAAAAAAAAAAGCTTGTTATTGTATGGAGTTTTTTTTTGTTTGAAATCTCTTATTCTAGTTGACTAATTGTAAATGAGGAAATGTTAATTTTTAATTACTTTCCCAGATTTAAGGAGTGTATGTTTTAAAAAGGTATAATTTTTTAAGCATAAAATTAATGATTTTGCTTAGGTTTTGTTACTGTTTTTAATTGTAAAATATTGTTACATTTTTATCTTTGAAAACTATTTTTGTAGGCTTAAATATTTGTTATTAATTAAAAAGTGCAATTCTCATTTAATTAGAACACTTTTAATACTCAACATTTGTTTCCTTCATGAGACAAGTGACTAAAACTCAAAGGCAGCTACGTCGAACCCATATGCACTTTTACAAAAGAGCTTTTGTGCTTTCACACTGACGAGAGCACAAGGGAGCACAACAGCCAGTCAGATTCCGGCGACAACAATGCTTGCTCTTACTTGGCAAAGAAACAAGAACAAATTTGAGAGCTTTCAAAGCTGTTTACCTCAAGTGCAAATGTCAGAGTATAGGGACACTAAAAGGAAGGCTTCCGAAGTTTGATTCCCAAACATCATTTCAATACATCCTGCCGTTTAGCTGTAATTAATTGTGGCCTTAAAAGAGGTAAAATTTCTTACGGTGCACTGTTACGATTTTTTTTCTAATATGTATCTAAATCTACAGTTTATCGTGAAATTAATAGAAATATCATTATTTGGAAAAGTCTAAATTTACTCTTTAAGTTTTTTACTGGCATTTGCCGTGTTTTCTTCCAAACCCTCCAACATAATTTTGATTTTAATTATCAAGTGTTTCATAGAAATCCGCCCTTCCTGCAATGTGACATGTGTGTGCTTTAACTTTTGTCATGATTTTATTGTTCATTTTATTTTGCCTTCACATTAAAAATTCTGTATCGGTCATTTATATCCATATCAGAAACAGGTAAGGCCATTGTATTTTATTTGTTCATAAAAGCAAATTGATAATAAATTCTAACGCCGAATGTGACATTCATATGAGTATATTGAAATTAAACAGAATTTTTTTGCTTATTTTATTTAATTTTTGTTTTTTTTTCACTACCACTTCAAAAGCTATAGCTTGTTTTTAATTGTGTATCAGTTGCTTTGAATAATTTGAACAATACAGAATATTATACGAGTTGAAGTTGGGAATGACTGAGGAATTAATGGTGTGGTAGTGTTCTGACAGTTTGATAATGTAACGAATATATGGAATCGTATGAGAATATACAAACATACATTTATGTATCTTGAATCCTTCATTTTCATTTACACCAAATCCAGATGCATAGTTTATCGCAAGAAAGTCCATAACGCTCATTTACTTAAATAATGTTAAAACTTCAAAAGACGGCTTTAAAGTTTTCAATTTACTCACAAAAAAAAATAAAACAAAAATATTATTTTCTGCACAATTGTTGAATGTACAAGATATTTGAAGCAAATTCTTACGCAATGTGAATAACGAATTAACTCAAAAATCGCAATTATTTTGTCTGTACTGCCAGTATATAAAAAAAGTTTGCTTTATTTTGAAATATGGAAAAAATCATTAGATAAGCAAAAAATTTGATAATGGTTTGAATTAAGTTTTTTTTTGTAATTTATTTACAATTTTTTAAAGAAAGTTTCTGTTGCCGAAAAGTGTTATAATTTTACTAAAAGCTAAACTAGAGAAAATAGTGGCATAGAAAAAAATTTTGCTGAATGTGTAACTGAAGATATTTTTAAAAATTTTTTGATCAAATTTGTTCCCTACAAATAAAAGTAATGTCATGCAAATAACTTCATGAACAAGTTCATAACGTTAAACAGTCTTGCATTAAACAATTTATATATCGTTCATTTACTACAACAACATCATAATTAAATAAAAACTGGGATTTTTAATTTAAGAATAAAGAATTAGTCCTCACATCGGTACTCAGTGTTTAGCTCAAAGGCAGGCACACACATACAGCTTTATATCATTTATGTATTAGTGATAACATAAAACAGAGTAAAATGTATGCTGTGTCGAATGCTCATGAGAGATTGAGTTGTTTTCATCCATACGTGTGTTTATGTGCGTGTAAATAAGAGCATAACGAAGTGCCCACGGACGGACGGCCTTTTGCTGATCTCTGGCTTAGATACATTTCATATAAATATCTCGTATATTCAGGTCAACTGAGAGGAAAAAAGAGTTTTCTTTTTTTTGCCAACTATTTTTTTCTTTAAGTTATGATATTGTTGCAGCCAGCGTTTAAAAACTTCTCATTTGAGTATTTTCTTTTGCTTCTGCTCATACTTCTGCTTCTGAAAATTCAAGTGTCGCTGTAGAAGTTAATACAATAAACGAAGAGCTTCAGCTCTCGACATGTTCGACAAGTTTTCTGTTTGTCTCAATGCTGTTTCAATTAAATTCGGAAGTTAACGTAGTAGAGATGTTGTGTGTTTTTTTTGTTCTTTTGATTTTGCTTGCTGGAAGAAATGTTGTTGTTGTTTGTTTTATTATTATATTTTTGTAAATACAGGGAGAAACATCCACACACAAAACACACATTCAAACACATACACACAAACATTTCTGTTTCGTTAACTTCGTATTTATTCAAAGCAGTAGTCAGTCAATCCGAAAACTGTACGAACATGTCGACACCTGAAGCTCTTCGTTGTGTATGGCTGGCTATTCGTTTATTGTGTTAACTTCTACACAGACACTTGCATTTTCAGAAGCAGAACTATGAGCAACAGCTCCATGAAATAGCACAATTTTACGACTTTTGCTATTTCGACTGTAGTTTGTTTTTACACTGGTAGCAGCAAATAGGCGATATCTTGCTTTTGTGAGCAGTTTAATATTTGTTTTTAAGAATATGTGCGTACACGCCAACTTACACCCGCATACATTTCATCGTATGGTGGGTGAAACTTCTCTTTTCCCCATTCTGTACTTAACTTGTTCTAGCAGAAAGCTAATGTTTCAAGCATTTTATTTGGCAAAATGTATTGCATTTTTAAATAAAATACTACACTTAAATGAACAAAAATACATATTTACAACTGTGTGTACGTACAATATCGAATCAAAATGAAAGAAATTTAATTTATTTATATTTATAATGATTCAGTTTTGCTTTCATATTTTAAGCTGAAATAATAACATTCGCAAAGCTCAAATTTCAAATGTTAAAACAGAATAATTGATATGAATTTAATGTTTTTATTTTCCTAATGAAGTAAAATACAGGAGTTGTAAACAATGTTTTGTAATATTGAATAAATTTGGGAATTATATTAGGCATTAAATGAAAATATAGCATGTACCAAAATAAAGTTAATAATTGTTTAAAACACTGTGTGAACGCAGCTTAACTGGGGAAAGTGAAGATATGACATCATGCATTATAAGTACGAGGGTTACAGAAATTTCAAAAGTCTAGCGCTTAGAAATGAATTTCTATAATATAAGAAGCCTGCCGCAACTTCAATGAAGTGCCGAAAAGACCTCTCATTCGAAAATTTGACCAATTTAGAATTTTTTTTTTGGCGGGTGGCGAAGCAGTTTAAGTGAATTTTTGAGTTTCATGCCAAAGAAGTGCTAAGCATTTAACCAAAACGAATAAGAAAACGCAAACTTAAGAACAACTATATTTTTATATAATCAAATTGCTTGCAATTTGACAAAAAGTGCGGCTCTAAATTAATTTATTTTATTTTTTACAAAACTAACTAGTAATGCAATTATCTCTATTATATGGCAGAATACGAGGAAGTATGTTTCACACTCATGTTGAAATGCTTTTAACTAGACTTTTTAAATGTCTTGTTAAAAATTTTCCTTTTTCTTTGCCATGCATGAGACGCCATTTTATTAATATCGATAGCTTTAAAATATTTTTTAATTTACGCTCCTAAAAGTATGCACTTGTATAGAATTTAATTCATGTACACTAAGTCTTTGCTGCAAAAGAGTCATAATGCAAAAAAACTTTGTTTTATTGAAAACGAATTTAAGGTATTAAATTTAGTCATTCATAACTTAAAAGTAAAGTAAAATTTAAAGTTCTTCCACAGAGGTTAGTTTACAAAATACAAGTTTTTACTTAATAAAAATAACGACATGACGATTAACTCTGTTATATTAACTAAAAAAAAACGGCATTTTAAGGTTATGACTCTCTCTTGCAACAAAGTCTCGATGTGTCTTTTAGTTGTGAAGCTCTGCAGTAAAACTGTCTATTTTAGAGTATTTAAGAAAAAATTTTCTTTGCAAAATTTTCCCTAATTATTGTGAGAAACTTTTCTATAATAATGCTGAGAGTTTAAATTACACACAGATATTTTAAGACTCATGTCTAGCAAATGGAAAGTGAATAATTAACTCAGTTCGTAAATAAAAAATTATAAAAATTATTAGTTAAAAATAAATAGCTCTAAAAACCGCAATTTTGTGTAATAAAAAAAATACTTTGAACTGAAAGCGTTGTTTAATAATGAAATAGATTTTGAATTCGTTTCATAATAATAAAAGATTTAATTTTTTTTTTCGTATAGAATCGCTACATTTACAAAATAATATCCTTCTTTTGTAATGTTTATAAAAGGAAAATACAAAAAAGGGATAACAGAATTGAATTTATATGGGAAACCCAAATAAATAATAAATAAGAAGAAGTAAATTTTTATGCTGTTTTGACTTGTTAATGAATCTCCTAATCGCAGTGATAAATTACGTCTGTTGCAAACTATTGTTATGCGGCAACTCTTAATGCCACTTAATCCTATGGCTGCTATAATTTTTATACACTCGTATGTGTGCATAAGTAAATCAGCTTGAAAATCTAACGGATCTAATCAAACCCTTAGTAGGGTAGAACCTTTCCTTTATTTCTTTAAAGTGATTTATGAGCCTCTTAGCAAACATTTCCGGCTAACGCCAGCATAAGCACACAAACTTGCTCAGATCCCTTTTTCCAACAAAAACACTATGAACGTTACCAAAACAAAACAAAAAGTAGCAACCGAACCAAGCAACCTTGAAGCGTGAATGGCAACATAAATCAAATATTTTAACCAAATACATCCCTACTTAAAATGACACATGTAATAGAGTTAAAAAAAATATACCATAACCACTAACAAAAACAAGTGTAAGAATTGTTAAAATGTGTTATTTCAAAAAGCAAAACTGAATCAATAAATGAAATAAATCTTTGCCGAAATTTTTACGCCCTCCACCTCAATATGAAATTGAATGCTTATACTGAAAATGTTTTCTTAACTTAACCATGCAAACAGTTTTTATTTTAAAGCCAAAGCAAATGTTGTTTGCAGTAAAATTAACAACTGAAGTTGGTTAGATTAACCCGTGTTTTTGTGTGGTCATATTAACTGTCTATATCTGTTCAAGTTACCAAGAAACTGGTTAGGTTTAACCTAAAACAAATCATCTAATGGGATAAACTGTAAGTCAAATCAAATCAGTTGTCTATAAACATTTTTTTTACAAAGTCATTTAAATTTTATTTTTTCACTCTAACAAATTTTCACTGATGTAACTGGTATGATATGAAACTTGATATGAAAGGCAACGGTAGCTTCTTTTACATGGCGTTGTCATTGACATAATTAAGATTTTAGTGATAAGTTCTAGAACTAAACTTAAAGTACTTGTGGTGGTGGTTTCATAAAAACCGGTAACAGAACTGTAACTATTTTGCATCCGAAAAACTTAAAAAAATATATAACTCTTCCGACGTGATGCTGAGTTAAGGAATTTTGTTAGTATTTCTTTTCTAGTTTTGTTATAAATCCTTATTTCCCCATTCACAAATCTTGTATCTTTTTGTATCATTTCCATATTTATCAGTCACAGGACAGGTGCGCTCAAGACAATTGCTTAAATATTTGCCGTAGGGTAAAAAATAATGAACAAAAAAAAACAAAGAAAACCAATCGAATAATAAAGCAACTTTACGTGAATATCTGTGCTCACCAGCATTTTTTCTTCCCTTTTCTTCAACAAACTCAAGATTTTGCAAAGAAAATTTTGCATTAATTATTCTTTTTTCATTTAAATTGCAGCAACAATTTGCGATTAAAATAACGCCAGCAACAATTTATATTGTTAATTGAAATTGGTTAAATTAACCTGCAAGATGGTTTCCAGTGCCAAAACTTTGGGCCTGTCCCGCGATGTCACCAACGTTCTACTTGTCAAAACAAAAACAAATTTTAAAATTTTGTTGTTGTTTCCAATGTAACTGTGCGACGAGTCGAACGTTGGTGACATCTTGGGACAGGCTCTTTGTTTTTTTCCATCAAAATGGTCAAATAAATCAGAGTTTTTGGTATTTCAAAACTTTTGCATTTACAAACGATACCCAACATTTTTTTTTTATATTTTGGCGCATATTGTAAATTTACTGGGAATTTTATTGCTTAATAGGTCCATGTGGTTTATTACTTTATTTTATAAATAAAACGTAGCTATAGATACGATAATATTACGCAAATATTAAGCAAAAAAACTCACTTTTTTCTTTAGATGTCTCACAAAATTATAGCTTTTGACCGCATATACCACTCAATTCTTTTATAACACGACTTAGGCTGTTGTGATCTCAGACATATGCTCATATTATTATTGCAGAAATCATAAATTTACCCTTTTTACTTTCGATGAAGGATTTCAGAGCATAAAAGTAAAAAATGGTCTGTAATAAAAATGATTTAATATCAAAGCATCATAGAAAACCATTGTCATCATCATCATTATTATAAACTACATTAAAGCATAGACTGAATGGCTGGATAAATGACTTTGTTTGGCATGTGTGTTTAAATCCATAAATACTCACACACACTCCCATACATAAATTTGCTTAAGTATGTGTTATTGTGTACTACAACTAACAGTATTATCAGCACATCAACACTAAAGCATGATTGTAACAATTGTAACATGTGTGTGTGTGTGCATGTGTTGTGTCGTTACCGTTATAATCAATGACCCACATATAATTTGGACTGCAATCAATTGTCAACATAAATACAATCTCTACATTTGCTTCCTCTTCTTCTGCACAACCGTATAGAGATAAACAATCACTTGCAAACACAATTTATTTAATTTTGTGCATTACACAAACACACACACACACATACACAAGATATGAATTCTCTTTGAACGAGTATACACATACACACATTCATACTTACAAATAACTATGTTGTATGTGTGTATGTACGAGTATGTACTTATGATTTCGACTAGACAACTTGTACGTTTGATTCGAAAATTATTTTCATAAAAAAACAACTTTATGTAAGTGAATAAATATTGTGAACAGCAAGAAGGAATTCGTAGAAAAGGCAAAAGCAAAAAGGATCCCAATTTAAGAGGATGTCAAAGATAACAAAAGGGATAAAAGGTGGAAAAATACTGAATGACAGCCAATGAAAAGGAGCCACAGACGTGTGAGTTTATAAAGAAAGAAGGATTAATGGTTGATTAGAATGAATGAATGGCATCCAGCTGGTAAAATAAATAAATAAATACTAAATAAAAAAAATAAGAAACTTTTTAAAAAATTCAATGCTTCTTAAAATAATTTTATTTTTATATGGTTTAAGTGTTAAGTCTTATAAATCATTCATTGTTTTTTTATCGCAATTTTATGGACTCTAAATGATTGTTTTTTTTTCACCAAAGAGAGTTAGAATTGTTCTGTTTCAATAATCTTAAAGGGTGCGTTAAATGAGTAATAAAAAGATATGGAAGACTGCTTTTTAAAATAATGAGAGTTGTTATTCTTGTAAGCTGCAAATTCAGTTCGCCTCCAACGTCGCTGTTATCTCAGTGTCAGGAGCACTTTCCCAGCAAAAAATAAAAAAAAAAAATCATATTTGGAAGCACTAACAACTGAGGGAAGCAATGTATTGCTTATTTGATAACAAAAGCTTCGAAAAATGCTTCTGAAAAGCACTAACGTAAAGCGGGTTTTCACAAAAATTAATTTTAATTAATTAAATGTATTCCTTCTAGCTGGCTCATCTCGAACAAAAAAAAAATAATAAAAACAATACCTTATTCGTACGCAACAGCAAGTGATTCTGTAAGATTGTCTCCCTTACAAAAACGCTTCTGGTAAGCAGTAATTTTTGCTGGGTTGTTTTAACGTCTCCATCAATTCAATAATAATTTTGCGTTCTATAGCACGATGTCTGCGACGTTGACCATTTATCCTTAATGTCAACATATCTAATACACATCTTTAAATATTTGAATCAGCTAAGCGGTTGGTGTGTTTGTCAACTTCCTCCAACAGGCTAATAGTAAATTATTTGACTATCCAGCTGTTGCATGGCCTTTAGCACTGTTGGAGACCATTTTCTTCTTAACTTTAAACTTCAAGTATCATTAAGCCCTTCAATAAATTAAAGTTTTATATTGCACTATTTGCGCTCATTATTTACCATCTAAATAGAGAATTCAATAATTTTCGAATTGGTAATACCATACTTGTTCAAAATTGCTGGTAACACTGTCTTTGTTTAAAGGGGGGAAGCTTTTTGCTACTCTTCCATTAACATTTTGTGAGCTGCCTTTAGCTTTTTATTTTGCTCTAAAATTAATATTTTTAATATAATATAACATTATCCATATTGTACTGATCTCAATGTAACTTCAACCAATTTAAAGTTTTTCTCTTACTGAAAATCTTTATTCAAGCCAATTTGCAGCACCCTTCATTGCAGTCCTTGATGTTAATGTTAAATCATTTTATGCTCCAATAAGCATAAATTTAGGGACAATATTATTATTATATTATTATTATTATTATTATTATTATTATATGGCTTATGGTCACTCACATGTGTATGACTTCTTAACACACTGTTCGATGTCCATCAAAGTTCAATGAATTTGAAAATGATATAAATTTTTTTCCTTACTTTTTATACACTTGATTCAACAAAGGACGAAATGAAAAATAAAAATAAAATATAAAAATAAGTATTATAGAAATGGAGAAGAAATAAAAAGCAAACTGCACTCATTTTTACAAAAAAAAAAAAAAAAAAAAGCAAATGTTTGAAATGTATAAATTTATGTGAGTTTTATACAAGCACACTTACGAGCATCATAATGACATGGAAATAAAACAAACAGGGAAACTACTCACTCCCACTTCTGTTTAAAAGACAATAAACATCCGCTGCTAAAAAACATTCACTTACATTTGCACAAAAAAAAAAGAAAGAAAGAAACACAGACACACGCATACACCGAGACTTCTTCACTTATAAATTTATTGTAGGACATTTAAACTCTTACTGCAAAAAACATAAACTTAAAAACAAATATGTATTACACTTGTAAAAATTACTATCAGACTGGCAATTACCACAGACTTCTTTATCGAAGTTTAAGTGGCACTTTAATGACACTTCTTGATACATTTATATATAAAGTAGCTAAATTTATCAGATTTGCTACAAAAATTGAGCGAAAATGGGGGAAAAAGTCACAACATTTTAGCTTTTCTGTGAGCTTTTCTAAAAATGTGCAAAATTTGTTTAATGTTTATTTCAATGTTTCATACGATAATTTTTCTGTTTAAAGCCCAGGGGCCCGTTTCGCAAAACTACAAATTACAAATCTACTAACAAAATGCACTCAAAACAACAATAAAATTTGTACAAGTGTTGTCGTTTTGTGTGTATTTTACTTTTGGATTTGTAATTTGTGGTTTTGAGAAACGGGCCCCAGTTCGCAGTTCTTAAGGAATTTCAGGTTTGTAAATTTACATTTAATTCTACACGGAAAAATAATCGTATAAACTTTCGTGTAGAATTATGTTTGCATACACATAAATTTATTTATATTTGAATTTACAAAACACACAAAAACATAAAAAATTATTTAAAAATTAATGAAAATTAGATATTCAAAAAATTCCGTGAAGTCAACCTAATTTTTTAAATTCATGCCCATCTTAGGGATGTTATAACTATAAGTGGAGACTTTTTTTTTCAGTCAACTTAAACACAAATTAATGTTCATATTATTATTGCATAGTTTAAGGAAAATTTGCTATTGCCGGTTTCTGCTGTAAATTGCAAAATTTGTTTCAATATTTCTCCAAGTGTTTGTCACACTTGCACATTTATTTAGTGGCACATACTCGTAAATTTTTCTTATGTGTCACACATAATCACAATCAATAAAAGCAAAGCGTAAAGAAAAACTATAAAATAAAGGAAAAGAGCAGAGAAAGAATAACAACAATTTCATTCACTCGATATATAAAACGATTGCCATTGTTATCATTTACTTCTCTTATGTATTTGGGTAAGTGTTCAATTTTTAATGTAAGAGTGTGTGGGTGTGTGGGTGTGTATGTGTGTTTCCAAGGATTGGCTGTACATGTGCGCAACGATAAATATTATATGTCAATGTGTAAAAGCAAGGTCTGTGTGCATGCATGTGTGTGAATTTGTTAAAGCGTTTGTTGTGCGTGTAAAGCAGTGGTCATCAAAAAGAGAAAATGCTTAAAACTGGAACGGCACTAATACATGTTTAAGGCCATGACTCACTATCATACAAAGTCGTGCGATCTACGAAAAAGTACAAAGTACATTGTTATTGTCGTTTGAAAATTTTCATAAACTCCATCATACCAGGGGTTGTATTTTTTCGTAGAACGCACGACTTTGTATGATAGTGTATCACGGCCTTTAGTGCTGTTCCACTGAAAAAAATCGCTCTTGTAAATGTTTAATTGGGTCTATGTAAAGTATTGTTATGGGTTGATTTTATATGAATGAACGTTTGTATGAAGTGCTCTGCCTCAGACTGTATGTAATTGTTTTTTTTTTATAAATTTCTGGATATATACTAGACAGTTAAGGCCGTGATACACTAGCCTACACGATCGTGCGATTTTTGAGAAAATACAGCCCTGGTATGATGGAGTCTATGAACATTTTCAAAAGACAAAAACAATTCATCAGATCAGGGTTGTATTTTTTCGTAGATCGCGCGATTGTGTAGGATAGTGAATCATGGCCTTTAGCATCTTTCAAAGAATTTAAGACAAATAAACACTTATTTTTCTACTCTATATTCCACATATTTTCTTTTTTCGACTTAAATAAAAAGTACTGTTATAAAACGATTTAAATGGGATAATTTATTTATATAAAATAATACAGAAAAAAAAATTAAATCATTTTGGTGCTTTGAATACTGTCGGTGTATTTTTTTTTCATAAAAAATGCGGCAGAAATCTGCTCTTCTTGTGTGTTGTATTCTCTTGCTAGCAAAGCCCTCAAGGCAATGGGATGATCACCACTGATGTAAAGTCTTTCACTAAGCCTTTCCTATCTTTAAGTTTAAATAAATGAAAGTGTGTGTGTGACATATTAGAGAAAGCTTTGATTAGTTTGAAAGATCTATAAGTCCGAGTTTAGACGGGCGAATATTTGGAGGGAAAACATCAAGAATTCTCTTTTGTTGTTTCCTTCGCGTTCACACAGACAAAAATGTTGCCGGCGAAATTCCAATATTTTGGTGTAATAGCATAAAGCCATACATTTATATGTTTGTATATATGAGGGCGGATCAATAAGTCTGTGACTTTTCGAACTTCCCTCATAGTTATGTGAAATGCAACACTGTTCTCATCAAGTACCAGCTGTTAATAGACTTCTGTCAAATTTTAAGCAAGTGTCGCCACTTACTTTGCGTTTAACAGCTGCTCAAAACATACAACCTTGTGTAATTTTTTAAAAATGGAAGAAAGTGAATTTCGTGTGCTCATTAAACATTATTTTTTGCGAAAAAAAAACCATCAATCAAACCAAGGAAAAGCTCGATAAATACTATGGGGACTCTGCACCATCGATTTAAATGGTAAAAAAGTGGTTTATTGACTTTCGTTGTGGTCGCACAAGTACAAATGACGCTGAACGTTCTGGACGGTCAATTGAGATCAATCCACCCAAAAATGTCGAAAAAATCCACGATATGTGTTCGCCGATAGAAGAGTAAAAGTGCGTGAGATTGTTGATGCCATAGGCATTTCATATGGCAGTGTAGTTTCGATTTTAAGTGATCAGCTGGGTTTAAGAAAGTTGTCTGCAAGATGGGTGCCGCGTTTGCTCTCAATTGATCATAAACGTAAACGTGTGACAACTTCAAAGGATTGTTTGGAGTTGTTTAACCGCAATCCGAATGAGTTTTTGCGGCGTTTTGTAACTGTGGATGAAACTTGGATCTATTACTGTACTCCGGGGAACAAGCAGCAATCTAAACAATGGGTTTTTCCAGGTGAACCTGCTCCGAAGAAGGACAATTTAAGTTTGTCGACCAATAAGGTGATGGCAACAGTTTTTTGGGATGCACGCGGGATAATCCACATAGATTAAATTCAAAAGGGAAAAACAATAAACGGCGAATATTATGCCAACTTATTAGACCGATTTAATGAGGATTTAAAAAGAAAACGACCCCATATGGCCAAGAAAAAAGTTCTTTTCCATTAAGATAATGCACGGGGGCACACGTGTTCAGTATCAATGGCAAAACTCTGTGAATTGGGCTACGAATTGGTACCTCATCCTCCATATTCTTCGGATTTAGCCCTAAATGTGAATACTTCTTATTTCCAAATCTAAAGAAATGCCTCGGTGGAAAGATATTTAGCTCCAACGATGAAATTATTGACCAAACAAATGCCTATTTTAGGGACCTCGAAAAACCTTTTCTTTGGAAGGGATACAAAAACTGGAGAAAAGTTGGGCACTAAGTGTCTAGAATTTAAAAAAGACTAGGTTGAAAAATAAAATAAATTTTTGTATAAAAACCTGTGTTTCTTGAAAAAGTCACTGAGTTATTGATCCACCCTCGTATATATAGCAAAGAATACCGAACACAAAATTATTTTCTCTTTCCCACCCATAAATTGTTACCAAACTAAATGTTTTCCTCCCAAATGTTTTCTAAATGTCATTACATACGGAAAATAATATCGTACAAAGACAAAGGCTTCGCTGTTAGGCACGCATTCTGGCGCATAGATCATACTGAGTTTGATCGATGGCAGGGGTTATGTAGCTTTTGCGTACATTTACGACTTGAGAAAACAAACAAGAAAAAGTGTAACGAGGTCAAATCCCACCATCTCGGTAGCCAGTTCACATCATCTCCAAGTGAAATAACCGGCGTCATTTTTAAATATGTCGTGCAGAATGTTCAATGTGGCATAATCTTTGTGGTACGTAGCATCGTTCTGTTAAAGTGGCACATTGTCGGTGTCCATATCATCCAATTCTGTAAGTTTAAAATCCACAACAAATAGAGGCTTTTTCGGGGTGTATTACATGCTGTTGGATCTCATGAAGATTGGTATCGTTCCAAATTGGACTATTTGTTTACTGAAATATAGCTCATCGCTGAAAATGATTTTTCAATGAAATTTGGGATCAGTTTCCGGCTATTTCAAGGACCATTCAGCGAATACACGATATTGTCTATGAGCGTTTACCCCCAGCTCTTGTGTAAGCTGATTTTTGTATGGGTGCAGGCCATAGTAGCGATGCGAAATTTGCCAACTTGTGGGCTGCAAAAGGCAGGGATGCAAAATCGACTGTCTCGAATTCTGTTGCATAATTTTAGGGATATCGGCGATGTTTTGAGTAGATCTTGCCTTTCGACGTCGGTTGATTGCTAACTTAACAAGTGCACTCAGATTTATCCACTCGGTAGGGCAATTAGCTATTGCAAAAAAACAAAGCGCTCGAAATTGTACCCCATTTTTATAAAACAGTTTAATAATTGGCGTTTGGTGTTGAACGCTATATCGGTGCTTCCTGATGTGGTAAAACAAACCCAATAAATTATAACTTTATCATTTATATTGTTGTTGAACGCTATATCCGTCTAGACGAAAAAATACTCCTGCAATAATAATTTACTAAAAATAATTAATAATAATAATTGAATTGAAAATCAAAAAAAAAATCAATTTAAAATGTTATTAAGTCAATTAAACCTTGTAATTAATTAAATTTTAAAACAAAAGTTTAATTGACTTAAATACATTTTTAATTGATTTTTGGTTTTATTTTCAATTAAAGTTGTTAATTGCAGGAATATTTCAATATTTCTTTCTGTGCATGGTCATTCACCAGAGTAGACTGAATAAATGACACTAAATTCGACATTTGTGGCTTCAACAGTACAGCCGCTTTAAACTGGCAAGTTTCGGAAGATTCTATTGTATTTAGCAGACCATTCAAACGAGACTAATTGTATAAGTGCTTGGAATATTTTTATTAATTGAAAATCTGGGGAACTACACAAACAATTTGTCTTAAATAAATTGAAACTCATAGGATTTCAAAACATTTTCCTGGTTATTTTTTTAATTTTATATTATTCCTTTTACGTAAAATTAGATGTGGAAGACACTTTTTATCTTTTCAAATAGTCAAAGTTGCTTTTTGTTTTCTTTTTTGACTCAGTGTTTACGACCCTGAAAGAAAAAATATGTGCGAATAAATTTTGTTTGTAGATAGTTTTCTAGTTGTCTTTATACATACTTAAGTATTATGTGAGACGAGTTTAGTCCTTATTTATAGTACACACACAAATATCCATATACAAACATACATTTCGATATGCGCTTATGTCAGAAGGAGTAAGATTATAAAAATATTTACTGCTCATCAAAAGCGGGGAAATTGCGGCTATTTTAAAATATCTTTTACTACAACTATTATAGTAAATTTCACCCATTTTATGAAATACTTGTTGTTAAATACATTCTGGTTTACGCAGCGTACAAAAAGACTGATAATCTAGAAATTTTTTTAAACGAAATTCAAATTATATGCTTAATCTTTAAAAGGAGTTTTCACCAGTAACTTTATTATTTTACAAAATCTGAAAGATTGGGCGTTTGTGTTGACAATCTTTTTTTTTTTTTTTTTTTTTTGAATGGGGATTTTATTTTATAAATCTTGTTAATTTAATTGTGTTTGGAAATGTTGAAGTGAAGACTTGTAATACAACTGGTCGTTTATTCTGATTTCCAATGTCACCCTTATTCCAGTTATCAACATCAACACAAAACGATATTCAGGTGTGTGATGGAAAACAATCGTTTGCAAAACGATTTCAAAGCAATCATTTTGAAACGGTGTAATGAATTCCGATCGATTTTGAGTATAATTTTTGCGCCAATCTCAAACTACCGACTTCTTAAAGTATAAACTATATAATGGGTGTGTGAAAAGATATATATCAAAATTTTTTTTGGAAAAACCATTAAAAATACATTTTAAAATTATTGCCAAAACGACTTTAGAAAACTCCTCACACCTTTTATCGTTTTTAAATTGGTTTTGTGTCTGAATCATTTTTCATCACATACCTGATTGTTTTTAGTTGTTTGCACTTCAAGTTGTTATTCTAGTTGTCGTTATCGAAGTTTATCGATGATTGTGAATAAATGATATGCATTCTAAAAGAAAGTTTTACTCGATATTACCCGTAGATTTAAACGACTTTAACTGCCAGTTCAAAGAAGCCATGTAAAAATTCTCATCTGTCTATTTAAATTGAAAACAAAACAAAACACTCAAAATTTGTTTTTGTTTTCAATATAAATAGGCAGACGAGAATTTTTACATGGCTTCTATGAACGTGCAGTAAATTTGTCGTTGTCTATTTGGATAACGACTTTTTTTTTGTAAGAGAATCTACACTCAGGCAGTGAGTACCTACTTTTATTAGTAGGTGTGGCCTTCTTTAATAAAGGGATAGTGATAGAGAAGAAGGAAAGAAGGAAGAAAGAGATAGAGGAAAGCTTCATTCTTTTACAGCTCTAGTTTTTACATGTTTTTAATAAGGCTGTGTTGCAGCGCCTCTGGTGTCAATGAGGCGTATTAAATTTTCAAAGCTCTGTTTAATAGCCATTTCATTTACTATTTTACTTTGCAGATGATTCTGCTATACAATACCGATAAAATAGGGCGCTCTAATGTTACATTAGGACTAGTAAACGCTGAAGCCGGTGTAGTTCAGTGACCAGTGTCACTGACAGGTGGTTTTAATCACACGTTGCCACATGCAATACATCACGGCCCAATTAAGAGGCGAGTTCGGTGAACAGTTTATTTAATATTTAATAGATAGTGCAATTTAACGCCTTTAGACTATTTTTTGGTGAAGATATGTTAAGGCTGATGTCTATAGGGACAAGCCCGCAACGATTGACCACTCGAAGACAACATTGAAGAATTTATTCGTGAGATACCGGCGATATGATGGAAAAATTATGTCAGACATATCCGCGGTCAAAATTTACATGAAATCATCTTTAAACATTAAATAATATAGCTCGTTCTACCCACTCAATAAAAATTTCATACATTTCTCTAAATTTTATGTCTTTTTTTTATAAATCAAATCCGAGCTCTTAAAAAAGCACCCCTTATAATGTCTTTGTTAGTGACCGGTCTCGAACCCAGGACCTTCGGTTTTGTAGTCAATGTGCTAACTACACTCTTGAAGCACATTAGTAATTAAAAATTAAATAAGAACTGCCTTATTAAAAAAAAAAATATTTCTGTTTAATACGAGGTTTATGAAAAAAAAATTTCTATGAAAATTTGTTTAGCAAGCTTTTTATAAATAATAAATCTTTAGGTCTCTTTTTTTTAATTTAGATATTGAAATTTCGCTGCAACTCTGTGTAGGTTCTGCAGGAAATATCATTTGTTTTGATTCTTAAAGCAGCTTAATAAAAAAGCAGCGAAATATCCATATTTAAATTAATTTTTTTTTTATAAATTTAAATATCGAGACCTAAAGCTGAAAGAAAGTTTTTATACAATTAATAAAGAGTCGAATAAATTATTAGAATATTTCAAAAATGAAACGGAAAAATGTAAAGTTTAAGTCTTTAAATTAGTGAAATATTTGCAGAAGAATCCTCTTGAAGTGGATTTTGCACAGACACTGTTTCCAGTAAAGTGTTGTACTCCGTTCGAAGTTGTGAAACATTTTCAGCAACATTGATTATTTCGCGTGAAAAATTTGACATGTACTAAATGTAGCCCAACTCGCGGTTTTTTTTTAATAAATTTTTCGCTTTTATTGCTTGAAAGAATGCAACATTATTAAAATTCCAGGCGAATAAAATTTTGCTCATGTTGTTTCGCGGCTGAAAATGATGATCACAGAGTCATTTTGCATGGCAAAACATGCTGCCAGATAGATTTTACATGTTTTTCGCAATAAGAACAGAGTACAATTTTGCAAGTTTATTTCGCAAATATTTCATACCAAATACTTTTACATGTAGTTTGACAGCATTTTGTAAGAAATTGTGAACAAAGTAAAAAAAAACAATAGCAAAAAATTGAACAATTATTAAATTCTTTTGTCCCGCTCATATGGCTGACGACATTCTTTCCAAAATGTTTCCTTATGCTAGGCGGAAGTCATTAAAAGAAGTCTTAGAAAATAAAAGCTGTTTAAGGTCCAAAAGTTTGTCTAATTGTTTGCAATCTGTTTTTCTAAATTGGCCACTGATTTTCGAAGTCTGTACCAACTTCACTGGTTTTAGAATAATTTCTTTTTAATTGAAAATTTTTAATTAATTTTTCAGTACAAAAAACTTTAATAGTATTGATGTAAATTACGTATTATTGTTATAAGTATTGACTTTATTAATTATGATTTAAAAGTTATCCAAAGTATGCCCAAACATTGAAGTTTTTAACAGTTTGTGTAATGATGGCAACCACGTTTAAAATGTTTTCGATTTCTCTCCTCATCTAAGAGTATTAGTGCATGTTTTGTACGTCTATATATTTATGTATGTGTGTATGTGTGTATGTGTTAGTAGTTTATGTGGTTTTACTCCCATAGTAAATGACAGTTTAATACCAACTGCAAACAGTTCAACTTGTGACTCGTTTTCAATCCTTCAGTTTTGCATTCCTTTTCTTCTTGTCTTTCTTGTCTCTGGTTATTTATGCATGTATAAATGTTTTTGGATGTATGAGTGTGTGTGTGTGTATGTTTAGCTGTTAGTGTGTTTGTGTGTCACTATCCACATGACCCACTTTATGCTGCAGCCAAGTCTATTTATCACTCTGGTTTTGTTGGCGTACAAAAATTAAAAGAAACTTGGCTCAAACTGTCACAGACATACTTTTGCATTCACTTCGTCTACTTTTGCAAGTACCAAAGAGAAAACTTCTACCTAGAAACACCATAACACCGCTTCAACTTATTTTGGCAGACATCCCTACTCCAATATTTCTGAGAATTTTTTTTTTTTTACCAAATCTTTAATAACAAGCTCTTTTCCTTTGTCATGTCGCCTCATACCGCCAAATGCTCCTTAATTCTCTGTTCCTTTTTTTATCATTGTTTTATTAACGTTTTTAAAGCTAGAACAGGGTAATGACAAAACAAAGTGAAACTGCATAAACCATAACAGAGTAAAATGGAAATCAAATATGCAAAAACCAATCGAAATAGCAGAAATATTCACAGAAAATTTGCACAAACTACTTCTGCAAATTAAAGAGACGTTTGTTTGTTGTCAATGTTTTTGGTTGAACAAAAACAAAAAAAAAAAAAACCCAAACGAATTGCAATATTTTTGCAAATTTTTTAAATGAAATTTCTTTTATGCCAGTCTGTGTGCGCCTGTGTTTGCCGGTGTGTTCGAATGTTTTGTTTTTGTGGTTGACATGCATTTGAAATCTGGTGCTTTATTGTGTGTTAGAAATTATTGTGTCATCACTATGAGCTGTTGTGAAAATTATTTTGTGTCTTGTGTCATATTAAACCAAAGTCAATTGATTTTGAAGAGCACAAAATGCTTGACAAAGACAATTTTAAGTAGAAAAAGTTGGAAGTGCTTCAGTAGCACTTGAAAAGTTCACAGTTGTTTTAAAATCATTTAAAAAGAAGCTCGTTAGAATGATTTTAATACATATGTATATGAATTCACAAAACAAATTGACTTTGAGATTTGAGTATACAAATTGGGGATTTAATAAAAAAAAAAAATAAATATCTTTGTGGTTTTTGTCAACACATTTTTAGAAGTGATTAGTGATTTTCTTTTTATTTGTTTGCAATCATTGCATGCATGCTTATGTAATTACGAAAGTTTGTGGCTTAAGGTTAAATTTCCAAACAGAGAAGTTCGAAACCATAAGGTAGAATTAGACAAACGTACACGGCTCCTAATTAAACAGCTGATGGTTTTTGTTACTGGAAAACAATGCCTGATTACCGAAATTTACTATCACATTGACGGCACATCTCAATCTTTATAAAACAGAAAAGATCAGAAAATTTTCTACAAAAATTATTTATTATACTTTTTTTAAATACGAAACAATAATTTAAAAAAAAATTCTTTAATTGGCAACACTTGAGCACCTTATAACTCGAGATATAAACATCACAAAAAAAAAATAATATTTGGCATGCACATTCATGTCTAATAGAAGTCAAGTTATGCCAAAAAGCCAGGAATTTCGGCAAACATACACGAATGTTTTAAAATTGAGGAGGTCCATAACAAATTGCAACAATTGAGCAATTTTATAGAATATAATTATGATGCAATAATATAGGTACCCGCGATTCTACAACAAATGTACAATAACTACAAACAACAGGGCTTTTTATTGCTGTTTTGTGATGACAACTGTCAAAAAACCAAGAGAAAGCAAGAGACATGTACTTGCGTTTTCTCTTGGCTTTGCAAAGCTTTATTTGTATTAGTACAGTGTTAGTAGGCACCATGCGCGTGTATTGGTAAAACATGATTGCATGTTCTCTTGTATTTGCAAAGCTGGTTTGTGTTAGTACAGTTTAATAGGAACTGTTACAGTTTATAGGCATTGTATTGGTAAAACGCAAACAACAATTGGCAGATCACATCACGAAACAAACTCCATCAGCTGGCGCTTCGAGGTTACCTGTATTATTGTATTATGAATATAATTTTGAATTGTTTAATTTTGGTCTGAATCTCTAGTTTAGGTTGAACGACAATAAAACTATTGACCTTGTGAGAAACAGTTTTTATACAAACTATTGTCACACACTGTATATCTATTAGCATACAAACACCGAACAGTTATGTTGGCAACAACAAATATAATGCACATATGAAATTAATGAATTTATCAAAAGAAAAGCAATAACAAAACTATACGAATATGTTAAGTAAAGTATATTACAACAGTAATACTGATACACGACCAGTATAAAAGGAAGAAACTTTATAAAAGAAGCATCACTCAAGTTGAAGTGGTTTTCTGGTCACGAGAACAATATAGCAAACATGGTCAAAGATTCGTTTAGTGATTATCTAGTAGTCACGAATACTACTTTGTAAATTCAGTGGTAGCGTAGTTGTCTTATAGTAAACGTTTTAGCGAAAACAGAAGAGTAGAAAATAATAGAAATTAGATTCACTAATCACGAAAACTAATGAGTGATTTCCTAGTCACGAAAGTGGACATAAGTAGTCAATTATACTCCGTGTATGCACGTGAGTGATTTTCTAGTCCCGAACGCGGACGTGTGGGGTTATTTATATTTGTAGCCAGTGTGTCGTATGTCCCAGTTAGTGTTTTGCTAGTCACGACAAGGGACGTGAATAGAATAATTGAGCATAACTCGGTTAGTGATTTCGTATTCTTGAAGCCGAGGTGAGTGTAATCATACCGGCCAAGCATATTTCAAGCATTAGAGTACTATCCGATACGACTGGCAGGGAGTAAAAAGCCAGAGTAGCAGCAGAGGGCAGAAGAGGTGTCTATTAATTTAAGGGCAACATTCTGGAGCAAGCGGATACTTTGTAGTATGTGCATCGAATATTGTACATTAGAATATAAAAAGTTAAATTTAAATATCTTATTGAATCAATAAAAATCAAGTTACATTTATTATTTTTGTTGTGACCTGGGATTTTTAAGGTTGAGTTTAACCGCGGGGAAGTAAGTCGTTACAACTTTTGAATGAATTAAGTTTAAGATTAAGTTAAAAAATCAGAATTGTCGAAAAGCGGAACTGTTCCGTTTTGCTATGGGCCTCTACAATTTTTGTTTGAAAGAATAAGCAAAAGCGAAAAACAATTATATTAAAATAATTTAAAACATTACGACTTTTATTACTACCATTTGAATTCCTCAATAGATTTAATTAAAATATAAAATTAAAATTATAACTTTAATAGATACTGAAGTGGTACAACATTATTTTATACATAAATACAATTTTTCTTTTATTCAAGTCATACTGGTACTCGTAGCTTCTTTTACATATTTGCAAACAAAATTAATCCTTACAGTTGCCACTGCTGTTGAGTTCAGCTGACATTTGAACAAAAATACACAATCCTGCTACAATGTGTGTTTGGTGGTTTGACATACTTCATGTTTTTAAAGCTTCTACTGCGGGACGCATACAGCAACGTTAGGCTAATGAGACCTTTATAAATAAATTTTATGGCAATTACATTTATAAAACATTTTAAACCGGTTGAGTTCTATTTGAAGGCACTTATAAAAGCCTTTGACTAAAATGAGCTAAAATTAATGCTCAAAATTGATGAGAAATTTATAACACGTTTTTAACACTAACGTTTTCCATCACATATGAATTTTCTAAATATTTGCATCCTTATTTATAAACGTTATTAAGGCTTAATTAATAAAGGGTTTATAAAATATATTTTCATTATATAATTCTCTTACTAAGCCTTAATAATTTTTATAAATCAGGCATTTAATAGTTAAGCAACAGTTAATTTTGATTTAATAAACATTAGAAATGAAAAATATCCTACTGATACACAAATGAGCACAAACACATGCACACAAGAACTTACGCACACACTCACATGCTTAGACGCAAAATGAAACTCATACACAAGTCCCAAATTAATTGTAATTTTATATTCGTAACATAAGAAAATTACCATGAAAATAACATAACATTAAAATGAAATCTAATAAAATTACATGCTTTATAAATTCCTATAGGATAAACATAAACTAAATAGTAAACAAGCACACTCAACATACATACTCACATACATATGTATGTATGTGTGTATGCATGTATATATGTAAGTGTGTTTAGTATGCATAAAATAAACCTGAGAACAAAAGTATCTACAGTTCTTGCATACATACAAATTAATACAAACAAGTAATGTCCTTTTCATACTTTCAACTGAATATGCATGAGCATGCATGCGTGTAGTACACTCGTACATTTGTGTTTGTACTAAATTTATACGGTGATGTTTTAATTGTTATTAGTGTACAGGACATTTGCTACCGCAATCTTTGTATTTTTGTACACGTGTGTATGTACAACTACAACAACTTGCTAGCATTATTACCTTTGTTTTATTGTTATGCATTCATTAACAAGGCCAAAAGCAAAATTATATATTTGTTTGTATGCATGTTTGTATGTGTGCTCGTATGTATGCATGTATAGGGTGTTTTTTTAGAGGTATAGAACTTCGAATTGAAATAAAACACAAGAAAATCGTTTTAATGTCCATCAATTTGGCTTTATTGGAAGGATAATTTTATGCCATTAACGTTTAAATATGATTTCGGGCATGTGGCCGCCGCGGCTGGCTCGAATAAAGCCAATTCTACAGGTCCAATTTTCAACCACTTTTTCGAGCATATGGGGCCGTATGTTGGCAATAACGCCACGAATGTTGGCTTCCAAGTCCCCTAACGTTTCTGGTTTGTTGGCGCAGACGAGCGACTTCAGCGGATGCGTATTATCACATAGAGTAAACGTAGTGCGAAAACAATCCATGGTTAACCGAATTAATTGCTCTGTCGACCATAAAATGGACGGAGCTTGCGGTAAACTTCGCGAACTGAACCATTATTTTCGAAATAAATTTGCACGATTTGCAAGCCTTGTTCTTTTGTCAACCTGTTCATGATGAAATGGCAAACCAAACTAAATATTAATCACTTGACAGCTGACAAAATGGCCGCCAGTTAAAAAAGTGATGCCAACTTAAAGTTCTATACCTCAATAAAAAACACCCTTTATATTTGCTACATACTCGTACAAGCACTCCTACATTTACAGTACGTAAATTGCTTCTAGATGTTAATACATTTGCACAAGTACGTCTAATTTTATTTGAACTATTGCTGTATAGCTCGCATAAACACACACAGAACAAAAAAAAAAAAATCTCCTAGGAAAATGTTACAAATGTTCAACTCTCAAGTTTACAGTGAATGCAAATTGTTATTAGAATTGCAATTAACAAAATGTTGCCCGGTTAATCTAACCCATCTGAATCAGTTATTTTATTTTGATTTGCAAATTTTTAGTTTAATTTAGGCAAAAAAAGATTACATATAATAATAATATGTAATAATATGTTTTCTACTGTAGTTGCAAAAAACAAGATAAATTGTTATATTCCATTAAGTAGAATGACGTTGCATTTAAGACTTAATGTAAAAAGTTAGTATATAAAAATAAAATAGGCGGCAACACATGCTGAAGATTTTTTGTGGGCTACTATGGTTTTAGTTTTCTAATTCTAAAAAATTAATTATGGTTTTTTAAGTTTTTGGAACTGTCATTGTTGAAGTCTACTGATGAGTTGCCTAAGCAGTAACGAAATGCATTTAAACGTGCTTAATCAACAACAAGCAAATGTTTTAAATTGTTTGGGAGAATGGGCGACAAAGTCGGGAAATACATAGCACATATTACAGGGATGGATATTTCAATACACTCTTTCTAATACACATCAATTTAAATTAAGATAATACGGACAAATGAATATACATACACTGGAGCACGGACAAATATGAATACCCCTTACATATTAAATTAACAACAATAAATGAAAAGTTAGTGTTGCCGGGCTGGTAATTTTACTATTAAGTGCAAAAACCATTCAGAACAGAATATTTATAGATTACCAGTCAGGCCTGTTACATCATTTATACTGAAAACCTTTTCAGAATCATCATAAACATAAAATTTGTCATTAATTAGGAATAATTTCTTGACTTTTCTTAAATTCCAATTACCAAGAACTTAAATTATTTTTGTCAGTGTCAGTGTTGTTTGTTACTTCTATTACAATTTCAAAAATATTTTTATATGTGAGTGCTAAATCTCAGCATTAGAAAAAAGGAACAAGTGTTTAATTATTTTTGTGAAATTGTATGCAAAGTTTAGGTTTTATAAGATTTTGTTTGAGATTTCGCATGTGGTACTTATAGTTTGGAAGTATGTGAATACCAAAAGAAGTACTTGAACCTAAAAATATTATCAAACACGAGCTGAATCTTTCTGTATATCTTTTCCTACGATTGTACATATGTTTCTATTTCGTTAACCACAACTATTGGCAGCAATAACCGAATAGTGGAGCAGCCTTTATTACACGCAACAGGCAATCTTACTAGACAGTTCAACTGAATTTATTTTGTTGTTGTTGTTGTTACTGTTATGTTTTATTTTGTACTTTTTTGTTGTCTTAATAAAATCATTGTTTCCTTTTAGCTGTGCTTTTATTAACGGACTCGTAGCATTCTTTTTATTTTCTCTCATAAATTGAAATTATTTTCTCTTTCTCCCTTTTTATGTTGCTTTAATGTACTTTTTTTTTAACGGTACTTGCCCGTACTTTTATAATTTTAGTGTTGCTGTAAATTATTATTTTTTGCTCTTTTTAAATAAAATTTACTTGTATTCCATGGTTTTTAAACAATGTTTTTGTTGTTGTTGTTGTGCTCGCAATTTTCTACCTGAACATACAACAAAAATGGCTATTAAATAGCTTGTGTTGTAGGTGTTCAGTGGATTATAGGGGAAAGCCTGAATATAAGTACGTAAAGGAAAAGTGGTTTGTGTGTGTTTTCAAAAATAATACAAGGTAGAAAAAGAGGTTCTCAAAGTGTGCATTAGTCAATGGAAGAATTAAATAGTCTTGATTTAAAAAGCGATAGAGTTGAGAAAACGAACATAAAATTACATAAAAATAAATAAGATTAAAAAAAATAAATTTTTCTATTCAAACTAATATTAGATAGTTTCTAAAACATATCCAATATGCAAAATTGGTTTTTTAGATTCGTTATCTTGGTACCCTAATTTATACGATATGCATCGTTTAAAAATGCTGAAATTCTTATGGACGATAGATAACTCAATAAGAAACATTTTAAGCCTGGCACTTTTTTTTTAAATTCACAGTTGACGAGTTTTCGTGCTCTTCTGAATAGTAAACATTTGTATATTGGATAGTTTGACATGGTGGGGACCATGGTAAAATTATACAAGGTACTTGCACTACTACAACAAAATTACAACACCAAAAAACACACGCGTTTTGTTGGTAGAAACAAACGAATAATAGTCAGAAACAGATGCCTTTTGTTTTTAAAAATAACAATCACAGGGTAACTAAAATACGATTGCAGACGCGTCATTCATGCATGATTATAGTCATTCAGTGTTGCCAATATGTGTGTAATACACAGTGTGTAATTTCTACTCTCATGTGTAGGTCATGTAATGAGATTCATGTATAATCTGTGTGTAATTATAATTTGGGTTCTATTTTTATTTGTTATTTTTTTAATTTTAACCTACACAAAAGATGTGTAGTGTAATTTTCTTCAATGTGTAATTGGAGACACAGCTATGTGTAAATTCATTGGCAACACTGTAATCATTTTATTCACACACATACACTAACATTATAAAACAAAGTTTGACAACTTTCTGCATTGTATACATTGACGAGCTGGGCTTGTGCATGTACCTTGTATAATTTTATCATGGTGGGGACGATATATTTGAGAAATTTTACATAATTAACCCAAAAGGAATTTCCTAATCTTGCTATCAAAATGCTTGCATGATAACTCTGGCTGGCCTTTTACAAAATATTTTTGTTGTTGTTGTATTGAAATAATGTTGCCACCCGCTTGCAACCAAAACCAATTATCGGTATACACAAGGGTGGGTCTAAAAAAAGTTGTGCCAGTCACCAGCTGGAATGAAAGATATGTCAATGAAGTTTCTAAATCTATTTTAAATTTTTTGCACGCGGCAAGAAAGTCTTTCTAAGGTCCTTTTATTCTGTAGAGTGACTGGTAGAAATTTTTTGTATCTTTATTTGCATGTGAAAATATAAAAAATGGGACTTAATTTTAAATTTAGAATTTAGATTACCAAAATGCACGCATAACTATTTTATACTGGCAACTCTGTGATGTAGAGTCGCCCTTACATTTCGCAGTGTTGTATTTAAATTTATTTTTGTGCTATTTATATGTACATTTTCATTTCGTTGCAAAATGTTTGTAATAATCATAAAAGTTTGGCGACCTCTGCAGGCAGGCAGTTTGGTTGACACAGAGTTTGGTGGGTACAGGTAAGGAATATTGTTATATCCTCGCTTCTATAATTAAAACGAAATAGCCTGCATAATGTCGAAATAATTAGTAGTGTCAGTGATGTCTTGTCGCTTTGTATTAATGTTGTTGTTGTCGGTTTTTCTTGTACTCACGTTGCTATTACGGCATTTTTATTATATTCTAAAGTTTTTTTAACCCGAGTTTTAACATCTAGTTTTCATTATCTTTTGTCGTGATGGTGGTGTTTGTTTTTTTTGGTTCCTGTTCCCATTTTTGCATTTCAGTTTTTGTTTTTTTTGGCTTATTTTCCTGCCGTTTTTTTTTTTACTTCTGTATACATGTACAAGAGTTTTTGGTGTTTGTACGAGGAATTGTCCAGATTGTGGGTGTATTGGTATGACTTTAATTACTTCTTACAGCTGGATAGTATTTGGCCCGTATGTAGAGCAACAGAAGGTTACTTTTACCTAAACGCTGTCATTTTCATGCTGATGAAAATCTGACGTCATTAATGCGTTAATGTTCTTGTTAGTTCCGTGTGTGTGTGATGGTAAAGTATCTGGCCTATTTTGTGCAAAAATAAAGTCATGCTTGTGAATGCTCAGGAGGAAAAACTAAAAAGGTAGTTGCAACTTGACTATTTGTTATGATGATGCGTTCAGCTCTTAAATTATTGTTGAAGCAATATAAATATATTTTTTATACACATACTCGTATGTGTATACATAGATCTCTTAAAATGTCGCTGAAGTAAAAAGCTATAATTAAGTCATACGGCCATGCCACAGAGTTCCATTCCTTTCGGAAACGGAATTCAATCCACCCCATTTTTGTAGGAGATGGTTTCGAAAAAGAAAACTAAAATACGGGAATTTGTAAGTTGTGTACAGACTGTTGGAAGCGCCAACAAAATTAGGCAAAATATAAACAATCCCTGCAGTACTTGTAAAATCAATAGATTTTGTTTACACAAGGCAGCCTTGATTTGTTCGGACAAAAATTTTGTTGGGGCAACATGGGTGTATCCACCTTAAGCGACCTGTCAACTGGACTGAAAACCTACTTTATTTTCTCAGCAGGCTGTCAACCTTGCCTGACATCTTGTGTGGCATTTTAAGACGTTAACATTTGAAAATAATAACCTTAATGAAATCCTGTTATTTTATATAAACTTTTTTTAATAAAAAGAATTTCCGATATTAAATATTTTTATTGGTGACTTTACTGCTTACAGCCACTATTTTTTTTATTACAAGCCCCGCCTGTCAGAAAGAAATCTCTTACACACTTTTCTTAAAGAACTAAATAAAGAATCTCTGATAATGACTCTTCAATGAATGTCCCTGTGAGTGCAAGCTACTGAATGACTACTCTTATTTATTTATACTTTCAATTCAATTTGTCAATATTATCAATTTTAAAATACCCAACTGTTAGCTTAAGATCCTTGTGAAAACATTCATGTACTAAAGCACATACACACATGCATAGATACATGAATGCAAGCAAGCACAAGTCTATCAGTGCATTGTTTACTGAATACAGGCTCATTCTGGCTTGTGTGTGTGTGTGTTTAAATTTTACTGTATTACATACATAAATAAAACTATAAAATCCAGTTATCATCATCAGCAGCAACAACATTTCATTTCGTTTAATAACAATATACAATTCACTGTATTCGAAGTTGTTGAGCATGTTGTCGTTCTTTGAATCGTATACGAGTATTTCAGTATTTGTTTTGTATGTATGTTTGTATGTATCTTCCTTCTCTCGTTTGTATCTACAAGTATAAACTTTCATTACATGTGTATTAACTGATGCTGTCGTTGTTGGCTTTAGTTTCAGTTCGCTTTTGTTTTGTGTTTTTGCATTTCTCTGACTACTTGGCTTATTGGCACCACTTGGTTTATACACTCACAAGGAGGGACAGATGGCAGCTTTCGAGTGTCGGAGAATTTAAAATGTAAATAATTTAAGATTTTATTTTATATTTTATTGTTATTATTTGTATTATTGTGGCTCTCTTCTCCCCCGCTTTTTGTATTTATTCATCTTTTCCTTGCGGTTCGATTTTGTGGGTCAAACTAAATCTGTTTAATGTTGCATAAATTATGGCTGTGATTGGTTTTCTCAGAACACGATTGAATTTAATGCAAAGAGTAGTTTCAAGTTGTTTTAATGCTGGACATTTTACTAAATACCTTCGACAAAAAATACTATTAATACTATAACTTAGCATTCTTTTAAGCTTTTTTTATATATAAAACAAAATTTACGTTATAAAACGTTTAAGTGTGACTCCCCAAAAATCCTTACAGTTCCTTAAAAATAAGACCACTTTATTTCTAAACAAAAATTATCACGCAATTAGGATCTAGTTTTGTAAGACGAAAACGCTAAGCGTTGACAAATTTTTTATGTATTTTGTTTTTGCAATCTATATTTTTCCATATAAAATTTGTCAAGGCTTAGAGTTTTCGTTTTACAAAATTAGGCCCTTATTTATTTAATCAAATCCATTTGTATTGAATATTTTTATATCTTTTGAGTATCTACAAACATATGCATATATATATATCGTTACCTTAACATAGAAAGGCCCTAACTCATAATTTTTTTGATATCGAGATTTTTGTACTTTTCGTTACGTTAGAGGTTCTTCTATCGAAGTATATATATAAAAAACTCGATTAAAAAGATAATGAGTTAGGGCCTGTCTATATTATGAACGTAAGAAATCCACGATATCAAAACAATTTTGTATCAATGTTTATTATTTCAAAAACTTCAGAGTAAAAATCGTCTAACTCATCAGTTAATGAAATTTTTTTTTTTGCATTCAAAAGATAATCTTCTGGCGTTATAATTTAAATACGACTTCTGGCATATATAGGGTGTTTTCTTTTTTGTAGAGGTATAGAGCTTTGAAAAATCAATAATCGTGGCTCTAGATCCCGATTATAGACTCTATCGGGTCTTCATCTACGCTACGATCTACAGCAGCAATGAATTCTTCTCTACGCAGTGCGATGACGTCTCTGTGAACACATACGAGGTCTGAGCTCTTCGATTTTCTACTAAATAAATAAATACTTTTTGAAAAATTTAAAATTACGGTTATTTTTTGATCAGACCTCGTATTATCATTTAGAGTAAACGTGGTATGAAAACGTTCCATAGTTATTTGAATTAATTGCTTTGATGGACGAATATGATCGTCATAATTAATTTAATGTTGAACTGCCAAACCAATCTTAACATAAATCTCTTGACAGCTGACAAAATGGCAGTTTCAGCTGGCTGCCAATATGACTTTTTATACCTCTATTAAAACTTTTAGCATTTGAGAAGAAGGAATTTGTCGCAGCAAATTGAATAGTTTTTAAATTGTGCAATAGTTATATATCTTGCTACGTTCAAAAAAGTATGTGCAGTCATTGTTAAAAACGTTAAGAAAGTTTTAAAATATTATTAAGAGTTGCAAACAAATTCTCTTAAATTGCTTTTTTAACAATCACAAATTATCAGGGATAAATTTGTTTATATTGAGATTTTTTCGGTGTTACCACCAGCAATAGAAAAAATATGATTAGCTAAATTTGATACAGACATATAAAATAAAAACTAAAAAACAAGATTCTAATTATTTATTACCCTAAAAAATATCCAGCGAAAAAAGGGCATTTGTCTCAAATAATCCCCTGGGAAGTTTCACAAAGGTTTAAACCATAATCTTAAAAACCAATTCCCTATTTGGGAACAGATTTTCAAAACTGAGAGCGTTGGCTTTGTCACATCGGCTTCGGCTGACTGGTTAGCCTCAGCGACTTCAGTTGACTTCGGCTGACTATTTCGTCCCATCGACCTCGCCTGATTCTTTGCGTGATATAAAACTGTATAGATTTGATCTATTTAGGTTAGGAATTATTGTAGTAAGACTGAACAACGTCAACTACCCTATGCCCGCATTTCATTAATTCCTAAGGCCACCACTTACGAACGCTTTCAATTCCGAATTAATCACGAGTGCCACAGATTGAGTCTTTGCTTTATCGTAGCTCCTGTTGAATAAACCGAGGCTATGCCTTCGATTATTCAAATTCTAAATAGAGATAAAGAAAGCGTTATTATTTAAGGTTTGTGGATTCGTAATTAAACCTTGGATGCAGCTAAGCTACTCCAGTCGACTACAAAACTACGTTACAAGTAAAGTATTTTAAAAAAATTCGCTCAATCGAGATATTTTTGATTTTCATTAATCAACTGTTCAAACACGAGGTATTTGTTTTTGAAAGAACAATAATTTGTTTTGAACGTTTAATGACATTTTAATACTTTCAGCCATATAGAGATGAGCTTCGATAAAAAAAAAATAAAATTCAAAAGGCCCGAGAAAAAGTTCATGTTCAGATTTCAAACTATCAAGAGCCGACTGTTTATTTTATATTCGCAGAAAATAAATAAAAATTTACAAAGACATACTATTTTGCCTAAATAAATAAAACCAAGCAAAATAAAAAAGCCAAATAAAGTTGAAACCACAAATTCAATTTTAAATCTACTCGTACTGCAGGCCCACTCAAAATGTGAATGAAGTGAAATATTTTCTAAGCCACATCTAAGTGAAATGAACAATTTGCCGCAATACATGAATGTATGAGTATAAACATGTTTTTTTTTTATACACGCTTATTTGCTTTGCTGGTATTAGTGTATTAGTGTGTTATTTTTCCTCCTCTTTGCCGCTTTTTTCTGACTAAATAAAGAATATTCCTTGCAAAGCTGCAGAATTGTAGAATTAGAAAAATTAAAAAAAAAAATCAAATGCTTCATTTAATTTAAGTCTTTATATTTAAGTGCCCGTCTTTTATCTGTCTGCCTGTGTGGCTTTAGGTGTGTTTTCTACATACATTTTTAATTACCAACAGTTTTATTTTAATTCATACACTTTCAACCCACATCCAGGCAAAAGTTAAATAAAATATTGAAAAATTTGTGTGTGAAGAAGATGCATTCACTGGGTTATGGTAGCAGAACGATAATGGCTGCGAGATGTGAATATAATTTGAAATTCATTTTAATTAAATAAATCTTATAATAATTGCTAAATTAGATTATGTCAATTAAATAAAAAAAATTTCAAATAAACGTTGCAATTTATTTGTAAAAAGCAAAAAGCTTTTTGTTGTGGTTTATAAATTAGGCAAATTGTAAAAAACATTAAAATTATTTAAATTATAAATAAATAGCGCGTTTGAATGGAAAATTAAAAAAAAAATTAAATAAATTGATAAGCTAAATATTTATTGGTGAAGTGAAACTTAATACACATTAGTGCATTAAACACATAGACCACAGTATGCTACACATCCTTAAGACTACAAACTCATGTTTTAGACTCTGCAGTTTTTCTTGAAGCAAGTCTGAGTATATGGCAGTTTTAAAAGAGAATTGAAGAGAACTGCTTCAAGAAAAACTGCCGAGTCTAAAACAAGACAAATGCTATTGGCTGCTATGGTCGCCGCGTAGTCAGCTACTTAATTATGTTGACAATGACAGCAACATTGTAAGCAGCTGATATTGAGGTATAAATAAATATTTCTGTGCTGCCACTTTAATTTAAATTACTTATTTAAAATTTTTAAAAATCCCCAAAAACTAAATGTGTTTGGGGATGAGGCGAACCAGCAACCTCTAGACTACACAGAAAAAATAAACAATAATTATTTCAATAATTAATTTTTTTGAAAAAAAAAATAATTTATTTCAATAATAGTTGTCATTAACATTAATTAATATTAATATTTACCAATACCGCGTACTTACCACTCATGCAAAACAAAATTTCATATATTTCTTCTGCATGTGTGCATTGCGTTATGATATAATTTAAGAAATAGCTTTGTTGAGTAAACAAAAACAAGCCATGACGTTTTTCGGCTTCTTGTCGGCATTCACACGTATACAACACGAGCAATCAAAATAAACAACAACAATAGCAGATCATCGCGTTGGGTCAATCAACAAGCAAGATAAACACCAACACAAACAAATTAAATTAAATTATGTTTTAAAATGCCCGGTATTGAAAAATATTGTATTAAGTTAATGACAAATACTATTGAAATTAATTTTTTTCTTTAGTTTAGTTTATTGTAATTTTAATTATAATAAATTTAAAATAATAATAATAATAATTTTTTTCTTCATTAACATGGTTTTGTTGAATATAATTCTTGTCTATTTTTTTCTGTGCACGATGTCCTTCTGTCCGTCTATCTGTCACATGATATTTTCTTGACAACCGTAAGAACTGCAGACCTAAAATTTTCACAGAATATATAAAACATTGACCGCTACAGTTAAAAATTCAAGGGCGTTCTAATGAAAGACGAATGTAATATATGTATATACAATTATGTATAGACACTTCAAATTTTAAAAGTTAGTGTATTTTTATGCAGACAAAACGAATTAAAATTTAATTTTAAAAAATCAAAATTATACGATATTCCTTTAGTTAATGTAATTTTGACAATTTGCTGTATCTTAGAAACCGCAAGAGGCAAGATCTTGGAATTTTCAAAACACTTAAACTTAAAAATGCTAAAATTAAAAAAAAATGCCGAAACGAAAAATCGCCAAAATAAAAAAGCACTTGAATGAAAAATGTCACCAAAGGTAAAGAAAAATCTCCAAAATTGTAAGAATCGCCAAAAAAAACTTAAAAAAGCAGCCAAAATTAAAAAACCTCCAAAGCTAAAAAATTGCAAAACTAAACAATCGTCAAAAACCGAAAGAATCGGCAAAACGAAAAAAATTGCCAAAACGGAAAAATCGCAAAATTAAAAAAGCCCTAATAACCAAAAAATCGACAAAATGAAAAAAAGCGCCATAACTAAAAAAAATCGCTAAAACTGAACTAAATCACCAAAAACCTAAAACATCTTAAGAAACGAAAAAAACACTAAAAAAATCGCAATAAAACGTTTAAACTAAGAAAAAACGTCAAGGCAAAAAAAAAACGCCACAGACCAGAAAAAAGTTTACCGGTTACTTACATTTTTTTTAAATGTCAATAGTACATTATTTTAGATATTCAATTTTATAGGCTAAAGTTTGAATAGTATTACATAGGAAGTGTCCGTACGGAACCCTTCGTGTGCGAGTCAAAGTTGCACTTGAATTTATTTAATGTATGTGTCCAAAACATGACGGACTTTTTAAGCTAATTGCTGTTGGTTCATAAAGTTACATACATGCAAATGTATACACACATACATATGTATGTGTATGTCTATATGCATATTAATTTTTGGCACAGAAAACTTACACATACATACAATAAAAATTTCAATTTACATTCAACAATAAACCAAAAGCCGTATCATTTACCACTGCACAAACCACCAGCAGTTTTGGTTTAACGGTCGAATTTACGACTATACTCAAAAAGTTTAATCAAATTATTTTGATTAAAAAAAAAAAAAACTGTTTCCACGTGAGTTACACATGTTAAAATTTCACTTAAACCTCCATCAAAAATATCAACGGCACACAAATTGAATTTGAAACCACTGCACAGCTGTAACGTCACTACTGCCAATTTATTCTTTTGAATTGAGTGTGCGAAAACTGGTGTACATTTTTAATGCATCAAATTTGCTTAAATAAATTTTATTTAGTGGTGTCAGTTTTTATGACCTCAACTATTTCTGACATTTTCACATAACAATCCTAAAAGATTAAGCATTTTGTTTTATACTATTCTTATAATTCTATTTGCGTAATTGTAATCCTTAAAATTGTTAAAAAATTTGAGCGTCACATGAAGTGTCCGTTAGCTTTATTTTTATTATGCGCAACATGACGTGTACGCCAAAGTTCATAACTATTATGCAAATGGTTATAAATGTCTATTTAATATCAAATTCATAATCCTTGTGTGTATTGTGTGTGCAAAGCTATTAAGCAGTATAAATAAAGTTGGCACTAAATTGTGTTAAATAACTGAAATGGTTGAAAGGATAATAGATATAAAAATTAATAAAAAAAAATGCGAGCAGCATATAAATTCTAATTTTAATAGAATATGGGGCAGCCGCATGACAGTGTTTGCTTTAGAAAAATTTGCAAGTTCTTAATTTTCTAGTGAGACGGAGCTAAAAGGGGACACAAAATATTTATTTGCTTCAATGTTTCAACACTCTTTCACATATGTATTCAAGAATTGCCGCAACAAAAATTCTAGACTAAGAATTATTCTGCATCAAACACCATTTTAGCTTTGCATGATGTTTGACGTATATTTCAAGATACACGCATATTGACGAAGGCCTGTGGCGGCCTTCAATGCTTGCAAATTTGCTATAACGTATGATTTTGACAACTGCCAAAGTAATTTATATATAAAAAAAATAAAAAATGCATGTGGTTTTTGTTATTGTTGAATTTTTGAACACCTGCCTTCAGTATACACTGTCCATCAAATTGATATTACTCTTAGTATTAATCATTTCATATCTGTTGTAGACGGCGGACTGACTAAATTTGCGCCAAACAGAAAACATTTGTTACTCACACACACTCACGAACGAATTGTGATTTGTTGCTTGGCCCTTATGCACTCACACATGAGTATACAAATAATTTCATTGCCCTCAGGAAAAGTCAAGCAGAAAAACATATGCCCTTATTCTATTCGACGATTGTATCGTCTTGTCTATGGACGAAAATAAGCCGCACTTGTGATTCTCTAGAACAATTATTGTTTATTGTCCATGCTAGAAGGTTCGTGTATTTGCTTTATGATTTTGTTCTAAACATTATATCCAACACATATTTTTTTAAATATTTTTCAAACTATTGTATAATACTTTAATTTTATTTTTATGTTTTAAAAACATGGTAATAATATTTTTACTTTTCATTATCAAAGACAACAACCATTTTTGAAGAAAATAATTTAGTGAATTCAAAAACAAGAACTCAGAAGTATTTTCAAACTAAAACGTCCTAAATCTTCTTACTGAATTAGGGCATAAAGTAAGTGCTTTATTTTCACTCACTGCTTTTTATTTATCTAATTATCGAATTCATTTCTGTAAAATATAAAAATATTTTGAACTCTTAATTGGTGTCAATTGCCCCATAATGCAAAGAAAGCTTTCGAATTCTGTATTAAACGAATTTTTAATTAAATTATATTGATGTTAAATGCATTAATTCTGATATGAGTATCAATATACTTAATTAATTAAATTAATGCATTTGACGTCAATATAATTTAAGTAAATATTTTGTTTAATACAGAATTCGACAATAATAATAAATCCATAACAGCATTATTGTTAATAGCTTAAATATTTGTCAGCAAGGAATGAAATTGCCAAAGAATCTTATTTCCTCTCAAACTTACGAATTAGCAATTAAGTTAACTTTTAGGGGACCTATTCGTTTATGTTTAAACAACGTGTTATGTTGTTGTATGTACTCGTATGTATGTTTGTATGTAAGTACTTAAATGTTGTAGTTTTCTAACATTTAATTAAATTACCACTAATTTAAAATGCACATTTTTTAATGTAATTTCATTTCACTAATACCGGAATTAGGGAGAAAAACTAAGAGTATTACGCACTCGTGTTTACACAAGTATTTTTACTATGCGACCACGCCACAACATCGAAAATTTCAAATTAAATTTTACGTTAAACATTAAATATTACAACACGTATTAAAATGTGGCAATTTAAATTACATGTTCTTGCATCACAAATAAATATTGCAATCAGAGTTGCCGGAGTGGTGAATTGGACATGGTTAAATCGGAGTAATTATTAAAAAAATTCATGTTTCCATCATAAAAATTAGACATATCTTAATGCTCCACTAAAGATAAAATTTAGCAGAGCATGCAAATAAAAAAACATATTTCGTTAACGTTTTCTGCAAAAGCAAAAGCGTTTCTTATAGTCGTAAAATATCTCTGGGTTAGAGAACAACCCTGGCGTCATTGAATTTAAATTCTAAGTACAACCAGGCTTGTTTTGTTTGGACGTAAGATGCGTAAAAGGCTCATTAAAAAATTACATGGGAATAAACCTGCAGATTTTAAAGAGTTAAAAAAATGTATAGCTCAAGCTAAAGTTTCAAATTACAAATTTTAATATTTTATATTCCTCTGGGGCATATAGCCAAAGTGGCTCAAAATAGTGAACTGCGGCTAAATTGAAACTTTAAAGTTATGAAATTTTTTTTAAGATTTAAGATAAATTTATTCTTATACATATATTCTCTAGTAAAATTCTAAGAAAAATTTATAAATATGTGGTTTATCTCTTTACTAGTTTTGAAGAAATTCAAATTCTAAACTTCAATCATTTTTATTTTTTTTACCACGCTCGTTCTGGTTTTTTCCAATATCGAAACCTGGGGGCAAATTACGGCATTCGATACGATTCGAAATTTAAAAATATTTCTATGTAAACTCTATTTAAACATTTAGTAATTTCGTTCGATAAAGAGTGCCGTAATTTGTCCTCAGAACTTTAATACATATGTTGAACATTTAATTATCATAAATTACTAATTTACTTATTAAGTGAAATATTGTCTATGTTTGATGTGGCACAGTAAAAGAAAAGTGTGCTGTGACACACTCAACTTTTCTATAAGAAAAGTGTTCTGTGAGACACTCAACTTTTCTATAAGAAAAAAGTGCTGTAACACACTCAACTTTTCTATAAGAAAATTGTGCTGTCAAACAGAAGACTTTTTTTTATAAGAAAAGTGTGCTATGATACAGTCAACTTTTCTATAAGAAAAGTGTGCTGTGACACACTCAACTTTTCTATAAGAAAAAAGTGCTGTGACACACCCAACTTTTCTATAAGAAAATTGTGCTGTCAAACAGAAGACTTTTTTTATAAGAAAAGTGTGCTATGATACAGTCAACTTTTCTATAAGAAAAGTGTGCTGTGACACACTCAACTTTTCTATAAGAAAAGTGTGCTGTGATACAGTAAACTTTTCTATAAGAAAAGTGTGCTGTGACACACTCAACTTTTCTATAAGAAAAGTGTGCTGTGATACAGTAAACTTTTCTATAAGAAAAGTATTCTGTGACACACTCAACTTTTCTATAAGAAAATTGTGCTGTCACACAGAAGACTTTTTTTATAAGAAAAGTGTGCTGTGATACAGTCAACTTTTCTATAAGAAAAGTGTGCAGTGATACAGTAAACATTTTTATAATAAAAGTGTGCTGTGACACAGTCAACTTTTCTATAAGAAAAGTGTGATGTGACACAGTTTCCGAGTTGACGCGGCATCTCTGCAAACAAAATGTCAAAATAACAAAGCACAAAGAAGAATAAAAAATTAAATAAAAAAATTCTAATTAATCCACAGAGAATATCGTTAAAATATATTGCTGGATAGCAACGTCTATAAGTTTTTGTTATATTTAATATAGCGATACGATTATCTTAATAAAAATTATTGAATTCGCTACCAGGAATCTGATCGTGTTTTTCGATAACCAGAAGGGGTTTTCCTGTTTGAGATAATGGCGTAATTTGTATCAAAGTTAAAATACTGGTCTAATCAGTTCCTTATAAAATACGAGCAATAGCTTCCACATGGCTACCAATGTATCGGACTCACGACTGCTGCACTGAAACCTGTTACACTTCCAGGCCCCGTATTCTGTACCTCGCTAAAGCTAAATTCGATCGCTCAAATGCAGATTAACTACAAATTGAAAAATTTTTGGCCTTGACATAAAACACTGAAATTTCGGCGGATTAAATTTTTAAGCCAATGCCCGGTCGAGGAACACACGTTTAAAAATTGCATTCGTAGCCGAAAATCGATAAATTAACTTTATAAAATTTTAGCGATAGAGATTTATTTTTAGCGAGTTACGGAATACGGGTTCAGGGCACTAGTATTTCTAGATATAAATATAAAAACATACATTGTATGAAGGACATATTTTTTTTAATTTAAAATGGTCACTCGTTTACGATTGCAATACCCAAAAGTATACAGGGCTTAGTTCCATACTACCAAATTTCTTCAATGTGATGCGTGTACAGCCGTTCGTACAACTAAATACATACATACATATATATGTATATATATGCATACATATGTATATGTACATATATACCATTGTATAGAAACAATGGATGCATGTCTATGCATGATTGTGGCATATGGTGAAATGTAAATGACTCTAATTGTTGGTGATTTTATTTTGTGGCATCCAACAGAGAATTGAATATTTGAATATTTTTAATCATTATTTTAAATTATTTATTCATGTTCATGTTCATGTATGTATTGTGTGTTCAATTTAAAATTTATTTATATCGTACGTAAAATTAATTTTTATGTCCCTTGGATCAAGGGGAAATGTCAAAATATTTATTTATGTAAAGCACCAACCAAATAATTTTGCACAAAATTGTTTTTCAATATTTAATTAATGATGTTTGCAGCAAAGTTAGAAATTACATTCGATTAAATTAAATTTATTTAACACATTTTGGCGTTAATGTAATAAGCAGCGTTGCCAGCTTAGCATTTATTACACACATCGCATGATGCATTTTCATTTTATTTAATTTTTAATTTCAACAAAGCTATCAACAATACGAACTCAAATGTCAAAAGCATTCACTTGCTCCCAAGAAGCCAATAAAGTTGGCAAAAAGATTAATTTATCACTTTATTATTTAATCTATTCAAATTATTTTAATTTATTTCTTATTTGTATACAATAGTTATAAAATATGAACTAAAATATTATTGAACACTTTTGTGTTGATTATTGCTTTATATTTATTACACAAAGTACTCTCACATTTCCAACAGGACAATAATAAAAGGGTTTTACTGTGCGAGTATTTTTTTCAACATGGTTGTATTTATTCTCATGCAAATAAGTAGTACTACTTTTAAATTTTAAAGTAAACGCCTTAATATCATGGAAATTTCTATCTGGGGAATGTTTTGGTTTTTTACTACGTAAGACACATCAACTCGGAAACGTAAGTGCATGCGAACTAACACTATCGACTTCTTTGGATCCAAATTAACTCTTTATGGAGTGACTATCTTTCGATCGCTTAGATTTTTTTTTTGCGATATGGTTAAATAAGTAGTAATTAATCACCAACTGATTATTTTTTGCTTTAGGAATTGACAATGAATTCTTGGTATACCCAATTACTTGTTATTGCGAAGAACCCGTTAGGGCGACCAATTAATTTTTTGTTTGCTTTGAAGCTCTAAAATTTAGTGGTAAGCGTAGCTCTTTTGGTTAGAAATATTGCTTATTGCTCGAAAAAGTCTTGGGCAAACAAATGCATTCCCATACAAAATGCTACCCTAGGAAAAGCGAAGCTCTCTTAAAAAAAAATAAGTGTTTTTGTGGTGGTTATTACATAATTTTAGCCAATTTTTAGGTGTCTTTTTCGAGTGATTATATCTACTTTAGTAGAAAAAAATGCATGTTGTTCCGTTCTGCTAATGTTTGTGCAAATAATTAGAACTGCTTTTGCTGCAATTTGTTCCTTAAAAATGATCACCTACAATTGAGAGTATGTATTCAAATATACAAACTGTAGCCTAATGGAATCCAAAACAGAGATAAGCAACTGTGTACAGAATAACAATTTGTTCTTAATAGATTATGGTGATGACATAGAAAAACATGAAAATCAATTTCCTTAACTGTCCTAAACAAACGCTAAGTAAAGCTATAGCTTTATTTTATTACAATTAAAATAAAAGCCAACTAGCAGAAAAGTGAAAAGAAACTATGAGAGAAAACAGGCTTTAGCATTATCATTGACTGCAGCAACATCACACTACAAACCTCGCCATCAACATCAACAGCAACTTAAGCGTCATCATCCTAATCAACTGCTCCTCCCTGCAGCGCCACTAGAAAACCTTGTCATTGGCACTAGTATTTGTAAAAGTTGCTTATTTCGTTTTGTTTCCTTTCTTTCCTTCTTTCGACTTCTTGTTTGTTTTTTTTTAGGTTATTTTCCTTCCCCCCTTTAAGAAAATGTATTAGTTCGAGAGCATATTTTAATATAATTGTATAAGTAAAATTTTACTTTGTCATTTGTAGTTTTTATAAAAGACTTTGTGCCTTAACTTTTGTGCTAACTTTATTAGCAAAAAGAAAATGTAAAGCGGGGCGAAAAATTGCTAAAACTGTTAGTGGAAAGAAAGAGAAAATAATGTGTATTCTTTTGACAAGCAAATGATTAATTAAAATGTTGGTTTCGTTATGACGGTGTTGACTTAATTTTTCATTTTCTTTTTCTTTATACTAGTTTACAGTGGGTGCAGATGGCATTCAGGAGGGTTTATTTTGAAGGAAAGATTGTAACCGTTTCTATGTGCATGATTTGTACCGCTGTTTGCTTTTTAAAACCGTTTTTTGTTTGTATATTCGAATATTTGCAATTAAATTAAAAGTTACATGTGTATCTATTCTATTTAATAACAACACTTTATCTACCCAAAACCCATATGAAGAGCTTTTAAACACACGATGTTAAATAATTCAATGCCAGATTGCCACGATGTTAACTACAGTGTTCTGTACTGTCTGCTTAGCGGACGCATCTCTTTTTACATAAAATTAATATAAATATTATTTTATTTAAATATATATACTAAGTTTATACGCGCGACTTATTTGCAAATAAAACTGTGAATTGTTGCCACATAATTGTGTTATTGTGAGTTCTAACTCAGCAATCTATTCGCGATTAACGCACTATTTGCAAATAAAATGTTTGGGGTTGCTACGATTGTAAATGTTTGCAAACAAAATACAATAAATGGATAAATATTGCAACAAAAAACATTGAAAGAAGAAAATAATTACAAAAAAAAAAAATCAAATAATTATTTGTTATTATATACATTTGCACAATTTTTTTTTTGTAAACATCAGTAACTTTTGTATAAAAGTGCTACCAAGTTTTTTTTACACATGCTATGCCGTATAAACAGTGAGTTAATTTATTTGCAAATAGTGCGCGTATAAACGTAGTAATATTAAGAGTTGGGCTTGGCGTCACGGCCCCACTGTGCATTGCCACTAAAATGACTTTTTTTTTTGCTAAACTTTTCTTTTTGCTGTTTGCATTTATTTGAGTATTTCAAAAGTGGTTGTTTTAGTTTGTTACATTTATTTGCATATTTAAGTTTTGAAACTTGAATTTGAACAAAAATCTACATCAAAAACATACATTTGTTCGTTTAATTTAATATCTAATTTATTCATTAACTTGTCGCTAAATATACAAATTTACAATATTTACTCATTAGTAATCATGTCTTAAATGCGGGTTTGTTGTTCTTTTACTTTTCTTGTAACTCCACAAAGAGCACTTAATTGTTGGTTTGAAATCTAAAGGAAAGAAAAAACCCCAACAAAATACTTTTTTGAAATAAAGGGTGTTTTTTTTATAGAGTGACACAAGTTTAAATCATAATAAAACAAGGAAATATATTTTTAATATTAATCCTTAAGCAGCTCTGGGTTGGAGAAGAGCTCTCGCGTCATAGCCATGATTTCTTAAGTGCTGCGTTGTTTGGCCTTCGAGAGTTTTTCGTCTCGCTCGCACTGGTTGACTGATCTGCCACGGATAACCGCATATTCTCGCGGTTCTTTTGCGGATTCTTTAACAAACACGTTGCTACTTCGTATGTGAAGTCATAGGTCGTAAACTTTTTAAAATACTGTTAATAAAATTTGGGCATATGGTCTAGTTACTCCGCCCATTTTTGTGCAACCATATTATGCAAATTTACTTTGTATAATGTTTATAAATAAGTAAATAAATATTTTTAATATTAATGAATCGAGCTTTATTGGAAAGAACATTTTGTGAAATTAATATTTAAATATGATTTCTTTCATGTGGGCGCCAACTTTCAACAACTTTTCGCAGCATTTGCGGCCGTATTTCGCCAATAACTCTTCGAATGTTGATTTCCATGTGTTTAATTGTTTGTAAACTACATCGACGTAGACAAGTGACTTAACAAAAACTCAAGGAAAATAATTCAATAGGGTTAAATCACACTATCTTGGTGACCAATTAGTTGGGCCATTACGTGAAATTATTTTTTCATCAAAAGTTTCTTTGAGCCAATTAATGTAGCAACCGCTGTGTGGCATGTGGCTCGGTTTTGTTGGAACCACATATCAGCAAGACTAATGCCACGCAATGGAGGTAAGAAAAAATTTCGAATCATGCTCCTATACCTTTCAGCATTGACGGTAACATTCTGACCATCATTGTTTTTGAAGACGTATGGGCCAATGACTCCGCCAGCCCAGCCAAAGCTGTGGATGTAATGGTGTTTAGACAAAAGCTTGTGGATTCTCCTCACTCCAAAGGCTACAATTCTGCTAATTTACGTACCCATTCAAACAGAAATGGGCTTCATCGGAAAATAAAATTTTGAATGGAAATTCAAAAACAATATCAATTTGTGCTTCAGCCCATTCGCCGAACAATTTGCACGCGTTGCTCTGGTGTAAGTCGATTCATAATGAAATTTCAAAACAAACTAAACAAAAAGCAACTATCGGCTGTTAAATGGGTGCTCAAATAAGTTTGTGATGCCAAGTCAAAGTTGTGACATTCTAAAAAAACACGCTTTGTATTACTGAGACAATGAGCAAAACAATTGTTTTCAAATCATAAGTTGTTAATGGTGAAAACAGTTTTGGAAATTTTAATTAAATCGAAATTATGGAACTATGGTGACTCTTAGAAGAAGTATATCCTCGTATGTACATGAATGCAGCTAAAGAGCAGGTTTCACAATCCTGCATAATCATACGACTTTTCAGAAAACACAACCCTGGTATGTTGAAGTTTATGGAAATTTCCAAAAGTCAACAATAATTCTTTATATCAGGGTTGCATTTTTTAAAAAGTACGTGCGAATGTTTAAGATAGTGAGTGCTAGCCAGCCTTAAGGAGTTGAACATTTTACTTGGAAAATTACTCAATTTCTAACTTTTTAATTTAGAGTTTAATTGGTATCGATTAATTCAAATTGTTGCAATACTTATTGAAATTTATACTGTAAGATTTATTTAATATTGCAAAGCTAAAATTTATATGACTCAGACTTATGTCACAATTATGACATTAAAACTTTTTCTATATAATTTTTTATTTTTTATTTTTTGCTTTAAGACGTTCCCCTTCTATTCTAGACATTTAATCATACCTTAAGTTCTAAATAATAAAATGTTTGCAATTAAATATTTCTTTAAACAATGTAACTTTTCAAAACTATACCACTTAAGAGCAATTAATTTGTCATAAATTCCAATTGTCATTAAATAGCTTTTAAAGTGACCAATGCACAGTGTGACAAATTTTTAAAGAGACATGCTAAAATAAAATGCAACCCACAATGACAGCAGCGGTATGTTAAGACTAGAAGCTGTTGCAAAATCAATTAAAATGTAGTTTTAAATACAACGACAAAAAAAAACGTGAAATGAAAAAAAATTAAAATTAAAAATGACAATTAAAATGTCATGGAAAGACAAAGAAGCTGCTGCGAGCCAGCAACAATGCCAAATGAAACTCAAGCAAAATTTTTAATTTCGTTGCATATTTGAGAAAGTATGTATGCTGTGTGCAAACAAAACATTCTTGGAAATGATTTTATTTAATTTAGGTCAAAATAAAAGCACACACCGTCATCACCAGCAGATACAGAATAATGAAATGTACTCGTATTTGCAATTTCCCAAAAAGCATTCAAACAGTTCCTTCTGCGCTTGTGTCCTTCAGTGTGTGTTCGTATACATGTGTGTGCCTTTGTGTGCCTCTGTGTGTGTGTGCATGCTGAGATTTGTGTGCGTATATAAACTTGTTTTGGCTTTTATTTATTTATAAATTTGACAATTGCTAACAAGATGTTCTCAAAATAAATTTGTTATTCTCTGGCAATAAATTGTTTTCCAAGCTGCGTTGTTTTCCATAAAGGATCATTTAAGAATTTAATGACAATTTGTTTTCCAATATGGAAAAATAATTGAAATAGTTTATAGTGGCGAAGATAGATTTAAATAAAACCCAACTGCTGCTTTTTCGTAGCTTTTGGAAAAATTTCCAAAACTATTACAACATATTAAAATGAAATCAACTTATTTTTCAGCAAATATTAAACAATTTGAGAAATAATAAGTTTAAAGGAGAAAATGCTAGCACCACATTTTTAACCAATCCTTAGCAATTCCTGTCTAAATGTTATGCAAGAACATTTTTTTTTTTATTTAACCACACGCCACATTTATTGCTAAATATTATGCGAATATTCTCAACAACAACTGTCTGTTCTGCTAAACGTTTAAATTATTTGTATGTTTTAATTTTTATTCTAGCTTTTTAATAAATTTTGATTGATATATTTTTTCTTTGCTTTGCTTGTTGCAATAGAGGGCAGCAGTACAATTAAAAAAAAAAAAATAATCACTAAAACCAAAGGTAATAGAAAACAAATTTTGCCATTAAAAAATATTTGACTGCTTTGGAGTTGTTGTCGAAAAATGTTGACAGTCTTTGAGGCAGCAGCATTGAATTGTCGGCACAAACACATGCTCACAAATACATGAAAACACGCATTTGCACACTTACACACACATATATGTACACACATATATATATATATTATTATATATATATATATATAATATTATACCCAGCTAGTATTTTCAATTGAAGAATAATGTTCCGTGCTCGGAGCGTGCTGAATCTTCCACTGTGATCACGCAAGTTCAGTACAACAACAGCAAACTGCGTTATCACTTTCACTCTTCTCCATATAAGTCATCTACGTTGCTTACAAAAGCATCGTGTAGGAGTATTTTCCTACTCCAAAGAACCTTGAAACAATCGCCTTAATGTGTCTTTTACGACTCGCCAAAAAGTATCGCGTAAGAGTCTTGGAGTGATCGCCAGGAACAACTTTATTTGATTCTAAAATGTACAGGGTGGACAGATGGACTGATGGGCGAACAGCAAACTCACTTTAAAAGGGTTCTGTTTTTGTTTTGGGTACGCAACCCTTAATCGATCTCTTCTAAACCGGTAATAAATATTTTCTGGTTATGGGAGGCCCACGACCAATTCACAGGACAATAAACATGCCATGTTCATTGAGAGGCTCCATTCTACATTTTGCTGAAAGACTTTGAGAAATCGAACTAGTGTTACAGAAACACAAACAAACAAACCTTACGTATTTATGACTGGCCCTGTTCTGTAATTCAATTCGGTTTGAAATCGCACGATTTAAGAAAACTAACTCCGATAATAGAATAAGTTTTTAGCACTTCCTTAAGACTTTTTTTAAATGTGTTTTCGTATTTATTTTGTATGGTGCCTTCAATATCATATCTGGAGAAAAATTATCGTATATGATTTAGAACACGTTGGCAGGACCATTATTAATTTTAGAAATCACACAATTTCAAATCAATTCAAACAGGACCGTATATTAAGTATTAATATAGTTATTAAATTAATTAACATTTTAATTGAACATTATTACTTATTTCATAAATATGATTGACGTTAATCAATATTGAGAGTTTTCTTCATCATATTTACATGCTTTGATTTAGATCTTAACTGAGTTGGAAGAATATTTAGTTATAGTTACTCCCATTGTAAAATAAATTCACCTATTTATATTCTAAAAACTGCTGGGAATACACAAAATTATATTTATGCTAAAAATTCATGTTATAAATGAAAACAACATGAAGGTTTAAGAAACATTTGATACGAGTAAAAAGAATAAACATAACATATTTATATTTTCACACAGACATGAAAAGCGCAATAACGTTTATTGCGATTTTGTATCTTCTGCTTTGTGAAATGAATGACAGATACGAGTATGTGTATGTATATACATGCAAAAAGTCAGCAACAGTCTGTGAACACGAAAAAGTTCACACAAGCACATGCACATAGAATTCCTAAAATAAAACAGATAGTGTTCATAATGTTAGATTTTGCATAAAAAATGCAGTTATTCGGTTATTAATCAAATGAAAGCTTGAATGAAAAATTAAGCCTTCTCTTACACGAAAATTTGTATTGCAGATAAATTTTTTTTTTCTAAAGTTTTCTTTCTAGGGACTGGGCAAATTTTGAGTAAAATGAATATGTGAATAATGGTATAAATTTCATCTTATAACGCGAGCTACTAATGGCAACCATCTAGGTTAGGTTAGGAAGGGTGGTGCTATACCGCACATTGGGCCCATTGTGATTCCCTTCTGTTGCCCAAAAAAAGTAATATTTACCCCCCTTTTATAGCCAGAAGTGACCCTATTACCCGTCCTTTAGCCACCGAATTCCCATGATGCAGCCCCTGATGTCCTCTAGTTTACACTTCTCGATATCAGTAATGCTTTCATGGAAACGTCTGCTCAGCCATCTAAGCCTGTGACGTTGCAGCTACGGCCAGTGACAGATAATATGTTCAATGATTTCTGGTTATTCTTCATCCCCGCACATTCTACAAAAATCTGGAGTGCCAGTTTCCCAAATGCTGAACGAGCAGTTACCTGTCACCACTTGCATCGCCGTCCAGTAGCAGTTTGGAACTTCCTGAGTCAAGTTTTGGCCACAAACCCCTTGAGATTCTACAATCCTCCCTACTTCGCCATGAACTGTTGGTCCTGCTTTCTACCCAATTACTGAGTAATTTCACCGACCTGTCTGTCATTCCTTCATCTAATGCTGACCCTATTTTTGCCAGCTCATCGGCAATTTCATTTCCCTCAACACTGCTGTGGCCAGGAACCCAACATAGTCTGACACTATATTTATCCATAAGCAACTTGAGGGCTCTCCTACAGTCACTGACAAGTTTCGATTGGATCGATGTGTCCCTTCAAAGCTTTTAGCGCTGCCTAGCTGTAGACGTAGAAGGATACCTTCTCAACTTCAGCTACAGTCCTGGCCACCAGCTCCGTGGCCCTGGGGATCGCCAAGATCTCAGCCTGGAAAACGCTGCATTCATTCGGCAGTCTGTAAAGACTGCACTACCCTCATATAGCTTATCGGATTTGACCCAATAGTCCCTATCCGAAATTACCATTGAGGGTGTTCTACTAAAATCGATTTCAGCGACTTTATAGTCACGAATTCAACGAAAAACTTACCAACAACGAATGATTTCAATATATAAGTTCAATATACTAAGTTAAACTATACATGAAATACCGAAGTATATTTATTTGACATGAAAAAAAGCAAAATTTTCAAATTTTTAAGTTAAACTATTTAAGAATTTTATAAATTTATTTTTAAATTTCGGATTCTGTAATTCTGGATTGTGTAACTTCTGGCAAACCGAAAACCGCAATATTTATCGTTTGCGATAACGATAATGGGATTCTGTAATTTCTTTTTACGATAGTCTCCATCTGTATGGGATGTTAGTACCGATTCGCTGAAATTTGATTCAAGTGAACATCTCTGTTTGAAATTTTCCTTTTTCCTAACAATCTGTGCATGTTTTATATGCAGTGAAAATATAATTTATTTTATATTCGAATAACTATAAACACAATTGGACTCTAGACATCTGCGAAAGTTTTTAATGAAACGTTGCAGGCATTCAACGATGCAACACGCGTTTTACTTTTGCACAGGTATTTGATTCATTCAATTTATTTTATTAAATTTTTTATTTTATTTTTTGTCGAATGCAATTACAAAACGTAACAGTATTCTTTGTTGCAGTTGTTTTTTTTTTTTATATTAAACTTGTTGTATGTAGCCGGTTAGTTATAAATTAATGAAATTTTTTATGAATGAATGTGCTGCTTGCGTCTGATTGCGTCTATTTAAAAAAAAAAATACATGTATATGTAAGTGCCCGTATGTAGTCGTACACATACGGGCACTTATAATATTAGGGTAGAGCATACAAATTTGTGTATGTGATATAATTTCTGCTTTATAAATTTTTTTTTTTTTAAGAACGGATTGAGATGGCGATATGCATACATAGATATTTAAATTATGTATATTTTAAATAAATGAATAGACCGATTATGATTTTTCCTACCTGTGAATCTTTTTCGAGCTGACTTAAAAGCATTTTTGTGTTTTTTTGACGTTTGTTAATATTACACTATTCTCGTAAAATAGGTACAAAATTTTTGTTTGTGTCTAGTATTCGCTTGAAATATACGCTTATATTTTAGTGAATGCAAAAGCGTATGCAAATAGTAAAACTAAGCAAATAATTTACGAATGCGAATGCGAACATTCGTTACATCTCTATTATAAACTTGGCAAAATATTTTTTGTGATCCACCTTAATATGCTTGTAAACTGGTACGAGTGAGTACAAGTATATTTATCTTTGAGAGCTTATTTTTTTATTTCTTCAATAAACGGTTGCTTTTATAAATTTTACCTTTTGTATGCAATTTTATATTTCATTTCACATTTTATTATGAAAGCAAAAGCCCTGTTAGATACAACTGCCATTTGAAATTGTTTATTTATTTATTTTTCTATTAAAGTAAAATATAGTTTTCGCATACAAAGATTTTGTTTTTTTTTTTACAATAAAAAAAAATTCATTTTATGTTTTATTTTTTTATGAAGTCAAATGTAAATCTTCAATATAATTTTTTTTTTCTTTGGAAAAAGTTATTATTATTGTGGTAAATTTTATTTAAAAAAAATTTGAGTTCTTAATAAATTTTATAGAATTTTATTATTTTTCGATAAATAAGTCAATCTTTAAAATTGATTAAAAAAAATAGACCATATGTAGCATAAGAGCATAAGTAGCTTTTTTACTTTTATAAAAGGGGCAAAACTGTGGAATTTCGCATATTTCTTTGTCTAATTTTGCGGTTTATTTAATCGTAATCTTTAGGAAGGGATGTTATATATGTAAGTTGTATATCGTTACCTTAATATAGGAAGGACCTAACTCATTATTTTTCTCAAATCGAGATTTTTTTGCATTTTTCGATACATTAGATGTTTTTCTATTGAAATATACAAAAAACTCAATTAAAAAAAAAATAAATAATGAGTTAGGGCCTTTCTATATTAAGATAACGATGTATGTATAAGTTCTTTTGTTAAATAATCTCGAATTATGTAGTTGATTTTGATAGCCAAGCCTGTTGATCGCTCTTAAGAGTTTCAATTTACTGCCAGTTTATAGAAGGCAAGTAAAACTTCTCGTTTGTCTAATTTGTATTGAAAACAAAAACAGGTTTGCGTGCTTTCCTTTTTTTTTGCCATTTTGAAAAATATCTTAAAAAAAATAATTAAATTAACTGTCTCTTCCACTATGTCGAAAGTATGTCTTTATGTGCATTCTAAGCGAAAGAAGATTGATTTTCATTTCTCTATTTTACTTCTGTACGAACTTTGACTTTGAACGACAAGTCGTAGGAACACGTAACTGTTTTCATAAAAATTTTGATACCACTAATTCGAATGAATTGTCAACAAAGCGTACGAACTGGCAAATTGAAGCACTTAATATTTTACTTTCGACTAGTAAAATTAAACTAGTAAAAATTTGCAAAGAAGCCGATACAATTTATGAAAATATTATTTTATCACTTTATTATTTTTTTTAATTAAAATTACATGAATTTTTTATTTTTATTTTTATTCATATTACTTGAATTTTTTATTTCTATTTGTAGACAAAAGTCATAAGATATTCATAAAAATGTTATGGAAGAATGTTTTGATTATAATAATTATAGCAACCATTATTGTTTTCTATTCATTATACAAAATACTCGCACATTTCTAACATAACGAATGAAGTTGCAAAGAAAAACAATAATAACTTGCTGTTGCTGTGCGACTATTTTGTTGAATTTTTTTCTTTGTTCAATATGGTTGTATTTATTTTCATATAAATGTTAGTAAATTTACAAAAATCGCTACAAGTACTTGAAATTACGAATTGGCACTACTTTGATTTACAAACACTTAAAACAGAATAGTGCTATACGTAATCATCAGCAAATTAAAGCTGAAAATTTATTAAAGTTCGAACAACTAGATCTCTTTCGCAAGGGTTTTCTTTTGACATAATGGAAGTGGCAGTAAAAATGTGTCATCATATTTCACAGGTACTTGATAACTGTATAGTAGGCCTTTGAATAAAAAGCCTTAAATAAATTTTCCCTATTAAATAAAACAATTGATTGTCACCCACAGAAAAGCCATAAAAATTTAAATAAATAAAAACATAAATTTTTTTTTTTATCAAATAAAAAATCATTAAATAAACTAATGAACATAAAGTCAGTTTTTAGGAAGATTTATAATTCCATTGCAGGCAGTCAGTAAAAACTTCGCATTACTGATGGTTAAATTTAGTTAAAAAAAATTTTTTTTTATATAAAATGGTTCAACAATTAAAGCTCGCAATAATAATAAGAAAAAAATATTTACCATAAAAAAATCCTACTTTTTGCAACCAATTTTATTCAATGAAATAATTGCTTTTATATTTTTCCTTTTTCCTTTTTGTTTTCCTTCAGAGTGTGGCAAAATAATTACATTTATTTAATAGAAGACAAATGAGTTATTTTAAGTCATTTATTATGTGGTATATACGTGTTTATGTACATACATACATACATACATATACTACTTGTGCAGATCTAATTACACCAACGTTACAGCAAAGAAATGTACAGTGGGAGAAAATTTAAAAAAATAAAATAAAATAAAATTAAAAAAAAATAAAATAAAATAAAATAAAAAAAATAAAATAATTTAAATTATAATAAAATAAAATAAAATAAAATAAAATAAAATAAAATAAAATAAAAATAAGATAAAATAAATTGAAATAAAATAATATATAAACTACAATCATATATATACTAAGATATAAAATAAAATAAAATAAAATAAAATAAAATAAAATAAAATAAAATAAAATAAAATAAAATAAAATAAAAAAAAATAAAATAAAAGAAATAAGAAATAATAATTTAAACTAAAATAAAATAAAATCAAATAAAATAAAAGAAAAATAAATTGAAATAAAATAAAATAAAATAATTTAAATTATAATAAAATAAAATAAAATAATTTAAATTATAATAAAATAAAATAAAATAAAATAAAATAAAATAAAATAAAATTAAATTAAATTAAATTAAATTAAATTAAATTAAATTAAATTGAATTAAATAAAATAAAAAATAAGATAAAATAAAATAAAATGAAATAAAATAAAATAAAAATAAATAAAATAATTTAAACTAAAATAAAATAAAATAAAATTAAATAAAATTAAAAAAAATAAAATAAAAAAAGTAAAAAAAATAAAATAAAATAAAATAAAAAAAAATAAAATAAAAAAATAAAAAAAAATAATTTAAACTAAAATAAAATAAAAAAAATAAAATGAAAAAAATAAAAAAAAATAATTTAAACTAAAATAAATTAAAATAAAATAAAATAAAATTAAATTAAATAAAATACAATAAAAGAATATTAAAAATTTCGTGGGGACTTGATTTTTTCAATTAATTATTAAAAGTATATTTGAGGAACTATACTATCATGGTGAAGAGTGGCTCTTTCATATCATTCTTTGTTACACTAAGTACGAGTATTTAAAGTTCTTTCTAAAACTCATGCTGCGGTCTGGTCAAAAATGTAAACCTTTTCATTCACAATTTATCTTGCAATACAAATTTTCAGGTGAAAGATATATCAGTGCAAAAATCACCGCATGATCTATTTAATTGTCGCTCACTGTTAATCCATACATGTTATTGCACCTATTGGTATGTATGTATTACATATTTTTTATACCCCTGAATGTACATATCTATGTATGAGTGTGTATGCGAGTGTATAAGTTAATGTAGGTTATTTTTAATTTTTTTACTATTTTTATTATTTTTTTTTTTTGCTGGCATTAATGCCTGGCTGTGGGTGATCAATATTTGCGCTCGTATTAATTGCTGGCACAAGGAGGCAGAAATCTCCTCCAAGTTGCTGGTGGTTTACAAATAAATGATGTTGGTTTTTAAAAAGAACTTTTATTTGTTATTATTTTGCATGTTTCGTAATTTATTTAACTTTCCAAATAAAAAAACTAAAGACGATTTAATGGAAATGAATATAATAGTGTATTTATTGTATTTATGTGTGTTTTATGAATAATTACTTCAGCTACTTTAATAAAAAGAATTTTATATTCAAAAAAGAAATATAATTTTTATTAAAATAGTTGCTCAAATATTATTTGGTGTGCAAAATAAAATTATGTCTCATTTTTTATTTCAGCTAAAACAATGTTTTCGTTTTTTTCATCGCTTTTCTACTTTGGATTCGTTCTTTCGCATTTTTTTTGTACTGTAACCATACTGTTTATAACTTTATCTATAAAACATAATTGATTAAAAGTAATTTGCTGGTTTGTGTTGAAAAATTCCTTAGAAATTTACTGAGTAAATAATTATTTTATTAGAAGACTTTTTGTTGAAAAAAAAAACTACCGGCCTTTTGTGTATTTAAGCTCAATTTATTTAAGCTTAATTTTTGTCACTGTTAAATTAAAGTTAATTTATAATAATCAATAACTATTTATCTTTCAGATGACACTCTAATTACAAATTTAAGAAAGTAAAGTAATGCCACGTTTCATCACTATCTAATACGCAGGTTAAATTTAAATTTCACCTTAAGCACTTTCAGTTTTTGTGTTATTTAAAATTTTTTTCTCAACGAGCATTTCTAATTCAAATAATTTGTTTGAATTTAAAATCAGTTTCTTGCTAAATTTCTTCATACATACTTACGTTTCTGTATTAAATATTAAAACAGTTTAGTTTCTTTTTTTACTCCTCATATTTAAAGCAAACACAGGCAACCACTTACCTGAAAGTAAAAGAGGAAGAAGAAGAAAAAAACATTTATTAAAATTTATATGCATGGAATTTTACTTTCATAATAATAATAAAACCAACAATTGTAATAAAAAGTTTTCATATGAAACAAATTTATGCCATATATTTTTTCATAATATTTGTGAAGCTCGCATTATTGCATTTGTACAACTTTAACACAACAACAAAAAAAATTTAATTTTTTTCCTCTAATTTATGGCATGAAGAACTAATTTTTAAATTATTATAAAATCTTTGACCCAAAATTATGTGTTTAATATTTTTTTCTACTCTATTTATTTATTTTTTTGTTTAATTTTAATTTTCTGTGCATAAATTTTGTTTGGGCCTTAGTTCCCTATTTCCTAAACGTTAGATGGAGTGCCAAAGCAATTGTTGTCTACTTAAGAAAAATTTGAATACGCGCTTTGAATGGTAACTTTGAGCCAAAAGCCACAAGAATAAATATTTTTCTATTAGAAGGAAAAAAAGTCTTGTTTCTTATAAATATTTTGCATTTCCTTTAGAGCTGCAAGCAAAAAGGAAACCAGAAACACATTTCAATGTTGTTAACCCAGTCAGTAGCAGATAAAGGAGATTGTTTACAAAATAAGGTTGACAAAAAAGTTTTATTCTTAAATGGAAATAGTGTAAAATAAATATGCAAATACTAAAGAAGACATACGAACTAGGCACAGTAGAGCTGAATGAACACTAATTTGCTGTAAATGGCTTGAAAGTGTTTGAAGTGAAGCTAAATAATCTTTATTCTTTTTCTCATTTTCTCGGTTTTCTAGTATAATTAAATATGGGAATAATCGTTTTAATTTGCCAAATTCAATAAAATGCTTAAAATAATTATTGTAGTATTTAGTTTTGTTACTAAATAATCGCACATGGATGGATTACACACCCAGTAAAAAAAATTGAAAGTGAATCTGAATGAACTTTATTTTCATTGCTTCCGAAATTACGATATTTTTAACTTGTTTTAAATACAAATAAATTCTAAAATAAACACAATTCAGACTTGAGATTAATAACATACGGACTATTTCAGATGCATAAACAGCCCGATTATGAATAACAATTCCGTGGCATTTTTATCCCTATTCGATGTTCCCTTATTTTAAAAAATATTTTCCCGTAAAATTTCATCCTTTTCTCATATGCTAAATAAACTTCGAAAATGAGGGAATTTTTCCGGGAAAAATGAACTACGATATATAATGAAGTACAGCGGACACACCGGAAATGCCTTTTTTGTTCCACTGGTAAGTGATCTTCAATAGCCAGGCTATCAGTTTTGGGACATTTGAGAGTTCTTCTTTTCTTTTTGAAGAAAATTTTCTTACACTATTTTTGGAACTTGCGGTTGAAGTGAAAAACGGAGATTTTCTGATCGGTTAAGCCAGCCGACTCCTCCCATAATTCTTTTATAGTATCTAAAACTGTCAACAACTTGATTTACTCCTTAGAACCATCTTTTGGCTTTTGGAATTATAAACTAAAAGAACTTCTTTGACATTCATCCATGTAGATACCAAAGTACCACCAGAGTTCGCTTGAAGTTGGCTTTTCTTTACTAAGATCAAAATGGATTTTTTAGTTTCGTTCAGTGGGGACTTAAGTGTACTTAAGCTAAAAGTCCTGGGGGTAACATTTACCCAATGGACAACTGTCTGTGACTCTGCTTTTTGTTGTCGATATCACATTTAGATTATCGCCAATTTCTAAGGCAGATTCGGTCTCATCTGATCTCCCAGTCGAGTATACACTGCCATCAGTGTCTGACTTTTTGCATATTATATGCTTACTATCTTCAAAAGTAAGATTAAGTCTTGGCATCAAAATGCGTATTGGGACAATTCGTCCCATGTCAAAAATTTATTGGGACTATATGACCGAACTTTATCAAATCTGGGGTAAAATCGCTGCTTTCGATATCAAGCTGATTCGATCGCGTTTTTCAGTTTGAGATTATGGCATTCGTTATCGAACAATGTAATAATATGGTTCGATATCGAATGCCATAATCACAAACTAAAAAGGCGTGATCGAATCTGCTCGTTATCTAAAGCGACGATTAGACGACCCCTGCTATAATTTTCTTTTTAAGAGGGAAGATCAATAAGTCCGTGACTTTTTTAATGAAACACTATTTTTTTTTTTGCAAAATAAAAATTTATTTTTCAACATAATCTCTTTTTAACTCAATACACTTAGTCCAACGTTTCTCCAGTTTTTGTATCCCTTCAAAAAAAAAAAAATAGGATTTTTCAAGGTCCTTAAAAAAGGAATTTCTCTTTTCACCGAGCCATTTCTTTAGGTTTGTAAATAGGAAGTAGTCACTAGAGGCTAAATCCGGAGAAAATGGCGGATGAGGTACCAATTCGTAGCCCAATTCACAGAGTTTTGCCATTGATACTGAACACGTGTGCATCCATGTATTATCTTGACGAAAAAGAGAGAAGTAACACTCAGACAATGAATGCCTACTACTATTATTAGGTATTACCTTCTTAGGAAAGGGATAGTTATAGAGAAGACAGATGTTGAAGGAAGAGATAGAGGAAAGCTTCATTCTTTTATAACTCTGCTTTTTGCACGTTTTTAATAATGCAGTGTTGCAGCGCCCCTGGTGTTAAATGAGGCGTATTAAATTTTTGAAGCTGTGATTAGTAGCCATTTTATTAGTTATTTTACTTCGCCGCTCTGATGTTACATTGGGATTAGTATCTGCTGAAGTCGGTATAATTCAGTGACCAGTGACTATGCCTTCATCACATGAACTTTCCTGATGAATGTACATCAGAAAAATGCATGGTGTTGTTATTTGATGACTGTCTGATACCGGGCTCGAACCCAGGATCTTCGTTTTTGTAGTCAACGTGCTAACCAATTCAGGCAACGCCATGGCCATATGGGGTCGTTTTCTTTTTAAATCCTGATTAAATCGGTCTAATAAGTTGGCATAATATTCGCCGTTTATTGTTTTTCCCTTTTGAAGATAATCGATGTGGATTATCCCGCGTGCATCCCAAAAAAACTGTTGCCATCACCTTATTGGCCGACAAACTTACCTTGGCCTTCTTCGGAGCAGGTTCATCCTCAGAAACCCATTGTTTCGACTAACGACGTCTAATGCGTTATTTTTATTTTTGACGAATTTTTTTAATTATTTTGTATTACATGCAACTAAAAATTAACTTAACCATACTTACGAGTATGATATATTATTTACTAATAATCCCTTATTGTGAACTTTGTGGCAAATAACGAAATTATAATAAATGATAAAGGGCAAAGGTTCCCTGATGATTTGCATTAGCAACAGTGAAATGCACATATAATCCAGCCAATCGCTTCAATAATCAATTTCAATGTATTCTGAATTAAAAAATATTTTACTGAATAATATCTTATACGAGTATATGCTCATTAAGCATTTTTTAATGAAATTTCATAAATTTTGTTGCACAAAACTTTTTATGTTTTCTAGTTGCAGCGCTATAGAAGAGAATTTTATGAATGAATCTCTAACGCATTTTTTGATACGAGTTGCTCTTCCAGGCCTCCCATTGCCAAATGAAAAATTTTCATGCAACTAATGTTAAACTTAAATAGAATTTTTATATTTTATAATTTAAATAGAAAGCTTAGAATACGGGTGAAAGTTACGTTTTAAAATGCAAGCTGTTTTAAATAAAATAAATTATATTTTTTAAGTTATTCGTTGTATTTAAATAACTATTTTAATTGTATGCAAACTTGCATAATCACTTCTCTTGTTTTTGTGTGTAATGCCAAATTTATATTGTAAAAAGCAAACATAAAAACTTAGCAGAGGAAATGCTTAAAATGCATTTCCCTTCCAAGAGCCAGCCACAGTGAAAAATCTGTTTCTTTCCTTATTATAGTTGTTTCTTTTTTTTTTACTTTTTTTAGCACACTTTATTCATCATTGTTATTTGTGCCATCAAAAGCTTACAGCTTCAAATAATATGAAACACAAACTCATACCATTTCCTTTAAAATTTTGAAGAAGTAAACTTCCGATATTCCCAAACAAAATATCATAAAAATTGTTCTGAGTGTGGAAGAAGTCACATAAAAAGAACTTATGGAAAATTCACCAGCCATGTTGTATCGTTTCAAGTTGCATTTGAAAAGAAATTTTCAAACCAAACATCTCAAAATAAAATTATTTTATAAAAAATAGCCTTATTTTTAAAAATTATTTAGGCTTTATACAGGTTTTTAAAAAAAAATTGCATACAAAATTTTTCTTATTAAGCCTTTATAAAGCCTTAAAATTTTTTAAATAAAAGGCTGAAAATATATATTTTTTTACATTCATCATTAATTACTTAAAAGTATTTTAATTCATAAACGTTATCAAAATCTTTGTTTATTACTTGTTAAGGGAAATGGTGTTACTACTTAAATTTCTCTGCAAGTGTACAACAAATACTTATAACTTTATTTTTCGGGTTGTAAAAATATTTTACTATTTAACTAAAATCTACATAAACAAAAAACAAAAAAAAAACACAGCAAAATAAGTGTTCATTTAAATTACAGGACAAGTATAATATTGTTGTTTTCCTTAGCAGATTGCTTTAATGGGTTAAATGAGGTGCTGCTGTTGCTGTTTTGTATAAAATGTTGCTGCGATTGCTGTGCCAAGAAAATAGAATTTTATCAAATAAAGTATATTTTTTTTACACCGAAAGAATTTTAAATTGTAAAACAATATTACGAAATTTTAAATGTTAATCCAAAAAGTGTTGCTATTCGAATGGCCAATACGTGTCGTTAGCACTTATAAATGATTTTGGGTATTTGGCCACTGTTGCTGCTCTTGAAGAGACGAATTCTAAATAGTCAATTCTGGGTAACTCGGTTGTAAGTTACGAAAACTGATAAGTAATATTCAAAGTAAATCTGAAAAATTTGTTAGCGTTTTTTACGCATCAATACATTGATGATATTTTGCCGGAGTATCCTGGTCAGAAATGTCAAAAAGTGAGCGCAGTAGCACAGTTTGTTTAATAGTTAACCCATTCATAAGTTCTATTCTATTGATTTGGAAGCGGTAAGCAATGCTTTGCTTACTTCAAAACAAACGCTTCGAAAAATGCTTCTGAAAAGCACTAACGCAAGGCGAACTCTCTAACAAAGTAGAAAATTATTACAGAACATTTTGGAAAACAAGAAACTTTTGCATCTGATTATTACTTCTGTGAAGCACTTTAGTAAGTCAAAAAAATTCATGGCTTTGTAAAAGCTAAATGTATTGCTTCCAGGTGGCTCATCTCGAACAAAAAAAGCCTTATTCAAACGCAACAGCAAGTGATTCTGTAACATTGTCTCCCTTACAAAAACGCTTTTGGGAAGCAGTAATTTTTGCTGGGTATGACGCTAAAAAAACACCCTTTACTATGCAAAAAAAAAAAACAAGAAATGATATTAATTATTAGTATTGATATTTTTTTTGAAGACATTTTTTTATTTTAAAAGTGATATTTTTTTCAGAATTATAAAAATTTTTCAAGTACCCTCCAACTTCGAAAGCAAAATTTCTAGAGTTTAACTTAGAACTTAACTCAAAAGTTTTTTACCAACACCCTTACATTTTTGCCACTTGCAGCCAATTTTTAAATTAACCAACACGACAGAGATTTTTTAAAACTGACAGCAGGTAAAATGATAAGCTAAATAAAAATTTTGCTTTATTAAAAATTTATATACAAATCATCTGCAATGTTGTCTGTTTTTGATTTTATGCTTTTGTTGCTTCCATGCCAATATTATGAATTTTGCTTAAATATCGAATATGACCAGTAGTACATTTACTTTTACACAAAATAATTTTTACAATTAAATTTTTTTTTTCTTCAAAATTAATTCACAGAAACACACACTTACAAAACTTACTACTGTCATCTTCTTTCTCATCATGAAACTAAATTTGCTATAAAAAATAAAAAAAAAATTGCAGGAATTTCCACAGAAATTTCCCGGGATTTCGTTCCCCAAAAATATGCGGGAAATCCCGTATGAAAAACAACACGTGCTCGCCTAAACGCAGAGTAAGAAAATAAGACGGCTTTATACGACTTTATTTATACGTATACTTAATTTTTATTCTCCATGTAATATCACTCATACGTTACAGTTTACGCTCACTAATATTTATGTTAAAATGAGAAAGATAAAGAGAATGAAATGCATTAACGGATTGCCGGGCATTTTTGTTATTGTATGAATGTATGAACAAAAAATTTATATTTGCATTGAAAATTAAAGATTCTTGTAGTAAACTAAATCGTTAAATTACAGCCAAAAGGTTCAAGACTCATGTACACAAAACTATCAGGAAAACATATGTGCCCTTAAGCATAAAACTGCTCTAATTCGTATGCATTTTTGTTTCGAAATATTGAAGAAATCGTAAAACACTTCAAAATAAATTCATAATAAATATTAAATAAGTTTAAATAAATCGAGAGTAGCACAACTTTAAATGAAAATGTTGTATAATATAAAATTATTTTTTGATTTGTTCAAATGTAATCTACTAAATATCTTGACCAAAAATAATATATGACTAAGAAGACTTTCATAATTAAGGACGCATATATCATTTGTTTTCAACGATGTTACTGGTTTTATTAAAGCAAATTGCAGCAAAATACTTAGCATTTCTTCTTTTCCTGTTCTTTTTTTCTCTCTAAAGCTCAATGCACTTCATATCTTTCATTACTTTCTTTAAGTTTCTTACTTATTTTCATTTTTCTATTTTTAACGGATGTGACCAAATATTTCTTATAACTACATTCAAAATATTTCATAGGTAAAATAAACGAAAATTGTGGTTTATTTTACGAAAATATTCGTTGTTTCTACGGTACGAAATGCTATTTAGTTATTTTAATTTTTCTATTTTAAATGGGTATGACCAAATATTGCTTATAACTAATTACTGAGATATTAAAATGAAGGATCGCAAAATTGTATCATATTACTAGTGGCTTTCAGTTTTTATTTGTTGCAAGGTATCAAGTATGTATTCTGTATAGTAAAAATTTTATTAAACTGTTTAAATTTTTAATTTTTAATTTTTAATTATTATTATTCGAACTTCATTTGTTTCTATATTTTATGATTTTAGCTGGCTAAAGTTCGTATCGCTTTATTTTTACTGTGACAGGTGATACCAAAAAAGAGAATATATTAATTAATGACCAAAACTCCAATTTTCAGACATACCAAGTCGAAACTTCTGCGAAAATATTAAAGTCTTTTCAGAGATAATGGTTTTCATTAAATAAAGGAAAGGGAATAAAACAAAAAGTAGCATATAAATATAAAGTTTTCGGTATAGACTCATTTCAAAGCGTTTCAAAATTGACAAAAAAGAAACCTAATTCGAGTACTCTGAATCCAGTGGTGCTAACCATTATTGTAGGTTAGCTCTTGGTACCTTAAACCGCAATTTAGTTTTCTACTACAGACGTTTACGGTGCAGAAAACGTATTAAATGTTCAGAAAAACTACATGTTCCTTCCGATTTCTACTACATAATTTTTTCTGTGTAATATATACTTTTTTAAGTATTAGCCATAATAAAATTTTAATTTTTATTGCTAAAGCATTAAAATATTTTAAGTTTATTTAAACAAACTTTACAAAATGTTGTGCACTAGCAGATCATGTATGCTAATTTTATTTATTATACAAAAATACCCACTTATTTCACACCAATATATAAAATATTAATTTTATTTAAATATTCAGTTAGATACATACATATGTAAGTATACTGAATTTTTCTTATTTGCAACAAACCACAAAACTGCCTTAATTTTGCCAAAAAATAAAGAAACTCATACATAAACTAGTCGCCTTTTTATGCAAAAATTTTGCATTATTAAGCCGAAGAAGAAGGAATTACATTTTGATAAAAAAAGCAATTTAAAATGAAAACATTTAAATCTCTTTATTTGTGTAAGTATATGCATATATTCTACATACATACGTATATGTATGTATATCTCTTTGTACACACACTCTGACTTAAAGACAATTTGGTTACTTGTTGCGAATTGTAGCAAATCGCATGCAAATGAATGTTAATGTATTTGATTTGTATTTTCCTATTCACTTTGTACTGCCCATTTTTTCACTTAAACGCATTTTAACATATGAGCCTCCTTTTCATCTGATTGAAAATCATTAAACTTGACTCACTTCCACACACGCACTGACATAAATTTACATGCCCAAAAGTACGTGGTTTATATGCAAATGAAAATAAAAATAAGTATGTGTGTGCACATGTTACATACATGAAGGTTGTATTAAATTTTGTATTTGTAGAAAGTCTTTTAAAATAAAATAAATTATTAAAAAATAAATAACTAAAGGAAACGAGCCACTAAATTATAAGAAAAGGATATTTTAATGTACACTTGGTATGAACATATGCTTTGCGCAAATGTAAAGGGTGTTTTTTTTAGATTCTTTGAGTAAATTAATTGTAGCGCCCGCTGTGTGGCATGTGGATAAATTCTGTTGGAACCACATATCATCATTATTAATGCCACGTAACTGAGGTACAAAAAATTATGAATCATGTTGCTATACTGTTCACCATTGACAGTAACATTCTGACCATCATCGTTTTTGAAGACATATGGGCCAATGACTCCGCCAGCCCATAAAGCGCAGCAAACAGTATGTTTCTGTGAATGTAATGATGTTTTGACAAAAACTTGTGGTTTCTCCTCACTCCAAAAGCGACAATTCCGCTTATTTACGTACCCATTCAATCAGAAATGGGCTTCATCGGAAAATAAAATGTTTAATGGAAATTCTAAATCAATTTCAATTTGTGCTTCAGCCCATTCGCCGAACAATTTGCATGCGTTACTCTGGTGTAAGTCGATTCATAATGAAATTTCAAAGCAAACTAAACAAAACGAAACTATCAGTTGTTAAATGGGTGCTCAAATAAAGCAGTGATGCCAACTCAAAGTTGTGACACTATGTACTTTTACATGCACATATGTAATGGGTATTTCATTAAACGCTTCCTATCGCTTCCTAAATACCAGATCCTTTGACTGGTTCTTCAGTTACGAGATACTTTTATACGTATACACACACACCTACACACACATACATGCATGCATCCATACGGACATTTTGGCGAAAATAGTCCGAATCGAAAAAAGCGGATTTAGAAAATTGGGGCAAAATGAGTAAATTCAAAAATAATTCAAAATTGAACGGTAAGAAATAAAAAAAATGTCTCATAGTTTAAAAAATTTTAAAAATCCTGTTTAGTAACATGAATGACGGAGTAGATGCTTGTCTTATTATTTAAGATACGAAACTAAAAAGGGGAACAAAATAATGGATAAATGTACAAAGTTATCTACCCACTGCAAAATATTCCTTATCGCACGATATAAATTTAAAGTTATATCTAAAATGTTCTGCCTCTTATTAATATACTCGTAACATACACTTGGGAAATTTTATTGTTTTTTTTATTGCAAATGTAGAATTACATTTATAGAAAGCAATAAACATTTGTGTATAATGGGTTACTTCACTTCTCTTCTTCTTTTCTGCTATTTTTAAAAACTTGGAGATGAAAGAAAAAAATAAATTGCTGCTGCTTAAGATGTGCAATCTAATCTAATCACTAATATAAGGGCTCTTATAGGCACGATCATCTTTTCAGGAAATTCTTACCCTCTCTTAAAAAGTTTATATTAGTTGTAATTGCTGCCGTGGAAACACACCAGCAGACTGATATTAAGAAATTACATATGTATATGTTTGCATGGCGATGGAAATATTTGTTACCGCAACCATATGAGATTTCCTTGATACAATTACAATAAAACCGCACAAGCACAAACAAACTTTGTATACCAGTATAATCATATATTGTGTATATCTTGCATGTGCCTTTCAATATGGGTTTTGTGAGCGTGTGCTCACAAATGTGGTTGCACTACATTCCTAAAAGAAAAACAATAAATTTTCTCAATATCATAATACTCAGCCGAAGGTTTATTTTTATTTCTTTCATTTTATTTTATGTGTACTCGTATGTTTCTTCTTCAATTTTACAGTCTTGTATGGAAATTCGATTCCAAGCAACAAGACAACCAATCAGTAGCAAGAAGAAGAAACATGAAAATGGTTTGGTTTCATGTCTCCGCTAGTCTCTGCATTTGCTTTATTGAGGTTTTAAACAAGCCTCAGTAATATTTAGTATTTTGCTGGCACAGAAAAAAAATTCAAAGCATAAATAAAATAAATATAAAAAACTTTAAATCTAATTCAATCTAAATCCAAATCCAATGAAATGCAATGCAGCGTAGCACAAAGCAAACACACTCAAACCCAAACTCAATTTTATGGATAAACATATATGCAGCATTAGTTTATTGTGTGTCAACACATACATGCATACAATAAAATAATACTGCAGCATAATTGTAGCAAATATAATGCAACGTATGTATTTAATGGAAACAAATGTGTCAAAGTATGAAAGAAAGCCAGGGAAAAAATTATAAGGAAGCAGCTGTGGAGGGGAAAAGATGAATGAAGAACATTTTAAAGTGAGACTGGATTCACTTAAAAGGTGATTTTCTTTTTGCAAATTTCTTGTTGGCAACACTATTTTGGGCAGCTTAGCTGTTTTGGTGTATCATGTTACTGTTAAACATGTTCAGTTTGGTCCATAATTTCACCGTGAATCGACTTACAAAGGAACAACGTTTGCAGATTATTAAATTTTATTATCCAAATTCATGCTCGGTTAAGAAAGTGTATCCTGCACTTCTTACATTTTATGGTCAGTTTGGGCAACCTTCTGAGGCGGCTACTCGGAATATTGTGACTTAGTTTTGCACCAAAATTACAATATTGAAGATTAAATCACCAACACGCATGCGTATAATGCGGAATTATACAAATATTGCAGCTGTATCCCCAATTGTTGTTGATGACCTTGAATTATGGATTCGGCGCCATTCGCAGCAATTAGACCTCTGTTACTTTTTTTTACCCAAAATGAAAGAGATAAACTTAACTGGCATGTGATTTCAGCAAAACGGTGCCGCATGTCACACAACACGCGAAACAAAAGCCCAATTGGAAGGCGAGTTCGGTGAACAGTTTATTTCACGTTTGGGGCCGGTTAATTGGCCGCCTATATCGTGCGATTTGAAGCATTAAGACTATTTATTGTGAAGCTATGTTAAACCTCATGTCTAAAGAGACAAGTCCGCAAAGGTTAAAACACTGAAAGACAATAGTGGAGAATTAAATCGTGAGATACCGGCCGATATGTTGGCGAGAATATGCCAAAATTGGACCCATCGTATGAACTATTCCAGGCGTAGACGCGGTCAACAGTTTCATGAAATCATCTTTAAATAAAGACTTCGTACATTTCTCCAAATTTTATGCATTTTTTATATAAATCAAAACCGAAAGCTCTTAAAAAATTACCGTTTATATATTGTGTCCATACGGAACCCTTCCTGTGCGAGTCCCAGCCGCACTTAACTGAACTTATTTCCCTTAATGTACCTTGACACTAGAATGTCATTGAAGAAGCAATTGTGTCCTTAGTTATGAAAGTGCTCTAAGTCATATATTTCTTTCGACGAGATATTTAGTAGTTTACATTTGAACAAATTAAAAAATATTTTTATATTTTGCAAAATTTTAATTTAGAGTTATGCTAGTCACGATTTATATAAATTTATTTAATACTTTTTTAAGATTAATTTTTAATATTTCGAAGCAAAAATGCACATGACTTAGACCACTTTCATAATTAAGGCTACAATGATATTTGATATTGTTTGTGTCTGACGTCTGCATTGGCTTATGTGTCTGTGTGGTTGTATATTTCTTAATAAGCTGAAAGTACAATATTAAATTGCCCAAGAAGAAAGCCTAAATTATTTAGTTGTGAAAAAGATCGAATGTAAAATGTACAAAGCCATCGTATATTTCTGAAAAGGACGACTTTCATCTGCATTGCCTTGTATGTTGGAGTTAATTGGTCAAAATAAATGTATCAGTATTTGCAATTTCTTTTTCATGCCACAGTAATTTTTGTAATAATATTTCAAATGATCATATAATCGTATCGTTCCTTTATCTTTAAGCAAACATTAAATTTCGCTTATAAAATTTCGTACTCACAAGAAATTAATGATGCTACCATAGGTAAACATTAACCTAAAATTATTTCAGCCACTGTTCAATCTATTCAGCACCAAACACATTATTAAATGTTACATTTTGTATTAAGTTCATGCCCACATGTTGACTCAAACTCATAAAATACTATAAAATTTACACAATTTACTCATATAAGTGGAAGATTTCTTTAGTGTACATTTTATTTACTATTTGCTGCAAATATAATAATAAAAAAAAATATGTTTCAAATTTGATTGTAACGAAATGTTATTAGCCAAGATGAATGAATGAATGGCTACGCCAACAAATTTTCATCCTGCTGAAAGGCGGACTATTTAAAAGAAACAGGTGCCAATCTGACAATTTAAGTTATTACAATTTTACCTCTCTCTTTCTATCTCTCTATCTCTCTCTCTTTCGCACTTTACACAAACTTAAACTAGACAACTAACTCGAAAGCTGACAGGATTTGTTCTGGACTAAACCAACTGCTGCTCCTTTTTGGGCAGATAAAAACAGACAATTGTTGGACAGACAGGCGGACGGATGTTATTCGTTTTGGCATATTTGTTACAGCTGTAGTAGTTCTTAAGTTATTGAGTTGCCTAATCGACAATATAAATAAAATTTAAACCGAATATTTACAAAATCCTTGTAGCACAAAAGACAACTGAAAAGCAGTTCTCTCCTCTCCTCAATTGCTTTTGTGGGAACATGAGTTTACATACGAGTGCTAGAGACTATAAAACATTAAATACACATAAAATTCCTAGTGAATTTATTATTGTTATTACTGCTTGCTTGCCTATATCCACATTAAAATTAGTTCATCAATATGTGAAATAGTTACAATAAATCGGTTGCATATCTGAAAAATATAAATACTTATGTGAAAATCTCATAACTTCAATCATTAAAATACTACAAAATGGAAATTATTGCGAAGCCAAAGTAGCAAGCACCTGAAGGCAATAAAACAAATAATATATATCAATATTAATTTATTAATATTTGTGCTAACTATTTCTGCTTAGTTTCTATAACAATTCGTTAATGCTGGTTTCCTTGAAATTCTTGTATGATTATGAGATTGGAAGATTAAATTAAATAAAATTAATATATTAGTGCATGCAATGAAAAGCATCTCTACTTCCTTTTATGCGAAAAACTAAAATACTCTATAAATATAAATAAAAAGGCACATGCGTATCGACGTATCGTATATTGACTGTCTCTCATACTTACAGTCTTAATATTTTTATACTCAGACTATGAATATTTAGTCGGACAAAAAATATATACGCATGATATCCGGGATATTTGTTCATCATTCGCATACATTTGTGTATATAAAGTGTAGTGGAGTGGAAAATGTTTGATTGTTTGAAAACATGCTTTATATGTGTGTGTATGTAAAATAGCCCTGTATATGTGCATGTGCAGCCGATTAATAGTCAGAGTAGTTTTATACTAATGCGTATGAATGCAACTTATACCGTCTATAAATTTTAGTTACAGTTGTTTGTGCTGCATAATTTAAAAAACATATATATAAACATAGTTCTTGGATATATTTTTCAGTTTTAAATTAAAGCGTGTGTTTGCATATGAAAGTATTTTTTATTTTTTAGCTGTGCGCATTCGTTGTTGTTCGACGGCCAATACTCAAATGATAACTTTTGTTATTCTTTTTTATGAATATGAGATTGTAAAATTGTGCAATGGTGCACATTTGTCAAAATATATTATTTTTGGTGTTGATAATAACTTCTCTCGTTGCTTATTCAGCTTTCTCAGGTATCGCACTTCAAGTGTTGTTATAGATGAGGTATCATCAAACGAGCTCAAGTAATATTCAGGTATACGAAAAGTCTCCGTTCTTCTTTCTCCTACTCTGTTTATAATTTTATAAATAAACTTCTAAGTCAAACTTCACATGCTGTCTACTCTTTTTGTACGAAAAGTATGAATTATTATTTAATATCAAAAGCCGAATGGGGTTATGCGAATAGATTTAATTTCAACGCTTAAAGACCCAATATTGCTGCTCTATCTGCACTTATGTTAAGAAATATTAAGATAGTTATGAAAGTTAAGGAATCCAAAGTTCTTGAGTCAATTTCCCCTCCGATTTTGAAAAAAATTAAGTTAAAAAAAACTGCAGGAAAACTTCTCCAAATTAAAAAAACAAAATTGAAAATCGGTCGGTAAATGAAAGAGTTACATATGTGTAGGTTGGTGGGGGGGGGGGGAAGATTTGAAAACCTAGGACCAAAATGCAAGCAAACCTTTTCAATGAAAAGAATTTTGCAAATCGCTTTACAAATGACAGATTTATGCAAGGCGGAGTCCATTTCCTCCTCCAATTTTGGAATACAACATTAAGGACTAAACTACAGGCAAACCTTTTTAAACCAAAAAAAGAATTTTAAAAATCGGTTCACAAATGACAGTATTATGCATAAGGGGAGCAAGTTTCCCCTCATACAATGCGTTAAAATAAAATTCGTTTTTAGCCGTATTTTTCGTATGTGGAACAAATGAGCTACAGAGATCTTTCCTGTCACTTTCAGTTTAAACCGTATATTCACAGACACTTCCCTCTACTGTATGCTGCGCACCACAAACTTTTATCCCAGTTTCAACACAAAATATTATTAGGCTTACTTGAGTGGATTGGTTTGTAATTTTAATAAATTCTATAAAAATATGATTTATTTCGGGACTTTTTGAGTGAAAATATTTTTGGCTAAGTAATCTTTGAAATGATTTGGAAAATTCTAACGATGTTAAATAAAAAGGAAGTTAACTCATGTATGAGCATTTAAAACTATTTTTAAAATTTGTTTGAACCTTTGAAAAAGTAAAAAAACTTAAGCAAACGATGGTAACTTTGAAAAGGTAAAGAAACTGGTGATAAGGTATCATCGAATCATCACTGGAAAAATTAATTGTGACATACAACTATAAATATCTTTCATTTACATTTCACACAAACCTACACCCGTGGTCATTATTATAGCAATCGGCCAGGCCCCACGCTGTATGAGCTGACGTTTACACATGCTTCTAAAAAAATTTCATTGCTACTTTCTCTTCATTTAAATTCGCTATTAAAAAGTAATTAAATTAATAGTTCATTTAATATAAAAAAGCTGAATACTTTTACTTAAAATTTTCGGTTTTTTTTCGAATATTATCAGCCATCAGACCACGGAAATAAAACAAAAGATCTTTCAGCTGGTTAATCTTAAGCTACCAGCAGGACAATTGCTTTTATTGTTTGCTTTTGCATTTTGGTATGCACATATTTGTTTTTAATGATTTAATTATTTGTTAAAATAAATAAAGAAAAAACTATTGAATTGAATGCTTTTAAAATGTGAGAAAACTCTGCCAGGCAGTTAATAAATACACTTTTATTATAAAAAACAGAAAATATAGTGACAAATGGCACACAACTGAATGCTTCAACCTTTTGTTCACAAAATAATATATATTTATTTTTTCTCATTTGTATTTTAATTGAATATTTAAAAATTATTGCTCTTAAATGAAAAAAAAAAACTACAAATTTAACAAGAATAAAAGCTTGGTACTTAATATTTTAAGAGCACTACATCAAATACTCTACACAGAAGTTTAAACTTTGTTGAAGTATTTGACTTTTTACTGAAAGCAACATTTTGACATGTGCTACCTTTATTTATTTAAAGTTGCACTTTCCAGAAAACTCTAACGTTTGGCAGTCTTAATTGGTATGCTAAACCAATTAAGTAAGAGTACAAGTTCTTTTTATATGTCCATTATTCAAAATGCAGAGATTATTCTTATATATATTTAAAAAAAATTGGCTTTTTTCTTGTCTTTATGATTTTTTTTTCATTTGGCCATAGTATTTGTTAGCTTTAGAATAACAGAGAAATTTGTTTAAAAAAAATTGTACAACAGAAACGGAACTTAAATTATTAAAAACTTAGTTTGTTCTTTTTTTGTGGTTTAAAAAAAAAATAAACAGAACCAACATTTTAGGATAAAACTGTAATCAAATCATGGAAGAACTGAAAAATTCACGTTTACTCTAACAGTGACTACTGGTGTTTATAGCCTATAATATTTTACGGTATTGTACTCAGTTCATACATTTGTTTATACATCTGACTGCCTGCCAGCCTTTAATGCATATTTTAAGTTGAACAACTACTGTTCATGTTGGTTAAGCCCATAACAATTATTACCCAGCGATAAATAGAAAAAAATAGGCCTCCTTTAAGGGTTTTTTATCAGACATAAGGACTTCTGGTCCTATTTAATATTCTATTATTTTTTACATGCCTTCCATGCTTTCTAACTCAAGAGGCCTACTTGAGCCTACTTTACTATGTCTGTGAAAAATATTTCATATTCAATTTATTTCCCATTATTTTCTTTTCTAACGGCGTACGATTAAATTAATGCATTGTTTGTGGGCGGCGGAGGCTGTTTGCCGGCTCACAGATGGTCGGCTGTGTTCTCTGGTTTGTGCTCATGTGCGAAAAAAATACAAAAACAAATTGAGCGATCCTTCTTATTGTATTTGTTTTGTTTTTGTTTCACTCACTTCAAAGAACGAAACAAAGCAAAATCAAACAATTTGTTTCGTTTATTTTCGTAGTCTTCTTTTAAGTGTACAAAGAAATCGAAACAAAAATAAATTTATAACTGTAATAGTGTCGATTATTTTTGTTGTGGAAATTACATCTTAACTCCCCTATCGCGCAATAATTAGCATAGCTATAATTTTTTTTTATTGCTGTAAAAAATTTTCATGCTCATCGAATTTGTATGAAGAAGCCAAATAAATACCAGAATTTGACGGCGCGTTATGTAGTGAAGTTGACTGCTAAGAAAATGTTTTTTTTATTGTTCAAAAGTATTTCTATTTGTGGGTGGAGTTAACATAGCTTTTCATGACATAACCTTGACACTTTCATATGGTGGGTATGGTTAACGCTGAGCGCTATTAAGCCTAAAGGTGCCGCTTTTATTTAGGTATGGCTGTTACTTAAAAAATAAATATACATTTTTTTTAGTTAAATTGCTTTTGAATTAAAAGAGATATGAAAGCAGGTACTCAGCATTTTTTTTATTGTCTGGCCTAGCAAAATTTTAGAATTTTGAAATTTTAAAAATTTGTCTGAAAGTTACAAGCTGTACAATAATTTCGACTTTCAGGCAATTCCATTCCATGCTTTAGAAGTTCCACACATGTTAATGCTTTTGTCTTATTTCACACCACTTTCTCTCATTTCAATGCGCATAAGTAGTGAAGCCTTCGAAATCAGTTATAATTTTGTAAAGAACTAAATATTCCTTTTTAAGTCTTATTGAAAAAAAAAAAAAAAATTTAGGAATTATTTAAAATTATTTGCTATTATTTTCTCTAAAAAAAGACAACTACGGAAATAAAAAGCACGCTTATATGCAAACACACGAATTAATTTTAAAACGAATATGTATAATTTAAAAAAACTAACAACTTTGTTCATACACATTTCTTATACTATAATTTATAGACTGTATGAGCTACAAACATACTTATAAATATAAAAATACTCTGGGTAATAAATGGCTGCATATGAGTATATACATGAAACATGTTCTCTCATATTTTCCATTCAATTTTATATACACAAATGTATGGATGCGGTGGCGTGATTCAATATCCCGAGCATCATGCGTATATTTTTTTGTCCGACTAAATATCCATATTCTAAGTATTAGCATACTCCGACTATAAGTATGATAGACAGTCAATGCGCTTGATACGCATGTGCCTTTTTATTTGTAGTTGTAGAATATTTTAGTTCCGCATACAACGAAATAGAGATCCTCTTGTATGTTGGAAACGGAGTTGTTTGAGAGAAAAAATGTGATCGTATAAATGTTTGCATTATAATTATGATTATACGCAGTTTTTAAAATTAAGATTATTTCGTACGTAAAAGTATAACAAAAATTTAACTTATTTTTAAAGCTTTTGTTCGAATAATAATTAAAAATATTTTTTTTATTCATTTGGTAGTTTGAATAAAAGAGTATTTGCTTTTAAACACCAAACAACCATGTGTTTTTTGTTTTAATTTTTAAGTAAAAAACAAATACTTTTTTTTATTCATACTACCCATTATTACTAAAACTTTTTTGTTTAATATATATATATATATATATATATATATATATATATATATATATATATATATATATATATATATATATATATAATATATAATTATATAATAATTATATATACATATATATATATATATATATATATATATATATATATATATAATATATAATTATATAATAATTATATATACATATATATATATATATATATATATATATATATATATATATATATTCAATATATATATATATATATATATATATATATATATATTCAATAATGTTTGTCAACTTCCCATAGTGCAGAGGTAAGAAACTGTTGCTCAACACTGTTTAGCTTCATGTGCAACTGTCAGTCGTAATTAATAATTTATTTTGTTGCCACCTCCTTTCTTTTACTTTTAAATAAGCAGCTTTTATTTAAATGGATTGTTTGCATCTTTTAATATTATTCCTTGCGAAAGCGCATTTTAAATAGTTTTTATTAGTGTAGTTCTGTTGAAAAGCATAATTACTAAGTTTTATATTAATAAAAAGAAATTAAACTAAGAGCTAAAAGTGAATTATTACTTTTTTTGCTGTTTGAAGAGTTTAACTGAAGTCGCGGGAATTTTTTTTTTGTAGACAGAAATAAACAGACAAATGATAATTTGAAATATTGTTTGCATTAAAAATAAAATCAATTGAAGTACACATCATATAAACGACTCAAAAAAATTCCTCTACGTTCGCTCAGAATGTTTTTTCTGCTTTGGAAGCTACAGAATTGCCTTAGTAAATAATAATTTTTCCGCAATAATTTCAATTGAAAATTAAAACATACGAGTATTAATATATATCCCTGAAGAAGCACGTTGACTACAAAACCGAAGGTCCTAGGTTTGAGCTTAGTTCTGACAGAGATTAAATAACAACACCACGCATTTTTCTGATGTGCATTAGTTTAGTGTCCCTTTGTGTATCAGTTGTTGTAAGAAAGTTAAATTGATGAAGGCATAGGCACTGGTAACTGAACTACACTGGGAATGCTAATCAGAGCGCCCTTCTTCATCGGTATTTTGTAGCAGAATCATCGGTGAATAAAATAACCAATTAAGTGGTTACTACTCCAACCACAGCTTCGAAAATTTAACACACCTCGTTGACACCAGAGGCGCTACAACATTACGTTATTAAAAAAGCACAAAAAGCAGAGTTGCAAAAGACTGAAGCTTTCCTCTATCTCTTCCTTCACCATCTGTACTAAGTGTTACTTCTCTTTGTAAATTTATTTTTAATGTTTAAAAAAATTTACTATATACATAAATATAAATTATTTATTTATTTATTTGTTATTATAATTTTTTAAAACAACATATCTTAGGCCCAAATATGAAAAAGAAACAAATCAAATTGAAAGATCAAATAAATAAGAACTTGACAAGATAGTTGAAATAGAACTTTTAAGGTATGGTCACACTTGGGCAAACATTTGCCCAAAAAACGTAACCCCTAAATCTTAATGAAGAAGTTTTCAATTCACAGACATGTTTGTTAAGTTAAATAGTTTCCAATAACGTTGGATTCTAAGACATTGTCTATACGTTGTTTATGAAACTGTTTAACTTAAGAAACCCGTATCTGAATCAAAATGTTTTTCACTAATATTTAGTGGTTACGTTTTTTTGCCTAAGTGTGACCATACCTTTAGAAATGTAAATAAGAAGTTTATTCTCTCTCTGAGAACTGTAAGACTTCGATAGTATTACAAGAGTAACGCCCATATATTGATAGTTTTTCTTCTTTTTTGATAGTTAACATTAGTATAGCAATATTTTTTTTTTTTTAAATTTGCAATCTTTTGATAGTGACACCTCTACATCTGCAATCTTTTTACACAAAGTTGTGAAAGATTCAACTCTATTTTTTTCCTTTGCTGTAATTGTACATTTAACAAATATTTTTTTTTTATATTTACTTGTTTTTACAAAAAAATAAACTAGTACTTTATGATATTGAATCAAATATTTTCACAGCGTACACTTCCAAATAAAACAACAAAAAACTACAAAATTAATTAATTAAGTGCTACAGAAAAAGTTTAACATTTCTAAAAAACACTTTATTTTCCTTAAATACACATACACAGCAAAAAATGCCATTTATAAAGAAATATTAAATAAAATTCTACATAAAACAAAGAAAAAAAAAAAGAAATACAGAAAAAAACCTTTTAAACGCAAAAGTTTGCAATTCACCATTTTAACGCAATTTGAAACACCTGCTGCATAACTATTGCAACAAATTGTAAAACTACTGCTCAAACTGGCAACAAAAATAAGACAAACCTTTTGCTTTGGCATATTCTATTTTTATATATTTTTTTTTTTTGCAACAAACACAAAAGTGCAATTCATAACTTTAAAATGCCTTTTTACAAAATATTTGCTACAATATAAATGTGTGAGGGGGAAGGGGGACAATAGACTGCTATAGCAATATTCCCAGCTTAACTTTGCGTTGCTGGTGAAACCCGTAAAATAAATTTTTACAAATTATGAAACGCACTTTATTAGTGTTTATGGTGCAAAGTGAAAAACAAAGTTTGTACTCTGTCATAAGCCGCAGCGAATAAGGAATGAGCTATTAAAAAATAAATGGAAAATATGGAGAACGCCATGAAAACTTTTGCAAGTCATACCGCTAAACATTTACGTATAAAACGTATTTACATATATGTAGACGTACACATCTATTTTTCTTTAGTATTATTGCTTGTAAGGAACTGAACCGACTTTTCTTTAGTTTTAAGAGACTTAACAAAAAGGAGGTTATCAATTATTTTATATTTTTTTTTACATCATTCATTCTAATTTCTTTTTTTCTGAGAAGGTATAGCCTACATTTAGTTTAATTGTGAAAACAGTGGGCAGAAACCAGGGCATGATAAAAGTATCATTTTAAGTACTCTTTGAGTATTGAACGTTAAACAACTATGAGTGCGTACAGCACAAAATAAAATAGCACGCTTATATGCAAACATACGCATTAATTTTAAATCGAATACGTATAACTATAACCATCTAACAACCATATTTACACACATTTCTTAAACTACGCAGCACAAACAGCTATAACTAAAATGTATAGACTGTATGAGCTACACTCACATAAAAATACTCTGACTATTAATCGGCTACATATGCGTATACACATGCGTATATTTTATTTCCACACACATATAACGCATGTTCTTAAACAGCCACACACATACTAACACATTCTCAATTCCATTTTATATACTTATGCTGGCGAATGATAAATAAATAAATATTCCGAGTGTCACGCCTAAAGTTTTTTGTCCGCCTAAATATCCATACTCTGAGTATATGCATACTCCGCCAATAAGTATGACAGAAAGTAAACACGCTTGAAATGTGTCTTCTTTTTTTTATTTGTGGTTGTAGCATATTTTAGTAGCAAACGATGTAGAGATGTTCTTGTATGTTGGAATCGGCTATAGTAATAGTTGGAGATTATGATTATACGCAGTTACTTAAATTAAGGCTTTATATCTTTGTCTAGCAGGAACACGACCGCAAAATTTTTGTCTTTGGTTTTACGATTTTTGCTAACAATATGTGGCTAAGTTTTAGCTACGGTAAAGCTTAACAACTTTTCAATACAATCTGAACGTGAAATCTTTGAATGAAGCGGATATGCGCTTGATTATGCTCGGTTTTCAAATATTTACATACATTTCATACGACCATCTTCCTAGCAATATTAAAAACTATACGAGTATATACTTGAATGCTTTTATTAAAAATCATTCTGCTTATTATAAAATTAAATATTTAACATTTGGTTGTTTTAAAAGTTCTCCATGTTATTACAGCGTACTGTACGTTTTAACAGCAACTACTTCGAAATAGTGATTTTATTGCTGTAGTGCATTTTAAAATTGAATATATATATAAAAAATAAATAGTTTTACTTTTGTATTCTTGGTAGAAAAACATATAAAATACACATGTTTCATCGGTGTAGCTGAAATAGTTTTTAAACGTGGCTGCGTATGTGTAAACACACATACACACACACACACATCCATAACAATGTATTGATAAAACTTTTTTTACGTACGTAGTTTGCTTTAAAATAAAATATGATTCATGGACTTCCTGAAACTATAAACATTCATAAAACGCAACAACAACACATTTTCATTAAATTTTATACAAACTTTAAAAGGGAATTTTAAAATAAAGTCTGAGTCTGGTAAAGGAATTATTGAAACAATACATTTTTTGTAATACGAATGAGTGTAAAAAGTGATTTTTGCTTAATAGAAAAAATATTAACGCCCTAATTCCGTAAGAAGATTCAGGACGTTTTTGTTTGAAACTACTTTTGAGTTCTTGTTTTTGAATTCTCTAAATTATTTTCTTCAAAAACGGTTGTTGTCTTTGATAATGAAAAATAAAAATATTATTACCATGTTTTTAAAACATAAAAATAAAATTAAAATATCATACAGTAGTTTGAAAAATATTTGAAAAAATATGTATTGGATATAATGTTTAGAACAAAATCAGAAAGCAAATACATGAACCTTTTACCATGGACAATAAATAATAATTGTTTTAAAGAATCACAACTGCGGCTTTTTTTCGTCCATAGACAAGACGATACAAATTTCGAACAGATTTAGGGCATAAAAGTTTTTGATTTACTTTATATGAAAAACAGTAAGATAAATAACTTTAGTTTATAATAAAAGTTTTTGATTTACTTTATATGAAAAACAGTGTTTAAAAGCATTTGAGTTCGATAAGAATTTGCATGCGTTGTGGAAATAGAAACATATTTATATAAACTGTTTCTTTAAAGCAAGTTATATTATAAAATTCATGTTTAGATTTTTTTTTTTAGTCTGGAACTAAATAAAGAGTGTTACTTTTATTATTTGTAACGTTACGTTACAATTGCCCTTAATAACCGTAAACATTCACTTCTATTGACGTAAGTATACAACAGCTGCTAATACCCGCAGCGAATGTACACAAACCAAAACAAAATAAGACCATAAACACTCGCACATAAGTTTGTCAGCGATCAAACAAGTTTAAAGTATCTTGTAATTCTCATTTGGTTGAGGTTTTCTTTAGCATAAGAGATCAAGGTTAGGAAGGAGTGGTATTACGATTCTTTACTTGAAGCCGAACGATATCCGAAGCGTTATAGGGTTCGTAACAAATAATGATGATTACAACTCAAAAAATATTCATAAATAAATAGTCCTAATTTTTGTACCTAAGTTTAATCATACTTAATTGTAGAGCAAACATTTCGTATGCTTGCATATTTTCTCTCAAGCAACTATAACTTTAGCCGATTCCCACGTACAAGAGCATATCTATTTCGCTTAAAAATAAAAAAGAACATGCATATCAAATGCATTGACTACTTTTACACTTACAATCTGGGTATTTTTTTTTTTTTGAAGATGACGAGACGACGGCACACATTCTTTGTGAGTGTGTCGTCTTATGTAACAGTAGAAGGCGTATTTTTCATTCTGAGTTTCTGTGTTCAGATGATATTAGGCGGGCTTCTCCAATATCTGTGCTCACTTTCATAAGGAGAGTCATACAGAGATTGATTTAATTTAATTTACAGATCTATGGCACAGAAGATCCCTCAGGTGTCGCAGTGTCAGTCTTTGGACCAGATCTTCCCCCTATTCTAATCTGGGTATTTTTATACTCAGGCTATGATATTTATTTATCATTCATGTATATAAAATAAAATGCAAAATATGAAAATGTGTATGTGTGGCTTTATGTGCGTGTGTGTTAATAAAATAGCCCTTATATACGCATGTGTAGCCGATTAATAGTCAGAGTATTTTTCCACTCATGCATTTGAGTGTACCTTACACAGTCTATAAATTTTAGTTATAGTCGTTTGTGCTGCGTAATTTAAACAATGTGTGCAAATTTAGTTTTTGGATATGTATTGGCTTTAAAATTGATGTGTGTTTGCATATGAGCGTGTTGTTTATTTTTAGCTGTATGCATTCGAAATTGTTGGCCGTCAACAATACTCAAAGGGTACTTAAAACGATACTTTTGTCATTCTCTGATACGTAATATATTAATCAAATAGTAAGTCTATTGAGATATAAACGACTGTCTTACCGAACCGACTACATTCTAGCAAAAATAAAATACTTGTGTGCATATAAATCATGGTTCCAGCTTTTTAAACAGAAATTATTCAGGAATCGAGAAAATAATTCAGAAATCAAAAAGCACTTTTTACAGATTTGCAAAAATCTTAAATTTTATTTAATTAACAGTAAGTAATTTAGAAAATAACAATGCCATCCAAACTTATGTTTTTTCCCCTTGTTTCTTATATAACTGCTTCATTTCAATATCTAATTGTAATTATTGGCAGCAAGATTTTATTTTAATTTATTATTTTGCTGTAGTCCTAAATGTAATTTTTCTTTTCTTTTGCTAAGTTGAAATAAGCAAAGATTTTATCTTTACTTTTTTTCCCCACAAGTCATAAAAATTTAGCCAGTTTGGCGCTAGAGCACCACACAAAATAAAGTGTCACGAAAAAGGAAAAATATATTTATTTGAAAAGATAAATAATAACCCAATAAAGAGAAAATGACAGCCAACACAAGTTAAATGTATTTTTTAAGGGTTTTTTTCAACTTTAACGTAATTTTGTCTAATTGCAAAATAAAGGAAAATAAATGCTTTGAAAAAGGCTAAAGTTTTTTTATTTAACTGCAATTTATTTATTTTAAAAATAATGCCAAAATAATATGAAATAAAGGAACAATTTTGTCACTCATTATTTCACAGTTGGAAGCGTTAAATGCGAAAAAGTAACGAGAATACGTTAAATATTTTCTTTTAGATTTCTTTTGCAAACTTTTTAATATAACTCAGTGTTGCCATTTCCGTTTTGGGAAACAGCTGCCCATACAAACATTTAATAGTTATAATGGGTGTTTTTTATTGTGGTATAGAACTTTAAGTTGGCATCACTTTTTTAACTGGCGGCCATTTTGTCAGCTGTCAAGTGATTAATATTTAGTTTGGTTTGCCATTTCATCATGAACAGGTTGACAAAAGAACAACGCTTGCAAATCGTGCAAATTTATTTCGAAAATAATGGTTCAGTTCGCGAAGTTTACCGCAAGCTCCGTCCATTTTATGGTCGACATAATCGTCCATCAGAGCAATTAATTCGGTTAACCGGTCAATTGGCCACCAAGATCGTGTGATTTGACACCATTGGATTATTTTCTTTGGGGATATGTGAAGTCGCTCGTCTACGCCAACAAACCAGAAACGTTAGGGGACTTGGAAGCCAACATTCGTGGCGTTATTGCCCCATATGCTCGAAAAAGTGGTTGAAAATTGGACCTGTAGAATTGGCTTTATTCGAGCCAGCCGCGGCGGCCACATGCCCGAAATCATATTTAAACGTTAATGGCATAAAATTATCCTTCCAATAAAGCCAAATTGATGGACATTAAAACGATTTTCTTGTGTTTTATTTCAATTCGAAGTTCTATACCTCTAAAAAAACACCCTATATCTTATGAAAGGCTGGTACAGAGTTCAGATTCCCATAAAAACTGTTTGTACAAAAACTCACGGGAATTCAGGTTAATAAATTTCTTTTAAAAAAATATCCGTTTGCTAGTACGGACTTCTAGAAAAAAGGTACACACACAATTCATATTAAATTTTCAAGAATTCTTGTTTAATTTAAATAATTTTTTTAGTGTGTTTTTTTTTAAGTAACACTCAGGCAACAAATAGCTACTAATATTAGTAGGTGCTACCTTCTTTAGGAAAAGGATAGTGATATTGAAGACAGGTGGTGAAGGAAGAGATAGTAGAGGAAAGCTTCATTCTTTTACAACTCTGCTTTTTTTTCTAGTGCAGTGTCGCTTCTTTTTAATAGTGCAGTGTTGCAGCTCCTCTGGTGTTAAATGAGGCGTATTAATTTTTATTTTTTGAAGTTTTGTTTTAGTAGCCATTTTATTGATTATTTTACTTCGCTGACAATTATGATACACAACGAAGGAGGAGGTATCTGCTGAAGTTGGTATAGTTCAGTTACCAGTGACTATGCCTTCATCACTTGAACTTTCCTACAACAACTGATTAAAAATTAACACTAATGCACATCAGATAAATGCGTGGTGTTGCTATTTAATGACTGTTGGATACCGGGCTCGAACCCAGAACCTTCGGTTTATAAGAATGTACATATGTTCTTTTTTTTTGGTGCCAATGCCATTTCATCAGTGGACTTCAACAGAAGTTCCTTATGCTTGTATGAAAATTCCCAAAAATGGGAATTACTACATATACAAACATAGCAAGCCAAAGCTTCAACAAAATATTTTTCTTATTAAATTTTGAAGCTAAAAATATTTATTTATTGTTGGTTAAGTAAGTCGAGATGCATTTTGTTAATGCTTAAACATCACAATTTAAACTACACTTTGAAAACCCCCCAGAAAAACTATCAATAAATGATTGAGATTTGCAAAGCAAAACTACAAGCACAGTAGGGCAAAAAACTAAAAAAAATATATAGAAATATAGAGTTTAATATTCGTTAATGCACTAACAATACCAAATTTTTATTTTACCTATTCAGTGAAATATTTTTTTATTATTAAAAATACTATTATTAAATCCCTTCAATAAGAAATTTCAATGCATTTTTAATAAATTTTATTTTTTTACTGAATAAGTAAAATAATAATTTGGAATATTAACAAATGTTAAACTTAAGTGTAACAATTCCGAAAAAACGAGTATTATTAAGCATATCGCTAGCTAAAATGCAAAAACACGTAACTAACAAAAATATCATTTTACGGGAGAAGCAAAAAACTGAAAAATAAACTAAACAAACTTATAGAGAAGTCCCCTTCTTTTTTGTTAATGAAAGCGTAATTTTTGATCGCAGAAGTGTTGAATTTTGTCTAGATATGTAGATTTTAAATTTTTTGGTAGTTACGCCTTTTTGCATTTTAGCTAAGGATATGCCGCTTATTTTATTTTTAAAGTTTGATAAAAAAATAATAAATTTTTTTAAATAATTAAACGCCAAACATCTTCGTGATATTGCTAACAAGGGAAGCAGACATTGGGTAAGATCCTGGACAGACTAACTCCCAGCTCAGCAGCAAAAATTGATTTAAATAAATTTAAGCTTTATAAATTTAAACTTCACGTACTTCTGTTAAAGGAATTTAAGTGTGTATATTAAATTTTTGCAATTAATTGCAACTGCATTCATTAATCGCTTTAATCTACAAAATTGTATAAAATAACTAAAATATGTTTTTTCTATACAAAAAAAAAAAAAAATCTTTGAAATTTAAGTTAAATAATAACCAAATTTTTTTTTGGCTGAAAAAAAAATTATAAATAAATTGATACTTTGCTTAATTACACTGCAAATAGAATAATTAAAAACTCCTATTATTTGAATTTATTTTCTATATTAAATTTGAATAATATTTTAATTTGACCAGTACAAATGTTTGGATGTATTAATTACGAAAGCTAATTATTAAATTTTAACTAAATATGCGCTATGCTCTGCCGTTAAGTGCTGGCATGGAACTTTAAACATAAATATTTTTGAAAATATAATTCAGTTGAATAAAAACACAAGCAAATACAGAGATCATTATTTATAATTTACTTTTTATTAATTATTACTTTTAAAGCGAATTCAATCAGGTGACCTAATTTCAGCAGATGATGGTCAGCTGTTTTTCTCTGCTGCTGAAATCAAGCAAAATGTTTGTGAATTTTTTGATACCCAACACTTAACAATTTTTAGTGGTGAGTATAAATATACTACACCATTTTGCACATGCTACACAATGCAAGATCATTTGCACAATATTGTGAATTCGGCTAACGAGTTCACGTTATTGAATTCGCTTTGGGGTTTAAGGAAATGCATAACTGCTTTACATTTTAAAGCAGTATTTTAAATTATAAAATTTTCTAATTTTTACTATTATATATTTAACCCCCATAATCATAAAATTTAAAATGAATTTGAAACGTATTTTATTTCAAATTTTTCTAAAATGGATTTCAAATTCATTTTATTTTTTTTATGAATATGGGAGTAAAGCTTTAAAATATATTTCACTTATGCATAATGCAGTGCAGGATTATGATGAATTTAATTTAGACAACCAAAAATAAAAATTCCAACAGAATCTAATAACAAATAAATATTTAGTGATAATATTTGAATTAAATTTTGCATAATTACCATTAAAATAAAAATGTAGTTTATTTTTAAGCACTATAAAGGTTATTAAATTTTATTTTATAGTTTGTTCGTTATTAGCTATTAGTTTGATACGATAATCAGTACGATTTAATTTAAAAATGTAAATAAAGTCATTTTAATTGATTACAGAAAAATTGTTATTATACAATTCAGCCACTAAAGCTTTTAGTTGGAAATTAGAGCATTTTATATAAACTCAACAAAATATTATAATTAGTGTTAAAGTACTATTTAAAGCCATTAAATTTTTAATTAAGCAAAAACAAACAGGATTTAGTCTTTCATTGCAAAAAAAAAAAATTAAAAACAAATTTTACTGCAAAATCTTATGCAGAGAAAAAGCCAGACTCGAAATCCATATAAATAATAATAATAATATCTTCAACAAATTTTTTTTAATAAAAAATAGCTAGAATAATAGATTACTTAGATTTTTGAAGAACTGTTAAATTTTTATGCCACCATGCATGCACTCTGACGCCTTGAAAACTCATTTAACTGAATCAAATACCTTGAGATCAACGCCATACTCGTACAAATCGTTATATAAATTCAAAAAAGGCTTAAGTTACATTTAAAATATTTAACAGAAGCAGCAATACACATTATAAGTTTAAGTGCATTTAGTTCTCAGTGGTTTTTTTTAAATTTCGTTAATGAATTCGATATTTTTGGGCATACTCATATAAAAATATTGTTAGTAGATGGAGTTTATATAATTACATCATAATCAAGCAAAAAGACGATTTTGAACTTTTTGTAAGTTACGATGTTTTTGAATTTATATGACGAAATGCTTGGTTATTTATTAATACGTACACAGTTATCATTCTCTTATTTCTTGACTTATTTTCACTGCATGCAACATTTTCATCTCCCTCTCTCGTTCACTCTTTTTTTTTACCCCTTCCATCATTTATTGGTTTGTTGATTGATTTACGTATCTTCGACTTGTTTGTTTATGTCATTTAAAAAGCACTCACGTACAGAAAATGATTTAATTTATTTATTGTTGACAAAAATTTATTTGTCAATAAAATATTTCATTGATTATTTTATAGCACGCATACAGTTAAATACAGAAAATTGCACACAGTTATACAAACAGAGACCTCCACCCTGGGATAAATATCCACACTTGTTTACAAAAAACAAGAGAAAGTGTTATTTATTGATACACATTAACACACACAGTCAGCCGCACGCATGTTTGCAAAAATGTGGCATAACCCAGCAAAATTTAAGAAAGCAATTTAACTTATTGTACAAATTTATGAAATTGTAGTTTCAAACATAATGCGGCCTTCTCTTTGGTCTCATAAAATTAAAATTTAGTAGACGGTTTTTTTTTAAATACAGAGAGCGAAAATCATTTCACTGGTGTATTTTTGGCAACAACAAACTCTCTTTTGAGGCATCTGGACACAAGCAACATGTTTTTGGCGTAACATTTTTGCCATCCATCATCATCATCCATCTCATTTTATATGACAGATATCACGCTGATACCCTTCCACAATTTTATATATTTTTTTTAACGCACTTACACAAAAATTTCAAAGTTTTCTACTGTTTGCTGGTTAACTTCAATATATTTTTTTTTTTTGGAATTAAAGTAGCATAAGTTTATTCATTATTATATTTTTGGATTATCTTCTTAAGCTTTTGTTTATTCATATTATTTACTAAATAAAATTCATAAGCCATTAAATGTAGGAGCCTTAAAATAAAGCTAAAATACAATAACAATAAAACAATAGATATTGGCGTAACTTATAAACAATTATATCAGGGTTGGCAAGTGGAGAATTTCTGCATATATGAGATATTTTTCAAATTAAATTATGCTTAAAGTTTTTAGAAATTTTTCACTATATTATATTCTAAGTGAAATTTATTTGCTGGTGGTTGAGCGATTGTCAGTAGAATTGTCAGTAGACTTCAACCACACATTTTGAACAGTAACAAACCTATTATCTTATGCACAAACTTCCAAAAACTATTTGAGAATTCACAATGAAATGCATATAGACATCGCTTAACCACCAGCAAACAAAATTTCACTTATAATATAATTATGACAATATGTCGAAGAATAAATTTCTTCTCTATATTATGTTTGCTTTAAAAGGAAACCAAGAGCACTTTTCTTTTTGCACTAGGATAACATAGAATATGCCTTGACTGCAAAGAAAAAAGCGTTGGTTGATTGCTCATAAAAACGTCCATTTAATTGCACAATCCAGGAAATAATGTGGCAATGAATCTTTTTATAAATTTATAAAACTGGAAGTAGATATACCAGGGGCTGCAATGTTACCTCGAATTTCTCTAAACTCAAAAGATGGTAGAAAAGAAAAGAAGCCTTTTTTATGTTGGCAGTCAAAGCACCATGAAAATTGAAAATCGATGAACGATCGTTCTAACCTCTTGAGATTTAACCATCTTCAAGTAATTCATGAACTTTGGCTGCGTGTGGACTTCGTTCAAATCCCATGTTGTGAAAACTGACACCGTGTATGGAGACAGAGGCTGCTACCAAAATCGTTGGCAGAAGGTTCTAGGAATAGCTATTAATTTCAGATTGTTATTAAATGGTGCTATTATTGGGTGATGCCATTCAGAACTTTCTCTATCATAGCTCGTCTTTCTCACTAAGACTTCCCCCATAAACTACTTCAATCGTAGTAAGATCCTTGTCCATAGTCATGTACGAGGAGTGCAACCTATGTACGTACGTATGTATGTGTACCAGACTGGTGGCAAAATCTTTTTTCTTTAATTGATTTATTTGCTCTATCTAAAATATGACGTTTTTGCTGTCATAAATGCAGTCTTCATAATAATAATTAATCTTAATATTTTTTTCTGTTCCAGCTTTGGAGTTTGAGAAAAAAGTGCTTAAATTTGATATTTATAACGAACTGATTCTTCCATAACAAAAATTTTGAACAAAAAATTTCTTTGTAATATTTCTTATAGTATTACATTTTTAATAAACAAAAATTAGGGGTTGGTATTTTTGTAAAATGTTTAATAGTATCGAAATTAATTAACCCACCTTTTTCTGCAAACAACGGCTAATTTTTATTTTAAATTCAGTATAACTTTTGACTGAATTGTGCTTATGATACCAAATCCAAATGTTTTTTTTTTGTAATATTACAAATGTTGTTCTTAATTCATAATTCATAGTTTCCTTTTCTACATCGAGCAAGATTTGACTTGTCCATTAGCAGAACAGTGGACCAAGGTGGGTAAAAAAGCCAAAATTGTAATTTTTTTTCTCGAATATTTCCTAAACTTTAAGCGAAAACCCATAAATATAGCAGATTTTTAGTGTGGTTTTATAGATATTGTATTTAGCTCTCAGATAGAAAACAAAAATCCACTTGCAAAAAACCTTTTTTATCAGATCCAAAACAGCACCTTGGCATTGGTTTTAATTTTTCATTAATCCAAGGTTGCCCACTTTGGGGCTTTGTGGCTCCGCCCTCTTTAAAGATAAGTTGTCCAAATTCCAGACTTAAGCTTTGTGCCTGTATGGGATTTTATAAGAATCTGACGGTCCGTTTCGAAACTGCAGAATTATTTGAATTTTTTTTTAACAAAATCCCGCACTGTGTGTCGGGTACTTTAGACCCCACTAGGCACCAGAAGGCACCGTCGGATCGAGCTAAATAATTAAGACCTCATTTATGATAGCAAACCCCATATTTTAAACAGCGCATATATGAAGAATTAAAAAAAATCCATACAAGCTGCGACCAGTCTAATGTGTACGTAAGCCTGGTTACTAGAGTCTGATCAAACCAGTTTATAGCGTGCTTTCTAAACATTTCACTCAAAGCTTGAGCAGATCTGAGCGGATCATGCACGATGATGAAATCACCACCTTCACCGGTTAATGTTCCTGCAACTGATGTTGCGATTCTGTATCCTCTTTGCACTGTTTGGAATTTGTATTTGGTATTCTGATATTTGGATAGTTCTACCTCTGGAAATAGCTTTTTATACCAACCAGATTGCATTACGCACCTTGTATCAAGCGAAGAGGAAGTTTAGAAATAGAGATCAAAATAGAAAGTGGTGGGCGTAACCTTATTATTGTGACAGATGATGGTACACAGAAAAAAGAAGTCACCAATTAATTTTTTCAATTAAAAATTTAATTGTATCAATTAAATTTTTAATTGTATTAATTAAATTCAGTGGAAAAACTTAATTGATATTATCAAATTGTTTATAGGTGAAAATTTAATTAATTTTTTAATTGATATTACAAATATTTTAATTGATATTACAAAATCATTCACATTACTTTTTTGTGTGTAACGGAGTAGAAAAAAAACGATTTAGAACTTGCATTTATGCGCCATGCTACTTCAAAATTGAGCGATAGTGAGTTGATAGAAATCAAGCATCCTGGCTTTAGAGGAGAAGGTAGAGCTCAATTGCAGCAGATTTGGTGCAACAGTCGATGCTAACTCATGTTTTAGATCCGACAGTTTTTCTGGAAGCAAGTCTGAGTTTATGGAAGAGAGGAAAAATAAGAAAGAAGAGGGATACTGACTTAATTGTACCGAAAATTTACTTCAATTCTCTTTTGTTATTTCATTCGCTGCATTAAAACAGTAGGAAAATTGAACAAGAAACCGTCTGTGTGTAAACAAACGAGCAGTTTCATAAGAGAATTGAAGAAAACTGCTTCAAGAAAAACAGCCGAGTCTAAAACAAGAATGAAATAGATCTTGACCACGTAAGGGCGGCAGGTCAAAGAGTGCCTAGAGAAGAAGCAGGCCTTAGTCTGCTATTGCTCTTGGATATTGTGTAGCAGGAGCAGTACTGAAGGAGTGAAAAGGCAGTAGCTTCCGTCTCGTAGCATCTCTGTATACTTTTTGATTAAGCAGTGATAAAAAACTTCCGTTTTCCATGTTTTGTTGCATTTTCCAAAGTTTACTAAATAAAATTTACAGGCCTTAAATTAATGCACAAATATTGGCATTTAATGTATCCATGCCTGCATTTGTAATTGTAATAAAGGAATCGGCTGCACAATATTCGTAGTTAATGAAAAATGATATTTTAATGTTAAAGGGATTATAGTGGATTTGACTTTGAACATTTTAAGCTCATTTAAAAAGTCTTATATTATTTAAAACTAAAAGTATAGTAATTTTCTTTTAAAAATAAAAATTTATTGAAATTGCTTTTGTATGTATTTGTAATTAGTTTAGGTTATTAAGCTGCATTTTTTAAAGATCATCCATTATTAGACTGCCTTACAGGTAATAAAAGTTGTTTTTTGCTGAATACAAAGAAAATAATTATAACCCTGAGCTGGCAACACCATCGAAAATTTGGTCATGTTTTGGACTCGGCAGTTTTTTCTTGAAGCAAGTCTGAGTTTATAGGAGAGAGAGAGAGAGGAAAGCAGAACGCAGAGGGCTGCTGACTTGCTTGTAACGAAAAATTACTTCAAGCCTCTTTTGTTATTTCATTCGCTTGAATAAGAAACCGTCTACGCGTAAACAAACGCGCACTGTTAAAAGGGAATTGAAGAGAACTGCTTCAAGAAAAACTGCCGCGTCTAAAACATGACTAAGATAATTTTGCTCTCATTGCAGTTTCTCCATGTGACAGCTTATTAAAAATCTAAAGGTAGAGGTCCATAGCTCGCTTTTTGCGCGTTATGCTTTACATGCGTTTCATCCTCTTGTTTCATTCTATACTTTGTTCGCGTTGAGTTACATGCACTGCTTTTCATGCGCCATTTTATTTTTGTTTTGATCAGCTGTGTGCGTTTGCTTATAAATACTTATAAAGAAAAAATGGAGAGTGAAATCGAGTTTTTAAAAGAATTTGTGGAGTTAGTCGTAAAAGTAATCGATAACTAATATGCAAAATTTGTTACTGAGAAAAGTGTGGTGAAAAGTTAATTAAAATACATCGCATTAATGAAAATATTCACATATTTTATTAAACAAGGTTTTTTTTACCAAGAAATTCTTTTTTTTGAAAAATAAGAAAAAAATTATCCACGGCAAAATAATATTTATCGATAACGTAAGAAATAAAGTATTATTTAACATCTTTAGCATTCAAGAACAGCTGACTTTCTTTCATGGTGCTTGTAACGCGTACAAAAGTAGAAAGAAGACCTACTTTTTGCTTTGAACGCGCCTACGCGTTCTGCGCATTTTGCAATGTAACTTGTCACATACTATTACATTGATTCTACTTTTTTGACAGATGCATAGAAAGCGTAACGCGCAAAAAGCGAGCTATGGACCTCCTCTACCTTAAGTGTAAAGCGATTGTTTTTTTGTTTGCTGGCATCAAAACACTAATTGTGTTTTGTGGCGCTAGTTGTTCTACTGTAATATCTCTGATCAAAGGAGATGATACTTCGACTGCAAAGGAAATGTGGCTGACTTCTCCTAGTTTAAGACAGGCCCTACGCTCTTTATAGAACCCAAAGCACTCAATATATAATAAATGCTGGTTTTCTTTCTGGTCACTTTGGACTGAACTATCCTCTGTGAAAAACTAATCAAGTACATCCGCCAATGTGTTGTTTACGTTTAGAAGATGACGAAGCAACGGTACACATTCTTTGCGAGTGTATCATGTGTAGAAAGCATGTTTTTTATTCTGATTTTCTGTTTTTAGATGATATAAAGGGAGCTTCCCCCCATCTCTGTGTTGACTTTCATAAGAAGAGTTATACGCAGCTTAATTTAATTTACAGATCCATGACACAAAAGATCCATCAGGTGTCACAGTGTCGGTCTTTGTACCAGATCTTTCTTTCCCCTGTTGTATGTGCATCTAAGGTCGTAGGAATTAAAATATTTGAAAGGAGGAAAATCCTCAGAGTACTTTAACTTCACATACTCTGTTTGATTTTTAAAGACAAAATATTAAATTAATTAAAAATTTTGAAATATTTAGTTGATATTTAGCGCGATATTTATTTTTTGTTTACAGCATGTCTTGAGGATAGTAATTAGATTAAGTCATGCTGGTTTAACTGAAATAGATGTAAACGAATTTCTTAAATGTTAGACAAAATCTTCATGAAGAAACTGCCAAAAGCTAAGGAGGATCTTTTAATTATATCTTGAATCTGGGACTGGAAACCGCAATAATGAGTTTTGAAGTGTTCACCAATTTAATTATTGACAATTCACCGCACTTTTCTTAGTGAAAAATTTTGAAGCTTGTGTTTACTAAAATTGTCAAAATAATTAATTTTCACCGTTTCAATTTGTATTTTCTATTCTTGTATTTTTTTTTTGTGTTTCAATTTCAGTCTCAGCTGATTTCATATTTTGAACAATCACTGTAAATAAAATTCACAATAGCGATATTTTTTGTCGAATGCGCGACATAATACCAAATGAAAATTTCTTTGATCAGCACTTGCGACTACAGTCGAAGATTGAAAGTCGTCTATAGTTTTTTTTTATTATTTCGATGTTTTCTTTTTTTCAAATCCCCCACCAAAGTTGGAGGCCTTTGAGTACATGGCATTTTGTGATATCGCAGTAGTGTGTCCTAGTGGCAAAATTTTTATTTCCGGCAATTTTCGTAGTGTGGCATTGCTTTCGATATATAAAAAAACATAATGTGAACAGTGTTGCACACATTTTGAAAATGACACCACAAACTGACAACACACGAAATGCCAGATGTGTATTGGTTAGTGGAAAAAAAGCCTGTAAGACTTTTGTCATGAAACTAATCTTTTTTTTATGAATTTGCTTACTTTTTACTTTTGTAATAGAAAATTTATATTTTTGGCAATTTTGTTTCACTTTTTTTGCTTTTCTACGTCCTAAATCAACAAAAAGCAAAGTAAACAAAAGAAGCCGTAGTATAAATTCTGTTTTTCTCTAAAAAAAAAATTAAGTGAATTTTGTTATTCAAACAACATAATTAAGCTGCCATGAAATGAAATAAATATGTGATTTGCTGTAACAAAAAGAGATCTTGAATCGTTAAATCATGCTGTGATAATATTTATTTATTTTTCTATGATAAAGTAAAGTTTGTTCACTTTCGGGGCTTTCCAATTAAAATTCAAAGCTGTTATGAATTTTTATCTAAAATTAGAATCTTCTTTTTTTATGTCATCATTTGATTGCTTTGGCGCCTTGTTGTATAGAAAAATTTATATAAAATTCTGTAAAACTTTCCTGAAGAGAGAAACAATAGAAAAAATTATTTATTTAATTTTTTTTTTACGTATTTAGTTTTTTTTGCTGTTGGTTTTCATATCAGTAAGAATATAGTTTTACATATTTTTAACTCCTACATTTTCGATTGAAATAAATACCATCAAATTATTTGCATGTTGCACGCACCTGTTGGCAGTAAACAGAATCTAACCACTGTGTTGACAGTTTTCAAAGTGGAGTTTTTTGTTCAGAAATATGGTGTTAAATGGTTGAGCACTAATTTCTTAATTGCCTTTCATCAAAAGTACATTCGTTTTGTAAATAAAATAAATGTATGAAATGTAGTGAGTGCTTTTTTTTATACTTCAATAGAGGATGTTAATTATACATGTGGCTCAAATTAGACTTCCATGTATTAAACAAGCTAAACTCTTTTATTTTGTAATAAAATTGTTTTTTTTATATACATGATTTGATTAGGCTGTAAGCCAAATTATATGTGAACAAATAACACTAAATTTAGTGGTAATTAGCAAAACGGAACAACTAGCTGTTTTCGAAGGTCGCAGCACCTTCATCATCAGCGTTCTTTGTATTTGGTTTACTGTGTGTGGTGTCAGTTGATGTAGATTCATGCTTTATATACTCAAGTTTTCAGTGCAAATGGAATATGTGAATTGTTTTGATTCATCGTATTGCAATTCGCTGAAAGCTTTTTAGTAATGAAAGCTCAATTAATTGAAAGCTCAATTTACAATGGCAAGACTGGTGTTAGTTTAGAGACGGTAAAAGGAAAGTCAGCCATATTATCAGTTTTTGTTTTATTGATAACATTAGGTATAATAATCAGAAATAATTTCTTGGTCAGGCTTTCAATTCTTGCGGAATGAAATATTTTTATTAATTAATGTGAGTTTTTAAAGAAGAGAATAATGAAATTATACTTTATTAACTGGGGGAAATACCGATATTTTTCTGTGCAGCCACGCACTTCACCCGACTAAGAAATTATTTCTGATTAAAATTCACTAAAGTTCAACTAAAAATTTAAAATTGTCTCAATTCGGTATAAAATTGATATTGAAAACTCTGTTGGCAGGGCGTCATGAAGCTTAGAAGCTTAGTTTTTTTTCGATCAAAATGATCCTTATAATTTGAGTTAAATAGCTTGAAATATTTGCTGCAATTTCTGCTATCAATTACTGCTTAAATAATGCTCCATTAGATTTTAAATTTAATATTAATATTATTATTATTTAATATTATTATTATTATTATTATTAATTTATTATAACGTTTACAAATGTCTTCTTCAAGTGAAATTGTAGCGCCTGCTTGTCAATTATGTGGTCACTTAAACAATAAACATTTGAATGTTATTGGTGTTTTTCTTTCAATCAAATGCAAAATGCTTCAAACTCTTCCTTGACCCCTCTCCCCGAGTTTAGTATTTTGTTCCTTTGAGATCAATACTTTTTCTGGTGCTTAGGCATTTGAAAACTAAAACCACAGAATTTAACAAAAAAAAAAAAAAAAAAAACGCCGTACCAGTATAATAAAGTCGTCGTGCCTTTCATATGTAATAACAACAGAGTTTGAAGTGGTCTTGCCGCATGGTTAAACAAATTGTTGACCACAAACTCGTGTTTTTGTATGTACATATACAAAGATATATTTTAGTCCAGGAAATAACAAGTATTTTAGGCTTGTCACATCAACCACGAAATTAAAGAAGACAGCAATCATTTGTGTGTGTGTTTCGACTGCTCACTTACTTCCCTACAATGAAATCGAAATAATTGAGCAAAAGAGAAAGAAACAAAAATTAACAAAATCAAAGCATAAATAAAAGTTAAGTGGGCAGCAGAAAAGGACTAATCTCATGGGGGTTGTATGGTAGCATGTGAGACACTTCGTACAAGGCCAGCGAATTTGCTTTTATACTTACACTCACAGCAGGAGATGTCTGAAAGTATGTGAGGTCATCCCTCCTCACAAACAACAGCTTCCAACACATGGATGCGGATTACAAAATTGGTTGAACTGAACAACTAGTATGAATTGACTTGACTTTGGGTCATCTAATATTGGCTGGTAAAAATCACTCGTAGAACACTCATAAGTCAAAATTAATTGGGCATTTAACCGACCATGCCAAATAAAAAAGAAATGGAAAATCAAAACAAAAAATAGAGAAAAAATCTCTATTTCTGGCTTAGACAGTTTGGCAAACACATACACATACACACATGCACAACTGCAGACTAAACGAAAGCAGCCAACCTTTTAAAATTTTATTTTCAAAAATTTAGCAAAAGGGAAACAATGTTCGCTATAACTCAATTGCCAATATTGCCTTTTTCTGTTATATGATAAATATTTCATGATGGAGCAGCAAAAGCTCGTTTTGTATTTTCATTGACAAGTTTTTTCTTTGAACAGCTAAAAACGCTACTGGGATATTGTGTAAGGATATTAAATTCTTTGTTATAGTTTACTTTACCTTGGCTTTCTTATCTTTTTGAAAACAATTAATTTTTAAAATTTTTTATTAAATGCCAGGCGGGTCAGTAACTTTGGGACTTTTTAAATTTCCCGCCTCTGTTGACTTCTGGCAAAATTTTAGCAAGCTGCGTGATTTGGTTTGTATTTGATAGCGAAACATAATGAGAGCAGACTGCTGCATGATTTGAGAAGAAACTGGAGAAAAGTGAATTTCATGTGCTCACTCAGCATTATTTTATTATTATTTTATAATTTTAATTTATATATTAAGTAAAATATTTTTTTAATTAATAATACATTGAAATTGATTATTAAGGTTTTTCTATATTTAACGAATTGAACAGGCTAATGTTCGTATCGCCTTTTAAGCCAAATTACATGTGATAATTATTAATGAACAAATAACATCAAAGTTAGTTGTAAATATTCTGACAACACACAGTTGAACGGAACAGCCAGCCGTTTTCGAAGGCCACTAAACCTTCATCATCAGCGTTCTTCTGTGTTTGGTCCACTGTATGTGGTGTCAGTTGATGTAGATTTCTGCCTTATATACCAAACTTTCTTGCAAATGGAATATGTGAATTGGTTTGATTCATCGTATTTCAATTTGCTGAAATGTGTTTTGTAATGAAGGCCCAAATTTACCATCTCTAAATTTACAACAGTCTTACCATTGTCGTTTTTGCATTACTAATTATGCACATGTTAGTTAATTTGCTTATTTTTGTTCTACTTAAGACAAACTTTTTTGGTTTGTTACTATTAAGTATATTTTTATTTAATTTTTGCCACAAGCCCATGACTATTAATTTTAGTTAATTTAATTATTATTATTCGAACTGCATTTGTTTCTATATTTAATGAATTGAACCGGCTAATGTTCGTATCGCCTTTTAAGCCAAATTACATGTGATAATTATTAATGAACAAATAACATCAAAGTTAGTTGTAAATATTCAAGGTTTTTCTTCTGGATCCTATGCGCATTTCACTGTTGCTTATACTGATCAGCAGGGAACCTTTAGCCAAAAATTTCTTAGAACAAGTAGAGTTATTATGTTAAATTTTCATTCAAACAAATGAGAAGCTCAACAAATTACAAATTTTAACAAATTTTTAAATTATATTTTTTTTGTTGCCTTCCTTACCTTACTTAACTGGAAAACGTTTGATTTTGTTTTACAGTGTTATTTGAAAGATACTTGGCCTCATATCTTTCGAAATTGTGTTCTGTGACCTTGAACGGCTTTTTATTTATCTTGTTATAACTGAAGTTTCAAAGCGTTCGCAAATCACTAAAACAAAAATTATAGAAGATTTCTCAACAAAATTATTTATGTATTCAAATTTCGCAATTTTCATAATCCACATAAATTCAACTGCTGATTTATGTTTTTATAAGCACAAATCCAAACAAGTGTGTACTCGTACGTATGTAAGCCGATACAAGTCTTAATGCAATATTATATTCCATCCATATCTAATGCGAACTGTTCAACTAATTTGTATTCATTTATTCACAAAACTATTAAAAACATAATTTGTCTGGCTGTTTTATGCGTCCTATTACCAATGTTCTATGTATCTCTGCTATGCCTCATCTTGGCTTTTAGTCACAGTCAATGGCCGGGCATCCGCTTCCATTTACAACCACACACACACACACACACACACACAAACATACTCGTATAAACTCATATTTTAGTGCTTGCATATAAATTGATTTTTTGCTTAATCATTGGCAACATGACGTTTAAACATTAAAAAATTATAGAAGGAAAAAACTGGAGCATAACATTGCTTTCATTATTATCATTATGAAGGCAGTTACCAATCCAAACATAAACACACACACACACACACACACAAATGCAATTTAGGAAAGTGCAAAAGAGCATTAGAAAGAGCACAAGTAGTGGCAGAATTGACTGAATATTATGTACTAAACTCGATGTTGTTGTAGTTACAGCAATAATAAATATATGTACATACATAAAAAGATTGAAAAATTTTTGTATGTAATAAAGGAACGAATGGACAAACGGTCGCTGCATGAAATGACTAACAATTCACTCACTCGTTCAGGCAACAAATCGACCGTATTATGTAAAGTTTTCAAATGGCTAAAGCTGCTCATCATACGAAAAATACTTTGTGGCTAAAAATAGGAGGAGAATCTTTATATGGAGCGCTCCATGAGAACTTGGAAGGTAAGAAAATGCCGTTAAGGTATAAACTAAAAAATGACCGCTGTTGTTTGGTTTAGAAAATAGCAATGAAGTTAATAGTAAAAGTAGTTGAATTTGTACATAATTTTTTATTGTTAAGTTGCAAAATCAGCCTGCTTTCCGTCATAGTTATCATGTGATAACGGGCACTACAAATCGATCCATATTGGATGCCCAAATAAAGACCGCAGTTTAAGAAATAGCCAAGAAATGAAAACAGATAAAATACATTCTATAACTGATTTCAGATATGAAATAAAAATAAAATTCATTAAAGGGACTCGTACTATGTAGGACACGTGCCTCTGTCAGTTCTAAGTTTCAAAAGCCTTTGGCTCATAATTTGATCTTTAATCCGCAACGCACTTAAATACTGATTACCATTAATGTAAAAATATATTAAAATTATCCATTAGTCCTCTTAACATATAATGACCCATATCGCATTTTGTGTTTGTAGGCGAGTTCACAAATGAACTCAGCAAATCAACCATCATTTATTAAGGCACATTTATATTTTTGGTTTGAATGTAAAATGACCCAATTTTTTTCTCTACTAAATGTTTCTCTTTCTTTTTTATTGCCTTTCACCAATTTGTTTTTTTTTTTTCATTGAGCGTAGAAGTGGGTGGCATTTAATGAATGTCAGATATAAGGTATGCTGTAATTTATTTCTAGTTGAAGAAGAGTAAGAAAGTTTTATTTTTGTGGTGTTAAACCATGTCAGGCAATTTTCACTCTATCTTCTTGAGAGATAGTTGAAAATTCTAATTTTTGAATACTAAGTGACACCTTTTGCACTCTGCAGCTTTGACTTCACTTGTGAGAGTACGAATCCATAGAAGAGATTAAGACTCAACGCTCTTAGTTGCTCTAAGACTGCGGTATTTTATACTATAGCCAAATTCTATTTACTATAACTCCAATAGGTTATCTGTTTATATGTGAAAATTCTCGCTCAATGTTCCTAAAAAATCTTGAAAATTCTCACTGTTAGTTGCTAGTTAGCAACGACTATCTAGAATCTAGGCAATTGTGGTATGATACTGACATCAGTGGCCTAGATGTCTATCTCGGGCAGTCACAGAGAGAATTTGGGTTTATGTTATTCTCATGTGAGTAAGGCAGCGTTAGAGTAGTTTGAAAAGAGGGGCGATCAATTAAGAATTACAATTGAAATGTTATGGCATTTGGTGCTTTCTTACAGCAGTAACATGGGGGCAGTTCCCAATAAGAAACCCAGAAACCTCTCAAACTTGGTTTGGCTAAGAACTTAGTTTCCTCAATATTTTTTTAAGTTTTTCCAATCTGAGTTCTTAAGATATTCGCTGGTATATTTTTAATGTAGAATATTTCCGTTCTGATTTGACTGAAAGCTGGACAAAGGCCGAAGTGTTGACCTTTTTAAACTGAGAACCTTTTTGTTTTTACCCTTTTTTTTGAGTTTTTTCCAGAGAATTACGGACACTATTTTAATAGCAGGGTTCGGCTAATCTCTGACATATTCTTCTTTAGCCTATTTAGTTCGGTTTTGTATATTTTCAAAAATGTTAAGCATTTTCTTGTATAATGTTGTTCAGCGATGATCTTATGATCATCACTTACTCTATGGCTAAAACTATATAAAGTCAGTTTATTGATTTTTGGCTGCAAATGATATTTGCAAAAAAAGCGGAGAAATGTTGGCGTCATGTGGAACTCCTGTGATCCCAAATCGATTAAATTTCCTTTACCATTAACTAGAAGCAACTGAAAACTTCTAGTGGGGGTATTATCTAGACACTGTTGGACGGCTTCGTATGCTGTCAAAATAGAACGAACCCGGGGTAATTGAAACAATAGAACATCTACTAAGCCGCACTATATATAACTGAATTGGTGCTCACACTATTCGTAGTCTTCAACTTGTATCGAGAGTGGAACTGTGTAGATTGCTAAAGTTTGTTAAATCTGTGTGGGTGTCATTCGATACACGCACCACGAACTAGGCTGCCATACTTACATATTTCTCTTCTCATCTGCTGGTATCGCTAAGGATCAACTCCGGTCTATGCGAGGTCTTGACCAACCTACCCTAACCTAACCTTATTTTCAAACGTGTATGGCTAAATCAGCCAATGGCTTACAAATTTGTTCTGCCGAAATTTTAGTGTTTTATGTAAACTACAAAAATTTTAAATTTTTTCTTTATATAACATTTTAGCGATTAAATTCAGCTTAAGCGAACTACAGAATATGTGGGCTGGTTAAACAATTTTAAGTAACCGGTAAACTTTTTTCGGTTTTTGGCAATTTTTTTAGTTTTGGCGTTTTTGTTTTTCATTTTGGAGATTTTGTTTAGTTTTGACAATTTCTTTTATTTCTAGTGATTGCTTTTAGTGTTTGCGATTTTTTTGTTTTTTTTTTTGGTTTTTGGCGATTTTTTAATTTTAGCGTTTTTGACAATTTCAAGAGTTTGCGTCTTACGGTTTCTAAGAACTGATAGACTACCCTGCAGTTTTGATTTGCAAAAAAATTTCAGCTTTAATTGGTGTTGTCTGCAAAAAAAAAAATACACTTACTTTGAAATTTTCAAGTGTCTGTACATTACATTAGAATTTCAATACTTTTTGTTTCTTGCTTTAAAACGGTTCTCGAGAAAACAGCCTGTGACAGACAGACAGACGGACGGACGGACACCGTCGGGGAAACTATAGGGTTCCTTTTCAACTTTGGTGTATAAAAATTTTTTTTAGACACTTAATCAGACTTAATGTTTAAAATACTTGTTAAAAAATGTGTTTTAAAGTCTTAGCAATCATATTATGTTGTCGTAGTTACAAATAATTTTTTTTTCCTTTTTGTTGTAAATAGTTTATAATACATGGGGTTTTCCTATGACCCTCCAACCATAATTCATGTGCTATTAAATGTTGTGAAACAAAAAAAAAAACAGTCACGAGTACAACATGTACAAAAGCAGCAACAGCAACAGCAGCAGCAACAGCCACAGCAACAGCAACATCATCTTCAACAGCCTGCCTTAAATCACCCCAACTTTTCGAGCAGAAGAAATAACCTCCATAATATTGTTTAACGTTTTTATAAACGCCCATAATCTGTTTCTAAAAAAAAAAAAAAAAAAAAAAAAAAGAATTTATTATTTCTCATTTTAGTTTTCTTTGGCTTCGTTTCGTTATCTCTATTTCTTCTTGTTTTCTAGTTGATTTTGTGTTGCTTAAACGATTTTCCTTTTACATTGTGGTCTCATCAATTTGCTCCAATTTTTCTTGTTCTCTGGCATTGTTGGAGTTTTCATTTAAGTAATTTTTCTGGTTTATTTTTTCTTTAGTTTGTATTTTTTTTTTCAAGACGCTTTAGGCTTAAGACTTTTCTTTTTGTGATATCTTTCCTTTCGCAATGGATTTTTACTTTTGTTTGGGTTTATTTTTTCCTTTACGGCTATATTTCTTGTAATTTTTCTTTTTACAATTTAATCAACGGCATTAGTATTACCAGCATTATCATCTATTTTATTTTAACTGATTTTAGGGTTTGGCTTTTTGTTACTGCAACTATTGAGAATAGACTAAATATATTCTGGTATTAGAAGCTTTAGGAGTTTCTTTTGTAGACTATTGCTTTCACTGATCGCTTCACCAGCACTTTAGTTGTATGAAATAATATGAAGTGATAACAATTATGAGAATTATGGTCCCAGCAGCCCTATTTTCATTGGATGTTTATTCAAACTGTTATTGAACTCACAGCATTGTTATATTTTTATTTACTTTTGTTTGAACTATCAAGAATTTTATATCTCATTTATGATCCATACGTACTGGTCTTATGACTTGAGAAAATGGGGGGGGGGAGTGTTACCAAAAGTAGGGGGTAGTGTATCGTGTAAATGGTTACAGATTTACCATTTCCTAGATGTACAGAATGTGCAATGTGGCTGCATGTAAGACTTATCAAATATTATAAATATAATGTTAATTATTCGCTCCATTGAGACCGCCAAGTCACTCTGGAACCAGTCCCGTTACGTTATTTAAATATTAAAATAAGCTTAACTGGTATTAATATTTTGGAAATATGAGTGCCTCTGTGGTCAAGTGGGTATTGTGCTGGCCTGTCATGCTGGAGGTTTTCAATTCGAATCCCATAGAAAACTCATCTTAAAAATAAAATATAATTGTTTTTATAACAATAAACATAGAGAAATTTTAAATTACACTGGCCTACAAATTAAGAAGAAAAAAAATCGAAGCATGTTTTTTAACTAATCTGGGTGCGCTGAATTCGAATCTGTTCGTTTTTTATCGCCTAATTGCAATACTGGTAATCACTCAATACTGACACTCACAATTTTACAATTGTTAATTTGACTGAAGCTCACATTCATTCTAAATCTTCATTTTAGCATGTCAGGGAGATCGTGTGTTACTGATTCAAGCTATTTCTGCTTTGTGTGTGGTTAATATTTGGTTGGAAAAAAAAGGATATGCAATATAAGAATCATTAAAATATGCATATTTGCATTATTTTTGATTTGCTGTCAGAAACTTGAAACTAAACTATGGACACCAACAATATTTTGCAATAGTTACAGAACTTTTTTTTATACAAGTAGTCAAATGGCAAGAAGATCTATTTCGATATTTCAATTCCAGTACTTTGGAGAGAGTCCAGTAACCACCAAACCGACAGTTATTTTTGTTTAACAAAAAAGTTTTAATGAAAATTTAAGGAATTCTCAAGAATTTTGGGACAAACACGTGCTGGGAGATTATTGCTAGACTCGTGAAATCGAACCAACAAACTACAGAACAACGTTTAAATAACGCCATTTACTTTTGAAAATTTATTGATTTTTAAATAAATAATAAATGTTTTGTTATGTAAAAAAGGAATAAAAATATTTTTTTTTGTATCTCGAAAACCTGACGTGATTGAGAAAAACCAAATACAGATACGAATTCAGCCACCAAGTTACCCTAAGCAAGATAGAAACCTTGTTGGCTAGTGTTATTACGGCTAAATGTGGGAATGAAATTTAGTATATACAGGGTGGGCCAAAAGTTACCAGGGGGTTCAAAAGTTTAATAACTTTTTCGTTTATTATTTTTTTTAAATTTTTTTTCTCAGATTATATAATATGCAAAATGGAAAATTTTTTTACACTACCTATGAAAAATAATGCCTCTTAAATGACCACAGTTTTCAGCTTCGCACTGATGGGCGATTATGATTATGAGTGATGAAGCTCATTTTCATTTGAATGGCTTTGTTAATAAGCAGAACTGTAGGTTCTGGGGTTCTGAAAATCCAAGAGCCATTCATAAACGCGAATTGCACCCCATTAGGTGTACAATATGGTGTGGGATCACATCTGAAAATATCATTGGGCCTTACTTCTTCGAGAATGAAGATGGAAGTGCTGTAACCGTAAATGGAGAGCGGTATCGGTTTATGATAGAAAATTTTTTACGTCTTGCTCTTGAAAACATACCTGGTATGTGGTTTCAGCAGGACGGAGCCACTGCCCGCACTGCCCGAGACACAATGGCACTTTTAAGTAAAATTTTTGGAGAGCGAATAATTTCCAGAAATTCGGAAATAATTTGGCCCAGCGCGATCGCCAGTTTTGACAGCACCCGACTATTTTCTTTGGGGTTATTTGAAGTAGCGAGTGTATGTGAACATGCCAGAGACAATCCTTGAACTCAAGGCAAACATTGTTGCAGAAATTTTGGAAGATGTTATGGAAAATGCTCTAAAACGAGCCCATCAGTGCGAAGCTGAAAACAGTGGTAATTTAAGAGACATTATTTTTCATACTTAGTGTAAAAAATTTTCCATTTTATATATTATATAATCTGATAAAAAAATAAAAAAAAAATTAATAAACGAAAAAGTTATTAAACTTTTAAACCCCAAGGTAACTTTTGGCCCACCCTGTAGTATATAATTTATATTTTTCTACACTGATTAGATCCCTAGAAAATAATTCAGTGACAAGTCACTGAAATTTGCCACCAGGCACCCTGTGTTTCTGTAAAAGATGTTCTTTTTAAAGAAATGATTTGCATTAACTTTTTTAAAAAATCACATAAATAAACTGAAATTTTGCTCAGGCGTGGTTTTGAATTGGAAAATTAAGATGGCGCCAGTCACCCCCTACTGTGAAAATTTTTTTTTACAAATTGCAATCGTGAACTGTTTCCCTTTTTTTTTTTAATCTCCTGATCATGAGTAATTTTTTTCACGGCGATTTTTTCACCTATTCCTTTGGTTTTGTTCACTTTATTTTTGCCGAGGCACTGATTTATTAAATCGTATAATTTCAATATCTTCCTTCGATTTAATTATTAAAAGTTATAAATATTTATTTTTAGAACCAGATTAGTAAATTAAGTTCACGATTGTTAACAATAATTCCCTGCAACACGTTTTTTTTTCACGGAGTATGAATCTCTCATTAAATTCTATGACCGTGCAAACGCGGTGGAATACTAAAGAATTTTTTTCGACTGCACCTAGAATATTTAAAAACACAACTTTAAAGCTAAAAAATTTCACAATTTATGTATTTCTTATCGTTAAAATTAAATTTGTTTGATTTTCTATTAATTTTGAAGCTTTAAAAATCGAAGAAGATTTTTTACATTCACTGGGACTGCAAGAGATTAAAAAATTTTACAGGAGATTCTCGATGATGGCTATTCTGGAAAATACGTAGAAGAAGTGCAAAAACAAATTTTTCAAATTTTTGTTTGTTTGCTAAACATTTCAAAAATGAAATAAATGTGAGAGTTTCAACGTGTTTCTCGGTTAATTTTGTATGAAAAACAAAGAGAAATTTTTTACATTTATTAAGTTTTGTTTTTGTTTTCCATGTAACTTTCACCAAGTCGACGCGTATTCCAGAATAGATACCGATAGCATTTTTCAGGGAATAAAAATTCCACTTGTTATTCACGATAGGGGTGGTTATCTCAATTTTAGCTCAATTGACAAAAGCGGATTTAACCGGTTACGTATGAGAGCTTTAGGTTTTGTATTCGAGCAAATTTGTGTGATAATAAGTCGTTAAATGCATCATGTTTTTGCTAAACATATTAATGTTACAATTTATCATAATAAGGTTAACAATTATTACAAGTAATCAGCACTTAATTCAAAATTAGTGAATATTATACTCGTAGAGTCTACAGCAAACCTTAATAAATTGGAAATACTAACTATTTTATTTATATTATTTATAATTGCCGGTTAAATGAAGTACGTATAACGAGGCTTACGTGTACTTGCAAAGTTGTTGTTCTTTACTTAATTTGGCTCAAAGCCAAATTGCTTGAGAGTGTTTAGTAGGCCATAACAAGGTAATACATTTCGTTTAACAGATTTTCTTGTATTTTATGTTTAATTTGAAGATTTTCTTTCATACAATTCCATCCATTTCTTTCACGTACATCTTGTTTGCTTTTGTATTTTTATCCTCAACTAATCCCTTGAACAAGCGGTTTAGGAAATTAACCATAAAAATGAGATCAATTAATTCCCAAAGAAGAAATGTACAAAATTAATGGCTCAAACGAGAAATAAATGAGAAACAGCAAAAGCAGCAATTTAGCAACAAAAAAAATAAAAAAAAAACTTGTGAAAAAAATAAAGCAAAAAGAAACAGTCGACCACAATATTTTTGGGTGAAAATTTGAGATTTATTTCGTAATTAGTTGTGGTTCTCTATTTTTTTTTTTTTCATTTGCTAAATGGAAAAATTAATGTAAATGTGTACAGCTTTACAAGCATACGAGTATATTGCGGCAAAAAGAGCACATTTAGTTTATACTAAATTGCTGGCTTAAAGGCCTTGTTGTGTTGCACAATCTTTAGAATTGCCTCAAACCAAGTGCAGCACATTTGTATCTTTAACATAAAATTAAGTCATGGAATTAATCTGGGGATAATAGTTTTTGTGTGTTGTGAAAAGAAATTTTGTAGCCGGAAGATTTTCATATTGTGGGGAAATTTATATTGAAATTTGAAATTTAGCTAATAAACACTTGCCTTTGTCAAAACATAAATTTCGAGGAATTAATAAGTAAAAACAATTCATAATTATTAAAGCATCTGTTTAGTCATTAGTATTTTTTGCTAGTAAAACTATTATTTTAAATAAATTTTTTACTTTTTAAAACTTGTATTCTCTCAGTTGATGTAATTTTGACAACTTGCTGTATCTTGGCAAATTCGTGAAATTTTTGAAAACGCTGAAAATAGAAAATGCCCGAAACGAAACATCGCCAAAAATTAAAAAAAGCGCTTAAATGAAAAATATCACTAAAAATAAACTAAATCGGTTAATACAAAAAATCACCAAAATTAAGAAGTTTGCCAAAAAAACTAAAAAATCGCCAACAATAGAAAAAATCGCTAAAAACAGAAAAAGCGCCCAAAGCAAAAATTCGTTAAAACTTAAAAAATATATTGTAAAAAAAACGAAAAACAAAAATGCCAAAACCCAAAATTACAAAAAAATGCCGAAACGAAAAATAGCGAAAAACCTAAAAAATGCCGACGAAAATTTTGCGTGAGAGTAAATGTCGTCCCACTTTACTGAATTTATTGTTTTTTTTAACAAACATTTCTAAAAAAAACTTTTTTAATAACTTCCGCTCACCCGTTGCCATTAGACTTGTATCGAACTCTTTCAGCAGCTCGTTTAGACACAAACCCATGTTCGAACCCATATAAATTAGTTCTCATCCTTTTGGTTTAAAATTTTTTATGAATTGTAAATTTGAATGTGTTGGATAAACGAGCAATTATGCAAGTTCGATGGCTCGACAACACTTTTTTTGCTTTATTTATCACACGAGCGATTCGTTTGGTCCAACATAAGTGCTTGACAGCATGCTCCATGCTAGAGTTGCATCGTAATCATTCAGCAGCTCGTTTAAGATACAAATCTATGCTTAAGACCATTTAAGTAACATGGGTTTGATCATCGGTTTGTGTCTAATTGGCTCTGGAGACGATCAAATAAAAGCTTCAACTAGTAAATATGATTTATTCTTGTTGAATAGACAATTTTTCGGAAACGTTGATATAAAGTCATCAATCAGCATTTTAATTTTGTGTTCATTGTATGCGGTCACATGTATGTTTTCCATGGATGATGATTTTTTATTATTGCAGTTTGTTAACACAGAAACTCTTTAAGAAAAAAAGGAATAGTTTAATAAATACATAAAAAAATTATTATAGAGAGTTATATAATAATTATCCTATCCCCCACGCAAATTTGTTTTCTTTTGTTAGATATAGAAAATTAATTTTTGATTCTTTGGTTTAGTACAATCAAGAACAAAAGTGCCTTTTTAAATTTTTCGGAAAAACCTGCACTTAAAGGGAATATTGATAAACTGCTGCCAAGCAAAGTTAATTATCGATTGTATGCAAAATAGTTTTTGTTCATCTGCGGCGCCCTTCTTACATGTCATATTTCAAAGCAAATAATATAAAACAAATGGCAGTTTTTCATCAATCAGAGTTGAAGACGATCAAACAACCAGCCGTGAAATAAGAAAATCAAAATTTTTTGATTCTCATCAATCACTAATGACAATGCGTATCTGTAGCCGAAAAAAATACGACTATGCGCACACAACTAAGTGCTTGATGGCTTTATTTGATCGTCTGCTTGAATTGAGCCACTTAATATTCATAGAAAAAATTATTAATCAATTATAAGCGGATAGCCTCAGATGCTAGTGCTTTATAAAATTTTAATTTATTATAATTTAAATATTGATAAATTTGTAAATAAATAAATAATCAATTAGAATTTTCAATTAAGTTTTCTAATTAATTGCTTTAATTAATTAAGAGAGGAAAAACTTATTTAATATTATCAAATTGCTTGTAAAGGGTGTTTTTTATTGAGGTATAGAACTTTAAGTTGGCATCACTTTTTTAACTGGCGGCCATTTTGTCAGCTGTCAAGTGATTAATATTTAGTTTGGTTTGCCATTTCATCATGAACAGGTTGACAAAAGCACAACGCTTGCAAATCGTGCAAATTTATTTCGAAAATAATGGTTCAGTTCGCGAAGTTTACCGCAAGCTCCGTCCATTTTATGGTCGACAGAGCAATTAATTCGGTTAACCATGGATCGTTTTCGCACTACGTTTACTCTATGTGATAATACGCATCCGCTGAAGTCGCTCGTCTACGCCAACAAACCAGAAACGTTAGGGGACTTGGAAGCCAACATTCGTGGCGTTATTGCCAACATACGGCCCCATATGCTCGAAAAAGTGGTTGAAAATTGGACCTGTAGAATTGGCTTTATTCGAGCCAGCCGCGGCGGCCACATGCCCGAAATCATATTTAAACGTTAATGGCATAAAATTATCCTTCCAATAAAGCCAAATTGATGGACATTAAAACGATTTTCTTGTGTTTTATTTCAATTCGAAGTTCTATACCTCTAAAAAAAAAATTTAATAAAATTTTAATTGATATTACAAAATTTTTCATATTAATTTGCTCTGTGTTGCTTGCTCGAATATTATTAAAAATCTTTCGAAATTCTGTCGGGTCTTTATCAAAAATGTTTTCTCTGTTTTATTTCGCTTATGATTAGTTTAGTTTATCTTTAAGGTGGAAACTTCAATATGCTTTTCCATTCAAATGATGAATTGCAATATACTTATGTTTGCATTTAATTGCAAAACATAACATATATTTATAATTTTTGCATGCATAAACATGTTCTGGGTATAATATTTTAGATATTAACATTATTTTAGTGATTTACTTATTAAAATAAACCCACATATTGTTATAGAATGGAATTTTATCTCATTTAGTTGAAATAATTTAAAAGCAAACACATCAATTTTACACTCTCTCACAAATGCTATTATAAGTAAATAAAATAAAATAAAAGACTAATTATAACCATAACGATTAACAATGAAAGTTTTTGAAAAACATACATATTTCAAATATATATGAATGTCGAGCCCTATTTTCGATTTAATCGCAAGCGACAAAATAAAATTTTTCAGGAGAAGATTTTTTTAAAATACTCAAATATATTTTTGTACGTAAATTGTCGCTCACGATAAAATTTTGCAGCCCGTATCTTAAAAGTTATAACAACAATTTTGGCATTTTGATAATTCTAAACTAATTTCAATTAAAGAAAGTCTATTTTCGATAACCAGTCGCTTACGATAAAATCGAAAGAAAGGCTCGATATGTATGCATAATCTTATACATATGTATGTATGTGTTTGTATATATACATATATGCACATATTTACATGTGCGTATAAATATTATTTAAATAAAGCTTTTTCATCTTACTTCCACGATAAAAATATACATACTCTGAATATTCACATTTCCCTGATAAGCATTTAAAAAACTTGTCGTAGTTGGAGCAGCAAATGAACGGTTACAGAAAATTCAACCAGATGTAAGAAGAAGTTGTGGCAGAAGAGAAAAGCTTTTATGTTGATTAAATTATAAATTGTGCAAATTTTATATTGCTCGCGAGCGCCAAGTAGATAGATACAAAATATATAAGAAAATGTTGTAAAATATATTAAAGTACAAACGCCAACAAAAATAACAGAAATACTCTAACTAATACAATCGCATGTGTGCAATATCTTTAATGGATAAATATCCTTGTTTATATGTGCCTTTTTTATATTTGATACAGGCAAACAAAGCGTATGAGACATAAAAACTTCAATGTGTATATATTTAGACAGTGAGTCCCATAACTCAATATCCAACTGAAAGTGCATAAAAGGAAGCGTGGTGACTGTTTCTAAACAAAATTTGCGAAAAAATCTGTGCAGAGCAGTAATAATTTTAATCATCAAATCGCACTTGCTACTGAAATGATACACAAAAAAAACTATTGTGAATAATTTTGTAATATCATTGAAAATGTTGTTAGATCAATGAAAACATAATAATAATAACAATCAATACCCTGTTTCCACAAGTCCACAAGGGCGACTAGTGTAGAAAATTTGTATGAAAATAACTAAAAAAAACTGAGTGCTTTTTATATACATTTTCTACTCAAGTCGACCGTCCGTGTTGTGGAAACAGATAGTTAGTTTTTCCATTTGAATTAATTATAGCAATAAATATTTAATTGATTGAATTCAATTCTTCACTGAAAATATAAACTGGAGCATACTTTTTGCTGTGTAATATTTAAAGTCAATTTCACCAATTCTATTTAAATATAAATTCACATATAAAAATTGTGTTTGATTGGAAAAAAATATAAAATATATGAACAACAACTTTTAAATATGAACTGATATTTAAATAGAATTGGCGAAATTTGCCCTTAGTAATCCTCAGAAATTCAAAAATTTATTAAATATATTTTATTTTTACATTCTTAACATTGCAATTGACATATCAGTGTAATTAAATTGTGGACCAGAACAAATAAAAATAAAGTTGTTAAACAAGTTTATTGAAGCTTGTAACAGAATTCAATTAAGTGCATTTCATTGGTTCTAATAACAACTCAATAGACCTGCAATTCAATTTTTCAAGAGGCTTAGAAGAAACTTAATAACTTTAATTACGAAAGGTGGCGATGAGCCAAGTCACATCTGCGGCTTAATATTATCATTATCGTAGTCACTATTGCCATATATCGATCACTACTGCCGGCCACTTGGTATTTTCAAAGCCAACTTTTAACCGGCGTTGTGTTAAATTGACTTTACTTTTGTCAACGCATTCGAATAAAAAACAAAAAAAAATTTCGGTAGTTGCCATTAAATGTTGAAAAAAAAATATTTAAAATGAAAAAAATTAGGGCGCACAAAATTTTAAATTTTTGTGTGCGACGAGTCGATCGTTGATGACATCGTGGGACAGGCTCTTAATATTAAAATAACAACTGGTAAACAAATTGAAATGTCAATTCCGGAACTGGAAGGCAAATTATTATTGATAAAATAAATTAACAATCATTGTATTTGCATATTTGTAATAAAGACGTTGTTAAAGGCGTGTACCACTCCTAGAATACTTCAATATTGATTCTCAAGTAGGCATTTGCTGCACATTCTTATGCAAATTTGTAGCTTTATTATCCAAGGATATTTTAAATTTTTCCTTTAAGCGCATAAGCTTGCGCATAGATTTTTTGATATACATATACCTCGTTTATACGTAGATAGCATACACAACTGTATGTGTACTATATTCCCACACATTTTTATTTTTGTATTATATTTCTTACAAAACAAAAATAACTGGCAACACCTTTTACACCTTATTTGCAAATAGCTGCGATATTTGTAATATCCTGTATAAACGGGATAATACATAAATTAATTCATAGAAACTCAGTTGGGGATGTAGTTAAGACGTCTTAAACGTTGAGTACAAGACAATGGAAAACCATGGAAGACATATTGACGAAGGCGCAAAGCTACAATGTCTACCACCAAATCGTTTTCGTTCACACCACCAACTGGCTACAGCATCACCTACAACATTTTGGCAACAATAGGCGAACATATTCATATGTTTGATTAAAGACAAAACACACAACTTGGCGTTCAGATTGTCATCAACAATGTCAAAAGTGTTTAATTGAGGACAACATGCAGGCAGGACATTGTCGCTCAAATTGTCATGAACAATGATTTCCTTTTAATTATAGACTAAAAAACTAAATACCAAATGATAAGTCGTACAAAAATCATATATAGATGACAATTTCGTACAAGCCAATCTTTACAACTGGAAAAAGTCTTTTCTAACATTTCGAAACTCTTACAGCAAAAGCAAATAACTTTGTTTAGAAACTTAATTCACTATTGCATGCGGAATTTTTATAATAAAATTCGTATTTATTTGCTGGAACATATTAAAAATTTGCATTGGGAAATATTTTGATTCACAAGCAAAAAAAAACAAAAAAAAAAATTTTAAATTTTTTGTAACATTGGGCGATTTGCATTTATACTTACGACATATTTTTAAATATACTAAACGAAATTGGAAAAGATTATATTTTATTTAAGAATATCTAAAAGCAGTTTGTGCCATCTTAACACTCAACATAATTTCCCCTAATCTTCAAATGCTTACCGTAATTAGAAAAATAAAAGAAAGAAAGAATAAATTATACATTAAATACACATCCATACATACAATCTACATATAGAGATAAATGTAAGTTTGTGTTGCAAATATCCTGCTATTTTATAAACTGATATGCAAAGTCAGCAGACAAGAAATTTAATTTCGTTCATGTAAGCGTTCGAACATATACATGCTCGTACATACTAGACCCCTGCAAAAGACCACTTACAAGAACTTTTTAGACATGAGGGATTAGTAAAAATGCTTTACTGCAGCGAAGTGTTCTAAAACAAACGCTAAACAAAACTGTTGACAAGATATTTGTTTCAGTTATTGCAGGTATAGGAGTAAAGAAGAAAATACTTCGTGACGGAAGAATTTGAGATGCTTGCTTCTACATAGGCATGCGCGCATAATATGTGACGCGGTTTTGTTCAGGAGAGCCATTTTAAAGATTTAAATACGTGTATCTTTGGTGTACCATCATTTCATAAAACGCGCATATCTCTGGGAGGGAACACTTTTGGGGCATTGGATCATGCATGTACATACACACACACACACACACGTTGTGTGTATGATCTTTTATTTTTCTGCGAACATACAAACGCACACATGCATTGACATTAAAAAAAACTCTCTTAAACACAAACATATATATGAATATCGAGCCCTTTTTTCGATTTAATCGCAAGCGACAAAAATAAAATTTTTCAGGAGAAGATTTTTTTAAAATACTCAAATATGTTTTTGTACGTAAATTGTCGCTCACGATAAAATTTTGCAACCCGTATCTTAAAAGTTATAACAACAATTTTGGCATTTTGATAATTCTAAACAAATTTCAATTAAAGAAAGTCTATTTTCGATAACCAGTCGCTTACAATAAAATCGAAATAAAGGCTCGATATGTATGCATAATCCTATACATATGTATGTATGTGTTTGTATATATACATATATGCACATATTTACATGTGCGTATAAATATTATTTAAATAAAACTTTTTCATCTTACTTCCACGATAAAAATATACATACTCGTATATTCACATTTCCCTGATAAGCATTTAAAAATTTGTCGTAGTTGGAGCAGCAAATGAACGGTTACAGAAAATTCAACCAGATGTAAGATAATAGCCCTGCAGAAAACATGGGGTTAAGTGTCCCCAAGTCACCACTTTTGTCGACTATATTAGTGACATTGTCAAAAGAGCGACTACATTTTGTCAGATACACACAACTATGCTTCTTCTTAATGTTTTATTGGTGTGTTGAAAATACAAGTGGCTTCAAGCAAAATTCAAGTTGTTATGAAAATTAGTTTACGAAATTAATATAAAGGGAAAATAAAAAAATGTATTAAAAAATAATTCAAAGAATCAAATAAAAAGAAATTGCAAAAGACAAATAAAGAGCAATCCATTTTGTAATTATAAAAATTAAAATATTTTAAAATGAAATAATTGTGGACATTTTTATGAGCCTGTAGAAGATTTTGTGACATCAGTTAAAAAGTCCATTCCAGTAAGTCCAGATTCATACGTAAGTGTTTGATTTTAATAATTCGACGGCACGTTGAATTTTTCATTTATATTTAATACAAACAGCAAACTAAATTCTTACTTGCTGAACGAACGTTCCCTTTTTGTATGTATTTTTTTTTTATTAAAACAAAAATTGTTAATAAAATATTCAGTTTTATTATCATTAGAATTACTAAAATGTACTAGTGACTATCTCTTGCCAATGTCTCGATATGGTTCCAAAAGAAATACCTACTCAGCAGTACCAACGTCAGTAGTTGCTTTTCAATGACACGTACATGCTAAATGTCTATAGCAAAAAGCATTGTCTGGGCTACAATTCGTCAGTAGTACTGGTGACAAAGTCACTAGTAAATCACTACAATTTCACTATTCGCATTTTCTGCAGGGTGCTTACTGTCTACATCTCACACACACATACTCAAACGTACAATATGCAAAATATCAAGCACACACGCATACACACCACTTCTGTTGAGTGTTTGTTACGAAAAAGAAGTCATCGCGACATCGTTGTTGTCCATCGTGCTTCGCTTACTATGCGACAGCATTTATTATACGAGAATACATTTACAAAACAAAATATTTCAAGACTGTTTAAGCAAACCTCTAATACATCGGTCCTTTTCTCAAAGAACGTCATAACTAAAAAAATTTAATTTAATGTAATTCTCATATCGTTTATGTTAATGCTCATATTGGTCTTCATATTGTGTAAAGATTTCATACAAATATCTTGTTCATTCAAAACTAAATTTTCTTTTCCCATTAAGTGTTGCGTAAATTGAAAACTTCAAATTTGTAAACTTGTTTTTTTTAGTTATCACGTTGTTTGAGTAAATGAACGATATGTATTTACGTGTGTATATGTGCGCGCGTGAAAAGGAGAAATTTTTCGATATATGGTCGGCTGAGAGTGTAAACCAGCTAGCTCATTTAAACTAAATTTTACAGTCGCTCCTGTAAACATTATCTAAAGCTTAAGAAATAAGCCAAACAATTTTTCTTTTAATTATTATTATTATTATTTTTTGGCATGTAGAGTTTTAAATTAAATAAAATATTTTAGGCAGTCAATGAGGCACTAAACTTTAATGTTTTATTAAAAATGTACTTGGCAGGTTTACACACAAAGCTGACGATATGCAAATATATTTCTATATATACAATTCTCTAAGTAATACACATTAATGTGTGTTAAAAGCATTATATGCGACATTTTGTAGAATCGTAAGTGTATTATTTTTTTTTTTTGGAGTAGTGATAAGATGTGCTCTTATATTTATGAGGATATTTTTGTAGCCACAAGCGATAACAGCGTAAAATGGAAAACAAAGCTTAGAGAAAAACCATTTTTAACTTCATACGCTTTTTTCGAAAAAATCAAAATTGACTAAATAAAATAATTTTGTCGTCAAATAAAGATTATTGCAATAAGGAAATTAGTTTTAAGTATAACTTTGCGCTTGTTATAAATTGTCTTTAAAATTTGCTTAATAATTTTTAATTTATATCTTTATAATAAACTTTGAAAATTTGAAAATTTTTATGCATCTCGATTTTATCTGAAGTCGGCTTATGGTGTCGCTTAATCGATAGAGTATACAAATTAAAATATTGAATCATCAATTTAGTCAGGAATAATTTCTTAATCGGGCTTAAGTTCAGTATTTTTCAATTCTCATAGAACGAAGTATTTTTATTAATTAATGTGATGTTTCTAAAAAAAGAGGAGAAACATTTTTCTGAGCAGCCAAGCACTTCATTAGCACCCATGGTTATCTGCTTGTGCAGGGATTGTTTGTTAACATCAGCTATTTAATATAAATCTTTAATGAAATGGTAGATATATGAGAAATAATTTTATTGCATATACAATTATTGATTTACCATTGGTAAATGCATTTGTAAGCATAACTATTCATTTTCTGCTTTTCCATTTTGTGCTAAATAATTTAATAAATAATAAAAAAAAACTTTTAAAAAGACTTATGGTAGATTGTAGTTTTACTACGGTAAAGCATTTTACACTCTCAAAATTAAAAATGATCGATTAAATACAATATATTGGACTTTGTGGGCTAAACTTGATTTTAGACTGCCGCAAAATCAAGTAATTTCGAGATTTTAACCGACATTTCCCAAATTAACTCACTTTACTTAATTTTCATTTTTATATGAACAACTCCCATTTTGTAACCGTGAAAAGCAATAGAAAACTTAAAGTGTCTATTTGGTTATAAATATTTTTTTTTAATTTATGTTTGTTATGTTTCCCTTATGCTAAAATTAATATCAAATCATAAATAGCGACACAAATCAAATTCGAACAAATATGTATTTATATTAAATTAATTTGAAATTGTTTAAATTTATAAAAATAATTCAAATATTCTTTTTGATCATGTTTTTCCCATAATTTGGTGGATTAGAAATTGCTCATATCGCTCTTTTACAAAAAAAAAAAAGCTTTAAAACTTTCAACTCAGATATTAAATAAATTATTATCTTCCAGGGGTGAATGCGCCGGACATTTGTATAAAATTCTTACACATGATAAAATAGAATTACATACCTTTTCGCAATGTATGATTACGAGTTAATGTGAACTTTAACTACAAATTCTTCATACAAAACTTAACGTTTAAGTCCCTGAAAACTTTGAATTGTACATAGCGAAAAGGGCTGTTAGACGTATTATTTTGCATTATAAACTTTAAAAGCACATTTTTTGAGTTGCTACTATGTTGCAATAAAAAAAAATTAAGACTTTTGTGCTAGTAAAGAAAAATGGCTTCATTGTCCACAAAATCCAAAAAATTTTACTTTTTCGATAACTTGGGATTTAGAGGGTGTAGTCGAATTTAAAAAAAAATTACAAAATTACTTACACAAGTATGCCTCTAAACTGTTGTTGTCGTTGTCAATTTAGTGCTTTAGTATATTTTTTATTGCTTTTGAAAATTTTAGTAATTTTTCCTTCCTCGTTTTGTATATTATCAGCCTGTATTTTGAAAACGATTAAGTGTATACGTTTTCATAAGATTAAATCAAGTTCATGTTAGTGACAAAAAACAACTTTCAGTTTTTCTATGTTTTTGCTTATAAGAAAAAATCATTTTTTACATACAAATATAAAAATGGAAGAGACAAAAGCCTTAGAAAGTTTTATAAAAACCTTAAACTTTATTTTTTTTTTTGCAAACGAAAGAGTAGTGAGACACTGCTTATGTTTTCCAAAAACCGTTTAACATGCTCATGAAATATATTAAAACGTTTATACAAATACCCAATATTTTTTCTATAGTATTTTGTAATTATAATAAATGCTGATTTTAAAGCTTTTATTTACGCTATCCCTGGAGTGTTTGTTTGCCTGTTTAGACGCATGTTGCATGTTGAATAACCCATTTCATTCTTTTTTTTTTTTTTGCTTATTTTAATATTCATTCAAGCTTTTTTTTTTTGCTGTAAACCTTTAACTAGACTAATTTAATTAATTAAATATTTGCTAACGTTATTTCTTTCTTTTTTTTACTCCATTAAAGTAATAATTTATTGTTTATTTTGATAGCATTTTAATTTGTTTTTGATATTTTAATTGAATTTGTATGTATCAAAGAGGAAATCAAATATTTTCTATTTCCTTCATGAATATTAATATTATTATCCTGCAACCTTATGGTTGTTTTGTGTGCTTTAGTTGTTTTTTTTTAAACTTTTTATTACAATTTACTAATTTAATAACTTGAGTAAAGTTTCTGTTTTATAATTTTATTGAAGCTGTTTTTATACATAAAACAATCGAAATATTTTTTTAATAATTTTTTTTTAAACAAAATATGCACATATATATATTTTAAAAATAAAATAAACATATTTAGGTTTGATCAGTAATATATTTAACTAACTCGTATTAAAAAAAATTTGTAAAATTAAGTACACATCATCAGGCTTATCCTAAATAAAATTTCACATGGAAATTTCCGAACGTGTGAAAAATCGGTATCAAAAAACTTCATACGATTGCGAAATAATCTGACATATCAATGAATGATATTCACATAGATTTGTCTGTTGGAAAAAGTGGAAATATGTTAGTTTTTAATTTTATTGGAGAAGATTAAACAAAATTTAAATCCTTGTGAATGAAAAATTTGATTCGGAAATCTTCACATGTGGAATTCATGATTAGGCTGAATATACACAAAATAAATTTTCCACTGTTTCAGTTTTTTTTTTAATTTTCTTAAACTTTTATTTTTATTTTTTATTTTTTTCAAATCAAATGATTTTATTTCATTTTATTTTATTTTATTTCAATTTATTTTATTTTATTTTATTTTATTTTATTTTATTTTATTTTATTTTATTTCAATTTATTTTATTTTATTTTATTCTATTTTATTTTATTTCAATTTATTTTATTTTATTTGATTTTATTTCGTTTTATTTTATTTTATTTTATTTTATTTTATTTTATTTTATTTTGTTTTATTTCGTTTTATTTTATTTTATTTTATATTATTTTATTTTATTTTATTTTATTTTGTTTTATTTCGTTTTATTTTATTTTATTTTATATTATTTTATTTTATTTTATTTTATTTTATTTTATTTTATTTTATTTCAATTTATTTTATTTTATTTGATTTTATTTCGTTTTATTTTATTTTATTTTATTTTATTTCATTTTATTTTATTTTATTTTATTTTATTTTATTTTATTTTATTTTATTTTATTTCATTTAATATTAACTTATATAATGGTTTTTATTTTAAGTATTATAGTTAATTATGTCAGATTTTTACGGTAGCAATTAGTTTTAAAATAAACTTCTTTCTTTTAAAATCCTGAAATGATAAATTTTGTTAATAAAAAGTATAAATTTATTATCTCTTATATTCAAATAAAAAGATAAATCACAGAAATTCATTGGCAAATAAAGAAAATATTATTATCATGCTGGCAGTATTGGGGCACATTAAGCAAACGTATTTTAGTTTAAATTTAAACATTTAATAGTTTTAATTAACTGGAAACTATTTTCCATTTAAATTTGCAAAACGAATTTGTACTTGCTCCTATTTTCTATTGTGTTTTAAAATTAATTCAAGTATGATTACCCTTCTTTCTATTCTTTCTCTTTCTCCACCCTTCTGCGGTAAATGTTTATATTTAGGTTTTAAATGTTGGTGTTAAGGTGTGATCGGACTTAGCAAATATTTGACTTGATAAGTGAAAACAAATGAATAAAATAGTTGTGAAGTGCATGCATAGGAGTACGCCTTCCTATTTGGTTTTCCCCTCTCGGCAAGAAAAATTTGATGGTCTAAAATGGGACTATACGATAGCTAAGACGGTGAAAGGTATAAAAGCTAAATTAGTTATAATAAGTTTTATAGTTTTATAGCTTTCACTGCTAAAACAAGAAACTGTACCTTATAAGTGAATGAAAAATGTTTTTCTTTTAATTTTGTAAACTTTTTTTCTTACGAATTTGCTTTACGTAACACACCATTTGCAATAATATGCAACTCAGAGTTGATGGTTTATTGTTCATTTTAGAAAATGAAATTAAAATTTGCAATAATATGTTCAAATATCTGCCTAGTCTGACCGCGCCTTTGTTGTGTTGTAAAACTTTAAGTAGTTCACACCTAAAAGTAGGTGGAATGTTTGTTTATTGTTTATGGCATCGTTTTATTAAATCATTATGGCGTTTATATATATTCTTATCCTCATAAAGTATTGATAGAGAGTAGGGCAGTGTGTGGTGGGTGAGTGAGTACAATACTTGCATATGCATGCATATGGAAAACAACTACAACAGCAACATGTTAGTATATACATACAAAACAGAAGTATTATTTTTTCTTTCTTCTCTTTTGTTCGTGTTGGCTGATGTTGGCAAGGACGCTCCAGTCCCTCAAACATTTTGCATTACATGAATGTGTGTACACATTAACAGAAATATACATGTTTATATAAATATATATATGTTTATATAAATATATATATATATATATATATATATATATATATATGTATGCATGTGTGTACATACTTTGCAATAAATAAACTGCAGGCCTTAAACATTTATTTTCCATTTTCCTAGTTCGTAGAGTCATTCTTTTGTATTTCACACTGACCTTTACTCACATTTTTTTTATTGTTTCGTAATCTAAATTGAGTTCATGCAGTTCACTAACTTATACGAACACTGTGGGGTCAAGATATTGCTATTAGGTGAGGAAAAGCTTTTTTAAAAAAAAGTATATTTGAGAATCATGAAAAAGTGAAGAAATATTTAAAAATATCGATTTGATAGAGTTGGCTTGCAAAAATTTCATTTAAAGTAAAATAAAGTTTCATTAATATAAAAAAGTCAAAAAGGAATAATAAAAATAACAGCATGTTAGACTGCGTCAAAAATTATGCGAATTTAGAACTTCAGCTTAATCGAATCATGAACTGAGAAACATATAAGTTCGAACAAAATAACTAAAGAGTAAAAAATTTCTGTTGTTAACTATTTTTAGTCTTCTAAAAATTTTCTTCCTACAGTTTTAGTTTTTTTTTACTATTTTTTCCCCTATGCACTACATTTATAGGCAGGATACCTGCCTCTTAGACGAGATCAATGCTTACCATCCATCCCCTAAAACGTCAGTTATGAATTTAAAAGGTACTCTGCCCACAGTTTTTACACGCCCATGGCCTCGAAATTTAGTTTGAAATATGTTGAACTTCGAGCTTTGCCAAATGTAGGGTGCATGCTCAAAAACAAAAGCTTAAAATGTATAGATTTTTGAACTGATTTCCTGCTAAAAATCGTCTAAGTAATATCTTGTGACATTGTTGAGCTTAAAGTTGGTGGTGTATTGCTACTTGTCATTTATTTCGTTAATTTGTAATAATTTTACAATTGTTTAAGAACACAGAAAAAAGTATAATTCGTATATACTTTTTTCTATGTTTGTTTGTTTTCATTTAAGAATTTAGTTGATTCAATTAAATTTTTAATTGCATTAATTAATTTGTGTGGAAAAACTTAATTGTTATTATCAAATTGTTTGTAGGTGAAAATTTAATTATTTTTTTAATTGATATTACTTTTTTGTGTGAACAATAAATTTCTGTGTAAAAATGAAAGTTATGAATATTTCGATTATTAAAATTTTTAATTCACATGGTTTTTCATTTAAGTTAGCGATATTTTGACACGTGTGTCAGTATCCATAAAATGTATATATACCATGTATACTAAATATAATATATACATACACACATATGTATATATATTAACAATTTTAATTATACAATCATAATAAGAGGATTACGTTTAGTGTGCGTGCTTAGAGTTTAGTAGAGAGAAAGTATATTGTAAACACAAGCACATTTGTCGTTCTTATTCATATTCATAAAAGTGTTATACAAATCCTTTTAATTATAATTCAAACTCATATATTTATTTAATTAGAATCGATAAACTATTTATTTTCTTTTAGACGAGCAGGAAATATATTTGTAATTTATTAAAATTCAAAGCAGTTAGGATCCAAATTGCAAACTTGTAATTACTAATTCCCAGCAATCTTATTAAAAAAAATCCAGGTAAATCATTGTTTTCTAATAATATTGCAATACATAAATAATAAAGCTTACGGTATTTGGTTTTATAGAAATAAAATTATAATTAATTGCGATATTTTGCCACTTCTTTTTAAGGCCTGCTGAGGGAAAAATATTAATAACACTACGCGACACTGGAATAATGCACTGCATTTTTATTGTAGACAAACAATTGGCGATAACAAACAATATGAAACTGCATCAGTAGAATTTTTACACTACGTAACAATTAGTAGTAATATGCCCTTTTTGGTTTTTGTTTAAATATGTATTTTTTTTGCTATTTCTTTATATATTTCGGATTTCGACATCGAAATTATTAAATGTGTTCACATATTCATCTTTTGCACAAAATTTTCAGTCATTGGAGTTCTATTTTGGTTATAGTTTGTGTCACATTAACTGAGCTTCATTGTAAAGGAGTTTAAAAATGTTGATGAATGTTTGAGGGTGGCGTTGGCTGAAGTAGTTAGCACGTTGACTACGAAAACAAAGGTCCTGGGTTCGAGCCGTGAATCAGACAGTCATCAAATGACAACACCACGCATTTTTCTGATGTACATTAGTGTCTCTTTGTATCAGCTGTTGTAGGAAAGTTCATGTGATGAAGGCATAGTCACTGGTCACTGAATTATACCGACTTCAGCAGATACTAATCCTAATGTAACATCAGAGCGCCCTCCTTCGTTGTGTAGCAGAATCATCGGCGAAGTAAACTAACCAATAAAATGGCTACTAATCACAGCTTCAAAAATTTAATACGCCTCATTCAACACCAGAGGCGCTGCAACAGTGCATTGTGCAATAAGCAGAGTTGTAAAAGAATGAAGCTTTCCTCTATTTCTTGCTTCACCACCTGTCTTCTCTATCACTATCCCTTTCCTAAAAGAAGGTAAAATCTAGTACTAGTAATAGGCATTCATTGCCTGAGTGTTACTTCTCTTTATAAAAAAAAAATATTAAATATGTCCTTTTTGAGTTCTTTTAGATTTTACCCTATAAATTTTATGTTCGCTAGGAAGTTTTTCAATTCTTAAAAATCAAGTCATACTAAGAAACATGGCCGCTATGAAATTAGGCCCAAGGAAATAAAACCAGAAAAATGAAATAAGGCTCAAAAGAAATTTAATAAATAAAGAACATATAAAAATTAAATAAAACTTAATTAAAAGAGCTCAAAGAAATAATAACCAACCAAACTCAAGATGAAATAAAGCCAAAAATATTAAGTAAGGCTCTACTAACTTCAAAATTAAATAAATACCAAAATGAATAAAAAAAGGCTCAAATAAAAATTCCTTAGTGTTATTGGACCTTATTTCATTTTTTTACTCAAAAACAATTACACATACAATTTAAAACTGCATCATTAGAATTTTAAATTTAAAAGCAAATAAACCATGAGTGTATATAAACGATGCTGTGATTGATGGGAGACTATTGCTGGGTTTTAATGAGGGAAAGTAGCACAAAGCATAAGAAAAAATCGCTATTTTCAAAAAAAGGTTTTACAGCAAACTTACTGAACTTGAACTTTAAACAAAATCATATTTATTAATTATCCACTTGAATTCTTTAAATATATCAATTGTATCGTAAAAAAAATATCTAAAATTGTAAAGTTGTTATCTAGCAATCTAAAATTGGTAAAAAACATGTCGAACTAAAAAAACAGGAAAAGCAAATTTTCCTGCATTGCAATCCACTTATACACAAACAATTTATAAAAAAATTACATCAAAAGGAAAGGAAATGAGTTCAAATATTTTTTTTAACCTATGAATCAGAGAACAATCATTGGTTTAAGTTTTAATGAAGCGAAATATAATCTCTAAATTAAACCAGTTTGTCAGGACTTGAACCCATGATTCAACCACATTTTTGTAAATTTTTTCCTGGGAATCAAAAAATAATTTAATTAACAAATGCTTCAATATATTTTTATTTCAATAAAGAACAGAATATGTGAAGGTGTATATTTAACTTTATTTTATCAACAAGAAACTGCTTAAAAGCATTCAAAGAAGTAGAAAAAAGTTTAACTTTGATTATATATTTGATTTATATATAACTTTTTAGCTTTTTTTAGCTTCTTTTCAAACGTGATTTAGCTTAATGTTACACACAGAAAAAATTTCAACTTTAAATCGACGTAAATAAGGTTAATTTCACCTTCTTCGGCAATGATTTTGATTCATATATGTGTTTCATGTTAATCTAATATGATTTATAGTAATTTTCAAAGAAAATTTTTCCTATTGAAATAACCTTATTTCGCGTTGATTTAACAGTTACGTACTGTTAAAATTAAAATGAAGAGAGAGTCATGTTGAATCAAAGTTATTTCAAGTTGAAATAACATGAATTTAATTTAATGTAGTAATTATAATTTATTAATTATTTAACTTACGTGTGTTTGACACAGGCATCAGAAAAATTTTTGTTTGTATATAAATTAAATAATATACAATCATGAATAGACTTCCAATTTAACATTATTTCATTGATATTTAAAATACAATTTATTTTAAAACTTTTAGTTTAAAAGAAAATACAAAATACTTTGACTTGTCACCAGGATTCGAACCTGCGATTCTCTGACTATAAGACTAGTACACTGCCTACCAGCCAGCAGTAGTTTGTGAGCTGTTTACAAACATAAAAACACAACAAAACCTCAAACAATTAAGCACAAAAGTGCCCCTGTCAGAAATTCCGTTAACTTTAAACTAACTTTAAGCTAACTATTTCGTAACTAGTACTGACCGATACTTGGATTACTTTTCCATATAATCAACTGGCTATTTTAACATTGCAATGTAATAGACGGTAGTCAATTGTCTCACTTAACTAACTTAAAGTTGATTTTTCTTAAATCACCTGGCAGTCAGTAAATTTAAAAATTTTTTCTGGGATTTGAACATGTATCATCGCACTTTCTGTACTCAACCCGCAACTACTCAGCTAAGGTACCAGCTAAAATAATAACAGCAAATTCTAATATGAAACTGAAATGAAACTAAAGTTTCAAAATAGCTGAGAATAATTCGATTACATACTTTACTTAAGAATTAATTTTGTATCTGTTCTTGATGACAATGCAGTTAGCTTTTAATCAGTCTAAGAAAATTTAATTATAAGTTAATTATTTTTTAGTCAACCACACATTCCCTGACAGGGGTGTTGCAACTATTAACAAAGCAAATAAACACTAACACACCTAAAAAAAAACATATTATTTCTTGCAAATTTAAATCAAAATTTTTGCATGGTGATTTTACATTGGTATTTTTTTTTCTGTGTCTACTTTCAAAACCAGTGACACTGGTAGTCATATTAATTGCCCGAATGTTAGTTCTCTTAAAAAAAAAAGAAAGTAACCTTATAGATTTGTACATAGAGAAATCCCAACTTTAAATACTAATATAAGTATGAGAATACATGGAGCACAAATATAATTCCTAAGTATTTATTTTTATTTTATTTAGTTGCTGTTCAAAATCAAAAATAAATATCTATTATTTTATAGAAAATTCTCTTTTGTATGAACTTTTAACTTAAATATTCGAATTGTTTGTCTTTAGCAGACAGACGCCATGCCATAACAGTTCACTGTTAAAATTAAGCACACAAAAGTTGCCTCAAAACTTTTGAATTAAAAATAAATTTAAACAAACATATTCACTTGTTGCTAGTGCAAAATATAAATAAAACTAAAATAATATTTACTAAATGACAGTCGATGGTTTTAGGTTTCAGCCCGCGGAAACAAGCGGTGGTCACTTGATAAAAGAAAAAACTAAATAAAACAAACTCGCAGGCTCCTAAATACATACATACACACACACACACACACACACACACAAATTCATATTGCACTCGTGAAGCTGCCTCAATAGCATTAATAAACAAAAGAAAAAATTTTAAATACTACAAGCGCTCGAACAAAGGATGTCATACAAACGGTAGTATTTTACATTTTAAGCCATTCAATGAAATAAATTTAGAAAATGTTGAATGAAAATTATCGAAAATTTTCACTGCAACAAAGACGAGAACATGTGCAACAGCTGGAAGTGCATTCATTGTGTGTTGAATAAACTCGTATGTAATTTGATAAAGTTCAATAGTTTTATCAATGGGTATTAAAATGTTTTTGCTCCAGCTTAGGGAGGGGGGAGGGTGGTGTCCTCATGAGGATGGTGTTGTTACGTAATTTTGCTGGTTTGTTTGAAACAGTATTTTCTGTTTTTTTTTTGGCATTATAATGATAAAGTTAGTTGAAGAGTTGTTTACGTATGAAAGAATTTTTAAAAATGGCCTAAATAAAAGGAATTCAATTTTAATTTAACAAAAATAAAAATTTAAATGGAAATAAGGTAAATTTGCAAATTTTTTTGAAGTAGTTTCTACAGGTTCTTCCATTAAGCGCTTCCTAACTTCTAATTTAAATAAAACAAAGTGCATATAGGAGATATCACCGAAAGTGTGTTGAGTTTGAGTTCATATCTTGGTCGGAGAAGCCCAATACACAACAAAATCATGTTCCTGATGCCTGTGCCAATCAATACACACAATAATGTAAGTTAAATAATTAATAAAATACAATGACTATATTAAATTATATTCATGTTGATTCAACATGATGCTTCATTTTGATTTAACAGCCAACATAAAATAAAGTTATTTTAATAGGACAAATTTTCTTTGAAGGTTAGTGTAAATCATGTTGAATTAATATGAAATACGTACGAAGCAAAATCATTGGCGAAAAAAATTTAATTAACCTTATTTAAGTAGATTTTAATGTTTTAGTTATTCTTTGAAGATAAGCTTAATTAGCCAAGGAGAGCTTTCACACCTGGGAACACTGCCGCAACCCACTGAACTGATGAATAAAGCGCATAACTTTACCAAGAGGTCTGATACTGTTCTGGCAAATGAGAGGGCATGGAAGCATGCATCATTAGACCTGGCAAGAACCCAGGATAAACTACTGTGAGTCCTTGGGAAAAACTGTTGCCATCCTTCAATCGAAAGTTCTTGCTATTGAGAGATTGATGCAATTTGATCTTGAAAGGGACTACTGAAGAAGATAATTATCCATCTTCTCATATAGTTAGGGTGCCATTAAGGCAATTACTTTATATGAGTTTAGCTCAAACTTAACTTGAAAATGTTGCATAAAGGAAGAAAAGCGAAATCCAGAAAAACTGGCCAGAATTCCGACTGGGAATCGAATAGTATCTGAGAAGTTATATCGATGAAGATCAAGAATAACCGGAAATACCTCTGGTTCACTCTCCCTGGATTGAGGTATGCAAAGCTTATGACATGAAACATATACGCAGAATTGTTTTAAAGCTCTAATATCCTTAATTAAAATAAACTTATGATACTTACAGGCTTCCTCACAGATCATTGCAGGTTGAGAAAATACATTAGCGTACGTGACATTGGGATTAACAACTAGTAGATTCTGTGAGAATGACGATGAAACTCTAAAGCACATTCCGATGGACGGAAGGTGAAGCTTTTGTGCTACAGAAGATACAGAAAATCAGGGAAGCACTTGTTGGAAGATGGCAATCTTCATATTCCCCAGGCGTGCAGGTCTAAATACCTCCCAGTCTATATTCTATCACCTGGCAAACGATACAATAGATCTGTTTGGTCGCAGTATGCTGCCTAATTCAATTACTTCATTTATTAATTCATCGACCCATGTATTACGCTAGCGGCTGTCAGATATTTTGCTAAAACAGATTTATCATTTACACATATTTATGCCCTTAATTATGAAACTTGCCTGAGTCTTATGCATTTTTGCTTCGAAATATTAAATAAACCTTTAAAAAAATTCAATAAATATTTAATAAATATTAAACAAATTTGTATTAATCGAGACCACATAGTGCAACTCTAAATTAAAATGTTGCATAATATAAAAATATTTTTTAATTTGTTCAAATGTAATCTAAAATATTTAGCAGACCAAAGAAATATATGACTTAGTACACTTTCATAATTAAGGGCACTCTTCCACAATTCTTTGGCAAAACAGACACAATAAGTTGCAGTTTATTCGTCAGTTGAAGCTTCAAAAAATTGTCCCCTATCATCCGTCCAAGTTCAAAGGTCTCTGTTAGGAAACCTGTTGCATTCCGCTTGCCATGATTTAGCAATAATTGCATTAAATAATAAATAAACATATTTTTAAATAAATACGAATTTACAAAACAACTGGTACGTGGCTAAATTAAATAATGTAAAAGTGCATTTATAATATGTTTAATTAAATAAAAATGATTTATAAGTTTTGAATGTTACAACTATGTTGCTTTCACAGAAAATCAATTGAAAAAAAATATGCAATAATTATAAAAACTCATAAGCCACTGGTTGATTTTAAAGTCGCGGCTTCATTGTTTATCTCTGCCGTCTGCCTAGTGACTGGTAATTTTCTACATATTTTTAATGTAATTTATGCACTAGGTTTTAAGTAAAATTGTATTATTATATCCCGTCAGTATTGATGTAATGATGTTGACTTTAATTATAAATTTTTTTTATTGTTTTGCTTTAAACGTTAAACCATTTATTATTGCGAATTAATAATCTTATATTTTAATTTATTGAAACATAGCCTGAGCATACCGTTAATTTCAGTAAAAATTACATCATAAGTGTCTTCAGGCTTTAAAAACAAATACATGCAACTATTGACTGTGCGTGTGTGTGAGTGGGTGCAAGAGTGTGCATGTGTATTAGGGCAAAGTTTGTTACTGAGAGCACAGTTTTTAGCAAATCCCAACATTTATTTGGATTCTGCTTACTTTCTTTTATAAAATTATTGAAAAAAGTAATATTATACTCGATGATCAATTTTAATTATAGAAGACATTTTTACTTCTGTAACAGCAATTATGTGGAAATAGAGAATAATAGGAAGGCGGATCAATAAGTCCCCGTGACTTTTTGAATGAAACACAGTTTTTTTGCAAAACAAAAATTTATTTTTCAACATAATCTCCTTTTAACTCAATACACTTACTCCAACGTTTCTCCAGTTTTTGTATCCCTTCCATAAAATAGGATTTTTCGAGGTCCTTAAAAAAGACATTTGTATGGTCAATAATTTCATCGTTTGATCTAAATCTCTTTCCACCGAGCCATTTCTTTAGGTTTGGAAATAGGAAGTAGTCACTATGGGCTAAATCCGGAGAATATGGCGAATGAGGTACCAATTTGAAGCCCAATTCATAGAGTTTTGCCATTGAGATTGCACACGTGTGCACCCGTGCATTATCTTGATAAAAAAGAACTTTTTTCTTGGCCATTTTTGGTCGTTTTCTTTTTAAATCCTCATTAATTCCGTCTAATAAGTTGGCATAACATTTGCCGTTTATTGTTTTTCGCTTTTGAAGGTAATCCATGTGGATTATCCCGCGTGCATCCCAAAACACTGTTGCCATCGCCTTATTGGCCGACAAAACTTACCTTGGCCTTCTTGGGAGCGGGTTCACCCAGAGAAACCCATTGTTTTAGACTGCTGCTTGGTCTCCTGAGCACAGTAAGGGATACATGTTTCATCTACAGTTACAAATCGCCGCAAAAACTCATTCCTTTGAAGTTGTCACACGTTTACGTTTATGGTCAATTGAGAGCAAAGGCCGTACCCATCTTGCAGACAACTTTCTTAAACCCAGTTGATCACTTAAAATCGAAACCACACTGCCATATAAAATGCCTATAGCATCAACAATCTCACGCACTTTTACTCTTTGATCGGCCAGCACCACCATATAGTGGATTTTTTCGACATTTTAGGGTGTACTGACCTCAATTGGCCGTCCAGAACGTTCAACATGATTTGTACTTGTGCGACCACAACGAAAGTAAGTAAACCTCTCTTTTACCTTTGAAATCGATGGTGCAGAGTTTCCATAGTATTTATCGAACTTTGCCTTGTTTAATGAGCACTCGAAATTCACTTTTTTAATTTTTAGAAAAATACACGAGGTTGTATGTTTTGAGCAGCTGTTAAACGCAAAGTAAATGACGACACTTGCTCAAAATTTGACAGTAGTCTGTTAACAGGTAGTACTTGATCAGAACAGAGTTGCATTTCATATAACTACGAGGAAAGTTCGAAATATTAATCCACCCTCGTAGCTTATTTATTTATTTATGTATTTATCGATACAACGATACAAGAGGTTTTGTGAATTAAGTATTAATATTTATATAAATTTAAATTTTTATTAGTTCATGTGTATAAAACTAAATAATTGTGTTCCTTCCATCTACTTCCGTTTATGTTTTGTTAAGTTTTATTTTTGAAATTTTTAATATTTATTATTCACTTAAAATCCAATAAATGCACGGAAGTGTCACATTAACGGCCTGTCCCACGATGTCACCAGCAAACGTTCGATCGACAACTTGTATTGCAAATAAAAAAACATTAGAAAATTTGTTGTTGTTTTCACTATAAGTATTCGATTGAACGATTTCTAGCGACATCGTGGGACAGGCCGTAATTTATTTACTAATATCCCTTAAACTTTTTATTTTTGTTGCCATTATTTTTTCAATGTATGTTTATACATATGTTTAATTATTATTTTTTATAGTACTTTTATGTCTATGTTAAGCGATTAAATTATTTAAGTAAGTTGCGTGCATGTGGAAAAATATTAAAAAATATATATTGGTGATTTTTCACTTCACGCGCTGCATTGATTTTGCTGCTTCGGCAGCACCTGGTTGCAATCAGTAATTAATTTTTGTTTTTAAAAGTAGAATGGTAATGAAATTAATTTAGAGTTAACTTTAATGAAATAACTGAACTTTGTAACATGCAAACATTATGCATTACATTATGCGTTCCGGCTGATAGAAGGCTTTTTCATTTGCCAGGATTATGATTGAAGATAATCAGCGCATTGGTATTTAAGTTAAAGCTCATGGCTACAAGGTTTCGGAATTTTGTATCTAAACACGATGGAAATACCACTTAGCAAATGTATACAAACTTTTATTGATACGGCTTGAAAGTCAGTCGCACTAAACGGGAGTGTGGAGTATAGTAACAAAAAGTTGTTTTTATTATTAAGATATTAAAATTATATTTGGCACAAAGATATATTTAATAACTCCAGCAATAGCTGCAAATTCTCATATGCTAAACAAAAAAATTATTTCCGTATTTTTACTGTATTTCCAATGATTTTATTTTGATATAAATACAACACCTTTGTAATTGTAATATGTTATTTAAACTACACCACAGTGTTTTTTTTTTAAAGAACGAAAAAAATTTTCATTGTTTATTTTCATACAATGTTCTTTTTTAATGAAAATAAAAATGAAAAAAAAAACATTTTTAAAACAAACGTTTCATAAGCAAATACAAATAAAATGTAATTTGTTTATATTCGTGTTCATTTAAAAAATCATTAAATTTGCATAAATAAATAATAAAACTGTCATCATTTGTTTGACTCTCAAATAAAGTGGTTGTAAAAAAATAATGATGAAATTAATAAAACCATAAAAGGCAAAAAAATTAATATTAAATACTTATTTACTCTCGAATACTTATAATATATATATATATAAATATTATTTTAATTAAAACTTTGTGTGAACACACCTTGATTTTATTTTGTAGATTTTAATTAATAAAATACAAACTAGCTGGCATGTTATCTATCAATAATCTGGACAACTTAATGACATGTAAAACGATGGGGGTTTTGCATAAACGTTTCGCTACTGCTTCATAATTATTTTGTTTATAATTTTAAGTGATACAATTATAATATATATAATAATAATATATTAAATAGTATACAAATGTTATATATAATATAAATTTTTTAGTGCTTACGCTAAATAAATGGGAAAAAGTTGGAAAATTTAAACTACAGCACAGTATTTTTTTATCTCACTTAAGTAAAATTAATTATATTAAATTCAATTTAGTAATCGGTCGCCGATTATATGAAGCCACATAATAGATACTATTGATGTGTTTGCGCTAGAAAATTTAATTAATTTATTAATTATTTAATAACAGCCTGGCCCACGATGTCGACAAGAAACGTTCCATTGCTTACTTATAATGAAAACAAAAACAAAATAAGAATATTAAATCATATTGATTCTATAAATTTGTTTATATACTTTTTTGTCGAAAGCTTATTCAAAAGATCTGCGTTATTCACGATATTAAACCGAGAATGTAAGCTCTTTTCCCTTCTCTACTACAAACTCAAACTTCTTCAAACTAAACTTTGAGTGTTTGAATTGTCTTGCCAAATAGTGAATAAAAGCATAACCAGAGCGTATGATTGATTTTTAGTTAAAAAAATATTAAGTATACGCCACCATGAAAATATGATTTAACAAAAAAACAACTCGAATTACAGGATTTTGCCAATTGATTCTGTTAGAGAGAGAAAAATATACGTGTGTCGGCGTTCTGAAAAATCACATCAGAATGTTATTTAATCGGTATATGAAACCATGTGTTCTTTACAGCTGAGGTGTAGGGTATGTTTAGCAATTTTTTAGAAATTATTAACACACAAATTTTTTTAATTCCCTCTGTAGTAGGGTATGTTCAGCAACTTTTTAGAAAATATTAACACACAAATTTTTTTAACTCCCTCAAACAACGTTAACTGGTAATATTTCGTAAAAAGTGGAAATTTCTAATAAAAAATACACTTTCAAAGGAAAAAGCGGAAAAGAAATGTTCTGGAAAAATTTTGGCCGTACAATTTTACTACAAATGTTGGACACGAAAGTGCAAAATTTAACACAAACAGCAAAGATCAGACAAATTCAAGATTACCTACTTATTGCAACAACATTTTAGGCTTAATGAATGCAACGATCATATAACACAACCTTTGAAATAAATCCTGTTGGAAAGTTATATTACTGATAGGAAGTTCACTGTCATGCCCGAGTCTTTATCTTCCGGTGTCCCACAGCGTAGTATATTAGGTCCAGTATTGTATTTAATATATACTTGTGATATGCCCCTGAGCAATAATATTCATACCTCTACATTTGCCGATTATACAGCCTGTCTGAGTATGCACGAAAACTCTTATGAGAAATCCCGCAATCTCCAGGAACATATTACCCAGCTGGAAATATGGTTGAACTTATGGAGAATTAAAGTAAATGAAAAAAAGTGTGTCCATATACCTTTTACCTTAAGAAGAGATACTTGTTCCCCCATTCGAATTAACAATCAAAATATTCCTCAACATACTAAAGTGAAAACCCTTGGTATACACCTTGATCTAAGGCTTACATGGAAACATCATATTGACTCTAAGCTAACTCAAATACATTGCTTGATTGGCAAAAACTCAACACTCAGCCTAGACTGCAAACTGTTAATAACAAGTTGCTTTTGAAAGCAATATGGTGCTGCGGAATGGGGCACTGCTTCAGCTACCAATGTAGAGAGAATCCAACGAAGACAAAACAAAATTTTACGTTTGATAACATCGGCTCCATGGTACATTAAAAATTCAAATGTACATCGCGATTTAAATATGCCACTAGTGACTGCAGAAATTGCAAAATAAGCAGGCAAGTACTTAACTAAACTCGAGTCCCATCCTAATCCTCTTGCTTTTAATATTTGGAATTTTACCTGGACACATTTGCTTAAAAAAGAGGGACACTACGGCTCTAATACTCAGCACTCCAGATGTAACTGCTTGAATATACTTTTATACTTTTATTTTTTATTTTTGCTTACCACGACTCTTATGTATCATTGATTTGTGATAGTAAGTTTATGTCCGACATTGATCAGGTCTAATAATTATATTTAGATTTAAGGTTTGAACACTTATTTCTAGTTTATATATGTACAAAAAAAAAATGTTAATTAAATTATTATTTTCTTTTTTATTTCTAAGAATATTTCGATGCTGCCACATTTTTTTAAACAAGTGTCATTGTGGGATTTTATTTTATTAACTGCTTCAAAGCTTTTTAATAAAACAAAAACATAAATAATTTAACAATAAAATAAAAACTCACCAAATAAACGTCCTGCTAGTGTGTATGATGTTGCTGTTGTCAACAGCAGCAGGCCAATGAAACCATAAATGATGAGTCCTAGATGATGTTTATATTTCGCTGAAATACGCATAGCCATAATTTGAGGTTGCTTTTGTGGGGAATTTTAATTTTTGTTTACAAGTCACTTCTTTTTAGATGGTTAAATTTTCGCTAATGCCAAAAAATATTGCTTATGGTGGTAATAATTTTATTGGTTGGAGTTATAAAAAAAAATCTATGTATCTTATGCTCATTTATTTTTGTTTATTTGTTGTTGCAAATAACTTTTATTGATGTATGTATGTGTATATTTTTATTTATATTTTTATTTACAAATATATAAATTAATCTTTTATTATTTATATTTCTTTTTTAAATGTTCTGTTTCTCCAGTTCGGTGGTTAAGTTGCAAAAATGTTTTGTCATTTTGCTGTGCAATTTGCTTATTGTTCACAAATATCTTTTACGGATACATACAAGTGGTATAAACATCTTTGTTTTTATTTTTCTCATTTATATTTTTATTTGCCAAATGATAAAAATCTTTTGTTTTTATTGTAGCAAACTATTGGATATTTTTCTATTATTTGTTTAACAAAATAATTTTGTTTCTATTTTTTTTTTTATTTTCTTATTTGTTGTATTTTTTTAGTGGATTTTTATTACATGATTTCATATTTATTCTCATATGAATTGGTTTTTGTTTTAGTTTTAGTTGTAGCCATAGTTTTGTGTTAGTCATTTGTTTTTTGTAGCCATTGTTGGTTTTAGCAGATTTTATATACAATTGCATTTTGTTGACAAAATGAAACTTTTTTTCTAAATTTATTTTATCTTATTTTATTTATTTCTGTTAGGTTTTTCTATTTTAATTCATTCTTTTTAACTTTATATCATAAATTTCAGTGACGTTTCATTACAGGCAGTTTTGTTTAATCTCTCTTTTTTATTCTTTCTCTCTCTCTCTCTCCCTCCTCTCACAGCAGCTATGTGTCTGTCTGCGTAACAAAACTAAGCATGATTTCTTTTGTTATTTTCCGTTTGTTTAGTAATAATTTATTTTTACTTTCTTCTCCATTTTTTGCAGAAATACAATTTTAATCTGTAAGAGATTACAAAAATAAATATGAAATGAATTTAAAATAAAAAACGAATTATGATACAGGGTGATATTTTTTGAGATGACTATTAAGTTAATTTTGTTATACGAAATCAAAGCTATTAAAATTAAATCACAAATAAAACGTGCTATTCAGAATAACAATAATCTTGCAATTTTTCCTATTCCTTGTTAAAAAAAAATCACTTACAAATTTTCATAAAAAATAAAACTTCGGGAAACAATTACCTGACTGCAAATATTCAAAGTCCCCCCTCAATTTTTATTTATCTCACCATCAGTCTAGAAAAAATGGATTTTATTTTCGAAAAAAATATAGCCTGGTAATTCTTTCTCGGAGTATATTTAGAATTAAGCAAAGTATGTAATGTTTTCACACACCAAACATTAAGAAAAAAATATTTTAAGCAATTTAAATTTTTTATATAATCGAAATAAGTATAAATGTAATAAGTATTTATTGAAATATATCACAACTCTTAAATATCTTCACCGGAAACAATTTTAAAAAAACTGCAATCATCAAATTTGCTTGAATTTATAAAAAAAATGATTCTTTTCCACAAAGAGTAATGCTGATATCAATTACACTGTGCAACAGTGCTAAAAATACACGGACATTAAAGGTTCGATAGTATTACCAAAGGGTATCAATACCCCATACCCAATTGGGTGACCAATTATGGGGCTCCAAAGATTTTGAAAATCACTGTAACCTGAAAAAATAGTCTCATCAGTTTTTGGCCAACAGCCAATCCAGACTTGGTGATAGCTCTAATTTGAATATGGCAATAAAGTAGCTTAAAGTCCAGATAATAAAAAAAGCAATTTCTTAGTGCACGTTCTTTTGCAAAAATGTAAGAAAAAACTTGTTTTCCCTTTTTTTCTTTCAAAATAACTTTCAGGGACTCCTGATTTTTTGCCAACAATGTTGGGCAAAGTTATAGCTATGATAGAGCTGAACAACTAAAAGTATATCAACAAATTTTAACTTATGTGGGCACCCTAATATCTCATACAGACCACTTTTTATCTTAAAAATTTTAGTTTTTCACACATTTTCGACGCAATTTTTTTTTTCTTTTTTTGAAAATCGTATAACCAGATGTACACCTCTCTGTTGTGGTTCCATAACACTTTGCGCCAAAAAAAATGATTTATTATTTATTGTTTATTAGGGTGCCCCTGTGGCTGAGTGGTGTACGGTGAGCGGTCGATTCTCGCCATAGACCCAGGAAGTTTTCTGCAGCAAGCTAATCGCTTTGCGGGTTTTGTTTGTTAAAAAAAAAAACAAATTTGGTTTGGAAAATCAGTATTTTGCAAATATAGTATACAATGAAGTACTTTTATTAATTAATGTGATTTTGTAGCTGGAAAAATATCGGCATTTTTATGTGCAGCCACGCACTCCAGAAGCATCAATGTCCATCTACTTTGGCAGAAATTGTTATTAACATCTGCTATTTTCAGGTTATCATGAAGTTATATTTTAATTTATAATTACCAAAGATAAATCAATAATTGTTTACACAATATTATCATTTCATTTTCATTGAAAATTTGCGTTTAATAGCTGATGTTAATAAATATCTCTACCCCAGTAGATAGACATGGGTGCTGATGAAGTGCGTGGCTGCACAGAATAATATCGGTATTTCCCCCAGCTAATCAAGCCTAATTTAATTTTACTTCTCTTCTTTAGAAACTCACGTTAATTAATAAAAATATTTCATTCAACAAGAATTGAAATTACTAAACTTAAGCCCGACTAAGAAATTATTTCTAATTAAAGTTCACTATAGTTCAAGTAAAAATTTAAAATTGTCTCAATTTTAAATATTCTTATTCTTTTAATCTAAAATGGAAAATCAGCAAATATTACAAATACATATGTATTTGGAAAACAAAATCCTGTGCTAAGAATTATTATGCATTGTAGTTTACAACAATTTAAACAACAAACAAATAAAAAAAAATTATGAAAACAAAATCTTATTTTCTCAATAAATATTAAAAATATTCAATAATAACAATAACATTTTCAAAAGAGAAATCAGGCTGCTGTACAGCTGAAATTCCCCTAAAATATTTTCACAGCATATTATTTTTATATATTTATGTATATATATGTATGTATAGATTTATATTTTCCTACATTGACAATTAATTGTAGCTACTTGAAATAAAATTCAAGCAAAAACTTTCAACTGACTAAACACATCATCAAATAGATTACAGTAGGTTTGATTTGAAGGGAAAAATATCAAATATTATTCATGTGTTTATTTGTATGTGCACTGCGCATCGCTTAAATAAGCAATTTAATTTAAGTATTTTTATTGATATATTGTAAATTTTGAATTTTTTTTTTCTTTTCATTTAAGCCTGGTACTCTGTTCAACATTTCACGTGAAATGCTGTCAAAATACATATAAAAAGAAATGGCACGAATTGTTGTTAAAAATTTTTTGTGCAGAAATAGTACTCGGTTTATATTGGGAAAACGTGTGAAATGTATCTTCAACATTTTAAGTTTTCATGTGAAATAAGACAGGCGACACTTGTTTCGCATGGAATTTACAACAAACACATGGGGCGTTCTTAAAAACATGAGAAATTATAGCATAGTTTCAGGGCCAGTTAATATTGTTTACATGTCCAATTTTTCGTATGAAAAAATCAATGTTGCTCAACATTTTTCACAAATTTAAGCAGAGTAATAATATGCTTTAAAGAAAATAAAATTTTTTCTTTTGAATAAAATAAAATATAAATAATATTTTGTTTAAAAAAAGCAGCCATATTTTGAAATTCGAATTGATTTTTGAAATGTCGTAAAATATTTAGCAGTGTTATTTTGAATTAAAAAAATGGGAGGTGCAAGAAATTTTAACACTTCAAAAATTCGCTAAGAAATCTCTTTATATATAGTCTAGCGACATTAAGCTTTATTGCGGATGCTGCAAAAATAATAAATTTTTATTTTTATTTTATTGCAGACTTTAATGTATAAAATGCCGGCAGCATAGAAAGTGAAATGAGCCTTAAATTGTATTAAAATAAAATATTGATTTTTACGCTTCATCATTTAATTTCATTTAACACAATTGATTAAACATGATAATCGCACATGCACACATACATATTTTTTTAATGTAAATACTAAACTTTAAAAAAAATAAAATAAAATAAAATTACCATACGAGTATAAGGAAAATTAATTAATTTCTCACTAAACATTTAGGGGATGAAATATGCATTAAAGTAAATTAAGTTTAACTTCTTTCTGGAGAAACTGTTACCTTGCCAACCAAGCTTGCCAAAGATGTTACTTTTTCATTACTTTTGATACAACATACCTTGTATGTATTCAACAACACCAGGGCATTTCGTCAGTCCATGTGATATTTTCAAAGGAATTTTATTGTTGTTCATATACATTTTAATACATTTATGTATATGTAACATAGCAACAGGAGTTCTGTTAAGTGTGCAGATATTTGTTTACTTCATTTTATAGCAGCATCTGTAGAGTACAATACAACATAGCAAAGTTGCACAGTGGGATGGCTTAATTCATTTTTGCGCAAAAACTATATGGAATTATTTTAGACAATTGAACCCTGGCACCGAGCATTAAATTGACTAAATGAAGAAGACAAATGGAATTTCCGCGAAAGCTTCCACGCCCACTATCGATTAGAACACATACAATTATTCTTATTAAATCAGAATTTTCAAATTTTGTACATATACATACTTTATGGAATACAAAAAAAAAACACATGCCGAAATTCATATAAATTGGCCACGCCCACTGCCTTTGTTATATAAATGGACATTTGCCCTGCAAAATGTTCCTATCCAAGCAGAAGTTATCAGATTTAGTACAAAAACTTTGTAAAAAAAGAACCAACATATGCCTGCTTTCGAAGAAATCAAAACACAAAATATGGAAAAATAATTTTTTAATATTTTGTTTATCATTTGACAAAAAACTTTTTTAATTTATTCCATTATTATTTAGCTGTCATTTCTTTGACTTCATCATCACATTCGAAATTCTGTCAAATCAGCAGCTTTGAACTTTTTTACACAATCACTGCATTCTTTAAAATTTTGAGCTGACCTTCACCTTTTCCTTTAACAAATACGTTCATCGTCAAGCTTCTCATTTAAACATTTTAATAACCTTACACATTTAAATCGCAAGTAAAGGGTGAGCAAATTTAAGCTTAGTAAGTAAATTGGCTTCAAAACACACTTTTTATGTCACAAATATGAAAATAAAAAATATGAAAAAAAATATGAAAAAAAATATTAGAATATGATGTTGGGCAAATGTCCATCTCTAGCAGGTCGGCAGACATCCACTCCTTTCACGAAATTTTGGACCACATTTCGCCACAAAGCTTCGCTTATCCCGTCGATGCAGCACTGAATTGCATCATGCAGAGTGTCAGTTGTTTGTGGTTTTTTCACGCAAACCCGGTCTTTCAAATGGCCCCAGAGAAAATAATCCAGCAGCGTTAAACTATAAAAGCGAGGCGTACAATTAATATTGCCAACTCTAGAAATTACGCGACCGGGAAATTTCTTATGCATTAACTGAATTGTTGGGCCGGCTGTATGGCTTGTTGTGCCAGCTTGCTGAAACCACTTACATCAATATTAGACAATTGTGAGCACAAAAAGTCGGTTATCATGGTTTGGTACGGCGTTTCTCATTTTGAAAAATAATAAGGGCTGATGATGCCGCCTGACCACAAACCGCACTACGACAGTATTGATTTGGTCTTTAGTCAGCAACAGTACCGTGAGCCTAAAATTTAGCGATTAGACTACGCACAGCGGTCGCAAAAGGAGCCTGATTACGAGAAAAAGCTGCTCGAATTTTCAAAGTTTGGCAGTAAATTTTCACAATTAAATTTTTTTGTTCAAGATTGTAGCGTTCCATGGTTAAATTTCCCAACTTTTTACTAAATTAATGTCAAAGGATGACAGCTGAATTCTTGACATTTCGTCATTTGACAGCTAATTAACTCCCCTCACCTCAAATTTGCCCACCTTTTAGTTGCTACATTTTGTTAACAAGATAATTATGGTTTTATTTTCAATTATCCTCTGTGCACTTTTTTGTTGTTATATGTATATATATAATAAATACTTTTCCTAAAAGTATGCAATAGTTTTTTGCAAAAAATGCTTGACAAATTTTGGTAATTTTATTAATAATTTCCGACCTGCTTGAGGATGTCGACAGAGAAAGTTCGAACGAAAACTTATATTAAAAATAGAAAATTTATTTTTGTTTTTAATATAAATAATCGATGCCAAGTTTTTTGTCAACATGGTGGGCCAGCCTATGAAAATTTTCTTCCTTTTCCAAGAACTTTCGAATATTATTACTTTTTAAATCGAAAGAAAACATTCATTTCCACTTTACTGAAATAATAGAAAACAAAATAAAATGCAATGATGCTAAAAAAAAACAATAACTAAAAATTTCATATTTAAACACTTCTTTATAAAAGTGCCTCATTCGATTTTTGAAGTGAAGTTTTTTACACTAAAATCCCACTGTGCATTCTAGCGAAGAAGGCCATAATTTCTTTCTTACTTGCTTGCAAAAATTTGAAACTGAAGTTGTTCTTTGTTTAATGCACTCAGCGCAACTAGTTGAAGAGAAAGGTGATACAAAAAAAAAAAAGGGTAAACAAGACAGGAGTCCCACAAGTCTCATCATGTGCAAAAAGTATATATAATTTTTAATCCATTTATAAACCATAAGCTGACGCTGTTGATAGAAATAAATAAATAAATTATCGAACTAAAGCTTATTTCCTTTTCTTCCTTTTACATTCTTCCTCACAACTGTATTAATTTTAGTCTTTATTTGAGTTAATGCTCTGGGATATTAGTATCCTTTCTTTTACATATTTTTTTCATTTCATACGACTATTGTACAATTATGTATTTATTTTATTTTTGTTTTTATTTTTTTTAATGTAAATTCTTTTTTAAAGGCTGTGTTAAACATTCATCATCGATATGTTTATTTTTGCGTAACTTTTTATGCCCTTTTCAAGCTGCATTCAATTTAACTTGGTTGTTTTTTTTTCTTCCTCTGTTTATATTTTTGTGTGTTTTTTTATTTATTTCTTTCTTTGCAACATTTAACATTTTGCAACAGTATACAATTTACTTTACAAATATTTATTCATATTTACAAACGCTTTAAATACATATACATGTGCACATATGTATATCTTTCAAAAAATATGTAAATGTTTTCTTGCATGCATTTTACTAAAGAAAAAAAATTATTGCACAAATGGTGTCCTCTTTAATATACACATGTATGTACTTAATCCGTTTATATGAGAGTGGGTATGAGTAGCTTTATCTCCCTTTCTCTCACTCCTTTCCATTTTCGCACTTACACACTTTCTATTTAAGTGGGCGTTTAAATGCGTGTGGGGTGATACATTCTAAGAATTGTGACAATTTTAAGATTTTATACTCGTACATTGTAACAGGTGCGTATTTAGAGGTGGAGATACAAACATGCATATGTATGTATGTATGTATGTATATACATGGTATTCCCTTAAGGCGTGTATTTGGAATAGCCAGCTATTTTAGCAGTTGTTTTGATTCAAGCTTCAACCATTATGCAAAAATGATGAAAATTTCAAAGACACTATTCGCAAAGCTAAAGCATTTCTGGGTCACCGTAAATCACCTTTACGGCCAGAAATTGTGAAAATTGTGGTAAATTTGTATATTTGGGATGAAATAATAATATAGCGAACCTAGCTCATCGACGTTGCTCAAGTAAACTAGAAACATTGTTTTGTTTTTACCCGTAGTGTTGAGGAAAACCCAGGTTTGTCAATTTCTCTATGATATTTGGAATTGTGCATTCAACAAATGCCCTTACATCATGTTTTACTTAGAAGCTTATATCTTAAGGCTTACAAAATTTAGTTTACACTATAAAAATGGGCAGAAATCATTTGGCCCTCTTTTTATACATATCTGCAAATATCGAAAATTTCGTGTCTTTGCTGATTGGTCCTTTAAATGCATCAAACTGATCGGGAATTTCATCAAAAATCATTTAAAACGCTGGCAAGTAGAATTGTCACTTTTGGGGCTCGAAGGTACAAATATTTACTACTCAAATTTCTCCTCAACATATGGCTCTTTGGTGTGGAGGTTGGAGCAACTAATGTGATGAGGGGTTTATGCTATTGAACGATGATTAAGAACTTTGTATGGCCGCACGTACCACTCATGTAACGATACCATCGCTCCTTTGCTTGAAAAGCTTATTGTGCGTGTAATTTCTCGAAAAATTTATTAATATTAGCCACCGAGATCTTGTGATTTAGTAACTTTAAGCTTTTATCCTTCGAGCTGCGTAAAATATATGATCTTTGCCAACGGTCCACAATTGATTTTATAATATAAAAATATCTTATTCGTGAAACTATTGATTGGATGGAAAAATTTATGAATAGAATATGCTCCTACAAGCGTAGACTTTTTGGCTGACGACATCTTCCATTATTAACGGCCGGTCTGCCTTCTCTTTGCAATTAAATAAACATCATTTTGTTTAACAAGATTTGTTTTTTTATGCAATAAAATTGCAACATTTTTCTGTGGACTCGTAAATTTTCAAATCTAAAATAGACCTAAAGGCTTAGTGCTTAGGGTTAATAATGACACCTTATTTAGTAATTACACTTGTCTAATAAAATCAAGATCTTAAATACACACACACAACTCAAATTACTTATGTAAATGATACACAACTGGTTGCCACGACGTCTGCTCCGCTTTTGCATATACACATCTCACACAACTGACTGCGCTAGTCTTCAAACAATATTTCTGCTGTAATGTTCACTAAACAAGACTCACTCTGCCGGCACTTACTGTGTGTACAACAATAATTACTCATTGACTTTATTTTAGACACTTTCGCATGACTAACAACTGCTTTCAACAGTGATTTACTTTTCCTTCTCAATAATGAATTGAACTTTTAGTAGACAACTTTTTACAAATAAACAAATGAACTTCAGACTGATTTTTTTGATAGACTGGACTGCCAGCAGATACTCGTACGTTGTCCTTTTTATACTTCACATACGGCTTCCAGAATACGACAACAACGTCTGGACAATCTCAGCAGCACCTCCAATAATTGCTTTTGATCGCGTCATTCGTTTATTAAAGAATTAATTTATGGTGCTTGTTTAGTTTATTTTTATTTTTGTCTGCTCTACCATGTACCAGTATGTATATGTTTGTATGTATATGTTGCTATAGCGTTCTTATGTTTATTTAATCACTCTTGTGTATCCCAAGAAATATGTATTAAGTTCTTTAGCTAAACCATTCTGTATAATTCTTTGTTTTGTTTACCAATAACAAAATGAAACCTTTTATTGCAAGACCCTTTATGTGTGCTACCTTCTTTGTGTAAAGGGATAATGAAGAGAGGTGCTGAAGTAGAAAGTAATTAAACTGAACTGGTTTAACAACGTTGCTTTTGTGCATTTTCCTAATTTTCTTATGGCATCGATGCTGCGCATTCTTAAACTAGAACCAGAACGCTCGTCATTTCGTTTTTAGTGACCTCATCATTAACTACTTCAGTTTCCGATTCGGAGTTTTTTTAAATTAAAATAACTAGACAAAGTACAATTTTCATATTTCTAATTAAAACTGCATTATGCCAACTTACTTTGGAAACCTTTGACTTCTTTCCAAGACTTTGGCACATATTTCATAAATTCATGTAGAAAAATTTAACACCGCTTTAAGATCGTTAGGCAAATGATTGCCAAGAAAACATTTCAATGTTGAAAATAAAACAATCACATAAAGGGTCCGCCATCTAACGTTTTTTTATTCAACTAGTGCTTATTTCGTGAATGGCATGATTTGACAGATAATTAGTTTTATCCTTCCGCTGAACGAATATGGTTGTGTATACGCTTGAACAACGCTGGGAAATATTGCGACGTTACCGATGCCGATTTTGTTAAAAAAAAATCTCTTCTTTTCAGATGAAGCTCATTTTGATCTTGGCGGGTATGTAAACAAGCAAAATTGTCGCATTTGGGGCACAGAAAACCCGCACGCACCCAAAACGAGTCACTGCTTGGTGCGGATTTTGGTCCAGAGGCATAATTGGGCCATTTTTTTCGAAAATGAGCAAGGAGTGGCCATTGCAGTCAATGGCGATAGTTATCGGGCCATGTTGAACGAATTTTTGTTCACAAACATTGAAGAGGAGGATATTGGCAACATTTGGTTTCAACAGGACAGCGCTACGTGCCACACAGCCGAAGCTACACTCGATGTTTTGCGCCCTGTTTTTGAAGATCGCATTATGAGCCGCAGAGCTGATGTCGTGTGGCCACCTCGTAGCTGCGATTTGACACCGTTGGACTATTATTTGTGGGGTGCCATCAAAGATAAGTGTTACGCCGACAAGCCAGAGACAATTGACGCTTCAAAGGACAATATTCGTGAAGCCATTGGTGAAATACAGCTGCACACAATCGATAATGTGCTTAAAAATTGGACCGATCGTGTAGGCTACTGCATGGCCAGCCGAGGCAGCTATTTGAATGAAGTTATTTTTCATTATTAAATGGAAGGATTGTACTTTCAAATGAAAAAAGAAATTTGAGAAAATATTCAGTAGTTTTTTTTATAGCATTTTCAAAAAAAAAAAGTTATCTGGCGGACCCTTTATAAGAAACAATGTCCCGAAAACCAAAAAAAAGATAGACATTCGCTCTTAAGATGATTTTCATTTAAACTTTTTACGAATTTCTCTACTACGAATATCAATTCAAAATAATAAATAAAAAATTGATATCAATGTGCATATGAGTAATTTCTATTAAAATTGTCTACCCTTTAGCTTTTATTTTATATTTGTAATAAATTTAATATATTCGAAATAAATTTCAATAAAATTCCACTTCATATAAATTGCTAAAAACTAACTTTCATATCAACCGTTTAGTTTGAAAGTGACACAAGTGCTTTCCATTAAAAATGTGACTTATTCTTCCCTTACAATAATCTTGCTCATATTTTTATTTATTTGTTAGATATAGCTAATCTTTGCTTTCTGAACTTATTCTTAAATATTATCCTGCAAACTAAAATTTATCACATCAACTTTAAAACAATTTAGAATCATACGAAATGAGCTTGGCTTTCAAAATTATACCCTATACTCGTATGTGGATGTATGATGTATGAATTGTATCTACAATTTTCTATTTATCTTTCTGCTTGTGAATGTGTTTAAAATTATTTAACAAAAAAAAAAAATCTAAACGTATAAAGAAGAGAAGAGAAAACTCAAATAAAAGGCAAATGCTATTTGCCTTTAGCATTATTATGAATGAAAATAAACTTGTGAGTAGTGCAGTGCACTCATTTTAAATGTGTAGGAGCAGCTTTTTTTCTTTACATTTTTTTTCACAATTTACACAAAACGCTTAAACTATTAAAATAGTTTTAGAACTGTTTCATCTATTTCTAGAAATATAAACATAAAAGATGAAGGCAAATTAATAAACTTGTAAATAAATAACTAAAAAAAAAATAAGCGAATTAAAGAAAAGCCTTTAAATCCATTTGTAACGCTTGTATATTGACAAACATTTAATTCGAAAGTGAGTGAAGAGATTTCCATCTATTATTCAAATGCAATAGAGCTGGAGAGCTTTAAGGCTTAAGATGGATGTAACATATGGAAAAACCTCATTTATTGAATAAATAAGCGAGTTAATATCAAAGTATTTTAACTTTTACGCCTACAGATTAGTGAAAGAATGTATAAATATCTTCTCTTTTAAACACATTTTTTTCAGACTAATGAAAAATGTGCTTACACCCGTACACCAAAAGGCACCCTACAGCTTTCTGTACGTCTGGCTGGCTGTCCTCCACAGACTGTCTTCTCAGAATATGTAAAACTTTTGCCGCTACAGCAGCAAATATACGACAGTTAAAAATTAAAGCGAGTAATGTAACATGTTGAAGTCCTAATGTAATATACAGAGAATTATATACTTGGAATTTTCAAAGTTAGCGTATTTTTATGCAGAATACACCAATTGACACTAAAATTTAATAAATCAAAATTAAAGGGTATTCTATCAGTTAATGTAATTTTTACAACTTGCTGTATCAAACTCTAGAAATTTTTAAAAACGCTAAAATAAAAAAAAAAATACCAAATCTAAAAAAAATCGCCAAAACAAAGAATCGCTGAAATAAAAAAAAAGTCGAATTAAAAAAATTCTAAAACTGAAATAAATTGCCAGAAACAAAAAATCCGTAATAAAAAATCGTCAAAACAAAAAAACGTCAAAATAAAAAAACATCGAATTAAAAAAAATTTTAAAACTGAAATAAGTCGCCAGCAACCAAAAAAAAATGCAAAATTAAAAAATTGCCAAAACGAAAAAATCGCGAACAATTAAAAAAAATTAAAATTAAAGGGTATTCTATCAGTTAATGTAATTTTGGCAACTTGTTGTATCTTGGAAACTGTAAGAGGCGAATTCTTGAAATTTTTAAAAACAATAAAACCAAAAAAAAAAAATACCAAAACTTAAAAAAAAAATCGCCAAAATGAAAAAAGCGTCGAACTCGAAAAAAAATTCTAAAACTGAAACAAGTCGCCAGAAACGAAGAAATCCAAAATTAGAAATCGTCAAAAAGAAAAAATCGCCAAAACGAAATAAATCAATATTAAAGGTCATTCTATCAGTTAATGCAATATTGACAAACCGTAAAAGTCAAATTCTTGAAATTTTTAAAAACGCTAAAATTAAAAAAAACCCCATAATTACAAAATCGCCAAAAAGGAAAAAAATGCCAAAATAAAAAAAATCTAAAACTGAAATAAATCGCTAAAGAGAGCGAAAATTCCAAAATAAAATAAGCTCCTAAAAGAAAAAATCGCCAAAAACCGAAAAAATCGCCAAAACCAAAAAGAAAAAAAATCGTTGAACTATAATAAATCACTTCGTTCCCGCTTTTTGGAACTCGTCAGTAGACTTCAACCCAAAACATTTTTGATTTTAGCTAACAAACTTCGTATGTTTATAGTAAGACTCTTAATATTATATAGAGAATCACAATATACAAACATAATAAGTTTGAAAGCCTCAAACAAACATCTTTACAAACCAAGCATCTTTATTCGATTGTCTATCTATTTTATTTTCCATATAATGCATATAGACAATCGGCTTAACCATAAAAACAAGCACAATTTTCAAATTAAATAAATAAAGACTTTATGTCAAATAAATATACTTCGGTATTTCATGTATATAATAAATCACTTAAAAAAAAAAATCTTTAAAACTGAGAAAGAGCGCCAAACCTAAAAACAAATCAGCAGCAACCGAAAAGAACTTTAACGGGAACTTAATCTAACTAAAAAAAATTGCCTAAAACGGAAGAAATCCATAAACGAAAAAAGCGCTAACGCTAAGAAAAAGTGTTAGAACAAAAAAAAATCGCCAAAAAAACGAAAAAAGTTTACTTAACTTTACTTTACAGTTTAAAATAATTGCAGTTGCATTCATAATAATACCCGTGTCTTGCTGCAGTCTAAGCACTTTCCAATCTTTTAGGGATTTAATATTTTAATAATCAAAAGCAAACAGGAACATTTTTATAGCGTCTGTATATTAATTTAAAACTCTAAGGACTCAGGTCTAAGCCCAGTGCAATTAAGTTTTACTGTTGCATGTTGTGTTCATCGAAGTTGTATGACATGCGCTGCAATCTGCAATACAAGTAAATTACTTTATTTTTTTTTTTTTGCTCCACTTTTGATGGAGAATTTATTTATTTTTTCAGCTATTATCTTTAAAAGTTCACCAATCTACTACTAGTAACAGTTAAATATAAACGTTCTATTCTATTCTATTGTCGGTGTAACTGACAGAACGTCTGCCAGTCATTTCATGTCTTAGTTGTGCTACTTAAGAGATTTTCAAATTGTGCTTGAATAAATTTTACTTATTTTCCTATTCTCTATTTAGCTTGATTTTTTTTTTTTTTTTATTATTCTTTCTGTTAAATAAACTAGTTTGCACTCTTTGCTTACACCTTTTCTGCTGCAATATTTGTTTAAAGGCAGCACACTCATACATACTTATTCGCAAAACTGACACATTCCGTGTAAAGCGTGTATGATGAAAAACATTTATTTAAATAGAAAAAATATTTAGTGTTTTCTGCTTTAAACACTGTTTTTTTCAAATAAAGGAAAAATGCCTGAAAGCAAAATGCTTGGCAAAAAGGTGGTAAATAAATGTTGTTTTTACTTCAAGACGACTGAGCAGACTTCATGTCTGTGACAGCAACAGTCACTAATGTTTAGACCATTAGAAGCCTACCATGAATCTATTCCTAGCATTTTTATTATATGTATCTTATGTGTAGTTTTATTTTCTATTTATTTTTTTTCAAGTCACAATTATTTTTTATTTATTTTTAAAATTTTTTTTTTTGAATGTTTTCATTGTAAGACTTCTGTCTTAGTTTTTGCAGAAAAAGAAAAGATTATTTTGCACATTCAGTCAAGTGTTGCTTGCAACAACATGACTGCACATACATTTGCTACAATTAAAAGGTATTTGAACTCTTAAGTGTCATATACTTCGTAGGTGTTTTTTTTTCAATTTTTAATTGTTTTTCTAAGGAAATTTAATCGGTCATTGGTTTTAAATGCATGTTTGCGAAGATAAGGGAAGAAATGTAAATGTTAAAGTAGAAATTAAATTAAAAAAATCTTGAAGATTAAAACAAAATTTTTTCCTGGAAATTTTATGTCATAAATCAAAATGATATTAAAGGAGTTAAAAGGAATCAAAGTGATATTAAAAGAGTTAAAGAAGTTTTATAAAAAAATTTGCAAAACCTGTTTTTATATCTGCAGCGTAGTAAGAATTGAATTTGTATGCTAAATAAGCTTAATGAAAATTTGTTTTAAATATTTTCAAAATCCTAAAAAAAAAAATAAATATTTAACTCTTTTTTTAACAAAAATTAAAAATTTTCGACGTAGAACCCAAAAGGCTGTACCAATTATCTTGAAGTATAGACGAGAAGATATGAGATCAAGTCTTTTTTCAAACGAAAAAACTAAATCCACATCGGCCTAGCCATTTGGGAGATACGGCGGCAAGGACACATATGTTCAACTTAATATATCTAGAAAAAATGTGATATCTTCCAAGCAGCTGGACCTATTTTCAAACACAGCTAAGAATACTTTCAATCAAGTCACCTTTCAAACAAAAAAAAACTTCACCAAAAACGGTTCAACAGCTTGGTCTGTACATGGACTAACACTCCTTTTTTTAGTCGGGGACTAAAAATATATAAACAGAACAATTTTCATTGTAGTAACAGCTTGAGTAGGGGAAAAAACTTTGACTTTGACAAAAGCTACAAAACCGGAAATAATAGAAAACAACTAAAGGCGCCTAAAAGCTGGCCACCAAATAAATGCCACTTAATAATTCAAAAGCACTTCCAAGCATTTCACACCAAATATATTTCCAAATAAACAAACGTTTGTTACTTGAATTTTTACACTAAGATTTTCGCTTTAACCTAAAGGCCTTGAATAAAAATCCAAAATGCAAGAAAGAATAAAAGAAATAGAACAGAAAAAATAAACCACATGTTTGCTAGAAATAAAAAAAGAAAGCAGCTGCAAAAACAGCTATAGCTGTTTAATCTTCGTAGCCTGGCTAGGAAATTATTACAAGTTAAAGATGATTGTACTACAATATTTTATAGGAAGAAATAAAAACAAACTCACAAGCACTCAACAACATGAAGTACATGCAATAAAGTAACAACTGGTTGTTTTTTTTTTTAAATGAGTTTGCTTATAACTTTCTTTTACTTGTTGTTATAATACTACGGCCTGTGTATGTTTACAGGAGTTACTTTAGTTAAGGATACAACTAAAACAAAAAATATTTTAACTTGTTACAACAGCCCGCATTGAAATACATTATCTCCCATAATAACAAGTTCTGAGTTAAAATCATGAAAAGAATAAAGATGATGAGTTGAACATAAAATATAACATGAATGTAACTTTTTAAATAAAATAAAAAATATTCTGAGACTTAAAACAAGCAAATAAATTATTGTTATAAGTGAAGGGATTTTTTTTTTTTTTAATTAAGGAAATGGTTAAGAGAAGCAGGAAATTAAAGAACAATTTTTTATTCCTTCTACATATAAGAAACTCAGCAAACTTGATTCAAATAATAAATCCAAAAACAAAAACATAAATGTGAAATAAGGCCAAGTTGCTGATCAAAATTTCTGACTGAGATGAGATCAAACTTTTGAACCAAGTTTATATTTGGTACAATACCTATCGCTATAATCTATCATGTCAGGGTGTCAACTTATTTCTAGACAACGCACTAACTTGGCAATATGCTTTTATTTTAATTAACTGCCAGTTTATAGAAGACAAGTAAAAACTCACGTCTGTCTATTTTGTTGTTTTTATTAAAGAAAAGTAACACTCAGGCAATAAATGTCTGCTACTATTACTAGCTGTGTTACCTGCTTCAAGAAAGGGATAGTGATAGAGAAGACAGGTGGTGCAGGAAAGATGGATAGAGGAAAGCTTAATTATTTTACAACTCTGCTTTTTTGCACGTTTTTTAATAATGCAGTGTTGCAGCGCCTCTGGTGTGAATGAGGCGCGTTAATTTTTTTGGAGCTGTGCTTAGTAGCCATTTTATTTGTTATTTTACTTCGCCGATAATTCTGCTACACAATATCGACGAGGGAGAGCGCTCTGACGTTACATTAGCACTAGTGTCCGCTGAAGCCGGTGTAGTTTAGTCACCAATGTCTATACCTTCATCACTTGAACTTTCCTACAACAACTGATACAAATGGACACTAATTGCACAACAGAAAAATTCGTGATGTTGCTATTTAATGACTGTCGGAGACCAGGCTCGAACTAACCTGATAACTAGTTCAGCTAATGCCACCCTCATATTGAAAACAAAAGCTAATATGAGTGCTTTGCTTTTGTTTTTAATACAAATAGGAAGACAATCATTTTTACTTGTCTTCTCAGACATCCTTAGAGGCAAATTCTTGAAATTTCCAAAGAACGCTAAAACTAAGAAAACCCAAAATTAAAAAAAGAATACGGAAACCAAAAAATTTCAAAATAAAAAAGCGCTTAAATTAAAAATATCATCAAAAATAAATTAAATCGCGCAAATGCAAAGAAGAATCACCAAAAGTATAGAGGTTCGAAAATAAACTAAAAAATCGCCAAAACCAAAAAAAAAATCGCCCAAATGAAAAAAGCGCCAAATATAAAAAAATCGTTAAAAAACATAAACAAAAATCGTCAAAAAGGTAGACAAATCGCCAAAAACCAAAAGACACCAAAATAAAAAAACGCTTAAATGAAAAATATCACCAAAAATAAATTAAATCGCTCAAATGGAAACAAGAATCATCAAAGGTCACCAAAAACTAAAAAACCAAATCGCAAATGAAAAAATCGCTTAAATAAAAAAAGCGCCCAAAATAAAAAATCGTCAAAAAATCGAGAAAAAGTTAGAAATATAAAACGCCAAAATTGGAAAAATCGCTTAAACTAAAACACAGCAGAAAAAACCACAAAACAAATTGAGAAAATCGCCAAAATGAAAAAAAAGAGACAGAACTAAAAAAATTTCTTAGCAAAAAACAAAAGTCGCCAAAAAACAGGATAAACATAAAAAATCGCTTTAACTAAAAAACAGCAGAAAAAATTTTAAAACATCCGAAAAATTGCCAAAACGAACAAAGCGATAAAACTTAAAAAAAAACGCCAAGAAAAACCAAAAACGCCAAAACTAAAAACAATCGCTTAAACTAAAAAACAGCAAAAAAAAAATCCAAAACAAAAGCAAAAATATCGCCCAAACTAAAAAAAAACACTTAAACTAAAGAAGATTGCCAAAAACCGAAAAAGTCGGCAAAATGAAAAAAGCGCTAAAACAAAAAAAAACACCAAAACAAAAACTTTAAAAAGGACTACATCAGGTAAGCTATTGGATTATATAGGCTTAAGTTTGCTTAGCATTACATATCGCTCATTTACTTAAACAGAAAACTAGTTTAATTTTTTCAATTTACCTACAACTTAATGGAAAAATAAAATTTCATTTTGCTTTCAAGGGTTGAGTAAACAAGATATTTGTATGAAACAACCAAAGAACGATAGGAGAATTAATTCTGCATCATTAGCTCAAAATTTACGTTTTTTAAGCTGCTGTTTGAATAAATGAGCGATATGCAGTGTACGTACGGAACCTTTTGTGTGCGAGTCAACGACGCACTTTATTCATTTATTTGATACATATTCATAAGGCGGGGTTTTTATCTGTTTGCCATGTGTCAAAGAAAGCGTTACTAATGAAAAACTGTTACTAATGAAAAACTGTTTGATTCCGACACGTCTGTATTAAGTTAAACAGTTTCATACTGTTTAAACTGTTTAAATCATTAGTAATTAGTGGTTACGCTTTCTTTGTCACATGGCACACATGCAATGCCAGCTGTAAACTCAGCCTAAAGTTAAGGAAATCTGATGTTTTTTTTATGTTCTTTTTTCATTCCCAAAATTTTTTTTACATCAATGTATTTTGCATTTCCCTGTAAAATTGCGACATGTCGTATTTGAGAAAACAACAAACGACCTTCAATTTTGCATAAGCAAAATAACTTCTTAACTAATTATTTGGATGTTGTTAATTATTGATTTCTGAAATGTCAAATATACCCACTTACTGATACTTTGGAAGTAGAGAAACGTAGTTCCTGGTTACTTCCATTCATTCATTCTTGTTGTTTCGTTTTAAACTCAAGATGATTTTTAAATATTTTTTTTCTATTTCGGAAAAATTTTTACAGACGTTCGTTCGACAAAGTATTTTGAAAAATAATACAAATATTCATACTTTATTGATATTTTTTTTAACACATAAAAACTATAAGTAATAAATTTTCAATTTTAAAAACGTCATTATTCTTGAGAAATGTTAAAAAAATTGTATTTCATTTTATTTTTTTTAACAAGAAAAATAACCTTAAACTTCAATGTTGTCTGAGACATACATAAAATACATCATCATCGTCATCCGACAAAATAAAATTCCAGAAATGTTTTCCACCAGCGTAAGCCAGTATGAAACAAAATATTTTTCAGCACTTTAGCGTTCGACCATAACATCCAATTTAAAACTTTTTCTCTAATCCAATTTAGCCGGAATAATGCCTAACCAACTATCCATTCATTCATTCATTCCTCCATTCATCCATCCACCGGCTGCAGCAGCGAGCAGCTTTAACGATGTACATCTAATGCTTTGTAAAACAATCTTCTTGTCGTTATTGTAATTGTTGAGCTGATATCTGTTAGTGTTGTAGCTGCTGTAAAACAACCAGGCGAAACAAAACAAAAAATAAAGTACAATAAAACGAAAATACTTTAAAGGAATATGATGAAGGACAATTTTGTTGAAAAAAGGAAAAAAATCAAAAAATGTTTTTATATATACTTAAAGCTGCTAATACTACTACTTGCTGTACTAAAATATTGCTTTTCATATTTTGTTTTATGGCTGCTGCTGTAGATATTTTTTCCATTTGCTTGAACTCTTAAGGATAACAAAAATATGACGCCAACAATAACAATAGGGAAAATAAAAGAAAACAAATAAATATACAAGTACTAAAGTTTTGCAACAAGCAAGTGGTGGGAGAAAAATATTTATATTTAGCAGAGACAATTCCAAAACTATTATTCCAAACACGTACCAAGCAGTATGAGCAGAGAAAAGAATATGAAATAATTTTAAGACCCAGCGCGGGAAAATTATTATTTTTTTTTTAAATAATTTTATTTGTATTCTTTTGTGGTATTTTACGCATTATAAGAAAATTATTTAAAAGGCAAGAATAATACAAAATAAACAGTTTCATTCACAAACTTGAAAACAAAGCAAAGCAAAAAAATAAAATACTTGCATGTACACTTCAGTAAACAAATACTATTTTCAGCTTAATAAACTGGAGAAAATGAAGCTAAAATACTTAAACGGCCAACAAATGTATGATGATTATTCGTTGGCAGTTAAAATATAAAATATACAATTACTCCTACAAACACCGGCTTTAATGTACGAATTCCTTAACACGCTAACCCAGCGCATATTTGCGATATTTAGAGCGAAAACTATGAGAAGTTTTTCAGCTCTTGCAATGTTATATAAATATATAAAAGTGTGAGGCGTGACTAAGATAAGGTTAAATTTAGTCTTTAGTTTTATTAAGAAACTTGTATCACATCAAGATTTAGCGAAGCGAACAAAGTTCGGAGGTACTGGTTTGATATTTATCTGTTTTGTGGGCGTAGTGGCCATGCCTATATTTATAGATGCACGAGTTTGTCATCATAGTAAAAGCTTAGCTTATGCCAAAGGCTTTTAAAAAGCTTCAGAATGATAAATCAGTAATAATGGCATTTGTTTGTTGGTTATTTACGCACCAAATATATTTGCCTCTACTTTTACATATCGTTCATTCACTGAAACAACGTCTTAACTCAAAAAAAATGCGATTTTTAAGTCAAAAATGAAAAACTTTCCCCTCATGCTGCAAAAATTTCATACAAATATCTTGTGTATTCAACTTTTCCTCTGAAACTTTAAAATCATTTGCTGTAAAACTAGTCATCTTGAGTTATGACTTTCTTTTGTAAACTAGCTTTATACACCCCTATAAAAGATAATAAAAGACCCATAATTGCTGCCATTTATGTTACTGGTATTATACTATAGGGTGTTTTTTTAGAGGTATAGAACTTCGAATTGAAATAAAACACAAGAAAATCGTTTTAATGTCCATCAATTTGGCTTTATTGGAAGGATAATTTTATGCCATTAACGTTTAAATATGATTTCGGGCATGTGGCCGCCGCGGCTGGCTCGAATAAAGCCAATTCTAGAGGTCCAATTTTCAACCACTTTTTCGAGCATATGGGGCCGTATGTTGGCAATAACGCCACGAATGTTGGCTTCCAAGTCCCCTAACGTTTCTGGTTTGTTGGCGTAGACGAGCGACTTCAGCGGATGCGTATTATCACATAGAGTAAACGTAGTGCGAAAACGATCCATGGTTAACCGAATTAATTGCTCTGATGGACGATTATGTCGACCATAAAATGGACGGAGCTTGCGGTAAACTTCGCGAACTGAACCATTATTTTCGAAATAAATTTGCACGATTTGCAAGCGTTGTTCTTTTGTCAACCTGTTCATGATGAAACGGCAAACCAAACTAAATATTAATCACTTGACAGCTGACAAAATGGCCGCCGATGTTGCTTGGCTCTCATTTTTTTTCTACACAGAAAGAAGTATTCACCAATTATTAATTAAATTTTTAATTGTATTAATTAATTTGAGAGGAAAAAGTTAATTGATATTATCAAATTGTTTATAGGTGAAAATTTAATTAATTTTTTAATTAATATTACAAATATTTTAATTAATATTACAAATTCATTCATATTACTTTATGTGTGTATGTAAATGAAAAACTTCGATTCTGTTTTTTTTTTTTTTTTTTGATTTTGTTTATTTGAACTTTAAGAATTTTATTGGTCAAGTCGAGAAGATGATATCGGCCAAATGGGCGCCGTCACAATTCATTGCTCGTTTTATGGTATTTTTCATCACTTCGGCGAGAACTTCGGGCGACACATTCTCGCACTCGTGTCGAATGTTGTTCTTAAGGGCTTTCAGGGTCTCGGGCTTGTTCACGTTAATACGGCAGTTCAATAAACCCCACAAAAAAGTCTGGAACAGTTAAATAGGGCGATCTTGCGGCCTGTGTAAATCATCAAAACGAGAGATGAGGTGACCCGGGAACGGCACGACACGATTATTCCGCGTTCTTGGGGAGTGTATCGCTTCATGGCTTGTTCACTTGTATTCTACATTTGTCTAGTTCACAAATGTCAAAACAGATTTGACATTGGCCGCCATTTTCCAAATAGGGGATTTATTTTGGCCCACCTTGTATAAGTAATAGATAGTGTGGTTGTGGTAAAATAAATCTTATAATTTTTTCCCCGATATTATTCTTTTTGCCTTTAATGGAAAATGTGAAAATAAAAGTAATTGTCAGCAGAAAGAATGACAACAATTGTTTCAAATAACCATTACAATACGAATATAATAAAATGCCCAACAACAACGAATTTGAAATGAAGTTTTATGGCTAAAGTTGGAAGTAGGTAACAGGGTAACAAACTTTAAAGCAATACAACTAAATCATTATAATAATACTCGTATAGCTTTGAAGGTTTTTATTATTATTATTATTATAATTACTATTTTTCTAAAGCAGTTTATTACTTCGTTATGATAAAGTTTTTCAGTAAAACAACATAAAAACAAATCGCGCTTTTTCTTTAATAGAGTCGTAGTTAATTTTTGTTTGTTTTTGTTTTTGTTTTTGCAGAAAACGAAATTGAAGTTTGGAGCCAATTACCAAACTTGTTTGGAAAATAAATATTTTTAGTCTTCTTTCAAGAGTTTAGTATAGAAGATATTTGTATAAAGTTTTTTAAATACCATGAAGAACGATATGAAGATAAATTCTGCGTTATTAACTTAAAAATAATTTTTTTAGAGTTATGACTCTAAAGGCTGGAAATGTTTAAAGGGGGAAATTTTTAATTGAAATTGTAAAATTTTAAAATATTTTTTCACTATTTTGCTCAGGGTCATTTTCGAAATTAAGATTATCAATAAAGCTGACAACCTTTCGTTGCCAATTTGCTTCGACCGAATGTAGCGCTTTGGCTCTTAAGTGTTTTGGGGGGGGCAGATTCACGTTTGGTTTAGCGCTTGCAAAACGGCGCAAAGACTCGTCCATATGGCGGTGAAACAACGCTAAGCACTTGTGGTCGACTGGGCACAAATGCGTTACTAATTTGGCGGAAAGCTTTCTCATATCCATTCTCATCATTCAACATTTAAATCATTTAGCCATATGAGATGTCTATGGCTTCCACAATCTCCCTCACGCTCTGATCGGAAAACACCCTATCGTGCATTTTTTTTTTTTTCAATTGCTTTAGATACAGAGACCTTAACTGAGCTTCGAGAACGTTCGGCATCTTCCGTGCTTGTATCTGCTGTTGCAACTGTTGGGTTAATGATACCTTAGGAAAATTACAAAATTGGTTGGTGCAACCGCCAAAACTAGATTTTCAACAAATTCAGTTGTCTCAACGAATCTGGTTTCTCTGTGCAGGGCCGCAATGAAATTCAACAAAATACTTTTTATCCAAAAAATTTAAGGTAAAGAGTCCTCTTAGACGGGTATGTTATGTATTCCACGTGAAATTAAATCGTTCGGAATTGCCATAACATTGTTGTTATAAATTCCAATTTTCAACAACAGTTCTATGGCAATTCCGCACGTTTTAATTCCACGTGCAATACAGAACATACCCGTGAATGTAACAAGCTTAAACTTGGGGTCCACTTTGTAATTTGAAACGAAAGCACATGCTTTCGAAAGAATTTTTTTTTCGGTTCAAAATACAGACTACACCCCTTGGTTAGAGTGGTAGTACACGAAATTAAATTTTCCCATTTTCTACCCAAATCACACGGTTGTTTATTTAAAGCAGTGTTGCCCTTTTAATAACACGAAGTCGTATATTACAAAGCAAATTTGCTAAATATTTCTTTACGTACGAGGAAGCAGCGTTTTTAATAAAGGAATGGCGCAAAAGAGCCGCAAAATTCAAGAATGTGATTGATATACAAAAATGTCGAGGGACAAATAACAAACACCACCCTGAACCCACTGATGCTGTTTATACAATGACACGAGTGTTGCTCTTCAGCGACAAGTTGCCTTAAGTGCTCCGGAGACGATCAAATAAATCCATCAATCACATAGTTGTGTGTGCAGTCGTGCTGACGCGTCGTCAGTGAATGACGATAATAAAAAAAGTTTAATATAATTATTTGAAGGCCTCCACTCCGATTGAAGAACAAAATATCATTTGTTTTGTGACAACATGTAAGTAAGAAGTGAGTAAATGAAAAAAAAAATATTTTGCATTTTGACGATTGATCGTCTCCGCAGAAATGCCAATTAAACGACACTTATATACATTAACTGATTGATGCTTTTATTTGAACGTCTGTAAAGCAAATTACGCCTGATACTAAAAAATTATATTTCACTAATTCTCTTGTTTTTCTAAAAGCAATATTTTCTGAAAAAAATTTCATTTCATTTTAATTATAACTACTGTAGGGCATTTTCCAGAAAGAAAGTCTTTGCTTTATTTCGTTGAACAAAGACAAAAGCAGCAGAATAAGAATACGAGTACAACTAAAACTTGTTTACTTCTTATTATGCGACACTTTGTTTGTTGCACGTTTCACACATCATTGCATTTATAATTTTATTTGAATAACTTTTTCTATTTTTGGTAATACCAGAAGAAATAAGTAAATAAAGAGAATAAAACAACACATTGGATATTCATGCTCTACAATTCACATGCTTGAATACATTATTTTGCTTTTGCTTAATTTTATTTTTTAGTTATAACATTTTTCGGAATTGTCTGCTGCTATTGCGTTATCCTCTTAAGCTTTATTTGCAAAAAGAATAAGAAAACCTAAAAAAAACAATTGCTGCTCTATACCAAAAGGTAACTTTTAAAGGACATCACCTTTTTATTTTTCTACAAATTTTCTTTTTCTTTTTTCGTTTTTAGTTATTTGTTTTTTAGTTGTGCCTTAAAAAGGAAAGAAGAAGTAGCAGAAGAAATCACATTCATTCAAAAGTAAACCACACAAAGTGGCACAAAGACTTAAAGATAGTTAAAAAACAAAACTTTTAGCAGGATGTTTGTTCGTTTTTAAAAACCAAATTCTAAAAAAAAAATAAACGTAAAAAACTATTTCAAAATTCTAACCCTGCACAGGGTAATGTAACGAAATGTTGTGAGAGTTTTTGAGAACTATTGGAATTTGTTTTAGCTTTTTTGCAATTATAACCCAGTTATTCACTGAATCTTATTTATTCATGCTAAACCAAAACCCTCTTAGTTTTAACTTTCCTTGCGTATAACGTACTCATTCATAGAAACATATACGAGTATATAAATTTGTATATCTTTTTTTTTTCTTTTGCTGTGCTTAGATTTGTTTGTTTATTTGTTTGGTTTCTTTGAAGAAGTTGTATTGGAATGCCACATACACACACAAACACACATGCACATGCACGTATAGAGACACACTTGTGCCTGTATTTAAGCTCTTGTATTTGCTAATGCATGTTCCATACGCTTCTGTTCTGCAATGAACATGGATGGTTCGGCTTAAGAATTTTCTTTCCAAAATTTTTATTTATACATACATACATATATACATATGTATGTGTATACATATATTTATTTCGTCAAAGCAGGTGTAAATTGTTGATTTAAGAAACTAGTACTGAAACACTCCTTCATATCTTGTTTATTTGAAAAATTTGTTTTCAAAACAAACAAAAATCCATCATTATGTACAATTGTTTTAAGAGAATTTTTTTCATTTAAATTTACTGAAGGAACTTGCGAAAGAAAGTTTTGTTAAAATGTATAAATGCATGAGTGTATGTTGTTATTAAAGGGTTATTTTTTGGTCGTTAATTGGTTAAATAAATTTTTTTTAAATCAGCTATTCTCATTTATGAAATTCTTTCAGAATTTGGTTTGTTTTTAATTTCGCACAGAAAAAGAAATGGTTTGGCCTATATTGCTTGGCCATGACAGTGGGTATCAGGGCCGTATGAGTGATATTTAATATGAATTTCTTCAACATCACTCATACGTACAAAAATTGTATATAAATTAATATAATTTATTGCATACTTTTTGGTACGTTAATATGAGACTTAGCAACCACTGCGAATGAAAACCAAAATACATATTTTTTTGGTTAATTTTAAAGTTTTTCCATGTCACTGATTTTCTTTTTTTTTATAAATTATCAAAATTCTCGTATTTTTCCGTATGGAATGTTTTTTTTAATGTTTTGTTCTGACGAATATGTATCGTCGGGTGGTTAATGCTTTGCCGCACAGTATATTAAAAATACATTATTACTATTACCGACGGTATGTATAAATAATGGTATTTTCATTTCTAGAAAAAAAAATTACATTTATTACACTTTTCAATTAATATTCGCAATAAAATGATTTTCTGAAATATAAATTTTATTAGAAATTATTCTAAGATCCCTTACGACCTTAAACGAACGCTAAATTGTATTTTTGTAATACAAAATTAAAAAATGTTAAAATTTTCCCTAGAAAAGAAAGCGTCATAAATTTTGTTTTGAAAAAATATATTTTTCTTAAGTTTTTTCAATCGTCTAATAATCGATATTGCTTGTTAATTTAATTTATTTGTCAAATTTTTGAAGAAAAGTGCTTCCTAAATTTGAAGTTTGTATTTTAATACAATTCGTATGGGAGAATTGTACACAGAGAGAATAGATTGGTTAAAAATCTGTTGGAGCAACAAATATTTAATTATGTTTTCCAATATTCCATATTTGCTATCAATTATCAATCAATTGTACGATTTTTTCATATTTATAAACAAAAAACCATAATTACAATGTAAATATAACTCTCGCAATAGTTTTATTAGTAATAACAATTGATTTCGTTTATTTCTAATAATCATTTTAAAGTATTGGTAGACACAACTGAATTAAATTCAAGTTAGAAAGTAACGTAACTGAATATTGCCTTTTGAAATGAAAAAAACTATTCCTGTAAACAATATTTACTTTAAAAAAAAATCGGTTATTGTAACTAACAAATCATTTGCCATTATGCTGAAATTCTATTGAAATAAATGAAAAGAAAATTAAATAAAAACCGTAGAGAAATGTCAGATAAAAAATAAATTTTGCAGAATAAATACACAAAATCTCGATATAGTCGTAACAAAAAAGGTTATTATATATATATCGCAAAATATTCGAAGTGTTATTTGTGCAAATAATATGTAGTTTCTTGATGGGAAAATATCTATGTGTAATAAAGCCGAATACCGGCAACGGATGTTACAACGCACCATGCATATCAAAATTTTGCACATTTCACTGCAGAATATAAGCAAGAAATTAATAATGATTTGCGATAAATATAATAATGTACTTGTTCTATTCTGCACAAATTGTTTTTATGTATGTATGTATGTATATGAGCCATGGCTACCAGTGATTCCTTAAGAAATACAAATTATATTGGTTGTATCAATTAATTATTTCTATACACAGAAAAAAGTATTCACCAATTAATGTTTTCAATTAATAATTTAATTGATTCAATTAAATTTTTAATTGTATTACTTAATTTGAGTGGAAAAACTTAATTGATATTATCAAATTGTTTATAGGTGAAAATTTAATTAATTTTTTAATTAATATTACAAACTCATTCATATTACTTTTTTGTGTGTAGTCACAATTAAAATTTCATTCTAAAAATTCACCTATTATCGCTACTGAAAAATTGGTGCTTACAAAAACTATATTCGTTCATTACAACAGAAATGTGTATTAGTTGTTGGAACCGACAAAATTCGATTGGCTACAAATTCGGTTATCACAACAAATCTGTTTTCTCTGTGTATTAAAATACAAGCCTGCACGAACATAAACTAATAAATTTCTCAATTAACTTAATGAAAAAAAAACACAAAATGTTCAGACTTATTGTCTTTTATAGGAGTGTTATATTAACAAAAGGGGAGGCTTTTCTGTCAACTTCAAAGAAAACTAAAGTACAGACAATTACTTAGTCACTCATTTTGATGGAATTTTATCTTGTAGTTAATTTTTCAATACTTTACGTGTCATAGTTAAGAAATATAAACAAACTTGTAAGCAATCACACAGACTGCTCTTTAAAGTACTTCAATAAGTTTGCCTTAAAGAAATTAAAAAATTAACACCTAAAATTCAAACAGAATTTGGAAAGAATCCTTAAATTATTTATATGCTGTGTTTTTTGCCTAACTAAAAATTTTAATAAACGATTTTTTTTCCTTATTGAAGTAATGTCACTCATTTGTAATGTAATTTGTTCAACATGTGTGGGGGAACTTAAGGCAGTTAATATTAGTTTTTAATTTTATAATCTGAAGGCAAAGTACGGAAGTCTGTATTGACAAAAATTTCAAAATATTTCTATCTAAACAAGGTTATAAACTACCTTGACTAATTTTCTGTATTTTGTTATTATATAATTTCGCTTGATATTATTTATATAAATAAAAGAATGACAAAATTATATTTTAATGCTAAGCACATGCTTAGTTCGAATTTAAGCCGACAATTTGAGAATAAAAAAATTAAAAAAAAAAAATAATTGATTTGAACATGAGAAAAATCAAGGATTATCAACTCTACCGACCACTCAAAATTCTGAAAAGATAATTTTGTTTTACACCGCGGCTAAAACACAAGTTTCCGCACAAAATAAATTTTGTTAACCTTTTTTGTAAACAGACTTATTTTTTGTATAAACGCCAGTAAAAATTTTTTTTTTGTCTACAAAACATATTTGCATAATGAAGTTTAAATTTTTATAAATTTCTTTTTAATTTTTGTTATGCCCTTCAACCCTTTCTATCATTTTTTTTTTCAAGATTTTTTAAGCTTACTAACGACCACAATCATTATTATTTTGAAGAGTTCAACTTTTTATGACTCATTTACAATTTGTACATTACGGCATTACAACTACCGCAAAACTCATTTTATTAAGCAGAATATAAGTGTAAAGAAAAGCGAAAATGACATAAGTGGCATTAAAAGAGGATACTTCAAGTCATCATGTACAATATAACTTATGTACATGATGATTCTTTCAAGTTTACTTAACGTCATGCACAGTGTCACTGTCATCGTTTTGCTTTCCTTTTTTTTATTTTTATTTTTACATCCTGCATGTTTTTTATTGTAGACAAAAAAAATCTGATTTTTTTCATTTAAATTTGCTGTTACTGGTTTCTATTTGCTGCTAAATTGATTGCTGTTTGCCGTGTGGCTTTTTTTCTTCATGTGCATGTGTGTGTGCGTCTTTGGAGCACGTGACTGCTGAAGCAGGAAATAAAAATCTTTCAGCAATACAATATTCTTCCGTTCTTTATTTATTTAATTTTTCTTTTTTTTTTGTATAAAATAACCTGACTTGTATTTTTGAAGCATAAACATTATCATTTACATAATGTTTTTTTTTTGGGAATCTTACAAAATACAAGCAAAGCTTTTTTTAAACTACTTCGGGGAACGAATTTTTCTCCCTTTCTCAAAACTTTTCTTAGACAAGTTTTTTTTTTAAGTTTGTGGTGAGATAAGTTTCTTGTATTTTGTGCTCTTTAATTTACTTTTATTTCTTTATCTAAGCACTTGCAATAGTTTTACGTGTATTGGCATAAAAAGCTGCAAAATTTATTGAAATGATAGCAAAAAAAAAATATTTACAAATATTTTATATAACAAGTACATGTAGTCAATATTGAATAGACTCACTCTTTTGCTTTAAGGAGTTGATCTTATGAGGTAGGAAAATTGTTTACTTAAAATATTAAATAAGGCCATGTAAAACATGCTGCAAACCATAAATGAATTGATTTGATATTACAAACATGCATATGCATGAAAGATTAAATAACATTTCCCCATTAATATTTATGCTATTCATTCGAATATACACACAAAACAGTAATATGAATGAGTTTGTAATATTAATTAAAATATTTGTAATATTAATTACAAAATTAATTAAATTTTCAACTATAAACAATTTGATAATATCAATTAAATTTTTCCACTCAAATTAATTAATACAATTAAAAATTTAATTGAATCAAATAAATTATTAATTGAAAACATTAATTGGTGAATACTTTTTTCTGTGTATATTTTTTATCGGAAATTATACTGCGAAATAATCTTTGTAAAATAATTTCAAAGCTCTTGTTTATTTAGATAGATAGATGGATATAGTTTTTCATTTATATAGATATTTCAAATATATGTGAGTTGTAAATTGAACTCTAACTTTATAAATAGAGTTTTGGAAAGGGTTATGCTTGTTCAGGAATTTTTGAGAAAAGACGGCGAAGTATAGAAATTTTAAGCTAACACGCTGTTAAAAGTTACATATAACCTTAACGTGATCGCTAATTAAAGTGACATCTTTGAGCATTTGAAGCTGGTGCATATAAGGTAACTTCAGCAATACCTTATTCTGTCAGATACACTGAACTCTAATATATGAATATCCCAACATATGAACACTTTTTGCTGCCATTGACTCTTAATTATGAATTTAGTGCAAAAGCTTTAAAACATAAAAAGCTTATTATTATATATTTTTATTAAATCTTAATCCAAAGGGTAGTTTTTAAATTCTGATTCAACTGCATAGTAATTTGGAGATTTAGCTATTTTTTTCTATTAAATTTTATCGAAATTTCTTACATACACGTTTAAGGCCTCAAATTTCCCTGTAATTCCATATTCATTTATTATGAATGCATATAAAAAAAGCATACAGTTTTAACTTGAAAAAAATCATAGATTTGAGAACATTTAGGAAAGGGTACAAATGTTACTAATTTGGGGAATAAATTTGAAAGAAAAAAATGATATTGTTAATTGTGTTAACAATATTTTTACACAAAAAATTAAAATGTATTTAAAAAAAAAAGATCCCTGTTAGCAAATGTTAAAAGAAAATGCTAAAGACATTCATAATAAAATAATTAAAAAAAAAAAAAGATTTAAGGACTCTGTGGTAACATTTAATAAAATACTTTAATAGGCAAAATGTGAAATGGTTGCTCAATGAAATTTGAATGTATTGAGGCAATTCAAAGCGCGGGGGCCATTTTGAAGGTGATTGCAAGAAAACGCTGTGATTTTTTTACATGATAACCTTGGGGTTTTTTAATTATTGTTTTTGCTTTTTAAATTACACAAATAATAAATAAAAAATTTAACATAAAAAAGCTTGCGTTTTTATGGAAAAACCATTTTTAAATGGAAACTTGATGTATTAATTCAGTTGCTCAAAGGAGACAATTTTTTGGCTCCTCCAAATACTTAATGAGCATATATTTTAGCTCTTTTGTCACCACTTTTGGTATTTCCTCCATTATACTGTTGAAATTATTTTTTTTTTACAATAAAAATTATATTAAAAACATTTGTATTTTACTTGAAATTTTCGTTGCTAAAACTTCAGTGTTTTCGGGAGCAACAACTACTTATTTGGCATTAGAAAATACAAAATTTAAACATTTTGGTGAAGGCATTAAATGCTAAAATTGCGGCGAATTAATTTTTATGGCGTTGCCAAATTTAGCAACGCACGTTACAGAACTGCAATCGCAGCCAAAAATCGCTAAATCAACTTTATAGATTTTTAGCGATAGAGATTTAGCTTTAGCGCATTACCGAATACGGCTACAAATCAATGATACGGAAAATGTTCTATTTTGGCAAGTTTGGAAAAAACCATTGGCGTCTCCATACCTTAAGCTTTGAGCATGACTGCAGTGACAGTGTCACGTGAAAACGGATAAAAAAAACCAAGATTTGTTTCCTACTATGGGTGTTTTGTTTTGAGGTATAGAACTTCGAATTGAAATAAAACACAAGAAAATCGTTTTAATGTCCATCAATTTGGCTTTATTGGAAGGATAATTTTATGCCATTAACGTTTAAATATGATTTCGGGCATGTGGCCGCCGCGGCTGGCTCGAATAAAGCCAATTATACAGGTCCAATTTTCAACCACTTTTTCGAGCATATGGGGCCGTATGTTGGCAATAACGCCACGAATGTTGGCTTCCAAGTCCCCTAACGTTTCTGGTTTGTTGGCGTAGACGAGCGACTTCAGCGGATGCGTATTATCACATAGAGTAAACGTAGTGCAAAAACGATCCATGGTTAACCGAATTAATTGCTCTGATGGACGATTATGTCGACCATAAAATGGACGGAGCTTGCGGTAAACTTCGCGAACTGAACCATTATTTTCGAAATAAATTTGCACGATTTGCAAGCGTTGATCTTTTGTCAACCTGTTCATGATGAAATGGCAAACCAAACTAAATATTAATCACTTGACAGCTGACAAAATGGCCGCCAGTTAAAAAAGTGATGCCAACTTAAAGTTCTATACCTCTACTTGGCTTGGAATCAAACAAACCAAATTCTTCTTCTGTTACTGTTTGGTGATCATGCGGCAATTTATTATGTAACAGCTTCCATTTGTTTCTATTTTAAACTGGTGCCTAGGGTTGACATACACATTCCATAACCAATGCAATTCAATTTAATTTCAATTCTTGCCAGTTCATCAGCTCTAAAGGTTCCCCACACCCAGAGAAAAATAGCTTAAAATCAATAAAAACCATATTGAATTAATATGAAATATTAACAAAAGTCTAGTCATGTTGAAATTTCTTATTTCAATAAGGTTAAATATTAATTTATAGTATTTATTTATTAATTTTTAAGTATTTTAATAATAGCTTCTATTATATTGAAAATTATTGAATTAATGTAACGCGTGCTTAATTTTAAGTTGCAACTTTTCTCTGAGTGTAAAAACTATAGTTAGTTAATTCTTTTTGTGACTATAGTTGTTTAAATTCTGCACTCGCTGTGCAACATGTTGATCTTCTTAAACAAAAATAACTGAATGACTTAAAATCTCTTCCACTGATCTCAATTAGTTTTTATACAATTATTTTAGTTTTGTGCCTGCAACACGATAGTATTGTCGATATATCGATAGTGTTGAATCGATGTATCGATAATGTTTTTTAAATTATCGAAAACTTTCTACTACTAAAAGCCTCTATGTCCGGTATCCAATTGGATTTAATATATAACTGATGTAATGCTGTGTACACATCTGGAATTTATTGCGTTGTCCTTTTGTGGTATAATATTCAAAATGTGTACAACGCCGTTCACATTATGTGCTTAATATGGAAAGCAATGCCACACAGCGAAAAATATTGGAACTTACAAACGTTAACACTAGTACACACTATTGCGATGTCATAAAATGCCACAGTGTGTCAACGGCTTAAGAAGATCGAAGGGATTTCACGAGAACTTTTAAAATTGGGCAATTGGGCTGCATATTTATTAACATTCGTATCAAAAAAGTAAGAGGTTGGTATAAAAAGTTGTATATACATATGTATGAGAGCAGCAAAATTGATAAAGAGATGTAAAAGATTGCAACAAAAAAAAGCTGGGTAGAAAAAAAATCCAGCTCAATGACAAGCTAATATCTTAAAAAAAAAAATATAAATTCCCAATGTGATGCTAGTTTATACTCGTATATAAATTATTTATAAAATATGAACTGATTCTTGAATAAGAGTATCAAAGTAAAATTATTTTTACTTTGCCAACCATCCATTACTAAATAATATTTCTTACATCTGCAATTTAAACACTATACCCATGAGTTTGAAAGTAAAACTTTGTTTTTGCTTTTGCACAAATAGTTCTACAAGTAAAACTGTTGCATTATGCTGCACTAGCAACAACAACAACAAGAACAACAACTATTACAAGGCCAATATACTTTAAAGTTAAGAAAAATAGTTGAGTTCATAATTGAAATGAATTGCACACAGGTTGAAAATCGCTTAAGGACATTTTGTTTGTTTAAAACATGATTGAAATTGAAGACATATTTTCAATTAGAAAAAAATAAAATAAATATCATTTATCATGATTACAAACCCAAATCGTTTGTTTTTTTGAAAACAATTATTGTTTTAGGCTAAATGTGAATTTTTTGTTTGTTTGTTTGTTTCATTCTTCAATTAGCAAAATCAAATGCATTACAAGAGCAAATGTACTTTTGGGCTTTTTTCAATCAAATGATTGAACAGACAAATTAAAGTAGACCAGCAAAAATTTAGACATTACTATGAGAAATACTTGCCATGTAATTATTTACTTTTCTGATTGCAAAATTTAAATACGTGTGTTTGAAGTGTGTACATTAAAATAAAATTTCCATAGAAAAAAAGCTTGGGGTGAAAATAATTTTATATAAACATACATACATACGTACAGAAGCTTATTTTTATTAATCGATTGTTTTAGTTTTGCTCCTTGTTAAAATTTTTATATTGATTATTCTAGTAAAGCAGATCTTCCAAAACTCTAAACCCGATTACCTTTTTTTTGAAATTTTTTCTGGTTGTTATAATTTATGTTGTTGCTTTAAAAAGATAATAATAGAAATAAGATGTGTTTTTCTTTGTTTTTAGCAAATCAAGAACTTAATACAAATTTTAGTTTTTCTTATTTATATGATAGCACTGCCTAGACGGATTCTGTTAACAGGTAATTGTCCCTTAACTACTGTCCAAATTTAACTAAACAAGCTGCATCACTTAGAAAGAAAAACAATCACTCAAACCAAGACCAGCATTAGTAAATACCATCAGATCTCTTCAACAACAATTTCAATGATAAAAAAATTCCATTAAAGTGCAACTTTGACTAGCACATGAAGGGTTCTGTAGGGCGCTTGCTTCTATTTGGCGATTTTTTTGGTTTTCGGGTTTTTTTATATTGACGTTTTTTTTAGTTTTGCCGTTTTTTTTGTTCTTGTGATTTTGTTCGTGTACACATTTTTAGTTTTAGCGATTTTTTTAGTGTAATCGATTTTTTCGTTTTTCGTTTTTGTTTCCTTTTCCATTTTTGCGACTTTTTTGGGTTTTGGGAATTTATTATTAGTTTAAGCGATTTTTAATTTTGGCGTTTTTTCGTTCTTGCGATTTTTTTCGGTTTTTGGAAATTTTTTTTTTTTTTGTTTTTCTACAATACATATTTTTAGTTTTAGCGATTTTTTTTTAATTTTGGCGTTTTTTTTTGCTTTAGCGATTTTTTTGGTTTTACGTTTTTTTAGGTTTTTAGGATTTTTTTGTTTCTTTTTTACAATGCATATCCTTAGTTTGAGCGATTTTTTTTTAAATTATGGCATTGTTTCGTTCTTGCGATTTTTTCGGTTTTTGGGGATTTTTTTAGTTTTGGCGATTTTTCGGTTTTTGGGGATTTTTTTTTGAGTTTTTTTTGCGACCTGTTTATTTTTGGTATTTGTTTTTGTATTTAAGCTTTTTTGGACAATATTTTTCCTTTAAGCTTTTTTTGCGTTTTGGCAATTTTTTGTTTCGGATTTTTTTTAATTTTGGGATATTTTAGTTTTAGCTTTTTTGAAAATTTCCGGAGTTTGTCTATTATGGTTTACACAAGTTGTTAAAATTACATAGTAAACATTACATTATTTGCTAGAATACCCTTTAGTTTTAATTTTTTTTAATTTCAGTGTTAATTTGTGCAGTCTGCCGAAAAATACACTAACTTTGAAAATTTTAAGTGTCTATAACATAATTGTCTGCATATTACATTAGGTTTTCAACATGTTTCGTTGCTCGCTGTAGAACACCCTTTAATTTTAAACTGTCATGTATTTTTTTAATTAATGTAGCAGTCAAAAAAAGTAAAAGTAAAAGTTGCAGGTGCATATCTCTTACGGTTCTCGAGAAAACAGCCTGTGGAAGGCAGAGGACAGACAAGCAGACAGACAAAAGGGTTCCTTTTCATCTTTCATGTACAATCAGAGATTGTGGAAGCCGTAGGCATCTTCAATGGCTCAGTAGTTTTAGTTCTGAATTATAAATTTTTTTTGGAACATAATTTTATCACGTTTTTTCACGTCTTGTCACAATCGATCATCGACGAAATCTTAAGGCAAACTTTCAGAATTCTTGGCGTTGCCAAAACGCAATATGGACAAGTTTTTCTGCAGTTTTGTAACTAAGAACGAAACTTTATCCACCACAGTACACCAGATACCGAACAGCAGGTTTCTTGGGGTAAATTGGCGCCATGGAAGGCCAAGGCCATGACGAACGTTTGTCTACATTTCTCCCAGATGACACAAGTCAACTTTTTTTGATCAACTTTTAATTCAGCTGCTAGAAAAAACGAGATATTTGGATTAACTTCTAACGTCTTTTTTACAGCTAAACTACGAGTTGATCAACAAAACGTTGACGCGTGTAAGCCGGGACTTTATTATGTTCAATAGGGTAAAGCAATAATAGGCGAATAATATGCCAACGTTTTGCGTCAACTTAACGCGGATTTAAAAAAAAGCGAAAGCATTTGCTGAAACAAAAAAAAACATTTTCCAGCCCGGCAATGCAAGGATGCACATATAATCGCACTTTTCAGGTGAAGACCCATGAATTCAGCTACTAAATCCTAAAAGACACCACGTTTTCTCTGGATTTAACCTCGGCTGACTATTTCTAGATCGGTGGAGAGAAATTTTGCTGCATTGATGAAATCATTTCACAAACAAATACTAATTTTGATGACCTCGACAAATGCTAATTTTTGGAGGGGATAAAACGTTCGTCAAAATGTTTGCAAAATGTTTGCAGCTCAAAGCAGACTGCTTTGCAAATTAAACTTAATTTTTCCCAAAAATCTGTGGTTCCTTCAAAGAGATACGGACTTCTTGCGCTGTTTTTGAATGTTTAATAGAAAAGTTTTTAAAACTGTTTAATATTTTTATTTATTATGTTCCCTTTTTCAAAATATATAGTGGAACCTCCTTACACTGGTCGCTTCTGTGCTAGCACAAGTAAAATTTTATTATTATTACTTTTTTTTCAATTGTTTAACTTCCCTTTTTTTTAAAAAATTTCGAAAAAGCACTTTGTCAAATCAATTATAATAAATTACTTTCATTTGTATATATTTTGTTTACATTTACATTAAGGAAAAATCAATTTAAATTATATATAATACATGCTTATGCTTGCATATCCTTTAAGCATTATCCTTTGACAGCACTATTGTTTTAATAAAGTAATTAATTTTGTTTATTTACAATTTATTCACTTCTTTACATTCACTTCTAAAAATAGCTGACATTCCTTTCTTTTTCGTTTGTTAGTTGCTAAAATGAACTTCATTTAAATGGAAATTTTGTGTTAAAAAGTTTTACTTCATTTATATTTTCGTAGATTTGGATGTTAAATTTTAATTTTACTCTGCGCTAAATGATTTTAAAAATAAAATTACAATCTAGTTATAGAGGAGTCAAAGCTTAAATTAAATTTTTCCGTATAATTTGTAAAAGGATAGAACAGAATGTGTTAAACCAAAAACAAAAACTGACAAGAACTTCGTAGTGAAAGCCCATGGTGTAGCAACAGCGGAGGGCAAAAAGTGAAAATCACTCTATTAACTGAGCTTGCCTATGAGTGTTTTTTTGTTTTCAAAGAAACAAATAGAAATGTTTCCTATTAGAAATCGATGGTAGCAACTAAAAACTAAAAGCTTATTTAATGATTTCTTTGAACTTTCCGAAAGTATTCGTAATATCCTTTTAAAAGTTTTCTCTTTAATATCAAAACCATTTGTTTTTAAGACTTTATAAATAGACCAGGCATTTTAGTATTAAAAAAAATATGGGAAACGATTAGCCTTTTAGATTATATCAGGAACTCACCTCCCAGCTTAATCGCAATTTGCTAGTGAATTTATAAATTTTCTATAACTCAAACTTTTTGAGTGAAATTGTGTAAATGAATCGAAAAAATTAATTTTACCAAAACTTTTATCACAAAATTTTCTCAGCAACGATTTTTATCCAACCACTGAACCAACCCATCAAGTTCGTATTTCCAGTAAATTAATGCAGTTTTTCAATTTAAACAATAAATCAAACCTGTTTAAATTTTGTGGTATAAAAAACTGTTTTTTTTCGATTTATATTGACAGGGATTAATATCAAATTTGAGGCATTCGATGCAGTTTGCAAAGTGGAAGGAATAAATTTAATCTCTCTCTCTCTCTCTCTCACTCCGAAAATTTCCATCAACGTTGTCTTTCAAATGGATGAATAGATTTTAATAAAAATAATAACAGTCAACGTTGCGTTTTAATTTGAAATGATGTGATTTATCATTTTAATAGTTTATTCGAACAAAATTAAGTTTTGAACACTCTGGAAATGTGTGCAATTGAGTTCTCAGCTAGTTCAGAATGTCGCTTAGTTGATCACGGTTAGCTTAAGAGTTGATTTACATTTTATTAGCGTAGAAATTTAAAGTTTATTTGGAAAAACAAAAATTTGTTTCCAAAAATTCTCGACATTTATGAAACCGAGATCTTAGTAAGGCCGTTGGTTTCAGAACATTGCTAATTTGAACCTTTTTTTGGTCTACGAGGTGAATTACGAATCTATTGGCCTAAAAGTTTTAAGTTTATTTGAAAAAAAAAATTTTTCGAAAATTTTCGAAACTTTCGAAACCGTGATCTAACTAAGGTCAGTGACCTCAAAATGTCATTGATTTGCCCAGTTTTTTTTTTGAGAGATGTTTAAGAGTTCCTACAAATTCAATTTTGCTTAAAAATTTTGTTTTCGAAAATTTTCGAAATCTAAAAAAACACAATTTTTGAAAAAAAAAATTATTTCGAAAATTCTTGAAATCTACGAAAGCGAGATACTAGTAAGGTCGGCGATTTTTGGACGTAGCCAATCCGAACGCTATTGGTCTAGGAGTTGATTTAAGATTCTATTGGCCTAAAAGTTGAAGTTTATTTGCAAAATTTTTAAATTTACGAAACTGATATCGTAATAGGGTCAGTGACTTCAAAACGTTTGAGAGATGTAAACGCTTATAAATTTCAAGTTTATTTAAAAAAAAATTCATCAAATATTATCGAATTCTACGAAGTCACGATTTTGAAAGGTCAGTGACTTCACAAAATTGCAAATTTAAAACAAATTTGCTTGAAATATGATTTAGGATTCGAGTAGCCTAGAAATTTAAGGTTTATTAAAAAAAAAATTTGTTTCGAAAATTCTCTAAATCTGCGATATGCTAGTGAGGTCGGTGCGGTCCAAGAGGTGCTATAAGATCCTATTGGCCTAAAAATTTAAAGTTTATTTGAACAAAAAAATTTGCAAAAATTTTCGAAATTTACGAAACCGAGATCTAAGTAAAGTCAGTGACCCCAAAATGTCTGCAATTTGAAAGATGTTAAAGAGTTCTATTAGCCTAAAAATTTTAAGTTAATTAAAAAAATGGTTTTCCAATATTATGGAAATCTACGAAGTGACAATTTTGAAAGGTCAGTGACTTCACAATATTGCAAATTTGAGACCAACTTGTTTGAGAGATGATTTAAGATTCCATTAGTAAAAATTTAAGGTTCATTTGAGAGAAAAATTTTTTTTCGAAAATTCTCGAAAACTACTAAACTGATATCTTAATGAGGTCAGTGACTTCAAAACATTGCAGATACGAACAAAAGTTATTGCTCTTAAAAGTGATTTAGGATAATATTGGCCTAAAAATTAAAATTTATTTGAAAAATTTTGTTCGAAAATGTTCGAAATTTTCTTAACCGATATCTTAATAGGGTCAGTGACTCCAATTTGTTTGAAAGATATTTAAGGGTTCTATTAACCCACATTATTAAAAAAAAACTCAATTTGCTCGAAAGATATTTGAGGGTTCTATTAGCCTACAAATTTTAAATTTATTAAAAAAAAATTTTTTTTCGAAAATTTTCGAAATCTATAAAGTCGAGATTTTGAGAGGTCAATGACTTCAAAATATCGCAAATTTGAACACAATTTGTTTGAGAGAATTTGTGATTTCACAACACTTCCAATGCGAACCCTATTTTTCTTAGAGGTGATTTAAGGTTATATTGGCCTAAAAATTAAACAAATTTATTTGAAAAAAAAATTTTTTTTTCCAAAATATTCGTATATTAAGAAACCGAGATCTAATTGGAGTCAGTGAGCTAAAAATATCAGCAATTTGAGGCTAATTTATGTAAGAGATGAGTATGATGATCTAAGATTCTATTAGTCTAGAAATTCCAAAATTATACAAAAAGATTTTTTAGACCATTTTCGAAAGACAATCATTTACACATTCACTTTTTCATTAAAGCTCGGTTTTCGGTGTAAAATTATTAACGCGCTACCAACTTTTTTTCTAAGTATTTCAAATATAAAGTGCAGTTCTATTTAAAACAAAAATCTAGAACTATAAAAAGCTCAATAATAGATTTTAAATGATTTTGAATTTTATTATCTTCTCATTATGCTCACTCTCACTCTCACTTCACAAACATGCATATAAATAATTTTAGTAGATTTTTCATTCTAAATAAAAACCGAATTTCGTATATATGTGCATATGTGTGCATAACTGTGTGTCTACTAATTTCAAATTGTAATAAATTATTATTAATTGCTGTTAATATGTTTGTTTTGCATATTGATGCATTTATTGGAACATATAGTTTTTAGTTTTTGATTAATTAAAATTGATGTGCTTGCAAGCAGGAGTAAGAGAATTTATGCACTGCAAAGCACATAAATATAGAATTTTAATTTGTGCATCAATTTTGAACGAATATTATTGTGCCAAAAAAAAAAAAAAAGTTTAACAAAAATAGATCAGATGAATGAAAATTTTATTTCCTCTACTGAAAAAGGGAAGAACTTTTTTCCAAGTAAGACACACAACAGAGAAGGTGGAGTTGCGGTATGGCGTGCCATATTCTACTATGGAATTATCGATTTGGTGTTTGATTTCCACAGTTGAAAAACTTATAAGGACACCTAACGTGGTCCTACCAAAACGACAACGCTTCACTTAATACTGCCAGAGCTGTAAATCAGTGGATTCGTGAGCAAAAGTTAGAACTTTTAACTTGCTCCCTATATTCGGGAACTCAAGGTGTTGACAAATGCGTAAGACTGGATCGATACAAAGTAGTATTTAAAGTGCAATCACAATGCCTCTCCAGCTCAACAATACTGCACTATATATAAGATCGCCTTATCGCTCATTTTTCGAAGTGTTAAGAGTTAATAGGCTGGGAAGACACATTTTTTATACATCAAATTTGTTTCGTAGCTATTCAGAAATTAGAAACATTTTAACGCAAAAATTGTTTTGCTTACAAAGTTTGCACACAAAAAATAAATTTTTTTAATAAATTATTACTTATTCAAAGGTTTAAGGTGATCAAATTCAAAGTCTGTTAATAAAAATTAAAAAAAAAGTTTAAAAAAAATGTTAAGCAAAAATTTTGTTACTTTAAAAATTTTGCAAAAAAAAAAGAGTTAAATTTCTAAATAAATTATTATTTTTCCTAATGAATTCCCAAGTATTGATCTGATCGAACTCAAAATCTGATAGTGAAAATTCAACGTCGCTTATTGTCCACTAAAGTAACGCGAAATATTTCAAAACAGCAAACATATGTTAATAATCCCAAAAGCACCGGTAAAATAAATTTTCAGAATTCATTTACTTTTTTAACTTTTGCAAAAAAAAAAAAAAAAATAATAATGTGTCAAATGTCTCACATTCAATGTGAGACATTTGACGGTCGTAAAATTTCTAGGACCGACATTTTTTAATTACTCCAAAATTTCCTGTGAAATTTATTTGCTCGGCTTATTTGTTTTCCGTTAACTTGTACAACTGCTCCGAAGGCTGCAAATTTAATGAAATTTTCTTAATTAGTTCAAGAATGCCACTGCTAAAAATTTTACGAAAAAAAAAGTTCTTTTAATTTTATATATTTTCAAATTTTTGGTCAAATTGATTTTCTTGTTGCCATTTTATAGAACACAAGTAAAAATTCTCGTCTGCCTATTTGTATTGAAAAGAAAAACAAAGCCAAATCACTCAAAATTTGTTTTTGTTTTCAATATAAATAGACAGGCGAGAATATTTTCTCGTCTTGTTATATTACGGCCAGTCCCAAGATGTCACCAACGTTCGACTCGTCGCACAGTTACATTGCAAACAACAACAAAATTTTAAAGTTTGTTTTTGTTTTGACTGTAAGTGTGCGACGAGTCGAACGTTGGTGACATCGTGGGACAGGCCCTTAATTTTTTTACACCAATTTGGCATTCAGTTAAGCGGGAAAATTCAGGTATAAAAGCTCTAAGCTTAAGAATTTTTCATATATTTTTGTTCAAACTTAACTGTAGCAAACGATTTAATTTGATGAATTAACGTAGTTATTCCAACTTATATACAAAATAATTATTATTCTATCAACTTCTTTAATTAGAACAAAAAAAATCAATTGAAAATTTAACTGTGTCTAATAAACTTTTTCATAAATTTAGTTATTAAACAAAATTTAAACTGACTTAAATTAATTAATTTACCTATAAATTAAGCTTTTAATCAATTTAATTTCCTGAAAAAAGTTTAATACATTCAAAAAAATTTTTTTATTAATTATTGTTTTTTTTTTAATTAAAGGTTAATGGAAGAAAACAAATTTCTGTGTAGAAAGTATTTCATTAAATGAAATGAATTTGCAGATGGTTAAGCATTGTCTGTATGCATTTCATTGTTGCTTTAACAAATCTACAGTAGACTTCAACTTTACACTTTGAACAGTCACAATTCTCTTATCTAAAGCATATTACTCTGTTCAAATTTGTGAAAAATGTTTAGCATCATTGATTATTTCATGCGAAACTAGCCCTGAAACTATGCTACAATTTATCATGTTTTTAAAAACGCCCCGCATGGGTTTGTTGTAAACTTGAAAACTCAAAATGTTGAAGATACATTTCATATGATTTTCAGCAAAATTTTTTCATGAACAAATATATTTTTTTTTATAAGTATTTTGACAGCATTTCGCGTGAAATGTTGAATTGAGTACCAGGCTTTATGCGAAGACTTTCAAAAACCATTCGAGAATTCACAAATAATAATATTTTTGAAAATCATAAAACAAAAGTAAGTGTAGTAGACTTAGAAACTGTGATGTAAAATCCAGCAAATAATTTTTATTCGATACGAATCTATTTTGTTCTTCTAAATAAATTTTACTTATAATAGAATTATGACAATATGTCAAATAATAAATTTCTTGAATGTTCTTTTTCAATGTAATGAACCTCCTTGCCATCAACACAATAAATCCTGTAAATCAAAAAATTCTTTAACTTCCTTAAAAAAAAAAAAATCCAAAAGCTGTGAGATTCTTAGAGGCCAAAGTAAAATTATACTATTTAAAACACATAATTCTTTTAATTTTGGTAAAAATGGTTGAAACAGTTTTAAAATATACGGGTCTGTTTTGAAAATTTATTTTAATTTCTGGTCATTCATAATAGAATATTTTATTCCAGCCTTCAATGCTTTGAATGCAATAATTTAGCTTTTATTAATTTTTTGCAACTATACTGATTTAATAAGTCTTGATTTGCAGAACAAATGTGTGTGGAGGTCCTAAATCAGTCCAAAAATATACTCGTATTTCACAAAATTGCGGGATGGCATCTATAATTTTTCGTTTCAAATTTCTAATATTAAAACTCCTATTTCTATTAGTAATAGCATTCACTCTCAATTGGTTTTAGTTTAACAATTTTTTAAGCATTTTTGCTTGCAACTCGAGTTTCACAAATGCACAAATTTTAATTAAATATTCCCTTTATTTTAAATCATAATGCCAAAATCCGCCAATTTGTCTTAGTAAATTTATTTTTGATTTATTTATGATTTCATAGCATAAAATTACAATAACTTTTTATTAGTTTCTTTACTTAACAAAATACAAGTATTGTTCAAAAAGGGGCGCGTCAGTGGGTGGCTGTACGGCTTGGTTTCTTGTTCAGCTAAAACATTAACCAAAATTCCACCCAAAAACAACTAATGGGCACTACAATGTATTTTTATTTTTTCTTTTCACAACAATTTTATTATGTCAGTATAACATGCAAAATTTTGTAACATTTGCAAATAAAATGAAGGAAATTACAAATTATTTCTGCAACTTTATGATTTAAATAAATATTTATTTAAACGTTGGAGCTTAAATTTGATCACCGTGTAATTTTGTTAAAAAAAAAACAATTGCATTTAAACTTAAAAAACACATTTAACAAAATAAATTTCATATTTGTTATTAGCAAATTACCATTAAACTTGTTAAAATTGTGGTGTAAAAGAATTTTAAAATTCTTTAAGATTTCTTTTATTTGCTTTATAAAAAAATATTATAACACTTATTTATTTAAAAATTTTAAGACATTTTACAATTTTTATCTTAAACCTTGCAAAACACAATAATTTATTTTGTATACATATTTTTTATGCTTTTAATTTTTAAAAAATTTTTAATTTATTTTTTATTGATATTTATATATTTTATTTTATTTTTTTTTTGATGTTGTCTTAACATATTTTTTGTATTCAAATTTTGCATATCTTAAATTTTAATTTTTAAGTTAATTCATGCAATATTAACAACTTTATCTACTATAATTTCCTTTTCCTTTACATTTACATTTATTCATTCATAAATTTGCTGGTTTAATATTTTTTTTTTCTTCTTTGCTCAAATTCACAAAAACACTCACGATGTGTGTGCGTGTGTGTGTTAAATTATAACGTGCCCGTTTTATCCGTTTTATAACTAACATCCATACGAGCGCAGTATAAACACGAAACTGAACAAGTGCCCTATTCGAATGCATAAATTGTGTTTCAATTTCATATTTGTCGAAACAGGCTCAACGGCAACAACAATTTCATTGGCTATTAACAAAAACAAAATGTCAAATGTACGAAACTGCTAACTTATGCTTTATGTCTGCTCTCGTTTGCAACAACATACGAGCTAAAAGGATTTTAACAGTTTGCTGTCCTTAATAATAAACATGTTGTGGTTGTATTTTGCATTGGCAAAATGTTAACATGCTGCAGTTTACAGCACTTTAACTGAATGGGAATGATGTGGTAATGTAACATTGAGTTCCATGTTATGTTCATAATGTTCGTAACATTTTACCATTTTTCGGTATGCGCTGTAACAGAAATGTTTAAAAATTATGTTTGTTTACATTTGCGCTGTATAAAAACATCCTTCTATGGTTGTCATAAAAAGAAGATTTGCAATTTGAATTTGGAACTAAACTTTAATTGAATACTCATGCTCTTCATAATATTTCTCTATTTTAATTATAATTTGTGTGGCAAGCTTAGAATTCGTAAACAAATGTTTGATATTTTCTAAGCACATACTGCTTATATATTCTTATTATTTTTCTAATTGCTGCAATCAATATTAGATACAAAATTGTATTACAATATTAAATTTTTTAAAGTAAGAGCTTGAGTTCAAATTTGTGTATAAACTTTCTAATGCTATTAAAGTACACCACATCATTTTGCTCCTCTTTTTATTTCCATAAATATTCACACCCATGAAAAAAGGAAATATTACTTTGGGTCATACAAAAATTACAAAAAAAAATTTTATTTAACAGAAAATACATTTAAATTTGCTGAAGAAAATTTTAACTTTTTATCAGTAAAGTATACCGTCCGGTGTTGACTTCTTTTTTACCAACCTTAATTTTATAACAATTAATTAGTTTGAAGATTTTTATTACCAATATTTTTTTTCTATATGATGCAAACTATTTTTCTATATATAAATGGGGTATTCAAATGGTTGTCATAAATTAATATGTTTTAAAATAATGACACCAAAAAATATTACTACTGTGAGCAACTCCTCATAATTTGCAATTATAGATATTGTAAAGCAGCTTTGTACACTGCTTGTTAAAATAGTTACACATTATGACATTTAAGACACTTACGACTACCGTTTGAATACCCCAAATGTATTAGCATATTTTTTTGGTTAAGCAACCTTCAAATGTATTTCGTTCCTGCTTCTGACTTCAAACCAAAATTTTTTGAAATAAGTTATCAGACATCGTGCTATAATCGCTTAAATAGCTTAAGCGACATAATTTTCGAAATTAATTTTTCGACCAAAATCTATCATTTTCGTTTGTAGATAATCGATTTTTGTAAAAAAAAACGAAGTCCAAAAAATGTGTCGGTTAAGCTTTTTTGGCGGTTATGCCTCGATATGATTAGTGATCTTTAAAAGTTGCCAACTTATTCATTGTGCCAGGCGGTAAATTTATTACAGAACCATTTGAGAAATTTAGAGATATAGAATTTTTATGTCAATTCGTCTGTATTTTTTATTTAATTTTTTATTTTTTGCCATTGTTACTTCATAACTCTGTACACTATAGATTGTAAAAATCCTTATTTTTCGAAAAGGATATAGCTTCCGTTTGGGCGGAAACACGCCTATAATTTTTTGTTTGTTTGATTTTGTGATATTTTACTTATGCGATTGCTACGAAACTTGTCCAATATTGGGCTGCCATAAGGACACAAACGCGAAGTTGAAAAAATAGGCGGATCCACGCCCAATAAATTTTAATATTTTATTTCACATGCTTCTATTTTACCGATTTTTATGAAACTTGGCAAACACTTGCACTCTCACAAAGACACAATCTTGCATTAAAAAATGGGCGGAACCACGCCTATTAAATTTTAATTTTATATTTTACGTGCTTGTATTCAAGTAATTTTTACGAATTTGAGCACACACCTTGAGTTTTTAAACAGACACAGACACACGGCAGGATGCATTAAAAAAAAATTAAAAAAACCCCCATTAAAATTAAATTTCATTTATTGATTTTATGAAACTTCCTAGTCAGAAATTGTGACTTTACGCAAAAAATATGTACCACCACAATACTGTAAATACAAAATTACGACTCTTCCAAAATTTGTGTACCACCACAGTACTGCAAACGCAAAAACACGACTTTAGGTTTACAAATACCGCATTCTTAGTAATCCTATATCACTACAACATTTTATATACAAAAATTGGACGGTAGTTTCCCAATACCCCGTTTACAATAATCCTTTACCGCTTTAACTCCGTAAATACAAAAATTTTGACTTTAGTTTGTAAATTTCCATTGTGACGACCTTATAAATTTGCATTTAGAGTATTGTGGCATTCGGCGTTATAATTTTAATGTTATGAGTACATTAAAATTTTTGTAAGCAGATGTTGTACTAATGTTAGTTCTACCCTCAGACTATCGTAGTAACGTCGTGTGGATTGTCTTCTTTTGCCTGGGTTGGCACACCTCTTGAGCTCTAAAAAATACTTAATCTAGTGTTTAAAAAAAGTAAGTGGGGTTACGCCCACAAAGAATAGTATTAATTTTTATGTAATTCTTTTTATCCGATTCCCATGAAACTTGGCAAAGAGTTTCGACTCTTCGAGTGACAATTTTGCGCTTAAAGACAAGTGAATGGAGCCACGCCCATTAAAAAATAATATTATATTTCACTTGCTTCTACGTGGCCCATTTATACGAAACTTGGCACACACTTTGAGCTCTGAAACTGGCGCGGTGTTGAATTTTGAAAAGTGGGCCGGCTACGCCCCTAGAAATACATACTTGGAACTAAAAGGTTTTAAATAAAACTTAAAACCAATTTAACAGCTAAAAAGTTAAAAATAATTAGTAAAGTGAGACAATTTAAAATTTTTAGTTGAACTATAGTGAATTTTAATCAGAAATAATTTCTTAGTCGGGCTTAAACTTAGTTCAGTAGTTTCAACTGGGGGAAATACACAGAAAAATGTCGGTATTTCCCCCAGCTAATAAAGTCTAATTTAATTTTTCTTCTCTTCTGTAGAAACTCACATTAATTCATAAAAATATTTCATTCAACAAGAATTGAAATTACTGAACTTAAAAGCCCGACTAAGAAATTATTTCTTAATAATTAAAATTTGCTTATCTGATTGGCACCGACTTCGACTTTTACGCATGTGTTATTTAAGTTAATTTAATAAAATTTAAATAAAATTTAAATTGTAACTGCCGTTTTCATAAAAATTAATTGTGTTTTATAAATGATTTGAAAAAAAATTTTATGGAAAACTGTTTAATAAAACTCTTTTAAATCAAAAATATTTTTTATGAGCTGCGCACTAAGTTTATTGTAGAGCGATAACAAACAAAGCAACGAAAATATTTTACAACAATCATTAAAAATTACAGAAACCCATAAAACTATAAGACTATCAAAAGAATGTTTTTTAACAATCAAAATAATAAAATTTGTTAAAACAAAAACATAAAAAGAGAGACAAAATCATTTTAAAAGACATTTAAATAAGTTGACTTTAAAAAATCAGCAAATTTTTACTTAAAAAAATAAGTTCATAAAAATGTTGAAAGCCTATTAAATAAGAAACCCTCTACAAAGATTTTAAGTAGGCCACAAAAACGTTTGTGGCCAATTAATATTAAACTAGAAAAGAGGGAAGAAAACAGGAATGTCTTGTTTTAAGCTCCTGAAAAAAATTTTACGTATGTTTGTATGTACTCGTATAAGTAAGATCTCGAAAGTGCGAACAAAAAATGCTTTTATTTAATATTAAAACCCTCTTGATAGAGCAATAAGAAATGTTTTCGATGAAACAAACAGCATTTAAAAGGAGAATATTATAAAAAATATTTTGTATGTAGAAATTAAAACAATTATTTGTTAACGACTACAAAGTATCCATGATGTAAATTTACTGACACTGAGTGTGGAAGTAAACCTTAAAAAAAAATTACATTTATCTATAAATGTAGTAGTTGTTGTTATTGTTTTCAAATCTTTGGCAATTGTTATTATTGCTACAAATGTAATCACGTTGACAGTTTAACTACCCTTAGACTTGTGCCTGCACAAATGTACGAGTGTTAGTAAATGTTTGAATGGGATAAAACAGCCCTTAAAAAAATAATATTAATAGAAAGAAACCCAAAATACAGTAGTCAACATAAAGCCAATTACAACGTTTTGTATAAAGAGTTTTCAAATCAGATGAAACCAAAACTAATTCACATGAATGAAAACAAAAACAGCGAAAACTTAGATAAACAATTATTGACGGTGTAAAACAACTTTGACAAATGCTACATTTCCATTTTAAAAAGGCCAAGAAAACCACCACGTCACACGCACTTTTAGCAGGGAAACCAGAAATACATATCCTATAAATTTGTTTAATGAAATTTGTTTCATCAAACTTCTTCTATGCGTTTACATTTAGAGAAACAGGAGGTAAATTTTTGGCTCTTTTTAGTTTTGGCGTCGTTTTTTCTTTTAGGCGTTTTTTAGCTTTGACGTTTTTTTCATTATTGGCAATTTTTATTTTTGGCGTTTATGCATTTTTTAGTTTTGAAAATGTTTTTGTTTTTAGCAATTTTTTTGGAATTTTTTTTTTCTGTTTTTGGCGATTTATTTCAGCTTACATTTTTTTGTTCTAATTCGGCGATTCGTTTAAGCGATTTTTTTTTGTATCGGTAATTTTTTTATTTTGGAATCTTTTTTCTGTTTTTGGAGATTTATTTCAGTTTAACAGTTTTTTAATTTGGCGCTTTTTTCGTTTAGGCGATTGTTTTTATTTTGGAATCTTTTTTCGGTCTTTGGAGATTTATTTCAGTTTAACATTTTTTTTTATTATTTTGGCACATTTTCCGTTTTGGCGATTTTTTTTATTTTGACGTTTTTTTTTATTTTTGCGATTTTTTTATTTTGGAATTTTTTTCTGTTTTTGAAGATTTATTTCAGAATAAGAGCTTTTTAATTTGGCGCTTTTTTCGTTTAGGCGATTTTTTGTTTGTTTGGTGATTTTTTTATTTAGGAATCTTATTTCTGTTTTTGGCGATTTATTTCAGTTCAAGAGTTATTTTAATTTGGCGCTTCTTTTATTTTTGGTGGTTTTTTTATTTTGGAATTTTTTTCTGTTCTTTGCGATTTATTTCAGTGTAAGAGTTTTTTAATTTGGCGCTTGTTTCGTTTAGGCGACTTTTTTTATTTTGGTAATTTTTTATTTTGGAATTTATTTCAGTTTTAGAGTTTTTTTTATTGGCGCCTTTTCCGTTTTTGGTGATTTTTTAGGTTTAGCGATTTTTTTTAATTCTGGGGGGTTTTTTTGGAGTTTTATAGTTTTTGAAAATTTCAAGAGTTTGCCTCTTACGGTAGAATACCCTTTGATTTTGAATATTAAATTTCAGTGTTAATTGTTGTAGTCTGCATAAAAATACACTAATTTTGAAAATTTTAACTATCTATATATAATTTTCTGTGTAGAACACCCTTTAATTTTTAGGAAAATTGCAGGTCCGTAGTTCTTAGGATTCTTGAGAAAACAGCCTGTGGCGGGCAGACGAACATTGTAGCGAAAACGCCTTTGGTGTACGGAACCCTAAACTTCACTGCCAGTCTGAGTACTTAATTGATTTACTGCTTCAGAAAAACTTAAAACATTTTTTACGGCATGACTTAGCTTAACAAAAAGATATACATCATGAATTTACTCGTATATTCAGTCCTAGACACCAAATTCAGTTTTGTAAGTGAAAATTGAAAATCGCCTAGCATAGCGTGCTTTGAAAGCAAAACAAAACCGTTCCTTTTCTATATTCTTTTGATAAAAGCAATTTATTTTTCTAATTTTTAACCCGAAAATCACAGATATGATGTTTGAAAACTTGCGCATGCAATAACGTACATACTCCACATTTAATAAAGGCTTTTATACTCTAACACTCTTTTCCAAATTAAAGAATAAAAAATAAAAAAGTATAAATATAAAAAGATAAAAGTGCAAAGAAGAAAAAAACAAAGGAACAAAAATTTATCCCAGTTTCAGTTTAAACACAAAAGAATGCAATTACTGTTTAGGTGACGTGACGCGACGAAGAAAAATTGCAATTATGACCCACAAAAGTTAAACCGGAACCTGGAAACACAAATTCACACACACACACACACACAAACAACACACATACACGCGATCAACTAAAGTAAAGACACACATAGCCACCCACACAAATGCCGACATACTTACTTAAGCATCAATTCAACTGGAGTAAAGCGGAGTCAAAGCAACTCAATGGATTGCAGATTATTTTTATGTTTTTTTTCTACTTTTTCTTAATTTTTTCTTTATTTCTATATTTTGTAGAGCAATTTAAAAATTCGCATGCAAAACGTTTTGCTGATGACAGGTCTGTAAAAAGGGGAAGGTAAAATGTAATTTTCAAAACAAAAATATAAAAAAAAACTATATAAAAGAGGAAGAAATTTAGGAAGGATTCTGTATAGAAAATTATACATAATTGTACAAGTGTCTGTATGCTTTGATTTGGAAATATAGAAGTGATGCTGCCACGCTTTATTTTATTTACAAAATTATCCATACTTTTTTTTTTTAGAGATTATTACTAATTCAACTTGAAGTTTTATTTATGTTAAATAAATTTTATTAAAATTTCATAAAAACTATGTAATACTATTGAGTGATCTATTAATATTATTATTGTCGTTTTGCTCCACACTATTCAATAAGTTGCACAATATTAAACAAAAAACAAGGCTGTGTCGAATCTTATGTACCCTTCACCGACGTACGTATATCGAGTAACTATATACATACATACACATACACATTTCGTTTGTAAAAAAAATGGATCATTTATCTTTTGCTCTAGTGCTATTTTTCGACTAAAGAATTTTATGCAAAGATTTTATTTTCGATATGAGCAACAGTTCAATATTTCATTATACAATCTGTATATAAGTATAAAGTATGTTTAATTAAAAGAAAAATACTAATTTTTATTTAGTTACTTCTTTAAAAAAAAAAAAAAAGTTTCAAGTTTCCAAGCCTGAAACATATTTTTGATTTTTCTGATCTTTAATATTAATTTATTTATTTCTAAAATATAAAGTATTTTTAATTAACAAAGAAATAAAAATAATTTTATTTAATTACTTTTATATACCAAAAGAAGTTTGAACTTTCCAGCTCTGGAGATGTGTTTTGTATTTTGGTAATGTTTTACACAAACCTTTTTTTTCTATATAAAACATGAAATATATATTTAATTTATAAAGAAAATAAAAATAATTTGATAATTTGATAAATTTTATATACCAAAAAGTGCAGACTTTCCAACTCTGGAATCATCATTTTGGATTTTACTGATTTCTTATATCAATCTTTTACTTTTAAAAGTATAAAACTTGTTTAATTTATAGAGGAAAAGAAAAAATTATTTAAAGTTGGCTACTTTTATATACCAAAAAAGGTTAAAAATTTCCAACCCTGGTATCGTATTTTTATTTTTTATTTTTATTTTGAATACCATATTATACCAGTAAGAATAAAATTTGTTTCCGCTAGTTACTTTTATATGCCAAAAGAGAGTTTAAACTTTCCAGCTCTGAGTGTTACTTGTCCTTTACAAAAAGGTCTGAAACCGCTGTTTTGATTCTGCTGATTTTCAATACCATTTCTGACACAGCAGTCTAATACCGTCTCTAGTTTTTCTGGGAGCTTCGAATAACCGATTTCACGTAAGAGACAGACGTACGAAGAAAATACACCGCTTATTCGTCTCCCTTATGCCTAAGGACCTAGAATATATATTTACTTTATGGGTCGTATATGAGTATTGTGGAAATTACACAAGGAATGACAAACTTATATTCTCCTTTTACAATTTTTGGTGAAGGGTATAATAAATATTGCGCAATTTTTCTTACAATATAATTAAAAGTAAACAAATTCTACACACTCTAGAGCGTTTGAGAAATTGATTTTTTAGTGATAAATGTTAGAAACAGACAAAATCCTAAACAAATTAATTAATTTTTATTTAAGTAATTAAAGAATAGAAAAATAATGTTTAGTGATGCAGCTGGAAATAATTATTGTGCAATGTTGTCAACACATTGCAAATTATTTCTTATTGCGCAATATTAATCAAAAGGCTTTTGAATTTATCCAACATATTGTGCCCGTATGTAAATATGATATATGTACATATGGCCAGTTTTATGGCAACAACATCAATTTTTGCACAATAATATTGGAAATATGTGGGTGCCTTAATGAATGTTTATGCTAATCAGGCTCTAGTTCAGTATTATTCAATTATTTTATACTGAAAATTAAAAATTAAAAGAGTGTTTAATTAATCAAAGAGATTTTTAAATCAAGAAAAGTTAAAGTTATATGAGCTTCTAATAGAAAACTGTCCCTTACCCTAGTGGCCACGTATGATTTCCACTATAAAAATAACGTTGTCTATGTGCAACTAAACAGACTTAAGTATATATAAGGTAATATTTCTGTACTGTCACACAGAGTCACACGATCAAAGAGAACGCCTATTCTTAATTATTTACAATCATTTGAAATTCCCTTTTTTTAAAATGAGCAGTATCCATCCCTGACGTAAGCGTACGATTACGTATGTTCAGCTTACTTTCATGATGACATTTGTGCAATTTGGTAGTTTTTTATTTTCATTTCAGTATTTTCAAATATGTGCGTGTGTGCCTTTATATATTTCCCTTTTGCTTATCCTCCTTTTCTTTCTTTAAAGGGGGTTGAATTCCAATTTATCTGTTCATTGTAATCGTATTGTTTTTATTGCCACAGTATTCATTGTTATCAAGAGCCCATTAATTTCTACAAACACATTGATTATAGAACGCACATTCACTTTCATCTCTGATTTTTTTTTTTTTTTATACTGCCCATAAAATATGAGCGTTTCCATAAATTATGCCTGAACTGTTGCTCGGCAAGAAATGCAAAAACAAAGGCGACAACAAGAAGATTTCTCCAAAGATTTCACAAGCATTTCTTTTTATTTTGGCATTCAGTGCAAATAACTTATAGTGGCCATAACTCTATTAAATAGTTATTTGATTATTTGCACAAGAGGGTTGGTTGTTTTCGGGGTCATTTTATTTTAGATGTTTATCATTTGACTTCCCTAACCAGAGGCCATTTAGCACGTGCAACGAGTCATTGATTTTATTGTTGTGCAAAGATCTTATATTTGTGATTATGAAGAGATTGTTTTATTTATTGCTTTCACTTCAAGTGTTGAGTAGTACGAGGCTCTGATAGTTGATGGTGATAAAAGCGAAAGAGCAGCAATTAAATTATTTGATTAGAAATTTAGAAGAACAAGCACTCGAGTAGTCTCTAAGGAAACTAATTACATATCAATAAATTGAGAATGGCCAAAGTATATGGCGAACATGTGCGAGGGTGATTTTTGTGTTGTAAGAAACAGCGAATGAAAATTTTAAATTTTTTTTTATGATTCAAGGCACTTTTCTTTAAAAAAAAAATATGAAGCAAAGAATAATTGTCCTGTGTTTGGACCAGAACACGAAAAGCTTATAATCAGGGTACAAACAGCTGCGATATTTTCCTCTGTCCGCTCTTTAAATATGCGTGTTGGTAGCTTAATATTCAATAAATGTAATTTTGATGCCGATTCCGAATAGCCGCCTTAGAAGGTCGCGCAAACTGACCATAAAATGAAAGAACTGCCCGGATGCACTGCACTTTCTTAACCGAGCATGAATTTGGATTATAAAATTCAATAATCTGCAAGCGTTGTTCGTTTAAATTATAAACCAAACTGAACATGTTGAACAGCTGAGTTGAGAAAAACAGTGTTGCCAAAAAGAAAGTTTGTAAAACATCACCCTTTATTATTCGCAATAAAAAGAAAAATATTTATAAGTAATAAACTTAAAATTTAATTTAATTAAATTCGTCATCCAAGCACATGACTGGATAGATAAAGTTTGAAAATATGTAAATATAGAGTTGGTCTTACAATCAAGCTTATTCCTGCATTTAGTTTTGACTAAACTAAGCTGCGAAAATATTCTTTTAGAAGCAACCGAGCTGTGTGGCAATAACACTAAACTAAAAAAAAATTTAATGAAATTATCAAAAAAAAAAAAATGTTCGTTGAATTTATTTGTATGTTTGGAAGTTTTTTCTTTCCCATTAAGAAAATCTGAGCAATTGATTTAGATGCATGTTCTTCTTCTTTACCATCCATTAAATTTGGCAACCACATCCATAAAAATGCTTTTAGTCACGAAAATTCATTCAACCATATGGTAGTTTGTCACATTAGTTAGTTATATGCAAATTTAACACACCCCATATAAAAATGGTTATTTTTTTGTGCTTAAAAAAACGTAACTAAAATGGAAAGAAGTACACAAGTGCACATGGGAAAAAATAACTAATTTTGGTTAAAAGTAACCAAAATGGCAACGCTCTTCCTGAGAGTGTGCAGCAAAGCAAAATCCGAGGCAGTCAACGCTCACAAGTACTCTCTCTGCCTTACGAAGAGACCACAACTTGGCGCATTTGGCGTTGGTTGGGACTGCACTCGTACAAAATTCATCTCACTCGGAGCTGAAGGTTAGTGACCATGGACCATGTGATATTAGATTTTAACCACTAGCGATTGGAAGACATGGTCAGCTCATGTTAAGGTGATGTTAACTGACAGTAGAGATCATAACATTTGATGCCGCTATATTTTTACTTGTGAAGTTTTCTTAAGCCGCAGGTCTAGGCACAGACCACAGGGGCTGTCAAAGCTAATATAATTTCTTATTGAGTAATATTCAGGTTGCCATTCGTTGTCGAAAAAAAAACTGATGAAAAACGTTATTGAGTTGATAATTAATGAAAGTTGCATACAAATTTGCACAGTTTTAATATCTATTTTTTATAAATATCTATCTCCTTTAAGGTTATATAAGGGTGGCAGTCTGTATTTTTTTAGATATCTTGGTCCATTGTGATACATTAAAACTAACTGTAGTACACATCGTCGTATGGACCAAAACACAACATTGTAATGCAACACCAGTAATCAGTATAATTCGCCAAACTCTTAAGATTCGATTGTAATTATTAATCTTTGCATGTCTTAGCAAGATCTCTGTGCATAATAACCCATAAAGCAACGTATGATAATTTTGAACACAAGTATCAACAAAATCTTTTTCATAACTATTTAAATCAACGAAGTTACACTCTTCCCATTCAAGTTCATAACTGTCCTGTAATAATTCTTCGTCTAGTTTTCAGTCTTGCTCTTAGCTGTTAGCTATCAAGGGAGTAATGGCACGCCTACGCACTCCAAATCTAATGGCACCTATCAGTTTGTAACATACCTATTATTTCCCCCTAAATAATCCAGTGCAAGAGTTATAAACTACTTTTTTTCAAAACTCAAAAATCAATTTCTTTTTCAGAATCGAAGACTTCAGGACCATAAAATCTATCTGACTATCAATGTTAATGTTTAGAACGGTACTCGAAGTGACATTTATTGCACAAAAGGAAATATACGTGAACTGAACGCAATACAAATTTTTTGCACAAAAACATTACTGAAAAAGAACAAGAATCCAAACATTATTGGTTAAAGAATATAAAAAAGCACACAAACAAACAAAACGATGTTGAAGTACACATTCAAAACATAACTATAATGTTACACATCCTGTTTCATAAGAAATATACAACCACACAAACACATAAGCCTATGCAGACGAAAGACACAAACAGCAACAAATATAATGTTTACGCACATAACACTATGCAACAAATTGAGACTTTTGGAAAAACACATGGACTGGACAGTATAGGTTCGAAAGTACTACTAAAGTGGAGTAAAACCATATACTCAGTTTGACGATTTTGGTGACCAAATTTTTTAACGGGCCTCCAAAGATTTCGAAAATCAATGCATCCTCAAAAACTTAGTGATAGCGCAATAATGTAGCTAAGAGTCTACCACACAAAAAACATCTTATGACAAAAAAAAAATTATTTCTTGTGCAACAACTAAGGAACATTTTTGTTTACTTTTTTCAGAATAACTTAAAGGTGCTATCGAACCTATACTGTCACAACCGTGTGAATTTTTCACTGTTGCACAGTGTAATCAATGAATTAAAGTTGTAATCGCTTTCTCTTGCACTTTAGTCGCCAGATTTAGCTCCTTCGGATTATTTTCTATTCCCAAACTTTAATAGGTTAATGACTATTTTATGAAGCCACAAGGTATCAATGCCATTAAATTCCACTTGGAAAAGGTTGTGTTAAAAAAAGGACAAATTTTCTTTAAACATTTTTGTGTTTTCTTTATGTTTGGCCTTCATAGATATCTGAGCGTCAATATTAAGTGCCTGGTTCACGATATCGACAGCGTTCGACTTTTCGCACACTTACATTCACAACAAAAGCAAATTCTGAAAGTTTGTTGTTGTTTCCAATGTAAGTGTGCGACAACATTCTACTTGTCGATATCGTGAACCAGGCCCTAAATATCAGCCACAAATTTTAAATATCTTTTAGAGCAGAATCAGTTACGTTTTGAAAAGAATAGAAAAAAAGGTCTGCGTTTCTTATTCCATATCGATTCTCACGATACCAGCCAATCCTGAAGAATATGCCTTGAAAACATTGCTCAAGTTGGAGGCAATAAATTGAGATACGTTCAATGCTCTAAGAAATTTATAACAACAATTTCTTATACGATGCATGTAAGAAGAAAGGCACCCTCGTCCTTTGAATTCCCATGAGATATTTATTTATATAAATTTATCTATTACAAACAATTTCAAGTAAAACTTATTTCTTAGCAGCATTGTTCTGACAACACCATAAACTGAAAATTATTGCTCATATAACGTCATCTTTATAGATATAAAATTCCTGTATGATAGACTCTTGACTAAATTATAAGCTAAAATGAAAAATGACTCTAAGCAAGCCGGTGTATTGTAAGCAAATTCAAATCACAAAAACAGATACAATTTATTATTTATGTCTAGATAAATAACTAAACTTGCAAACAAAAATAAAAAATATAAAATAGATATGTATATAAACATATATTGCTGTTTATAATGTTTCTCTTTTATATCTATTGTGTTACTTTTTGACTTTTACTGTATGAAAGTATTTTTATACGTATCAACATTAACTTTTTAAAACGATTTTTCCACGCTCTTTAATACAAAAGTGATGCCAATGACATTTGACAGTGATTTATTAGTTGGTAGAGACGCCAGAAAGCGAGCTACAATGCATATAAATACACATGTATACATATACATACGAAAAAAAATATAGATAGTATGTGTACTCTTTATAGAGAATAAAATAACAACAACTCAGCTAGTAAAAGTAACAACAACAAAACAACAACTTGCATTCATTTACCCGACTACACTAAATAATACGAAAACCGTTACTGCTACCAACACCATGGCAATACTTCCTCACACTTGGAATTGTAGCGGAGTGTGTGGAAAGAGCAAAATAAAGGTCGTCATGCATGGGAGTTTGAACAGTTTTAAAAGCAGGAAAACTATTATTTGCACCACCTACACATGTGTGTATATGATATGTGTATGTGTGTGTGTGTGTATGTACGTGTATTCTATACTTCTTGATTTAATACCAACTCTTACTCTTTTTAAGCCAAATTCACTTACACTTACACTCAGCCACCAAAATGAAGAACTCAAACAAATTTTTACTTTGCTGGCTAATACCGGCTCATGCATGCATGCAAACATGCTCACATCTGCACTGCATGCAAGAAGCATTGCAAAGCATAAAATATATTTTTCTTCTCATGCACCAACATTTACTCGTACAACAGCTCTTGTGTAAAAAAGTCATGGTGGCGCAACAAAAAAAGAACAGAATTTGCGAAATTTCGATCATTCATAGAAAAATATCACAAACATTATTTTAATGGTTTCTGACATAAGAAGGGCGTCATAGTGCCATTCTTTGGTGTGTTTGATGTTTATTTATTTGCGTGTGTGTGTGTAGTTGTGTCTTAAATGAACATACATACATAAAGTAAAGGTAAAAAAGTTGAAAGAATTTTATTTTTTATACACAACGCCTTTATGTGTGCCAAGTGCACAATGGGGCGAATTTCTATTTTCGATAGAGTTTTGTATTTCAAAATTAAAGAAAAGTTACCGAAGTTCTCTGAAAAAAACCCAAAGATTCTACATACAAAAAAAAATATTAATTTAAAGTCTACAGGCAAAAATTTTAATTGCAGATCATATTAAATTTATTAGAAACAATGCGCTCTTGTGCTGAGTTGTGTGACTTCCCTGGCGGAGAATGTGCGGTTTGAGTACAAAAATAATTAACTTATAGCCAACTTTTCTCTGACTAACTAAAAGCTAACTACAATGTCATCCAAAATAGATCCAAAATTAATTCTTAAGTTGAGTACGTAATCGAATTTGGTGAGAGCTATTATTACTCTCAGCTATTTTGAAACTCATTTGAATTTTATATTAAGATTTTTATGTTCTTTTTTTAGATGGGTATTAGCGCGTTGACTATACAACGTGTGATGGATACGTAGTTCGAACGCCAGACATTTTTTGTAATTTACTGACTACCAGTTGACTTAAATAAAATCAACTTTAAGTTAGTTGAAAAGTAATGCAGATTGTGACAGTTGACTACCGTCTAGGACATCGCAATGTTAAAATCGTTAGGCCGGGTTTATATCCGTGTGCCATGTGCCACACATGCGTAAAAAAACGTAACCAATAATTACTCATAAAAAACTGTTTGATTCAGACAAGTATTTATTAAGTTAAACAGTTTCATACATAACTAATAGACAATTTTATAGAATTCAACATGATTGGAAACAGTTTAAATCAATAAATACATGTCTGAATCAATCAGTTTTTTATGAGTAATTAGTGGTTACGTTTTTTTTGGGCACATGACACACAATAAATGCCAGATGTAAACTCAGCCTTAGTTGTTTCCATTGGAAAGGAATCCAAGTGTCAAGCAGTACTAGTTTTAAAATAGTTAGCTTAAAACTGGTTTAAAGTTTACTGCGTTTCCGACAGGGTTATTGCTGTTTTGTTGTTGTTTGTTTTGAAGTTCGTGTTGTGCCATTAGCCGAAAAAGTTTGTATTGCCAGCGAAAACTTCCCGTTGCTGACTAGTATGTAGTGTACCAGTTTAATGGTCGGAGGGTCGCTGTTTCGACTCCTTCGGGGGCAATGGGTATTTCTGAAGACAAGCCAAAGTAGCTTAGCAGCTTGTGTTTTCTTTTCATAACAACCAAAAACTATAACTATTGCAATTAAGCAAATAAATTTTTAATTTTTTTTATAAAAACACTAATGAAATATTAGTAATTCAAAAGTCAACTCAATATGTTCTAGGGAAGTTGAACATCTGAATTAACTTGAAGAAAATGGCTGAACAAAAAGGGATTTGCTCTTAGGTATTAAGAGAGGAATCGAGTGATAAGGAAATATCGTGTATAACGAGCGTTCTTTCCTTTAAATAATTTTAGTCAAAATTATATAATTTCAATCACTTACATTTATTGATCATAAAAAGGGTTATATTTAAATGAGTATACCAATCCGCCTTTTCACCTTGGTGGAACCACATAGAAGAAGGAAAAATGATAACTAAACATAGTTACGATACAATATAATAATGTATTCAATTACAATTCAGAGTTGGTTAATATGATGATTTTTAAAATGAACAAATTTAACATAAAAATATAAGGCAAATACAGTTGAGAGTGGACATTGATTAAATCATGTTAAATTACAATTTCAATCATGATTCATATTTAATGCGACTGCAGCAGTAAGTGCATTGCCTGCTACGCGATAAACTCGAGCTCAACTCTTTGACGGGGAAGCCAACTACATACACACAATCACGTTAAGTTTCAATAATAAAATATGAGTACATTAAGTAAAATCATGTTGTTTCAACTTGTACTAGGATGTGAAATCAACAAGAAATAAGCAAATTAACTAACATGTGCATAGTTCGTAAAGAACAAATGACAATGGCAAGACTGTTGTAAATTTACAGATGGTAAAATTGAGCTTTCATTATTCATTTAAATATTCCATTTGCACTGAAAAGCTGAGTATATAAAGCATAAATTTACATCAGCTGACACCACACACCGTGGACCAGACACAAAGAACGTTGATGATGAAGGTGCAGCGACTTTTGAAAACAGCTAGTTGTTCCGTTCTACTACGTGTTTGTCAGAATATTTACGATTAACTTTGATGAACAAATAATCATTAATAATTATCACATGCAGTTTGGCTTACAAAGCGATATCAACTTTAGCCTGATGAAATCATAAATATAGAAACAAATGAAGTTCGAGCAATAATAATTAAAACTAAATGAAATAGAGTTATTTCGAAAGGAAAAGATGTTCTTTGAAAGTTACTGTAAATCATGTTGAATTGACATGAAACACATATAAAGCAAAATCGTAGCCGAAAAATATTAAATTATTTTGGTTTTCGTAGATTATAATGGGAAATTTTTTGTAGTTATAAGAATAAAAAGGTCAACACTTAAAAATTGGTAAATTTATGGGCTTGCTCTCCAAATCGCGGTGATTTCAAACAAATTAATAAAAACTAGATCGCGATTATATTAAATATTCTACTATAAATGACAAACCCTTAAAATACAATAAAAACCCACTAAAAACGTTATCTGTTACTTATAGTTTGTTTTTGAAATGTTTGTGATTTTCCGAAAAGGATCGAAAAGGTACAGGGTTAAAAATCACCTGGCTCGCATGATATGTAGTGCTTGCCAGGAAGATGATGAAACTGAAGCTTGTTCTATCACTGTTCAGCATTCAGTCAAATCGAAAAGCAAATCTTTTACAGAAATAGAATATTTTAAGGATTCAGATTAGAAAACCTTATGAAAATATATTGAGGAGACTAAGAACCAAGCTATTTGGATGCTCTAATGGACTGGATGAATGCAGAATTAATGCTGCTCTTTTCAAACAAACCCGATTTAATCAAATTGAACATTTTTGGTCTATTTTAAAAAGAAAAAAATTGCCAAAAAGAAATAATCACCAAAGACATTGAATGAAGTTTGCCTTGGAGAGTTTTAATGCAGAAGTGCTGAATAATATTAAGGAAAGTATGCCTAGAAAACATGTCTTAAATAACCTTAAATGCGCTTTAGTTTTAATTTTGTACTTATTTAATAGAGTTAGATTTCCCTTGAATTTGAGAAAATTCAGAACCTTAATTCTCAAAAAACGGATGGATACACTTCCCTATTATTTTTCTCATTGCCTCTGCCATAATCACTCATAAGAATACCTTTGTTTTCAGTTCCAAACTCTATTGGTTTTAAAAAGAAATTTTATTAATTTTCTATTAAAATTTTCTGCTCTTCGGTCCAATTGTGTTTGGCATGTAGTTGTAAATAAAAGTGAATGAATGAAGTCGGTTGGAGTCAGAGTTTATTTGTTTGTGTTTATGCTTTTGTTGTTGATATATGATACATTCAGGCAAACTTATGTTTGTATTAGTGTTAGTGTTTGTGTTACAAAGTTAAGCATAAAGAACATAAAACTGACAACGTTTCCTTTCAATGTTGGTTTGCAGTTGCTGTTGTTTTTTTTTAAATATTTTTTATTATTAGCAAAAATAGTAAAGAAAACTCTTTTTAAGTTTTTCATACAAATTTATAACCATCAAAGATATCATGTACTCGCAGTAATGCTCGTCTGAAAGTACAAAAATTTCTATCTGTCCTCATAACTCCGGCACTTTATGCGAGCGTATGGAAAGAAAATTATTATTTTTCTATTTTGTATTTAGTAGAAATTTCTTATGTTTAAGTTTCAAAAACGTATTATTTTTTTCCTTTTGCTTTTAGGGTTGTAAATAAATAAAAATCTTTATTTTTCTTGTGGTTTTCCTCTAAAGCTTAGTTTTTTTCTTGCTATTTTTGTTTAATAATTTAAACCCCAACGAAACGTCGGATACATTAAAAATGAAATAAAAACATCTTTTATTTACATTTGAAGAAATTGAATGACCTTTAAAGCCTGAATAGATACAATATCTATAATACAACATTAATTGCTATTTAATGTTGTTTGTTTTGTTTTCTCTTTATTTTAGTTTAATATTATTTATTTATTAACAAATTATTTCAAAAAGTTTATTACAAGCTCTCTCTATTATAATCTAAAGAACTTGTGGCAAATATCTTCAGTATAATTAAGAATTTCATGCCATCTGATTTCTACACACAAAAGGTTTGCTTAGGTTAGGTAAGGGTGGCAGTCAGAATCGCGGACTTACTTAGACCGTTTTGGTAATTGTGATACCACGAAGACTCTAGTTATGCGGAGTCCCCCCAACGTCGTCGTTACAGTTTAGCACTTGCGACGTCAGAAAGTTCCCTGAACTCAAGACTGCCAGTTGTGGCCATTCTTTTTCTTGCCTACCTATGAGACAATGTGCGGTTAGCACGGACACTAGAATTGAAATTCGTTTCCTATTTCTTAAAACCAAAGAACCTGTATTTTTCGCATTTAGGGGAGTCCATAGCTGCCTGATGATCACGCAAGCATTTCTTGTGACCCCGCCTTGTTTCCTCTTCTGTCTTGCACCTAATTCCGATATTGTCCACACATTCCAATTCCGGTGGAACCTGTAAGGTTATCCCAGTTCTAGCAAGCTCATCAGCCCAAGAATTCCCGTGAAAGAATCTATGGCCCGTGATCCAGATAATCGTAATATCAAACTGCTCTGCCATCGCGTTTAGAGACAGTGTATATGTTAATTAAAGTCGTTGAAGTGATATTCACTTCCAACCAATCTGGAACTTCTTTTATGGCAAGGATCTCTGCCTGGAGGAAACTGCAGTGATCCGGAATGCAATACGAAGACCTTAACTCCCTGAAAAGACTCCTTAACACTTAAAAATTTCATATTTAAATCTACGAAAACAGGCATAATTGAACATTTTTCCTAGGCCATGATTTTGCTTCATATGTGTGTCATGTTAATTTAACATGATTTACAGTATTTTGCAAAAAAAAAATTTACTTTGAAATAACTTTATTTCATGTTGATTTAACATTATAATATTATTAAATTAAATATAAGAATCATGTTGAATCAAAGTTATTTCAAGTTGAAACAACATGATTTTAATTTAATGTTGTCAATTTTACTTCATTAATTATTTAATAAATGCATGTATAATTGCTTCCCTAGCCAAAATTTTAAGTCGAACTCATCTCGTGGTGGTTAACGGGCTTACCGCTGCAGCAACAACAATCTTAAATATTCCTTAGAAACCGCAGGAAGTTTTCGCTGGTAATCAAAGAACTAGCGGCCGCGGAGTAGTAGTTTTGTGACCAGCGGCGGCTCAAATATCATATGGAAATTTTAAGGGGAAAATTAAAAAATTTAAATTGAGAATTTATTTTCATAATTTTTTTTCCGAAATTGTACGATTTTGTGTATTTGAGCAGATTAAATTTCGGCTGATTTTGAGCCGATGCCAGCCGACGCAATCGCTGCGTCAGATTCGAGCCGATCGACTTGTTTCTCTGCTGGTAATGCTAAGTTTGTCGGCTGTTTGCAAAAGGGTGTATTATATTATTCCTCGAATTCAGCCAAATTCGTAATACCAATTTTGCTCTTGTATGTAAATATGTATAAGTATATGTAAACAAGTATGCCAGCATGTGTAGCATCGCTTATACTCGTTATGAATTATTGGCCACACTGTGCTCTGCATGCGGCCTTCAAAATATTATTGTTGTCACACTGATTTTTTACCCATCGAAGAGGCTAATTTATCACAACGAAATTTTCCAATAAAAAATTAATACAAAAAAAAAAAACAAACATAAAAATCCAACATCTGTCACATTCGCTTGTTAATGTTAATTTTATTTTATCAAAAGTTATTCTATAAAAACAAACTCTCACTTCGTTTTGTATTCCTGCCTTCAATGGCTTTCTGTTGCATTTAGCATTTATTCATGTTTAAATTCAACAGTTTTAACGAAACATGGAAACCTTATGTTGCCTTGAATTCTGTTTTTTTCTTATATTTTATTCAACCGCAATATTGTAGCAAAAAGTTTATAAAAAAAAATCCTTTTACGTGATTTTCCCTTTGTAAGTTACGCACAATTTTGTATGTGTGTTAAATATTTTTTTTTTTACTTTTTTTACGTCGTACGTGCTGTTTACAACCCCATGAATTCAATTATAAAAAATGAAAGTAACAGAAATGAAAAAAAAAGAAATATCTAAACGGGGAAAAAATTCATGTGTAAATAACCTGTGACAACCCCTTTTGTAATGAGTCGGTTGGTGACAACAGGAAATTCTATGTGTAAAAGTAAAAATTGCATAAAGCAGGGCAGATCCCACAAATGAACGGCTTTTGTTGAATATTAAATTCTTTCAGTTCATCAATATGTCAGCGGAATCCTACTGTTACATTAAAAACAGCAATGTACACACTCTTGTTAGCATACGAGTTTGTTTTTTCTTTGTTTCCTTTTTTTTAATTTTAAAACTACTCGCAAATACTCATTGGCATTATTAAGGGATTAAATGAATTTAATTCAAAGTTATACTTAATTAACCAGATTCTGAAGGCTTTAGGGTTTATTTACAAAAGACAGCATCACACAAATAATTCTTTTGGGTTATCTTGGAGATATTTTTATTTGTTTTTTATGTTTAAAATTTTAATAAAGGTAAGCTAGAAATGTTAAAATTGTAAATTCATTTTGGGTTCCAGGAACGCCCCTCTTAGTGTGCATAATAATCAGCATATAAGTCAAAATAATTTAAAAACTCAGTTACACAGGGTAGACTATGAGTTTTATCATATAAAAAAAATGCAAAATAACTTTTTTAATAATTTATAAAAATTCAGTAAAGTGCGACTTTAACTCGCACACGAAGGGTTCCGTAGGGACAACGCAGATGTAATACTATACGAACCTTAACCTACATATATAGTCAAATATCTTACCTGATGAAGAAATTTTTTGTTTAAGTCTTAAGTATGTAGCCGGTTAATTTCTTTCCGTTTCTGATGCTTTTTCCGGTTTTTTGCAGTTTGTTTTTGTTAAAGCGATTTTTTAGTTTTTGGCAATTTATTTGAGTTTTTTCGTTTTGGCGCCTTTTTCGATGCAAAACATATGGTATGTAAGTGATAAAATCATATGGCCTGCATTGGTAGCTTAAACGCCCAATTTTATGCGTTTAACGATGGTTTAAATACTGCACTGACTTATAGGTTTGGTTTAAACACATTTTAAACCAAAAATAGAGATTATTGCACTGATTTATTAACCCTAACTGTCAGACAGACGCACAGCGTTTTCAAAACAATAGGGTTGCTTTTCACGTGATTTTAATTTCAGTTAATAGATAGTTTTCTTTTGTTAAATATTTGTAATGTTTTTTAAAACTAATTGATTTAAAATTGTTTCCACGCTGAGAGACGAACGTGTGGCATCTTAAGAACAACCTGTTTGTGGCTTGACTGCATGCAGAATCGATGTGAATTGAATCGACTGTTTCTAATCATTTGAATTTTATATTTTCGAATTATAATTTTTGGTTACACTAATTGCACAAAAAAAAATCTGCTGCAGTTGAGTTCCTTCCTTCCAGTAATTTTATTTTATTTTCAGTTTTAATTTATAACATGCCTGGTAATGTAGGAACTTGCCCCATACAGAACGTAACGGAATTCTCTTTCGGTGCAAATTAGGAGGGAAAAATTAGTGTAACATATAAAAGTAACTATTTCCCGCGGCCGTTACAGTTCTACATTGCGCCGGCTCTATATTACAACTCCTTTTTGGGCGGGGGTTAAAAACAGGCGGCAAATGATTTCAGATCTCTGTAAAACGGTTTTTGATGTTGAATCCTTAAAAACTTGCAACCTTTTTTTTTAAATTTAATTTCCTTCTACCAAAGTGAATTATATAAAATTTTTGTTCGTTGAAATTTTGTAATCTCGCCTTTCTTCCCAACAAAATTTTATATTAAATTTAAGTTTACTTTTATTATATTCAATTTCTTTTACTTTCAAATGAAATAACTACTCGCAAGTATGTGTGTGTGTGTGTGTGTGTGTATTTGTGCACGGAATTGAATATGTGAAATTAGTTCTTGGAAAAATATTTGCAAAAATAGAAAACAAAACTTTTTTTCCTTCTCTCTTTCTCTCCAAACTTATTACGGAAATGTTAAATGCTTGTCCTTTTAAGCGTTTATTTTTAGTTTTTGTTGCAGAGTTTTCTTCGCTTGAAGTTGTCTGCTTTTTCCTTTTTCCTTTTTTTTTTGCAACAAATGTTAACATGTTCATTTACGTTACTAAAAACAATAGTTTTTAGCAACTAATTAAATTGTTTAAAACAATAGTTGTTGTGTGCTGAAAACTACATTTAACTTTAAAAAGCTTCAATGGTATAATTTTCTGATAAACACATGCACTTGCAAGCATAAACAGGCCCATACATTCACACACACACACACACACACAATTACACAAACATGTATGTATGTGAAGAAAGACTGTATTGTCGCAACCCAGCAAACATTTTCTATCGAGCCCGTCAGCAGGAAGTGAATTATTGTGAACTGAAAATTAAATTTTGCTCTTGAACAAAACTTAAAAACAACTTTGCACAAAACGTTTTCGAAATATTTTTTTTTTATTTGCATATATTTAAAAATTCTAATGTCTAACACCATACAAAATTTTAGGCCACTAATGTCCAAAAGTTTGAAATCTTATTGCCAGCAGGAACTAAAATAGCACGAAACTAATCAAGCTTATTCCTGTAAGCCTTCTATTTGAAATTTTAGAGTTGAGCTAAGGTTCGTATTCCCAGAAAGCCAATTTAATTAACAAATCGCTCAAAGAATATCTAATTATTAGACCAGCACTAGCATAACGAGCGCGCTGCACTGTTCATGCATTTAGTCCACTATGTGGTGTGGTGCAGAGAATGACAAATATATGGCTGGCTTTAACTACTCTTTGAGTATTAGGCTTCAAGCAACTATAAATGCATACAGCTAAAAATTAAAATCATGCTCATATAATTATAAACAACCAACAACTATGTTCATACAAATTTTTTAAATTATGCAGCACAAACGACTACAACTAAAATTTATAGACTGTATGAGCTGCAATCATATGCATAAGTATGAAAATACGCTGAGTATTCATCGGCTATACATGCGTATATACAGGGCTATTTTATTTCCAGACACATAAAGCATATTTTCAAATAGCCAAAACACATTTTCCATTCCATTTTATATACACAATTATATGCATACGCTAGCGAATGATGAATAAATAACCCGAGAATCATGCGTAAATTTATTTTTGTCCGACTAAATATCCATACTCTAAGTATAAGCATACTCCGACCATAAGTAAAAGAGAGAGTCAATGCTTTTGATATTCATTTTCCTTTTTATTTATATTTATATAGTATTTTAGTTTTTCTTATAAACGGAATACAGATGCTGTAGGTTGGAGTCGGCTATAGTCATAGTTGCTTGTAGTACAAATTGTTTGCACAACAATTATGATACGCAATTACTAGAGTTAAAAATTTTTACTTAAGTATATATTTTTCTTTTGAGTACTCATTGTCATTTTCTGGTAGTAATCTTGATGTGAATTTCAGTGTTATACAAGGAACTTGCAATGCAAGAGGAATGCTATCCTAGTTTATTTACTCAGAAATTTATTTTGTGCACTTGTAGTGTTTGGCTTTTCAGAGCCTCAAGTACATTTCATGGTAAATTGGAAGGAGCCTAGAACCTTATTTTTTTTGTATATTGTTTCTGTACAAATTTTTTTTTCTTTTTTGTTGTCCTCTAGAGAGAAAAATTTATTATTTAAATATTTTAAATAAATTTTTTTTTAATAAAATTAAATTTTTTAAATTAGTTTTTTTTTAAGTGTGTTAGAAAACAAATTTGGCAGATAATTCTAAGAGTCTTGAAAATTTTTCATAAAAATATAAAATGAATTTTAAATCAATTTTAGGAAAATTTTGTATGAAAATTTTGAAATCAAATACAATTCAAATTCATTTTAAATTTTATGAATGGAGTTATTGTTGTAGAATTTGTCTTAAGGCTTATGATCTGAAAAGCATATTACTTTAGAGACTCTTCTTGCATCAAACCATCAAATCATCGCTGGCAAAATCAGGGTTATCTAACTAGTGGTTTGAAATCTGCCGGTCTGGCAAGCCTGTCAGCTGTTAAAGAGCTGTCATGTGAAGAGTCATTATTATTTAGTGAAAGATTTGCCGTTTTCAAATATGGACCATTTAACAAACAAAAAACAAGTCGATCGGCTTGAAGCCGGCGGCGCGCCATTGCCGGTTATTTTTTTATTCATTACATAGGCTCAAAACCTCCAGAAATTTTATTTGCCCAAAAAGACAAAATCGTACAATTTCGGAGAAAAAATTGTGAAAATCTATTATCAATTTCAATTTTTAATTTTCTCTTTAAATGTCCATATACTTATTTGAGCCGCCGAAGATTATCTCGGAGCGACGCCGCTTGTCACTAAAGTACTGCGACTCCGCCGCCGATAATTTTTCCTCGACCTGTTTCTCTGTTTAACAACCAAAGAACGCATAAAAATAGTTAAAACTTACTAAAAAAAATTGGTGGCTCAAAAATGGTGGCGACTTTTCGAGCATTACGGGGTGATTATGATCATCATAATCGACCTACTGTGCAACGAATTTGGCAAGTTTATGAAGAAATTTTAAAAGACTGGAAGCGTTACAGATGAGGTCCGGCCGGTGCATAAGCGCCATGAGCCGAAAATATCGCTTCTGTTAGTAAAAATGTTGAAGAACCTTCAACATTAATTCAGAGCGCTATAGCCGTATGATAACTGACTATTTTCGCTCTGTAATTGAAGATTATGAACTGGAAAATATGTGGTTCTAACAAAACGGTGTCATGAGCCACGCAACAGGATCAATTTTTGCTTTATTGCATGGGAAGTTGCCAGAACGCGCTGGTTCACGTTTTTACTAAGTAAATTGTCCACCAATATTATTTGATTTGACACCGTTAGACCTTTTTGTGAGGCTACACCAAAGACCATGTCTACTCGAATAGGTTCATTACATTAGAGCATTTGTATATAGGAGCGACCCATGCAACCAATAAAGCGGCGGTTATTTAAATGACATTTTATTACGTACGTAATGGCAAGATGCCAGCATTATAACCAAATAAAAATTCCTTTAACTTTAATTCTGAAACCGAAAAATGGATAACCCTTTACAATTACAAAGAGTTATGATGTGAACAGAACTGGGACGTTCGACGATATTCGTTGACGGCGATGAATTCGTCGATGAGAATTCTGTAAATAAATTCGTTACGGGAAGCACAAGCACGACGAAAAAATAATAACTCTGATAATTTACAAGGTTGGTTACTATTTGTACAAACAGAGAGAGAGAGAGGGGAACAGCTAGTTGTTCCGTTCTACTAAGTGTTTGTCAAAATATTTACAATTAACTTTGGTGTTATTTCTTTATTAATAATTTATCACATGTGATACGATCTTTTGACCAATCAAATTATAAATATAGAGATGGAAAATTATTTGTTCGACGTTGGTCGACTTAAGGAATAAAAATAAATCTATCTCAGAGTTCGTCACGTGCGACGAGTCAGGTTCGCAATGAAAAATTAGTTGTTCGTCCTAGTAGTGTTCATAGCATTAGTCAGTGGAAAAACATTGTTAGTAAGGAACAGAATGTTACGAACGATATTGCCGAAAAAATTCCTAAATATTGCTAGGAACACAACTGCGACGAACGACAAACTTAAAAAATAAAACACATTGGTGTATATGAAAATGCACACAATCATGGCGTAGGGCGAAATTCGTCATACGCGGCGAAAGTAGCAATAGATTTATTTCTATTTCTTACGCCGGCGAACGACGAAAAAACAATTTTCTCTCTCTCTGTCTTTGCACACACAATAAACAACTTAACAAATATAAGAGAGAAATTCGCTGAGTAAATTCGTCGTTCGTCCCAGTTGTGTTCGTAGCAAAGAAAAAAATTATCTGAAAACTATCATTTTGTCTTTTACAACTTTATTCGCGGCGTACCTACACAAATGTTTACGTATACAGAGTAGTCAAATTTGCAAATAGTCTGGTGAAGCCAAAACAAGATACTGTTGAAAGAACGTTGATTAAAATTTTGTTATTTCGATGTGTTTTAAGGTTTTGCGGCTTAATTTTATTTTTGCCCGTTTACTCTTCTGCACTCAGGCTGATGTTTTAATCGGTGTTCGAGAGCGTGCATGCACTCTGCATGTGTGTGTGTGTGTGTGTAGGTTTGTTTTCTAATCAAGTGCCCATGTGTTGGTAGAAAAAAATCGTCTCTTAATGTGACGACAGCTTTGTTGTTGTTGTTGTTACTGATATAGTTGATAACTTTGTTATTTTGTTGTTTTTCATTTTAAAACACGACGTTGCCGTTGATGTCGCCGCTGATAACTTTATGGGTCTTTGTTATTATTATTGTTATTTTTGGTTTTTGTTGATGTCGTTTGGGTGTTCCTTCCAGTTGTTGCCTGTTTGAAACCACATTAGATGAAAAATCATGTTGCTGTTGTTGTTATTGTTGTAGACAAAAAATTGTTGTCATTTGTTGTTTTTTCTTCTTTCGTTGTTGTTGATGTGCTATTTAATGTGTAGAATTTTGTTGTTATTGTTGATACACATATTTTCAACATGTTGGTCATTTCATTTTTGTTGAAAACTTATATTTAGCATGTTGCATGCAAAACTCTTTCATTGAAAGTGACTGGACACAATGGACTGAATTTGACTACATAGAATTTTCTAGCAAAAAAAAAAAAAAAATAAATAAAAGACAAATTTTTAAATCATTCTGAAGAAATGAAATTTTCTATCATCACTTAGTGCCGCCCGCGTACTTTTTAAGAAATCATAATTATAAAAAAAACTTGTAGAAGTCTAAACAAAAACACGTGCCTGTGGCACTACACGCATATTAAATGCAGCAATGTTTGGCAAAAATCTCATTTAACAATTATAAAATTGTAATGAATATTATAGACTTCTTGACAGACTTGAAAAGAATTTAATTAAATATCAATTTCTTTCCAGTGTATAAAAATGCACCAAACATTTCGCAAACGTTTCCTGCTAAGACAAAAAAAAATTATCAGACTTTTTAAATCGCTTTTTATGAGCAAAAAGGAAAACCAAAACTCTTTCAACTGCAAAGAGCGAAAATAAAACTATTTGCTTTTTAAAGTTCAATTAGATAAAAAAAAATAACAAAATAAGAATTTCAATCGAAAATTTAAAGAATTACTCAAAATGTATTACTTTTTATCAGATACGAGTATCACACACAAATTAAATTTAAATTTCAAAAGTAAAGATAAAAGTTATGAGCTTTATTTAAAAAAGGACTTTATTGAATTTGAACAATTCACGTATTCTTTTTCATTTGTTAATTTTTTTTATTAAGTTAATACTTAAGATAATTAATTAAGAGTCCACACCGTATGTCAGAGAAATGTATGACGGGTGTTTTTTGGGAGGTATAGAATTTTGAATTTTAATAACATGAAAAATAAATGGTGGCAAATTATAGGAATTTGTCTCTATTTGAAAGATAATTCTTTGTCATTTATGTTTGAATATGATTGGTATGGGAAAATGTGATGATGGGTAATAATAAAAAAGTTGTTGTGTTTGCTTTATTAGATCAGTATGTTATTGGAACTCTCCTCTCCTTAAGGTTCATGTTACAGCATTCATTATCGAATAAATTTTCGTACAACTTTAAATGTGTGTATATAGAAATTTTGACCAATATAGAACGCTGCAATTTGTCCTGGTTATGAATTATCTGTGATGTCTTAGATAAATTCCGAGCTTCGGTCTATTCAGAAGCTTATAGCGAAATTGTATGGCCAACATTTTGGTAGGTCAGTTAAGCCCGTGATATTGTTCTTTTTAAGGGTTTCGTACACCGAAGTTGAAATTTTCCAAGTTAGTGTATTTTGCGCATACTACACTAATTAAACTGAAATTAAAAAAAAATCTAAATTAAGGGGTACTCTATCAGTTAATGTAATTTCGACTATGTAATTTTGACAACTTGCTGTATCATGGAAAACGTCACAGGCAAAATCTTGAAATTTTCAAAAACGCTAAAACTAAAAATCCCAAAATTGGAAAAACAAACGCTAAAACGAGAAAAGTCGCCAAAACGAAAAAATGTTCCAAAAACAAAGAAATTGCTAAAACTATAATAAATCATCAAAAATCGAAAAAAATGCCATATTGAAAAAATCGTTAAAATTAAAAAAACGCTATACCAAAAAAAAAACGCCAAAAAAATTCAAAAAAAAGTGCCAAAAATAAAGAAATTGCTAAAACTATGATAAATCCAATGACAAAAACGCTTAAAATAAAAAACGACAAAAAACAAAATATTAAAAAAAATCGATAAAACAAAAATAAGCGCCCAAACTAAAGAAATTTCTGAAACTATAATGAATTGCCAAAAATAAAAAAGCAAAATTAAAAAAAGCTGAAATTAAAAAAACGCCAAAAACCAAAAAAAAACTCCAAAATAAGCGCCAAAACTAAAGAAATTTAATAAACTAATAAATTGCCAAAAATCTAAAAAAACGCCAAAATTAAAAAACGCCAAGACTAAAAAAATGCAAAAAAAAATTCTATGAAAAATCGCCAAAACGAAAATAAGCGCTAAAACTAAAGAAATTGCTAAAACAATTTAAAAAAACGGCAAAATGAAAAAAACGCTAAAAAAATGCTTAATTATATTAAAATGCTTAAATTATATTAAATTGACAAAAATCGAAAAAAACTCTGTAAATAAAAAAACAAAAACCAAAAAAATCTAAAAAAAAATCCAAAAAAATCACCGAGACGAAAATAAGCGACAAAACTAAAAAAATTTCTAAAAAAATTTAAAAAAAAATGCAAAATACTATAAAACTAAAAAACGCCAAAAAATTCTTAAAAATATCGCAGAAATAAAAAAAAGCGATACAACTAAAGTTAATCGCCAAAAAGCTAAAAAATCAAAAAATCGGAAAAAACTTCCTCAAACGAAAAAAGCGCCAAAACTACTAAAAAACGGGCAAAACTAAAAAAAGTGTAAAAAAAGTTTACAGTATATTTAAATTTAAAAAAAATGTCTACATGAGGTAAGATATTCCATTATATAGGCTAAAGTACTTATAATATTATACTACATATGTATCCGTACGGAACCCTTCGTGCGCGAGTCAAGGTCGCACTATACTGAATTTATTTATTTATTTTTTTGAAGGGAATAAAAAAAGTTTAGTGTTTCACTTAATATTATAGTTCGACTTTATTTTATTTTCGAACAACACATTTACAATGCAAAACACTGTTAACTTCCCCATGGTGTTTTGGAAAGTACTTACTTTTATGGTCATCATATTCAAAATACAAACTTATAAAATGCCTGTCCGTCCGCACAGTAACATACAACATATTTGGAATATGAGTAGTTATTAGTGTTTAGCAAAAGTTTTAGTAGCTGTAATTTGCAGCAGAGCTGAGAGTTGTGTAATGAAAGTACTTTCGTTGTAAGTAAAAGTAGTTGCACACAAATAGAAAAAAGAAACAACTTGTTATTAGTAGCAATTCTCAGCTCTTTTTAAACATGATTTTATATAAAACATAGATATGAACATGTTTGTGTGTGTGTGTGTGTGTGTGTGCATTTGTTTGTATGACTTTTGTGCAGCAGCAGTCAGTCTGTTAGAGCAAGTGAGTGTAATTGTGAGCCGGAGGAAATTAGTTGAATGTGCTTCAATTAGTGTCCCCTTGTACAAATACTTGTGTACATTGTAACTGGTTATTTTCACAAGCAAAAGTTTATTTAGTTGTTTGTATATAATTATGTTTTTCTATTTAATGTTGTGTATTTCTTTTTTTGCAAATTATTTTTTATACAGTTGGTTTATAAATATATAGATGTTTTCTTTTTTCTTCTTGCAAATTATGATATTTATGCCAATGTTTTTCTTTTTTTTTTAATTCTCATTTAGAACAAAAAAAGTAAACCATGAGAGTGGTAGATGAAATAATTAGTATTTTTTGTGGTTTTTTGGCAAATGACAATAGTGATGATTTTTACGTGGCTTTTGAGGTTTTATTAGGAAGTAAATAAAAAAAAATTACACACAAAAAATATAAACTATTTTATGAAAAGCACTTGCTAATTTCTAAACCACTTAATAATAGTTACTAAAAAAAATAATAACAAAGGGCTTTTAAATAACTAAACTTAACAATTTGTATTTATTTTGCGTAAAGTAGATGACTTGCTTATTTCAGTATTTTAGTTTCCACATTTTAGCAAAATAAAATTTTTTTATAAAAAAAACCTTTCTTAAAAATTTATGTATATAAAAAGCCTCGGTAGGCTAGTGAGTAGTGTGCTAGCCTATCAGTGTGGAGGTTGTGGGTTCGATTCCCACCATAGACTCTGGTCTGTTTCACTACAACGAGTGAAGGTCTTTCTTACTATTCTCGTTTAAATTAATTTGTAATTGTATTTGTAACATTTAATAAATAAAAAAAAAAAATAAAAAAGCATAATGGATTTTTATTAAGCAAGTTTGATCAATAGATGATCTCTATAGAGATTTTTATAGTTGGAGCTCTACTTTGGTATCACATCAAGCCAATGGTTACATCAGTTTTTACAAAGAGACAGTATACAATTTGCAATAAATTCGATTTTTAAGATCTGAGTCAAGACCAATTCACATCAGGTGATTTCAATTCAGAAGCTGATGATCAGAAGTGAATTTATCTGGTATCAAAGCAAAGTAAAACCTTTGAAAATTTTCTGACAGCAGGAAATTTTACACTAACAATTATACAGGCGAATATGCAGAGTTGCAGACCGAGACTACCTGATATGGACTCGCCTTGATCTGAATCACGCTCGTATAGAGTCTTGCTCAAGCTCTTTTCCAGCTTTTTAAATAAAAGCTTAATGCCTTCACACCGACGAGAGTACAACATGCAATCCTATCTTGGCGAAAAAAAAATGCTTGTGCTCACATTGCAAAGAAACAAGAACAAATTGTAAGAACTTTCAAAGCTGTTTACCTCAAATGCAAATATCAGAGTATGTATGTACACCAGTACAGGCCAACGAGAGAAATGCATTCGTGTATGTGTATTCATTTGTGTAAGAAGCCGATTGAAGTTCGGCACTGTTTTGCAACTTCGGCCAGCTATGATGTATACCTGAACTGCCCAAAGTACCACCAGAGTCCCGCACATCAATCGGCTGCTTATACAAATGAATACACATACGCGAATACATTTCTCTCGTGTTTCTCTCGGTGGCCAGCTCTGATCTACACGCATCTAGTTTTATTGCTCACACTTTGATGTTATAAAGCAGCTACGTCGAAGCTATATGCACATTGTTAGCGCTTTTACATAAGAGCTTTTTTGCTTTCACACCAACCAGCCAATCAGATCTCGGCGATAACAATGCTTACTGTTTATTTTGCAAAGAAGCAAGAACAATTTGTAAGAACTTTCAATGCTAATTTACCTCAAATACAAATGTCAGAGTATGTGTGTTAGGACGTAGCTCTCATAGAGAGAAAGAAAAATTGACAAACAGTGTTGCCATAAAAATTTTGCCTGTTGTCCCCAATTGAGAACGTCATATGCCCAAAAAATCTCCACTTCATAGGAAAAATCTTAATTTTTGTTCCCAAAAAAATATATTTTTAAATAAAAATTTACTTTTCAAGTCTTAAACGTATTTTAATACATTCAAATACACAGAAAAACGTATTCACCAATTAATGTTTTCAATTAATAATTTAATTGTTTCAATTAAAATTTTAATTGTATTAATTAATTTGAGTGGAAAAACTTAATTGATATTATCAAATTGTTTATAGGTGAAAATTTAATTAATTTTTTAATTAATATTACAAGTATTTTAATTAATATTACAAACTCATTCATATAACTTTTTTGTGTGTAATAATTATATTCTTATTCACATGTACACGGTCATATGTATGAATTCACGATGTAAAAGTAGAAGCAAAACAATAAAACGTAAATATTGTGTTAAGATAAAAAATGAGAAAAAGTGATGCTCAAGGAAATGAGAGATGATACGAGTATCCCCATTTCGGCGACAAATCCTCATATCTGGCTACACTCTTGACATATACAAAATAAATTAATATATTTCTTTCTGCCATACACAAAAAAAAACTTGAGCAAGAATACTTGATGTGTATGATGCAGCTGATAAATTTCATAACACAGTGTTATGCTGCCTTAAAGCTATTTTAAGACTCTTCAATGCCCTTGTAAGAGTTCAAATTAATCTCACACTATTTATCATTGAAAGCTTTTAAAATTAGTATTTGAAACAAGAAAGAATACTTTGTTCTACTTAGACTTTTAACAGCAATAACAAGAACATCTGCAAAGGAAACAAATTAAACTCATACACTCACACTTTATATATACAAATGTGTACATAACTGATTAGAAACATCTGTCATGTGGTCCTTTATAAATGCATTTGAAGCAGAGGAAACAAAAAAATAAATTAGAATGAAAAAAAAACTAAATAATCTATTGAAATGCCAAACCGATTTAATGAACACAGTATGGCAGCAATACAACAAAAACAGCAATACAAAAGACATTTGGGCATGGGAGTACAGTGAATACTTAAAGTATGCATACACTCTTCCAATTCATGTATTCTGAAAATGAAAAACATAAAACTTGATTTGAAAAAAATACGCATTGAATTAAAGTTAAATTGCAGACAAACAAAAGTTTTGCCAGCACAGAAAATTTTTTAAATTTTGCATCCATTATCAAAATAATGATATCAACCATGAGAATTCCAGTCTACTGACGATTTTTTAAGAAATTTATTAAAATTTAATTCAATAAGAATCTATTGAATTGCAGAAATTGATGGCGTAGTATCTTCCAATTGATAAAATTTGCATTTTTAATCAAAACAAATAATTAAAATATGTATAATTTGATTTAAAGTTTTTATATTAGAATAAATCAAACAATTTATTTCAAATTGTAAAGGGTATAGTTAAACTTTAGTCCCTGACGGTATTTATTTACCCCATCATTTGCACACACACTTATGCCGAGCACGATACAAAGAACGACTTGACTCAAAATAACAAATCTAGGCAATAAAACATTTATGATGTTAATGGAAAATCATAACTTAACAGAACATTGGTGGCCAGCAATAAAATGAACATCATCAGCAATTGCAACGAATTGAATGTAAGTGGTGAATTAGCAGCCCGAAATTCCCGCGAACAACCCTCATTTCTTAATAATTGCATTTTTTGTGCGTCTTTATTTTAGTGTGTGTGTGGGGTGTGAGCGTGCGTGTGTATGTGTGTGTGTGTGTGTGTGTTTGTTGTATGGGAGCATTTTATTTGCACTTGTAAGTTTTATATTTCAAACAGATTTTCCTTTTTAATTTTTATATTCTTGTGTTGGCATAATGTTGTTGATGATGATGATGATTATGACGATGGTAGTGTCAATCCTCCTCCAAAACGTGCAGATGTTATGCATTGATTTATTTCATTGCAAAGGGGTTGTATATGCGCTTTAAATGATTTTATTTATTTATTTATGTTTTTTTATTATTATAATAATACTATAGTATTATTATTGCAGATTTTTTTTTTGTTCAGCTGAAACAGTTAATCTCCTCTTTCGAAACACAAAATATCTAAACTTAACTAGCTCTTAGGCTGCTAGGTGAGGTTAACATGTCACATAACAGATCCCTCTATGTTAACAGGGAGTAAGAAGGAGATAGTTTACAGTACAGTAAGTTTGTGAAGTCACAGATAAATTGAGAGAAGAGAAGCTTTATTTTTTTTCTTCTTATTTTCATTTTTACAAATCTACTATCGTGTGTTTTTAATTTTTTTTTATATACACTTGCAAAAAAAATATCCATACATTTACCTAAAAAAATTTCGGACTAGGTAAATTATAGCAATAACTTAAAAAAATTTATCATCATCTCTAATTTTAAATTATTAAAGTATTCTATGTTATTTATCAATGCAATTGAAAGTTTATTTAGAGCCAATTTCACCAACTTATTTAAATATCAATTTATATTTAAAAGTCATTTTTCCATAAAAAAAATTAATGAAAACGGAAATTTTTTTTTTTTTTTTTTGAAAGAGAAGTAACACTCAGGCAATGAATGCTTACTATTATTACTAGGCATTACCTTCTTTAGGAAAGGGATAGTGATAGTGAAGACAGATGGTGAAGGAAGAGATAGAGGAAAGATTCATTCTTTTACAACTCTGCTTTTTGCACGTTTTTTAATAATGCACTGTTGCAGCGCCTCTGGTGTTGAATGAAGGAGTATTAAATTTTTGAAGCTGTGATTAGTAGCCATTTGATTGGTTGTTTTACTTCGCCGATGTTTCTGCTACACAGCGAAGGAGGGCGCTCTGATGTTACATTAGGGTTAGTATCTGCTGAAGTCGGTATAATTCAGTGACCAGTGACTATGCCTTCATCACATGAACTTTCCTACAACAACTGATACAAAGGGACTCTAATGTGCATCAGAAAAATGCGTGGTGTTGTTATTTGATGACTATCTGATACAGCGCTCGAACCCGGGACCTTCGTTTTCGCAGTCAACTTGCCAACTACTTCAGCCAACGCCACCCTCAAATATGAATTGATATCTAAATAGAGTTGGTGAAACTGGCCCTTAATTAAAAAAACAATTAACCATGAAAAAAACTACTTAAATAAAAAGTATTCGTACACGAAAATTAAATTAACTAAAAACCAATTTAAAAAAAAATTCAGCAGTTAGTATTGGACACCACTCTGCCATGATGAAAATATTTACCAATTTTTGGACTTAATATCGTTTTGTAGAGTTTTACGGTCCACTAAGTCCCTGAAATGCTCAATGAGGACTAGAACTAGTTCTCTATATGGTGATTGTAGTTGGTTTATTGTTTTATAAAGCAATCCAACCTTTACATTATCGTCCGTATGCTAAGGATCATTGTCCCATTAAATTCAAACGATGTCTCATAGGTCTAGTTGCTCCACACTTTCAAATCAATTTTGTTTTAGAATGTTTAAGTATCTAATATAGTCTATTTTAAAATTCAATAAACACAAAGTTCCCAGCCCCACTGACAGCCATGCAGCCCCACACCATAAATTCACCTCCATAATATTTAACTGTTAAAATGAAATTTTCTTTGTTTAGGGCGGAACTAATTTTTCGCCGCACTAACTTTCTGCCTTTAATAAATGGTGTTTTTTTTAGAGTATGACAATTTTCAGTTAGCATTGCTGCTTTATTTGAGCACCCATTTAACAGCTGATAGTTGCTTTTTGTTTAGTTTGCTTTGAAATTTCATTATGAATCGACTTGCACCACAGCAACGCGTGCAAATTGTTCCGCGGATGGTATTGATATTGATATTGATTTTGAATTTCCATTCAAAATTTTATTTTCCGATAAAACCCATTTCTGTTTGAAAGGGTATGTAAATAAGCAGAATTGTCGCATTTGGAGTGAGGAGAATCCACAAGCTTTTGCCGAAACACCATTACATCCACATAAAATTATTGTTTGCTGCGCTTTAAGGGGCGGCGGAGTCATTGGTCCATATGTCTTCAAAAAATTAATGTTCCACATGGCAGAAATCATATTTAAACAAAATCAGCATAGACAACAACCTGCCGCCCTGTTGCCTTGTTGCCTTCAAAAGAATTACTTTCATATAAACATGTGTATTCTATTCTTGATATTTTGCAGTCGGTAGCCTGCTGTGGTGAATGTGTTTAATGCATAATTTTGCTTTTTATGTGAGGGAAACATATGTATAGTAAGTACATCGATGGAAAAATAAATTTGCGAAAGTTCGAAAACAAATTTCGAAGTTTCAATTTTTTTTCGAATTTGTACGAATTTTTTTGTACATTTTCTTAGTCGATATTTTTCAAATCTCCCCTAGTGTCGAGACTTGAAAAAAATTTAACTATTGTCGAATAGCTAACGTTTTAGTCAATCTCTGAAAAAAATAACTATCAAATGTTTACCTGGTTGTAAAACAAGTATAAATGTGTCTTTTGTAAATGCCGCGATGTTTCGTGGTGAATATAGAACTATTAATTGTCAGGGAATAATACAGATAATGCCAAATAGAAGCCAATTTTGACATACAGAATGTATAGATTTGCAAACTTACTCACACACACTCACGCTGGGGTGCAACTGTTGCATTAGTCACAGTCAGCTTAGCCCATGAATAGAATAGACAGCAGACATGACAATAACGGTGCTGGTAGCCCACAACTCCCATTTAGATTCATTTTAGATGGCAGAGTGATGGTAGAGATATTGCATTTTTTATTATTATTTAGGCTTCAAATTGTCCACATGCATGCTGACGAAGAAACCATTAATTGGCAGCGAAATAAAAAATAAATGCATGAAACAATAGAAATGTAGGGCACACATACATACACATATTCACTGTTTAATAGAATTTGTTTATGAAATTTTTTTTTTTTAACTTTTTTTCGCACATGCACTAAATGTTGCAATGAAACGGGAGTTTAGAAAGATTTAAAAAAAATTATGATTTTACTTATTTTCAATTATCTCATTTTCAATTCTGTTTTTTTCTGTACTCAGACTGATATTATAAAATAATTGGCTAATAATTAAAATTGATGCTTGAAGTTATAATAGATTAAATCAATTAGAATTGTCTTTTAAGAAATTTGTTTGTAGTTTGTAAGTGGGAGGTGGTAATAATAAATAAAATGAATTATTAAGTAACAAATATTTGCACATAATAATTTGTTAATTAATTTATGTAAATGTTTTTTCAGAAATAAATGGAGCAACAATGAATATCATAAATTATTAACCCTTAACTACCCAGGCTGGAGTTAATTTTACCTCCAGTGGAATTTTTTGTTACTGCTGTTGTCAGTTTCTTTGTAAAACATATTAATAGCTTTTAAGACGCTGATTTATCTAGGTTAAATATATCATAAAAATCGTTTCTTTAATTCCAGAGAAGAATTGATTAGGCTTTTGATTGCTTATAACTGATTTTTATGCAAATATGCTGCACCCGCTGGAAATATTAAAAAAACCTTCACAAAGTTTCATCTCGAGGGTATAAGTGCTTGGCAGCGCATAGCTTACGTACAAATAAACAAATATTAGTTGTTATATATCGTCAGCTGAAGTGCAACTATCAAAAAATTCCAAATCGCATTTTTAATTAATTCCTACAAATATTCCAAACATCATCATAACAATCAAATAAAAAATTAAAAGAAATAAACTTTAGTTTAGTCACTTGAATGATTTTGTTTTGGGAATGATTACAATTTAAGTTTAATCATGGGTGTCATAGAAACCAATCTTATCGGAATTGGATTTGAAACCGATAAAAAAATCCTTTGGTGTCATGAAATCCCATGTTGTCGGTTTTTTCGAACACGAACTAGTGTCGGTTTTATGTGTTATTGAAACCAATCTTATCGGTATTGGATTTGAAACCGATAAAAAAAATTACTTTGATGTCATGAAATCCGATGATGTCAGATTTTTGTTCGAACACGAACTAGTTTGTCAGTTTTAGGTGTCAAAGAAACCAATGTTATCGCTTTGTTATTGGAAATAAACCAAGCAGCTTACAGCTGTCCTTTTTTTTATTGGAAATAAATAAAATAGCGAAAAGCTCCATTTTTCATTTTGCAAGCAAATTAAAGTTGATAAATTGGTAAAAATAGTGTATTTTTTATATTTGCTCTGTGATGCAAAATATAACCCAAAACGTCAAATTCGATACACTGTATGTCAGTTTTCGTTAAGAAAATCCGAAAAATGTTTATGGGACACCTTACGTCCTGTTTTAAATCCTGTATGTAAGCTATTTTGCAATCAGGTTAGTTTTGCTTTAAGTGCAATTTCATTGTGATATTCATCAGGCGCCACTGTGTAGCTTGCGCTATACATATCCTTTTAACCTTTTAGCAAACTTTCATATGCATCTATTAACAAAAACTCTAAAAGATATTTCATTTATCTATGCTACTGTGCAGTAACATAATAATACACTTTTAATAAAAAATCACATTCTGTTATTACAATACTCTCAATCAACTCACTTAAATGGATTTGTAAACCACAGTTGAAATTTATTTCTCTTCAATAAAGTTGCAAATTAAACATTGTGTGTGATTTAACTGTTTTTTTTTTTGTTGTTGCAAAAGTTACAACTGCACAAATTCACATTAATTTTTTAAAATTAGGCCGCAAATACCAACCAACAACATTTATTATTTTGAAATAATACACCGAAAAAATTTACCTTCAACTCTGTGTGGGTTTTAAAAAATAATTTGTTCACAACATGTGAAACTCCACTTAAAATTAATAGCATTTGAAATGTATAATTTTTTAGTTGAAACTGTTTTTCCCCTCTATCTCTCGCTCTCTCACTCTACCAGTTCCTTATTCATTCGACTGCAGCAGCAACAAACAATTTAAGCCCAATAATTTGTAAAATGTAATATATGTCACATTGAATTTGAATTTTAAGAACTGCAGAGAAATTTTTGTTTATGCCAGCACGTGTGTGTGTGTGTGTGTGTGTTAAGTTCTGTACTTTTACATCTATGCATACATGTATATATGTATGTGCACTTATGTGCAGGTGTTCATTTGCGAGTTGGTGAAACAATCAGAAAATTCAAAGTAGCTGTTCTGGTACCATAGCAAAGTTGTTAAAGTGTAGTTATAAACAGTCACTAAAAATTTGCCGAATTATATATGAATAGAATAGAAAACAGTTTGCAAACGTTGCTCAAGTATTTGTTCATGTGTATGTGAGTGTGTGTGTGTGTGTGCGTGTGCAGTTATAAAAGTTGTTTTACCTTTAGAAAAATTGTAATTTTTATATGTATGTACTTTGAATTCATTTCGCGAATCAACTGCATAAAATGCAAATGAAGTATCCTGCTGCTACCATTGCTGCTATCGTACGTACTTGTACAACTTCTATTTAAAGTGTTATGCTTAACGAAAATGAGTTTGAACTTCATGTAGAGAAAAAAATAATACAGGAGATTCGCTCCTCATTTTACTAATAGGAAATATTTAAAAATAAAAAAGGAAATAAAAATAAAATTTACAAAAACAACAAAGTGACAAAAAGTGTTTCACTCAACACCAAAGTTTACTGGAAAAGCTTTAGAAATCGTAACACACTTTTGCACACAGATACAAAGATGCCTACTTGTACCAAAGCGACACACAGTGAAAATAAAAAAAATTATGCTAAGGCATAAATAAACCAACTTTTTCACTATATATATAAATATATATATATATATATATATATATATATATCACTATAAATATATATATATATACATATATATATATATGTATATATACATATATATATATGTATATATATATATATATATATATATATATATATATATATATATATATATATATCTATACACATATATTCAAACATTTTTATATAAAGTACAGCAAAGTTAACATCGTGGTATTTCAGCAGAGCATTATTTAACATTGTGTGTTTTTAATAAATAAAGTGTTCTGGTTTCATAAGAATTTTATACATGTGACTTTTTATTCAAGTTGGGAAAGGTAAACACATGACAATACATAAATAAGTCATATGTATTGTTAGAATCAATTATTCGTGTTCTTTTTTGTATCTGGCATCTGCATTGGCTTATGTGTTTGTGTGGTTGTATATTTAATAATAAGCAGAAGGTATAACATTATAATTTTTGTCATACTTTGAATATTTACTTCACCGTCGTCTTGTATGCTTGTGTGCTTACTTATGTTGTTCTTTAGCTAATAAAATCTGGATGATTCTTATTGTTGAAGAATGTTTTAATTGTAAGTTCATGCTATATTTTCGTAACATTATGTTAAGCTTTAATGATTACAAAAGTAGAATTGAAATTTGCATTGCATTGATTTTTCTTCCAACATAATTATTTCCTATTATATTTTCCTATTTTCTTAACTACTACTCAAAACTGTTTTGGCTTTATGGTCAGCTAGAGTTATTTTCCAGGACTTTGAAATCTGTACAGTGGCATTTGGGCAAAAGAAAATTTCAAAAATAAAGTTATTTGGTAAGCAGAACACTGACTGCTTTATATTTGTCCACAACTGTACCCTTAAGTTATAGAAAACATATTAATTTTTCACCGGCACGCTTAATAATATGAATTTACTGACAGAATTTTCATGTATTCTCATTTTAAACGACTCTCTTCAAAGACACTTGAAAGTCGCAAAAAAAAAAAAACAGCGACAACTACTCCATAAGTTGCTGGCAGAAATGTTAACGACAAAAGTTATAATTGCATAACGTGTGAGCAACGTTTATTTATAATCGCGCAAAATTAAAAATGAAAAAAATATATGTATGTATATACGTATGTATGTATGTATGCATCTTTTCGTAAACCATGCATTCCCATTAGGAAATTGGATGGATGGTTAATGAAGAAATATCTTTCTCTATGCACAGTGATTTTTCGGCAACATGAACTAATAAAAAGTAAAGGTAACACTGTGTGACAATAAAAATACTACTTTGCTGGTGGCTATTTTCGAGGTTAACAACAATCTGTGTTTGCAATTTTCCAAACACTCCCTCTCGACTTCTTACTAATTTGAACCATCAACCGATTTAAAATTTTCAAACAAATTTAGAAAGCAAAAGCTTAGACCTTGCGAACAATGTATATTCTATTTCAGTTAATTTCAGACACATGTGGTTTTTTCTCCCAAATTTATTTTTGAGTTTTTTTCGTAATTTTTCTAATTTAGATTCATTTTCAGAAATTTGTTTTTGTACAGACACCTTACTTTCTATAACTTTATTTACAAAACTCAATTGATTGCGAGGAAAATGCAGGTTTGCGTTAAAAGATCCGTTCGAAATCGACTCAGCTATTAAATATTTTATTTGAAGACCTTTTGTTTAAACAAAAACTAACTGCATAATATGTTTTGAGTTCTGTTTATGCATTTTCAAGTTATTTAAGCTTCCAGGATAATAAAGGTACAATTTAACAAACATGGATCAACACATAGGACACAATTGGTCAAAGAAAACGTGATGACCAAACTTTTCTTATTTAGAGTTCACTTTGATATGAATGTAGAAAAGATTAAAAACAACACAAAAAGGCTAATCGGTTACTTGATACTAAAACCATGTAGTAACAATTTTTTTAGATCATTATTTGCATCATCAGATTTTTAATGACATAAAAAATATTTATTTATTTTCAATGTGAAAACTAATTATTGACATTATGCACACACAAAAAAGTAATATGAATGAGTTTGTAATATTAATTAAAATATTTGTAATATTAATTAAAAAATTAATTAAATTTTCACCTATAAATCAAATTGATAATAACAAATTGAGTTTTTCCACTCAAATTAATTAATACAATTAAAAATTTAATTGAATCAATTAAATTATTAATTGAAAACATTAATTGGCGAATACTTTTTTCTGTGCATTCATAAACAATGAACTGGCTGGTATCGTTTTTGAAATGATTTTTTTTTTATTTGATAATATTTTTTGATTTTGTTTTGTAAAGCATGTTCCAATAGAGGCTTCCAAACTTTGAGGGCGGAAGTATTGCTGAAATTACATCAATCAGATAGGCCTTCATTTATTTAATCTGCGTTTAGAAAGACGTGCAAATCAGCATGAGTGTTCTGTTAGGGCAACGTTCAGCGCTTCGCCTATTTTACAGTCGGCCGATGATTACCAGTTTCTTTTCGTCAGAATAACATGATATAAAAAACAATAATCTGTGGTTTTTATAGTATGACGCGTCACGCAGCTCATGCCACATTGGCCTTTCAAACAAATATAAATTCTCAACGATATCTCACAAACACTTTGTTTTAGTGAAATTTCCATATAGGAAAATTTTATGTTGAAATATGGAAAATCGTATTTTTCTCCAAAATCTTAATACTCGTAGGATTTGAACTGCACAAAATTTGTGTCACTCATTAAATAAAATATGTTTTAAGCCTTTAAGTTCATACGAAATTTACGGCCTGTCCCACAACGTCACTCGAAATCGTTCGATCGAATTCTTAAATTGAAAACAACAAAAAATTTTCTAATGTTATTGTTATTTGCAATACAAGTTGTCGATCGAACGATTTCGAGTGACATCGTGGGATAGGCCGTTAAGGTTCTCATACAAACTGTATGTTAAAAAAAAATTATGGAAATTCAGGTTGGTAAATTTCATATAGAAATTTCCATTTGCTAGTACGGACTTTCAAAAGAAAAGTACATGGAATTTTTTAAATTTATTGTCTATCTTAGAAATGTCATAAATATAAGTGGAAACTTATTTCAGTCAACTGAAACAAAACTTAATGTTCATACAATTGCTTGGTCACGGAGTTTTTTACATTTCTAATTTTCATCAAATTGTTATTAATTTTTATACGACATTTTTCCGTGAAGAAATACATGTAAATTTAGAAACGTGAAATTCCGTATGAACTCCGTACTGGGCTTTATGGCGAGAATTAATTAAGATTTGTATAAAAAGTACTAGGTAATCGATTATTCAATATAATAATGGAAAAAACGTATGACACTTCAACCGAAATTTTGTTAATTTTTATAGCATCGTTGCAGCGCCTCTGGTATTAAGTAGGCGAATTAATTAATTTTGAGCTGAGTAGCCATACTATTAGTTATTTACTTTATCGACGATTCATTGCTACAAATATCTACAAAAAAAATATATTTTTAAATAATAGAAAGTCTGTGCATAAGTTGGAAAATTTTTTGTTGTATATATACAGCACGAAACTATTTTAATGATGTTGGTAATCAAGTTCTCTTAAACTAATGGACTTGTTTTTTTTCCTTTCAGTTTATTTCCACAGTCAAGTTTTTTTTTTTAATTTTTATGTTTATTTCTACCTTTTGTCTGTATGCTAGTCAGCCAATTAGTAAAGACTACGTGGTCATGTCATGCTAAACTAAATGTTATTTTCAAATCTAGTTGAAACTTTAAGCTTTAATTTCTTTCTGCGTCGTTAGACACAAAGATAAATATCCATACATGTGTATGTATTTTTTGTGCTTTATGTTTGCCAAGGTTATGCAGGTGCACGAATAACAAATCTCCAAATTATTTTGACGTTTTACTAAATAATCACGTAAATGGAATTTTCCAACTGGCCTTAAAGTATTTCTACTACTCCTGCTAACATTTGTTTATGTGTTGGTATGGCCTCTTGCCATTATCTGTAAAAGAAGAGATTTAAAGTATATTTAAACATATGATGTACACACTTCCAGTCTAAATAGTTTTCAAACGTATTTCTCTAAAATTGAGTGTGTGAGAAAGTGTGTGTGTGTGTGTGTGTGTGTGTGTGTATAGTGCTGGAAAAAGAAATTTTTTAGTGCATGTATAAGTGTGTGCGAATGTATGCAATTATGGCAACCCATATGGCAGCCGGAAATAAAACGTAAATCTTATAAATGGTAAGAAATGAAAATAAGACAAAAAAAAATTAAATTTTTTTTTTTTTTTTTTTTTGAAGCTGTGCACACGTGTTGCAGGGTGGGTGAGTGCTTCTAATAAACCAAGAGCTTGAAATCTAACGCCCAAAAATGTTTTCGGAACGTTTAGTTTATAATTTAATTTTAAAGCTTATTGATTTTTATTTTATCGAGTCTTTGTAGTAAAAATATGAAGTTTATATTTTTCCACATAAAAAAAATTGTAAAGTAGAAAATTATGGCCTTGAACTTTTAATAATTTAAAAATATTTTTTTTTTTGTTTTATATGAAATTGTAAGAAATTCAAGATGTGTTCAGTTCTTAAGGATGCGTCCGTTTGATAAAAATATTTAAGTCTATTTGCAGTAAGATCTGGTTTTTGTCTAGACCATGAAACTTTTGCTGAGAAAGTTTTGAATTCGTCGAAAGACAAGAAGTTGAAAAAAATATTAATATATCTGCCAATATGAAATTATAGCTTAAGCTTTGCTTAAGTCGACTTAAGTTTTTATTCCATATTGCCAAAAACAAAAACTCGATCGTGTATACATGAAAACACTTAAACAAAAACAATTTAAGACAGTTTCGTCGCAAAAGCGAGGGTTGAGTAATATCCCGCTTTAAAAGTGTCTTACTTCGAAACCCTTTTTCTGTAAAACATCGCTGTTGTTTTAAGCATCAAGAAAATCATTGACTTTGCAAAATTAAATCAAAACTTGCCAGATAGCATCTCATATGAAATGAAATTTTTGTTCCACATATGGTTTGCTATAACTTTAGCATTAAGTTAATTTGAATAGCCAACAAAGCTCCGGCTTTAACTTTTATGCCCTCAGCAACATTTAAGTATTGAAGCTTAACTAAAGTTTTTTTAACTTCTTTTTACTTTTCAAACTCCAATCAATTCATCTTAAAATATTTTTTTTTTCAGTTTGGCAACACCAATGCCGAAATGCTTTTCTTTTTAGCAGCCTTCCTTATATCATCTATTTTTGGGTTAGAGCAAATAAACTTTTTAATAAAATTTAATTTTTCCACTTCATATGCTAAAATAAAATTAATATTCCCCCAAAGCAACTTTTTGGTTGTTGCTTTCTCTTTTATTCAGCCTCTTTTTTTTTTTTGGAAACTTGTTCTACTCAACTAGAGCTCCTTTTTTTTAAATAATTTGACACATGGAATACATATTTCTGTTGCTGTGTTTTAACTGTTGACGATGATGGCTTTGCTTCTGCCCTGCTCGCATTTTCTTTTTTTCTTTCTTTTCTTTCCAAATGAAACGAAGAGAAGCTGTCATTTACAGTATAAAGTGCGTTAATCAAATTTACTTGGAAAAATGTGAAAGTATAATGGAAAAATTTCTGTTGTTGTTGCGTTGGCTGCTGCTGTTGCCATTACCACTACTTTTGTTTTGATAGCTGCAGTGAAAGCAAAAATATATATTTAAAGGGTGGGCAAATTTGAGGTAATTAACTAAATTGGCTGTCAAATAATGAAATGTCAAGAATTGAGCTGTCATCCTTTGACATTTGTTTAGTAAAAATTTGGGAAATTTTAACAAAGAACAAAGAATATTAATTGTGAAATTTGTGAATTTGGAAGACCTTAAATTTGCCCACCCTTTATATACAGATCCCATGTATGTCCACATGTACATATATAGTAAAAATAATACAAAAAATTGGTTTACTCTAAGTAAATTAATAATAAAAAAAGTTTTAAGAAGTTAGCGCGCATTCAACTGCGTTATTTAGTGTATAAACTTTTGGAGCAGCGTTGCCGCTTTTTTTGTTTCATTACAGAGAATTCTTCTTCATTATAGAGAATTCTTTTTATGTATTATTCGCCTCACGCTATGCAAGAGGGGAATATATATACTGATTTCACTCCGGTGTTGGAAAATCACATGTCAACTTTTTGTATGTCAGAACCAGAGAGTGACAATGGCAAACCAACAATGTACACACCAGGAAATGTTAATGGGTACTAAAAAATTATACATAAGTAAATATTCTTAATTTTAAAAACTGCATATAATAATAATTGTAGCGCAATAAATTCGCATAATTTTTTCTCAAGCAACTGTAGCCGATTTTAATATACAAATGCATCTTGTTTATGCGAAAAACTAAAATACGCTACAATTAAAAATAAAAAGGCACATGCGTATCCAGCGCATTGACTCACTCTCATACTTTTAGTCTGACTATGGATACTTAATCGTACAAAAAAAATATACGCATGATACTCGGGATATTTATTCATCATTCGCCACCGTATGCATACGTTTGTCTAAATAAAATGAAATGGAAAATGTGTAAATATGTGCATGGCTGTTGAAAAACATAATTTATGTGTGTATGTGTAAATAAAATAGCCCTGTATATACGCATGTGTAGCCGATTAGTAGTCAGGATATTTTTATACTAATGCGTGTGATTGTAGCTCACACAGTCTATAAATTTTAGTTATAGTTGCTTGTGCTGCGTAATTTTAAAAATTTGTACGAGGTGTGTTCAAAAAGTATTGCGAATTTTAAATTTTCTCGGGTTACGTATATTCGAATTTTAATTTTTTTGTGGCCTTATGTTGGTACTCATGCCTCTTACTTATGCCGACAATTTCGGGCATTTTGAATGTTCAGTTAATTGTTGACAACTGCTTTGCTTCCACGTTTTTTTTTGGCTCGTCTTCGATTTTTATCTATTAAAAAAAATGGAACAAAGAACCTGTATCAAATTTTGTATGAAAAACGAAATTAAGTGCGCGGATGCATTCCGAATGTTGACTGTGGCATACGGAGAAGCTAACTTGGACCGAAGCCATGTGTATCGGTGGTACAAAATGTTCTCAGAAGGCCGAGAAGATGTGAACAATGAAGAGCGTGCTGGACAATCGAGCACTTCAACAAGATATGAAAAAATTAATGAAGTAAGAAAATGGTATTGGAAAATCGTCGACACACCATTAGAGAAGTTGCTGAGGACCTAGACATATAGATTGGCTCGTGCCATTCGATTTCTATCAATGATTTGGGCATGAGACGGGTCAATTTCAATGCTAATTTCTGGCCAAAAACAACACACAAATGATGCCGCAGCCACCATATGCCCCAGATCTGGTTCCCTGAAACTGAAGAGGCCCATGATTGACGAGATAGAAAAGGAGGAGCTGAATAAGATAAAAAAAATGATTTTTTGAAGTGCTTCGAAGATTGAAAAAAACATTGGCATAAGTGCATTATATCTGACAATCGTTTCCTAGTATCAAGCAAATCCTTTAATTTTATTTTATAGAGCAAAACAAATTTTGTATTAAGATAAAATTTAAGCTGAATAAGCATAAAAATATTAAATTATTCTTCTTGCAAATTTAAATAAAATGTCTTGGCTTCTTCAGTGAAGCGTGTTGCAAACAAAGACAAACTTAAATTTTTGCTTAAAATAATAAGAATTTCTTTTGTGTATTTGTAAATCTAAGCATTTGATGATTCTCCAGCCCTTGTGGGTGGGGTGGCTGTTATAGATATTTATCAAGGTCGAAAGATTTTAGCAACATAAGCAAAAACTTTCTTAACAAGATTAAAATTTTATACATAAAAATCGGTTGTTTTTTTTTTGTTGAATTCCTTTTTTTCATTTTTTTTTTGCTGCTCTTCGGTAAATATTGTTGTCATTGAGCAATTCTATGCAAGTCTTGCGAGCCAAGTGACAGTTTTGTTCTTGCAAATAGCAACAGGAAGCATGGAACCCTCTAATGTTAAGACTGTTACATCTTCATTAATAGTTAAAAATGAAAACAATTCCATGATGTTTCCTCTCACTGTTGCTTTTTTTTATATATATTTCTTTATTCTGCTTGGTCTTGTTGTTTTTTATACGAGTATAGTGAGATGTCTTGTGAAAAACTGTTTTTGGTTGCCGCAAATAATTTTAGTCAAAAAAAAACAAATACGCCACAGAAAGAGAATGCCCCAAGTGGAGTTAAAATGACGGTTGTTGTCAAGTACTTTGTGGTAACATAAAGTCATAAACGAAATTGTTTTAAATGAAATATCTAAAGAGAAGGGTGCATCAAAGAATATATTGAAATCAGCAAATGCAAGATTAAAAAAAAAACTAACACTAAAAGAAAAGAATAAAAAAATTGTAAGGAAACATAAAACAATATTTAAGAAAATGGTTTGCGTTTGTGTTGGCATTCAGCTCGTATCAAAAAATAAAAAATTAATAAATAAAATAATAATACATCTCGCACTTGATAAACAAGAGGCTGGATGTAGTTTTACTTACTGCCAGTTTATACAGGCCAAGTAAAAAGCTTTCAAACTTGCTTTTGCTTTCAATATAAATAGAGAACAGAGAATTTTTACTTGACTTCTAAAAGGGTATTTTGCTTTTCTGAAAATAAACTGATTTCAAATAATTTAATAATTTTTGAATAATTCGGCATGTCGGTTTTCATGTCTCCATTAACCGGGGTTTATTTTTATCGAAAATACTTGTCGAGTATTTGATGGAAAACAAAAATGCTTTTCTTGCAACGTTTTGGTTCAAATAGTAATTTCCTAAATTATTTTATTCCAAACAAGCAATTCCGTAGACTAAAGGTGTTTTCAAGCTTACTCAAGGAGGCAATGAGAAGGATCATGCAACATCACTCTGATTTTCTACAATCGCGAGTACTCGCAAATATTTTAAAATTACAAAGTCTCATTTTTTAATACTTCTAAAATAAAACCCGTTTAAAAATTCACATCACTTACAGCAAAAAAAATTAAAAAAAAAATAGTTTTGAAGTTTTGGGTTTAAAGCTTTTGGTGTTTAAAAATAATATAAAAAATTGTTGTTAGTTTAGAAAAAGTATGCTTAAATTGAAACAAATGGACCTCTGGCAGCAATAAAGTCATACATATACGACGCAACACTCATATATGTTAAAATTTCTCTTGCATAATTTTTAAAAGAAAATTTCTTTGGTTTTTAACTTTTTCAATAAACAAAAATAACTTTATAAGCATTCCTTTACACATACATACAAAGGCTTAAACATTACCCAGCAAACACACAGGCTTAGTATTTAATTAAAAATTATATGATACAACTTTTTATATTAAATTATAACAAATTGAAAATGATTTTGATGAGCCAATTAAACTTTTGTTTCAAATTTATTACAATTTTAATTAAGTCAATTAATTTTTTGTTTAAAAGTTTGAGTCAATTAATCTTTTTTTTTTAATTTATTTCGGTCAATTAATCTTTTGCTTAAAAATTTAATTAAATCATTAATTTTTGGTTTACAAATTTAACTAATTAAAAAATTTAATTGTGTCAGTTGTGTCAATGAAATTTTTTAATTATTCAAATTTTCAAATTAATTTTTTCATTAAGAATATTTATTGAAAAACTTTATTTTCTGTGTGCATATTTCCTTTTAAAAAATTATTGTTCTTGATCCTTGTTGGACTAATGACGTGTGTATAGATTTTCTAGTTGCTACTCTTGCTGTTCATGTGTATTCTCATGCATCAGTATTAACTTTCTCTACTCTCTCTCTCTCTCTCTCTCTCTCTATTGTGCTTTTCTTTACTAGAGTTTTCTCAAGACTCCTTTTATGGTAGTCATGCATACACTCATGAGGATTAGTAAACTTAAAACAAATATAAAAAAAAACTAGAAATAACAACAAAACCTCTAAGACCCGAAGAGAACATACTGTGGTCAGACTTTTTTCTACATACACTTTCAAACTACATAAAACACAATTATACACATGCAATAGCAAAATTGAAACAGGAATAATGAAACGTATTTGACTTTGCTAATATTGAGAGTAAGCAAGAAGGACGAAAGTATTATGAGTTAAGAAAAAGTGTGTGAGTTTAAGAAAAAATCTGGTACATTTAATTTTAAAATTTAATTTTCTATGTATAAAATCTGTTGTATGGTTATCTAGCAAATGAAGTTGAATGACTTCAACTGTCTTAAATTAAGTTAGTTTTGACAGGCTGCTGAGAATAGAAAGTAAGTTTTTAGTTCAATTGGATCCAAATAACAAGTAACTGTGTGAAAGACATGGTTTGGGGACCGAAAGATATAGAGAATAGGAGCTTAATGCATTTGTTCGTTTTTACGACTCTGCTATTGTGAATTTATTTTTTTTATTGTTATAGCATCATTGCAGCGCCTCTAGTGTTAAGTAGGAGAACTATTTTAAATTATGTAGCCATTTTATTAGTGATTTTATTTCGCTTTCGATTAATTGCTAAAAAAATATATGCGAAAGAAGGTGCTGCAGCAAACATGGGTGGGATTAAAACAAATTTGTTATTTTTTGTCTCATCAGGTTTTAATATTTTTTCTCCAACAGTATTGGATAAAAATTATTAAAACCCTTACATAAACCAATACATTATCTTGTACGAAAGAAAATTTTAATTTCATAAATTTTTTTTTATCTCCACTTTTAGATGCTGTTCCCACCACACATTGCATTATTTGCAAAAGCAGAAAATACATGAAAAAATAAATATTAACGTATGAAATTAAATATATCAGTTTCGATTCTCGTTCCCATAAATTAGAGCAAATTCAAACGAAAAGGCTTTGTCTTCTTAAGAATTACTGCGTGTTGTTTGTCATTCGTGACTTTTCTTTTTAATAATGAATATTATTATTAAACACATAACTCAATAAAATTGTGAGTTATATAAATTAATTCGGACCCTGTGAGTAATAATTGCAATGCAGAAAAAAAATATTAAGATAATGTGAAATTGAATTGAATTTTTAAAAAAATTTGGTCGAAATATCTTGGAATAAGTAAACAAATATTATAAGAAAAATTATTTTTTTTGTCTATTATAGTGAACCTCAAGCCCAATATACGAGTACACACTAAAATTTTTAAATTTCATAAATTCGCTAAGAATTTGTCATTCGTTACTTGAATATTTATACCAAAAATTAAGCGAGTGTTAAACAAAACCAAAAATTTTTCAAAACGAATAAAATATAACATTTGAGTCGACCATTAACTCAAAATTTTATTGTAAAGTAAAATAGACAGGAAGAAAATTGTAGTTTGTGACTTATCTATTTATATAGATGTGATTGTGGTAAGTTCTAATATTTGATTTCGGTGTTGTTGTTACTGTTTTGGAAGAAAACTAAATTAATCAGAGCAGAGCTTGCTAACCGTTTTAGTGAAAATTTAAAACTGTCTGAAAAAGTGTAGGCATAATATAAGCAAAAGTCAAGGGAAGAGTAAAGAAATTACTCTTAAAGCAACTTATTTTATTTATTTATTTATTGGCTTTGATTCAAATAAGTTCTAAGCCTTCAAAACAAGGTGTAATCACAGCGGACCAAAGTGAGGTAACACATGACAAAATTTTTAAACATGGTAAAACAAACATAAATTAATTAAATACATTTTTTTATGAAACTGTTAGGTTAACACTATCTACAAAAAAAGATCATTCATTAAATATTTTAAAGTTTTAAAATAATAAATTTCATATTGTTTAATTTTTTCCCCCCTTTTTGTACCTTATTAAATAAATTTTACTTACATACTCGTACATTAGCAAAGATAGACTTTGATAAATGTTGATATGACTAGTTTAAGCTTGGACTTTCGAAGACCGTATTGGGTTTGTAGTCGACGCACTAACTACCTCAGTCAACCGCACCTTCTTTGATCTGTCTTGCTAAGAGCAAAAATATGGTAATAAATTTTGTTTCAGCGATATACTGAAGATATAATCCTTATTTACAAAAATTTCGTAAATAAAACTAATTTTTGGTTATATCACAGTTAACCCTCCGATGAGTGAGAAGGTCCCTAGAAACCTTTTTGCCTTTTCAAACTGAAATTACTCCTACTTCGGCCACTACAACCCCCCACAAAAGTTACTCTGTATTCCAAGAGTATTTTGTTGCGCATCTTTTGGAAAAAAATCAAGCCGATCGGATCATTGCTTTAGGAGTTATTGAGGTTTTAGTGAGAATAGTACGCGGACGTGTGATAGGTCCGTATGGACCTTGTACTGAATTTCACTAATAAATGCATGTTTTTGGACATCATTATAATTTTTTTATTGTTTCAACACATAATTTACTTGTTCTGAACACAAAGACCTAATAAACTCAAAGACGTTAGGGATGATGATAAAAACAAAAAATTCTAAGAAAAATTCGAAAACATGAACTTTATTGCTTTCAAGGAAAGGCACAATATTCTAATTTTATACTACTAGCAATAAACCAGTTCTTAGAATTTTTTGTTTTTATCTTCATACCTAATGTCTTTGAGTTTAGGTCTTTGTTTTAATTATTTTTGTATGTAGAATTTAGTTATAAACAATAAAAACAAAAAATAAATCAAAAAAAAATTTTTTATATTAAAAAAACGTGATTTACAAAAAAGGTCCGTAGGGACCTTTTCACACGGCCGTGAAGTTCAGAACTGTCACTCATCGGAGGGTTAAAAAAGCTTCTGGAGATACCTTTGTGCGTGATCAATAAGACGGGAACAGAACAGAACCCAAATCGCATCAGCGGGCGCATTACAGGATATGTCTGCTATGGGCACATACATATGTATATGTTCGCTACAATCCTGCTCTCGCAATCTCTGTGAATTTCATCAACTGCTTTCGCAATCTCAGTGAAATTTTACAATCTCTGTGTGTGTTATAATAAAAGCTGCTTTCAAATTACAAACCAAAAGAGTCTCAAAAGCTACTAAGTTCAAAAGATTGATAACTCTTAAGCTTATTATGAAGAACAAGTCTTTACAAAAGTTAGAAAGCACAAAGATTATTTTTGCACACATTTTGTTCAATTTGTACTGTATATTGTTATAAACTGTTTTTACAATAACCAATAAAAAATTTAAATATTACTAAACATACAGTCTTCCATATTCTAGTTCATAGTTGTTTCCATGGTAATAATAATATTAACAAAAGAACTAACTCATACTTATATACGAACATATCCTTTATTCCTTTATTGCAACAGAGAAATAATTAAAAAAAAACTATTTTTGCAGAAAATAAGTTTAAAGTTGTAAACAAATATAGAACAATAAAGATATTTGCTTTTCTCAAGGGGTGAGTGCAAAACACTTTTTGACTCTACAGTACCCAATTTTGTGTACTCCTTAATATATTTTTTGTTTTTTTGTTTTTGTAAAACTGACTTCACCACTTGTTCACATTTCTCGTATTTTACTAAAAAAAACTTAAACTAAGCTCATTTGCATAACATGTTACTTTCTACTTAAATAAGCTTTTCTTAACGACTATTTTCCCCCATATCAACATAATAGTTAACCATGTGTTGATCTTACAGCCTGATTATGACTATCGCTCTTGTAATAAATCTTAAATATAAACAAACTTAAATCGTTCCATGTACGAGTGTGTATGTTGGGGTGTGTGTATATGTGCTTAAAACTTCTGTAAAAAAAATGCATTTAATACCTCTTTAATAATAATGTTAATCAAGCCAAAAGTTTTGCCAGCAGCTTTAATGTGTGATTGTGTGTGAGTGTGTCAGTAAGTAAATGTTTTTAAATTAAACTGACAGTGTCTCATTACATTGTTATTAATTCCTTTCTTCTTTTTTTTCTGGTTTTCTTGTAAATTAAACTACAATGTCGGTTTTTGTCTGTGGATAAAAAAAACAGCATTACATAAATGCATTAAATACAAAGCAACACACACACAGTTTTTCGTAGACTTTTACTGACTGCTGCAGTGTAGAACAACTACGGTGTAGATACTCTGTTTTAAGCAAATAGTCAACTGTCAGTCATTCATTTAGTTGTCATGATATGTGCGGTTTTAATTTTTTTTTTTTTTTCTTTTTTTGTGGTATTAAGGTTTTGGTTAGTCTTGTTTGTGTGTCAAATTTAAAACAGTGTACAGCTTTTTCAAGGACTGTTATTAAGTTACACATCATGCTTGTAACTTAAGTAGCGCTTTAATAATAAACGTAAAATGGTCAGAGTTTAGGATACAAAAAGAGATTTGTAGACGAGTAGGGGTTACAATTTTGTAAGAGAGTTATTTTCCTTTATTTTATTTAATTAGACAGTTTTCATAGAAACTGAAACTGAAACTAAAACTAAACTAAAACTGAATATTTTATAAAATGCAAAATTTTATTTTAAACAAAATATCGTAAATAAACTTGAAACTTAAAGATATTATTGTCTGCAACTTCGAATGGCGCTATAGGCAGCGCATATCGAACGAAATGTTTTCTTTAAATGAATCTAAATAATTTTTAAGCTTTTATTTGTGAAGTTGGTTCATTATTGTTATAAAAAGCTTAATTTTCAACTTCATAGTTTCAATGTTTATGTTTAAGGGAAGTAGTCTCACCCACTTTTGGCAATAACAATGATGGCCCCTCCCGCTTTTCTAAAGAATCTTATCACTTCCAGAGCTCAAGATGTGTGCCAAGTTAATTATAAATGGGCGTATCCCCATTAATTTTTTAGTTCAAGATTATTTCATCCTAAGAGCCCAAAGTGATTGCCAAAATTCTTGGGAATAGTAGGAGTAGAAGTACATCTAATTTAAAAATAAACTTAAATGGGCGTGGCGTCATCCACTTATGTAAATTTAAAGCTTAGGCTAAGTTTTGTAAGCAAATATTAAATTTTAGTGGATGTGGTTATTAGGAAACCTTAAAGTATGCGGAAAGTTTCACAGCAATCGGTATCCGACAGTCATTAAATAAAAATATGTTATATAAATTTTTCTGCTGTGCATTAGTGTCCCTTTGTGTTAGTTGTTGCAGGAAAGTTCAAGCGATGAAGGCAAAGTCACTGGTCACTGAACAATACAGACCTCAGCAGATACTAATCCTAGTTTAACATCAGATCGCCTTCGTTCGTCGGTATTGTGTAGCAGAATCATAGGCGAAGTAAAGTAACCAATAAAATGCAACTAAACACAGCTTCAAAAGTTTAATACGCCTCATTGGCACCAGAGGCGCTGCAATTATGCAATTATTAATACATGCAAAAAGAAGAGTTATAAAAGAATGAAGCTTTACTCTCCCTCTCTCTCTCTCTCTCTTCCTTCAGTTCTGTGTAATAGTAGCAGGCCCTCAATGCCTGAGTGTTACTTCTCTTTAAATAAAAAAAAATTACACAAAATAAATATAAAATATTTTTGGGCGCGGTGCTGCCCACTTTCTCAGTAGTGTCTCTAAATTAAAGCCAAATAAATTAGCTTAATACTTTATTTCGTAGGAATATTTTACAAAATATTTCAGTTTTATTTTTAGGCACCCTCAATACAGATGTCAAAGCAGGTGTTAGTTCCCTCTTATAATATAGTTTGTAAGTGAAATTGGGGACTGGCATAAGAGAAATTCCTCCATGGAACAATGCCCAAAGCTTTAACAATATAATTTTCATTTAACGAAAAAAAATGTATTTATTGAACAATCAAATTATCAAGGTTTTATTTTTTTATTGCTAAAACTTTAATATGATTTCAATTGATATAATAAGAGAATTTCAATTGCAATGTAATTTTTAAACACTATTAAAAAGATTGATCTGCCTGAACTTCAGGTGTGCAAATTTGCAGGAAAATAAAAAGTGTAGATCCAACAAAAATTTTAATACTATAAATCATTAATTCTGGTAACGCCGCCTCTGTGAGGTGTTCTGTAATTCTTAGTTTTAAGATAAAAGAGATAGAGATAAAAATAGAGAGAAATAGGGTATATGCAGTTCGCCTCATTCAGATTTAAAACTTTTTTAATTTAATTCTTTGGTCTTTCCAACATTTAATGCCACTAAAAGCCCATATTTTTAACTTTTCATCTTCATCGTTATCCTCGGCGGCAGTGGAATAATCATCATTATTGTCAACTGCTATTAATTTAAAATGCCAAAAGCAGTTAACAGACTACTATTGTAATCATGCAAAAAAAAAAAAAAATTCTGTTTATCACTCGTTGTAAAGGCCGAGTCACATAGAATCCATCATACGTTATACTTTGCCTTTTTCAACTGACAGTTAAGTTGAAATACGTGGTTTCTCATGAGCTAATTGATATTCAGTACGTCTTCGTCAGGGCAAAGTACAAAAGTGGCGTTGGCTGAAGTAGTTAGCATGTTGACTATGAAAACAAAGGACCTGGGTTCGAGCCGGGTATCAGACAGTCATCAAATAACAATACCACGCATTTTTCTGATGTACATTAGTGTCCCTTTGTATCAGTTGTTGTAGGAAAGTTCATGTGATGAAGGCATAGTCACTGGTCACTGAATTATACCGACTTCAGCTGATACTAATCCTTATGTAACATCAGAGCGCCCTCCTTCGTTGTGTAGCAGACGACTCATCGGCGATGTAAAATAACCACTAAAATGGCTACTAATCATAGCTTCAAAAAAAAATTTAAGACGCCTCATTCAACACCAGAGGCGCTGCAACAGTGCATTATTAAAAAACGTGCAAAAAGCAGAGTTGTAAAAAAAAGAATGAAGCTTTACTCTGTATATTCCTTCACCACCTGTCTTCTCTATCACTATCCCTTTCCTGAAGAAAGTAACACCTAGTAATAGTAGTAGGCATTCATGGCCTGAGTGTTCTCTTTAAAAAAAAAAAGTTGGGCATATTTTAATTTTTCACAAATGTTGAGCAGTTTAACAGCTTTAAGTTAATTTTGTATGGCATATTTGGATTTATGTTTTTGGGTTTTGTCGGAGCAAGAATAAAATAAAACAAAACAAAAAAAATATAAAAAAAATAAATAAAACTGGAGTTTAATTAATGAAATAGAGAACAAAACTATTGAAGCTGCTCAAATGTTTCCGTCAACAAAGTATTCCTCCATCATTACGTTCATTGTAGTTCAAATAAGGAGGCGACATATAACGTGTGACGGATTCTATGTGACTCGGCCTTAAAACCTCATATGTTGCCACAAAACTCTCTCTCTCTCTCTTTCTCTCACCCACTAGCCTTTGACGAATGTTGTACACATTAAATGTATCAATTTAAAATTTCATAATTTAAAATATTTTATTACACTCGCGAATGAAAAAGAAAATTTTGAATTTTTGGGCCAAACTGTTGCTTTTTTTTTTGTTTCAGGCCCTATTTTTATTTTTTACTTGAATATTTTAAATATGTTTTATTAGATGTGAACTGCTAAATTTACAAGCCATGTCGTATCGTTTAAAGTTTTATTTTGAAAGAGAATTTCCATAAAAATTTCTTATAATCAAAACATTTTATAAATAAATTGTTTTTGGTCAAAGACATTTTTATTGAAATTTTCGATGCAACAAAACTTGTAAATTGAGCAAATAAAATTTAATTAATTAATATGATTTTTCTTAAGAAGGCAAGAAAAGTTAATGGAGTATCGGTTTGATTTTATTAATTAAAAATGTTGTTGTAGTCGTATGTATTTGCCAAAATCATTGCAGCTGTAACTATACAAGTAGTTAAATTGTTAATCATATTTAATAATATAATAATTGTAGTTACAATTATTTTTATTTCTTTTATAAAAAAAATCTACCATTGATAAATGAGTTAAAAATCGTTTTAATATTAAAAAAAAAATCCACCTCCAAGTAAATTGTATTCCTTTTAAATTTATAAAAAACCATCACTTAAGTTAAGTTCCCTGCCACGCCAAAAGCTTCATTTTTCTCGTGCTATTTTCTGCGCATTTTGTTTATTAATTAAAAACCATTTAAGTGACATGTCATGTCATTATAAAGATTGAATTTAAACGTTTGTGTTTAACATCCAAGTGGCACAAAGTGTATAGCACATATTCGAATGTATATATACATATTATGTACATACGTGTGTATGTACAATGTGCATACATATTTACATTTTTACTGTCAATTTTTTTTTAATTTATGTCAGCATTATTGATATATGTAGTTGCTTAATGTGTAAATATTTAAAAACACATCTGTGGCAAAAAGGAAAAACTGCTTAAGTCGACATAAGCTGATTTTGAGTTAATGGCACCCTTGTAATCTTCATATCCAAAAATAGCTGTGGGGGAAATCCCAATTAATTTGTGCAATTTTTTCAGAAAGTTATAGCGCAATGAATTGCTGCTTATCTTCTTTTGACTTTTTATCGCATAAGGGAATAATAGTTGAATTTAGATTAACGGTCCTGCTCTGCAAACCGATGGATTTGTAATCGCACGATTTTAGAGCACTAACTCCGTTAAAAGAAATATTTCTTTATATTTATGATTTGTTTGATTAGGCTAAAGTTCGTATCGCTTTGTAAGCCAAATTACATGTGATAATTATTAATGAACAAATAACACCAAAGTTAGTTGTAAATATTCTTACAACAACGTAGTAGAACGGAACAACCGGCTGTTTTCGAAGTACTCTACACCTTCCTCATCAGCGTTCTTTGTGTTTGGTCCACTGTGTGTGGTGTCAGTTGATGTAGACTTCTGCTTTATATACGCAACTTTTATTGCAAATGGAATATGTGAATTGTTTTGATTCAGCGTAGTACAATTTGCTGAAAGCTTTTTTGTAGTGAAAGCTCATTTTTACCATCTCTAAATTTACAACAGTCTTGCCATTGTCGTTTGTTCTAGTTAATTTGATTATTTTTGTTCTACTTAAAACTTTTTTTTACATTTTTTTAAATTTTTTTTTATTATATGTGACCTGCTCCACGAAAAGGGACCTCTGCGCCGAAAAGAAGTTATTGAGAAAAATGCGTTTAAAAAAGGCGCTTCGTTTTTCCGTGTTTTGCGCATGGTTATGCAAATAAAAAAAAAAGTGGAAGAACTTCCTAAAAAAAAATCAGACATAGGTGAAAAGCAGCAAAATACAGAAGAACCACCAGAAAAGCGTGTTAGGAGTAAAAAAGAGTAAAATTTTGATAGTTTTGTAATTTTGTGCCTTTGATATTGAACTTTTTTTAAATTTCAAATATTATATATATTATCTGTTTATATCACATTTGTAAATTTTTTCATTAATTATGTTCATCTTTACAGGTGATTTGTAAAAAAAACTAAAAGACATAGAAACTTGCGGTTTGCGGCATTTGAAAGAGCGTTTTTTTTTTCCTACAAGAATCACTCAAAAAGTAAAAAAAAAAATTTTTCGGCGCAGAGGTCCCTTTTCGTGGAGCAGTTCACATAGAGATTCAAATATCATATCTCAAAGAAAATTACCATGTATGATTTTAAATACATCGGCAGGAACATTATTAATTTTTTGAAAACGAGAAATTTACTCGGATTCGGTTTACAGAACAAGTCCGTATACTTTGTCATATTCTAAACTTAATATATTACTTATAATGTATCCAATGATGTTTTCCTAAAAAAGATTAAATTGAACATCGAATTTTCTATTTAATAGTACAGGAATTAAATTTCTGTAAATCTACTTGAAAAATTAAAAGTGCTCTCCTGCAAAACACTAAAATATGACTTAAGCACTTTGGTACTTATTGCCTTAGTACATTTGTATGCATGTGGGTTTCTTTGAGCATTTGCTGTTTCAAATTGACTGCATGTGTCACATAAGAATTACTTAAAAGGTGTGAATTAAGTATATTAAAAGTAATTGTTGAAAGTTTGAATGATTTAATTGTTCAATTATAAACAGAAACAGGAGCTTCATTTAACGCGTGTATTTTATGCGAATAAGAAAAAGAGACACAAGAACAAATTTTTTTTCTTCTTATTTCTAGACTTATTAGTGAAAAACTTTTCCCTTACGAGGTTGGATCAATAAGTCCATGACTTTTTGAATGAAACACTTGTGCACCCGTGCATTACCTTGATGAAAGAGAACTTCCTTCTTGCCCATATGGGGTCGTTTTCTTTTTAAATCCTTGTTAAATCATTATAATAAGTTGGCATAATATTCGCCGTTTATTATTTTTTTTTTAAAGGTAATCGATGTAAATTATCCCGTGTGCATTTCCAAGAAACTGTTTTCATCACCTTATTGGCCGACAAACTTACCTTGGCCTTCTTGGGAGCGGGTTTACCCAGAGAAACCCATTGTTTTAGACTGCTGCTTGGTCTCCGGAGTACAGTAATGGATCCATGTTTCATCCACAGTTACAAAACGCCACAAAAACTCATTCGAATTGAGGTTAAACAACTCCAAACAATCCTTTGAAATTGTCACACGTTTACGTTTATGGTCAATTGAGAGCAAACGCTGCACCCATCTTGCAGACAACTTTCTTAAACCCAGCTGACCACCTAAAATCGAAACCACACTGCCATATAAAATGACTCTCACGCACTTGTACTCTTCGATCGGCCAACACCACCATATCGTGGATTTTTTTCGACATTTTCGGGTGTACTGACCTTAATTGGCCGGCCAGAAATTTCAGCGTCATTTGTACTTATGCAACCACAACGAAAGTCAGTAAACCACTTGTTTACCCTTGAAATCGATGGTGTAGAGTCCCCACAGTATTTATCGAGATTTTCCTTAATTTTATTGACGGTTTTTTTTTCTCAAAAAATAATGTTTAATGGGCACTTGAAATTCACTTTTTCTATTTTTAGAAAAATACACGAAGTTGTATGTTTTGAACAGCTGTTAAACGCAAAGTAAATGACGACACTTGTTCAAAATTTGACAGTAGTTTATTAGCAGGTGGTAGTTGATGGGAACAGTGTTGCATTTCATATAACTACGAGGGTAGTTCGAAAAGTCGTATTAAAGTTATTGAGGTTTGGATATGTAAAGTTGAAAAGAGGGAGTTGACTCAAATCCAATCCTGCGTATTTTTCACTTTACGATGATGCGGGTTACCTATCTGCTCAGAAAAATCTATATGGCAAACCAGTCGCTTCCATAAACCAATTTTTTTCATGTATTCTTTTAGGTTTATTTAGTCAGAGACCCTAAGACATTCCAAGTCCGTTACGTTCTCCCCATGAAAAATTTTGCTTCTAATCTTTCTTTCTCAGATGCTTTTCGTGTGATATCTTCTATCAGTATCACGCGAACTGGATGAGGCTTCATTCTCGTGTGAGCGATCGTAAAAGAGTATGAAATTCCAAATACTACTCAACACCCAATTTCGTGGCTGTAAGGATGCTACTATTGTCAACAGCTTAATCAGTGGGCAAGAACACGCTGAGAATAATGAGACACTATCCCTAGAGAAAATCTCATGACCAATTGACATATTCTCTCCGTTGAAATCAGCAGTTTCGGATGGCATTATGCCAAAGAAACCATTCTGTAAATTAAATTAAATGATTATATAAACTTTCTCTGTTTTTCTATGTCTCTCTCTCTTTCTCTTTCTCTCTCTCTTAGCTACGTTCTGACTAGCTGGAGAAAAGTCAGAGTTGTTTTCATTCCGAAGATTGGCAAAATAAGCCATGAAGATCCAAAGAACTTCCGACCAATCAGCCTTTCATCTTTCCTGATCAAGACGTTGAAAAGACTAATAGACAGTTATATTAGGCAACATGCCTACCTGAAGGGAGGCTCTAAGGAAACAGCGCTACATGAAGTGGTAGGTTTCATAGAGAGATCCCTGGAGCACAAACAATACAAGGTGCCTTAAATAATGTATGGGTGACAGCCATGCAAAATTATCTCCGGGATAATAACCATGGGGTCAAGAAATGTCACTGTTAGATTAGGTAACAGAGAGAGATGAAAATTAGCATGCAGAGAATCAACGCAGGGTGGGATGATCTCACCGTTGCTCTGGCTTCTTGTGGTTTACACAATACGTTTTCAGATTAGCTGCCTTGGGAGTTAAAGTTGTAACGTACGCGAAAGATGTGGTAATAATGATCTCAGGGATGCTGTTCACGGACCTGATAAGCGACTAAATTTTGCCTCAAAATTTCATAATTGAACATTAAACCACCAACACGCATACGTAGAGTAGAGTACGGATAGAGGAAAATATGCAGCAGTGTAGTTGATGACTGTAATTATCGATTTGGCGCCATTTGCAGCAATTGAGCCTCTGTTACCTTTTTTTTGCCAAACTGGAAGAGTTGTACTTGGCTGACAGTTGGTTTCAACAAGACGGTGCCACATGCCACACACCACGCGAAACAATGGCTCAATTGAGAGGCGAGTTCGGTGATCGTGCAATTTAACTTCTTTAGACTATTGTTGTGGGGCTATGTTAAGGTTTATATCTAACGAGACAAGCCCGCAATGGTTGTCGTACTGGAAGACAATATTGAAGACTTTGTTGGAGAGAGTGTGCCATAATTGGACGGAGCATTTAAACCATTTCAGATGTATCCGCGATCAAAATTTGTATAAAATCATCTTTAAACATTGAATAATATGGATTGTTCTACCGACTCAAATAGAGATTTCATACATTTCTCAAAATTTGATGTGATTTTCTGTTAAATCAAATTCTAAAGCTCTTAAAAAATCACCCTTAACATTATTGAGAATCACAACATACAAACATAATAAGTTTAAAAGCATCAAACAAAAATCTTTACAAAACAAGCTTCTCTACTCGATTTTGAATCTGTGAACTAGAATAAATGTTAATCAAAAGTAATTTTTTAGTCGCACTGAACTTTAGTATTTTCAATACTTATGATATATAATTAATTATAATTAATCAATTAATTAATAATTATTAATTGTAACTAAACGTTCACTTTAATTGGAATTCATATGTATGAAATATCAATTCTAAGCAACCGAGACCGCATGGGTTGCTCTCTCTAACTTATAATTCGTTACAAACGAACTTCTCTGTATATTTTCCGTAAGTTACAAAATCGCTTGAATTTATTTAAACATAATCTAAATAATCTGCAACAACATTAAAAACTGAAATAATACTTTTAAATATTATCAAATATTTTCATAAAATTTTAATTGACTAAAATTATTTTAGCATATAATATTAGAAGTTAGAATTATTACGGAAAAGATCTGCTGCAATTATAGATAAACATATAAAAAAAATTAAGGAAATTTCCCAGAAATAATCCTTTGCCACAAGTCATCTCCTTCTCTCTTTCTCTCGTCCAGTAATTTTTTTCGTCTTAACTTCTCACTAACTTTTTACTTGCCATGAAAACATTGTTTTTTTCCTCCTTAAAAATTTATAACGAAAATATGAAACATGACAAACATTTTGTCTTAAAAAGTTTTACAAAAAAAACTTGGCATTTTGTTTTTGCTGTCTTGTGCTTGTGACGAAGCAAAGAAAGTAACATACGAGTATAAAAACAAATAATAGAAGTAAAAAAAAAACTAATAACAATTTAAGATAAATCACGTCTTTTTAACATTAAAAACAAGAGAAATTATAAGATCCATGTGCATGCAGTGTTAGGGGGGGGGGGGGGGGGGGAAATTGAATATAATCTTGGCAGTTACACTGAATGCAGTGATGCCGATGTTACTTCCTTGCATGATTTACTGCATGTTTTTTCTCTTTTCCACACCCATTAAGTCTGTGAAGCCATTCTTGCATACAATTGCAATTTCTCCCCTTGATATGCAAAAAGAAGTTCCATGCAAGAATGTATGGAAGTATGTTTGTGTGAAAAGTTTATGTGTAACTTAATAAGACGTATGTATGTGTATGCACACATACATACGCTTACATACACATATGTATGTATGCATATCATATCACCCAAGATAAAGTTAAATGTAACTAAACAACAAATATAGTTAAGAAAAAATATATAAAATTAAAATTTAATTTAATTTTCTCAAATGTATTTATAGTTGTATTAACTTTTTACTTTATAATTTCTGGGAAAAATAAATATATGCAATATTTTATATATTTTGATGAAATAAACTTGAAAACATGTTGAAGTAGGGACCTATTGTCTTTATTTCCTTACATCAAAGTATTCATTTTTATATTGATGAAAAGCTCTCTTTACAGTAAATAATAAAGAAAATATAACAAAAATTGTCTTAGGGGATAATAAAGAAAATTTATTATTTGACATATTGTCAGAAGTGTACATAACATTATTGAAATTTATTTGCTGGTAGTTTAGCATGTCTATATACGTATTTCATTGGCGCTTCAACCAAATCATCAGTAGACTTCAACTACAAATTTTAAACAGTCACAAACCATTTACTTTATGCATACACTTTCAAAAACTATATGAGAATTTATAAAATAATAATACTTTTGAAAATCACAAAACAAAAAAATAAGCTTAGTAGGCTTTGAAACTGCAAATAATTCATATATATGTATATAGACATGCTAAACTACCAGCAAATAAATTTCAATAATGTTAGGGGATAATAGTTCTATATTCTAATAGAAGGCTTACGGAATGTATGAATGAATGTATAAACAAATTAACAAATTAACAAATTAACAAATTAAAGAAAATATCTTAAAAGAAAGTTTTTTAACAAAATGTAATATTAAGATATATCTTATGTAAAAAACATTCTTTTAAAATATTTTTTTTAGAAAACACTTCTTTTTGGTACCTTTTTTTAAATAGCTAATTAAAAAATCAATGTTTGTAAGAAAATTACCTGTTTTAAAAAGTACTTTTTTCTAAAAGGTACTTTTTCTACAAAGTAACGTTTTCTAAAAAGTATATTTTCTAAAAAGTACCTTTTTCTAAAAAGTACCATTTTCTAAAAAGTACCTTTTTGTAAAAAGTACTTTTTTCTAAAAAGTACCCTTTTCTAAAAAATACATTTTTTCTAAAAAATACATTTTTTCTAAAAAGTAACTTTTGCTAAAAAGTACCATTTTCTAAAAAGTACCATTTTCTAAAAAGTACCTTTTTCTAAATAAGTACCTTTTTCTAAAAAAGTACCTTTTTCTTAAAAGTACCGTTTTCTAAAAAGTACCTTTTTCTAAAAAGTACCTTTTTCTAAAAAGTACCCTTTTCTAAAAAGTATATTTTTCTAAAAAGTCAATTTTTCTAAAAAGTACCTTTTTCTAAAAAGTACATTTTTCTAAAAAGTACCATTTCTAACAGGAGCTGTAACGTTCCGTCACAAATAACTCTATATTTTTTTCGCACACAGTATTGTGTTCGGAAACTAACTGGCACATCTTGTAGTTTATTAGGAAAATTTTTTTTAAATACATCACGATATTCCCACAGGCAGACAAAAATCAAAGGAATGAAAGCAAACGTTACACATTAGTAAAAAAAAATATGAAATTTATAACCTTCTTCATTTTTGAAGTCGTTAAAAAAGACAGCAAGTTTACTATAAGAAAACGCCTAAAAGTAGACTTTATAAAAGTCATTTTTACATACACATACTTGTACATACATACATATATATATGTATGACACAATGTGTGCATTGTGTGGTTGTGCGTGAAATATATATGTGTATGTACATATATGTATGCATTTTTATGTGCTGTAGTATTTGCAGAAATGTATAAATTTCATTTTAAAGTTGTTGGTTTTTGCCACATGACGACTTGGCTTTTGTTTTTTTTTTGTTGTCATTAAATTTATAGTGATTTTTTTTTCAAAGCACGCTACAGCAAACAATTATATATTTTATATAAACTGATGAAGACTCAAGAACATGTTAAGAAAATGAAAAATTTGAAACGGCCTTTTAATAACAACGCTGTGGAATCTTGCCTTGCTGTGTCCAGTGATGTTGTCTTAAAAGTTGAATTTAATTTAAGTTCTTGCCACAAGATTGGCCTACATTTTTAATTTAATTAAAGCTTCCATGTGGTCGTTCTGGCTACAGTATAATTTTCTTTTTTCTTTTATTTATGTTTTTTCAGAATACTTTTTTATGTGCTTTTTGTTTGGTAGATTGGAATGACAAAACGTAAAAGATGTCTTTTATTGTTTTATATATTCCTGAGTCGCAGCTGCAAGTTTTTAAAATGTTGTGACAAGTTTGTTTCTCTACGTTTCTTGTTGTTATTATTTTTTTTTTATTACGTATAATTTGCTTTATTTTCCTCTTGGTTTCTTTTATACTACAGTTTGCAGTAGTTGGTATGTTGTATGCATAATTTTTATTGGAGTTTTTCAAAGTTAAATCTACATTATTATTAGTATAAATAATATTAAGAGATAAAAAAGAGCAACATAATTTCTTCTTATTTTGGAAAGAAACACACACATACTCATACAAGCCAGCACAGCTTTTCTGAAGAAGACACAAACAACTACAAAAAACAATATTGCAGTACAACACTTGCTGCAGTCGAGAGATTTAATAAAAAGTATGTAATTTTCTTTTTTTTAAAGAAATGAAATCAAGTTAGAATTTCCCACTTAAATGAATGAGAGACAGCAAGATTTCATTTTTTGGCAGAAATGTAATATAGTTATTCAACTTGGTTTGTCCAAATTGATGCATTTAAAAGCAATTTGTTTTGTGGGCTAAATTTTTTTATTTTTTTTTTTGTTTTAGTTGCTTTTGTTTGCCAAATTAACTTAAACGAAACATTTGATTTTTTTTTTAGATACTCGTGTATGCTAAAGCCGTGCACCATTAAATAATAAAGTAGTGCCAAAACAATTATTCCAGGGAAATACCAAATGCTGGAGGCCTTGTATATAACAAATATTTAGCATTCACTTTTACACTACATACATACATATCACAAGCTGTCAACTAGTGTATAAATTTGTTTTAAAAACTCGTTGGCATACAGCATTATGAACTTATACTTTTTAAACAATCTGGTAACTTTTTAAACATCAACTCTGAGTTTTAAGGATGCCACATTATAAATATGCGACATCATATCTGTGGCAATAAGGAAAAAAGTGCTATTTAACTTTATTTTCAGATATTCCTCAGACATTTTATTAAAGTCAAATGAGCGAAGTATATGCATCTCACAATGGCATCATTGTCGGAGAATTCTTTCTATTGGCAACACTGCACACACTTGTTTTTAAAGACAGAGGAGAGCAAATTTATAATAAAATATATGTGGGCAAAATCATTGCAATTTCTTCCATAACTGGATGAAAAATGGGAAAGAACCATAAACCATACTAGTTACTATTTTCTCTTTTTGACATTTAATACAAGCGCGGACGACTGATAATTGACAAGTTCTATCAAGTGCTAGGAGTCTGGCAACTCACGACAATAGATTTGACAATTTTCGAATACAACAATCGTGCGAAATTTTAATTTAGTTATATTTATTATCATACAAATGAGAGTTTGTGACAAATTAAACGAAACCTCGTGAAGTGACAATCCACCTTGTGGTGGCAATTTTTGATTGTCAGTAAATTGTCAGCATATTGTCAGTAACTTTTATTACGATAATCATATCGCTATAATAAATAAAAAGAAAATTTATCGACTTTGCTATTCAGTAACATATTTTGATGATATTCTCTGTCGGCTGAATTAACCAAATGAGGCTCACAAACTCAAATTTATTAAGTTTTTCCGTAATAGTTCTTTGTGCTTTGACTGAGCAATCATTTTTCTTATCAATAAATGTTTCATCACCTTTTCTTAACAATTTTGTTTCTTTTTTAGCTTTTCACATTAGTTGTTTGTTTGTTTGTTAACATTATTTTCAGTTGCCAAGCTGTCATAATTGTATTTTCGAGAACTTTTATCCAAGTGGAAAAATACATAATACTAATTTTAATTTCGGTTGCGTTGCCAGTTGACAAGGCAACTGTAGTTGGGTTGCCATTTATAATAGAGAATAAATTTATAGAGACGCGGCAGCTCCTATTGTTCTCAAATTGGACAAATTTTATTCAAACCGCTCAGCTATTTTTACGTGCCTGGGCAGCACACACACACACAAACACACACACATTCAAACATATTTATAAAATTTCACTTATAAAATATAAGTTAGATTGCGAAATATTAATTGTTGTAGAAACAATAATCTTTATCAATAAAAATAAAATTATTTTTATGCCAAATAAATTAAAAAAAAAAAAAAATTTCAATAAAAATAATAATTTTTACTATTTCTATTGACATCCTTTCTCTGCAGCCATAAAATAAGACTCTTTGTCTTTGTAATAAATTTCTATTACTCCTCCAAGATTTAAAACAACATATTGTTATAAAATCAAGCCCATTTTTGACTTATGCCAACCATTAAAAACAAATTTTATTGCATTAAATTTAAAAATCTTTAAAAAAAAAACAAAATGTCCTGCCTTTTAAGTAGGGTGTATAAGACAGTTCTGGAAACAGAGCAGGGAGCAAAAAATTTATACTAATTTTGTATGGCATGAACGATGAAAATCTGTGTAATGCATACTTGGCAACACTGGTCAGTTGAATGTGTGTTTAAAATAGGGTGGTACTTACTGGAAGTTTTTGAAATTGTGTGTGAGTAATGGGTTGGTACGACTTGGTTTGGCTTGGTTGAGTTTGGTCGGGGTTTGAGCGGGAGTTGGTCGGGATTTGGTCGGGGTTTGGGCGGGATTTGGTCGGGTTTTGGGTGGGGTTGGTTAGGATTTGTATACTAATTTTGTATGAGAAAACTAACAACGATTACTTTTGTACAGTGCCACCCTACTGTATTGTTCTTCTGTTGTGGGTTTTTTTTTTTATTTTTGATATGAATGAATGAATGTGTTTGAAGCAGTTGCTATAATTAGGCTGTTTGAGTTTGTTAAAAATTCTGTTGTGGTTTTTTCATTGATATGTACGAATGTGTTTGCAACAGTTGATATAACTAAGCTGTTTGAATACAAAAGCTTGATACTGACCATACACAACAAAGTTGATTAGAAATAAAAATCAAAGCAATACTATTTATTCACATACATATATTTTATTTATTAATTTGTTTTAAAATTTTATAATATAATAAAAAAGTAAAAAAGAATAAATCTCATATTGAAGTACATATAAAATATTATTGAAGTTCATCTTTATTGATCCAAGAATTATGTTGATTGGAAAAACCCAACCATTTTACGTATGCCTGGTGTCCCTTAGTTTTAATAACCTTTTCAATCAAGTATGTATTTGGAAAATGTGTCTTTAATAGTTCATGTTCATAGAATCCACCAACAATTGGATTATTTTGATAGTCTTCCAATAAATATGTAATGGGGTTTGTGTTCCGTAAAGTACGAATTTTAAAAATTTCAGTTGTCCAGTTTGGAGTATATCCTTTTGAAAAAATATGTTTATATTTGCTAATTCGAACGTGATCTCCAACTTTTAGTTTGCCAAATTTAAATATTTTGGGATGATTATAGGCTTGTTTTAGTAAAGAACTTTCATTTTTTGTGTTAACAGACTTTGGTGTCATTCCAATTGTTCTATGCTTTTTATTATTATATTGATTAATTAAATCCTTGTATATATGTATCCATCGATAATTTCCTTGTAGACTAAAATTTTTCCACATCATTCCTTTCAGAGTTCTATTAAATCGTTCTACAATAGATGCTTTCATGATACTATATGTAGAATAGTGATTGACATTATGTTTTTTCATCAGGTTTTGAAATATTTTATTATAGAACTCTTTACCATTATCTGTTTGCAAGTTTTTTGGAATTCTCTTTAGCGAAAAAATAGATTGCATAGCATTGGTTATATCTTCACTACTTTTAGATTTTACGGGTACAGCCCAAGCAAACTTTGAAAATGTATCTATAACTGTTAAAATAAATCTATAGCCTTTGTTATATTTTGAGTAAACACCCATTTCAACAAGATCTGCTTGCCAAAGATCATCAATTCCCTTGTGTACCACTCGACGTCGAATGAAATTTCTGCGTGCTTGTTTATGAAGCTCCTTAACCACTTCTTGTCGCTCCATTTCTAACATCTGTCTTAGATTACATCAATTTAAATGCTGTTGACGTAGGATTTAAATCAAAACGATTTATATTTCAATTTTTAAATGTTTTGTAATGAGCTTAAGACGTTCTTCAACTGAATCAATTTTGTAATTAAATAATGATCTCATTTCTTTTAGTGATTGATCGAGATTATTTTGTATTATACTTTGATCATGTATTAATTTACTTAAACGTGTTTCTACATTTTCAAATTTTTCTGTAATCGACACGTTTTGTTGTTGTATTATTTCGTTAAAACGATCCTCCATTCCCTTAATTCTCTCCATATACATTGTATCCAGCTGTTTCTTTATTTCACTTAAATAGCTTTTCATGTAAATTTTGTTTACAGCATCGTTTTCCAATACAGGACTAGCAATATTTTTTATTCTCCGCAAGTTAAAGTTGAAATTACGATCACTATCCAAATGAATCTTGAAATGTTGATTTTGATATCTTGCAGATTTTTCAATATAATGTCCAAACTTATCGATAGGCATTTTATGAATATGAATCGTTAAACATTTTTAAGTCTATTTATATAATAATTTTTGCTTCTCTCAATTCCTCAATAATTGATACAATTTCATTATTATGATTTGAGTGACCAGTTGTTGTTGATGAAATCAAAAGACGTAATCTATCAACCAATTCATTAGGATCATCCCAATAAACATAATTAGGCTTTTCTCTATTCAATTTCATTAAACCTTTTCCCTTATGAATTTTCTGTTGTTTAAATAGGTTTTTAATAATGGTTGTATATTTAATTGAACGATTTCCTTTAATTTGACCATTAATACTGTTATTTCGTTTATGGACATTAGTCATCTCCAATATTTGTTTATAATTATTTAAATCTGTTTTATTATAACTGATTGGTTTCTTATAAACTAACAATTCATATAAGCCTGATGTGAAGGGCCATTTTAAATTACCTACAGTAATATTGGTTGAATCGAAAGCGATGGGTTCATTACCCAGTCTCCATATTTGATTTTTATCCTTATGTGGACCATAGGTTTTATCATATATATTTAAGTTAACTTTTGATAAATTATATTGAATACTTTGATTGGGATGTACTGCAATGGTGTTATCATCATCATTATCATCATTCTCATTATCAACATTATCATTATTATCATCATCATCATCATCATCATAGTCATCATGATCATTTTCATCATCATCAAATGATTGAAACGTGTTTGAACTTTTCTCGATTTTCTTGTTATTAAAGCTTGAAGAAAACGTGTTATAATCAAGCTTACTCTTTTTATATGGTGTACTGAAGGCAACTTTATTATCCTCAAGATCATGTTTAAAAGAGTTATCCGGATATTTTTCATGTTTTATAATGTTATTATTATTAGTTGATTGAACTAATTCTTTTAATGGTTTTGATATTGGTTTAAATGTCTTTTCCAACAATTCATCATTTGCAACTTCTCCAAGCAAAATATTCTTATATTTCTTTTTTAAAATATTTCGAGTTTTAATAAGATTATTTACTAGATTTGTATTCATATTTAAAGATTGAATTAGAAACAGATTCAAAACAGATCAGTTTAGCAGTTAGCAGTTTAATAGTTGAGAAGCTGTTAGTTTAATAATTAATCTTGTACTGATTTAAAAATATCTGTAATATTTCTTTTATAGATTTATAAATATATCGAAGCCTTTTCTATATCGACCATTATTCATAGGATCATCTTTGTTAATAACTAGAAAACCATATTTTTCTTTCCAACACTCGGCACATAACTCATGAAATGTTTTTAAAGTCATATCAGAACCAACATGATCATTGTAAATATGCTTAATATTCATTTCATCCTGTTTAAAAATTATAATCATATTTGCATTATCGCGAATCAAGTGTTTTGGTATTCGTGTATAAGTTTGACATAAATAAAAACTATCAATATCTTTATGACGACCCATACAGAAGTAAGAACGTACATGATTTTGTTTCTCACAAGCTATGTCGTCGAATATAAATACTGAATTTGGCTTAACTTCGTCTGGGGATATAACATCATCATTATTGGAAAATGATGAAAAATGTATCTCCTTGATAGGTTTAATTAGGTTTTCTAAGTACTTATATTTCGGTTGTTGTGTTGACTTTGAATATAAGTAAATATTTTTAAATTTCAATCCATGTGGACTTTCAATAAGACTGATCATCACATTTGTTTTTCCACAATTTGATGGACCCACAATAAGGGCTCGAATAGAATTCGGTAGTAATGAACTATGACGAATTTTATTTGATGATGATGAATCGAACTTTGATTCGATATTCTTTACATCAATCCTTTTATGTTGTTTAAAAAAACGCATTCTGAAATCTAATGATAACATAATATATAAACCAGTCTCTTTTATTTGTTTTCAATCAATTTGGTTTTAAACTTTAATCGATAAAGTGTCAATAGATATGACAATCATTTATAAAAAGATATTCAGTCGTCATCCATACTTCATCGGTAAAGGTTTTCTGAATAAAATTATTAATAAACTTCCTTTTGAACTTCATTTACCCGGTTATCAATTTTGTGGACCTGGAACAAAATTAAAGAAACGTTTAGAAAGAGGTGATCAAGGAATCAATCCATTGGATACTGCTTGCAGAGAGCACGATATAGCATACTCAAACAATAAAGATTTAGAGAAAAGACATATTGCTGATAGAATCTTAGCTGAAAAGGCTTGGCAGAGGGTTAATGCTAGCGATAGTAGTTTCGGTGAAAAATCAAACGCTTGGTTTGTTACTACCGCAATGAAAGCAAAAACAAAATTCGGTATGGGTAACGTTATTAGTAAAACTAAAAAGTCGTCTCCAGTAAATACCCACAAACTATTTACACATGCATTGAAAAGTGCAAGAAAGAATATAAAGAAAAGTGAAAACTTGAAAGATGCTATAAAGATTTCACGAAAAGTTGTAAACAATATTTTCAAGGGGAAGAAAAAATCATTAATAAAAACACCTCGAATAATACCGCTACCAAAATCTGGAGGTTTTCTTCCACTTGCCCCTATATTTGCTGCACTGGGTGCACTTGGTGGTTTAGCTGGTGGTGTATCTGGTATTACAAAAGCAATCAATGCAGTTAAAAATGGAAAGGAACAGCTGACTGAAGCAAAACGACACAATAATACAATGGAAGCCATTGCGATGGGAAAAGGCATGTTCTTAAAACCATATAAAAAAGGTTTTGGATTATATTTGAAGCCTTATCAACAAAATTTTTAATGAAGCTACCTAAAAGAGCCCTTTCTGATGTAGACTTGAGAAAATATGCAAAACATATTCCAAATTTTAGAGGTGTGTTTATGTGTAACACTCTTCCAAGCAAACCATTTAAAAAAGAATGTGGAATAATTAATCTGGATACTTCAAAGGGATCTGGCACACATTGGGTAGCGTACTGGAAAAACAACAATCAAATTGAATATTTTGATAGCTTTGGTAATTTGCAACCGCCGAAACAATTAATAAAATATTTAGGAGAAAACATAAGTTATAATTATGATAGATATCAAAATTTTAATACAATAAATTGTGGTCATTTATGTTTAAAGTTTTTGTTTTCGAAACTAAACTAAAAAGAGAAACTATAATTGTTTTAATAAAATACATTGATTAAGAATTTGTTTTATTTATAAATAAACATATTATTTCATTTATTAAAAAAATTTCAAAATAAATATAATTAAATAATTTTTCTAATTTCGCTTGTTAGAGGTGAGTATTCGATTAAACGATCATGAATAACTAAACAGTATGCTGATGTATTATCTGGAATTAGTTTGTTTGCTTCAGTATCAAATTCAATTCGTACATCAATAGGTCCTATTTTAACAGCCTCATTTTGATGTGAAACATCAACAACAATAAGCGGCGCATAAGTCTTATATTCATCAACATTTAATAATGGTTCAGGTTCTCGCATGTAAAAGCTTTGTTGAAATTTTGCATACATATTATATAGAATCGAATACTGACCCATTTCGAAACGATTATTTAAATCATCATATGGATATGACTCTGAGTTTAGATAAACTTTTAAATTAGAGATATTGCAATGATCAAATACATTTCCTTCTTCTTTAGTTTTCTCTTTTTGCAAACCAATTATAAGAAATCGTGGTCTTTCGTTTTGGGGAGAAAGCTTTACATTCCATAAAACCTTTGTACTCTTTGGTAAAACAGGATTTACATGACAGTCCCAACTTCTAAACGCAATTGGTATAGAATGTTTGCTGTTGATTATCTTAAACATTTCCAATTTTGCAAAGTCCGATAGTTGAATGTGTGGCATTTTCCATGTTATATCCAGAATTGTTAATTTCAACTGATCAGTTGCATTTGTAGAATAATATGATCTCTCATCGGATGTAGAACGTTGAAGGATAAGCTCATGTTTCGAATTTAATAGTATTTTGTTATAATCTTCAGCAAAACCCAACAACATTTTCAGAGGTATACAACAACTAAAATGACTTTTTACTAAAGCGCAAGTTTCAGTAAGAGACCAACCAGCATTTTTTAATACATCACTTTCAGCCTTATTCAACGATACAAAATTTTTCATGGTGGATGAAATTCCAAGTTTACGTGTACGATCAACTTCAAAACCATTAATTTCGTAACGAATTTCATCAAACAAATATGAAGCAAAGTTGTTTTTTAATTTCACATCTATAGCTGGAACCTCTTTGGTTGCTTCCTTCTTTACTATAAAACCATGAATGTAAATCATACTCTCACTTGGTAGGACGAAGAGATCCTGATTTTGAATTGGTATACGAATCTCATCGTTGTTGTTAAATGATTTTAGATATGGAGAGTAACTATGATATTCCCTTTTTACAATACTCTCATCATACATAGGTTTTTGAAGAACATTTAGTATTTCATTCATTGTTGAAGATTAAATCCCAGCGATTTTAAGTATTCTGTATTAGATGGGGACAACAGTTTTTTATTTTTTATACTTTCTCGATTGTGAGTTGATGCGGTATTGAATGAAAATCCTCTTTGCACTATGTTTTTATTGTAAATGATCATTATTCTGGTTTGAAGTGGAGTCTAAGAGTGATTTTTTCTCCTCTAAAATTTATAAGTTCACCGTCTTGATTTAAGATTCTAATCGTTATGTTGTTTATTTGCTGACAGTTGACGGGAAAATAAATAACATTTCGAGGTTTTTCGCTTATTTTATATCCTGGAGGAACATCAAGAGGAAATTCATGAATAGCATGATTCGAAGTATTATTAATAAATGATCCGGTTGTTAAGTTGCTTTCAATGCGTATTGTATTAACATTCGTAATATGTGCAGGTAAGTCAGATTCAAATAACCTTGTAGTATTCAATTGATTAATATCTACAATCATCACTTCCACAGATTTATCATTTTGAAGATTTTGATCAGTGTTATAATATTCAGTTGAATTTACTTCTAATTTACTTTTGCTAAATCCGAGCAACTTTCCTATACTGTTTGGTTGTGAAAAATCTATATCCATTGATGAGGTTATTTCAGTTTTAAGTGTGTTATTGTTAGCTTCAATTACTAGATAAATTGATTCATCAATATCTTTTAAGCTTGAGTTTAAGAAAAAATCAATATCCTCAAGTTCATATGAACCAACCGGAATAGTAATAATATGATTTCCTATATGAAACAAATTGTTGTGAACATCTACATTAGGTATGGAGTTGAATGTTACAAAATCAATAAGTCCACAAACATATTTTGTAGGGAGTTCAATTGGAGGAAAATATTCTTCAACCAGAGTTGATTTGTTTCCGTTTAAAGATATTGTTATTGACATTTCAAGTATTCAGAATGAACTGATGATGTTTGATGATTATTCTATCTGATTTAAGTGTTAAATAATAAATCCAAAAAAAGAAAAAATGTCTTTTATAATTTTATGTTTTCTTTATTAATATTTGATTTAATAAACTTTCTTAAGAGTATTACATTTTTTTGAGCACATATACAATATTTTCTATGATAACAACAAACATTTACAGATTCATCATTTTGATATAATGTTTTTAAATTTGGACAATTTAAATCATCCAGGTTATAAAAATTAATTTTATCCTTAAAAATATTTTGAATCCACTTAATTTTTTCTAATCCTTTAGCATAATAAATATAATTTTTATCTTTAACATGCGCAATATAATATTCCACAATATTTGTTAAGGATGAATCACCATCTTTCCATTTTAATCCATGATGATGATTATAAAGCCAATTAATTGAATATTTTTCTTTTGTTGTCAACGATGAATATGGAAAAGGTGGTTTAATAATAAATGTTTGAACTTGTGAGTCGTCAATTGAAATACTCAGTTCTTTTACAATGAATTTATTGTTGAGATAAAAACCTTGTACGTCTACAACTAATATTCTCTCCTCCGACATTGTTTAGTACTAATCAAGTCACAACGACGACTGTAGAACTGTTTATAAAGTTTATGTTTTTAAATTATTATAAAAATTCATTATATATAATGCTTGATCCCAACTGTTATCGATAAGGGAACATTTACAGGTATCAGGTCCACAAGTTGTTTCATCGTTGGACCACACACAATTGTTATAATGATATCCAAATTTTGATTTACTTTTCTTATAAAATGCATATTCATCGAATTGAGCTTTTAATTTCTTCAAAATAATCTCATGTTCATACCACAAAAACCTTTCTTCATTCAAGAAGTCATGTACAATTTTCGAATAAAACTGATTATTCATTATTTTTCTTATTTTTTATGTTAAATAAATCTTCTTAACACATCAACAACAAAGTTTATATTAAGTGGTAGTAGTAAATGTATTTCATCATATCAGCTAATTTATATTATTTCCATATCCAAATCATGTGTGTAATCTTGAATGTTGATTAGTGTAACATCAGATCGGTATGTTGTATCATCCTCAGAAGCCACCTCAATTTCACCATTACTTAAAATTCTCTCGTATTCAACTTGACGGTATTCGAAGCATGAAATATTTAATCGACGTTTCAAGTAATTGCTGTCATATGTACAACGGATTCTCAATTTTATATTATCTTTATATTGAAGTTGAAAATGTCTATAAAATGGAGCCGAACTTTCAATTATTCCTGCAATATTTTTTTCTTTTTTTACTAAATCTTGCCTAAATGTTTCAATAGCTTGTTCAACAGTAAAAGATTGATTTATAGGTGGTGGTGGTGGGGAGTCTTCTTGTTCTTCGTTTGATTCATATTCTGCTTTTGTTGTTGTTGTTGACTCGATGTTTTTATTTAAATCAGTACTGTACTTTAAAAGTTTGAAATTTAGTTGTATGCTCACAGTATCATTATTCGGTAATTTTATAGCAAATTCTGTATTTTTAAGTTCATTTTCACTCAAATCAATAGGTAATGAAGCTGAAAACACTTGTAGGATATAAATATATGAAAACAATATGATAAAAATATTTTTCATTTTAGTTTTTCTTTTTTAATAGACGTGTTCTTAAGTTAGCGATATATTTTAAATGAGATGATAAGAATTGTTTCTCATATTTATATACTAATTTAATAATCGTCGTCGTCGTATTCAATAGATTTATCAACTGAGTCGCCACCAACGTTATTGCCATCTTTCTTAACTTTACTATCATTAACCCTTTTTTGAAGGAGAAAAGGTTTTTGTTGATTTTTTTTATTTAATGAGTGGATATCAGCCTTACTATTATATAGTTTATTTGTATCTCTGAAAACAATAGTCTCTATTTCACTATAAACGCACGATGGTTTGTATGAGTGTACATTTATATCTTTAAAACCACCTTCATAGACTGTTCCAACTAGTGATATCATACCACCGATAACCTCAATTTTTATATGTTGATTGTGACTAAAATGAAATATTGGAATATTTGTTGGCATTTGCTGTCCTCTATTAAGAGAAAAAATTTGTGTTCTTGTTCCTCCTTCTGCGGTTAGGAACACCTGCATTATAATATCCAAAACTATTGCATTTATTATTTGAAAAGTTTTCCACTGTGCATGACAAGTACAATATTTATCACCAGTTTTTAAAAATTGACCCCAATACATGTTTATGAAAGGTTTTAATATAACTGAATCTCTCTATATATATATATATATATATATATATATATATATATATATATATATGCTTAACCGCAATTGATAAGAAGTTATTGAAATATCTAAAAACGTCTTATGCTATCAATTATTCAATATAAAGAATCAGTTTGAAAGTTCGTTTTACGGTGAAAAGTTGAAAGCAAAAAAAAAAAAAAAAAAAAAAAATGAGAGCAAGCTTAAGAAAATTGTTTCAAAATCCTAATATTACATACTTACCTTTAAAGGATATGGAAGAAAATACTATATATGAAATCAACAAAATAGATCGAGTAGATACAAAATATGGTGAAAGTATAAGATGTCTTCTAAATAATGAATATTACATTTATTTACCTAAACGATTTCTGATTATTACTAAAAATCAAATGGATTACCTAAACACAACTCCACACATTTTAAAGAAAGTTAAAGAAGTGAAAGGATTATATACTCTAATCGTTAAAAAGAAGAAGCAATTTGTATTCTACAACAACTTGCATGACAGTACCGAAGAAGAAGATGATGATGATGATGACGATCATAATGATGAAATAGAAAACACATTTTAAATAACCTCGAAACAGAAACTTTTTTAAAATTATAAAAAATATTAATAATAAAGAAAAACCCACAAACTCTAAACTTTCTCACGTATTTAATAAATTAGGAACTTTATAAAAATGAAAAAACCGCAACGCAAGCATTTTAAAATTAAAATCCAATAGCATTAAAATATTTACCACATTTTTCCTGTTTAGAAGAAAAATTACATTTCTGAATTTTGTATAAAAACCCCCCGCTAGTTTTACTTTAAGTGTCATTCAAGTTAAGTAAATCACAATGGAAGCACAATTAAAATCCATTTTCAAAAAAACCCAAACTAAGAGCATTCTCCCCATAAAGGAGATGGTGTTTGGGTATAAATACATCATAACAAAAATGGAGCGTGTTCAGACGCCCTATGGTAAAAAAGTTCGTTGTTTGGTGGAAAACACCAAATACATATACCTACCTGGTATATTCAACGACACTTTAGACGATAAGTGTATAGAGGAATTTACCCGCAATACCTACTATCTTACTAAAGATAGAAAAGGTAGCAACAGCAGTGCATATTACGAGCTAAATATACATGCAGCTGCAACAGGTAATTTTTGGTAAACAGTTTTTTTTTTTATTTATTTTATTATTATTAAATCTAAATATTATTTTTTTTTTTTGTTATCGTTCTAGCTCAAGATACACTAAGGAGATAATGTGAATCTTTAACATTGATGAACTTCAATAATATTTTTTTTTTTTTTTTTATGTACTTGAATATTAGATTTATTTTTCTGTTGTATTAGAAAATTTTAAAGCAAATTAATAAATAAAATATACATATGTATATACATAAATAGTATAGTTTTGATTTTTATTTCTAATCAACTTTGTTGTGTATGGTCAGTATCCAGCTTTTGTATTCAAACAGCTTAATTATTGAAGCCCCAACAAATGGAAGCAGAAATTATTTACATACATACTTTGAATAATAATATGTTAATAACAAAAATGTAGTATAACATATTTACTTAATTAAAAATGTGGTTACAATTAAAATATAAGCATTTGTTTGTTAATTTTTTTTTTAACATTTGACCACAACTTTTTTATCAAAGCTTTATTTTAGTAAGAATAAAAAGTATATAAAAAACATTTGGTAATGAGTTTTAATGCAACAATTAATTTTGATCATTCTTAGAAAGCGCGTCTCACGTAATAAAAAGAAAACTAAAAAAAAAAAAAAAATTTTTAACAGTGAATTGTGAAATTAATTAATTTTCAAATTTGAAAATTTTATAACACAACACAAAATATTTCCTGAAGAAGATATCCAAAGGAAATCGAAAATTGAAAATATACAAATTCATTTTTATAAAACCATAAGTGACCTTAAGCTCGAGCAATTATTGAAGAGAAATTAATTAATTAATTTATACAAACATCTTCACCAAGTCCAGGTATGTTGTGCTAAAAAAACAAATCTATAACTTGTTAATTTGTGCTAATTTAAATTTCAATTTAAATTTCAGCACATTACTTTCATTTCTGCTGTTTATTTTAAACTGAAATTGTGAAATCATAAAATTTCTATAAACATCTTTACTATCTTTACTAAGTCCAGGTATTTTGTAGATATGAATAGCAAATCTATAATTTCTGTTTATTTAAATTTCAATTTAAATTTCAGCACATTACTTTCATTTTCTGCCTAATCATGTTCATCTGTGAAATTTGTGGAACGTCTTTCGTATCCAAATTTAATTTCAAGAGGCATTTTAGTAATAAGCATACTAACCTAAAATATAACAAAACAAAACTAAATTTAAAAAGTGAAAATATTGAAGAAAGTCCATCGTGTAGCTATATACGATGTGATAGTTGCAAATTAAATATAAGTAAAGGTTCTTGGTCTCATCATTTGAGAACTAATGAACATAAAAAAAATAATAATCGTATATTTATAAACAATGATATATATATAAGTAAAAATTTATTTTCTAAGCGTATTCAAACTTTTGTATACGAAAATAAAAAGGTAGATGAGCTTTCATTAAACATTTTATTTTCGAATGCAAAAGAAAGTATTATAAATATTTTAAAAAATACGTTATTAGAACATAAAAATATAAAATTTAATATAGAACTTTTTGCAGAATATATAAAATTCTCAAAAAATAATGAAACAGTAGATGATGATAGCACACTAATTAGTATTAAATCTTTTCAAACGAAAATGGTAATAGCACAATTAGAACAAGATCTATCTGACATTTACGATAATCATTGTATAGAAATAGCAAGCAAAATGGATGAGTTTCAAGAGAGAGATAGTGGTTGGTCTCTAGTTTGTATCAATAAAATTGAAATTAATATCAACAAGTATTGTCCTATAAAAGGATCTAAATATTTAGAACTACCGGCATTTATCAGAAATAAAAAAGCGTGCATCAATATTAAAAATAATGATAATTATTGTTTTAAATGGGCTCTTATAGCTGCATTAGAAAACCATCATTTAAATCCAAAATATTCACATTATAGTAACGTTATCACACAGAGCCTAATAACACTAACAAATGGAATAACCATTGATTTCAACAACTTAACCTTTCCTCTATCTATTGGTGATATTAAGATATTTGAGAAAAACAATTTAAATATAAGCGTGAATGTTTTTGGATGTGATGTGATAAAAAAAGAAATCGTTGGACCATATTATAAGACAGCTGATGAAAAAATTAATCATATAAATTTACTATACATTCAAGATGATAAAAACGATGAATCACATTATGTTTGGATAAAAAACATAAGTCGTTTATTGAGCACACAAGTTTCAAAACATGACGGTGCTAAATATTTTTGTAATTTTTGCTTACACTATTCAAGCAGTGAACTCTTGTTGTTAAAACATAAACAAGAATGCAATAAAATTGTCACCAAAATGCCATCGGGTGTTAAGGATGATAATATATCGCAGTTCAAAAATTTTAAAAATCAATTAGATGTACCATTTGTTATCTATGCGGATTTTGAATGTATATTAAGTAAAATTAACAACGAAAATTCTAATAATGTCACAAGCATTCAAAAACATATACCTATAGCTTACAGCTACTACATAAAATCATCTTTTGATTCTAAACTGAATAAGCTTAGAACGTATACGGGTAACGATGTTGTTAAAGATTTTGTACAAAATTTGATTGAGGATGCACGTTTTTTGTGTACAAACTTTCTAATGAAAGTAGTGCCAATGAATTCTCTATTACCCCATGAAGTTGAAAAACATTATAATACTAATGAGTGTCATATATGTAAACAAATTCTAGATGATGATAGATGTGCTGATCATTGTCATTTAACTGGTCAATATCGCGGGCCAGCTCATTGGAAATGTAATATTAATTATCAATTACCTAACTTTATTCCAATAATTTTTCATAACTTTTCAGGTTATGATTGTCATTTGTTTGTAAAGGCTCTAGCAGATTATCCAGGTGATATAGATGTTATACCACTTAATAAAGAATTGTATATATCTGTTAGAAAAAGAATTCAAATAACCGACAAATATAATTTAGAATTACGTTTTCTTGATTCTTTTAAATTTATGTCGTCTAGTTTAGATAAATTATCTAATTATTTGCATGATGATAACTTTAAAACACTGCAATCAATATATCCAAATCATTTAGAATTTAATCTTTTGAAAAGAAAAGGTATATTTCCTTATGATTATATCGATTCAGTTGAAAAATTAAATGAAAATGTCTTGCCTTCTCGTGAACAGTTTTTCTCTACTTTAAATAATAAAGAATGTACTATTGCTGATTATGAGCACGCGTTAAGTGTTTGGTCTGCATTTAACTGTCAATCTCTGAATGAGTATATGCTTTTATATCTAAAAACTGATGTGCTTCTTTTAACTGATGTATTTGAAAATTTTCGTTCTGTTTGTAAATCAATATATCATCTTGATCCATGTCATTACTATACAACACCTGGTTTATCGTGGGATGCCATGTTAAAAATAACAAAAATTAAATTGGAATTATTCACCGATATAAATATGTATAATTTCATTAAAAAAGGAATAAGAGGTGGTATTGTTCAATGCACAACACGTCGAACAGTTGCAAATCATAAATATATGAAAACATATGATTGCTCTAAACCCTCACAATATCTTATGTATTTAGATGCGAACAACTTGTATGGTTGGGCAATGTCTGAATATTTACCAGAAGGTAAATTTGAATGGATTGAAGATATAGATAATTTTGATATTTCAAAAGTATCTGAAAACTCTGATTTTGGTTACATTTTAGAAGTTGATTTAGACTATCCTGAAGAACTACATGATAGTCATAATGATTTACCGTTTTGTGCTGAACTTAAAAGTTCACCAATACAACATCATAATATAAAGAAACTAATTCCCGATTTAACTAACAAAAAATCATATGTAATTCACTATCGAAATCTTCAACAGTGTATTAGAAATGGTTTAAAATTAGTTAAAATTCACAGAATATTAAGATTTAAACAATCAACTTGGTTGAAACAGTATATCGATTTAAATACCTTTCATCGAACCAATGCCAAAAATGAGTTTGAAAAAAATTTTTTTAAACTTTTAAATAATGCGGTATACGGTAAAACTATGGAAAATGTTGAAAAACGTAAAAATGTAAAAATCGTTAATGCTTGGGAGAGTCAACACAAGCGTTTGGGAGCACGAGCTCTTATAGCAAAACCTAATTTTCATAGTTCAACACATTTTACCGATAATATGATTGCAATTCAAATGAGTGTGGATAGCGTAACATTTAATAAACCTATATATTTAGGGTTTTCAGTTCTAGAACTATCTAAATATAAAATGTATGACTTTCACTATCAGTATATGCAGGCAAAGTTTAATGAAAATTTAAAACTAAATTATATGGATACTGATTCTTTAATTTACACAATAAGAACAAATGATTTTTATAAAGATATTTACAATGATCTTCATCTAAACTTTGATACATCAGACTATTCAATTAATAATGTTTTCAATTTCCCCTTGCAAAACAAAAAAGTCTTGGGAATGATGAAAGATGAGAATAATGGCCATGTAATGTTAGAATTTATTGGACTTCGATCAAAAGTATATTCAATAGCTGTTGACGATAAACAAGAAATCAAAAAAGCTAAAGGTGTAAAAAACTCTGCTTTAAAAAAACTAACTATAAATGATTATCGTAACTGTTTGATAGATAAAACCATATATCACGATAAAATGTATATATTTAAATCTATCCTACATGAAATTTATACACAACAAATATCAAAAGTTGTATTAAGTTATGATGATGATAAACGTTATATAAGAGAAGATGATATTAATACCTATGCTTGGGGACATTTCAAAATAAACAAAAATTGAAATTTTAATAAAGTCTAATTCATATAAAACAAAAATACATACTTCAATATGAGATTTATTCTTTTTAAACTAGATATTTTTTATTATATTATAAAATGTTCAAACAAATTAATAAATAAAATATATATGTACATAAATACAAAAAGAGTATTGTTTTTGGTTTTTTTATTTCTTATCAACTTTGTTGTGTATGGTTAGTATCAAGCTTTTGTATTCAAACAACTTAATTAAATCAACTGTTTCAAACGCACATTCATTCATATCAGCGAAAAAAAAAAACCACAACAGAACTTTTAAAAACAGAACAACAAAATAGGGTGGTACTTACATCATCGTTGTTAGTTTTCTCATACAAAATTAGTATACAAATCCTAACCAACCCCACCCAAAACCCGACCAAATCCCGCCCAAACCCCGACCAAATCCCGACCAACTCCCGCTCAAACCCCGACCAAACTCAACCAAGCCAAACCAAGTCGTACCAACCCATTACTCACACACAATTTCAAAAACTTCCAGTAAGTACCACCCTATTTTAAACACACATTCAACTGACCAGTGTTGCCAAGTATGCATTACACAGATTTTCATCGTTCATGCCATACAAAATTAGTATAAATTTTTTGCTCCCTGCTCTGTTTCCAGAACTGTCTTATACACCCTACTCTTTTACGCTGTAAAAAATTACATAATTTTAAATCAAAAATTTCAAAACTTAATGTATCAAAATAAATCTTTTGCTGCTTGTTGGCAAGTGTAATATTGAAATAATGTTTTAATAACTGGCAAGCATTATTTTAAGGATTCCCTAAATACACATTAGCGCAACGTTACTGCTGCTTTTACTTTTTCAAACAGTTTTTAGCAAATTTTTTCGTTTTACTTTTTGTTGGTTTTTTTTTTTTGAATCATAATCATGTTGAAAGGAACAAAAATCATTATTGCATCTAAAAATGAATCCAGACTTGTGCTGAATGAAAACAAACAATGGCGAAAATAAAAATATTTCTCATATCAGTTTCCTTTCGGTTTGAATTATGAATCCCTTTTGACTCATTTCGCATTTAATGTTTTTTTTTTTTTTTGATTTTCTTGGAATTCCTTTTTGTTACTTTTGCTATTGAGGTAGTCAGTTCATTTCTTCTCGATACTTCAACACATTGTAGTATTTTTTTTCAACAGTTTAATGATTTTTTTTTTTTGAATTCATGCTTGTTTCTCTGGTACAAATCACTTTTTATAGAAAAATTATACGATTTCATTTGTTCTAAAAAAACATACATATATAAACATACGTGGTGTATTCAAAAAGTATCGCGAAATGTGTGTTTTTTTTTCAAAAATTATTTATTTATTCATGAATATCTATTTTATCCCCTTCAAAGTAATCCCTCTCAGATATAATTCACTTATGCCAATGTTTTTTCCAATCTTCGAAGCACTTCAAAAAATCATTATTTTTTATCTTGTTCAGCTCCTCCTTCGATGCCGTCTTTATCTCGTCAATCATAGCGTAGCGTTGTCCTTTCATGGCCCTCTTCAGTTTTGGGAACAACAAAAAGTCAACGGGCGCCAAATCTGGGGAATATGGTGGCTGCGGCATCATTAGTGGGTTGTTTTTGGCCAAAAAGTCGCGTGCAAGCAACGATGTGTGAGCAGGGGCGTTATCGTGGTGCAAAAGCCAATTTTTGTTCTTCCACAAATCCGGGCGTTTCTGGCGGATTGCTTTGCGCAAATTGCGCTTAACTTGCAGGTAATATTCCTTATTGACCGTTCTACCCTGTGGCAAGAACTCATAATGCACCACGCCCCTGCAATCGAAGAAAACTGAAAGCAAAACGTTCACATTCGACCGAACTTAGTGCGCTTTTTTCGGTCTTGGTTGATGATTTAGCTTTGGTTTCCACGTTATAATCATAAACCCACGACTCGTCACCAGTTATGAACCCCTGGAGCAAATTTGGGTCGTCACGGACAGAGTCTAACAGCTCATTAGCAATGTTCATGCGATGCTGTTTTTGGTCGAAATTGAGCAGTTTTGGTACGAATTTCGCGGCGACCCGTCTCATGCCCAAATCATTGACAAAAATCGAATGGCACGAGCCAATCAATATGTCTAGGTCCTCAGCAACTTCTCTAATGGTGATTTGACGATTGGCCAATACAATTTTCTTCACTTCATCAATTTTTTCGTCTGTTGTTGAAGTGCTCAGGCGTCCAGCACGCTCTTCGTCGTTCACATCTTTTCGGCCTTCTGAGAATATTTTGTATCACGGATAAACGTTGCTGCGGTCCAAGGTAGCTTCTTCGTATGCCACAGTCAACATTTGGAATGCATCCGCGCACTTAATTTTTTTTTTCACACAAAATTTGATACAGGTTCTTTGTTCCATTTTTTTTAATAAGTAAAAATCGAAGACAAGCCAAAACACGTGCAAGCAAAGCAGCTGTCAACAATTAACTGACCATTCAAATTGGCGAAATTTCAAAATTCGCGATACGTTTTGAACAAACCTCGGACAAGTGTGTATTTGATACTTTGCAGCAATGATAAAGCAAATATTTTGCTTAGAAAGTGTTAACTATTTTTGGAATGATAACATCCTAGTACCCACAAGAGATTATTACAGCCTTTAAGAGAATTGAAGCGTGACATTTTTTTTAAGTGAAAATTTAACATTTGAATTTTTTCCCGCTAAAATTGGAATTGGACACAAAGTGGACTACTACTGTACGCTGTTAATTTGTACATTATGAGATTCTAGAGCGTATGAGTCATATTAAATGTGAGACTTCTGCATTACTCATACGTTGCAATTCGCTTAAAGTTTCCAGTAAATATCACTCATACGCAACACCGAATTTCATTACCTTCAATCCATATGCACAATATGCAAACTTTTACAAAAGAGCTTTTGTGCTTTCACACCGACGAGAGCACAACAGCCAACAGGATATCGCTGACAACAATTCTTCCTCTTAATTTGCAAAGAAATAAGAAGAAAACTATAAGCTTTCAAAGCTGTTTACCTCAAACGCAATTGTCAGGGTATGTATGTATGTGTGTTTGGACGTCGCTGCCTTGAATATTCATTAAAATCAATGCAATAGTATTATCTATATATAAAAAAAAATGCATTTTAAATTCTAACATAATATCTTAACAATTTTAGAAATTTATTCTCTATTTGAACATTATTTGAAAGCTAAATTGACAGCAAAGGTTTTTCTGAACTGGTCACTCCACTGACAGCGCACATAAAATGTGCTAAACGTACTAATTTGTTAAAAGAAACAATACTGCAAGCACGAATGCCAGATTATTTGTGTGCAAATGTGTCGGCAGTTACGTTATCAAATAAGTATTCCGAGAAAGTGCAATAATCTCATGTTGAATTTTATAGAATATTCTACAATGTACAGTATGCAAGCGTACCAACCAACCAGCAACGTACATGTCATTATCTGCGATTGTAGTCAAGGTTTCAAGTTATTATACAAACTTGTTTCTCTGAGAAAGCATTACAATAAATAATGCAATGCTTTGTGTGTGTGTGTGTGTGTGTGAGTTTATTGATAATTAAGTCTGTTAGATAAAATATCATGATTTAGTTTAATGGGGTTTTTAGCTTTTCCACACAAAACCATTAGACTAGTTTAGGCATTTAACTAAAAGAACTACTTTTTCTACTGACAGCTGTCATGATATTATATATATATTTACGAGTAATTATTTAAATGTAGAAACTTAAAAGCAGAATTAAATTTTGCCCAAAGCATGTTTTTTATATTAAAATTGCAACACTTATTCTAACATTACATTTTTTAAGTGTTTTGTTTGTCTTTTATTCCCACTTCTTCATATTAATGTCTATGTATGTTTCATTGAATGTCTGCATGTCTCTAAATTGAATTCTTACAAATTTATATCTGTAATGCATGTATTTATTACGCTTAAGTCATGATTAATTGAAATCCAATAAATTTTGTTTTAAAGGGAATCTAATAATAATAAAGTTTATCCTGACATTTGTCAAAACTTTTTTTTAAGCAAATACACCAGATAAGGAATAAGTAAATTGTAATGGAGTAAAATAAAACAAAAATTTATTAAGAAAGAAGAGTTTAAATGGGTAATTAATTTGTCGTGACATCAAAATAATCTCTAAAATATATACATTTACATTTTAAGGCGTTCGGAGTTTCTTTTCTTCTTTCATTATCTTTGTTTTTATAAACAGAAATTTTTTGTTGTCTTATGCTTGCATAACTTCAGGCTTTTAAATATTTTATATATGTATGTATAGACAGTGACGTTATGCCAATGTCTGGAGGGAATTTTAAGGAAAATAAAATATTAGTAAAGATAATTATTGTTATTTTTTAAGCTCAGAAAATTAATGCAAATAGAAAGTACTAATTAAACAAAAATCATTGATTTCAATTAAATTGTTTATTTTTAGGCATTTTAGCTTGTTTTGTTGGTTAATTTTTCTGATTTTTTATAAAAATCAGAAAAATCTAAAAATAAAAATTTATTATTTTTTTCTTCTTAAATATAAAATATATTTAATTTATAGGGAACAAAATAATTAGTTAGATTAACATACTTTTACATACCAAAAACAAATTAAAATTTTCCAACCCTGAAATTATTTTAAATTTTCTGATTTTTTATATAAATTTCTTTCTTTCTGAAATATAAAATCATAAATATAGGGTGTTTTTTTAGAGGTATAGAACTTCGAATTGAAATAAAACACAAGAAAATCGTTTTAATGTCCATCAATTTGGCTTTATTGGAAGGATAATTTTATGCCATTAACGTTTAAATATGATTTCGGGCATGTGGCCGCCGCGGCTGGCTCGAATAAAGCCAATTCTACAGGTCCAATTTTCAACCACTTTTTCGAGCATATGGGGCCGTATGTTGGCAATAACGCCACGAATGTTGGCTTCCAAGTCCCCTAACGTTTCTGGTTTGTTGGCGTAGACGAGCGACTTCACATATCCCCAAAGAATATAATCCAATGGTGTCAAATCACACGATCTTGGTGGCCAATTGACAGGTTATCCATGGTTAACCGAATTAATTGCTCTGATGGACGATTATGTCGACCATAAAATGGACGGAGCTTGCGGTAAACTTCGCGAACTGAACCATTATTTTCGAAATAAATTTGCACGATTTGCAAGCGTTGTTCTTTTGTCAACCTGTTCATGATGAAATGGCAAACCAAACTAAATATTAATCACTTGACAGCTGACAAAATGTGATGCCAACTTAAAGTTCTATACCTCAATAAAAAACACCCTTTATGTTTAAGAAATTAGTTAGAGTAGGTTACTTTTATATACCAAAAACAAATTAAAAATTTCCAACCCTGAAATTGTTTTTTTATTTTTTTTTTATATTTTTAATATCAATTTTGTTTTTTACTAAAATACAAGATTTATTTGATTTTTATATAATATATGTATGTATTTTATATTTTTACTTTTTTACTTTTACAATTTAAATTTTCCAGCTCTGAAACCGTCTTTTCGATTTTGCTGATTTTAAATATTAATCGTTTTTGGACTATTTCTGACATACGAGTAATGGTCTAAGCCTGAAGTCTCCAGCTTTTCTGGGAAACAAAACGAAAAACCGATTCAACGTACAGACAGACGGACGCAGAGACAGGTGAACAGGCGGTCAGAGCCGGACAATGCTTGTTCACCTTCCGTATTTATAAGGACCCGAAATATATATACTTTATGGAATGCATATGAATATTGTGGAAATTATATTCGGAATGACAAACTATTCTTGTTTAAAAAAAAATTTTGTCGATAATTTACAAACTTAAGGAGGTACTTAAATTTGTTCAGGTAATATTTATTATATTTTTTATATACTATTACTCATTTACTGCATGAGGACTAACTTTATTTAACATGTGTATGATCGAAGACTTTATTTGTAAGCAAAACATTTGCCACAACACAAAAACCACAAAGAAAACAAAAAGTGCTGCATAACCTTTTAAGCTGTGCTGGAATAAGAAATACAAATTTCTCCTAATACACACACCTGCACAAACACACACACGCACACACACACATACTTACATTGTTAATTTACGCTTCAGCTAATGTTAGTTAGAAAACTTGTAAACTTTTAATCATTAGGACGAAGCAGGAGCAAAAGGAGTAGATGTAATCGGTAAATATTTGCTGTATGTATAATTTAAGTTTTGTAATCGATACTTTATTAAGATATTGAGCCCTTCAACTACTTACCTTTTTAATGGTTTTAAGTGCTGGCTTATCCCCTGCTTATGGCTGAGTTTGTTGTTTTTCTTGCTTAACTTTCTTACGGTTGTAGTCAACCGAAAATATTGTGGGTTAGAAAAACAAAAATAACTTTGGTAAAATAAACTTGCCTTGTTGCTATTACTTAATTTTTATTTGTTTGCTTTACCCGTTGCTATTATTGTTATTTTCTGGCTAAACCTTAAGTTAGTGGTGGAATTTTTGGTTTTTTTTTTGACTGACTAAAGTATTATTTACCACTGGCTAAAAGGCTAAATGTCTTACTCCTTTATATTCCAACTTAAAGTCAGCCAGTTTGTATTGTTATTTAGTTTGTTTTACTCAACTTTTAGTCTACATAAATTTCCAGTTAGAAAACATGACTTTTGGTAATGAATTGGCATGAATGAAGGCACAGACAGCAAACCTTAAAATGAAGCATAATACCAAGTCTTTATTAAATTGGTTTCTAGCATTACTAGTTGGCACAGTGTCTATTTCCTGCTGCTGATTCCTACTTGCTTTTGCCTTAAATTTTGGTTTATTTTTTACTCGTATCTTCCTTGACCAAAAAAAAAAAAAAAAAAGATTCTAACACATAAAACGCAAATCTCATTAAGACTTCAACTTCCTAAAGCCAAAACTGAATTATACAGTTGCAGCAAGCAAAAGCCAGCAAAAATAACCAACAAGCAAGTTTTTCTAGCCCTAAGCATACAAAACGATACTTCATTTTATCCAGCCAGATAGATTCGTCAGCTTGTAAGTTGTTTTCCGCATTAAACATGTTTTCCTCTTTATCGCACGAAAAATATCAAATTGCCACACCAACGTTAGTGTGAAAGTGTTAAAGAAAAAAAAAGAAGTTTTGTTAACAAAAAAAAAAAACTAAAGAAATAGAGCCGCGCAACGAGTTTTGCATGATGACCTAAAGGCTTAAATTTGGTGCAAAAGAAAAAAAATATAGAAAATCACGGGGTGAATAAAATTTAATTGAAAAACTAATTAATCGAGTTAAATTTGAAAGATATATTATTCTAGGCAAAATTCAAAAAGGCGTACCTATCAGAAATATTTAATATAGAGTTTTTAATTGATTATTATGAAGGTCATTAAACTAGATGTCTTCTGTAAACAAAAATTACGCTTGCTTTTATTAACAAAAAAAAAAAAAAAACAAACCCAAGCCCAGCCAGTTTTTTGCTTCTGCTGTAAAATTATGTTTTTTTTTAGTTTTGCCTTTTCGCATTTCAACTAACGATTTGTATATGTATATGTATTAGGGTAGCTCATTTTTTATTGCATAAAAACTCAACACGATTTTTAAAGTAATCAATATTTTAACGATTCAGTAAAATATTAATTTTAAGCAAAGCTGCGATGAAAATTGTTTATGCAAATTTTTACAATAAAAAAAAACACTTTCGCAGTCACTCTTTTCACAAAATGTACGAAAAATTTATAAAAAAAAAAAATTTTTAGATAAAAATCTTTTACAATATTTTTTTCTTTGTTAAACATAAAATTTCAAATACACTAAAAAAAATTTAAAAGTAATTTATTTTTTTGCGAAAATTACAAAAATCTTTTTTCATTGAAACAATAGACTTTAATTCAAAATCTTAAAGAAATTTTTAAAATATTAACACTATATTTCCTACTGAAAAAACGTAATTTTTTGCAGAAATGTTTAAGTATAAATATAATTTTTTATGATTATTTTACACCATCTAAAAAATTTATAAATACTTCTTTTAAATAATTTGCTGACGTATTATATAAAATGTCAGTGAAAAACTAAATTAAATCAAGGTCAGAAACTTTTTTTATTTAAAATTTGTTTTTTTCATTTTCTTATACGCTTTTCAAAAAAAAAAAAAAATATAAATCGTGATACGTATTTAAATTTAATTAAACTACAATGATTTTTAATGAAGAAAAATGTTTAAACGGCTTAAGTTCAGTATTTTTAATTCTTATTGAATGAAGAAGAAAAATTAAATTAAACTTTAGCTGTGCCTTTACACACTCCATTAGCACCCATGTCCATTAATTTTTCTTGATTAAAACTAGAAATCTTAAAGAAAAGTTCGGATTTGTACTAATTATGAGCTTCCAAAAGTAATATCGGGGGAAAAATTAGATTGCCCGCTTCACAAATAATGCCCCTACTACGACCTGCGTGTGTGCAAAAACAACAGGGGATCTACGTGTCGCCCCAGAATAGTGTTGCTCTACAGACCATTCTTAAAAAAAATGAGTTAGGTATGGAATATATACACAGAAAAAAGTATTCACCAATTAATGTTTTCAATTAATAATTTAATTGATTCAATTAAATTTTTAATTGTATTAATTAATTTGAGTGGAAAAACTTAATTGATATTATCAAATTGTTTATAGGTGAAAATTTAATTAATTTTTTAATTAATATTACAAATATTTTAATTAATATTACAAACTCTTTTATATTACTTTTTTGTGTGTATATATTTTGAATACCCTTTTTCTGAATCAAAAACGTGTTTCACGAATCTGTATCAAAAACGCGTTTTAATATGGGTTCTGAGACATTAAGCGTTCATTTTGCTTCATATCCACTATCTTTAGGTCTAATAAGCATTGTTTTGCTGTACACGCCACTGTTTGGCGATTAAGTCAAATTCTTCATACAAAAATGTACAAAGTAATGTTAATTCTTGTTTTGCTTCATTTCTATAAGAAATTTATAATAAAAAAAAGAAGGAGTGCCGTAAGAAAAATTCAACGGCGACTACATATTTTAATATAAGCTTATGAAACATTAAAATAAAATAAAAGAAACCTTAATTATGCATGTTGGAGTGTAACAGAAATCATTTAATTTAATTCTTTATATTAAATACACTTCAATTACTTGTTTTTCTTGTCAAAGTGTGTAAGCAGATCGATAGTTAAAAATATTACGGTGGCGGCTTCTTGGTCGGCGCACAGTGTTGCGAAACCGGAATTTTTTGGAAATCATATTGCCTAAACTGTAATTTTAATTGTATCGATGAGAAACTTCTACAGATTGGTCAGAATGAAATCCCAAACAGAATGAGTGAAAAAAAATTTACACCGAAAAAAATTGTTGGGTCAAATTTTCAACAAAAAACAAAAATAAAAAAAAAAATTGTTCGAAAAATTTAAAAAAAAATTTATTTTAATTCTTCTTTTATTTCTGATAAATACCCTATGATTAGTTTTTAAAATAAATTATAGGGTGGTCCGAACAAGAATTATAAACGTCAAATTTTCATGATTTTTCGATATTTGTTGAATAACTCTGAAATTTTATATAAAACCAAAATCTATTTCATTTCTTATTTGAAAGGTGGCAATAAAAGGTTTACTTTGATACCGGTTTGAAGTCAATAGCTTCAGTTTTAAGAGAGTTATGCTCATTTTTGTGGAGTGCTAGAATAGATGTAGAATAAAAAAAAAACTTTGAAGATACTATTTTATAACACAGGCCTATTTTATTGCATTCTACAGAAAAATTACAAATTATCAGTCATCTACCAATAAGTTCATTGCTTCCTCTGATAATTCCAGGTGTTTCTTCTCCTTCAGTATTCTCCTACTTGTGATTGCGGGATCAGAATTGGCGAGCAGATAATGTAATATGTCTTCACAATTGTCTTTTCTTGATGTTTTCCTCGCATGGTAAAGCCTTAAGTTTCTGAAGTCCTTGTTTCCTGCTTTCTCACAGCATAATGTAAATTCCTTAGGTTCGGGTTTTCGTTTTGAAGTAGTTGGATGATTTCCAACTTCAATATAGCCCTCTTGAATCCAGTCCGTAGCTCCAAGCCGTTCATACATCCTGTTAAACTCTTGAAGACGTGCATTGTACTTATTGACGAACTTTTTCAATTTATCTTTTATGTTTGGAAATGTTAAACTACTTTTCACTCCATGCTCATGATCAAGCAATTCCAAAACATCCTCCACGTTTCTAGTTTTACTCTGTTGCATCCTGATAGGAAATTTTAATGTATTCCATAATTCTTGACTGTCAAAATTATAATGGAAACCACAGTGAACTTCATTGCACTTTTATATGCATAGTGGAGAAAGATAACGACGTAAAGGCCGCATTCCACCATAAAAACAAAGGGGGAGAGAGAGAGCGAAAGAGACAGAATAAAATAGTAAGACAACAGAGAGAGAGAAAGGTACCACCACAAGCTAAAAGAAAACATTGTATAAAGACGGACACACACGCGGACTAATTAGTGACAAAAAAGAAAACACTGAAGATGGCGATTAGCCGAAACCGGTCTGAAAATAATAAAAATTTGACGTGGGATGACGGAAAGTCACCCGAAAACCAATATGATTAAATTATTCAATAAGTGATTCCGAGAATTTCCGTTCTATTTCTATGGAATAAATACTGAGAGTGATATACTAAAATCGCTGTAACTCCCAGGAGGGCAGGTATGGGCAGCTGATTTTTTCACAGTTCGTTGAAAACAAATTATGTAACATTTCTGTAGTGGTTTGGAACTGGATCTCTCTGGGACTTTTTAGATATTGCTTACCTAACCCAAATTTTAAGGAAAAATTGACCTTTAGTCGGGGTTTCGCTCTAAAAAAGGTGCATATGAAAATGTCTCAAACAACATTCCTTTTTTTTACAGAAGATACTTGTCCGAAGGCAGATTTTTTTTCCGAATCAAAATATCTGTCACCAAAATCAAATGAGATCATTTGGAATACAGCCCTGAAATCCCCTCTTTTCGTGAAAATTTTGTATATTTGATTTCTAAAATCAATTAGAAATCAACGGGCCAACATAAAAATAAGCTTTATGTGTTTTTTGTTTACTTGGAATGTCTGTGACAAAATTGCATCATTAGAAACACTGAAAAAAATAATCGGAAAAAAGTTACTTTTCCACTAGCCGCAACACAGTGCGGCGTTAAAAGATCGACTTATTTCGCTGGACAGCAAGAAAAGTAACCAAAACAACAAAATACGTATGGAGTACAAAAAGCTAATTTTTGCAAATAAATTAAGAAAAGTAATGTATGCGGCACATAACGTATTTTTACTTTAACACTAAAGTAATATTAACTTTTAACTTTATTGATGAAATTTTACAAAAATTTACATTTTTCTTGAAAACATGTGTCGAAAGCAGTAAAGCAAATGCAAACAAAATCCTTTGGATATATTTTGAGAAAACTTCATGTAAACCTTCTTTGTCGTTTTTTTTTTTTCTTCATTCCAATATTTGTGGCGTATGGGCTAAACCAATTCTGAGGCGACGTAGTCTGTAATTCGAAACGCAAACAAATGCTTTTGAATAGTAATGTTAATATCATATAGAAATTCGAAAGCATTTTCCTTCGTTTCGACACACAGAGTAGAGGCCCAGTTCTTATATTGTGCTTTAAATTTATGTAAAAAGAATGAGTTCGAGACCATTGTGCATGACTTAAAATGAATTTAACTTTTTATACTTATCAACTTATTCAAGTTGTATTGATATTTCTCCCTAATATTTACACATACATATGTATACATTCACACATATCGTCGCTGTTTTAACTAGCTGACCTAACTGACATTTTTTTGAAAAATGAGTTAAGTCCTTTACTAGACACTACTAGACTTAAAACACCTGGCCTACAATTTTCATGACTGTAAGCATTACTGTTGTGCCTATATAAGTTAAAAGATTTCAGACGCAGCCATAAGAATGTTAAATTGTTAAAATGTTAGTAAGGTCAGTTAGTTAAATAAGCGACGATATTTATATAGATATATACATACATATTCGTATATGGATACATACAAGGTGGGCCAAAAGAAGTCATTCGTTGTTTGTTTGGCTCTCATTTTTTTTTTCGAAATGAAAAACTTCTATTCTGTTTCTGAACCTTTAGAATTTTATTGGTCAAGTCGAGAAGATGATATCGGCCAAATGGGTACCGTCACAATTAATTGCTAAACGGGCTCGTTTTTTGGCATTTTTCTTCACTTCGGCGAGAACTTCGGGCGACAGATTCTTGCACTCGTGTCGACTGTTATTCTTGAGGGCTTTCACTGTCTCAGGCTTGTTCACGTAAACACAGGACTTTAAAAAACCCCACAAAAAAAGTCTGAAACGGTTAAATCGGGCGATATTGCGGGCCAGTGTAAACCGCCAAAACGAGAGATGAAGCGACCCGGAAAAAATAGACACGATTATTACGCGTTCTTGGGGAGTGTATCGCTTCATGGCTTGTTCACTTGTATTCTACATCTGTCTAGTTCACAAGTGTCAAGAGAGATTTGACATTGGTGATTTCTTTTAGCCCACCTGTTACATATAAACTCGCCTTAAAATAAAATGTTTTAAGTGAATTTTGCATAACGAGCAGGCCTAACCACAACTTTTAAGTGCTTAATAGTCCAACATGAGATTGGTTATAAGAAAAAGTCCTTTAAAAAAAAAATAAATAAATAAAAATAAAGACAAATGGTATCAGCTAAAACAGTTTTAAATTAAAGTATCTTACAAAAAGGACTTCCAAACTGTGGAAGTTAATAGTGGCCATTTTGTTGAAGCTACATCTCTCTAAATGGCTGTCATTTAATCAGCCTGTATTGCCAAATCAGCGTGGTCGAATAAAGAGTTCAACAAGGCAGGCAACGGTGCTTGCGCCTCCCTCCGGGTCATTTACTACCAACTTCTTTTGGCCAGATTGTGTGATATGAACTCCAACGGTTTAAGGTTTCAACAAGATGGCGCTTTGTGTGCCATATGAAACATTGATTATTTTGCTAGAGCAACTTGAGGACTTGTGTTTTATTTAACTTTGAAGATAGGAAGCGCTTAATGTAAGACACTTTTTCTATTAAATTTCGCCTTCTGTTGCACAAAGTCTTCTTTGAAAACTTTGCAATTTTTTCAAATTCTTTTTAGTTATTTGTAGCCTCTAATGGCAAGTGCATGTTTTAGATTTCCAATGTTTCTAATGTTATTTGGCCGTGGTTTGTGCATTTCAAAAGTTTACATTCTTTTTAACTTGTTATTTTTCTTTAACGTTTTTTTTTTAATTATTTTTTTCCATTTTAGTTTATTTCATTTCTAATTTTAATTTAAGTATGGCCCAAAATCATCAGTTGGGTGTGTTGGAAGTGCGACAGTTGTGATACACCAGCACCAGCACCAAGACACTCTTATTAATGTATGTACATATGTATATATCTGTGTGTGTATATGTGTTTGGTGCATTCTTGCCATGTAATGTGCCGATACTTTGTAAGTCTGTGTTTGTGTTATACCACAGTTTAGCGTAAACGAGCAAGATAAGTGCTAATTTCTGTTATGTTTCATATTATCATGAGCAAATCAAACATATGTATGTTTGTTTGAAGAATTCTACAAGTATTTGTAGCAGGGACCGTAACGGTTATAATTTTTATTTTAAAAATTACTTTTTAATCGTTATTTTGTGACTTTTATTTATTCCTCACAAAATAACAGTTATTTTGTGACTTTTATTTATTCCTCACAAAATAAGAGTTATTTTGTGATTTTTATTTATTCCTCACAAAATAACAGTTATTTTTTGATTTTTATTTATTCCTCAGAAAATAAGAGTTATTTTTTGATTTTTATTTATTCCTCAGAAAATAAAAGTCATTTTTAAACTAATAACTGCCAGTTCATAGAAGTCAAGTAAAAATTCTTCATAATTAACACATAAGAGTTATCAGCTTGATAAATGAAACTTGATAAATGAAAGAAAAATGAAATGTCATATGGGCTTTAGCGAATAAAATAAAAACTTCGGCCCATTGGGTGGTCTAATGTACGTGAATTTAATCAATTTTACGTGAAGAATGATGCAACGCAAAAGTCTTCTGACTTACCATCATCTTCAAACGCTGAAACACCAGATGCATTACCGTCGTCTGAAGACACAAACACGTGTTCATTATTAAACGAGTTCTTAAACTCTATTGAAGTAAATTCAGAGGATGAAGACTCAGATGGTGATCTGGAGGAGGAAATGAAAAGGGCGATAAGCGAAATAGATAATTACAATCCTAAGCCCATTGACGTGGATGCAGATGTAATGAAATATTGGGAGGAAAAAAAATATATATATCTATACCTGTACAGATTGGCACAGGTTTTGCATAGCACGCCAGCAACACAAGTCTCTGTAGAAAGAGCATTTTCTGCTCTAAAATTAATATTAACAGATTTAAGATCGAATTTATCGCCAGAGTCCATGCAAAAACTCTTATTTGTTAAATTAAATTAATTAATAAACAGATTTTAAAAATGACTTTTATTTTCTGAGGAATAAATAAAAATCAAGAAATAACTCTTATTTTGTGAGGAATAAATAAAAATCACAAAATAACTGTTATTTTGTGAGGAATAAATAAAAGTCACAAAATAACTCTTATTTTGTGAGGAATAAATAAAAATCAAGAAATAACTCTTATTTTGTGAGGAATAAATAAAAATTAAAAAAATAAAAGTCATTGCATCTATAGGTAGTCCATGTAACATGGAGTATTGTGGTATATTCCTTGTGCCAGTAGCACTTCTCTATTATTGTGATTTTTTCAGTTTAAATTTGGAAAATAATCGTTATTTGCGATCCCTGATTTGTAGATATTTGATTTTAGCAAATATTTGTAAGTTGTTGCTTGTTTTGTGAGTGTAATTTTCTTAAGCACTTCTTTTTGTTCAAATATTTCCACACGTCATTAGGACAATTTTAGCTTATTCCTGGTCTTTAGTTATTGTATTTTCTCTGGCATTAAAACCAATACAATATTAAAAAGAGTAAAAGAAGTATGTATATAATGGATTTACAATTTCTTTGTGTATTTTGAGGTTTATTTTTATTTTGTAGCCTTCTTTATAACTTTTTTATTTGTTGCTGGCAAATTGCTTGAAAAATGCCATAATAAACTAAGTAAACATGAATTAGGTTTTATTTGAATTTATTATTTACACACGTACATACATATCGTTAGCTGAAATGCAAAATCATGTAACTACACTCTTGTAAATTTTATGGGAGAGCGAAAAATTCTAAATAAAATTATTCAAGAAACTGAAGTAAAATTTTTTATTTTAATTTTTAATTAATTAATTAATTAAAAATGCGATTTTGATTTTTTTCTTAGTTGCATGGTTTTGCATTTCAGTTGACGATATGTAAGCTAGAATTTCTACATTAAAGCTGGGACCGTGAGTAAGTTTTCACCCACGAGCAAAATACTGATGCTCATGTTTGTTAAAACAACGCGAGTACTTTGAACTTTTAACTCAAATGAAGGCTTGTCTGGGTAAAGGAATAATTGCCTTATTTCCGTTCCCAATTCAACTCGATATGGTCACTTATCTCTTATGATCATTAAGTTCACTGCACAAGTTAATTAATTATAAATTTTCAGCATATTTTTCGCTTAACATACTTCAAAGATTTTAAATTTTTAAAACAAGTACTTGCCATAGATACAAACGTATTCAAAGAAGCTTTAATCTCAGCCATAACTCGTGGTACATTTAAAGAATTTTGTCTCACCCGCTGAGATAGCAAGTACTCACGAGCATCCTTGTTCATAAACAAATATGATGTAGCGTGGAAACTTTTTTTTTTTTTGTGAACTATATTCATTCCTGACGTACGTACATAAAGACAGTAGAGCATAGAATTTTACATTTAATTTTTTTTTATAATTTAGACCTTAACATGCAAGTGAAGAGATTACAATGTATAAAGAGACATACTCTTTAGAGTTCCGTACACCAAAGGTGAAAAAAGCCTTCTGTCTGTCTGTTTGTCACAGGCAGTTTTCTCAAGAGCCGTAAGAGCTACTGACCTGAAATTTTCATAGAATATGGGATTCCTAAAGCGAGCAAACGAAACATGCGGAAATTCTAATGTAGTATACCGAAATATTCAAAGTTAGTGTGTTTTTACGCAGACTCGCCAGTTAACACTGACATTTACAAAGTAAACATTAAAAGGTATTCTATCAGTTCATGTAATTTTGACAACATGCTGTGCTTTGGAAGCCGTAGAAGGAAAATTCCTAAAATTTTAAAAATTAAAAAAAAGCGCTTAGAAGAAAAATATCACCAAAAATGAAATAAATCGCTTAAACGTATAAAAACCGATCGCCAAACAGCTAAAAAAATCGCCAATAACAGAAAAGAAATCACCAAAAATCGCTAAAACTAAAGAGAACTGAAAAAATCGCCAAAATGAAAAAAGGGCCATAACAAAAAAATAAAAAATAAAAAAAAAATAGCGAAAACACAATAAATCGAAAAAAACTCCAAAATTGAAAAAGCGTTAATACCAAAAAATCGCAAAATCTGAAAAAATCGCCTAAACGAAAAAAGCACCAAAACTAAAAAAATCGCTAACCAAAAAAAAATTTTTTTGTAAAAACAAACAAAAAAAAAAATATTCCAAAAACCGTAAAAAGTCAATAAATTAAGAAAGACCAACAAACAACTAAGAAAAACATCAAAACGATAAAAGGGCCAAAACAAAAAAATCTCGAAAAAACGCCCAAAACCGAAAAAAAGCTAAAACGAAAATAAAACCCAAAAAAATCGCTAGACTAAAAAGATGTTTTGTAAAAAAAATATTTTAAAAACCGTAAAAAATCGCTAAATTAAAGAACAACGCCAAAACTAAAAAAGCGTCAATACTGAAATAGTCCCCAAAAATTAAAAAAAAATCTTCTAAAACCGAAAAAAATTGCCAAAAAGAAGCAAGCGCCAAAACTAAAAGTTAGTCGGTGTAACTAAGGATAATGTTAAAAACGAAAAACAAAAACAACAGGCAAGATAATCGATTAAATAGACTAAAGTTCGTATAGTATTATATACAAGTGTAGTGTCCGTAAGGAAACATTTGTGTGCTAGTCAAAGTACATGCCACTTTACAGAATTTATTTATATATAGATATTTATATGTAATTAATAATGTTTGTGGCTTATTTTCTACTGCCTTATTCATAATTCGGTAAAATATATTTTATTAAAAATACATTGAAATTAATTATTGAGGGGTGAGGGGTGAGCGGTTAGCTGGATCCAGATTTAAATAAATTATAATTTGGCATTATTGTTGTGTTAAAAGATATGAAAAAAAATTTGTTTTGTAAATAATTTATTTAAAAAATTGTATAAGAAGCTGTTATATAACTTTATAGTTCGAAAGTATTTTTATATGAGAAACCATTCAGTAATTCAATATTTACTGTAGATCCTACAATCTTTTACGTTTTTAAAATCATTATTTGCTAATTTTATTTTATAAACTAATTTTACTATTTAACCAGTCAATATATACACACACACACACACACACACAAGTATTCATATTTGCCACAACATGCATTATGATTTTCATATCTAAAGAATTGCAAGTAATTTCCCACACATACACACACGCTCACTTATTTAATATATAAATTTAAATAGAAGCAAACAATAACAAAGCTAATAAAAACATAAACAAAATTACTTCAAAGTAAGTCAGTCGTTAGTTTGTGTATGAGTGCTTGTGTGTGTTTGTGTGTAGTTTGTTAATATTTGCTGAATTAGACTTTATTTTAAATACTTGTATTTATATGTAAATATCGTCTGCATCTATGTAGATAATTTGTGTTTATGTGCAAACAAATCTTGGCCAATGTTTGTTTTAATATATAAAATATTTTCTTAACATAAATGTAGTTAATTAAAGTATGGCATTAAAAAAATAAACGAGTACATGCATGCAAAATTGTAAAACTAAGGCGTATGATTATTGAACATTTCATACATTTAAATGTAAATCATACGCTCTGACGCTTTTTCGCTTGTAAGAAAATAACAAAAATGCTTATTAATCAGAAAGTGTATAAATTATTTGAAATTTATTTCAATATTCTTATAACACAATCTGTTTTAAACAAACAAATTGTTTGCATTTCGTGAAATTATATTTAATATAATTAAAGAAAAGTTCAAGTACCATGAAAAGTGAAAGTACTTGCTTGAAGTGCATAAAAATCTACATCAATAGACAAAAAATCAGTGTCAAACAAGTAATATTGCTTTTGTAATGACGCGCTAAAATTGAACTTTGTGAGAGAAAACTGAAAAAATAAACGGAAAAAATCTAAAAACTTTGCGAAATTGAATTCTGTTAACATCAAGTAATTTTGAAAAAGTGTTAAATTTAACCTTGAAACCATCAACTTCAAGTATTTATAAAAATGTTTTGCTTAAATTTTTTACACAAATTATTTTTGAAAATACTTTTGTTTTTAATGTTTATATTCTAAGTGCAAAAAAGTGACCATAAAGTTAGTAATTGGGCTCAATTAAGCCAAGGTTTTAGTTTAATTTTAAACGTTGAACAAATGAGCATTATTTTAAATTAAAAATAAAACATTTAAGAAATTTATTATTTGACATATTGTCAAAAGTTTATTTTAATTGAAATTTATTTGCTGGTTGTTAAGCATTATCTATATATATTTCATTGGTGCTTCGACAAATCATCAGTAGATTTCAACCACATATTTTGAACAGTCACAAACCTTATCTTATCTTATGCATAGACTTTCAAAAACCATTTGAGAATTCACAAATAATAATATTTTTGAAAATCGCAAAAGAAAAGTAAGCGTAGTAGGCTTAGAAACTTTAACAAAACCCAGCAAATAATTTATATTCGATATGAATTTTTTTTTTTAACTTAAAATTATGCTGCGCGTCATTTTGCCGCAGAATTAATAATAGACTCACGCGTTTTTTTTTATAAAAAACAACCAATTAACGAATTCCGCTAACACTTTTATTGCTTTTTTTTGTAACTGTTTTATATGCAAGTGTGTAAAGATTATGAATTTTTACGCGTGAGTCAAGCATGAGTCACGCGTGATCGTAGTTGTATTTTGATATAGTAATAACTTTAAAAAATAATGTGTGCGATTTTATATCACTTTCTTAAGCTTGTTAAAAAATAAATTTTTGGGATAATTCTTACCCAAAGACCTTCAACGACAGACAATTCATCAGCAGCGTGCGTGAATAAAAAACATCACGAACTTTTGCTTGTTTTTATTGTTGTGTTTTAAAAATTTCATGATTTTCTACTACGCGTGAGTCACGTGTTAGTCACGCACTAGTCACGTGTGAGTAACGCATGATCGTGGTTGTACTAATACATTATACTTATTTAAGAAAATAGTGTGTGTGACTTTAACCAACTTTCTAACGCTTGTTCAGAAATCATTTTTGGGATCAGTCGTATCCGAAGTCTTTCAAATGACAGACAATTCATCAGAAGCTTTGCTTGTTTTATTGTTGTTGTTGTGTTTTGTTAAGTTATGATTTTTTTAAGCGTGAGTCACGCATTAGTCAGGTGTGACTCACGCGTTGTTTTTATGAAAAACAACCACTTAAGGACTTCCGCTGATACTTTTATTGCTTTTGTTTTTGTAATTGTTTTATATGCTTTCATTACAAGTGTGCATGAGTGACGCGTGATCGTGATTGTATTTATATAAAATTATGACTTTAAAAAATAGTGTGTGTGACTTTAACCAACTTTCTAAGCCTTGTTAAAAATAAATATTTGGATACTTCGTTCGTATCCGAACTCATTCAATGACAAACAATTCATCACGAGCGTGCGTGAATGAAAAAATCAAGAACTTTTGTTTGTTTTTATTATTGCTGTTGTGTGTAACAAATGTTAGGATTTTTTAAGCGTGAGTCACGCATTAGTCACGTGTTAGTCACGCGTGATCGTGATTGTATTTATATATAATAATGATTTTAAAAAAATTGTGTGTGTAATTTTAACAAACTTTCTCAGGCTTGAAAAAAAATCTGTATGGATACTTCGCATACGAATTCATTCAATGTGAAACAATTCATCATGATCGTGCGTGAGCAAAAATATCATGCGCTTTTGCTTGTTTTTATTATTTTTGTTGTTGTGTTATACAAATGCCATGATTTTTTACGCGTGAGTCACACATTAGTCACGCGTAAGTCACGCATGAGTCACGCGTGATCGTGGTTGTATTTACATATAATAATGATTTTTAAAAAAATGTGTGTGTGTGTGATTTTAATAAAATTATCAGGCTTGATAAAAAATCTATTTTTAGATAATTCCTCAAGATATAGGAAAAATTATAATTACTTCGTATAGGGTGTACCCGTCTCCCTGCACCTATACCGTCAAAATTTTGCTAGAACATGCAATTTGTTCTAAGAGCTGCCCATATAAAATTTTGTGGCCCTTACTATTGTAGTTGTGGATATATGAAATGATTTGCGAAAAAAGGGTTGTTGGCCCCACTGTGCGCTGTCTGAGTTCAAGAAGATTAAAAATATTTTTTAATTACTTCTAGGAGATTCAAATAAATATTTTTTACTTTAATTTAGCATATTAATAAGTATACACAAAATTAAGCTTTTGTGACAACCAGCTGAAGAGGTAAAATCGCAAAGTTATTGCGAAAGGTACTCGTATCAATGGCTTCTCTGTTGAGAAATCATTCATTAACCTCGAATTATTCAAATTATTTATATATGAACTTTTTAACGACTCTTTTAGTAAACTAATTACCAAAGGAAGAAATCCTTTTGTTAATAAATTTTCCTCAGATCAGCACTCATCTGTAATTACCATGACATTTTGATGGATTTTTTTTCTCAGCTGCTTTCATTAAAACTAGTGGGGGTTTTGTTTCATAGTTTCATATAAAATATAAATTTCCTTTTGCTGCATGCTGCGTTGCATTATTTTGAAGTTTATTTCCAGCTCTTGACTCATACAGACGTTGCTAGTGCGAAAATGTTGTTTGGTTTTAATTTAAGTTAAGCATTATTTTCTAACCAACCAATTTAGAGGACAGTATTCAGTGTTAACGCTATTTTGCTCGTTGGAATTACTAGAAATTTAATTTCTATTCTTTGTAAGAGCAAAATTTGGATAACTAAGTATTGCTAATGCAAGAGGGTAAAGCACAAAGGTTCCTTGATTGCCACAACTTTATATGTATATCATATGACAAAATTAATTAAGATCTTGTTTACAACTTCTTTACTCTATGTGGCGGGTTACTTAAGTTTGGAAAAACAATTGCTCAATTCACAAGCCTGGTTGTAGCGCGAAAAGACATTTTCAAATACAACTTTAAATGACACAAGCAGGCTTATGAATTGAGCAAATATGTTTAGAGAATAATAAAATTTATCTATAAATGTAAAATAACACTATTTATTACATTTTTATCCATAAGCAAAAAGCTTAAGCACTTGAGCTTGATTTTGTAGTTTTTCATGCTTCAAGCACTATTTCCTTTTGTTTCAAAATGTGTGACTTCTTTAAGGAATCTTGTTAATTAAGCAGTCAGTCGTGTTCTTCAATTTCCAATACCTCGGTTGGAAATTCAAGTTAAACTGCTAAGCTAGAAAAATTTTAAATAAAATATGCGAAAAATAGTTTTGCTATAATTTTATTTAAATAAAACATAAAGGCGGCATTTTCTCAAATTTTAGCTTAAGTTGACTTAACCGTTTATTAATTTTTGCAACAGTGAGATTTATATTTTTACGCGTGTATAAGTATGTGTGTGTGTATTTTTGCGTCAAAAGCTTAAAGTTTTCCACATATGCTTGTTAAATGTGTATTCAGCTGTCTGGTTGAATGGATGACTGACTTTTTGTTGAGGGAATACAACCGCATTTTTTTCCCTGCATGCATCTCTTCCTTTTGTTAGAGAATTTCATAGTGCTCATTTAGGAAATTGCTTACAAGCAGAAACACTAAACAGCGCAAATAATAAAAAAAAATACCTGCATTTCGCGAAAAACTTAATTCACTTTTATTTACTATTGGTTGGGGGAAAGTATCATTTCTGTAAGACAAACTATAAAAAAAATATGAAATATAAAAAAATATACATGTATCAAAAAATATCTCATAAAAAATATTTTTAATTTTATTTAACAACCACTAAGACCGAATTTTGTTCTTGATGGGTAAATTATTCAAACTCAAGTAAAAGTTAAAAAAACTTGTTTTCGAGTCCCTGACTAGGTTTAAAGTTTTGTTGGATTATTCAAGTAAAAGAATAGGTTTTCTATATGCCAATTTTGTATATTAACTAATAGAAATGAATCAACTATTCGAGTGAACAAAAAAAATTTAAATTTTTTCGTCAACTATTCCATTAATCGGTTGAATTTAAAAAATTAACTAACAATTAATTTTGAGACTAATCAATTATATTTAATTTTAATTGAAATTTATTTGCTGGTGGCTAAGAATCTAATAAATTTCAATTAAACTAAACTTATGGAAATATGTTGGATGGTGGATTTCTTAAATGTTCAATCCTAGAATTAATCGATTAAACTTTACACATTAATCGTTATAAATTAAATAATTGAACGATTATGTAAGTGGCCGAATAAGTTTAAAATTTTGTTCGACTCTTTCATTAATCGAATTTTTACTGTATTCGATTATTCGGTGCGCAGCAGGGTTCGAGCTCAAAGTACTTCGATTCAAAATTCAAGAAAACTCATTCACTTAATACACAAAATTTACAATTGAATCAATCACCGAGTGATTGAGAGAAGAGAATACAGAATAAACGAATAAATTTAAAAGTTTGTTCGATTATTTATTTAATCGAATAAACTTTAAATATAAATCGACTAATAATCTAAATAATATGAGGTAAATAACCGACTTATAATTATTGATATTAATATTTTTTTTATCAATTGTATTTGTTATTAATTAATCGATTAAATTTTGTACACTAACTAACAGAAATTAATCGAATATTCGAGTGAACAAATAAAATTTAAATTTTTTGTTCAACTGTTGCTTTAATCGATTAAATTGCAAGTATTAACTGTTAATGTTGTGACCAATCAAATATATTTAAATTTTTTCGAGTAAACAAATAAGTTTGAAATTTTGTTCAACTGTTCGATTAATCGTTTAAGCATCGAATATTAGCAATTAATTTTTCTACTTATCAAATATCCTTAAAATTTGCTTAAATCATACAATTAATCGATTAAATTATATAAATTCAATTTCAATGTAGTTTCAATAAAAAAAATTTTTACTGAATAAGTAAAATGATAATTTGGGATTATTAGTGCGTTAAAAAATTTTAAACTTAATCGATGGAAATTAGACGATAGAAGTTAATCGATTCAATTTTATATATTAGTCGCTAGAAATTAACCGATTATGTGAGTGGTCGAGTAAGTTTAAAAATTTTCGCGACCCTTCCATTAAACGATTAAATTTAAAATATTATGAATAATTAATTATATGCAACAGTTCGATTAATCGATTATTCGAGTTTATAATTTAATTTTTTTAAGCGACTAAATGAACGTTGCGTTCATAAAAAATAGTATTTACAAAACTTGTTCTATATAATTTCATTTATTCCATGCTTTTCAATATGAATTCGAATGACTAAATTTATGCTTGTTGTATATATAAATTTTTCTAACGAAACTTTTCTAAACTGAATGGTTCTATTTGCCATAATGCGTAAAAGACTATTTGGAAGCAATAATAAAATAAATTGATTTGATTTGATTCACTCGTCCAACTTACGCCAAAAAGAATCGCAAGAGCATCATTTACGAAGGTAAAATACGATTTCGATGAATTCACAATCTTACAATGGTCGTCAGAGAGCTTAAACGTCGATTGTGGAGTAAGTCACATGGCAAAAAAAAATGTTGATATTATTTTCATAACTTTTTCCTCTCTCTACCATCAAAAGTGACGCAACTAAAATTTTGGTGTGTGAATCAATCATCAATCATCAAGAGTCAAATGAAAAAATTTTAAAGCGTAAACAACCTTGGAAAAAATTAGTTAACGTTTTCGTGACTTCACTGTATTGTAGATTTTAACATCCAATAGAAATTACGTTTTCCCATAATTTTTGGAAACGAAAAATATGTCCCCCATTTTCATTTATTTATTTTTTATTTTTTATTTGAAAGTGCACATTAATTGTATTTAAAGAAGGATTTTACTACTGCTGCTGTTTATTTGTAAATGTTGCTGTGCATGTGAGCGTGTGTATGGGTGTTTGTACATCTTTCTGCGCTGCTTTGTTAAGAAATGCATAAAAATGAAAATAAAATAAATTAAAGCCAAAATTTAATTTATTAGTTTTTAACGTACAACAAACGCTTTGTTGATTTCCCCCTTTTCCAAATGGCAGCAACAGAAAAGAAATGAAATTAACTTCGAAATAAAAGAGAACTAGCGGTACCTTCATTCACATGTATGACGTAAGCACATGCATACATACATACATATGTGTTTTTTGTATGTATGTGTGATATTTTTGCTTTTTTACTCAATTTAAAATCCGTATAAACCCGAAGAATTCGTAACATTTTCACCATCATATGGGAAATTTGCAGTTGCCATGTTACCCTGCGTTTTTCTTCTATGGTTTTTCTATTTGTGAAATTACAAAAATTCCTTGATGGAATGAAACTCTGGCAGCAAGAGCGCTAAAGCAAAGAGAAGAAAACTTGCTGCTTGCTGCAACCAACAACTACAATAAGAATAAGAAAATTGCAAAAAAAAACTTAAACTTCAAAGTGAATGCATATTTATTCTTTGTATTATCATATTATTTGTCAGTTCTTATAGTTTTTCTTTAAATATCATAGTTATCTTAAACAACAGAACAGAGGGAAGCACAATGGGTCTTTTTAGGCACAGGCTTTTCCAATAAGATTTTTGCAGCAAAAACAAAAGATTATTATTTTGAAACATATATTTTTGTTATATATAGATTTATCCTCAATGCTTACTTTTATTGAAATTTGCTGGTATAATTAAATTTTTTAATAAACCAGAAATAATTTCTTAGTCGGGCTTAAGTTCAGTAATTTCAATTCTTATTGAATGAAATATTTTTATTAATTAATGTGAGTTTCTAAAGAAGAGAGAAGAAAAATTAAATTAGACTATAAGCTGGGGGAAATAACGATATTTTTCTGTGCAGCTATTTAACGCAAATTTTTATTTTTTTTTAATAAACTTTTTTAACAAATCATTAAAAATTTTAATAGAAAATAAAATTTTAAGCAACATGTTATCTCTCTGATTCATTAAACTTATTTAAAGACTTAAAATGAAAATATTTTTAATACATTAAATTTTTCTTTGTCGTTGTCCACCTTTCGCTTAGCCGATATCCCGTAACTTAGAGAACCACACCTTACCGAACATTACCCACCTTAGAAAAAATTGAGGGACTACGTCGATGATACTGAGTTCCTCACATGAGAACAGGGTTGTCAGATTTTTTCCCAACAAATTGATTTTAAAAATCAATTTATGTAGTTTTTCTTAAAATATATTTGACAATAAATTTGTTTTTATAAGACTTTTTTAATATAAATTTTCATAAAATAATCGTTAAAAAATTAAGCACATAATCGCCCAAATTAGAAATAAAGTCGCCAAAAATTATTTCTTGTAAATTTTTCTCATCCAAATTCAAAACGCATAAATTATTATACAAGAAAAATCATCAAAATCAAATTATTTTTATTTCTTGCAGACGAGTTTTGGTAGGACTTACAATTGAAACTTTTTTTTTATATTAACAAATTTTCTTGGAATTACAAAAATTTTCAAGTTAAATTTTTTTTTAAATAGACATAAAAAACGCAACAAATTTATTTATCGCCAGAAAAATCATCATTCCGCCAAATCAAAAACTTACACGCCAAACTAGTTGAAAAAAGAAAAAAGCGTTTAAATGGAAAAAGTCGGCAAAAAAATATAAAAAAAAATATCGCAAAAAGCGAAAAAAAGTCGCCAAAGCGAAAAAACCGCCAAGACTAAAAAAATCGCTAAAACGAAAATTAGACCGAAAAATGGCTAAAACCGAAAAATCGCCAACAGGAAAAAAGCGATAAAAAAAGGTTAAACTAAAAAAAACTAAAACCGAAAAAATCGGCATAACGAAAAAAAATCGGTTAAACTAAAAACAAGAGATGGTTAAGAACCAAAAAAAAAATCCTCAAAGCGAAAGAAGCGCTAAGAGTAAAAAATCGCTTAGACTAAAACACCTCCGAAAAAATGGACTAAAAAACGAAAAAATTTCAAATCGAAAAAAATCGTTAAGACTAAAAAAACTATAACTGAAAAAATCAGCTAAACGAAAAAAAACCCTTAAACTAATAAATAATAGAAAAAAATGGATAAAACCCAAAATAACCGTCAAAGTGATGAAAAAATTGCCAAAACTAAAAAACGCTTAAACTAAAAAAACAACCGAAAAAGCGTCAACACAAAAAAAAATCGTTTAAACTAAAAAGCAAGAGATGGCTAAGAACCAAAAGAAAATCATCAAAGCGAAAGAAGCGCTAAGAGTAAAAAATCGCTTAGACTAAAACACGACCGAAGAAATGGGCTAAAAAAAGAGAAAAATCGCCAAATCGAAAAAAATCGCTGACTAAAAAAAACTATAACTGAAAAAATCAGCAAAACGAAAAAAATCGCTTAACATAATAAATAACAGAAAAAATGGATAAAAACCAAAATAATCGTCAAAGCCAAAAAAAACGCCAAAACTAAAAAACGCTTAAACTAAAAAACCAACCGAGAAAGCGTCAACACAAAAAAAATCGTTTAAACTAAAAAGCAACAAAAAAATGGGCTGAAAACCGAAAAAAATTTAAAAGCGAAAAAAGCACCGAAACTAAAAAATTCGCTTAAATTAAAAAACAACAGAAAAACGGGCTAAAACCAATAAAAAAATGGCCAATGCAAAAAAGCGCCAGAACTAAAAACAATTACTTAAGGACCAAAAAACTAAAAAAATCGCTAAAGCCGAAAAAATCGGCAAAACGAAAAAAAACGCTAAAACTAAAAACCCACACAAACATTTTTTTTTTATTTCTATATACATAAGTTAAGATATTCAACGGACAAATGTGGTGTCCGTACGGAGCCTCTCATGTGCAAGTCAAAGTCGCACTTTACTGAATTCATTTCTTGTTAATAAAGGCTGCACAAGTTTGGTAAGAAGTTGGACAGGCTGAGTATCATACCCAGGCTGGAAAAGTAAAATGGGTTAAAAAATAAAATATTAAGGACGTAATTTTGAAAAATTTTATATGAAAAAAATTTAAATTACAAAAAAGAAACACATACTAAATTTGTCAACGCTAAGCGTTGCGTTATACAAAATTAGGACCTAAATTTAAATCAACCAAAAAAAAATTTTGGTTAAATTGCACTTCAAACAACAATTTACATGAATTATAAACTTTACAATAGAAATTGGTTGGATTAACCTGCGAAGTTGGTTTTTTGCGACAAGACATATCAGGCCACGGCAGCACAAGCTGAATGGCATTTCTTAGCTTTCAAAGGAAAGAGAAATTAATAAATATTAAACCAACAAAAAAATATAGAATATCATTCGCTTTCAAAGCAGACATCACAAGCAATCGTCCCATTGTCTCACAGGTAAAGAGCTAACGAGCAAGAAATTAAATACCAAACTCTTGCATTCTTACCTAAATGAAATTAATTTTATTGTATTTCTGGCAGATGGAAAAAAACACAAACTTTCGTTTCCCATTTGTATGTGAGAGTTTATGCTTTCTTTTCTACCTCTAGCTTTTCTACCCTCAGCAAAAAATAGTGCGATTTGTTTTAACTTTGAAAGCAATTAAAAAACTTCTTAGTTTCGTTTGTTTGGTAATTTAATTACAATTTTAAGAATACACAAATACTTGCAACACACACTTGCAATTTTAACGCATGTTTAATATGCTTTTTATTTTAAATACAAATTAAAAAATTTTTCCTTTGAAACATTTGGGCGGTTTGTTGCTTGACTCTCACAAAATTAAATACTTTTGAGAGAAAAGTATAAAAGGTAAGGACGAGTAATCAGGAATATTAAATAAAAGTGCTTATGAAAATTTTAAAAATCCTTATTAAGGGTGTGTCTGTGTTTGTGTTTAAGCCACTGAAATATTTCCTTTCTGTTAATTAATTTAATTTGATTGCAATTGTATTTTTGTTTTAAGTTTACTTAAGAAGAAGTATTTTTGTGTTGCTGGGTTTGTTTTATTTTCTTTTAAGATGGCTAAAACAAACTAAAACCTGGAGAATTATATAACTAACGAAAATTCACTTATATAAATTGTAAATTGTACAAAATTACACATGTGATTATTTAAAAGAGGTGGTGTATGATCAAGATTAAGTACAAGAAGCTAAAAATACCACACCCACTCCAAATCCAGCCATGGCAACCATCTGACAGTATTAATTTCAACAAGTTTTCTTTAAAGACAGTGCGTTAAAAATTTATTCCAATATAGTCGTTCGCATAAAGCTTGAGCGTTTGTAGCACCATCTAGTGCCAGTAGGCGGAACCAGGCCTATCAAAACTTTTACCTAATGTATCTAATTTTCACAAATTTGGCTTTTTCTATAACGCAATTTCATATTCAGAGAAGGAGGGTGTGGGAACATTAAAATTTAACATAAATTATTTTATATTTTTACTTAAACAACAACACTTTGGACCACATAAATACTCAGAAATGCTTTTTGAAATTTCACTTCTAAAACACATTAAACAAATCCCTGTCGAATACAATAGAGAAATAAACACTGTTGCATAAAAGACAATTGAAAATTTAATATCTATTGTTAATTACTTTTGAAACCACATCTGTAGTTTGATTTGCCATTTAAATCTTAAACTTTATTGCCTGAAGTTCAAACTTGATAAAGCCAGGAAATTAATGTATTTTAAAATGCTTAGAAATAATGCAATATAAATTTTAATAAATTTTTTTCAGGTATTTGAACACTTTATTCTGGTATTGCATTTGTAATTTTTATTTTCCAAAGCAAAAATTCTCCATGAATACCAGTTTAAGTAAAAAATGTAATGTGCTCTATAAATGGGGGGCATTCCATTTAAAGAGGGCATAGAATAAGTGTTGAGGCTTACAATTAAAGAAATAATTTAATATATTTTTTCTTTATACTCGTATGTGTTCTAAAGGGTGATTTTTTTTAGCAAACTTTCTTTTTGGTAACTCACTGTTAACTGTTAAACATGTTCAGTTTGGTCTATAATTTAACCATGAATTGACTTGCAAAGGAACACGCTTGCAGATTATTAAATTTTATCATCAAAATTCATGCATCGGTGCACTTCTTTCATTTTATGGTCAGTTTGTCTGGAGGGGATATTCGGAATGTTGTGATTAAATTTCGCACTAAATTTACATTATTGAACATTAAACCATCAACACAGAGGACAGAGGAAAATATCGCAGCTGTATCCGCCAGTGTTGTTGAAGACCTTGAATTATCGATTCGGCACCATTCGCAGCAATTGAGCCCCTAAGATTTCATACGAGTACATTTCTCTAAATTTTATGTGTTTTTTTTTAAATCAAAAAAAAAAAATCTTAAAAAATCACCCCGAAAAATATTTCTTTATGTGGTTTAAAGCCTCTTTAACCAAATAAAGGGCTAAGAAGATTTTACTAAGCCTGCATCAATGATGTCGTGCAATAAGCGCAAAAACAGCTTAAGCGAAATAATTTTCTAACTTAATTTTTTGGCGAAAATCAACTATTTACGATCTAAAGTACTCGATTTCTGTCGAAAAATTAAGTTCGAAAACTATGTCACTTAAGCTTTTTTTTTTTTGCGGTTATGGCACGATATTTATGATTATAAAAATGTTTTGCAACTGGCATGAAAATAAATAGCCGTTCTTATTTTATGCACAGGTTGTTCCAATAAGACGATTCATTCTAAATAACCCGTCTATTTGACAAATGGCAAGTAAAAACTACGCCATTAATAGTAATTTAACGACATACGAGGTGTGTTCAAAAATTATAACGAATTTTTAATTTTCGCGGGTTACGTATGTTCGAATTTTGATTTTCTTTTTGTGGCGTTAAGTTGGTACTCATGTCTCTCACTTATGCCGACAATTTAAGCTATTTTGAATGTTCAGTTAATTGTTGTCAGCTGCTTTGCTCGGTTCGTGCGGCAGCTTCCATTGAGATGATTGAGCTTTGGTTTCCATGTCATAACCATAAACCCACGATTCGTCACCAGTTATGACCCTCTGGAGCAAATTTGGTTCGTCGTGGACAGAGTTCAACAGCTCATTAGCAATTTTCATGCGATTCTGTTTTTGGTCGAAATTGAGCAATTTTGGTACGAATTTCGCGGCGACCCGTCTCATGCCCAAATCGTTGATAAAAATCGAATGGCACGAGCCAATTGATATGTCTAGGTCTTCATCAACTTCTGTAATGGTGATTCGACGATTGGCCCATAGCATTTTCTTCACTTCATCAATTTTTTCGTCTGTTGTTGAAGTGCTCTGGCGTCCGGCACGCTCTTCGTCGTTCGCATCTTCTCGGCCTTCTGAGAACATTTTGTACCAACGATAAACCTTGCTTCGGTACAAGTTAGCTTCTCCGTATACCACAGTCAACATTCGAAATGCATTCGCGCACTTAATTTCGTTTTTCACACAAAATTTGATACAGGTTCTTTGTTCCATTTTTTTTAACAGGTAAAAATCGAAGACGAGCCAAAACACGTGCAAGCCAAGCAGCTGTCAACAATTAACTGAACATTCAAAATGGCCGAAATTGTCGGTATAAGTGAGAGACATGAGTGCCGACATAACGCCACAAAAAATCAAAATTCGAATATACGTAACCCGTAACTTCAAAATTCGCAATACTTTTTGAACACACCTCGTATGCTTCAAGAACGCATTAAAATTATTAAAACTTAATTTCGAGGTCGTGAAGCACCACCAACAATTGTGAAATTGAGGGACACATTTGAGCTGTTGGGACAAGTTAGTGATGTGAAGTTTGATTTTTTCCTTTAAAAATGGGACACATCAGTTAAATTTCAAGTAGGCATGGAAAGACCCTTACATACATATATTTGAGTTTATTCCTTTTATTATATTGCATACATATATTTTTAAAAACGTTTATATTGATGTTCCTGCAGAAGATCTAACAAACGGTCAGACGCCACAAGTATCTTGGATATACGCTTAAAAGTATAAAATATATAGAATTTCTTTCAAACAAGAAAATAACATCTTAATTATTTTAAATCTCCCGTTTAATTCCTGTTATTATTTTTATATATTTGTTTGGATTAGGCTTAAATAATTGTTGCTTTTAACTATACTTTTATTTTTTATTTTTTATACATATGTATACAATATTTTTTACATTTTCTTGAAATTGTCCTATTTTTGAAGAAGGCTGTTGTTTGTGACTTATTCGCATGCATCTGCTGCTTGAGATGGTCCCACAAGAAAATATCTGAAGTAGACTTGGGTCAAACTGGGTCAGTCGGTCATTTTAGACACAACCCCATGTTGATCATCCATGTAATTTAAACGAATTTTATCATAGATTTGTGTTTAATACCACCGACTGAATGAGTTCAACTCAAGTTTAGCCTAAAGAGGTTATCGCACGAACGAGAGCTGGGTGCAACTCCTGCGAAATCGCTCAGCCGCTCGGTTTAGACACAAACCTATGATCAAATCCATTTAAATCACATGGGTTTAATCCCAAGTTTGTGTCTAAACTGAGGAGCTGAACGAGTCCGAACGAAGCTGCGTAAGCTCTAGGATAAATTAGAGCTACTTGGCACGAAGCGCTATCCTGTCAATCACATGTCGTCGGTGTCTATAACATCCAATTCTGGCCAAGAAACGTTTATAATGAATGACGTTGACGGTGATGACATGGTGCACCTCATTTTCAAAGAAAGTCCAAACCAAATGTTTGCTTGCTGAAAGCATTTTTGTAAGGGCGACAACGAAACGGAATCACTTGCAATTGCACAATATAATGCTTAGTTTTGTGCACTATTTGCCACTTAAAATCAATAGCTGGGTTTTAGGTTTTGGTATCGTGCTAAATTTGACAATTTTATTCTTTGACATGCCCATTTATCCAAAAATGTGTCTCATCGCTTAAGTTGATTTTTTGATAAGTATCAGTTTGCAACTGTTTGAGAGCGAAATTGATTGCCTGGGATTTTCCATCACACTCTCATGGACAGTGACTTTTCACCAGATCTTGCATTTCGTCGATGTAGGCGGCTAATGTTTGGTTGTTTGTGGGTTCAAATTTGTTCAATACACTTTGCATAGTCCTCTCGGTAGGACAATCATAATGAACGTAAAAAGAGCGAAGCGCCAAAAACGTAATCTCATTTTGTTAAAACCAGCATTTGCTCATTTTGTCAATTGCTTTATGAGTCCAGATATAACTTCAGCAATATGGCTGCCCTCAACGGTTAAATTTTGAAAGTCCCTATTGGGAGACAAGTTATACATATGTATGTGCTGTTATCAAATATTTAGGGAATTCACAATGAGTATATTAAAATTTTAATGTGGCAACATTGAGCCATCTTAATTTATTTATTGTGAGCAGGCAACGATATAAATACACATACTGTGTATATCAAAGTCAGACAAACACACATACATCTTTATATTATTTATAGATTTGTGTATAATATGAGAGAGGGAGAGTAAAATGCATGTTTGTACGAATTCTTATGAGAGACTGAATTATTTTCTAAATTTTTAAATTAGTAATTATTGTTGGATAAATTTTTCAAAATATATTTAGTTCTGCGAAAAATACAAAATTTTGTCATCAACTATAGCTGCGCTGACAGTTTTAACATGTTTAGTGTAACATTCATTACCATATTGCCATATCGAAAATGACATGCTTGTCATACTTTTAAATTTGCCACCTGGTAATAAATTTGATTTAGACACAAACAAAAACAACAAACTTGCCAGATCATATTAAAGTATTAAAGTTGAAACGTTGCAATATTAAGACACATTTTAAAATGCTATTGTGAACTCCCTAATTATGTCATTGCTTGTTTTGCCGTTTTGAATGTGGATTTTACCGCATGCAAGCCAAAAACGCTTGCCATGCCTTTATTGGCCTATATGGCATCAAGAAACGCACAGTTGAACTGCTACTTGGTCTCTGCTGTGTGAAGCCACGTTTCATCCAAAATTGCGACACGGATCAAAAATTCGACAATAATACACTTTTGTGGTTGATTCTGAGCAAATGCGGCAGCCATCTGGCGTCCAGAGCGTTCGGCATCTTTCAAAATTCGTTAAATTACTTTTTTACCATTGAAGTAGTATTAATCAGGCTGAGCCTTGATTTGAGTGATATTTCTTTTCGCAAAAAAAATAGTGCTTAATAATTCAACGCAGTTCACTTTTCTTATTTTCTTCTAAAATCATGGGTTAGTGCACTCTCAGGCTTAGGCTGTCAAACATAAACTAAATAAAGCAGAGTGTTCAAATTTTGACAGGAGTCAACTGACAGTTGTAAGCCCATGGGGTAATTATACAGGTGACTGCGTAAGGATTTGTTATACAAAAATACGGCTGTTTGAACAAGCAAAGAATGTAAAAAGCACAAAAATAATTGTACCAAAACCCAAAAAAAAATCGAAGTTTTTAAGTATTTTTTTAGCTAGAAAGCACATAGAGTAAAAAATTATCAGCTGAAGTAGCGCTGCCACCTGGTTAGATACACCTTGTGTGGGGCGGTAAATTTAAAAAAATGCATTGACTTGTTGACCCGAAACATAATATTTTTATGGTTCATGAAGTTTAAATTGTTTTTCCGAAATAGTTTATTAAAATAAAGAAGGGAATATTTGTTTAAGAGAAATTTTAATAATATGAATAACTTTAATAATAATAATTCGGTCAGGTAAATTATTTTTCCATAAATTTATATTGCCTCCTCCAAGTAATTTAATAGCTGACCTGACTTTTGCCTTTATTGTATCTACTTTAATTTTAAAAATATATAATTTTAATTGTCACTGGATTAGTTTATATATTTGTATGAAGGAATCTTAATGTCTTCTTATATTATATTTCCTTTATTATTTACATGTTTTATAACGTAATAAATATTGGGTATTATTAAAAGCAATTTTTAGCATAAAGCGTTTTTGGTCTGTCTGTCTGTTGTAGTTGTCTCCTCGTAATTTTTATGCATTAGTCCTGAATGCCACTTTACTTTAGTAAGTTTTTATTTTACCGCTTGTATGTATACATACATTTATGGAAAACAAATAGGAAAAAGAAAACGTTTTCCATTTGACTATTTTCCTTTCCCCCGCTAAGCCATTTATTTTTTTTATCCAACCTACTGTTCCATACAAAACAAACTTTTATCATGCCCTTGATTAATTCGAAAAAAAAAGATAAACCTAACAAAACATTATTGCTACTTAAACTCAACCAACAAATCACTTAATTATAAATTCAAGTTGATCTTGATCCTTTTAGACTTCTCAATTTGCCGACAAAACGTTTCTTCGCCCTCCAATCGCAAAACTTATTAACGTATGCTCGTGCATTATTACATCAGTTTTCAAAATTGGGTTCGCTTTTGTGCGCTGAATTGTTGCTTATTTTAATAAAAACTGGCTGCGGAATAAAAATCTTTGAATACGGCATAAACATATACATAAATAATCTCTTTGAAATGCAAGCAACTTCTCTCACCCACTATATAAATATAAAAATTTTTATGTTTATGCTATTTGGCCTTTTAAATAACAAACAACGTTATTCCCTATTATTAATTCTTTTATTTTTTTTTCTTGATTTCTTTTCTTTAAATACACTTGGGATTTGCCTTGAATAGACTCTTAATAAGTGAATGCACGAGTATATGTGGGGAAATACTTTATGACCATCACGTTTTCATGCGATTTATGAGGATGTTTAATGTAAAACAATGAAGGAGAAGAAGCCATTTTTATCCTTGAGAAACTTTAATTTTTATCTTTGAATTGCCTTAACTTTAAACATTAAGAATTAATTTTCTAAACGTGAGCAACTTGAAAAACAAATGGTGTTGCCAGGTGTATTTGATAAAAATAAAGGGGAAATATTTTTCACAAACGGTTCTACCTTTGAACAAAAAACGGTAGTGCAGTGCAATTTACAAAAACACGTCTATTCAACTGAACACTTGTAAAAAAATTTAATATGTGAAATTATAATTAATTTTAGCAAGTTTTTGGTTTGTTCAGCTAAATTTCTCAACTCTTAAAAGCAGTATTTTTATCTTCACTTCTTTCCAAGCAAATCAATTTTGCTGGCAAATATTGGAATGACAGAAGTGTTTTGTGTCCCCCAAATAATCCAAAATAAATATTAAATCCCTGAAACACTTAAACAAATTGCAAACACTGGCAGCACTGCTAAATTAAACGCTTAACATTAATAAACTAAAATTTTTCATTTTCTTTAGCATTTTATTAGAAACGAAGCCATCCATGCTCATGGGGAATTTATAACATCATGTTTTCTTCATAAAACCACTTTGTACTGGAAATAAGCAGGTATTAAAAGCCACAAAGCAAAGATTTTTAATGAAGTCATAGTCGTAAAACAAGGAATTCTTACAAATATAATAAAGCAAATTAATTTTTTATTAGTTTGGTGGAAAAGCAATTTCATTTATGAGCCTTCGTATATTGCACATTTAAAAAGCTTTTGGTATAAAACTCTCAAAGTTATTTATGTTTACTAAAAAGTACTTTTGATAAAATGAGAAATATATTAATAAATTAATTTATATAAAATTTATGTACAAAATGTACTTTGCAAAAAATACTTTTCTTTAAGCACAGTAGACACTTTTTGATAGATAGATGCTTTTGAACGAAAAAATTTTAAGTAGCTATTTTCTTACAAAATAATTAAAAACGTATTTTCTAAATAGTACTTTATTAAAATGCACTCTCTTTAGATAAAAAATTAATTAATTTATTAATTTTTGTACTCGTATTTAAGGTACTTTTTTAAAATATTATTTTGTAAAATGAACTGTTTTTTAAAAGGTACTCTTTTATTCATAATTTTCTCAAAGGTACTTTGTCAAAAGGTACTTTAAAAAAATTGAAATGTAAATATAAGAAAAATTAAATTTTTCAAATGTGTTTTGAAAATGCTTTTATTTTGAAAATTACTTTTCTAAAAAGTACTTTTTTAAATTCACTTTTTGAAAGGGTCCTTTTTGAATAAGTATTTTTTGAAATGGTACTTTTTGAAAAGGTACTTTTAGCAAAGGTACTTTTGGAAAAGGTACTTTAGGAAAAGGTACTTTTGGAACAGGTACTTTTGGAAAAGGTAATTTTGGAAAAGGTACTTTTTGAAAAAGGTACTTTTGGAAACGGTACTTTTTGAAATGGAACTTTTTAGAGGTACTTTTTGAAAAGGTAGTTTTGGAAAAGGTACTTTTGGAAAAGGTACTTTTTGGAATAGAACTTTTTAGAGGTACTTTTTGAAAAAGTACTTTTTAAAAAAGGTACTTTTTGAAAAGGTAATTTTTAAACAGGTGCTTTTTTTAAAAGGTGCTTTTTTTTTAAAATATTTTTTTAAAAAGGTACTTTTTTTAAAAGGTACTTTTTTTTAAAGGTACTTTTTTAAAGATTCCTTTTCAACACGTTTTTTTAAGGTATTTTTTAAAAGGTACTTTTTTTTAAAGGCAATTTTTGAAGATACTTATTTTAAAAGGTACTTTTTAAATGGTACTTTTTATAAACGGTGCTTTATAAGAGGCACTTCTGTAAAAGAAACTTTTTTAAGGTTTTTTTCTTTGAAAATTAAATTTTTCAATGAGTACTTTTGTAAAAAAAACATTAAAACCTTGGCAAATAAGTGATATTGTTATTAAACATTGCCTTAAAACGATTTGCTATTTTTTACACTCTTATAAAATTTATACAATTAGGCAACGTCTATGTGGAATAGTCGTGACAAACAGCGTTCCAAGCAATCGATTTTGTTCATTTAATTGAAGTAAATTTTCTCTGAGCTAATACTAACTTTAAAACTAAAAATAAATATATTTCTAGTTATACGAATATTTCATTGTCGATAAGCAATATTCAATTGCATTTACGAAATAATTATTGATATGATCTGAATTTCTCGACATTTATTAATTTATTTATTTCATTCAAGCGCTAAAGTATGAGTACGTGTAAATTTTCTTTAATTTTGCCCGTTTTCCATTATCGAAAACGTTTATACAACTCAACACAATTTTAATGAATTGATTATAAGCATCTGAATTAATCATCAGCACATATTGGTTTTTCATTTGTCGTATATAAATCATGTTACAAATTTAATATCTATTATACAGAGATTTCTCTATAAATTTCAAAATTTATATGAACATTATGAGTAAAAGCAATAAAGTGTTGTGCCCCACAATTGTAATTCGTTATAAGCTTGTTCTACTGTATATATGACTTTATATATGTATATTTGTTCAAGTGCATGTTCATAAGAATTATGTTTGTACGCCAGCATTACTTTCCAGTTAAGAAAGTATGTATGCTCTCAACACCTGTTGAGAGATGTTGTGTGGGTTAAGTGTTTGTTTGTTATAAAGAGTTATAAATACATTAATAAAAACTAATACAAAATAAGTTAATAATCCTGCCACAAGCATACCATTAAGTAAAAACTAATACACTCAAACAAACAACTTAATAATCAACTAACCAACGAAGCAAATATGCTTTCTCACTTTCTCCCACTCGCACTGCAAAATCACTTTGCCACAAGTTTACAACAACAAGAACGAACAGAAAGAAGCTTTCATTGGAGACTAATGAAAGTACTTAAGTAATAATACCACATAGATGCAATAATAAAAGGAAAATTAACAAACATAATGGCATAGAGAAGATGAGTACATGTTTTCCTAGAAGCTGAAAGTATCAACATCTCGAAAGGAATATTTACAAAAAAAAAAAAAAAAAAAAATGAAAAAAATAAGGGACGAAAAGCAAAAACATTAGAGCATTTGCTTGCTTACCTGTGCGACACTAACAAAATAGCGCAACAATTAAGTTTTCTTGCGGTGAAAAGCCTCTGTGAATTATGGCAAAAACTTGTAGCCAAACTAAACCCGTTATAGCTGCAAACAACAACACCAACAACAAATGACACACACATACTCGTACATACTAACCGCGACAACAACAGGAATATTAGTAATTTCAGCCTGCCACATACAACAACTTTAAATGAAACTGAAAAACTCTAAATGAGAAAGTTTTAGCAAAGTTTGCGGAAAAAAAAGCAAACCCAAGGAAAATGGCATAAACGGTACTCGTAGATTGGCAACGAGTTAGGGACGTTATGGTGTGGTTGTATTAAAAAGAAGCAGAAACAAAACTATATTGCCAACAAAAACTACAACAACAAGCACAACTATATACTCGTATAAATAAATTAAAGCCGCTAGCAATTGATTGCCTGTATAAAATCGTGTTTCTTACTTTAAATTGTTCGAAATGCCACATACTTTAGCATTCGCAAACTCTGGCTGGCAATCGCGCTAAACTTTTAAACAGTTTTTACTCATTTCCCAATAATATGAGTTAAATAAGTTTTGTAATATCAATATTGAAAATTTATACTCCTACTGTAGTTGTCGCGTTCCAACATACCAACGCACACAACACACATTTCGTACAAAAAGGGGCAGAACGTGAACGACAATTTTATATATTGAAAATTGTTTATTGTAAGTTGTAAGGAGGTCAGGTTCAAAAGAAATTTTCGATCTTAGTTTAATAAAACGATAAGGATTATTTAATACTTTTTATTTCTAAGAAATTAAAGTGTGGCCTTAATTCTTACTGGCAGGGTTTAGTGACGGTAAAAAAAAATCACATATTGCAGTAGAGCTCTCCGTTTTTTTCCTTTGCCAGTTGATAGTGAACATATTCTTGAAGCTACATATCTCAACAGTTCCTCTAAAGGGGGTCAACTTCATGGCGAAATCCTAATGTTATAGACAGACAATTATAAAGGGTGTTTCTTATAGAGGTATAAAAGTTTGAAATGGCATAAAACAAAGATGAATTTTTTTAATTGACATGAAATTTACTTTATTCGAAAAATAATCATCTGGCATTATAATTTAAATATGACTTCTGGCATTTGAGCGCCACGGCTGGCTCGGGCGTGGTCTCAACTGGAAGTCCAATTTTTGATGACTTTTTCTAATACTTGTGACCGTATATCGGCAATCACGCGGCAAATGTGTTGCAGGGTACTTGTCGGCATTTACATGCATACAACACGATCAATCAAAGTAAACAACAACAAGTGCACAACAACAGTACGTTGTACTTATCAACAAACAAGATAAGCACCAACACACTTAAATATAAAATTCTCTTAACCGAACTCTGTTAAATTGAAATTTTTATAAAATTGTTATCAGGTCGGCATTCATACAAAATACAAAAACAAAAACAGAGCCCCATTTCTAATGACTTTCTACTGCGAGCGACGCACAAAAGTTTGAAAAACCAACATATTTTTTCAAAACACTGTATATTTAATTTAAATAAAATTAAAAAAAAAAATTAAATTTAGCTCTAGCTCATATCTGGTCCCTCTATAAATAAAAATTAAACCTAAAAGTATTTAGTTATTGGAAATTAACGTTTTCATATTTCATGGCTAATACTCGTAAATGTAAACCCAACCACAAATTATAATAACTTTTTGCTACGGTTTTCCCTTTTTACTTTTTCTCTTTAGCCAAAACTTTACAGCAGGTCCTTAATAACGTTTTTCTTATTTAACTTTTCCCAATGAAAGCGCCTGCATTTTCTAACTCTTTGTGTATTAACGAGCATTAAGGGGAAACTGATAGAATTTAACAGGATTCTAAAAAGGGTTTTGTAAATTTAGTTTGTTTTCTCTTCACTTTTTTTCGGGTTCCCCCAAACTTGATTTTAATTTATATTAACTTAAGGAAAAAGTAGTCAGTGTTTGCATGAACGATTTGCTAGTGTAGCAATTCACAGAATAAAATTGAATGTATGTACAATAAAAATGAAAGGAAAATTTCAAATAAATGAAGTGGCGTTGCATATAAAAAGTAATTTTAATAAAAGCATTTTTAGGTTTAGTTTTGTGGCCACTTTTCGCCTCAAGTGTTTTTCTTTTTCTTCAGTTTTAACATTTTGGCCAAAGTTTATTTAATAAATTGATATTGTAGTTTGGTTAATGCATTCAAATTAATGTGTTTAATTTTTCTAATCTGGGTTGTAATAAAATATGTTTTTTTTTTAATAAAAATAAGCTAAAAAAAATAAAAAATTTATATAATATTTTTAATGCATCTATTGCAATTTCTCTCCTCTGCATGATTGTTTGTTTAAGCCTTAAAGTTGAAATTAAATATTTTACACTTTTAGTAAATTTTTTCATTAGGCCAAAAAGAAAAGATCAAAAACTGAATGAACACAAAACAAAAGAATTTTAATATGTTTATAATAGTGTGTAGCAGGCAAACAATTTTGTATAATGGGAAATTCAATTAAATTTATTAAAGGAAAAATCTCGTTAATGGAATATAATTAAAAATTTATATAAAGTGCAAAATAAAGATGGGAAAAAATGCTCATCTTTTAAAATGCATAATTTCTTTTCAAACTTTTATGAAAAGGGAGACTGAACGAACAATGGACAAAGCCAATCATAATGTAGAGACTATTCGTATAAAAACGTTATTAATATAATCTGCACAATTCTTTTTATATTCTCGGTGTTTTTATACAAATTTAAATTAAAAGAGTTAAACAAATATTATTTCATTTAAACTCTTAAATTGTGGGTGGTGGGCGCTAATTATGGGTTGTGTGCGACTCCCGATCTTTGTTGATTATGGAACAGCGAATATCGAATGTCAAATTCATATTTTAAGCTGGCAATACCATCAAAGTTCTTATTGTGCAAATATAATTCTGGGGTTTAATTTCCGCACTCGTGATCGAAATTGTATTCGAATAGAAATTAATTTCGATAGCAAGAAATTATTTGATGATGTCACTCGAAACCAAGCGAATCGAGTTTTTGTTTCAGTGTTGAAAAAAGGCAAATAAAATCATTTCACAACACTTAAGCAAAAAACTAATGTCCGTCACTTTTCGAACTTCCCTCGTAGTTGTATGCAAATGCAACACTGTTCCCATCAAGTACCACCTGTTAATAGACTACTGTCAAATTTTTAGCAAGTTGAACAGCTGTTCAAAACATACAACCTCGTGCGTTTTTCTAAAAATGGAAAAAAGTGAATTTCGAAAAAAAACCGTCAATCAAACCAAGGAAAAGCTCGATAAATACTATGAGGGCTCCGCACCATCGGTTTCAGTGGTAAAAAAAAGTGGTTTACTGACTTTAGTTGTGGTCGCTTAAGTACAAATGACGCTGAACGTTCTGGACGGCCAATTGAGGTCAGTACACCCGAAAATGTCAAAAAAAAATCCGCGATATGGTGTTGGGCGATCGAAGAGTAAAAGTGCGTGAGATTGTTGATGCCATATGCATTTCATATGTTAGTGTGGTTTCGATTTTAGGTGATCAGCTGGGTTTAAGAAAATTGTCTGACAGATGGGTGCCGCGTTTGCTCTCAATAAACGTAAACGTGTGACAACTTCAAAAGATTGTTTGGAGTTGTTTAACCGCAATCCGAATGAGTTTTGTAACTGTGGATGAAACATGGATCCATTATTGTGAACCTGCTCCGAAGAAGGCCAAGGTAAGTTTGTCGGCCAATAAGGTGATGGCAACAGTTTTTTGAGATGCACGCGGGATAATCCATATCGATTACCTTCAAAAGGGAAAAAACAATAAACGGCGAATATTATGCCAACCTATTAGATTTTTTAAATTTATTTTTAGTTTTTGGCAAATTTTTTAGTTTTAGCGATTTTTTTTAGTTTTCCGATTTTTTCTGCCTTTAGCAATGTTTTTAGCTTAAGCGATTTTTCAGGTTTGGCGGTTGGTTTTTTAGTTTTTTTGACGACCTTTTTACTTTTGGTAATTTTTGTGCATTTAAGCGATACAAGTTGTCAAAATTACATAGTCAAGATAACATTTACTGATAGAATGCTCTTTAATTTTGATTTTTTAAATTTCAGTGCTGTATTGGTGCGGTTTGCATAAAAATATACTAACTTTGAAAATTTCGAGTGTCTGTATATAATTAATTGGCTGTATATTTCATTAGGATTTCAACATGTTTCGTTGCTCGCTTTAGAGCACCCTTTAATTTTGAACATATTCTTTTTTGTAGCGGTCAAAGTTTTACATATTCTGTGAAAATTTCAGGTTAGTAGCTCGTACAGTTCTTGAGAAAACAACCTGTGACAGACAGATGGACGGACATCGTAGCGAAAACAATAGCATTGATCTCTAAAAAAAAGATCAACGTTCATTCCAAACAGCACAAAATTTGCGATCGATTAAAGTGTTTGGCTCAGGTATCACATTAGCTCAGTGTTAGGAATAACTTTAAATTGGGTCTTTCGCAGCCCGTTGTGTCAAAGATTTTGTCTGGGACTCTGGATGTCATAAAGGAGACGGTTTGTCAACAATGCTTGAAGATGGGAAGTTAAATTGCTCTTCCACTAGCCTTTAAAATTTGCTAAAGTTGGTAATTTTAGTTTTTTCCATACACAGAAAAAATTATTCACCAAAAAAATTGAGTTTCAGTAATTATTTTTTACTGCTCCAGTAAGTTTTTTGTTGAAAAAAAAGATGTATAGAGAAGAAACACGCCACGACGTTTGTCGGCTACTTTTCGGAATTTACATGTATACAATACGATCAATCAAAATAAACAACAGCAAAAGCACAACAGCACGTTTTGTCAACCAACAAGCAAGATAAACACCAACACAGTTAAATAACAAATGCTAACAGCCGAACTCTGCTAAATTTAAATTTTTACAGAATTTACAAAGTTATTTGTAGGACCGCATTCAGACAAAATATTTACTGATTTAATGAATTTGGTTAATGAAAATGAAATTATGTTTTTTCTGTGTACTTAATTGTATTTTGCGCTTTTTAACCGCCTGCGCAAAGCAATGCCTGTTTGAAATTGGTCGCAGTCAGGTTTTTTATTTTTTTTTTTCATTTTTAATTAATTTACTATTTTTACTTTTACTCATTTTTATTTGACTATATAATTAATTTTTTTTTTCATTTCTTGTTTCTACATAAAATACCTCAAGACCAAAATTACAGTAGGAAAAATAAAAGAAACATCAACGTCAATTTGTCAAACATATATTGACAGTCATCGATAAAAGGCAGTATTGTCAACGAGAATACGGACTCACAATAAAAGATTAAAAATTGCGTTTTATTGTATTGACAACGGCAAATGTGCCATTTGAGATTTCTGCAATCCATTTTTGTTTCCTAATGAAAGTAAAAAAATGCATACGTAAACAATCTATAAAGCATCATAAATTTTGCTGTCCGGAATAAGGCAATAAATATAAAAAAGGCATAAAAATATACATATGCAAGTAATAACCTAATTTTTAAATTCTTTCATAAATATTAATTTACAAGAAATAGAATACAATAATAACAATAATAAACAAATAAAACATGATGCACAGTTGCACATGATCAAAAAAAACATAAATGATACAAGCAAAAAACCTTAATTTCATAAATTTTTATATAAAATACAAAACAAGCAGAATTTTTTTTTTCTTTTTTGGACAACGAGAGTGGCAACAAATAGTTAACAAACCATATTTGTCATACAAAACAAAAACAATAACAACAAAAATTACAACAAAATAAAAGAGAATATGTATGTACACACATGCATATTAACCAAACAAATATAACATACAAAAGCTAGAAAAATACGGTTTATTTTCATAAAAATGCAAGTTGCCACAACAGGAAACTAAACGATATGCAACACAAACGGCAAACAATAAAGACTAACGAGTAACAACATCAGCAACAACAACAACAGGAATAATAATAATAACATACAAACAAGCAACACAATGCTGACAACGATGAAGAAAAACATTTTGTGCCAAAAAATGACAAAGTAGTGAAATGCAACAAAATAAGAAGGATAATACATCAAATATGAGAACAACACACGCACGCTTGTACATAAATTAATGTACATATGTATGTATGTAACAGAATATGTATACATGTGAGTGTGTATGCAAGTGTATGCAGGGAAACCGTAACAAAAACAAATAATACCAATTGCTCACATACACACGCACACACTAAGTGAATGTTTAAATTTCAAAAAAAAAAAACCTACAGCACACCCATACAAACACATCTCTATGCAACCATTTATTCCTTCATTCATTTATACACTCATTCTTTCATTCATTCATTCATTCATTCATCTAGCTATCTAAATACACAAGCGCAAACAAAAACTTAACAGCCATCATTGTCATCAGCGGCATCATCATCCAGCGCCAACATCATCACAACTCTCACACATGTCCTCATACGCTTGTACAGTAGAGTTGCAAGGACATCAGCAACAATAATATACTCATATGTATAAGTATGTATGTACAGCAGGAAAATAATAAAAAAAGTTACAAAAATAAACAGCAAAAAGCACCAACAGTGCAGCGCACCACCAAACATTATAAACTGTGGCAGCAACAGGAAAAATATACAATGGATTTATGCCTGCAACAGTCACAAAACAAGACGCAAGTGCCTTGCAGCTGTCATTTGTATTGTTGTTATGCTGACGCTTGTGGTGACATCTAAAGTGGCACAATGATACAAACATACAACATATTCGCAAAACAACATTAAATATATGTATGTATGTATGCACTGAATGCATTAGCATGAGTACAGTAACGCACACATACACACAGACGCACTAACACTCACACTCACACATGTTAAAACCACGTGCAGTAAACAGCAACAAACGTATCATCAACATCGACAACATTTGTGGAGACATACTTAAGTATCTTGCAATTATTACAAATAAAGGGTGCTTCAAAAAGTTTTTATTTTTACACAAAATTTAAAAAAAATTAAAAAAAAATTAAAAAAAAATACCTTTATCACATCTAAGTGCTTATTGCAGGAGCCTCAAAATAACGATTGCTTTCTAAATTTAAAGGAAAAAAATCAAAATAAAAAGGAAGTGCTACCTGCACAAGGGAAACATCAAGCTAATCATTGTTATATGGACTCTACCTTTACATTAATTTTTATTTGTTTAAAGGCCAATTTCATCAATTTCATCAATTGCATTTAAATACCAATTCAAAAAAATAAAAAATATATGAAAAACAAATTTTAAATTTGAATTGATATTTAAATAGAAATAGGCTCTTAGCTTTCGTAATATAAAATTTATTCAAGAGATTTATTATTCGACATATTGTCATAATTATATTATAAGTGAAATTTATTTGCTGGTGGTTAAGCGATGTCTATATGCATTTCATTGTTGCTAAGAGGTTTGTGACTGTTCAAAATTTGTGGTTGAAGTCTACTGACGATTTGTTAAAGCAACAATGAAATGCATATAGACATCACTTAACCACCAGCAAATAAATTTCACTTATATAAAATTTATTATTATTTGTATATTACAATACACTACAAATTGTAGCACCCTTCAAATGCATGACTTTATTGCCTGCATCTTTGTCCCAGTGTGCATTATGACTTTGTACGATATCTAACTTCTATGTTTAAAAATCTCTAGATGTTTTTTATAATATATATCACAAAATATAATTCATAAAAATGATGAATTGATTTGTTGAGTAAACGTTGCTTAGTGCCGGGCATATTAAATTATCTATTTTACGAAAGTTTTACGATTTTCACGAGAAATATGGAAAAGTATCACAACATTAATTCTCATCAAATTGCAAGAAGTATTTCATTTCATACTGTCTGCTAATAAGGATATGTGCCTGGTGTTCTTTTTAATCAGCATGCTGGGATTGAATGACTGCAATGTACAGATAGTTGCTATTCCTTAGAATTTATTTCGCAGTTATGCAGTTTGCTATTCTATCTTAAGCTAAGTCCTAAGTACTTGGCCAATTTACTAAAAAATTAACATCGGTATTCATTAAAGATGGTTAAAAATAATAATGGTTTAACGTATTAAGTTTTTTGTGAGAAATTAGTGCTTTGATTTTAGTAATTGCTTATGAAAGAACAACGCTGTAATAGAAGTTGTTTGTATACACAGCAAAAAAAAAAGTAATGTAAAATCTCCATGCAGAAATATTGATTTGAAAAAATGTACATATGATGTTAAAGTGTTTGGTTGTTTATTTACTTTGCTCATAGTCTTGTAGTCGGAGAGTTGTAAGTTCGAATCCTGCATGCAAAACAAAGTAGCTTCCCAGTTTGTGTGTTTTTTTTTCTTATCTAACTTTAATGTCAAATAAATTTCATGTTAATTAAAATTTTATTCATGATGGTATGTGTTTATTTAGCGTGTATCTAAAGAATATTTAAGGTTGTTGTGCCTGCAGCGGTAAGCACCTCGACTACCACGCGTTGAGTTCCGTGCTCGAATCTTGAACGGGGAAGCCAATTATAAGCAAACAAACATATTTCACTTAAATAAAATAATTAAAAAAAAATAAAATGACTACATTAAATTACATTCATGTTGATTCAACTTGAAATAACTTTGATTCAACATGATTCTTCGTTTTAATTTTAATAGTACTGAAATGTTAAATTAACACGAAATGAAGTTATTTTAAAAGGAACAATTTGCTTTCAAGATTACTGTAAGTCGTATTGAATTACTTGCTTCGTACATATGAAGCTGGAAAACATTAAATCAATCTTGTTTTTGTAGATTTAGCATGAAATTTTGATGCGCCTTATATTTCGAAAAATTTAAAAAGTTTAAGCCACTATCTACCTTCACAACGGTATCAATGTAACAGTTCAGAAATTAAACTATTTAACACTGCATAATCCATACCATTTCCTAAAAACCTGTATGTTTACTTAGTCGCCTTATTTATTAAGCCACTTTCAATACTGCTTATGGATAAGCAGTCTTTTTCTTCTTTTTTTAATTTTTTTATGCTCAAGCAGAACAAAAATCTAAATACCCGTAAGACTTAAAACTAAATAAACCATAGAGTTTATATTTGGAAAACTTACAACAAACAACAAAAGATAAAAGACATCATCAGCTTAATCACGTAAAGTGACATTATGTCTACTTACTTAAGCATTATCTAAACGACAATCATACTTAGGAATCCCATGACTAGGAAACGAAATAGAATTAAAAAGATACCCACTACTAGACAGAAAAAAACTTTATTTTGTATTCAATAGCTAAATTTAAAAAAAAATCAGTAAAGTGCGTTCGGTGCGGACACTAGATGTTTAATAAAATACGAACTTTAGCCTATTAAATTGAATATCTTACCAGATGTAGAAATTTTTTTTAGTTTTTAAGTTTAGCAATTGTTAATGCACTAATAATCAGTGTTTAAAAAACTGCAATAATTTTCATTTCATTTGATTTTGCTTCTGCTTTGGCTTTTGAAAAATACAACAGTTTCAGCCAAAGCAAAATCACAAAAAGGATTTATCATCAATTACGCAGTACTTTCAGCAGTCGACGAAATGAAAAGTTTGAAGAATAACAATTTGAATAACAAAAACATGACAAACACCACAAAATAGTTGACTGAATCTGCAGAAAGCTGCTAAAAGCAAGAGCTTTTGCTTCTTCGACTGTGACTGTTTGGTACTTACAAAAGCATACAGACTGCTCATGCTTTTACTACCGAAACTAACCAAAAGCAACAGCAAATCAAATTCAAACTTTTGAAATCGTCGACTGCTGAAAGTACTGCACAAGTGTTCATAAAACGTTTTCTGCTTCTGCATTTGCTTCGACAAGCACAAGCAAAAGCATTGGTTGATTTCAAACAGTTGCAAAAAGCCAAAGCAACGAAAATTAAAAATTTTAAGAACTATGATTTCAAAATGTTTACATATGTATTTATTTTTTAAATACAAAACTACAGCAGAAATCACTCCAAGCTGCAAGTCTATAATATAATGCTAGATTCCGCAATATTCTAATTAAAATTCTGTATAAAGCCCTGTTTCTGCAACTGAGACGATAGACTCGTTTAGAAGAGTTGTATCAAAATCGCTCAAAAAATAATTAGTGCTTTTCACATCAATCTTATAATCAAGCCGTTTGTCGTTTATGCAATTATTATTATCAGACGTGTTAAAGCTATAACCACTTCACCTAGGTTAGATATCTTTTTGCTTAATTTTAAATCTTTGAACCTACAAAAACAACGTTTCTACAATGTAAGAACATGACAATACAATTTATGTAATATAAATGCTTGTCATAAGACTTTCCTCCAACTGTTCTGCTGCTTCTCCAAAAATCTACATAATACTATTGCCACCCATGGTTTGGTTGCTGAATTTCTGCTGCTGCTAAAAGCAAGATATAAAATAAAAAGAGATACAAATAAAAGCTTTTAATAAATCTACAAATGAATGATGTATAGAAACCATGACAAAGCCAAAAAGCCAGAAACCTAATATTTACCTGCAACTTACCCCATCCCCGCCGCACGCACATTGTGCAGTAACAACTAAAAAGCAACAATAATGTCAGCGAGAATCATAGCAAAAATTACTACCACTCATTCGTACAACGTGTAAACTTTAGCAATTTTTAAGCACGACAACAATTCAAAATTTTATTCATTTGTATATATTCGTACATTACAAATATTACACTTTTTGCAGATGTAAACAATTTGTTTGCTAAGACTGATTGTGTATGAGGCTGTGTCTGTGTCTGTGTGTGTGTGCGTGTATGCATGTGGTTTAGTTGACTGTGCCAGTGATAGCTTAAAAACTAAAGGGTTGCACGTTTTTTGTGTGTGTGTGTGTGTGTGTGTGTGTTTGTAAACAATTTATGTTACAACATTATTTTCATACAAACTGCTCCGCTTCTGCTTTGTTACACACCTTCAGTTATTCATGAAATCTTCATTTTAAAAAATTGAAAAGGAAAAGAATATATATAATGTAGAAAATATCACTTAAATATCGAAAATTTGTTAAGTGTTCACGAACGACAAATAGAAAAATCTGTTTTGATTCTCACTACTAATTCTCTGCTATAAGTCGGCTTTTTGTCAAACGAAACATGCATTAATCTCAGCTACTTCATTATCATCCATTATCGCTTTACTGTCCCTTTCCTAAGTAATGCTCAGTACACATTATGGCATTTTGTGACATCGCAACCAAAAATAAAAGTGTGTAGTAGTGGCAAAGTTTGCTATTTCTAATATATTTTGTTATGTGACATTACCTCACAAACTGTTTACGCATCAGAGAAACAGTTGTCAGCAAAAGTTGGTAGCCAATTGAATAATTTTGTGATTATTCATTTGTATAAATATTTATTTATTTCATTTCATTTATTTCATAAATTTGCAAAGTATTGTTGCACAAATATGGCCGGGGTAGCTAGATCATATGCCCAAGATGTTATTAACATGTTTTAAAAAGGCTTTGTGACTGACTGTACACGACCTATGCCTTCACATAGGAAGTAGCAACGTGGTTGTTAAAGAAATTCCAAAATTAGTTAGTTAGATGTAGACGATATTGCCGTATTGCCAATATTATTTAGGGATGCTGCAATTGACAGGATCACATTCACTCAACCAAATTTTGTGTTATCGCAAAGCTTAATGTGAACGGCATAGCACACAATTGAAAATGACAACACAAGAAATGCCAGATGTGTACTCAGCCCAAGGTATGTCCATATGCAGGCGTAATAATTGCATGAGCAACTACTTTAGATTCGTGTGCGTATGAGTTATATATAATTGTATACTCATTCATAACGTATCCGTCAAAGTGGTGAAACATTTCTGCTGTTTGTTCGAAGTATGTTCAAAAAGTATCGCGAATTTTGTGTTTTTTTTTCAAAAATTATTTATTTATTCATGAATATCTATTTTGTCCCCTTCAAAGTAATTCCCCTCAGATATAACGCACTATGCCAACGCTTTTTCCAATCTACGAAGCACTTCAAAAAGTATTTTTTTTTATCTTGTTCAGCTCCTCCTTCGATGCCGTCTTTATCTCGTCAATCGTAGCGTAGCGTCGTCCTTTCAAGGCCCTCTTCAGTTTCGGGAACAAGAAAAAGTCACAGGGGGCTAGATCTGGGGAATACGGTGGCTGCGGCATCATTAGTGTGTTGTTTTTGGCCAAAAAGTTGCGTACAAGCAACGATGAAATTGAGCAATTTTGGTACGAATTTCGCGGCGACCGTTCTCATGCCCAAATCATTGATAAAAATCGAATGACACGAGCCAATCGATATGTCTAGGTCCTCAGTAACTTCTCTAATAATGATTCCACGATTGGCCAATACAATTTTCTTCACTTCATCAATTTTTTTGTCTGTTGTTGAAGTGCTCGGGCTTCCGGCGTGCTCTTCGTCGTTCACATCTTCTCGGCCTTCTGAGAACATTTTGTACCACCGATAAACGTTGCTTCGGTCCAAGGTAGCTTCTCCGTATACCACAGTCAACATTCGGAATGCATCCGCGCACTTAATTTCGTTTTTCACACAAAATTTGATACAGGTTCCTTGTTCCACTTTTTTTAACAGGTAAAAAGCGACGACGAGCCAAAACATGTGCAAGCAAAGCAGCTTTCAAAAATTAAATGAACATTCAAAATGGCCGAAATTGGCGGCATCAGTGAGAGACATGAGTACCAAAAAATATCAAAATTCGAATATATGTAACCCGCGATAAGTCAAAATTCGCCATACTTTTTGAACACACCTCGTATATCAGAGAACTGCAAGAGAGACCATTTTTGTAAGTATCCAAGTCAGTGTTGCCAATAGTAGGGGAAATTCCCTACATGTATGTTCTTTTTGCTAAAATTTAACTATGTAGGGACGTGGTGACAGATTTTTTTGTGTAAAAATTTTTGTATGAAAATGTAGATACTTTTATAGATTTTAGATTTTGTGCTAAAACTCTTACAAAATGCGAACTTTTATAATTTTTGTATAATTTGTGACCATGCAAAAATGTGTTGAAAGGATCTTGTGCAATTGGTCAGTTTTATTTGAATTTTTTAAATTTTCCCATACAAGGGACAAATTGAAATCTGCAGAACTTATTTACAATGATCTCTTGAATGGATGTAACAAGGCATGTCTACTATTTCTAAAATACGTTTTAAATTATTTTAATGCTTTAAACGCTCTATTTCAAGCCAAAAAGCCCTTGATTCACCTTCTACATTCAGAGTCGTCTAAGATATTTTTGAAATTGGGTCAAAACTGTATAAAAAAATTAGAATTAAAAAACTAATTGTGCTGTTAGGTCACCACATATTTCTGTTCCAATCAAAGACGTTTTTCTTGGTAATGAATGTGAAGAATTTTTGAAAACCTTGCCACTGGAAGCTGTTACCCAAATTAAAACTGATTGTCTACAATTTTACTTGACGGCATTGGAAGAAATTCAAAATAGACTTCCACTTAAACCAAATTCAATCTTTAAAGAAATTGAGTTTTTAAAACCCATGGCAGCTTTTTCCGAAAATAATAAAGACTACAAATTTGATTTAATATGTACAAAATATAAGATAACACTTAATGATCTAACGCAAGAATTTCGAACATTAGAATACAAATTTTACAAAACATGAAATTAAATCTTTTGAAAGTATCAAAGCAAAAGATTTTAGTGATAAATTAATATTTCCAAATTTATCAAAATTGGTAAAAATAATACTTGGATTACTTCATGCAAATGCTGACGCTGAGAGAATATTTTCAATAATAACTGATGTACGCACCAAAAAAAGGAACAAATTATCCCACACACTTTTAAATTCTATTTGCACTATAAGGTCATATGCAATGTCATGAAGTTGACTGTCTAAGTTTCAAATGTGAACCTAGTCATATAAAAAATCTTTTATCGTATAAAGATCTCTACAATTTAACAAATTAATTATAATACATATCGAACCAATTTTTTATCTTAATTGAATTTAAAGTACAAAACTTTTTTTGTATACTACGTGAAATATGATTTATAATTTTTAAATAAAATGTCATTTTCTTTTAATCTGATGTTTTATTCAAATTTAACTGAAATGTATTGTAGGGACAAATGTGGGGAAATATTTTTGGGAGTGTAGGGGAAGGTAGGGAATTTTTCAAGTTTATGTAGGGACAACATGTAAAATCTATTGGCAACACTGATCCTCGTCGTTGCATTTGCTTCGTTAAAGTATTTACTATATCTATACTCATTTTAGTATTAATACGTTTGAGTTTCTAGCATGCTCAATCAAAATAATAAATGTATAAGAATACGGAGAAACAAATACTGATTTGTGCTTTGTGATGATAAGCAAAGTATAGGGTGTTTTTTATTGAGGTATAGAACTTTAAGTTGGCATCACTTTTTTAACTGGCGGCCATTTTGTCAGCTGTCAAGTGATTAATATTTAGTTTGGTTTGCCATTTCATCATGAACAGGTTGACAAAAGCACAACGCTTGCAAATCGTGCAAATTTATTTCGAAAATAATGGTTAAGTTCGCGAAGTTTACCGCAAGCTCCGTCCATTTTATGGTCGACATAATCGTCCATCAGAGCAATTAATTCGGTTAACCATGGATCGTTTTCGCACTACGTTTACTCTATGTGATAATACGCATCCGCAGAGACGTCGAACAGTGCGCACCGAAGAAACAATTGCCGCTGTAGAGCAAAGTGTTGAAGAGGACCCGAATGAATCGATTCGCCACCGTGCACAGCAATTGGAGCTTTGTCCATCAACTTGAAAATTGGACCTGTAGAATTGGCTTTATTCGAGCCAGCCGCGGCGGCCACATGCCCGAAATCATATTTAAACGTTAATGGCATAAAATTATCCTTCCAATAAAGCCAAATTGATGGACATTAAAACGATTTTCTTGTGTTTTATTTCAATTCGAAGTTCTATACCTCTAAAAAAAACATGCGTATGTAGGCAGTCATTCACGTTGGCACCGCATTATTATTATTTTTTTTATAGTATGCTCATTGACAGTTTGTTGTTTGAATTAATTTTTCCCACAATTTTCCAAAAACGTGTTTTTAAAATATAATGTTTTACATTAAAATATAATAAGCTAGCTTTTACCCGCGTACATCTGATATATTGGAAACTATACTTAAAATTTATGAATTGTTTGTTATTTATTACTCACTGATATTGTTTAAAAAAAAAAACAATAAAAACCGACAAAAAGACGAGAAAAAAGTTAAAAAACATAATTATAATATATTTCACACAAACTAAATTCATGTTCAAACTAGAAGAAATAAAAATAAATAAAATCTTTCACTTAACTTGGAAAAAAGCTTTCACTAAATTTAATATAACGATTCATAACAATTCACGTATTTTTTTTTTTTCATTTGTAAAGTGTTTATATAAAGTTGTTGTGTCAGAGAAATATATAACGGGTGTTTTTTTTGGGAGGTGTAGAATTTAGAATTTAAACAACATAAAAAAATATATTTCTTTCTTATTCACTTTGATTAATTTTTAAAAGATATTCCATTAAAATACTTATTGATTCAATCAAGTGGTGAATTAGGAAAAAAATATGTGGTAATTTCTAATTTTTTACCAACAAAGAAAAGGATTGAATCAATCAATGACCATTAAATTTACATAATATGCCATAGAATTAAAGAAAAGGCGGTTTCATTATGTTCAGGGCTATATCTCCAAGAATAACTTCCAGCTTTTATACTAAATACATCTGTGTATGTCCATATTTACAGTATTGAAGTCTTATTGCTAAGCTGATTAGTTTCTTAGGAAAGAGAGACGAGGGGAAAAGAAACTTTACTGTGCCTTTCGTCTCTCTCTCCCTGAAACTAATCAGCTTAAGCAATAAGACTTGCATAGTGTAAATATGGACTATGTACATTTATGCATGTGTGTGTGTGAGTCTATGTAACCTGTAAAATTGTCTGTATGAATTACTTTAATGCTCAGTTCCTATACCAGGGTAAGGGGGCTGCTGCTTAATTGCAGCGATTTATTATGCTGTCCAATTTAGCTTTTTGCAGGCGAAGCACGAAATATGGCAAAAACGTTCCGTATTTTTGATGATTTTTTAGCAATAAGTAAAATGCGGCAGCTGTTACCAAGAAATAAGATTTTTTTTTACACAAATATCACACAAACATTGCAGAGCTTGCTTAACCCCTCAAAACAATCATGACCATAGTTACTTGACTTTTTTTTAACACCTTTTGTTTTTTGTCCTTGATGTAGAGGTGTGTTGTTTGTTTGTTTGTATGTAGAGCGAAATCAGTAGGGTTCGTTTGTGGAAATTTTTCGAATTTGACAATGAGTGCTTGTATGTGTGTGTGTGTATGTTAGCGCGCATTTTTTTTCTCAGTTATATTTGGAATATTTATTTTGCTGTTGTTTCGCACCTTTTTTTGAGGCAAACAATAAATTAATCTCGCTTAACGTAGCATAACAACATTTACACATAGTTGACGCTCTTTGCACACACACAGAAAGAAAACATGATGGCCTCATGGCGGTAGAAAAAAAAACTTTGAAAGAAAACTTAAATAAGCAAACTAGCAAAACTCAACGAAATAAACAACACTAACAGCAAAAGCAGAGCAAGCGTTAGGAGCAGCACCAGCAACCAGAAGAACAAGTACAATAACAACATGTCAACAAAGCAGGTGCTTGAATTGTATTTGAATGTTGAAGCACAGCTTTGACAAACACTAACACTAACACTGACTCTTGCATACCCAACTGACCAACGTGTCGTTTCTGAATAAAGAATAATAAAATTTTTTGCCACAAAAATTATAAAAATTCATGGAATTTTTCCTGTGGCTCTTAAATGCAACAAAGGGCCGTAACAAATCATAAATTCCAATTATTTTATATATTGCTAGATGTTTGATTTCTCTCCATGTGTAATCGTCTTCCAATGATTCTGCTGCTACCAGCTTTTTCTAAGAATATCCAGGTATGCCTCGTTTACGTTTATTTTTTGGGTTCCAGTCAAGAGCTATTCGGCTGATATTATCATGAAATTTTCCCAAAGTGTACCCGCTCCACTTCCGTTTACGACGCACAGTTGGGGCCAAAAGCTTTTTTTCGCTGATCAATTCATATCTCCACAACTATATTAGTGAAGATCACAAAATTTTGCATGGGTAATTCTTAAAGCAAACTGCATGGTCAACCAAAATCTTAGGCTTAACCAATTAAAAAACACAAAGCTCTGCGATTGAATGACTTCGGATATGAATTATACAAAAATAGATTTTCTTAACAAGCCTAAGAAAGTTGGTTAAAATCAGACACGTTATTTTTTAAATCATAATTACATATAAATACAACCATGAATCATGCGTGACTCACGCTTGATTCATACGTGACTCATGCTTAGCTCACGTGTGAATAATGCGTAATTTTTTTTTTGGCTCACGCGTAGAAAAAAATCATGAAAGTTGTACATTTCTACTTAAAGCACATAAAACAATGACAAAAGCATTAAAAGTGTTAAGTATGTTAAGTATATGATCAATTGGGATACTTCAATTTTTTACATACAAATGCACAAATCTGTATGTTTAACATTTTCAACACAAGCACACAGGGTCACATTTAGCAACCCATTTAGAGAATTTAGTCGCGCTGCCATTGTTTGTATTTCAAATTCAGGCTTAATTTTTATAAAGGATTTCATTTCAACTCGTTATAATCTTCATTATATGCAGTCAACTTCTTGCTTTTCCACTACTCCGCTCCGTGAAACTACTTAACATTATTTTTGTTGTTTTGCTTTCGCATTGTTGCGTGGTTGGTTGCATGTTGTTTTTTAATTATTTGATCACCTTCGTGACCCTGCTAATGCTCGTCAGCCTTTACGATAAAGTGACGTTGTTGTTGCTCTTAATTGTTTTTGCTGATTATATTGTGTTTATGCTGTTGTTGCAAAACAGTGGCGCTCAAAAAGTTTAGATAAGTGTAAATCACATTTTACACATTTTATTTTTTTTTTTCATTTCATAAACTAACTGCCTGTTTATCGAAATCTACAATGAAATTAAAAATTCTGTTTATTGAACCCAAAATTTTGTGTTTCTTTTTACAATATAAATAAGCAAATGAATATTTATTTATTGTAATCGATAAACTGTTAAAAAGAAAATCAAAAGATGATGTGAATAACTTATCTCCTGGGTGCTGATGAATTGCTTGGTGGCACAGGAAATGCTACATTTCTTCAACTTTTCACATCTTCTTAAGGAAAATCTCATTAAATTTTGATCGAAAAAATTTTTAATTTTTTTTTCCATAAAATTATTTATTTAGTTTTAAATAACATTCAACTTAAATATTAATTGATTCAATCATTCTATTTTGTTGCAACTAAATGTGTTGGAATTTTCGTCAAAGCATTTCTGTTTGTTATATTCGCATGTTTAGTCATTTTATAGAAGAGAAACAACATTTCTCGAATTTAAATAGGCAGAGGAAATTTTTTGTTTGTCTTCTATAAACTGGCAGTAAGTTTCTAAGCCTTTTTAAGAATATAATTGTAGGTGTTTTGATTAGTTGATATCACAACCATTTAACTGCAGTTAATGGATATTTAGTATAATATAGTTAATGAATCTAGTAGATTTCGATTGAAATCTTTATCGAAATTTATACCGTTTACTCCAAGTTTTTTTACTCTATCTAGATTTCATATCCAAAACAAAAACCATTTACTGAAATTTTTCCTAAACTATAACCAATAAACTACACTTTAGCTAACTCACACACCTATTTATGTAAGTTGGTATATTTTTTAGTACAGTTTAAAAAACTCCTCAGTTCTATTACTAATAAGGCATTTACATGGTCCCAAAATCTAGTACTTACGAGATTCCGAGCTAAGTCTAGTTAATAGATTCCCCATACAAAACAAAATCTAATATTTCAACAGATTTGTTGGAAACCTACTAAAAATCTAATATTTATTTTTTATGAATGAATGAGTTAATGAAATATCGAAGGTGTGTGAATGAGCTAAGTCGGTAATTTTTTTTTACAATTTAAGACTAAATTTCAGACAAAGAATTTTGTCTCGGATACAAAATTTTCGAAAATGTCAAAAAACTTTAGTGTGAACGATATAGATTTTGTTAAAGATTTCTAATCAAATAAACTAGATTTCGAGTCAATGTAAATGCAGTATAAGTATGTATTACTACTAGATTTGAAATAGACAAAATCTACTGATGAAGTTAATATTGTTTTGTATGGGAAATCTACTAGATTTTGCATGAAATCTCGTAAGTACTAGATTTTTTCAGATGTAATTTTTAATTTAATTTAAATAATTGAAAGGAATGTTTATTACATCATATCACCTCCACGTGATGCTACGCGACTCTTGCAGGTCTCTGCTTAGTTTAAGTTAAATAACAGTTGCTGTTAACCAGTTGAGTTTCTATTAAAGGAATAATTTCAATTCTTTTTTTATTAAAAATTAACAATTGAACCAAAAAATTTTTGTCGTATGAAATTTTTATTTTGATGAGGTTCACATTTGCACAATGCTTTATGCCAGATATATTGGCTTCGACAGGTGAAATCTCACATATACTTTGTTTAATTATACTTTAAAGATAGTCAGCGCTTAATGAGACACTCTTTGCATGGTGAAAATACAAATGGGAGGGGGGGGGGGGGGGAGAATTTTAAATTTTTAATATAAATGCTTGTGTCTTTTTTGAGAATTTTGAGTTTCTCTTAAACAATTTTGTCAATCAAACTAATTCGAATGTAATGAGTTGCATGTGTTTTGGTAACAACTGTAAGAGAAACCTCTATTTTTTTAAGGATTCTTAGTCCTTCTCCCTAGCTGATGTTGTTGTTGTTATTGTTCTCGCTTTGTTTGTTTGCTTTTTTTTTTTGCCAACATCCTCGTTGTGTTTACTTTAAACACATTTGTTCATTCTCTCATTAGTACCTCTATAAATGCTGCTTCTGCTGAGTGTAGTGGGCTGCTGCAATTACAACTTTTGCACTTTTAATATCAAACACACTGAAACAGTGCAGCGAAAAGGAATTAAAGGTTTTGCTTTCAATTACTTTTATGCTTCACACTTAAAAGTTTTAGATAATTTGAATAATAATCTATGAAATCGACTTTAATAAAAAAAATTGCGCGATTTCTTAAGTAAAGAAAAAAAATAATTTTTTTTTTTTGCTAAAAAGCTTGTTATTTTTTTTAATTTTGTCTTTTTCCACATACTGTGTGTGTGACAAGTACTCGTGTCATAGAGCTTGTGTTTATTTTTAAAACTAAATTTTTTGTTTTTGCTATAATTATTTTTTAGTCTGCTTATGCAATTTTCTAAATATCATATAAAAAGACATTTAAGAGAAAATCTCTACACAGAAAAAAATATTCCTGCAGTAAACAACTTTAATTAAAATAAAAATACCAAAAATCAATTAAAAAATGTAATTGAGTCAATTAAACTTTGTAATTAATTAAATTATTAAACAAAAGTTTAATTGACTTAAATACATTTTTAATTGAGTTTTAGATTTATTTCCAATTAAAGCTGTTTATGGCAGGAATATTTTTTTCTATGTAGAAAAAAAAAATTAAAAAGTTGTTGGTTTTTAAATTAAAATGTAGTGAAGTATTGAGTACAGGCACAGGTACACCAGGCATTATGAAGTAAAGTTAGAAGAATGCTAACAAACTCAAATTGTTACACATACTTTTAGCTCATTCAGGGTGTCTTAAAAAAAAGTTTATAATATGGTTTAGCTTACTCTGCTTAAACGCAAAGAATTCAAGGATCGTTCGGGGTATGTCTCGATAACGCCTATTATAGGAATTCACCTCCTACTGAGCGTTCGTGGATGCATGCGAGAGTTTTATAAAAATGGTAATTTTACGACTATTGCTTGCGGAAGATTTTACAAAGATAGCTGAAAATTTCTAAGCATTAAGTACTTCAAATATTACGTTAACTGTAGGCTACTTTCAATTCGACTCAGCCGTATTTTATGCTTAACTACACGCTAACTGTTTTTGGCGTTTCTTTTCTTTGACTGCATTTGCGTGTTTTTCGCTTGTCTGTCGTATATTTTCACACTTGTTGAAGTTGTTCTTCAAATATCACTAATGAGTTTGACATTGTCTTTTCATATGGCACAATGGCTTTAATCAGTTTTAAATATTCTGTGAAAAAGATTTATTTTTAGCTCTTTTATTTTAATTTTTTTTATATATGATTTTTCTTTTCTGTAAAATATTGATTTTTATGATGGCTTTAAAATTACTGCTCCGATTTTGTTACACAAATGAATCTCATACATCGAGCCTTATTTTCCATTTAATCGTAAGCGACAAAAAAAGTTTTCTAGAGGAGGTTTTTTTTATAATATTCAAATATGTTTTACGTACATAATTGACGGTTACGATTAAATTTTGTAGGCTGCATCTTAAAAGTTATCAAGAATTTTAGGACCATAAAATTTTAATTTCAATGAAAAAGGTAGTTTTGTACTAATGAGTGATTCATCGTGAGGTTTGACTTTCAGTTTGGTTTTTTTACAGATCACACGTAACTCATATAAAACTGCTTTGACATTTTTGTTCAGTATCATTTGCAAGTCATCATGGAAGGACTCACACCACAACAGCGTCTTCAAATTGTTCAGCTGTATTACGAAAATCAGTGTTCTGTTCAAATTTAACGCCCAGTTTACATTAGTGGATGATACTCCACTGGTTAGACCACATTTAGCTGATAGTGTACGAATAGATTTATCGTCATTCTTGCCGTAATTTACATAAGGATCTCGACCTTAAGGCGTACCAAATTCAAATTGTGCAAGAATTGAAGTTACGCGACTTATATTTGCGTCTTATTTTGAGGAATCATTTATTTTCATATTTTGCTATGGTAAATTGCCCACCTAGATCATGCGATATCACACCTTTGGATTATTTTCTCTGGGTACATGTACAGTCTGAGGTCTTCGGGAATAAGCCAGCTACGATTAACGCTTTGGAAGCCAACATTACTCGTGTTATTCGTGAGATACCAGTTGCTATGCTCGAACGAGTCGCCCAAAATCAGACCTTCAATGGACCACCTCAGATGTAGTATTGGCCAACATTTACATGATGTCATTTTCAAACAGTAAATGCCATAAATAGTTCTCTTAACCGATAATACAAATTTTAAGTTCACTCTAAAATTTATGTGATGAATCACCCGATACATGTCGCTTACGATTAAATAAAAAATAGGGCTCGATATAATGATATATGAAGATAATTGTGGCAAAAGGTAAAATTTTTAGTTTAGAAAAAAAAATTTTTTTTTTGTTATATATGAAAAATGAAGTAAATTTTAATGTTTTCCAAAAAAGCACAAAAAAGAAATAAATAAGAGCTTGTGATTTTACTTTTAATTTACTTCCACTGGCAGCAAATATCGTTAAAATATGTTACTAAAAAGCAAAGTCCACAACTTTTGTTATATTTATTAGAGCAATATGATTATCGTAATAATACTACAACAATAATCGTATACCTAAAATATATAAAGGGTGTTTTTTAGATGTACAAAACTTTAAGTTGGCAACAATTTTTAATTTTTTCCGCTGTTTTTAAGCTTGGTGTGGCATTTCAACATGAATATACTGACGCCTGAACAACGCTTCCAAATTGTGCAAATATATTTTGAAAATCATGGTTCTGTTCGAATACGTATAGCGCACTACGTTCATTTTATGTTCATCATAATCGTTCATCAGAGCAATTACTTCAATTAACTATGGAGCGTTTTCGCACCACGTTTACTCTAAATGATAATACGCATCCACAGAGATGTCGTACAGTGCGTGTGCATAAGAAGTCGTTGCGGCTGTAGAGCGTAGCCTAGAGGAAGACTGAAATCAGTCTTGCTGACTTCTTCGTTCATCAATTGAACAACCATGATGTGCAGGAGCTGTGGTTTCAACAAGACGGCGCATTATGTCACACAGCTCGAGCCACAATTGACTTATTGAAGGAAACGTTTGGTAAGCGCATAGTTTCACGTTTCGAACCCGTCAATTGGCCTCCAAGATCGTGAGATTTAACGCTGCCAGACTAATTTCTGTGCAGGAAATGTGAAGTCGCTAGTCTAAGCCGATAAGCCCGAAACGATTGACTACTTGAAGGAAAACATTCGGCGTGTTAAAAAATGTTGGAAAAAGTCATCGAGAGTTGGACCTCCAGATCATACATACTACCTCCGAGCCAGCCATTACGAAGTCACATTTAATTTAAAATTCCAGAAGATTGTCTTTCGAATAGTAGATTTCATGTCAATTTAAAAAAATTCATCTTTGTTTTATTCTATTTCAAGGTTCTATACCTCTATCAAAAAAACACCCTGCATAAGGAAAATTTATCGACTGTGCTAATCAGTAACATTGTTTATTATATGCACTATGGGTGGAAGTCAGCTATTTTTGTTGTTTTTTTTATCGATAAACAAGCGACAAAAATTTGTGCGTTGTTTAGTTTATCGAAATGAAGTTTCTAAACTCAATTTTTTTTTTTTTGCTTCCTTGGGAATATTTGTATAGCAGTTTTTCCCTAAATTAATATTTAACTTGTTTATAAAAAATTTTTTGGCCTACCTTCTGCAAAATTAGCATACATTTTTTGTTTTTCTTATATTTTGACAGAGATGCCACCTGGCACTATAAATTATAACAAGCAATAACTGCTATTTCACACTATGGGCCTGTTTGGAAATGCATCACTGCTGTGCATCATGCAAGCAAACTTTAATTTTAAATGCTATAAAAACGTGCTAATAATCTTTTTTAGTGGTAGCCATGTTTGTAACTTATATTTGGTATTTATTTGTGCGCTATTTACTTCAGCGCAGCACTTAAGCATATTTAAATTTTCATTTGCAGCGCAGTGATGCATATATGAACGGGTCCTATGTATCTTTGGCCCGCCTTATTTTGACAACTTTCTTTTAAGTGCCATACGAAAAGTTAAGCATATTTATATTAAAACTTTTTCTTCAAGACTTTTTTGCATTTATACGGAGTACGAAAAGAGTTTAGAGAAATTCCAAAAATTCCCTCAAATTTTTATTTCGTGCCTTTGACTTTACCACTCAAGCTTCTAAACACCTCTTGTCTACAAGAGAAAAAAAAAGCAGGCCTGCGAAGGCAAGCAAAAAAGGCATAGTGCAAATTGCTTGCAATTGAATTGTAAATCGTTACTGCCAATAACAATAATTGCTATTGGCGAATCGTTAAAAGTTAGTAAGTAGCACTTCTGTACCTGGATTCAGTAACTTTTATTACGATAATCGTATCGCTATAATAAATATAACGAAAATTTATCAACTTTGCTCATTTAGTAACATATTTGAACGATATTCGCTGTCGGTTGGAAAGAAAAATAATAATTGAGTTTCTATTTATTATTATTTGTGCTTTTCGCCTATTTACACATTTTAAATGTTGAGTAAGATAAAGCTGAAGACTATCGTAATAAAGAAATTACGGAATCACATTATTGTTACAGCAAACGAATAAATACTCGTATCTCGATAAATATTACGAATTTCGGTTCGTAAAAAGTTACAGAATCGTGGTACTGGATATAGTAACTTGACGAAAAATATATTCGGGACCAAAGTACATTTTTATTCCTCTAGCTGACGATTTTTCTGTAAAGCTTAAAACTTTTGAATATAAAATGAGCACCAGCATTTAAATTTAAACGGAAATTATACAGTGTTTTTATTTCGAAATTGATTTTGCAGCATTCTATTTATATTAATGTCCTTAGAAATAAATAAAGAAATAATTTTAAATATTTCCTTTTGCCATGAAAGACATGCAGATTTTAATTTATTTTTATTTTCTTGTTGTAATTTAATAAAAGTCTTACAAATAGTTGAATTATTTAAATTTTTTTGCATTATTTTAAAAAGAAAATAGAATTTTCTTCCCACTTGCATATAACAAGGAATATGCTACCACAAATTGATTTATAAAAATAATAATAAAAATAATAACAATTTTGAAACGAATATTACCTAAATTTATTTTGTTTATTTCAAAACAAAAAAACCATTTGCCACTATTGCTTAAAGATTTTGTATATTTTTTTTTATTCAAGCTGAATAAAGCCTTTCAGGATTAAAATTTTGCAATAAATATAATTTTTTTATAACTCACATTTGGTTAACAAAATATGGTTATGGCAGAGCAACAATACCCATTAAAGCCGTGTGGCAATTTTTGGGAAACAACTTTTAACATTTCATTCAATATTCCTGTTGCAAAATCACCGAAAAATAAAACAATTTTATAAATTATTTCATATTACTTTTGTTTTGGTAGGGAGGGAGAGAAAAAAATAATATACTTATATACATACATATAAAACATTAAATGTATCATCTAAGCATATAGAATAATAATAAAGTAAAATAAAAACACAACGACTTATGAAATATTCATAATAAATCTACACTTCTTAAATCCCCATGAAACCATAAATACAAAACATAAGCTGGCACTGAAACAGAAAAAAACATACATACTCTTACATATTCCAAATAAAATAAATATACTTTGAATATTTTATTGCATTAATCCCTCCCTCCCACCCACATGCACCACACACGAGCGCCAACGTACGTACGTACACAATAAATTAGAAAATACAAACAACACCGAGCGAGGCACATTTTTAACTTCAATATTTTTTGTTGATATGCAAGTCCTTTAAAATAAATAAGACAATAAAAACTAATAAATTTTACAACCCAAAATTTTTTATTTACTGCCTTTCTCTACTCCAGCGTGTTGTGGTGGAAGGCCTTTTTATGTTAATACAACCCATTTGCAAGACATAAACAAAAACCTTTCTAATGTGTTTGACCCTAAAATAAATATTTATGTGTGTACGAGTATTTCAATGAAAAATTATCCCTGTATGTGTATTAACGTGTTAATATGCCACTGAATAGCCTTTTAGTGTTAAAAAGTAAAAGTCTTTTATATAAGGGGCCTTTTTGAAGGCCCACTTCTTATTTACAAAAATAGTTACAAAATACTTTCCCCTTAGGAATAACAGGAGAGTGGCGTTGGCTGAAGTAGTTAGTGCGTTGACTACAAAACCGAAGGTCCTGGGTTCGAGCCCGGTCTCCGACACTCATGACATAACAATACCACGCACTTCTCTGATGTGTATTAGTGTCCCTTTGTAACAGTTGTTGTAGGAAAGTTCTAGTGATGAAGACATAGACACTGGTCACTAAGCTACACCGGCTTCAGCGGATGCTAATCCTAATGTTACATCAAAGTGCCCTCCTTCGTCGGTATTGTGTAGCAGAATCGTCGGCAAAGAAAAATAACCAATAAAATGGCTACTAAGCACAGCTTCAAAAACTTAATGCGACTCATTAACACCAGAGGCGCTGCAACACTGAATTATTAAAAAAACGTGCAACAAAGTAGAGTTGTAAAAGAATAAAGCTTTCCTCTATCTCTTCCTTTACCACCTGTTTTTCTTATCACTATCCCTTCTCTATGACCATCTCTCACTATCTTCTATTCAACTCACTTCGTTGTATTGCACCCAAGTGAGCTGGACTCTAAATTTTACCCTTCCTTACCAGCAGCCTGTTACCGAACCTAACCTAACCCTAGGAATAAGAGATATATTTGAACTGTTTTATCATCGAAGAAATTAGTGCGTCTATTTTAAGACTATATATAGTACATGATATCCCAGTTGACCAGATTGGCTTACACGACATTGTCTATGATTCTGGTACGATTTATCCTTTATAATTTAGTTTTTTAGTTGACATTTTAAGCTGACAATGTCTTGCACATTGTCCTCAATTAAACACTTTTGACTTTATTGATGACAATCTGAGCGACAAGTGGTGTGTTTTGTCTTCAATCAAACACATCAATATAATGGTGGTATCTTGTTGACAAACCTTTTAAACATAAAGCAACAGTGCACATCCTAGCTAAGTCAGTCAATAATTTAAATGAAACGGAAAAAACAGGTGAGCAAAATAAATTAAATTTGTGTAATAAAAATACTGATTAAAGTGTGTTCTGTTGAGTGATATTGTCGCTCAAGAATTTACATGTGATGTGATAAACATGATTTCGTGGCCATTTGTTTGAAAATTTCGTCAACGATTTATTTGAGCTGCCGTCAATATGTCGTCCACGATTTTCTATTGTCTTGTAGTGACTGCTTAAGATGTCTTAAAGGCATGGCCAACTGGGATGTAAAAAGCCACATGCCCATATAGCTATGACGTCACGACAACACTGCTCTAAACATTACTAAGAGCGCGCAATTGCTGAGTTAAAACTCGGGCCTCGCTTTCTCAGAGCTACATCCTTAACTAAAACTAAAGCCATTTCCCTTTTTAAATAAGGCCTCTTAGCAGGAGCATTTACAACTTCTTTTTCCCACCGCCATGTTTACTAAAAGGTGCAAATATGTCTTACAAATAAATACTCGTAAACAGGCGTAAAACTTCATTAAATTTACGCTAATGTTTTATTTGCAAACTTAAACTTATTTGCTTTCTTTTTACGTTTTATGACTATATTTCAAATATGAAAAAAAATTGCAAAGTGTCATAAATGAAAAAGTGACATATTTAAATATTTAACCAACAACATTATTTGCTTTCATTTCTTTGAACTTTGCAGTACAGCACAGTGTACATACAGTGGCTTCAATATGGTCATATTTCACATATTCAGATAATGCTCTGATATACTGAAAATTAGCACAAAAGTAGTGAAATTCTATATAATTTTAAGAAATTTTCTATACGCACAAAAGGTGTTCAGCTAAATAATTTAGAAAATCAATTCAGAGTAGGAAAATAATTAAAAGGAAACGTTTTCGTTTTTTAGGAGTGAGTAATGAAAATAATTCAAATGAGGGCGCCATTTAGTTTCGTTTTTGTTTTTAGCCAAGAGCACGAAAATTCCTTCATTTCAAACGTACAAACCTGGAAAAGAAAATATTGAGAAGAATTTGTTTAAATTGTTTGGTATATTATCTAAATTTAATGGTCATTGATTGACTAAATCATTTTCTTTGTTGGGAAAAAATTTTAAATTACAACATATTTCTTCTTAATTCATCACATAATTGAATAAATAAGTATTTTAATGGAATAACCTTTAAAAATAAATAAATCAAAATGAGTGAGAAAGAAATATGTTGTAATTTTTTTTTTGTGCTATTAAAACTCTACACCTCCAAGAACACATCGAAAAAACTTGAGGGCTTAGGAAGGTTATAATACATTTATTAATATTTATTAATCTTTACATTTGCTAAATGAAAAATTATAGACCGTGACATAATGTTGCGTGACATTATGCAAAGCATTGCTGAAACTTACAACAATTTGACACGTGAAAAGTTCACAGACGTAGTAATAAGGAGGTGATCCACAAATTAGTATTAGAACTTAATTATTATGTAACCATAACAACTGTAATAATAGACTGACCCAGTCTATTCATAGAGTAAGTAATAAGAATTTTGTGAAAAATAAAGAAATAAAATAAAATAAAATAAAATAAAATAAAATAAAATAAAATAAAATAAAATGAAATGAAATGAAATAAAATAAAATAAAATCACATCAAATCAAATCAAATCAAATCAAATCAAATCAAATCAAATCAAATCAAATCAAATCAAATCAAATCAAATCAAATCAAATCAAATCAAATCAAATCAAATCAAATCAAATCAAATAAAATAAAAAATAAATAAAAAAAAACCAAATAACAAACAAAAAATTAATCATGTCATGTCTAGTTTAGTATTTTTTTTAGAAATTTCTTTATTTCATTTCTTTTTCATACACTTCTTACTAGAATTAGTTCCGCAAAGCTTAAAATCTTATAGTCTAGTTACAGTCCAGAGATAGTCTAGTCATAGTCTAGTTAATAATTAATCATGTCATAGTATAGTCATACTCGAGTCATATTATAGCCATAGACTAGTCACAGTCTAATCATAGAATATTTCTAGTCTAGTCTAATTATAGAACAGTTCAGATATAGTCTAGTCTAATCATAATCTAGCCGTAGTCTAGACATAGCCTAGACATAGTGTAGACATATTCTAGTCATACTCGAGTTATATTTTGGTCAAGTTTTGCCTTTGGAAAAAAATCACCCTGTGATGATCTTTCTATTGCTGTGATCACACCACTTTTATTATAAATGACATAGATTTTTTTCTAAATTTTCTAGCAGCAGTCACTACTTGCCCTATCCCGCCCGCCTGCGCCTTGACGTTGATTTATGGGAAACCCTAAATGTGAAAGTCTATCTATAACGTCTGCTTTTGCGAAAAAACTCAAAAAAATAAACTGCATACGTTTGTGCTGAAGTAAGCCTTTAGGTGATGTGTAGTTGTTACATGTGTATGTTTGCCGTAAGTCTATGAAAAAAATCTTGAGTGAAAAGTACATGTGAAACACGCGCATTTGTGTAAAGTGTATCCTTTTGTGTCGGCAACATAAAGGTGTTAAATTTATTACCGGACAAATTTCTCACGAATACGAATAGAGAACAAAAAACTAGGGAAAAAAGCAGGAATACACAGAAAAAGCCAAAGCCCGAGGTGCGAAGTTGTGCGCTGCTAAACGACTTCAACACTGAATCAGGCATACATACATACATACGTACTTACATAAATTTATTTAGTATGTGAAAGTGGAAAAAATAAGACATTTATAAAAAAAACTTATATGTATATAAACGCGATAAAATAAATAAATGCAAATTTCGAAAGAAAAAATTAAGTACGTATGTCAGCAGAGGTGTTAACATCGTACAACAAGAACTCAGCCAACCAAAGGAATGAACAGCACGGCACAACATCAACTAAAAACTACAGCAATAGCTTTAACAATAACAACAAAAACAAGAAGAAGAAGAGTGAATGAAATATATTAATCCCAATGTTGTAGCCAAAGTCTTCATTCAATACATACTCTTGCGTTCTTTTCCGTTTCATTGTTTCCAATCTTTTTTTTTAAGACGGAAGTAACAACATGCAACTAACTGTTGGAGTAAAAAATATAACTACACATTTAAATTATTCGTATTTATAGAAAGGAATATATTTGCCCTTAAACTTAAATGAACATACACACACAAACACATCGTTTTTCACTAATACTAAAAGTGCGAGCAGTATTTTTTAAGCCACAATACATACGAGTACATATTTACATACTTCCAAAACAGTGACGAAGGAAAAAAATACGATTAAGCTTACAATAAATTCATAAGAAAATGTCTTCTTCTAGTTTCAGTGTCGTTTTAAAACGACAATTTCACATTGAAAAGTTACCGTATTATCCGAATACCGTATTATCATTTCAATGTAAAATTTTTGTTTTTACGGTTCCGTACACCAAAGGTGCTTTAACGTGGAATTTTAATATTCTGCTATGTGCTGACATCTTTATGCTAGTCACTGTAGCCGAAAAAAAAAACTTTGAAGACTTTGGAGTAATTTTGTACAACATTTTGTTTTTCTGCACGAATTTTCATACATACGTACGTACATATGTATGTACACATGTGCACACGTTTATGTCTGTATGTCTTAAAATAAATGCCTTAAAACTTTTGTTAAAGAAATGTTGAAATCTTACTAGGAAAAAACATTTGCACAAAACGAAATGCGAATTTACGAAAAAGAAAAAAGTAATAATCAAGATAATCTTAATTTATGCACAAGAAGAATTTAAATGTCAAATTTTTTTGAAATAAACAACTAACAATGACGATAGAAGAAAAAGGAAATTACAAAGAAGGAATGAAATAAAGCTTAAAATTGTTCCAAAGAAATATTCTCTGGCGTATGAGTGCGGATTGTTAAATCACATTTAACAGGTGTGTGAAATGCATTTACTGTATTAAAACTCCCCAGTATGTGAACACTGCCACCCACATCCACTCCCATACACACGTGAGCGCAGAAACAGCCACAAAATTTGCTTAAGGAGATGATTAACTACTAAGATCCTTTGTGTATTTTTGATGAAGATAAACTTTTTATTTTACAAGATTATATATTATAATATTGTTCTTTTAAGTCAAATATGTTTATTTTATTTAGATTATAACTTGTGCATTAAAATATTGTTTAAGTTAAAAACTCTTATTAATGTATTTATCATATACTGCAGACTTGACAGACAACAGACTTGTGATGAATGTGTTTAATGCTCTTATGATTTATATAAAACAAATTTTGTTTGGAAAATTGTTTTATAAACCTTTTATAAGTCAAAAATATTTTTTATGAATAAATACGTTCTTTCTATTTCATATTTAATAAAATGATGCTATTCATCTCAATTGTATGCCCAGCTCCTGTATTTTTTTTAGAAATTCGACTTTATGGTCAATTTTATGAGTATTTAACACTATTTTTCTTGCTTTTGACACTAGCTTAGCAATCAAAAAAATAATTTCAAAAGCCACAATACCCCCCATTCATGTGGACCAAAAACACTCAAGTATTAACACTTGTTCCTTATTCAAACACAATCACTTACGAGCTGCAAGCCATAAAAAAATTAAAACATAAATTGCCAAATAAAATCCTACAATGTTTTCATACAATAAATTTTCACATACACACCTGCAATTGCATAACGCCTATACGCATACAGTTGTAGTCATGCATGCACTAGACTAATGCACATCCATGTGAAAAGGGGTTATAAACCACAGTAAACTTTGGTTTTAATACTCCGGGTTATAATTTCTAATGCACTATACCAAATCGTACCCAGCCAACAGACTAAACTAAGCGATCTGCTTGCTGCTACTCTCAATGCAGTTTACCACACACACGCGCACACGCACACACGCACATCCACTCCATGGATTGAAATAGATAAAAGTATGTTTTTTTTTTTATTTTTAAAAACCATATAGAAATATTTGCATTTCAAAAACATAAATACACAACCGCACACGTAAAATAAATAAAATAAAGTCCCAAAATATAATGTGTGTGTGTGTGTGTGAGCTGCACACTAAAGTATACCAACAAATTCACATGTACATACGTCTATGTGCAAACATATAGACGACGACTTAAAGCATTTATTAGTGTTAATATTTGTTGTCTCTCTGGTTGTCTACCGCATGCAAACATAACAGAAAATGGAAATTAATAACAACTTTTCATTTACTTAATACCATTTTCAATTGAAAATTCGAAAAACGATTTGAGTAAAGGAAAATTAATAACAAGCAAGAGTGCCATATACGGCTGTGCCGAATCTTATCGAGCCCTAACCGCTGAAATAGCTTAAGCGACACATTTTTTGGACTTCGTTTTTTTGATGAAAATCGACTATTTACGATCGCTAATAATTGATTTTGATCACAAAAATTAAGTTCGAAATGACACGTTATATGCCCTTCACTGATTCACTGACGTAGGTATGTACACAAAGGGAAATAATACCAATTTACACAATATCACCATGCAACTATATTAAATTTATTTAATTTTAAATAAGATGTTAGTTATTTTAATGAGTTTGTGTTTACTGGCTTTGTTCATAGCTCCAATGCACTGTTTTGCTCAGTTGTGTGACCTATTTAAATTAAATTTAATTCAACATGGTTCTTGATGTTATTTCAGTATCAAATTCACGTTGTTTCAACTTCAAACAACTTTGATTCAACACGATTCTTCATGTTGATATAACAGTAGCGGAATGCTAAATTAACATGAAATAAATTTATTTCAAAAGGAATTTTTTTTTTTAGATTACTCTAAATCATGTTGAATCAACATGAAACACATATGTATCAAAATAATTCCTGAAAAATGTTAAATTAAACTTGTTTTTGTACATTTTAATATGAAATTTTTCTGTGTGTAACAGGTATATAAATATGGACATGCATAGGCACATAAAGGGGAAATTTGAGTTTAGGAAGTAAATTGGCTGTCAAATGATGAAATTTTAAGAATTGAGCTGCCATCCTCTGACATTTATTTAGTAAAAAGTTTGAAAATTTTTACTATAGAACGCTACATTCTTGAAAAAGAATTTTAATTGAGAAATTTTATGAATTTTAATTTGAAAGACTGGGTTTACGTGAACAAACCAGAAACAACTGACTCATCTGAAAGATAAGCGAAGCTGTTTGCAATATTTGGTTCAAAATTTTATGAAAAGAATGGAGCAGACGTGCTGCAGGTAGACTTTTGCCCGACATTATCTTCCCTTATTAATTCTCATATTTCTACTTTAAATTAAATAAAACTGAATTTGTCGAAAAAAGGTATATTTTTTTAGACCATTTTGCTCCTAACCTTAAATTTGCCCACCCTTTACATATTTGTCTGGTGAAAGAAAAATGCTTCATTAATTTTTTGCTCTATTGCATTTTATAGTGGCCTATATGGGTATTTTTCAACTAAAGATTTGATTCCAAGATTTTATTTTCATCATTAGTAATAGTTGAATATTTTGTTCTGCACTCTGCATTCAAGAAATATTTAACATTATTAATGTACATATTTTATTTTTTAAATAAATATTAGTGACAACAAAAGAGCTTTCAGTTTTCTACACCCACAAAATTGTGTACATAAAATTAATTAAAAAACGGTCTATACATTTTTCATTTGACTTTCACGAAAATACTGTTTAATTTTCAATGTAAAAATGTTAAATGACTTAAATAATAAAACACAATTTTTTATTTTTTTTTTAAATTTTTTTCTTTAACTTACAAAAATATTAAATAAAGCAGCAAATATGAATGACTTTTTCTTTAATCGGATTAACTTAACTTTCACAAGAACGAATCTCGACTTCCGTACGAAGAAAAGATGTTTCCTTTGTTTCTATAATTTTTCTGCCAAATAATCAACATTATTAAATTTAGTAATTCAGTTAAATTCCATAATTTAACTGTCAAACAAAGCGCAAAATTATTTTAGCATTGAGTCAAAACAAAGTAAAGGTTATAGGAAAAAAAAAATTTAAAAAAAAACGGAAAATCCGAAATAAAATTAAAATCTGAATTAAAAATAAAATTGCTTGAAATTAATCTCATTTAAAGTTTTTCATAGAAAATTGTTTTAATACACAGAAGAAAAAAAAGATTTGTAAATATAATTAATGCATTTGTGAATACAATTAAAATATTTTTGTAAATACAAACACACATTTGTAACACAGGAAAACAAAATCAACTCAATTATTTCCAATTAAAATAATTGTATTATTCACAATTGAGTTGTTAACAGAAAACAAACATTTTTAATGAATTTATTTTTCAAATTCTAATGTGTGTTTCTTTGTTTGTTCGTTTTTTTTTTTTAATTTTTATTTAGAATTTGGTTTTTTGTTAAATTTTAAAGTTATTTATTTTTCCACACAACCCTCGAAACTAAATGTGTTTGGAATGAGTCGAACCGGCAACCTCTTGACTAATAGACTAAAGTACTTGCCACTCCGCTAAAGAGCAAATCGTTATTACATACGCAAATAATGAATACACGCAAATAATGAATACATGTGCGCTTTGCGTTATGATATAATTTAACAAATAACTTTGTTGGGTAAAAAAACAAGCCACAACGTTTTTCGGCTTCTTGTCGGAATTCACACGTATACAACACACGAGCAATCAAAATAAACAACAACAATTGCACATCAACGCGTTGGGTCAATCAACAAGCAAGATAAACACCAACACAAAGAAAATATATTGTTAAATACTGCATTAAGTTAATGACAAATCTTATTGAAATAAAATTTTTTTTTTCAATAACATGGTTTTGTTGAACATAATTCATGTCTATTTTTTTCTGTGTAGATTTTATTTTATTAGTCCATATTTACACTATGCAAGTCTTATTGCTAAGCTGATTAGTTTGAAGGAGAGAGAGACGAGGGGAACAGTAACGTTTCTTTTCCCCTCGTCTCTCTTTCCTAACAAACTAATCAGCTTAGCAATAAGACTTGCGTAGTGTAAACTAGGACTTACTCTCTATTTTTATTTACCTTCTGCAATAATTTTGTGATTTTATGTCAAAACGAAAGCTTTAGAATATGTTTTATAAAAAGCAAATTTTAAACGTTGTTGTTTATAAACAAAACATAAACACGAAGAAAGGGTTGATGTTTTCTAAAAACTGGCTGTAATTAATAAAAATATTTCATTCTATAAGAATTTAAAATACTGAACTTGAGTCCGATTAAGAAATTATTCCTGTTTATTTTTCCTTAATGTGAAAACTACTTCTTGACATACTGTACGTGTATATGTGTAACATGTAGAATAATATGTATGAATATTTGTAAAATATGAAAAAGTTTAGCAATGAAATGTCCGAAATGTCAAAAAAAAAATTTAAGTACATATATAAGCGCATATACATGTACATACATGGGCATGTACATACATATGTGTGTAGATAAGTACGATTATATTTAAGTATGTATGCATTTTTCAAATATGAAAAAGTTTTGTAATTGCTCGTGCAATATTGTCAGAGCTTGTCTATTTTATTTTTTTTTTTTTTTAATTTAAATTGACACTTTGATACATACAAACATACATACATAATTAAGTGTCAAAGAAATTTACTTAATTATACAACAATCGGTAGCCAGTTAACGTCCATTTTATTTTTTTTCATTTCTGTTTCATTTTTTATATTTAGAAATATTTTACTTGATTTCTTTGCATTTAGCCAAATAGCGAAAAAGGGTGTTTCAGTAAGTGAAGGTTTGCTTTTCAAATTCACAAAACTATAAAAAAAAGTTTAAGTTTTTTTAGAGTTTATTTGTCCTTATTAAACAAATATTAAGAAACTTCGAGTTTTTTTCTACCATGAATTTATGAATGAAGTTATTTTAGTTGATTTTGTTCTCTAAAGAACCGAAATTCGATTTCAATTAACGTTTCATCCTCTCCCTATGAAGATTTACTGCAGCTGAATAAAAAAAAATTAATTATTATTATTTTGAGTAAAAAAGCTATTTCCCAAAAAAAAGAAATACAAGCAATAAACAACTTCTAATCCATTACCCTGTCAAAGTGGATGTTATGATAGTCATTGCACTCAGTTTTACGGCGTTTAAATCACTTATATGCAGTTGCAAATATTTTTATAATAAAGTTAGACAGTCATAGAATCACTCATTCATCCAAATGTTAAACTTGTCATCAAGTTATTCATACACGAGTATCACAACAACAAACAGCAACAATAACGACTAAAAGATAAAAATATTAAACTTCTACCAAGAGCTACAAATATGTATGAGAATTCGTGTCTCACATGTAGTTGTACCTTTTGCTCTCTTACACACACACACACACACACACACGTTCATATTCATGAAACGGAAACAGAAATGAAATAACTGCCGGGCTAAATAGTTACGTGACTAGAAAATATCACAGATTTATTATTTTTTATCAAAATTTTTCTATTTTTAAGGTTTTTCCATTTTATGTACATACGTCCAGACATACATACATGCATACATAAATACATACATAAGTACATATGTATGCATGTCCATAAGCCGACTAGTGTTAAGTGATAAGTTTTGTCCGGCTATTTTTTAGTATTACTTTTCGAGATAACAAGTGGTGGTAAACAGTCACATACAAACATAAAAACAAATAAAAAGAAATTAAAAACTAATTTTCAATGCACATTTATGAAGATTTGAAAAAAATTTTATATTATGCCATTTATGATACTAAGTGCTTCTTATAATGCACACTGTACAGCGTAATTTCTAAAAACAAATATGAATAAAACAATTTAATTTAAAAAAATTTAATATTCGATGCGCGCCGTTTGAAAGTTGCCTTTGAAAATACCAAGTGAGCGACAGTAGTAATCGATAGCTGTCAATAGGGACCACGATAATGCGGATACTGTGCGTTCCACGTGACTTAAGTAGTGTAAATATAAAATATTAAATGCAAAGTAAAATTTACTTTTGCCTTTAGGTAATACTATTGCTTAAAGTATAAAAGCTTTTAAGTTAGTTTAAAACTTGCCAAAGATAGATATAAAAGAAAGAAGTTTCCCCAGTTATATATAAAATATTGATACGCAAAAATATTCGAACAGTGCGCTAACTTAAATGTTTTTATAAAGAAAACATTTGGTAAACAAATAAAACTATTCAGAATTGTTTAGCTAAAGAACTAAATACACATGTACGCACATACAATCAGATGATAAAATAAACATAAAAACTATAGCAACCACAATAATGAAAAAGCTTCTGCTTGTTAAGAAGATACACACACATACAATCACACATATACATGGTAGTAAGGCCAAAATAAAAATAAAGTAAACAACCACCATAAATTGCTTCTTTAAGGCCGTGATGCACTATCATACAAAGTCGTGCGATCTACGAAAAAATACAACCCTGGTATGATACAGTTTATGAAAATTTTCAAATGACAATAACAATTCATCACACCAGGGTCGTACTTTTTCGTAGATCGCACGACTTTGTATGATAGTGAGTCATGGCCTTTAATGATATATATACGCACATATGTACATATATACATGCATAGTTAATACATTGGAGATGCTGCTGAGATTTTCTAGACGTTGCTGTCACATTCTGGAAGCCTTGTGTGAAGTATAAAAAGGGCAACACATCTGCTGGCAGTTCAGTCTATCAAAAAGTCAGTCTGAAGTTCAGTTGCAATAAGAGTTGTCTATTAAAGAGTTCAGTTCATTATTGTAAAGAAAGGGTAAATCTCAATTGAAAGCAGTTGATAGTCGTACATAAGTGTGTAAAAGTAAAGTCAGTGATTCATTATTGTGGTACAAACATTGAGCGCCGTCAGAGTGAGTCTTGTGTAGAGAACAGCAGAGGAGGAGTATGGCTTGAAGACCATCGCAGAAAGTTTTGTGAGACGTGTATATACAACAGCAGAGTAGACGTCGTAGCAACCAGTTGTGAATCATTAAAGTAATTTAGCTAGTGTGTATTTAAGCTCTTGATTTTATTAGTATAAGTCCATTTAGTAAATAAAGTGTCATTCTTAACCCTAATTAGTACGCTGGGTTCTTTTATTCTTTGCAAATCTTCGAATCTACAGAAAGGCGTTTTTAAGGGTAAAAACGTAACAATATATATTATTTGTACTGTGAGAAACTATTGTATTAACAAACCTTTCCATTTTCCCTTAGAACTATTTTCAATATTTAAAATATATTTAATAATCAACACTATCCCATTAATATAACACTTGCGAATTTACTTGTACATATATAGGGTGTTTTTTATTGAGGTATAGAACTTTAAGTTGGCATCACTTTTTTAACTGGCAGCCATTTTGTCAGCTGTCAAGTGATTAATATTTAGTTTGGTTTGCCATTTCATCATGAACAGGTTGACAAAAGAACAACGCTTGCAAATCGTGCAAATTTATTTCGAAAATAATGGTTCAGTTCGCGAAGTTTACCGCAAGCTCCGTCCATTTTATGGTCGACATAATCGTCCATCAGAGCAATTAATTCGGTTAACCATGGATTGGCCACCAAGATCGTGTGATTTGACACCATTGGATTATTTTCTTTGGGGATATGTGAAGTCGCTCGTCTACGCCAACAAACCAGAAACGTTAGGGGACTTGGAAGCCAACATTCGTGGCGTTATTGCCAACATACGGCCCCATATGCTCGAAAAAGTGGTTGAAAATTGGACCTGTAGAATTTACTTTATTCCAGCCAGCCGCGGCGGCCACATGCCCGAAATCATATTTAAACGTTAATGGCATAAAATTATCCTTCCAATAAAGCCAAATTGATGGACATTAAAACGATTTTCTTGTGTTTTATTTCAATTCGAAGTTCTATACCTCTAAAAAAACACCCTATATTTGCATGTGTATATGTATATTCCATTTTCCTTTTTATTACCATTCTATTTGACCAGAATGAATATAAATAAATACTCAAACCAAATAGTAATGAAAAAGAAAACTTCGCCTGAAAAGTTGAGTAGACAAATGAAAAAGCAAGCCAACAGCAACAACACCAATAATGTTCACAAACACTAAAACTTTAGGTAATTCCACACAAAATGGCATTGCCTTCTTCTCTCACAAGCTAAATGAACATCAGAGTGACAATAATGATTTAAGGATGTAGATGACTTTTGCTTAACACACTTAGAACATGGTTGTATGTGTGTGTGTGTCGCAGAGTTATTCCGGCCAACAGCATGTGTGTTTTAGCCATACTTCAATACACACATGCACTGCACACCATTTTACTCATTATTTATTACCATTCAGCCGTTCTAGAAGGAACTTAGTTTAGATAAGAGAGGTGTACAAGCGTATATTTACTTTGTAATTTGTGCTTAAATAATTCCTAATCACATGGACAAACAGGATTAAAAAGGACAACATCCTGGCCAACTTTACCATTATATGGATTGGCTGGTGGTTAGTGTTAAGAACTGTTTTAAAGTAGACAGAACTAAAGGATTTTTTTAAATTATTTGAACGGTAACGAGAATTATAAGGAAGTAGGGAATTAAAATGAAAGTATACGAAGACCGTATAATTGAAATTGATAAGTTATTTGTGGAAATGTGTGCTCTGAAGCATATGGAAAACAGAAAGTGTGCTTTGAAGAAAAGCATTTAGTGCAATTACATACACACATATGTCCCTGTGTATGTGGATGTATGGAAAGCGAAAATTATTCAAGAGTTTTTAAATAAATAAGTTAAAAGAAGCATAAAGTAAAACTTCATAAAAAAAATTTTGGGTCTATTCGTCATAAAGTATGGTGTAAAAATTTCATACAAAAATGGATTGAACCCTCAAGTATTGAGAGAAGAATTATACGTTGAATTACATTGAATTATTAATGTAAAAAAAATTCTAAAATTTACTCTTTTGAAAATTTACTATCTTTCAATAAAGGAGCATTCTGCATGCATTCAAAAGCTTTAATTAAAAAAACATTAGAGAGCTTTCTTTAAGTATCAATTAAATTAAAAGCATTAAATCAACTTAATTATGTCATAATTCATCACTTATTTTCTCATCTTTTCGACTAAATATAATAGTTTTCAAAGTAAACATGCACGTATAGATTTATGTACACAGAAATGTGTTTGCAGCAGGGAATAACAGAGCCTGCATCCCAGCAAACATTACGTTGTTGCGAAAGTAACAAAAATACGATAATATTATTATTGTGATATATTGTATTCAATTTATTTTCAAACGTAACCGTTCGTACAGTTGTGTGTCAAGATTTTCCTCCGGTGATGAAGAATTTACAAATATTGATTTTAAAGTTACTAAAAATAACAGTTCTTTCTTGATAAGTGATGTTGTAATGAGTGGAATAATTAATTAACGTTGTCAATTTAGTGAGAAGATCGATACGCATGGCATAGCGAGCATTGTAGATGAATTAAAGTGCAATAATGATCTATATTGGCTCTTAGGACGAATGATTTTTCTCTTGATCGCATAAGAAGTTTTCTTAGTAAACTAGATAATCCTGAGAAAAAAGTGGCCTCCCGTAATTCATATATCTGGATAAGACAGCCAAGAGCTTTTCCGTTGGCTCAAGAGCTTTTCGTATGTTTATGTTTATGTTTATGTTTATGCTTATGTTTATGTTTATGTTTATGTTTATGTTTATGTTTATGTTTATGTTTATGTTTATGTTTATGTTTATGTTTATGTTTATGTTTATGCTTATGTTTATGTTTATGTTTATGTTTATGTTTATGTTTATGTTTATGTTTATGTTTATGTTTATGTTTATGTTTATGTTTATGTTTATGTTTATGTTTATGTTTATGTTTATGTTTATGTTTATGTTTATGTTTATGTTTATGTTTATGTTTATGTTTGTGTTTATGTTTATGTTTATGTTTATGTTTATGTTATGTTTATGTTTATGTTTATAAACATGTTTTTATTAACCAAATATAATATATTGTTTATATAAACCAAATTTGACGCACCATGACGGAAAATCGTTCTAAATTAACGAAAACAATGTTTGAGGAAAACAACATCACTTTTTGTAAAAGTACTTTTTGGAAAAAGTAATTTTTGAAAAAATAATTTTTTTTGAAAGTTTTCGTTTCGGAATCGATATTTTTTGGGAAGAGCTTTTCAAAAATAATTTTTTTAGACGTCTACGTAGGTAATTTTAAGAAAATTTACTTTTTGGGAAAATACTTTCCGAAAATAATACAATAATATATAATTTTTTTGGAGTGAAAATTTTATAGTCAGACTGAAATTTTTAGTCAAACAAACATGTGGACACTCTTATCACCCAAAAGAGACTATAACGAAACGTCTACGCGCAACATTTTACAAGTGCTTGGAAGCTTAACACAATTATATTTTATCTGCACGTTTACTGCATCCAACATGAGCTGATTATTATTCTCTATGACAGAATCATAAGTAGCATGAGTGTAAGTGTAATCTGGTATTTGGTTTTCAACTTCCGTCTAAACGAGATTCGTGCCCCTTTGTTATAATATTTTATGTATTTTCAGAAAAATAAATAAATAAAATATTTAGCTTAAATTACGTGTACATTACAATGTATATTGCATGTATGGTATGTGTGTAAGGCCTTAAGAAATTTAAATTTCAAATAAAAAGTGAATTGAAAAATATTTCCTGAAAGAAAGGCTACATAATTAGAAAAAATTGCTTTTTCCGTTATTTCCTTAAGTTCTTAAACTAAATTTTAAAATTCTTCATACATATGTAAATATTTATTCGCTGTAGCCGTTTAGTTCAAATAGCAGTTTAAGGACTAAACAAACATGCCGGCTGTGCCTGCTGTCTGTACCCCTCGCAGGTTGTGATTGCTCCAGATGATATATAAATCATGGTGACGTGCCGCTGCTGATGCTGGGCCAGTGAATGATGATTGCTCAATTGGAACGTTTACTTAAGCAAATACAAAGAGCAAATAAAACTAATAACAACTACTTTGCGAATAGGAAATGAATAGACAACGACTTGTTGAAAGTCATAAATACACACATTTCTACAAATGTAAGCAAGTGTGTGTATTAACGTTAAAGTTTATGTGCCTGTGTATGCATATGTATGTACGTGTTGAATAAGAAAATGGACATGAAGGCAGTAACGTTTAAAAGGAAAGTTTTTTTTTTAACTTGAAAAAAAAGAACAGAACTGACACCGACAAACTTCACAATAAATGAATAATAGCAAATATTTGTTTTACAAATACTTGGGTAAATACAAACAATTGAAAACTCACACTCGACAACTATAAATGCAAGAATTTTTTCACAAGGACATGTACATACATACATATCGTTACCTTAATATAGCAAGGCCCTAACACATTAATTTTCTGAAATCGAAATTTTTGCATTTTTCGATACATTAGATGTTATTCTATCGAAATATACAAAAAACTCGAAATCAAAAAAAAACTATGATTTAGGGCCTTTTTATATTAAAGTAACGATATGTATCTAGGTATGTATGAACAAATATTTGTATGTAGGCGTGGGTATGTGTGTAAATATGCATGTGTATGTATACTCTCAAATTGCTAGCGGACATAAGCCGTCAGAGTTTGGTCGCATAAATCGAACAAAACTTTGCTGCAAATGTGCAAATATGCATACCCTCTAGGAAGCTTGGAGTTAAGTGTCTCCAAGTCACCACTTCAGTCGACCATTTTTGTGACTTTTTGGCCACATTTTCAACGGAGTGTCTGTATATTAATATGTACTTGCTTTTGATGAGTAGAAAATATTTTGTCAGATACACACTATCGTCGGCGGCAGCTGAGCGGTAGTTTGTCGTCGACATAATCTCTTTTCTCCAAAAAGTATTTATCCCAAAAGATTAGAAGAGGGGTACTGACTTGCTTGTACCGAAAAGTTACTTCAATTAACTTTTGTTATTTCATTCGCTGCATTAAAACAATAGGAAAATTAAACAAGGAACCGTCTGAGTGTAAACAAAGGAGCAGTTTTAATAGAGAATTGAAGAGAACTGCTTCAAGAAAAACTGCCGAGTAGTTGTAGTTGGCTTCACAGTGCAACGTCAGTTTTAGATTTTCAATGAGACACATATGTTAAATGTCTATAGCAAAAATCATTGTATGGGGTATACTTAGTAAGGACACTTCCTACAGGGCACACAGATTTTTATGTATTTGCATATACAAAAAAAAAGCCTTTCAATTATAAAGAAATATTTGTGAAGAAAACAAACAATAAAATCACAAAAAAATAAGGTCAAATAGGCAGATGAGTGTTGACAAATTCTGTTTAATCACTTAGCGACAAATCAAGTTGCTCTCAATTAAAGAATGTTTCAATTTTTATTGCAGGACCAAGACTACAAAGAATGTATGCATTTAAACGAAATAAAAAAAGTCCTTGAAAATCTGTCAGTTAGAGATATAAAAAAATTATCCAAAGTCACAAATTTTCAAATATTAGTGTTCAATTAATTGCTCAGTATTGATGTTTTAAGCGCATTAGTTATGCCTTAGAAATCTAAACATTTGCCTCTAAAAATATGTATGTATGCTTTTAAAAACTTAGTGACAAAATATTTATTTATTTAAGACATACTTTGCAAACTGAATTTTCAAAATATGGATGGATAAAAATGGGCGGCTGAGTAGGACCATGATGACATTAACAGTATGTTCGTGAATGCTTTTGTGACTAACTATGAAAGGCCTATCTATGCCTTCACACAGGAAGCAAAAGAGTGGTCAACAACAAAATTCCACAAAAGAACTTAATTTATTTTAACTTAAATAAATACATAATTAAATTTTCCATCCCTGGAATAGTCTTTTACATTTTGATGATGCTCAATTCCAAATTAATACTAAATAATAAAATAGGACAAAATCCGACAGGCGAACACCACTTATTCGACTTCCCACACATATCGTCATATGAAATGCAAAATAACGTAACATCAATTTTCATAAGCTTATAGGAGAGCAAAAAACTAGATAAAATTTTAACTATTTAAAATATTTGAACAAAATTTTCAAATCAGGATTTACTTCAAACTTATGAATTTATGAAATATGAAATTTAAAATTTTGTAAACATATTATTTAATTTGATTTGGTGAATCCTAATCAATATAAACGTCAATTGCGAATTTTTTGATGATAAGTGGTTTTTCATTTTAGGTGACGGTATATATGTGGCAATAAGGAAACAGTGCTCGAGCCATATTTTACTGTGTTGCAGGAAAGCCATTTTAAGCTTTTAAGTCGATTTTCTGAAATTCTTTTACATTTTTTTCGCATCTTCACATTGAGAAAAATTTGCTTAGAAACTACAAAAAAGGGGGCATATCTCAAAAAAAGCGTTTTTGATAATAATAAAAATTAATAATGCAACACACTTCGTCAGTTCACATTTTTTTTATTTCACTAGCAGATAATCGAAATATTCTCTAATTCGACTGAACATCCATTGTTTTTCTACTACTAAAAATTAAGATTAAAAAAAAATATTTGTTGTTGCTTAACTACGCTCGTCTAGAGGCACATTCACCAGGTAGTAGAGAAGACGCAGCTGAGCTATTTTTTTTTAAGTTTCTCGGAAACTTCGAAAAAGAAATAAAAAAATTTCAACATGAAAAATACTTTATTATAAAAAATTCCTTATAAACGAATTTAAAAATATAAAAAAAAACTATTTATTAATAAATTGTGAAAAGTGCTAAACGTTGCAAATTTTGTCAGCGGTAGCTGCCATAAAGAAATTTTTTAAATTTTATGTGAATAATCTTTATTTTTATTTTGTTAAACAAATTATATTTTGGACATTTTGGATCAACTAAAATGCCATGTTGTTTTTTTGATTGTTGTATTTTTGTAATCTTGATATTACCTGGAAATGAATGTGCCATGCAGCATATGTTGACTACTTTGCTTTTCTACTAACTTTTTACCTCAAAGTATATACATATGTATACTGAATACTGAATATACATTCAGTAAACCACCATAATATATTCGTACTTTGTGCTTTTTACATCAAACCAACTTTTGGTTCTCATTGAATGAATGTACATATGTATGTACTTAACATCCAAAATGAAATACAAAATTTTTGAAATGGGTACTTGTTTAAATACTTTATTTTAATTTAACGTGGTTGAATCCTACCGTTGTATTACTTGAGCAGCAATGAAATGCATATACAACATACATACATATACCTTACCAACAACATACAAATTTTTAATTCGTATTCAGTTTGATCCGGGTTGAAAAAAATCTATATTTAAACAATTATGTATAAAAACGTGTACATGAAGAAAGTACGCAAAATCATTTGATTATAAAATTAAATAATATTAATATATTTGCAAGAACCTTAAAGGAAAACGTATTTACTCTGTTTATTTATTATTGGCTAAAATGTTTATCTATATAATCTTTCTCTCTGTGTAGCAATCCAAAATACATCTCTGCGCGCAACCAGCTGTCAATGTAATGAAATCCACAAAATGCTTTCTTTGTTTCTCTGCTTTGTGGATTATATTCTACATTTTCTTATATTCTTTCAAGCACTTTTATTTGGTCTTCCTTGGTGTATCATCTTTTTTCACTTTACTAGTTTTTTAGAAAATTTCATTGAGTAAACTAAACCAATTGAATAAAGCGGTAAGCAGTAATTCGATTAAACCAATTACTAGTAATGAAAAATAAAATTACTTTATGAACAACTTAAATGTAACAAATGAATCATTTGCTGTTTTCCTTTTAATTTATGTGTTACAGTTTGATTTGATATCTCAAGGTGCAAAAAACAAACAGATAACAAAATGCGAAAAACGCATTGTATATCAGTAGCGCTTTTACTAGCAGTGAATCTCTTAATTGGTCCACAATTTATAAATACGGTCAGTGGAGCAGAAGCGGAACAAGATTTTGATGATGGTGTTGTGGAAGATTTACAGGTAAGTGAAGGAGTGCTCATTTAGGTTAGCGAAAAAATAGTAATGGTCTAAAAATAAAAAAAAAGAAATGTGTACTTGATAAAGAAAATACACACGCACACCAGTCGACCGGTTAGCTGAACGATTATATGGTGGTTGGTGCGAAGTACACGTCAGTGCTATTTTCTCATAAAACTTGCGGTTTTCCAATGTAAAAGTAAATAAGTTTTGTGTTTGGTTAGCAACTTCTAATCAATTCTATGTAAATAAGTATGTATTCATAACGTTCATTGAACTGGTGAATTTTTCCTTATTGAAATCATTTTTACGTTTTTGTATTGTTTCTGCCGATGGGTGTTAAGGGATGACATAACCTCAACAATGTTTTTTTTTTCATCCATTCTATGTTGGCACATCGCTTTTGGGAAGTGGACCAGCTCAAGCTTGCAAAGTGTCCTGAATACAATAAACTGTAATTGCTTTTTTGACGAAGATTCGGTTGGTTTAGGACAAATTGAATCTGAAAGTTTACTTAAAATTTGTAATTTTAGTAGTTGTATACATATGGGCATTACCACAGAAAATCAGCAAGCAACGTCACGTGACAAAAGTTAGACTTGGTAGAAATTCCTATATAGAAACTCAAAAGCAGCACAGAATTCAAATAACAGTAGAATTCTTTATTAAAATTGAGTTGTGCGAAAGTACTGGAATAAGGAAATGCCTTATCAATATCGCATTTTTTTTTCAAAATTTTCAGGACTACATTGTATTAAAATGTTTCTCTTTTACTTCAATATTTCCGTACATTCTCGAACTGCTCAACATCTAATAAGAAAAAATGTCTAAGTGTAACTTTTGTTTTTTACTGGGTTAAACACTAACTTCAGCGACAGTCAAATATTCATCAGTTGAATATTTAATCGAACAACTTTGATTCAAACCTTCATTGAAGAAAAATATTGGAATAAAGGACAAATCCAGTTTGTACTGTACATCGCTACAGTATTTGTGGCCAACAACAAAATGCACACAATCCAAAGAAAAGCTACGATATTTTGCATTTGCACTTACGCAAGACAATTTGCATCAAACATCGAATACCCCCTATGTATATATTATACATACATACATGTGTGTATAAAAAAGCATGATAATTGTATAACGTGAAGTGACGTGTCCAGCAAAAAGTATATCACATCATTTGACGAATAAAAATATTCTAGTATCACTTCTTTAAAACAAAACATTCGAATTAAAATCAGAGTATATTCAGTATATTAGAGGTTTCTCTCATTTTCATTCCAAACACAAATATTTTTAACTTTTATTATTACTCTACTTTTAAAAAGAACTTTGCTTTAAATGTTATTAGTAAGTCCCGGACCAGACTTGCAATTTTTGATGCAGCAATTCTTGAATATGTGGGGGAGTTTTGAAATAGAAATGTACCTATACATTTTGTATGCCTCTCGCTTTTTTTTTTCAATAAAAAATAAAAAGTTGCTGTCTCATCTCAATAGAAATTCAAAACTAGTAATTTTTGTCCTGAAAGCATTGTAAGTTTCGCACTAACTTTGCATTTTAAGCATTTTTACAAGACGGAAACTGCTGACATAAAAACGTACATATCGCTCATTTACTCAAACAACTTCATAAACAAATTTTTGAGTTAATGATGCAGAATTAAGCATCATATGGTTCTTCATATTGTGTAAAAATTTCATACAAATATCTTTGTTACTCTGCTCTTGAAAGCAAAATAAAATTTTCTTTTTCCATTAAGTTTTGTGCAAATTGAAAACTTTAGACTCGTTTGCTGACAAACTAGTTTTTTTTGAGTTATGAAGTTGTTTGAGTAAATGTAAGTAAATAAAAATAAAAATCATTAATTACAGCCTTGATGAACTCAGCTCCAAGCAGTGCTATTTCTGGTGAATCAGTACCTGTAGTTATTGTTATGCAATGAAAGTGGTAAACCTATGGAACTAGTTCCGATTATTTTTTGCTGGTTTTAATATATTATCCCACAACCAAATTCTCTAATCCCAAAACAAAACTTTTAACCTTTATAGAAAAAAAAAAAATAAAAAAAAACAAACTTATTTATGCATGTAAACATATTCTTGCCATAACCGCCAAAAAAGCTTAATCGACATAATTATCGAACTTATTTTTTTTTTACCAAAATCGATTATTTACGATCGTAAATCAATCGATGATCGTCTAAAAGTCGAGGTCCAAAAAATGTATCGGTTAAGCTCTTTTGGCGGTTAGGGCTCGATATGTATACTAGTATACAAATTTGGTTAAGTGCGCAGTAATTGTTGATATATTGAGGACCACCTGGTTAGTACGCGTTGAAGTTCGATTTAATTACAAAGAAAAAAAAAGAAACACAGAAATTTGTCATAGAATGATTAAATTATCAATGTTGGTTTTGAACTTTGTTACTTTAAACCAAAGACCACTTGAATGATGCAGCTGCGTCACACAATTATTACATACACACATATATTTTTATAAATTTTAATACATACTCGTACATAATACAATATTCAAACCTATTAATGTTAGTTTTACTAACTTTAAATAACAAACAACAAAGAGAAGATAACAAACATTTAAAGAAAAGATAATTTTAAACAATTTATAGTAAAAGTTCCCAAATGGTGGCACTTGGAAATTTTTAGGCTGTCCGCGAGGAAATAAATATTAGTTTCGTCTTCCATTCTATAGGGTCGTCCAATAAGTGGTTTAATTTTGATATGTAAAAAAAAACGAATAATTTAAACGAAATCATACGATGTTTATTTAATTGTATAGAAGGCCGACTCTCCTCTGCAACTAATAATGGAAATAAATTTCTTCCCGAGCTTCTTCCTCAAACTCTAAAAATGATGGGCATATGGAGACTTTACTTCTTGACTGCACATGTTCTTCTAATGTAATAAAGTTATGCTATAATCCGCATCACATAATTCAATCTTGAAGTTTTTGCAGCCTCATGTATAACGTAAAACTTTATGTCAGTTAGCATAAATGGCAAAATTGAACATCATGAAAAGGTTGACAAAAGAACAACGCTTGCAAATCGTGCAAATTTATTTCGAAAATAATGGTTCAGTTCGCGAAGTTTACCGCAAGCTCCGTCCATTTTATGGTCGACAGAGCAATTAATTCGGTTAACCATGGATCGTTTTCGCACTACGTTTACTCTATGTGATAATACGCATCCGCTGAAGTCGCTCGTCTACGCCAACAAACCAGAAACGTTAGGGGACTTGGAAGCCAACATTCGTGGCGTTATTGCCAACATACGGCCCCATATGCTCGAAAAAGTGGTTGAAAATTGGACCTGTAGAATTGGCTTTATTCGAGCCAGCCGCGGCGGCCACATGCCCGAAATCATATTTAAACGTTAATGGCATAAAATTATCCTTCCAATAAAGCCAAATTGATGGACATTAAAACGATTTTCTTGTGTTTTATTTCAATTCAAAGTTCTATACCTCTAAAAAAAACACCCTAAAAATCACGCTAGGATTTAATAATGGGTTAAGACGACATTATTCTGGGATTTTTAATGTCGAAAGTGTATGGAGGTACCCGTTAAAACCATGTTATGCTGACATGAAGTTTTACCTTGTACATAAGGCTGTGCACATACCCTACTACTAATACATTTAGGCATATACATGCATGCCTAATCCTGTGTGCATATTAATTTAGACTGATCCCTGTCAGCTTGCAAAGATGACAGTCGATGTAACATAACCCATTAAAAAATGATGAGTATACTCACGTTTTTGGGCATATAATAGGTACATTTTCTATATTAAACATACTACAAATGCAAATTTAAATAAAATTATTAACTTACCATTCTTAACATCAAGATACAAATTATATGAAAATCTCTTCAAAATTGCCACTTCTAATTAACAAATATCGTGAAACAGACAGCTACAAATTTATATTCCCTCTTAAATTCCTCTTGTATAATACTTAAATACAACTACTTTTCACAGATTTTAATAAGGACCACTATATTAGCTTTAATTTAATGTACTTTTTTTGATTAAAACACAACACTTTAATTAAACACTTGTAATTGTTTCACGATGAAAAAAGAAGCTAAAAGGAAATACCGTTAGGCGGCAAAACAAAACGAAGATGCCGTACATAAAGCAAATATGATCCACAACAGAGCTGTAATATTTATTTGACGATCAGAGATGCCACTAGGATGTTTCCCTACATAAAATTTAATTTCCTATTTAATTAAAATAATTATGTAACAACTGCAATTAATTACACAGTTATCTATAGAAAAATTCTACTAGACAATCAGAATTGTTTTACTTGAAATGTATGAAAATTTTAAGGCAACAAAAGTAAATTAGAAATTATTGAATTTATTAATAATAAATAATTAAATAGACTACAGGAGTATCAATAAATATGTGGAAAATAAATACAGTGTACAAAGGTATTAAAAACGCCGCAAAACAAGCAATTACCGCATCAGTTTTAAAGCTGATGCTCATGGTTACAATGTTTCGCAACTTTATATTGATATATTTTTTTGAAGTCAGCCTATGTATACTTTTTAAGCCACTGTAAATTTTATTATGTTGCACTTGCCAATTATAACGACAAAGCTCTCCGACCTCTTCATAGATGTGGTAGCAAATATTTTTTTTTTTCGTTTTATTTCTTGCAAATATTTATTTTTCTCATATTTTATATCCCTATTTTTAATTGCAACTATCAAAGGATGACCCTGCTGCCTTAGCCACCGATGACAATGGCGAGGAAATAGTTTATGAAAGTCCTAAATATGATCCCAGCAAATTCCATTTTGTGGATCATTTCGATGACATTGAGAAATCTCAAAAACAATGGATAAAATCTCAGGCTAAAAAAGATGACATTGCTGAAGAAATCGCTAAATATGATGGCGTTTGGAAATGGGAGGCACCACAACGCATTGTTTGGAAAAAAGATATTGGCCTGGTGCTGAAGTCGAAAGCCAAACATGCAGCCATTGCATCTAAACTAACTAAACCATTCACTTTTAAGGAAGATAAACCCCTGGTAGTTCAGTATGAAGTAACATTGCAGGTAAGTTGGCTGGCTGACAGTAAGACAGCAAGGGATTTGCTATATTCATAACTTTGAGGCTTAAATCCAATTAACAGCCATAATTCTAATATTTCCTTTATTCATTGTACATGTGCCTTTATTATTTTTGCAGGAGGGTCAGGAATGCGGTGGTTCATACATTAAACTTTTATCTGCTGGCAGAAGCACTGAAGACCTTACAAAGGTTTGCTTTTCGTTCTATTGTTTTCATTATTACTTTCCCTTCATTTGCTCAATATAAAAACAAAAATAAACTTACATACAAATAATTTTTTTTTCCAGTTCAATGATAAAACTCCCTACACAATTATGTTTGGTCCCGACAAGTGCGGCAATGACATCAAAATGCATTTCATTTTCCGTCACGTTAATCCTATTAATGGTACAATTACTGAAAAGCATTGCCGGAAAGCAAAGTAAATATCTTTTATATATTTGTAGTAGGAAAAAAACTGTTTGTAGCAAAGAAATGTAGAAAACAAAAATTCAAACTTCTACTGAAGCAACACAAACAACAAATTTATTGATTATTTTTTTTATATGCTTTTCTTTTTCTGTTAATACCAGGGACCGTTTAGATGAACCTTTTAAGGACAAATTACCTCATTTGTATACGTTAATTGTGCGCCCTGATAATACCTATGAAATTCGTGTAGATCACAAAATCATTAATGAGGGTTCGTTATTGAATGATTTCAATCCAGCTGTCAATCCGCCACGTGAAATTGATGATCCTGAAGATAAGAAACCAGAAGATTGGGATGAACGTGAAAAGGTAAGAAAATGATATAATTAATGATTAAAACACTTTTTAAATACATATGTATAATTAATTTTTATTACTTTCTTTTTCTAGATACCTGATCCAACTGCTCAAAAGCCTGACGATTGGGATGATGATGCTCCACCACAAATTCCAGATCCAACAGCCACTATGCCTGAGGGTTGGTTAGAAGATGAACCTGAAATGATTCCTGGTAAGTAGCAATAAAAATGCTTCAGCATTTTTAGAAATCGGCTATAGATAAAATGTAGAACATAAATATATATAAACGTTAACTCCAGATTCATGTCTTAAAATTTTCTCTGAATTGGAAGGCATGTTTAATGTGAAAATATAAAAAATAATAATTTTTGTTTTTAGTATTTTAAATTTTTATATAAGTAGGAAGACTTTTTCAGCACAATCATGAATATTCCCTCGGAATTTATTACCCACGGAAAGTAATTTTCTGGAGAATAAATTCCTCCAATCATAAATTCCTTGGGAACAAAAAAGAGTAATACGTGGCATCACTGCTTTATGAAGTTGGTTGTTTTGCTTGTTTGTTTACATTTTGTTTTCTGCTTCATTTTTGCGTACAAGCATAAACAAAATTATTGAAATTGAACAACTTAAAAAATATATAAAAAAAAAGGTTGGCAAATGCTGTATTTGGGCATTATATTACTATTTTATGTATAAAATTATGTTTAAATGGAGTATTAACTATATTTTTATGTGGAAACTTCCTTTTTGGAAGGGAATGATTTTTAGTGAATTTTTTATTCCCGTATTTCGAAAAAAGGGGGAAAATTCATAATAGAAGAAAAGAAAAAGTGAAAAAAACTCGAAAATTTATTTTGGTTCATAAAATTACTTTTGGAAAAAGTAGGCTTTTAAAAAGTATCTTAATAAAGTACCTTTTAAAACATATCACTCATTTACTCAAAGAACGTCATAACTCAAAAAATGGACTTTTTGAGTTAGAGATACATTATTAATCCTCATATCGTTCTGCATATTGTGTAAAAATTTCATACAAATAAATATCTTGTTTAAGGCCATGACTCACTATCATACAAAGTGATGAATTGTTATGGTCTTTTGAAAATTTTCATAAACTCCATCATACCAGGGTTGTATTTTTTCGTAGATCGCACGACTTTGTATGATAGTGTATCACGGCCTTTACTCAACTCTTGGGAATGAAATCAAATTTTCTTTTTCCATTAAGTTGTGTGTAAATTGAAAAGTTTAAACTTAGTTTTTTTATTTATGACGTTCTTTGAGTAAATGAGCGATATGTTAAGACAAAACTTTTATAAAATTACACTACAGAGAAAAAATATCTCTTAAAAAGTACTTTTTATAAAACACCTTTTGAAAAGAACTCTACAAAAATATATTTTTAAAAGTATGTGGTAACAACCCAAGTGAGTAAAAAAAAAAAATCTTAAAAAAAATTTCAGATCCTTCAGCTGTTAAACCCGATGATTGGGACTCAGATATGGACGGTGAATGGGAGGCCCCTTTGGTAGACAATCCGTTGTGTGAAAAGGCTGTAGGTTGCGGTAAATGGAAAGCGCCCTTGGTACCCAACAAAGATTACAAGGGCAAATGGCGTGCACCCATGATTGATAATCCCAACTACAGAGGCAAATGGAGACCAAAACAAATAATCAATCCCGACTTCTTTGAAGATCTAACACCCTTCAAAATGACTCCCATAGTGAGTAGAAATATTTATTTTCACCGATAATGTAATCCTCTTATTCCAAACAGAATATCGAAGAAAAAATATGCAAATTATTTGCACATTTGTATTTCGAAACGTGGGAAAATACTTTCGAATTTGTATGACATTAACATTACAATTCGAAAGGATTTGCTTTCGTTACGAATTACAGAATAGATCCCCGGGAGCAAAATATGGCACACGATATCCAACAAATTTTCATAGAATTTTAATTGTGTTTGCTTGGAAATTTCGATCAATATCGAATGCCGTAATTTTCCTTCGGTGGGGAAAAATATTCTCATGAAATTGTTATTCAAAATCAAGCTGATTATTTTGATATATAAATTTTAACCACTTCTTTTACAGTCTGCTGTTGGTATTGAATTGTGGTCCATGTCCAATGAGATTTTATTCGATAATCTCATTATTACCGATGATTTAGATGTTGCTATAGATTTTTCCGGCAAAACTTTTGACATCAAACGCAAATATATTGATAGAGAATCTGTAAGTATTTTTAAATAATACATGTGTAAACATGTCTACGAGAAATTTTGTAACGTTTCTGGAATTTTTATATATTAAAAAAGAAAACTTTATGGCATCGTTTGATGCGTCACATGAACTACAAACCCGGTTGGTGGGCTTTGTATTTCTTATATATAGCCATACCAGCCGGTTGTTATATATATTATTTGTACCGGCGATCTCAAGAGGTTTATTTTCAACTTTATTATTTTTAAAATAGACTTAAGTTACTGCTAATTATTGTAGCCATATTTGCTAATTTAGTTACACTTGTATATTAATTTTGCACTTTGTTGTGGGCATTTGTTTGCTTTTCTTTTTTGTTTTTGTTTTTTATTTTGTTTCTTGTGTGTTTGTAGGTTTCATTCGTAAATAAAATTGTAGATTATGGCAAAGAGAATCCTTGGAGCTGGCCCATTGCCATTGTTGTTGTTGTAGCATCTTTGGCATTCGTATTGTATCGCTTCTTGAGTAAAGGAGGCAAAAAGGTAAATGCTCTTACAATTATTGCTAGAAGTTTTTTTTTTTAATTAAAAAGCTGTATGTTGTAAATTTTGTTTTTGAATTTTTGATTGGAAAATATTTCGTTAATGTTTTATTCTTTTGATCGTGTATTTGTGCGCTTTTAAAGGATTCTACTGCCGAAGCTAAAAAATCTGATGCTCCCCAGCCAGATGATGAGGTTGCTGCTGATGAAAAATCTAGTACCAAAAATAAAAAGTCTGATTTAGAAGTTAAAAATGAAGATGGTGATGATGAAAAGGGCGCTGATGCTGCTGAAGATGATAACGATGACGAGGAGGAGTCAAGTGAAGGCAAAGACTCCACAGAAGATGTTGATAGTGGAGAAGCTGAACCAGAGACTGAGGTAGGTTTCTAGTTAAAAAAAAACAACTTTTTACAGGCTGAAATAACACAAAAATAAAAAGAATATGAAAATCGGTTGACCTTGCAGGCCATCCCTAAAATATCCACTACACTTTTTAATTCTAGAAAAATCAGTGAATATATAAAATCGATTTTGAAAGCATTAGAAAAAAAATTATTTTTTTTGAAATTTCTCGTCGACGTTATCGCTCGAACGAATCGCCTGCTTTTAGTCAAATTGACAGCAATCGAAATAACTTTTTGAGGTCAACAGCCGGTTCTTCATAACAACAAAATAAGACTTTTTTCACTTATGTTTCCCTTATAATATTTTATACGAACTAATTTTTAAACGTTTGGCCCTGTTCTGTAAATCGAGTCGATTTGAAATCTTACTATTTCTAAAATAAATAATGATCTTGAAGACGTTCTTAAAATCATGTAAAATAATTTTCTTTAAGATATGACATTTGATGCTGTATATGTATAATAAAAAAAATTCAAATAAGCCTGAAAAAATTTTTTCTATTAGTGGAGTTGGTTTTCTAAAATAGCACGATTTCAAATCGACTCGATTTACAAAACAGGGCCAAACGTTTAAAAATTAGTTCGTATAAAATATTCTAAAAAAGAAGTAGTAAAAAGAGAAAAAAGCATTTTTCGTACAAATAAAAACACATGGAAAAAGTGAAAGCTATTTTTCTGTCACTCACATCAAAATGATTATTCAATGTCACATAAACTTAAAAAACAAATTTGTTCATTCTTTTTAAAAATGTCTACATCATTCATGTTCGAAAAACAGTCGATAAGAGCTGATTAGATTGTGAACTTGTTTGGATTAGTAAATTAAAGGCTGGATTTTGTAAATATAAACGCATTTTTCGTTTTGAAATTTGTATGGAAAAAATATTTTTTGAAACAAATTTTCATTATTTTTCATATAATTTGAAAAATTTGAAACAACGACAAAATGTTAAAATTCATCTTGATATCAAATGTCATTTTATGCGTCACTGTGCATTCGACGTTTATTTATTAAGCAATTTTCGTTTAAAAAAGGCAGCACAACAATTATTTGTGACCAAAAAATTAATCAACACGCAAATTAGATATTTTTAGCAAGCTTTTGCAAATATTTGTTTGATTCATCATGATATAAAATCATCAAAGTCTAGCCCTTTGTGTTGGTATTAATGAAAAAATTACAGTTGCTCTGCCGCTGTTATGATGATGATCGTGTGGACACTATGTAACGAAAATAAATGTAAAAAACAACAACAGCTATTCAAGAATAGAGTGTTGCCACACAAGTATTTTTGACTGGGTGCAGTCAAGTTAATAATTAGTGTTTTTTTTTGGGAATTGTTAGAATTCAATACGAATCTACTAATTCTACCATTATTCCGCCTTATCCTGGTTGGCGTATTTTGATTTCAACTACGACGTTTTTGTAATAGATTAAAGAAAACTGCAACATGCCGAGTTTTTTAGCTTTTCTCCTTTCTTTTTTGGTTGAAGTCTGCTAATGAGTTTCATAAATCGAATCGAAACAACAATCCAAAAATTCTTCGTTGTAATCCGTTGTATTTCGATTCCTTAATCTATTACAAAATCGTCATAGTCGAAGTTGAAATACGACACCTCTAATTATGCCTATTTTTATTTATTAATTGTATTTGTCGTTCTTGTATTTGCAGGCAACTTCAACGAAACCCCGTAAGCGCCGAGTGCGCAAAGATGAATCCTAATTTTTTCTTAGAAAAAAACGAATAATATTACCAAAATCAATAACAAAACAAATCCATTGAGTGTTTTTTCTCATTACATATATTTTTTTTAACCAAGAATTCCAAATAGAAATCGTGAAATGGCAGCAATTCCATAGGTAAAATGAAAACTAGAAAATAATTGTTATATTCACAAAGGCAAATACATAAACTATTTATAATGCATATTTAAAGTATTATTGCTTAAAATTAATTAAACATGATTTATTGTTTCTTTTTAATGTAAACCAACCATCAAAAGCAACTGCAAGAGAAATTTAAATGTTAAATACTACAGAAATGAAAACAAGATAAGATCTTTTGCAAATGAGAAAAGGAAATACATAAATATTATGGGAACATAATTATTATTTTTTATATATTAATGAGGAAAATTATTTATAACATGAACAGAAAGAATTATAATTAAAAAGAAAAACGTTGAATAAGCGCTAACAATGCTGCTGCACACAAATTGGAATTTTTTTCAAGAACTTTGTGGTGGCTCAAAGTTGTAATTCTAATTCTTTTCTACGAAATTGAAAAAATAATAACATTTAACTATTTATTTGAATAGCAATTAATTTTACTATTATTACAATTTAAAAAATAAATCAAAAATCTGATATAATAGTTATTTTTATATATACATCTAATATAGTTTATATAATATAATAAATTATATAACTTATGTATGAATAAGTGTATGTTTATGTTCTTCACATTTTCCGCTAAATAATTTCCTCTTATTTTTTTTTCTTTCTATCAAAAGAAAAAACAACAAATTGTTTTTAACAATACGTAATGCAACATTCTGTTTAGTACATTGTTGTTTAATTAAAAAAATGCTTTTTTTAATTCAATCTTTTTATTATATCAATATCGTTAATTTATTAATGAATTTTTATGTGTTTAGTTTTATTTTAATTTTAGTAAATACAATGTATTGAATTAAAAAACAATAAAACAATCTTTGAAAAAAAAAACAAAAAAGCAAAAATTGTGTGTTTTATTCATTTAATTCAAATAAATACTCCATACTAGACTAGAAAAAAATTATTTGCCATTGTCAAACAATATATATATATATATATATATGTATATATATATGTACATATGTATGTACATAAGTGGTTGGTTGTTTGCATACATATCAATATTAGTTAAATTGAAAAAAAAATATCTAATTTAATAAACTAATATTTTTACGAGTACAATTCTAAAATATGTCAGCAGAAAAAGGAGGGAAAATTCTTGCTTCGACTTGCTATACTAGATTGAAGAAGCATACAATTGGACTTATCGTGGTTGGGGTATTTCGACTTCAAAGTATTCAAAGTCGAAGTACGCCAACCACGATAAGGGGAATATTTTTCTTTAATCTAGTACAAGCTCTCGTAGTCGAATCAACTAATCAAAATTTTTTTGCTTGCCATAATCCATCAAGTTTTTTTTTTGTTCATAGTTTTATACACATTTGGAACATATATTCAGGGCTTTCATGAATAAAATTCCGCCTGAAATTTCTCTCTTTTCCAATTATAATTTTTTGTTTTCCCTAGTACTTGCTATTAGTTGGAATTGTTCCCAGAGAAAAATCTCACGCGGAATTTTATTCATGATTGCCCTGATTATTGTGGGTGCCAGGGTACCTGGGTGCACATGTAGCGATGGTCAAAGTTTAAACTAATTTTTTTGTAATAAAAACAAAAATAAACATAATTCGCTTGACTTTGAGCCAAACAAGACGATCCGGAAGCTCAATTTAAAATTAAAATTTTTCATGAGCTTTTTTTCAAGTAAATTTAGCTTGGTGGGTATCCCGGTACCCGGGTATTAACACAAGGTTAAGCTCACCTATTTTCATAACAGATGGGCTCTAATTCTACAGTCGATGTGATTTCGGCAGTAATTTTGAAGTGACAATCTACGGAAATTATAGCTTAAGAAACTTGAGCCTTAAGAAATGTATAATTAAATAAAATTTCTTGATCAATTTTAATAACGCACTCATGCATTAGAGATTAATAAAAATATTAGATACTGTCACAGTGTTGTGTTTTTCAATTAATCTTTTTTTTTATTTCATAGAAAACCGGCAAAACTAAATAATATTTCATACTACACATTTTTATAGATTTAAAAGTATTATATGTATGTATGTATGTACATAAAAACTTTTATAAAAAAATTACAAATATATAATTATAATTATACATCTACTTGGTTTTTAATTTACATTAAATTAATATTGCGTTTCGTATACCACAATAATTTTATTAATATTATTAGTTTTTTTGTAAAGTGCCTTTATTAGGCATTACAGTGTCATTATTGAGTTTTCTATAAAAAATTGTGTAATTAATTGTGGTCGTTAGATAATTACGCTAATTAAATAGGAAAGTAAATGTTATGTAGGGAAACATGACAAACTGCTTTTTATTGCTAGTGGCAGCTCTGATCTTCAGATAAATATTACAGCTCTGTTGTGGATCATATTTGCTTTATGTACGGCATCATCGTTTTCTGTTTTGCCGCCTAACGGGATTTCCTTTTAGTTTCTTTTGTCAACGTGAAACAATTACAAGTGTTTAATTAAAGTATTGTGTTTTAATCAAAAAGTGCACTAAATTGAATTTAATATAGTGAAATTTATTAAAAATCCTGTAAAATTGTTGTATTTAAGTGGTACACAAAAGGAATTTAGGAAGGGTTATGAATTTGTAGCTGCTTTTCACGATATTACTCGTATTAATAGTAAGTGACCATTTTGACCATACGCGTTGCATCTTGCTGTACAGAATGGTAAGTTCATAAATTTACTTAAATTTACATACATTCGCAGTAGGTACATACATACATATGTACATCATATGTTCATATGTTTTTTATCGGATACATACCTATGTACATATATGCCCAAAAACGTGTGTATGTACATATACTCGTATCATTGTTTAATGGGTTTATTATGTTACATCGAATGCCGTCCTTGCAAATTTAGAGGGATCAGTCTACACTTATATGTTGTAAATAATATGTACATATATATATATATATATATATATATATATATATATATATATATATATATATATATGTATATGTGCATGCATACATACATACTTATGCATATGCACAAAAACGTAGCCCGGCAAAATACAATTGAATCCTATAAAACCTGTTGATTTCATCATCAAAAATCTTCAAGTACGATATTTATTGTTATAAAAAATGCTCAATGGATATAATAAACTAACAGCCAGTTTATAGAAGCCATGTAAAAATTCTCGTCTGCCTATTTATATTGAAAACAAAAACAAAGCACTCAAATTTGTTTTTGTTTTCAATATAAATAGACAGACGAGAATTTTTACTTGCCTTCTACAAACTGGCAGTTATTTTCTTTTCATGTTTAAAGTATGTTTATAACTCTTACATTCCCCCTTACCCTTGGTTGGCGTATTTCGACTACGACTATGACGATTTTGTAATAGATTAAAGACATGGAAACATTTTTTCTTTAATCTAATCACGATAAGAGGGATTATTTCAAATAATTTATTGTCTAAAACAGGTTTTACTGTGTGATTTGTTTTCCTAATTTTATATGACGATTTTTACATTTAGGGTTTTGAATCTGCTACAATCATTACAGTTTTTTGTTGTCTGCTCAAAATGTCTTGCCCATATACACAGAAGGCACTTTGTAGCCCCAGTGTGGTGACTTAAGCATTTTTTTTAAAGCCAAATTAACATTTTTTATTTTTATTAACACGCAATTTTTCAATATCGGGTTCTTAGTTTTTATTTAGCATATTTTAATCCAAAATATGAAGGAGTACACAAATGAAAAGAGCCGTTACGGCTTTTTGCATTTTAGGTGACTAATTATCATTATGTGTAATTCTCAGTTACAAACAGTGTTACCAGTTTCCCCCCAGTCATCTCTTTAAATTTGAATCCTGGAACCCCAGGATATTTTTGCTCCTATTCTCGCTTACGTGGTAATCGAAAAAGGTCGCTGTAATAATAAAAAAAAACTCTATGCAAAAGTTATGCGAGTGTTGTGACATAAAACTAAACTGCAAAAACTACTTTTAAAGTTAAAAATATCTACTTCCCACAAAAGTTTTCAAATGGCATATTTCACCTCTTGCTGGTGTCCAACAAAAAAGTTTTTGTTTTTAATTAACATTTAACATTGCAGCTCACCAACAAGAATTTGTTGGTGGTTGTTTTATGGGATTCCAAGTTCAGGCGATTATTTGCAATAACAAAGTTTGCAACAATACCGACACTAGTAGACAACAAGAATGGTTGAAACAAAACGAATACAGGAAAACACTTTTCGTATGACTGCCAAGTGTGAGATGTTTTAAATTTTGTTCAGCCACGCAAAGCATACTTGTATGTATATACATACATATGTACATACTTCCAATCTTTTTATTTTTATTTGCATTTTTACAAAAATTATCAAGTTCAATTTTCATATACAAATGAATATGCTGTCTTATTGAAGGAGACATAAAGCGGTTTGGTTTGCAAAATGTAATTGGAGTTATGGAGTTATAAATCATGCAAATTAGTATTAGCACAAGTATAGGGTGTTTTTTATTGAGGTATAGAACTTTAAGTTGGCATCACTTTTTTAACTGGCGGCCATTTTGTCAGCTGTCAAGTGATTAATATATAGTTTGGTTTGCCATTTCATCATGAACAGGTTGACAAAAGAACAACGCTTGCAAATCGTGCAAATTTATTTCGAAAATAATGGTTCAGTTCGCGAAGTTTACCGCAAGCTCCGTCCATTTTATGGTCGACATAATCGTCCATCAGAGCAATTAATTCGGTTAACCGGTCAATTGGCCACCAAGATCGTGTGATTTGACACCATTGGATTATTTTCTTTGGGGATATGTGAAGTCGCTCGTCTACGCCAACAAACCAGAAACGTTAGGGGACTTGGAAGCCAACATTCGTGGCGTTATTGTCAACATACGGCCCCATATGCTCGAAAAAGTGGTTGAAAATTGGACCTGTAGAATTGGCTTTATTCGAGCCAGCCGCGGCGGCCACATGCCCGAAATCATATTTAAACGTTAATGGCATAAAATTATCCTTCCAAAAAAGCCAAATTGATGGACATTAAAACGATTTTCTTGTGTTTTATTTCAATTCGAAGTTCTATACCTCTAAAAAAAACACCCAATATTACATATTTCGTTGTGATAATAATAAAAGTTAAGGGATGCTAAGTTTGTTATTCTACGTTTTCAAAAAGGGTGTCGAATAAATTATATTGCAAAAAAATTATTTTTGCTCGATAAATTTTATACAGGAAATTAGTTTTATGCTAAATATTAAAAGTTCGGCTATGTAATAAGTTATAAAGGTAAATATTTAAATAAAAATTAAATAAATATAGATGTATGTAGAACATTTACTTAAAGCTTAAGAAAGTATTTGTTGTATTATTATTTACGAGGACTTTTTTGAAATGTTAATTAATGTCGTCAATTTCTGGGAAAACGATTTTTTCTTTTGCAAAAATCACTGATATGGGTATAGTCGATTTAAACTTTACAAAACAAACAGAGAGAAACAGTGCTTATTTCATATATAAAGTTTGGGTTTTACAAGAATATTGTTTTGTGTAATATGCAGTGCATTATCAATCGATGGAAAAATTCATAAATTTTGCTTATTGTGTACAAATTCTATGATTCCATGCAGTCCATACGGAGGGGAGGATTCATGTGACTTAAAGATTAAATAGCAGCCCTGATAATGAGTTTTATTCGATGTTCAATCGTCGCTGTGTCGAATGCCACATTCACATTATAAGCTGTAGGTAGCTCTGATCAATTGTTAGTTATACATAGAATTTTCTACAGAACACCCCTCTTCCACATGCAACACAGTTTACTTTGCAAGGTCTTAATTCAGCTGGGAGAAAGAAAGAGACTGTACTACCACCTCTGTCCTTCACACAGCTGAATTAAGACTTTGCAAAGTAAACTTTGCCTATGGAAAAGGGGTAGAACATAATTTTCTTTCTGACGATGCGTTAGTCTGCCAAAAATATATTAAGAATATGTCATTGCCAACTTATTTTTGACAAAGACAAAAATGAAAACTGTTTTTATTCTGACAAACACTACGACTGCGTATATACACATCAATAGAGGGATAGAGGAAAATAGGATGGCTCCCCTCAAGGCGAATTCAGTATCAGGCGACCTTTTCCGCCCGGCTGATTATCAGCTGTTGATGCCAAATTGAGCAATTTGAACCAAAATTTCAAAATTTGCTTAGAAATCTTCTGACAGATTGGTTTTGTAGCATAGAAAACTACATGTTGTTTCTTGTGTAGTTGCATTGTTGTAGTGATAAGGTCACCTGATACTGAATTCGCCTTGGCTCACCTCTTCTTTATTTTTTCCTCTATCTCCCATAGACACAAAAGTTGCTCCACAAAAAGTTGCTCCACAAAAAATTGCTGTATGTGCATCCACTCTAGCTGGGCGGAACAACATCTTATAACGAAAGCCGCTAGGCCTCTTTCATTAAACAGAATTGACTCATTGCGTGTGTTCAGAACTTTAAATTAAAAAATTTTCAATTGAAAAAGAATACGTGAATTGGTTATATGCATCGTATTGCAGTCTATTAAAAGCTTTTTGTTAGCAAACTTTAGCTTTACACTAATCACAATAGTCCTCTTCGTTATCATTTAGTTACTTGTTCACAAAGGCGTAGTAAAGCCATTCTCGGAAGGGGGGGAAGGCATGGCCCCATAAATAATTGATTTGTACTACATTAACCCCTTAACGCATTTCAAGTTTTGAAACATTTCTATGTGAAGTCGGTATGCTTAATGCTTCGCTATAATAATGTGCAAAGGAAAGAAACTTCAATATCCTTTTTGTATAAGACCCACAAGGAAACATTCTAAACGCGGATACACTTATATTTTTTCTGACCTTCTCTGCCAGAATCTGTTGTTAGCACCTTCTTATACTTCAATGTGTTATAAAGTGATATTCCTTTACACCGTTTCCACAGATTAAAAACGTGAATAAAATGATTTTTTGTTTGTTTGAAAAAGTCAAAGTCTTAAAGTCATATCAGTTTCTCTCATACATGTGTATGCATGTACTATTGTTTAACTTTCTAAATTTAAAATTCTGCACTGTTTTATTGGCGGTGATAAAATGCAATTGTTTGTGCCGTGAACCCCAACACAAAATATAACCGGAGCAAACTAAACAGCAACAAACAAAAAACTACAGAAAGCGAAAAAAGTATATTTAACCAACAAACCAAAATAATCCGAAAAATCACACACACACGCACACAGGCACATAAATTCACAAAAAGATTGTATGAGGTCTGACAGCGGTCTCCCTTAACGTCTATGAAAACCAGTTAGTTAATGCATGAGGACTGACGCAACATTTCCCTCCAAACGAAATATGAAAAGTGGGTAGCTTAAAGCAGACAGAAAGAAGTCTTTTAATTTTACTCAATTTCAATTTATAAGAACAAGAGGACGGAAATATAAACTCCAGCAATTATTTATCTGGTTGGCGTAAATTCAAAAGGAGAAAGACCTCACTTCACTTCAGTGTAATGCAGTGCATGTATCAGCTTTTTTTTTTGTCTAGCCCACTGTATGTGACTGACGGAGATAATAAATGTAAAGGCGGTTGCTGCTGTTGTTGTTATTGTTGTTGTTGTTTGAGAGTTTGTGACCAATATTACCCACAATAACATCAACTACCAGCAAATGCAATTATTTAAGTGCTCACTTACTTGCTGCTTCACAGATGCAAACTGTATAAAATAAAATAAAATGGAAGGAGCTGAAAAAGGAAGTATTTAACAAAAATATTCTGCTCTGTACTTTTCGTATCTTTTGCCATTTGAAGTGAATGCTGCTGCTTCGTTTGGTTTGAGTTGGTTTGAAATGAATGGGATTGGTTTCGTTAGGTTTACTTTTTTTTTTTTTGATATTTATTTTTTGATTTTGTGTTTGTTTTTGTTTTTTTTTAGTGTGCGTGTGTATGTGTAGGAAATAATTTAAGTACTTGCCGGACGAAAGCGTTCAAGTGCAAGAAGCTTGTCTGATAAGTTTGAGCAACTAGACATTTACTGGCATGCCCACTATTTTCCATTTGCTGCACCATCTGCGTAGCCATCATCATCAGCCTTAATGCCAGTGTAGAAGATACAATCGCCAACGTTGTTGGGTCTCCGGTCTTGTTAATAATTTTATTTATTTAACTGATTTCCCTCCCTTTTACAAGGGTGAATGAATCCTTTTTGTTTGTCTTTTTTATTTGCTATGGTTGGAAGTTCTCATACTTTTTGTGGCGGACATTTTAGCATGATTGCGATTTTAATTTTAATGAAAAATTATATATTTATTTTGTCGTTTTTTTCCCTTCTTGGAAATAAGGGTTACATTTTTGTGATAATGCTTAAAATATTCGCGGAAGCAGAAGTTTTTGTTCAAATTCATGCCGATGATGTTCTCTACACTGGGTCAATTTTATTGATCGTTATCACAGGAACAAATAAAAAGTGGTCAGTTGTCTTAATTTTATGTGAATACTGCGGTATTTCGTACACTGATCAAAAATAAATTAGAGGTAACAAAAAAATTTATTAGATACAATTTCAAGTTAAAAAAATAATTCTGCCAAAAAAAGAACCGACTTCAATGCAAAGATCTGATTGAACATTTTCGAAAAAGTTTATGAGACCCAACTGGAATTAAACTCTTTCAGACAAAAAAAAAACGTGAAATATAAAATTAAATTTTAATGGGCCTAACTCCGCCTATTTGTTTAAATGCAAAACTGTGTGTTTTCAGAGCTCAGGGTGTTTGTATAGTTTTGTAAAAATCGCTTAAGTAGAACCACTTAAAATTAAATATTTAATTTTAATGGGTGTAACTCCGCCCATTTTTTAAATAAAAGATTGTGTCTATTTTAGAGCCCAAGGTGTGTGGCAAGTTTCGTATAAACCGGTTAAGTAAAAAACCACGTGAAATATAATATCAAATTTTAAAAGAGATGAAAAATTAAAAAAAAATATTTTAGATTCAGTTACTAACACATGCATACATATATCGAGCCATAACCATGTCGCCTGAGCTTTTCTGTCGGTTACGGCACGATTCTATTTATTGGCGTAACAATTCGCCTGTGGTGCTGGCGCAGCGCGAATTCCGTCCCCGTACAAAGTCCAGTCTGTGCATCAGCTGCTGCCTGTCGACCGCCAAACGCGTGTAATCTACGCCCAAGCCATCCTAAATCTCGAGGACGAAGTGGACGATTTTTCGACCAAAATCATAATGAGCAATGAGGCTCATTTCCTCCTCAGCTAGTACGTGAACAAGCAAAACTATCGCTTCTGGGCCACCGAAAATCCACGAGTGATGCACGAGGAGCCATTACACCCACTCAAAGTGACTGCACGGTGCGCTGTTCACGCTGGAGGAGTCATCGGGCCATTTTTTTCGAGGACGTCGCTGGTCAAAGAACAACAGTGGACGATGCGCGCTATAGGGCCATATTAACCGAGTTTTTTCTGGCGCAATTGAACGAATTATGACTGGAGGACATGTGGTTCCAACAGGACAGAGCAACGGCACACACTGCACGAGCCTCAACCGATATTCTGAAGGCTGCGTTCCCGGGTCGCCTCATCTCTCGTTTTGGCGATTTACACCGGCCCGCAAGATTGCCAAATTTAACCGTTCCATACTTTTTTGTGGGGTTTTTTGAAGTCTCGTGCTTACGTGAACAAGCCCGAGACCCTGGAAGCCCTCAAGGACAACCTTCGACGCGAGTGCGAGAATCTGTCGCGCGAAGCTATCGCCGAAGTGATGAAAAATGCCATAAAACGAGCCCGTATAGCAATCAATTGTGACGGCGCCCATTTGGCCGATATCATCTTCTCGACTTGACCAATAAAATTCTAAAGATTCAAATAAAGAACATAATCAAAAAACAAAATTGAAGTTTTTCATTTAGAAAAAAATCATAGCCAAACAACATCGAATGACTTCTTTCGGCCCGCCTTTTGATCAACCTACTCTGCACTGCAGGCAACGCTAATAATAATATTTTATTTAAACAAAACTAAATTATTTTTAACTTGGCTAAATTTTTTTAACAAAGTTCCTTTGTACTGATCTACTGATTCGTTTTGAACTCTTCTTTCAAAACAAATGCCCTCCAAATCTATTTGATTTTAAGTCATTGTTTTTAAGAGTTTTTGAATAAAACACTTGCATTGACAGAGTTTCTATTTTTCTAGAAAGGAAAAATCAACAGATTTCTGTGTTTTATTTTGTAACTCTTACATAAATAAATAATATATTCAAAAGGTTTTTTTATTTGCACTACAACTTAAAAATGTCAATTAACCGTTTTCGCCAAATAACAAAAAAAAAAATATAAAAAAATCAGATATAGTATGTAGCTGTCCATCAACAACTTTTTTTTTCAAAACAATTATTTATTTTCCTTGAACAACAACAACAGCAATTGGCAGTACCCACTTCCGAAAACACAATAGCGTTAAAGGAAATATTAAATGGGGGGTGTAGTTCCTTATTTTAACATAATTTTCTTCGTGCTTCTTTCATTCTTTCTCACTTGTTTGAACGCCATTTGCGTTCTTATTTTCCACCCGCTGTACTTCTGTTCCGAATTGATTGAATTTCTTTTAACAGAATCTATTATTTTGCCAATAAAGATTGTATTGCGTGATACGAATTTAATGCCTTTGTTATTGGTGTTGTTTTTTTTTGTATTTAGAAGTAGTAAATGTTGGAAAGGAAAAAGGATACATTAAATTGTTGTTAATGTTTGCGAAAAATGTTTTATTAAAACAACATTAATTTTTCGTAATGTAGTCAAATTTTCAGCGATTACCAAAAAAGGGTGACTAACAGTTTCACTGCCAAGAGTTTAGTGAATTGGAAATACGACTTGATTTTAGGATTTGAAATGTAATTGCAAAAAAAGTCAATTTGATTAAGTAAAGCGTATCATGTCTGATAGCAGGGAGGGTATAGTTGAAGCTAATTTATTTAGCGAATTTTTAAGCTTGGACGAACACTAATAATGGGACCAAGGAAAGTGGTAGTGGGTCGTTGGACTCTTTCATGTCGAAAGTGTTAAGAAAACCTAAAATATGTACTTTACTTCAATTGCTAACTGTACGCCCAATAAATATAAAGCGTGCCATAACCGCCAAAAAAGCTTAATCAATATAATATTCGAACTTAAGTTTTTGATAAAAATCAATTATAATCGCTAATAATTACTAGCGAAAAAATACGAGATCCATAAAAATGTGTCCGTTAAGCTTTTTTTGCCGGTTATGGCACGAAAGGAGTGGTGTTGGCTGAAATAGTTACCACGTGGACTACAAAAACAAAGGTCACGGGTTCGAGCCCGGTCGCCGAGAGTCATTAAATAACAACACCACGCATTTTTCTGATGTGGATTAGTATCCCTTTGTATCAGTTGTTGGAGGAAAGTTCAAGTGATGAAGACATGGTCACTGGTCACTGAACTTACACTGGCTGCAGCGGATACTAATCCTAATGTAACATAAGAGCGCCCTCCTTCGTCGATTTTGTGTAAAATAACCAATAAAATGGCTACTAAGCACAGCTTTGAAAATTTAATGCGCCTCATAGACACCAGAGGTGCTGCAACTCTGCATTATTAAAAACGTGCCAAAAAGCAGAGTTGTAAAAGAATGAAGCTTTCCTCTGTCTCTTCCTTGACCAACTGTCTTCTCTATCACTATCCCTTTGGCAACACTTTATTTTAACCGACTTCAAAAAAGCAGGAGGTTATCAGTTCGTCTGTATTTTTTTCATGTTTGTTACTTCATAACGCCTTAACGCCGTTTTAGACAAATTTTCAAAACTTTTTTAGTATAGCTTTCATTTGGTTCCATTTTCAAAAAGAGCGGAAATACGCCCTAAATCTTTTCTCTTTGATTTAGTGATTTAATACTCATGCGATTGCTGCAAAACTTAGCAAAAAAACTTGGCCTTTCGTAATCACATAATTTCGAAGTTGAAAAATGGTCTGAGCCACGCCCATTAAAATTTAATATTATATTACATGGCGCATTACATAAGCTCAAAAAAGACTTGATCTTGCATTTTAGCATGTGGGCCACGCCCACTAAAATTTTATATTATATTTCACGTGCTTCTAATTAAGCGATTTTTACACACCTTGAAATAAAAAAAATCACAATGTTGGATTAAAAAACGTGAAAAATCCTTAATATTGCATTTCAATAAGTGGGCGGGGCTACGCCCATTAAAACTTAATACTAGATTTCACGTGCTTCTAATTAATAGATTTTTTTAAACTTGGCACACACCCTAAGCTCTGAATAACCCCCAATCTTAAATGTAAAAAAGTGGGCGGTGCCAAGCCCATTAAATTTTAGTATTACACTATATGCACTATTACCTATCCGACTCCCACTTAACTTGGCACACAGTTTCTACTTCTAGAAAGACATAATTGTGTGCTCAAAAAAGTGGGCTGGGACATGCCCATTAAATTTTATTATTATATTTAACTAGCTTCTACCTGACCGAATTTTATGAAACTTGGCATGCACCTTGAGCTCTGAAAGCGATGCAATGTTGAATTAAAAGTGGGTGAACGCTAATACTTGCTAGATTGGGCGTGCCCACGTCCTCGAAAATATAAAATTGGCACTAAAAAGTCAAAAAATAAAACTTTAAAAAATATTACAGACTTCAAAAATAAGCAATAAAAGGTTTTACAAAATTTAAATTCAGTTACATAAAACATTTATATATGTGTTACATATAATGCTATTGAAAGTCGGCTTATTGTGGAATATTTTTAATAGTATGTTTCCACCGGCATGATTTTATAATTTATACATGATTTACTATACATTTTGCATATAGATAAATCACCCCAAAGTAGTTGATTTATTTGAAATAATATCTAAAATATTATTTTTCGAACTCAATTTATAAGTGTCGAACTCCATCCCTAAACTCTATCCCTGGGTCATCCATCAATAGCGATTGACAATTTCGAAAAAATGACATTAAGGAATATTTAATCAATTTTAAATGTCAACTATATTATAAAGCACGTGCATAAATTGAATACGAAAATTCGAACAACAAATCACTCACAAGCTCGGTGGAAACACTTTGAAGTGATTTACTTAAACCTACCTGATTTAAAGTCGGTGGAAACATACTATAATAACAGTCATGAGAGAGAGTTTGAGAAATAACACTGGTGCCTAATTGTGCAGTGTTAATTCAAATGGTTCTTACTGACTTCAAGACTATATAAAATTTATAAAGGAAAAAAATAAAAATAATATATTTTCTTGCACAAATACATAGAAAAAAATATTCAATAATTAATTACTGTAATGTTTTCAATTAAAAATTTATTGGGTTGAATTAAAAATTTAATTCATTCAATTTAATTAAACTAAAAATTTTATCAATTCAACTACATCTTTAGTGATATTAATAATATGTATACTGGTGCAACTTTAAATAATTTTTTAATTGATATTACAAAATTTGTTATAATATATTTTTATGTATTACTTTGATTTACACAGTGCACTGTGTACTCAATGTACATTGTGCACTCTTGAGTTCAGTATACAAAAGCCAACAGGTTTCCTTTTTAAATTTTTAAAGTTCTTTCCTTAGTAATGAAAATGTCAAGAATGGCACTTACTTTCAATTAATGCGCATGTCAAAGTCTCTCAAATTATGATTACAGCTGACGTACAGAATTTTAAGTTCTCTATAATTAGTCAAATATTTATTTGAGTCCTTAAAAAAATTAAAATCAAATTAGTTTGTTTTTTCTACTTCTTTAAAGTTTTACCCATTGAAAACACTGACATTGTTCATAACAACAAAGCACAACCATCGATATATCATTCATATTCATGAATTTCATGTCAACTTTACAAAACCCTTGAGATATTCTTCAATGGAAATATGACACCAAAAATACAATAACAAGAGAAAAACTAAAAAAATGCTTCTATACAAGTTAAAAAAATTCTGGAATTTTTGCAATTTGTTGCTTTTTCTACTGCTGCTGGACTGACGAAACTGCACGACAGACAAGCAGTCTGTGAGTTATTCTGCTGTGTTCTGATCCTTGCTGGCCTGTAATAGTATTTCATACATACAACTTCACATAAGAATATACTCGTGTGGGAAATATGTGTCTACCCAGTGAATACTTTTTTTAGCTGATTGCTAAAAATTATTTCAAACTTTGCAGACATTTAGTCGAATTGTCTATAACTCTTTCAACAAAATGTAAGACACAGTTTTTGAACTGTACCAGCAAATATCTTATATAGCAATCACCGATGTAAATATGAATGAAGTATATATGTATATGTATCAGACATAAATACATACATACTATAGGCCTGCACAGATATACCTGTTTGCATCAGTTTTGCGTGTACATTGGTTCTGGTATGTTATTCAGCATTTCTGTTACTAGTTCTTACCCCTGGTTTTCAACTTAAGAATTAAGTACGTAATTAGCTAATTTTTATTTAAAATTAAGTTGTAATTAAATACGATTTTATTTTTTCAGTGGTTTATTAAAGTTCTTATTAAATTACGTTGAAAGTACGGTAGCACTGCAAAATTTCCCAGTATTATGGAAGGCTTTTCAAACAACAGCTGTTTAACATAAATAAGAAAGTTAGGTTATCAAAATGCAGAAGATTAAAATTGGATAAAAACACATTTTATGAAACCAAATGAACATCAGAATGCATTTTTCTATTTATTTATTCCATGATATAAAACTACGAATTTTATATGTTATATATTTATGAAAATTTAAGGAAATTATTTCTAGTACGACCACATGATGTTCATGTGTATGTTTTCAATAAACACATACACTCAAAGAAACATATGGTGCGCTCATAAAACTTAAATATTACTTAATTACACAAGTTTGGGCATTTAATTATTATTTAATTATGCACTCAAAAACACAATTTCGTATTTAATTAGAACTTAAAAACAATTACAATTTGATTATCAACTGAAAAAATGGGCATTAATGTTGATTTTTTTTAAGCAATTATTGTATGGTTGGGCAATGATCAAATGAGAACAACACATTTGTTTGTATTTGTTTTTCTAAATCAAATAAGATTCATAAAACTGCTTTTACCATAAGTGCCTTATGATGTGTGGAGAAAAAATATGCATGGCTGATGAATGAATGAATAAAAGTAAAATTTTATATATATTCATTCATATGTAAGTAAATCAAGACTGGCCACTGAGAGAACACTATCATTTGTATAAGAAGCCGATTGATGTTCGGCACTCTGGTGCTAGTTTGGACGGGCTTGAAGTAAATGATACACGAAACACATGAGCTGCAAATGTAAAAATAATTACACACAATATGTATGTGTAATAACACGCAGAGCAAAGTTCTCTCTCTATATCCTTGTTTGCGCCACAAAAAACCTAACGAACGTGCGCACGATTATCTGCTCATCATGTATTTGTTTCAACAGTGCTTGTTTTTCATATATTTGTATGACAACATGTATTTTTGAGCAAAAATAGGTACAAACAGTTCCTCAGCAGCAATACAATAAGCAATTGTTATCTGTTTTTAATTGTATTGTAATTTCGGAAAGCACACACACACACACAATAACTCTTATACTAGTTATTTCGCTCACACTACAATTATATGGTACATACTAGAGATGGGCGATTTTTCGAAACCTGTTACTTTTTCATAGCAATTGAAAAATCACTAAGCACAACTGTGACTGAGTTTATCAAGTAGCAGGTTTTGGAAATATAGTTCTTTCATACAAACTGTGAATATTCTTGTATGCTTACTTTACAGTAAACAGTTTACACATGAATTTCCTTTTATACCTTCACCGTTTGTCGAGAAAAAATCATCAAATCGTGTCAAATCGTCTTTTCTGGCAACTATGAATAGCTATCATATTTTTGTATTTGCAATTTTACTGTCTCTCTGCCTCTTATACGACAGTTCTCAATATTTGTTCTTGTCGCTCTTCTTGTTAGTATTTATCAAAATACCAATACTAATAAATACTTTTAAAGCAGAAAAGCTGAAATGTGTTAAACCTTGATCACAGGCACTGTTTAATTTCACTGCTGCTCTTCTTATTAGATTTTGTCAAAATAACAAAACTGCTACAGACAAAATACTGCTAAACTGTAATCACAGTTTAAAAGAACAACGATTTAGAAATCACGTTCACAAGGAGCAACATTATTCAAAAATCACAGTATCGCTCAAAACTAGTAAATAGCATGGTATATTTGTTTTGGTTGTACTTATTAGTATACAAATACAAGCCTTTAATAAATACATACATCCATATTTGTTTTGTTAAAGAAAAATTTTTCATTTATTTTTTGTTCTATTGCAATTTATATACATCAAACTTTAAATACATTATCTTATCTTTTCTGGGAGCTTCGGAAAATCGATTTCACGCTTATTTGAATTATCTAAAAATTGTTTACTGGGTAACGCACACTCACAACATGTAATCCATCCAAAACAAAAGTCTTCTAAAAATTTCATAAAAAAATAAACTTAAATACATTTGTATCTATGCACATACTCGCATATGCACCTACATATATGTATGTATATATTTATGTATTTGCAATTCGCAAAAAAAAGCGTACAAATATAACTAAGCCTTAGACGGTTGAAACGATAGAATAGACCAGACCATTTATGGGCTTTTGTATTCATGTCTCTTATCAATGGCTTTTGGTTGTAGGCCATATTTTTGTTGTGGTGCAATGTTTTTGTCTACTTTTGAGCCATTTTTTCTTGCTTTGCATTTATCATTGCATTTTGCACCGTGTGTGAAATTCTTTTGTAAGGAACTTTTGCATTTTGTTTTTCTTTTTCTTCTTTCACTTTTGTTTTGGCAAATGTCAAAGCTACTATGTAATTTACTGCATCTATGCATCCATTAAATGTGCGTATGTCCAGTCTAGTCTAGTTAAGGGGATTGGAGGGAATGAACATTTTGCGAAATTTTAGTGCAAAGGTTAGTTTGAAACAAAAGCGAAGTTGCAAATTTAAAATTTTAAGCCAGAAAAAAAATTCAGGCAAAAGAAACCATGTTCATAAATCAAATGTGGCAAAAATTCAATTTTCTTTGATTTTTTATTTTTCATTGCACCAGAGGTGAGTCTCGATTTTTTTGCTCTTAAAGACTCAAGCAAAAAAAAAAATAAATAAATAAATAAATAAAAAAAGGTGACTTTGTTGAAAATTAATTACAGCCTGTTTGTGTAAGTCGTCGACGTTAGAAATCTTGACGTTTATGTAATAGATTAAAGAAAATAGATTAAAGAAAACTTGTAGAAATTTGCTTTAATCTATTTCAAAAACGTCAAGATTTCTAATGTCAATGTCTTACACCAGCAGGCTGTTAATCACCCATGGAAACCTGTTCAAGTTTTCTTTAATCTAGGACACAATTCTCGTAGACAAATATTCGACTCCACATACGCAACGCTGGTGAATATATAAATTTTTTTTAAGACTGTAGACAATATGTCGAATAATAAATTTCTTAAATGTTAAATTTAGATTTTATTTTTCATTTTGCCTTATAAATACTTTTATTGTTATCCAATGGATTCCTAATTGTATAAAGGTGTAGAAAAATAAAATAGATTCATATCGAATATAAATTATTTGCTGGGATTTTGTTATAGTTTCTATGCCTATTGCTTGTGTTTCGCTTGTGATTTTCAGAAATATTATTATTTGTGATTATTATTTGTGAATTCTCAAATAGTTTTTGAAAGTCTGTGCATAAGATAAGAGGTTTGTGACTGTTCAAAATGTGGTTAAAGTCTACTGATAATTTGGCTAAGCACCAATGAAATATATAGACAATGCTTGACCTCCAGCAAATAAATTTCAAACTGTAGAACAGATATCTTGAAAACCGCGCACATGTACGAGTGCTCTCACAATAATGAAGAGAACAATAAGAGATAATTAGTATTTTTAATTAATGTCTACTCATTTGTTACTACAACCAGGGCTACCACTCCAATCTCAGGCTGTTTATACATGCCGGTTGTGTAGTCGCATTTTACTAGACAACAATGAATTCTTTTTAAATTAGTTTAATTTTAATGTTTTCTATTTTTTACTGCTTTAAATATCATATCTGAAATTAAGTTATTATATAGTATTTAAAATACATCAAATTTGCCATTATTCTCTTTATGAACACGAGAAATTTAACCGAATTCGAGTTTTATAAATATATGTGACCCGGTCTATGAAAAGATGGCTTATGACTCAAAAACATATATATTCATATAAAATATACATATAAAAATATACATATAAAAAAGTGAAATGATTTTTTGAGTCTAAGCTACCTTTTCATAGACCGGGTCACATATCATAAATAAGTCTATGTCTACACCTGTACCTGGATGCCGTAACTTTTTGCGAACCGAAAATCGCAATATTTATCGACATATTTATTCGTTTGCCGTAACGATAATGTGATTCAGTAATTTCCAGCTTTATCTTACTCAACATTTAATTCAATATCATGTGGTATCTCTGAATAGAAAATTTCAAAATAAGCGAAAAGCACAAAGAAAAATTAAGAAAAACTAAATGAGTTTGAGATTGTGTTTTTTAAATTTCTTTTTGCTTCAACCGACAGCGAATATCGTTAAAATATGTTACTGAATAGCAAAGTCTATAAATTTTCGTTATATTTATTTTCGCGATACGATTGTCGTAATAAAAGTTACTGAATCCAGGTACAGTTATATGTGTATCATAACAAATGTCAAATTCCATATAGCAAAAAAACTAACATAAAAAAAATTATTTTTCAATATAAAGTTTGACTTTTGTTTTGATAAAAATATATCAGGTGAAGACGTGGGGTAAATAACACGTGCAATTAGTAATTGCACGTGTTATTGTCGATAATAAACGGAAGTAAATAAATAAAGAAATGGTTGCATGCTGCTTATTTTTACTTTTGAGCAATTCAAAGGAACTCTCACGTTAATGGAGGTTAAACGTAACAATGTAGATATAATCCGTGTTGATAAAAAATGTATGCCTGAATGAATGAAATGACAATTTTATTTTTTTTCCTCTCCTAAACGTATGCACAAATAATATTTTATCATTTCGTATTGCAGATTATTTTAAATGATCACTTTCGCTTGAAATTTTTAAATTTTTTGTTTTCACTTTCGCATATTTTTAACTAACGTTAAAAAAACACAGATAAATAAGCTTAGCCATAGAATTCATGTTTCAAACATTCTATTTAAATTTAAACTTCAGCAGAAACATATATTTTTAAAATATTTTATTAGCAAAAAAATAAAAATAAATAAAAAATTGCAGCTACAATAAATATTGCAAATTACTTTAAAGCTTAATAACTTGAAAATATACACAAGGCAAGATGAAACAAAAATAAAAAAGATTTGCAAACAAATTGAATTTATTATTATAAATATTTTTAATGTTTTTAACAACACATACACATCTATGGATTTGAAACAATGCATACATACGCATATTTGCATTCGTTTATTATTTCATTGATTCTCTTGCAGCATTCCCATCATCATCAACAACAGATATACTTCAAATATGGATGATAAATAGATTTGTTCTTGTTTGTCTTACAGAGAACACAAAGAAGGAATTGTTTAACTGATATACAAAAGCGGTTTGGTTTGGCAAATCAAAGCGTTGAATAGCTAAAACACGCGCATACAAATGCATATAAAGCGAATTTCTAAGTGTAATTTTTTGAATTTCACTCACGCTTGTTTAGCACAAAGTGTTCTTAATTTCAACAGCGATTCAACTCCTTGCCGCTCTGCACCATTGTGCAAATGGAGTATTGCTGCAGCATGTTTTTTTGTACTATTATTGGTAATGTTCTACAGCAAGTGGAGCAAAGGAAAACAACAAGCTTTAAACAAATTGCATTTATATTCCATTTTTCAGTATGTCTTTTTCTTTTGTGCTCCTGTTTTTTTTCCTTCTCTTCAGTTAATATTCAGCATTTTATGTTTATTTCTTGTACATTCTGCCACATTCCGTTTTCGTTCTAATTCATTTTTTATAAATATTTTGTCGTGTAAATACTCTTCAATTTCTATTTTTTTTTTGCTCTAAAAATGTGCACACACATACACACATACAAACTCATATACAATTTTATATCTTTTTGTGCAAATTGTTGTCATTTGTTATATTTTGTTTATTTGAAAAATTAGCTTTTATCACAAATTTGTTTGTATAAAATTTGTCATCGCCAGTAGACACCAACCACCGTACTACACATTCATGCAACTTGTATCACCAGTCGCTGTCAAGTTTTTGAGAATTTGTTTCTTAAACTCCAGTAGTAACTCCATTAGTATTAAGAGTAACATCATCACTGCGGTCCCCCTTAGCTGGTTGCAGGAATTGATGAAATGGGGGATTGGGGAGAGTTAGTTGGTGCTGCATGACTTGCTAAATGCATTTTTATGCTGAATAATGTTTTTTAGAATTTTTTTTTCTCTTTGTAAATTAAATTTTTATTTATTCCCCTGCGTTTTACTCGTAATTTAGTAGGAAAATATTGGCATTTTTTAGGGATGTTCTTTTTTTTCGTAAAAGTTTTTTAATTTTATTTTAAAGGTTTTAAATACTATCGTTTTATTTATTGAAAACTAATGGACTTAAAAATGTCAGTTTATTAAAAAAGTAATTCCATATAAATGCACACTACATACATATATGTGGAATTTAAAACAAATAATTAGTTATGCCAAAAAAAACGCGACTTCAATGCAAAGATCTGATAGAACATTTGGAAAAAAAATGTATGGGGCCAAACTGGAGGCAAACTCTTTCAAACAATAAACAAAATTTTGAAAATCTGCTGGTTAAGAAGAAGTATGTGAAATATAAAACTAAATTTTAATGGGCGTGCCTCCACTCATTTTTTGAAATGGCAGATTGTGTGTTTTCCGTAGACGTAGCCCCGCCCATTTTTTTAACTTTGAATTTGTGTAACCAAAGGTGTTTGCTAGGTTTCGCAGCAATCACATAAGTAGAATGTCATAAAATCCAATAAAAAATTTGTAAAGGTGTCCCGCCCACTTTTTTATAATGAGACCGATTAGAAGCTATACCCTCTCAGACAAAAAAAGAAATTTTACAATCGGTCTAAAAAGTACCGAGTTATGTAAAAAAAAAATAAAAAAACAGACGAATTGATAATCTCCTCAATTTTTTAAAGTCGTTTAAGAATCGAATTTACTTTAAGGTTCAAAATTTATTTTTGTGTTTCTTTAAGTTAAAAAAAATAATCAATAAAGTGCGACTTTGACTGGAAGAGTTCCCGTACGGACATTTCATTTGTAATACTATATGAACTTTAGCCTATATAATCGAATGTCTTACCTGATGTAAATATTAAAAAAAATAAGTATTCGGTAAACCATTTTTTCGTTTTTTTTGGCGATTTTTTTAGTTTTAACTTTTTTTTGTTTTTGGCAACTTTTTCCGGTTTTGGCAGTTTATTTTCGTTTTTTGGTTTTTTTTGGCGATTTTTTTTTTGGCGCTTTCTTGTGTTTTCGGCGATTTTTTTAGTTTTGGCGCTATTTTTCGTTTTTAACGACTTTTACTGTATTTGGTGATTTTTAGCTTAAGCGTTTTTTTTTGGTTCTTGCAATTTTTTTTGCGCTTTGTTTTAGTTTTAGCGTGTTTTTAGTTTTGGCGATTTTTTACGTTTTGGCGATTTTTTTTTATTTTGGGATATTTTGGTTTGAGCGTTTTTGGAATTTTCAAGTGTTTGCCCCTTACAGTTTCCAAGATATACTGTATATTGTCAAAAATGCATGGTCAAAATAACATTTAACTTATGGAATACCCTTTAATTTTGATTTTTTAAATTTCATTGTTAACTGCTGCAGTCTACATAAAAATACACTAGCTTTGAAAATTTCATACATCTATACATAATTATTTGTATATTAGAACGCTTTAGAACACCCTTTAATTTTTAACTGTCATATATTTGTTGTTGTTGGGTCGGACAAAGCTTTATATTTTCACCTTTGGTGACTTCCCAAAGTGTTATCTTAGTGAGCCAAACAACTTGATGTTATTGTATCTGAATGCAATAGAAATTCTGTCGCAAAAATGCAAAAATGCTTAAATCGAGATAAACTACTTTTGTGTTAATTCACAGTCCTGTAATCTTCACATTCAAAAGTATTTCTTGCCAAAATCTCATTTATTCTGTACGATGTTTCAGGAAGTTATAGTGCAATGACTTGTGGCTTATTTTTTCGACTTATAATTTCATATGAAATTATTGCATAAGAGTAAGTTGGCTTATACTGTTATATATTACAAATTGAATACATTCTATATAGTACGTAGAATGATATTTTCATACGGTAAAACATATACTGCGGAGTTGTATTTTAGAACTCATGACATTTGTAGTGTTGCCAATTGTCGATTTTCCGATGCACGGCAGTGATGAATTTTCATACAGCTGTTGAGCTTAAACGACATATAAATTAAATTTTAAATCGTTTAAATTTGCACTAATTTATTAGCCTGAAGTAAAGACAAAGATGCATGCATAATCTTTCTATTAGTGCTTTTGGTGACGCATCTAAATTTGCGTTCCGAAACTTTTTAAAATAAATTATCTAGTTTATTTATTTAGCTAAAATTTTCTTTCAGTGTTTTGGCAAATAGCATTGCATCGTTTTTTTGCTTTCAAAAAAGAAATTTTTCTAAAACAAAAAAAAGTGTATTCAGTGATTGTTAAAAAGAAATTTCATTTTTCACTTTGTCACATTAACACAATAAAAATTTACAACTGTCACAGTTCGTTTGAATTGAGTTGGTTTGAGCTGAGTAGAGCAGACATCAAGTACGGATGGTTCGCCAGCCAGCTGGTGAAAAACAGTACCACAAGTGTCAACAAACCACCAGCACCAAATCCGACTTTCATCATCAAACATTATAATACATTTGCATTTGCAGCAATGAACTCTGACACAAATACATAAAACATAAATGAAAGAAATGAAATAAAATATTGTAATCGCAACTTTTGAAATAGAATTATATAAAAAATAAATAAATGGAGTTTTTTCGTTTCTCTTAATATTCACTTCTGTCTTGCTTAACATTTTCCTGTCCATTTGGCCGTTTAGCTCCAGCTCCCTTATCACTTACCTAAAACAGTTTCTATGATCATCACTGCAACCAGCAGAGCACTCACTCACTCACACTGACACCATCCACAACACCGCAAACTTATACGACTACTCGTATTTTTCTAAACTGGACTATAATGAAGATGATGATGCTGATGTTTGGCTTTGTTAGCCTCAACGCAAACTACAAATTTAATTTCATTTTTCTTCTTTTGGTTTGTTAAAATTAAATATAAAAAAAAATATTTAAGATTATCATTATTTTATTTCATAAATCGAATTTAAGTTTTAAATTTATGAAAAAGCATATTTTAAATTTGTGAAATGTTACTTGAGTCTTAAATTTTTATCATTAAAAAAAATATCTAATGCTGATGGGGAGTTGATGAAATGCGATATTCTCCTTTTCTTTTTGTTGCTTGTGGTTAGAAAAGCAAATTTTTGTCACTAATTAAAACGACAAGTTAAGTTAAGTCACTTCAAATGAAAAATTTCTCTCGTAACTTCTGCAAATCACTATAATATTAAAAATCTAGATTATTCTAGTTGCAAAGATAATACAGTGAAATTAGAAAGTTGACGAGAAAAAAAATTATTAAAAGGGAATGTGAGAGAAGGAAAAATCTTGAAATGTAAAAGTTACTTAAGCAGGAATAGGAAACATGAGGAACGAAGTGTTGCTTTTTGTTGCCACATAATTTTTATAATAAACGGAAAAAAGAAAATCTATTACAAATTTAATTGTGACAAAAAAATGTTTAAAAACTTTTCTAGAAAAGGTTTTAGAAAAATTTTCTGACAAAAATTTGTTTAGAAAAATTTTCTGACAAAAATTTTCTGAGAAAAAATTTTCTGACAAAATTTTTTTTTTAGATAAATTATCTCAGAAAAAATTTTTTTACAAAAATTTAGAAAAAAAATTTAAGAAAAGATTTCTGACAAAATAAAAAGTTTTTCAGAAAATTTTTCTGACTAATACATTTAAGAAAATTTTTCTGACAAAAAATTAAAAAAAATTTTTTAGAAAACTTTTCTGATAAATTTTTTTTTAATTTACAAGAAATTTATAAAAAAAAATATTCTGAAGAGTTTTTAAGAAAAATATTTTATGAAAAAATTTTTTAGAAAAATTTTCTGTGAAAAAATTGTTTAGAAAAATTTTCTATGAAAAATTTTTTTAGGAAAATATTCTACGAAAAAATTGTTTAGAAAAATTTTATAGGAAAAATATTTTAAAAAAATTTTTTATGAAAAAATTTTCTATGAAAAAAATTTTTTAGACATATTTTCAAGGAAAAAATTTTTGAGGATTTTTTTTTTAAGTAATTGATTTTATAAAGAAATATTTTGTATAAGAAATTTTTTTATTGTTTAATTTTCTCTACATGAAATTTCTTTCAGAAAAACTATTCCAAAAAAAATTTCTCTATAAAAAATTTTACAATTGATAAATTTTTTAAACAGAAAAAAAGTTAATGAAAGTTTTCAATAGATATTTAGTCTATAATAATTTATTTAGTATATTTAGAAGGTTTTTTTCCATCTTTTTTCCTAAAATTGTAAATATTCTTATATGTATATTAATTTTTAAATTAGTTGAATTATTTGTTGCAATACTTTTTAGTAAATTCTCAAAATATGATTATAAAATATCAATGTTTTTAAATTGTAATGCTGATAGAATAAATAAATAATAATAATATATTGCTAAATTTGTATAAAATAAGATTCTTATTAAAAGTTTATATTTAAAGAAATTTTAACAAATTATTTTTCACTTCTTTTTCATGTGGCTACTATCATTTTGTTTTTGCTAATTTTTGTAATTATTATTTTTGTTAATAATATAAGACAGTCTTGAGAATCGAAATTTTTATGAATTTCATAGATTCGTTTAAGTGAAATTGTTTGACCTTTTAAGAAATCAAGTCTCGAATACGTGTTCAGGTCTTAGTGTATTTAACAATGTATGATATAATTCCCATTTAATTCATATTGAAATTGTTATATGCACATAGTATGTATTTCAAGTTTTCAGTATCAAATATTCTGATTCAGTGAAACCAGTTACTTTTCAATATATTATTAATGCTGCAGTTAATTTCTTAAGTTTAATATACCGAAATAAAAATTCTTTATTTCTTCTAACAAAAGCGAGCGCCTTCGGAATACTTTTTTCATGAATTCCCATCCTACGATTAGTCAAGGCACAAGTAAATTCCAAGGTATATGATTCGTAGCACAATATTTGGATGCTTTTGACTTAGAATGTTATGTTTTTTCAATTGATCTTTTAGTTTGGTATTAAAAATTATTCACTCAATTACTAACGGACATGGGAATAATTATATCTAATAAATAATTATTTTTTAAAAGTAAAAAAATGTAACTTCTATAAGAAAGATTTACTCTTTCGTATTAAGAAAAAAAAGTTGACTAAAAACATTTGTTTATTTATTATTTCGTAAGCCAAATTTGTTCCCTTATTATGAAATGAATGAAACTTTCCGTATTTCAGAAGGGCCACCAGAGGTTTATCGCAGATAATTTTAACTAAGCGCTAATGTTTAAGGCTCCATGTTGTGTTGTAGTCATTTGAATAGCCATTAAGATATCATCAGGCACATATAAACTCGTTCCTACATAGAGTTAACTACAGACAAAATGAAAGCTGCCTGGCACGAATGTTGGTTGTTCTTCTTTCAAAACGGAAATGAAAGATATAAATAGTAAACTGTTCGCGTAAGCATAATATTAGATAAATGTTTGTATATGAGACAGACTAAACCGAGCAGACAACAAAACAGTCTGTCTTTCAGTATTATTTCATTTCCATTTTTTTACGCCTTTTAATAAGATTTTGTTGAATAGTGTTAATGTTGCTCTTCCTCAAAAAAACAAAACCATTAAAAAATAAAATAAATAAATGGATAAAAATCCATGTTTAAATACCAAAAATTTTTTAGTAGTTTCATCTAATTTGATCTCCAATTCAAAAAGCATATAATTTTAATGATTTAATTGCTCAAAAAAAAACATTAATTTTTGAAAAACCAGTTAAGCGGAAATTACTGTAAGCGTCATCAGCATTAGTAAGATGCAGGCGAAGAGTGAAAATGTTTTACAAATTGAATTCTTCTGAATGATTTTTGTCATTCATAAATAAAATAAAAATTTACCATGCCACTACTGCTATGGGCTTGCTCCGGCTTTTGAGCTAAGAACCTATGCCTCGAGTTGCTGCATATAAAGAGTGTTTTTTTAGAGTTGAGTTACGTGTTTGATTTTATTACTTCTAGCAATACGTCTATTTACAATAAGGGTAATGTACCCACGTTCAGGAATAGAGATAGGGCAAAGGTTAGAGATAGGAAGCTGGTAGAGAACTGGATGGTAGATAAAGAGTGTACATTTTCAGACCACAGTAGGATATCATTCAGTCTTAATTTTACAGGGGAAAGGCGTGACTCATATAGGAGTCTAAGAAAGACTAACTGGGATACCTATACGGCCACTCCGGTCACTCCGCAGGGTGCGGACACACAAAGAGGAGTGGAGGAGGAGGTGGAATATGTCACTAACACTTGTAGGGAATGTTTTGAACAATCCTGTCAATTCGTTTTTCCAGGCAAAAGAGAGCAACCTTCATGGTGGAGCACAGAGGTCCTTGGTATGAAGATTGTTCATTAGGGCAAAACTCACAGAAGGATTGAAGACTGGAACAATTATTAAGTGTTGTGTAATGGGTACAAAGAAGAGGCGAAAAGAGATTCATGGAGGAAATACTGTGAGTAGATTGGTTCCGTAAATGAGTTATCGAGGTTTCAGCAAATATTGTCAAAAGACCCTGAGGCTTCTGGGAATATTAAAAAAATGGATGGCTCATGAACGGAATTCAGCTCTGAGACACTTTTTGTTACGATGGACACTCACTTTCTAGGCTGTAGGGAAGTAAGAGAAGAGGCAATGACGGAGCTCAATTTTAACCACTTGTCGGAACTAGAAGTATGGGGAGCAGTGGACGACATAGGGACAATGGAAAAAAAATAAATACCTTTCAACCGTATAAATCACCGGACCCAAATGGTATTTTTCCGGTCATGTTGCAGAATGTCCCAGAGCGCGTACTCTGGTGAGTATCTTTAAGATATGCTTGATCAGGAGGTTTAAACCGAAAGGCTGGAGAAAGGTTAGGGTAATTTTTATACCCAAAGCTGGTAAAGCAAGCCACTCAATACCTAAGGATTTCAGGTCGATTAGTCTTTCGTCGTTTCTTTTGATAACATTAGAACGACTGATTGATCTGCATCTAAGAAACACAATTGATACCCGCGTCATTAGTGGCGCTCAGCATGCCTATCAAAAAGGTAGATCTGTTGAGAGTACGTTCCATGACATCGTTCGTGTTCTAGAGAGAGGACTGTAACACAAGGATTATACACTGGCTGGATTCTTAAACATTGAAGTAGTCTTTAACAACATTAGTATAGAGGCTATTAGGAACTCACTGGAGACACTCAGGGTTCACAACTTTCTAGTTATCATGCTTAGTAGCAGAATCATCAACTCGAGTATGGGAGTATGGAAAGGGGAGAACTAAGGGGATGAGTGACAATAGGTGCACCACAGGAAGGAGTTTTATCACCTCTATTGTGGTTGTTGACAATAAATGCGTTTTGACAGGAGCAGACGGAAGATGTTGCATATGCGGATGAATTGGTTTAACGGAAAAATTTCTTCCCACTATCAGTCAAGTCATGCAGTCGGGGTTGGGTGATCTATCCTCCTGGGCCAGCAGCAAGGGACTTAGAGTCAACCCAGAGAAAACCGAGGTATTTCTTTTTACCAGGAGATACAAAGTAGAAAACTACTGTCCAGGATACGAGAGATAGCAGAGGGAGCGAAATACCTGGATATTTTCCTAAATAGCAAACTTTCTTGGAAAAGGATCACGCAAGAAAGGGTAAAGAAAGGGCTCAATGCCTACAACGCATGCAGGAACGCCATAGGAAGGAACTGGGGTCTGCAATCGAAGATAGTAAACTGCATTTACATATCAGTTGTCAGACCGGTTATTTCCTATGGTTGTGTGGTATGGTGGGAGACATTGAGGAAGGAAAGTCACATTAGATTGCTGGCTAAGGTTCAGAGATATGCCTCGCTGGGCATCACAGGTACTCAGAAGAGTATACCTCAGGCTGCCTTGGACGTCATTCTTCACCTACTTCCTATAGAGAACTTTGTGATGAGAACGGCAACTAGAAGTCTCTTTAGACTCGTAGAAGCAGGTTTGGTGAGGACAGGAATAACAGGTCACACATCAATCTTAAATTAGATCAGTTTTAGTGATCAGAGGTCCGTAACACCTGGGTTCACGGACTATAAGGTCGCTGAAATTGATATAAATAACACCCTCACTGATAATTCCGGATAGGGACTACTGAGTCAAATCCGATAAGCTATATAAGTGTAGTGCGGTCTTTACAGTTCCTTCAGACTGCCGAAGGAATGTGACGTTTTTCAAGCTAAGATCTTGGCAGTTCTCAAGGCCACGGAACTGGTATCCAGAAATGTAGCTCAAGGTGGGAAGATTACCTTCTACGTCGATAGCCAGGCAGCGCTAAAAGTTTTGAAGGGACACAATGTCAAATCGGAACTCAACTCAACTTGCTTATGGACAAATAAATAGTGTCAGACTATGCTGGTTTCCTGGCCACAGCAGTGTTGAGGGAAATGAAAATGCCGATGAGCTGGCAAGAATATGCTCGGCGTTAGATGAGATGACAGAGCGGTAAAACTAGCGATATATCATTACTACAGGGAGCTCAGTAACTAGATAGAGAGCAGGACCAACAGTTCATGGAGAAGGAGGGAGGATTGTAGAGTCTCAAGGGCTATGTGGCCAAATCTTGACTCAGGAAGATAGAACTGCTACTGGACGTGGATAGGAATGCGACGCGAATTGTAATAGGTGCGTTGACTGGTCACTGATCGGTCAGAGCAAGAACTAACATTTGGGAAACTGCCACTGCAGATTTATGTCGGAAGAATTGTTCATAACTTTTTAGATACAGGCTTTAAAATTTTATCGCTATCGTAATATTCAAATATTAAAAAAAAACCGTCAGCAGAAAACTTTCATTTTTGTCGCTTACGATTAAATCAAAAATAAGGCTCGCTATGCATGCAGCTTTTTGATAAATTAATGGATACAAGTAAATTAAAACATCTTTTATACCTCTTCCGAGTCATGACTCCCGTTAAGAAAACATTGGCTGTCGCATAGCTTCCCCTTAGAAAACCCTGGTTGTAGACTTTTTTGTACTAAAATTAAACGATTTTATTTCAATATCTGTAATGTATACATAGAAGAATAAAAAATACCAACTTTTATTTCATTCTTGATTTTATATCTTTTGTAAATTTGTCCTTTTTTCGTTTTTCTTATGAAACACATAGTTTGTTTGGTGGTGTGTGGTCTAGCCTTGGAATCTATATACGAGTATGTATTGCCTTTAAAAGGTGATGATGGAATGTGTTGGGAAAAAATTGCTGAGATATTTTGGATTTTTTTTAAATTTTTTCCTTCTTTTTTTTTTGTGTGGAAACTTAAATAAGTAAGCAAGTGAGTGAATGAGTGAGTAAGTAAAAGTGTAATTTCCATCCTTACATGGAGATTGTAAGGCAGTCGTTAAAATAAAGTAGCTGTGGGTATGTTGGTAATTCATAGTAGGACAGCAATTAAAACAAAAAATGTTCATAAATCTTGATGGCGCCGCTGTGAATCATAAATTTTGTGAAGTTGACATTTCTAACGGAATTTCACTACGCTTTACACCGTTACGAAATGTTTTAAATTGGCCGTGGACTCTGATGGTTTGTTGGTTGCTTTTGAGGGGAAATTATAAAAATAATAAGACATAGAGTGGAAAAAGAAGGCAAATTTAATATATTTAATTATATTTATGTATTTATGTGTGAGCAAGGATTTTTTTGGACTACAATTGCACAATGGGAAATTAAAAAAAAAATATTTTTTTTACCCACAGTAAAAAATTTAATTGTTACTGTAACCTTCTTTGAAAACTTAAAGATATGCAAAAATATCAGTCGCCGACTACACCAAAGCTCGAAGCGCAAATTAAATCTTAAAAATTCGAATTTGTAGAAGTTTTTTGTGTCAATTGTGGATAAACACGAAGTTATCCGTGCTCGCACATTAAGTTTTGACTTTATTTGGTCTTTGAGTTGCATTGCGATCCTTGGTGTTATCAGAGACTTATAATCAGGGAAACCGCAAATATGCAATTGCATGTTTTTTCTTGTGTAACGTATTAATACGAAGATAAGATATTAATCCGTTTCAGAACTTTTTAGGAATTTTGACATATTTTTGCAAATTTTACTTTTTAAAGCATGTTTTTGCATATTCCAGTCATACACGCATATTTGTAACATATTTTCGAATTTAGAGAGTAAAATTTACGATTTTATGGCATATTTTGATAATATATAGAATTTTTTTATTTCATCTGTTGGTAGAAAAAAAATTTTTCGCCATCTAAATCTTATTTCCAATGTTCCATGCGGAGTATAAATTTTTCTTATATATTACGGAGTTATTAAGAACGTTATTTTTAATAAAAATTTAATTTTGATATTTGTAAATTAACATTTTCAAGGTATAAAAGTTTATTTAGATGCCACAGGGCAATATTTTGTTGTTTATTGCAATGAAAATTATGAAGAAAAAGCTTGTCTATCCAAAATACAGTTCTAAAGTTTTAATTATGATATCGTGATCTCTTTGGAAGTTGAGGTTAAATTTTTACGGGAGTATCAAAAAAAAAAAAAAAATTAAATAAAAAATTCAAGAGATTTATTATTCGACATATTGTCATAATTATATTATAAGTGAAATTTATTTGCTGGTGGTTAAGCGATGTCTATATGCATTTCATTGTTGCTTTAACAAATCGTCAGTAGACTTCAACCACACATTTTGAACAGTCACAAACCTCTTATCTTATGCACAGACTTTCATAAACTATTTGTGAATTCTCAAATAGTTTATGAAAGTCTGTGCATAAGATAAGAGGTTTGTGACTGTTCAAAATGTGTGGTTGAAGTCTACTGACGATTTGTTAAAGCAACAATGAAATGCATATAGACATCGCTTAACCACCAGCAAATAAATTTCACTTATAATTAAATAAAAAATATATAAAAAATAATTGGTATTATTTGCTGTAGAAAAAGTTTGTATGGCAGTTTTGTTTTAACGTACACTTCAAACCCAAATTATTACTTTAATTCGGCATTTATTCTTTGTTAATTTTTTTATTGTTTCTTTTTTTTTGGTTTATTTTATTTTCGTCTAATTTTATATGCACATGTTGAATTTTCGAATTAAAATATGTTTTCATTTACAAATAAGCCAATTTATTTAATTTTTACGAGCATATTTTTGAGTTTTTAGCGCATATTTTCAAGTTTCTTGTACATATTTTCAAGTTTTTAGTGTATATTTTAAAATTTTTAGCGCATATTGATTGAGCATAAAACACTTTTTTTAGAGCATATTTGTGGTTTCCCTGGTTATAATAAATTTTCATTCCAAATTTTATTTAAAACGCCATTTTTGTTTCACTTTATTAAAAAATAAATTTATGCTCCACTGTATTTTTTTAACGTAATAAATCACCATTAACTTTGCTTAAAAATAGTCTAAGAATTAAATTAAGTTCTAGTTGTTAATCTTATTGGATTAAGACACGAAAAGGAAAGTGATGTTTACATTATTCCTACTTCATATTTTTTTATCTCTTACTTCCGCTAATTAAAATCTATGACTACTGAACAAAATAATGTTATAATTTATATCTTGAAAACACTGACATATTAATAAGTATCTTTTTAATATAATACAAAAGTAAATAGTAAATCTTTATTGTTTAAAGCGAAGATCTGTCAACATTGTGGGAAGGTTGTTTAATAAAAAAAAATAATTTAACGAATCGATTTTATAACTCAGGCAGGCGACTCATCTAGAAAATTTTTATGCAAATTACTCAAAAAACTAGTGCTTTTCATATAAATTTTTTACTCAAGTCGACCGTCTGGGTTGTGGAAACAGGGCTTAAATCAAGGCTGTATAATACTTATTTTTCACATAAAAATTTTAAAACAAATTTTAAAATTTTCTATTTCAAGTTCCACTAAGGCAAGAGCAATTGCATGAAGATATGAAAGGATTTCATAAAATATAATCAGTTTTCCGTTAGAGTTTTAACATTGAAAATACAGATTTCTTTGGAGACATTGAAAAACTACACATCTCGTGTACGAGTATACTTTTAACAAGAAAATGAATGAATGTGAGTATTGTGTGTGTGTGTGGCTGGCTATATGTGTGCGTATACTTGTATGTGTGTGTCTGAATGATTATTGCTATTTTTTTTGCTGTGGCGTGTGTTACGACGTACTTTAGCTTTTGTTCAGTTTGCATGTTTGTTTTTTTTTTCTTCTTCAATTTTATTTCCTTTTTTTACTCTTACTCTATGATGTGCGTTCGGAAGTCAAAGGCAAAACAGAAAAACAAATAAATCATTATTGTATACAAGTCACGTGTGGTAAAAGAGAAAGTCTGTCTATATCTATATCCTTTTTATTTTATAACATTTTTGCAACAAACAAATAAAAAGTTTAACTCGAATACGTATGAAATAAAAGTCAGCAGCAGCAGCAACAACAAACTCTGCTTGTTGTTTGATGTTATGATACCTTTTGGATTTAAAAAAAAATCTCTAAATAAAATTTCACCAGCAAGAGATCGTTTAGAAAATAAAAACACTTTTCAACAAAGTTGTCTGCAAATACAATTTAGCTTTTCGTTTACGTTTACGTACATGATGATTTCTAAACTAAAAAAAACAAATTGAATAAATTCTTTTTAAATAAAAACAACGAGTTGGTGTTTGATTTAATCGCACGCATTAAAAAAAAATACAATTTTTATCTAAAAGCGATGGAAAGCAAGAGTTTAATGGATAGAATACAAAATGAAAATAACTGAGTTTTCTAGTTTAAGGATTTTTTTTTTAACGAATGCTTATGTACTAAAAGTAGTGAAACAAAAGTTTAGTTTAAATATCAATATGTGCTTGAAAAAAAAATTAAAACATTTAAGCAATACAAGAGTTAGATTTAGATTGCTTGTAAAGTATCAATAAGCATATATTTCTAAACTTTAAATAGATAGAATTCTCATTTGGTTCACATTAAAATTAATACAAGACGGGTTGCTTAATAAAATAATATAATGAATTATAACATTTAAATACTTTATTTCCTCTCACCAAGAAGAATATCAAAGGTATCAACTTCCCCACGTGAATACTAAAGTCATTAAAATTATTTTAAATCTTGTTTACTTTTTTGAAGCTAATTTTTTTTTTGCAAGAACAGCTTTTGTGAATTGCATGATTCAAGCCAAAGCTTTTTATTATTTATTTAAAAATTTTCTTTGTATTTAACACGTTTCAAAGTGAAATAAATTTAAAAAAAAATAAATTTAAAAACTTATTTGTTGACGGTTTCATTGCAACGAAATGCGTCTACAATTTTTTATTTTTTTTTAAAGAGAAGAAACACTTAGGCAATGAATGCCTACTACTATTACTAGGTGTTACCTTCTTTTAGGAAAGGGATAGTGACAGAGAAGACAGCTGGTGAAGGAGGAGATTGAGGAAAGCTTTGCTCTTTTACAACCCTGCTTTTTTGTACGTTTTTAATAATGCAGTATTTCAGCGCCTCTGGTGTCAATGAGACGTATTAAATTTTCAAAGCTGTGCTTAGCAGCCATTTTATTGGTTATTTTACTTCACCGATGATTTTACTACACAAAACCGACGAAGAATGGTGCTCTGATGTTACATTGGGATTAGCATCTACTGGAGTCGGTACAGTTCAGAGACCAGTGACTATGCCTTCATCACTTGCCTACAACAACTGATACAAAGGGACACTAATGCACGTCAGAAAAATGTGTGGTGTTGTTAGTTAATGACTTAATTTTCGTTTTCAATGAAGTTGCTGAACATTAAGTCTGGCAGCACTAATGGTATTTGAGGAGCTGCCGAACAAAACTAGACCATGTCCTCAGTAAATGATTAACATACACATATATGAAATCACAAAATATTTTTATTCAAAACCAGTTCGATCCTGCTGTAAAAAAACTGACTTTTCCTTGCCAGTCTCTATCTAGGCAGTTCAGTTATTTGTCTCTCCTGTAAAAAACTGTTAACGGTACTTGTCTGGTTTAGCTCGCCAGCTGCTCATTTGTAAGACAATGCCCTATTTTCTTATCCCGAATTTGTATCATGTCAAAAGCATAAATGCATAATAAGCCTGTCTAATAATTTTAAATGTCAAATGGGCCTAGTCCACAACTTTTTTAAAGCGTTATATGATAAAATAATTAAAAACAAATAAATAAATATACATACTTGCATTTGTTATCGTTGGCTTAGTCGACAAATATGCCAAGTCCACCTTTTATGCAAAGCAAGTTTTTAATGTAGAATGCTAGTGTAACTCAAAGCACATCATTTCCAAAAATTAAAATGTCGTCCAGTTATTTTTTCTTGCTGTTATGCAGTGGTAAGAACCTGTTAAATTTAAATGTTATTAACAGTAGATATACGTACTGTTAACTAAAGAAATATGATTCAAATTTCTTTTTCATAGAACAAAAGAAAATAATTATTGAAATTTATTTGCTGGTAATTTAAATTATATATAGGTATTTCATTGGCGCTTTAACCAAATCATCAGTAGACTTCAACTACAAATTTTAAACAGTCACAAACCTCTTACTGTATGGATACACTTTCAAAAACTATATGAGAATTCATAAAATAATAATACTTTTGAAAATCAGTAGGCTTAGTAGGCTTTGAAACTGATACAAAACCCAGCAATATGTCAAATAATAAATTTTCTTTAAAAGAAAATAATTATCGTAAAAATAATCAATAGGTACATAGATATTTTTGCAAATGATTTTTTAAAACACTATAATATACATGAGCTTTCTTTATAATTTTGTATTTAAATGCTTAGCAGCTCAATTTAAGATAAAAGCTTTGTATTTATTTTAATTGAAACATTATAAATGTTCACGAACAACAAATATCACATAATCCAACTTTTAAAATAGACACACACAATTGAATTTGAAGGTGTTTTTTATAGTTGTCAGTTGGCGCACAGTGGTGTATGAAAATCAACGTAGACACTTTTATATGTACATAAAATGCATGTGTACAATGCATTATGTACATTCGAAATTCTTCATTAGGTGATATCACACATACGCTTTATCTACACTTTTTCCCCAGACTTCATGAATTCTTAATATTTGTATGAATACACACGTATGTACGTCACTGCACCATTGAAACATTTCACTGTATATCATGCAGTTATTAAATCGTTAGTTGTATCAGGGAATTGACCTGGTTAATGACCAAACAACAAAATCCACAGCAATTCATTTCATACAGGAGACAAACGAAGGACTACTGGGTGACTGATAGACTGACTGACTGACTGACTGACTGAGCGCGGTCTACAGCAGCAAACTTAGTTAAAATGTTAAAACTCCTCACTTGATTTTTAGTTTCTTTTTTATATACACACATACATACATACATACAAACATATGTACATAAATATGTATGTTTAGTTGTTGCAGTTGTTGGTTTTGCCCGCTGTCTGTGATAAAAATCAAAATTGTTGATGCCCTCCTGTTTGTTGTACGGGTGGGTGTCCGATTTTCTGTGTTTCGAATTTATATCAAAAATTATATGAAACGAAATGCGGCAAAAGAAAAAAAGGAAACACACACAACATATAAATTAAACCAACGTGTTGCATGGTCTACAAAAAAAAATTTAAAAAAAGTACAAAACAGATTGTTTATTTTAACGACACGTCAGGTTGTTGATGTTTAAATATCTTTAAATGTTTAAAACAGTTTCAGCAACACTTGCATATAAAATGGAGTACGTGTGTGTGTGTGTGTTTTGTATCCACTTAAATATTTATGCATGTGTATTTTAGGAATGTAACCCATAAAATCTAATTTTATAAAAACGTGTAAGTGATTTTAGAAATTTGCACAGAAAACTATATGTATTTCTTCAATCAACAAACAACTTTAATATAAAAATAACTTGAAAATCAATTAAAAATTTGAAATTTTGGCTTGTTTTTATGGTTATGGACAATTGGTTATTGTCTATATGCATTTCGTTCCCGCTTTTGGAACGCATCAGTAGACTTCAACCCAAACAATTTTTGAATTTAGCTAACAAACTTCGTATACTTAATATTATATTCAGAATCACAATATACAAGCATAATAAGTTTGAAAGCCTCAAACAAAAATCTTTACAAAACAAGCATCTTTATTCGATTGATCATCTATTTTATTTTCCACCAAAAAAAAAAATTTGGATTTTTTCTTTTTAACTCAATCAAATTTCTGATTGATTAAACATGTTTACAGTAAAGCGTTTCATAAAAAGCTTAGCCGTCTGTATATGTTATGCAGATTTTGCTCAAAAGTAACTTTTTTTTTAAATTATTTTAGTTTTAATGTTTTCGATCTTAGTTTTTAGTTGCCAAAAAAAGTGTGTGCATATTTTACGTGGAAGGCAAGTTTTACATATGTGTGCGTGCACGTATATGTATTTGTAAATTTGTAGATACCCTGCAGTCGGCATAGCTAGATATTTCTTTAACTACCAATCATTAACATGAATTACCAGCCTAACTACGAGTACTACGAGTAACGTGTCTTCGATTCCCGCCATAGACCCTGGGTGTTTTCTACAGACAAGCTAATCGCTTAGCGGGTTATTGTTGTATCTTCAAAAAAAAAAAAAAAAAAAAAAAACATGGGACGGTCGTCACCATCTGCATAAACCTTCTTGAATGATTTCGCTATTCAATACATTTTATTTTTCTGTTGATGAAACAATTAGTTATTAATAAATTTTTTAATTAATTGTTGTTTTTGTTTTTTTAACGCGATGTTTTAATTGACATCTGCTACTCATTTTACCTTTTTAAAAGAAAAGCACTTTTTTCACTAAAAATTACACGTTCACTGACCATAAACTTACAATTGTAACTGATGCCAACACAAAATTAAAAGAATTACTTAAAATAATTTTTTTCTTGTTGATTTTCTTTGGAATAACAGCACAGTTTTTTCCCACTCGCAAAACAAAAATTGTTTGAGGTTAAAGGCATTAACATATCCATGAGTGAGAGAGTCAAAATAACAGATTTTTCGTTAGGAAAATACCTGACGATTTTGAGTCAATTTCTACTTTTAAAACTGCAGGGTATTTTTGTAAGCTATTTGTTATTTTCTACCTTTTGCCCATATAAATCTATTCAGGTAATGTTGTCAATGTGTTTGCGTGTTTTTATTTATTTATTTATTTTTTCATTAGTGACACAATCAGAAACTCATATGTACAGAAGAAAAGAAAAAAAAGAGTGCTGTCATATCTGTGATATTTATCTATGTGTCAACTGTGCTGTTCGCTTGTCATCGGTTGTAGGAACAGTGTAGGCCAATCCTTTTTCATGTGATATTAAACTATGAAACATGTCCTCTTGTACATGTTTTCAGCAATTGTCAATCAAGATAAAAAATTATATTTTCGAATGTGAAAGCAGGCAATAAATGGATTAAAACATATGCAGTTGTTATTAAAAATAACTTGAACAATCAAACGAGTCTTCGCAACATATTAATAATTTAAGCTGTTTTCCCCTTATTGAAAAAAAGAATAATTTGAGTTTGAAGTGAAGTGGCTAAAGCACATTTGAAGTACTAATTATTTTTTGCATAAAGGGCAAGTTGCATAAGTTTTGGGCCGCACTGTGGCTGGTGTATAGAGGTGACTTTAAATTCTACTGGAAACACTTTACGTTTATTTTACAGTCTGCAGATATTTTCGAATTTTTATTTTATAACATAAAACCCTTACTTTAATTCAGTTTTGTGGAAGCAAATAAACCATTATATACTATTTAATTTACTTAATTATATAAAGTAATTAATTATCTGGAGTATTGTTTGTAATAGATAAATGTGTCATGTAAATTGTAAATTTATTCAAAATTTAAATTTCAATCACATACAATCAAATTGATTGAATCAAGCTAAAAGTTGTTCAATGTTGCACCTACTTCTAGAATAATGATATCAATAACTTTTTCCTTTCTAGAGTCTGTATAGGACCTTCCGTTTCAATAAAAGACAGATCTCATAATTAATTCCATAATGACTGATTACTCCAAAATATGTATATTTTCTTTTAAATAAAAATTCGTCTCAATGTGTGTGTGTCTGTGGGTGTATTTTTCTAACTTGTGAAGTTGCATTGTAGTTGAACATTAGATTGTGTTGGAGTAGAATTATGTTTATATTGTTTTTATATGAGCGAGTTAAAATCATGTTTAATACGAATGTCGATTGTTTTTGTTTTAGTACTTTGGGTCATGTTGAAATATTTTCTTCCTCTATAAAAACATGTTTTAATGTTTTGTTTAAGTTGTAGTTACCACCACTTCCGCCATCACTGACGCAGCTGCTAAATTTTCTACTACACATTTTTTTTTAAATAACGCACATTATTTAAAAGAATGGAATCATTAAAAGAATACATCTTTGAAATGTCTTTTATTTTTATATTTAATGTAATAGAATTCTTTTTTTAAATTAAGGACAACATGTAATAAAAAAATTTCCTTAGGGTCTTTTATTATATTAAAAAAAAATTCATTTTAATTTATAAATGAAATTTATTTGAAAGTCTGTGCATAAAATAAGAGTTTTGTGACTGTAAAAAATGATCACATGGTAGAAAATTTATCAAAGAATAGTTTTATGTATTACAGTGCAGATTCGGTTAACGCAACCAATAGAAATTTTGGGCATCAAAATTTAACTTTTAAAATCAATGCATTTACTACGAACTTCTTTAGTAGCTGCTCGTTCTTTAATTCATACATACTGTTGATTTACCAACTTTGTATTCATGGCAAATCGCTTTCACAAGTATGCTACATACTTTCAAGTTTCTTCAGAATTTCGCTCTTTTGCTTTATTATTAGTTTAACATTTTGTTTATCTTTATTCTTTGTTATTTCTAGAAAAGCGGTAAATCAAAATGATTTATGTACGTTGGCGTAAGAGTTATGAATTTATTTATAAAAAAGTCAAGTAAAAAAAACATAACGAAAGGGAGAATCTTAACTTTCTTTGCAAAGTTGCATGAATTGAGGCCTTTTTTTGAAAAGTTGCGTTAACAGAGTCAACAATGTTAGGAAGCTGGGTGTTGCGAATATCGAGGTGTTGCGCGTATTGAGAGTTGCGTTAACCGAATCTGCAATGAATTTGTAACCAATTCTAATACTACTTATTTAAATTATTTATAAAATTAATTGTAATCTTATTTTAATAAAGTTATTAAATATAAGTTAATTTTTTTTTAGTTCTCTGCTCGTTAAAGCTTAACTGCCTTGTAAATCATAAATATCTTAAACTTTAAGCAATTTCTCTTATTTAGACAGCAATAAAAGCAAAACAAATTAAATTGATTGATTGATACCCATTTTGATGGGTATCATTCGACAATATTCAATATGGCGTCTGTTGGCCGCCATATTGAATTTTTACTACTGTCGATTGACGTAAGAATTATTAAAATCGGTCCACGCGTTCGGTTTATATAAGGCCGCAAAGGAACACACATACATACATACATGCATACATACATACATAGGCTGATAAATACAGTCGCAGTCGGTTAAAAAGCGGAATAAAGCGGTATAGAAATTCCAGGTCAGGTTACGTATACTTGATATTTTCACCTCAAGTATAATACTTATACGCTCTGAGCTTAAAATCATTAATACCTGATAAAAATGCGAAATTTAAATGCACTCTTTCATATAAATGTTTACGATATGTACATATTTATAAATTTAACTACAGCGTTGTAGTTTTTGTTTCCATTGTTTGAAAACGTAGGTTTATTTGTTTGTATTTGGCTTAAACTGTATGTTTTTGTTTTGCACTAGTCCGGTTGAGCATGTGCTTGTACGTTAGTCCAAAAGTACCTACACACGTACATACATACCATGTACATTTGTGTGTGCATATGTATGGCTGTAGGTACTCGTATAGTGTGTTGCAAGCACTCCAACTTTGTTCAGGTTAATAGGTAATTAAGTTTTGTATGTTTTCACTATTCTACCTCATTGTTTTTAGTTGCAAATAGCAACAACACAAACAAGCAGCGCGCCAACAAAAGCAACCAAGAACAGCAACACCGAAAGCCATTACACACAACAAAGTCCTTGCAGTCGTAGTTGCAGCCTTCGTTGCCAGCGTCCATAATGTGCTTCTGTTTGTAAAATTTTGCACAGGACCTTTTACTAATGCACAATTGTTAAAAGTCACGATTTAACATTAAATGCCATAAATGTATGTTGAAATTAAATGCCTCTAGACATGTGTAGAGTCGGAGTTGATTATTAAAAACCTCAATTAGAACTGCTGGAGTGAGAGTAAGAAGCATTGCTTGTGAACATGCACATGTACTACTCGTACATATTTGTAACAAATTTGCAGCGGCTTGTAAATAATTGCAGCTGGAGAAAATGCTTTTGAAATTGAAATATCGTAAAGATCAAAATTCTAATGTTTGCAGTTTTGTTTTAAAGCCAACGTTAAATACCAGCAAGCAATTGGGAATATTTGCAGCTTATAGGTATTACCAGTTCATACATATTGCCAAAAATATTAATACGAGTAATAAAGTTGGTAGAGCTGACCATCGTTTCTAAATCAAAAAACATGAAATTTTTTAATAATTTCTTTTGGTAATAAAGTATGCAAATGAAGCGGCCTGCAGTATCATTAGGAGGCTCTAAAATTTTATTACATTGAAAGTTATTGCAGTACAATTCAGGTTTCCTTTCTTTAAAGCAAACAAACATTTAAAATTTATTAATTTTAGTTTTCTTTTCAAAACAAAAAAAAACACTTTAACTTCATTTGGCTAAAACATTCTGTTTAAATAATTAGTTTTCTTTTAAAAAACATTTACACTTTGTATCAAAATAATATGCAAGAGTATGTACTTCCAACCAACGAAAAAAACTTTTCCATAGAGATCATTTTAACTCTTAAATTCAAATTCGTTCCAGTTGTAAACATTTTTCATAAAAGTTCAGAGAGAGAATTATATATTCAAAATTATCACAAATTTTTGTTAAATTCAAGTTTTTTTATTTATTCTAATTTAATTAACTGCCAGTTGATAGAAGCCATGTACAAATTCTCGTCTGTATATTTATATTGAATTTTTACATGGCTTCTATAAACTGGCAGTAACACTCTGTTTCCACAACCCGAACGGTCGATTTGAGTAGAAAATTTATATGGAAAGCTCCGATTTTATTTTGAGTGATTTTTATAAAAATTTTTGGGACGAGTCGCCTGCCTAACTTGGTGAAACAGGGTGTAAGTAAAGACATCAGAATATTTCTTATAAAAACTAAAACTATCTTAATGAAAAATTCAAAAAAAAATTTAAAGGAAAATTTAATAAATTAAAAAATCAGGTTTAACTACAAAAGTTTAAAAATTGCGTTCATTTTCTGGATCAGAACCGATTAGAACAAACCTTAACTTTATTTGAGGCGCTCAGTTCCAATTTGGGATTCGTTTTTGAAGGTTGATTCTATTTTTCGAATTTTCGCATGTTGGCAGCACTGCATTGTCATAAAGACAATCAGCTGTCAGTACCGCTAGAAACATCATCTCAATTTTATACGAAAATAAATGGCCAATGAGAATTTTATAAAATGTTTAATGCTTAACGAAGAAGCAGCATGAGTCATAATTTCAAGATGTTGTCCACATTTATTAGGTAGTCGCAAATCCCCAGATTTTCAGAAAATAATCGACAATTTGGACAGTATTTTGGAAAATTATCGCAAGATTGCAGCTCGAATGTCTCTTAATATATGTACATATTCTTCAGTCAGATCTTGATTTTTTTCTCGAGTGACTACCCCAAGATTTAGTGAAAGTCCAAGGACGGTATCAAGCATTTTGGGAAGAGGGCATGCTGAGCGACTACTGTTGGGCTCTAGTGAGTGAAACAGACCTCAAACAAAACAAACGATTGCTTTTCGTTCCTATATTTTTGCTCTTTATTGAATAGAATTAATATTAGTTGTCAAAAATACCTTTACTACCTTGAAAACTAGAACCAATCTTAAATAAATTCAGTAAAGTTATTCCTTTGACTCGTAACCGTAGGGTTCCGCCCAGACACTACATATGTAGTACTTAACTAACTTAAGGCTTTATAGTCGAATATTTTACCTGATGTAAACACTTAAAAAAAATGCAAGTACCCGGTAAACTTTTTATCGGTTTTAGGCGATTTTTTCGGTTTTCAAAGTTTTTTAGTTTTTAGTTTAGTTTAGTTTCCGTTGTTTTTTTCGTTTTTGGTGATTTTTTTTTGTTTTTTGCGATTTATTTTATTTTTAGGGATTTAGTTTTAGATTTTGGCGATATTTGGGTTTTTGGCGATTTTTCAGTTTTTTCATTTTTTAGATTTTTTAATTTTTGGCGTTTTTTTATTTTCGGCGATTGGTTTTTTATTTAAGCTATTTTTTTAATATTTTTGGTCTTTTGGCGATTTTTTTGTGTTTTCGTTTTTTTGATTTTTTAAGTTTTGGCTTTTTTTTTTGTTTTTGGCGATTTATTTTATTTTAGGCGATTTTTTTATTGTTGGAGCTTTTTTCGTTTTGTAAATTTTTTGCGGTTTTTTATGATTTTTTTCGTTTTGGCGATTTTTTTTAAATATGTATATTTATATAGCCTATATAATCGAATATCTTACCTGATGCAGATTTTTTTTTTAAATTTTAAGTACCAAATACATTTTTTTCTGTTTCGGCTTTTTGTTAGTTTTTTTGGCGATATTTGGGTTTTTGGTTTTTTTCAGTTTTTTCATTTTTTAGATTTTCTAATTTTTGGCGTTTTTTTTATTTTCGGTGATTGGTTTTTTATTTAAGCGCTTTTATTATTATTTTTTTAATATTTTTGGACTTTTGGCAATTTTTTGTTTGTTTTTAAAGTTTTGGTGTTTTTGTTTGTTTTTGGCGATTTATTTTGTTTTAAAATTTTTTTTTTTAGTTTTGGAGCTTTTTTTTGGTTTTGTAAATTTTTTTCGTTTTTTGGTGACTTTTTTCGTTTTGACGATTATTTTTATATATGTATGTATAGCCTATATAATCGAATATATTACCTGATGTAGATTTTTTTTATTGTAAGTACCCGATAAATTTTTTTCTGTTTTCGGCGTTTTGTTTTTAGTTTTGGCGCTTTTTCTTAGTTTGGGAGCTTTTTTTCGTTTTTTTGATTATTTTTAGTTTTTGAGGCTTTTTCGTTTTGGCGTTTTTAACGATTTTCGATTTTTGGCGATTTGGCGGTTCTTTTAGTTTCTGCTTTTTTTTTAGTTTTTTGTGGCTTTTGGCGATTTTTTCGTTTTGGCGCTTATTTTTATTTTGGTATTTTTTTTTTATTTTATCTGTCATATACTTGTTGTTGTAGCGGCCAAAGTTTTCCATATTCTGCGATTAGTTCCGTTGATCTTTTGGTTCTCGAGAAAACAGCTTGTGACAGACAGAGAACGGACGAACATCATAGCGAAAGCAATGGGGTCCTTTTCACGGAACCCTAAAAACGAAATGCATATTTGAATTCAGCGCTCCAAATAGCTATAGTAATACCTTTTAGTTATGCTGATTCAAAACCATGTACTTATACTTGTGTTATCAAAATGCTTAAATCAATAAGAAAAAAGCTATCCTACACTTATTACTCACATAAATGATGTTAGAATTGAAAAAAATTATAAATACGAGTGTACATACATACATACTTCATACTTGATAACCAAAGTTATCAAGCGCATTGACGTTTGTTTAAGGCCCGGGGGATGCCAGCATTAATTTCGATCTCTCTATCTCTATTTCTCTTTCTCACACTAATCGCTTAATAAAATTTAAAGAGGGAGCGCATTAAAAGAATTTTCATTTTATACATATGGCACATTGAAGCAAACAAATTTCAAACGCTTCAATTAAACGAACTAGAAACAAAAGCACATTGCAATTCAATGCGGTAGAAGTTGCTCAAAAAGTTATTGGGGGGAAACAGCAGCCACAAGCAAAATGCAACCACCTCAATACGATACAAAAATCACGTTTCATTCTACCTTTAGCTTTTTGGTATTTTGTGAAATGTTATTTTTTTTTTAAAGGAAGGGTAAACTACCAAAAATAAGTATATTCATACAATTATGTCTGAATAACAGCATGAGTATGCAATGCATTTAAATAGTAAAAAAAGAAAAATATATGGCGAACGAAATAAAAGTGACTGCATTTTATGAAATAGAAAAAAAAAATACGGTGGGGAAAAGAATTAAGTAAATGAATTTAGAAACAGTTGGCTGAAGGACTGAGTGAGTGTATAAATGAATGAATGCACTTAAAACGTGATGTACTACTGGTACATGGGCAACATTAAGCTGTTAAGGACATAGCACGACAAATACACCGACTGCAACTGCAACGTAAAAGCTGGTGCATTTGGAAAATATATTTGATAATTTAAAAAAAATTCAGCTGCAATAGAAAAATAACTTGTAGTTTATAGAAAAAATACAAAGAGTTTTAAGAACAAATAAAAAATATAACCAAAAATAAACTTAAAATGGAAAAAGACTAAGCGGAGCGATGAAGTGCAATTACTGAAGGAAGTAACAAAAGCAAAAATATAGAAAAACAACGATAAAACATAACAGCAGCAACAACTTAACAATATTTACAGCTTCAGTATATTGGAGAAAGTTGTGACAAAACCAAAATAATTGTCTATGTTTTGTTAATTAGTTGTTAAATAATTAATTGTAAATATTCTGACAAATATTAGCAGAACGGAACAACATGATGTTTTCGAAGGCCGTCACATCTTCAGCATCAGCGTTCATCTGTTTTGGTACACTGTGTGTTTTGATTCATTGTATTACGATTTGCTTAAAGCTTTTTTGTAATGAAAGTGGCACTCGAAAACTGCATGTTGTTCCGTTGTGCTAGTGTTTGTCAGAATACTTCAAATTAAGTTTGGTCACAATTTGCTCACAGAGCCTAATCAAAATAAAATATAGAAACAAATAAACTTCGAACAAAAGCAACTAAACTAAATAAAATAATTTTCGATATTTTTATTTTTTTTTTATTTTGATGCAAATAAAAGAATCTCAACGATTCGTCGGCTTTTTTCTATTATGAACCAAACACAATGAACGCTGATGATGATGGTGTAGTGGCCTTCCAAAACAACTAGTTGTTCTGTTCTACTACGTGTTTGCCAGTATATTTACAATTTACTTTGGTGTTATTTGTTCATTAATAATTATCACATGTAATTTGGCTCACAAAGCGTTACGAACTTTAGCCTGATCAAATCATAAATATAAAATTATTTTCGTTGAAAGCATTTTATGAAATAGAGACGTTGTTTTTGTAGGTTTGAATATTTACAATTAAACACAAGGTTACAATTCTTGTTAAATCAAATAATTGATTTACTTAACACAGAAATGAACAACTTTTAAGCACACAATGTTAAATAAATTTACTACTGCAATACCACGATGTTAACTTTGCTGTTTTTAACACAATACTCACTGTGCTGTTCTTCATACAATACTTACTCTCTGACTGAAAGCACGAGGAATCAATAAAATCGTATCGTTATATTGCAAGTCAGCTGACAAAAAATAGAACCTAAGTAGTTAGAAATATATACAGGCAACTGATGTTTCTATTGTAAATGTCAAAAAAGAAGCATAAAAAGCTAAACAACATAGTCTGCTGTGCAAGAAATCATCTCGTCTATAAGTAGTAGAACGATATGATTTTACTTATTCTATCTGAACTCCGGTTAAATACGATGCTTAGCACCTGCACCGCCTTTTTATACTCAACATAGAGCTTCCAGAATAATGTGAGCAATATCCAGAAACTCACGTCATCATTTCGTGCTACAATTGACTCTGTTGATGAAGAATATCATAGTAGAAACATTACAGTTGTTGTCGTTTGTATCTTTCGTCTGCATTGGCTCAGGTGTTTTTGTGTGGTTGTATATTTATTAACAAGCAGAAGATATAAAATAATAGTTGGTGCTTACTTGTAAAGAACATCCCATTTCTATTAATTAACTACTTAACTTAAACTAACCTGCTCAATTTATTTAATATATTTGTTAATATTTTCCAAGTAATTTTTTTTACGGCTGCGTTCTTCACTACAATCATTGCATTGATTGACTTTGATTTTATTTTTTAATTAAAAATAAAAGTACATACGTTCTTTTGGAGAAAAAATCACTGTTTTAAGATTTTTGTTGCTTTGATAAGCAACAATAATAAATAATAATAATAATAATAATAATAAATTAAAAAAAAAATACCATTGATTTGGTAACAGTTGCAAAATCAATTTTTTTTATTAATTCCTTCCTCTGTACGAAGGATTCTGAGTGGCTATTGATACTTCAATATTTTTGTGAAACATAAAACCGCCAAATAAAAAAACTTATCTTTATTTTTTTTTTTAAAAAGTTCTAAAAAAGTACTACTCATGAACCTTAAAAAATTGTTTTTTTCTAGATCAATTAAAAAATTGAACTAATTTTTATGTTAAAGTAAATAAATAAGTGGTTGAGAACAAACTCATCCATCCAAAGGCAAATATGGATATAATAAAACACACATACTTATGCTGAGTACACATCTGGCATGGCTTGTGTTGTCATTTTCAAAATATGTGCCAGGCCGCTCAAATTATGTTTTTTATATGTAAAGTTCGTTTTGGTAAATACCGCACAACGAAAAATATCGGAAATGACAAACGTTGTTACTGGTACACACTATTGCGATGTCACAAAATATCTTAGTGTGTACTCGGCATTACATACTTATGTACTTGTACATACCCAGCAAAATAAACACACCCAAAGAAACCTATAAAAATCCAGTGATTGTGATGTGGAAATAATTCCAACTTATTCACACTTTTTTTAATGACTTTTCAAGCAGTTTGCTCTCATGTTTTATTATTATTGTTATTCACTGGTATGGCAGTTATGTTTAAAATATTTTGAAAAATTCTGTTCTTCGATGTTGTAATTAATTTTTGTAATTGCTGAAGCAAAAAGTTTCTTATTAACTCTTTAAATTAAATATGTAGGGATCGTTGCCGCAAAATCTAGAATGTTTAAATATTGTTACGTTTCTATCTTTTAAAAACGTTTATTTATTTCACTTCAATATTGCAGACAAACCAACACACCTTATTTGCTCCACACTGTTATTAAAAGTTATTGCACATTAACTCCCTATAACTGCAATATTAATTTATTCACTGTCGAAAATTACACTGGTTTTAATACATGACTGACTTTAACATACAGACTATATTGCTTTTAAAATGCCCTAGAGACAATCAAATTAATCCGTCAATCAGTCCATAAGCTTGAGTGTTGTATTATTGTCGCTTAAGAGAATGCGTGCAAATAAAGATGTAATGCAATATAAACTTTTGTTCGTCCTCGCACTTCTACCACATTAACAAGAATCACAAAGAAACTTATTTTTTTTTTGTCAATAAAAGTTGGAGACAATCAAATAATCAGCCAGCAATTTAAAAATAAAAATTTTCCAACTTTCATCAATCATTGCAGACACAGAGCACGTTTGGCAAAAAAACTGGACTGCACGCACACAACTATATGATTGATGGATTTATTTGTTCATCTCCAGGGGACTAAATGCCATTGCCCTTGACATTAAGTTTCTAGAAAATGTTGGTAACATCCAGGAACTTTCTGCACGTTCGATAGCTTTGCAACTATAATGTTTAACCCTTAAAACTCCTTTTGGCTCTAAAATTTTATATGTTGATGAAAATTTATCTTTTTTTGCAGTTACATTTCAGCTAACGATATAGCCTGTGTTTTTCTAGTCGTAGATGTATCTGCTTTAGAATAAAAACTAAATCGCTTGAATTGTTTTAAAGAGGCAAAACTTTCCCCTTAACCCTTTTAGTCCTATTTTTAACTTTAAAAATAAATAAAGCGTATATGTCCCTTTAAAAGCAAATGTAGATATATTTTAAGTATTATTAAGATTGGTAAAATAATTTAGGAGGGCAGATATTTCCTCCTGGCCGCTTTTGGTTCCACTTTGCAAAATATATTACCCTATGTGATCTTTTAGAAGCAGGGGACGGATGGGCTTACTGACGGAATGGAGGGAGAACAGATGGACTGAAAGGCAAATAGTATACTTACGTTAATACAGTTCAGTTTTTTTTTGAATACGTAGCTCTAAATATTCTTGTTTCTTGGTTATAGGAATTTAATTTATATAAATTAATTTAATTTAATTTTGTAAGTAATTAAAATGCCATTCCTTAACAATGACTTAAACCTTTTTTGCTGGGATATACATACATACATACTTAGGCACAATATTTACATACATACATATATACATACATACATACATATATGCACGTTAGTATGAAGAGATGTGCATACATTCTATTCATGTGAGCCCATTTGAACAGTTAACAAGCCGTGAAAACGGTATTTGAATTTAAATGAATGAAACAAAGTACACTCATATAATGTTTTTAAATGTATGTGTGTATGTAAAGAAAAATTTGCACAAGTACATATGTACATACGTACATACCCTGCAGAAAATTTGGTGACAATTGAACCAAACGTACTCGTCTTATGACTTGAGAAAATGACTTGAGAAAGTGTTACCAAAAGTAGGGAGTAGTGTATGGTGAAAAAAGGAGATGTCCTGTAAATGCTACATAGTCCCCATTGTAGTGCTGTATCATCTTGATCTTTGGTCAACTTAATTGGGACTTGGTCTAGTATTATAGTAAACAGCACTGAACAAGTTCGATGTGGTTGGATCCAGGACCTATCAAATAGTATAAATATAATGTTAATTGTTACCTCTAATGATACCGCGAAGCCACTCTGGGACAAGTCCCGTAGCAATAGTGAACTATTTGTACTTTTGAGTCGAGTGGGTAGTGTGCAAGCCTGTTATGCCGGAGGTTGTCAGTTCGAATCCCAAAAAATATCGGCTTAAAAATAAATTATAATTGCATTTGTAACAATAAAAAAAAACATATAAGTGTTCGTTGTTACAGTTAATTGTCGGAATGACATTTTTAAATAATTTATATTATTCTACACCGATTAGGTCGCTATGAAATGGTTCAGTAACCAGTTACAAGTTGCATACAAAGTATCAATTAAGCCCATCCTAGACCATTCCCATGTAAAAGTGACTGGTCCGCTTCAAAGGAACTGTTAGAACTCGAACTGGTCCCTATCACTTCGGCACGGATCACATGACTAGTCTTGTGTCAGTTCCATTTCCTGCAGGGTACGTACATACATACCTATATGCACTTCTATTTGCAAGTTTAATACAGCTGCACAAATACATATGCTTGTTTTCAATAGTTTAATATTTTATGAACATATTAATAAATAATAAAAAAAAACTTTCAATGATTAACAAGTTTAGAGATTCAATTGATGAATAAATGTATACACAAGTGGTGTTAAGTTTTTTCCTTCGATACAGAAATTCACTATAATGCTATGAATGAATTAGAAAATTAATTTAGTGAAAAAATCGTTAAATAACATAAAATCAAGCAAATGTTAAAACTAGGTACAGTGAATGCCAGATAAAATCGTACAGGCGAACGATTAACCGTTTAAACAAATTTTTTTATTTTGTTTCTTCTCATACACGAAGGGTATGTCTTGTAAGATTGGTTTCCATACAAAGAAAGAAATATTTTAAGTGTTCTAAGTCAGTAAAACTTCACTAAGAAAACTAAAAAAATCTAGTTTTAACATGTGTTAGAACAACTAGAGATATTATTTTAAAAAAGCCAGCCAATGCAGCAATGGTAAAGTAAGAAAATAAAAAGCATGTTGATTATTGGGTTCTTGTTTCAACTTTGTTATATGTTGAACTTCTCATTTGTTTGAATAAATGTTTAACATAATAACATAATAAGTTGGTTTAAGAAATTTTTGCGTACAGGTTCCCTGATGATTTGCATTAGCAACAGTAAAATGCGCATACGATCCAGCTAAACCCTCAATAATCCATTTCAATTCAGTTTTATTAAAAAAAAATATTTTATTCAATAAAATTATAATAATTTGAGATTATTAGTGCTTTAACAAATGAATGTAAATATTGTTGACTTACAAGAAAAATAAAATATACATATACAACTGACCGGACGATTTTACTTTATTTATTAAACGAATAACTACGCCATTGTCGAATACTCTGTCTAACTAATGTCGTAGTCGAATACTCTGTTGATTGCTTGTTAGTATTAGACTTACTCTTTTTTATTGACTATCATTTTATTAATAAGAAATATGTATATTCCTTTTAATAGATAAATTGAACTAGATTGCATTTGAATTGTTCAAAGTTCCATTTAAGAGGCGTGTTAGTTGTTGCCTGCTGGCGTCTGGGGCAAATAGAAAGGAAAAAGCAAATTTGTGTTCCACTTGAGTGAAATCAATGAAGGAATAAATGTATTGAATAGAATAAATGACTGACTGCCTGTCTCAAGTTAGAGGAGCAAAAAATCACATAAATCATATTTCATTTACTTTGCAATCTCTTTTCTTTTTTACATTAATTTTGTTTGGTTCTGGTCTGGCTCTCTGTTTTTTTTTTAGCAAGTGAAACTTTTGATTGAAAACATAGATTCGTTTAAAGAAGTTTTTCTTAAGAAATTATTGAGAAATATTTTTTTCTTAATAATTTCTCTTTCAGAGGAATATGAATATAAATTCAAACATAAAAGAAAAAAGAAATTGTGGTTTAGTTTCAGTTGAGTTAAATTTCACTTAAATATTAAGTTTTCAAAAAGGTCATTTTAATTTGCTTAGTGTTCCTCCAATTCTAACGGAAGCAAAATATGAATGACAGCAGCAACAAAACAAAAAATTAGTTGAATAATAAAATTTAAAATAAATTAAACCGACTTTAAAAGTAAGCTTTAAAAGGTTGAAAATAATTTAGATTCAGTTAAATAACATGTTAACATTAATGCCATTTAAAGCCGGTGCCACTGAGATTAGAAATTTATTTTTCATTTATTTTGAATTTTTAGTGCCAATTTTTTTTAGGAGCTTGGTCCCACCCAGTTTGGTGAATATTAATAACATCACATCACTTTCAGAACTCAAGCTGTTTGCCTAGTTTCGTAAAAATCGGTCTTTCTGAGAATCGAAAATTTCTTTTCCCTGCTTCAAGGGAAGCGGATAAGTAGAAGTGCATATAATATAATACTAAACTTTCATGGGCGTTGCTTTGCCCACTTTTTTAACTGCAAAAATAAGTATTTTTCAAAGCTCAAAGTGTGTGTCAAGTTTCGTAAAAATCGTTATAGTTGGGCCACGTTAAATATAAAATTGAATTTTAATGGGCGTGGCCCCACCCACTTTTTTAGAATGCAAAATAGTGTCTTTTCAAGAGCTCAAAGAGTGTGGCAATTTTCGTAAAAATCGGTTAATTATAAGCATGTAAAATATCATATTAAATTTTAATGGGCGTAACCCTGCCCACTTTTTCTAATGCAATATTATGTAGTTTTAAGAGCTCAAGGTGTTTGAGAAGTTTTATAAAATGGGTTAGTTACAAGTCCAGAAAATGTTATGCAAAATTTTAATGGGGGTGGTCCCGCCCACTTTTCTGAACACAAGTTTAAGTATTTTTCAGAGCTCAAGGTGTGCCTAGTTTCATAAAAATCAATAAAGTAGAAGCATGTAAAATATAATATCAAATTTTAAAGGGCGTGACTCCGCCTACTTCTTTGAATGCAAGTTTGTGTCTGTTTAAGAGCTCAAGTTAGGTGGGAAGTTTAATAAAAATAGGCGTGTTCCCGACCATTTTTTGAATGCAAGATTGTGTATTTTTTTTAAGTTCAGAGTTTTGGCCAAGTTTCGTAGAAATCCGTCATATAGAAGCAAGTGAAATGTAATATTTCATTTTACTGGGCATGGCTCCGCCCACCTTTTTAAAATGAAAAAATTGTTCAATATGAGAGCCCAATGTAAATGGATAAATTTCTTAGCAATGTGATAAGTAAAGTATCATAAATTCAAAGAAAAAAATATTAGTGGGCGTATCCCCGCCCTTTTATTTAACAATGGGACCATATAGAAGCTATGTATAGCCTTCCAGATAAAAAAGGAATTTTTAAACCGGTTAAAAAGGTACCGAAGAAACAAATACATGAAGAAACAAACAAATCAATACAGAAGAATTGATAACCTCCAATCGTCTTCATGCTTTGGTAAATTGCTGGACAGGCTGACGCCTACCTGAGTTGGAAAATAAGCTTGTTCACCCTGTAAGAATGCAGAGGCCCTAGTGACAGAGACTGGCTGGCAACCTAGGAGAACTATTGCACCCCTTGTATTAGTCCAGCTGGCACTCAGCCGGGCTACAAATGAGTAAAATTTTAATAATAATAAATACATAAGCACGTTTTATATTTTTTTATTAACAAATTTGCTTTTAACTGTATATATAGTCGTAGCTATTTGGTTTCCTCTGCAACAGGCAGTCTATAGAATCTTGTAATGCCCAGTGTTATAATTAAATGAGAAAAATATCTACATAAAAAAAAAAAAAAAAAAAAAATGGAAAAATGGAAAACATTTTTTTTTTAATATAAAATTACATGTTTGAACAAATTCAATTATTAGCTGCCTAGTTATAATAGCTTTACTACACATGTACTGCAAGAAGTTTGCATAAAAATCAAATAAATATTAAAGAAAATTTACTAAATATTAAGAAATTCATGATATACATACAAAAAAATTAAGGGTTCAACAAGCTGTAGTATATATGTATGTATATACTATCTGCTTGTGAAATTTAAATCAAGTTCTTAAAACTAAAGAGAGAGCAAATACTATTTATAATATTGACAACAGCCAAGGTTTATCCACAAAGAAACTGATACTATACTCTTCAATGCTTTTTATGCTCTAGCTTATGATGAAGATGATGCTGATGATAACAATAATGAAAGAAAAGAAATACGATGATTGTTGCTAAGAGTTTAGTGAACTTGCACTGTGAAATTTTTCATGAAACTTTCTTATTTGTCAATAGAAGGTGTGGAGAAGCAATTCAATTATTTCTATACCTATTAATTCAACTCCTATTCTGCCGCTACCTGACAACTCCAGTATATCATGGGAATTTAAAATCTAAGAATTTTTTCTCTTTCGACTATACTTAGTCATATACAAAAAGAGAGTTATGCTTGGTGTCTTTAATATAAACAATTAATTAAATAACAAAATGACAGTGATGCTCACTGCATTTCTACTTACAAAATCAATTCAAACGTCAATCAATTCAATCAAATGAGTTGGTAATAAATTGCTAATTATTTTTTCTAATTCGTTTGAATTAATTCAAAATCAATCCAATTCAAATGAATTGGAAGTGAATTGTAATTCACTTTGACAAATTCATTCGAATTTGAAATGAATTGCAATTCATTTTTACCAAATTCATTTGAATTGACTCAAATTTCATTCAATTAATTTTTTTGTGTGAATAGAATTATTTAAAAATTCAGTGCATGAATGATTCGCGAATTCATTCAAAAATGAATGATTCACTTACAGCTCTGGTGACATTGTAGTTGTTGTTGTTTGTATTTTTTATCTACATTGGCTTATTCGTTTGTATGGTTGTATATCTTTTAATAAACAGAAGGTTTAACATCATATACGCATATCATTGGTGCTTTGCCAAATCATCAGTAGACTTCAACCACACCAATGAAATGCATATAGCTATGCTTAACCAGCAAATAAATTTGAATTAAAATAGGATTATGACCATTTGTCTAATAATAAAAAAAAAATAAATAAACACAGTTAGGGCTCGATTATCCGTAATGGTCGGGAACGAGAGCATTCTGGATAATCGATTTTTCCGCTTAGTCGGGTAACAGCTTCTATTGTTTTTTTTTTCATATTTTTGTATTTACTTATACATCTTTGTATGTACTATAAGGGAAAATATGTTTTGGCTGAAAAAGGTTGCGTGCTTGCAATCCCGCATAATAGAGGTAATCAAGGATGATCGATGGAAAAAAAATTACACGGATGAACAAAAAGCAAACAATTACAATAATTCTTTCCCAGATAATCGACGTTGCCGGTTAATGGAATCACGCATACTCGAGGCCTTACTGTGATATACGCTGCGCTTTGAACCCTACCTCAAAGAGTCCGCTCTACACGAGCTTATGGACACGTAGAAAGAGTGGTATAGGCTTTCAGCTTCATGACAAAATATTTTTGTAATCTCCCCAAGCCTGCCCTCGTATTATACCATTAAGTTTCCAATACATGTTATATCCAAATTTAAAGCATTCTTTAAGCAGAGGAAAATTCATATGCATGTGCATAATATGCATGACATAAATAACCATACTGAATTTTTATATATTTTATATATATACGTACATATATGTACATATGTATGAATGTGTGCATGTGTAAGTATGTATAGTTATTTACCTATTTGTCTAGTATAAATGTCTTTTAACCGAGCATGTAAAATGTTTGAATACCTTTATTTATCTCATAGAAATATAAATTGAAATATGTTTGTATGTGCATATAAATCAAAAGACATCCATATTACGAAAAGACAGCCAGAAAGACAGGCAACGAAATGCACAAATACACCGTCTGACAAACAAAAGGATCAACTACACATCTATCTGTAGACACTTTTAAAATAAAATAAAGAGAAAGTATGCTGTTTGACTACTCCTACTGCTGCTGATGCTGTTGCTGCCATTTCAAATGAAATTATTTAGAAAATCATTGCATCAATACAAGCTTCATTGATTTAAATTTTTATTTATATTTTTTCCTGCGCTCTTTATAATAAATTTAGTACAAATTGTTTTGGCTAAACTTATTGACTGCTCTAACGGTTTGCTACGACTTGATTTTTTTTTTCAAATAACCAGCAAGTTCTTTTGATGTAGAAAAATAATTATATTTAAATATATATATATATATATTAAATTAAAAAAATAAATTCTTTGTTTGTTCCTATTAGAAAAAGAGGTTTGTTATATTCAGATAGTCTACGAAGCAACATACACATGTATGTACATATGTATGTATGGATATACATATATATTTCTTTAAACTACCACTCATTTACAGTCGCCTCAAATCCTTTGTTTTGCTCCTTAAAGGCGTTCATACACGACATGTTTTTTACATCTGACTTGTCAGTTTTGTAAATCACATGTAAGTCTCTCCTAGAAATGTACATACTACATGTTCAATTGATTCTGTCGTACGCTGTGTTTCCACTACGAGTTGAATCACATGCCTTGCTTCCTCAATCATGTTTATGAATCATGCTGCTTACACGGCGCATTCGTGCTTCGTTTGGCAATTTTTTTAAGTATATTCACACATACGAGTACATTACGTATCATACGCACGTGCATTTGTTTTGTTTTTATTTGTTTACACACTCACACACATATACATATTTTGTTTTGATTGCTAGTTCAGTTAAACTGGCGATAAACTGCGATAAAAGTTAGAGAAGATACCAATTTTACGTGCTTCGCCATCTACTTGATTCCCACTCATAATTTTGTATGGCGAAGAAAGTTGATTCGCTCATGATTGGGGTGTGAAGCATGAATAGAGGGTGAAGCACGTATCGTGGAAACATGCTTATAGTCCCTGCTTTTGACAACAGCTGATCTGAGCAGACAGCCAAAGCATTTGATTGCACCACCGCTTGATGCAGCTACACATAGAAAAACATAAAATCACCATGCAAAAATTTTGATTGCAAATCATATTAAATTTACAAGAAATATTATCTTCTTTAAGGCTGTTGGTGTTTATTTGCTTTACCCACTTGACCAAGACTTTCGTTATTGATATCGATTTTGAATATATCTAGAACATTTATCGTCTAAAACTATCGAGCATGACACTCAAATAGGAATCGAAAAAAAGTTTGCCTGTCGCTCAGTCTGGTTCCAAAAAACATTCTATTTCGACGGTTTGCTAGCAATATAAAAAGTGAGCCAATATCAAACTAATTGCGATATTTCAAAAGGGCAGCAGAAAATGTAAAAGAAAGTAGTTTCACCATTTTTATTAAAATTATTTATTTTTTAATTCTTCAACTTACGTAGCAGAATTTGAACACTTTACCTTGTTTTTAACAGACTAGCATGCATTTACTAGGCTATCGTGGCAAATATTTTTCGGTTCAGTTATTAGACACATGTAAATATGTGTTTTATTTTACTCTTTAATTTACGGCGTAGTCATGGCTCGAACTCAGTACCTTTGCACTAATAGACTAGCACACATTCACTAGGCTATCGTCACACATTCGAGAAACTATCGACAGAAGTTCGGTTTAGCAAACATTAGATTTTTTTTTTGGATTCGCGAACAAATATCAACCTATTTTGTTTCGACATTTTTTCGCTTTAGTGAGCATTCCTTTCTATTGAATCTCAGGTCAAGTGGGTATTCATATCTTCAATACACTGTTGTGCCAAGTTTTGTGACTTGTTCTTATTTTGTTGTTGTTTATTTTGATTTTCGTAAATAGCCGTAAATAGACGAACCTCGCATTAACGCGATCAAAACTTGCCAGGGGAAGCCAACACACAAACATTTTCCTGATGTTTGCTAAATAATTAATAAAATACAATGGCTACATTAAATTAAATTCATGTTGTTTCATCTTGAAATAGTTTTGATTCAAAATGGTTCTTCTTTGTGTTATTTCCGCATCGAATTTACGTTATTCCAACTTGAAATAATTTTAGTTCAACATGATTCCTTTTCATTTTGATTTGAATACTAGATCAACATGAAATAAAGTTATGTTAAAAATGAAAAATTTTCTTTCAAGATTACTGTAAATCATGTTGAATAAATATGAAACACATGTGAAGCAAAATCATTGATGAAAAATTTTAAAATAAAATATTGTTTGCGGCACCTAAAACTAGAATTAGTTTTTTAGATTTTTTTCAAGGCAGTTTTTTTAAGTTTATACATATGAATGATATATTATTTATATAACACTATGCGACGAATAAAGACTTTTGGGAAAACTCACGAACTGAACAGTAATGAAACCCTTTACTCAGTTTTGCCAGTTTGGTAAACAATATTTTTTTTTATGAGCCTACAAATATTCTGAAAATCAGTCCAAAACTGTCCAGCTAATTTAGACTTGATAATACCGGTTGATAATATATAATAATATAATAGAGGAAAACTATTTTTTATTACATTTTTTCTAAAGAAAACTTTCTTTGACTCACAATTTTTTGCTAAAAATATTTAGTAAAGCTCTAGCTGCGGCAAAGCTGAACAACTTTTGTGGAAATATCAATATAATCTTATCATGTCTAGGCAACATAACAGCTCATACCTTAAACATTTAGCGTGACCATCAAAAAACTCGTCAATCACATGAATAAAATTAAATTAAAGTCAAAAACTTTTTAGTATTTATAACATCAGGTCCTTTGTGGTTCTGGTTAATGATGGAGAAGTTCTTGGAAGAAAAAAGTTCATATTGCGCTACAAAGTCAAAATACATATACTGATTGACATGTTTATTTGCATGCCCTTAAAAGAAGGCAATCATACGATACTCCCACATATAAACTAATTCAAGAGCTAATTTGATCGCAGGGCATTTAATCCCTTCAGATGGCTTATCATAACGCCAATAAGAAAGCGCCGGTTGGTGTTTTTTTTCAATTAAACGTGTTGCGGGAAACATTTTTTCTGTGTTGTCTGTAAATTGGTGATTTTAACAGATATACCAACTCACATATGAGTCGTATAGCTGAAAAGTCAGTTGTAAAATACAGGCTATGTGAAAGCACCATTAGCAAAACCATTCACCTGAAACATATTCCATACACATTCATTCGCCAGTAGTAGAGTTCATTTTCTTCTTGATTCGATTATTATTTTATTTACTTTTTAATAGAGATTCATCTTCTTTAGCGTTTTTTTTTTCTTCCACTTTATGCACTTCTTTGGGATGTCGTTGTTTTTCTTGTTCACAAATTGATGCAATTTAAAGAATTCTTTATGTGTGTTCAATAGCGCATAATTTTACTTCAACGTCTTTGTTCCTTCTATTTTTATTTATTTATTTTTTATATACATACATACATATATATTGAATCATTCGAATTATATAATATTTTTTTCCGTTCTTGCTGATTGCGCATACATATGCTGAACAGGATGATGCACCTCCAGCTGTATTTGAATGTTAAATTCAATACAAATGAATAAAAGAAAACATGTTATAATACCAAAGTACAATAAATACAAATAAAAAAGGAAAAAAAAAACTGGAGAAGAAAAATGCTCTCTTGATGAACCGCTTTAAAAGTTGATGATACAAATTACTTGTACTGCTAAGCAACTATTCATTTATGTTTGCTGGAATCAACACAGAATTGGTGCACCGTGAGTAGAAACAACTTGAATTTTCTGCATGACTGCATACTTCCTAGATTATGCTGTGGCGCAATTTTCTGATTATGTAAAGATGATCCGTCGTGATAAATGTTGTGCTGGTAATTGCGATGTTTCAGCTATTAAGATCCTCTTTTCTTAAGATTTGCATTACAACCATGTCAGGAGGACCATAAGAAATTAAATTTCAAATTGTTAAGCGCAACATTATTTGTAAATTTTTTATTTTTTTTGCTGTTGTGGCTTAATAGTTTTATCGTAAAATTTGCATGATGACGAGTGTCTAAAAAGCAAGTTTATCCTCTTTTCTTAAGATTTGCGTTACAACCATGTCAGAAGGACCATAAGAAATTAAATTTCAAATGGTTAAGCGCAACATTATTTGTAAATTTTTTTTTTTTTTTTTTGCTGTTGCGGCTTAATAGTTTTATCGTAAAATTTGCATGATGACGAGTGTCTAAAAAGCAAGTTTATATTTAGTGGATCGACTTAAAAATAAGGAAGCCCTTTATGGAAATAATTCCTTTCATTATGTAACTACTTGTCGATGTAACATCAATACAATACCAAAAATTTCGCTCTCCAGAACAATTTAATACTATTGACAGTCCATTCTAATTCCCTAAGGTCTTGCAAATGTGACTAGCCTGTCAATTGCAGTCAGTTGACTTAGACAATGAGTAGACAAGCTCCAATTTTTTGTTATTGTTTTAGCGTGACGTCTAAAGAGCAAATTTTTTAATTATTTACATATAAAAAAGGCATGAAATATGGGTTTCTTTCTGCACATTCTTTATGCATTCAGAAGATCATAGCTGGAAAGCTACCAAGTGGGACATCACGAATAAAAATCATGTGATACCGAAGCAGGTTGATAAGCGAGAGTTGTGCTCGCTCTCTCTCCGTAAATGGCAGCCTTGTGAGTGGTATTACCTCAACCAGTATAATTTCTTAAGAAAATCACATTAATTAATGATAAAAAACCTAATTTTTCTAGAATTAAATAGAATAGAATAAAAAAGTATTCAACTTCAGACTGATTAAGAAATTATTCCCCAACTAAAAACTTATTAAATAAAGTCCTCAAAAAAAAAGAACTTTTTTTAATGAATGAATATAAAAACTAATAATCCAACACAAAACAGCAGGAAGGAAAACTACCAACATAAGAAAATTGAATTATTAAACGATTTTCCATGAACAACTATACCGACAGCGGCATACATTGAAATATTGTTGGGCGTATGTTCGTATATGCAACAATATTAAATCTTTTATTATTAAGTTGTGCTAAACTTGTCATGTTTTGAATATTTAAATAATAAAATGACATTTTTACCTTAGAAAAAAAAAATAAAAATAAAACTAGAGACCAAATTACTCTGCATGGTTCAATATGTGTAGCGTACATTTGTATGTGCGAGTATGTTTGTGTGTATGAGCACTACCATTGAAAGAATTTGTGGGACATCACGATTTTAACAAATGATAACCACTAAATGCCACACAAATGACACTTTCTAAACACGTACACATAAATTCAGCCACTAGCAGTGTAACACATACAAAAATGGAGGAATAACGAAAATATTCATTTACCTTAAATGCTAAAATTTCTTGCAAAAAAAGTCTTGTTTTAGACTCGGCAGTTTTTCTTGAAGCAGTTCTCTTCAATTCTCTTTTAAAACTGCTTAACTTTTCTGTACAAGCAAGTCCGTACCCCTCTTCTTTCTTCTTTCCCCTCTCTCCCATAAACTCAGACTTGCTTCAAGAAAAAACATGAGAAAGGAACACATTTTTTCTCTCACTAGTTGTTAAATGATGAATCAGAATAAAGTTTGAAACTTCAGGCAAATCGCTCCCAAATTATTGAAGCCCATAATAACATCGTCGGCAGTAACTTCTAATGCTCTCTAATTTTTATTTTATTTTCTATTGTGCTTATTTTTCTTTGTAGTCTTGTTTACAAAATGTATGAAATTTATTGGGGGCTGCTTTTTTGCGTCAATTTGTATGGAAAATGTGTTTACACCGGTATTCTGTTTAATCATTAACTAAGAATTCAATTAATTTAAAGGGGTTGGTGTGTTATCAAATCTTGTCATTCACCCTTATTCCGGTTGTCGACATCGACGTCATTTAAACAGTATACCAAAAAAATTGGTATACAATTTTGTGCTATTGACAATCTATTGTCGTTCCGTAAATTCCAGAAAATAGCATAAACCTGCCAACAGGAGTACACAAGCCCCATTTTTTTGCTATTGTGTGAAAGTGACAACTGAAATAAAGGTGATTGGCTTGTATTCATTTCATTGCTATTTCGTTGCTTTTAACATGCCGTAACAATTTACGAAAACTTAAACTAACGAAACATACGAGTATACATTTCTATATTGACAGTAAAATTTTTGTGTTTCTCACAATAATTTAAGCTTAAGAAAATATCATATGTAAGATTATGCCTGTGTGTGTATGTGTAAAATTGTGTGTAATATCATATGATTTAGTAGGTGGTCCCCGCAAGTACCCAAGAAAGCAAATTGTTCCAATTTTACGTCAAAGTTAGCGAATGGAGCGACATATGATCACAACCTTTGAGCGTGTCATGCACGAATAAAATATGTTACAAGCTTACATAAGCATGACAATGTGTAACGGAACGTGTAGCCACGTACCACAACATGCGAAACGTGCAAATCTGCAAAGAGTGTTCCTAAGAGTGTATGTATGTATGTATGTATGTACTTAAATAAATAAGTAAGTATGGACGAACGCGTTCATGTGCTTTGCAAGACTCAGAACTAGATAAAAGCAACTTAAAGCAAAGAAATAATTTTGCTAATAGCCGCACAAGGTACGCGTATGTAATCGTATGTATACGATTTTTCTAATAATTTTATTTGAAGAGCCAAAAATGCTTTTGCTGGTAATTATGTGCTACATCAATATATGTATGTTGTAGGTATGTATTGTATTGCTCATATTGCCACCTTAAATGCAAACCGCCGTAACTACACAAAAATTTGAAATCGAGTTTTTGATTGATTATGTTTCATTTTATCATACTATATGTTCACGGAAATATTTAGACCTCTGCGAACTAAAATGACGACTTTATTAAAGAAATTAAAACGGGCGTAACTACGAATGCATCCATTTCTTATTGCAAAATCTTAAATATATACATATAAAAAGGAAGGAAATAAATGATTAAAAAACTTTTAAGTATCCATACTACAAATAATTTTGAACAATATTTTCAAGAATACTTTATTGTTATTGATTTTGTAACGTTTGTTGTTTCTCCTGTAAAAAAAATATAAAAGTTTAGTTACGTTCGTTTGCATTTAAGGTGACCATATACACATAATATTTCTTATAGTATTTAATGTTGTTTTGTATACATTTCTCTAATATTTTCGCAATAATGTTTGTTAAAATAAAAGCCTTAAGGCGTTAAATCGCATAACCTTGATTTTCAATTGACATTGCCAAAACTTGTTATTACTCGTTCTATAAACTTCTTATGCAATAAAGCCAAAACCGATCGTGTTTTGTGGCTCTTGGTACCGTCATTTTGAAAGCACATATCGTTCAGTTTAAAATTTTTAATTGCAGGCCCAAAAAGAAGATATTTTAACACACGGCCATAGTCTTCCGACGCCACACTTTCGCTAACAGAAGCGATGTTTTCATTAGTGCACACATAGCGATGATGCACATGCCCTATCACAACTGCAACGTTTCCAGTTTCTTCAAATATCGTTATAATCTTGCCAATTCCTCGCACTGTAGGTCGACTCTGACGACAATAATCACCTCGTCACCCCGTAATGCTAGAAAAGTGACCACCTTTAAATCACTGAATTTGTAGTAAGCCCCAATTCACACGACATGTCTGCAGCGGTTCTCGAAAAGAGAGCCTGTGACGAACAGACGGAAAATAATAGGGGCCGTCTTCAACTTAAAAAAAAAATTTCTTATTAAATTGTGAACTTCCGCTTACTCGATTTAAGAACGCAAAAACATTGAAAATGAAATCGTTGTAGATTTAAAACAAACCCAGACTGAAATTTAAATAAATGTGCATATTATGTTTTTTATGTTTTTTAAAAGATTTTAAATCGAAGACGATTTTGTTCTTATTATAACAAAATGGAATGCATTCCTTTCTTAAATTCGTTTGAAACTCTTCATATCTTATTTCGCTAAAACTTTAATATCTCTTAAAAAAATTTAGTGACGCATCAAACGAAAATAAATGCAAAATTTAAGTCATGTTCAAAGTTTTTCGTCCAAATTTGCCAGGAAACTGCAATTTAATCTTTTGCTGCGCGACCTTAAATTTTGGCTTTTGTCCCATTTTGTACGATTTTAATTAAGTTTGAAGCAAAAATGACAATATCACATTGTGGACAAAAAAAAAAAACTTCTATAAGAACAGACAAAAACTTGATGTTTGCAACTGCAGAGCACCAAATTGTTGATGTCAAAACAAATAACATTTCCCAAGAGTAACAGGTTTTTTTCTTTGTTGTGCCACCAAAAAAAAAAAAAATAAATAAAATGCAATGACATTCACATACATACATCTGCGTATACATGTACATCTATATGTATGTGTGCATGTATTTACTTATGCATGCACGAATATTGTGAAACAATAAAAAGTTATAAAGGCGAAAAATGCTGAAAAAGTAACTCCAACAGCGTTTTGCATTTAACTTTACTGAGGCAGCAGGCGTAAAAACACACCAAACCGTGAACAGGGGAGTGAGTGCCTTCTCTATTCTCTGATGTTCAAACACCAAACCAAAAGAAAAAATTTATATTTTTTGGCCGTTAGTTATACACAATTTAACAAAAGAGCCTGAAAAAAAAACTGTTTTATACTTTTTTTTTTGACAAGTGCGGAACCGAAAGGAGTCAATACAGCAATTAAAAAAAGTTAATAAATAAAATCGAGAGTTGAAAAGACAACAAAAATTGTAAATTGGTGAAAGAGGATGTGTAAGTTTTAATGTAGTCAAATGCTTCTTTAGTTCGCAATAAATTAAAATGTAGAAAAAATAGACCCGACATGCAAAGATTTCGCACAAAATTGAAAAGAAAAATAAACAATAAAATATTGTTTTTCCACGAATTTTCCTAATACTCGTAGTTACCTGCGCAAGTAAGCCTTCATTTCTTATAAGAATACTTTAACGTTTAAGTGTGTTTCAATACATTTAATCGTTGTACAAACTTTTCTCGTTCTTGCTGTAGCTTTTTGGCAATATTTGCTTCAATAAAGAGAAAAAATATTTTACTTTCATGCTGTTGCTTTTGTTTTTCTTTCGCTCGATTTATGTATTTACAACCTGTTGCCAGCTAAAGCTGAATTTTCACTAAGAATTTTATTATTGAGTTTATTGCGTTGCTGTGCTACACAACTTGTAATGCTTACATAATGAATCATTGCCTTTTGTGTCCTTCACTACATATGAAGGGGAGGTACTTAAGTTTGTCGTACCGTTTGCTTATAATACAATATTTGGAAAGTGCCAATAATTAAAGAAAATATTTAAATTTATTGGGTGTTTTTTATTGAGGAACTTTAAGTTGGCATCACTTTTTTAACTGGCGGCCATTTTGTCAGCTGTCAAGTGATTAATATTTAGTTTGGTTTGCCATTTCATCATGAACAGGTTGACAAAAGAACAACGCTTGCAAATCGTGCAAATTTATTTCGAAAATAATGGTTCAGTTCGCGAAGTTTACCGCAAGCTCCGTCCATTTTATGGTCGACATAATCGTCCATCAGAGCAATTAATTCGGTTAACCATGGATTGGCCACCAAGATCGTGTAATTTGACACCATTGGATTATTTTCTTTGGGGATATGTGAAGTCGCTCGTCTACGCCAACAAACCAGAAACGTTAGGGGACTTGGAAGCCAACATTCGTGGCGTTATTGCCAACATACGGCCCCATATACTCGAAAAAGTGGTTGAAAATTGGACCTGTAGAATTGGCTTTATTCGAGCCAGCTGCGGCGGCCACATGCCCGAAATCATATTTAAACGTTAATGGCATAAAATTATCCTTCCAATAAAGCCAAATTGATGGACATTAAAACGATTTTCCTGTGTTTTATTTCAATTCGAAGTTCTATACCTCTAAAAAAACACCCTATAGTTGAGCACGCAGTTAAACTTTGATATTCGGGAACAAGAAGAAGTAATTGTATGTCAAGCCAGGACTGTACGGAGGATGACTCATCAATTCCATGTTTCGACTGTTCAAAAATTCACTTTTTTGACGAGATGTGTGAGAGTTTGGATTGTCATGATGAAGAATGATTCGCCTTCGAGGGTTAGTTTTACGAATTTGTCCAAAGACTTCCGGCAAACAAATGGTCGTGTAGGTGAACGCTTCAACTATTACTTCGGCACTGGTAAATCGTTGAGTACGCAGCTTATCTTTGATATTCGGCAACGAGAAGAAGTCATTGCTTGTCAAGCTAGGGCTGCACGGAGGATGAGTCATCAATTTGATGTTTTGAATGCCAAAAAATTCACTTGTTTGACGAGATGTGTAAGAGTTCGCATTTTCATGATGAAGAATGATTCGTCTTCGGCTGTTAGTTTTACGAATTTCTGCGAAGACTTCCGGCCAACAAATAGTCTTGTACCACTCAGAATTTACAGCTCTACGTTGCTCAAATGGAACAGTGGCGACATGACCCATTCGGCGAAAGAAACAGGTGACCATTTGTTTCGCTGTGCTTCATCCACGAACAGCTTTTGTTGGATTTAGCTCGTCCTAAAATACCCACACGGTCGATTGCTGTCTTGTTTCCAGCTCATGAGCATATATCCACATGATTCGTGACCTGTCACAATTTTATACACGTCTTTTGAGGAACCCCAATAGATTCAAGTTTTTAATCATTTCCTTACTCCACTTGACGGGAGCCTTTTTTTTTGAGCGATTGATAAATTATGGGGTATCCAACGAGAACTAATTTTTTTTACAACTAAGTGTTCATGCAAAATCTAATGTATTAAAGTGGAACTAATGAGCAAGTATGCCTCTATCTCACATGGCGATCTTGCATTATGATGTTTTGTGGCACAACAGCCGATTTCGGATGACTTTCAGGGACGGAACTACGACCTCGATATACTGTGGTTTTCAATGGTGCTTTATCGCCATACAAACAACTTAGTTCATTCAAACATTCTTGTTCAGAGAATCCAACATCGAAGGTGGTGAAAAATAATCCAACGAAAACCTTCTCCTGAAATTTCCATTTTTTTTTGGCCAAATTGATTTTCTGAACTCACTGTAAACAAAATAAATAGCAATTGTACGAGTACATCAAAACGTTGTGAGTACGTTTCTGTTAAAAAGTGTCAAACTTTGTTATGATGTTGCCAGATTTTAGCTATTGACTTTAGTGTTGCCAGTTTCCGACATAAAAATAGTTCCCCTCGTACATTTTAAACAATGACATTCAAGTATGTACTTCCCTCTCTCTTAATCGAAAAATTATTTGACTGAATTTATCATTTTGATGATAAGTAATTTTTCAAGCACGCATTTTTATTTAAATGGCTTTTACACACACCCACAGTTTACTTTGAAAAGTTTTGAGTTTGTAGTAGAGAAGGGAAAATAGTATGCAATTTATTTTCCTTTTCTGCTAAAAATTCTAGACTTTGCAAAGTAAAGTCTTAGTGTGCAAAAGCCGTCTTGATAATTTTCATTTCATCACTTATATTTTATGTCGATAACTTTTTCAATAACTGGAGACAGTTGCCATACATAACACTAATTTTAATTTTTGCTGCATTGCCAGTTGACAAGGCAACTGAAGTTTGATTGCCATTTGTAATCGAGCCATAATACAATACAAATTTTTATGCTTTATTGAATTAAGGGCTTGTTAAGTCCGCTCTTATTTCTCCTCTTTTTTCGAAATTATTTTCTGTTATTAATTTGCTTTATTCTTTATTTACTTTAAGTTTCAAAAGTTTAGCGCAAACTTAAGTTATTTAGTTTTTTTAACTTTATTTCTTCTATTTTTTAATTTATTGTTCGGCAAAATTTCATTGACTTGAATATTGTTGCTCTTGGCATGCTGTATTGTTAAAAAGTATTGCATTATTAAACTTATATTTCGAATAGTTTTAATATGTTGGCAGTACTTATTATTAAAAGCATTTGAGACCATAAACTTCAAGTTTCTTACTGTTTCAAATACCGTTTTCTGCTATCTTCTGCTTTCAAAGTATTAATTAGTAATATATTTTACTTAAGAACTCATTTTTATGACTTCCTTCCGGCTGTTGAAATAAAATCGTTGTGTAGGTCGTGTACTTTGTGCAGAAGAATATATTTTTAAAATCGTTTGCGCAAAAGAGTATGTTTTTTACATAAAATAATATAAAACTGGTTTTAAACTTTAAAGTGCTTGAGTGCAATAATGATATCAATTAAAAGAATTGTAAAAATTTTGAAAAGATCAATATTTTATAACTAATCATTTTTATTTTAAGTTAAAATTTTTAATAATTTCTATCTAAATGTTTAATTGAATAAGTTAAAAAATTAATTGCAAATAAAGCCAAAATCTATTAATTCAATGATTGATTTCGAGAAGTCAGGAAGTCCACGCTATAATTCGAAGCAAAATAATTTATTTCGAACTGTAATGTTTTTAATGACATATAAGGACGAAAGGACTTTTTTGTTCGTTTTTATTTTGAAATTTAATATTCATGTTTGAAATTTTATTTAATTTTTATTTACATTTCTGTTAAAATTTTGAAATATGTATTCATTTTAAAAATATTTAAATACTTACGTAGCATTTTATTATATATTTTTTTTGCCAATATTTAAACAAATTATCAAATATATGTATATTCTCTTGAACTGCATTGCTGCAATATTTGAGCAACAATTGCACGATTTAATGCACAAAATATCCGCACATATCAGGCTATTAAATTCCTGTAAAATATGTGCCAATTTTATGTTTTCTTGCACTCATTTTTGTATTGATTGTATGATTGTTCTTTTTTTTAAATGCACATATTTTTAAAATATACGACTATATTCGAATATAAACATGAGTACATACATAAATACATGCATATGTTTGTTTTGATGGTGGTTACACCTTTTTGCTGTTTCATTCTTTACAAACATGCGGATTTTTTACACGCCTTTAACAATTGCTTGCTTTTTTTTTACAGCAATTTTATGTTTTTAATACAATACTTTAAAATGTTTTGATTTTGTAAAAGTATGAGCTTAAGAAGAAAAATACTAAAATTCGAAGTAAATTGCAATGAAGGATTCAATATTCGGTAATAAATGTCCGCTTTTACTTGTATTGTAGAGTAGTTTTTTTGTCTCTAGCTCAGTGAGGCATTAAACACATTCACCACAGCAGGCTACACGAACACACGACTTCAAATGACACTAGCTGCATAATCAGCATCTGACATTCAAGTACAAATATATAATTCAATAATGCTACCTCCTAATATTTCCCATTTGTAAAAATACAATTACTCTTTTAGAATATATTTATATCACGTAAAAATAAGAGTATAATAATTTAAGTTAAGTGCGACTTTGACACAAACGAAGGCTTCCGTACGGACACTACATATGTAATAATATACGAACTGTAGGCTATATAATCGAATATTATACCTGATATGGATTTTTTTTTCAAATTTTAAGTACACCGTACACTTTTTTCTGCGCTTTAGTTGTGGCGCTTTTTTTTGTTTATAGAAATTTTTCGGTTTTTGGCAATTTCTTCGTTTTGGCGATTTTTTTTTTTTTGATTTTATGGCAATTTATTTTATTTTTAACGATTTTTTTTTGGGTTTTTGCAATTTATTTTAGTTCTAGCGATAGTTTTGGGGTTTTGGCGATTTATTTTAATTTTACAATTTTTTTAGTTTAAGTTTTGGCCAACTTTTTCGGTTTTGGCAATTTTTTTGTTTTAGCGCTATTTTTTGCGTCATTGGCGATTGATTTTAGTTTTAGCGATTGTTCTAGTTTTTTCGATATATCTCGTTTTGGCGTTTTTTGTGTTTCTGCAGATTTATTTTAGTTTTAGCGATTTTTTTGGGTTTTGGCGATTTATTTTAGTTTCAAAGATTTTTTTAGTTTAAGCGCTTTTTTTAATTTTTCTATTTTTTTTTGTTTTAGGCGATTTTTCCATTTTGTTGCTATTTTTGGGTCTTTGGCGATTTATTCTAGTTTTAGCGATTTTTTTTAATTTTGAGGCTTTTGCTTGTTTTGGCGATTTTTGGGTTTTAACAGATTTATTTTAGTTTTAGCGATAGTTTTCGGTATTTGTTTTTTGGGGTTTTGGCGTTTTATTTTAATGTTAGAATTTTTTTAGTTTAAGCGCTTTTTTCGTTTTTGCCACCTTTTCCGGTTTTGGCAATTTTTTTGTTTTAGCACTAATTTTTGGGTCATTAACGATTGATTTTAGTTTTAGCGATTTTTTTTTAATTTTGGCGATATTTCTCGTTTTGGCGTTGCAGATTTATTTTAGTTTCAGAAATTTTTTAGTTTAAGCGTTTTTTTCCTTTTTTGTAAATTTTTTCTATTTGGGCGATTTTTTCATTTTGGCGCTATTTTTGGGTCCTTGGCGATTTATTTTAGTTTTAGCGATTATGGCGTGTTTTTTGGGTTTTTGCAGATTTTTTAGTTTTAGCGTTTTTTTTGGGTTTTTGGCGATTAAGCGTTTTTTTAGCTTAATCACTTTTTCTATTTTGGCCATTTTTTCGGTTTCGGCAATTTTTTCGTTTTGGCGATATTTTTCGGGTTTTTGGCAATTTTTTTCATTCTGGCGATTTTTTTTTTTGGGATTTTTTAGTTTTAGCGCATTTGAAAATTTCATTAGTTTGCCTCTCACGGTTTCTAAAAGCACAAGTTGCTTCATTTATTCTGCACAAAAATGGTTACATAAAATTGGGTGAAAAGTGAAATGCTCATTGCCGGTTTGCACGCTATCAGTGCATTTTTTACGCAACTGTCATTTGTTATGGCCAGTCTTCCAGAAACTGCCGGTGGAGCGAATAAAATAAATACCTTCGGCATCCCATAAAACTTTTGGGTGGTCTAAAATTTATATTCATTTGGTATTAAAACTGTTTAAATTTATAAATTTTTCACTGTACTACAGCATCTTTCGGGAGGTACGTATTGTTATCTGTGTGACTGTATTTTTATTTTCCTTGACGGCTTGTCGAGTTTCGATTTTGTCGTCTTCTACAAACTGGCTGTTATTTTAACTAATTAATTATATTTATTAGTTTGATTTTAAATCATTCGTTAATAAAAATATTTTTTTGTCGTTTTTTTTTATAATAATTTTTTAAGCCCAGACACTTGCATTTTTTTGCACAATTTTTTGTAACACATTTTTTTATTTTAGCAGCTTTCATAAGACAAATAACAAAATAGCGTCATTTAATTTTTTTCCTAATAATTTTTAAACACAAATCTATATATCGCTCATTTACTGAAATAACGTCATAACTCAAAATATATATTTTTTAGGTTAATAATGAAAAATTAATCTTCAAATCGTTATTCATGTTGTGTAAAACTCTCATACGAATATCTTGGTTACTCAACTTTTGAGAGAAAAATTAAATTTTCTTTTCCCATTAAAATGAAACTCGTTGTCTGGCAAACTAGTTTTTTTTTTTGAGTTATAACGTTGTTTCAGTAAATGAGCGAAATGTACAAACGTATTTATTTTTATTAAACATTTTCCCTACTGATCTTACTACTTGTAGCAATTTTCATATTTATATATTCATAAATAATTTTTTTTAATAAGTATAATTTTTTATCTGCTGGTAAAAAAAGTTTATATGCATACATCTGTATGAATTTATGTGCATTATTATTATTCATAATTCTGACGTTTGCTATTAATTATAATTTTATGCTTATGATTTTCTATATACATCATTATCTATAAGAAAAAATAAGCACAAATTGTTTGCGCTTTTCAACTTTTTTATATTCCATTTTTATGTGTAAAAGCTTAGTCGTGATTTTTCCACTGTCTGCTGCAAATAATGTGCATATTTGCTCTTTAAAAAAATATAGGGTACGTTCGTAAAAGCATTTATAGTGCACTTCTGCAGCAACACGTACATCTAACGTTCAAAAATGCATAACTTGGCAGCATTGTTTAGCGTCAAACGTTTTTTAATTCAAGTAATCGGCATACCTGCCGTAAGTCTCTGCAAATATCTGTAAATTAATTTAAGATGCAATAAGTTGCAGTGGAACAATAAGTTTAATATATGCATGTAATTGTATTTTTTTCGAATCTTACCAAAAATGAAGATTGACACATTCGAAAATTACTTTGAAACACATAATCTTGGTAGTGTTTTATTACTCCGAAGGAATTTTTCTATTTTAGTTGTCTTCTTTTTACGCCCAATTTTGTTGTCATAAGAAACAGCCGTTTTGATTTTTTTTTCAATCTTTTTCTTACGAAAATTTAAAAGAAAATTTTCACTTTTGTTATCGTGATTTGCTTAAATAAAATTACTTTCCGACTTAAGAATTGTTTGCAGTTCGTTCAAAAAAGTGCACAGATGTTGAGCAGTTGCAAAGCATGTGCAACAGCTGATCACGCATGCGCAGTAAAACTTGGCAGAATTGCTGCATATGAATAGATGCATAAATTTGCGTTTATATGCGCAAATAAAAATATTTGCAGATAAATTAACTCACTGTTTATACGGCATTGTAAATGTATAAAAACTTATTAGCACTTCTACACTTCTACTTCTAAATGTATAAAATAACAAATAATAATTTGTTTTTATTGTCATTATGTCATATTTATCCCTTTATTGTTTTTTATTAGCAAACATTTGTAAGTGTGGCAACCTCAAGCATATTATTTGCAAATAGTGCGTTAATCGTGAATAGTTTTCTGAATTAGTAAGTCCCAGTTTACACTATGCAAGTATTATTGCTAAGCTCCTTAGTTTGTTAGGAGAGAGAGACGAGGGGAAAAGAAACGTTTCTCTCCCCATCAAACTAATCAGCTTAACAATAAGACTTGCATAGTGTAAACTAGGACTAAGTCGCGCAATAAACAACAATATGGCAACAATTTACAGTTTTATTTGCAAATAAGCCGTGCGTATAAACGTAGTAAATAAAATAACACGTCAGCGAGTAGTTTGGATGGTGTTAAAAGATTGGAACTTTTCTCTAGCGAAAAGTAATTTATTGTACTTTAGTGTATATAATCTTTGGGGCATACAAGTGATTTTCATAATACGAACTCAAGTTTTTTTTCTTCAAAAATACGATTTTCAGCCGAATAGACACCAATGCATGTTTAAAAAAAAAATTCCAACTAACAATTCCAAAAAAAACACTGAGTCTATCAGTGGCTTTGGAATGTTTTCCACCATCCGTGGTAATCTTTTCAGGGATGCAACTAACAATTCCAAAAAAAAAAAAAAAAAAACACTGAGTCTATCAGTGGCTTTGGAATGCTTTCCACCATCCGTGGCAATCTTTTCAGGGATGCAATTGGTAGCATATCTACAATTTTGGCAGAATCTATTAGTTGGGTCTTCGCTCAACTAAAATTGCAGTGTGTGAACCCAGTATAAGAAGTAAACAAGTCAGCAAAAGTCTGCGAGTTATGGCTTCCCAAAGCATCTTAATGTTTTTTTCCAAGCAGTGCTGCCAAGTTTTTCAGAGCAAAACGAGCAAACAATTTCAATTATTAACTTTTCAAATTTCAATAACTTCCAAAAAATATTGGACACAAAATTATGGCACACCCTGTATAATCGCATGCATGTGTATGTTTCTATATAAAATATCACTAATTACTAAAATGACTTTTATGAAATTTATACATATTATAATAAATATATTTTTGTTTTTAAATAAATAATTAATATGTTGATATTAATTAATATGATTTTATAAACAACAACTTATACAATTTAATTGTGCATTGCGATGTATTAGAGTGGAGTGGGTTATTTGCATTTGTAAATATTTTTATTCATAAATATATTTTAGTTTATGCTTATGAAATAAATCATAAGTTCAGTTAGTTAAAGGCCACAAGGTTAATATTTATTCGATATGAAGTTTTGCAAATTAATTATTTTATAAAAACTGTTTAAAAACAAATTTAAATTAAACTGTTACAACAAATTTTTTTTTCGAATATGAGTTTGAAATAAGCATAAAGTAGAAGTAGAAGCAACGTTATTTAAATAAAGTTTTCATGATTTCACTCAATCAAAATAAATAAAATAAATAATGATTAAATTGTTGGAAAATTGCATAATTTTTAAATGATGTTTTTCTCAATAAAAAAAATTGCGGGGTATATGAAGGAGAAAAAGTTGTGAGGTGAACAGAAATAAGAACAAAGATGAAAGTAAGAGGTGATTTAAACATTTTGGTAATTCAACCTATTTTGATTTTGTCCGTTATGCTGGACTTCAAACTTGCAACAAACAAACTTGTTAAATCCATGTTTGTAAGAAATTCAGGTCTTAATTTCTTTAATTACGGCACTAAAGTGATATTTGTTTGAAAATAAAAACAGGATTTAAAAAATTTTCAAAATGCTATTTTTGTTTTCCATATAAATTCTTCAGCGAAGCAAAGCAAATATATTTAAGTTTGGCTTGGCCCCAAGCACATTTATCAGGTAATAGCGATGACACAGCTGAGCTTTTTTTTGTTTTGTTTTTAATTTTCAATGTTGGCAACTTGCTGTATCTAGGAAACCGCTAATATTAAAAAAATTCCCAAATTAAAAAAATGCCAAAAGGGAAAGGTCGACAAAAAACTAAAAAAACCCCAAAAACGCGAAAAATTTCGCCAAAACGACAAAAAGCGCCTAAACTAAAAAATCGCTAAAACTAAAAAATCAAAAAAAGCACTAAAACAAAAAAAAACGCCAAAACGAAAAAAGTTATGTCGCTTAAGCTTTTTTTTTTGGCGGTTATGGCATGATATACATATAAAAAAATACCTTTTATGCAGAGATGCTTGTAAAAGCCAAGTTTTACTGCCCATGAGTGATCAGCTGTCACACACGCTTTGCAACTGCTCAACATCTGTGCACGGTTAAATTTTTTTTAACGAACTGCAAACAATTCTTAAGTCGGAAAGTAATTTTATTTAAGCAAATGATGATAGCAAAATTGCAAATTTTCTTTTAAATTATCATAAGAAAAAGATGGAAAAGAAAATCAAAGCAGCTGTTTCTTACAACAACAAAACTGGCCGTAAAAAGAAGACAACTAAAATAGAAAAATTCCTTCGGAGTAATAAAACACTACCAAGATTATGTGTTTCAAAGTCATTTTCGAATGTATCAATCTTCATTTTTGGTAACTTATTGTTGCACTGCAACTTATTGCATCTTAAATTAATTTACTGCGCCATTTGCAGAGATTTGCGGCAGTTATGCCAATTATTTGCATTAAAAAATTTTTGACGCTAAACGGTGCTGCCAAGTTATGTATTTTTGAACGTTAGATGTACGTGTTGCTGCAGACGTGCACTATAAATGCTTTTACGAAGCTTTGATTACCGAAAACCTGTTTAGTTTTTCTCCATAGTGATGAAAAAACTTGTATCTGCTTTTTTAAATCCTCAACATACATTTTAAATGGCTGTTTTCTAATTAATTACATTTATGTTGGAACTAGATAAATAGAAAACGAAGTTTGTCACTAGTAGCATGGTTCGTAGAAATCTACTATGAATATACATACGTACATACATACATACATACATGCATATGTATATATACATGTGTAAGTGGTTTCGTTTACAATTGGTATTTTGTCGTTTTCATTATTATTTTAATGATGTGTCGCTAAGGGACAAATTATATTGTTTACTTGTATGCTCCAGCAAACTTTATCGCTGAATTTACAGGGTGGCTTATTTAGAGATACATGAAAAATAATTAAATATATAAAACTCGAATTTTTTTTATTAGCAGCAACGAAATGCATCTAGACGTGCTAAAGCAGCAAGAAATAAATTTTTTTAAATCGAATTTTTTATTTTTAAACGATCTGCCCCACGATGTCGACAAACAGCATTCGGTGTATTATTTAAATTGAAAACAAAACTAATATTTTAATATAATTGTTATTTTCACGATGTCGCTATCGTGGGACAGGGCGGCCGTAAATGTAAAATATAAAAATTTTATCTATTAATCGAATTAGTGTTTTACAATTCCAGACATTATCAATCGCAATAATTTATAAAACTGGCGCGAATAATGGCGATTGTTTGGTGTAGACTTAGAAATGTAGAAATTTTGCAAAAAATCTTTCCTGGTTACTAGTCACTCTGCCCTAACTTTATGAACATTAGGGCTGTTCATTAAATACTTTTGGAAACTGACTAGGCTTGCTGATGATGGTGAAATTTTTGATTTGTTCTGCTGTAGCAGATTTAATTTGTTTATAGAGAATGAATGCATTTTATAGTTTGAAACTACATATTGCATGAAACTTCTTTATTTGATAAAAGTCCAATAATTGCATGTAATTAATAGATAATTTTTATAGAGATAAATTGAAAAAAAAATTGGAACTACTTTTTCTCTATTTCCAATGTATCAATAAAAGTGTATTTTTGTTTTTTTGCAGATAATTAGTTTAGAAACTTTTTCACTTATAAAAAAATTAGACATCATTTGTAGTTTTCGCAAATACTTGCGATGTCTTGATTTTGTAGGAAAATGAAATCAATGTCATGAAGCATTAGATTTTTATTTATAAAAAAAGAAATATAGGAAAAGAAAAATTATATACGAAATATCAAAATTACTTAACATCATGAACAAGACTTGGGATTCGCTGAATGTGTATCAAAAAAGGAAACTTGTTACAATAACAACAATTTGCACTACTTAAGGATTATAAGTTCAGGATCATATTGATTACCTTGGAAGCTTTTTTTTACTGGGTGATTATTAAGCGAACTGTATGGTGAATGGCTCCATTTTTTCGGAACCAAAGGTCGTTGAAGTTTTTGGTAATAAAAATTCAGTCAGTGTAACAATACCGAACGACAGCTCCTTGCTTATTAAAAAAAAAACAGCAATATTTTCTTTGGTATGTTAATTTTTTTTTTTTTGTCTTGTTGATGGTTTTGAATTGAGAAGAGTAAAATCAGTGTATAAATGATCAATTACTGCACAAATTGCTGGCTCACTACGCCGAATGTGTTGACCGTAATATGCAGGAAGAGCGGACAGATTTATTTTTTTTAAGTACATTTCCATAATTTGAAAGCGTTAAACAATTAATGATGGCTGTAAAATCATAGTTTTCGATACCTATAGTTCTCATGCAAAAAAAAAAAATCCTATATTAGGATTTTGCTGACAGGTTCTAACTATTCACATTTATTACACACTTTGACGGAAACTTTTTCATTTTCACATTTAAACCTGTTTCTTAAAACTGAAACTGAAAAACTGAAAACATATTACTTGCAACGCTGCTGTGATCGCTATGTGAAATCACGTGCTTTAATCACCAACTTAGTCCCGGTCCAGACTTGCAAGTTTTGTTGCACCAATTTTGGAATGTGTGGAAGAGTATTAAAATAGAAATATATGCATTTTGTATCCCTATCTGGCTCTTCTCCACAAAATCAAAAAAATTTTGCTACACCCAATTGCAAGTCTGACCTAGAATGTCTAACTAACTGCAAGTGCTTCCATATTTTGTTTAATTTTTTTTCAGAGTTTTGATTTAAAAAAAAATGTATTTACAATATTTTCTAATTTTTTTTTCATTTCTGACAAAAGATAAATTCATTTGATTCCACTGAGTTAAATGGATGCCAGTTAAAAACTAAAACGGTAACACCTTAAGAAACACATGTGCATTTGTGCAGTTTCATTGTTCTATAAGAAAATTAAAGATTTTATGCTTTGTTGCATTTGTGTATGTGTACGTTCAATTATTTACTCTCTGACTTATTTAAACCACAAATAAAATTTTGTTTCTTAATTAAATTTATTTCTCTTTCCTTTCAATACAATTTCAATTTAATTTGCTGCTTTCGACTTTTGTTTATATCCTCTTTTTTCTTATTTCTTTTCTTATTTATTTGTTTTTTTTTTTTTTTTAATGGCAAGAAGACATACTTTCACTGTTCATTATTCTGTGTGTTTTATTTTCTGCTTTTAATAAGTAAATTGGGGTTTCTAAGTTTAATATACTTTTCCATAGATTTTATTTTTATTATTTGGCTTGGATCAATGCCATAAAATTGTAAAGTTTTTGAATAGGTTTTTTTTTTAATTTTTATCATGCATATTTTCCAAATTCGTCTTTTATTAAAATGTAAAGAAACCAGAAAGGAAAATAAGTGAAAAAATAGAAAATGTTTTAAAAAAGTATTTATTAATTCAGTGATTGTTGACTAGTGTTTAGGCAAGAGAAACCGGAAACTAACTGAATTCAAAGCCATAAAATATACTTTTAATTATCATTTTCATGGAGATTTATAAACAGTTGCAAACACCTTTAAAACTCTGTTTTACTACTTGTATTTTTCTTTGTCAATGTGTATGTATGTAAATCTATTTTATTTACTTTTATATTTTGCAAAAAAAAAAATATTAACAATTTTCATTAAGTTCATACTGCTACTGCTGTTGTTGTTGTTGTTGTTTTTGTTGCCACTGTCCTTTATAATTGTTTTGTGTATATAAACTGGGTCAACAGCCTTAAGAGGCTACAACAACTGGTGTCTTTTGACAATGTTTTATTTTCTTTACAGCCATAACTACAGGTAAGGAGAATGTATCATATGACATTATCCTTCATATAATAATAAAAAAATAATATGTATAACAGTATTTACGAAGCATACAAATTCCAAAGACCACACGTATTGCATTTACCAAAAAAATTGGTTAAATTAACTGATGTAAATTAGTTAACAAAGTTTAATAAAACATTTGTTATAGTTTAACTTGTGCTGTTAAGCGATGTAGAAATGATTAAAAATTTATGTTTTTAAGACAACTATAGAATTTCCTACAGTAGCATAAAAAAGCAAGGTAGTACATTTACCATTTAGGTTGGTTATTTCAACCAACTAATGAAAAAAAAAATTAAAATCGAATTAATTTTGTTCACAGCAATTAATGTTTTCATTTAATTTTATCAACTGTGGTATGCCTTGTTGATTAACCAAAAATATAGTAGATTATATGGCATCTTAAGCTATTAATGAAATCGCAAACCCAATTTATAGTCTCAGTGAATTAAAATAATTTATACTAACCAGACGAATAGAGTGTCTAACTAAATTGCAACAACTTTCATTTACAGTTAAATTAACAACAGAAATTGTTTAGAATAGACTTCCATTATTTTCAGATTATTTCTTTTTAACTTGCGTGTAATGTTAAGACTAACCAAACGAATGATTTATGTATCTAAATCCCAAGGATATTTATTTACAGTAAAATTAACAACAAAAATTGGTTACATTAACGTTAACCATTATTTGAGGTTTATTTTTCATTAATTGCACATTTTTGTTAAATTAACCACGAAGGAAATAATTTGATTAAATATCAAATCATTTTAGAGTTTTTTGGGAATAAGGAAGAAAAGCTTAAATCATGTATTAAAGTTTTGTAGAGGAGCATTTTGAGTAAAATTAACAACAGTAAAAGTAAAATTAACAACAGGAATTGGTTAGATTGACGTTTACAGTTTTTTACGTACTATTTGTTTTTAATTTCATATTTTTGCAAAATAAGCCAAAAACAAATGAATTATATTCAATTTCAAGAAGCGTACAAATGCTGTGGCAATAAGAAAAAAGTGATTAAGTCATTAACTTTTAAATTTTCATTTTTCATTCATTTTTTTCGATTTTCACAAATTTCTTTCTTTTACAGTTAAATTGGGAAAATCGATGTTTGATTTTATTTTGTTAAGAAATACTTCGTTCTACTTACAGAATTATTTAATTTATACATATTTCTCACCAGGTTTTGCAAATAATAGTAGATTTTCATAATCGCGATTACGATTAAAAAATATGCGATTAATCGCGATTAACCCAAAAAAATATACTACTCGTATCATAAATTTTGTTAAAACAATTAAAGTCTCGTTTTTCTTAGTTTCTTTTTTATTTGATTTCGTATTTTTATCGATTCCATTATATAGTTTGTTTTTAAGTTTTCTATAATTCTTGTAATGCGAGCTGACAAGATAAGACAAACGTACTTATCTGCCAGCCGAGTGCAAAATATGTTAATCAATCCTAATGCAATTTTTAGGATAGTACGACGTGGCAGCAAATGAGCGTTATTTACTTATAGGTATCTCTATGAAAATATATAGTATCCTCCCACCTACATACTTAAAAGATGGAAACGCTTTAGAAGTGACCGGTAAAAATAGACAAATCAACGTTATTTTCATTGCATTGGAAAAGATTTTGTTGGGCTACCAAATAAGTGAAAAGTTAAGAACAAGTTGGCTACAAAACCTTTAATTAAGGATACACAGAATGTAATTATATTTTATAAGTGCTACGAACGATATTGTACGCGGTTTGAACACGGTAAAACTTTGTCTTACGTTTAATCATAGACTATAGGCAGTTTAATTTGATTTCAATATGATCTGAACGTATTTTATATATTTTATATTTTATATTTAAACTTTAAATTTAACATTTTTATGCACATTAAACTTGCCCTGTATGAAAATTGAAACAGTTTAAATGAATCTTAGATTAGAAAAAAGGCTCTTGGCATAAATTCTTTTCTTGAAAAAGGCCAATAGTTTTAATCCTAATCGAGCGATTGATAGCTTTGATAACGATTACGATTAAAAGTTGCGATTAATCGCTATTTCGATTTCCATTATAATCGCAGTGCGAACCCTTTTTCTCTTTAACAAAAAAAAATCACACTGTACGCCGTATGATTAATATGAAATTAAATAAATATTAAGTATACGCAACAAAGTTTTTTGCTATGACTTGCAAAATAATTTGGGGAGTGAAAATGTATAAAACAAATCTTAGCCAATCAAAAGAAAATCTGTAGTTTAAATAAAACCTCATTTCTCGTTTGATTGCAGGGTATTTCACATGCGAATGCAGCTCCATTTTATCTTGTTGCATTCCTATTTTTTGTCTACTATTTTCAGTACAACTGCAACTCAGTTCGTCTGTGTTACCCCGTCTGTCTTTTGCAAGTGACTTCATGTTTGCTTAAACATGCAAATTATTTTATTTTTGCTGCTGCTGTTGTTATTGTGTGTTTGTTTATTCCTTAAAAGTATGTATGTATGTATGCATGTAATTTTCTTAAATGAGTCGGAGTTCAAAATAACTGCCGTACTGTCAGGTTGTCTTGTATAAATCTACATATCGCACATTCAGTTCAATAGTGTTATAACTCAAAAAAAACTAGTTTTGCAGAAAACAAGTTGAAAGTTTTCAATTTGCATGCAACTCAATGAAGGCATGAAAAATATTCTTCTCTCAGGAGGTGATAGTGTAAGCTATTCACATGACATTTTTACGCAAGATAAAATACAAAATACAAAACGAATTTTTTGAGTTATGACACTATTGAACTAAATGTGCGATATGTATATAATTTTTTTTAGTAAAATAGTGAGTGTGTCACTCACCTGTACTTACAATTCTATGAAAATTTCTTATACACATTTCTTCACTCAATCGAAAATTATTAACACTCTCAACCACATTATTGTCATTTAGGCGAAGGTTTTATTGTAGATTTATTTTTGATATTCTTAATCTATAAACAAAGTTGAGTAAAATAAACCTTTAAAAGTCTTAATTCTAAGCTGGCAGCCAAGAAAATATCATAAACACAATTTTCTTGAGATACTTCTCTATTTTAGAATTTTAAAATTCTGATATAAATTTGAAAGGATTATATTGAACAGAGTTATCTATGAGCAACTAACAGCTGAGTTCAGCCTTAAATAAAAAGATTTTAAACAGATTTTTCTTTATTATTTATTTTTATGATAAAAGTATTTTAAAAATTTATTTTATATATATGCTATAAATTATTTACCATTTCTTTTTAATAAAAATGCATTTAGCAAATTTATTTGTGGATACTGAAAAATAAATGTCATGATGACCTCGGCTGCAGATGGAACTGTCTTCGCCTGCTTTAGAAGTGATTCTAACAATTGAGTCCATTGCTTTGACTGCTACGTTTACATTTTTCTTGCATGTAAAGTGATCGACAATTTCAGCCCGCTCAAATAGGGGCCAAACGCAGTTATTTGACGGATAAATAGAAAGAAAAATAAAGTACCGTAGAAACTGAAAGTACTCTCTCATATTGCATTTAGTTTTAGATCACTATGCAAAAAAATTGTCAGATAACTTTACTTTTGTAATGACACGTGAGAGAAAATTTAAAAAAATTAGCAGAGAAATAGCGTAAAATTTTGCTTAATTAAATAATACGAGTACTTACATCAAGTAATTTTGAAAAAGTAATAAATTTAACTACGAAAACATCCAGTTCAGGCATTTAATACAAATGTTTGGCTCAAATTTGGTATCAAAATTATTTGTGGAAGTGCTTTTGTTTTTAGTGTTAATATAGAAAGTGCAAAGAAAGAAAATGGATTTTTTCAGTTTAGAGAGTAATTTTTTGCTAAAAGAAATCAGAGAAAAATAAAAGGATGATTCCAGGGTTGGAAATTTTTTTTTTTTTTTGTATATAAAAGTAACCAGGTCAATTTAATTTTTCTACTTTTGAAATTAAAAATAATTCATGTTTTAGAGAGAAAACATCGGTATACAAAATTAGTAAATTAAAAAGCACAGTTGCAGAGCTGGAAAACTTAAACTTAAACTTACTTTTGTTAGTTAGCCGATGGTGTGTTACTCGTCGACGTCCGACATACTGCTTTGGAGTTGTGGTGATGGATGCCCTTGTGGCTGGGTGGTAGCGATACTATCCTCTCAGTCCAGAGGTCGTGGGTTTGATTCCCGCCATAGTCCCTGGGTGTTTTCTGCAGACAAGCTAATTGCTTTGCGGGTTATGTTTTTTAAGAAAAAAAAAATGGTATACTTCCTGAAAATATTAGGTAGGATAATTTTTTTTTGTATATTTTCTGAAGCTTAGCACATAATACCTATTCGAATTGCTTATTAATTTCTTGAGGGGAAAGCCATCCTGGGGTTGTCTAATTACTTTATGCCATCTCCCCTTTCTATACCACCAAGTTTGTTCCACTTGAAATTTAGTGTGTCTCATTGTTGTAGTTATGAAGATATAGGAAAAATAATAATAATATACCACTAAGATTTCGTATGACCTCGGTACAACACTTTATGTTTAAAAGACGTGAATGAATTAAATTACATAATGAAATCTCCCCAAGTGTTTCGTTTGTGTTAAGAACTCATGATCAAAACCATATAATTTAAATGAGTTTGATCATGGATTGGCGTCAAAAATTAACTAGTAAACGAGTTCGTTCCAAGTCTACACAAAGTTGACCAATCTTTTCCACGTTAACAAATTCACCGAGATCTTTTTTTTTTGATGGCTCCAAAAAAAACACTAAACAACGTGAACCTTAAAACTTAAAATACATGTTGCAGTTTTTGTTATAACTGCTGCCGCCATCTACACGTCACAAAAATTAGTTTCGGTACTGTTCTAGCAAGTATAAATTAATTATAAGTAGAAGTTGAATGTTAAAATGAGAAGTTTGTTTCAGCTTTGGAACGTCATTGTTCAGATAGTAAAAAATCTTTATTAAACCTATTCGTGGGAATTTTGCCGCCCTACAATGGTTGTTTCAACAAAAATTTTATTGTTGATGCAATTGTCTATTAAATTAACCCACATTTTACTTTAAAAAATTTTTTAGATAATTTTTATTTAATTTCTTTTTTTTTTTTTGTAATGGGTCTTATTAATTATTTTCACCCATTTCGCCGATTTTTATAATTTTATCAATCAATAAGTCCATGACTGTTCGAACTTACCTCGCAACACTGTTCCCATCAAGTACCACCTGTTAATAGACTACTGTCAAATTTTGAGCAAGTGTCGTCATTTACTTTGCGTTTAACAGCTGTTCAAAACATACAACCTCGTGTATTTTTCTAAAAATGGAAAAAAGTGAATTTCGAGTGCTCATTAAACATAATTTTTTGCGAAAAAAAACACCGTCAATCAAACCAAGGAAAAGCTCGATAAATACTATGGAAGCTCCGCACCATCGATTTCAATGGTAAAAAAAGTGGTTTAGTGACTTTTGTTGTGGTCGCACAAGTACAAATGACACTGAACATTCTTGACGGCCAATTGAGGTCAGTACACTCGAAAATGTCGAAAAATGCAAAATATGGTGGTGTTGGCTTTTAATATGGCAATATGGTTTCGATTTGAAGTGATCAACTGGGTTTAAGAAAGTTGTCTGCAAGATGGGTGCCGCGTTTGCTCTCAATTGATCACACAACTTCAGAGGATGGTTTGGAGTTGTTTAACCGCAATCCGAATGAGTTTGTGCGGCGTTTTGTAACTGAGGATGCAACATGGATCCATTACTGTACTTCAGAGCCCAAGCAGCAGTCTAAACAATGGATTTCTTCGGGTAAACCTGCTCCCAAGAAGGCCAAGGTAAGTTTGTCGGCCAATAAGGTGATGGCAAAAGTTTTTTGGGATGCACGCGGGATAATCCACATCGATTACCTTCAAAGGGAAAAAACAATAAACGGCGAATATTATGCCAACTTATTAGACCTATTTAATGAGGATTTAAAAGGAAAACGACCCCATATGGCCAAGAAAAAAGTTATTTTCCATCAAGATAATGCACGGGTGCACACGTGTTCAGTGTCAATGGCAAAATTCTATTAATTGGGCTACGAATTGGTACTTCATCCGCCATATTCTCCGGATTTAGCTCCTAGTGACTACTTCCTATTTCCAAACCTAAAAAAAGGGCTCGTTGAGATTTAGCTCCAACGACGAAATTATTGACCAAACAAATGCCTATTTTAAGGACTTAAAAAAAGTAAAATTTTTTGGAAGGTATACAAAAACTGGAGAAACGTTGGACTAAGTGTATTGAGTTAGAAGGAGATTATGTTGAAAAATAAATTTTTGTTTTGCAAAAGGAAAAACTATGTTTCATTCAAAAAGTCACGGACTTATTGATCCGCCCTCGTACTTATAACTTGTTTCATTTGTATAAGGCTGTGTTGTCCTACTGTCTCTATATTTTTACAACTTGTTACACAAGAATTTTTCTCATTGTGCAACTGTCTTTTTTTTTTGCCTCACTTTGTGACTTTTACACTCTTCATTTGGCGTTTTATCATAATGCAGACTTTAAGCGGGCAAAATGTATGCTTAAGCTTTATTTTATATTTATTTAGTTGCTTTTATTTGTGCCATTCTTTTGATTTATTACGAGGCTTATGCTTTCTACCATTCACATTATTTCTTTCGTCCTTGCGCCTTTTGTAGTCCGCTTATGCCTGTCCGTTCATTTTGTTTTTAAGCTATTTTTTATTTTTTACTTGAAACTGTCACATAAAGATTATTATTTGTTATTTATATAATTGCTTTAAATTTACATAATCTTTTTTGTCGTTAAGAATTACACATGCTCGTTTTTATTTATTTCTTTTTTAATAAACTTTTATTTTATTATGCGTTAATTTAAGTCCTTGTCCATAAATTGTGTGCCAACTTTCTTTCAACCAACGGTCTTCTTGCGCCATCTCTTTTGTTTCGTTAAAATTGGTTTGTATTAAATTTTACTTTAAGAAGCGGCGGCTCATTTCGCTAAATAAATAAAGAAAAATGTATGTTGACATACATCTCAGGCGTATTCACCTGGTATGGGCTCGCCTGGGCTTTGTATATACAATTATTATATTATTATGTAAATTAAGATAATACTATTTATAGATTAAACTTTTAAGCATTTTTTGTTAACATTTGCTTGCCCACCTTTCAATATAAACGTTTTAACTGGAACTACTCCTACCGGCTGCCATTTACTTTACTATTAAAGTGCATGTGAGTTCTATTTGCCAAAGGCTCATGATTGCGGCACTTGTTTAGAAATCAAACTCGAATGTTATGATAACTACTTATATTCCATTAAACGTATGAAAATATTTTTTTTTTTCAATTTTAATATCTCTTAAACGATTTGGAAATAAGAGAAGAAAAAGAATTTAAATGAAATATCCCTTTGGGAGAAAGAATTTTATTTGTCTGTATTCCGGCAAACAGGTGAAATAACAAACCACAATAACAAAAAAAAAATAGCCGAAATGTTGAAAGGATAGATGCCTGATTTCCTCTTCTTTCCCTTTAATAATTTTTTGTTGTGAGTAGTAAGTCTTTCCCACCAAAAGTTATGAATTCATTTTTGCAATTTGGCTTGCGGTGAAAATATATTAACGTATGTTTGTATTCGTAGCTTCAGTAACATAAAGCGAAATCAAATCAGCGTTAGCTGTAAAGGGAACGGAAATTTTCCATAATATAAAAGAATTGAATCTTTTAAATTAGTTATATTGGATCGTGGGGGATTTTTAGTGGTTTTACTTGGGTAAGAAGCAGGTTTGGATATTTTTCAAACTAAAAACACGAAAAAATTTCAAAACTGCTGTTGAAAAAAAAAAAATACTACTTACGGTTGAGCTTGTTTCCCATTCCTGGAACTACTCGCTTAACTCAAGCTCAAAGTGTTCGAAAACGAGTTAAAAAATCTGACATTCAATAAAAATAAAACTTTAAAAAAAGATTCAACTAAATTTTTTAAACAAACATAACCCGCGAAGCAATTAACTTGTCTGCAGAAAACACTAAACGTCTATGGCGGGAATCGAACCCACGATCTCTGCACTGATAGGACAGCATCGCTACCACCCAGCCACAGGGGCATTCTAAAAAAGAGACACTAAAAAGCTAACAAATAGTTAATAAAAAAAAATATCAAATCACCCGATTGCAACCAACTTTGAACCGTCAAATATCCTAAATGGTTTAAAATAATTTTTTTATATTTTTCCTACTAAATTTTCGGGCTTTCAAGGTCCTTTTTCTTCCTCCTCCGTCTTTAAATCGTCGTTATTAAATAATTAAATTTAATAACGACGATTTAAAGAACAATAAACCGGCTGTGATATTTTAGTTTGTAATTTTACATTTTTTAATTATTTTTTAATTTATGAAATTTTGTGTTTGTGATTCGCACCCTTTACACATACAAAACTCTGATATTATTCGAAATGTAAAATTGTTTTTATAATAAGATTATTAAAATTTGCCAGATATTAATAAATAATCCCTGAAGAAGTTGGAAAATACCAACGAAACGTAGGATTTGGAAATGAATTAATAGTCTTTTATTTGGACTTAGGAGGAAGAAAAATGACCTTGAAAGCCCGAAAATTTAGTAGGAAAAATATAAAAAAATTATTTTATACAAATAAAGAAGGTCGCTTTAGTAACAAACAAAAGAAAAAAATTATACAAAAATCCTAAATGGTTATTCGAAACAAAAAATCATGAAGGAAACCTAAAGATGATGTTTAAAATACCTGTCGAATGATACCCATTTCGATATAGTTAGCCGACTTTTAATTTTTTCGTATTTACAAAATGGCGTCTATTGGCCGCCATATTGAATTTTTACTACTGCTATATCTTCCAGGATTAAGGCAAAGCGATTATATAAGTGTCGCAAAAGAACACACATACATACATACATACATAGGTTTGATAAACACAATACCCTTCTTTACGTCGCGCAGTCGGGTAAAAATAATTTAGAGATGGTAAAAATGAGCTTTCATTACAAAAAAGCTTTCAGCAAATTGTAATACGATGCATCAAAACAATTCACATATTCCATTTGCAATAAAACTTGCGTATATAAAGCAGAAATGTACATCAACTGACACCACACACAGTGGACCAAACACAAAGAAAGCTGATGATGAAGGTGTAGTGGCCTTCGAAAACTACTAGTTGTTCCGTTCTACTACGTGTTTGTCAGCATATTTACAATTAACTTTGGTGTTATTTGTTCATTAATAATTTTCGCATGTAATTTGACTTACAAAGTGATACGAACTTTAGCCTGATAAAATCATAAATATAGAAACAAATGAAATTCGAACAATAATAATTAAAATTAACTATAATTCAGACTCAGTTCAATAAAACTTTTTTATAGTGCTAATTTTTTTTTCTTGAAAAAAAAATGCTTGTTGTTCAAAACTACATTCTCTTAGTTCTCTGCAATATAGTTTGCAAATTATATTCGCAGACAGAGTAGCAAAAGTTAAAGTGGTTAAAGCTTTTGTTACACAGAAAAAAGTATTCACCAATTAATGTTTTCAATTAATAATTTAATTGATTCAATTAAATTTTTAATTGTATTAATTAATTTGAGTGGAAAAACTTAATTGATATTATCAAATTGTTTATAGGTGAAAATTTAATTTTTTAATTAATATTACAAATATTTTAATTAATATTACAAACTCATTCATATTACTTTTTTGTGTGTAACTGTTGGCTTAAGAAACGAATTTTGTATGAAAAAACCTGGTTTAAAGAATGCTTTAACCTTATTAATTGCTTATCAATACCGCTGTACAGTGGGACGACTTCATACATTTGTCATATTTTACAATTTTTCGATGCTCAAAATTTTTTATTTTTTTTAATAGTTTTCATAGAAATCTTTCTACAAAAGCTTTAATGAACATTTCATATAACAAAATTTCTTTACAAAACTCCAGCATTCTATTTTTGAAAATGAATGCTTGTAAAATATAAACTTTTTGACACCAAAGTCCCACTGTGCAGTGTTATAGTTTACTTGCATATATGCTCATCAGTTAATGGACATTAAGAAGTATTATTTTTTCTTGCCTATTTTTTGTTTGTTTATTCATTTTCAAATTTAGTAGATGCAAGATTTTTTGATACACTATTAATTAGATATATTTTTGCTTTAAATTTGAATGAAAATATTAAAGATGAAAACGAAAATCTATGAGCATTAACAAGTTCAGCTTTATTTTCTATGATTTCATATCCACTTTATATTCAATATCTATTAGAATTACTTCAAAGATAAGAACGTGCATTTTTTGAATAAAAAATAGTTAATGTACATATTTTGTGGCTCAAAAAAAATGGATATCAAATAAATAATTAACGAAGAGTGTCGTCGTCCTTTTATGCAAATTTTTCTCCTTCCATGCAATAGCCTTTGCCTATCTGACAATATTCATTTTTACATGATGCTTGTTGTTGTTGTTGTTTGTGTTAGTGGCCGCTTGTGGGATGAATAAACGGAAATAAAAGCCAGTTTCTCGTTTTTTGATTTATAATCACTTGTATTTATTAATATTCCCTGTTAATACAGACGACCGACCGTCTGTTCATTATTTTCACTGTTAATACAATCGTTTGAATAGTCAGTCAGTTAGTCGCTGAATTCTGTTATTAATTTTTCTAGTGAAATCAATACAATTCTTTGTGTTGATTCAGTATTATGTAGTTGGAGATAATGGCCTCTGTGGTGGCCAGCGTTGCCGGAACGATGATTTTTTTTTAACAAAATACAATTTTATATTAATTTTACTCAAAAATATGTTTATTATATTTGCTTGACCACTCCAAAAATGCTTATGAACTTGGATGATTAATAACGAACATCAGTAATAGTTTAACATGAACTCTCCATAAAATAGAATACGAGAAATTGTTGTTATTGTAAAACCAATATTAATGCGGCCTTGGCGCATGCAGTTTAAGATTTAAGCTATCTTCTTGAGGATGGCGTTGGCTAAAGGCTCGATCCACGAACACCACGCATTTTTCTGATGTAAGGTAAGGTAAGGCATTTGTGTCTCTTTGTATCAGTTGTTGTAGAAAAAGTTCTAGTGATGAAGACATGGAGAGTGGTCACTAAACTACACCGACTTCAGCGGATGCTAATGCTAATATAACATCAGATCGCCCTCCTTCATTGGTATTGTGTAACAGAATCATTGGAGAAGTAAAATAACCAATAAAATGGCTACTAAACACAGCTTTGAAAAATTTAATACGTCTCATTGACACCAGAGGCGCTGCAACACTGCATTACTAAAAACTTGCAAAAAGGCAGTGATGTAATGGAATAAAGCTTTCATCTATCTCTTCCTACACCACCTATCTGTCTTCTCTATTACTATATCTTTTCTATCATCCTCTCTCACTATCTTCTCTCCAACTCACAGTTTGCACAAAGGGATAATTGTATTGGACCCAAGTGAGCTGGACTCTTAATTTCACCCTTCCTTACCAGCAGCCTGCTAACCTAACCTAAGCTATCTTCTTGATTTTTAGGTTCAGGCTAGTGGACGTTATATGACTTTAATGACATTAGCAGTGCAATACTATTAAACACGTTTGTAAGCTTTTAATTTTCTTAAAAAGCGTATCACACTCCTGCTTTTTACCCAACTTCGTGGCAACGTTGTGGTTGATGTTTCTGCTTTAGTGAGAGTGTATTTGTATTTATAACTATTTATTGTAAGTAATTTGTTTTAAATATGTTTGTACACATTTATATTAATATTTTTTGCAAAACCTCATGATATTCTTTTTTTTTTGTCCTGATTATTATGGCAAGATTATTTATAAATTTTATCATTTTTTTTATATTACGGAGAAAATATTGTTTATGCTATTTCAATTATTTGCGTTTGTTCTTTTGCTGGTGAGCACTTTACATGAGTTTTTTATTAACAATTATAGCCATAATTGATGAAAGCATTTTGTGAAAATACTTGGCGTTTACACGTGCAAATGCGAGTTTGAAAGACTCAACACATTCAAAGTTATTTAATAACACAATAACACTTGCGCAACTTGCAACCAATGAAGCTTCACACACGCAAGCAATTGTTCTGGCATAACATAAAAGCTTGTTGGTGAGAGAGACGAAGAGAGTGGGGTTTTGTTGGCGTAAAGTTTAGGATTTTCGTGAAACTAATTTAACTGCCCTGGTTTGATTAATTCTGAGATGACCTAGTGTCAGCTGTTGTTAAGAAAACATTTTAAATAGAGAAACATTTCAAAAAGATTCCTTTTCAGAATATCAGACTATTATTTTGCTGCTGCCCGCAGGCTTTTCAACTTATAACAATTATTAATATACTCGTAAACATATATTATATTAACACTGCTGCACATACGAGTAGTTTGCAATTAATCAACATCATTTTGAATTTGTATTTTGCTCTCTTAGGCCGTCTGTGTTGAAGTGTGTAAGTATGAAGATGCAAAGCAAAATATAAATTAAAACTTCTTTACATGTCCTTTATAATTTTAGCCTTTAGCATGTTGAAAAATTAACTTCTTCGATGTCAATAATATTTGTTGTTCTCTTTGCCAATATTTTGTGATTGACTCACGCACACGAAATTGATTAAACAAATTAAAAGAAATGAAATTACAAGTGGTTTCATTAAGATATCGCTTCAATAATAAAGAAATAAAATATAAAATAAAAAGAAATATTGCCACAAGTAAAATGCGCCAACAAGTAGATCGGCAGATGTCTTAATAAAAAAATTTCAACGCAGAAATAAATAAAAATTCAATTTTACACTTAAAGATAATCCCCGTTACAGTGATTGGAGTGTTTTGATCTGAAATACGGGCATAGATTAAAGAACACTGTTGTAATATTTGTTCTTGTTGTCTAGAATTAAAATGTTGTGGTCGAAGTCGAAATGCGCCAAGCACGATCAGCCATAATATATCGATTACGTTTCGGTTATTTTTTTTAAGAAATTCAGGGTTATTAAAACATGTAAATAAGTTATCAAAATGTGTTTGAGAAAAAACTTTAAACACTAAAGGAGAAACTTGACAGATCTGGTGCTTTCGGTTCGCATGACCATAAATTACAATAATATTTACTTTATCCTCTGGGTCTATTTAGTGAGTCCAAGTCGTTTAAGCGGAAAAGTGTTAATTATTTTCTCTACTGTCATGTTTCACGCGTCACTTTGCATTGTCGCTATGGTGTTAGTAACAGCTCAAATATTTACATATACAAGCCAGCTGATCTGAGTTTATTTTTTATGGCCGTTTTTTGAAAAACTTTTTTTCGCTGACTATTTATTTTTGCATGAGTGTGTTGTAGCTTTATAATAATTATAAACGTAAAAGTATGCAGGAGCACATATCAACGAGACTTTGTGCTTTACAACCGAATTATTTTTAAAGATTTCAACTTAAATATGATTTTATTTTGCAGAGTAATATGCTTATTTTCTTAATTAATTATTTTCAACTGCAGCGTACGTGAAGATTTATGCAAATAGTTGTTGTTTGTAGTGAAAGGTTATGCTTATTATCATGCAAAGAAAATACATAAGAAAAGGGCAACAATATTGCAGCTGCTTTGCTTTAAAGCAAAATTAAAAATAAAAAAAAGAACAAACATAAAAAACATATAGATGCTTTAATTGAGAATTTTTATAATTTTGGCTTTTAGTTTAGTACAGAATATATAACAATGGCAAGACAAAATTCAGGTCTAACTACACCAACAACAAACATCAATTCTAAAAGCGCTTTGTATAAAAAAAACAAATATTACTGTTTTTTAAATGGTTTACAAAATATATTTCTATAAGAAATTATTTAAAAAAAATTGCTTAAAATATATATATATATATATTGAAATTTAGTTGCTGGTGGTTAAGCATTGTCTATATATTTCATTGGTGCTTAGCCAAATTATCAGTAGACTTCAACCACATTTTGAACGGTCACAAACCTCCGGTTGAAGTCTACTGATGATTGGGCTAAGCACCAATGAAATATATAGACAATGCTTAACCACCAGCAACTAAATTTCAAAAATTTCAAAAAGCAAATAAATTTCAATTAAAATAAACTTATGACAATATGTAATAATAAATTTCTTGAATATATATATATATATATATATATTATAAATAAGGCTTTAAGTGTATTTACTTTTATTAAAAACTTAATTTCCAAGAATTTGCTCACATATGCGATATTAAATTCAAGTGTGTGTATGTTCATAATCTTACCACTTCCGCTCAAGAGCATGTTTCCGTTGTCGCCTTTTCTTTATAAAAAGTAAAAAGCAGGAAGCCACATTCTTTTAATTACGAATAATTCAACCTCTTCATGCGTCACAGATACACTCCAGAACATTTTGATATTACAAAGCTGCAGGCATCGCACTAGCAAGTGGAAAACTAGTTAATTTTTCCATAATACTTCATTTCTTAATATAAGTACAAAGGAATACCACTTCAGTGTAGCTACAGCTATGGGCAAGATTAATCGTGGCATTTGCATTATCTACTTTGTTGCAATTTAGTGTTTGTTGTGTTTATTAAACGTTTGCCTTTTGCGTTGCTTTTACCCGCATCACCTGCTCGTTTTGCCAGCACAAGATTGGAAAATTAATAAATTACCGTGTAGCATGGATTTCCGTCAAAAATTTATTATTTTAAGGTGGCATGGATACGGATAAATATGTATTAAGTCCTTGTTTAAACTGAACGTACTCGTCAACAGAGGCATGTGTATATATGCACACACTCTTGCTTATTTATACATTTTCAAACGCCCACACACGCTTTTGCCAATTGGCGATTCAAATGCAAATTTATTTGCACATGCCGACGTACGTTGGAATATACAACTTTACCACACTCGCACACCCACAGATGCACATTTTAATCGCCAAATTCATATGGTTTATAGATATTTTAATGATTATACGAGTATGTAACGGAATCGTTATACAAATGAAAAGATGTGTTTGGGAATGCTGTTGTTGTAGACGATGAAATGATAATAAGACTGCAGCCAATTCTATATGCGATTGGTGCATCTTAATAAATGTTTGCATTTTAACTTATCTTACTAACACACTCATTTGCATCAATGAGTGAACAGACACTACGGGCAGTTCATGGCAACACAACAAGAAAATATACTTTTACTTCATATGAGAAAGATACAATACGCAGAATTCGTGTAATTTTGTAATTCTCAATCATTTTTGGGAATTTATTTTATATAAAAAGAAATTTTTTTTTAGCTTTTTGAAGAAATTTGGATCATGAAGAGTAAAATAAGTATGATTAGTCACTAGATGTTTGTAATAGATTTAGATTCACACGAGCAGACTGGTATTCATCAAACAGGGATCTCACAAATCTATTTACTTGTTTGTAGGTAGCAAGCAGCCACATAAACCCGCCAACCAACTCAAGCAGCAACTCAAGGCTTAACCAGCAACAAACTTAAATTCTTGATTTGCAATATTTTAAAGCAATATGTTCTTTTTTTTATCCATGAAGTACCCAGTCCTAGATTGTTGCTCTCCCTACTCGTTGTAATGTTAGGTTCGGAAGTGCAGTGCTATAACGCAGCTCCACTCGGAAACTCAGTTGGGTCCATTAAAAATGTTGTACACTCGTATCGTTGGTTTCAAGTAGATAGGCCCTAGCTCAAATAATTGCAACTTTAAAGGAGAAAGAAACTGTAATTTTCAGTATGTAACTTTTTTTGTACAACCGCTTGTGAAAGCGTTATTTTTTGCACTATTGCAATAAATTTTTGTGACGATTTGTATAGAAGGTGTGTTCAAAAAGTATCGCGAATTTTGAAATTTCGCGGGCTAAGTATATTCGAATTTAGATTTTTTTGTGGCGTTAAGTTATGCCGACAATTTCAGCCATTTTGAATGTTCAGTCATGGCTTTTTTAGTTTAAGCGATTTTTTCGGTTTTTGGCGATTTTCTTCGTTTGTTTGTGAACTTTTTACTTTTAGTGATTTTTGTGTATTTTAGCGATTTAGTTTACATTTGCTGATATTTTTCATTTAAGCGGTTTTTAATTTTGTCAATTTTTCGCTTCGTCTTCTTTCTAATTTTTGAGATTTAGCGCTTTTGAAAATTTCAAAAGTTTGCGTTTTACGGTTTCCAAGAAAGTTGTCAAAATTACATTAACTGATAGAATACCCTTTAAGTTTTATTTTTTTTAATTTCAGTGTTGATTGCTAAAGTCTGCATAAAAATACACTAACTTTGAAATAAAAACTGCCAATAGAGTTTCAGAGACAAATATTTTTACAAAAATCGATTATTTACGATAGAAAATAAGCGATATTGACAAAAAGAAAATTAATTCGAATATAATGTCACTTAAACGTTTTAGCAGTTATGGCACAATATAGTTGTCTGTATATTACCTTACGATTTTCACATTTTTCGTTGCTCGCTTTAGAACACTCTTTTATTTTTAAATGTCATATACTTGTTGTTGCAGCGGCCAAAGTCTTACATATATTGTGAAATTTTCCGGTCAGTAGCTCTTACGGTTCTCGAGAAAACAGTCTGTTACAGATAGGCAGACAGACAAACATACGGACATCGTAGCGCAAACAAAAGTAATAGTTTAATAAGTACAATTAAAAAAACAGGATTAAATGATAATTTTTCTATCTCCCACTCTAATTTTCCTTCTTCTGTGCGACATTGATAATAAATAATAATTAAAATCCTTCCAGGCTTTTGATCAATGTTTTCACAAAGCAAATAAGGCAAAGTAAATGATATATTTACTTTGCCTTATTTAATAATCAGCCATCAAATTAAAATATCATAATTTTTTCATCAATCACTGAAGAAAAAGCACACGAGCACACGTGTAGGAAAAAAGCACGACTGTACGCATACAACTATGTGCTTGATGATTTTATTTAATCGTCTGCTGATCACTTTAAACCAAAATTAGGCAAACGCATACATATATAATATAAAAGAGAGTAAAATACATGTATGAATGTACGTGAAAATAAGAGCATAACGAAGTGCTCGCGGTCGAGCCTTTTTGAGCATAACTATTAATTTGTCTTTTCCATCTTCATTTACTCATGTTCTTTTAAGTTTGAAGTTGTGACTCTCTACCTAAACACCTTCAACTTGTTTATCGTTCTGATCATCACATTGATTAATTCCACATATTCTATGTACCATCGGTGCGGACATGTACGGACATTGTATAGTGGTTTTTATTGCTTTTATTAGCTCGCACGATTTACAGTACTTCAAACTGAGTGTTGCCAATTGAACATATTTTTAACGCGTACCCAAGATTTTTGTAATATTTATTATAGTGCGTGGTGGCAAAGCAAATCCATCATTCCCCAATATGATTTTTTTTCTTGAATAATATAAAGTCAGTTTTAAGTTCTATCTTATAATTTTTTTAAATTTCTTGTTGGATATTAATGCCCTAATTCAGTAAGAAGATTTAAGACGTTTTTGTTCTTGTTTTTGAATTCTCTAATACATTTTCTTCAAAAATGGTTGTTGTCTTTGATAATGCAAAATAAAAATATTATTGCCATGTTTTTAAAACATAAAAATTAAATTAAAGAATTATGCAATAGTTTGAAAAATATTTGAAAAAATATGTGTTAGATATAATGTTTGGAACAAAATCATACAGCAAATACACGAACCTTCTAGCATGGACAATAAATAATAATTGTTTTAAAGAATCACAAATGCTTCTTTTTTTCGTCCATAGACAAGACGATTAGGGCATAACAAAGTGGTGTCTGTTGAAAAATTGCTTAAACATACTTTTGTTAGGCACTGTATGAATATACATTAATTAATTATTATGCCTGTGGTTGCATTTTTGTACGTGTCGGTACAGAGTTGTAGACAAGAATGTGTACTGGTTTTACTCAATATCCTTACATATTTTTTTATACAAGTATATACGAGTACATACACTTGTACAATGAACATACAATATGTACCCCCCAAACCAAATGTTTCGATTTTTCTGAAGTCAGACTTGTCGTACTGAATTCGTTAAGACGTTTCGGTAGTTGGTCTAAACTCAGACTTTTCGTAACGAATTCGTTAAGACACTTCGGTAGTTTGTCTGAAAAACTTTTTTAGTAAACATTTTCTTAATCATTAAAACTTTGATTTATAAGTTTTGTTTTGAATAAATGTATTAAATAAAAAATGAATTTTAAATGTTTATTAGTTGAACTATAGTGAATTTTAATCAGAAATAATTTCTTAGTCGGGCTTAAGTTCAAGAAACTCACATTAATTAATAAAAAATATTTCATTCAATAAGAATTGAAACTACTGAACTTAAGCCCGACTAAGCAATTATTTCTGATTAAAATTCACTATAGTTCAACTAAACATTTAAAATTGTTTCACTTAAATCATCATGGGCACGTGACAAAAATATATGTTCACTTGGCAATCACTGTTTCACATACTGGAAAGTAAAATCAACTGTAGAAAGCAAAAACAATGTAAACATAATATCCACTACAATAATACTTACAGGTATGTACCGACGGTACATCGAATAAGTAAAAATAATTAATTTGATGATCGTAAAAGATAAGCAAGAATAGTTAAACATACTTAGGTAGAGTGACATGGACTTCGTGCTAACAGAAAATGAATAGTGATACTTACAAATGTGTTTGCCAAAGATAAATCAATAATTGTATACACAATATTTCTCATATTCCATTTCATTAAAAATTTGCGTTAAATAGCTGATGTTAATAACAATCTCTACCCCAGTAGATAGACTTGGGTGCTGATGACGTGCGTTGCTGCACAGAAAAATATCGGTATTTCCCCCAGCTTATAGTCTAATTTAATTTTTCTTCTCTTCTTTAGAAACTCACATTAATTAATAAAAAATATTTCATTCAATAAGAATTGAAATTACTGAACTTAAGCCCGACTAAGAAATTATTTCTGATAAAAAAAGAATTGTAAAAAAATATAAAAAAATGTAAATATGCAATAAATATGAATGTTTATGCAAATTATTTCGACAAAAGCAGCAACATAAGGGTGAAGCGGTACTGTATACTGTATACACAAAAAGAAATCGCATGTCGTCGCGAATTCGTACCGACATATCGTATCGATTTCTTACCGACATGTCGTTACGATTGCATAACTACATATCGTTGGGAAGTCGTGTCAACCATTTCATACAAAAATCGTTACGATTTTCGGTAATATTCTTTACGAATTCGAAGAATTTGGTTTGGTGGGTACATTTATATTTTTCCATGTACGAGTATATTGTTTTAATCCATAAATTTTTATTTATTTCCTATACTACACTGTACACACTCATACACTTAAATAAGCACTAACACATGTCAGTGTTGTGGGTATTTATGTTGGTAAATCAATTATATTTCACTTTCATATAATTTATCAAATAATAATAAAGTTTTTATATAAATATGAGTATGTGTGTGTATTTTAGTGGCAAACACATTTACGGGTGCCATTTAATAAAAAATTCCATAAAGGATTAATACAATTTAGTAAAAGGCTTTCAGTTATGAAATGTGGATGTTTTATGGAGGCATTTTAACAGAAGGCGGTAGTTGCAGAATTTCGGATACCCTAAGAAACAAATGGCAGTAAACGGAACTGTAGTTGAATATACAAACAATTCTTTTGTTTTGAAATTTGTATGGATGGCAGAAATATGTTTCGAAACGAATTTTCGTTATATTTCATACAAAATTTGAAATGTTTAAAAATGAAATTTTTACAAAATCTGCTTATTAATCAAAATAACTCTCATACTATTTTTTTTAAGTTTTCCTAGAAAACTGAAACTTACATTAACTTGCCGCACAGACAGTGAATCAAAGACAGCAGTCTTTCAAAACAATCAGCCAGAATTTCAGTTGAGATTTCACAATTTTGTTTTTCTGCTATTATAAATAAAAAGAAAAAAAAAGAGAAAAAACTCTATAATTTTATCAAACAATTTTGAAGACAGTGTTTGCACAAGAACATACAAAAATAAATGTGGCAGGGAAAGTTAAAAGGCAACTAATCAATTTTCACTTTTTTGGTGATTCTTATAGTAGACGTGTAAATTGCAACTTTCTGACTGCATTCGTTTTGTCACAAATTAGTTTTAAAATATACTTTTGATAAAAAAATTTAAAAAAAGAAAAAAACTTCCTTCTTATCACTCTGTTTTTTTGCATCTACATATGTTTATCACTTCTTACTGCTTTCTTTTTTTTTTAATTTTAAAACACTTCGAAATCACAATAGAACTGATAAATGGATAAAAAAAAACACTAAACTGTTACGGCCTTATGTATAATCAAAAACTGGCATGAAGTTAGCATAAGGTCCAAAATTGAACTACGTGTTGACGAGATCCTCTATACAATTTGACATTAAAAATCGCAGCATAATGTAGTTTTAACACACGATTACATCCTATCATGATTTTTAATGTAAAATTGTATGGCAAAACACATTAAGACCGTGTTCAATTTTGCCACTTATGCTAACTTCATGCCAATTTTTGATTATACATAGGGCCGTTAATCAGTAATTTCGAAACACCAGAGTAATTAGCTTGAAGCAAATCCGTTCAATTATCAATGAAAATTTCGACTTTTTGAATTTTGAAAGCCAGGAAGCTAATTACGGCATTCGATACGAATCGTAATTTAAAAATATTTCCATATAAACTCTATTGAAATATTTTTAAATCACGAGTTGTATCGAACGCCATAATTTGACCCCTGACTTTAGATTCGTAATCAGCGACGCTGAAAACCCCTGAGTGACGTGTTTCAAGCAAATCCAATAATATGACAAAAATAGTCTGCCATATTGGATCGGCCATTTCAAATTTTCAAAATCGAATTTGAAGCAATTAAAGCGTCCAGGCGCATCAAAATCATTTTGTTACTTCGTTTCGCTTCAATACTTTGTTTTATAAGCGTAACTTTCCGTGTCACATATTTTTTTTTAAATTAAATTAAAAATAAATCTCTCCAGATTTCGACGTTCTCAGGTCAAGAGAATATATTGTAACTATTTCACGATAATGTCTGTATGAATCTACAAATATTTGAATGTGTGTGTGTGTATGTTTCCATACATTGAGAGAAAAAAGACGTTGCAAAATCAACAACGCCTGTGGACAATTTAGCACCCTACGCAGTCACTTTTTTTTAAACAACTTTAGTTGACAACTTTTACAAGAACGTGTACATTCCAATCATTACCACGCAAACAAATATCTTGAAAAGTTTTTTCCGCTAGAAATAAATTACTTGAGAATATTCATGACTGGCGCGAGCATATTGTTCTGTTTTTTTTTAGCGTTTGATGAAACATTTACAAACTTCCTTGTTATAGTACATTCATACATTATTGATCCTTATGTCAAATGAATTAGACTTCCTTATCCATGTAAACTTTAGCCTAATTTAATTAAATAAAAAAATATATGTATGTGCATATATATTATCTCGTTTTATGCATCATAGACCACAAAGACCATTTGTAGTTCAACCCTTTAACGAATGTGGAGTTAGCTGTTGTTGAAACAACATTTGTTGATTTATCACAATGATATTATCAAATATGTCCGTTATTATGTTTTTGTATGTACATATATTTTTCATGTTTTTATTTTTCATATTTATGTACATTCACACAACTTATTTTCATTGTTGATTGATTAAAAATTGTTCACATACTTCGTGTTCATAAATAAGTTGCCTCCTCGTTTTACATTTCAATTTATTAAACAATTTAATTAAACCACTATATAACTGTTAAAAAGATAAACGGAAATATATTTTGTAAGCAAAACGTGGAATGTGTGGCGTAGTTCAGTGACTCAATAAACAATATAAGACAATGAACAAAAAATAAAAATAAATAAATAAACAAATAAACAGAAATTTAAATGAAAGGTTAAATTAATTAAATTAAGGACGATTTAATATTTTTAATGTAATGCTTTAGTAATTATTGAAAATGACTTGTTCGAGGCAGATCTATTCGTTTATTTTACTAGAACAACCGTTCACAATCAAAGAATATTTTAAATAGCAGCACCATGCAAAAATTCTTTGTCATTCCTAGAATGGCGGTAAACCAAAATAATTTTTGTATGTTAGCATTAGATTTAATGCACAAAGGCTTGCAGTTTTTAATTTATTTATGAAAAACTAAAGTAAAAAAAAAGCAAAACAAAAGAGAGAATCTTAACTTTCTTTGCAAAGTTGCATGAACTGAGGTCTTGGTTTTTGAAAAGTTGCATTAACAGAGTCACCAATGTTAAGAATTTGGGTGTTGCGTGAATACCGAGGTGTTGCGCATATCGAGGGTTGCGTAAACCGAATCTGCATCATATTAAAAAAAAAATTTTTTCCATCAAAAATTATTTGCTGCTGTATAAGAGAACATAACAAAAAATTATGTGTGTTTAGTTCAGCTTGTCTTACATACATACATAGATATCTATGCCAACTTGTCAGTAGATCTTCAAGCGCATTTGAAGAAAGTCTAAAAACCTCCGATGTTTATATCAAACCTTACCGCAAAAAATAAGAGAATTACAAAAATATTAACATAGCAGGATAAGAATTTTTTTCAAAAACAGAGCAACCAATATTATTATATATTTTATTATTGTCTTATTACTTTACTTTTTTGGCACCTTTATACAATTCCAAAATAAGTCTCGTATACAAATTTCATATCTCATTTTCGCTTTGATTGACAACCCAAGTTTATTCAATTGTAATAATCATGAAAAAGAATAAACAACTTAAAATTAACTATGCAGTAAAAATTTCAATAAATATATTTAGTGAAGGTGTGTTAGTCCCCACTTATTAATCAGCATTAATCTATATGCAGTTATAAATCTTATTGATGCAATTTTAAGTCCTTGACATTACGGCAACCAGCCAGGATAATTGTTATTTTAAATCCACATACCACATGTAGTACTCATATTATTATGGTATTAATACGCTCTTTAAGCAACAAAAGAGTACGAGCGAGGCTTTAAAATTTACAATAAACGAACAACAACACAACTAACTGCCGTAATAATAAATCAATGTGTTAATCTGTGGCCAATCTATGGGGGACATAATTATTAATTATATAATTTGCACAAAAGCTCTATATACTTTGATTTTCGTACACTATGCACAAACCAATAAAAATATTTCAATCAATTTGTGTGGCCGTTGGTAGATTTTCAAACATTTGTTGTTCTTATACAAAACAATTTTCATGAATTTGCGTTATCAACAACAAAGACAGCAGATGCAGCACGGGCTGCCATTTTTACAGTCTTATGTACTCGTGCGTGTGTTTGTATGTATGTATGTGCTTGAGTGTCGAAATGAAATTGTAATAATTTGGATTTTAATTATTAAACATGTAAATTGTAATTTAGGATTTGTCCAATATCGAATATTAAGAATTTTGCACTTACTGAGGGAGGCAAAAGAAATGATATAGTGAGTAGCTTTTCACTCACCATCTGCAAATAAAAATTAAGTGCTATATATTATGCATGTGACTAAATATATTATGATAGCCGGCTTTTGCATACGAAAAGTATACTCAGCAAAGTCTAGAGTTTGTGAGAGAAAAGGAAAAAGAGCTCCCATTCTCATTCCAAAAGAAATCATGAAAGATGCTCTTATTTATGCAAATGGCGGCCAATGTCAAATCAGTTTTGACATTTGTGAACTAGACAGATGTAGAATACAAGTGAACAAGAAGCCACGGAGCGATACACTCCCCAAGAACGCGGAATAATCGTGTCGTGGCGTTCCCGAGTCGCCTCATCTCTCGCTTTGACTATTTACACTGGCCCGCAAGATCGCCCGATTTAACCGTTTCAGACTTTTTTTGTTTGGTTTTTTGGAGTCCCGTGTTTACGTGAACAGGCCCGAGACAGTGGAAGCCCTCAAGAACAACATTCGACACGAATGCGAGAATCTGTCGCCTGAGGTTCTTGCCGAAGTGATGAAAAATTACATAAAACGAGCAATCAATTGTGACGGCGCCCATTTGGCCGATATCATCTTCTCGACTTGACCAATAAAATTCTAAAGGTTCAAATAAACATAATCAACAAACAGAATCGAAGTTTTTCATTTGCATAGAAAAATAATGAGAGCCAAACAACATCGGATGATTTATTTTGACCCACCTGTTATAATGGCATTAGCAGGCCTTTGAAAAGAACAACAAATTTCGATGATATCTCGCACACGATGAGATCTCACAGAAATAATGTTTAATCATTATCGAATATAGAAATAAAATGGCAAGATTGGTCTTTATAACCATAACAATAACAAAGACAGTTCTTAGCAGTCAGTTACTCTGTCAGCTGTCAAAATATCATGTTCCAATTGCAAAGCGTTGGAAAGTGAGATTTGTATGGGAATGAGAACTTTTGACAGCTAAAAAACGCTAGCCGTTTTTATTTAACTATGGCTGTGAGCAGCACATTTTATGTTCGCATGCGTTTGATCATGAAAACAAATATTAAAACCAATAGTAATCAGTCGAAATGATTCGGAGAGTAGAGCATTTGTCCTTAAAATTTTCACGTAATTAATATAAAAATTCTAAAGTTCTAAATTCTTTCGTTTCAAATTACAGAGTAGACCCCCTGAAAATTCTAGGGTTAATATTCCAGTTGAAGAGTGAAAAGATGAGATGTGACAAAATATAAAAAGAAACATGTAAAAATATAAGTTTATTTTAAGAAAGTTATAAGGCTGAAACATTTCGAAAACTTTATACCCTTCTACCATTAAGTTTTCTATGCAACATGAAAAATCTTTCATAATTGTTAAAGTATGCATATGCAAATTGATGCTCAAGTCAATTGGAAAATAAAGTTTCTTACTTGTGATTCACGCCCATCTCTAATTCGTATATGTTTGTTTCCATCATTAATAATTTCGAAAATCTTATCACTATCGTCATGCAATAATATTTACACACATGCGACTTGTGTAAAATACACTTTCATTAATATTTTACACAATAGCTGACAATTATTACGAGTTGTTCTATCTGTCAGACTTAAATCTCTGCTGTGCTGTGAAAACACACATAAACACACTCACACACAAGCACGCACACATGCACACACAAACAAACATACTCACAATGGCAGACACAAATAGACTTACACAAATAAGCAAATATTGTCTGCCTGCCACACAATCAAAGCCATCAGCTTTTCACAACAAATGAATTTCACTCACTTTTATCACCTTAATTATTTTGCAAAAGGAATTGCAGAGTGAGTGAGAAAATCTGTATATGCAGAATATATTAAATGTTGTTATATACTAATATACGTATAAAGATTCTTACAAAATGAACATTGTAAGGAATTTTTTCTGGAAGTGCTGACGAGTAAAATTATTAGAAAACAATAACACTGTCACAAATATTTGCAACGTAAGCCTAATTAAATCATTACTTAAGCCCAATTTTGCTTTCTCCATTAAATGTCATTTAGGTAATTGCCACTTAAATTTAAGATGCGCTTAAAATTCAGTTTCAGTTTACGTTGAAAGTACGGCAGCACTACAAAAATTCCAAATATTAAGGAAAGCTTTCAAAACAACAGCTGTTTAATATAAATAAAAAAAAGTTGGGTTATCAATTTTCAGAAAATTTAAATCGCATAAAAAGGCATTTTATGAAACAAAAAGAGAATCAGAAAGCATTTTTCTACTTATTTGTGTCATAATATGAAACTATATATTGTATAACATTACAATACTCGTATATAGTTTCATATCTGCCTAATTCATAAAAAAATATTTATGTTTCATAAAAGGTTTATTAAACAAAATTTCTATGGAAATTTTTTTAATAAAAATTTTATTAAACCAAAATATTTTCTATGAACAAGGCTCTATATGTTTATGAAAATTAAACGAAATTATTTTTAATGCCACCGCTTGATGTATATGTATTTACATACACACAACAACATATGGTATGCTCGTAAAATTTAAATAGAATTTAAATTCACAAGGTTTGGCATTTAAGTTCGTTTAAATGTCTCTCAACTTTGTACTGAAAAATTCGGTACTTAAATGGTATTTAAAGATAAATGACACTTAATTGAGAAGTCAATTATTGGTCTTAATATTATATTTTTGAATGTCTGTCCTTTCACTCTCCGAATGAAAAATAATTTGGTGCGCTTGTTACGCTTTATTTTTTAAATTGTTAATAGATTGTGATAAAATTCAAATCACATGGGATGTTTGTTTTTGGTCCTACACAAGGGGGCCAGGGTCCATATCTGCCCTCCAAAATTATCCGACCGATCTTGTTGAAAATAAATGTCATCCTCGTCAATACCTTCCCATTTCAACTGCACAAAATCGTTTGTGGAGTGCTCAATTCCAGGCATCGACAAACCTCAGCACTATGGGCTATAATAGAGCAATTTTCTAACTTTATCTAGAGCCACGTGCATGAGTTTGGCTTTGCTCATCACTAGCTTGTTACAACAGCTCAAATTTTAACATCAATTTTACAATTGCTGACCGAAGAGGTGCTTTAAGACTTAAATGAATAGTCTTAGATATTTTTGATTTAATTAGGCTCAACTTCATATCGCTCTGTAAGCCAAATTACATGTCATAATTTTTAAGGAACAAATAACACCAAACTTAATTGTTAATATTCTGGCAAATACTAGCAAAACGGAACAACTAGCTATTTTCGCAGGCCGCAATGCCTTCATCATCAGTGTGCTTTGTATTTGGTTCACTGTGTGTAAATTTCTGCTTTATATACTCAGCTTTTCAGTGCAAATGGAATATGTGAATTGTTTTGATTCATTAAATTACAATTTGCTGAAGATTTTTTTGTAATGCGAGTTCAATTGCAACAACTCTAAATTTATAACAGTCCTGCCATTGTCGTTTGCTCTTTACTAATTATGCACTTGTCACTTAATTTGCTTATTTTTGCTTAAATTTTAATGAAAAAGCTTCAGTGTGAAATCAGAATTTTGAAATAATAAATAAGATATTTTTTCCAGAAAAACAAAAATCAAAACAAAATGAAATATTAAAATAATAAAAGTAAAATAATACTAAAAATTATTTCGAAACTCAACTACGTGAAGCATTGCGATTTCGCTTTAATTGTGTGGCAATAAGAAAAAAAGGCTTAAATCAAATTTTACTGTTTTATAAGTTTTAAACTTTTAAGCCGATTTCCGGAAATTTATTTCTTTTATAGTTGGCAACTTCGGGCACACTATAAATAATACTTTAAATTTGAAATATACCAAAGTATAAGCTGAATTAAGCTCTTATTCCATATGGAACTATAAGTCGAAAAAAGGATAAGCAGCAGTTTATTACGCTGTTACTTCCTAAAAAATCTCACAAACTAATTAAGACTATTCCCAGGGGTATTTTGGAGTATGAATATTACAGCAAAGCCATTAACTCAAAATTAGCTTATCTCGGCTTGGACCCTTTTTTCTTTTTGCCACAGTATTAACTGCATATTCCTCACTTGGTTTTAACAGTTTTCTGGGGTCATTATTGTGTAGACTCAGAAGTGAATTGTGTATGATACAAATGTATGATGTTTGCAGTAATTTTCATTCATATTCTTAATTATATTGAGTGTATAAGTTTTAATGTATGTACACCTGTACGTACAAGTATGTATGTATGTATGTTTATTCATATATACTTATATATGTAGCTGTGCTTTTTCGGGAAACACCACAAAAATAATTTATGTGGCTGGAAAATTGGGTACCAAATAGACAGGGTGTGAACGTGCAGCGTGTAATACATTTCATTCTTTCATTTAGCTATTGCTGCCTGCCATCAGTTTCATTTAGACAATTTGCCACAAACGAACAAACAAACAAACAACATTTAAGTATTATAGTTTACAACTTAGAGCCCAGTTACACCTATTTCAATGCTGCTAAAAGCGTATTTATTGTAAAGTGCGACAGTATTTAAATTGACAAATGATTGTTGGCTAAAATTGTTCATTATTTGAATAAAAGTGCTCATGGAAATAAATTTACCATATTATGAATCTTAAAATTAAGACTCAACTAAAGCTTTTAAGTATGTATGAGAATTTAAAATTTTAAATTGCAATGCATTTTATTAATGCGCAGCACAAAAAAAAGCTTTTGTGTTTGTGCTTTTAGTATGTTCACTTTGTATTCTACTCCATATTAACTTATTTCAACTTGCGAGCGAGTATTAAATGAGATTCTAAAGATTTTATAGAATTAGTTTAATAGACCCAAGTGCTTTTAACACGAACAGGCGCACACACTCACCCAAACATTACATATGTTTCACATAAACTCTACTACAATTACTTATCAACTTACTGAGCCAACCGGCACACGTACACCCACACACATTCTTACATACCAGTGATCTGAAATGAGTAGTGAAAAAGTGAGTAGAGTTGAATCATAACTTACAATTTCTTGTACTTATGCGCATTCATACTTATTGCAATGTTGTCCAACTTCATATTCACCCGCAAGTTTGAAGTTCTCATCGAACTCATACTTAGCAACATTTATGACGTTATTGATTTCGACTCTCCTTAACACAATGTTTATAGACGATGCCAAATAAGTATGATATGGCAAGGCGAACTTCGCATACGAACCTTAAAATACTCGTTATGAGATTATGTGTTTGCTCAATATGAGGTTACAAATGTACACTTTATACTGTTGTAGTTGTAGTTGTACCATATGGATGAGTTGAGTGAGTTGAATCAATGTAAGTAGTAGAAGTATTTTTCTGAAATTATAAATCAAACTGAGGTGATTTATGAGTGTGAGTGAGTGTGATATGAGTATGATGTCGACGTCGTATTCATATTTATTGCAACCTGTACTTATAAATCAATCTTATCGTGAGTGTGCGTAAATCAGAGTTGTTGAGTTTACATGATGTCAACTCATTTAGATTTAAAATTTCATGAGTCAGTATGAATAGCGATAAAACGATGCATTACCGATCACTGATACATACTTATGGACATATGTATATAAATGCTTGCATACATACGTACTCGCAAAGTGTAAGAGCTTTATTTGTATGATATTAAAAGTGTGTGTGTATGCGTTTATGCGTGTGTGTGTGTGTATATTTCTTACATGCATCCGCCTTTTTGTTAGCAAAAATTTTATGTAATGCAATTATTTATATGGCTGTCTGTCTGCGTGAGTGTGTGCACAAAACTTAAAAAAGAAAACAATCAAGTGTTAAAGAAAAGATTTTAAATCGGTGTTGCATTAAAGCCCATGAGAGGAAGAGTACCCTATATCGTCAATACAGCCATATTAGTGCTTCTATTTCCATGCTCTTGAGTTGTCTATCAGGGAATGGCAATGAATTCAAAAAAAAAAAAAATTACAAATACAAATAAGTTAAGTTAAGTAACTAATCATAATTTTAGCGCAAACAATTCATACGCTTACATATGTATTTGCTCCCAGGCAAATATGGCTATAGCCGTTTAGAACATACAAGCGCATCACTACTTTGTTTATGCAAAAAATTAAAATACGCTAAAACTAAAAAAATCATGCATACTTACATTACAGTCTGAGTATGTTTATACTCATGCTATGGATATTAAATCGGACTAAAAATATATATGCATGATACTCAGGATATTTATTCATCATTCGCTACCGCAAACATACATACATTTGTGAAATGAAAAATTAGTGAATATGTGTGTGGCTGTTTTTAAATATGTTTTATGTAAACATAAATAAAATAGCCCTGTATATACGCATGTGTAGCCAATTAATAGTCAGAGTATTTTTATTCGCATTCATATGATTGTAGCGTTCATATATGCAGCACTACCGCAAAGTTGTCACACGATCAAAAGATCAATAGTTATTGAAACAATTTTGAATGATCATACCCATGATCATAAAAAATTTAAATAACTGAGCCATGTCAGGTGCTGATGGCTTCCATAATTTATCTCACTTTTAATCTCAAAGCGGCCAACGCCATATTGTGAATCTGTTGAACTGTTTTGGTTGTAGAGATCCCAATTAGGAGTTCACAACATTCAATATCTCAATATATCAGTGCTTCTACGGCTCCAATGAAATTCTGTAAACCAGTTTTTTACAATTAAAATTTATGGTGAAGATTTCCCATAGTATACTCGTATATTAAGCTTAGCCCTGGTTTAGGTTATGTCATGTTAGCAGGTTACTGGTGCAAGATGAAAGTTAAGGGTTTAGCTCACTTGGGTCCAATACGATTATGCCCTTTTGTTGTTGCAACTAAGACAGTATGTATATAGAAATGGAGAAATATAGATGAATATATACTAATATAAAGACTCAGATTTTTTAGTCCTATTTCCAATAACTAGGATAGGCTACTGACGGATATCTGCCAAAGAAGTGCAGACGGAGTTGCTTCAGAGCGGGGCAGAAGCAGAGGAGATGCGAGATGCTTTCCTCCTCTTCTTTATCATTACAATTAGAGCAGTAATCATTGTACGGGAGACCCATAAGTTTAGCATGGGTCCCGAAAGTGCAGTATCCGGTCAGTGTGGCCAAGAGATTCCTCAAGTGAAATTCATGCGCTTTTTAGTTCCGTCGGGAATAGGCGAGGCCAAAGGGTTCTCGCTGCCACGTAGGTAAGCTCATTGCGCTATCTGTCTTGAGCTTAATTGATAAAGACAACAGGATGAGAGTAAGAGCCCACAGAGGTTGTTGATAACGACTACTCTGGGTAGGGTTTTCCTCTTTGCGAGATCATCCGCAACTATGTTGCCTGAATTAGTCCCATGTCCACATACCCAATTCAATATGAAAGATGAGTGCTGCACAAGCTTCTATAGGGCCTTGCGACATCCTTGGACAAGGACAGATGTGGAGTACACATCTGTGAGGGAATTACTTAATTGCAGATGGGCTGTCAGCTCTAATATGGATATCTCTGTTTGATATTCGTTTAAACTTTAGTCAGTGTGTTTAAGAGATAGGGTTTTTCACAATAAAATAATGCTTACTTAATAAGCACACGGAATTTACTTATTTCCATTTCTTCTATCAATGGTTGTCAAACACAAACTACACGTTAATGACGCAGCTTGTTCAAACTTTTGACACAAGTCAACTGAGAAGTGTTGCCCTTTCAGTTAAGGGGCGAGAAATTCAAAAAAGTCACGGACTTATTGACCCGCCCTTAGCTCTTCATTAATAAAAGCAGTCCCAAAAATAGCTTAACCGTCATAAGCATTATTTATGTTCAATAGGAAATCTGAAGTCGGTGTCAATGTCAGTATTTTGTAATTTCTACAGTGAATATTAGGATAAAATTTACTAAAATATTCCAAGAATTTCCTTTATAACAATACATCTCCTTGTATCCTAACACACCTTGTGCTCTGTCTTATATGTTCTATGTTTATCTAAACACACACACATACATTTAACTATACATATGGACATACATACAAATAGGCAAATATGTACTTACTTACGTATGTATGTTCATGGATACATTATGCGGCTCAAGAGAAATCAAAGCTTTTACTTTAGTAAATTCTTGCCAAAGGTATACAAGTACGTATGGATGTATGTACATGCACTATGGCTTATCATGCCACTGTTGCCTTCTTCTTCTTGTATGTTGGCAAGAATTGTTGTGTATTCTTATCTTCAGTTTAAATATATAGACTCTAAAAGGTGATAATGCAGCAATTTACTGTATAAAATTTGATAATGCACACGCTCACACATTCATACATGTGGGATATAAACTTAAGAATCCAGAGAATAGAAATGTTAACAACGACTCTGTGTATTACAGTCATTGCTAATTTTACATCCTGCTAATGTAACATTTATAGCTGAACAATATGTGCTTGTAGGTGTGCGAAGGTGTTTGTATTTGTTGTTGTTTTTGTGTTTTTTTTTTCTTACAAAAAGTAGTTTCATTTTAAGATTTTAAGAGTGAAAAGTTCGTTTTTAAGAAAAAAAATAAAATCAAGTAAATAGCGGAAGCAAAATGACTTTACAGCACTAAGTATCAGTATATTGGCAAAAAAAGAAGAAGAAGAAATAGAAGCAGAATAAAAGAGAAGAGAGAAACTATTAACAGTAACCACATCAACAGTTGCATCATAATCAAATACACTTCGTAAAAGATTTAGCTCTTCAATTAGAAAAAGTTTTAAAAAAAAACTTTAAAACCTTGAATATAGTCGAAATTTTATTTATACAATACCAAGTGATAAACTATAGGGAAAGCAAAAAGAAAATTTTCTCCTGTGTCTGAGTGGTAGCGATGCTAGGCTCTCAGTCCAGACGTCGAGGGTTCGATTGCCACCATAGATCCTGGGTGTTTTCTGCAGACAAGCTAGTCGCTTTGCGGGTTGTGTCTGTTTAAAAAAAAACCTATTTAAAAAAAATCTATTTTTAATTTTCATACAAATTTTGCACCACCGAAGCTACGCTCCGAAAATTCAGTCGTTGTTTTGCCTCTAATATTTTTTAAATTAAACTATAAACTATAAACTATGTATAATATTAAAGAACCACGAAAATTGCTTTTGGTTTTGCTGTATGGGAAAATCCACCGAAAGGTGCACCGACACCAAAAAAATTAAAAGTTCTTAAAAACACTTTGTTTTATCATATTTTCATAGAGAAACAATAAAAATTTAACTAATATATAAAAAATTTTACCCATTGTATAACAGATTTTGAGATATTTGAAATAAAAATCACAAATCACAACTTTTTTCATTTGAATATTTCTTTTGCGCGTTTTGATTTCATAACAATTATTTTAATGAGAGGCATTATAAATTAAATTTTCCTCTCTAAGATCTTTCTCAGGGTACTAAGAGTCAAAAAAGAGTGCAATGGCAAATAATTGTAAATATTTGCTTTGATAAATTTTATATCTTAATGTCACGTGCGACATTGAGAAACTACATTTTTTAGTTTTAAATTTAAATTTAAATAACAATAAAAGAAAAACATGTTGATTATTGAGTTCTTGTTTCAACTTTGTTATCTGTTGAGCTTCTCATTTGCTTAAATGAAAGTTTAACATAATAACTAGATTTTCTAAGCAATTTTTGGGTAAAGGTTTCCTGATGATCTGCATTAGCAACAGTGAAATGCACATAGGATCCAGCTAAACCCCTCAATAATCAATTTCAATGTATTTTTAATAAATAAAATTATTTACTTAATAAGTAAAATAATAATTTGGGATTATTAGTGCGTTAAAAAATGTTAAACTAAAAAAAAACTTGTTGAAAAATATAAAGATTTGTGATCGGCCGCTATGAATGAAATAAAATTCAAAAAATTAAATAAGGCCCAAGAGTAAATTAATGGAAATACTAATAACCAACAAAATTCAAGATGAAATAAAGCCCAAAAAAATAAATAAGGCTCAATTAAAAATTTTTTAGTTTTATTGGGTCTTATTTCATTTATTTTTTTTTTTTTTTTTGCGTTATTTCCTTGGGCTTTGTTTCACAGCGCCTTGTGTTTGTGCTGGCTATATAAAGTTGGTCACGTGCAACATTGTTAGTGTAAAACTAAAAAAAAAACAAATTTACATTTAAAAAATTGGCATACCTTTGATTTATTGAAATTAAGGTGAGCAAAAACGGTGAAAAAAATAAAGAGAGTTACAAAAGGTGGAAAAGAATTGAAGCAAGATGAAATATTAATAGAAAAACATTAATTAAAAAACAAGGAAAGAATGCAGAATGTTTGGAAAAAGTGGAAAGTGCTGGCTGAAGGATAAAACGGCAAGAGAAAAAGTCGGCAGAAATGCGAAGTGCCAATCAAGCACAAAATCAGCCATACAAATGCAAAAAAAAAAAACTGTATGAAAAGTAGAGAATGAGTTGCAAAGAGCCATGAACACTTCCGTTAATTTTAAAACATTTTCACTATTCTTGTTTATTTATAATTTCGTAAAAAGAACAATATAAACAATAAAAATATCATGATAAAAAATTTCACGTGCGACATGTCATGTGTGACTGTGATTAATATATAAATTATTGTTAGGTAAATTCAAAACCATTTTAAACAGACATAAATGCACAACATTCTAAAATCACTCACATTAAATTATTGCTACAGCGTTTTGCTATATGGCTGTAAAAATAACTACTAAAAAGCAACTATCAGCTGTTAAATGGGTGCTCAAATAAAGCAGTGATGGCAATACAAAGTTGAGACACTCTATAAAAAACACCCTTTATTTTTTATTTTATTTTTGCAACTATCTCTAAAACGAAACATTTTTAAAAATAAAATATTGCATACTACAATTGAATTTAAATTCGAATAACTTGGAATAAAATATATTTTTGCGCAAATATACGTGAAGAAACCTAATACAAATCTTTTCGTAAATTATTAGCTAAAAAACAAAATATGCAAGCACTCAGATATACTCGTACAAGGCGAAGCTGAAGTAAACAATCAAAGCCTAACAACAACTATCATCTCACTGAAAAAACAAGCTTTCTTTGCGGTACTCGTATTAAAAGGGCATTAAGGCTAAAGAATATTATAGTACCAAAATAAAGTTTTCATACTCTCCTCTAAACACAAGTCTTCACTCAATGCTTTAGTTGTTAATCCAAATGTTTCTTAAGTTTTTCTGTTAAATCTACTTGGTATATAAAATGCCTAAACAAACTCTTTTTCGAGCAGTACAAACTGTATAAAATGATTTTAATTGTTATTTCGATTTATTCAAAATACGTACACATTCGTCTCAAAAAAGATTTTATTTGTTAAAACAACTGCCTGCTCTGCCTGTTCCATCATTTGTTAACTCGTAAAGTTTTTTCTTTTCTCCTCTTTTTTATTTTGTTTGTTTTTTTTTTTTGTTTGGTAGACTTGTGCAGGCTAAAGTAACAGATACAAATGCTGCAGGGAGTTTATTTTGTTGCCTTTGAGTGATTTATTTGCCGTTGAAATTATCTTGTTTTGTGGTTGATGCATTGTGGAATTCAGCCACACACATTCATCCGTTTCTGCTTGTTTTGTGTGAAATGGATGGGTATCAGCTCAAAAATATTTCGTGCTGAACAGCAAAGAGATGTTTGAACTTAAACGTGATCATCACGTCAACACTTTGATGTTAGTGATAGTGTATGAATTGAATGCTCACATAATATTATGGTCATATAAAACTATATACACAGACAAAAATTATCCATGCAATAAATAACTTTAATTGAAAATAAAACCAAAAAACAATTAAAAAATTATTTGAGTCAATTCAACTTTTGCTTAAAAAAAATTTAATTTATTACAAAGTTAAATTGACTCAATTATATTTTTAATTGATTTTTTGCTTTATTTTCAATTAAAGTTATTTATTGCAGGAATATTTTTTTCTGTGTACTTAAGTCGGTTTTATGGTTGAATACCTCATATCAGACGATTCAAGTGAACTTTTTATCAAATGTAATTCTGTTGCGGCAATAGATTGAAAACTGCAAATTTTTAAAATGCAGAGAAAACACATTTAGGGTGGGAAAGTTATGTCTTATCACTGAAGGAAAAATTCCAAGGAAGTGCTTATTATTTTTGTTGATTTGAACTAAGAGATGAGCCTTACACAGATGATGGAAGTGAATTTTTACTAATTTTCATGGCTTTGCTCTTCAAAAAACGTAAATATTCAAGAGCGTGCTTATAGCATTTTTTATGAGTGGCAGATACGTGAAAGAAAAACAAAAAACAAATCAATATTTATAGCGCGTGTAAAGGTTCAATTAAACGTGCCATAACTATAATCATACAAAACAGCTGTTTGAAGTGAACTTATGCCATAACCATAACCATAGAAATCAATTGAATTTTGGTTTTTCGCCGTGACCATAAATAGCTGTTTGCTGGTTAGACATATTTATTGTTGCACTTTTGACATAAATATACAAATGAAAGCATAAACAGCTGTTTATGGTTATGGCAGCACTAATAGGAGAAGAAAATATATTTCACTTCTGATTGGATCTTTAGTTACAATTGTGCCCTCTCTCATTTATACAAATAGTTTTATGCATTTCCCTGTTATATACGATTTGGCTACATATTATTGTCTACTCTTGAACGTAATTAAATATACAAAAAACACGTGAATGCATGCATATGAAAGTGGCTAAAGATTTGCTCACGATCTCATTTCTGATGCAAAAAATAAACTTTTAACTTTGATTTTTATTTTATTTATTTTTTTTTTGTTATTCCATTTAAAATCAGGATAGTAAGTATATTGTGATAGTAAACAATAAAATGTGAGAAAAAAAGTAGTTTACTTTCCTTTAGAGCAATTGAGGGATGGGGAAAATCTGTTTTTATTTTCGTTACAAAGTCATTTCTTTCAGGTGTGTTGTATGGAATATTTTTCTTTACTATTTACTGATTAAGAAAAAAAAACTACGCAGGCCGTTTTGCAAACACATGAAAGTTGTAGTGGCTGCCAGGCCTTGCGAGAGCTTGGTGATATGAAGTTTCCAAATCTTTTTTTTTTATTAACCAAATAACCCACTTCACAAAAAAACTGCAAAAGTAAACTTGGGTAAATTTTGTCTTCAATATCCTCACGTTCTGCTTTACGACGGCGTTTCTTACTTTATGTTTCTGTTTAAATTAAAACTTGTTCTTGAAAAAACATTCAAGAAGTAAAAAAAAAAAATATACATAAATAAACGTACGATAACTTGTTAAACAATCAATATTTGCGGCAAAGTGAAAAACTGTAGAGCCATTCAAAGTTATTGGCAAAGATACTTTGATTTGGTTTTTATTTTTTCTCTGGATTTTCTTATTTTTTATTTCTTTTTCTTTAAATGGAATTTTTTTGTTTATTATTCCCTTTAGAATTTGGTAAGTTTGTGAAGTTACGAAGAGTTGCTCGGTTGGTTGATTGTGCGCGTCACTTTTATAACTGAAGCTAAATTTCTTTGCTTACCTTCATTTCATTAGCTAGAGTGAACCCCCAAAACACTTTAAGCCACTTGCAATAACTAGAAGCGTCGCTACTCACTGTGTTTCTGTTCATTTTAAAATAGTTTCAAAAAGACGTTAATTTATTATAATTTTTTCCTGTGCCATGTAAAAAATAGTTCTTTTTTGGGCAAATCGTTGGTAACGTTTTGTGAAGACAACGCAAGAAATTCTTAATCCTAAAATTGTTTATACCCTGCAGAAAATTTGGTGACAATTGATTCAAACGTACTCATACTATGACTTTAGAAAATGCGAGTGTTATCAAAAGTACGGAGTAGTGTATGGTGAAAAAAAAAGCATATCGTGTAAATGGTTATATATTCACCATTTTCGTGATGTATCGTCTTGATCTTGAACCAATTTAATTGGGACTCGGTCTAGAATTGTAATGAACGGCACTTAACATGTTCCATGTGGTTGAATACAGGACCTATCGAATAGTGTAAATATAATGTTAATTGCTCCCTTCAATGTGACTCCCGAACCAGTCCCGTAACTATATTTAGATATGAACCTAAGCTTAACTGGTATTTATACTTTTCAAATATAAGCGGCCTATGATCGAGTAGGTAGTGTGCAAGCCTGTTATGCACGAGGTTGTCGGTTCGAATCTTAAAAAAAATTTTTCAGATTAAAAATAAAATGTCATTGCATTTGTAACAATAAAAAAATTTATAATTGTTCACTGTTACAGTTAAATGCCGGAATGACATTTATGTATACATAATTTATATTATTCTACACCGAATAGGTCCCTATCGAATAGTTCAGTGACAAGTCACAAGGTGCATACAAAGTATCAATTAACCCCATCGTAGGCCATCCCCATGTAAAAGTGACTGGTCCGAATCATAGCAAGTGTTAGAACTCGTACTGGTCCCTTTCACTTGGGGACACGTCACGTGACTAGTCTTGTGTCAGTTCGATTTCCTGCAGGGTACTTTTTATTGTCGTATCGTAGTGCATTTCGTTGAAAAAGATGTTGTGGGAAAAAATTTGCTGGTCGGCTTATAAAAAAATAAACACATAAAAAAAACTTAAAACTTTTATTCACTTGCTTATTTTGGGAATGACAGCAAAAAACTTCTGCATAACTTGTGACATGTAACAAATGTTAAAAAGTTAAACTGATAGAAGTTAGACATTTCTCGGTAAGATAACCTAAATGAAATAAAAGGATAAATATGTCCGATTGTTCTTCTTAAAAATAGTTATTATTAATTATTTAAAATTGGCTTAGTTAAAAACAATTATGCCGATTTGATGCTCTTTTTGTTTTATTTATTTTAGGGTTAACAAAACTGATGAAAATAGACTGTCAGTGTATAGTGCTTTTAGTAAGTAGAACAACATCTAAATGGAACATTGGCAAAAGCCCGGAAAAATATTTCACTGCAAATATTTTGCTCACAAAAGCTTTTTTTCATCATATTTTTTTAGTAATTAAATTTATGATTCGACTATGTATGCAACCGAATTTTAGTTGCGTTATCAGATGCTAAAATGGCAACTGACAACTAACAGCTGTTTATTTCAACCACACATTTTTTTAGTAGCTGTATAGCGAGGCGTATTAATAAGGGGACCGCACTAAGCCAGGTGACTCACGTATGTTTACCAAGCCAAATGTCAAATTTGTGTTGTGTATGTACAAGCATAAAATGGTTATTCTCAAACAAATACATGTTGTTATTGCTGTTCTAATATTTGTGGTAGAATTGAGAGTACCTGATTGATGTGCCTTCACAGAAAAAAGTATTCACCATTTAATGTTTTCAATTGAGAATTTAATTGATTCAATTAAAATATTTAATTGTATTAATTAATTTGAGTGGAAAAACGTAATCACATAATATTATAAAATTGTTTATAGTTGAAAATTTAATTAATTTTTTAAATGATATTACAAATATTTTATTTGATATTACAAAAGTATTCAATTACTTTTTTGAGTGTCCCGAAAATTAAGTCGAAAGTGTGATTCCCAGCAAGAAAAGAAGTTGTCAGGTAAAAATTATTCTAAAGAATTTGAATTGTGCCTTAAGTGCTGTCTAATAGATGCCATATTTTGTACTTCCTGCTCATCATCATCAAAATAATTCAGCTGAAATAATCATCTTTACTCGTATTATAAGTAAGTTTTTTAAAACTTTTATACCTAATTAAAATTAGGCATTTTTATCATAAAACAAGTTGCGTGAATATTTTTTCGTATGTCAAAATGAGGACTGGAGAAGCAAATTAGATCAAATTAATTTGCCAAAAATGCTTCAGAGATTTACTCGACATCATTTTTTCTATATACAACCTTCTGCTATAGCGCTTCTATTAGCAAATAGAAAAAGTTTCGTGCAATAAATTTCATAAAATTCCATGAAAAAGTTCATAATGTAAATTAGATATAAATCAACAATTTTTGTTCCATTTATAATTCTTATATTCCCGATAACTTTTAGGCAACTTGAGAAAGCTGCCATGTATGCTACTAATATTAATTTCGGTTGCGTTGCCAGTTGACTAAATCGGTCCGTTCAATATAAACTAAATGCTCATTTTCCTACGGAAGCATAAAACCAAAAGTATTATTAAAAAAAACTCAGTATCAATGTTTCTCGTTTCCAATTTGGTTTTCAGCAAGAATAATGAAAATAATATTTAAAAAAAAAATAATACATGAACTAACTTAAATAAATCTAGTAATTATCAGCTAAATAATATAAGAACACAACCACTCATACATACAAAACTATGCTTAAGAAAAAAAAAATCAAATTAAACAAAGACTTTCTTTCTGCTGTATTCATAAAAGAAATAATTTAGATTTACAAAACGTTTAATAAACAAATTTTGTTAACCAAAATAATTTTTCTGAATACGGCAGTGAATGTCAAATAAATTTACTTCGGTATATCTTATAAGACTATGTTGTTGTAAGTAAACATGCAGAGCCCTCAGCTTGTTAAGAAATATACAGCCACACAAACTCGTAAGCCGATGCAGACGAAAGACACAAATAAAAACAACTATAATGCTTCTATCATGTTGTTCTATTGTCAACGCACATACACACAAACAAACAAGAACGAATTGTAACACCAACTAAAAACCTAATCCCGAAAGGTAGTATTTGAGAAGCTGGATGTTGCTAACATCGGTCTGAAAGCTTTATGTTAATTACAGAAAGGGCAATGTATCCACTAAACGATCATTGTTGTGTAAACAGTCTGTCAGTGTAAGTTGGAGTCAGTTGAAAAGTCTAGCAGTCATTCAGAGGCAGCTTTGTAAAGAACAGCGAATTTAACATCGTGGTATTCCAGCATTGAATTATTTAACATTGTGTGTCTCAAAAGCTCTGAGTATAAGTGTTGAATAAATAAAGTGTTCTTATCTGATGAGATAACAAGGGGCAACCCCCGTGCTAAGTGCTGTTTAGTTTTTTACTCATGAGCACAAATCGTACTTTATTGTAAATGTAAGCAAGAAAAGAACTAGGAAAGCTTTTGCCACTTACCATTAGATTGAAAAGAGGGGCAATCAATATAGACCCAATCCGTTTCGTGTCACACTTATGCTTTTATAGCCTGTCATCTTTATGATATGTCATCTGTCATTACTTACCTTAAATTATGGAAAATTCGAACTTTATGCTTATCTGTTCTACCACCCATTGTTTAGAGCCGGCTTACACTCATCAAGTTCTGTTGCTCAAGTTTTAATTCTGTATGAGAGATGAAACAGAAATATGAGCACGTTTCGTTTGTACACCTCTCCTTTTAGCTCTTGAGCAAGAAAGTTTAATGTGTGCGTTAATGCACCAGGTCCTAGCGAGCAAACATCTTTTTGGTGAAAAACTTTGTCTCTTAGAAAGTTCTTTTAGGGTTCTGTTTCCATAACCCTATTGTCTCATGATACGCTTTTGGTGTTGGTTTAGTTACAAAAAACACTGTACTATTCATTTACATATATAATTTCTTTCTTCTCATTTTTTTTTAAATCACTACAGGTCAATACTTGACTGATTAAAGTCTGATAAGATTATAGTCTGACTTAACTAAAGAGAAAACAGAGGCAATCAAATACTGCCAATTAAACTCATATTCATTTCTTTTAAAAGTCCAAAGCATAAAGTCTTATAATTTACAGGAGAAAAGCAATAAAATCTGTATTTATTTTTTTTGTTCTCTGTTAAATTTCCAACTTCTTTTTATTTTTCTCAATCAAAGATTTGTCTTTGTCACAAGACCTTACTTCTTTTTCTCTATCTCTCTATTTATCTTTCTCTTTTTCTTATTTGCTTTCAGAAAAACATTTTCAATAAACTTTTAACCCACATTCATGCATGCCTAAGTCTAAATATCATTGGGTCCATAACAACTAATGGAAACGCACACACACACACACACACACACACACTCTTTCACACTCTTCTAACTTTTGCATTTTAAGAGCTTTTGACATTTTCTGTCTTTTGTCAGCAGCAAATTGAAATGTCTGACAGATGTTCGTACGTTCGATTTGCATATGATAGAAACACGGAATTCAAAATTCCAAACGCATGTGGAAAATAAAAAATCTTTTGAAAGCAAAAGCTGTTATAACTTGATGAAAAGAATGCATACTGACTAAAAACGTGAGAGCGACTGAAAAACTTTTAAACAAATGGCGGTAACATTTATTAAGCATAAAAGCAACTGGAAGTATTTTAAAGTAATGAAAGAGAAAACTTTACCTACAGGCTTTCACTATTTATTAGTCTTAATTATTTTTTTCATCTCCCGTTTATATAGAGAAGTCATGTATTTCCTTTTTCACTATTATTTCTATGGGAAATTGTCTAAGCGCAAATTAACGATGGCTTCTTCTACCCACTTGACCTAAACTTTAGTTAACAATATCAATTTCGAATATATCTAGAACATTTACCCTTTAAAACTATCGAGAATGATACTCAAAAATTAATAGAAAAAAAAAACTACCTGTGACTCACTTTTGTTCCAAAACACATTAGATTTTGAAGATTTGCTGGCAATATCAAACTTATTTCGATATCGCGAAAAGGTAGGTAGCAAATAAAGTAAAACAAGACACCTCCATTCCAACAGACTAGCACACATCCACTACGGTTTCGTGGCAAATTTTTTCCTGTTCCATGATTGCACATATACAAGGTGGGCCAAAAGAAGTCATCCGTTGTTTGTTGTTTGGCTCTCATTTTTTTTTTCTAAATGAAAAACTTCGATTCTGTTTTTCGATTATGTTTATTTGAACCTTTAGAATTTTATTGGTCAAGTCGAGAAGATAATATCGGCCAAATGGGCGCCGTCACAATTGATTGCTCGTTTTATGGCATTTTTCATCACTTCGGGCGACAGATTCTCGCACTCGTTTTCGAATGTTGTTCTTGAGGGCTTCCAGGGTATCGGGCTTGTTCACGTAAATACGGGACTTCAAAAAACCCCACAAAAAAGAGTCTGGAACAGTTAAATCGGCCGATCTTGCAGGCCAGTGTAAATCGCCAAAACGAGAGATGAGGCGACCCGGGAACGCCACAACACGATTATTCGCTCCATAGCTTCTTGTTCACTTGTATTCTACATCTGTCTAGTTCACAAATTCTAAAACAGATTTGACATTGACCGCCATTTGAAAAAATAAGAGCATCTTCTAATAAGGTGATTTCTTTTGGCCCAGCTTGTAGAAGTATATGTTTTTTTTCTATGCTCTTTTTTCATGGCTCTAACTCGGTATCTCTATAGACTAGCACACATCCACTAAGCTATTGTACACACATTCCAGAAACTATCGAAGAAGTTCACATTAGCGAAGAAGTTCACCTTAGCGAACATTAAATTTTTTTAGTTTCGCGAACAAATATCGAACAATTTTGTTCTTAAATTTCTTCGCTTTATTGAGAATTTGCTTATATCGAATCTCAGGTCGAGTGGGTAGTGTTGCATTACATACGCATGCACATATTATGTGCATGTGACATGAGAACTAAAATTATTTTGCAAAATTATAGAAAGAACATTTAGAATTTAAATTGCAGGCATTACCTTTACGATATCCAGAAATAACACACATTAGATATTTATTATTAAAAACAGTAACAATTCAGCTGCCGTTCAGACTTTTTGTTATTGAAAAAATTTACTAAATTTGCTCTCAACTTTTAATTAATAACACTGTGTGTAATTTTGTAAGTCATGTGATAAAAGACCAAAATAAAAAGATCCGTGTCTCCGAGTTTTGCCCCAAGTCATGCACATTTTTATGGGCCTCCAAAGATTTGGGGCCTCGATATCATTTTTTTCATTTTTTCAGGCTCACATCTTGCAAACCGTTCAGGATTTTGATTTACTCTCTGAGGCAAAGTTGTAGAAAATGAAAAAATGACAGCGTAGCCCCAAATCTTTGGGGGCCCATAACCTGGGAGACACGGGTCTTATTTTTTTTTTATCACGTAGCGGTGTCTGTATATATTCTTCGTGTTGCACTGTGTAATTATCAAATCCATGGTTTTCTCTTTAACGAGATCTCTAGTGAAATTGTGTGTAAAACATTTTTTTAAGCTCTTTTTGTGAGAAAGTACGAAAATAATCCTTGAACGTATTTTAAGTTTTAATTTATTGCAGGTGTTAAGGTTGGTTTGGAGTTTTTATACATATATTCAGAGAATTGTAGTAGAGTTTTGTGACATATATTTTTCTAGAGCATTTCAAACCCTTGTATGACTTTTTTATGAAAAGGTTAAACAAGATTTATAAAGAGTTAGAAGTTTCAAATATTCCACCAACATTTGATTTGGTAAATGATATAACTACAGCTAAAACTTGTATAATAACGTACTTTCAAGAGGATACTAACAGAGGCCTTTCCTCTTTGTAGTAAAGAAGACTAGCTACGGGTGAGACCTTACCACCTGGTATTGCACCTATCAATAAAGGGAGGTTGCAGTTCATAGAAGACCACGTAACTCTCTGAAAAACTTGCGTAAAATTTATTTATAATAAAAAGTCTTTAGATATGGGTGAATCCATGATACCATTATTATTACTGTATCATGGCTGAATCTGAATATAAAGTTTAATTTAATCCTTACCGAAGAAAATTTAATTTCTTAAATAAGTTTCTTTATAAGCAGTTTCTAATATTGAAAGAACGGCGAATTGTAAGTAATTCCAGAGCGCACAGTGGCAACAATACACAATCATGGTCAGTCTATATGGGTTTGCGGCTGCTGAATTTGCAAAAATATAATTTAAAAAAATTCGAGTTCATTTTTTTTTAAGAATATGCGATAGAGTTATTGCGAAATTCACTAGTATTAAATTTTCATGTATTACAATATTTTAACGTTTTGCAGATTTTTGAACTTGGAATATTTAATTTAAGACTTTCTATATCCTTAAAAAAAAACAGTGAAGTTCAGGTATTGCTAATTTTATGTTCGGTTTTTTGTAAATAAGCGATTTAGCGTGTAGATTTTAGCTATTAACAACAACAACAACATCATAATATTGATTACTAACAATGAATTTTGATATTATACCATTTTCACACTTAGATGTTTTATGTCTCATTCGTGCTTAAGAGCTTAAACACGGCGATTTTGAGATGTTTTTGTTAAACATCTCAAATCAAGTGTTTAAGATTTAAACACTTAAATGGATTATGTTCAGTCCGTTTTTTGATAACTCTGCTAACTTTTTGTTGTTATCAAATGGCGGTACATGAAAAATTATTTGTTAAACAAGTAATCAGTTAAAAAGGTACTCAATTATTTACAAAAACATTTGTTTTTTGAAATTCATAAACCAATAAAAAATCATAATTGTTGGTAATTTTTTACAAATACAATAATTTACTGACAAAACGTCAAACTTAAACATCTCAAATGTAATGTGAACGCTTTTAATTAATCATTTTTAGATTGCTATCAGTTGTGATATCGTGCCATAAGCGCCAAAAAAGCTTAAGAACATAATTTTCGATCTTAATTATTTGCCAAAATCAATAATTTGTGATAGTAAATAATCGAATTTTTTTCCCAATCCGTCCACGTGAATATTTTCGCAGCTTGTGACTTGAATATCCTTTAAATGTCAATACTTATGCCCTTATTCTGTTCGACGATTGTATCGTCTTGTCTATGGACGAAAAAAAGCAGCAGTTATGATTGTTTAAAGAATTATTATTTATTGTCCATGCTAGAAGGTTCGTGTATTTGCTTTATGATTTTATTCTAAACATATGTGTTCATATCCAACACATTTTTTTCAAATATTTTTCAAACTATTGTATGATATTTTAATTTTATTTTTATGTCTTAAAAACATGGTAATAATATTTTTATTTTTCATTATCAAAGACAACAACCATTTTTGAACAAAATAATTTAGAGAATTCAAAAAGAGGAACTCAAAAGTATTTTCAAACAAAAACGTCCTAAATCTTCTTACTGAATTAGGGCATTATTCTTCAGTACATTTTTGACATGCCAATTATGAATTTTTCAAAGCGAATTGAGTGAGTGCACCTTATATTAATATATATGTTGCAAGAAGAAAAAGTGCTTAAGTCGAGATAAGCATATTTTGAGTTAGTGGCACCTCCGCAATCTCCATACTCAAAAGTACCTCTGACCAAAATTTCTATTATTTTGTGCTATTTTTCAGGAAGTTATAGCGCAATAAATTGGTTTGGATTTTCCGACTTATAAGCTCTGCGGAATAGCAGCTTAATTCAGCTTATATTTTGATATTATTTCAAATTGAATTTGTTAGTACAATGTGCAGACGAATTTCCAAATTTAACTGCAAAAGAAGTAAATATTTTAAAATCGCTTTGAAAGCTTAAAACTGCTCTCCTGCAAAACAGCAAAATATGACTTAAGCACTTTTTCCTTATTGCCACAGATATAATAATGCCTTCATATCGACTTTATGGTTAAATAGAACAAACAAATTTTATAAAATTTTTTAAAATAAAATAGCAATAAATAATTAAATATTTATAAGTAAATAAATGAATAAATAAACTATGCATGTACTTTCAAAAGCGCACTAAACACTTCAACCAAGCGATTCCTAAACCGTTTTGTTACGAATTTGTTTATTTGTTAAATTAACAATATAATTGCGTGTTGCAACTTAAAAGCATCCTTGACAAAAGAGACTTTTTGTTTTACTTCGTTAACGGATTTAGTTTAAATACTATTTGTATAACAAAACTTGCAAAATATTTTGCTTGTTTGTGGAAATGCTTGATTTCTTATTTGTGTACGAATTAAAATTAAGATGTCATTAGGTAAAAGTTTTTTTTCTTCTTTCCTTCAAAAACTTCGCAACGAAAGCACTCAGAAAATAAAAGTTTTTTTCTTATGACCTTCTTCTTGTTACAAATTTGCATTTGATGTTTTTCTCTCTTTCTTCACAACTGACTTTGTCAAAGTTGTTTTCATTGTTGTTATATTTTTTTTTTCGGAAAAGATAAAAACATTTCATTTCATTTCATTTGATTTTGTCAAATGTGAAGCATTTAAATTTTCTTTTCCTGATGTATTATTTGACTTGCACACAGTTGCGAATTGTTTTTCTTTCAAGTATTTGAGAAATTACTTTTGAAAATATTTAAGCACAAGGATGTTACAAATATATTAAAACAAAAAGCACGTAAGTTGAGAACAAATGCATGTATTTAAACAAGATGCTTCTTCGCTATTCAAACGAGTAAAAATTCTAAATAAAAACTCGCTTGTTCGCTGTTTATATTGCTGCTGTTCTTTTTTTTCATTTTTATTCTCGATTAACTATTTGTTACAACTTTTTATCTCAATAATTTTTGAAAATAACTTATCAATTATCAACAAATAAAAATACTGAAAAACTTTCAGAGAAAATTTTTTATTAAATACTTTTTCAAAAATTCATTGCGTATACATAATTATTTATAGTATGTATGTACTAGAAGTGTGCGAAAGCTATGAAAAAGTGCACAGTATTGTATTTTTTTCAAGAGCGAATATTGTTTGTAGTGGTGATCGTAAATAGGTGTGAAGCAAAAATAGAGAACAAGGAAACAAAAAACTGTACAACAGTTGAATAGACAGTTGTGTCAAGTGTGCAATAATTATTGAACACTTCATAGTGCACCGTACTTCAATTCACAAACTCAAAATTTCATAAAATATAAAGTGATAATAAAACTTTTTACTTTTATATCCATTGTGAAAGATATTATTTTTATAGATATTTTATTTTTTAGTCTTAATCAGTAAATTATAAAACTTAGAACAGTATCAGTACATGCAAACTAACACGCTCAAACAATCTACGTTGTTTGCTTTTTCTTTTACACATATTTTTACACTTGTGTGCGCATTTAACAATTGTCATTCGGTGTGCACTAGTGAAATATGCTTCGACACTACAATAAGTAATGCCTTCGCTTGGCATATAAATAAATGCTGTTGCATGCTTTTGATAAAATTAAGCACCAGTTTCAGTGTTCTCATAAAATCAAGAGCACTAAAAAGAGAGAACAATTCAATAATATACACCATGAAGATTAAGCAAGCAAACATCTTGTGCTCAGGTCTAGTATGTACTCGTATTTACCAGTATATACATAATATGTACATATGTATGTATGTATGAGTGTATTTTTTTTATAAACAAGTTCCTTTTACCACCAAACAAAAATTCCTACTTTAAGCACCTGGAAAAATCATATTTTTTGGAAGGGATACAAAAACTGGAGAAACGTTGGACTAAGTGTATTGAGTTAACAGGAGAAACTGCGTTTCATTCAAAAAGTCACGGACTGATTAATCCGCCCACGTATTATGTTTCCACTAAGCAAAACAAGTTATTTTTCTCAGGACACTTCGAAGAGTTTTCCATTTGGCTGTACAAATTTTAGAAATCAATTTGATTTTATTATCAAGGCCGCAAACCTTATTATTTAGATTAGTAAACTTTTTACTCATTTGCATATAAACAACTAATGTAATTGCAATGCAATTGCTTAAAAGAATTTAATATTCTGCATAGCGCCATCTTTATGAGCGCATATTGCGACTTTTTTTCCAGGTTTCAACCAGCAGCGCAGTGGTGCACTGACAGATTTTGTCATGTTTTGTGAGGAAAACAACTTATTTGAGGCGTTGTGTTGATATGAAAAATGTCTGAGAAAATATGTAGCAAAACATTGGTTTCTCTCCAAAACATACTATAAAATAGTTTTTATGAATAAACAGTTTTTTTTTAAATCTTCTTATTCCAATTCTTTTGGGGCTTCCCTGTATTTGTTTTTCTTTACTTTTTATAAAAGCATTAGTAACATAAAAATTTTCTAAAATTTTTCTCTCAACACTTTGTGTCCATTTCAATAAATTTCGAAAAATAAAACAATTCTTTGTGGAAGGAAGGAAAATAAAGGAAACGAAAATATTATTAATACAAAGAAACAATAGAATTGACGCTGGAACATTCTAAAGCAAACGGATATCACAAAAGAGAAAAAAAACAGAAAGTATTTCTTATGTATTCTTACAAAATCTTAACTTGAACTTATTTTGATGCTCCTATAAGATGTCAGATGCAGTTAGAGATTTAGTATCAACCATGAAACATGTTAAAGAAAAATAAAGAAATATGTACTGGAGAAAAATCACTGCATTTTTTAATTCTTTAGAGTATAAACTACGAGGATGGTGAGAAAAATTTCCCAAGATACTGCAAATGATTTGCTAATCCTGCAGTGGGAAGATGTAGGATAATTATTTATCGGGGAGATGAAAAATTATAGGTTGAAAATAAGGGGCAAGCAACAAAAAGTTGAAAGCGTTATTTTGGTTTGAAATAAAACTTTTTAAAGTCAATATGAAATATCTGAAAATCATTATATGTATCGAAAAAAATTTTTATAAGAAAAATTTATATAAATTTATATGTATAAATTCAGCTGAAAAATGTACTTCAATATATGCCGTAATGAATGAATGGATGTTTGCGAAATGAACTCAAATGTCATTCACATACCATTATGAAAACTTTTGATTTCATTAGTAATTTCAGCTTGAAAGTACTTAATTTCATGTCAGCCTAATAGGGCATTTACACTATCTCATAATCTAGGACTTACGAGATTTCGAGCTAAATCTTGCTGTTTTTTACTAGATTTCCCACACAAAACAAAATCTATATTCTCAGTAGATTTGTAGGAAGTCGAATAAAAATCTAATTTTTATTTATTCTTTATTTATATAGAAGGTGAGTGAATTAGCTACGTTCTACACAATTTTCTATTGAAGGTGTGTGAATGAGCTAAGTCAGCATTTTTTTCGTTACAATTTTAGACTAAATTTCAGACAAAGGATTTTGATATAGATTTCGTTAAAGATTTCTTATCACATATACTAGATTTCGAGACACTGTAAATGCAGTATAATGGGTTTTGTTTTGGATAAAAAAATCTTGACAAATGCCAAAAAGTTTTTCATAATGATTTTAATTAAAATCTGCTAGATTTCGTGCAGGTGTAAATGCCCCATAAGTAGTCTATTATTCTACACAAAATTAAAACTTTGAATTAAAAAGAAGAAAGATTTGTCTGAAAAGATCCCTTTTGCTAGGAGCACAGCTGAGACGAATGAGAGAGGAAAAGATAGTGAGGAAGAGTGCCTTCATACTCTCTCATCCGTGAACTGAAAAGTTGCTGCACTATAATTGACGTGTGTTTGCACAACTAGTAAATATATATAACTTAATAAATTATAACAGCTGATATGTATTATGATAGAATTAGTCGATTCGTACCGTGTTACTTTTGAAGTTGTCGTATCGTTTAAATCTGGATGTTAGTTAGTAAATATGTGAGGTTGCAAGCGAACGTGTCAGCTGTTATTGTATTTCTCTTTGCTTTATACATGTGTGTGTATGTATGTGAGAGAGAAGCTAACGTTTGCTCCGTAAAAATATATTTTCTGTAGATTTCTACCTCACATACGTTACGATACATATTCAATAAACAGCAATATGTTTTATTTATGTTACAAAATTTACAGAATCTACTAATTCTACCATTAGTCATTGTTGTGTTTCATACAACGAATTTACAAAGGGAAGTTTTGCGGACGAATTCGTCTCAGTTCGTCCCAAAAAAGCTATAATTTTTTTCTTAAAATTTCGGAAATAAGGAGAAGAAGTATTTTCTTTGTTTAAAATAAAATTATGCACTATTTTACTGCACACTGCGTAAAATAGTCAGAAATTTTTTTAAATTAAGTCTATTGTAACTTTATACAATGTTAAGACATTAATTAGCTTTCCTTATGTATCTTAAGTTGGATCAAATATATGTATTTAACCGACCTACATTTAAAAAATTTTCTGCAAAACGTCAAATTGTTTTAAATACTGAAACTAAATTTCAAGCCATATCATTTAACCATGACAGTAGCAAATCTCTGTAGCAGAAAAAAGTTTTAAAACAAACGGAATTTAAAAGTGTTCATGAAGTCAGCTTCTCGCATTTGGTTTGAGTCCAATTCAATTCAAATTCAGACATACATACATATGTATGTAACAACTCAAGTCAAGCAGTAGGAAAACTCACAGCAACAGCAGCCAAAAATACGGTAAAGAGCGGCAAAAGAAAACGAAGCCAAGACACTGCGAAAGATTGGTGTTGATGGTTGTTGGCCAACTGTCACTTCAAATATGATGTGATTTTCACATTTTTTTTTCAATTTCTTTTTGTCTATTTTTCATTGTTGACTAAGAACTGGTTGCAAGAGAAAAATAGAATAAACGGTCAGCGACGAACAATAAGCAGCATTAAGTACGACGGAAGTCTCTACTTCCTTCGTGTTTTTTCCACAGTATTGTATATATGCACTAGAGATGAGCAATTTTTCGAAACCTGTTACTTTTTCACAGCGATTGAAAAATAACTAATCACAACTGGGACTGAATTTATCAATTCTGAATATAAAGTTCTTTCATACAAACTTTACAGCAAACAAAGCAACCACATGAAATTTTTTTCATACCTTCACCGTTTGTGGAGAAAAAAACGTCAAATCGTGTCAAATCTTCTTTTATGGGAATTATGTATAGCTCTCACATTTTTGTATTTGCAATTTCACTGTCTCTCTGATTGATTGCTAATTGTTTGTTCTTGTCGCTCTTGTTATTAGTATTTATTAAAATACCAATACTAATAAATACTTTTAAAGCAGAAGAGCTGAAATGTGTTAAACCATGATCACAGTCACTGTTTAATTCACTGCTGCTCTTTTTATTAGATTTTGTCCACATAACATAACTGCTACAAACAAAATATTGCTAAACTGTGATCACTCACAGTCACAGTTTAAAAGAACAGTGATTTAGAAATCACTTTCACAAGGAACAACACTATGAAAAAAAATCACAGTATCGCTCAACACTAATATACACACAATCGCAGATGCATAAGTACATATACATATGTACATATATGTATGTATGTACGTCTTTCGCCTTGTATATTAAATTTTCTTTGCTTCATGAAGTGCTACCATGCTAACCAAACGGAAATGCATTTTCAAGTCACGTTCTTAAATGTCCAGACGCGGGCAAACATTTTTCAAAAAAAAAAATAAAAAATAATGCATTTAAAAAAAAATATTCTTGCAATGACTATTGCAGCCAGCTTTCACCGTATTGTTGTTATGCACTAAAAGAAAACGAAGGCCTTGTTGCTCCTGAAGCCACAGGAAATTTCATAAAAAGAAAAATCATTCTTGTGAATACCGGAAATGTGTAGATTTGTGTGGTTTGTTGCTTGTTGTCATGCACACAAGCATGTTTTTTCTGTAATGCAATATTTTTTATGATGGTCGCAATGATGGTATTTATTAATTAATGCTCAAGCAGGTATTAGTGCGTATACAATATTTAAGCTGCTTATAAGTACTCATGCACTTTCATAATATAAAAATCTGATGAATTTCCCATAATTATCAAATATAATTTGAATTAAAAAAATTTTTCTTTAATACATTAAAAAAAAACCAAATGTAAATATATAAATATTTGTGATCGTCCACATGAAAAGATACCACATCTTCACTTGGCTTAATTTGCTTCCGAAATCATAACAAATAATTAAAATTTAATAAAAGTTTATTTTAGTTCACAATACAAAAAAAACTACGACAGTTGTTTTCTTCCATAAACCACGATATAAATTGTTTTCAGTTTAGTATATTTATTATTTCTGTCCGACGATTGCATCGTCTTGTCTATGGACGAAAAAAAGCCGCAATTATTATTTATTGTCCATGCTAGAAGGTTCGTGTATTTGCTTTATGATTTTGTTCTAAACATTATTTAACATTAAACACATATTTTTTCAAATATTTTTCAAACTATTGTATGATATTTTAATTTTATTTTTATGTTTTAAAAACATGCTAATAATATTTTTATTTTTCATTATCAAAGACAACAACCATTTTTGAAAAAAATAATTTAGAGAATTGAAAAATAAGAAGTCAAAAGTATTTTCAAACAAAAACGTACTAATTCTTCTTACTGAATTAGGGCATTAATCAGTAAAATCATAGATATTTTAATTCTAATTAATTTTAATTTACTAATTTTAATTAATTAACTCTGGAAATATATTTTGAGAGCATCCTTAAACTGTTTGTATTCTACTTGAGTTTCATTTACAAAAATACATCTGGCTTCCGGTTTGTGTTGGTAAAAAATATATCTGTAGTGCTCAAACCACATTTTAGCTTTAATTTTAGAGTTTCTAAATTTTGCTTAGTTTGTAAATATTTGAAATTATTTTTTTTTTTTTTTAATAAGAATCAAGCACTTACCTTAAATAAATTTGTTGACCATCATTGTTGGTAAACAGAAATACATGTTCTTTTTGCGAAAACTATGACCCACTCTACTGCAGGGTTTAATTTTTATTTCACTTCTGTCGCCACCACATAACCACAATATTAATGAAAATTCCAGTGATTCTCCACCCCAAATCTGTATAAAATGATATAAAAAGTATCACCTCAATAATCTTTCATCCAACTAACAAAATTAGAAAATACTCGTATATAAATATGAAAACATAAAATAATACTGATTCATATTTTCAAATGAATTGAATGCCCAAAAATTTCTCTTTAATACACTAGTTAGAGTCCTTGATGTGGTTTTTTCTATGAAGTTTTGAATTGTAAACATTTCTTCACCCATCTTCACTCTTTCTCTTACTGATATTCATAGATAATTTGTGGTAGAAATACAGGTACAAAATGTTGCTTTAAAGTGCAGTGCAAACATAAATACCATCAAACTATTCAACTCAATAGTCGAAAAGCTTTCAACACCGCACAGTGCTTTGTGTCATACAGTTAATTTGGTGAAAAGGATGTCTATTCAAAGAGATAATTTAAAATGTAAAACATATTATTCAATTTACTAATTTCTTACTATAAAACATATTTGAATAAAACAAAATATTTTAAAAAAAATTTGAAATCGCCCATTTCCAATTTTTTTTTTAATTTGGATGCTTTTTCATCTTAATGAACACAACTGGGATAGATTTATTGCTATTTTTACGCCGACGAACGATGAATAAACAATTTTCTCTCTCTTTGCACACACAATACCCAAATTGATCAATTATTGCATTAAACACATTCACCACAGCAAGCTACCGACTACAAAATGCCAAGGATAGAATACACATGTTTATATGAGAGTGATTCTTTTGAAGACAGCAAGGCAACAGGGCGACACGTTGTTGTCTATGTTGATTTTGTCGTTGTAGTCCAATTAAACTAATTTCTAATGAGAAAATTCAGTGTTGCCAGTATAATACAAAATGTTGAATGAATGATATCGTACAATTATTTCGTATTATATAACAAAAACAATATCCAAAAACTGATGTAAAGCATAAATTGATTCATTTTTATACTTTTACGTCATATAAGTCCATTTTGAAAGAGTAATTTAATTTTTATAAATGCGAAACATTTGAAGGTGGCAATACTGAACTATGTATTTATACTTAAATATAAGGCGGCATTTGAAGTCGTGTGTTCGTGTAGCCTGCTGTGGTGAATGTTTTTAATGCATATAAGAGCTGAATTCCAGCGATGCCAACTTGGTGCTTTTGACACTATTTTTAGTGCTTTTTGAAGACTTAAAATGCCAAACTTTGAGCGCTGGTGCCAAACTGAGAAAAAGCACTAAGTAATGATTTAAAAAAAATGTTTGTATTTCTTAAAATTACTTTAATAAAAACTTTGCTGTATTTTTGTTTTCAGCGCAAAGCATACCTTTTTCGTCTGCTATATTTCATTAAAGATGTTGATAGTGGCGAAAACGAGAATAGCTTAGAAAATATTGAACATTATTAAACTTCACTCGTTTTTCACGTTAGTGCTTTTTACGCCTATTAGATCTCAAAATTACGCTTTTTTGTGCTTTTTTTAAGTTTTGATGTGCTTTTAGAGCCAAAAAAAATTGGCATCACTGCTGAATTCGCTGAATAGATTTATCGTTGTTGTGCTTCATACGACAAATTTACGCAGCAAATTCTTATCGACGAATTCATAGGCGTGGACAAAATTCGTCGTTCGTTCCAGTTGCGTTCCCAGCATAAGGCTGGTACTCTGTTCGAATAAGCGAAAACTGTTGAGCAACATTGATTTTTCGAAAAAAGTACTGCTCCTGATGTTTCGCAGCTGAAACATAAATGAAGCCAGAAACATTTTGCATGGGAAACATGCTGCCTAGATACTACCAGAGTTAAAGTAAAGTTATTTGATTCAAACTATTCGATTAAAATTATACAATTAAAATTATTCGATTAATTCGAATGAGTTTTATTTAAATTCATAGTTGTATTTTAAATTTAATCAAATCTATGATTCGCTTTCAAGTGCTGGCTACAAAAATTCAAGCCATAATAATGCAAAAATGTTCGGTCATAAATTTTGAGATATTTCTTTTCTGTTAAGGCCGTGATACACTATAATACAAAGTCGTGCGATCTAGGAAAAAGTACAACCCTGGTGTGATGAATTGTTATTGCGTTTTGAAAATTTTCATAAACTCCATCATACCAGGGTTGCATTTTTTCGTAGATCGCTCGACTTTGTATGATAGTGTATCACGGCCTTAACAGAAAAGAAATATCTCAAAATGTATGACCAAACATTTTTGCATTATTATGGCTTGAATTTTTGTAGCCAGCACTTGAAAGCGAATCATAGATTTGATTAAATTTAAAATACAACTATGAGTGTGGTGAAAACAGATTATAATCTTTTCTTTGGGATTTTTTTTTTTAATTAAGTTTTGTTCGAAGTGGCTGCATTGTGCGTTTGGCTGAATATTCCTTAATAGAAATATAGTAAATTTCATAAAGAAAAAATTTAAATGCTAATAAAAATAGTGGTATCAATAGGTGGGTGCATGATTTATTAGTTTGGAAAATTTTTTGTGATATTGTGTGGAATTTGTGGAGAATCTGTGACAAGTGCTTAGAACGTATTGAATTAAAAAAAAATGTGTCTAATTTGCAAACGATGAAAAGGAAGCTGCACTCGTTGTAATAAAAAAATTTCAGCTGTGTTTTGTTACAGAGTGTTCAAATAGTGCCAGCTGGCATAAGTTTCTGTTTACATGGAATGTGTGCCGTTCATTGTTTCAATATCCTGCAGAAATAAATAATTCAGAATAAAATAACCATAGCTACTCATTCAGTTTTTGTGACGCACCCGACAACTGTTATGGCCTGATGCTATATACCAAATTAAATATTGTGGTTACATGTACTGTTAGGCTATTCGAGGGTTGGCACTTACACTGGTTGGAAGCCAAGTAAAAAGTTAAATACTTATTATTGAAATATTTTACGAGGGCATATCAATAATCCCGTGACTTTTCGAACTTCCCTCGTAGTTATATGAAATGCAACACTGTTCCCATCAAGTACCACCTGTTAATAGACTACTGTCAAATTTTCAGCAAATGTCGTCATTTACTTTGCCTTTAACAGCTGTTCAAACCATACAACCTCGTGTATTTTTCTAAAAATGGAAAAAAGTGAACTTCGAGTGCTGATTAAACATTATTTTCTTCGAAAAAAAAACCGTCAATCAAACCAAGGAAAAGCTCCATAAATACTATGGGGACTCTGCGCCATCGATTTCAATTGTAAAAAAGTGGTTTACTGAGTTTCGTTGTGGTCACACAATTACAAATAACGCTGAACGTTCTGGACGGCCAATTTAGGTCAGTACACCCGAAAATGTCGAAAAAATTCACGATATGGTGGTGTTGGCCGATCCAAGAGTAAAAGTGCATGAGATTGTTGATGTCATAGGCATTTCATATGGCAGTGTGGTTTCGATTTTAAGTGATCAGCTGGGTTTAAGAAAGTTGTCTGCATAAACGTAAACATGTGACAACTTCAAAGGATTGTTTGGAGTTGTTTAACCGCAATCCGAATGAGTTTTTGCGCCGTTTTGTAACTGTGGATGAAACATGGATCCATTACTGTACTCCGGAGACCACACCAAACAGTTACCCTGGGTCAATGCAATAGTTTTTGATGTTTCAATCGAGGGTTGCGGGTTCTTGGAGACGAGCAACGGCAGTTTTGCTTGTTGACGTGGCTGCTTAAGTGAAAATGAGCCTCGTTGCTCCAAAAAATGGGATTTACAGTACGAAAACGCTCCAACATCGTTTCACAAAAATTTTTTCAGTTCTTGAACGATTTGAATTTTAAAAGGATGAAACTCCAGATACTTTTTTAAAATTTCATTATTGTTTGTCGTGGAAGTCCCAGTGAGGCTGCCCTTTTCCATATTGAAGGTCGTGGATTTTCACGTAAACCAGTTCAATGATTTCGGGAGTCTTTGAAGATCGACTGGGCCCTGGCCGTGGGACATTTATAGCCGAATCAGTTGCGCGAAATCTCTGCACCCACGAACGAACTAAATTTACACTCGGCCCATGACGCATTCGCCTAATACCGAACTTAACGAACGTAAGAATCATTACTCCTAAAAAAAGTCTCCACAGCGAACGCGCGATGCTCACTTGACCACTGCGACATCGTGACTAATTCCAATGGCGCCGCCCTCCCTCCTTGCTTTTTGAAATCATCGTATTTAAAAATATAAATTTGCCACCAGATATTGCGTTTCATTGTGACAAGTTATTATAATTGAGACTTTGGCTTTTAATTTATCTAGATTACTAAATTTTCTGGGTAGCTAAAGAGATTAAAACTTTTAACAGAATTTTTTGTAACAGTCTAGGCTTATTGTGGTGTACTTTTTTTAGCCTTCGATTGAAATTTAAAGCGCCATTTACAAAATACATAAATGTAGGAAACAATAAAATAACACTGTGGAACATTTTTGGGATTAATGGATTTTTTATGAATTTAAAAAAAAAAATTAAATTTTTAGGCAAAAAAATATTTTTTTGCCTCCACAAATTTATTTTTAACTTCGAAAGTGTTGCACATATAAGAAAACGGTATAGAAACAGATTGGAGAAATTGTAATTCTTAATTTTTCTAAATTTGTTTCATCAAAATCGGACAAGTGAAAAAGAAAAAATTTAAAAGGTCATAAAAAAAAACTGACACATACGAACGCCAAACCCTTTGACCCTGTGTAATCAACGAGACTAAACTAAAAGTGCACAAAATGAATTAATGAATTTTGTGCATGATTAAATTTATACATTTGATATACAGAAATAACTGAAATCACGTGTATCTGGTATTTGACGTGAAATTGACAAATCATTATAATCCACACTTAATCCAGTGACAGTCAAATTATTGTTTGTGCCGGAAAAATTAATATTCTAAAAATATGATGTCAATTAGGGTGGAGGGCCAACGATGATGATTTTATAGTTTATTTAATGATAACATTTAATAATGACAACATAATAACAACGATAGTATGATAATAATTATAATAAATATATGTATAAAACTCAATGAATTCTACACGTACTTTTCACTTTGTGTCATAATTTTTTCTCATTGAAATGCGTAAATGTACGAGTATATACAGAATGTAAATGTAAACATGTATTTTTGTTTTCTATTTCTAACATTTTCAATAGTTGCTGTCTATTTTGTGTTCATTTTGATATCTATATTAGTTGATGCATACATACGATTGAAAATAGTATTTGGTAACCACAAAATTTAATTAAAAAAATTAAAATAAAAACCAAAAATTTTAAAGTAACACATTTCATTATAAATTTATATATATGTAGGTATATATTTTTTTTGTTTTCGGTTCCATCACTTTATTTCTGTTACGATATTTTTTTTGTACAGCAAGCAAACCAATAATAAAATCGATACTAATTTCAAAAATGTGCTACACAACATATGTAATTAAAAACCACAACTTTTATTAGAATTGCATAGACGAATTAAATGACGATATGCGAGTATTCAGTAGCTTACTCGAACGAAGAGTGGTTCATAAAACATTTGGACGCAAAGTGTTCTAAGTTTTTATGGTTCTAGTGTATAAATTATAGATATGCAATTTATTTTACAAACTTAAATAAAGTTTAATTCGTCACTTGTTAAAAACCAATTAAAATTTTGTAATAATTTCTTTTTCGCTTTGTCAAGATTTCTCTCAAGATATTTTTCGTTTCTGTTGGAGTCAGGGATGGGATTGAGAATCTTAAAATTGTACCAACAACTTTGAAAAATTGTATTTTTTTCACCTCAATTGTACATACTTAAATACTTGTTAGTTGAAATTATTTTCATATTTATTAAAATAATCGTCTGTGCGAAGCGTTTTCACAAATTTGCTTGTGAGTTCGGATGTTAGAGTTGAAATTTAGAATATACAATTTGATAGCATGTGCTCTAAAATCCGAAGTTAAGCAGAAAAATAATTTTAAAAATGACGAGTTCACATTTTTTGATTTTTTCGTTGCATTTTACTTTCACAACACACTGTTTTCAAATGAGAATAATATCAGTTTGATTGTTCAAAAGTGAAAATTGACTCTTAAACTTGTTTGAAAATAAATGCGGAATGAAATTACTGAAACTGGCGAGATTGCTTAAATGTTGTAATGGATAGCTTCACAAATTAAATTACAAGAAGTTTTTTTTTGTCTTGATCTAATTTATTTTTCTAGAGCTCAACTAGGAGCTCATAGAAATATTGTTTAACAATTAATTTCTAAAACTAAATTACATCTGCTTATATACTAACTATGAGAATAATGCTTAGGCTATCTTAACAAAAGAGGGAAAAGGAAAGGTATATGCTTACTAGCTAAAATGTTCCTTTTAGTTTCCCACGGTAGACGTGCGGCGTGTGTCCCATAAGAAATTTAGAAAAACCCAAACAGTGCCTACATGCGTTTAACATATATTTTGTATTGTTTATATTTATATATAAACACATGCGGTTATTAAATATGATTTATTCAAGTGCTTTATGCCGCGGCCTTTGATCAAACTCATGGCATCAAGTGACCGTTATACAAAATATTTTAGTTGCAGTCTGTCAATGCAACTTGACACTGTTTTGTGTATCAGCAATGTTGGCTTCACATGTTTACGATACACTGTTGGTTATAGTGATAATCAAACCACGCTACAATGTACTAAATTAACCATTGGTGTACTATTGTACTTTTCGAGTTTGAATAGTACCAAAAAAGTACAATTGTACCAATTTTGCCATCCCTTGTTTTAGTTAAATCGGTTGGAATCCTGCCTTTACAATTCTTTCCAAAGTTTTCAATATCTTATATTGAATATCTACATAAGATATTAAAATTTAAGATATTAAGTTCCTAACCTCAAATTTGCCCGCCCTTTATAAAAAATTCTTGTGTCACGGTGTTTGTAATCGAACTCCCACGAAACGACTTGACCGATTTTTATGAAATTTTGTATTTGTATTCGGTAGGTCTGTGAATAGGTTGTAATCTATGTTTCATACCAGTAAGTGGGCTGTGCCACGCTCATACGAATGAAATATCTTATATCGGAGTCAGGGTATTCAAACTTGGTATGGACCCTTTTAAAATCACAGTGGGAACTAATTCAAAATACTGACTGAGAGAATAGGACAGTGGGAAAGTAATTAATAATAATCTTAAATCTTGAAAGCTATAACAGCCACAATCTTCAAATTTGGTACAGACTCTTTTGAGATCGAGGTGCGAAGTAGTTCAAAATATTGTTAGAATAGGACCAGGAAAAAGGGTACCCCCTATACAAAGTAATTAATAATAATTTTATATATTGAAAGTTATAATAGCAAAGATTTTCATATTTGGTATGAACTCTTTTGAGAGCAAGTTGCAAAGTAATTCCAGATATTCGTAAAATTCAACCGCGAGTTTATGCACCCCCTTCAAAGTGATTAATAATATGTAATCTTATATCTTTAAAGCTATCATAGCAAGAGTGCTCAAATTTGAAAACAATTAGGGAATTCACAATGAGTATATTAAAATTTTAATGTGGCAACATTGAGCCATCTTAATTTTTTATTGTGAGCAGGCAACGATATAAATACACATACTGTGTATATCAAAGTCAGGCAAACACACATACATCTTTATATTATTTACATATTAGTTTATAATATGAGAGAGGGAGAATAAAATGCATGTTTGTACGAATACTTATGAGAGACTGAATTATTTTCTTCCGTACGTATTAAAATAACAAAATTTTTTAAATTATAAATTATTGTTGGATACATTTTTCAAAATAACTTTTGTTCTGCGAAAAATACAAATATTTTTTTACCAACTACAGCTGCGCTGACAGTTTTAAAATGTTTAATTTAACATTATCATATTGCCATATAGAAAATGACATGCTTTTTATACTTTTAAATTTGCCACCTGTTAATAAATTTGATTTACACATAAACAAAAACAACAAACTTGCCAGACCATATTAAAGTATTAAAGTTGAAACGTTGCAATATTAAGACACATTTTAAAATGCTATTGTGAACTCCCTAAATATATGTTTAGTGTTATGTTCTTTTGATATTCCTGCCTCTATCACTCATATACCCCATCTTCACACACTAAACGGAAAAAAATAGACAAGAATTATGTTCAATAAAACCATGTTATTAAAAAAAAATTAATTTAAAAAATATTTGTGATTAAGTAATACAATATTTATCAATACGGGGCATTTTAAAATTTTATTTAATTTAATTTTAACAGAGTTCGGGTGGGAGAATTTGTTATTTAAGTGTGTTGGTGTTTATCTCGCTTGTTGATTGACCTAACGCCCTGTTCTGCTCTTATTGTTGTTTACTTTGAATGATCGTGTTGTATGCGTGTAAATGCCGACAAGAAGCCGACAAAAGTCATCTTTTGTTTCCATACATACTATTTATTTATGTATGCATGTGTACACACACATATATATATAGATATATATAAAATTATACATGTACATTAGCTAAGTGAATAGAGATGCTTGTTTGTAGAGATTTTTGTTTGATGCTTTTAAATTTATTGTGTTTGTATATTGTGATTCTTATTGATGTATTAAAAGTCTTGCCATAAACATTAATGCATATTAACATTGATTTATGAAGAAACAAATTTTCAAATTAAATAAAGACATTGTGTCAAATAAATGTACTTCAGTATTTCATATAATAATAATTTTTATTATATTATTTTTTTTTTTATTTAAATACAAATCTTATCAAACTAAATAATGCGATTGTTGAAAAATTTCCAATAGTATTTTTATTGATTTAAATAAAACTTAGCTAAAAATTGCGAGAATTTCAATTACATTTTTAATAGAATGAAATAAATTTTATATCAAAATTATCCTCTAGTTTTAATAAATAATTTATTTAAATTGGAAATAAAGTTCAGTGAAAAAAATTATGAATTATTGATTCATTCAAATGTTAATATTATTGAAAAAAAAATATTATTCTTTTAAAATTTTTGTTATTTTAAAAGAATATTATTTTATGACAGGAAATTCGAAAAAAAATGATTAAATACCGTTATTTTTGTTAGCAAAAATAGAAATTGAGACAATTTTAAATTTTTAGTTGAACTATAGTGAATTTTAATCAGAAATAATTTCTCAGTCAGGCTTAAGTTCAGTAATTTCAATTCTTGCAGAATGAAATATTTTTATTAATTAATGTGAGTTTCTAAAGAAGAGAAAAAAAAATTAAATTAGACTGTATTAGCTGTGGGAAATACCGATATTTTTTTGTGCAGCCACGCATTTCATCAGCACCCAAGTCTATCTACTGGGGTAGAGATTGTTATTAACATCAGCTATTTAACGCAAATTTTCAACGAAATGGAATATTAATTAATAAAAATATTTCATTCAACAAGAATTGAAAGTACTGAACTTAAGCCTGACTAAAAAATTAATTCTGATTAAAAATGGAAATTATTTTCTTTTTGTATAACAATGAGATATTTATTATTTTCTACTCAAGAAATTCCCTAGAAATAATTTATTTGGCAATACAACGTTTGCCGGGTCAGCTGGTATGAGATATTATGATTTTATAATTATCCCATCACAGTTTTATGATTTCGACCAGTTTTCCCGTGCATTAGCTCGAGAAAAATATCCTTGTGAACGACAAATGTCGATTTTACCTCCTTCCACTATGTTCAATATATTTTTCTGCTCATAATTAGAAAGTAATATGTACGAGTATCTTCTATAAATAGTTTTATGCATAAATCAAAGACAACTGCTTACAAAGATATATAAATATCCCAAGTTTCAAATTATATGAACAGCAAAAATTTTATTAAAGCTTGTATTTTTTTCGACTTTAAACTTTAATATTGTTTATGTTATTTAATCTTAAGAAAGTTTGCTTTCCGATAGTAGTAAAATTTTAGCTGTATACAAAATTTTTAAATAGATACTAAAATAGAAATTTAAATGGTTTTAATCATCTAATCGAGAGTGTAAGTGTATATAAAATATTACGCCGATGTGGCATTATTTTCTAGTTTTTATGTTATATAGTATTATGCAAATTCGAAAGCATCTTCTTGCGTTTCGAATTACGCAGTAGATCCCCTGTTTATTATCATTCTGTGAAACACAGGGTGAGTAACAAAAACCTTAATTCCTTGCTCATGTTTCGTGTAATCTTTTTTCAGGTTTTATATAAATCAGCCTGTGGGAAACAGTACAGCCAATACAATTGTTTAATTTTTCTCGACGCGAAAACTTCTCGCAAGTTACAGAACACACAACTACCGGTCACAATCTTTTCTTTATTACCTTGCAATAAGAAATGGTAATTTGAGTTAAGGATTATAATTTAAAAGTGATTGCTTTAAATTTACTATGGAAAGTAGTGCAAACCTTATTTTGAGTGAACCGTTTTTTTTCACTTTTATGTACTTTAATGTCGATTACACACTATGGCATTTTGTGACATCGCAATAATGTGTACTAGTGGCAGCATTTATCATTTCCGCTATTTTTCGTTGTATGGCATTGATTGCCATATAAAAAACATAATGGGAACGGCTTTGCTCAAATTTTGAAAATGACAACACTAGAAATGCCAGATGTGTACTCAGCATAACATGTAAGCTCAGCTACAAATGTATTTTTTGGTAGTGTAACCTAATCGTAATATTTGGTGTAATTATTAGTCCAAACAGTTTGCTTTAGAGACACAGTTTGGAACAAAAAAAAAAAAGAAATTAAATACGAGTATTAAAAGAAATGAGGAAGCTTATGATTATATAGAGCCTAATCGTATAACCAGCAACAAAATGCAACGTTTAGATAATTCATCTGAAAAAAGCCGATCACTTCAAAACTCAATTTACACCGTTTAAAACAAAAGAACCCAAAAAACATTCAGAAATATTTTAGGTTGAAATCTACTAACGAGTTTCATAAGCAGGAACGAAATGCATATAGAAGTTGTTTAACAAAAAAAAAAAGGGAATTATTTCTTATTATTCTATTTTATTTAATTTTTCTTCTTTCTTTTTTAACCCCCGACCAAAAAAGGGGTGTTATAAGTTTGTACTGTCTGTATTTCTGTGTGTCTGCCCGTGTCCACGTACAGACCAAACGGCTGGACAGATTTTGATTTAGTTTTTTCTTGTTTGAAAGTTGACTTGATGGAGAGGATTCTTAGCTATGTTCTAAGAAAATCGCTTTAGCCGTTTAGAAGATATCAAATCTTCTTTTTTTAATTTTTGTTATTATTATATTTCGTTTCGTTTCATATTATCATACATTCACCAGTATTGCGTTTGTCGAGTCGAAAATTCGTCTGCGAGAATTTTTTTTCTAGTTTAAAGAAAACTTTTACACATTCCCTTTAATCGAAGACAAAATTGTCGTAGACCAATATTCGACTCGACATACGCAATACGGGTGATTCTTTTTTTTTTTTTTTTTTTGTATTTCGATTTATCTTACTTTACTTTATTTTATTTTATTATATTTTATTTTTTATTTACTTTACTTTTTTAAACTAATCGGAATTTTTATATGTTTTTCTTAACTTTTTGCAACCGACCTTCCTAATTGAATTTGCTTTTTTTTATTTTTTCACAAATTTATTTTAGCTGAGCTGTAACTAATAGTTGTAGGAGTAATTTATTTTTTTTTTTTTTATTAACTTTTGAACACATGCTTTTGATCTTCCCTTTCGTTAAGCTAGTAGACCTTTAATCCCTTTACATTGTTATTGAAAGGGAAATAAACATATAATTTTCCATATAACCCTTAAGGTATGCAGTAAAATTGGCAATATGTTAATGTGGCGCTGCAGCGTTCACTTGCAAACATTAAAATTTTCCATTTTCCTATAAATTTATTTTTTTTTAGTTCACAAGCAGAATATAAATTTTACATTAAGGTTTTTTTTTATTAATTTTATTTTAACTTTATTTTCTTTATTACTTTTATGCTAGTTTCTATCCAATGGTTACAACAATTTACATATTGCTGAGAGTATATTTACCTTTATGTTGGAGTGTGTAAATTTAAATTTTAAAAGCATATGAAACAGTTATTGAGTGCAAACCATATGAGTGTATGGGTATGTGTGTGTGTGTGTGTGTGTATGTGCTTGGGAACAGTGTGGTAGCAAATAAAAATAAATACCTAAACAATTTTACACATCATTAACTTCTTATTGTGAACGGGTATAATAATAAAGATCCATGTTGCCCTGCTTTTGTTATTGTGGATGTTGTTGCCTTTTAAGCTTGTGTTTTTTTTATGAGGGAAACGAGCTAAATGCGGTAACGTTTTTACCATTTTATGGTTGCTTAACAAGATTGATTTATAACTTTCATTAGTAAGCATTTTATGCTTTTTTTTATCCTACTCTTATTTGCTTCGTAGTTTTTCTTTTCTTTTAAATGTTTGCATTAAATTCCTGTGTAAAGTTATTTTGTTTGTTCAGCTATAACTTGTTAGTAGAAAAAAAAATTCATATAAACAATATATTGTTTTTTCTTATCACAGAAACTGATGACTCTTGCTTTGGAAATTTATTTCATTAACTAAATTGTTTGTACGGAAATATATTATAATGTAATATTTTTTGCATAGCAAATATGTCCAGGCTGTAGGTATTTAAGTTTTTTTGTAGCAAAATTTTTAATAATAATTCATATTTTTAAAATGGATAATATTTAAGAATAGGAGATATTTAAATTGAAATAAAACACGTTAAAATTGGAAAAACGACAAGAGAACTATAAATAAGGTTTTTTTTTTTAACCAAATAATAACTCTTGGTCTTAGTGTCTGATTTCTATGAATTTGTCTGTAAAATAGATTATGGTTATTGACTTCAGTGGATCAATGTGATTGCCAATGAAATGAGCGTGGGAGAAAGGATCAATATTCTCAAAACTGATTTAAATTATTGATTGTGATAAGTTATATTGGTTTGAGAACAAAGTTTAAATATCATAAGTATATATTTGGGGTATTCAAAGGGTGCTCATAAATTAACACGTTTTGAAGTAATAACACGAAAAAATATGGCTGCTGTGAGCAATCCCTTCATAATTTACAATTATAAATATTGTACTTATTTGTATTTTGGTTCTAGCACCTTTGTACATTGCTTACTCTCTCTCTCTCAATTCCTTTGGCAAACTCTCACGCATTTCTATATGTAGTTATGAAAAACAATAAATGTAGCTGAGAAAGTCTTATTATTTTATGACGTTTTTCTTTGAGTCACAACAACAAACTTTTTAATGTATTTTAAAATGTTAAGACATTAGACACTTAAGACACTAACGACACTGGTGTGAATACCCCAATTGTATATAAATAAAGAATGAAATTAGGGAGAAATAAAGGATGGGTAAATTTCAAGGTTAGGAAGTGAATTGGCTGTCAAATGATGAAATGTCAAGAATTTAGCTGTCGTCCTTTGACATTTATTTAGTAAAAAGTTTGGAAATTTTAGGCATGGAAAGCCACACTACTGAACAAAGAATTTCAATTGTAAAATTTGTGAATTTCTGTTCAAAAGACCGGGCTTACGTCACCAAATTAGAAACAGCTGATGCTCTGAAAGATGAAATTCGGCGCTGCTCAAAATCTTGTGAAAAGAGCGAACGTCTGGCGACGTGCTAGAGTTGGACCTATACCAGACATCATATTCCATCATTAATTCCCAAATTTTTATTTAACATTAGTATCAATAAATTTGAATTTTTTAAAAAAAAAAGTGCCCACCCTTTATTTAATTATTTTCACCAACACAAGCGGATGGAGGCCTCCACCACTCACTTAACATAAAACTCATTTACTTAAACAATGTCATAACTTAAAATATTAAATTTTTGAGTTCTTCGTTCCTTATATTGCGGAAAAATTTCATAAAAATATCTTGTTTACTCAACTCCTGAGAGAAAAATAAAATTTTCTTATTACATTAAGTTGTGATTGAAAATTTTAATCTCGTTTTTTGGCCAAATCGTTTATTTTTTGAAGTTATAACATTGTTTGAGTAAAGGAACGCTAAGTTCCTTATTTTCGTGGAATGAATATTATGCTTTGAATAGATTTTATTAAAAATAAATTGAATAGATTTTATTAAAAAGCATCTTTTCACTACCGGTAAAAAAAATTTAGAAAAAAAAATTATTATTTTGTAGCATTTTTAACAAATGCTTCACTGTGTATGCCTTTTTTTAATTTATAATTCATAACTTATTGCTTCACTGTGTGCGACTTTTCTAAAATATATTAATAACTCCTCAAAAAAATTAGACATAAAAGAGTTTACGCCTCTTGAACATTTATTTTCACTTAATCACATTCTATTTAAAACTTGTTAAAAATAAAGTCTTTTCTAATTTGTATTTGTATTTGTTTGTTTGCTTGAATACTTTTATTCTAATTTGTTTCACACTTTTGGTATCATTTCGTTTTTATTAAGCAAATAGGCCATTAAATAAATGAAAAAAAAACTAATTATAATCACGTGCTTTTGAAAAACACGAAATTGTGTGCAAGTGGTAGAAAATGTCAATAGTTTTGACACACTATCACTATCAACATCACCACACAAGTTCGCTTAGAATATTTTTTAAGATTACAATATATTCAAATTAAAAAAGAAAAGTTTCCCCAAATTTTCCAATTTTTTTTTTTTTTAATAAAAACAACCAACCAAATAAAATAAATAACTAAATAATTTATGTGAAACTGCTTGCATACAAATTTGAAAGAAAAATAAAACAATTAAAGTATTTTATTTATTGCTCTTTGGAAATTGTTTCTGTTTTGCAAGAGATTAAATGAATTTAAATTACTGAGTTCATTGTGCTTTGTGGTGTGGTCGAATTTACTCTGCACCAGGAATGGAAAACTCAGTGCTATAAATTTTTTTTTTAATAATTTGAATACTATCGGCCATGTTCTGTTAACCGAATCCCAGCAAATATCGCGTTTTACAAAAATAAATAATGGCCCCATTGATGTGTCTTAAATCTTAGATACTAAATTAATTTCAGATATAATATTTCAAGCTCTAAAAAATAAAAAACTACAAACAAGTCTGAAAAAAAATTCGCTATTAGTGGATTTATTTTTTTTTGTAAATCGAGCGTTTTAAAATCGACTTGGTTTACAGAACAGGCAGGAATATTATTTATATAATATTAATTACTTATGCAATATAATTTATTTATGAAATATATCAAGTACCTTTTAACAATCTCAAAAAAAGCCTCAACTTTTCGATTATTTTCAATTAGAAATTGTATTTAAACAAATTCTTCCAAAGTACAATGCAGGTATTCATAAAGGATTGTTAAAGTTAATGTTGACTTAATGTAGGAATTTTGAACAATACTTTAACATTCGTTAATGAATAACGCTGTAAATATTTATTAAAGTAAAAGTTTATTTTGTTAAATGTTGAAGTCCGATGGAGTGTCGGAGGAAGTAATATATTCCAGCAAAAATTACTGCCTCCCATAAGCATTTTTGTAAGGGAGGCAATGTTACAAAATCACTTGCTGTTGCGCAATACATTCAGCTTACAAAAAGCCATGATTGTTTTGCCTTATATAGTTTTTTTGCACTTAGATGCAAAAGTTACTGGTTTGCATTTTTTTTACTTTGTTAAAGAGCCCACCTTACTTTAGTGCTTTTTAGAAGCATTTTTCGAAGCTTTTGTTATCAAGTAAGCAATGCATTGCTTCCCTCAGTTGTTAGTGCTTCTAAATCAGAATTTCTTTTTTTGCTGGGATGTAATTTCTTTAGACATTTTTTTTTTTCATTTAGCCAGTAAGATATATAATAATATAAAGATTTATATTAATAAAAATGCAATTATTATAGCTATGCTATTTATGTCACGACACAGGAGCTAGAACGTGATTTTCGTAACAAAAATAACAGTTATAAATTTATTTTTATTTAGTTTTCTTTGTACTTAAAACCAGATTAAAAAAAATAAACGAAACAAATTGTTTGATTTTGTTTTTTTTTCGTTCTTTGAAGTGAGTGAAACAAGAACATTACTCTGCTTCGATATATCAAAACATCAATGTTTTAAAAATATATATATCGATACTATTTATAAATATGGATCCGATATATATCGATACAATTTTTCTATTTGTCCATCTCTGCACAAGACTGTACTGACTGCTTAGCGGATGAATTGCAGATTAATGTTAGCCATCTCCCAAATGACTTCGTACACTTAGCAGCCTCTTAATTTTAGTTTTCGATCATGTTATTTACTTTTTGTGTATGAGCGTTGACAATATTTTAGAAGCATTTGAGTTGTTTCTGTTTGTGTTTAGCGTCTGTCTGCATTGGCTTGTGTAATTGTGTGTGGTTGTATATTTCTTAATAAGCAAATACATTCGGCTACAAAATAGTTGTTTTTATGCTTTGAATGTTTAATTCAACGACGTTTTTTATGTTTGTATGTTATATTCATTGTCATTGCTTATAAATGTTTTTATGGAAACTCACGTTTGTTGATGTAACAATGTTTCACTCAATCACAATAATTTTTATTGAGAACTAGATTCTCACTTCTTAACATGCAACTATTCCTTGAAGAATTTATCTAAGAGTTATAATTCATGTGAATTGAAAAATTATTTGTTTTTTCTCATTTATTATTATTGGTTTTCATGAGTGTAGATTTGTTTAAAAGTGGCCTTCTCCTACAACGACATCAACTAAAATGCTGTCATTTTCCACTGAACTGCACATGTACTAAAGTTCTCACACATTGCAATCAAATGAAAAATCCAAAATCTGCAAAGCACAGTGAAAACAAATGCAAAAGTAGTGGAAGTATGTATATAAGCGATTTCTAAAGCCGGTGCGAGACACGTCAATGCTTGTGTATCTGGTGACTATTTTTGGTAAGAAAACACACACCATCGTATATATTGAAGCTGAATATTGACGTCTCTAGCACCCGCTTAACATAAATATTATACCTACCTGATGTATGAAATAGCGATGTCAGAACTGCATCTATAGGCTAATAAATCAGTGCAAGTTTAAACGGTGGCTTAGTTGAATTAAACATAAATTTATATGTAGTTTTAACTCAGGAGCGATAAACTAGTTTACCATATGTTATGTGTAGTTTGAAAAATAACATTGTGGCGGCACTAAAATAAGTGTCAAAAGAGATCGCAAAATTTTACTGAGAGAGAAATTAGTATTGAGCTTCGCGAAGCGAAAAAGCATAAAGGAACAATAGAGTGTAAGGGAACTGATCGTATAAGATTTGAAGAAAAAGAAGCTTGTTGAGTTGAGTGCTCTGTTAATACAAAACATGTTTTTTGTATGGAACAAAATAGTATGCAATTTTTTGTGTTTAGAGATGGGTTTAATATTGTAATCATTTGTTGATTGGCTGGTTTAAGCATATTTTAAACTAAAAATAGAGATTAACTTGCATTGACTTGTTAGCCCTGAGGCGCAGATATAAAAAAATTATAATTTTTAGATATTTTCGTTTTCACTTTTGAGCAAAAAAAAACTCGTATTCTTTTCACAAGACTGTTAACAAGTGAAAGAAATACGAGTTTTTTGCCAAATTGTTTTCTTCTAAATTCCCATGCTAGAACACATGCTATTAATTTGTATTTTCTAAATTTCAACTTAAACAAGTGTAGCATGTGTTTTGACATCCAAACTCACAAGAAAACATGTGAAAACGATGTGGAAGCCAGAACATAGACGAATATATAATTAATAAATTCAGTGTGTGTCTATTAATTCAATGATTAAAATTTCAAACTACTGCAGTTTATACTGTTTTCACACCGAAAGTTAAAACCTGGTTTTAACTCTAAAACCATCGGACACCATGTACAAGGGTACAACTTAGAAATTTTATAAATTATTTTATATATTTTAAATTAAAATTTTAAAATTATATACCTATTAAACAATCATCATATTATTATATTATTAGATAAAATAATGCATCAATATATTATAAACTTAAGCTTTTTTTTTTTTTGATTGATTGATATCAGTCATATCGTCTATTTTCACTTCCCATAGGTGAGTGAAAATATTTTCGTTGTTTTCCGTCCAAAGGATACTTTTTCTTCACATTATTATTTTTTTTTGATAATTATTGCCGCTGCATCTATTTTTAAGTTGAAAATTTATCAATTGGTATCTATACTCTTTCACTGGTATAAACACTATCAGCTGCTTCTGGTCATTTTAACTTGGCAGCACTGAACCTATCACAGTGAAAACAAGGTTGCATTTCAAAATGGTTTTAAGTTGGTTTTAACAAAATCAATTTGTATGGTAAAACCAGGTTTTAACGGTTGTTTTTAACGTTAAAACTAACTTTTATTGAAACCATGTCAGTGGGAAAACACTATTAGCTTAAACATTTTGTGCTTATTTTATCGATCAACACCACTGTGCAATATGGTATTCTGTTTTGCCAAACATCGAGTAAACATACACCCTTCTAGTGACGTTTCTTTTGTATCACACACACACAATAATTAAAAGAAGAAGAAAAAATAGTACAATAAAAAATTCAATAAGAAGATCTTTCCATGGAGTGTGAAAAAAATTGTTTAATCTTAAGCTCTCAAATATTAAATGAATTGGCATTTTGGACACTGCAGGCAGCCAATCAGTCAGCTTTGTGAGTGAGTCCACTAGTCGAACATGCAGTCAGTCAGCCAAATAATTATTTGGTTGTCTGCTAAGGATTATAGAAGATTTGCTTCTGGCTAAAATTTGGCCACTTCTCTGTGTTTCACAAGTAGTGCAAAGGTAAACAATGTATCAGTTGTGTTTTGGTTATGAACGGGAGCAGTTTAAATCAATTTTTGTGCGTCTAAAATTGTAACGAAAAGTTTTACCAAGAAAAAAAAAACACAAACAAAACATGCAAAAATGCTTAAAATCGTGTCAATCGCTAACAAACGCATTTCTGTGCTACAATTTCGTTACAGTTACCAGTGACTCTTAGTGTGACATTGTTTGCGGTTTTACATTAGAAGTTGGAGTTTTAAATTTATCGTTGAACTTTGCAGGGAATGTCCTTGAAAGTTACTTGTGTGTACAAAAAAAAAGGAATTGAAAATTATTTTGCCTGGAATCAAATGTATCGTTTACACAGCCAATTCATTGAAAAAGTATTTATGTGAATCACTAAATGTGGTTACGGATTTTTAATTTCTTTGTTGTTAAATTTGTGTGCGGTGTGTTCTGGCTTTTTTATGGGACAGAAAATTGGCACCTGTTATGAAAACAATAATATAAAAAGGCCAACAACACATGCAGAAAGAGTTTTACAATAAGTCGATGCAGTTGTTGACAGGGTTTAAGAAGAAGATCTGAAAATTTGCTGTCTGATGCATGGAGTAATACATACATTGTTAAAATGACTATACCACTTTTATTTTCTAGGCGCTATAGTTGTGGCTGAATTTTACTTTGCACATATTGGTTAGTGGTATCTTATTGGCGCAGAGTCTACAATTTTAAAACACCCTTCACTCGTTCATCATAAGGGATTTGCGTTTTTTTTTTAATAAATTCTTCTCACATTAAAGACGTTTTTGAAGAAATTCATACAATGCAAGAATTGCATGATATGAAATGGCTCCTTAACACAGTCGTTTTTCCAAAAATTTGCAGCGTTTATATTATTTTGTTTGTTGTGTTGATTTGAAGCATAAACGATCTAGAGCAAGGTCGCTGACACCAGCACTACTCAGGCGAAAAATGAAAGCCCTCACAACGTGTTTCGGATCCAGCATATTATATGCGTTTCAGTGATCAGTAGAGCAAGTTTTTGTGGCACGAGGAACGGTTCAAAATGTATGGCAAAATACTCCGACATACAAAAATTTCCTTTACGTTGCAAAAATAAAGTGCACTAATAATGGCTTTTTATGTCAATGATTGAAGGAATGGCTAATATGACAAAAATGGCATTTGCCATAAAAAACTTGCCCTGGTGATCAGTAATGATCCTGATGCGCATTCATATTTATTGCAATGTTGTCCAACTTCATACTCGTATTCACTCGAAAGTTAGAAGTTCTCATCGAACTCAAGTATGAGTTAGCAAGATTTATGACGTTGTTGATTTCGACTCTCCTTAACTCAATGTTTATAGACGATGCAAAATAAGTATTGTATGGCAAAGCGAACTTCGCTTAGTCCCGGTTCACACACTTCAATTTTTGTTGATCAACTCGTAATTCATCAGCTGTAAGAAAGACAGAGAAGAAAATACAAATATCTCTTTTTTTCTTACAGCTGAATTACGAGTTGAGCAACAGACGTTGAAGTATGTGAACCGGGACATGCGAACATTAAAATACTCATTATGAGATTATGTGTTTGCTCATTATGAGGTTACAAATGTGTTTCTTTATACACTTCACGTATACTGTTGTAGTTGTAGTTGTACTACATGGATGAGTTGAGTGAGCTGAATCAATGTAAGTAGTAGAAGTATTTTGCTGAAATTAGAAATCAACCTGAAGTGATTTATGAGTGTGAGTGTGATATGAGTATGATGTAGATGTCGCATTCATATTTATTGCAACCTATACTTATAAATCAGTCTTATCGTGAGTGTGCGTAAGTCAGAGGAGTTGAGTTTACACGATGTCAACTCATTTAGATTTAAAATTTCATGAGCCTGTATGAATAGCGAAAAAACAATGCATTACAAGATCACTGATGCATTTCACACAATCTACGCATTCTGTATTTAAAATTACTGGTTTAACTTTTCCAATGCTACTGCATTAAAGTTAAAATAAAACTTAACATACTGCAATTTGTATCCGTAACTTGCAACTAGAAAATATGCTAATTTGATTTGTCCGATAGACGGGTAGGGTGCGAGAAAGCGTAAAACGTATGGCATGGTCCTTCAGATCAGCTTGAATCAGCTGCTTATACAAATAAATAACAGTACACAATACATTTTTCTCAGAAAAGCGAATTTTTTCCCCTCAAAACTAAAAAATGGACCTAATTACGAGTGACGTATTTTTACTTCACCCACCACGATTGTGTATTTGACTAAAGAACATTGCGACATTTTTTCTTTAATCTAATTCAAAATCATCGTAGTCGAAGCCGAAATACGATACTTGTAATTAGGCGCAATATCTATACTCTCTGTTAAGTCACTGAAAGCAACTTTTAAGACTTCTTTCACTTAAAAATTAATCTACCGAAGAGTTTGAGCTTCATAAGCATCTGTTTGTGACAGACATATCGACATGAGCCCATCCCTTATTGTAAAACACTTTAAATAAGTACACATACGCGTATAGAATGCACATGTACGTATACACCATTTCCCATTGAAATAGTAAAATGGAATTCTTTTATTAAATAAAAGTTTAAATTATGAGTTAAAATATAAAACAGAAAAAGGCTCTTAAAGAATTTCTTTTTTTTTTTTTTTTGTGGAACGGACAAGTTCCAACTGATGTACCAGTACATGTAAATTTTTATTATTTCGCAATTTTAATTTTATTGTTTCTGTTTGTAGTAAAATTGTTGGTCAATAGAGTTTAGTTTGATATTGTCATAGAGGCTTAAAATTTCTGTAGAATATCAGACATTATTATCAAGCATTGATTGTAGCATTGCAGCAGAGGGTTTCCACAACCCTGTCAATTGACTTGGGTAGAAAATTTATATGAAAAGCACTTTCGCGAGTGAATTTCGTACAAAGTTTGTGGAAACAGGCTGTTAATTTTTCTATTTGGCACTTGTACACCTTTACTTAACATCTTTCAATATAAATATTAAAATATTTCGAATGAAATTTTTGTTGATGTTTGCAAATGCAAATACTTACTAACGTATTAAAAAAAATAATTAATTTTGTTTACAAAACAAATTTTGTATGTTGTTGCTATTTTTTTTTCGGAATAAGGTCTTTACAATTTATTTTTGTCTAATCAGAAAAAATGAAATTTGCATGGCTCAAGATTTCGAATAAAATATCTCATTTTCTTGGCAAAAAACAAATTGGAAAAAGTGTACTAAAGTTTTTTTTCTTATAAGCCTGAACGCTAATTAAATTGCAAGAAGTCTTTTATTTTTTGTGTGTGAATAATTTATATAAAATTATTTTTTTGCAATGACCACAAAAATAACGCAGCCAAAATGATAAAGTGCCACACAGATTTGTAATAAAAATATTACATAAATTATAAAAACAAAACATTTAAATATCTGCAAAACATTCCATCGCTTAAAAAGAAAATAATAAATAAATAAGTCAAGTAACACCAGCAGCACAAAATGCCTCCATTTGAAAACTACTCCGCTTCCGCTCCCCTCAACATTCGTCATGCACAAAATACATCGACTGCAAACTCTTTCTTTGAAGATGATTTTTACGAAATCAATAGTTTAGTGCGCGTCACAGTGCCATTGTGTTTTGGAATTATTGCTGTAACCGGCTTTTTTGGCAACATCTTGGTCATACTGGTCGTCTGTCTGAATAAACAAATGCACTCGACAACAAATTTATTGATTGTAAATTTAGCTGTGGCAGATTTGTTATTCGTGGTATTTTGTATTCCTTTCACCGCCGCTGATTACGTGGCCTATACTTGGCCTTTCGGTGACTTGTGGTGTCGTATTGTACAGTATTTGATTGTGGTTACAGCATTTACCAGCATCTATACGCTGGTCTTAATGTCAATTGATCGCTTTTTGGCCGTGGTGCATCCCATACGTTCGCGCATGTTGCGTACGGAAAAAATTGCAAAAATATGTATCGCTGTCATATGGGTGGCAATTTTGGCGGCCACTTTACCGGTGACCGCAGCGCATGGCATCGTGGTAAGTTGCATAACTGAAGAAATTTTTCATAAAAATTTACTAAAACATAATTTGTTTGTAAAGTAGCAAAATGAAATGAAAAAGATAAACTAATTTAAAATGTTATTGGGGGATTCAAATGGTATCCATAATGTTTTAAATTATTTTAATATAATTGTCTTTGCTTTCGTTTTTCTTTCTTTCTTTAAAACAAAAATTTGAAAAAATTAGGAGAATATGATCTCTATTGACTATCGTTCACCCCAAATAAATTTTTATTTCACTCTTAAAAGCTCGCTTTATCTTTAAAGATAGAGTGTCGTATTCAAAAATAATAATTCGGGTCTCCGAACTTCGAAGTGTATGCCATACCATTTTCGATTAAAGCGTAGTTGAAACACAATTTATTATTTTTTAAATACTTCTGTTATAAATTATTTTTCTTTAGGAAATCACACTAACTAATAAAAATATTTCATTCAATAAGAATTGAAAATGCTGTACTTAAGCCCGATTAAGAAACTACTCCTGATAAATAATTTTATTTATTTTTATTTTAACTAAAAATTTAACGAAATCAAGTTGAAGTTGCACTTAAAAGATAATTTAAGCCATTTTCTTAAAATGAACTATTGCAAGCAAATTAACCAATTGTCTGTTTCATTGATGACCAAGGTTGCCAAACATATTTTAGACGAAATGAAAATCGTTGGATCGCGGTCTTCTGAAGCAAGCAAATGTTGTAAAGAATGACATATTTTTTTTAATTTTAAATACCGAGTTTTATATTGAGAAAACTTTTATGTTTAAAACAATTGAAAAGTCTTGGAAAAATTTGGCCACTTAGGCGGCGGTTAAGTGTTTTAAATACATGACGGCGGCAGATTTTAGCTGAACGGCTTCATCCTACATACAACTAAATTGTTTTAAATAAAATCCTTTGATTGTGGTATCATCATTTAATTTATATCAGTATGTAGATAAGTTTGTCTTTAATTATTTCAAAGAATTTTTCTTAAATTTTCACATAAGTTATTGCAGGAAAATTTTGGTCAAATATACAATAATTTTTAAATCGTCAACTCCCGCTTACTCGATTTGAAAACGCAAAAAAAAAGAGAAATTCCGTCTTACATCACATCTTTTTTTTCTAATATTTTCATAGAACAAGATGAGAAATGCAATTGATTTCGATTTAAAACAAAACTAGTATGAAATCGAAATGCATAAATGAGTGTATCACAACTTTTTACGTTTTTCAATCGATATTAAATCGAAACCGATTTCTATCACATGACAGGTAAAATGTTTTAACGCCGTCCTATTGAAACCGCAAGTCGTTGGTGTCTATATCATTCAATTAAATTGGACAAGAAGAAAAAATTCTTTATAGTGAATAAAAAAGCGAATTGATTTTAGAGTATGGTATTTAACTATTCGGCAATAGAATGTTATAAATTAATATAAAAAAAATTAAATTTTTCGATTTGCTTGTTCGTTGATGATAATGTATTTTGTCTTTGCTGTTAACAACAAAACTACAGTTCGCTAACTGAAAAACCAATAAATAAAATAAAAGCTTAACAACATTATAGATCGTAAAATACCTCAAGTTAATACTTTTCGAACAAAAGGGTATAATGAAAAGCCGACAGCTACACTTATTAGTCGACAAGTTTGTTGTTCAAGTATTTCATTAAGAAATGCAGGGGGGGGGGAGAGAAACACTTTTAATGTGCATAATTGTTTGTTTAATATACAACTTGCAGCAACATGCCAGTGCACTACACACATACTCGTATGCACATGTATAAGTATATTCAGTAACGGGGGCACGAAACACAACGCATGGATGTACACACTTACTCATGTATGTATTACAATGTTGAATTATATTTTGAACACGCTTCTAGTACAAATTGAACACATTTGGCACAAGTTGTTTGTCTATTGAATTAATGTTTAAGGCCCATTTTGTGTAACAATTTAAAGTGTTATATGAAAAGTGTTTTCGTGATTAACTACTTCATTAGCAAGAAGTGGAATTAAATGCCTTAATAAGCTGCTTATTTTTATGAATTAATCTTTTATTTTTTTTTTTAAATAAAAAAATTTGGAATAAGATTTTCAAAATCAAAATGAAAATCTTCTTGATCTTTTATTATCGATAAGATTTTATTTCAGTTTTAGAATTTTGTTTTTATGTGAAAATAATAAAAAAAATTAAAAACTTTTAAAAAATGTTTTTCATTTAAAAAAATTTATTTTACATATAAGCCCTTTATAAAACAAAATCATTGTTTATGAATAAGGCAGATAATATTTAAAAGTGTTATATACAAAAATTTTTTAAATGACCACTCTTTTTTTACATGGCGCTGTCTTAAAAGGAAGTCAATTGACACTCCTTAAATACCTGGTGACATGTTATCGAATAACCCAAAAAAGCATATTTGCTTTCTGTCATATATTGACTCCAACCCAAAGTAGTAATTACTTTCAAGCAAATTGATTTGTTTTACTAGCCAGAGAATTTGAATCTTTAACCCAACCTATAACTTCAGCTAAGACACAGACATGCATGTTATGAGAACAAAAGAGAGTTGGCACTTTTAGAAGACAATAGGTCTTAAGCTGAAGGTCCATGACACGAAAGCTTTCTAAGCTTTCTAGCATCTAAGTAGAATCAGTTATTGTTAGCAGAACGGAACAATATGCTGTTTTTGATGGCCACCACGGCTTCAGCACCTTAAGCTCTTGTGTTTGGTCATACATATTCTTCAGTGCAAAAAAATAAAAAAATTTTTGAATTATTTTGCTTCATTGTAATAAGCAGATTTTGCTTGATTTTTCTAGTTTTTATTTTTTTATTTATATTTTTTTCTTTTTTAAAGAGAAATAACACTCAGGCAATAACTGCCTACTAGTATTATATATTATAAAAAGGGAGAGTGTTAGAAAAGACAGGTGTAGAAGAAAGCAATAAAGGAAAGCTTCATTCTTTTACATTTCTGCTTTTTTATCTTTTTTTAACAGTGCAGTGTTGCAATGCCTCTGGTGGCAATGAGCTGTATTAAATTTTTCAAAGCCGTGCTTAGTAAACATTTTATTGATTATTTTACTTCGTCGATGATTCTGCTACTCAGTACCAATGAAGGCGGCTGCTCTTATATTACATTCGGATTAGTATTTGCTGTTAGCCGGTGTAGTTCAGTGACCAGTGTCTATGCCTTCATCATTAAAACATTTCCTATAACGACTGATACAAAATGATACTAATGCACAACACATAAATACGTGTTGCTGTGATTTAATGACTGTCGGACAACGTGTCCTGGGTTCAAGGATATTCGGTTTTGTAGTCAACATGCTAAATACTTTAGCCAACAACAACCTCGCCCTCATTTGGTGAACAAAAGGAAATTTTATCTATTTATAGCCTTTTTAAGTAGAAATATTCTCATGTTTGAGTTGAAACTGAAAACTGCAACTAATATGTCAGATTTCCAATTCAATAGTCTAAAAAAAATCCATTTCCGAATTTGCAAGGAAAATATATTTCTAAAAGTACCGCACTGTGCGTAATTGAACCGTTTTGTTACTTCTGTGGTTCTCTAAAGAAAAAAAATGTTCCTTATTAGTCCTTAAAAATAGAGGGCCTTTGTAATAAACAAAATGTCATATTAATGTACATAAAAAATATTTATGTAAAAAAGTACCAAACAGAGGGACTTAGGGCCAATTTCACGATGTCGACAACGTTCGACTGGACAAAAGCAAATTTTCATATTATGTTGTTGTTTCAAATGTAAGTGTGCGAGAAGTCGAAAGTTGTCGACATCGTGAAATTGGCCCTTATATTCAAAGGACATACGTTAAAATTTCAAAAAGTACCAAAAATCCATTTGAATTTTTTATAGCAGGACTACAATCCATTTAAATAAAATTTATATGCTGATTGCTTTTGAGGATAAATGGGACAATAAAAGTAACAAAACGCTAGGCTTTCCACCATTCTATCCCCAAATTTTGTAATTTTTTATCCCCTTAAAATTGGAAGTTTCAAAAATTGCTCCTTAATGTATCTACTCATCGCTAGATTATATACAAAATTTCAAGTTATAAAATATTTTAAAAATTCAAAGGTTCAAAATATAAAAAAATTTGTAAGGGGAAATTCGAAAATGGGCTTCACGAAAGGGAGCGAAAGGTTATAATGCAGTGTTTTAGCTGTCTCAAACAATCTTCACAAATTTGCCTTTCTAATGAAACCGGTTTGGAAGCACTTCGGTTGGATGGTTTCAGAGTCTATAAAATACACAGAGCCATAGGAAGAAATATTTTTCGTATTTTAAATATGTGCGTATACAGATTTCATCGAGTTTAACTTTAATTGAAAGAATAATTCCCAAATCAGTTTTAAATTCGATATTTTTTAATTATTTCTTTAAAAAATTTAATTTTTGTAATAACTTTTCTTTCTTCTCCATTTGGCTGTCAATCGCTCCCACTGTGCAATTAGCAGCCGCTATTAGCATATAATTTTTTAGTATTTTTTTAATTTTTATTATAATATTCTTGTTAAAATATTTATAAGTATTAAGTGTGAATAATGTCCGGTTCGAAATTATGGAATTCCAGCACTAAAAGGAAAATTTGCCAAAATGTTTTTTTTTTCAAGAATAAAGTAAAAAAATTAAAAAGATGTAAACATTCTAAATATTAACAGATGGTTTATATATTGATTAAAAAAAATATAGGGGGAAAATGGCTTTAGGGAACATTAGCGTAGCTGAAAATTTTTTCTGGTGGACTGATGATTTTCATGAAAATATTAAAATAGATAATTACAGTAAATTTTTGATAATTCTAGGAGTGGTTAAAACACTTTCTTGAGGGGGTGGGGGCGGGACAATGCAGCACCTTATATTGTATTGAACAAACCCAAAAACTAGTTTGTATGAAGAAATTTTAAACCACTTATGCAATGTAGTCATATTTTAAAAAATGTGTTTTTAATAATCGTGCGTCAAGTTTTCATACAAAAAGCTTGTTCACTCAGCTCTTGAGGAAAAAAATATTGTGTTATTTATTATTTAATTCAACTATAAAGAATTGTTATCAGGATTAATTTCTTACCCATCTTGAGTAAAAAATTTATACGAAAAGCACTCATTCTCTTTTGGCTTGAGGTCAGTATTTTCAATTCTTATTTAAGAATGAAATATTTTATTAATTAATTCTAAAAGAAGAGAATAAAACTTGAAAACTGAACTTGAGCCTGAATAAAAACTTATTATTGATCTAAAGAAAATATTTTTATATCTTCATTCAATCTTTAAAAGCTTATTTGCTAAAAAAGTACCTCTTTTGAGTTATGACTATATTGCAACAAAGGTTTGAAATATTCTATTGGGTTGGAAATTTCTTTCTTATGGTCAAAAAATTTTAAACGATTTTTAAATAATTTGAAATCATACTGCTCTGAAAAAGTATGCGGCTCATTGCCCTGCCATTATGTTAAAAATCTCTGCCTCCCCAATTATTTTATTCACACGCAATCTAGTTGACGAAATATCGATGATTGAAATTATCATAAAATATGGGCTTTTGTTCTTCAATTTTGTTTTGACATATTTTGACTACAAACAGACGCATACAAACAAAATAATTCAATAAAAAATAAAAACAATTTTACAAATTGTGTTTTCAATAAATTCTAAATTAAAATTTTACTCATGCGCGGCTGCATCCCAATTATGGGCGGGCGATAACATAAATTCGAAGCGCTCCACGATTTTATCTTAATCGAATCGATCAGCTGACTGGTGCTTGGCACTTGATGTATAACAATAGTTATAATATAATAGCTCATACGAGGTGTGTTCAAAAAGTATTGCGAATTTTGAATTTATGCGTTATGTTGGTACTCATGTCTCTCACTTATACCGACATTTTCGGCCATTTTGAATGTTCAGTTAATTGTTGAAAGCTGCTTTGCTTGCACGTGTTTTGGCTCGTCTTCGATTTTCAACTTGGTTCGTGAAGCAGCTTCCATTGAGATGATTGAGCTTTGGTTTCCACGCCATAACCAGTTATGACCCTCTGGAGCAAATTTCGGTAGTCGCGCACAGATTCCAACAGCTCATTAGCAATTTTGGTACGAATTTCGCGGCGACCCGTCTCATGCCCAAATCATTGATAAAAATTTAATGACATGAGCCAATAGATACGTCTAGGTCCTCAGTAACTTCTCTAATGGAGATTCGACGATTGGCCAATACCATTTTCTTCACTTCATCAATTTTTTCGTCTGTTGTTGAAGTGCTCGGGCGTCCGGCACGTTCTTCGTCGTTCAAATCTTCTCGGCCTTCTGAGAACATTTTGTAGCCCCAATAAACGTTGCTGCGGTCCAAGGTAGCTTCTCCGTATGCCACAGTCTACACACGGAATGCATCCGCGCACTTAATTTCGTTTTTCACACAAAATTTGATACAGGTTCTTTGTTCCATACTATTTTTGGTTTTATTTTCTTCTTTTCCAGCTGCATACGTTTAAGATAAAGTACAACTTCCGAGTGATAAAAATTGTATTTAAAATGAGTTTGAAATGTATTTCATTTAAAATTTTTCATATAAAATTTTCTTAAAATGGATTTTAAACACATTTAATTTTTTTATGAATACGGGGTAAGTTATCCATGATTTAAGCAATATTTGGTAGCAGGGGGTGGAGAAACCTTTTTACTTGCTAGACCGGCAGAAAGAGAAACTCCTTAAAGGTCAATGTGTAGTAGTGCTGCTCTACAAAAAAAAAATTACTTGTGTAAGGATTTGTTACGGTTTAGCAAATTTATACTAAAAATTTTGCAAAAAGCGTTACTGAAGACTGGGTGGGGGCAGGGCAGTATAAAAACTCTGAAAATAGCGTTAACTAATATGTGAACAGCTCTTAAGCACTTAAGATTTCTAGACAGGTTGTTAACAACTGCTGCTAACGTAGAACATCAACCTAATATTATTAATGTTTATTATATATAATGTTTGCCAAGTTTCGTGGGGTTCGAATAATTAGTAGTACTTATAATGTACGAGTAATATTAAACTTTAATATCAGTGCCCCGCCAACTCTTAAAATGCATAATCGTGTCCCTTTCAGAGCCGAGGTTGTGTGTCAAGTTTCGCAAGAATCGGTTGAGTAGAAGCACGTGATAAATAGTATTAAATTTTAATCAGTGTGGATCCGCCTACTTTTTGAATCGCCCGTACACATTCGGTAGAATGACCGTCACTTGCTGTTTTCTCGAGAACCGTAAAAGATACGGATCTGAAATTTTCACATTATATGTAAAACTATAACTGCTACAACAAAAAATTAATGACATCATTTCTTGTGTTGTCATTTTCAAAATGTATGCAATGCCGTTCCCATTATGTGTTTTATATGGAAAGCAATGCCACACAACGAAATATATCGAAAATGACAAATGTTGCCACCAGTATACACTATTGCGATGTCACTAAATGCCATAGTGTGTATACTTCACTAATTAAGCTGAATTTAAAAAAAAATCTAATTAATGAAATTTGGACAACTTGCTGTACTCGTATCTTGCAAACCACAACACCATAACATAATGTCTTGAAATTTTCAAAAAAGGCTAAAACAAAAAAATTCCGGAATAAAAAAATCGTCAAAACGTTAAAATCGCCAAAAAAAAAACCGAAAAAATCGCCAAAAATCCAAAAAATCGCCAAAAATTAAAAAAATCGCTGAAACCAAAATAAATCGAAAAAAACCTAAAAAATTGCACAAAACAAAGAAAAAACACCAAAACAAAAAAAACGCCAAAAACTGAAAAAGCCCACAAACGAAAAAAAGCCAAAAACTATGGAAAAGCTCCTAAACTAAAACAATTGCCAAAACCCGAAAAAATGTTGGCCGTGTAATGAAATTATTTTTAATAAATAACATCAGGTAAAATATATATATATATTATATAGGCTAAAGTTCGCATATTATTGCACATGTAGTGTCCGTACAGAACCTTTCGTGTGCGAGTCAAAGTATCCCTTTACTGAATTTCTTTAAGTTTAAAATTGTGTAGAATTTTTTAACCCAAGTTGTTTGCTAAGTTTTACAGAGATCCGATAAGAAATGAGAATTTAAAAAATCGGTCTAAAAACGACGAAGTTATAATGCCAAAAAAGACAGGAGAATTGATAACCTCCTCCTTTTATAAAGTCGGTTAAAAATGTGGTACAATCGCAAGCATTTTGCAATACACACTGAGCATCGCTAATAAATAAATAAAATTCATTTGTTATTGTAATATTTGAATGGGATAATGCCCGTAATTGCCAGAAATATATATTTACTAATGTACAGGTATCTATAGTGTAAGTTAAAGTTTATAAGTGAAACTCGTAGGCATAAACGTAAAGTAAATTATGTAGAAATTACGGCCCTAACAAGGCTCCTACTGTAAAGAACACGTACACTTGTGATGATTTCTTAATTAACATCTTGAGTAAGGGATATTAAAGTATTAGAGAAACATAAGCACAAGATTACGTGTATAAGACTAGAATTTGCATCAGTAGATAGCGCTCACAGTGAACCAAAAATATATGAATGCCTCTACAGGAATTGGAAAACTTATTTATGTCTTTTACAAAATGTAAAAAGCAGCCTTTGTATAACATGATGTTTTTTTAATAATGGGTTATTTAATAAATGGTTTGATTTAATAATTTAATTTAAAGTTTATTTGTGCTGGTTTTTTACAATCCAGCAGACAAGCAGACATTTTCTGTCTGCGGTAACTGCAAAGCCAATTTCCCTACTATACAACAGAATTTTGTATGTATAAAATATATAACAAACATTTCTGAATTATTAAAAATTCAGTCTTATTTATATTTATTACTAACAAAAATACCACGCTGTTTTAATTTTATGATGCTCGTCACTAGACGTGTGTGTGTATGTATTTTCAACTCGTCCTAAGTAATTTGCCACTTCATGAGTCATGATGGGGGGTGGCTTTATTAGCAAGGGCGGGGAATGAAGAGTTATTAAATATTTGTTGGCAGTAGCAACTTTGGATTCTTGTTGCTCATAATGAATACAGACACACACACATACAGATACGGGCAGTTACCATACAGCGCCCATACACTTACATATATTTGCACATAATAAAGTCGTAAAAATTTTTAAAAATATTATTTTTACGATTTTTTTAATAAACATTACTTTTTTGTGCAATAAACATTATTTAAAAATACATATGCATGTATGCGCTTGTAAGTGTGCGAGTATGTGTGTGAATGTAAATAAAACCAATTTTAAATATATTTTGTGAAAACAAAAAATGTGTAAATATTTTTCACAAATTCTTCAATATTTACATTGTTCGATAACAATTTTGCAGTTTCCAGCGCAATTTTCATACTGTTGAATGTTTTATATTGATAATTTCGCAATTATGAACGTTATTTACTAAAGGTTTTAATGTTTTATTTTGCAATTAGGTTTGAAGTAAATACGAAAGTGTTGGTGTGTCGATCTATATGAGTTTTGAAAACCACATCACAGTAGCGCAAAATTATTATAAATAAAGTACGCGAGTTAATATGAAGTTTTAAATTTATAAAGCTTGAGTAAAAATATGTCATGCTCAAAAGACGAAGACCATTTTGGCCATTACCAAAAAAAAAAAATACTCTACATTCCCACGATCTTGAGAAAAGAAGTTTGTAATAATTATTTTTGCAATAAATAAGAAGGTTCGAAAAATGTCTACTTTTCGATTAAATCTGCAGATGATTACGCTATTCGAGATCGCTGCAAATTTCCTTACAAACACAATAAAAATTATGTGAAAATTTTCGATATCGAAGGCCTTAACCCATTAATGCCCACAGCGATTTAGACTAGTTAGTTCTATGAAATTTTAAACAACAAGTAATATAACTTAAATAGGTTTATTTTAACAAAAAAAATATGTATTTGCTTCAGAATCGGTAAGTACTTACAACTTTTTTACATTTAATTTTTCATATAAAACTCATTATTTTATAATCAAAACTTAACAAAAACTTCAATTTATTAAATAAAAGGGAACAGAAAACAATTTTTTAAAGATATTTCACACATATAGCAAAAATAAAAAATAAATGCATATTTTTTTTATTAATATTTACTTGGTTTGTTGAAAAAAGTGGTATTTTCACAGTGGTATCACATTTTTTACACATAAAAGTGGGATGCGAACGGCAGTGTGAACCAGCACAACGACGACTTTTCTTTTCCTTTGTTTCGACAACAAAGTGATTTACTAGTTCGTCTGTACCTAAACGACGATAACTTTGAGGTGGTTTTTTACTGCCATAAGATTTGCAATATCGAGTAGCAATTGCTCGGCGAAAGCTCAACTGTGGCATATCCCCTCCTGCCTTACGATGTAGAAGCCAAGCATTTTGTATGGAAACATCTAATAGCCATGTAAATATTGAAAACCACCACTTTTTCCCGCGTGCACCAATTCTATATGAATTGACGTTTTCGTCCATTCGATCAGTTCCACCCATGTTTTGATTATATTCGTTTATAGCATGAGGTAGAGGTACCATAATTCTTTTCTTTTCTATTCGAGAAAATCAGCTTATTTTGGTGATGGGTAATTTACCGTGAATAGTGGATGCTACTGTTACAACTGCGCTGTCAACCCATTTTGTAATTTTTATAGCAGGATCGACCATTTGTATACTTTTGATATAACCACGTTGTTGTTTTTTTAAAACATCTTTTGAAGGTAGAGGACAGGATTTCGGAATGGAATTTTCTCTCATTGTTCCTGTTCCATGGTAACCAGGTGGCTTGAGGCCAACCAACGCAGATGGATTCGTGAACAAATTGTCAAAATGAATTGAAAATTCAAGATGTTTCAGATTTTCATCAAATTCATCCAGTATACAAAATAGCGGAGTTATATTTTTTCCATACCTTGTGTAATATTCTGGCTTCAAACGAGGATTTGATCCTTGGTACATTTCAAAATTAATTAAATACCCCAGCGGAGTATTTAAACTCCACATTTTGTATCCAAAACGTAGAGGTTTCCCTCTTATGAACTGTTTACAGCCGTGACGGCCATAATATTCAATCATTGATTCGTCATAAGATAGGCATTGTTCAGTATGGAAGTGCTTTAGAAAACGTTTTTTTAAAACATCTGTATATGGCTGAAGTTTCCAGATTTTATCATCTAGCTGTTGTTTTGCATTATCAACGAAATGTATATTTTGAAATATTGTGTCAAAACGATTTCTTCGCATTGAATCGGAAATTAGTTCATTTTTGAGATCGCTTTCTATTGACCAATAGTCCCTTTTTGAAGGAATTGAAACATAACCTGTAACAATCAGGATACCAAGAAAAACTCTCATCTCATTCATTGTTATTTTTGCGTTGTCCTATCCACTATATGCCTGATAATTATTACTCTCATCGCACAGCATTTGTAGCAACTCATTGTCAAAAACTTCTCAAATTACTCATGGTGTGACAAGTCAGTGCAATCAGAAAAATAGGGTTCAGGGAATATACGTTGACACCCTATATCATCATCTTCCATCCAGTTAGTCGCATCTCTAGGTAATGATTTGTTAAAATGCGATTTTCTACATTTTGATGCTCTCTTTGTAGAGCGAGATGCCGATTCTAATGGCTGCAAACGAGGGATCTTTGGAGCAAGTTGTCAAAATTCTATTAACTAATAGAACACCCTTTAAGTTTGATTTCTTAAATTTCAGTCTTAATGGGTGTAGTCTGCATAAAAAAAGACTAATTTGAAAATTGACTGTATATATTTGTCTGTATATTACATTGGGATTTCAACATGTTTTGTTGCTCGGTTTAGAACACCCTTTAATTTTTAACTGTCATATATTTTTTGTTGTAGCGGCCAAAGTTTACATATTTTATAAAAATTTCAGATGCGTAGCTCTTACGGTTTTCGACAAAACAGCCTGTGACAGACCATTAGACGGACATCGTAATGAAAACAACAGGGTTTCTTTTCATCTTGGCTGTACGTACGTAATTCTAAAAAATATTAAATATTGAAAATTTTTTGTTATTTTAATACTTCGTTGCGTGCTCACAATGAAAATTGATGCCACAATTTTGCCTCATTAAAATTTTAAGCTACTCATTGTGAATGCGCGCTATTTAAAATTCAAAGTTCCCTATCATACACATTCTCTGCGTGTTTGTTTACTATGTAAGATTTTGTGCATTTCATTTTCCTTGAACATGTCCCACTGTGCTGTGCATTGTCCATGCATCATTTTGCACAAAATTACATTTAAATATTTACATGTACAAAATTAATTTGTTAACTAATTATGATAAATTTAAATTGAATTGTGTACATAATTTGTTTTTTTTTTCCTCAACTTTTTCATTGCAGCGCGCTAATGATCCCGGCATTCCCGAATTCGAAATGTGCCAATTTATGGAAAACAATTTTCTATCGCTCTCAGCGTATCAAGTAATATTTTTTGCCAGCTCCTACTTACTCCCACTTATGGTGATTAGTGGCTTGTATGTGCGTATGATAACTCGTTTGTGGCGACAAGGCAGTGGTGTTCGCATGTCTGTTGAATCGCAGAGAGGACGTAAACGTGTGACACGTCTGGTTGTTGTTGTAGTGATTGCATTTGCATCATTATGGTTGCCAGTACAGGTGAGTGAGTGTTGCAACATTGTGCTAATGGTGATTTTTCTCCTTTTCTAATACTGCCTTCGGTATTTGTACATTAAAAGTACCAGTGAAATGAGTGAGTGGGTGTGCGTATGTGTACGTGTATGTGTATGTAAATATTTGGTAACAACACTTGAACGGACTACTGAAGGAGCGACACGAGAGCTGTCTAATAGACAATATGAGAAAGTGATGATATTGTTGTTAGTTTTTGCATTCGTATACGCTGCACAGCCAGATACGTTGCATTACATTGTATTGTGCCTGTTTTTGTTGTTGTTGTTGTTGTTGTTTGTATGGTTTGTTGATGACTTAAAGTTGATTCAACATTGTACTACTAACTACTGGCCTGGTTTGCAATCAATACACTGTGGTTTGTGCTAGAAACATTTTCCATATAAGGGAATAGGTTCTCCGAGTTTTCTTACTTGCTTAAAAGGTTTTTCTTAAAAGTGCAAACTTTCAGCAAATAATTTTGCTTTTATAATAAATCAAATATTTAATTTATTTAATCAAAATAGTTCGAGAAGTATGTTATGCGAAAAATTCTCCCATGTTTAAACTTTTCTTTAACCCAATGTGCAATTTACTCATACATAAGTAAAATATAAATACATATCGCTATAGAAAACGGTAAAGAACTGGTTTGTTAAATAATTTAGCACTAAATGCAGGCGAAGTTTGAAGGACAGTCACCAGGTTTTTGTATTTTCGTCTGTCAGTTTAAAGCAGCTACGTCCAAACACACATACTAAGATATTTGCATTTGAGGTAAACAGCTTTGAAAGCTTTTAAATTTGTTCTTGTTTCTTTGCAAAATAACATAGCGTCTACAACTGCGATTAACTCTGACATAATATGTAAGAGAATGTCAGCAGAGTAACAAAAATAAAATGCCGATATTTCTGTTCATCTCATACAACAGGAAGACGTAATTTTACTTTTCTTATAACATTTCATTTTATGCAAATTCTCATTGAGTTAACATGTATTATTTTTGTATAATTATTTATTTTGTTTTCACTTTTTCACACAAACTTTTATTGATAAATCAAATTAAACACATTTAAACATATAAAATCCCACAAATTTTTTATAAAACATTGTTTTTCATTTATTTTAATAAACACTCACACATGCATACTAATTTATTTTCATGTACGTGTGTTTTTTGACAGTTCATCTCATAAGATTGTTGTTATAGGATTTCTTATAACAACGCTCTTATAAAAAATCTTATAAGATTGAGATAACACTAATTTGAAGTCTACACGTAACATAATTCTCTCTGCGATTGAATTTGACGCTCTTAACTTACATATTATGTTAGGTGTAGACCTCATTTTTGCGGCCGCAATTTGATTGGATGTTGTGCTCTCGTCGGTGTGAAAGCACAAAAATCTCTTTATAAAAGTTTGCACATTGGACGTAGCTGGTTTAAAGTCAATAACAATAATGATTTGGCAGTCTTTTTCAGATAAGCCCCCTTGCATTCTCGTTAGCGATATGTATATATGTATGTATGTTCGTACAATTTGCTCGAATTCATACTGAGATTATGTTTAATATTTAACTAATGGAGTCTTACATTTTGCAGGTGATTCTGCTGCTTAAAGCACTTGATGTCTACCATGCCGACAGCAAGTTAACCGTGATTTTACAAATTGTGGCACAAACACTGGCATACACGAGTTCCTGCATAAATCCGGTGCTCTATGCTTTTTTATCGGATAATTTTCGCAAAGCATTTTACAAGGTAAGTGGAATTTAATCGTCATTGCCTTACACTATGCACTATAAACAGTAGAGTCACGATAGTTCGTAATCGCAAGGGACCAGTATTTTTTTTTTTTACGAATTACAGACGATTTCAATCTAAAACAAGAAAAATACGAATGAACAGGGTGTTTATTTTTATATTAGGCGTAAGCTTATTTGGTGTTTATATTTCAGGATCGAACATTTGTAGTTCTTTCAGACTGCTAAATGAATTCAGCGTTTTTCAGGCTGAGATCTTGGCAATTTTCAGGGCAACGACAACTAGACAGCGCAAAAAGCTTTGAAGAGACACAATTTCAAATCGAAACTTGTTAATGACTGTAGGAAAGCCCCCAACTTTCTTTTGGATAAATATAGTGTCAGACTATGTTGGATTCCTGGCCATAGCAGTGTTGAGGGAAATGAAATTGAAAATAAGCTGGCAAGAATAGGGTTGACCTTAGGTAAGGGAATGTGTTACAGATCAGTGAAATTACGGATAGAGTAGAACCAACAGTTCATGGCTCGAATATTGGATATGAAGAGGAAGCCGATGCGAATCGTGATAGGCGTGTTGACTGCTCACTGCTCGGTCAGAGCAAGAACCAGCATTTGAGAAAATGGCGCTCCAGATTTAGGATGTGCGCGAATGAAGAGGTACCAGAAACCATTGAACATATTATCTGCCACTGTTCGAAGCTGCAACATCATAGAATTAGATGGCTGAGCAGACGTTTCCATGAGAGCATTAATGATATCGGGAAGTATAGACTGGATGATATCAGGCGCTTCATCATGGGAATTCAGTTTCTTAATGACAGACAATAGGGGCACTTCTAAGTATAAATGGGGCTATATATTACTTTTAACGGAGAATATAAAGGAATTACAATGGACCCAACTAGGTCTCCGAGTTGAGGTGCGTTATAGCATCACCCTTCCTAACCTAACCTAACATAGCCTAAGCTTACTTGATATGATATGTTCTGAAAATCACTTTTTTCAAATCACATGTTATTTTAAAAGTAATAATGATCATGCTTTTTTTAATTTTAAAAACGTATCATCAGATTACAATTTATGAGAATAATATGCGAATTAACGAGGGGACCGAAATGCATGTAACAGTTTGTTACGATTTATTGAGATTTCTGATTTAACGTGGTACGCATTATCGGGAATCTACTGTACTATATTTCGTTGCCGTTTTTTTGTGTAAAATTATTCAATAGTTTCTATATATAGAATTTGTCTGTAGGACAACAAACACAAACAAAATTTTTTAAGTTCATTAAACTTCCAGCAGTTTGTGTCTCTAATTTTTATCTCAGCAGCAGGGGAGGAGGAGGTATGATTGTGGTTCTATGAACCATAGAATTTTTTGCTTTAATTTACTGTATTTAAAGAACAAAAGACATTAGATTATTTAATTTGTAGCAGAAAAGAAATCAATAATGGAAGTAAAGAAAAAAGTTTTCACGAAAAAACTACAAAATGCGTGCTTTTGGCTTAAATGTTAGAGAACTGTGCGTTTCTTGTGAAAGTAATTTGTAGCTCAAGGAATTTTATAATATTTTTGCTTTTCCTAAGTTTATATATCTTGGAATGTGTCCGTTCGTTTTTAAGTTATCTTAATATATTTGTTCAAAGATATAAGTTTTTCTTTAATTTATTTATCACTAGATTCATATATATATAGATTTTTGTCGATAAAATTAACAGCACATAAATTATTGTCACTTAAATAACGACACAGCTGACATTAACCTACAGCGAATGTCATTAAAAATATTACTGAATAGCAAATTCGATAAATTTTCGTTATAATTATTTTAACGATGCGATTATCGCTAAAAAAAATTAGTGAATCGCACTACTGTTTTTTGTTTCATTAAATATTAATTTTTATAAAATATTTCTTTAGGACCAATTTCACCAACTCCATTTAAATATCAATTCATATTTAAATGTCGATTTTCATTAGTTTTTGTATGGAAAAATTAATTTTAAATATGAATTGATATTTAAATAATTTGTTGAAATTGGCACTCAGTGTCTCTTTTCAGAAAAAAACATTGGAGTTAAAAAAAATAAAAAAAAACCATATCGTTACCTTAATATAGAAAGGCCCTAACTCATTATTTTTTGGAAATCGAGATTTTCGCATTCTTGGATACATTATATGTTCTTCGGCTGAAATGTACACAAAACTCGATATATAAAAAAATAATGAGTTAGGGCCTTTCTATATTAAGGCAACCATGTGTTCTATTTTCTCATATTAGTGAAGCTCGAAGTCATTTATTATAAAATCATAATTAATTTTATTTTTTTTTCTCTTTCATTCTTATCGCACTTTTCCTCAAAATTAAAAGTTTTATTTCTGTATTGATGTACTAAAAAAATTTTAAGGGAAACTATTGATGGAAGTCAACGTTTAATTTATCTTTGAAAAGCGAGTCAGGGGAAGTTGCTTTTTTAGCCCTTTATCACTAACTTTGATCTCGATGTTCCTCAAAAAGAGTTTAACTCAAAATTAAAAAAATTCCATATTATATAATCTTAGATCACAAAAAGAGATAAAACTGATTTTTTTTTTTTTTTTTGGTGAAAAAGTGGAGAAAAATAGCGAAAATTGCAAAATTTTGAGTTGAAGGGGGTCACCTAGAGAGTAACAAGTGCGATATATAAAATATTGTTTATTTCTGTTGCATTTAAATTTCGATTATTTAAATATAGATTTTTATTTACAATCGTTTAAAACTAATGAATGTATTTCGTGCTTGTGCTGATTTCTTAACTTTTTAAAAATTTGTTTAATTTCAAATTATATTTTTCCCAAAATTTAATAGCCAATTCTTGCAGAAATAACTTTTATCGTTTTGCGTTATTTTCTTCAACAATATTTAAAACATCTGCAAAAAAATTAACAAAGAAAAATAAATACATTTTATTGAACGTTCATACGTTGCTTATTTATTAGGTGAGGAAAATATTTTAAAAATAATTGCGATTTAAAGGTGTGAAAAGTGTATGAGATGATCAACAACTTTTTGAGATTCATAAAATTTCAGTTCACACCGTTCAGTCAGTTTTTTTTTTTTTTTTGGAAACAATAAAATCATCTGGGAGCTTAATGAGAAATAATAATAAACTTTTAATAAATAATTTGTTTTTAAATACGCATGTAAGACACCACACCACACAGAGGGCGGTCCCAAAACTGGCCGGGGGCAGCAGTTGGAAAAAAAATTACTTTGGTGAAAAGTGGCAACCTTATAAAAAAACATGTGTTTAAAGTTTCAAGGTGCCAGCTTGTTCAGTATTTTTTTAACAATTAAAAATAAACGATCTCAGTGAACTTGTAAGCAAGGAAAAAATTGGCTCCCGTTGTGTATTTCAATGCTTGCATTTGAAAAGTTTTGGATTAATCAATATTAAAGCCGAGCTACATAGATTTTAATCTTTGGGAGTCTGGTCCTTCGCTTGCGAATATAAAATATTGTGTGGCAGAGTTTTAACCAGCCCGTGCCAAGACGAACACCACAGTGGTCGACCAAGTGAGTTACACAGGCCAGAAACGGTTAAGAAAGTTCACAAATTTTGGTTAAATGATCGTCGGCTGAAGGTTCGGTGCCTTCTGTGTCTCAATGGCCACAACAAAATACATCACTACACTTGTTTACTATTTAAGTTGATTGTAAAGACTTTCCATAGTATTTGTCCAACTTACCCTGGGTTTGAGTGGTGGTTTTTTACGCAATACTAATGCTTAAAGGTTCAATCAAACGTGGCATATCATAATGACATATGCAGCCACAAGCATTGCCTTGACCATAAATATATTTACTTCACTTATTAGTGCTGCCATAACCATAAACAGCTGTTTATGTTTTCATTTGCTTATGAATTTGAAAAGTGCAACAACAAATATTTATAAAGAATAAACAGCTGTTTGTGGTTATGGCGAAAACCAAAATTCAATTAGTTTCTATGGTTATGGTTATGGCTATGACATTATGGCGAGTCAGCCATAGTGTTGCCCACAAGTTAGGTTCGAACAGCTGTTTTGTATGGTTATGGTTATGGCACGCTTAATTTAATCTTAATAAACACACAAAGTTCACTTTTTTCCATTTTCTTCTCTAATCACGTGATACTCTGCTATTAAGGGCTGCAACTGTCAGTGCATTGGAAAATTATACAAGGTACATGCACAAGCCCAGCTTATTAATGTATAAAATGCAGAAAGTTGTTAAACTTTGTTTACAAGCTGCTAAAATGCTAGTGTATGTATGTGAATAAAATGATTACAGTGTTGCCAATAAATTTTCACAAACTTGTGTCTCCAATTACACATTGAAGAAAATTACACTACACATCTTTTGTGTAAAACAAAAATAAATAAAAATAGAACCCAAAGTAGCATTACACCACAGATTTTACATGAATCTCATTACATGGCCTACACATGAGAGTAGAAATTAAACACTGTGTATTACACACATATTGGCAACACTGAATGACTATAATCATGCATGAATGCCGCGTCTGCAATTGTACTTTAGTTACACTGTGATTGTTATTTTTAAAAACAAAAGACATCTGTTTCTGACAATTATTCGTTTGTTTCTACCAAAGTAAATTTATATAAAGTATATGCAAGTACTCAGGTGATTAACTTTTTTCTCCTGTAGTGTGAATGCCTGAATGTCAAAAGTTGTTTACAATTTTCGTACGCCATTTTGTTTTGTTTTGCTTTGTTATACACAATTGGGTATACTGACAACGTATGTGAAAAAGTTTAAATAATTTTTTACTTAAAAAATGTGTTACAAAACATTTAAAAATAATTATATTTAATTATTAAGGTACATATGTATCTTTTATTATACTTATTTCACATATTAAAGGTTTATCAATTAATAAATTTACTTTGGTTTTGTCTATCCATACATTTTCTTTTTGTTGTATGCAGATCTGGGACTATTGCATTAAATAAGCAAATGGATTGACCATTTCCCCACAATAAACCAAATCAATGCAAATGCAAATTTATTACATTAGCACTAATTTTAATAATATTAGTGCATTTTTTTTTTTTGCATTTTACTAAAATCCCTTCAAAGACATTCATGAACATTGCATTGTTACTTTTAGTGCACTATTTTTTGTACCACTAAACACATTATGAATAGTATTATTGCATTATCAGTGAAACATATAGTGCAAAATACAACGTAAATGTGTACATACATAAAAACATACATATATAAATATGTAAATTTTTTCCCATGTACATATCGTCATCTAAGAGGAAAAATGATATCACTACGTTTTTTATAATTTTTCGAGAGAAAGACAAAACTTGATGAAATTGTTTCAAGCGGTAGTATTTTTCGTTTATAAAATCTCCATTTTTTAAGATATAACTTTACAATAAACGAAAACCTAAGTTCTGATATTTTTTCAATTGCACGGTTTTTCATATAAGCTCGAGATGCAACGTACTTGAAGAATGAAACTTTAATTTTTTTTAACTGGTTCTGAAATCTAGTTTGTATTTATATTGACAGTTTTTTTTTCGTTAATTTGTATGTACTAACTTATAAAAGTGCCCTCAATGAACTTTAGTGTATTTTATATTTTTTATTTGTGTTATCGCCTAAAAATATTTTCACGTTTTATTAAATTTTACTTTGTACAATATGTGATAATGCAATAATATTGTATTACTTCATGATGTGCTTAGTGGCAACACAAAATTAGTGTATTTTTTGTCATGCGATTAGCTGCTAATGCAATATTAATCCATTACTTTTAAGAGATTTTATTTAAGTGCAAAAAATAGTGCACTACAAGCATCAAATTTAAATTTGCACTAAAATTTTTGTTTTTCAATCAGTGCTTATGCAAAAGTAATGCAAGTTGCCCAGGTCTGGTTGTATCCATCTGTTTTTGACATTCATCCATTATTCTTACACAAACAAATCGCCTGTTGTTTTTGTACTTTCTTAGTTTTTGTAGACCTGCATATACTTTATATACATATGCTTTGGTTTCTACCAACAAAATACGTGTGTTTTTGGTGTTGTAATTTGGTTGTAGTCGTGTAAGTACCTTGTATAATTTCACCATGGTCAGTTGTTAGTTGACAGAAGCAATGTTGCCCTCTAAAGTCAGGGACCAAATCGTCACTTTCGATAACGAGCTGATTCGGTCACATTCTTACAGATTTTGTCATTCGATATCGAGCCATATTATTACATTGTTCGATAGCAAATGCCGTAATCTCAAACTGAAAAACGTGATCGAATCAGCTCGTTATCGAAAGCGACGATTAGACCCCAGAGCTGTGATGGTGATTGGAAACATTTTACGGACTTATTTCATTTAATTTTAAAAATAGAAATTCAAAACAAAATTCCTACTCTAATTATTTATGAAAAATTAAATTACTGACTTGTCCTCTTTTTAGAAAGAATACTATGAGTAAAGTTTAATCTGTTTTAATGTTTCAGTGCAATTTTAATTAAAAAAAATGTATATGTTTAACATAAATGTGAATTTTTTGTAAATAATCCAAGCTTCCTCTTTGCAGTAATTCAGTAAAATGGTAAAACTTGACCTTTATAGTGTTTCTATTTGTATAATCGAAAATTAGAAAACCATTTGTTTTCACAATATTTATTAATCTAAATCTGTATTTGTAAGATTTCAGATGCGTATATTTCTAATAAATAAATGTTTATATACATACATATGTACATGTATACATAAAAACATGTACGAGTATGTGTGTGTTTATGTACATATGTATGTATTTCTATTTCAATGTAGAAAACTATTAAAGAATTATAAAATATTGTATGTAATCATATTTGTTTACAGTTCTTGCAAATATCTCATTTGAATTGAAATTTCTTGTTGAAATTTATACATAATTTATCTCAATTTGAAAAGGTTGTGTTTGATTTGCAAATTCTAATTGGAAAGTAGGATTGATATATTTTTATAGAATTTTTATTATGTGTGATTTATTTCTCGTATACAAACGTTTGTATAATATGAAGAAGAAAAAAATTAAACATTAATTTATACGAAATTATTTATTTTCCTAAAGAAGAATACTCTTTAATGAAAATACAGCATCCCTAAATTTAAATCAATCTAGTTTGCTTAATAATTGTTAGTAAAGAAATATCAAATTTAAATAATTTATATGGATACAAGCGCGAACTAATCATGTCAAAGTGCATCGAACAATAGCTGTTTAAGAGTCAGTTTTCTCACTAAACTTCTGAAGGGAAATATGTTCGAAATAGAAAATTTTTTTATGGAAATTGTTGATTTAAGTCTATTTTATATAAAATTAAAATAAAAGCCAACATTGAGGAAAAAATTGTCAATTTGTAGCCAAAATTCATAATGCCATAAAACTAGCACAATCATATATCAACCAGAGGCATAATTGGGCCATTTTTTTCGAAAATGAGCAAGGAGTGGCCGTTACAGTCAATGGCGATCATTATCGGGCCATGTTGAACGAATTTTTGTTCACAAAAATTGAAGAGGAGGATATTGGCAACAATTGGTTTCAACAGGACGGCGCTACATGTCACACAGCCGAAGCTACACTCGATGTTTTGCGCCCTGTTTTTGAAGATCGCATTATCAGCCGCAGAGCTGATGTCGTTTGGCCACCTCGGAGCTGCGATTTGACACCGTTGGACTATTATTTGTAGGGTGCCGTCAAAGATAAGTATTACGCCGACAAGCCAGAGACAATTGACGCTTTAAAGGACAATATTCGTGAAGCCATTGGTGAAATACAGCTGCACACAATCGATAATGTGCTTAAAAATTGGACCGATCGTGTAGGCTACTGCATGGCCAGCCGAGGCAGCCATTTGAATGAAATTATTTTTCATTATTAACCGGAAGATTGTACTTTCAAATAAAAAAAGAAATTTGAGAAAATATTCAGTAGTTTTTTTTATAGCATTTTCAAAAAAAAAAAGTTATCTGGCGGACCCTTTATATTTTTTTTTGGAGTACTCATTGTCATTCCCTGGTATCAAGCCAGCTGTAGGTCATTTGAGCGCTATAATTTTTTGCAATTAATGTTATCAATTTTACACTTTTGAATAAACTTTTTATAGAAACAGAACTATTGTGCTAGTTCAAAAATATAACAAGGTACTTTTAACCAAGTTTTAAACTTAATTATTTTTTTAACAAAAGCTAACCTTAAAAAAATGGGCAACACTATTGGATTCAGCGTACTTGAATTAGTTTAACTCACTTGTTATATTTTTGAAATTGTTACAAAAAATAAGTTTCGAATTCGAAAACAGTGTTATTTTTTATTTTCATTACTTTTACTTGTTAGCAAGACATCATGCTGGTTAAAAGTCTTGCATCTGTCAGAAAAGATAAAAGAATTCGAAAAATTGTAACATTTGTTCGAAGTTCGAAAAATCACATACAAAATATGTACCCTCGTACATATTCATACATACATGCATATATATATATATATATATATATACGATGTGTGTTCAAAAAGTATCTCGAATTTTGAATTTTCACATGTTACGTATATTCGAATTTTGATTTTTTTTTGTAGCGTTATGTTGGTACTAATGTCTCTCATATTTTGAATGTTCAATTAATTGTTGACAGCTGCTTTGCTTGTGCGTGTTTTGGCTGGTCTTCGATTTTTACCTATTAAAAAAAATGGAACAAAGGACATTTATCAAATTTTATGTGAAAAACGAAATTAAGTGCGCGGATGCATTCCGAATGTCGACTGTGGCATATGGAGAAGCTACCTTGGTACAAAATGTTCCCAGAAGGCCGAGAAGATGTGAACGACGAAGAGCGTGCCGGACGCCCGAGCACTTCAACAACAGACGAAAAAATTGATGAAGTGAAGAAAATCGATTGGCTCGTGTGATTCGATTTTTATCAATGATTTGGGCATGACACGGGTCGCCATGAAATTCATACCAAAACTGCTCAATTTCGACCAAAACCGGCATCGCATGAACATTGCTAATGAGCTGTTGGACGACCCAAATTTGCTACAGAGGGTCATAACTGGTTTATGATTATGACGTGGAAACCAAAATTCAATCATCTCAATGGAATCTGCCGCACGAACCAAGACCGAAAAAAACGCGTCAAGTTCGGTCGAATGTGACCGTTTTGCTTACAGTTTTCTTCGATTGCAGGGGCGTGGTGCACGATGAGTTCTTGCCACAGGGTAGAACGGTCAATAAGGAATATTACCTGCAAGTTAAGCGCAATTTGCGCGAAGCAATCCGCCAGAAACGCCCGGTTTTGTGGAAGAACAAAAATTGGCTTTTGCACCACGATAACGCCCCTGCTCACACATTGTTGCTTGTACGCGACTTTTTGGCCAAAAGCAACCCACTAATGATGCCGCAGCCACCGTATTCCCCAGATCTTGTCCCTCTGTGACTTTTTCTTGTTCCCGAAACTTAAGAGGCCCATGAAAGGACGACGCTACACTACGATTGACGCGATAAAGACGGCATCAAAGGAGGAGCTGAACAAGATTTATAAAAATTAGTTTTCGAAGTGCTTCGAAGATTGAAAAAATCTTTGGCGTGCATTATATCTGAGGGGGATTACTTTGATGGATGCATTATATCTGAGGGGGATTACTTTGATGGGGACAAAATAGATATTAATGAATAAATAATTAGTTTTTGAAAAAAAAACACAAAATTCTCGATACTTTTTGAACACACCTCGTATATATGTATGTGTGTGTAAGTAATTATTGTAAATTATAATTTTTTATTCCTCTTACTGTTATTTATAGTGGCGCCACATTATTAATTTTTATAAAAAAAAACTAAAAAAAAAAGTAAATAACATTTAAATCTTTTTCTAATTGATTGCAATTGACCAAATATAAGTACCGCAAAAAAGTATGCACCTATTTTACAACAAAATCAACAACAACAACAACAACCATACATTAGTCATCTGAAAATGAGAATAATATGAAAAGAATTCAATTCAATTCATGTGACATTCCTTCTCAGGTAGGAATTGAAATACATATTAAAATTGCTGAACAGGACAAGTCACTGAACTAGTTTTTAAGTGTGAACAAAATTGTACGAGTTTGTGTAATATCAAGCCCTAAACTCGAAAATAACATAACCGACTTTGGTGCTCAGTTTTTACGCAGCCTTCCACACGTCGCCTAATAAAATATTGAATCCAAAATTATAGAAATTGCAGAAGTATAAATAAATTCAAAAATCAATTTTAACGTAAATAAAACCACATTTTAGTGTACTGAGAAAAATAACGCAACTGACATAAAAATATAAGAATATGAAACGTTTTCATTCGTTTTGTTTTAAACCGACTCCAAAAAAAAAGGAGCAGGTTATCAATTCGTCTGAATTTTTCTATGTTTGTTACTTTATAACTCATTACTTTCAAGACCGATTTTAAAAATTATTTTCTCTTCTGAGAGGGTATAGCTTCCATTTGTTCCCATTATAAAAAAAAGGGGAGGGGACACGCTTACTAGTTTTTTTCTTCGATTTTATGATATTTTAATTATCCGATTGCTACGAAACTTCTCAAACGTGTTGTCTTGAAGTTCAAAAAATGTGCGGAGCCACGCCCTTTAAAACATAATATTGTATTTTACGTACTTTTATTTAACCCATTTTTACTAAACTTGTTACACACCCTGAGCTCTAAGAATGACTTTATCTTGCATTTCAGAAAGTTGGCGTGGTTACTTACGCCAATTAAAATTTTATATTATATTTCACGTGATTGTACTTGCCCGATTGTCAATAAACTTGGCACATATCTTGAACCCTAAGAAGTGGGCTAGGCCACGCTCATTAAAATTTAATAAAATATTTCACGGGATTCTATTTATGCAATTCCCACAGAACTTGGCAAAAATTTTTTGGTTCCTAAAATGGCATAGTTTTGTGCTTAAGGAAGTGGGTGGGGCCATGCCCATTAAATATTAGCATTGTATTTCTCGAGCTTCTACCTGATCGATTTTTACGAAACACTTTGCGCACTCAAAGCCACGCGATGTTAGATTTAGTAAAGTGGGCGGACAATAATATATGTCAAATTGGGCGTGACAACGCCCCTAAAAATATAAAATTGCCACTAAAAGTTAAAAATAAAACTTAAAAGACTTCAAAAATAAGCACTAAAAAGTTAAGTCATAAATTATTTTTTACTTTTTAACACTTATTTTTGAGGTCGGTGTGAATTTTCTTTAATTTTTGCAGAGAAGGGAGTACAACATAAACTTTAGTTTTTATTTTTGTTACTTAGTACCACAATCGTGCACTAATTTAAATTGACCGCAGCTGGAGAAAAAAATAAAGACAAACAATTTAATTATTTTGAGAAAGAACGTTTTGCAAACGTTTACTGATTGATTTGTACATAAAAAGAATCAAATGATTGTAATGATTTGTCAAATCAAGCAGATGAGAGCAAACCCAATTGTTGTGTTTGCACTCTCTGTCATTGCAAGTATTGTTTTTTGGTTTTGATCATTCCAACACATAAAGTCTGTATGTTAAGATATCACAAATTATCTAACAACTTTTTATTTTATTTTTTTTATTTTCTTTCTTGCAGGCTATAAACTGCTCAAATCGATTCCCAAACTTATCTTCAGATTTGCCACCGCCTCGCAAAACATCGTATGCCCGTACCTCATCTACAGGTTTTTAAGATATTTAAGTAATTTTTATTCAATAAGTAATTTATTGTTAAGTAACAGCAGTGTGTGTTTGAAAAATTAGTTGTATTATTTCATAGTTTCTTTTTTTTAATATACGAGTATTTTATGTGTATGTAAATGATGGTAGATGCATGAAAATTAAAAGTAGTTAGATGTGTAATTAGTTAGACTTAAATAGATTTAAAAATCTTACAGATAAATACTATAATTTGTTATCTTACACACTGATTTAAAAAAGTTTGTAAAATAAGGCTGTTAAGATAATAAAGAAATATACGACGATTTTAAATCTTCGTTCGGTGGTCATAGTTTATTCAAAAGAAATATATGGTCATCGAAAATTCAAGCCGTCCTGCCCTGTACACTAAAAAATTAAAGTCGCATTTTTCATTGAACCTGGCGTTTTAAGTCAAAATTAGACTAAAGCTTATGTTAGTGCTAGGAACACAACTGGAACAAACTTTGACGAAAAATTCTTCGGCAAAAGTTCGCTATGGAAATTTATCGTATCAAGTACCATAACGGTGGAAAAATAAAAACAGTGTGGGAAATTTTAATAACAATTATTTTGTAGTTAGCTTTTGTTCGAACCTTTTCTGTTTCTACAGGGTGTTTTTTTAGAGCTATAGAACTTCGAATTGAAATAAAACACAAGAAAATCGTTTTAATGTCCATCAATTTGGCTTTATTGGAAGGATAATTTTATGCCATTAACGTTTAAATATGATTTCGGGCATGTGGCCGCCGCGGCTGGCTCGAATAAAGCCAATTCTACAGGTCCAATTTTCAACCACTTTTTCGAGCATATGGGGCCGTATGTTGGCAATAACGCCACGAATGTTGGCTTCCATGTCCCCTAACGTTTCAGGTTTGTTGGCGTAGACGAGCGACTTCACATATCCCCAAAGAAAATAATCCAATGGTGTCAAATCACACGATCTTGGTGGCCAATTGACAGGTCCATTCCGCGAAATTATGCGCTCATCGAATGTTTCCTTCAATAAATCGATTGTGACGTGCGCTGTGTGGCATGTAGCGCCGTCTTGTTGGAACCACAACTCATCCACATTCATGCCATCCAATTCGGGAACAAAATAGTCGGTTATCATGGCTCTATACCGGTCTCCATTAACGGTAACTGACTCTCCAGCATTATTTCGGAAGAAGTATGGCCCAATGACTCCACCAGCCCATAGAGCACAACAAAAAGTCAGTTTTTGTGGATGTAATGGCGTCTCAAGGGTCTCATGTGGATTCTCTTCACTCCAAATGCGGCAATTTTGCTTGCTGACGTAGCCATTCAACCAAAAATGAGCCTCATCACTGAACAAAATTTTGCGATGAAAATCAGCATCGAGATCAATCTCATTTTCGGCCTATACACCAAAATCACGACGCATTGCATGGTCTCGCGGCTTTAATTCTTGCACAAGCTGGATCTTGTAAGGTCGCAAGCCAAGATCTTTGCGCAAAATCTTCCATAAAGTTGATGGACAAAGCTCCAATTGCTGTGCACGGTGGCGAATCGATTCATTCGGGTCCTCTTCAACACTTTGCTCTACAGCGGCAATTGTTTCTTCGGTGCGCACTGTTCGACGTCTCTGCGGATGCGTATTATCACATAGAGTAAACGTAGTGCGAAAACGATCCATGGTTAACCGAATTAATTGCTCTGATGGACGATTATGTCGACCATAAAATGGACGGAGCTTGCGGTAAACTTCGCGAACTGAACCATTATTTTCGAAATAAATTTGCACGATTTGCAAGCGTTGTTCTTTTGTCAACCTGTTCATGATGAAATGGCAAACCAAACTAAATATTAATCACTTGACAGCTGACAAAATGGCCGCCAGTTAAAAAAGTGATGCCAACTTAAAGTTCTATACCTCAATAAAAAACACCCAATATATTTATTATTTGATTATTGTTATTTGCAAGTAAAAAAAAAGCTTTCAGCAAATTGTAATGCAATGAATCAAAAACAATTCACATATTCCATTTGCAATGAAAACTTGCAGAAATCTACTTCAACTGACACCACACACAGGTGTAGTGACCTTGGAAAACAACCGGTTGTTCCGTTCTACTCGTGTTTGTCAGAATATTTACAACTAAATTTGGTATTATTTGTTCATTAATAATTATCACATGTAATTGGCTGACAAAGCGATACGAACTTTAGCCTAATCGAATAATAAACTAAATTTTTTATTTTTTATCAATTTGGAAGCGCTTGGTATTTATTTTACATTTTCTTTTCTTTAATAGAAATCGTTATCTATAGAGAGGTCTATACTCCTATTTCCCTTTCATTTGAGTTCCGACTTTGCATGCTTTATAATGATAGTTTTTTTATAATTATTGAAATCATAAAATTTTCAGTCACACCCGTCACAGTAAATATTTAAAAAGGTTAAAAAAAGTATAAGTGTACACAATAAATATTTGATACTTTTCAACAAATTGGTAATATAATACAAATTTGTGAACTTCCATATTAATTCGATTCATTAGATTTAATGATCACACCCGTCACACCAACGCTTGGGTATTATTTATTCAGTGGATGTCAAAAATTGAAAACAGAAGCAAATGATGAAACTTAAGGAAAATAAAGAAAAACTAGGAACTTTCTTAAAAGGATGGAAAGGGCCGGAAAAGAAGAAATTCTTAGAAAATTATGATGGATTCAGGTTCGTTGGAAGAAAAAATTATCGACAAAAAAAAACGACAGTGCAAGCAACAGCAAAAGTATGAAAGTCAAATTGATTGTTATTATTTCTTAAAACTTTTCTAGTTTTCATACTAGGTCACACCCGTTACATTTACAAATTATTTTTTTAATTATGCAATCATAAAGACTGATCTTCTACTGAATATTTTACAGAATACAAACAAAGTTTTGTAAGTTCACACTCTTCACAGCCTTCTGTTGGTCATTCTGAGCAGAAATAATCTTCTTTCAGTGTCTACCTATAATAAAACATTTTTAGTACTAATACGCTTGGGAACCGCAGCCATTTTTTTAATTGTAAATTTTATATTTTTCAATTAAAATAATTATAATTCGGTATTTTTATAAAAATTCCAACTGCTAGAAAAACAATCGTTAAACTTAAAGCATCATTGTCATTCTCAATTAAGCTCAGCTTGGTTGTCTTTTACATTTGCATTGCCATCAACATCTAAAAATTTGTTGTCGTACACAATACTAGAAAAGTAATTGGCTTGTGTGAAAGTTGGGTTGATACTCAGATGCTTAAACTAAGTTAAAATGAGAATGACTAGAGGGACGTAAATTACATTTTTTTTTAACTTTTTCAACCTTCTATTACTTTACCGGGGAAATATTATGTAGTTAATAAGTTTTATTTATATTGCAATGCAAGCAGACTAAAAGAATATAATCCTGAAGAAGCTAGAATTCGCCAATCAAACGTAGGATGAAAACACTAAATAAATACTCTACTGTTTTAATTCTTTAAACTTAAAATTTCATTCAAAAAGAACCTTAAAACTTAAGAGGAAACTTTAAAAAATTGTGGCTTGTTGTTGGTTAAGCACATCTAGACTTTAGATGCATTTCAGTGCTGCTTAAGCAACTCATTAGTATATAGAATTAAGCCACAATTCAAAAAAAAGGCTTACAAAAGCTCAAATACTTATAGAAAATTTCCCAATAAATTATTGAGAATTACAAAGCTACAACCACAGTAGGTCAACAGAATGCTTGCAGACGTGCTTAACCAATAAATTTTTTAAATTTGCAATCATTTTCTAAAAAAAAACAAATTAGAAATTTAAATAATTAAAAGACAACATAAATTAAAAAGCAATGGCAGAAGAATATTTGTGCAAAAAGTTATTTTCAAAACTGCCATACAACTTGTTCAAAATATAAAGAAACTTATTGTAAATCAATGTCATTAACAGATTTCAACAAACCATAAACATATTTATGTAAGTAAAAATTATAACTGGCAATAAAAATGATTAAATCAACTTCTCTAAATATTCGAATTTAATTTTATCATTTAATACAGGGGCTCCCAACAACTTTTGGTTTACTGACCCCTGTTAACAATTTGTTCCCTATGAAGCTCAATTAATGTCTGTAGCAATATGGATTGATCATTTAAGTCGACTTAACCGAAGCAGTGTTTTTCAGAAGCTTTGACGCTACCGCTGAGATTTTAAAAGTTTGTAAGGCATGAAATCCTTTCTTAGTATTTGTAGCATTGTGACCACTGCAACTTTCATACAACTGGCACAATAATATATGTAGCTAAATTTACTTACATCTACTGCAAAGATTATATTACTTTTTCACTCATATTGCTATTTTAGGGTTGTATTAAAAATTGCAACGTTCGAAAGCGTTTTGTGGCATATTATGTATTGCAATAGATCTTAATCGTTTTAAATATTCTTCAAAATAGTCCGCTGCTGTGTGCTGGAAAATTATAGATTTCAGAACAATAGTTTTGAAAAAGTGTAATGAACTCCGATCGATTTTGAGTGTAATTTTTTAGCCAATCTCAAACTACTGACTTCCAAATAGCACAATAGAAGTTGAAATATAATCATGGAAAAAATGAAATGAACTATAGCTTGTTCATTTTTCACTGAAAAAATTAAATGAACTATACATGGCCCATTTTTCAGACGAAAAAATTTTTTAAGGATAAAAATTTAATGCACTATTATACTTCGTCTCTGTTTCAAGAGAAAAAAATAAAAAAAAATAAAAAATTAATGGACTATTCATCGCCTATTTTTCATACAAAAAATTTAATGGGCTGTACGAGTATGTACATCGTTTATTTTTCATGCAAAAAAATTTGTATGGAAAAATTAAATGGACTATACATTAGGGCTGTGTCGTTCATGAACGAACGAGTAAAATTGAACGAATCACTCAAATGAACGAAGTGAGCCGGTCATTTTACTGAGCTGTTTTGGTTCAGTAGTACTGACACATAAAAATAAATTGAACGAAATGAACGACCGATGACCGAGCGCACTTGGCTCTTTTTTTTTTGTTTTGTTTTGCTTTTTCATCGTTCATGTGGGATTTTTTTGTCATTTTCTCGTTTTCATTTGCCTTTTTATCTACTTTTAGTAACAGTGTTACCATTATGAAATTAATTAAATTGCCATTTATATTTCTTAAGTTTTTAAAACATAATAATAGGAAGTTTTTGTAAAAAACTACGTTTAAAATTTGTATGAAAAATAACAAAAATTCGTTTCAAAAAATATTTTGCTATACTTGCTTTTTGACTTTTATTCATTGGCCATAGATTTATTTACCAGCAGAGACTTAAATGTGGCAAAATAAAAACACATCTTGAACACTTCTTAATGCTATTAATATTTTCCAAATTCCTTATTTTATGTCACACAAAAAAATACTTTAATATTGCAAAAAAAATTTACTTGCTGATTTTTCCTTTGTGTTATTTTGTTTGTTTTGATCATTTTGCCAAAAAAATAACAAAAACATTGCATTTGTCTCTTTTTATTGACCAAATCAACTGTTTGTTTTTTCATTTCGTTCTTTTTCTTGAAAAGAGCGGATGAACGAAATGAACGAACTCGTTGTTTTTTACAAAATGAACGAAAATGAGGGGTCACTTAAATGAACGATTTGGCACAGCTCTACTATACATCGCCTATTTCTCATCCATAAAATTATGAATGTAATAAAGTTGTGAAAGAAATTTTTAAAAAGTTATTGAAAAGAACTATTTAAAACAAAGTTTAAAAACACATCACCAGGTACAGGGGTGTCATGCAAATGCATGTTTTTTCCCTTAGCCCTGATAATTGCAAGAACGAAATATCTTTACGAAACAATGAATTTGCGTAAAAGTGGCATCGATTTGTTAGTGCATATTTTGCTGAAAATGCATATTTTTGCATAATTTGGTCTTAAATTCATATTTTTGCCTCAAATTTTGGTATAAATGTATGGTTTTGTGTCATATTTTGTCAAAAATTCAAATTTCAAATAATATTATTGTTGACAACTTTTTAATGCAAAAGTGTTTTTTGGGAAAATTTATTCAATTGCACTGTTGTAGAACAATTATACAAGCACACACATGCACAAAATTTAATGGAAATTTTCGTTTTGATAATTTTAAGAGGAAATTGTCTGCTATTAAAGCCAAAAGTAGTGAAACCATTCTGCGAAACGGATTTAAAAAAATGTAATTATTGAGTTAAATAAATATATATATATAAAAAGAATCATTTGAATTTGAGCCGATTACATCCATAGACCTTAAAAGTTATTTTTTAATACACAAATGCTTTCTTTCTAAGAACAAATTGTTACAACTTCACATTCGAAAATATAAACAATTATACAATTTATAAATGAAAAGAAATAAATAACAACGCTTTTCTTTTTCATATCTCGAAAAATTCATGTTTGGAGTTAATAATGCGGAAAACATCGTTATATCATATTTAATCTTGTATAAAAATTTAATGTAAAAGCCACGTACACGCACCTCTTGAGCAAAAAAATAATTTTATATCTGTATTTAATTGTATGTAAATTGAAAACTTTTCTTTTGCATTTTTTTTCTTTTCAAATATGTGCATATTTTATTGTTTTTAGTGCATATTTTGCGTTTTTTATGTCATATTTTAGGCGCTTAAAAGACCTTTTTTAAATGCATGGAGTCCTTGTTCCTGCACAAGGCACATCATTTCCAAATAGGTTTTGTAATTAAATCGTTTTTCATCACATACCTGTACCTGGATTCAGTAACTTTTATTACGATAATCGTATCGCTATAATATATATATGTAACGAAAATTTATCGTTTTTGCTATTCAGTAACATATTTTAACGATATTTATTGTCAACTGAAGTACAAAAAAAATTAAATCACAAAGTCGTATTCATGTAGTATTTCTTTGTTATTCTTTGTGCTTTTGACATTTTCTATACAGAGATACCACATGTTATTGAAATAAATGGTGCTTAAAATACAGCTGTAGAGTATCATAAAAAGGAACTTAGGGAATCACATTATCCTTACAGCAAACGAATAAATATATCGATAAATGCTACGATCTTCGTTTCGCAAAAAGTTACAGAATCCAGATACTGAGTATCTTCCTCTCGAAATAAGTAATCTTTTATTCACATTTTAAACTACCACTGGACATCAATAAGAATTAAATTAGCTGAGAAAATCTAAAATCATCCTGGCATACAGCCACGCAGCACGATTTGAGCACCACTGACATAATATACGCTGCTTACATGTAAAGGGTGTTTTTTATTGAGGTATAGAACTTTAAGTTGGCATCACTTTTTTAACTGGCGGCCATTTTGTCAGCTGTCAAGTGATTAATATTTAGTTTGGTTTGCCATTTCATCATGAACAGGTTGACAAAAGAACAACGCTTGCAAATCGTGCAAATTTATTTCGAAAATAATGGTTCAGTTCGCGAAGTTTACCGCAAGCTCCGTCCATTTTATGGTCGACATAATCGAACATCAGAGCAATTAATTCGGTTAACCATGGATCGTTTTCGCACTACGTTTACTCTATGTGATAATACGCATCCGCTGAAGTCGCTCGTCTACGCCAACAAATCAGAAACGTTAGGGGACTTGGAAGCCAACATTCGTGGCGTTATTGCCAACATACGGCCCCATATGCTCGAAAAAGTGGTTGAAAATTGGACCTGTAAAATTGGCTTTATTCGAGCCAGCCGCGGCGACCACATGCCCGAAATCATATTTAAACGTTAATGGCATAAAATTATCCTTCCAATAAAGCCAAATTGATGGACATTAAAACGATTTTCTTGTGTTTTATTTCAATTCGAAGTTCTATACCTCTAAAAAAACACCCTATATGTCTATAAATCTGTGCAATATATGTATGCATGTAAGTATACATACCCTGTCGGAGAATGTGTGGTTGAATACAAAAATAATTAACTTATACGAATAGTTAACTTTTCTTAGACTGACTAAAAGCTAACTGCAACATCATCCACAACAAATGCAAAATTAATTCTTAAGTTGAGTACTTAATCGAATTTGGTGAGCGCCAACAAATTTATTCTCAGCTACTTTGAAACTCATTTCAATTTTATATTAACATTTTGCTGTTATTATTTTAGATGGTACCTTAGCTGGGTAGCAGCGCGTTGAGAACACAACGTGCGATGATGCAAGATCGAACCCCGGAAAAATTTTTAAATTTACTAATGGTAGCACAACGGGACCTCAAAGGACCCAAGTGTGCTGGTTTTTACTATAAATCGGCAGCCTGTTATAACCTAACCATAACCTAACTACCAGGTGATTAGAAAAAAATCAACTTTAACTTAGTTGAAAAGTAATGCAGAGTGAGACAATGGACTACCGCCTAGGACATTGCAATGTTAAAATAGTCAGTTGATTACATTGAAAAGTAATCCAAGTGTCAGTCGGTACTAGTTGCGAAATAGTTAGCTTAAAGTTAGTTTAAAGTTATCGGCATTTCCGACAGGGTGTGTATGCATACATGTATGTACATATGTACGTATTTGCGCTTACAATAGACATGTATGTATGTATCTCGTAATTTAATTATATTTGTGTATTTATACTTATCTCATTTTTTTTTTTTTTTTTGAAGTTATAAAAACAAAAACAACTTCAGCCTCCTACAAGATGTCACAATAGCCATAATTTTTGAAACACATTGAACATAAACTTATAATATAAACATACACACATATGTACGTACACACTCGCTTCCAACCATCCATTAATACAGCTCTAAGTTGCATGTATTTAAAATAGAAAAAAAGAACAACAACAGCAGTTGCTGCTGCTGTTGCTTTTTTGGGTTTTTGATGTTGATGTGATGTTTTTATTGTCTGTATCTGGTATACGACCACGGTTACAATTTATGACAAAACACAACAACAGGAAATAACGATAACAAAAACACCAAACATTTTGTAAATAAAAAATCTAGAGCAAAAAACATTGCACATACTCGTATACATGTGTATATAAATACAGGGTGGCTGATGACACAGGCTAAATGAATTATTAGTTAAATTTTGTTTTATCTAAGTTAAGTAAAAATTAAAAAATTTGTTGATGAAATACATACGTATGTGTTTTAATTGTGCGAGTCAAGAATTTCTGTTGAAGAGGAGTTTCGGCGCATTTCCGTAGGCAAGGCTCCCAGCAAGTGCACAACAATCAAGTTGGTTGGCAGAGCAGGGACACAAGAAACATTTGCTGATATATGTAATAGCTGCAATACTTCTATTATTTAAAATTCATAAAACTATCAATCAGTTAAACAAAATCGATAATTTATATAAATTATAAAAAAACTTTGGCGCATATTCTGGGTCTCAGTTGCAAAAGGAAAAAATCGAATTTGGATGCCATTGAAAAAAAATCTGATTTTGTCTTAAAAGCATATTTTAAAGTAATTTAGTGTAATACTAAAGTAATGCAATGGCGAATAAGCGATTGAACTACATACATGTAGTAAATATTTTAAAAGTACTAAATACTAAATTAAACTCAAGTTATACTAAAGGGCCACTCTATGGTAAAATTATACAAGGTACTTGCATGACTACAACAAAATTACAACACCAAAAAACATGCGCATTTTGTTGGTAGAAACAAACGAATAATTGTCAGAAACAGATGTCTTTTGTTTTTAAAAATAACAATCACAGGGTAATTAAAGTACAATTGCAGATGCGGCATTCATGCATGATTATAGTCATTCAGTGTTGCCAATATGTGTGTAATACACACAATTAGATTCATGTATAATCTGTGTGTAATTATATTTTGGGTTCTATTTTCAGTTATTTTAAGATGTTTAGTGTAATTTTCCTCAATGTGTAATTGCATACACAAGTTTGTGAAAATTCATTGGCAACACTGTAATAATTTTATTCACACACATACACTAACATTTTTGCAGCTTGTAAACAAAGTTTGACAACTTTCTGCATTGCATACATTAACAGGCTGGGCTTGCACATGCACCTTGTATAATTTTACCATGGGCCACTCAGACTACACAGAAAAAAGTCTTCACCAATTAATGTTTTCAATTAAGAATTTAATTGATTCAATTAAAGTTTTAATTGTATAAGTTAATTTGAGTGGAGAAACTTAATTAATATTATGAAATTGTTTATAGGTGAAAATTTAATTAATTTTTTAATTGATATTACAAATATTTTAATTGATATTACAAAATTATTCATATTACTTTTTTGTGTGTATATATACATATGCATGTATAAAGACTTTCATCACATTTAACGAGAAAGAAATCTAAAGACATTTGGGCCAAACCCACGATGTCAACAACATTCGACTTGTCTCACACTTACATTAAAAACAAAACAAATTTTAATATTTTGTTGTTGTTTCAAATATAAGTGTGCGACAAGTCGAACGTTGTCGATATTTTGGGTCAGGCCCTTTGTTTCGACTATCAAAAAATCTAACGTAAAGCTGCATTTTGTGTTCACACCATCACACCTAATAACATTAAAAACAAAGTGCGCCAAGATAGCGTCGACGAGTTAGCGTCGATTTTGGGAACGTTATACATTCGTAAAGTGGACACTTTGGTGAACAAAATGAGCGAACCGTGCGAAAATTCTGTCCACCCGTTTTTGAGAAAACCTGGGAAAATTCATCCACGGTTTTTTTGGCCATTTTCGATTAAGTCCATTTTCTCAAAAACGGGTGGACAGAATTTTCGCACGGTTCGCTCATTTTGTTCACCAAAGTGTCCACTTTACGAATGTATAACGTTTTGGCGTGGGAGTCCAAGAGTGCTCTTGGAAAAATTCATCCACGGTTTTTTTGGCCATTTTGGATTAAGTCGATTTTCTCAAAAACGGGTGGACAGAATTTTCGCACGGTTCGCTCATTTTGTCCATGAGTGCTAATGGGAAAATTCATCCACGATTTTTCTTTAATTTCCACCCTTGAATTACCAAGATTGATGCCGGCTTCTTAATATATTTTTAAAAATACCCAAAATTTTCCCCCCCCCATTTTTTCCCGGTTTTTTAATTCCCAAAATCGACGCTAACTCGTCGACGCTATCTTGGCTCACGTTTAAAAACACTAGTAGGAAGCAAACAGCTGTTGAGGATTAACATGCCTGCATTAATCGTTGATTTCCGGCGGTAGACTATTTTCATGAAAGCTGTGGTAGTGCCGGCCCTTGAAAATGGATGTCATTTAAAGTAGTTGATTTAAATAAGACAAAGAAAAAGAAAATACGATAATTTCGCTAATTTTCAGGCATGACTTACACGAAAAATTATTCAATGCGATAAGCATATTCAATATTTATAGCCAGTTTAAGACGAACACGAAGACATATACCATAAACGACGGCACGGCAACGGCGTCGAAACAGACGACTAGTTAGTTTGTGTATTAGTTTATTTTGTAATAGGAAATTTTCAAAAAATGGTCAAGTCTTATGGGATGTCAAATTTATATCGTATTATTTTATCGTATCATGACACTTTGCATTCGCAATATCGCATTTGCACGTATTACTTGAATTTTTGACATGTATTAATACAAAGTATGTATAATAGTCTGAGTGGCCCTTAATGTGGTATACCTGAACTTCATACAGGATACCTTCATACTTTCCTAATAAAATAGAATGCCAAAGAAAGGTGAAATAAGAAAAAAAAACAGTCGAGGACATGAAAAGAGCTATACAGGCACTTAGAATCATAATAAAATCTTAATTTGTATAAAACGCAAGTATTTTGTGGTGTCCCACATTACTTGCACGTTTTCTAAAGTCGTGTATAATGAGACTTGCAATATTTTCTCAAAATATGTGACCTGCTCCACGAAAAGGGACCTGTGCGCCGAAAAAATTTTTTTTACTTTTTGAGTGATTCTTATAGGAAAAAAAACGCTCTTTCAAATGCCGCAAACCGCAAGTTTCTATGTCTTTTAGTTTTTTTTTACAAATCACCTGTAAAGATGAACATAAACAGATAATATATATAATATTTGAAATTTAAAAAAAGTTCAATATCAAAGGTACAAAATTACAAAAATATCCCTTTTCGTGGAGCAGGTCACATATGAGTTTAATACTTTTCCAAAATGGCTTCGTGGAATCTTAATACATTTGGCTTTAAAAAAAAAACAAATAGGTGTACTAAATTACCTGCACTTACTCTACCTACTACTTGAGTATTTTTAAAGGCAGTTTAAGATTATAATATACGTACTTTTGTGTAAAAAGAAACTCTGACATGTTGGGTTGTTGCTGTTTTTTGAAATTTTAAAACAGAAATTAGATCAGGGAGATATTTTCGTCATAAGTATTAATACTTGTTTTATAGTCTGAAACGCCCTTAAATAGTAACGTTCATCAGCCACCCTGTATGGGGCACACATACTCGTAAATAAATCTATATGTATGTAAAAAAAAGAAGAAAATGCAAGTATTCGTCGCAGGAAAAAAATTTGGATGTCACTTGAAGAAAAGGAAAACTTATTGCCCGCTACTAAAGTTACAGAGCACAAGTGAAAACTTATAACTCTTGATACATTAAGTGTTCCATAATATTTTTACATATAACGAAAATAATAAGTTATCAAATATTTAATCTAAATCAATTACTAGTGTGATGAAAAAATTTTTTTGACAGACCTTACAAAAAAAAATTGGGTAATTGAAAATTTTTATATGCGCAATTGAAAAAATAATTGTTTTTTTTTTTCTATTGACTATTTGCGCAGCAAATTTGTAACCCCTCAGATTGGTTCTCTGAGAGTCAATCCAACTTACACAATTGCATTGCCATTCACAACTTAAATAATGGTTCAGTTCAGGTTGATACGCAGAAGACTAAACTGAGTTAAGTTGAGAAGGGCAATAAGTGCGTGTACTTTTAAAATAATATTTTAATTGAATTAAGTTTATTTTATTGTTTATACATATAACTATTGTTTCCAACAGATTTGAAATAAAAATAATATGCGATGGCAAAAATTTATTACATTTTATTCGTTTTTATATATGTATGAAAATCTTTTTACTTTTTTTTTTTAGATAAATATGGGCATTTCCATGTCAGGAATGTCAATTTTTTGTCGCGTGTGACATCAAAAAAATATATATTTGTTTTTTTTTCAAAGAAAACGAAAGTTTTTTTTACTGCTTTATATATTTGTGCAGTCAGTCGAAAGCTTTACATTATGTTATATTTTAGGAATAATCGAGTCACATTGTTCCGAAATACAAGCTTAATTATTTGCTGTCGCATGCGACAAAACAAGTGGACTTTCCCATATGCTTTCAATTAACCTTTTAATTGGTTGAAAAAAATTTTTTATTGGTTTTGTTAATCCATTTTTTTTTTTTTTTTGCGAGACTTGTTGCATGAATGCCCTTTTCAACTTTTGGGCAAACAGCTAATGACAATTTACAAAAAACGTAAGAGAAAATGGCGCATATTCATAGTTAAAATAAAGTACAATTCTTTTTAATTGAAATTTATTTGCTGGTGGTTAAGCATGTCTATATGCATTTCATTGCTGCTTTAATTTATATTCATAAAATATTAATTTTTTGGATTCTATTCTCAAAAAATTTTGTGGGAAAATTTTTAAATAAAATATATTTCAAACTGTTTTTAAATCTTATGAATATGGGGAAAAAAGCATAGCCTGTGTCTAAAAATGCATAAAGAAAGCCATAAAACTAAATTATTGCTAAGATTATTCAAAGATTTGTGTAAAACAAATTTCATACATGAAATACCGAAGTATATTTATTTGACATAAAGTCTTTATTTATTTAATTTGAAAATTTTGCTTGTTTTTATGGTTAAAGACCGTGATACACTAGCCTACACGATCGTGCGATTTTTAAGAAAATACAGCCCTGGTATGATGGAGTCTATGAACATTTTCAAAAGACAAAAACAATTCATCAGATCAGGGTTGTATTTTTTCGTAGATCGCGCGATTGTGCAGGATAGTGAATCATGGCCTTAAGCGATTGTCTATATGCATTTCGTTCCCGCTTTTTGGAACTCGTCAGTAGACTTCAACCCCAAACATTTTTGATTTTAGCTAACAAACTTCAGCAGCTAATTGTAAAAAGGTGGTGGAAAATAAAATAGATGCACAATCGAATAAAGATGATTGTTTTGTACAGATTTTTGTTTGAGGCTTTCAAACTTATTATGTTTGTATATTGTGATTCTCAATATAGTATTAAGAGTCTTACTATAAACATACGAAGTTTGTTAGCTAAAATCAAAAATGTTTTGGGTTGAAGTCTACTGACGAGTTCCAAAAAGCGGGAACGAAATGCATATAGACAATCGCTTAACCATAAAAACAAGCAAAATTTTAAAATTTTTTTTTTTTTTTTTAATTTCAATGTACAACAAAATAATTATATTAATTTTAGTAACAGCTCCGAGAGAGTAACGAGAGTGCACAATTGCACAGTTTGTGAGACTTTTAAACGTTTTTACGAGGACCTTTAATGTATTTTTAATAAATAATTTATATTTAATTGGTTCAGCTTAATGAAAAAGTAAAATATTAATTTTGTGAAGGGCAATAAAAATATTTATCTTAAAAACTTTATTGCATAAAATTCAATTTTATTTTATAAATGCCTTTTGAAACTAATTTTGAATGGAAAACTGTTGCATAAATCTTTTATAAATTCAAAATACTTTTTACGAATAAGACCTTAATTAATTGCGCTGAATTAAAAAATATACAAATAATAGATATTGCAAGAAAATTATAATTAAAACATTGCGACCAACTATAAACAATACTTATATAAAACAACAAAATATTGTCTAGTTTTGACTAGAATACAGACACCAAATAGGAACAGCAGCCAACTTAAAGCTGAAACGAGCGCCCAAAAGCATGCAATAATAAAATTTTGCTAATTTGAATGTATTAAATTTTCCAACATACACATTTTAAATGTAGCGCAACAAACACACACACGCATACACTTGCATAAAGAAGAGCATATTGAAGTTGCACTGTAAATATTACATACACACATAAATGTTACCACTGACCTAGACAACGAACGACGAGAAACAAGTGTGTGCTTTCGTTTTTTGTTTGTTTTGCTGTTCCAAAAAATAAGAACACTTTAACAAAAACAAAATTACACAGAGAACGTCTAAAGCAAAGTGCAAGATTTGTCATTAAATTGCAAATGTAGCGGTATAATTTGATGTGTTGTGCTTTCTCTATGCTTTACAGCAATAAAATGACATGAAAATTTCATAAAAAGTTTTGATGAGATAAACATACCGTTTCCGGTGTATCGTGAAAGAGCCAAAAAATACTGATACGCTCATTTAGCGTTAAAAGGAACGGACTGAAATCAAGTGTGCATATACCAGCAAAATAGCCAGTTGAGCTGTAAGTTAAATGTTAATAACATTTTGTATAATCAGCAGGTTCAAAGAACTATTTAACATTAGTCCGAAAAGTGTGGTGAATAAGGAAAGAAACTAAAGTGAATGGAGATTATGTTATTTATCCACATTCTGCAATACAACAGCCTGTTTAGTATACGGAAGCAAGGAAGTGAATAAAAAGTACAAGCAATGTTAAAAATCTAACAGTTATTGAATGGAAGCTATAGGACAATGTTTTCATTTTGCAATAAAAAAAATTCATTCAAAATAACGTATTTTTTTCTATTAAGAAAAAAATAATAAATGATATTGATATTGTAATTTTAATTATAATAAAATTAAAAATAATAATAATAAATGATATATCAATATTTTTTAATTTTAAATTCTGCTAATATGTGTGATTTCCAAATGAGTTGTATCTAAAAAAAATTTCTACTAAAAGTCGACCTCTCGCTGGTTTGATATTTGAAGCGAAATTAATCTGCCTTATCATGGTTGGCGTATTTCAAATACGACTACGACTGTTTGGTAATAGATTAAAGAAAAACTGTTGAGGTCTTCTTTAATCTATTACCAAACAGACGTAGTCGTATTTGAAATACGCCAACCACGATAAGGCAGAATGTGCTAATTGAACTATAATGAGTTTTTAATCAACATATAATAATCAGGTTCAAGTTCGCTATTTCTCAGTTCTTGTTATAGAAATTTATCTTTGCTAGCCTAATTTAATTTTAGTTTTCTTATATTCTTTAGAAATTCACATTTATCAATAAAAAATGGTTCAGTCTTTAATAAATATTGAGAAATACTGAAGCTGTATTAATTTAAAATCCTTGGATTTTTCTTATGTTCTTGGGACTGATTTACATACTTATATATGTACATATGTATATCCTTTCTTACTCAATTTGTTTATTAACATGTCTTTATTGGTAATCTGCAACATTTTCGATTAATCACTGTCAAAATTTAACAGCATATTTGTATGTCTATAGATGTTTTGAATTTTATTGCAATTTGTAGTGGGTTTTAATTTACTTTTTCACTAGGAAATTTTATATTTATTTCAAACTCCGGCTTTACGTACGGAAGTTTATCAAAAAAAAAAAAAAAAAAGAGGACACTGCTGTTCTTACTGGCATTAGATGACACATTGTTTTTCTTTCTTATTAATGACTGACATTTACAAAATATCAATAATAACAAATTTCAAATAAACGTGACCAACTTCTAAATAGTTCAAGGTAAAATCCATTTGGTTGCCGAAGTTTGAAACCAAAAAGCCATACACAGCATTCTAAACGAGCTGAGCACGTACGAATGAACAATAATAATAATAATAACATATAAATATTTTTAAAACTTAGATTTTTGTCGACAAAACAACTCATTTAGTTTTACTTCTGACAAATTGTTTATGTCTCAGCTTTTGTACAGTTCTACTAAGTTTAAGTATCTGACACAACAATTTTGTTAAAGTAGGAAAATAAATAAGCAAAATGTTATCCCGGCTTAAGGAATGACATATTGTCTGGAACAGTCATTAATTATGGCATTTTATTTCATTTATCGATTAGAAGGACATTATTTTTTTATAGCAAAGAGTGCTTGTTTTTCAAATGATTCGTTTTGAAAATACGCCATAAATTTCAAACGTGTTTTAAATAAAAAAAAAAATAATTTCCTTGACGATGTATTATTAGATTTATATAACGCTATATATAATACTATCCGATATAAACCAGACAAAAAGTCTAGCTAATGAATTACACAAATATATGTTGGATCCAGCCACCCCGCCCAAGAAAGTCTCTTTACCAGCCCCCATAATCCTGTAATTCGCTACAGCTAATGCTAAATTCGATGGCTAAAACACTGAACAAATATTGGGTGCTTTTTATTGAGGTATAGAACTTTAAGTTAGCATCACTTTTTTAACTGGCGGCCATTTTGTCAGCTGTCAAGTGATTAATATTTAGTTTGGTTTGCCATTTCATCATGAACAGGTTGACAAAAGAACAACGCTTGCAAATCGTGCAAATTTATTTCGAAAATAATGGTTCAGTTCGCGAAGTTTACCGCAAGCTCCGTCCATTTTATGGTCGACAGAGCAATTAATTCGGTTAACCATGGATTGGCCACCAAGATCGTGTGATTTGACACCATTGGATTATTTTCTTTGGGGATATGTGAAGTCGCTCGTCTACGCCAACAAACCAGAAACGTTAGGGGACTTGGAAGCCAACATTCGTGGCGTTATTGCCAACATACGGCCCCATATGCTCGAAAAAGTGGTTGAAAATTGGACCTGTAGAGTTGGCTTTATTCGAGCCAGCCGCGGCGGCCACATGCCCGAAATCATATTTAACCGTTAATGGCATAAAATTATCCTTCCAATAAAGCCAAATTGATGGACATTAAAACGATTTTCTTTCGTTTTATTTCAATTCGAAGTTCTATACCTCTAAGAAAAACACCCTGTACAAAATTAAAAATGTTTGGCGTGACGCAAAACACTGAAATTTCAGCGTATTCCATTTTTGAGTCATTGCTTGATGTAGCAATACACGTTTGCATATTGAATTCATAGCCGAGAATCGATAAATCGATTAAATAGATTTTTAGCGATAGAGACTTAGCTTTAGCGAATTACAGAATAAGGGGGCAATAATGTTTTCATTAAGTTCAGTTGCAGTTCTTAACGGATTTGAACCTAATTACATATTAAATGTGTTTTGCCGTTCAGCGTATTTCAAAATAAAAATCAGTTCTTCTTGAAGAAACAAACTCCATACACCGTGTTTTCTTTGATCAGGCGCAGATCCAGGACAAGGAGTTTAAATTTTTGTACTGAATATTTTAATTTTTCCATTTTTCATTCCAATAGATCTGTTTTTGAATTTGATTGATTGCAACTCATTTTTGATTTCATTCATTTGAATTGCAATTCATTTTTTTAATTCATTTTAATGAATTCAAAATCAATTCAATTTAAATGAATTTAAAAAATGAATTGCAATTCATTTTGACAAACTCATTTGAATTAGAAACGAATTGCAACTCATTTGACAAATTCATTTTAATTGAAAACGATTTGCAATTCATTTTTACCAAATTCATTTGAATTGACTCAAATTTAATTCAATTCAATTTTTGTACGAAAAGAATTAATTCAAAATTTGCTAATTCGTAACGAATTAAAATCAAAAAAGAATGATTCATTTACAGCTCTGGTATTTGACGACAGCATGTAGTCATTATTATTAATCAGTTGATAAAAATTTTATTTTAATGATCTGAGAAATTGTCTTTCTATCTAACAAGCAAATATTATCTTTCATAATGTTTAATGAGCGCTCGAAACTCACTTTTTTCCATTTTTAGCAAAATACACGAGGTTGTATGTTTTGAACAGCTGTTAAACGCAAAGTAAATGACGACACTTGCTCAAAATTGGACAGTAGTCTATTAACAGGTGGTGCTTGATGGGAACAGTGTTGCATTTCATACATATAACTACGAGAGAAGTTCGAAAAGTCACGGACTTATTGATCCGCCCGCGTATTATTGGTATTCGTCCCGGTTTAGCCACTTCAACATTTAATGAGAAACTTTTGAAAGCTTGGGCATTCTTGATATATTTATATGAAAGCTTTATGGAAATTTTACTGAATTGAAATTCTAAGTTAAAAAAAAACAACCAAGACGTCTCGAGCTTTCACTGAATTGAAATTCTAAGTTAAAAAAGTACAGCCAAGACGTCTAGAATTATGTAGAATTGCTTCAAAAATATTTCTAGACATTGTTCGAAACCCTTCTCGCTTCGTCTTAAAGCAGTTCGATTTCCACCACGTGCCAGCATTTTTTTCTAATATTAATTAGTATTAAGAGTAAAAGACTCATTTTGGAAACAATTTTACATAATATTTTTGTTTCGTATATGCGAGTATATTTATTCTTCTCTCTTTTAAGCAAAAGTTTTGGCAAAATTGTCATTAATTTGTCAATTTGCCAGCTTACATTTTCTTATATCCCACTACTAAAACTGAAAATCATTCGTCCTCTTAATTGTAAATCCATGTGCTTTGGTTTTTTCTTTGTGCTTATTTTTTTAAATTTATGTTGTTTTCCACATTCATTTAAACAGATATTTAAATCTTAACAAAATAAAAATAAACTCAATTTATAATAATGAAGACAAAATTACAAGCTTAAATTAATATTTTAAATATTAATTTATAATAGAAACACTCCATGCTTTTACAAAGTCTGCAATATTGTCCTTGTGAGCGTTGTTGCTTTTGAATAAAATGTAAAGACAAGCGTTAAGAAACAGCAATAAATGGTCATGAAATGCTTGTCTGACTTATTTTTGCAAAATAAAAAATTGTTCTTTCTTTCTTTTTTTTTTGTATTATCATAAAACACTTTTGATATTTCATGTTTCTTAATATTAATTTCGCTTTGGCATTATATTAGAAAAAAAAAACAAATTTCTTATCCCTGCTTTAGATTTTCTCGTTTTGTCAACAGATACATAAACATGCATACACATATCTGTGATATAAAAGCATTTGCAAACTTTTATTAAAATTAAATTTTAGCATTTATTAGACTTTTGACCTTAATATTTTTGTTTGTAGTTTTCAACAATAGTTGAAGGTCGTTTGTTTCTTTAAGCACCAGGGACATAAACTCTTCAATTTATGCATTTAAATAAATTTCTTATTTAAAAATAATCCTTATCGATTTGCACTGTTTAAACACTAAGTCGTGCAATTGAATAAATTTCTTAAATAAAAATATACTTTGTCGATTTACACTAAGGGCTGTTAATTTTGTGAATTAACTTAAATAATTTATTTTCAAATGGATTAATGTTTTATTACAAACAAATCAGAGAATACAGAGAAAAATAGACAAGAATTGTTTTCAACAAAACCATGTTAATGAAAACAACTTTTAATTTCAATAATATTAACTTAAATATTGTATTTATCAATACCACGCATTTTAAAATATCATTTAATTTAATTTTTTTGTGTTGGTGTTTATCTTGCTTGTTGATTGACCCAACGCGGTGATGTGCTATTGTTGTCGTTTATTTTGAATGATCGTGTTGTATACGTGTGAATGCCGACAAGAAGCCGAAAAACGTCGTGGCTTGTTTTTTTATTTTTAAATTATATCATAACGCAATGCGCACATATAGAAGAAACATATGAATCATGTTTTGCGTTTATTCATTATTTGCGTATTTAATAACGATTTGCTCTTTAGCGGAGTGGTGAGTACGTTAGTCTATTAGTAAAGAGGTTGCCGGTTCGGCTCATCCCAAACACATTTATGTGTAGTTTCCACTATGCAAGCAAGCGACTCGTTTAGGAAAAATATATGAAAAGCACTCAAATTTTTGAGACATTCCTATACAAAGTTTCTACACAAGTCGCTTGCTTGCATTGTGGAAACTAGACATTAGTGTTAATCGCACACACACACACAATAACAATTGATCAATTCAAACAACTTTTTAATTGCTATGCCAAACATTTTGATCAAAATTTATTATTTTTTTCTTGTGTACGCAGAAGAAAGTATTGACTAATTTATATTTTCATTTAAAAATTGTATTAATTTAATTCTTAATTATTAAAATTAATTTAAGTGAAAAGTGATATTAATAATCTGTTTTTTTTTTTGAGGCAAATTTAGCTAATCGAAAAAAAATTAAAAATTGTTAATTAATATTAAAAACTTTTCATATTATTTATTTTTGTACAGGTATAATTCAAAAATATATGTATGTATATAAATAAAATATAAATCGCTTCAAGGCCATCGCCTTACTGGTGCACTAAATACTATTCTAAGTATTCCGCAAATACCATTTCCTTCTTCCAACTTTGTTTAGCATATAAAATGTACGCAAAAAAGAAAATTAAATAAAATATATATAATGCTTGTATCTTTTTGTGTGTGCTGTAGCAGTATGAGACCATGTTTTTCTGCATAAAAGGATAAAGTTGGCAAAACTGACATCAAACACATTTACTTAACAAAACTGTGTCCTTGTTACTGCTGGAGAAATATTTCTTTGCAAAAGAAAAGAAACAAAGATAAATAATCGCAAAAAGAAAGTGTGAACGACATGAGCGTCAAGCGACGCCGATTAGTAAAAGGATTAACGTGTTATGGAAAGAAAAAATCTTAAAATTTTAAAGTTTCCTTTTCTTTACTCCTTCTTTGCACTTTGCTTTATGTTAAAAAATTCAAATTTAAAAAAAAAACTTGAAAATAAAAAGACAACAAAACAGTTTCAATGGTCGTTTTTTAATTTGAGACATATACAAAAATTAGTGTTTAAGTAAGTGTTGCCAGATTAATGGAAATTTAAAAGCTTTTCAGAGGTTAAGGCTTAAAGCTTATTTGTGTTCGTAAATAATCGATTTTTGTCAAAAAACAGTATACAAAAAATGTGTCGTTTGAGCTTTTTTTAGCGGTTATGGCTCGATATGCAAATAATTTTCAATAGTTTCAAAGTATAATTTATCATTCATTAGAAAAAGTACAACCATTGTTCTGATATGAATAGAATTTTCTTGCAAAGTTTTGCAAGTAAAGTATTCATTTAGTTTTTCGTATCAGTGAGAGTAATTTTGTAAATTTCTGCCTTGCTAGGAAAGTAAATGAACAGTCCTATTATTTTTATTATAGTTTGACTTACCTCATACTTGAAATTTTAAAAATTAATTTAAAAAAATTTTAATTTTATAAACTTTATTTATTTAAATATGTTTACATTTTCGGGATTAAATTTTATGATAACATAGCGCTCATTTACTTGAACAACGAAATAACTCAAAAAAAACTAGTTTTACAGAAAACGAGTTTCAAATTCAACTGCCTGTTTCTAGAAGACAAGCAAAAAAAATTTCGTTTTTTTCCAATATAAATAGACAGACGAGCACTTTTACTTGTCTTCTACCAACTGGCAGTTAAGCTTTTTAACAATTTTATTTTTCTCTCAATAAAAAATTTAAATTTTTTTAAATTTTTCTGCATTATTAACTGAAAAATATATTTTATTTTTAGTTATGTCATTGTTCAAGTAAAAGAGTGATACGTATGCACATATATTTATATCTAATTATAGCAAAAATAAAATAAAAATATGTATAGGAATTTTTGTTTTATATTTTCATAATCATATTTTTATTTGTTCGTATTAAATTTTATTAACATATTTTATTTTTTTGTTTTGTAGGTGTGTGTATTAGGAGAAATTATTAAAATAACTACAAATTGCATTCAAAGAGATTAGATTTATAATAAAATAATTTTGAGATTCAATAGATAATTTAATTTTAATTGGGAAAAATATTATAAACATAAAATTGAGAAAAAATTTAAAACAAATAATATCAGACAATAAAATTTAATAATTATGCTAAACAGTTATGAATTTTAATTGGCTATTTTTTAAGAGTTTTAGCAATTTAAGTTTAATTGAGCAGTCTTAAGGCAAAAACAAAAATCGTAAATAATTAAAAAAACACTGCTTATATTTTTATCAATGGCCCTTAATGGCAATAAAAGGCAAACAGTTTATTCAGTTGAAGCATTAGTTTTTTTGTGTGGAAAAAAGCAAAAATTTCATGCGTAAAAACTGTTGTCTTTTCCTTTCCCCGATAGTGGAAATTAAATGTTTTTAAGATTAAGCTCCCTGGGAACTGCATTCTTTTTTTAGATTAAATATTTTATATTTTTGAATTCTAACAAAAAAAAATTTAGTATCATGGTCACACCCGTCACAAGGGAATTACTTTACTTTAAAAATTACTTGTAAATACAATAACGAGCGACAACGTTTACAACACATTGGTAACTCTGTGGCAATTATTTTATTAAGGCTCTGTCTTATCTTGATGAGAGAAGACGAGGAGGAAAAATTAAGAAAACTTAAATTTAAACGAGGGAGTTTTTACTTTTTTCTAACGAGAATTTTCGAATGGCTTTGAAATATTTCTCCCACAAATACAAAACTGAGACAAAAAAAAATTACATGCATATATATTAAAAGATACAAAAACAAACAAAAAAAAAACAAAACTGCTTTCGCAAATTTTGCAATTAAATACAGGATTAATGTGTATAACGAAAATGTAAAGTGAAATAATAATTTCTGCAAGCTTTTGGTACTTCTTTTGTGGAGTAAAGAATGGCAAATAGAATGAATGGTTGTTGCAGTCGAAATGGAGAATAAATAAAATTCTAGAAAAATTAATATAAATTTCAATTTTGCCTTAAGACTACTTTTTAAAGACATGCTGCACTTTTCTTTTAATTCCTGCTGCAACAGCTTGAAGATAAGAACAAAAACAAAATAAAAATGCCGGAAAAAAGTCATTGTGTTGAGCCCCACATTTAGCCACACATTTACAGGCACACGTTCTCTATTGCATACTTACATATACATACATACATGCATAATCTTTTACTTGCTAATGTACATGAGTACACACAAACATACATACATACATAAATATCATGTAATGCATTATAATTTTTCATTATGTGGAGCTTCTACTTTGTGTTCTTGTTTTTATTCTTGTTCTTTTTGTTGCTATTGTTGCTGCGAAAGTTTGTGTGTTTTTACAGACTTTGTAACATCTTGTTGTAGACTTTAATATGATGAAATTCCTTGAAGGCTTCGCGAAAACGTTGTTGTTGTTCATTGCCCAATTTAGCATAGAAATCCTGAGCAGATGTCACGAACAATGCAATTTCGTGTTGACCCAATTTTTCACAATTCATTCTTGTCATTGCTGTTGCTGTTGTTGCTGATGCTGCTGCCGTCGTTGACTTTTTACTACTTGTGGCTGTTTTTGTAGCTGCTGCCACTGTTACAGAGTTTGGTGTTGGTATGCCACTCAACAACAATGGAAATAGTTTCATTAAATGAAGATTTATAGAAGCCGAAAGAAATACAACACTCAGACTCCAGACTGCCTTTTGTTCGGGCAAAGCTAAAAACGTGGGCAATGAACAAGTGAGCCAATCTTGCAATTGCTGCGAAAATGAGGAATCAATGGCCGAGCGAAAAACCTGTTGAAAAAAATACAAATTTAAATAACAAGTGAAAGTAAAATATGAGTGTAAAGAATATTTTTATTTTTTTTTTTTAATAAGAATTCTTATTTAACGTGTAATTTTTATTAATAAGCTACATATCGCAATTGTTCCTCAAAAGCGTAACAACTCAAAATTCATGAATTTTCAGTAGAGGCCAAAAAGTGTTTCTGTTGATTCAAACGATATATTACAGCAAAAAATTATGTCATTGTAAGAAAATACCATTAAAAAAGAATATAACGTTTTGTTTCTTTTTATTGCTTAAATGATTTCCCCCCAATCATAACAACAATATTGTTCACTGCCTTTCAAGTATATCAAATTAGTGTATTTGCTTAAGTAAATATAAAAGGGGAAAAAGAACTTTATATCTTCTGATATATTCAAGATATCGAAAAACGTAGAACGAATTTTAAAAAAGGCCATATTAATCACATATAACCGATCAATAATTAAATTTTATTTTACTTTTCATGCGGCAAACCAGCACCCACCCGACGATATGAAAACAAATTGGCTTTAGTTACGGCTTACAGTCATTATATTTTTCAAAACAGTTCTTATATTTGCTTGTATATTTCTTAAATTTATGTTCTTTGAGTAGACTATGCAGCATAACAATTGCGAATAATGATATTAATGCTTTAACAAAAAGACGAATGAGGCAAAACAGTTTTAAAATTTTTTAACAATTGTGTCTATATCTCCTGATAAATTCAATATATCGGAAAACTGAGAACGAATTTGAAAAAAACCACACATTTTTCATATATAATCAATCAATACCTAAATTTTTTTTTAATGTTCCATACGGTAAGCCAGTAACCACCCAACGAAGTGCTTATACTATTTTAAAATAATCTGTAATATTAGAAGAAAGCCCATAAAACGTAAATATATTGCATTAAGATAAAATGTAAGAAAAAGTGATGTTAGAGCTCAAAATGAAAAGTCACCAAATCCCTCCCCACGAAATTCGGTCCCCAAATGATAGGCGAAACCCTATTTTGGGGACAAATCGCGTAATCTGGCCGCACTGGCTGCGGCGTCTCTTTCTCTTTCGAACGGCATTAAAATGTTATTGTATATTATAAAAAGTGGATTTAGCAGGTTATTAACTCTTAGCCGACGATATATTGAGAGTATAAGGATGAATTATATTATATTATCTTATAACAAATAAAAATCATATAAAAATACAATAATAATAATGAAAAACATAAATAAACGAAATTGAAAAAATGTATATTTTTAATTAAACTTTTCACAAATTGAATTTTCAAACAAAAGTTTAATTGACTCAATTAAGATTTTCATTGCTTATATGTATGTACATACATATATTTTCCAATTGACGGTGTTAATTGCAGAATTTTTCGGGGTATATAAATTTCTTACATATTTTTTCTTTCTTTTTTAAATTATATTTTTACGGACGTTATTCCCTAAAATGTATCACGTTTTTCATTTTGCAAGAAAATAAAATTTTGTAATGTCGAAATTAGCTCTGTACTGCCGTATAAAGAGGGTTGAGAGTTCTTCTAATTCAAAACTTTGTAAAACTCTCCGTATCAGTTTAAACAAATTTCATTTGGTACATTAATTTTAAAAATTATTATTTTTTTATAAAACTGCACTGGCATATTTAGCAATTAAATTTTTTTTTTTAATTTAAGCATAATATAACATATCGTTTGCTCGCTTTTAATGTCCCTAATGATATCCAAAGTATATAAATTGAAACGTATTTATCCCAAGTATATAAATTGAAACGTATGTATTTGTGTCTGATTATAAAACTTTATACATACCTGAAATACAATCATGGCAATAACATCGCTATGCGGCTGATTTATTGCTAAAAACTCCTTTATGACCTTCGTCAATATTTCTTTGGGTGGCACTAAATCACGTATCATTTGGCACAACACTTGCCCATAAATCCAAGCCGCTTCTTTGGTTGCCATTTTAATGCATTGCAGCAGAATATCAACTTTATCGGTTTGTTGGGCGATTATCTCGGGGTCGTCTTGTACAATGCCATTACTTAATTCCGTGTTTTCCAATTGTTTTCTTGAGCCTATTATTATAAACACGTAAGTATATTTAAGTACAAATTTATATGTAATGTGTATGTGTGTGTATTCATTAGGGACGTTTCGCATTTTATATGGGAGCAATAAAATTTCTATGTTTCTTACTAAAGTGAGCGAAATTAAGTGACAATGTGTGTATGCATTTTAAATTTATTAAGAAAAAAAAGTTATTAATGTAACATAACGAACGAAAATAATCATTTGAACATTTGAGCATAAATCTAATATTTTTATATGGACAGAAAGTAAAAGCGGAAATGTCGTTAATATTCGTTAATATAATTCCATGCCACGCAATGAGGCCAAAGAATTATTTCGGGTTTCGTGTTTAGTTATATGAAAAGGTTAGGTTAGGTTGAATTGGCAGCAACACTAAGCATAGCTGGCTTGGGCCCATTAGGATTTCCCATTGTGATACCCGGGGGCTTATTATGTGATTCGATTCCAGTGTTTGACGATTTGCTACGGTTTATAAAATTTACACTGAAAATTTTGCAAAAAGGGTGGGTGGGTGGTAAAAAATTCCAAAAACTACAAACAAAACCGAAGTGTTCAATAATATTTTGATTCCGATTTTATGACTCGAGTGTATAGGAATCAAAAATAAAAACTAAATTATTGTGAATAATAATTATAATATATATATATATGAGACCCGCAAAATAGGAGAGCCATTTTAAAGATTTAAATACGTGTATCTTTGGTGTACCATCACATCATAAAACACTTTTGGGGCATGGGATCGGTCTCATTCGATGCTCAGATGTTGTCCACATCAAAAAAAAAAAAAAATGGAAAATTGATGAGTGTCACATATATATATATTATTTCCTTTTGTTCCTATAAGGAGCATAGGGCCGTAATAATTATAATAATATAAATTAATAAATTTTACTACATATACAACCTAATTTACATTATAGAGTTTTTTGATGAAATTAGTTGCATGAATTTTTTTTTTTATTCCTTAAATGTATGAGGCCTGAGCTAAGAGGCTTTGTAGAGTTCTACGAAATAAGTCACAATAATGGGTGGAAAATCTAAAAAAAAAAAATAATAAATAGATATTCATCCCTATCGTGAAAATCTTTTCCCTCGAAATTTTTTCCCTTTTCACAAAATTGCAATCGTGAATAATTTTCATCCGGAAATTTTTCCCTTGATTTCCCTTATCTTAAATAATATTTTTCATGTGAATTTTTTCACCTATCCCTTGGTTTTGTTCACTTTATTTTTGCAAGCGAACTGAATTATTACATCGAATAATTTCAATATTTCCCTTCCAATTATGAGCAACTTTCGATCTTCGACTGTAGTCGAAAGTACATTTGGTATTATGACGAATATTCGACAAAGAATGTCTCTATTGTTAATATCACTCAAAGCGATTTTTAGAATTTGCAACAACTTTACCTAAAAATAAAAAATAATCAAACTATAATAATTTTTATACTAAAATACTTCATCGAAAGCTAAATTATGTTCGATAGAAAATTCGTTGCTCGACGAAATTTTCGATGCTCATGATATGACTTGAACATTCGATTTTCGATGTTCGATAGCCAGCGAAGATCGAAAATCGAATGCAATTCATAAGGGCCTTAATCAGGCTAAAGTTTGTATCGCTTTATAAGCCAAATTACATCTGATAACTATTAATGAACAAATAACACCAAAGTTAATTGTAAATATTCTGACAAACACGTGGTAGAACGGAACAACCGGCTGTTTTCGAAGGCCACTACACCATCAACATCAGCCTTATTTGTGTTTGGTCCACTGTGTGTGGTGTCATTTGATGTAGATTTTTGCTTTATATAAGCAACTTTTATTGCAAATGGAATATGTGAATTGTAGTACAATTTGCTGAAAGCTTTTTTTCTTTTGTAGTGAAAGCTCAATTTTACCATTTTTATGTTCAACTTAAATTTATCTGATTTTCAATTAATTTTTAAGCTTTACAAATCTTCTTCCTTTTTTTACATTCCGTGGGACTGATAGCGGGGAAAAATTTCATGGGAGATTCACAATAGCATTGAAAATTTTGCGTGAATAAAAATTCGACTTGTTATTCACGATAGTTAGTAGTGGTGGTTAATAAATCAAGCCCTTTGCACTATCCTAAGAATTTGATGCATTTCGTAAATACCCACATGTACAGATTGATATTGAAATTTATTTCAGAAGTAATTTCTAAAGGGTGGGCACATTTAAGGTTTGGAAGTAAATTGGCTTAAAAACACACTTTTTTTGACAAATTCAGTTTTATTAATGACAATGTAAAGTAGAAATATGGAAATTAATAATGGAATATGATATCAGGCAAAGCCGTCCGCTCTTTTCACAACATTTTGAAACACATTTTGCAACAAAGCTTCGCTTATCTCGTCAATGCAACAGCAAATTTCATCTTTTAGAGCGTCAGTTGTTTCTGGTTTGTTCACGTTGTTAACCCTGTCTGCCAAATTAAAATTCACAAATTTGACAATTAAAATTCTTCGTTCAAGAGTGTAGCGTTCCACTTTTTACAAATAAATGTCAAAGGGTGACAGCTCAATTCTTCAATTTACTTCCTGACTTCAAATTTGCCCACCCTTTCCTAAGAGCAATATAGATAGTAATTATTATAATAAAGCTTAATTACTGTGATTATGTGCAAGAAATATGTACTCGTATGTGTACGTGTGTATTCAAACACACACAAACACTCATATACTAAAGCAAAATAAAGTAATCGCCTCCAAATGCGGAGAGAAAAATGCAGTTGAACAGAGCAGAATCATACAATATTTATACCTATAAAAACCAATTGTTAGACTCATATGTAATTATGTATGCACATATCGCTTATTTACTCAAACAACGTCATAAATCAAAACTTTTTTGTTGACACCACAAGTAAGAATTTTTAGATAAACACCAGTTTTGACTCCTAGACATAGCATCCGCTATGTAACTGGAAGAAGCTTGACATGACAATACCAAACACTTGAAAATATCTCAGAGCAACGACATCACGGCATCTTTCTCTTCTGTTTTACGGAAACTTAAACAGTAGTAACTGAAAAACTTATTATTAAGAAAAAGAAAAACTTATTATTAAGAAAATATATTAACCAAAATAAAAGATTTGTTGCAACTTTCCAGTACATATTAAGTGTTCCCCCAGGTTAATCTTTGACTTTCTATTATTGACAGATGCGAGAAAGAAAATATTAATCCCTCTTCACTAACTGATTTTGTAAGCAAAACGAAAAAAGAAACGAAAAATTACATATTTAATGAAAAAAATATAGTGAAATCCACACTCAATCCCCAAATCAATAGATTGTTAAAATAAAAATCCTTTTTACAATATTTAGACTCACAAAAAAACAAGCTCTTATTTGTGTGAGTGTGTCTCGTACACATAAACAAACAAGTGAGTACGTTTTTATGCAGCAGCTAAAAATGAGAAAAGAAAAGCATTGAGGAAATATTTGTAATACTTACCCACATAAATGCAGGACAATAGTAATTTCAAAGCGGGAATTGAGAATTTTTCGTTTTCCAATTTGGCCAATTCAAGTGCAAGTTTTTCAATGCAGGGCCGCAACATTTGGTTTTGATTGTCTGCACTATGGTTGGTGGTTACACCACTGCCCATATGGCCAATGTAACTGCTAACTTTATTATCTAGGACAATCATACGTTCCAAACCCTATGGAAAATGAAAATGAAATGTATTTATATAAGCAAACATTTATTAAGTTTTTTGTTTTTTTTTTTTTTTTACTATATTGAATATGTGAATGGAGTAAAATACACAAGTATATGCACATACACACACACATGCATGTTTGCTTTGTTAACGTTTGCTGTGCTTTTTTGGAAATTCTCCTTGCCAGGACCAAAAATATATGTGTGTGTGTGTGTGTTTGTTTATGTATAACCAAAGCCACATGCAAACAAACATCAACAACAAACGTGTGAGTAAGTAACTGCATACACAGATAGTCATGTATGTTTTTGAAATGAAAATAAAACAACTTAAGATAATAACAATAAAAATAACAATTCAAATTGCAATTGAAAAGCACATTCGTAAGTGTAAAACCAGTCAGTTTACACAAAAAAAAGAGACAAACAAGAGCTGCAAACTTCTACAACAACATTGTTAGAGTTGCCCTTGTCACAAACAGGTGGGAGAATACAACAACAAAAATAAAGGAGTTTTAATCTTCCGGAATAAAAGAACATTTTGTTTTCTGTCATAATAAATTATACAGACATTTATTTCAGTTTCAGATGTTGCAGTACGATGTAAGACATTAAGTGGAAACGTTTCAAAGAAACAACTTGTTTTGTTTTTGCCAACAATAAGCGGCTTAAGAAACTAATTTTTATTAGTTATAAATGAGAATGCCTCCATTAAGTATTTTATTAGGTTCATTAATTGGAAAATTGCTTCAAGACAGACATTTGACAAAATTTATATAAATTATTTAAGGAAGAAAACTTACATATCTATGGCTCAATATAAGAAAGGCGTAACTCGAATTTACGATATTTTACAGGAGAGGGAAAAAACTGAATAAAAACTAAAGCATTCAAATAAATACGCAAAAAGTAATTTTTCAAATGTCCATAAATGCCTTATTTTAAACTGTAACGTATTTATTGCTTGAAGGAGAATTTAATTATATGTTGGCCACCAGAAAACGTTAAAAACACAATTTTGAAAAAAATCGAGTTACGCCTTTTTACATTAAGCCATCGATAAGAAAATAAGTATTCACATTATAGAGATATTACATTAAAAAATTACAGGCAACATGTGTGCAGCACAAGTTTGTCATTCCCTTTGTACGCCAGCCATATTGCCGTTCACTACTCAACTCAATTTGGTCCTCTAAGAGTCATCCGAATTTTCGTACAACTAATTTTTTTACAAGCTCAATCGTTATTTATTTACAGCCATATTCAGAAAAAATATTTTAGGTTTATTACAGGTTTATTTAAGAAATTTCCCATAGAAATACGTCAAATAAGCACTTAATAAACATGAAATATATTTTACGAATATGGCAGTTAATTTATGAAAAAGTTTGCTTGACTTTCAGACAAACAAATTAGCTTAGAATGACAATGGGGGCTGTAAGTTCTCAATATTGGTATGCTGCCCCATGTCAGACAACTTTTTCAACGCAACAATATTATAGTTTTTATTTCTTCCGTTCGGAAACGGAATTGAATCCACCTCAAGATGTCGAGAACTACCCGGAGTATAGCCCAGCATATTAGCGCCCCCCCAACACCTGACCAATTCCCTTATTTTAGTTTTCTTTTCTAGACACCATCTCCTACAAAAATGGGGTGGATTGCATTCCCTTTCCGAACGGAATTAAACTCTGTGACATGGACGATTATAAATACAAACGCTTTTCCGTTTTGAAATTTGTGTGGAAAAATTTTTATTTTTTTTTTAATTTTCCTTATTTTTCATACATATACCTAATTTACATTAAGCATTTTTTCATCAAATTTGTTGCATGAAAATTTTTTATATGTCAATAAGAGGCCTAAGAGGCCAAAATTGCATCAGAGATTCATTCTACATCCTATTGGGCTGATAAGTTAAAGAAGAATCATTCATTTAGAATAATTTCTTTATAAAGCAGACAGACCAAGTGTAAAAGGAGAAGAAGGCAATAAGATCCAGATAATTTCCAAAGCTTTGGACAAATTTGGATTGTCTCTTTAATTAAATCTCTCTTATATAACAGGATAAAAACCGGTTTAAAACTGTTGAAACAATCAAACCCGACGCGAAAATTGTATTAATCAGCCCAAAAATGTGTTTTTCGGAAAAAATCCGAACTAAATAGAAAAAACCTGTTCCGAACCGAATAAAAAGTAGGCGATGTTTGCCGCTAGAAATGTGTAGCTTTAAATTGGAGTAAGAATTTTCCAAATCAGTTTAGCGGTTTGAAAATCCGTACAAAATATAAAAAAATCGGTTCCGAACCGGTTAAAAAATTGGCAATGTTTGACTTTAGTAATGTGGCTTCCTAATGGTCAAAGATCTTTCAAAATCGGTTTAGTGTTTTGCGCATGATAGCGTAACAAACAAACAAACTCATTTTGACATTTATAATATTAGTAAGGACAAGGATAAGACTCTTGTTTAACACATTTTTTTTCAAGTTATTGAAAAACAAAATATCAAGAAGCAAAACAATTGACTTCGAAATGCTGTGATGCTACTTTTTATTCCTTTTTATTCCCAATGAATTTTTTCTCGATAAAATTATTTTCCTTGGAAAATAAATACCCGAAATATGCATGAGTGGGCTGGGCTGTATGTTTGAAGCTCTTGTTTACATTATTTTCAGTTGCTAATCTGTCATAATTGTATTTTCGATAACTTTAAGGTAACTGGAGAAAGTTGCGTTGGCAGTTGGCAAGGCAGCTGAAATTCCGTTTCCATACACAAGCAAGTCATAAGTTTCAAAGCATTAAGTTTGCATTGAATGACCACAAAGAAGATTTTTATTAAATTATATGGAGGCTTCCGTCCAGACTTGTAACTTTTGTTGCAGCAATTCTTGAGGACGAGGTCTAATATTACTTCTAAAGAAATCGAAAATATGCATTTATAGATACCGCGGAAGCAATGAAAATGTCATTACTTGAAAAGAACTGTTTTATTTTTTTTTAGTGATTTTAGGATTTTCTCACTACTTTGACATTTGGCAGCCCAGTGTGAATCGAATATTCATTTAATTTATTTTTTGATTAAAAATTTTTCAAGTTGTTTTGTAATTTTTATAACAAATTAATAAAATATTCCAATTCTTTTTTCCCATCAATTATGTACATATATAAAATGAATATGAGCATATAAATGTTGGTTGGTTGGTTGTTACTAAACTAAAACTTACATGCAAACAACAGAGGTAGACTTGTTCATTGTTAGAATTTTTCAATAATTTCGTTACACTCAATTTAGTGTGATAAGCCAAATTGCATTGAGCATCTAGTTTTGAAGTCCATTCCATCAAACAATAATTTAAAGTCCATATTAATTTTGTATGTACATCACTACAAAGCAATGGGCTGAAAAAAGGGAAATTTAAATTAAATAAAATAGTAAAAAACCAATTACATAGTTTAATTTGAAATGAAAATTAGATTTTATATAACATTTTCTTTTTTTCTTCTTAAAATGGAAATATTTAAAATATTTACTTTGTTTTCTTTTTCTTTTGTACTCGTATAATATAAAAATATCTTTGAGACAAGAAAGCCTTCCTTTTGTAAACTATTCGCTCTTACCTTTCTTCAATTAAACCATGCTTATCGATGTATGCCAAGACAATATCCTTCAATCTCACCAACTCATCACTTAATTTGCCAATTGTTGTGCTGGTCTTTGCATAACTTTCCAATAGACTCAAGAGGCCATTGAGGGCAGCACATCGTATAAAAAGATGTGATGACTTTAAGTAATTTTTAATTAAAGATTCCAAGTTGAACATTTCCATGGGGGAGGGTATTAACAAGCTTTTCGTCTTGCACAGCAAATAAATTAAATGTTGATGTGATATCGTATCGTCCATGGGTATGTGAGACTTTAAGTAGTCAGCTTTTTCCCAGATTTGTTTAATCTGTTCACGATTTTCACAAATTTCAGTGAATTTAACTAAGTTCGGTAGTATTAAAATGTGGTTTTGCTGCAAAGAGGGAAGAAATAAAAATGAAATAAGGAAAATGGATTTAAAAAAAATAATATTTTAAAGGGTTTTCCAACGGCGACTGCCGAACTTTGACAGTTTGGATGTAAAAAAGGAAAAATATTGTTGAAATAAGGAAAATTTCAAAAAATATATTGTAAAGGGTGTTTCAAAAGGCACTTAATAACTTTGAATGATCGCAGCGGCCATATTGGTAAAGCTACGCCTGTCGAATTGCCTGTCATTTATTCAGTCTGTTTTGCCAATTCACCATGATAGCATATAACGTTCAAAACCACGTGAAAATTATAAAATTGTTTTATGAAAATGAGCCTTCTCTTAGGGCAACGAACACTGGTTCTAATTAAAAAAAAGGGTAACAAATCGTTACTTTCCAACTTGCAATCCGATAGCAAAACGACATATGTAGAAATCACAGAGCAGGACGTAAGCCTTAAAAATGTTGAAATTTGAACCACCCTATAAGGGTGTCCAAGTTGACTACCTCTGGCGTGCAAAACCTTCTTGCCTTCATAACTTTTATAAATATCATCTGATTTCAATGAATGTGTACAGTTTACAAAGAAAATATATTTAGCTTTGAACTTGCAAAATTTGTTTTTTTTGTAAACTTTACAAGATGATGTTTATAAAATGAATTCAAGATAAATTCAGGGGTATCGCAAGATTCCGTTCTTTCACCAACTCTATTCCTTATTTTTCTAAATGACCTTCTGTGTCAAAATTTCAATCCTATCTATTCTTTCGAGGACGACAGCAGCATCTGCCATTTTCTCTCATTCAGCAATATCCCAAACCTGCCGGGGGTTGAGGCTATGCGACAAATTATGAATGACACTTTGAACTGCGATTTATAAAATGTTTCTGAATGGGGTCACGCGAATAGGTTCGATTTTAACGCTCGTAAGACCCAATTTTGTATGATTACTCATAGACACATGACCGACAATGCTGCTGTCTCTGTAAATTCAGTGTAATGTTCGATGAACTGAACACATTTCTAAAATCTCAAAAGAAGCATTCAAGTACCCAGGATTTTTGAAACGGTGCCAACGATACTTCACCCCATCTGATCTTTTTTATATTTACATCACTTATATCCGACCGAAAATGGAATACAACTTTTATGTATGGATCGGCGCTTCAAAGTCTATTTTTGGACTGCTCGACCGCGTACAGGAGAGGGCGAAGAAGCTCATCGGTGACAGTAGGGTATCTAACTCTATTGATTCATTGAAGCATCGACGCAATGTGGGGTGCATTTCCTTGACTATCGTTACTACAATTTAATGTATTCTAATGAAATTACGGAACTTGTTCCTGAAACTTGCACATTTTTACGCACAACACGTGCTTCATTCAGAGCACATCTTTTTGTAGTCGATTGGCCAATAAATCGCACTACTCATTACAGAGAGAATTCCTTTTTTAGCCGAACTGTTGGTACGTGGAATAAACTAACTGCGGAAGTCTTTCCTGTCACTTTCAAGGTGGGCAAATTTAAATCGAATGTCCAAAGATACTACTCCCTCTATCCTCCTCCACATAAGCTATTTTCCTAGTTCTAGCACAATGCATAGCATGAGTAGGGGCTATACCATGAGTGTTGGTCTTATTATATAAAAAATAATGTATGAAGTCAAGAAGGGTTTTCAGGCCCTAAGTAGCCAAGTTCGACACCCCGTAGCTTATTGTATGTTTCAACAGGGGAGTTCAAATTGCAACATTCTTACGGCTTAGGTTCTCCTCTATAATTTCTACATACATTGTTTTATTATCCGATCGCGAGATCCAAAGATACAGATTTATTTTCCTTTTTCCCCTAATTGAAACCACCACCACGAGCGCTATAGATAGATGATTACCAGCTTCTTCTGGTCAGAATTAGATATTATAGAAACTACCTATATGTGGTTTTATGTATTACAGCTTAAGCCACATTGGACATTATTCACGAACGATTTGAGGCCCTGGTGATATATCATCATCATGATGTGAACTGAACATTTCAGCAAAGCCGCGGCGGATATTTGCACGATGTTATTTTCTATACATAATAAAATCTATAAGCCTTTCAAAAGATTTAAAAAAATTAAATATCTTACATGCGCTACTTATTTGAAATAAAATTAAATTTAAACATATGAAGCTCTTAATGAAAGACCCTTCCTTTAACAACAAAAACAAATAGAATAGAGAAAGAATAAAAAAGCAAAGACACACACATACACAACAAAACACTTGTAATATTTTTACCAAATAAAAAAAAATATGGGAAAAAGAGTAGAAAATTGTTATTCTTTTGTAAGTCCTTAATATTATTCAACCATGTATAGAAAACTTTGTTACACACTTTTGTCTTGGCAAACGATTTTTCCTGTTTTTTGTTTTGTGTTGCTGTTCAAAGGAACAGGGTGTTAGTACAAAATGTAAAAGAAGCCTTTAAGAAATCGTATTATTTTTTTAAAAAGGTTATTTCGCATAGAAGTCTGCTGTGAAACTCAAAGCGAAACCTTAACCCTGACATGGCGTTAAAGCTGCTCGCTTTAAGGAAAAAGTACTATGTTTTTATTTGCTGAAATATTGCGTATGAAAAATATTTTTGCTAATGTTATTAGGAAGGCTAGTTTAAAACACGGATGTAGTATGGAGCAATAGTTAACTTTGCAGGATAAAGTTTTCAATGTTTAACAACAAATATCTTCAAGGAAATCATATGAGTTCTTTTCATTTTTGGATTGAGTATGAATCTTCTATTTTCTTTAGCATAAATCAAATTTACTGTAATCATGGTTACAAAGACATTGCTAGAATTTTCTCTTTACACTTGTTATTTCTTCTAAAGGGGCTCAACTGAAAATTTTTCATTTTCGAGATATTCCATACCATAGGGTACAAATAGTCAAAGAGAAACGCATAAGAAAATATGCGATTACAAATAAATGAAAATTTTGCTTTGCAAAATCACATATTTTAATGTCACGTGCGACATTGGAAAACAACACTTGTTATCAATTCGTCAAAAGTAGAGTTGGAAACACTTTTTTAGCTAGCGGCCATTTTGCCAACCGCCAAGTGATTATTTATGTTTGGTTTGGTTTGGCATTTCAGCATGAATAGACTGACTCCTGAACAACTGGCAATCCTGAGATTCATCAGGAGAGTAGGTCTGGATGAGGTGCTCTAGCACCTGGCAAGGGATACAATAGATCTACTTTGGTCGCAGTGTCCTGTGTTCCCCGCTTGACTTAATAATTGATTCATTCATTCATTCAACGTTTCAAAATTTTGCAAATTTATTTTTAAAATCATGGTTCTGTTCAAAATACGTATCGCGGCACTACGTCCATTTTACGGTCAACAAAATCGTCCATCAGAGCAGTTATCGATTAGTAATGGAACTCTAAATGATAATACACATCCACAGAGACGTCGTACAGTGCGTACAGAAGAAGTCATTGCTTTTGTAAATACGATGCTGGTCAGAACGTTAAAGTCAATGGTGACCACTATAGAGCCATGATAACTGATTTTTTCGTTCATCAATTGAAAAACCATGCTGTGCAGTATCTGTGGTTTCAACAAGACGGCGCAACATGTCACACAGCTCGTGCCACAATTGATTTATTGAAGTAAACTTTTGGCAACCGCATAGTTTCACGTTTCGGACCCTTGAATTGGCCTCGAAGATCGTGCAATTTAACGCCGCCAGACTATTTTCTGCGGGGATACATGAAGTTACTAGTCTACGCCGAAACGATTGACTACTTGGAGGACAATATTCGCCACCTGATTGCCGATATACGGCCACAAATGTTGGAAAAAGTCATTGAAAATTGGACCTCCAGATTAGACTTAGATTATATTTCATCTTTGTTTTATTCCATTTTAAAGTTCTATACCTGTATAAAAAAATACCCTTTACATGCAGAAAGCTCATAGAACAGTACAAACAGAGATATTTAATGCAATTAAGATAAAAACAAACCTTGCTGAGATATATAAAGTTTTGGTGAATCGTAGTAACTATATAAATTTGGTCACGTGCGACATCCAAAGTGAAAATGATGTAATTTGTTAAATGTTTTATAGCATTACTTTAACAGAATTGTTGAAATTCATTGGAAGTAATGGAAGCCCATTCACTACTTACGATTGTATTTGGAAGACCTTCAATTGGGAATATTTCTTGAAGAATGTGTGTAGTAGAAACTAATGTAGTAGTTGACATTTCAACGACATAAGGAAACCGAGAAAAAGAATCTACTATGGTTAGCCACATTTGAAAAAAGAAAAATACAAGGGAATTCTTTCCCAGGGATTACTGACTTCCGACCAAGATGAAAATTCTTTATTTGGAATGCAACTGGATTCTTAGCTGATTATTTAACTGTTTGATAATGCAGAATGAGTTACCAAAAGACATGAAGAAAAATGAAAAGTACTTGAAGCCAAAGAAGTAAAAGCAGCAAATTATTAAAGAGAGAAACGTAGATTTTATAAAGCCATGAACGATAGGAGATATGTTATGATCGCACGGCAAATGGTGACTCAGTGTATAAAAAAGTAAGAGGGAGGTATCCATGTCGTGGTAAAAATTAAAATAATATTTTTTAAATATTTTTTTTCGTCTTCAACCAATTTTTAATTCTATCGGTGAATACTTTTTTCAGTTTTTATTTAGGAAACTTAATGGTCACGTACACGTTTTCCTTTGTTTATATGAAATTGTATGAAGACATACTTTTTTATTTCTTGGAAGGGTACATGCATATTCGTTTGAAAAAAAATATTCAACAATAGCTTTGAGAAGTCATAGAAAAGTGGATGCGTTTCTTGGAGTAGCAAGAAACAACTAAATTTTTTTAGTTGGCATTTTCTTTTCTAGAAAAAAATGTTATACTTATTGCACTTTTTAATCAAAATTCACAATAAAATATTTTTTGAAATAGAGAGCTTATTAGAAATTATTGTGTCATCCCTTACGAGCGTAAATTGTTTCTTTAAAGCTCCAATTTTCTTGATAAAAAGTTATCAAATCTTGCAATTCCTTCAGAAAAGAAAACGGCATAAGTGTTGTTCACGAATATTTCGCCAATTTATTAAGAGACAGCCAATGTATAGTTAATACACACATTTTATATCAGCGATCCTATATTGACATCAGTACATACTCGTGTACATAAATATGTATATGTATGTAAATATATGCCGATATCATCCAATACCTTGAGCGTCTTAAAGTATCAATTGTAGAAATATTAAATTAACACAACCTTTTAAAATACATTCTCTAGTTTTTGCAAAAGAAATACAAAAACACAAACAAAAAAATCGTAGTACTGAAATGTGCTAAATTTGCATATAACATTCATGTGCAAAATGTGCATCCGTTTTAAAGTATTTATCCAATGTACGAGTTCATACATATTTTACATTTACGTACACACAGTACAGCACGTACTACGTTTAAAAAGAAAAAATTCTTTTATGGTAAACATTGCTATAATTTCTCATGGTGCTACTTTTATTTTATGCAGCCTGGCTTTTTTACTACAGACTACAGACTACAGACTCTCAATCTCCTACCTGCTGTTAAGGATGAAGAGTGTGGTCAGTATAATTTAAAACTGATATTTATTCAATGATTTTCAGTGTGATAGTGATATTTCTTGTAAAAATTTCAAAAGAAAATTATAAGTGACCATACATATAATAACTTTTTGCAACATTATCATATCTCAACAAGTATATTTTTGTATTTTATAATGCAGAATAATTCGTTATATCGTATTTTAAACAAATCGTTTGTAAACTCATCTCTTGAGAGAAGAAAACTGTTTCATATCTTTATTGAATTTTATATAAGCGATTTTAAAAATTCTTTTTTTTTATATGAAATGGTATATACTCCACAGGTGGTCCCGGATAGATACCACCATACAAAGTAATTATTAATTATGGCATATATGACAGGCTTCAAACCTGGTGAGAATTATTTTACAGTTAATGCGCGTAATTCAGAGCAAAAGTACGAGGTTGGATCATTAACTAAGTGACTTTTTGAAGAAACATAGGTTTTTATATAAAAATTTATTTTATTTTTCAACCTAGTCTTCTTTGAGTTCCAGACACTTAGTCCAACGTTTCTCCGGTTTTTGTATCTCTTTCAAAATAAATAGGATTTTTTGAGGTCCTTAAAATAGGCATTTGTTTGGTCAATAATTTCATCGTTGGAGCTAAATCTCTTTCCACCGAGCCATTTCTTTAGGTTTGGAAAAAGTAAGTAGTCACTAGGGGCTAAGTCCGGAGAATATGGCGGATGAGGTACCAATTCGTAGCCCAATTCATAGAGTTTTGCCATTGATACTGCACACGTTTGCGCCCGTGCATTATCTTGATGAAAAAGAACTTTTTTCTTGGCCATATGGGGTCGTTTTCTTTTTGAATCTTCATTAAATCGGTCTAATAAGTTGGCATAATATTCGCCATTTCCTTTTGAAGGTAATCGATGTAAATTATCCCGCGTGCATCCCAAACAACTGTTGCCATTATTACCTTATTGGCCGACAAACTTACTTTGGCCTTCAAAAACTCATTCGGATTGCGGTTAAACAACTCCAAACCATCCTTTGAAGTTCTCACACGTTTACGTTTATGGTCAATTGAGAGCAAACGCAGCACTCATCTTGCAGACAACTTTCTTAAACCCTGAGCTGATCACTTAAAATCGAAACCACTCTGCCATATGAAATGCCTGTAGCATCAACAATCTCATGCGCTTTTACTCTTTGATCGAGCAACACCACATCGTAGACTTTTTCGGCATTTTCGGGTGTACTGACCTAAATTGGCCGTCCAGAACGTTCAGCGTTATTTGTAATTGTGTGACCACAACGAAACTCAGTAAACCACTTTTTTACAATTGAAATCGAAGGCGCAGAGTACCCATAGTATTTATGGAGCTTTTCCTTGGTTTTATTGACGGTTTTTTTTCGCAAAAAATAATGTTTAATGAGCACTAGAAACTCACTTTTTCCATTTCTAGCAAAATACACGAGGTTGTATGTTTTGAACAGCTGTTAAACGCAAAGTAAATGACGACACTTGCTAAAAATTTGACAGTAGTCTATTAACAGGTGGTATTTTATGGGAACAGTGTTGCATTTCATATAACTACGTGGGAAGTTCGAAAAGTCACGGACTTATTGATCCGGCCTCGTAGTGGGGAAAGACTCCCTCCTATACAAAGTCTAATTATTGCATATTAATAACAGTATATCAGTGAGCGTCTACAAACTGGATGTGAATTACTTCATAGTTAACATCCGAAATCCAGCAGAAAGGTGGTGCTGTAAGAGTAGGAGAAGGCTCATGCTTGCAAAGCAGCTGTCAAAAATGAACACTCAAAATGGCCGAAATTTTCGGCATAAGTGAGAGACATGAGTACCAACATAACGCCACAAAAAAATCAAAATCAAATATACGTAACCCGCGAAAAATCAAAACTCGCGATACTTTTTGAACACACCTTGTATATTTGTCCATATGTATTAATTTGAATAATAAGAAAAATAGCCTCGAATATGTTCGTATTATCAAATTTAGTCACTATTCACCCTTTTGCATATCAGTACGTATGAGTGATACTGATTAAAAAGAATATATTACTCATACGCTATTCACTCAAAGTATTGTATATTCTGAATTATTTCTCTACACTTGAAGTCTTACTAATCATTGAAACAGTTTTCTTTTTACGGAAAATAAAATATTAGCAACACAACAGAATGCAACACTTACCTCAATCATTTGCATAAGAACATCAAATATTAGTTGCGAACTACTTTTATAGTCGACACCAGATTGTTTGGTGAAATACTGATAATTTTTATAGCATGTATTTGCTGCAGCGCCACACAAATGTTTTTGTGATGATGACGTTTTTGTTGAACTCTCTTCATTGGCAGGCAGAAACTGTACATCGCTTTCATCTATAGAAGATTGCCTTGATGACGCTGATGATGTTGTATTCTCCATTTGATGCCATATAAAATTCAAATCAAATTGATTTGCTCCAAAATATTGAGTACCAATAACTGAATCACAGACAAGATTACGCTCCAAATTACTGTGATAGAAGACATTTGATGGGGAAATAATCAGTTGAATTTCGTGAAGTTTTTTGAGGCTGTAAGACAAAAGCATAAAAAAAATTAATGGAATTTAAATTTTGTTATAAAATATTAATATTCTTAAAATACGTATACATTTAATAAGACATAAATCATATTTATCACAAGCATTTTTGCAAGTAGTAAAAGAAACTTTTATTGCAATTACTCGTAAGTTAGAAATTTTTGTGGGAGAATTGAATAAAGTTCTTTTTATAATATTTTTAATATCGAAATTATGTATGTACTCGTATGTACGTATTTTTTATTAAAAGCAATAAAATTGTTCAAGTAAATAATAATTTAGAAAAGTTCTTTTAATTTACTGCTGTTTTTTAAGAGTTAAATGAACAGCATACAAATTTGCTTGCTAAAATAAAAAATTAAAATTGTGGAGTATTGAGAGATATTTTATATATTTTTTAAACTCATAAAAATCTAATATGTCAAAGAGTATTCGTTTTTATTATTATTTTTTAAAGCATTATAGATAATGTTGTGTAATAAATGTGTTACTTTTCATGGTTTGATTTTTTGATAAATGATAATGAATTAGCAAACATGTTTTGAACGCGAGTTTTTAAAAGTCAATCACCCTTATTCCAGTCGTCCAGACGTCACACACGTTAACACAATACCAAAAAAAATTGGATCCTGTTTACTCGCTCTCGAGAACAACTTTCTGCAACTGACGATCTGTTTTCGTTCCTTAAGGTCTAGAAAATAGCAATAAACTGCTAACAGGAGTCAGTTGTTTTCGACAACGGGTACACAAGCCCCAATTTTTTGATATTGTGTTAAAGTGACGTCGATGCCGACAACTGGTATAAGGGTGAATAAAATCGTTTCAGAATTAAATGCTCAATATAAGGGGCTTCTTATGAGAATCAGTGATGGTCCTACACCCCCATATCAAATATTTTAATATATATATTTACATGTATAGGCATTTCCATTATGTCAAAGAAAATTTGTTTTTACGACCAAATATTGGAACACTGATTTCAGCGAAACCTGAAACAACATTTTAATGTGACTAATTTTAGAATGTTGTGCACTGATGTCTCTTTAAAATGATTTTGATTTTACCCAAAATTTATATAATTTTTTTTTAATTTAATTTTAGTCACAGTCACAAGTGACATGTCACACGTGACATTTTTGCAATCCTTATATTTGTATTTTTTATGTTGCCCTTTTTACAAAATTCTTATTTATAATTATAGGCATAGTGAAATTTTTTTCAAATTAACAGAAGTACTTTCTTACAGTTATTGAAAAGCATTTTGTTTGCATTTGTAAGGTTGCTTTTGTGCTTGTTCGGCATTTCTGCCGACTTTGTCTCTTACATATGCGGTATACCACCCTCTCTCTCTCTCCCCAAAATCATTTAATTTTTTTCTTTGCTTATTTTTTTTAATTTATAATAATAATATTTCATCTGCCTTGAATTTATATTGAATTTATATTGTATTTTATTTATTTTGTTGCATTTTTTTTTTTTTTGACACTACTAAAATTTTTTAATTGCTCACCTTGACGTTTATAATGAGACAAATCGTGATATACAAACCTAAATACATTGACAGTTACGTTTTTTCATAAAAATCGTCACCACTCGCAAACTAAACCCCTTAAAAAAAAATTCCTGATTAAAGCGCTTACTATCGACGAGTCGCGTTCTAAAAGGCTGTTAGTACAAGAAGAAATATTCCTGCAATGGAAATGGAAAATTGGAAAAATAGACCAAATTGTTGTAGTGTAAAACAAATATATTACTAGAGCGTGCGTTTGCTCAATTTAAAAAGTTATTTGGACCCATACCGTAGACCTATGAATACGACAATACTACGATTCATAATTAAAAAAATCCATTCATAAGCTTTACCAAATTAACAGTAAGCTTTAGAGTTGTGCTGTAAAGGAACGAACTATTTCCCTAAGTGAACAATGTGAACTAGTTCGGTCTAGTTGTCCTTTTTTGTTCTTGGGGTATTTCTTGTTCTTTTGGTCTTTCTTGTTTTTTCGTTCGTTTTTGTTCCTTCGTTCGTTCTGTTTATCTTATTCTCTGTTCGTGACCAATACACAAGCAAAACATTTCAATTATATAATTATAGTTTCTGATTTGCGTACTGTTAAAGAGACAAAATAGCGTTTTAAGCACAATAATCACAACAAACATCAGCAAATGTATAATTAGTGAAATGAACAAGTGAGTTTGATTAAATTAAAAAAAAGAATTTGTAGTGTTGAATAAACTATTTTCAAATTATTACAGAATTAATTTAAGCATTTTCCTTCAATAATATTAATTTTTATCATTTACTTACAAAAACTACGCACTAAGTATAAAATGAAATTACTTTAGAATAACAACACACGAAGAAAACATTAAAGAGAAGTTTATGACTTTTCAATTTCTGTTCCTGTTGTTCACTGAACAACTGAACGAAATGAACAACTGAACGAAAAGAACGAACTAATTCTTTCTTTTTTTTTTTTTTTTTTTGGGAACAAAAAAGAATAATCCGCAAAAAGAACAGCTATGCCCAACTCTATTAGGCTTATCTTTGGTGACAATTGGAAAGGTCCTAACTCAAATAACTGTAACTTTACAGGAGAAAATAAAAACAGTATAACTGCTTGTACAACTACTTTGTATAACTGCTTGTAAAAGCGTTTGTTTACACTATTGCAATAAATTTTTGTGACGAGGTGTATTTGTATGAAATATATTGGAATTACTAAACAACTTAATTTCGTGAAAATACGAGTTGGGGTCTTCAACGTGTGACCAAGAGTTATGGAGTATTTAAGTCAAAAAAAAAAAAAAAGATTTAGTAATATCTCAAATATCTGGTTTGTTGAAAACACTTAAAATTAAATTTTGCTGGATATAAGCTACAATTTAACATAACATTAACATAAGTATAGCAATCAGTCATATTGTCTCGTTATTCTGCTGGCGTTATTACTATATTGCCAGCAGAATAACATGCTAAGTGCTTTACAGGGTAATTAAAATGAATTTTTTTTAATTAATCGAATAAACTTTTTGCTTTTAATTTTATTTAAAAAAAAATTAAACTCAAATAATTAAAAGCTAGAGCAAATATAAATATGATCAATATTTCACTTCAGTGAAATTTAATATTTTCATCTATAAAAAATTTTTGTTTATTTAATTTCATACTTGAAACTTCAAGCACAAGCGTTTGTTTGTATCTTTTTTGAAGTGGTTTCGTTAACAAGTGGGTTAAAAGTAAAAAAAAAAAATAATTGGCACATACTAATAACAAGTTAAAATTAATATGAATAATATTCGCGTATAACGTTATATATAACTCGAAAAATCATATAAAACAAAATAAAATAAAAATACAAGTGTACGCAACTAGAAGTATATACAGACATACTGCATTATTCAAAATTAAGTAACAATAAATGTTGGGAGTGTAAAATTTAGTATTCGGGTCCTTCAACAAAGTTAAGTGGTTATTTAAAAAATAGCAAGTTTTACGATAACCGAATAAGAATGGTTACATTGGAATCGGAGATGGCAAAATTGGTGCCATTTTAACTTCTGCATGTACTCGTACAATAGTACACACCCGTGGTTTAGGGTCGATTTGTCGATGTCGTCAAAGGTTTGACTTGACGCACACTTACATTTGAGACAAAAACAAAATTTCAAAATTAATAAACCGGAACTAAATCACGAAAATCCTTTTATTATTATTTTATTTTGTTCTCTACAGTGAGTAACAAAAGTAAAGCTATGAGTATGACTGCATCATATATTCGTTTTGAATGAATGTAAAAGAAAACTTGCTGGCCCATATATTTTTGATTATATTTAATCATTGTTTAGGGAAAAGCAAATTGCGTTGTTTTGCGAGCTTGGAAAAAGTGTTTATTGTGGTTTCGTTCATGTACAAAACGATTCAGAAAATTATAAAAGTTGTTGACTTTGCAGGAAACAGCAAACGTTTGCGTTTAGTAATAGTTTAATGTTTATATTCTACATTTTTTATTATTATTTACGTATTTTCCATTTATACTTTGAGAACGTATCAATACAATACTTTTGTATAGTTCCCGATGCGGTATTTATATCGTGTACCAATACAAAGTTGCAAAACTTTATAATAATGAGTATCAACTTTGAGTCTGAAGCGCTGATTGCTCGCTTGCTGTGTTTTTAATACTTCCCGACGACGTTTTTTTTTTTTTTTTTGAAAAAGTGCGCATTGTTAATGTTCTGTATTGCGGTGTTATGAAACACTAGATTTGGTTCAAAGACAAGCTATTGGCGGTTTTCAAGTCATCCATACTCCCTTTAATGATGATTTTTATAAATATTTTACTTCCGCGGTGATTAAGTGCCCATCATTATACTCAAAGTACTCCACATTATAGAACTTTTCTATTGAAAGAAATCTGATGGTCTACTCTGTATTTCGAAACGAAAGAAAATGCTTTCGAATTTGTATGTTATTAACATTACAATTCATTCATATTTATTACGATTTACTTTGCAATCGGCCCCACTGTGGTGAGATTATTTTGATATGAGTACGTACATATTTTTTTATTATTTTTTGCTTGATATTGGGCTTCCGAAAAGTATTAACACACACACGTTGTTAACAAATTGTTACAGTTGTTGTTACTTTTATTATACCTGTACATCTTGTTTTTCACTTTTATTATAATAAATGCTTGTACACTTTAAGAGATATGAGCGTGAGTGTTTTATTTTTGGCTCATACCAGACACGCAAATTTCCATAACTACACACGCTTTAATATTTTCAATTACGCACCTTCACACCTTTCGGCTTTGGTATTTCTCACGCTTACCCACGCTTATATTTCAGTTTTAGTTCAACAACACTGAATTAAAGAGAGAGAAAGAGAGAGAGATTATTTTCACCATCCTGCTGTGAAAATAAAAAAATTTCATACAAAACAATTTCGTTAAGTTCTCATGGAATTGGATTGAAATTCTGTTTCCAATTCAATTCTTTAAACAACTTTATAGATAAACTCAAATGATACTTGTAGTAATAAAAAAAAATAGATTTTATAAAAAAAAATTGAAGCATAAATATGTGTATAGGCACACATACATACATACATTCATAAAATATTATAAAACTAAAAAGGCAATAACGAAAAAAAAGTTGTGAAAACCACAAGTATTTCTGTTGTTTGTTGTGTGTGTTTTTATTTGTTCACAATAATATCCAATGGGCACTTAAATCTTTTTTTTTAGTTTTTAAATTAAACAATGTGAGACAGATAAGCACAGACATATGTACCTGCATACATTCGGTGATAAAAATCACGAAGCATTAACTGAGCAGGCCTGTTTAAAGGCCCACACAAGCGATCTACGTGCCTTAAGTAGAACAAAAATTAAATTAAGCAAATTAACTGACATTTACATAATTAGTACGAGTAAGTAACAAACAAGAATGGCAAAACTGTTGTAAATTAGAGATAGTAAAATTGAGTTTTCATTACAAAAAGTTTATAGCAAACAGCGTTTAAAAACTTCCCACTTGAGTATTTTCTTTTACTTCTGCTCATACTTCTGCTTCTGAAAATGCAAGTGTCGCTGTAGAACAATAAACGAATAACCAAATACACAACGAAGAGCTTCAGCTGTCGACGTGTTCGAGAAGTTTTATGTTTGTCTGTGCCTCTGTTCTGTAACTTTGGTGAGAACTTCTCCAGACGAAAAGTTTTTTATCATTCTGTGAAAAATGTATTTCCCTGCTCATTTTTCTTGTAAGCTTACTTCAGGTTTTATATGAGTCAGCCTCTGGGAAACAGTACAACCATTAGAATTGTTTGATTTTTCTCGACGCGAAAACTTCTCGCAAGTTACAGAACACAGGTACTGGAAATGTCTCATGCAGTAATTAAATTGTTTCACAGGCTGTATGGCATGTGGCGCAGTGTTGTTTAAACTACATAGTGGACACATCAATATCATTCAACTTCGGCAGAAAGAACTGTGTTATCATGTCGCTATATTAAGTAACAGTATACGTCACTGCTTGAACAGTCTGATTTTCAAAAAAAATATGATTCAGTTATGCCTCCAGCCAAAAGTCCACGCCAAACAGTGACACGTTGTGGATTTATTTGTTTTTCGACCATCACATGTGGGTTCTCACAACCCCAAAAACGCGGTCATTTTGGCGATTAACAAAGCCATAAAGGTGAAATATGCTTCGTCGCTTAGGATGATTTTGCTCGAAAAATCAGTCATTAGTTTTGAAATATTGTTCAATGGTGTAACGCTCTGTTTTTACTAACCCTAAGCTGTCGAATTGTTTTTTGCTAACACTTTACAGCACAAATGGCGACAGATTCAAATCTTGCGTTAATATACATACATACAAACAAATTATAAGGGACGTAAGGTGCATTGCCTTCCACCGTTAGTGAGGGTAATTTTTTTTTTAGAATAAAACATACTACTCTTTAAGAGAGCAAAACATTTTTATGAAATCGACATAAAATTGCACTTTTTAAATCGAAATGTAGCTTTTCATTGTACGAACAACAACATTATTAAACAAATCCCACGTATACGCAATATGAACAAATTGCATTTATATCAATCATACGCCACATATGTATTTCTGATTTAAGCAAGCAATTTCAAATTGAAGTGTATCTCATAATAAATGTAAAACGCATTGAAACAAACGCACACACACACATACATGCAGCCGTTGTAAACAATATTGTGAAATTTTCCCAGCTAATTTGAAAATAGTTTGCTTCATGAGCGCATTTTCATTGGCACTTTTCGCTTTTCTCTTGTAGACAAACACTTACAGGTGCAGACTCCAATGTACTCGTATGCGGATGTGCGCAGGTGATGCTCGTATCTAAGTTCCTAATACAACCTAACATTAGTAGTTTTAACATGTACATATGTATGTATGCATGTTTAAATGCTGAGTACATACACACATACTTTTAAAAGCCCCTTAAGTGCTATAATGCTGTCTAACTTGCTACATTGAAGATCACACTCACGTACACACACACACACACACACAAACGCATAGTCACATTATGTACCAACAAAAACACAGACTGAAACTTGTGCCATAACACAAAAAGAGACAGAGAGAACAGACTCATGTACACACTTTGTCTGAAATGTATTTTGTTTTAGTAAAACTCTTTAAGTTTCTTTTTTTTTATTTCAGTTATAATTCATGCATTTCTTTTTCATTCTTTTTAACTAACTACGAGTATGTACAATTTTTACACTGTTGCCAGATAATGTCGGCTTATTGGGGAATCTGATTGTTGACAGCATCAGAATTGAAATTAATAAAAACAAGTCATTTTGGTTTAACAGAATCAGATGTGTTATGTTTAAATCGCAGTTGATGCCATAAAATATATTTACATACATATCGTTACTTTAATATAAAAAGGTCCTAACTATGTAATTAATTTTTAGAAATCGATATTTTTGCATAATGAGTTAGGGCCTTTCTATATTAAGATAACGATATACATACATACTAATGCTTAGTACACATCTGGCATTTCTTGTGTTGTCATTTTATGGTGTCACTTTCAAAATGTGTGAAACGGCATTCATTGGATATGGAAGACAATGCCACACAACGAAACATATGGAAATAACAAACATTGCCACTAATACATACTATTGCGATGTCACAAAATGCCATAATATGTACTCGGTATATATTTCAGAGATAGACCGCTTGCAAGGTCAATCGTTTTTATTTTTTATTTTTTTATAGGCAGCTAATCTGCAATTAAGTCCCTCATAGGTGTATATACAACATCTTTTCTTGTCTATGAATGGCGCAATGTTGCCTTTCTTGAATTAGCTTAGGACAGATGTCGTAATGAACCCACCTGCGCAATAGCGAGAACTTTCTGGCCTCGCCTAAACTCCCATAGAACGAAAAACCTCATGAACTTCACTAGGAAGCACTTGATGAATCTCGTGGCCACTTTGACCGGTCACTGCGCTTTCGGAATCCATGCCAAACATATGGGGCTCCCTTATAATAACTACTGCTTCAGTGGCAATGATGAGGAAGAGAAGGAAAGTATCTTGCATCTTCTATGCTTTTGTTCCGCTCTGGAGGATCTCCATCTGCACCTTCTTGGCAGACTATCCTTCAGCAGCCTATCCGAGTTATCGGAAAAAGGTCTCAAAAATTTGAGTCTTTATATTAGGAACAGTGGCTGCTATAGCCGCTGACTTCCCCTCTTGACCCACTCTCATCTCCTCTATAAGAAACATTATTTCTCCTCTACATCTACCCTTCTCACCTTTTTCGCACCTCCCACTCTCTCACTATATCTTCTCTTCAACTCACAGGTAGCACAAAGGGATCATTGTAATGGACCCAAGTGAGCTGGACTCTAATTTTTCTTCCTTAGCAGCAAACTGCTGACCTGGCATTTCCTTTTCAAATATTTTTGAAAAACAATTTTTTTAGAAACACATGTTTAAGCCGTGAACTTTCAAAAGTTAACTCACTGAAAGTGTTGCCATATACTATTTTCTTTTATAGCTTTTGATTGCTTGGAGTGTAGCCATTAACAAAAAAAAATTACTTATTAATTTTTGGGATATTTTTAACACCAATTTTCTAAAAGTCGACTTTTCATTATATTTCGACGTTTCGCTATGATGTCCGTATGTGTGTATGTGTGTGTGTATGCGTTTGTGTGCATGTTTGTTGTCTGTGTGTAAACAACTGATAACCTAAGAACGGCTCAACGGATGGGAATCAAATTCACCGCATTCAAAAGATGTTGAGCTTACTTATACTACGTTTATACGCACAGCTTATTTGCAAATAAAACTGTAAATTGTTGCCATATTGTTGTTTTTGTTGCGACTTACTAATTCAGAAAACTATTCACGATTAACGCACTATTTCCAAATAAAATGCTTGTGGTTGCCACACTTGCAAATGTTTCCTGTTTAAAAACAATAAATTGATAAATAATGCACAAAAAACATTAATATATAGCAGAAAATAATGATAATTAAAACAAATAATTATTTGTTATTTTATACATTAACACAATTTTTTTGTAAACATAAGTAACATTTCTATAGCAGTTCTACCAAGTTTTTATACAGTGAGTTAATTTATTTGCAAAAATTTTTATTTGCAAATATTTGCGTATAAACGTAGTATTAGATGCCGTAATGTAGATTTAAAAATTTTTCACAAAACTGTTTTTTTAAAACAAGACTAAGCGGATCAAAATATAATCAACTCTTAAGCTCAAAAATACAGCTCAATTATTGCTAATTGCACTTAAATGGAGTAATTCGTTCGCGAGATATCGTTGGTGTTTTTTTTTCTAATAACTTCAAAAGTCTTCGTTTGATCGATTTTAGATATTTACTAATTTTTGTAGACTTAACAATTTTATGGGATGTAGCAAATTTGTCCAAAACCTGTAGCTCATCGGAAAGTTTCAGGGATGGCGTGCAGAATCGAAGTTTTCTGACCAAAAAAATAGATGATTTTGACCAATAGTGGAATAGTGTAAAAACCACATGCTTTATACTGAATGAACACTTGAAAACAATTGTACAAAGTAGTAAAACATGATTGCAGTACAGTAATGTGTAGTACACACACACTTATGTGCGTATGTATGTAAGTATTTATGTAAGTATTTATGTAAGTATGTGTGTAAAAGTTACTTTGAAGGTTGTTAATAAATAGTTCCTTTTTGTCGTAGAAAGAGAATAAATTGTTGCTTTTCATTACACTTACCTTATGGTATCACAGTTAATACGATTCCAACGAGTTGTATGATGATACAGTGAAAGTTTATTACCCACAATTGGAAAAGTTTTGTATGTAATTAAAAGTTCCATAATAGCTTCCAAACAAATACTACGTATTTGAAATTGTTCTTGCTGGTCCACCATATTTTCATCATAAACTTTATTGATTAGAAGTAAAAATGTCATAAAATACTCTTCAAATTGTTGACGTGTCGTAAAACCAAATATTGATAATCTATAAATACAAAAACAACAAGAGAAGAACCTGATAAAGTAAGCAGACAAAATAAAAATTATACGCACAAACGTACATACATACATAAAAATATTTGTATGTGTATAAAAGAATAAAAAGAAATAAGCGAAAATATCAAAAAAGTTTTATAGCTTTGCAGTTTTTATGAAGACGAAATTGCACAAAATCATGATTTAAAAAAAAAGCAAAGCAAATATGAATAGAAAAAATTTAATCCACTTGAGACTATTTATCAAATCTTTAGAAATTTAACCAGCAGACTAACACGACATTTTTATTACATGGTTGCATATACTTAAGTACATACTTAATTTTTTAATAGCACAAATATCTATTAGTCTATTAAGCACAGATTATTAGACTTGATGTCGTAAAAAAATTTAAATTATGATAAAATTAATATACAGATGCATGTACATAAATACTTATGGGAAAAGTTATTACTTTAATTTTAAGGCTAATCTTAATAAATACTCGTATACTAAGGAACAATAAAATCGTTGAAATAAAAATAAAATATTAGTGCGCAAATACTTACTCGTATATAAAAACAGATTTTATGTTAAGTTTTTATTTTGGAAAAAGAAAGTACCTTTTAACAAAACTCTTTAAAATATCAACATCACTAAGACTTTCGATGGGTATAATGGGCAACATTGAATTTCCGTTTGCTGCTGTGGATGTGGCCGTTGCTGCTGTTGTGCCTGATTGACTTTTATGTGAAGGAGATGTTGCTGGTGATGTACTTGTGCTCCGACATGCCAAGAGACGTTGTTGCTGCTGTATAATTTCATATGGAGTAACGGCCAAAGCATAAAACAGATTAAATCTCAGAGCCGATATTGAAATTGATAGCAATGTGTGCTGGAGGGGAAAGAAGATTAAAACAAAACATAAATACAAATTTGAATGACATCATTTAGAGTTAAATTAATGAATCAATATATAGTTGTACAAAGGAAAGTTGTTTAATGCAAACAAAACTTGAATCTCTCAATAAATAGTGGTCGCTTTTTGAGTTTGAGATGAGAGGTTAAATTTGTTTTAATATTTGTTTGTAGTTTTTAAGTTACTGCTTGTTTGATTTTGTTATATAATTTAAGCGGTGAAGGATACAGTTATATTTAAAAATGGATTTCTCCATGTAAGTATCCGAACTAAGTAGCTACGGCCGAATTTATTAAATTCACAAATGGGAAACAACTTTGATATTTTTGAGGTCAATTAATCAATTGATCAAACAGAAATAATATTTATTTCTAAACCGAGCAACGAAATGTTGAAACGAAATGTTGAAATCCTTTTTGAAAAATCTTTCAAGACATGAGGGACTTTTCAAATGCTTCACTATAATGAAATCTTGAAAAACAAACAATGATAGATACTGTTTGCAAGACATTTGTTTAAGTTGTTATAGCTATCGAAGTAAAAAACCAAAGATTTCGTGTCGAAAGAATTTGTGGTGTTTGCTTCTTCCTACGCATGGGAGCGTATACAAACGTCATGCATGTACATACACACATAAGTTTTGTGCATGCTTTTTTATTTTTTGCGCACATGCAAACGTACACATGCATTTACATTAGTTGTGTGCGCTTGCTTTAAAGCATAGCCGGCCAAAGTGGCACTTGAGTGCCGAACTTCAATCGACTTCTTATACAAATGAATACACATACACGCATACATTTCTTTCGGTGGCCAGCAGCGCTTTAAAACTTACCATGTTACACACTCAAATTACACTACGAAAAATAACAAGCACACAATCACCAAAGATAAAGACACTATTCATTCTTGAGGTATTTGGAGTGTTTGAAATTTTTTTCCAAATTCCCCAAAGTTTTTTACGAACAAGAAGTGTTCGTTCGCGACATCATTTGTAAACACTCATATACACGAACATCACTACATCCATCGTGCTTCGCTTATTATAGTACAGCATTTAATTCTGGTATAGTATAATACATTTAAAAAGCAAAACGCACTTACATTTGAAATATGTATTTATTTATTTATTTAAGAAATACTTTACAAAGTAAATTTGCAAAGTATTGTTGCACATATATGGGCGGGGTAACTAGACCATATGCCCAAGATGTTATTAACAGTTTTTTTAAAAAGGCTTTGTGACTGACTGTACACGACCTATGCCTTCACATAGGAAGTAGCAACGTGGTTGTTAAAGAAATTCCACAAAAGAACCGCAAGAATATACGGTTATCCGTGGCAGATCAGTCAACCAGTGCGAGTGAGACGCAAAACTCTCGAAGGCCAATAAACAACAGGGGCCTGGTTGCACTTAAGAGATAATTACCAACGACGCTTGATGTTGACTCACCCAGAGCTGCTTTAAGACTGACATTTAAAATATATTTGTGCAGGACTCTAATATACAGACAATTATATATACAATTGAAATTTTCAAAGTTAGTGTATTTTTATGCAGACTACATTTGTTAGCACTGGAAATTTATAAAATCAAAATTAAAGGACATTCTGTCAGTTAATGTAATAGGCAAACTCTTGAAATTTTCATAAGCGCGAAAACTAAAAAATCGACAAAACGAAAAAATCGCCAAAAAACGAAAATATCACCAACACGAAAAAATCGCCAGAACTAAAAAAATCGCTAAGACTAAACCAACAATCTTTAAAAACGAAAAATAAGCGTTAAAATTTAAAAAAAACGCCAAAACTCGAAAAAATACTTTGATTTAAAAGTATTTGGCATTAAAAAAAGGGGTTTTCAGTCACAATCTTATGATAGCGAAGTATGTCATTAAAATTAAATGGAAGTAAATTAATTTATATTTTATTTGCGAGCTTAGATTTTGCTGAGTTTATAAAGTGTAATTTCCTAAATTCTTATGGCTCGAATATTTGCGTGTTCGTGAAAGATGCTCCCCAGATGCTATAATGGCGGGATTTTGTTGGAGCGCAAAAAATATATTTGAAGACTCATATTTCGAAAAAGAAGCAAAGCAGATGGAAGTAGATGACAAAGAACAATATCACTAAAAGGTTTCAGATGATAATGATAAATAAGACTGTGGAGCAGAGTTTAATATGTTCATTAGTGCGATGATTTTTCTAATGAAAATTATATGTATATTTAAATTATCACGGTGCTCAACTAAAACTGTGTTTTAGTATTATGAGCCACAATCTGAAAAAATAAAAAATATAAAATGCATGTAAACGCACTATTGAGAGAAGAAACTATTTTTATATCTTCATTGTGTTGTGTATAAATAGAAATATTTTAATTTAAATTTTATGCAAAGCATTAAAAAATAATTTAGGCAGGTTTAGTATTTATTTCCCGCAGGGTAAAGAAGCGTTTTGTTATTTGTTGGATGCCATAAAACGTTATTTAAAGTATGTATATCATAACTAAGAAATTCAAATTAGCACTCAAATACTTATGCAGAACTTGCACTGATTGTTGTATTTCATTAACTTACAGTTTAGCTTTAAATATATAACAATTTCTTATTTTTTTTTTAACAAATACAACCCCGCAAAGCGATTAGCTTGTCTGCAGAAAACACCCAGGGTCTATGGCGGGAATCGAACCCACGACTTCTGGACTGAGAGGTTAGCATCGCTACCACTCAGCCACAGGGGCACCCTTGAAATTGAATCTCACACTCAAAAATCAGACATAAATGATTTTACAAAATAGCAAAGAAAATTTGTACTTATAAGTAATAAAAAATAAAATTAAAAAACTTACCAAAGATATGAAATCAAACTGGTTATTTATGCCTTTGAGTTGTGAAATATCAATGCTTGCTGCTGTCGTATTATTGTATTCGCCAAAACAAATGCCCTGATTATTGTTGCTAATTTTAGTTTCAATTAGTTTTCCCAGAAAAATAACTTTTGAATTGTATGTTGCCGCTAGCCAGGCTTCATTTTCGAAATTGTTCATTTCATCTTGCTGCTGTTGCTGCTTCGTTGAAGACCTCAAAGCATTCTTATATTTCCTATAGAATATAGTATTTTCCAATAACAAAGAACTTGACAAAACAACAGCATCAAGAAGCAAGCAAATAATTTTATTTAGTTCACACTTTGTCAGTGGCAAACATGAAGCAATTGTTTCTGTAACACCAGCACTAGCATCAGCACCAGCCCTACCACTAACGCCTCCAACAACACCTGTGCCACTGCCACTAGATGTTGGTATGGTTTTAACAAACGCTTGTTGTTGTTGGTTGAGCGCATACCAAATGAATTTTTGATGTAGCAATACATCAATGCACTGCAGACACACATTTATACAATTCCTTTCTTCGTGGGTTAGTGACACGAGCGAAGGCCTATTGAATATTGCCTTAATGCATTGACAACAGCAGCCAATGAAGCGTACTAATGTTATAACGTGTTCCGGTCGCAACAAGTGTTCACTTAAGAATTTATCAATGAATTTCGATTCGATGTAAATTAGTGCTGTCACCTCAATTTGTTTAATGTTTTCCATTAATGCGATTACAGTTTCACACAAATGTATGGTGGTCGTAATGGATACACGAATGCCATCATTATTTGTAGCAGCAATAATATTGCCAATACTGCTACCAATACCAACAACAATACCGATACCACTGTCAACAACACCAATTGTATTACTTCTATCAACAAATGGAACAACTGTTGCTCGTTGTTTATTATTGTCTGTATTATTATTACAATTGTTAGTTTTTTGCTGTTGTTGCCCTCTTTGTATGCCATCACCATCGCCAACTTCAGCTTGAACCATTTGCTGTTGTCGTTGTCGTTGCATCATTTCCACAATACGTGTCATAACTTGTGTTAGTGCAACACGCGCTAATGGATTCGGTTGCATGTAGTGTATGTGTGGATTATATTGTATACAATTGTTGCGAAATGTTTGCAACATTGCCTGTAGTGAGCTGGCAATTGAATGCCTTAAAATACGCGCCGCATCGAAATTTTCATTATTGAATATCTTCTGTAGCTTATTTTCCGATTGTATCTCTAGAAGGATTTTCACTATTTGTTGTGGATCATTGTTGTTTTGTGCAGAGAATTTAATTAACTGTAATGGTAGGAGGAAAAAAAAACAAATTAAAGAAAAAAAACAATGAAAATCTCATTCACATAAAATAGCAAACTCTTCTAATAGTGTTTGTCTACACCACAGATGAGTGAAGGACATAAAGTGTAGTACTATCGATTAATCGAATTTATCTCTGCAAACGCATACTCAAATATGGTAGACTCGCCTTAATTCACTTTAAAAAATTCATGTTGTACTCGAGGTAACTAACCAACTACAAGGTAAGGAGTAAGCGGATGAACTGGCCAGGAGAGCCTCTTCTGTTCCTCTTATGGGCTCATACACATTTTGTGGCTTAAGTTGGTCGAATACAATCTCTCTGTTCAAAGGAAATAATCGCTAAGGAAATGGGGCTAACTTTTCCTTTTTCAAGTGTCGTCCTGAACTTCAGCAGGAATCATTTACGGCTTGTTATTGAATTTCTTTCTGGTCACTTTAGACTGAAAAGTAACCAAGTTCGTTCACCCTTGCGTGAACGAGACAGCGGCACACAATCTTTGCGAGTGCATCGCCTTATATTTTTTTAGTAGTACCATCACTCGTGGGTAACCCCTACTCATGCAATGCATTGTGCTAGAACTAGGAAAATAGGATATAGAGAGGAGGATAGAGGGAGTAGTGACTGTGGATATTCGATTTAAGCTTTCCCACGTTGAAAGTATAAGGAAAGACTTCCACAGGTAGTTTATTCCACATATGGCTAAAAAGGGAACTATCTCTGTAATGAGTAGTGAAATTTATTGGCCAATCGACTATAAAAGTATTTGCTCTGAATAAAGTACGTATTGTGCATAAAAATTTTCGGGTTTCTGGAACAAGTTCCCTAATTTCATTAGAATTATTATTGTAGGAACGATGGATACCCTCCTGTCACCGATGAGCTTCTTCGACCTCTTCCAATTCCGAAATAGACCCAAAAATAGACTTTGAAGCGCCGGCCTCTACATGAGAGTTGTATTCCATTTTTGGTCGGATATACATAAGTAGTATAAATAGTAAGGAGATCAAATAATTTTAGGCACTTGAATGCTTCTTTTGAGACTTTAAAAATGTGTTCAGTCTATCGAACTTAACACTGAATTTTCACGCCAAGAACATCAAGAGCTTCCGATTTCTTAATATTTATACCCCCTTGTTAAAAGTAGAAGGCGTGTTTTTCATTCTGAGTTTCTATGTTCAGGGGATCTACTTCGAATTTGTATGCTTATAACATGTAAATTGAAAATCATTTTCTTTCGTTTCGAATTGCAGAGTAGACCCGCCAGATAATTATTAGACGGGCTTCTCCAATCTCTGTGCTGACTTTCGTAAAAAGAGTCATACAGAGCTTGATTTAATTTACAGAACTATAGCACAAAATAACCATCAGATGTCGCAGTACCGCTCTTTAAACCAGGGGTCTAATCGTCGCTTTCGATAACGAGCTGATTGAATCATGTTTTTTCAGTTTGAGATGACTGCATTCGATATCGAACCATATTATTACATTGTTCGATAGCGAAGGCCATAATCTCAAACTGGAAAACGTGATCGAATTAGCTCCTTATCGAAAGCGACAATTAGACCCCAGATCTTTCCCCTATTCTATTCTAACCAACTAGAAAGCCAAGCATATGCTTTACATCTCTATCGCTATAAAATTTAAATTATTTTATTCTTTTATTTTCATTTATTGAGATGTAACAAAAACTCTCCCTTTAATTCACGTTCAGCAGCAAATGGAGCATTTCTAGTTAAGTATATTTGTTAATAATAATGGTTAATTAAACCTAATTAAATGATTGGCCCCTGCTTTTATTTGAATATTCAATTATATTAAAAATGGGTACAAACAAAGAAAAATACCGCAGGTCACATACATACATATATACTTATACATACATATGTATTGGAAGAGGGCACATATTTGCATGTAATTAAACCTACAGTATGTCAAGAATAATAATGCAAAGTACAACTTGTCGTATTGAAAAAAAAAAATTAAATTCATTCGAATTACTTACGTTACTCACAAAGATTAAAATAAAAGAACTAGTCGACTTTGATAAAAAAAACCAACAAATTTTAACAAAACAATTGGACCATTCTATGGTCACGTACAGACTAATTCAACTATTTCTACATATGTGACGCGCAAAATAGAAAGGGACCTAAGGGTAAAAACCGGTTTTGTTTAGGAGAGCCATTTTAAAGATTTAAATACGTGTATCTTTGGTGTACCATCCCTTTCATAAAACGCGCATATCTCTGGGAGGGATCACTTTTGGGGCATGGGATCGGTCTCATTCGATGCTCAGATGTTCTCCACGTCAAAAAAAAGTGAAAATTGATTTTTTTTTACCCTTAGTCCCCTTTCTCTATGCGCTGTCACATATAGTTCTTAAATGATAATAAATTTATATAATGCATACTAGTCCTCAATTCTAAATATTAAATTTTAAATGATTTATGAATTAATAAAAAAAAATAAGTAAAAACAAACTCCGTCAAGTGTGAGACACAGGGTTGTCCGATTTTTTCCGACCTATTTCGCCAAATTGATTTTAGAAATCGCCTAAAACATATTTGACAATCAATTTGTTTTTTATATCACACTTTTTTTAATATAAATCTTTATAAAAAAAATCGTACCAACATTTTGCAGAAAATCGCCAAAAGTAGAATAAAATCGCCAAAAGTTATTTCTTGTAAGTTTTTCTCGTCCAAATTCAAAATGCATTAATTACTATAATTAATATAAGAAAAATCATGAAAATCGAATTGTTTAAATTTCAGGCAGGCGAGTTTTAGTAAGATTTATTTTTTTGAAACTATTTCTTCAACAAATTACTTTCCTGAATTACAAAAATTTTAAATCGCCACATTGCCGAATCAAAAATGTAGACGCCAAACAAGTTGAAAAATCACCACGTTTGGCGAGAAATCGCCATATCTGACAACCCTGGTGAGACAGTTCGAGTCAATCAAGTTTTGAAATGAGAGCAAACTACAGGGAAACTCTGTCTGATACATGGACAAAAAGTGCCTAAGAAGCAAATTATAACTAATGCCGATTTCATTTCTTTTCTTGAAAAAGTGCAATTTTTTAACTTTAAGAAAAATTAAATTAAAAATTAAAATTAAAATCTTAATGAGGCGTTAAACACATAAGTGTGAACATGGTATTATGCAATATACATTTGCCTTGATCTGAAGGAAGGACTGTCAACACGTTTTTCGGTCTCAGACTACAAAACTTTGAAAATCTTAATTCGACTTTCGTCTAGACCAATGTTCATTTTATGCGCAAGCTCGGTTACTTTCGCACTTTTCTTTCTCGGTGAATAGAAGCTTTTGAACAGCTTTAGAAAAAAATGTTCGAGTTATGTGGAGATTCGGTACTACCGGATGTTCAGCTACATTTTGATACTGAACCCGCTTTTTTGCAATGGCTTCCTTTATCTTTCCTTCATCCTTGAGACTTTCTCTTTCCAAAAATTTTCTTCAATTTCATTGCTGGTAATGTTCAGATTTTCTTCCTTACGCTATTCGCAAAGTCTAGACTTCTTTGCAGTGAGCCGACGAAACTCCAAATTTTCTCGCACTTCTATTCAAATTGGTCTACAAAATGCTTAAATATTGTTGCGCATTCAGTGTTGTCTCCAGCTCTCCTCCATCAATTCATTGTTGTGTCTAAGACTCCTTACTTTTTATTCGAGATGCAACTCCAGACTATTGTCGGACTTTTTAACAATTTTAGCTGTTGGAATGATGTTGCGGTTTTCTAAATATGTAAACGTTTTTCGCCACACTTTAGTTGACTCATCGTTGTAGTATAACAAAAACCTCTCTGAAATTTCCTCAACCGTTTCCCTAAATTGGTGGTTGTACTAAATCACTTGGCTTTCGTCATACGCCATTTATTTAAACACAAAAAAATTCCATACCAATTGATTTGCAAAATACAAACAAAACCAACGCACATCATAATTAACAACGTATTGCCGCTAATCGGCAAGAGTTCGACACAAAATTCCGTAGTATTATTTTTGTTAAATTTTTGGTTTCTTTTTCACTGATCATTTTTTTTTTTGGGTCAAGCATTACAAATACAGAATATAAATATGTGTTTACGTATATAAGTTAAAAAAAAAAACAAATTGTGCCATAACCCCCCAAAAAAAAGCTTAAGCGTTATAATTTTCGAACTTAATTTTTTGACCAAAATCGATTATGAAATGTTTCGGTTGAGCTTTTTTGGCAGTTACGCTTCGATATTGTGTAAAATTAAATTGTTTTATTAACAAATTCCAAAATGTTGATATACATATTTTCAATAAGCAAAGTTATTCCTGACACACTGTACATGCGAATGAGTATTTTTTTAATATTTACGTGTAACGTATACGCATCACATGACTTTGTATTCATTAACTTTAGACAAACCAGTTGATATTATGATTTTTCCCCTCTATTTAATTTAAAATCATTTAATTCGCACAAAACTTTAAAAACAATTTGCATCTATTCAAATATATTTATTTAAATAAATGCTTTTTTTTTATTTTTTTTTCTTTCAAAATGGTTTAATTGTTATTTATTGATTTGTAATTTAACACTCGTAACCATTTCAATTAAAAAACATGGTACATTTACTCCAGAGATTTATTAATGCCCATATTTTCATTTGATTTAATTTTTATTATTCAAATCTTTTAACTCACCTGATTAAATATCCATTTCTCGTCTACAATATTAGAAACACTTCCCAAAGGAGAATTAATATCATCGTCTCGAATTTCACAGGAATTTTCCAAATCATTTAAACTATTAAAATGAGAATGAAAATCAAAGAGAACAGAACAAAATCAAATAAAACATTAAACTTAAGAATGCAAAAATATTGTAAAATGTAAAAGGTATAAATAAGCACGAGTATGCTATAAGAGCAAGTTGATTCAAATAAAAAGCCTTCGAAATGCTAAGAAGGAAAAAAAGAAGGTACAACAACTTGCATTGTAAAATAAATATTCATACGTTTAACACTCAATTGACGGGCGAAAGCGAACAGTTTCTAATTTATGCTTACTAATATTATAAATGTGAAAGTTTGTTTATTTAGTACACTTTCAGCCCGATTTTGAAAATTCTTCCACCAGCGTCAAAAATAGCCTATTTTTTCCGGTTCGGAACCGGTTTTTTATATTTGGTACGGATTTTCAAACCGGTAAACCGATTTTGAAAATTATTTCACAAATGGAAACCTACAATGGCAGCCTCAAACATCACCTGTTTTTATCCGGTTCGGAACCGGTTTCTTATATTTAATTCGGATTTTTTCCCAAAACACACATTTTTGGGCTGGATAGGGCAATTTTCGTCCTGGGTTTGATTGTTTAACCAGTTTTTAACCCGGTTTTTATTATGTCTTTTAACTTTTTTATCGGGTTTTATCGGTTTTTTACATTATCAGTGAGTAACAAATAACAAAACCTTCATTAATTTTAAGTATATGTAGTTTCCAAAATATCACATCAATGCGAGCGGAGCCTCTGCTAAAAGCTAGTATTAAAATCAATGAAATTATTGTTATACTTACGGCTTTCATTTACAACGAAGTTTCGATAGCTTTGGTATTTTTGCAAAATTTTTTTATAATTGCGAAATAGTTAACACAGTTTTTTCTGCAAAAATGGCCGAAAAATCGCATTTTTTCAAAATTTTAATTGAAATTGAGTATAACTATTGGCTTAATTGTAAAGCGTGTTTTTTTAAAGTGTCTCAACTTTGAGTTGGCATCACTGCTTTATTTGAGCACCCATTTAACAGCTGATTGTTTAGTTTTCTTTGAAATTTTATTATGAATCGACTTACACCAGAGCAACGAGTGCAAATTGTTGAAATTTTGAATCAAAATAATTGTTCTATTCGTCAAACTCATCGTGCACTTCTTCCATTTTATGGCGTACATAATTCTGGTTGAATGGGTGCAAAAAAATATGCAGAATTGTCGCATTTGGAGTGAAGAGAATTCTTAAGCTTTTGTCGAAACACCATTACATCCACAGATTTGGTGCGATTTATGGGCTGGCGGAGTCAATGGCCCATATGTCTTCAAAAACGATGATGGTCAAAATGTTACTTTTAATGGTGAAAGGTATAGGAACATGATTCGAAATTTGTTCGTACCTCAATTACGTGGCACTAATCTTGCTGATATGTGGTTCCAACAGAACGGAGCCAGGTGCCACACAGCGGGCGCTACAATTGATTTACTGAAAGAAACTTTTGATGGAAAAATAATTTCACGTAATGGCCCAATTAATTGGCCACCAAGCTCGTGTGATTTAACACCATTGGATTATTTTCTTTGGGGTTATGTTAAGTCATTTGTCTGCGTCGATCAACTACAAACAATTGAACACCTGGAAAACAACATTTACAGGCCGCAAATGCTGCAAAAAGTTGTTGAAAATTGGTGTTCCGGATTGCGCCTTCTACGCGCCAGCCGTGGCGGCCACATGGCAGAAATCTTATTTAAACATTAATTTCATAAAATTTTCTTTTAAATAAAGCCCGTTTCGCTGATATTAAAAATATATTTCCTTGTGTTATTATGTTCGATTGTTCGATTTACAAAAATAAACTTATTACGAATTAAGAACAAAATAACATTTAAAAAGATTTGATATCAAGAGGTTTTTTCTATAGAGTGATAAAAGTTTAACTGCCAGTTCATAGAAGCCATGTACAAACTCTCGTCTGCCTATTTATATTGAAAACAAAAAAAAAAGCACTCAAAATTTGTTTTTGTTTTCAATGTAAATAGGCAGACGAGAATTTGTACATGGCTTCTATGAACTGGCAGTTAAGCTTTTATCACTCTATAAAAAAACATCTCGATACCAAATTTTTTTAAATGTTACAAATTTTGTTCTTAATTCGTAATAAGTTTATTTTTGTAAATCGAACAAGATTTGACTTCTCCATTAGCAGAACAGTAAAAATGTTAAAATTTAATTTTTAACGCGAATATTTCCTAAACTGTCAGCGGAAACCCATAAATGTAGCAGCTTGGCATCGGTTTGAATTTTTCATTAAACCGAGATGGCCCACTTTGGGGGGCTTAAGATGTGTAACACTTAAGCTCTGTAACACCTCCACTAATGATAACAATAATATGAAATTTAATAACAATCGGACGGCCCATTTATAAACTGCAGAATTATTAAAATTGTTCGCCAAAATCCCCCACTGTGCGACGGCGATTTACTTTTTTATACATATGCCTGTAATAAGTAGATAAATTAAAATTCGCAGACTCTTATAAAAGTATCCTTGATTGAAATTTTCTTGCTAGTGACAATTTGTACTACTGCGACATTAGCCACGTCAACTGAGTATCAAGTGTTTATTATCTTAGTTGAAAACACAAACTCATAAGCCTCGTTATTGCACGTCGTACTCGTATGTACGTACCCTGGTACTGAGAACAAATAAACCAGAAATCAAAATCACTTACATTATAAATTGTAGTTGTTCGCTAAAGTATGATGTTGTCGTTGTAGTAGTTGTCGCTTTTGATGTTAACGATAATGACGGCGATGTCGATGTTCCTGTAATGTCTGTGTCTCTGTTATGTTGCCTTCCTTCATTGTTTTTTTGCCTTCCTTGCACTTCTTCGTCGTCGTCTTTTTCTTCTTCTTGCTCCGTTAAACGTATAAATGTATCGTAAATGGCATTTTTATCATGCATTGAAGAAGCATCAACGATTAAATGTCTAGCTAAACGCTCGATTTGTAATTGAAGTGGCCTACTGGATGATGAGAATGCCAACGTTCCCTTCGATGCCAATAGTTTATGTAAATTATTTAAAATTTGCAAAAATCTTGCAAAACATAATCTCGAACAGTCCACGCGTTCTTTGCAAAAATATTCTATCAAACGTAACAGGTAAACAACGGAATGCTAAATGATCAAAAGGAAATTAAACTAAAATAAAAACAGAAATACACATAAATTATGCACAAGTATTGTGCCTTATTTATAATATATGCTATATAATACAATAAGAAAAACTATAATTATAATTGAATGAAAATTGATAGCAGCCATTTCAAATCAAAGAAAAATTTCATTTATAATTGGGTACTCAAATGGCTGTAATTGTTTTTTTTTTCTATTGCTTTTCTTAGTGTTTTCATTTCCTTTCAGTATATTCAATAATAATAATAAAAAATTATAAGAATAACCCACCTTATTGAGCACTTTGATATTCTTCAAAAGCATTGTTTGAAATAATGAGCAATTTTCCTCATCCACTTCACATAAATAGCACATGAATGCAAATTGTTCAATAATTAAAATATTTAGAAAATTTCCGTGGAATAAATGTTGCACTTGTTGCTGATTCCATTTAATAGGATTTGGCTAGAGGATGTTCAAAGATAAAAGAAAGAAAAAATATGTACGTATTTATGAAAAAAAGGAAAATATATGAATAGAGACATAATGAGAAATAAATAGAAATTCATTTGTGCAACTAAAGCAGATCTAATTAATTAGTGGAAGGATTATAATAATCATTATCACAAAGACATTTGTGCATACGAGGGCAGTTCAATAAGTCCATGAGTTTTTGAATGAAACACAGGTTTTTGTACAAAACAAAAAACATTTTAATTTTAATTTTCTCTACACATTTTGTCCCATGTTTCTCTCATTTTTGTATTACTTGCACAAAATAAGATTTGTTGGGGTCATCTAAATATGTACATATTTGTTTGTGAGATGATTTCATCCTTTCTCTATCTGCGTTGCCATTTCTTCAGGTTTGAGAAGAAGAAATAGTCAATCAGGCTTAGGTTAGGTTAGGTTAAGTTGAAAAGAGGAGCCATTACGCTCAATTCCGGGGACATACACATAAGCCAGTATAGGTCTGTTAAGCGCACTCATATAAATTAACAAACGAACCCCACCTTTATAGGAACTCAGTACCGTTCACGTATTCCCTCAAACATTTCCAGTCAATACCTCTAAGGTGGGTTATGTCCGGAAAGGTGTCATCCCCAAAATAACGGGATCTCGGCTATGCGAAAGCTGGACAATGACAAAGTAAGTACTCCATTGTCTCCATGTCCTCCACGCATGCCCTGCATTCATTGTCATTCGTTGCTCCAATCTGGTACAAATGCCCTCGTGTATTAGAGTGCTCCTTTAAGATGCCAGTAAACTTTCCTACCTCGGTCTTGTTTAGATTCAACAGTCCCCTTGTTTTGTCTTCGTCCGGGTTGCCCCATAGAACCTTGGTTATATTATCCACAGTATCACCATTCCATCGTGTACTGTGGGCCATCTTCGCCCAATTTTGTAACTCAATATTCGTTGCCTTGAAAGGCTTCGCATTAGTTAGAGTTACTCTTGGTAACATTCTGGCCTTTTTCACCAGTTCATTTCCGGTTACGCCGTAGTGGGCCGGCACCCATACAAGACGAATGTTGCCATGTACCGGGTAATCGTTTATCATATTTTGGCAATCTAAAACAGTCTTAGAGTTTGCTCTTTCGTTTGTGATTGCCCTAATTGCCGACTTGCTGTCGGTCAAATATTGACCTCTATGGGTCTAATATTCAAACTGATCCATTTAAAAGCCTCCGTGATCGCACGAACCTGCGCCTGTAAGAATATGTTATAGTCAGGCAAGCGGAAGTATATCTAGATCTCCGGTTCTTCTATGAAGAAACCTAGGCCAGTTCTTTCCCCTGGTTTCGAGCCAACTGTGTAACAGCAAACTCCCAGGGGTGTTTGTTCTAGGGTTCGATTGACCCAGAAGTGTCTTTCTGGAATCAATGTCGCGCATTCTGTTATAAACCTAGTCTCACGTACCCGGTCAGACATTTCCAAAGCCTGGTCGTATCCGTTCAGTGACGTCCATATGTTTTGTAGCAAGAGCTGATTCGTATCTAATACGTATGTCTATAGGTTGCACATAAAGAATGGTCTCTAGTGCCCTGGTGGATGTAATTCCCATAGCAGCACTTATACTTAGGCAGCATATTCGTTGAACCTAATCCAAAAATTTAGTGTTGCTTTTTCTACCCATTGACCTCAACCACACTGCCGATGCGTATGTTAGAATTGGTCTGATCACACTTTTATAGATCCAGCGTATCGCAATAGGGCTAAGTCCCCATCTGGACCCAATGGCCCTTCTGCAGAGAAACCAGCCTTCTTGACTCTTTCCTCTATGTGATGTCTCCACAACAGTTTCCGATCCGGGATCACTCCTAAATATTTAATCCTATCGGATAAGATGATGGTAGATGATGGATGGATCAATATACGTCATGATCTTTGTTTTTCTGGTGAAAAGACATATTTCCGTTTTTTCTGGGTTAATATTCAGTCCTCTCATCCGAGAGAGAGTTTTTTCCGCCTCCCTGCAAAATTGGTTAAGGTCCTTTCCTCTTAGAAGTATCATGACATCGTCCGCATAGCAGACAGGTTCATAACCCTCATTAGTCAGTTCCCTAGCAGGCTTAAGTCCAGAAAATAGAACGGATGAGTAGACAATTTGGGGATTTTTGCCATGGAAGCTGCACATGTGTGCACCATTGCATAGTCCTGGTGGTGAAAAGAATTTTTCTCCGGGCCAAATGCGATCGTTTTTTTAAATCTTAAATAAATTAACCCAATAAGTTGGCATAATATTCGCCATTGATTGTTTAACCCTTCTAATGGTAGATAGCCAACATGGATTAAACCACGTGCATCCAAGAAATGGTATATTTGATAAATATTTTAACGTTTAAAGAAATTTTTTGTGTGTAAGATTTTTATATTTAATTTTTAGAATTAAATAATTTTTTGTAACGTTATGGAAAATATAGTAAAAATTAATAAGAATTGACTATTTTGAAGAATTTTTTTGGTTGAAGTCTACCATTGTTGTAATTTTAGCAATCTCACTGCTAGATTTAGCATATTTAAAAAAAAAACTGCTAAAAAAACCTGCGTGTATTTGAAATCTAGCGTTTTATTTTTTTTCTGCAGAACATTTTAGTAGAAATTTTGAATCGATTTAAGTTTTTTCCATCATAATTTTCTGGCAACACTGCCAATACATTTTTAATAAGTAGCAAAACTTTTACTAAATGTTACGGATTTAGTCAAAAGTACGATACGATTTCACTAGCGAAGCCATAACGAATTTGTTTCTATAGCAAACAATAAAAACATTCTCAAATAAAACTTAAAATTTAAGATATTCGGGAAAGCCGCTTTAGTTGAAATTTTAAGTACGAGCAGTGTTTTCACAAGAGCGAATTATTAAATTACTTCTTCCCCGCTTGCTTTTGTAAGGGCCATTTTCACAACTTGCCTTTAGCTAAAGGTAGGAGTTTGCTTGCCCGATAAATATATTTGCATTATTACAATTTAATTTTTTTATTGTTATTATTATCAATAATAATAATATTTAATGGATAAAAAAATAATAAAAGAAGGTTTTATAATGCAAAGCCATTTATCGTGCGGACAAAATCCTGCCTTTAGCTAAAGGCAAGTTGTGAAAATGGCCCTTAGTGTGTTAATATTACAACTAAATCAATTATAATTCTCTTATTGTTCCATTAACAATTCCCCAGGGAATTGCAGTAGTGGAAGCTAATAAAATATGAACGGTTTTATAACTTTTATTTTCACGGTATTTGCTAAGTTAAATGAAACTTTGAAAATTAAACAACAAAAACAAGTTTTAAAGTTTTTTTCAAAACCGCTTTTACGCATGAAGCTCAAGTTTTTATCTCTATTAATATTCTGCGTTTTCTTTTTTTGGTTTATTGTATCTCATTGTTTAAAATTTGTAAAACAACCGCGTTTAAATTAAAATGAAACAAAGTAACGAAGACGCATATACATACATACATATTCCCACTTCAACGAATATAATGAAGAAGAAGAAAAAATGAATTGAAAGTTCTCAAAAACTTTAATCATTAAATTGCTACATCTCGTCACATGAATTTGGCAAAACTCTTATCGTTACACTCACATACAAGCACAAGTTCAGGTGAATTTTGTCAAGGACACAGAACGCCTTTTTAGTGTTGACAATATTTATGTACGTACGTACCATTTTCAAGCACACATACTTCACCAAAAGACAGAATCTGTATGCATAAGTATATACATACATATGTATGTATCAATGTACATACATAAATAAAAGTGAATGTCTGATTGTATGTTTGTTTGAGCGGCAAAGCGGTAAGCGGCAGAACGGTGGAGCGGCAAAAAAATAAAACATACCGTGGCCACTTCCCACGCAGTGAGCGACTTATTTGAGCAGCAGAGCGACATATTCGAGTGGTAGAGCGCCGCCGTTCAAAAATAAAATTTGTTTTAATTCTGAACTTCGCTGCTTACAAATAGTTATAACACGCCGCTCTACCGCATGTCGCTCGCCTCTTTGGAGCTCATTCCAATGAACCAATCTTGCTGAAATTTTCATATTTTGATTTTTTTTTTTAAGTGGGCGTGGTACTTCCCACATAGAGGCAATTTTATTTTAAGATAATTATAGAACTAGTTCAAGTAACTTTTTTTATAATGTTTTCAGAGAGATAGTATTAAGGAATGGACAAGTGGGCGTGGCACCTACCATCTATTGCAAATATTTATTTTGAAATATCTTGCGAACTAATATAGTAAAATACTTGCGATTTTGAAGGAGTTACTCCATTGATCTTATGAATTGTTTAAAATTTAAAATAATCGTAATAAAATGAGTGGGCGTGGCACCTCCCATATGAAATAGTTATTATTTAGGAATATCTTTGGAGGTAATGCAATAATGAAACTTGAATTTTTGCGTGAGTAAAGCCTTTTAATGTACCTTGTGCTACAAAAAAAAGTATGGATTGGACATGTGGGTGTGGCAACTCCCATAGAGAGAAAACATTTAATTTCAGACATCTTGAAAACTAATATAGGCAGAATATTGAAATTTTGTTCTATTTAAGATGACAATAAATATATCTCAGGGTCAGTCTTTATAAGTGTATGTCATAAATTTAGCAAATCTATCGGCCATGTTCTGTAAACCGAATCCGAGTAAATTTCTCGTTTCCCAAAAACAAATAATGTATCGGTGGTACAAAATGTTCGCAGAAGGCCGAGAAGATGTGGACAACGAAGAGCGTGCCGGACGCCCGAGCACTTCAACAACAGACGAAAAAATTGATGAACTGAAGAAAATCGTGTTGGCCAATCGTCGAATCAGCATTAAAGAAGTTGCTGAGGACCTAGATATATCGATTGGCTCGTGCCATTCGATTTTTATCAATGATTTGAGCATGAGACGAGAAATTCGTACCAAAATTACTCAATTTCGACCAAAAAGCATCGCATGAACATTGCTAATGAGCTGTTGGACTCTGTCCACGACGACCCAAATTTGCTCCAGAGGGTCATAACTGGTGACGAATCGTGGGTTTATGGTTATGACGTGGAAACCAAAGCTCAATCATCTCAATGGAAGCTGCCGCACAAACCAAGGTAAAAATCGAAGACGAGCCAAAACACGTACAAGCAAAGCAGCTGTCAACAATTAACTGAACATTCAAAATGGCCGAAATTGTCGGCATAAGTGGGAGACATCAGTACCAACATAACGCCACAAAAAAATCAAAATTTGAATATACGTAACCCGTGAAAATTCAAAAGTAATTTTTTTTATAAAGGGTTTATAAAAGAAATTTTTTATTAAAATCAGCTTAATAAACCTTTTAGAAATCAAAAATATTATTTATGAATAAGGCTTTTATGCTCCAAAAGCTAATAATGCCTTTAGTTTAGGACGGTTTTATTTATCACAATAACTTAAACTAATTAATTTTAAACCCCTTAGAGTCTGAACACAATGTTTGCGGTGCGGTGCGATTTCTCGTTGCAGGAGAGAAAAATAAACATAATAAAATGGAAGACGGCGACGGCGACGGCAATACTTGTCATTGTTTGCTTACATGTTTATTAATTTATTTGTTCATACATTTTTATAAAATTTTCTACAAAATTTACTGCTTGTGTTAAATATTTTATAATGGCAGAAAATAAAAAAAATTAAGTTATTAAAAAAATTGTTAATTTGGTAGAAGCCATCATGATATTTGTTTACAATAATGTTGTGAACATAGCCAATTATTCAAAAACTATGGCAACATCAGAAAGAGAAAAATGAAAAACCGCATCGCAATAAATTATCGTTACATTGTGTTCAGACTCTTATTCTGAACTTTGTGGCACACAAAAAAATTATGACCAACAACAATTTTTATATTTTAAGCAATGTAAAATTACCATTTGTTATAAATTTTATTTTGTCACAGAGCTTAGAGTACGCGTGTACGAGTAAATAGGACAACAATATTGAAAATCTCTCTAAAGGCCATGATACACTGTCATACACAGTCGTGCGATTTATGAGAAAACACAACCCTGGTATGATGGAGTTTATGAAAATGTTCAAAAGATAATAACAATTCATCAGATCAGGGTTGTATTTTTTCGTAGATCGTGCGATTGTGTAGGAAAGTGAGTCATGGCCTTAAAGAATATTACTATACATAAATGTGAAAGTTTGTGGGCTTGAATGTTTCGATATTTGGATGTTTGGATTCTAGCATGTTTTTTCCACTTTAAAGTAGATAGACGGATTGCATATGATCCAGATTAAAATATAGGGTACATTTTAAAAAAAAGCGGGTAAAAATTTGTACTATTGGTACATTTTCACTCTTTTTGATAAACATGGTATATAAAAAGGTTAAAAATTTTTATTTTTTCTGTTTTTCTTTTGACAAACATGGCTTAAATATACAGGACAATTTTAGCTTATGTCTGGGTACGAACAAAGGCGCAGGCTAGTAAGTTATATTGAAATGTCTCTTTTTTTCATCGCAGAAGGTATATGGTGTAGCGCAGCCCACCGGGTTTTAGCTAGTTATAAATAAATATATTTTTGCATATAAATATACATATGCAGATATGTACTTATGTTCATATGTATATTTAATTAATGCTGTTTCACTAATAACATACTTACATCGCTTTGATGGCAAACTTTATTTAAAAGTGCCCGCCTTACATGATTACTGATGTCATCCAACTGTAAACGCTGCAACAAGGCCAACGGATCCAGTATACCGAGAGCATTTAATAATTTATACAATTCCAGCTGCAATTGCAATAAAGAATTATCTACATCCAATTCGGGCAAAGTTTTCATTGAAGTAGTTGATGTGGATGTTGGACAACCTTGTGCTGAGCACATCATCAACAAATTATAGTATTCGTTTAACAATTTTGATTCACAAGCATTTAAAGTGAAACGTATTGAGGCGAGCAGGGAATCCTCGAGACGTGAGTTGAAACATAGTTGATACAAAACTTTAACGAATTGACACACTAGACGACAGTATTGTATGGCAAACTGTTGGCTGTATGAGGTGGAGAAAAAGGTACTGGCGTAGGAGTTGTTCGGCGTTGAACTTTCACGGTCCGAGAGTATGGTGTGCACGCACTCAAGGAGAACATCACATAAAACTGTTGCAAAATAGTTAATTTCGTTTATAGCACTTGAGCTGTTTGTTAGTGTTTGCAACGCTACCGCCTGAGCAGCTGCGGTGGCTGCGGCCGCTTTTGATGTCGTTGGTTTCGTATCCAATAGCCAAGAATGTGACGAAGCATCGCCAGTATTTTTTTGCTGCCGTTGCTGTTGCTTTTGCTTTAACTTTTCCACTATTGCTGGGTGATTTTTCAAATAGAGCTTTATGTGATTTACTAAATAAATTTCCTCGGTTTTGAGGATTACATTCGACAGGATAATCGTTGCATACGATAAATCACTAAAGTTTGCAACATCCTTTATTTTATTCATTTTTTATTTTTTATTTCCCAAAATTTTTGCACACATATTTTTTATTTTTATTTTCGTGTTAGGCAAATAACAGATACGTACGTACGGTTTTATCGCAGTTGTTAGAAAATTATATTGTTGGTGGGTATTGTGTGTTTATGTCGGTGGCATGGCCAATAGCAAAAATGTGGAGTCAGAACGGACGGTAGCAGCAGCAGCAGTAAGTAGAGAAAAAAACATTTTTGTTAAAGTTTTTCATCACAAATAGTGTTAGATGAGTGCGAGTTGATGATGATTTCCCCCACAGTTGTTGTAGTTACCAAGTTGATGTTGGCAAAATAAGGCATCACGACACAAACATAGAAAAAATAATAATAAAAAAAATAGAAAAATAAATAAATTTGGGTTCGAGGTGCCAGTATTAGAGACATGGTGAATATAAAATGAATAAATAAAACAACATTTGTATGTAGGAAAAAAGTTAGATCGTTATAGAGAGTTAAAACTACAAAAGTTTATTTTTTTTAACACACCATAAATGTTGTAAAAGTGTATGTAGTACATACACCCTCACACTCACACACTCCCACTCACACACATACACAAACTTAATAATAACGGTAGGGGAATACACAAGTACGTACTCGTACGTATCTATGAGTCATGGAAGTGTGAAATATTTTTACCGTTTAATTATAAATAAGTTCTATTTGTAGAAAATTTTAAACTTGTTTTTTACATTTTTAAGGAAAATAGACACTCATATATATTTAAACGAAATAAATTTTTAATGACATTCCGAAGGGTTGTGTTTAAAAGGAATTGCAATGCAAATATGTAAATAAGTGAAGTTGGGGAGTTTTTTTTTTCTACAAGAATGTACATATAGAAATTACAATAAAATATTTTCTAATTTTGCACTCAATTACATGTTGATGGAGTTTATATAGAACATAATTACTATTATATCTAATATCTTTGAATGACCAATTTTTGTGGCAATAAGAAAAAAGAGCGTGAGTCATACTCGCATTTCACTGTTTTTTAGGAGAATTTTCAAGTCAAGGTATAAGCTAAATTAAGCTTTATTCCATATGGGCAATTCCCAGGCGACCCACAAGCAAAAAACAAGAAAGGAATGGAAAGCTTCAATATATATAGTATCTTAAGTGTTTTAAAGCAATGAAAAATTGTTGAGCGATGTCAGTAATAAAGTAAAAATATATAAGCAAATGTAAGCGAGAAACGGACGCGACAAAAATAGAAGTTATTTTTGTGCACTTATAGATATGTATGTACATAATTCCGCGAAATTTTATGAAGAATAAATTTTTTTTTTTTTGTGAATGTGGAAATGAAGGTGAAGGATGATCGTTTATGTGCAGATTTATGAAATATGAACATTTTGCTTTAATTTTTTTAATAGATAAAGTACAAATACGGTGAGACAAGGCGAACGATACTATTTGTTTCTAAGAGAACTAAACGCAGTAACTTTGCTAATATTGATTGAACTTTTATTCAAAAGAAATCAAACAATAACAAATGCTTATTTACTGCTGAAAAAATCAATAAACATTAATTTCATGCGATGGATGCGACATTAAAGTATAAGTGAAGGAAAACTTAAAAAAAATTAACTTATTAGAATTCCGTTCTCCTTCTTTTATGCTAAAGCTTTTTACGCACACTGATGTAAGCTCGGCCTGAGGTTTTTGTTAGTAGAAAATTTGTAAATTACAAAAAAAAAGAGAAATAATACATATTACTTTAAATAATCGCGTATTTCGGTCAACAAATTTCAAAAATTAAAAATGCTTTTACATTTACAAAGTATAGATCTTTCAGTTTTCTGCAGCAAGTCATTACGCTATAACTTCTTGAAAAATAGCAAAATTGTTGAGATTTTGCCCAGGAGTACTTTTGAATATGAGAATTATAGGCGTGCCGTTAACTCAAAAATAGGTTATTTCGAAATAAGTACTTTTTCAAATATTATGACCCAGTTGAAAGTTGCAGTGGTTATTATCAGTACCTGGATTCACTAACTTTTTGCGAACCGAAAATCGTAATATTTATCGATCCATTTATTCGGTTGCGGTAACGACAATGTGATTGCGTAATTTCTATTATTACATAGTCTCTGTGTAGCTTTAGATTTCTAAGCTATTTTTGCACAACTAGATATTTAAACATAAATAATGTACCTTATCCATAAATACGTATAGAAAAACATTCATTTTATTCTTACAACGAATAAAAGACAATTTGTATGAATGATATGTATGTAAAATATTTACATAAAACTTACCCCTTCAATTATATATTTGAGCAGTGACATAAACTCTTTGCTATTTCCCAATAAATATTTGGTGTTATTTTTGAAAAACGTATCCAACATATAGAAGTCATTCCAATCTTGTATGTATAAGCGATTTAAACATATTGAATGGCATATCATATTACAAACCGTATCAAGATTTGGCAAACAAGCTGTATGTGTTTGCTGTTTGTTGTTGTTGCCACCAGCTTCCCCGCCCAATGTTGTATCAACCATAATTGTTGCTGTTGTTTTATTGGCGCCATTTAACATTTTAAATTGTTCGTATTGTTGCTGCAATTGCTCAATTAGCAATAGTAAACTAAGGACTTGTTGGCAATCATTGGATTCAATGAATTTCTCCAACATACCCAGGATGACTTCTTTTTGTGTGTCAAGTTCTTTGTTGAGTGTTGAAAGATTTTCTGTAATAGCGGCCAATGAATTGGGGTCACTGAAAAGACTTTGTTGTGCCGATGCAGTAGTTGTTGCTGCAGCTGCATTTAAGGGTGGCAATTGTATATCTTTGGAAACTGTTGCCGGCTGTTGCTGTGTTGAAGAGCGGTAAGTTGTTAAAAATATTTCATAACATAATGTTTTTAAAGCCTGTATTGCAACATCCCTGATATTATAGTTGGCTAATAAGTTGTTTATAATACTAATTATTTTCGGTATTGTTATTAATTTTTTATCACTCTTCGAGGATAGTTTGATAAGGAATTTAACGATGGGTGTTATCATAGAAAGACCATTGCTGTAAAAAAAATGAGAAAAACAAACGTAAAATTTTTTAATTGCTGTGAACAGTTATGGAAAAATATAAGCATGTTTAAGTGGATTTATGTTTGTACATAAATAATTGAACCAATTCATGGTTGAGTTCATATGCATTTTTATTTTATTTCCGCTTTATTGTAAAAAAGTTTAATATGTAATATATTTCAGAAGGCATAGAAGAAATGATTCTGGCCTTGACTGAAGTAGTTAGCACGTTGACTACAAAACCGAAGGTCCTGGGTTCGAACCCGGTCTTCGGCCGTCATTAAATAATGCATTTTTCTGATTTGCATTGGTGTCCATTTGTATCAGTTGTTGTAGGAAAGTTCAAGTGATGAAGGCATAGACACTGGTCACTGAACTACACCGCCTTCTGAGGATACTAATGCTAAGGAAACATCAGAGCGCCCTCCTTCGTCGGTATTGGTTAGGAGAATCATCGGCAAAGTAAAATAACCAATCAAATAGCTACTAAACACAGCTTCAAAAATCTAATACGCCTGACACCAGAGGCGCTGCGACACTGCATTATTAAAAACGTGCAAAAAAGCAGAGTTGTAAAAGAATGAAGCTTTCTTTCCTCTATCTCTTCCTTCACCACCTCTCTTCTCTAGCACTATTCCTTTCCCAAAGAAGGTAACACCTAATAAGTATTAGTACTTCTTTTTTAAAAAATTAATTAAATTAACACACGGACTGGGCTGGTAGGAAAGGGTAGTAAAATTCTACACTCAGTTTGGCGATTTTGGTGACCAATTTTTTTATGGGCCTCCAAAGATTTCGAAAATCAGTGCGCCCTCAAAAAATAGTGTCAAAATAGTGTGCAACACGAAAAAATATAACCATATACGGACACCACTACGTGATAAAAGACCAAAAAGAGACCCGTGTCTCCCAGTTTTGCCACAAGTCATGCACTTTTTTTTATGGGCCCCCAAAGATTTGGGGCCTCGGTGTCATTTTTGCATTTTTTCAGGCTCATATCTTGTAATTTTGATTTACTTTCTGAGGCAAAGTTGTAGTTGGACATATAAAATCAAGAAAACTTCATCTTCAAGATCAAAATCGCAAAAAATTTTAAAAATTCGATTTTTTACCTTTTTTCCCCTGTTCAGGTCCCATAGTTAGCAAACGATTCAAAATTCAAGGGAACAATCAACTACAAAAGTGTAGTGTAAATAATTTTCATAAATATATAGCATATACAATACATAGTTTCATATGGTGGAATAACTAAATAGAAAAATGCATTCTGATGCTCGGTTGGTTTCATAAATTGTGTTTTTATGAAATTTTAATTTTCTACATGTTGACGACACAACTTTTGTTTTCGTGAAACGGCTGTTGTTTGGAAAGCTTTCCATAATATTTGGAAATTTTTTAGTGATGCCATACTTTCAACGCTATTTAATAAGAACTTTAATTAACCACTTAAAAAATTAAATCGTATTTAAATACAATTTAATTAATTAATAATTAAAGCTCGTCTTCAGTTCGGCCGAATTTGAAAAATTTTGTACAATGTTGTAGGGCTTCGGTATACAAATTGGCTTAAAAAATGCGACTTTGGTAGCACTCAAATTATTACATTAAATTCCAGGGAATTTTGAGTACTTATACCCTGTTTCCACAAGTAAGGCGGGCGACTCTTCTAAAAAAAATTTAAATTTTCTACTCAACTCGACCGTCCGTGGAAACAGGGTTAATATGTACAAATAGTTTTCACACTTACCAGATTATTTTTGTTATTAATTATAAGTGATATTTACCGAACAATGCCACTTTCCATTACATCCAGACTTTTTATAATGTTGTCATATATAACACTTTTCGAATCCAATATACTATAGGTGACATTAAGATCTAGCAAAAGGGCTAACAACTCCAATATTTGCGACTGGACTCTGCCGTTACATTTGAGGAAAAGCTGTAAAAGTAACAAAACAAAAAGCATTTGCAAGAAACATCAACAACACAGGATTCATACAGTCGAGTAATTATAAGAAGAAGAAAAGCAATCGAAAGATTAACATGTGTGTACATATATGTATGTATGTATGAATGTAGTACTTACACTTAGACAATATATGACTAAAGGCTCAAACAGTTTTATATGTTTAGAAAGCTGGGACTCATGTTCCGAATTGAAAGTGTGAAATTCCAAACTACTTGCAAACAACTCAGCCAACAATAGATAATCATCTTGTGAGCCACCAACAATGCCAGAAGAATTATAACAAACATTACGAGCACCGTCTCCTCGGCCAAAGCCAAAGCTATTAACAGAAGAAGAATCATAATCATGCGGAACGGAAGTTTGCTTCGATGATAATTGTACTAATTGTACAATTGCTGTAGTTGCTGTTGATAGTTGTTGCTGTTGTTGGGTAATATTTGCATGCATTGCAGGGGATGATGTGGGTGATGTTGGTGATGGTGGTTGATTTGCTTGTTGTTGGTGGTGGGATGTTGCTGTTGTTGTTGCTATTTCATAAACATCATCTTTGCTTAGGCAATGTAACTCTTTGCATTTGGCCTTAAAATAGGTTTTTATAAATGTTGTTGTTGCCATTGTTGGTATTGTTTTTGTAGTGGTGGGGCAAGGGCTTTGCTCGCATTGTTGCTGCCTGTTGCCATAATTTCTAGCAAACAAATATTTCAACAGTTGTCGCAGACATGCTATGCTCTCTTCTGGTGCATAATTTATGACTTTGGTCAAGTACTGAAGAGTTTCTTCAATTAATTTCAATGCCGAAATAGAAACAGTAGTTGCCACTCCCGTCGATGCCAGTGATGCTCCTCCGGTTGCCATTGCATTTGGAAACAACACAGCATTCACATCCGTTGCACTTTTGGCAACATTATTTCCACCACCACCACCAGCGCCACTGGCACTAGCGCCACTACTACTGCTGCCACCAACACTAAAAACGTTTACTGCCGCCTCGTGCGACAGCATTTCAATGCATGCACTCATTGAGTTTAAACATGTTTTTAAAAGGGAAATTAATTTGCTGCCAGCTTCCTCATTAATGGTAATCTTGATAAATATGTTTTTGTTTTTGTTTTCGTTTTATTTATTTTATATTTTTAAAATTTTGCATTGCCCCAACCAACAACGAAAGAAATAAACAAAAAAAAAACGAAAAATATTAGAGATGAAATTTAAAAATAAATATTTTTTCATATATTTCTATATTGCAGAAATATTTTTGTAATAATTACCTTATAATTATCGTAGGCACTTTTTAATGTTTGATAAAGTTTTATGTAGACATATTCATTGCCAAAATAACCGATACTCTGTGTTATGGCCAATTCTTTAGCATTGCTAAAGAGATCAGATTTTTGGCTTTTAGCCATCATTAAAGGCTTTTGATTGGTGAAAATGTGATAATAAATGTTAATAATTTTTATTGTGTGCTTAAGTAGACTCAAATTGGTGTCACGGTTGGCATTAACATCTGGTTGAAATATAATGGAGCCTGCAAACATAAAACAGGTGTGTTTATTTATTTTTTAAGAAAATGTGGAATAATTTAAAAAGTAAGTATGACTGAATGTTTTCCTACAGCATTTTGAAACATCAAAAAGAAGGAAAAATTTTCATCGTTTAAATGGAACAACTTTAAAAGGGAATTGGATATAAAACATGATTTTTTAATCATCCTCTAAATTAGGTGTATCAATGTCACAGTATTATGACAACCTACTATCACTATGGCGTTTTGTGACATTGCAATAGTGTGTACTAGCGGCAACGTTTGTCATTTCTGATATGTTTTTTTGTGTAGCATTGTTTTCCATTTAAAAAACATAATGTGAACGGCGTTGCTCACATTTTGAAAATGACAGCAAAAAACAACAACACAAGAAATGCCAGATGTGTACTCAGCATTAGGGTTGTTCTCTTGAAAATATTTTATACAGTGATGAACAGATTGCATTCAACATTGAATACGAACAGAAATCCTTACGATTATCATAAATGTGAAAGTGAGTTTGTTTGTGACGCTTTCAGGCCTAAAGCGCAAAAAAGATTTCGAAAATTCTTTCAAAAATGGAAAGCTACATTAACAGGATATTTTTTTGTCCGGTTCGGCACAGGTTTTTGTATTTGGTACTAAGTTTTTCCGAAAAATACATTTTTGGACTGCTTAGGGTAATTTTCATTTCGTGTTTGATTGTTTAACCAGTTTTAAAAGCGGGTTTCATTTAACGCGAGCGGAGCCACGGGTAAAAGTTAGTAATAAATAAAATAAAATAAATAAAAATAAAAAAGTTTTTGTAAATTTTAATTTTTATTGTTAGAACTTCATTTGTTTCTATATTTATGATATGATCAGGCTAAAGTTCGTATCGTTTTTTTTTCGCTTAAAAAGCGATACGAACTTTAGCCTGATAAAATCATAAAATATAGAAACAAATGAAGTTCAAACAATAATAATTAAAATTAACTAAAATTAATAGCCATGGGCATGTGGCAAAAAAAAACTAAAACAAAAATATACTTATAGTATCAAACCAAAAAAGTTTGTCTTAAGTAGAACAAAAATAAGCAAATTAGCTAACATGTGCATAATTAGTAAATAACAAACGACAATGGCAAGACTGTTGTAAATTTAGATATGGTAAAAATGAGCTTTCATTACAAAAAAGCTTTCAGCAAATTGTAATACGATGAATCAAAACAATTCACATATTCCATTTGCAATAAAAGTTGCGTATATACAGCAGAAATGTACATCAACTGACACCACACACAGTGGACTAAACACAAAGAACGCTGATGAGGAAGGTGTAGTGGCCTTCGAAAACAGCCGGTTGTTCCGTTCAACTACGTGTTTGTCAGAATATTTACAACTAACTTTGGTGTTATTTGTTCATTAATAATTATCACATGTAATTTGGCTTAAAAAGCGATACGACCTTTAGCCTGATCAAATCATAAATATAAAGGTTTTTGTAATTTATTTAAAATTGTTGCTACATGAACATTTAAAGAAAAAATATGGAAATCGATTAAATCGATTAAAGGCTGACATCCCTGAAAATTCCCCTTAAGCTACAGATTTTGGTCAAATTTGTGGCATCATTTGATTCTATAAAAATCAGTGAATATCTAATATCGATTTGACGAAGATATTTGATCTCGAATTCAGTCCAAGAGCTGATAAAATTTTGAACTCAAAGAACAGTTTTGAAAAATTTTATTTTCGAAAAATTTCGAAATCTACTGCACCGAATTGATTCACTATCTTACGACTTCTAAGTAAGCTCCTGCTTTTTTTGAAGTCGGTTGAAAATTATTTTTTATTTGTTTCATTATTTTCATGCTTATTCAATAACGAATACAAAAACTTCAAATATGTATGAATTTCTGCTTCTCACTGTATCCTAGGCCAGAGTTGGCATCATGAGTAACTTTTTCAGGCACGAAGAGGGAAAAATGTTGCAAATACACACTAGACATCATGTCCAAACAAGTATGAACGATATAAATAAATAAATGTTTCTACTGCGCCCCTAAAACACAACCCATCTAGAAATTTATATGTATTTGTACATATTTTATGGAATACAAACAATTAGTTTTGTTAAATCTTTGAAAGACAAGCTACATCTACTTATTTTTAGATTTCTTGCATTAAAACTGCTTAATCTGACAATCTTTAAATCTTTATGTATCAAAAATAAATTTGAATATACATACATATGTACAAACATATGTAAATTATATTTTATAACAAAAAGAGAAAGGCAGTTTATTTTTGCATAAACTGGTTTAAATTAAAACAGATTATACTTTATAAAAAGCGCAAATAAACGCCTTTTAAACTTAACACTTTGAAATCCTTAAAATATATATGGATGTACATACGAGTATACATATGTATGTATATGTGTACCAAACAAATTTAAAACTACTTAAAAATTCTAGAATTTTCATAAAATTATCATTAATAAAAGACAAAATCAGTAACTTTATCTAACAATTGCAAATGGTTTCCTTAACCTTTGTCTAAGGATTTGCCATATGCACATTTTTATAGTTCGTTAAAACTTCTTACAAACTTAAAAAAATAAATAAATGAAAAGGAATACAAAAAAAGAGCAACGAGGAAATAAAAAACAAACAAATCCTAGACAACATTTGTTAAAGGCACAAGCGTATATATTTATGCACATACGAGTATGTACGTATATGTGTGCGTATGCATTATAGAGTGAAACATAATAGATTGTACAAAAACAGATAAGCAGTTTGATTACGAGAGTAATACCAAATACAAAATATTTTACAGGAATAAGGTCGTAAATACATTAAAAAAAATTTTTTTGTGCGAAACTATACTTGTCACCCTTTCTATGCTCTCAAGCTGGTATGGAAACAGAATGAAGGAAAAACCACTTGTTCATAATGACATAGTTAACTAAAAACCATTTACCATTAACAAAACTCTTAAGCATCAACACACTCTCAGTATGTAGTCGTTTGTTAGCACATACATACGAAATCGTACATGTATATATGTAAATGTGTGTTATTTCCCAATGAACATTTTCTGCTGAGATTGGCCACATTTGTAAAAATTGAGAGCTATGTAACGCTTTCTAACCTTAAGTGATCGACTTTGATACAATGTGTTCCAAATTGTCATTTCGTCAGCCCATTATTGGTTTGACCCACCGACCTTTTTTTTAAATGAGTTACGTATGGCGTATAAATATTTCGAATATCTTCTTTCTGAATCCAAAACATGTTTCGCGAAAGTAATTATGGTTTCTGAGATATTTAGCATTCATTTTGCTCCATTTCAACTATTTTAAGGTGTAATAAGTATTGTTTTGCTGTACATGCCACAGTTTTGCATTTGCGTCAAATTCTTCATACAAAAACATGCGAAGTAAAGTTAACCTCTTGTTTTTCTCCATTTCTATAAAAAATTAATAATAAAAAGAGAAGGTAACATAAGAAAAATTCAACGGCGAATGTTAAGCAAAAACATCATCACCCAGACGCAGCCGCCGATTAAATGTTTTAACATAACATAACTTATTAAACACTAAATTAAAATAAAAGAAATCTTAATTATGCATGTTTGAATATAACAGAGATTATTTAATTTCATTCTTTATATTAAATACACTTCAATTACTTGTTTTTCTTGTGTAAGTGTGTAAGCGGATCGATAGTTAAACATATTACGGCGGCGGCTTCTTGGTCGGCGTTAAATAATCAACTTATTTCTCTAGACAGCAAGAAAGCTAAACAAAACAATAAAATTCTCAATTCTCAGCAGTAAAGTATACGTATGGAGCAATTCAATTACTTGTTTTTCTTGTGTAAAGCCTGGTACTCTGTTCACAATTTTGTGCGAAATGCTGTCAAACTACATATATAAAAATATTTGGTGTGAAATATTTGCGAAATAAACTTGCAAAAGTAGTACTCAGTTCTTATTGCGAAAAACACGTAAAATGTATCTGGCAGCATGTTTTTTCATGCAAAATGACTCTAGCATTATTTTTTTCAACTGCGAAACAACAAGAGCAGTCCTTTTTTCGCACGAAATTTTAACAATGTTGCATACTTTCAAGCAATAAAAGCGAGAAATTTATTAAAAAAAACCGCGAGTTGGGCTACATTTAGTACATGTCAAATATTTCACGCGAAATAATCAATGTTGCTGAAATTTTTTTGCAACTTCGAATATAGTACTATGCCTAAAGGCTCAGTTAGCCAACTGTAATGTAATGCATCTGTAATGTAGGAAACAGCTGATCGATATTTGTATATGAAAATTAGGTTACGTTACATTACATCTCTATAACCATTTCCATTACTTTTCACATAACAATATCGATTAGCTGTTTCCTACTGTTGCAGTTACATTACATTACAGTCGGCTAACTGAGCCTTAAGAGTGTACGCGGATCGATAGTTAAAAATATTACGGCGGCGGCTTCTTGGTCGGCGTTAAATGATCGACTTATTTCTCTAGACAGCAAGAAAACTAAACAAAACAACAAAATTCTCAATTCTCAGCAGTAAAGTATACGTATGGAGCACAAAAAGTTACTTTTTGAAAATAAATTAAGAAAAGCGGTGTATGCGGCACAAAACGTATTTTTAATTTTACAATAAAGTAATATTAACTTATAAATTCATTCATCAAAGTTCACTAAAATTTACGCATTTCTTCCAAACATGTGTCGGAAGCAATGGTGAAAATACAAAAAAAAATTCTATCGTTTATACTTTGAGAAAACTTCAAACCCTTCTTTGCCGTTTTTCTCCATTCCGACTTTTTGGCATATGCTCCAAACAATAATGGGCTGACAAAATGTAAAGCCTCTTTTCTCCAATTCCACGGCTGGAACCCAAAAATGTATCATGCCACTTTAAGATATAATATGTTTTTAAAATTTTCCAAAAACATTATCTGCGCCCTGCTAAAGATAAGAAAAATACAGCAAAAATACTACAAAAAAAATCCCATTTTTAGAATTTTCCGATTTTTTTAATTATTAATTTAATTATTTATTTATTTCAATTATTTTAATTTTTTTAACAAGATCGTCCACTGTGCAACGTCAGACATGTCGAAATTATTTTAAAATTTTTTTATTCTTTTAAATTGAGATAGGGTTTTTGAGGACTTACAATATGCCATATGTTACACATTTTCTCAAGTTTTTCACACAAAGGCAAACGATTCCTTACAAATAAATCATACATCTCAACTGATGCAAATCTCTGTCAAAAAATGTTCACTGGTTCTTCGCTACAAAACACTATGCCAGTGAACAAAATGTTTATTAGTATAAAGAAAGTTTATCCTAGGATTTAATTTCTCTCATAAAAAGTTTATTTATTTTTTTTAATATGTAAACTTGGAAATAATTTTATTACCTAGAGAAGCCAAGTGATTGAGTTCGAGCACACATTTATGAATAGAGGGGAAATTTTTTTTAAATTAAATTACGTTAAATTAACATTTAAACATTATTTTGAAACTTCCGGCAGTTGTACAAGTACATAACTTATAATCTAAAACAGCAATAAAATTAAAATACAAAACATACTCGTATTACATGAATATAGTTTTGGTTACTAGTTCATCTCTTAAAAAGAGATGCTGTAAGGAACTCACACACAATAAGAACATTTAATAAATTTTAAAGCAAAATGATTTAATGAAAGAAGCAAATTGCCAATACGTATATTTTGTTATTGCGTTGTGAAAATGTGTGAATTTTTCCATTCAATTCAATTGCAGTACCCACCGTGAATGCCCTTATTATATAATCATTTTAAATTAGAGTTGCGCAGCTCATGAACGAACTAGTTTAAACTGAACGATTCACTTCGCTGAGCGCTATGAGCCGTTCAATCCACTGAGCGCTTTCAGCTCAGTACTGAGCGGTTTCTCGATTTCTATCGAACTCTTTCAGTAGCTCGTTTCAGACGCAAACCTGTAATCAAACCCATTTAAATTACATGTAGACTTCTATCAAACTCTTTCATCAGCTCGATTTAGACACAAACCTTTAATCAAATGCATGTAATTTAAATTGGTTAAAGGTTTGTGTCTAAAACGACTTAATGAAAGAGTTCCATACAAGTCTAGTGCTTTTCTTTAGCAATTTTTTTGTGTCGCACAAGTACATCAAAAAAATAATTGATATTAAAATATCTGAAATATTAAATAATTTTAATTTTGATTGTACATACATAGTATATATTTATATGTATGCAGATGTTTATTTATTAAGAAATTCCGCTCATTAAACTATTTTAGTTTTATTTATTTTTTATACTTCATCTGCCTTGTTTTGTAATGTATGACCACACATACACATTGTATAAATCTGTCACTTTTTATGCTTCTGTTTTCTTTATGCTTACCAAAATGTTTCACTACAAATGAACTGATCTACTGAGCCAACTGAATGAAATACTTCAGTAAAGTGAGCTGAGCTGAAAACAGCGGTCACTGAAGAGAGCTGATAAGCACAACTCTATTTTAAATCATATCGCAATATATGTATATATTAAGTTTTTCGAGATTTATTTGTGTAGTCTAACATAAAATTTAATTTTCACTGTTAAAAATTTTTCTAATGTCGTGAAAATCAAGGAGCATTAAAACGACAACTTGGCACCACCATTGGCCATTATCGATGTTTATTGAAACTATCCGGGGTGTTCTGTAAACCGCGCGTTTTGAAATCGTGCGATTTCCAAAATCGAAAAACAGTGTTCTACTGATCGGACGATTTAGTGCATTCGAAGGAATACAATATCTTAAACACTTTAAACATTAAAACCAATTAAAAAGCTGCAATAAGTCAACTTTTAACTGAGCTCTTTCCTAGAAATTAGGCGATTTGAACACGCGCGAGTTACAGAACACCCCTGATACAGGAGTAATTCTCCATTTTAAAACGCAGATATTAAAGACAAAGAAACATTTCCCCTTATTGTGAATGGCGTCGTCGACGTCACATCAAGACGACAGTAAATATTGTCACTTGTCTACTCTTTATCGGCAACAATTGGTTTTTATTGACAATCTCTTACTTTGTAAAGTAATGTTGCATGTTAATGTTAGACAATTGTTGTCGACAAAGAGTAGACAAGTGAAAAGTTTTACTTTCGTCTTGATGTGACGTCAGCGACGCCATTTCTCTGTCGTCGCCATTGGTAGCAACGAATTTGAAACGACTAGAACAAAGTATATTAAAAATTAAATTGAAATTTCAATTTCTGAAATGGAAAAAAGTCCCACCTTATGCGAAGGGTTTTTGAAGGGGTATACAACACCTGTATTTCGATAGTTTTCAAAAGAAGTGGCAGAGAAAATAAATCCGATTGAATCCCCAGTTTGTGATGGAGATGGTTGGCATAAAGCAAGTAAAATAATAATTAGATTAATAAATTTTCATGAGAGATATATCGCTCATTTACTCAAAGAACGTCATAACTAAAAAAAACAAGTTTACCAGAAAACGCGTTCAAAGTTTTCAATTTACACACAACTTAATGGAAAAAGAAAGTCTTATTTTGCTTTTTTCAAAATTTTTCAAATTCAATTCAAATTCCATTTTTTGAGTTATGACGTTCTTTGAGTAAATGAGTGATATGAATATAATTATAATTAATGGTATGCAAGGAAGGGTTAGAAATTCAAGGTAACAAAGAAAAGAAACTAACTAAATGTGGGTTGGGCCAATGACAAATTAAAGACATTCAAAACGCTTAGTCCTAGTTCACGCACATCAAGTTTAGCTGCACCTGAGTTTAGTAAATTTTTGCGAACCGAAAATCGTAATATTTATCGATATATTTATTCGTTTGCTGTAACGATAATATGATTCTGTATTTTTTTCAACTATAGTGTACATCTTTACTTAGCATTTAATTGTATATCATGTGGTGTCTCTGCATACAAAATGTCGAAATGCGAGAACCACAGACAAGAATTAAAAAAAACTAAATGGATTTGAGCTTATGATTTTATTTTAAAAGGAAACAACCAACTTTATCAAGTCTGTACCCCTTTCCATTCTCCTCCATACTTGACAAGTCAAACCTGACGTGTGTGACCCGGGACTTAGTTGATATGATAGACCTTCGTAAGTTACATTTTAGTCTATAATGTAGGCTTATAACGTTCTTCTGAAAGCCTCATGTTATACATATATTAAAAGGGCGATACATAAGCTAAGCTAGGGACAGTCTTGTTTAAGGTACAGAGAAGTTAACATCGTGGTATTCCAGCAGTGAATAATTCAACTTAGTGTGCTTAAAAGCTCTTAATATCAAAGTTGTGCAAATAAAGTGTTATAATTTAATAATAATTGTACAATGAAGACTTTTTTTGGCAAAATAGCATGCAGAATTTGTAGAGTTTCCCAATCCAAGCCAGTTTTCCTCTTAACTGTACATACTTAGATTTAAAATGTACTTACCAACTATTAATTTACTGCTGACATCAATCAAATCACTTTGACATGTTAAGTCGACTGCTGTATTATAATTATATTGTGATAATTTGACAAATATTTCCATGAAGTTAAACTCGGTCCAAGCACAAGCATAATCAGCAAATGAAAAATACGTTAGCAAATATTTCGTACACAAAATTATGCCAAACTAAAAAAAATAAACACAAGGAGAAAAGAGACCAAAATTAAGAGGTGAGATTTAAAGTTAAGCTCCATCAAATTAGAAATAAATAGACCATGACAATGCATAAGACTTGAAAATATTTACCTGCTGGTTTTTATTCTCCAACGACATTAATTTATTTGTAAGACGATATAAAACTTTGGCTAAAACTGCTTCAATTTCTTCTCTTTTCGGCAAATCCGTATTAAATAATGAGGACGACAATGTTGCGGAGAGTGCTGACGCAGATGACCCCATCAAAGTTGCTTCCGAACTAGTTAAGATATCAGTTTGTTGTTCTTGTTGAGGATTTAATAAGCAACGTAGTGCGGGTGACATGTCATTAAAGATACTGTAGTCTAAGAAGTTTATCAATAACTTTAGATTTTGAATATAAGTTTTATGTAGAGCATCTTTGTCATTGTTATAATCAAAAGATATTTTCTTTTGTTGAAATTGTGATGTTTGCTGTTGCAGGCTGCTTGTACTCGTATGTTTGGCATTTTGTAAAATAAAATTACATAAACATTTTGAGGCATGTTCTCTAACACGTACATCATCCTCGCCTATCAATTGCAAAAGTTCATCGAGAAATGAATTCTGTAACGAGAACGGAAAGAGGATGTTCATTATGTTGGTTTTTTTGGGTAAATCTTTTTTTTTTTTTTTTTTTGTCAGTTGGAAATGGGGAATTTCTATAGACAGTAAGAGCAAAAAAAACGAGATTAAACTTTTAAGCAAATCAACTAACGTATTAGTTGTTGGCTTTACAAAACTGCATAAGAATTATTTGCTTTAGCATCAAATATCTATTATTTACCCCCAGCATTTATTTGTAAAAAAAATTTATCATTTTATTTATTTATGCTTCAAGACACAAAACTCCAATATAGAGAGTATACAACTTAGTTTATTTACAAACCAAACATTTTTTTAAAGTTATTGAAGAAAATACTTAAATATATGGAAAGTAGTAAGATAAAGAAAAAAAGAAGAGAAAAAACCAACGTGTTTATACGAGTGCTGGTCCTATTAAAAAAAAATATTGTGCTTTTATATGTATGTATGTATATGTGTATGAATTTATAAAAAATATTTAAAATATGCACATACACACATATGCACTCGAATGTACATTAGAGCGGCCCTATTTTTTTTTTATTTCTTATATTCACTCCCTCCAAATCGGTTCAGTTTTATATAAAAAAAATACAAAAAAATTTCATAGCTATAAGTTGTGTTTTAGGGGGTGCATCCGCCCCCTCAAAGTTGCCTTCATATGTTTGCATATGACTATCTTTTTAAAAATCATTTTACAAGAATATGATATACGGCAATATTTTAGCTCTTCTAGTCAACAACATTAGCCTCAAAGAAAGTTTTTTGCTAAAATTAATATTTTAGAAAATAATGAAGAAAATAACCAGCAAAATACCAAAAATTGTTTATAACAAAATTATATTTAAATGGAAATTATTTATACTAAGCATGCACAATAAAAGCTTGTATATGTATATTAAATTATTTCATACATATACTATGTAAGTCAAACAAACTAAACAAAAAAAAACAAAAAAAATTTCATTGAATAAATGGGCTTGAGGGCCAACTTCGAGTTGCGGACGCACCCCGTAAAACACAAGTTATCGCTATGAAATTTTTTTTTGTATTTTTTTAGATAAAACTGAACCAATTTGGGGGGAGAGAATATAAGAAATCTCAAAAAAAAAAGTTCTTTATATGTACAACTAATGGCCACTCTAATGTACATATGTGCCCATAATTATGAAAGTGGTCTAAGTCATATGCATTTTTGCTTCGAAATTTTAAATAAATCTTCAAAGAACTTCAATAAATATTTCATAAATATTAAGGGCCTTATTTTATAAAAGGCAACGCCAAGCGTTGACAAATTTTGTATGTGTTTTGTTTTTGTAATTTGAATTTTTCTATATGAAATTTGTCAACGCTTAGTGTTGCATTTTACAAAATTACTCCCCAAATAAATTTATATTAAACGCAGCTAATACAACTCTAAATTGAAATGTTGCATAAAACAAAAATATTTTTAGATTTGTTCAAATGCAATCTACTAAACAAGTCGACCAAAGAAATATATGACTTGGACCACTTTCATAATTAAGGGGACATATGTATGTATGTACTAGAGATGGGCGTGTGTCGAATTTTCCTAACACGACACAACAAAATACGCACGAAATTATATTGAATAGCAAAACATTGGCGGTATTCGATGTTTGATGCAAATTTTCGTGCGTTAGTGAAAATGCAAGTTGCTCTAGTTCAAGGCAAGTCCGTCAGATATGGCGATTTTTCGCCAAGCGTGGCGATTTTTTGGCGATAAATAAATATATGTTGGCGATGTGCATGGCTATTTTTTCAAATTGAACGTCATAGTTTTTATATAGTTCAAGAGAATTACTTTGTTAAAAGAGTTTTTTCGAAAAGTAGACTAAAATATGCGATAATTATAGTCGTTAAAGTGTTTAGAATTTGGATGAGAAAAATTTACATGAAATAATTTTTGGTGATTCAATTTGTACTTTTGGCTTTTTTCTGCTAAATTCTTTTACAATTTATTTTATAAAAATTTATATTAAAAAAAGTTTTGTATACAAACAAATTTATTATCAAATCAAATATTAAGAAAAACTACATAAAATTAATTTTGGCGACATTTGGACATTTGGCTATTTCTTAAATCAATTTGGCGAAATAGGTCGGAACAAATCAGATAACCCTGCTTCCAGATGCCAATCAGAGAATCTTACAAACTTTTTTACAAGTTCCGTTTTTGCTGGGACTATCCCATCTCCCTACACAGGAAATTTTTAGACTGTTGCCTAAAGAATATCTGCAGAATAGTATGTATGTATATAAGAAACTATCACTAACTACTCCTTTCAATACAAAAATGATAATTTTCCTAATATTTATCTGCACATCAAGTTAAGCAAAATCCAAACATTTTGTAGTTATTTGTAACAATAGAAAAATAAGTTCACATGAAAAAAGAAAAGAAAGCCAAAAGAAGATTATGGATAAACACAATACTCGCTCGCATAAGGGAGGGGAAAAAATTTAAAAATACTAACCTCCAAGTTGCAGACAAAATCGCCATTATCAACATCGTCGACATGCCCATTTAAAAAGTTAACACAACAACAGCAACAGCAGCTATTTGAATGACAGCCGGCAGATGTACAATAAGACGCAGCCGTAACCGAAGATGAGCAACAGCAGCAATTGCTTTTGCTAATGCAACATTTATTGTAGTTTTTACAATTCATGTTGCTGTTGTTCGTATAGTTATTTCCGTAATAAGAACGCAGTGAAGCATAATTTAAATTTGAAATAACTTCAGCATATTTATTTTGAACCAGCCAATATTTGTTGTAGTGACATAGACGAAGTTTGTTCAATAGCAATTTGGGTGAGATGAAAAGTATAGTGTGATTGTGGCCGGCGCACGAAACACAACAAGATGATGCAAATGTTTTTGTTGCATCATGTGTATTAGGCTTTTGTTGATGAGATGGAGATGACGATGGCGATGAAGGGAATTGGCATGAGATAAAATTCTTAGCACCATCATCACCGCTGGTCATACTAATATTATTGGGGTGCGAGTTGTTGCTGTAGTTGTCATTGTTAAATTTTGTTTGCAATTGAAAAGCATTCAAGAGTGTTTCTATAATCACATCATTATCGTTAAAGTGCCCTGAAATACTCTTAAAGTTTGTGCATGTTGCGGTGGCAGTATCATCACTTCCCGTCTGTTCTGCTTGTGTAATTCTGGAGGCATTTCCATATGATTTTTCATCTTTTGAAAAGTTTTGTTGCTGGCTTTTATTGCTCTTGTTGCCTGCTGCTTGCCTTTTTTGTTGATCTGTATGACAAAAATATGATGCTGATGATGCTGACATGTACTTCAACATCACATATGGAAATATTTTATCAAATGTATTTAAAGCTTGTATAACAACAGTATGAATTTCATCTTGAAGACCCTGCAAATACATACGAGTACATAGAAAAAATAGGAAAAAGGAAAAAATTTATTAATTGAATTATAAGCAAATTGACTTGCAAAAATGTATGGAGTTGTGAAAAGTTTATTTGAATATTTACCATACACAGGATGGCCAATAAATACTGTAAATTTATTTTCGAATTCAGACACAGACTAGTTTGTTTCGAGCGACAGTAGTGACCAATTACAGTCTGAACACCAGCACGTAGAATGGGATCTTCATGATTGTAGTAAAATAAAATTTCATACAGAAATTGTTTGCCATTGCCCACTATTTTGTTTAAGTTGTTTTGTATCATTTCAGCTTCTCTTTTAGATTTCCGAATGGTCTTGGTACGTTTGGGAGGCTTAGGAGGGGCCATATCCACAGGCGGCATATCCTCTTCAGCTCTGGTTATTTCCACAAAATCTTTAAGTTTTGTATCTGAGGAAATAATTTCCGAACAAGTTAGATCTTTTTTGGTCTTCAATAAAGGAGATTTTTTCAAACGTTCATCTGTTTTACTAAATAAAACCGGATCAGCACTACGGGTCATTTTAACAACAGGTTGGCTGAAATTGTAGTCTGTGGTACTTTTACCAAAATGATCATCTATTATTTCCAATAATGGCACCTCATTCTCGTCCAGACGAAAGGCTTCTAGTTGGGAAAACGAGGATTTTCTTGTGGCTTCTGTATTGAAGAAGCAAACTGCTTCCAAATGCTCATAGTCTTGTCCCACGTTTGAGCTGTTATCACTTGGTATTTGCAAAGGGCTGTTGGATTCACTAATATCTAACTTTTTATATTCAGCTGTGTTATCTTTTGGTTTTTCAAATTCCATAAATTTTACAGTCATTTCAAAAATTTCTGGGCAAACACGTACACATTGAGCAATTATATTTAGACACACACTTTTAATGGAAACTCTTACGCTGGTATCATCATAAAGACCACTAGCACATACTGTCAATAGAAATCTGGCCGATATTAAGCGCGCAGTATAATATATTAATGGTTGTTCATAAGCGGAACCAATATCAGCAGTGAGTTGACTTTTATTTGGATCGCCTTGCTCTTTAAGGGGAGAAGTTGATGTGAGAAAAGGGTTTTCTGTGGAAAAAAATATGCAATAATTTTTTTAATTCTTAAAGTTGTTGTAAAAAACGTTTTTCTATGGAAAAAGTATGTAATGATTTTTTAATTTTGTCTCACTTTAAATAATAATATAACATGTATTTTTCCCGCTACGGGGTTCTGCTTAGCATACATACCGACTAGAATTAAAATTTATACACCGTATCAGCTACAATCATACACAAAAGTGTAAAAATGCTCTGAGTATTTATTCGGCTGCACATGAATATATACAGGAGTATTTTACTTGCAAACATTTCAATTATTATTGCTGCCAGAAAAGTGAATTGATTAAAGGCGATTTAATAATTATCGACTTTGCTAAAAAAGTTTATAACTAAATATTTACTACAAATACATTTATTACTTTACAAATTTACAAAATTTATATTCATTAACGATTTTTGTTTGCAAGTTTTACGAAAAAAGATTTTAGAAATAATATCAGTTTTTTAAATGTTATCTGTATTCTAAATTATACCTCCTAATTATCTAATTAATGTTTTCAAAGAACCAAAGCACACTTTCCATTTCATTTCATATACACAAATGCATACGGGGGCGTATGATGAATAAATACTCTGAGTATCATGCGTATATTTATTTTGTCCGAGTATGTATCCTACTTTGATTATAAGCATACTCTGAACATAAGTATGTACTTTGAGTACTTATTGTCATTCTTTGATACATACATAAGTCACCATACTATGTATACATACACATTACTAAATACTTTATTCGTACCAGCGAATATTCGCTTGTTTCCTGACATTTTGGAATAATATTTTCGCCAAGTAAACCAACAAAAGATTAATGAATCAAATGAAATTTCTATTTTGTTTTCATGGAAATTTCATGGCATTTATGATTTAAAAATTATTACGATATATCTAACCACAGCATTATTATATGGGGTATGCTGTCAGTAAAATGTTCTGCCACTTTTTAATGCTGATGTCCAATGACTCCAGAAAATATCAAGAAAAATATGTATACTTCTTGAAATAACCTTGTAATTACAATGAAGTTTAAATAATTCGTTTCATGACTGCAAGGCATATATTAGCAGTCTGTTCAAACCAGTGTTTAAAAAACTGTAATGATTTTCATTTCATTTGATTTTGCTTCTGCTTTCGCTTTTGAAAAATACAACAGTCGCAAGTAAAAGCAGAAGCAGTCTATATGATTTTGGAAGTCGCAAAAAGTCACAGTCGAAGAAGCAAAAACTCTTGCTTCATACGCACATCCGTTCGTCTGCTATTTCGGAGATGGGTCACTAACACATACATTTGTTTTATAGGTAATCAGCTGAAGGTAATGCCTGAAAAAGCCTAATTATTATTATAAAACCTTTGATATCCTTAAAACTTTTATCTCATTCAAAAATATATTCGGCCAATTTTGGAAAAAAGATATCCAATCCTTTGTATCTACATATATGAGACAAAGAATAAAAAATAAATGTTTTTTTTTTACTTCGAGAAAATACAGGGTGACCGCCGGGAAGGTATACTACTTTGTTTTGCCGCCATTTTGGTAAATATTAGTCTTAACAGTTCATATTTGGCAGTCGTGAAGTAGACACGTGGCAAATTTATTATGGAAAACATTCGATAAACCAACGTGTTTTAATCGTTAAAACATTTTATTTTATTTTTTCTTTCACAACAAACAAGTTATTTTAAGAAATGTTGATGTTGATTTTCCTCCACGGTCGCCTGATTTGACTGCTCCGGACTTCTTTTTGTGGGGATATCTGAAAAGCAAGGTTTATGCAAACAAACCGGAAACGCTTGCGCAACTCAAACAAAATATTCGTGATGAAATTAATGAAATACCGCGTGAAATGTGTGGGAATGTAGTTAATGAAAAATGTGCTCAAAAGGGCTCGCATTTGTGAGCCTAACAGAGGCGGACATTTATCTGATATTGTATTCCATACATAATTGCCGACATTAAATAAAACACTTATCAATATAAGATCCATTCTCTTTCATTTAATCAAAAATTATACAAAGTAGTATACCTTGCTTGTATTAGAGGGTAAAATCTTCATAACTATTTTTCGTCGTACACCGATATTTTGGAAAAATTTTATTTATACGATATACATACTCGTATGTCCTTATTTCAATAAATCGCAGTATATATACTCATCTGTGAATGTGTTTTAAAAAAAAACTTTCAAAATGCATAAATCTTTCTTGTGTATGTATATACTTACTGACAACCCTTTTGGGAGTATCTCTTTCCTCCACTCGTACATTTTCTTTCATGTCTTTGGTCGATGCATAAGAATCAACAGAATCTAATGAGCGTATTTCACCCATAATGGCTGTTGATGGTGTAGGAAAAGTTTTACTAGTATCAGGCGATGATTCATCAATAACTTCAATAATTTCAGTGTCCATTCGTTTCAGCGAACTGGCATTTGAAGCCAATGAAACAGTTTCCATTGTTGCTGCAGATGCAACATTCTTTGCAGCAGCTGACGATGAAGAAGTACGAAAGAGTTTGCTAACTGATTCGGAAGCTATAAAAACGTTGAAAAGAAAAAGTTTTACCTTAAATTATTTAAACATAGAGTAAATATTATAAAATAAAATATAAAAGAAGAGTGAAAACGAAAAGTGCACTATTAATAGAAAATAAACTATTAACACAACAAACTAAAAACCTTGTAACATGCTTTCTTCAAATAAACATTTCGCATGAGAATTAGTGTGTCGAAAATACTGTCAGAGTTAAGGAAAGTATGAATGTTGTATGAGTTTAAATACCAGAAAATACGGAAGTTTTAACCATCTTTGCAATATGTGAAGGTTTGTTAGTACTCATACATGCATATATTGACTATATGCATGCGGCATGATCTCTAAAATAAACAACAATTATACTTTAACATGCAACATCCTTATGAGAAAAGTTTTCTTAAATGAAATGGACACTTGAATCTTTGTGGATGCTCTTTGCCATGTGCATTTATTTGTACGTACTTGTTTGTGTGTGTATGTGCTGGTGTGTTTGTGTGTCTGGAAAACACTTTGTCCTTTACTTTCTCTATTTCTATTTTAGTTGTATAAAAGTTTTTATTTGATTTTAGTTTATTTTTTTCCAAAAACAATAAAATATCACATGGCTGGAGCTGAGAGAATGCAATTTTTAACATGCAATAGTGTTTATATTCTATAATAGTGGCAATTTTTTGCATTTCATTTAACAATATGTACAGTATGTACTTCTAAGTAAAAGTGCTTTTTCCACCAGGTCAATATGTGTAGCATAAAAATAATGTATTTTAAATTTTCTCCAACACGAAAAGACCATAAACATTGTGTTGTATGCGATAAATTGAAAATAAGTTACAACATAAAGAATAAAACAACAATAAGAAAAAAATAATTATAACTTAAAAATTACATTAAAAAGAAAACTTCTAAAGATATGTCTGAAAAATATATATGTACATACATCGGCACTTATATATGGACATACTTACATACATATATACATATGTATGTATGTAGTAAATGTAATATTAAAGATTGTGTTAAAAGCATATTGTATAGCTAATGGCCAGCGATAAGTGTTTTCGACATTTAGCCTACGTCTCCACTAGCCATCGACTTGGACATAACATGAACATGACGCCGGCAGAGGAACTTTGAAAAATTCATCAACTTCTTTGTTGTGGTGAATACGTGCGATGTCCAGTAGAGATGGAATATATACCAATTTTGTTCTGCCTCTTTTCTTTCTATTGCAAATGGTTGCGGGCGACGAATCTCATGGCAAACATTCTTGTTCAGACATATGTTCGGGCATCCATGTCAGAGCATGTTCATGTTCATGGCTAGTGGAGACCGCTAGTTATTACGTGGCCGAGTTATAAGTCAACTAGAACAAATATACATACATCAGGGACCGAAAATAATAATTATTATATTTAGTGTTTTTTGTGGGAATTGTTACAATGAAAGTTTAACATATTAACTCTAGTTGTTCCAAGAAATTTTTGGGTAAAGGTTCCCTGATGATCTGCATTAGCAACAGTGAAATGCGCATAGGATCCAGCTAAACCCCTCAATAATCAATTTCAATGTATTTTTATTAAAAAAGTATTTTACTTAATAAGTAAAAAAATAATTTGGGATTAATAGTGCGTTAAAAAATTTTAAACTTAATAATTATTATATTTAATTATTCTTGATTTTTTTAAAGAAAAAAAGAAAGTTCAAGGAAACATCAGACACTACATTTATTTATTTGTAAAATATACATACAAAAAATGTGCCGGGTAACTAGACCATATGCACATATACAAGAATGACTATTAATTACAAACAGAAAAAATTATTGTATCGTCGCTAGCATTAAAATTCAAATAATAACGGAAAGCAATATTTTGCCACTGAAAGTTGCTGTCAAGTATGTTTGCAGGTACTAGTTTTATCCCCCAATGATCGTCTCAAATTTTAGGAATCCGTTTTCCTAAAGCAAAGTTAGTATACATACTCTTTTTAGTGCAAGTGTTAGTGAATCGAGCTTTGCTTTATTCAGCAATTTAGCCTGGCACTTTAGAAACCAATAAATACCGGCCATTACAGGTTTTAGCCACCATTTTTGCACGAGGACTTACTTTTATCAAGTGATTTTGGCAGATTCATAATTATAAATTTTAAGTGATACAATTTGTGCTTTGTACGATTGGGAAAAAATTACTGGGAAGCCTAGTGATTCTTCACAATAGTCCATTATTCATGCAAGAAAAAAAAATAAAGAATTTCGGATAATTCGCACGGCAAAACTTCAACTCGGTGCCTTTTCCAATTGTGGTAAGAGGATTATTTGTTATTTGTGTCTTCCTAAGTTATTTTGATCAAATTGTGGAACTTTATTTTAGAATCGGCACCGAATAAGTTTTCTTTTTGACTCCACAATCACCTGACCAGGCAGAAGGTATAGCGTAGCCCAAATTCTGCCATTGTCCTCAGTAAGCAGGCGAACGTCCAAGTGTCGTAAATATTGGAACATTAATTAATTTGCAAGGGCAGAAAACTATAATTAGGACAATTAGGCGATTCGACCTTCATAGTTGGTGCATCTAAGCGCAGAAACCCATTAGTGTGGAATCGGAAGCCAGCGCAGTTCCCCGTTGTAGCTCCATCCTGCGTACGACACGAATTGTAAAAAAAAAAAAAAAAAAAATGTTCATTTCATATTGTATACAGACGCAATATACTGAGTTTCGTAGTTAACAAAAAAAAAATTATTTAACAAAAACACATTTGAAAACGTTAAAAAAAAGGAATAATCTAAAAAGTGAAGAAAAAGGGAAAGCATACATGCATAAGAATTTAGTATATAATTAAATTACAAGTAAAGGTACATGTTGCTTTAATTCGTGCGGGATTCTCAATGTTGATAAGCAAATAAAAATTTAAAAAGCCAATGAGGAATAAAAACCCCGACAAAGTTCCCATACAATGTTGCAACCAATTAGTAAAATACTCATGTAATCAAGAACAAGCATATAACTCTACAAAAAAATAACACAACAGGCTACTACATACATTATATTCTACTCTTTATATCTTGCCTACTCTTACGCACGCGCACCCTTAAGCTGAATGTACATTCATCGTGGGATCAGCGGCAAATCAAAGTAAGTTATCTCATTTCTTCCTTTTACCTAACATTGAACATTATAATTTGAAAAAAAAACAACAAAAACATCATCAAAAATAACGGAGAAACATTTATAATTGTAGCTTTTTGTTTCTCGTGAGTTTGCTTTTGCACAAGGTTAATCTAAATATGTAAAATAAATAAGTTGCAAAGAAATTATCAGTTATTGCTAAAAATTTAAATATTTCCGATAGAAGTGAATTACAGATTTACCTTAAACAAGGGTAGACAATTTTTGGTGATGTTTTAAAATATGTACAAAGTGTCTAAAAGATAATATTTAAATAAAACAAGAAGAAGAGATTTGGAAGTTGAAAGAAAACCAAAAGGAAAATATAAGAGTTGCAATTCAAGTTAAAAGAAAAATTAATTTTTATTAGAGTGGAAATGTTAATGGACTTCAAAGAATTTTTTATAAGAAAAGTTGAAGAGAAATTATATGTAACTATATTTTGATCGGTGGACGCTCCCGCAGTATTTAGTGAGGAATGAAGGTAAACTTTTATTGTCGATCTATTAATTGTATATATACATACTAACCACATATTCTGGGAAACTTTTGTCTCGGTGTAATTCCCAGTTCAATTCTATTGGAATTGATATAAAAAAAAGAACATATAGACCTTTATTTCATTGATTTACCAAAGCTTAGCGAACTTTGGCCAAATTTTTTTCTACTTTGAGATTCATTTGTGTAACCAATAACATGTTTATAAACATTGTATGGAATCTTGCACGAAGACACAACATAAGCCCAAACTTTATATGTAAAAACAAAAAAAGAATACTAAGACTGGTAAATTTTTACTCCGGTTTAATATACCTAGGTGATTTGTAATAAGTTTTTTTTGTAACTACTAATAATAGAATTATTTATTGTGTAATTAGGATAAGTTATGAAAAATATTGGATTTAATTTGAATTTTTATTTGTGAATAAAAATACCATGAATTTCTAAATTCGTAGTATTTGATTTCAAGTGGTTGGTGATGTAAATTGTGGTAGCTTTATCTTAAATTTGGGATCATCGAATCTTGGGAATTGTCGGTATGTAAACGGTGATCATGGTTGGGTGGGCAGAAGGTTGCAACGTTAACATCAGTTGTAACGATCAATAAAGTAACTGATTTGAATTGTATCATGATTTTTTTTGTTATCACACATATTTACACCTCATTTAATTTTCCAGAATGTTATGTAGTTTCCGGTATTTCAGTTCCAATTGCTTGTTATTTTACCATAGTTTCGATAGCAGGGATGTAAATTTTCTTTTATTTCGCATGCATATTAGATATTAGATTCTCTCGTGGCAGGTACCAGTGCCGATTAGGTAAATTTTCACACCCCCCTTTTTAGCCGACGAGCCAGAGCCGGAACTATGCATGCCTATATCTAATCAAGCCTTACAACAACCTCATTATTCTTTCCATATATGCTACAGAGAATTAATATTTTTGGCGCCCAACGTGGGGCCCACATAAAAACTTATTGTTTTAACTTCAATATTTTCCATCTTTTGTTTCGTGGGCCGCTGGCAAAGTCACTGCTATCTATTTTTGATAATATTTTTAAACACAATAACCAAATTAAGAAATTAATAGAAATTTTGTATATATTTTTAAACACTTTCGCAGGTATTTGTTTATTTTTGTCTTTGCTGGAATACAACATTAATACACATGTTTTGTACCAGTGTGGATATTGAGGCACAATTACACGCAGACATAAGATGTTAGGAACTGATGATCTAGAGGTAAAGCAAAATCTAGGTTGTTGCCAACATGGTTTTTTTGCTTCATGTATCTTATTTTTTTGTTGTCTGTCTTGGAATCTAGACTCTGAGTTATTTTTGGTATCTTGCCGACAGAAAGCAACATTTTCGACTTATACAAATTGAAATTACAAGTTTAAGGAATCGCCTCCTTGGTTGAAAACGAAACCGAGATGCGCCATTAAACGGTGTTTTCATTTTAATTTTTTTTTTTACCTGCTATTTTTATTTTTTTTGAGAATTTGATTAAATCTACATTTTTTTTTCAACCTTTCAAATTAGTTCTATATTTGGCACCACTTTGAACATCATCACCACAAGAAATCGAATATAGACTATTGTATTTGAACTATCGATTTTTTTTTCTTTTCTTCTTTTTTTTTGCATAAGGGTGGTTAGGGATATGAAAATTTCCTTATTACCCATTTTATTTTAATATTTCTTATTAAAGAATTTACACAACCCGTTCGTACTTTATCGTTTTACATTATTTGATCATTACCATTTATCTTTCCTTTTGAACTACTGAATATTAATCGATCAAATGCCCTTGAGACATAGCAACGAGAATTTATCAGCAATCCCAGCTGTAGATACTTTGGCTACTGGCTCAACTGCCGCACCCTTAGCTCCGCCTACGACTTTATCTTGTGAGATTTGCAAGAACAATATATCACTTAAGGCAAACTCAATCCGTACTTCGTGCAACCACACCTTTCATAAATCGTGCTTCTCAAAGTCAACAAATAATAAGTCTACTTGTCCCACCTGTGGTACAAGGATTGAATTACCTAGGAACCCAAAGCCTTCGGTGCCAAGCAATATGGTTACCCGTCACCAAACGCGTAAGAATGTTTTCGATGACAATCGGCTAGCAGGCAGTTCGTTGGTGCAGGTCGAGCAATCTCCTAGTAATACATCCAATGTGTCCGGATCCTCTCCTCGTAGTATTGATGAAGACAGGAGAATGATAAGGAATTTGGTGACAGCAGCTGTTGGCGCTCAACAGGCTGAAATGTTATCAACCTTGAATCAGACTTTAGCTCGGTTAGTCGAGTCGAATATTGAATCAGGATTTAGACGATTGAATTTAGAAAACGTGAATAACTCACCCAACCTTCATGGGGATCAAGTTGTTCCTCCACAAGGTAACAGGGGAGCAAACGCAATGAATAGAAACCGGTCCCTTGATCAACTCCTAGGACTCCCACCTACCACTGAGACTCGCAACCGGAATTTGGACATCAGTAACTCTCCTAATAATTTCAGAGGTTTTCCTTCGGGGTCGGCAGGTGATTTATCTTTACGTCCAGACAAATTAAGCCAGATTATTAGCAATTGGAAGTTGAGATTCTCAGGAAATTTAGAAGGATTATCCGTTGATGCTTTTCTCTACCGGGTTGAGGCGTTGACAAATCAAACTTTAGGGGGAAATTTTAGTCTGCTTTGCGACAATGCTAGCACTTTGTTTGAGGGAAAGGCGAATACCTGGTTTTGGCGTTATCACCAATCGGTAGGGACGATAAGGTGGCCTGAGCTTTGCGCCGCTCTACGTAGTCAATATAGAGATACTAGAACGGACATGGACTATAGAGAAATGATAAGGGACAGGAAACAAAAACCAGGTGAAAGCTTCGATTCCTTCTACGAGTCTATAGTGGAGCTTACTGATCATCTCGAGCAGAACATTAATGAAAACTTACTGGTGGAAATATTGCGTCGAAACTTACTTCCGGAAATACAACACGAAATATTGAACATGAGTATATCTTCGGTCAGCGAGCTACGGAAAATATGCAGGAGAAGAGAATTTTTTTTGCAAGACTTAAAGAAAAGGAATATGCCACCAAAATTTTTAAGTTACCCTAAACGCGTTGCTGAGCTACTTGAACCTGAAGTTGACGTGAGTGAGTTGAGATCGGAGGGAAGTGATTGTGTCGTCTCCGAAATCGGCCTATGTTGTTGGAATTGTCGCGTAATAGGACACCGTTATCAGGAGTGCTTAGCTGAAAGAAGTATTTTTTGCTATGGATGTGGGACCGCAAATGTATACAAACCCTCATGTCCCAAATGCAATCCGACAAAAAACTCGTTACGGAGTGCACAAATAAGTGCACGCAAAACCTCCGACAGAAAGACAACAGAACGTGCCACGAGCACCGATCAGATTTAATTTCCAATAAATTTGATAGAACATTAGTTAGTAGCGATAATAACACCCATTTGCGACAGTTTAAGCCAATAATACCTTTTGACATTAAGATGCAGAATTATGAGAGAGTGAGAAAGAGAATTTTTGAGGACCCAGCTGAAGGAAAGAAAATAGCTAGATCATCCATGCGCGCTAGAAAATTTTGGAATAGTATAAAAGAGAAACAAAAAGTTGTATCGGCTTGTGTGATTGGAGCAGCAAATGATATCCGGCCCTACGCTGAAGTTGAGATTTTTGGAGAAAAAGTGTCAGGGTTATTGGACACGGGAGCTTCGATTAGCTGTATAGGGAGCGATTTGGCGAAGAAGTTTCTTGACTCGGGCAATCCATTTAGGAGGCTTAGTTCGAAAGTTCGTACGGCTGACGGCATGCCGCAGAGTATTGTAGGTTTAATTAGATCGAAAATAATATTTAGATCTGACGAACATATTTTGGATATTTATATAATTCCGTCGCTATCCCAACCCCTATACCTCGGTATAGATTTTTGGAGAGCTTTTGGGCTGTTACCAGACAATTTTCTATCAGCTTTTTCATTACCTCTCCCTAGTGTTGCCTCTTTAAATAGCTCATTGAAAACGTGTGTACTAGATCAATCTCAGAAAATTATGTTGGAAAAGGTTATAGAATTGTTCCCTTCGTTTTCAAAAGAAGGTTTGGGTAAAACCTCTTTGGTTAGTCATTATATTGATACGGGTAGTGCGAAAGCGATCAAACAACGACACTATCCTGTCTCGCCCGCTATCGAGAAGCTAATGTATGACGAGGTCGACAGGATGATTAGCCTAGGAATAATAGAGGAATCAAATAGTGCCTGGAGCTCTCCTGTGGTACTCGTACGGAAACCTGGCAAGAATCGACTATGCTTAGATAGCAGAAAACTGAATGAGGTAACGATAAAGGATGCATATCCCTTACCCAACATCGACGGAATTTTGAGCAGACTTCCGAAGGCTAGGTTTATCACCGGACTGGATCTTAAAGATGCCTTCTGGCAAATCCCTTTAGATCCAGATTCTAGGGACAAAACAGCGTTCACAGTTCCCGGGCGACCTTTGTATCAGTATAAAGTAATGCCCTTTGGGCTCTGTAACGCACCCCAAACTATGTCCCGATTGATGGACAAGGTGATACCTTCACACCTTCGGAATGAAGTTTTCATATACCTGGACGATCTATTAGTGGTTTCGGATAGTTTTCAGAGGCATTTAGAGGTGCTCACAGAAGTTGCTAAACACTTAAGTAGGTCTGGTTTAACAATAAACGTTGAGAAGAGTAATTTCTGTGTGGAAGAAGTGAAGTATCTTGGACATTTACTGGGAAATGGTGTTATACGCACTGACCCCGACAAAATCTCAGCAATTATCGAGTACCCGATACCCAAATCAATTAAGGATGTAAGACGTTTTCTCGGAATGGCCGGGTGGTACAGAAAGTTCATAGGGAACTATGCTTCATTGACGACCCCCCTTACTGATCCTTTGAAAAATAGAAAGAAATTCATATGGAATGACATGGCCCAAAAGGCTTTTCACGAGTTAAAATGCCTATTGAGCTCGGCTCCTGTTCTGCATAGCCCCGATTTCGCAAAACCGTTTTTTATACATTGCGATGCAAGCCAGACAGGTATAGGAAGTGTCTTGGTCCAAGTGAACTCGGAGGGTGATGAAGTTCCAGTGGCATTCATGTCAAAGAAACTCAATAAAGCCCAAAGAAATTACTCCGTGACCGAACAGGAATGCTTAGCAGCAGTGTTAAGCATAAAAAAATTTCGGGCATACGTTGAAGGACATGAGTTCACGATAGTGACCGATCATGCATCACTAAAGTGGCTCATGTCCCAAACTGACTTAAGCTCCAGGTTAGCAAGATGGGCATTGAAACTCCAAGGCTATGATTTCAAAATTCTTCACAGGAAGGGAAGTCAGAACATAGTTCCAGATGCACTTTCTCGTACACATTCGGACCATTCAGACCTCGATTGTATTGATAGCCGGACTGATTTAGTTCTTAGCGGTCTGTCAGACAGAGACCATATTATTGACCTAAAGTCACCACATTTTTATTCAGAAGAATATATGAATCTTGTTAAAAATATGACCGAAAACCAAAGCAAGCTTCCCGACGTAAAGATTGTAGATAATTTGGTGTATCGACGAACAGAACACTCAAACGGAGACTCTCTTCACGATGATTCATGTTGGAAGTTATGGGTACCACAGGAGATGATCCAAGAAATTTTAAAATCGGCACACGATAACCGGTTATCAGCACATTTTGGTATTAACAAGACGGTAGAACGCATAAGAAGATACTATTTCTGGCCTGGATTAGTGAAGTCTGTTACGGAATACGTTAATGCATGTGATGTATGTAAGGGTACGAAACACCCTAATGTTACTCTGAGGCCGCCTATGGGAAAACCTGCTATGTCGGATCGATTGTTTCAGAAGTTATATGTGGACTTTTTAGGACCTTACCCACGCTCACGAACAGGGCATGTTGGTATTTTTGTGGTATTAGATCATTTCTCAAAATATCCTTTTCTGAAACCAGTAAAAAAATTGACAGCAGAGGTTGTATGCCGATATTTAGAGGAAGAAATTTTTCACATGTTTGGAGTACCAGAGACGGTGGTCTCTGATAATGGCGTGCAATTTAAATCAAAAGTTTTCCAAGACCTTCTGAAAAGATATAATGTATCCCATACGCTTACTGCAATACATTCACCACAGGCTAATGCATCTGAGCGTATAAATAGGTCCGTTTTGGCAGCAATTCGTGCTTATGTGTCGCCTGACCAGAAAAACTGGGACGAAGCTCTCAGCAGTATAGCTTGTGCGTTACGATCTAGTACGCATGCTTCAATTGGGGTGGAACCCTATTACTTGACGTTCGGGCAACATATGATAACAGATGGACATACGTATAGACTATTACACAAACTTAAAATCCTGGACGACAGGTCAGTTAATTTTAATCGAGAAGATTCAATGGACTTGGTACGGACTAAGGCTAAGCAGCTCATGGAAAAACAATTTAAACGAAATGAGAGAGCATACAATTTGAGATCTAGAGAAGTTAGTTTCAGGGAAGGTCAGGAAGTATTTAGGCGGAACTTTAAGGCATCTAATTTTGAAAAAGGCTATAGCGCAAAGCTTGACCATGCATTTATTAAAGCTCGTATAAGAAAAAAAATTGGAAACTGTTATTATGAAGTTGAGGATCTTCACGGAAGACCAGTAGGAAAATATCACGCGAAAGACCTCAAAATCTGATGATATTACCTGAATCGAATTTGATGGAAAATTTCTTAGTAGTGAAAACAAAATATCGTCAGAACATATTTTGTTCTTATGAATAGGCTTTTCGTTCGAGTTGACACATCTATTTCAAACTTATTTTCTTTTGCTCCCAATTTTTGGAAATTGTTCTTAAAACAAAGTACCATAATCCTATTGACTTTTCATTATCTTTTTATAAAAACATCTTTGCATTCTGACAGCTAGGAATATTTTTTATTGTACAGTGCCCTAGTAAATGACTTAAATCTCTTATTGCTAGCGGGATCAAATTTTGCCACCCCAAAATCTGATCTTGGTTGGGGAGTTGTGTATCGTCGCTAGCATTAAAATTCAAATAATAACGGAAAGCAATATTTTGCCACTGAAAGTTGCTGTCAAGTATGTTTGCAGGTACTAGTTTTATCCCCCAATGATCGTCTCAAATTTTAGGAATCCGTTTTCCTAAAGCAAAGTTAGTATACATACTCTTTTTAGTGCAAGTGTTAGTGAATCGAGCTTTGCTTTATTCAGCAATTTAGCCTGGCACTTTAGAAACCAATAAATACCGGCCATTACAGGTTTTAGCCACCATTTTTGCACGAGGACTTACTTTTATCAAGTGATTTTGGCAGATTCATAATTATAAATTTTAAGTGATACAATTTGTGCTTTGTACGATTGGGAAAAAATTACTGGGAAGCCTAGTGATTCTTCACAATAGTCCATTATTCATGCAAGAAAAAAAAATAAAGAATTTCGGATAATTCGCACGGCAAAACTTCAACTCGGTGCCTTTTCCAATTGTGGTAAGAGGATTATTTGTTATTTGTGTCTTCCTAAGTTATTTTGATCAAATTGTGGAACTTTATTTTAGAATCGGCACCGAATAAGTTTTCTTTTTGACTCCACAATCACCTGACCAGGCAGAAGGTATAGCGTAGCCCAAATTCTGCCATTGTCCTCAGTAAGCAGGCGAACGTCCAAGTGTCGTAAATATTGGAACATTAATTAATTTGCAAGGGCAGAAAACTATAATTAGGACAATTAGGCGATTCGACCTTCATAGTTGGTGCATCTAAGCGCAGAAACCCATTAGTGTGGAATCGGAAGCCAGCGCAGTTCCCCGTTGTAGCTCCATCCTGCGTACGACACGAATTGTAAAAAAAAAAAAAAAAAAAATGTTCATTTCATATTGTATACAGACGCAATATACTGAGTTTCGTAGTTAACAAAAAAAAAATTATTTAACAAAAACACATTTGAAAACGTTAAAAAAAAGGAATAATCTAAAAAGTGAAGAAAAAGGGAAAGCATACATGCATAAGAATTTAGTATATAATTAAATTACAAGTAAAGGTACATGTTGCTTTAATTCGTGCGGGATTCTCAATGTTGATAAGCAAATAAAAATTTAAAAAGCCAATGAGGAATAAAAACCCCGACAAAGTTCCCATACAATGTTGCAACCAATTAGTAAAATACTCATGTAATCAAGAACAAGCATATAACTCTACAAAAAAATAACACAACAGGCTACTACATACATTATATTCTACTCTTTATATCTTGCCTACTCTTACGCACGCGCACCCTTAAGCTGAATGTACATTCATCGTGGGATCAGCGGCAAATCAAAGTAAGTTATCTCATTTCTTCCTTTTACCTAACATTGAACATTATAATTTGAAAAAAAAACAACAAAAACATCATCAAAAATAACGGAGAAACATTTATAATTGTAGCTTTTTGTTTCTCGTGAGTTTGCTTTTGCACAAGGTTAATCTAAATATGTAAAATAAATAAGTTGCAAAGAAATTATCAGTTATTGCTAAAAATTTAAATATTTCCGATAGAAGTGAATTACAGATTTACCTTAAACAAGGGTAGACAATTTTTGGTGATGTTTTAAAATATGTACAAAGTGTCTAAAAGATAATATTTAAATAAAACAAGAAGAAGAGATTTGGAAGTTGAAAGAAAACCAAAAGGAAAATATAAGAGTTGCAATTCAAGTTAAAAGAAAAATTAATTTTTATTAGAGTGGAAATGTTAATGGACTTCAAAGAATTTTTTATAAGAAAAGTTGAAGAGAAATTATATGTAACTATATTTTGATCGGTGGACGCTCCCGCAGTATTTAGTGAGGAATGAAGGTAAACTTTTATTGTCGATCTATTAATTGTATATATACATACTAACCACATATTCTGGGAAACTTTTGTCTCGGTGTAATTCCCAGTTCAATTCTATTGGAATTGATATAAAAAAAAGAACATATAGACCTTTATTTCATTGATTTACCAAAGCTTAGCGAACTTTGGCCAAATTTTTTTCTACTTTGAGATTCATTTGTGTAACCAATAACATGTTTATAAACATTGTATGGAATCTTGCACGAAGACACAACATAAGCCCAAACTTTATATGTAAAAACAAAAAAAGAATACTAAGACTGGTAAATTTTTACTCCGGTTTAATATACCTAGGTGATTTGTAATAAGTTTTTTTTGTAACTACTAATAATAGAATTATTTATTGTGTAATTAGGATAAGTTATGAAAAATATTGGATTTAATTTGAATTTTTATTTGTGAATAAAAATACCATGAATTTCTAAATTCGTAGTATTTGATTTCAAGTGGTTGGTGATGTAAATTGTGGTAGCTTTATCTTAAATTTGGGATCATCGAATCTTGGGAATTGTCGGTATGTAAACGGTGATCATGGTTGGGTGGGCAGAAGGTTGCAACGTTAACATCAGTTGTAACGATCAATAAAGTAACTGATTTGAATTGTATCATGATTTTTTTTGTTATCACACATATTTACACCTCATTTAATTTTCCAGAATGTTATGTAGTTTCCGGTATTTCAGTTCCAATTGCTTGTTATTTTACCATAGTTTCGATAGCAGGGATGTAAATTTTCTTTTATTTCGCATGCATATTAGATATTAGATTCTCTCGTGGCAGGTACCAGTGCCGATTAGGTAAATTTTCACACCCCCCTTTTTAGCCGACGAGCCAGAGCCGGAACTATGCATGCCTATATCTAATCAAGCCTTACAACAACCTCATTATTCTTTCCATATATGCTACATTATTCTTAGAAAGATATATGAACAATAAATTATAATTTTGGACTAGAATAAACGTAAAATAGAGAGAAAAGAAAAATTTTAATAAAATGTTGAAATAAAATATAAAACTAAATTTTGGGAGAAAAATGCTATCAAATATTTTCAATGTTGTGTTTTCGTAGACTTCTGGCTATTGAGGGCAGGAACTTGTTGCTTGCGCAACTGAGAATATCATCCAGTGATTCGTTTATTTTAGACATTGGGCATTCAACTAGTATATGCGGTACTGTAAGGGTGACGTTACATTGGGAGCATTTTACTGGCTCCGTCCGCTCGAAATAATGCCTTGTGTTGAAGAGGGATTTGCCTACTCTTAGCCGAGCCAGCGATATGCAATGTTTTCTAGTCAAGGATTTATCATAATGGGGTCTTTTAATACCCACTATTCTGCAACTTTTTAAAAATTTTAAAGGCGTTTGTGATAATTTTCGGGAAGCTGCCAGTATAGTTAACCTGTGGAATGTTCAATGCCTCTTTTGCAGCAATGTCTGCTTTATCATTTCCCTTAATTCCAATATGCGATGGCACCCAAACAATTAAAATTTCTTGGCTTGTATTTTGTAACAAGATATTGTCGTATATACCATTCTGGTTTCGTTTTAAGGCCCTAATGGCGCTGAGACTGTCGGAGCAAATTATTGTAGTTTGATTCATTTCGATGGCATAAGATATAGCATCCTTTATAGCCGCAATTTCCGCTGTAAATATTCCTGAATTGTCGGGTAGACGTGATTGCTTTATAGTTAAATAGTTGGATGTATTAACTTCTTCTACTATAGCAAACGATGATGCACCATTTTGAAAGGATCCATCAGTGAATAATTTCAACTTTGGTTTGAAAATAGCAATCTTTTCATCAAGCATTTTTTTAAAACAAATAGGATTTGATCCGTTTTTTACCTGGGCTCCGAGGAGACACTACATTTATTTTTCTAAATTCGAATGATTTTAAAATGTTCGATTTTAATTTTTTAAGGATAAATAATTATTGTTTTTATTTTTTTAAGCACAAATAATTGAGACGCTTAGTGCAATAACTCTGTAAGCCACAAAAACAAAATATTGAATAAATCGACTTTTAAGTTTAAAATAAATCTAAAAAATCGGGGTTTTAATATTTTCTACTTAAGCACCCTTAAGAAGCATTTTAGGAGGATAACTATGAGGTGTCCATCTATAAACTCTTAAAACCCATTGGAAGTACCATTTTTAATAAAAAAAAATTGTGGCTTACATTGTTACTGCCTAAATTTATTTGAAAAATTTTTTAATTTCAAAAACAACATTTCTAATATTTTTCTGTGGCTGGCAAAGTTATTGCAATAAAAAATTTCTCATTATTTTATTTTCAAATATTCATCAAATTTATTAGTGCAAAGATTTTAAAAATTATACCAAAAAGAAAATGATAATAATGATAACAATATCTAAATAATTTCTACAACAGTGAAGTAGTCACTTCCGGTATGTATAGCCTCCAATTTATTGTAGAAACTGTGATTAACTTTTGGAATGTATGGCAGTTATGATTTTATATTAATCATCTTATTAGCCGCTATTTTAATATATTCAGTGTACTTTTTTGTAAGTCCACTTAATGTGTTATTTGCTGGGCTTCCTTTTTTTTGTGGTGCTTATTTGCTGGTACTCTTCATCAATGGAGTGTTTAGTCCTAGTTTACACTATGCAAGTCTTATTGCTAAGCTGATTATTTTGAAGAGAGAGAGAGAGAGACGAGAGGAACAGAAACGTTTATTTTCCCCCCGTCTCTCTCTCTCTCTCTCCTAAAAAACTAATCAGCTTAGCAATAAGACTTGCATAGTGTAAACTAGGACTTAGTAAACATAGATGCACTGCTTTTAGCTTTAAAAGAAAATGTCAGTGCAAAATATATTTTATTCTTTTAAAACCTTAAAACTCGTTTTTATAAACTGCAACAACTCTGTAAGTCACATCAACAAAAAAAATTATATTTTTTTTACAATAACTGCGTATGCCACAAAAACTTAAAAAAATCACAGCGCGTTAGTTTCTGATATAAATTTCATGGCTCTTGGCAAGAGTCCTTTAATACCTATTGAACTAACAGTAATATCAGACAAATTTGAAAAAATGCTTTCAGCTTCATAAAAATCCATCGTAGAAAGAAAGGACAAGTAAAGTTAGTGTGGCTTACAGAGTTATTGAGGAAAATAAAATAAAAATATATAATTTTGGAAGAAGTAGATTTTACAATAATACCGCCAAAATAATGGAATTTACGTAAAATATTTTTAGCATATAAAGCAGTGAATCGCACGCCATACCACAATTGTGGACAAGAAAATCACACACATTCTTATGCTCTTTCATTTAGTCGTCACTGAGCAAGCGACGAATGAAGTTGTGCACGCCTGTACGAATTTTTTTCTGATTTTTTTCTTTAGTTTTTTTTTGAGCACAAAAAATAAAAATATTTACTCTTATCGGGAATAAAAGGCATTTGTTACCGTGAAATTTTCTCCACCATGGTGTTTTCCGACACGGCACAGCCTAATAAAGATTTTCTGTCTCGCAAAACTTTTCTGTTTTGTAACAATTTCTTGCACTGCCGGCCTACGGTCGGGCTTAAGGATTTTCGTCATCATGGTGTTTCCCGACACGGCGCAGCCTAATAAAGATTTTCTGCTTCGCAAAGATTTTCTGTCTTATAACGATTTTTTGCACTGCGGCCCTACGGCCGGGCTTAAGGATTTCCTCCACCATGGTGTTCCCCGACACGGCGCAGCCTAATAATGATTTTCTGCCTCATAAAGTTTTCTTGTCTAATAAAGTTTTCAGATTGCCAGATTTTTTAGGTGTATTTTTTCTGTTTTAATTTTTAAATGTTTAAAAAATTTTGGGCGATTTTTCATATGAAAAATTACTTAAAATTTGTATGGACATTTTTTTGGGCGATTTTTAATTTTTTATTTTTTGGGTGATTTGGTTTTGGGCGATTTTTCATGAAGACATTGTTCATATGAAAAATCGCCCAAAATTTCAAAATGAAAAATCACCCAAAAAAAATTTAAAATTACCCAACATTTTTGGGCGATGTTTCATATGAAAAATCATCCAAAATTTGTATGAAAAAATTTTGGGCGATTCCTCATTTTTATTTTTGGGCGATTTTTTATAATTTTTGTAACATTAACATATCGCTCATTTACTCAAACAACGTTATAACTCAAAAAAATTAGTTTGCCAGAAAACGAGTTTAAAGTTTTCAATTTACACAACTTTATCTAGAAAGAAAATTTTATTTTTCTCGCAAGAACTGAGTAAACAAGATATTTGTATGAAATTTTTACACAACATGAATAACGATAAGAGGATTAATTCTATTGTTTGACCAAATGAGCGATATGTAAATATTTATGTATGTAAATATGTATGTACTTAGATAAAGTAGATTACAATTCAATCAGCATTTTCCATGATGTCACCTTGCAAAAAAACTTTCACTTTCACCAGAACTTGTTACTATTTTAAACAAAATATGACAATACAACTTAATTTTAAAACATGCGCTCAAAACAAAACATAATCATCCTCTATTGCAAAATAATTATATCTCAGATTTTTTTAGTTTTTTTTTTAAATTACTACTTCTTGTGTTAATATTTACTATGTTGCAATAAAGGACCGGTAAGTGTATGTATGTATTTACATAATAATGTTTTACATCTTCAGTAAATTTATGAATGTATGCACATTTGTATGTATGTATGTACGAGTATGTATGTATATAGAATGCAAGTTCAAAATAATAAAAAATTATTGCTTCTAGAATCGAGTTCAAGCACTACGCAAAACTACAAGTGATTACATGGGTAAAACATACATACTCGTACATACTATGGTACATAATATATTCATGGAATAGGTTTTTATGCTTTTGCTAATATATTTATTTATTTACCTGCATTAATATTATTAAAGAACGAGGTAAAGGCATCGTTATTTGATTTTATATTAGTGGTAATCGCACTAGCATCCACATCATCGATGCGTTGGCGAGTTTCATCTTCAGTAGATGAATTTGTGTTTGCCATCATGCTGCCTTCGACAACTAATCCTCTTGAGATTTCTGCTTTCGATTCAATACTATTGATAGATTCATTGTCGGTATTGTACAATTGATTTGATTTTTCATCATCTGAGGACGAAGAGAAATTAACAAGCAAATTTTGTGCATCATCTCTTGCTCCCTTACGGTATGGCAGATTTTCTATTACTTTTACCACACCACGACCGGAAATAGTATCATTGATTAAAACCGACGAAGAGGTTGTTTTCGTGGCAAATTCATTGTTTGCCATTGTAAACAGTGATGAGGATGCATTTGTATGCTGAGACTCATTCATTTCAGACAACGTTGTAAAATCATCCTCCCCATCAGCATCGTCATCGTTGTTGTTGTTGTTGTTGTTGTTGTCATTGGCATTGTCATCTTGTTGCTCATCTACATAATCAATATCAACACATTCACTAATACTGCGTGCTGTATGTCTCTTGAGTTGTTGATGGGAAGACAATAATGCAGCTGATGTTGTTGTTGTTGTTGTTGCTGTATTTATTGGCTTTAATGCAATATCACTTGAAGTTTCTGATGTTGTATTTATTTTTAAATTGTTTGCTCCTTTTGTTCAACAGAAGCCAAATAAATAAATTACAATAATAGGCAGACAGTAATAATTAGTAGAAAAAACATCAATTAAACTTTAGTTTGAGTGTGTTAAAGGGAAATTTTAAAATAAATTAATGCGTAGTTTCCACAATGCAAGCAAGCGACTTGTCTAGAAAAAATAGTACATACTATGTATATGAAAAACACTCAAATTCTTGAGTGATTCCTATACAAATTTTTCACACAAGCCGCTTGCTTGCATTATGAAAACTTTATATAAATGCGGTTTTATTACACATTAGAGTTCGGATTCGATGAGAACCAACTGCATTCAAAGTTTTTGACAATTAGAAAAACTGTCGGTTACATACAGATTTAAGTTTAAAGAACATGAGATAGTTTAATAAATAAAATATGATTATTTTTTTCAAAAAGTGCCTTTTAGATACACCCTATAAAAGGTACGTTTTATAAAAAAATACTTCTTATGAAAGTTATTTTTATAAAAAAAAATAATATACTCTTTAAAAGAGCGACTTTTGATAAAAGATACTGTTTTAAAATGTAGTTTTTTAGGTGTTTTTTAGAGGTAGATTTTTTGAGAGGTACTTTTTTAAAGGGTACTTTATTTAGAAGGTATTTTATTTCAAATGTACTTTTTTTAAAAGGTACTTTTTGCAAAAGGTACTTTTTTTAAAATGTACTTTTTTAAAATGTACTTTTAAAGGGTACTTTTTTAAAAGGTACTTTTTTAAGATACTTTTTTTAAGAAGAACTTTTTTACTAGGTACTATTTAGAAGGCACTTTTTCTAAGGTACGTTTTTCAAAAGGTATTTATTTTAAAAAAGAACTTTTTTAAAAGGATTTTATTTAAAGGTAATTTCTTTCATATGTAATTTTTTAAAAGGTACTGTTTTTAAAAGGTGCTTTTTCAAAAGGTACTTTATTTAGAAGGTACTTTTTTAAAAGGTACTTATTTAAAAAGTACTCTTTTTAAAATGTATTTTTTTAAAAGTACTTTTTTTATATGTACTTTTTTTAAAAGATATTTTTTTAAGAGATACTTTTCTTAAAAGGTGCGTTTTTGAAAAGGTACTTTTATTTTATTTTTATTAGAGTTGCTACTTTTTATTAAAGCTATGTTTTAAAATGTCAACTCTTTATAAAAACTATTTTAAAAAACATACTTTTTAAAAATGGTACTCTTTCACACTTTTTCAGAATACGCACTTCTGTAAAACCAACTTTTTATAAAATTTGATATTTTAAGTCATTTTGAGATCTTTAGTAACCACATTTTGTGGCAACTGGGAACTTGTTCTTATATTGAAGAGACATTTTTGTACCTAAAGTTTTGTTATAATTTGCTTTTGTCTCTAGAGTACAATCATAAATTTTATACATGAAATACCGAAGTCTTTATTTATTTGGTTTGAAAATGTTTACTTGTTTTTATGGTTAAAAACAAGAAACGAAATGCTTAATGCTTAACCATAAAAACAAGCACAAATTTTCAAATTAGCATAAATTTCAGCTCATTGAAGAAATTTTCTACCAATTTTAGAGATCATTTCCGACTATACGATATATATCGAATTTATTCAACATCATTAGCATGTAGTTATTTCATAAATTATATCGAACCATAACCGCCAAAAAGCTTAAGCAAAACTTTTATTTATTTTTTTTTTTTACAAAAATCCATTAGTAACGATCACAAATAATCGATTTTCGTCATAAAATTAAGTTCGAAAATTGTGTTGCTTAAGCTTTTTTGGCGGTTATGGCACGATATTTCAAAGGAATTTTTCTAGTTTTGCAGCTTGTTCTTAACTGAGTAATATTAACAGTTCTACCCATGTTTCTGCTTTACTTAAATTTTTAGTTTAATTTGTGTTACAATTCTTTTCTTAGTTTTAGAATATATTTAAATTTTTACTACATTTGGCAAACTATCCCCATTAAAACTAAAAACAGACATTTAGGATACCTAAATTTTTGATCTCGATATTAAAACCTGCTCTTGGTGGTTAAAGTATTGTTTCTAATTCAAACTTGTTTGCATCTTTGTACTCAATTTGGTTGAAAGACATATTATATTTAAATCGAATTGTAGCCCAAGTTAAGCTATTTGCAATTTGTTTAGAGAACATTAAACGCATTTCAATCTATCCTATTATTTAAAAAAAATACAAATCTTTAGCAATAACTTGATTCATTTTAGCCAGTGTGTTAGTAGTTTATCGATTATTTTCTTTATAGTCTTGCAAATGTAGACGTATACTTTTTTCTTAATCACTTACCTTTATTAAGTATTTCAATATCATCATCTGCATTTTCGAAGCCTTGCAAATTTAATATTTGCTGCTTTATAGTTTCCTTGTGTTTTAAGTATTTAACATGCTTTAAATTCTTGTCAGTCACTAGTTGCAATAGCAAAGGAGCGAGGTAAGTGCTGTTTTTCTTGTCCCTACTACTTAGGCCTTCTAAACTTTGTAAAATGGAGTTTATTACCTCCAAGGATGCATTTATTAGGGAATGTTGGGTTAGTGGCGTTGAGCTGGCCAAATGCAAACAGTAATCATAGATTTCTAGGATTTGACGGGCTTCTTCGGAATTGGATAAGTTGCCGGATTTGTGAGACGGAAATGTCTCTTCATTATCATTGGCATCCCAAGGGTACCCCTTGATAATAACAACTACTAGTTGACGTAGAAATCCTAATATACCTACTATGGTATTAGGTTGATGATCGCAGAGGAGAAGCTCTATAAAAATTAAATATTTAAAAATTAAAACTACGTACTATTGAATTTATGTTTCCAAAATTACCTGTAACTTTGGTGAGGGCATATTTGGCCATTAAAGATTTATTGCAGGCATGTTCTATTAAGTTTATACAATTCTGTGCAGTACATCTCCTTTTCACAGCACAATCTGAGCCAATGTTTTCAATGAAAACCTGTAGAAAATAATTTTTTCTATATATTTTTATATGGTTTATTTTTATAATTTACCTCGAATAGTTTGCATGTTTCACTATCGGTCAATCCCTGCTGAATATGCTTTCCAAACTTCAATACAAACTCACATAGAGTTTCTTGCAGCAGAGTTTCTTTTCGTTTGCTAATGACTTTTAGGCATGGCAATAAATTTTGAGCATACCACGATATAACATGTTCACGTATTTGTGGTGCATAGTAGCCAAAGTTTCTTAAACAGATTCGTAGAGATCTGAAAAATAAGTTTGCATATATTTATAATTTTTAAAACTATTAGAAATGTAATTATATGTTTACAACAAGAAGATTATCAGATTATTTTAGGAATGAACTTAGTTACATAACTAGAGAATTTTTATTTTTCTAAAGAATGATTAAATTAACTTGGGATTCTCTTATTCAGTTCAAGAACATTTTTAATCAGTTAAGAAATTCTATGAATTTAGTTTTTACTTGAATTTTTATAACATGTCAATATAGCTACCTAAATGCGCAAATAATGTGATTTACTGAAAACATACATTAGAGTTTTTCAGCATATTTCAAAAACTTTGGGTTGAAGTATATTGATGAGTTAGACGGTGCTTAACCATCCAAACAAAAATGTTCAATACATTAAAGATTGAATGTCAAATAAATATTTTTATTTTCCCGGGTTTCTGTTTATATTTGAGTTCTATATCAAAACACTTTATCACCACAAGTTTTAAACTTCTATTACTAGAACAATTTTATACAGATTTTTTATTTCTAATGTAAAATTTCAGTTGCTAAACTTTGGAAAAAAATTTATAAGTTCTCTGGAACTAACGAAATGCAGTCGAACTCCATACAAAATATTCGTTAAAAATAAATATTCTTTAAGTTCGAAAAAATACCTTTAAAAACTAAAATTGGCTTTCTTAAATCTGCTCAATGATAATAATAAAAAAATTAAATAAGTAGGTATCAATGGCATTAGTTGCTACTCGAAAATGTTAAATATGTATTAAAAATAACTTTTATTTGTGCTTAAGAGAAATAACATTGAGAACATAACTCTTATACCTACAATGTAGGTTCTCGTAATTGTTCGCGATTAAATTAATAACTGCTTAACATAGAGAATACACTTACCTTTGGTTACCATTTCTTTTTATCTCGCCATACAAGTCCATTAAAATGCGACTAACCTTGGTCTTTTCTAGCACACGAAAAATTTTGTTTAAGTTTTCTTCAGCACTTATGCGAACTATCGAGTCCAAATCTTCACAAAATAACAGAAGAATATTTACGGCTTTGGTGCAGTACGTGGCATAATTTAGGTGTGCCGCCATTACAGGTGAGATGATACACTCCGATATTCGTTGGAAACATGCAATCTTTTCTTTTTGACTAAAATGAACACAAGAAAATTATATTTACATGATCAATGGCTTGCGAAACACTCCCTCGAAAAAAAATTGTGTGGCAATTGGTCGTAATTAATTGTTTTACCTGCATTCTGTATTTCGCAGTTGATCTAAAACTTCGGTAAATGTATTCACAATACTTATTTTATCCATGTTTAAAAAAAGTTGGATTGTTTAGTTTATTTTCTGGTTTATGATTATAATTGCATTTTTCTAATAGGTTTTCTAGCACAAACGTTTTCACTTTTTTCTTCTTTTGTTGCAAATGCAATTGTTTTCCATCCTTTTATTTTTATTTGCTTCCAGCTGTTTAATGAAAACATTGTAAGGTAGCCAGACCAGACGAAATTGCCTTAGCACTTGTTTGAATTATTTGTGTGCTGTAAATAGCGGTATGGCAATATTATGGTATTAGGAATAACAGGATGACCTAGAATGTGCCAGCAATTCCGTTATAAATAACAGACGCCATATTTCTTAATATATTACGTATAACACGTCTAGTGGCGGTTTTGATAATATCTGCAGTATAGAATTCGCATGTGTCCATAAATTGCAGTGTGTTTTTTATTGCCATACTTAGCGTAATATTTATTATTGGTTTTATTAAGAAATATGGTATTAGGGTAATGCTGTGCTACATGTTGCTATGGAAACACCATATTATCGACGAGGTGTATGAATTTACTAAACATTTCTTTATAGTTTGTAATTGACTTTGGTTTTGAAATAAGATATCCCAAAGAAAACATGAGTTTGTTAAAAGTCTCAATTACAATATGGTTATTTCCACAGAAAACTAATTACAGCTATACAAGTTCGTGAAATGCACATTTTATTCATGAGAGGCAATATTAAGAATGATTACGAAACAAAGGCTTTAAAATAATTCAAATATTGCTAGAACCATTAAAAATAAAATAAAAAAAATTAAAATCGGTGAAACAGGAAACTATAAGCAAAATTCCTATGATAAAAAACACTTTTTTAATTTCAACTTTACTTTTCACTAAATACCTATTAAGAGTAAATTTTTTTATTTAAGTGAAATTTATTTGCTGGTGGTTAAGCGATGTCTATATGCATTTCATTGTTGCTTTAACAAATCGTCAGTAGACTTCAACCACACATTTTGAACAGTCACAAACCTCTTATCTTATGCACAGACTTTCATAAACTATTTGAGAATTCACAAATATTAATATTTTTGAAAATCACAAAAGAAAAATAAGCATAGTAGGCTTAGTAACTTATACAAAACCCAGCAAATATGTCGAATAATAAATCTCTTGAATGTTTTTTTATTTAAAATAAAAAACAAATTTTTGTTTTATTAATTTTTTATTATATGTATTTTTATAATTTCAAAAGCGCTCAATTCCATAATGATATACATACATATTCTATATAAACAGGTATGATGTGATGGCAATCGAACTCAAAAACGAGTAAATTTCAAGTAGAAAAAATTTTTATGACATACTCATGATTTTCGTATTAGATATATGTATGTATGTATGTACATATATTTAGTGCCGGTCCGGACTTGGAATTTTTGTTGCAGCAATTCTTGATATAAATACATATACATACATATACATTTTGTATTCCTCTCTCGCTCTTTTGCACTAAAATACAAAAAGTTGCTACAATAAGAATTGCAAGTCGGGACCAGGACTTAATAAATTGGTATTAACATATTTTGCAATAATTTTTTTTGAATTTATTACCAAAATTGGTCAAGAAAAACCGAATGGTTCAAAATTGATTCCAGAAATCGAACGAAACGCATCACACCTTTCGAAAACGATACTTCTTAAAATTATTCGATTTCCATCACATCCTGATAAACATGAGTACAGTTTATAAATTTACAATTTTATTAAAACATTTTTCGTTTTCGAAATTCATAAGACCAATTTTTTTTATAGAAGCTTAAATTTAAATGTATTAAAATAAATTCCTAAATTTTAAGGATTTAAAAACTAGAAAATTAATAAATCATTCCCCAAAATGTTTCATATTTACTAGAATGGAAAAATAAATTTTTTAACTTAAATATAACACAAAGGACAGATAGCAAAAGAAGGAGAGTTTTTTGTTGGAAATAATAGTAATAATGAAATGTTTAAATGATATTTATTCTCGTAAGCTAAATTTGTTTGTATAAAATAAAAAATACACTAATCACAGTCCATTGGAGTGTCAATAACGAAAATAGGGAGGAGCAGCTAAGAAAATAAAGATTCAGAATTGAAGTATTGCCACGAGAAAGAAGTCATTTAATCTTGTTTTTTTTTTTTTTTTTTTTTTCTTGTAAGAGTGTATATACAAAAACCTAAACCTTAGTTTATTTAAAATTAATATTGAACTGGTTCTTAAGTAGGATGGTGTAGATGTTTTTGTGATTTCTTTCTTCTTGAAATTGTTATTTCTTTATCCAAAAGAAAAGTGATGCTTAAATATCAGATGAATACAATGATGAGTTTAAAAATATAAGCTAAATTTAATTGTTTGAATTTTTTCCAACGAAACGAACAATTATAAAACACAATGCACCTTAAACTAGTTACTACTTAAAAGCAAATATCTCATAATTATTATTAATTTTTTTTATAAAAATTAGGACTTGTTAACTTAGGTAATACACAAGAAAATTAAACTATTTTGTTTTGTAGGAGCTTTTAAATTTAAGCATTAAATCTTTTTTTACAAAAAAGGCTTTTGAAACATAAATGTTGCATGGATGGATGATAGTAGAAGAAACAAGTAGATCGTAAAGACATTCGTAGATATAAGAAGAAAATTTAAAGGAAAATTAAGTAATATTAGAGAGAGAAACAAAACAAAACGAATTTGCCAATAAGTTTCCTAAAGCCTTTCAAGACTCAAAATTGGTTCCACCGTACGCAAACGCACACACTTAGTCCTCATTAAAATCAACCTCGTTTTGCACGCAGCACCAGCAATGTTAAAATTAAGAAACCTAAAATCCAGGCTAAGGTACTAAGAAATCCAATATACACTGAAGTTTCAACAATTGCCCAACCCCTAGTCAATATAGACCGCAACGATGAAGTGGCCAATGTTAAAGGAAGGCACATCGATATGTATCTGCAAAATAATAAAATATATATGTAAATTTATTCGAACTTATTTTTTTAAAAATAAATTCCACTTGGAACTCACTTCAATACAATTGGCATACCCTCAATGGGCCAAATGACACCCGATAGCAACAGTGTGGGATAAAATGAACCCAGTGCCAGCTGTATGGCATTACGTTCCAATTCGCATACTGATGATATAAGAAAACCGAAGCACATGCCACACAATCCTTGTAACAGAGTCAGAACGATAACCCAGAATAAGTCACCGTTATTGGTGACACCGAACACCACCAACATGAAGACGAGCACCAACGTCGTTTGGCCGCACATGACCACAAATTGGGTGATAACATGAGAGAATAAAATTTCAGCTGGAGTAACGCCGGCAACCCAAGAACGATCTAAAAGACCCTGTAAGAACAAGAGAGTTATTTATTTATTTATTAAGGGTTTCAAATACATTTGCTAATTATATAGCAACTTGTATTGACGAGAACCCGACACCCATATTGATAGCCTACCATACTAGCTACTAGGCCACTGGATGACCCTATAAGAGAGTTTTACTTTGAAGCAAATCAAAATATACAACATTGAATACTTATTTTGAAATATTTCAAAGTTTTTGGTAAAAAGTGCTTGTAGTAAAAGTTTTAGAACTCCCAATTCATATCATGAGAGTATATGCTTACAGAAATTGCAATATCGAACCCCTTTCTAACTTTTTTCAACTAAATCGCAAAATTATGAAAATTAAAACAAAGAGACAATCCATTTAATTAACCTTATATGGCACTTCGACTAAAGTTAGAGAGTAGAAATTTGGTACAAATGTTGGTCCTGTCGAACAACTATCCTTAAACGAATAGTTCACAACAGATTTCATCAAAACATTGCATAAACTTTATTTATACTGCTCATCTCGTACTTTGAAAACTTGGCGGGTCTATGCCAACCAAACTTTAACCTGATATTTTTTAATAGATTAAATGTTTTCCCTTTTTTCGATTCCCCTTATTATGAATAGTATTTTTGACTTTTTCAATTGGTTTTTCCACTTTATTTTTGCAGGCGTACTGAATTAAAACATCGCGTAGTTTCAATGTTTCCCTTCCAATTATTTTTAGAACAATATTGTAATGGCTTCGCGGTCAACTATTTTGTTCCATATCTTGCCCAGCTTTGCTTATGTCATGCCATGAAAAGTAATATTTGCATCACGAACGGCGAATTAAAATAAATACAGCTCTGTGACGATCGACAGAAATTAGTCTCGCCGCACATACACATCTACGTATTTGAAAGAACATGTAGAAGAATAACGGTATTCAAATGTATGTAGTGAGAATAAATTGTATCTGTGTAATGTCATAAATCATCTCAATAATTCATAAAGGTTGGGCAACCTGTCCAAGAGAATTCAAGCTTATCTGTATCCCGTTTCGCCTCAAAGGTCCGTCCGCAATATTGGCGACATGCTAAGCGCCTACAAAGTACGTCTTCGTGTCTTTTTATGGTTCCGTACACCAAAGGTGAAAAAGAACCATATTGTTTTCGCTACGATGTCCGTCCATCTGTCTGTCACAGGTAGTTTTCTCAAAAAGAGCTACGGATCTAAAATGTACACAAAACATGTAACACTTTCGCCGACAGTTAAAAATTACAGGGTATTCTAAAGTGAGCAACGAACAATATTCAAATCCTAATGTAATATACAGTCAACTATATATAGACATTTGAAATTTTCAAAGTTATTGCAATTTTATGCAGACCGCTCCAATTAACACTGAAATTAAAAACAATTAAAAATTAAAGGGTCTTCTATCAGTTAATGGAATTTTGACAACTTGCTGTATCTTGGAAAACGTAAGAGACAAACTCTTGAAATTTTCAAAAACGCTGAAACCAAAAATCCCAAAATTAAAAGAATGCCGATACCAAAAATATCCAAAATGAAAAAAGTTCTCAAATGAAAAATATCACTAAAAATAAAATAAATCGCTAAAATGCAAAAAAAAAACCAAAAGTAAAATAGGTCGCACCAAAAAACTAAAAAATATCGCCAAAATCTAAAAAATTTCCAAAAACCGAAAAAAGTCGCTAAAACTAAAAAAATAATTGTAAAAAAACAAACAAAAATTTACAAAACGGAAAAAGCGCTAAAACGGAAAAAACACCAAAACTAAAGAGAAGCGTCATTGCTAAATAATCGCCAAAAACCGGAAAAAATTGCTAAAAGTCGCCAAAATGAAACGAGCGCCGTACGAAACCCTTCGTGTGGGAATCAAAGTCGCACTTTACCGAATTTATTTATATCTTCTGTCTCTGTACAATTACAATGTACCGAAGTTTAAGGCACGAACAAGCAATTTGTAGGAGCCTAAGGCGGAAGGAAGCCGCATTCCACCAAATACCAAACAAGTTCGCATAATACAAGATCAGTAAATAATGTTCACAATTCTTAAGAATGATTACCTGTAGCACTTATTTTCGCAGAGTCTAAACCCTTTTAATTCTCATGCAGTGAAACAAAAAATAATTTCATGTGAAATTGGAAAAACATTCCCTTCTTTTTCTTTTCTTCACACTTACCTCAGTTCGTTCAATAATTAAAGCCGATGAAGTTAAAGCGACAGCCAAGAAGAAAACAATTCTGAAAAATCAAATTTGTTTTTTTTTTTAATTTGTCTTCATTATTATTTAAAAACAAGAACTCACGTTAATATGACACCTGGCGCTACAAAATCAGTAAACGAAGGATTCATGGTGCCATAAATGGGTTCTTTGAATTGAATAGGCACATCACCCAATTTGGGATTATTCTCACATTGAGACAAAAGACCCATAGCAAAGTCACGATAAGCCAATTGTATGTCCCGATTTAACATAACACCAATCTGTTGATTCGACATGTCTAACCACACCTTGACTTCAGACTGATCAATAGTCTCATCATCCGAGTCACGACCTTTAACGTAAACAGGACTTTAAAATTTTGAAATCATTTTCGTTGTGTGTTTAATTTCATACCTAAAGCTGCTCTGGCGGTAAAGGCGTCCGTAAAGTTTTCCGTTATATAAATAGCTCCCCATGCTTTACCCACTCTCACCGCTTCCTTGGCATCTTCTACATCCGCATAGAACTTTTTCACCACACTGCGATTCAAATGCTGTAAATAACGGCAGCCCAAGTGCGAAAAGTGACAACCATCCTCCCAATAGCAAATGTCCTACAATTTATTTGAGTTGTATACTCGTATTTGTAAATGTGCAATTATTTGTTAAGAAATATTATGCTTACCGTATTATTCATTTCGTGATTAACAATAGCCAAATTGAGACCAGTAGGATCTCGCCCTATAGCCAAACAAAACAGTATGACTTGCATAACTGGCAAAGCAAAGATGAACAGCATCACGCCCACGTTGCGCCACATGCGCAACATATTTTTCGTTAGCAAAGCCTTGATTTTACCTTTTGAAGTCACCTTTTGAAAAGTTATAAGGATTTAAGGGAATTATTTATAATTTTATAAAAATATTCCCTGATTATTACTTACTTTACATAAATTGGCATAACAATCTTGACAACTTTCTTCATCATTTGGATTATTCTTTTTCACGGGTGGATCGTAGGGTTCTTGGTTTAACTAAAACAAAATATTAAAAGAAATTTTTGTAGACTTATTTAAAATAACGGCGACGCACAGTGCCTCTGAGTCCTTATAATGTATCCCCAATATTAGGGAATTTAAATTAATGCACATATAGATTTTACAACTTTAGGATAGTGTAAACTGTTAATAAATTGAGAATATGTAACTTTTTGTGCAACTAGTGGCATAAAACTTTTTATACTTGTCAAAAAAGGTCGAGGAGAGCCAAATCAGATGAAACAAGTCATCAAGCACGTTTCAGAAGTTCATGATACTTAATTGTTGTTATATGTCACTCTCTTGTTTAGCGCTCCTATTAACAAATACCAAAAGTTTCGTGCAACAAATTTCATGAAATTTCACATGGTGTAAATGCGCTCGCTAATGGAATAATTTCTAATATCCCACCGAAGACACATTTCGGACGATGCCGAAACCGAATTTTACTTACTAAATTCACAACAATAAAAAACTTTAATATCTTTAAAATAAAACCGAAAATCAATTATGAAAATAGAAAATAAAATTTGTTTTAATCACCTACAAAAATGGAGGAGGTTTTCAATACGGCTGTGTTTTTTTTTTCTTCTTAGGTATGCATGTCACTTTGTTACTACGATATTTGTAGACCAATTTAAAAATTCCCTTTTGTCCGAGAGGGTGCTCCCCTTAGGGGGATCTATAGCAGGGACCCTAGCCGGGGTAAAAATGTTTTTTTCTAAAGCGTAACTTTGGCTATTTATTCGCTGTGGGTGTGAACAACCACACTTGCAGCGCGTGTTCATGGAGAATCTTACATGGGGTGGCTGTGGTTACTACCAAAAATGCTGGGAGAAAAGCCTTGGCTTCCCAGTGTTAAATCAATGCTAGTGATTGGCGTGACGCGGTCAGCCAGACACTATTCGAGGCGCTGTTGCCATACAATAGAATCTGTTTTGATTACCTCAGCAAGGTACTTGTTCGTAGTACAGGGATAACTGTGTTCAAAGATTGCAATATATGTGTTCTTGGTAGGTCACATGGTACTTTCTTAGTGTGCATGGGGGCGATGGTTGGACGCTTACCTTCACCCGGTGTTTAGTCCACCGTGAGTTAAGGCTGTAAGAGCAGGTGGTCATGTTAATCTGAAACACATCTGTCCGCGAGGGTATATTCTCCATTTGGTCCCATTGCCATTAAAGCGCACGAGACCACGCCCACCAAATTCCTTTTCGTCTAATTTTGTTGCGAAACTTGGATCTTTTAAGTTGTGCGGGGCCACGCGCACTATTTTTTATAGAAAGAGAAGTAACAGTCAGACAATTAATATGCCTACCAACATACATATCGTCATTTCAAACGCAAAAGGGGAAAAAACATGTTAAAACCCAATGTAATTAAATAAATTGAATCGCTATTTTTTCGCGGAGATTTGGTTTTTTTTTGGTAGCGGCTATTTTGATGAAATGCCACGGAATTTATAAAAAAAAATTAGATTATAAATTTTTTGTTAGATAGGGCATTTTGAGCTTTAGGTAACGATATGTATATATGTTAAAGATGATGAAGTAGTAAATTATTAAACTTAACTAGTCTACAACTGTGATATAGTCTACAACTGGTGTTAAGTACGCGCATTACCAGTCCATTTTATTAGTTATCTTACTTTGCCAACGATTCATTGCTGAAAATATTGAAGAAGGAGAGTGCAGTTATATAAATTAGCATAGACACTAATTTGTATTAGAAAAATTTGTGATATTGATGTCCAACCAGGGATTGAACTCGAGCTTTCGAAGACTAACTATTTCAGGCACCCTCAAAGTTTTATATTATATTTCACGTGCTTGTACTTAACCGATTCTTACGAAATTTGCGAAAACTGGGCGTGACATGCTGTTAAAATTTAGTCTTATATTCATCCGAATTGCGTATGTCCAGTGGAATATTCGTCAACGAAATTTTTTTACTGGATTAAAGGAGAAGTATGCAAGTATATTCGACTCAACATACACATTGCGGATGATTACATACTCTACTCAATATATTCCCCAGAAACTAGACTCTTATTATTATTCAATGAAAAGCTAAACCTAAAACTTAAAAAAGAAATTATACGACATCAAACACACATTCTGATCTAGACTATTCTCTTGCCGAAATTAAATATGTAATTCAACTCAGGGCGAAAATATTTTTGAATTTTGCGTGCTGGAAAAAGCACTGTGCGGCAGCTGTACATTAAAACAAATTGTTGTAATAACTTAAATCTAAATTTTTATAATATTTGTTAAATGTTTAATATTTGCTAAATATTTAAACAAACCGTATATATGGATCCATTGGTGTCGTTAATTAAAACTTCTTTGCTCTGGTGGAAATTGAGTCCAACAACGCCGCCTTCTTGACTGGAACCGGGTTTGTCCATTTTGCTACCGAAGCCCATGGCATGTAATGAAATATTGTTACTGTTAGTTAATGCGTTTATTTAAGGGGCGAATAGACAGACATGGACATATAAATGTTATAACAGAAATATGACAATGTCATATGCAGTTAGTCAATTTGTTTTCATGATTTTGGATTTTGGCACAGGTTGTTGTTTTTTTAATTTTTTGTTATATCAATTGAGAAAAGTGGTCGTGATGTTGATGGTAATTGTAGAAGAGTAGTTTTGTTGGTGGTAGATGCAAAATTAAAATGAAAATAAAACCAATAAAAAAAATAAAGAAAATGTTGAAAAATAAATAAAAAACATGCCATTAATTAAAATTAAGGTTTAAGCTAAAAGTTTTCAAAAAAAAATCCATGCAGATTTACCTGAAATTAACCTGAGATATATCGCCCTTTTGTGACTGAATGCGAGATAATTTTAAAAATACTTCTTCTAAACTGATACACTTGTACATGGATAATAAAGCGCTGGGTGATTCTTCGGCCAATAAGTTACCAGAACGCATTAAACCTATCTAAAAATATGAAATTTAAAAAAACCTCAGTTAGGGAATTATAAAAAATTATGCTTTTTTTAATTCACTTACCGTATGCGCTTGTCTGGCCTCTTCGATGTAATGTGTTGTAATAATAACTGTTTTTTGTCCCGATTTCGTTATGTGAACCAAATGATTCCATATACTCTGTCTGAGCAGAGGATCCACACCAACTGTGGGTTCATCTAAAATCAATAGTTCCGGATCGTGCATTAAGGCCACTGCAAACGATACACGTCTCTGTTGGCCACCACTCAAGTTCTTGACTAAACGTTTTTCCGACGGCAAATCCAGGAAATTCAACAAAAAATGCAAACGTTCCGCAATCTCTTTTGTTTCCATGCCAAATATCCAACCGAAATACATCATAGTTTCTCTTATTGAAAATTCGCCATAGAGTGCAATTTCCTGTGGCATATAGCCCACACGTTTGCCGGGTACACCAGAGCCAGGAGTGCCGGGCTTGCCACCCAATACGAATATCTCGCCAGAATCTATTAGACGACGGCCAACTATGCAGGAGAGTAAAGTTGTTTTACCACAGCCCGAGGCACCAAGTAAGCCATAGCTGAAAAGGAGGTAGAAGTTATGTAAAATAAATAATGGTGTCTATTCTGGCATACGCGTCGACTTGGTGAAAGTTACATGTAAAACAAAAACAAAACTTCATAGATGTAAAACATTTGTTTTTCTGTATCATACAAAATTCATAGTTTCTAAAATAGAGAGAAACGCGTTGAAATTCTCACTGTACGCGTGGCCGTCTGATGCTAGAAACACAACTGGGACGAACGACGAATTTCGTCCGCGTCGACGAATTCGTCGATAAGAGTTTGTTGCGTAAATTCGTCTAGTGAAGCACAACAACGACGAATTTGCGCAGCGAATTCCTCTCTTATAATTGATAAAAAGAGAGAGAGAGAAATTTGTTTTTTCGTCGTTCGTCGGCGTACAAAATAGAAATAATGCTAGGAACACAACTGGGACGAACGACGAATTTTTCGGTGCGAACTTTCGTCATAAAAAATAAAACACATTTATGCATATGAAAATGAACACAAAACCGCCGTTGAACGAAATTCGTCGTGCGTGACGAACTCTGATATAGATTTATTTCTATTTTGTAGGCCGACAAACGACGAAAAAACAATTTTTTTCTCTCTTTCTCTGTCTTTGCACACACAATAACCAACCTTATCAAATATAAGAGAGGAATTCGCTGAGTAAATTCGTCGTTGTTGTGCTTCACACGACGAATTTACGCAACGAACTCTTATCGCCGAATTCGTCGACGCGGACGAAACTCGTCGTTCGTCCCAGTTGTGTTCCTAGCATAAATCATTCTCAGATTTGGTCACGCACGACGAATTTCGTTCGACGGCGGTGTTGTGTTCATTTTCATATGCACAAATGTGTTTTATTTCTCATGACCAGGGCAAGTTTTTTGTGTGGCATATGCCATTTTTGTCATATCAGCCATTCCTCCAATCATTGACATAAAAAGCCATTATTAGTCCACTTTGCCATAAAATACCCTTTTTGCAACGTAGAAGAAATTTTTATATGTATGTCAGAGTTTTTTGCCAGCCATTTTGAATCAAAAAACTTGCCCTGCTCATGACGAAAGTTCGCACCGAAAAATGCGTCGTTCGTCCCAGTTGTATTCCCAGAATGAAACATAGTGCATAAAAAGAGTTCGACTCAAAAACGAACTCTCTAGCCACATTGAACACACATGGATGTGCTTTTGTCTTACTTTCATTTTAACTCAATTTCCATTATTCCATGTTGCCTTATTTTATGTTTTTTTATTTTATGGCAACAAAAATTTTAGTTTTCCAATATTCTTTTTTTTTCTGAATTATTTGTTATTATATAATATATATTTTTTCGATTCTACTTATAACAACCACATAGATATTCGCAATGAACAAAAAAAAAACTTTGTAGTATCGAGATAATCGCTCTAATTACAATCGCATGTCTAAACACCTTTGAACGTTTTTGAAATCAAACAACTCGTTATAACAATAACGTGAAAAAGTTGCACAAAATTATATATACATATGTACACACATATCGTCGCTGTTTTAGCTAACTGACCTAACTACTATTTTTAAAATTTTACAAGAGATCAAGCTTTTCAATAGTTTAATACATGCATTCTATCCCTAAGAAATATTTCTACTTTTATAGGGATAAAATTAAAACTATAGACAAAGTTTATTATAACTTACATATAAAGTCTAGTAGTGGTCTTAATAATTTAAAAAAAAACCTCAGTTAGGTCAGTTAGTCAAAACATCGACGATATATGTATATATTCTTATATACTTATATTAAATACTAAAACAATTTTTTCTCTTTATTTTACAAAATTTTTTAAAAATCTTATGAAATCTTTTAAGAATTAAGGCTAACAAAAAAAATTATTTAATTGACAGACAGCATGGTTAAATGACTCCGGTCTTCACTGTTCATATACATTTTATTATGATTTAATATACTAAATGGTTTCGTTATTATAAAGTTAGTTGTTTTTTTTCTTGTCGTTTTTGTTTTTCGTCATTTGCAAACTATTTAACAGCAGAGGTAAATATTTAGCAAGTTGCTAATAAGTTCGCTATATACATACATAACATGTACATTAGTATATGATATATTTATGTATCTATGTAATTGTTATATAGACTTTCATTTTAATCTTAGTCTAAGATTTAAAAATGATGTCAAAAAACCAAATACAGTGAGCATAAAATAAATAAAGTCACTTTATACTTTAACCTTCGGGGTATTTATATATGGGAGCTTTTCTAATTCCCTTGCTAAACGATTTCCTTAAAAATAGACAAGCTGTTTGCATGAACAATTACATGTGTGTGTGTGTGTTGAGAAATCACTGGTCGTTACTGTGACTGGATTAATAAAAATTATTGTGTCTTTACTTTACAGTAAATGTAAGAGGAAAGTCGACATTATGAGAGCACACTTTTCTTGTAGAAAAGTCTACTGAGTCACAGCACTCTATTCTTGTAGAAAAGTCTGCTGAGTCACAGCACACTTTTCTTGTAGAAAAGTCTACTGAGTCACACTACACTTTTCTTGTAGAAAAGTCTACTGAGTCACAGCACACTTTTCTTGTAGAAAAGTTGACTGCGCAGCACACTTTTGTTATAGAAAAATTTACTGCTTCACAGCACACTTTTCTTATAGAATAATATACTGCGTCACAGCACACTTTTCTTATAGAAAAGTCGGCAATGTCAAAGCATACTTTTGTCATAGAAAAAGTTTATTATGTCACAGCACACTTTTCTTATAGAAAAGTTGACTGTGTCACAGCGCACTTTCTATTTCTAGCAAATTTCTACAGTGTTGCAGCACGCTTTTCTTGTAGAAAAGTCAACTGGGTCACAGCAGTCGGTGAAAAATAGTGTTATATGGCAACATTTTTGCTTTTACAATTTCTCCCTCTCACTCTTTGCCTTCGAAATTTAATAAGTCAAAAGGAATTGCTTGCTATCAAGTGGTCTCGTCAATCTTCATGCTAATCAGCTGTTCGAAGTCGAATTGAAGTGTCTGCCAAATATTTAATTTTGCTGTATTTTGTGATAGATAGTAAAATTATATTTTACACACATTTTTATGGAAGGAGATGGCAAAATATTTTACAAATGTTGTTATTTTAGTGAAATGATTTTGACAGCTGTGGTCAGTCTGATCCGTACGAACTGAATATTGTGTTTTGTATAGTCATCTGTTTCTCAATTTGCATTGGTTGACATTTTGGTTTCTCTTATCAATCTTCCTAAAGTTCAATCAAACGTGCCATAGCCATAACCAAAACCAGAACAAAAATTCAGTTGGTTTCTATGGTTATGGCTATGGCGTTATGTCTAGTCAACCTATAATCAAATATGGTGTTGCCCATAACTTTGGTTCGAAGAGCTGTTTTGTATGGTTATAGTTATGGCACGTTTAATTTAAGCTTTAAACGTATAGACTACAGCAGGCTAACAACCACAATCTGTCAAAAATAGAATACACTAGCTTATATGAAAACGATTATTTGACGTCATCACAACTACGCGATCAGCTGTTTCCTACCGTTGCAGTTACATGTCATTACAGCCGGCTAATTGAATTGCAGCCATGCCACAGCAGCAAAATGAAGAATATATTCAAATAATGAACGAACAGCAAAAATATAGCAGGTTTGGCAATGCCAATAATTAATATAATTCGCATTGCGAATGCATCAGCTGATGGCAGACCTAACAATGGAGCTTCAATAATTCGCAAAAAACTCAAAATTTATTTCAATGGAATCGGAGCGGACGAATGGAAGAAATCAATTTAACAATTTTGCCTACTCTGTACAAATGTTTCAGCATGCATTATTTTAAAATAATTTTATGAAATAAGTATTTGTATGTACATATCGCACACTAAATTATAAGCAGTTAGAACTCGAAATTATCAAAATGATTTTGTTTTCTTTCTATAACGATTGCCACACAGTCCTCTTGAACAGCATAAAATACCGTTATGGCTGTCTTTAGGTTACAAACTTGCATCATTTGTACAGTATCAGCAGTTTTTTGCCACTTCTGAACATCTGAGATTTTTCGTGTAGTAACTGTTTATGATTTAGTGTGCGATATATACCTTCTGCGTTCAATTCATTGTCACGCAATTTGGGACGTCAAAAACTTAACAAAACGCTATTATTTTTGCAAAATCAATTATTCTTTCCTCGTCAAACAAATATAATTTATTCTTTTCATTCACTGTGGAACTGCATTAAATTAACTTTCTTGAAATTAAGAACAAAATGTAGCTTTATGAGTTTGATGCACATAATAAATATGTTTCTCACTTTGGTTTTTATTATTTAAAATTTTTTCCAGTTGTTTTTCTTTTAACATAAAATAAATATTTGTGCAACAGATGAACGAATAATTCCCACATTAAATGTCTTTCATTTGAAAAAAATTTCTGATTTACTTACAATAGGGAGAGTTATCTAATATTTATGCAATAAATTTTAGCTATAAAAGTATAACATTTTCTTTCTAATAATTGTGTATGAATATTACTTAATATTTTCATTTCTGAGCAATAATAAAAAAAAAACAAATCAACGCAAAATGAAAGCAAATGAAATATTACAATTATTCGGATCTAATGATTAGAATCAACAAAACATTTTAGCTTTGTCTGTAAAATAAATTATCCCTTCGAAATTCTTTCAATTCTCCTCTATTTGTTTTCTTCCTTTTGTTTAAGACAATATTTTTCTTCGGACAAAAGTTTTCTATTTAGCGTGAATATAAGGTATACCAGCCTCAGTTCGCTTTAAACAACTCATACTTGGGATATTAAAGAAATGTTCTAAAAAATTATGGTTGACAGGTGATATTTAAATTAGAAACAGCGAGACCAGTTGAGACCACCTGCTATACAGGGGTGTTCTGTAACTCGCGCGTGTTGAAATCGCCTAATTTCTAGGAAAGAGCTCAGTTAAAAATTTGACTTATTGCAGCTTTTTAATTGGTTTTAATGTTTAAAATGTTTAAGTTATTGTATTCCAACTCTACGTCGAATGCACTAAATCGTCCGATCAGTAGAACTCTGTTTTTCGATTTTGGAAATCGCACGATTTCAAAACGCGCGGTTTACAGAACACCCCGGATAAATTCGCCTTGCGTACATATAATATAAGTGCATAGTTAATGATTAAACCCAAGGCGAATTGAATTTACAAGCGAGAAAAATTCTACAAAACTAACCCACGTCAAGTTTTGTTGATCAACTTTTAATTCAACTGGTACAAAAGAAAGACATATTTGTATTTCTTTTCTATCTTTCTTACAGCTGAATTACGAGTTCACCAACAAAAGTTGACCTGTATGAACGGGGAAATTGAATATCTCTCAGATGTGAACACACATTTTCCAAAGCGAATTGAGACGAGTCTACCTTACCTAAAAGGCTGCATTAAAATTTTGTTAAGTCCTAACTGAAAAAAAAAAAAATATGTATATTGCATGTGTCAAAGTCAATGTCAATGTGTATATAGTATGTTTCCACTATACGTGTTTCGCCCTCTATTCATGCTTCACACCCCAATCAACTTGCTTCGCCATACAAAATTATGAGATTCATATTGAATCTACTTGCGATGCACGTAAAATTGGTATCTTCTCTAACTTTTATAGCAGTTTATCGCCAGTTTATCCGAACTAGCTATCAAAACAAAATAGGTATGTGTGTATATGGGTGTGAAAAAATTAAAACAAACCAAACGCACGTGAGTACGATACGTATGTATGTGTGAATATACATAAAAAATGTCAAAACGAAGGGCGAATGCGCCGTGTAAAAGGGCTAATTCATAAATATGATTCAGAAAGCGAAGCATGTAATTCAACTCGTAGTGGAACTATAGCATTAAGGTAGAGGTCCATAGCTCGCTTTTTGCGTGTTACGCTTTCTATGCATCTGTCAAAAAAGTAGAATCAATGTAATAGTATGTGACAAGTTACATTGCAAAAAGCGCAGAACGCGTAGGCGCGTTCAAAGCACAAAGTAGGTCTACTTTCTACTTTTGTACGCGTTACAAGCACCATGAAAGAAAGTCAGCTGTTCGTGAATGCTAAAGATGTTAAATAATACTTTATTTCTTACGTTATCGATAAATATTATTTGCCGTGGATAATTTTTTTCTTTTTTCAATAAAAAAAATTTCTTAGTAAAAAAAACTTGTTTAATAAAATATGTGAATATTTTCATTAATGCGATGTATTTTAATTAACTTTTCACCACACTTTTCTCAGTAACAAATTTTTTATATTAGTTATCGATTACTTTTACGACTAACTCCACAAATTCTTTTAAAAACTCGATTTCACTCTTCATTTTTTCTTTATAAGTATTTATAAACAAACGCACACAGCTGATCAAAACAAAAACAAAATGGCGCATGAAAAGCAGTGCATGTAACTCAACGCGAACAAAGTATAGAATGAAAATAGAAAATGAAACGCGTGTAAAGCATAATGCGCAAAAAGCGAGTTATGGACCTCTACCTTTAGTGTTTCATAACGGAGCAGTGCAAAACGTTTACAATTTACACCCTTTCAAAACGTCGTCGACAAGTATTAAGAAGGCCGTAAGCAAACAATCAGCGCATCCGTTTCAAAGTCGATGCTCATGGTTATGCAAGTCACACACTTTGCGACCGTTGGTACAACATGTTGGTTTACCAAGTTGCGTGTTTTGCGCACAAACTATTCTTCATGTAATTTTTTTTTTAATTTAAAATTACTTCGGGTACAATCGCGGGTATTGTGGTCGATGATATTTTGGTGGAAAATAAGAAATACGAATTTGTTCAAAGGAGTGGTTTATATGAAAAGAAACATATTCTAACAACAAACTATTGAAAACACTAAAATAAAGTGACCCAAAGGAGTATAATGGCCTATAATGGCCTTTTGTCAAGAGTATCGATTCATATACGAAAGCAATATACCATATTGGGAAAGGCAATTCCAGTCCGCAAACTTTTATAAAGAATTCTTCATTTTAGACACACAACGAAAATAAATACAGAATGAAGTAAATTTGTACAATATACTCCTAAATTTTACAACCTGTCTAAGCAACTTGAAAAAAAAAATCAAATCTTTTTAATATTTCGTACAACCGAGACACAACTTCATACAAGGATACAATCCATTTTACAATCTAATACACAAAAAGTATACAAACTTTGTATTGATAAGTTTTAAGAGTCAGCTTTTTAAAATAAAAAATTTACCTTCAATGATCTCTCGATTTCGCTGTCAAAATGAAAGATAAAAGTCCGTTTCCTTTTGACCAGCAACAAAAAATTTACATGTATCCTTAAATTGTCAATTCGTTTCAATATTTTTAATATAAGTTTAATTAAAAAAAAACCCATCAATTCCCTCAGGGTTATTGAGCTTCTTTAACACAACTTAACTTGTCTTTAATTATGATTGCAATAAAACCGCAAAATTGCACAAAAGAAACTCTTGAAGAGTAGACACATAATGAAGCAAAAACAATGTTGTTAAGCAAAATGCATTAAGAAAAAAATTCCAAATACAAAAACGAACTACAAAATTTTCCACTAAACAGACATTCTGAGGAACAGAAAATAAATACAAATTGTAATATTTCCTGTTGCTTAACGCTGAACAATTTACTAAATGAGAAAAAAAACTTGTTTTTAAAGCAAAAGCAAAAGCAAAAGCAAGAGCTTAAGGAATATTACATGCCACTGATGATAAAGATTTGACTACGTTAAGAAAATAATTTTTTCTTTAAAGGAATGACGAACATACTAGCAAAAAAATAAAAAGTATTATGGAAAATAGCAGGTTATACACAACAAACGTTTAACTCGTGTTAGAAAATCTCTACAGCAATCATTTTTAGTTTGAGCTAATCGTTTGAATTATACAAACCGCTCTCAAGTACAGAAAATAATACTAATAATACTACGAATTTGTTACTCACATGGTGCCCTTTGGTACTGTCATATTCAAGTTGTTTAAGACTTGATTTGCATTTTTCTTTTTGCCATATGCCTTAAAAGCATGACGAACCGATACGGCTGCCTGTGAATTGCGCTGCCACTGAGTTGGTGCTATTGTGCCGCCATCGTTGTTTGTGGCCATAACTGGATCGGATGAGCTGCAAATAGAAAATGATGACAATTTCATTATGAATATTTATTTATTTTTTAAATAATTTACTTTGAATATGTATGTATGTATGTAATAAGTATATAAAATATAAAAAACATTTACAACATAGTGAAATATGTACGTCAGTATATCTATCTACTCTTGTAACTCTTGGATTTAAATATTGTTGAATTAATTACATACAGCACAGCTTGAGAAGCAAATCTTAATTAAATCAAACCAAGATTGATTTGCCAAATGCTAGAGATAAACAATATTTATGTACGTGATTGTGATCATGCCTAAACGAGAATATAAAAAGGTTTGTAATGAGTGAGTCTGCATGAATAGAATTATTGCAAACTGGAGTAACAACTTTGGTATGCAAATGCTTTGATTTTAATAGCTCTAGCACAAATAAAAATTTCTCTTTGGTCAAACGGAACCGTTTTGTAAAATCGCAATGAAATAGTTTTGCATAAATGTTGCTAAACTGAATTTCATTATTCTCTCATCGTCTTTGCTGTCACTTTGCTGTATTCAAATAGAAGTATAAGTCTGGATTCATATTTTATGTTGTGCAAGTTTTATGCATTAAACACATTCAGCACAGCAGACTACAGGAACATACGTCTTCAAACGCCGCTAATTGCATTTATCGCCTTGTAGTCAGCTACTTAATTACCTTTATTCCAGGTTTTCACGTCACGTCAATACAATACCAAAAAAGTACGGGCTTGTCTAACTCTTGTCGCAAAAAAAACTGACTGCTATTGACAGGCATATGCTATTTTCTAGACCTTAGCAAGGCGAATTCAGTATCAGGTGACCTCTTGCCTACCAATTGGTGTCAATTCGCCTTGCAACAATACACAACTACACAAAAAACAACATGTAGTTTAATGTGCTACAATTACCAAACTGTCAGAAGATGTCTGAGCAAATTTTGACATTTTGGTTCAAATTGCTCAGCTTGTTATCAGCCGGGCGTAAGAGGCGGCCACCTGATACTGAATTTGCCTTGGACCTTAGGGAACAGAAATAGACTGTCAATACCGCAATATTGTTCTCGAGAGCGAGAGTAGATAAGCCCCAATTTTTAGATATTGTATTGACGTGACGTCGATATTGACAAGGGTGAATTATAAAACACATAAGCAGCTGATATTACGTGACAGCGGTGCCATTTTCAAATATTTCACATTTATAAAAATAAAATTACTTCTTTAAAACGTACTTATATCACATAAAAGTATAAAAATTACTCAATTTATTTCTTTATATCAATTTCGTGATGTAAGATATCATTAATTCGACTTTTTTAATTACACAGGCAACACTATATTTGTTATACTTATAGCCAACAACAAGTAGTAATTGAAAAAAATTAAAAAACCCGACTGCGACCAACTTTGAATCGGTCAACATCCTAAACGGTCATTCGAAATGAAAAATCGTAAGAGAAACCTAAAGATGATTTTAAAATACCTGTCGAATGATATTCATTTTGATATACGAGTAGTTCGCCTTTTTCAACTGACATTAACGCAACGACGGAGAAGGTTGGCACAATGAGTACTTTATATACGGACATTTGAACAGCTTCAATAGGTTGGTTCTTCATTTTATTAATTTAATTCAACTATTTTTATTTCTTTCGTTTATTTATTTATTTTTTTTTTTGAGTTAACTCAAATGAAACTTAAATTAACTCAAATATATTGGTTAATTGGCAGAAATTCAACACTCAGCCTAGACTGCAAACTTTTGATATACAAGTCGCTTTTGAAGCCAATATGCTATGGAAATCAGCTATGGGGCACTGCTTCAGCTTCAAGTGTTTAGAAAATCCAACGAAATCAAAACAAAATTTTACGTTTGATAACATCGGCTCCATGGTACATCAAAAATTCGAATATACATCGCGATTTAAATATGCCGCTAGTGACTGAAGAAATTGCAAAATACGCAGGCAAATATTTAACAAAACTCGAGTCACATCCTAATCCGCTCGCTCGTAATATCTTGAACTTTACTGGACATATCCGCTTAAAAAAGATGGGACTTCTTGAAAATACTTTTATTTTTATTTTCCTTTTTGATTATCACTACTTATGTATTATTTATAACTATCACTAAGTTTATGTCCGACACTGGTCGGGCCTAATAATTATATTTAGATTTAAGATTTGATTACTTATTGTTAGTTCATTTTTGAAGATACAATAAATAAATATGTATATGAAAAAAAAAATAAAAAATTATTTTGTTTTATTTTATTTTTGCTGCCGCAAAACACAAAAACCAAATCAGAACATACCAAAAAAAAATAAAACCAACCAATATCTGTCAAACTACTCAACGTACGCAAAAAGTTAAAAGTTGACCAATTTTTGTACTTTGCGTTGACGGACACATACTGAATGTAACAGACCCCATAAGAAACCATGTAAATACTTCAACTTAGGGGCCATCCATATATTACGTAACGCCATTTTTCCCGATTTTTGACCCCCCTCCCCCCTAGTAACAGATCGTAACAATTCTTAGACCCCCCCCCCCCCTCACAATAACGTAACAAGAACTTTAAAAAAATTTAAATTGTTTTATTAAGTTTTTATTAAAAAAAAAATTAAATTTAATTCATGCACATACATATGTATGTATTTTTAAATAACTTTTTGTTTGAATTGAAGTAAATTTCTTTATTTAGTTATTACAAACTAATATACAAATATTTTGATGGCATTTTCTTAAGTTTCGTTTAGGATTTATGCATTTATTTATTTTATTTATGGGAAAATGCAAGTAATTGAGAATGGACGAATATTCGGGAATTCGAATCCTTTTGTTCCTTTATTTTTATTTTCTGTTAGACTAACACAGTGCGTAGACAAAAATCAAATCAAATCAAAATATAAATAATAACAATTATGTATTTATGTACATACATATGTATATGCATATATTTATATCTATGTAACACTCATGATTCTTGATTTATTATGTATTTCTTTGATAAATTAAATATATAAATAAATGAAAAATCGAAGTGTTTTTGTACGAAATTAGTAAAATTTATGTTACGTAACAATTTTACAGACCCCCCCCCTACCCCCTCGTAACAAATCATAACAAAACTCGAAGCCCCCCCCCCCCCCAAGGGCGTTACGTAATATATGGATGGCCCCTTAGTTGTCAGTTGAAAAAGGCGAAGTTTAACGTATGACGGATTCATTGTGCCGCGCCCTTTACCATTATTGTGCGAGTTAAATGTCGACAGAAAAAGTTCGGTTGACAACTTCTTTCAAAAACAACAATAAAATAAGAACATTTGTTTTTGTTTTCAATATGATCGAACGTTTTCTGCCGACATCAGGGTACAGGCCTTAACTTGGCATCGATGTTAGTAGCTTGTGTTTAGTTTATAAAAATTCAGTTGTATTAGTGTGCATGTAAAAAAGATTCTCTCCTGTATGAGTAATTGGCGCTAGCAAAAGTCTACATCTACGTCACCAAACACGGACCTCCGCAATGAGTAGTTTTTTTTATTCACGATCAATATATGTGACAGCGCATAGAGAAAGGGACCTAAGGGTAAAAAAGTCAATTTTCACTTTTTTTTTTTTTTTTTTTTTGATGTGGACAACATCTGAGACCGATCCCATGCCCCAAAAGTGTTCCCTCCTAGAGATATGCGCGTTTTATGATGGTGATGGTACACCAAAGATACACGTATTTAAATCTTTAAAATGGCTCTCCTATACAAAACCGGTTTTTACCCTTAGGTCCCTTTCTAGTTTGCGCGTCACATATAATGTTGTGTAGTTTTCAATATGATGCAAGCAGTAAAACAACCGAATGCTAAGGAAATAATAAAAACCGAAGAAGATTTCTTTTCAAAGAATTGAAATTTAATAAAATTAAATTTCAAATGTAAATGTATCCATCACTAATTGTAGTTTCAAATACAAGTTACTAAGCAAACGTGCCAGTTTTTCTTATTTTTTGCATCTTTTCTTAATAAAAAATAATGGTAACAATATAGTTATGCGTATTTACAATCAAATGTACTTGAAAGCTTGTGTAAAAGTTTTTTTAAATCTAAATATAAAAACTAGTTCAAGGTCACAGCTTAACTTTGAATAAGACATACAAAAAATCATTATTTTCTCATATGTAAATTGTGAAGAAAAAAAATTAAAATAACAACAAGAAAGCTATTAATGTATTAAATAAAAACACTAATGACTTAACGTACAATAAACAAAAATAGCATCAAGTAACAGAAAAGCGGCGAATGGACTTAAAGTTTAAGGTTTTCGAGCACAAAGTAAACTAAATAAACTACAATTGTGTAATCAACTAAGCTCAATTAGATTTTTTTTTATTATGCAATACGAGTATAAGTATGTATGTATGAAGGTATGCATCGTTATTTTGGATGGAATGGTCTTGATGTTTAATTCTTTCTAACAAAGATTTTAATACGGTTTAGTTAGTTTTCTTCTTACTTCTTACTTCTAAATTTCACAAAATGCTAACAAGTTTAACGAAACGAAAAGTTCTCAAATTTGTTACAGAAGCGAAGAACAGCCTTAAATCAAAAAATCAACGTCACCTCTTGTAAATTTTATTAATACAGTTAAACCTCGATTATGCGGCTCTCGTGGGACCGGCACCAACACGGATAATCGACATACACGGTTAATAGAGGTTATATTAAAATATACAGAAACATTTTTTTTTATTTATTTTTATTTAATTTATGTAACTACAGATTCAAATATACCACATATTTTTATACAAAACGTACAAATCGTCATAGAGAATGAAAAATCGAAAATTGGGATTTTTACTGATTATGCTTTGGTTGATCAAAGTACTCGTACATATCTGCACAAAATTTTGTACATTTTACGACGTTTTTTGCATTTTCTGTAAACTTACAAGGAGTCATTCCACAACAGGTGTTAGCAGATCAAATTTCATTTGCTAAATGAGTAAAAACGCAAATATGTTCTTATGTGTGGGCACATGAACTTAAAAAGGGGAAACACCGGATTTAGATTTACATAATAAAAAACATATGAATGCTGCACAGATAATAGATGTAAAGCACGGTTAATAGAGGTATAAATCTAAAGCACGTATAATAGAGATAAAGCACGGATAATAGAGGGAAAAAATAAAAAACACCGCATGCCGGTTAGTAGATATAACCGATTAATAAAGGTCGAGGTTTAACTGTATTATTTGATTCGTTCGAAAGATATCGGAGAGGAGAAATTTCGAAAAAAAGCGCTTTATTTTAATAACTTTTTGTCAAATCGATTTTAAGCATTCACTTACTTTTTTAGACTTAAAAAACTGCGGCCAATACCGCAAATGTCATTTAAATTGGTTAAATGGCTCAACAGATATCGTTGTCGAAAATTTTTAATATTTTTTTTATGTATGTATGACAAATATGACATCTTTCAACAGAAACGTGTTCTGATCTGCTGATGTAATAAGCTACCTAGCAGAAGCTTTTTAAATTCTTTCCTTCCTTAAGCTTAACATAAGATTATGCATAACATACACGCAGATAGAAAGATTACAAACTTTCGAATTATTATATTTGGGGTATTCACACCAGTGTCTTAAATGTCTTAAGTGTCATAATGTCTTAACATTTTAACATAGTTTAAAAAAATTGTTCTTGTGACTCAAAGAAAAACATTATAATATAATAAGACTTGCTCAGTGATGTTTATTGTTTGTCATAACTACATGTAGAAATGCGTGAGAGTTTACGAAAGGAATTGACATAGAGAGAGAGTAGGCAATGTACAAATGTGCTAAAGCTAAAATACAAATAAGTACAATATTTTTAATTGTAAATTATGAGGGGTTGCTCACAGCAGTCACATCTTTTCGTGTTATTACTTTAAAACGTGTTAATTTATGAGTACCATTTGAATACCCCAATTGTACAAATAACTGTGAGGGAGTGCTCGTTTTATACCCGCTGAATTTCTAACAAGTTTATGTAAAGTGACAAGACAATATTGACACACGCAAAACTTGATAATAGTTTTTTGAAGTAAACAACAATGTTCATTGAATTGGAACCTAAATAGAAGATTAAGAAGATTTAGTACTTATAATAAATATCTACATCGGTTTCTACTTGATATTGTATTGCACAACATGGAAATGATTAACAAATAAACATTAAAATATAAAAGACATTAGAATATCGAGCCATAATCGCTAAAAAAAAGCTTAAGCGGCTTATTTTTTAACTTCGTTTTATGATGAAAATCGCTTATCTACAATCGTACATAAGCGATTATAGTCAAAAAATTAAGTTTAAACATTATGCCGCTTAAGATGTTTTTTGGCTGTTATGACACGAAATTTATATTGATGGTAACCAATAAAATATAGTCCAGTCTTGTAAAAAAAAAGTTTTGAAAATTGTAAATATGCAAATTGCTCTAAAGCTTAATTCGTCCATTTAAGAACACAAACGTACATACATAATTAAAGTTTGTCCGAAACAAATGGGTGAATTCAACTTAAGATTTTATTTCATTGTAAAACTATTTGTTAATAAAAAAAATCAATAAACCTTAAACAGCAGCCATTAACATAAAAGCTTTATAACCTGCACAAGTATTTTCACAACTAATTACCTTAAATCAGAGCTGTAAATAAATCATTCATTTTTTAATTGATTCGCGAATCATTCATGCACTGAGTTAGCAAATTTTTAATTAATTCTTTTCACACACAAAAAAATGGATTGAAGGAAATTTAATCAATTCAAATGAACTTGGTATAAATGAATTGCAATTCATTACCAAATCAAATGAATTTCGCAAATGAATTGCTATTCGTTTCTAATTCAAATGAATTTGTCAAAGTGAATTGCAATTAATTTCCAATTCATTTGAACTGAATTGATTTTGAATTAATTCAAATAAATTAGAAAAAATTATTAGCAATTCATTACCAGCTCATTTGTATTGAATTGATTCATTGTTCTAATTTATTTGAATGAATTCAAAATCAATCAATTCAAACGAATTGGAAATGCATTGCAATTCAGATTAACAAATTCATTTGAAATGAAAATGAATTGCAGCTCATTCTATATATGCATTTGAATCGGAAACGAATTGAAATACATTTCTGCCTAATTCGTTTGAATTGATTCAAATTTCATTAATTTCTTTTTTGTGGTGGAAAGAATTAATTAGAAATTTAGCTAATTCGTAACGAATGAAAATCAAAAAAGAATGATTCATTTACAGCTCTGCCTTAAATTTAGTATATCTACTAACATACTCTGCTTTTTTTTTTGTAAAAAAAAACAATTTAAATTATAATTTATTATAATTTATTTTTTAATTAAGCAGCATCAAACAAAAGACTTAAGAAGCAAGTGTAATTTTGTGGGTGTGTGTGTGCCTGTATTTGTGTGTGTTTGTGTGTGGGATACATTAAACGAAATAAACAAAATCTATTAAAAATTATAAGAAAAAAAAAACAAATCAAAATTAAAATCACTTGAACAAGCTAATTGTTCGTTCATTGTGAACACAATGTGCAAACAAACAAAAATTCAAGCAATTTATCATAATAAATTTTTTTTTAATTTTCATTCATGAATTCTTAACAAAATCTTTCAATTATTATTCCATTTGAAAAAGGTTGTGCATCATCACAAGTTAAATGTGTACGTCAGCTTGTTGAGGCGCTGAATGTGGTTGACTGTTCTTGTCATTTATTTACAAAAGTTTTGCTCTTAAGTCTTTTGTTTTGATATTTCAGCAATTGAGCTGACTGACGTCAAATCAAGTCAAGCAATTTTTGAAATATTCCATACAAAATGGAACAGCAAGGGATTTCATTGCATAAAAATGTCCGTTAAGTGATTTATTACTATTTTTATTATTTTAAGAATGCTCTAGAGTTCATTTGCCTGTAGCGCAAGTGACTTTTTTTGTAGGTAAAACAAGAACATTGTGAAAAAAAGTTATTTGACTTTCTTAAAAATTCGTATTTTTAATTTTTTTTTTTTTTAAATAATGTTTATTTTCGGCAAGAACTATTTGTTCAATAGAAATTAAGCTAAAAAGCACTGAATGTGGTAACTGACAGCGTTTTAATAATGAGTTGCAGTTTGCAAAGTATTTAAGTTTTTATACTGCAGCGACAGAGACTGTTCACTTGCATTACTTGTTTATGAAAGGCTATTCATTTATCACTCTTTTTGCCAATGAGGTTTTATTACAAAAATCTTTGGGCCTTATGAGAATCCTGTAGTAATGCAGTCAGTGGTAGTGGCAGCACTGGTCCAGTTGATACAGACTGGCAACTTAGGAAAACTATTGTGCACACCCAGTAATAGTCTAGCTGGCTGAAAATTATTAATAATTGTGTTGGCGTACGGAAAAGTTTTTAAAAATTTTACTGAACTTTACTGCATTTTACTAAACTGCGTTGGCTTACCCAAAAACAGTAAATTAGAATACAAATTGAGAGAGTAAAGTGACAGTTCTTGCTTGAGTATATTGCAAATTTTTACTGCAGAAATTTGTCGTAGTAAAGTTTAGTAAGATAAAACTATATGATTCAAAATATAAACAAATGAAAGTAAGCAAATGAAAAGTGCAAAATTTTTAGACAAGGTTAAATAAAAATTGTGAAAACCATTAAGTAATAATTAATTTACAAATTATAGCAATAATAAATGTTAATATATGTACATATTTAGTTATTAATCCTTTTGTTTTGCGAAATATTTCAATTGCTCAGAGTTGTAAAATTTTAAATTATTTGGTTACTAAGTGCTGGACTTGCTTTTAAGGTAATCAGTAACATGAACAAATAATCATGCAATTTTTATTAATTTAACCAACAACAAATCAAGGAAATCAAGAAGAAATTAATTACAAATATTGCATGAAATAAATTACAAAATTTTATTCTTAGATTGTTCGTGTTATAAAAATATTGAATGGTCCAAAGTTTATATATTTTTAAACACTATGTGGAGTTGGAGTCAGCTGTTTCCTGAATATTACTAATTACTATTATATACTATTTTTCCGGTCACGTAATTTTTCCGGTAACAGCTCTTTTTGAGAGTAAATTTTTAAATTTTCGCAGTAATTACTCATTTATACTTGCATTTTATTAAAAAAGTAAAAAAAACACAATATTAGAACAATAATAAATAAAATATTAAAATAAATACAAATTTGCGATTCAAAATGAAAAGTCCTTTGTCGTATTAGAAGAAACTTCAAAAAGACAAGTCAGGTACTACTTAAAAATAAAGATAAATGGAAGTAATATTTTCATTCACAAAATAAGAACATTTTGTTATGCTTAAGGGGAAAATTTTATAAAAGAAACACTGTATCAGAAGAAAGAAAAATCAGAAAAATGAAGAAAGCATATCTCAATACATGTATATTCAGATTGCAAAAATGTAAGCAAGGACTAGGCATAGCTTCTGATTTTATTAATTATACTGATTTTATTAATGCGTTACGTTTACTATGGATGAATTAGCTAAGCAATCAAAATCTTTAAAAAAAAATCTAAAATAATTAAAAAAATCATGTGGAATTTCATCATTAGTATTAGAATATTAACTTTCACTATTTCAAAATTTAACTTGATTGATGGTTTAAACTTAAGCCGAAAATAATAATAATTTTTAAAGTCTGGCTTAAAAACATAAATATACTTACATATGTACATATGTACATATGTATGTTTGGAAAAATAACTTAAATATGAATGCATAACAGAGAAAAACTGCAATCAGCTAGAAACTGGCTAATCAAAGGGTATCTATTAATGAAGCCTAAAAAATTTCAAAAGTACATTAATTGTTTTAGTGTTTTCTTCAAATGCATTCATTAATCATTTGTATTTTTGTTAACTTTGAAAATACAAAACAACAATTTATTATAAAATTAATTACGGTCCTGGTACAACTGCGTGGGCAATATAATGATTGAAAGAGTTTTTGTGAGAAAGGAGAAAAAAAATAGAAACCACACCTCTTCCAAAATTATCCAAAATGAAATTAAAATTTAAAAAAAATTAAGACATTAATTAATTGATTATTAATAATAATCAAAATTCCATAAAAACTTTTAGTTTTAATTAAAAAGTATAATTGCGACGCAAAAAGTACACTAAATGAAAAATATTTCATACATTTTCTAAACAACAAGATTTTTTAATTTATTCTAATAATGTTGAATTATATAAATCTTGATTATGTAATAATAAATTTTAATAATTTTTCGCTCATAAATAAGAAACTTCTGATTTTGATTACAAATATTTATACATTTACAGCTGTTGAGTTTACGCTTAACATTTGTTAACGCACTGATAATCCCAAATTATTATTTTGCCAATTTAATAAAATATTTTTTATTAAGAATACATTGAAATTGATTGTGGATCCTTTACCTGACAAATTTCCTAGAACAACTATTAACTTTTATATTAAATTTTCATTTAAACAAATACGAAATTCAACTAATGTCATAGTTGAAACAACAACTATGTAAATAATCAACATGATTTTTATTTTCTTACTTTAGCATTGCTACATTGACTGACTTTTTTTCAGTTGGAATTGTAGTTGTAAAATATATGTTATGAAAATAAATGTAAAAGAAACAACCGCTATTCATTGCTTTTGCAAGAATAGAGTGTTGCCACACAAATATTTTTGACCGGGTGGGTGCACTCAAGTTAATAATTGGTATTTTTTTTAACGCGCTAATAACTCCAAATTATTATTTTACGTATTCGGTATAATAATTTTTATTACAAATACATTGAAATTTATTATTGTTATTTATTGTTACAGCAATTTTCACTTAAAATCTTTCTGCTAATCTACATGTCTCTTCATCTATATTTTTGACATCTTGTAAGATTAACTGTGTCTAATAAGCAGCTGATTCAAATGCACAAGAAGTACATAATATTGTTTTATAAAATTTTTCATAGCAAAATAAAAAAAAAGTTGCATCTATTTGCTTAATAATATTGAAAAAAAATAGTATGCTAGAAATTAATGTCTTTTTAAATTATATACCATTTTGTTAGCTAAAATTTTTTTCTTTCCTTCTCCCATCAATATAAATAAAATAAATTGGGAGACATTTAATCATTTTTGAACACAGGTAAAGTACACAATTATTGAGAAATATAGGATGTTTTTTTTAGAGGTTTAGAACTTCGAATTGAAATAAAACACAAGAAAATCGTTTTAATGTCCATCAATTTGGCTTTATTGGAAGGATAGTTTTATGCCATTAACGTTTAAATATGATTTCGGGCATGTGGCCGCCGCGGCTGGCTCGAATAAAGCCAATTCTACAGGTCCAATTTTCAACCACTTTTTCGAGCATATGGGGACGTATGTTGGCAATAACGCCACGAATGTTGGCTTCCAAGTCCCCTAACGTTTCTGGTTTGTTGACGTAGACGATCGACTTCACATATCCCCAAAGAAAATAATCCACTGGTGTCAAATCACACGATCTTGGTGGCCAATCCATGGTTAACCGAATTAATTGCTCTGATGCACGATTATGTCGACCATAAAATGGACGGAGCTTGCGGTAAACTTCGCGAACTGAACCATTATTTTCGAAATAAATTTGCACGATTTGCAAGCGTTGTTCTTTTGTCAACCTGTTCATGATGAAATGGCAAACCAAACTAAATATTAATCACTTGACAGCTGACAAAATGGCCGCCAGTTAAAAAAGTGATGCCAACTTAAAGTTCTATACCTCAATAAAAAAACACCCTATACATTAACATGCACATAAAAAAATATTTCTCCAATGTTTAACTACAAAACAATCAATTAAAAATTTTATTTGTATCAAATAAACTTTTCAATTAATTAAATTTTTAAACAAAAGTTTGATTGGATTAGTTCAGTTTTTTAATTGAAAAATTTATTTATTCATTTTAAATTGAAAAAAGAACAAAAATCAATTAAAACCTTAATTGCGTTAATTAAACATATTAATTAATTATATTTTTAAATAAAATTTTTGTTAACTAAATTAAACTTTTATATAACAAAAATTTAAAAAAAAGTTAATTGACTCAATTATATTTTCATTTAATTAAATAAAATTGCTAGGTGGAGTAAAAAATTTTCTATGTGGAAAAGCTTGATAGTAAAATTAAAATTTTTTTCAGAATTCGAAGGTAATATTATTATTATTATTATTATTATTATTATTATTATTATTATTCATTTATTTAATCTACAAAATAAATTCTAAGACTGAATTTATTGATATGGGCACTGGCTGCTTAGGCCACCAGCCCGTGAAGGTAATAAAAACTGCATTATGTGGTGAATTACGACAAACAAGTCGTAAGGGTTTGAATGGATTTAGATGCATAATGGTTAGTGCTTTCAAATATATATCGTTTATGCTTAGAAGATGATGAGACAAACGGCACATTTTCTACGCGAGTGTATTGTCTTCCTTAACAATACAAGGTGTGTTTTTTATTCTGAGTTTCTATGTTCATGTGATATTAGTCAGGCTTTTTCAACGTCTGTGCTTAACTTTCAATAGGAGAGTAATACATATTTTGATTTAATTTGCAGATCTATTTCACAAAAGATGCATTAGGTATCTCAGTGCCGGTCTTTAGACGACATCTGTACCCTATTCTAGTTATGTAAAGAATTTCAGTTTAGCGAATTTAAAATTTAAATTTAAATTTTTGCGAAAGCAAATGCGAAAACGAAAGCAAATGGAAATACATTCAAAAATCAAAAACTGCGATGACCTAAATTCATTTGTATGAAAAAAAATTATATATGTAGATATCTTTTATTATTATTTAGGTGGGTGTCTGTCTATAAGTTAAGTTAGAACTACCGTTAAGATATTTTTTTGAGTATACTATTTTTATTTTAGTTGGGCGTCTTTACATTATTGAAACTACCGTTAACACATATTTTTTAATGTAGTAATACCATATATAACAGCTGATACACATACATATTTATTTTATTTTTGTATAGCAATGATTTTTGAAATACATATGTACATATATGTATATACATATGTATATGCATAAACAGTTATTACTCGTTGTTGTCAATAACATTCAAACTTAAAAACCATCACTCGTGATGTAAATCTATATGTATGTATGTATGTAAATATGTACATATTAAAAATCATTGAAAAATCAACCATTAAAATTTTAATTAATATTTTAGCCTTTACAAGTCGTCTGTGCTTTATCTCTCTTTCTCTCCCAGTCGTTATGCGTCATTTGCCAAATAAATAAGTTCAAGTTCGTGTCTTTAGTCTTTTGTTTTTATGGATTTTTTAACAATACAAAAACAAACAAAACTAAACATCAGAAACTACAAAAGTAGAAAAAATATTGCGTAAAAATATTTTTTTCAATATTTGCACTCAAGCTCTCTTAACACATACACGCAGCAAATACGTACATACGTATGTACATATGTAAGTATATGTATGTATGTATGTATACAATTTATTTACACCTGTTAAAGTTTACATTGCTATACATACAATGTAAATTAACATGAGTGTATTTGTGCATACAATTTTAAAGGCTTGTGAGCGTGTGTGTTTATAAAAACTTAAGCTGCTGTTGGCATATGATCAAAATCCAAGGTCACTGCATAAAATATGTACACATGTACTGTGTATATAAAATTATGCACACACACTGTAGATGCATATGTATGCACCGACAAGTGTGTAAGCATACTACATTGTTAAAAAAATACCAACTAATCTCTCTGTATTATTATGTTATGATTGTGTATGGCTATTTTACAATGTAAGTAAACTTTAAGTAGGTTAAAAATTAAACTCATTATTAGTTGTTTCTTCTTCGCTTTTTGTTACTCTCGTTTGTCTAGTGAACTTTAGCTAAAACATAAATGTTTTCATATTGAATAAGATGTAAAAATAATATTTTTTTTGTCATAAGCTTAATTCACTATTTCCCCTCATTTTTTGCATTGAATAGAAATATTGAACAGTGCAAGATTGAAAGAAAAGGTCATTCACTTTGCACTTAATTCACTATTTATGTATATTTCTGCATGAAATAAAAGTATTTAACAGTTTAAGATGAAATGTGCTTCCTCTGCTTACTTTTGCTTGAAGTTTGTTTAAAGCATTATTAAATTGTACTTAATGTCGTACATAAGTTTTATATACAAATACAGCTTATCAAATGCAATTGTTCCATATCAGAACAATAATTTTAATTCTAAAAAATTAACTGAAAAAATTACTAGACCTGAGCTTCACTAAGAAGTCATTCCTCTTATAAAAAAATCAATGCAGTTTGTATGAAATAGTAAATAATAAAACTAAAATAAAAATAGTTTTTACAATATTTCTTTACTTCATTCTTACACGTATTACCAGCAAATAAGAAGACAAAACTAAAATTGAATAAATAATGAACTATTATCGGTCAAGATCATTTTTAAAGTGTAAAAACTGAAAACATATGCAAACACTTTTAGACGTAATTTAATTCAAGAGGAAAAATGTGTGTGTGACTCAGTGTTTGCTTCTACAAAAAAATAAAAATATTTCCACTTTATATTTATAAAAAAAATATAATTTTTTGTGATACTGAGCAAAAAAGTTCAAAGAACGTTAACATTTATTTACGATCTTTTGTCAGTTTAGCTATAAAATAATAATTATAAGTTAAGAGCAATAGTTTATTCAAACTGAAAAAAAACATTTAAAAAAAAAATACTATAGGTATAATCTTAAAGTTCAATGCAAATTTGGTTCACAATACATAAAACTCTTCGACTCATGAAGTCAATGTCATTGTTTTTTGTGAAAACACATATAATTTATAAAACAATTAAAGCCTGTTTGGCCTACCAATTCGAAAAAATAAAAAATAAGCTTTTATATAAAATAAATTTTTTGTTAGTTACTTCCCTTTCGCAGTCACATCTCAATGTAACCAGCTGGAAAAAACAAAATTAAGCAGGCTACACACACGACTATACAACTTCAAGTGCCATCAGCTACAACTGTCGCTCTGAAGCCAGCAACTGCATTATTTTGAAAGCGGCCGCGACAACATAAGCACCTGATATTAAAGTTTAAATTCATATTTCAGTGCTTCCACTTTGAAATGCTTCACATTTATAAAAATAAAAATTACTTATTTTAAATTTGCTTACATCAGTCCTCGTCCACACTAGAAAACATTTGCTGCAGAGTTTTTTAAATTCTCTTTTGAGCCTTAATATATTTTCTCATATATTTCTTCCTCCTCCCTCTTCGCACAAACTCAAAAGTTTTGCAGCACATGTCTTCTAGTGTGAATAAGGACTCATTTAAAGATATAAAAATAAATCAATTCATATCTTTATATGGATTTTTAGATCTGCTTGCTCTTAAATAATGGTGGCTATTCTGGAAAACGCTTCGTAGAAGTAAAAATTTCCATTAAAACAAAAACCAAGTTTCTAGAATTGTTTTTGTTTGCCATACAATTCATTTCAACGCGTTTCTCTCTCTTTTAAAAATGGTTAATTTTGTGTAATAAACAAAAACAATTTTTTTTTCATTTATTCAGTTTTGTTTTTGTTTTCCATGTAACGTTCACCAAGTCGACGCGTATTCCAGAATAAACACCAATATCCAATAATTCTAAGACATCATTCATTTCACATTTTGTGTTATATTGACAGCACTGTATTGTGTGTACCCGTTTTGTGGTGAAAATAATCATTATCATATACACATGTAAAGGGTGTTTTTTTAGAGGTATAGAACTTCGAATTGAAATAAAACACAAGAAAATCGTTTTAATGTCCATCAATTTGGCTTTATTGGAAGGATAATTTTATGCCATTAACGTTTAAATATGATTTCGGGCATGTGGCCGCCGCGGCTGGCTCGAATAAAGCCAATTCTACAGGTCCAATTTTCAACCACTTTTTCGAGCATATGGGGCCGTATGTTGGCAATAACGCCACGAATGTTGGCTTCCAAGTCCCCTAACGTTTCTGGTTTGTTGGCGTAGACGAGCGACTTCACATATCCCCAAAGAAAATAATCCAATGGTGTCAAATCACACGATCTTGGTGGCCAATTGACAGGTTATCCATGGTTAACCGAATTAATTGCTCTGATGGACGATTATGTCGACCATAAAATGGACGGAGCTTGCGGTAAACTTCGCGAACTGAACCATTATTTTCGAAATAAATTTGCACGATTTGCAAGCGTTGTTCTTTTGTCAACCTGTTCATGATGAAATGGCAAACCAAACTAAATATTAATCACTTGACAGCTGACAAAATGGCCGCCAGTTAAAAAAGTGATGCCAACTTAAAGTTCTATACCTCAATAGAAAACACCCTATATATGCCGTCGTTAATGTGCTTGATACATAAGCCTATAGTACGTATTTACTTAAAACTTTGCCTTCGAAAAACAAAACAATGTATTAATCGTATGCACTTGTAATTTTCCTTAGAGTAAATGACGCAATTACTTGTACCGGCTTAAAATCTTTTGCTTTCTTCAGTATCTTTAATAAAAGTTTTATTATAGTAATTTTTGCGGTTTTTCTTATTTGAATGAGAATAATTTTGTGACTTTTTTTCCATATGTAGAATTAATTACATGTGTAGAATATCAAATACACTCACTGAGTATGAGTACCTGCGTATGAATACTTTACACGTAATGTTTATTAATCGTTTAAAATCAACAATAAATCGTACTCAAAGTGTATTAAAAAAGTACATGCACACACTTAACAAAAAATAACTGATTTTAAGCAAAAATATTATACGTAAGGCGCAAAACTAAAAATACATACATGCATATGTTCATGTGTTATACATATGTATGTAGTATGTGTGTATGCACAGGTAAATCTCGCTTTTAACGCACAATATAATGTCAAACTTTATTTCGTTATAATGAAAAATTCGCTATATGGCGAATTTCTTTTTTTATATAAAATTTAGTGCGTACGTGTGTTTTTATAGAAAAAAATTTGGTTTTTAAAATTAATACTAACAACTCAGAAATGATCAAAAACTTAAATAAGGTTTAAGGGATAATATAGTTAAAGTGTTGGCAGTAAAGTGTTGAGAATTATAAAAAAAACAATTCGAACTATTCTAACTATTCGAATTGTTTTTACAATTCAATCAATTCGAATTGTTTTTACAGTGCAAATTCGGTTAACGCAACCAATAGAAATTTTGGGCTGTTGCGAAAACTGAGTTTGTTGCGAAAGCCGAGTTAAATATTTCCATGCCTCTTTTCCACTACAGAGTTTATTTTAAAGCAAATAAAATGTTTATTAAAGAATCAAAGGTTAACTTTTTAAATAAATGCATTTGCCACGAACTTCATTAGCAGTTGGTCGTTTTTTAATTCTACATACTGTTGATTTATAAATTTTGTATTCATTGCAAATCGTTTTCACAGGTATGCCACTTTCAAGTTTCTTCAGAATTTCACTCTTTTACTGTATTGTTAGTTTAATTAAATTTTGTTACTACAGGCATTTTGTTTATTTTACTAGAACAACCGCTTACAATCAAAAACTTTTTCAAGCCGAAGCACCACGCAGAAATTCTTTGTCATTCCTAGAATAGTGGTAAATCAAAATGATTTTTGTACGTTAGCATAAGATGTCAGGCACAAAGGCTTATAGTTCTGAATTTGTTTATAAAAAAAAACTAAAACTAAAGTAAAAAAAAAACGAAAAAGAGAATCTTAACTTTTTTCGCAAAGTTTTATTCATTGAGGTCTTGTTTTTGGAAAAGTTGCGGGTGGGTGTTGCGAATATTGAGCTGTTGCGCGTATCGAGGGTTGCGTTAACCGAATCGGCACTTATATCTGGCATTAACGTTGAATTTTCGGCTCAATTGTGTTCTGAGACCTATAGTAGAATATTTTCCAAAAAAAAATTCAAAAAAGACCCGTTTCCAGAAGATTTTGAGGGTTAATGTCAACGAACAAAATTTTGCTTGTAATCTTCTGAATAATTGTTATGAAGACACTATACACCAAAAACCCAAGTATCACACGATTTTCTACACTGAAAACTTAAATAGGCCGTAAAATTGGTTTCTGATGTAAGCTTTTAAAATGCCGATACTCGAATATCTTTTTTGGCAAAAATTATTTATTTTTTTGTGTGTTGAACAGTGTAATAAGATCGATATGAGGCGATTGACTTTTTCGTGTGATTCCTGTCAAATTTTTCGCAATTCTTCTTTACCCTGCCTTTAGACGTGCAACCACTTGCATGTAAGTTCTGTGTGCTCGTATTAAACTTTATTCTTACTGTTTCAATGATATTTATGTCTCAAAAATTCATTAATTGCTTGATTTATGATTATTTTTGAAAAAAAAATATCAAATTAGCTTTTCAATGTATTTTAAATGAGTAAAAACTTAAATAACATTACAATGCAATCCAGTTTATTTGTACTAAAGTAATAATAGGGTTACACTGTTAAATAACTTTCCGTTTACTTGCTACAGGTGAAAGCAAATCACTGTCTTGTAAAATTCCTTGGCAGTTGAGTTGGAAGTAGACTATTAGTAGTTAACCTTAGCTACATTGCAATATCAATCAAGCGAGATTCGTTATACCCAGGTTTAGCTGTATATGCATATGTATGTATATGTGTGTATATATGTATTTATGTGCATGTTTATGAAACTTTTGGAGATGTAAGCTTTTTCTCTTTCGTCAAACTTTTCCTTGTTCTGGGTTTTGCCAAAAAATATGTAAATGTATACAAACATATTAACACAAAATATATTCAATGCGTAAGAAGGAATAAATTATATATATGGTTGCCTATTAAACATGCGACATTTTTAAGAGACCAATCACCAAATCTCGATAATTATTTAACAAATAATTTGTTCGCAGTTTTGTTCGTGTATAGAAATCTTAAAATAAGCAATCATCAAATTATTATGCTCATGTATGTTATTGAAATAATAATAAAAAAAAACGTAATAATATGTGTGCCTAGTTCATCAGCCATAAAATTTTTAATGTTTTAAGACCTCAAACTATTTGGATAAAATGTGTAAAATATCATTAATGTAGTTTTATTTTAAACAATTTATTTTAATTGCCACAACTTTTATAGTTTATGATGAAAGAAGTACTAATTACTTGGCGTTTTTATGACTTTAATGTAGCAAGTGTTTTACAATCTTTGAGCAGAATATCTATATAAGCGCACTTCTAATGATTAAACAAAATTGAGTTTAAATGAATTTAATGAAATAGTTTGCGATTCCTAATTGCCGTTGGAAGTAGATATAATCTATAAAAAAAATTTTGCAATATGATCAAATTTTGTATAATTGTGTAGTTGACATGCAGTTCATCAAAATGGATTTTTTATATTTTGCAGTTTAATTAAAATTTGGACAACAGCAATTGTTTTTAGGGTTCTCTACGATGTCCGTTCGTCTGCCTGTCCGTGTGTCTGTCTGTCAAATGCTGTTTTCTCGAGTACCGTAAGAGCTCTCTGACCGCTACAACAACAAATATATGACAGTTACAAATTAAAGGGCGCTCTAAATTGAGCAACGAAATCTGCGGAACTCCTAATGTAAAATACAGAAAATTATACATAGACACTTGAAATTTTCAAAGTTAGTGTATTTTATGCTGACTACACCAATGCACACTGAAATTTAAAAAAATAAAAATTAAGGAGTATTCGATCAGTTAATGTACTTTTGACAATTTGTTGTATCGTTGAAACCGTAAGAGGCGAGGTCTTAAATACGCCAAAGCTAAAAAATTAAAAAATTAAAAAATGCCGAAACGAAAAATTGCCAAAATGAATACCTATATTCAAAGAAAAAACTTAGCTAAAGTAACAAGAACTAAAAAATTGCAAAAACCGAAAAAATCGCCAAACGAAAAAAGCGCCAAAAGTACAAAAATCGCTAAATATAGAAATATGTATTGTAAACAAACAAAAAAAAATCGCTTAAAACCGAAAAAATTGCCAAAAATCACCAAAAACCGAATAAAATGTTACATCAGGTATTCGCTTATAAAGACTAAAGTTCGTGTGCGAATTAAATTCGCACTTTACTGAATTTATTTATAATTTGTATGTTTCATAAAAAATTATAATTACTATTATATAATCAAAATTATGTGATAAAAAATCAATATTAAAATATTTGGCATAAAAAATGTTACACCTTTGGTCAAAACTGTATGTTGACGTCAAACTACAAGCGGCGAACACAATCACTGAGGCCTTACTACCACCTGTAAACTCAATTCGCCTTGACACAAATATTGTGGCGAAATATTTGTTTTCTTATAATTTTGTTCTCATTGTATGTTTCATATTCAAGGCGGGTCCATTACAGATCAGGTTTTCGCCGCTTGTAATATCCCTTAAGGCTAGGACTCACTTTTCTGCACAATCGTAAGAGTTTTGAAAAAATTCAAACCACATCTAATGAATTCTTGTTGTCTTTTGAAAATTTTTATAAACTCCATCATACGAAGGTTGTATTTTCTCAAAAGTCGTAGATTGTATAGGATAATGAGTCCTAGGCTTTAGATATTAACAAGGCGCATTCACATTATTTGGTCTCAACTGCTCAGGTGACTATTTTCGCTGCTTGTAATTTTAATGTCCAGTAGATGTCAACACACATGTTTCAGTACATCTTTTTTAACATCAAAAGTATAAATTTTTCAAAGCGAATTGTTCAGCTCAGCTCGTTATGTGTATTCGCTTGATCCCTTAGACTTCAACACATATTTTTCAGTACATTTTTCTTATGACATCCAAATTTGAATTTTTCAAAGCAAATTAAGGCGAGTCTAGCTTACATGAATATAATTTCATACACATCAATTTATTCAGATCATAAAGCAAATGATGAAGGCGAATACATATCAGGTGAATCCACTGTTTTCGCCGCTTGTAATTTGAATGTCCCTCAGATGTCAACACGCTGTTTCTCCAGGACCTTTATTTTGACAACGCAAGTATAAATTTTTTAAATCGAATTAAATTTATATGAATATGCCTCAGAAGTCAACTCTCAGCTCTCAGTCCTTTGTTTGACATCCAAGTACGAATTTTTCAAAGCGAATAAAGCGAGTATACCTCATATGAATATGCCTTGATTCACATAAAATTATTCAGATCATAAAGCAAGTCATCAAGGCGAACTCATATCATGTGATTTCATTGTTTTCGTCTCTTGTAATTTCAATATGCCCCAGATGTCAACACACAGTTTTCAGCACTTTTTTGACCTCCCACGTATGAATTTTTAAAAGCGAATTGAGCTGAGTATACGTTGCATGAATTTGCTTGATCTCTTAGACTTCAACACAGTATACGTTATATGAATATGTCTCAGAAGTCAGCGCAAACCCCTAAGTCCTTTGTTTGACATTCAAGTTTGAATTTTTCAAAGCGAATTGAGGAGAGTCCACCTTATATATATGTGCTTTGAGTCACATCAATTTATTCAGATCATAAGGCGAATTCATATCAGCTGATTTCACTATTTTCGCCGCTTGCTATTTGAATATCCAACAGTATTCAGTATGAATTTTTTAAAGCGAATTGAGGCTGGTCTATCTTATATGAATATGTATGACTTGACAAATTATATTTCAAAGTAAACTTTTCTTTTCGGGTGATTTCATTCATACTTCTTTGAATTAACTTGTTTTTAAGATCATTTTAAATAATACTGCTTTATTCAAATGGAAATATTTCACTAAATATATTTTTTTTTGTCCAATCATCAGCAAACTTTATTAGAATGTAACGAAACTCGTGTAGCTTTACAATGATATTCTTCTGCATATATAATTGAACAATGGCTTAAAAATATAAACAAAATCTTATAGTATATTCACATCACGGATTTACGAGATAAATATGTATTTTTCTACTCGTAGTTACATACATACATATGTATGTATGTATGTATTTATATACACATCTCAAAGTATTATGCACGTGTAGCAATACAATTTTGTGTAATTTGTTAAATATTCTAGTTTTTACTTTAATATGCATAATTTTTCTTTTTTTTTATAAGTTTTAAGGTGATTTTTTATATTTGACTCAAAAACAAAATTTAGTTCTGCCCTTAAAACAAGATATTTATTTCAAAAACCAGAATATATTTTGGATATCTACACAGTTCAATATGAAAATAGAAATAATCAAGTTGGTGGCGTGTTATTGTGTTGTTAATTCATTTAGCACATCATTTTGTTGTTTTATTAAGGAATTTTTGCCTAAACTAAATAATTATTTGAATTGTTAGCAAAAAGTTCTCATTTGAAACACTTAAACGAAAGAGCAAATTATACTTTTTGAACTTGTTTAAATATTTATAGAATAATTCATATGAATAAAAAATATTTAAAATACAATTAGCGCTTAATAATGTTGGTTTGTTTGTTTTTTTATTTATTTATGTTGACACTTTAAAGCAAGTTTAGCCGGAAATCTATTTTGTTTAGAAACTAATTTTGAGCCCTGAAAGGAATTTATATAAGTTTATGAAAGCATTTGTGATTTCTATGTTATTGAAAATTCTTTAATGATATCTCTCATTGGATCTATGGATTTTCCAAAGATTTTATATTATTATTTTTTTTTATATATGTGCAACAACAGGGTGTGTCAATTATAGATGCCTAGAAGGACTATCAACGAGAGAACTCCCGCAAAAGTTCAAATTTTATTTATTCGTATGGCAAAAGTTAGCAATCGGCATCAGCCCCCTTATTCTGTAGCTCGCTAAAGCTAAATCTCTATCGCTAAAAATCTATAAAGTTGTTTCATCTATATTTGGCTACAAATGCAATTTTCAAAAGTATATCGCGACTGTCTTAACAAGTTAATTCGCCGAAATTTTTGTGCGATGGCATACATCGCCGAAAAATTTTAATTTTCCAGTTATTCAACATTTTAGCGATCGAATTTAGAACCAGCTTTAGCGAATTACAGAATAAAAAATCAGTAAGTCCATGACATTTCTATACAGGAAAGCAGATAAACCATTTTGGCATTCGCCCTCCAAAATTGATGTCACCCTTCCCTCCACCAGGATTCTTAAAAATTATTTTTAACATATAAATTTAATATTCTAATAGTGTTTTCACACATTGACATGGTTTTAATAATAGTTGGTTTTAACGTTAAAACCCACTGTTAAAACCTGGTTTTGTTAAAACCAACTTAAAACCATTTTTGAATTGAAATGCAACCTTGTTTTCGCTGTGCTAAATTTAGTGCTGCCAAGTCAAAATGATAATGTTTATGCCAGTGAAAAAGAATACGAGTAAATACCGACTGAAAGATTTTCAACTCAAAAATGAATGCAGTCGCAACAATAATCAACAAATTGCGGAGAAAAATAATCTTCAGGACGAAAAACAACGAAAATATTTTCATTGACCTCTTGGAAGTGAAAATCGACGATATGACTGACATCCATCTGCCGATAAAAAAAAGGTTAAGCTTATAATGTATTTGTGAATTTTTTTATATACTTATGTATAATATTTTGATTTCCAGGCACTTCTTCACTTTGAAAAAGTAGTGCTATAATTTTAAAATGTTTATTTAGAAAATATAAAATAATTACCATTTTAGAGTTCATTGTAAAATTTCTGAGTTTTTCGTCCAAACAAAAGCAGTTATTGTACAGTTTGTCAAATAAGTGTTATAAAAAGCAGAAAAATACAGCAACAAATACACGTATGTATTTCTACAGGAGATTTTAACAAATTTGTTATAAAGGATCCACCATCTAACGTTTTTTTTCAACTAGTGCTTATTTCGTGAATGGTAACACTTAGCTCATGTCTTATTTGACAGATAATTAGTTTCATCCTTCCGCTGAACGAATATGGTTGTGTATACGCTTGAACAAATAAATATTGCCTGCGATCGACTTAAAGAAGATGATGATTTTGCCAAAAAAAATCATCTTTTCAGATGAAGCTCATTTTGATCTTGGCGGGTATGTAAACATGCAAAATTGTCGCAGTTGGGTCGCAGAAAACCCGCACGCATACATTGAAAAGCCGACGCACCCAAAACGAGTCACTGTTTGGTGCGGATTTTGGTCCAGAGGCATAATTGGGCCATTTTTTTCGAAAATGAGCAAAGAGTGGCCGTTACAGTCAATGGCGATCGTTATCGGCCCATGTTGAACGAATTTTTGTTCACAAAAATTGAAGAGGAGGATATTGGCAACATTTGGTTTCAACAGGACGGCGCTACGTGCCACACAGCCGAAGCTACACTCGATGTTTTGCGCCCTGTTTTTGAAGATGATGCCATTTGGCCACCTCGGAGCTGCGATTTGACACCGTTGAACTATTATTTGTGGGGTGCCGTCAAAGATAAGTGTTACGCCGACAAGCCAGAGACAATTGACGCTTTAAAGGACAATATTCGTGAAGCCATTGGTGAAATACAGCTGCACATAATCGATAATGTGCTTAAAAATTGGACCGATCGTGTAGGGTACTGCATGGCCAGCCGAGGTAGCCATTGGAATGAAATTATTTTCCATTATTAACCGGAAGGATTGTACTTTTAAATAAAAAAAGAAATTTGAGAAAATATTCAGTAGTTTTTTTTATAGCATTTTCAAAAAAAAAAGTTATCTGGCGGACCCTTTACAACCTACTTATATATACAACTTGCAGTGTGAACTCAAAAATCAGCTGTTTATGTGTTCAACGGTAAAACCAGGGGGCAAATTACGGTATTCGATACGACTCGTAATTTAAAAATATTTCAATATAGTTTATATGGAAATATTTTTAAATTACGAGTCGTATCGAATGCCGTAATTTGGCCCTAGGGCTCAAATCCTCACATCCGTGATCGTTTCGACAATCGTACGAAAATAAATTAAGTGATACGTCAATCATATAAGCTAATTCGGATTTCCTTACTTTCCCGTATGTCATAATCCGGAAATGGCGTTTTTACGTGACGAGTGGCACTTTCACGGATGTGACGACTCGTCCCAAGTAGTGCGATTCACTAACCTTTTTTTAACGATAATCGCATCTTTAAAATAGTTATAACGAAAATTTATCGAATTTGTTATTTAGTAAAATTTTTAACGATATTCGCTGTAGGTTAATGCCAGCTGTGTCGTTATTTAAGCGACAATAATTTATTTTATCGACAAAAATTAACAGAAAATATCAGCTCCGTCCTATCGTTAAAAAATTTTTACAGAATCACATAATCGGTATTGCAAGCGACAAAATGTATAGAAAAACATTACGATTTTCGGATCGTTAAAAGTTACTTAATCGCACTATAGGTTTCAACGTTACGTGCACCATAATAAATCATATTATATTAAAAAATTATTTTTTTATATTTAATTTAAAATTACTCATGAAAATAACCAGTGTATTAATGCCCCTCAATAAAAAATGTATAGCTGTGTTTCTCCAATTTTTTACTGTTTTTAAGTTCGGGGAAAAAGACAGACAAGAGAGCAATTTGCAGCCCACTTCGTGGATTTTTGCCACATAAACAGCATTTGCGTGCACCCTTGCATTGTCCAGGTGGAAAATAAATTTTTCTTGTCTAAATGCGATCGTTTTTCTTCTTAATATTTTTCATTGCTTGTTTTACGCACTTTTTGTGCGTGTATACAAAAAAATGGTCCCCAAATGGCTGTGAATTACAAACTAAATGACTCAGCCTCTTAAAATTATTATAGAAGTTAACTGACAGTTGCCTGTTGGCACGAGCAGTACTGCCCTTTTAGTTAAGAGACGGCAAATTAAAAAAGTCACGGACTTGTTAATCCGACCATAGATATGTATGTATGTATGTGCATATATTTATAAGTTTTAACAAATATGGTAAAGTAACTTAATTTTATTTAAAATAATTTAGCCGAAGGGCTTACAAGATTCGACTACATACCTAATTAAGTCTTTTAAATAATGCTTGTTTTAGTTCAGCACGCAGACATGTTTTTCTATATCGAGCCGTTGCTTTAAGAAACTCATAACACACAAAAAATTGTTTTACAGAAAATAATTTGAGTTCACTAACAACTTATTGGTATAACAACAGATGAAGCCTCAGTTTGTAAAACGCAGCGCTAAGCGATGACAAATTTTCTATTGAAAAAATTTAAATTAGAAAAACAAAAAACACAAAAAATTTTCAACGCTTATCGTTGCATTTGACAAAATTGGGCTCATAATTTTCCTTTCTACAGGTGAGCATACAATATATTTATATAAAATTTAAAAAAAAATTAAAATTCACATTTTTTGAGTTATGACTCTCTTGCAGTATGTTCAAACATTTAGCAAACATTTTGTTTTATTAAAAACGCGGCATTGTATGTAAATGTAACAAGTATTTAATTATGACTTGTTTCGTAAATTTCAACAACAAAATATCTCATTAATCCAGATTTCATTATTATTTTACTTTTTTCTAAAAAAAAAAATTCCTATTTATAATAAAAAAAACTGTTTCATAAATTTTTGTATAATATTTTTTTTTTATTTTTTTAAACAACGTCATAACTCAAAAAAGCAAGTTTTATAGAAAACGAGTTTAAAGTTTGCAGTTTACAAACAAACTCAATGAAAATAGAAGAATATAAGAGTGCTACCTACACTCGGCTATGCGGAACCTTATGTACCCTTCACCAACGTACTTGTGAAGTATATACACACACATGCAGAAGTTCGTACACATCTATGTATGTATGGATTTGTTTTGTGAAAGATTGACTTATTTTTTTTTTTTTTTGCAGCATTGATGAAGTCAGCTCCAAATAGTTCTATTTCTGGTGAATCATCAATGAATCTAACATATGCCTCTCATAAGACGGAAGCGATCCAAATAACTGAATGGTATGCGCTTAAAAGGTTGTCTAGAACAATTTTTGATATAAACAAATGCCTTAGAATATTAAATTCAGTACCTGTAGTGATTGGTATGCAATGAAAGTGTTAAAACATTTGAACTAGTTCCGATTTTTTTTTTTTTTGCTGGGATAGTTTTATATACCAAAAAAAAATCCATTTCCCAGCCCTGAAGCAGCATTTTGGTTTCGCTGATTTTCAGTATCAATCTATTTAGGACTAATTCTGACTTGTCAGTCCAAGGCAGAATTGGTCTGTTTATTTTCATACTTTGGGTGTCTCGGTGGGTTCGATTCCCACCATAGACTCTGGTCTGTTTCACTACAACAAGTGAAGGTTTTTGTTACTATTCTCGTTTAAAATTAAGTTACGATATAATTTGTAATTGTATTTGTAACATTTAATAAATAAATAAATATTTTCATACACTTATCGCAGTAATCGATTACGAAGTTCGATTTATTCGATTATTCGAATAACGAGACTTTTTCGACTAAATTTTGTACTCAAATAATTGACTAATAGGACTAATGGAGTAAAATTTTGTTGGTCTGCCATTCATGTGAGTAGTAATGAAGCAAATAATTTTTTTCCTATTTATAAGAAAAAAAAAATTTTAAGTTTATTCCATTATTCGAGCTAGAAATTCCATTTAGAACTCGAATATTCTATTAAAAATTCGATTCGAAAGATTCGATTACTCCAATGGAAAATAATTTTTCTAGCAATTCGTAATTTACAAAACTAATGCCGCATATCATCAGTTACTCGGCTTCCATTCGAATAATCGAGTAAAATTTAAAAATCATTCAATTACTGCGCTAGCAGTACAATCACAATCCAAAAAAAAATTATTCATTAAATATTTTGCTAATAAACAAACAAATTCTCTAAATTAATTCGAATCAACAAAAAAGTTTTGATTATTCGAGTAAGAAATATCTTTCCAAAAGATGTCTCTTACAACCAAGGAACAACAAATAGTAGTACCATACATAATTTTTTAATTTGCTGGTTTTTCGAATAATCGATTAAAAATTATATTTATTCGAATAATTTTTTTTAATCTTTAACTCGTAATTATTTATTGAAATTTTGCGATTATTTAAGCAAATGTTTCGGATAATGTAAAAAATCATCACAATAAATAAAATTATTTATTCGCTATTGCGCAAAAAATTTATGAGGCGATTTGAGTAACAAATAGCATAATATAGCATAACATAATTTTTAATTGCTATTGATAATCGTTCAAAAATATATTTACTCGAAGAAAATTTTTTTTTAATTTTTAAGTCATATTATTAACGATATTGGTAACGAATAAAACCATTTATTCGAATATAACTTGAAATTTATGCGAATGCAAAACTAATTCATCACAAAATAATATTATGAATAAAAAAATTTAAAATAATAACAAATGCGATTTTTCTTGTTTTAAGAGAAGTAACACTCAAGCAGTGAACGCCTATGACTATTACTAGGTGTTACCTTCTTTAGGAAAGGGAGAGTGATAGCGAAGACAGGTGGTGAAGGAAGAGGTAGAGGAAAGCTTCATTATTTTACAACTCTACCATTTGCACTTTTTTAATCATGCAGAGTTGCAGCGCCTCTGGTGTCAATGAGGCATATTAAATTTTGAAAGCTGCGTTTTATTGGTTATTTTACATCGCCGATGATTCTGCTACACAATACCGACTACCGAGAACGCTACAATGTTACATTAGCATTACCGTCTGCTGAAGTCGGTATCGTACAGTAACCACTTACTATGCCTTCATCACAACTGATACAAAGGGGCACTGATGCATATCAGAAAAATGCGTGGTATTGTTTTGTAATGACTATCAGAACCGTACTTGAACCCAGGACCTTCGGTTTTGTAGTCACCCTACGCCCTCTTCCACCCTCTTCGAGTAAGAAATGTCTGTTCAAATAATTTGTATTTCGACCAATGGACAACACAAACTTTTTATTTGCTAAATTTTTCGAATAATCGATTAAAAATTATATTTATTCGAATAATTTTTTTTAATTTTTACGTAATTTAATTAACAATACTGGTAATGAATAAATTCATTTATTCGACTATAACTTGTTATTAACACGATTAGTAAAACATATATTTCGCATAATTGGCACCAGAGTATAAATAAAATTATTTATTCACTATTGTACAAATAAACAAATAAATCATGAAAACTATGCGATTGATCAAATAAATGTTTTATTTGAAGCTCGAGTAACTGGAAACTCTACTAATAATAATAGAGCACACATATTTCCTATAAATTAATAATTAATTAAATATTGAAGAAAAATAATTGCGTGCATTTATATATTATTATACGATTTATTGAAGAGGAAAGTAGTAAATTACACGTTCGATTGAAGCTGTTTTAAAACAATAGCTTTAAATATATTATTTAACAATTTTCTTATATTTTAAATGTAAAAATAAAGAACTATGGTGCAGTTTCTGCAATGCGCTCGTTCAAAACATTTATGAGGAAACAAGCAAATTCTTTTAAATGATTTCTATGCAAACGCTTTGAAGAAATAGCATATATGCGCGTATGTTAAAAATTATTTTTAATTATTTCAAAGCAGAAATACTTACGTTATAAGCATGATGTGTAAATTTTGTATTTGTTTTATTGTATTTGTTTTATTTAATTTTTGCCTTTGTTGAACTTTCTGATGGAAGAAAAACCAATATTAGACAAATAAATTAACAAACGAAAGATTTGTTTTTTAAATTGACACTTTATAAGTTGATTTTGAGTATGAAACCTATAATTATAACAATTAAAAATTTGTAGTGTTTTAATTTTTGGCCATAAAAATCACTTGGGAAAACATAAAAAAGCTGTAAAAAAAAGAAGAAAAAAATATAAAAAAAGTTAAAAATTTGTTATCTTGTATTTAAAAAAAAAAACACAACAAACTGATTACATATTCTTAAAGCATACATTATTATTATGTCGCGAAGACATTAAAAATTTAAGATTTCAAAAAATAAAACACTCAAGACGATCCTTAAACTACCGCAATCAAAAACAGTTTGTTTTATTTTATTAAGCAAAAACAAAAAACAAAGAATAGAATAGAACTTAAATATATCTGTTGAATAGATTTCGAACACACAATAACAATGATAAATATTTATACAACACATTTTTATGGAAAATTACTACTTTAAATAATAAAGACTTTATTTGTGGTATAATTATGTGTTTTAGAAACAAATTTGAAAAAAAAAACAGGTTCCATTAAGTTGAAAAAAAAAAGTTAAGCAATATTTTATACTTTATACCTTCGACTTTGAATTTTAAAAAGGCCATTATTTTGTAAGTTTTGTGAAAAAAAGGGGGGGGGGGAAATATATTGTTACTAAGTTGAAGTAGAACCGGTGTAAAAGCCATTTATGATTAAATTTTTAAAAATTTCTAAAAACAAAAAAAATCATTAAAAATTAAATTTGTTTGTTTAATAAATGTTTTATTTTAAATATGAGAAGAAAGACTGAAACTATTTTGCATTTTACATGTGTGAAGCTGAACTTAGAACTTAGAAAGCTTACGACATGTGTATGTTTATTTATTTTAATGGGAGATTTCAAGCAAAATCTTTTAGATATTCATTGAAAATAAATTAAATAGCATTTGTGTAAGTATGTAAATAGCAAACGACGCAAAACTAATCGTTATAAATTTAAATTTCCTAAACAAGTAATGAAATCAAAAAGGCTGCCAAAAATAAATATTATGAGTTTTAAAAATACTTTGTTTTTCACAACGAAATCCAGCATAAAAGCAATACGAAGGCACTATATAATATTCACAGACTATGATTCTGAAGCAGTACAACTTTGCATCATATCTATACACTGTTCATAGACTTAAGCTTGCCGAAAGTTCTATATGCAATTGATTGAAAGTAGTATTGAAAATGCTTACTAACATTTGGCGAATTCACCAGGTGTTCTATTTTGTCATATTGTCATAATATTTTAAATTATTTCAATATCATTTTTTTACTTTCAAACACAAGAATTTTAGTACATTGTTTGACAATATGACACAACAGAACAATTTGTAAACTGCCCAAATGATTATTGAGTTCTTGTTTCAACTTTGATATTAGTTGAACTTCTCATTTGTTTATTTGAGGTGTTCATTTGAGGGTGGCGTTGACTGAAGTGCTTAGCACGTTGACTACAAAACCGAAGCTCCTGGGTTCGAGCCCGATTCTGCCAGTCATTAAAGAACAAAACCACACACATTTTTTTCATGTGCATTAGTGTTCCTTTGTATCCATTGTTGTAGGAAAGTTTTGATGAAGGCATATACACTGGTCACTGAGGTATACCGCCTTCAGAGGATACTAATGCTAAAGAAACATCAGAGCGCCCTCCTTCGTCGGTATTGTGTAGCAGAATCATCGGCGAAGTAAAACAACCAATAAAATGGCTACTAAGCACAGCTTTGAAAATTTAATACGCCTTATTGACACCAGAGGCGCTGCAACACTGCATTATTAAAAATGTATAAAAAGCAAAGTTGTAAAAGAATGAAGCTTTCTTTCCGCTATCTCTTCCTTCACCACCTGACTTCTCTATCGCTATCCTTTTCCGAAAGAAGGTAACACTTAGTAATAATAGGCATTCATTGCCCGAGTGTTGCTTCTCTTTAAAAAAAAAAGAAGTTTAACATAATATCTCTAGTTGTTCTAAGAGGTTTTTTGGTTCCCTGATTATCTGCATTAGCAACAGTGAATGCGCTAAACCAATCAATAATGAATTTAAATGTATTTTTAATAAAGAAAAATATTTTACTGAATAAGTAAAAAAATTGGGGTTATTAGTGCGTTAACAAACGTTAAACTTAATTGTAGCAATTGTTATCTTTAATGATTTTTTTATAAGTGAAAATAGTTTTATATCGCCTCTATTAAATCAAGCTGGTATAACTTCGTGTAAACTCGAAGTATTATTTCACAAAGTGACTGAGCAGTTGCTTAACATTCTTTCTTACAGAGTTTTCACACTGACACACAGCTGATCTTGAAAACCAAAATGAATAAATTTTTGAAACACAAAAAAAACCGCGAAACTATTTTCCCTTGGCATCATAAATACTTAAATGCTGCGGCAGGAATCGAACTTATGACTCTTCGCGTACAAGCCTGATACATTAAAAAAAAAATTTTCTCTAACTGATATTGAAGCTAAATTCCATTCCATTTCATTAAAAATTCACGTCAAATAGCTGATGTTAATAACCATCTATGCTTAAGTAGACAGACATGGGTGCTGATGAAGTGCACGGCTGCACAAAAAAAGGTCCAGTTTAATTTTTATTCTCCTCTTTAGAAAATCACATTAATTAATAAAAATATTTCATTCAATTAGAATTGAAACTACTGAACTTAAGCCCGATTAAGGAATTATTTCTGATTAAAACTAATCTAAATTTTAATATCGGGGTTTTTAAAATTTTCCTCGTATTACCGTGTCAAAGAAAAACATACTGATTTCCGTATACTTCCTTATTGTAACAGCATGATGCACCCTACTAATTTTATATTTGTACAACTTATCGTACGATTTATAGCAATGTCTATAGCCTGCATTACAAAAACGTACAAATCTACTAAAATATAATACGATACTGGCAAAGTTACTATAATTTCTTAAGTACATATAAACTACTTAAATCAGCACAAGCGAAACGAAACGAAACAAAACAAAAAAAAACTAGAAATGCTTGAACGAAAGAAAAAAATTATTTGCAAACAAAACAATAATAAAAAAAAATTAACAAATAAAACTTAAAAATTTCACAAATGTATAAATAAAAACTATAAATTTAAAAAGCAACTCAGTCAGCAGTTAAATCAGCCGTTGACATTGAGGAATTTATCTGGTTATTATTGTATAATATTACAAACTGGCAATTAATACACTGGCGTTGCCCAACAGATTTTCAAAAGTAAATCGTTTGTCATATGGAATCGCATTTTGTGTGATCCAGATAAAGTGAAAATAAAAAAATTTTTAAAGTCAAAATATATACAACAAGTATGTAGTACATAAAACTTTTGAAAAAAAATTTCACCCCACAAGTCATAATTTGAAAGAGAATTATGCAGCCATACATCTGGTTATTAAGGCCCAGTCAATTCTTCAATTGAGATTAACACAACTACGGAGAACGTTGACAAAATGAGTGCTTTGTTGACGCAATCATTTGAACAGCCTCAATAGGTTTGTTCTTCATATTTAGGGTTTAGTGCACCAAAGATTAAAAGGAACCCTATTGTTTTCGCTACGATGTCCGGCTGTACGTCTGTCGGTATGTCACAGGTCAAACAAGAACTTGGTCAAAATTTCCAAGTGGGAACTTGGCCTTTTTACACATTTATGTTTTTGTATGGATTGATCTTCCACTGTGGTCGCCAGAGGTTATCAGAACCAGAATTAATAATTTTTTACGGGGCACTCTAATTTACAAGCACATTTGTGCCGAATTGGAGCCACATCCAATGATGAATTCAGGGCATGCATCGAGACAATAGAACACTTCCTTTGTTATTGTCGAGCTTTCGCCCAGCCGAGATCCCGCGTTTTTTTTGGGAATGACACCTTACCGGACATTACCCACCTTAGAGGTATTGACCGGAAAAGTTTGAGGGACAAAGCAAACGATGAGGTTCTATTAAGGGGGGAGAGGGGGATTCATTTTTAATTCACATGAGCGCGCACAAAAGGCCTATACTGGCTTTTGTGTATGCCCCCGAAAATGAGCGTAATGGCTCCTCTCTTCAACCTAAACTACAGTTATGCGAGCAAACATTTCTACTATAATCAAAAAATAAATAAATACCGCGTATTTAATTAATAGTACTCCAAAAAAGGTTTAAAATTAATTTATTAAAAATCAGAAACAACAATTTAAATTAAAACAATAACCACGATAACCGTATGCGTTAAAAGTTAATTAAATGATTGACATAAGAGCTGGATTACCACAGTGAAGTTCGGCTATAACAAACTCCGAAAATAAAACCAACAATTAATTGAAAAATAAACGAAACAAAAACAAAATTATTCATTTTATCTAAAAAAAAAACTATAAGTTTTTTATATTTAATTTTGGGCTAGTGACTTTTTTCCAACAACTTTCATTTATAGGGATTAAATGCGAAATGTCGTTTTCGACATAAGCGTGTTCGGTATAAGCGTGCAGATTTTTATGAAATACTCGTAGTAATACAAAACAGTTGGAACTGCAGAAGTTGTTCGCTATACTGCAGTGTGTTTGACTAGCCGAAGTTGCATACCTTCTGTATGTAATTTAATAACTCAATATTGTTGCATACTTTAACGTTTCGTGGATGTGGACCAACACGCACGAAACTTATATATAGAAATATGTAAAGCTTGAATATTTTAATGAGCATTTTCCCACCACACACAATGTATGAATTACTTAATTAAATAAGAGTCACAAAAAATATTCATAATGATCAGGATGAATTGAAAGAAACTGTTTTAGCTATAGTTAAAATCAAATAGAAAGTGTTAATATTATAATACGCCATAATGCGTTACACCCCGTGTTCATTATAGCCGAATACCACTGTACTTATAATTAATCGTTTAAATAGAGCAAGTTCACTTACGCAACTAATGAGTTTATAGGCGGAGAAAGTTAAATGAAAAGGGCCACAGAACTTCTCTTTACACGTAATTTGTATTGTTTTATCATTAGTTATTTTTAGAAGTAAAGTTTGCTGTGAATTTATTTTCGATACATAAATATTTATTGATTTTTTGTGCGTATAGTTTTTGCTTAATAACAAAAATATTGAAATTCCAAACAAATAACATAAAAACAAAAATTGTTTTGACAAACTTTCCTCCTAAAAAATCGTGTAAATATAGTCTTACGTCATTACTCACATTGTACCCTTTTCGATTTGAGTTTTTGGATGTTTTCTTTAAAATTTTCTACATGAAGACTTGCACATTTACAGTGTGTCTAGTTTTCTTTGGTTTTGCACATTTGCACCATAGAAACAAGCTTCTTTGCAACATAAATGAGAGATAAAGAATATGAGAAATGTCAAAAATTCTACTGAAAATAAAATACATACGAGTACATACATATGTATGTATGTCTCTGTTTATCTTCCCAACAAGCTTTTCAGCACTGTTCTCTGAAAAGTTTAAAAGACATGCCATCTCAGACATGGAAAAGAGTCATAATGGCAAACGTCAACATCTGGCTGCAATAACAGCTGTCATATGAACTGGCTGCCTCACGTTATTACTAACTAAAGGCTCAGTTAGCCGACTGTAATGTAATGTCACTGCCACGTAGGAAACAGCTGATCGATATTTTTATGTGATAAGTAGGTTACGTTACATTACATCTCTGTAACCATTTTCATTACTTTTCACATAACAATATCGATCAGCTGTTTCCTACTGTTGCAGTTACATTCCATTACAGTCGGCTAACTGAGCCTTAATGCCGAGTACACAAAAAAGCGTAACCACAATGGTTTTTGTTTTGGATATGAAATCTTTATAATCATTCCTTGAAAGTTCGTTTCTATTAAGTATTTTTAAAATAAGACGCTTAAAAAATTACTGATTTTATTTAACCTTTTTAAAAACTTAAACAATTGTAGAAATTATTTAAGCAAAAGCAACTGGTTTTAAGATGATTAGCTAAACATTTAAATTTAAACTTAAGAGAAATTTATTTTAAATTAAATCATTATTAATTTTTGTTTATTTTGTTTTTATTTCATTGTACATTAGCTACAAATATGTATTTACCTGTGTATGTATGTATGTACGTCAACGTATTCATTCATTGTAATCATTACGTTGATAATGATCGGAAAGATCATTATAAAAATAAATAATATTAATTTTTTGCTGTTTACATACATTTGAATGTAGAAATATTAAGGCAATATTTGCTCAAAATGTAACTCACCACACCAATGTCACCTCGCATGTATCGTCCGTTTAAATACATATCAGAGCTGTAAATGAATCATTATTTTTTGATTTTAATTCGTTGCGAATGAGCGAAATTTTGAAAAAAAAAATTTAATGAAATTTTAATCAATTCAAACGAATTAGGCAGAAATTAATTTCAATTCATTTTTACTTCAAATGAATTTGTAGAATGAGTTGCAATTCGTTTTCAATTCAAATGAATTTGTTAAAGTGAATTGCAATTCATTTCCAGTTCGTTTGAATTGAATTGATTTTGAATTCATTCAAATGAATTAGAACAATGAATTATTTTTTCTAATTCATTTGAATTAATTCAAAATCAATTCCATTCAAATAAACTGGAAATGAATTGCAATTCACTTCGACAAATTCATTTGACATATTCATTTGAATTAGAAATGAATTGCAATTCATTTTTACCAAATTCATTTGAATTGACTCAAATTTCATTAAATTAATTTTTTTGTGTGAAAATAATTAATTCAAAATTTGCTCATTCAGTGAATGAATGATTCGCGAATTAATTCAAAAATGAATGATTCATTTACAACTCTGATACATATGTATGTATGCATGTATGTCTCTAGTTATAAGTATAAATGCGTATGTACTTCTCACATTAGTATTGTATGAATTTAAGTTTTTATGTCAATAAACATGATGTTTTATAAGTGCCTTTATGACAAGGTCATTTGACAATAAATAAAAAGTTTATTTCCTAAAAAAACAAATCCGACCCGGTATTCTGTTTAATAATGAGTTTTACACTAAAATTACTATTCAGCCAGGGAGCAGTGCAAAGCTTTTAACACTCACATTAATTTTAAAAATTATATTAAAGAATATGCGAGCACTTCCAACCAACCATACATTTGATGGGATGATAAAAATGTTTCAAGCTGCAGACCTTTTAAACTTTTTAAATGCGATACAGTGATAACTTTTTAGTTATTTTAATAAAGCAAGGAGAGTCAACCATTAAATAAATAATTACATTCACTTAATAGAATTTGCAAAAAAAAAAAAAAACAAAGTATTAATAAAAATTTGTTAAAAGTATGTGACACAAAAATACTTTGGAATGAAACAACTAAAGTATTAAATGACTATAATAAAAAATATCAGTTTGAGTTACCCCCAATTTTTCACTTTTTTTCTTAAACAAACACAACAAGCGAAGCTAATCAGCTTGTCTGAGGCAATTGCGCAGGATCTATGGTGGGAATCGAAACCCATCGTTGCCACTCAACCACAAAGGCACCCTGTGAAATACGTATATATTTATCAAATTCTTGTAAATTAAATTTAAGTTGTATTTAAATACGGATTAATTTGTTGAGGGTTTAATTAAAGTTCTTATTAAATTACGTTGAAAGTATGGCAGCACTACAAAATTTCAAAATACTATGGAAAACTTTTCATTCAACAGCTGTTAAACATATCTTAATAAGAAGATTGATTTATCAATGTGTAAAAAATTTAAATTGCCAACTACAAAGCTAATTCACAAAGTTTTCTAAAGTGATAAGTAATAACTTCCTATTTAAGGCCAAAGAGCATCGTTGTGAACGGCCTGTTGTATTGCCATATGAAAAATACTGATAAACGTCTGAAAGGTAAAATAAATAAAAAAATATTTAAAATAAATAGCAGACTCAGAGCTAGTTGTTAGCATAAAGATAAACTACACTTAAAATATAAAGATTATCCAGTTAATAGTATGGGTTTAACCGAGCACAATTGCTCAGTTAAAACCAGTTTAGAACTGTCTCAAATGAAAAAAATATGAAATTAATTTTACGCAATTGAAAAGAAAAAACAAAGTTTTACTAAATATTTAATAAATGAATAAAAGGTGGGCAAATTTGAGGTTAGGAAGTAAATTTGCTCCCAAATGATGAAATGTCAAGAATTGAGCTGTCATCTTTTGACATTTATCTAGAGAAAAGTTGGAAATTTTAACCATGGAACGTTACACTCTTGAACAAAAAATTTTAATTGTGAAATTTTGTAAATTTCAATTTGATATATGAAATTCGTGCTGCATAGGCGAGATAATTCTACTTTACATTGGTATCAATAAAGCAGAATTTGGAAAAAAACCCCAATTGACTTCCTTAAATTTTACCAAACATGTTAAACTAAGTTTAACTAATTAATAATTAGAAATGGGCTCTGAAAAAACATATTTAGGTAACAAAGTTTTATTGTCATATAATATTTTGATATAAAAAAATATCAGCAAAATTTTTATGACAGTCATAAAAATTTATGCAATAGAAGAAATATGACGCAATAGAACACTTTATGAATTAGCTTTATGTATTTATTGTATATCTTATATATTTGTAAGAACTAAGCAAAATCTTAAATCACTTTAAATCACTTGATTGGTGATTTAAGAATTATTTAAATATGCACTCAAAAAAACAATTTCGTATTTAAATAGAACTTAAATTCATTTATTTTTCAATATATTCAATTAAAACTATTTTTTTGAGCTGTAAATCAAAATATAAACAGACCTACAGCTCAAAAAAAAATAGTTTTAATTGAATAGAAAGAACTTAAAGATAAATGACATTTAATTATGCAGACAAAAAATGGGCATTATTGAATTTTATTCAATGTAAATAAAAGCTAAAAGTTAAAAATAAATAGCACTTCACTGATGCCATTTTTTATCGCGAATTGGTTTTTAAACTTATTCGGATTTTCATATTAAGGGAACACAAAACAATTGTGAAGAGGATGCTTTAAAGGCATTTGAGCTTTATAAGTTGTTAAAGCAAAAATAATTGTTTTGTCCAAACTACAAGTCAAAAATTCGCAAACAAAACGAAATGATATTTTATAATTTGTAAAGATATAAAAGTATTTCTAGTAAATATTTAGTTAGAAACGTTTTTAGTACAGTTTCCATCTCTGTGGGGCAATCAGTTAAAAAGCGTTGCCATTTTAGCGTTTTATCAATTCGCTTTTCTGGCAGCACTGATGCTTGGAAGTGTGAGCAAATAAAATACTCCTGCATATTACTCATGTGTAGTCATATAAATACTCAGAGTAGTTTTGTGTTTATATGTATTATTATAGCTGAAGCAATTTAAAAATTTTATTAACAGTCTCTAGTGCAGGGTAATTTATGAAATATGTACGAACATAATCGTTAACATTTTAAACTTATATATATTCAGCTTAAACTTGATAAATATGATTTTTATTTTTAACTATACGCATTTATTTATTTGACAGCCAATACTCAATGATTTAACTTTTATGAATTTTTTTTAATTACTGTGATTTTTGACATGTCATGATTAACATACAAATCATTAGTTACAGCATTGATGAAGTCAGCTTTAAGTAGTTCTATTTCTGGTGAAACATCAATGAATTTAACACATGGCTCTCATATGACAGAAGTTATCTAAATAACTGAATGATATGCGCTTAAAAGGTTGTCTGGAGCAATTTTTGATATAAGCAACAGCCTTAGAATATTAAATTCAGTACCTGTAGTGTTTGGTATGCAATGAAAGTGCTAAATCTTTGGAACTGGTTCCGACTAGTGCTGGGTAATATTATTTAAATGTAGATAATTATAAAACTCGGCTGGTAGGCTGACAATTATATGCAAAGTGTTTAGGTTCTAAATAATATTTTTAATAAAGAATTTAATTGATTCAATTAAAATTTAAGTTGCTTTAATTAGTTAGAGTGAAAAAATTTAATTGACATTATCAAATTTTCAGCTGAAAATTTAATTAATTTTTTTAATTGATGTTACAAAATTATAATTAATTCTACAAAAAAATTGTATTACTTTTTTCTGTGTGAATTTCGGTGGGATTATCCTACAACAACATACTTTCATAAAAGGTTTATTTCATAAAAGTTTTCACATGCCTTAAGGCGTCACATCAATGGTTTTAATGTCACAGAAATGAAGGCGCAAGCGTTTATTTTTCACTCCTAAAAGTATGTTGCAAAACTTTAAATTTTCACGTTTCAGTTCTAGTTCTATTAAATATTTACAGCCGTATCCCAAAAAAATATATTTGAGGTTGAAGTGTGTATCAAAGCAAAGTTTCCATACAAATTTTGCCAAAAGAACCCTTGAAGTTCATATATTTGTTTGGATACGGCCGTTAATTTTTTTGTTTTTATTGTTTTATTATTATGTCTTTATTAACTTTTTTCTATGGTCTTCAAATTATGTACTACGGCTCGATTTCTTTTAACTTAACTGACCTACCTCTTCAAAATGACTGCAGATATTTTGGTATATCGTCAGCTCAAACTCAAAATACTTTAAAGTGCTTTTTCGATGTTCAAACTTTTTAGCAGATAAAAAAGATTCATTATTTGCATATTGTTCATAGGAATCTAGTGTAAGAGTAACTACTTGAAATAAAAGACAGAATCCTTTTTTACATTACGCTATTTTTATATTTTGTAAACATCCCATAATATCAAATAAACAGTTGATAAAATTAATGTGAAACATTTGCTAGACCTTCATTTTTCGATTTTATTAAACAGAACAGATATTTGTAGATGGATGAATATAATATTCTGTGATTATTGGAGAATGTTTTTTCGAAAAAATTGCAAAATTTTGTTTTCTCTTTTGTGTTAAAAATTCAATTTAATGGTAAAGAAATTGCACGCTTAATTACTTATTTCTCTTTAAAAAGGTAAAAAAAAACAGTTCCCTATTTTTCAATATTGGCCATTCGTACTTTTCTAACATTTAAATTTTTTATTATTTAATTTATCACTTTTTCATTAAAACAAGCTATTTAACAATATCATTTGAGAAATATTACTCTCTCCCAATAAGTTTTCATTTGCTAGTGAACATGATGAGATTTTTCGCTAATTTTAATTATTATTGTTCGAACTTCATTTGTTTCTATATTTATGATTTGATCAGGCTAAAAAAGTTCGTATCGCTTTGTAAGCCAAATTACATGTGATAATTATTAATGAACAAAATAACACCAAAGTTAGTTGTAAATATTCTGACAAACACATAGTTGAACGGAACAACCGGCTGTTTTCGAAGGCCACTAAACCTTCCTCATCAGCGTTATTTTGTGTTTGGTCCACTGTATGTGGTGTCAGTTGATGTAGATTTCTGCTGTATATACGCAACTTTTATTGCAAATGGAATATGTGAATTGTTTTGATTCATCGTATTGCAATTTGCTAAAAGCTTTTTTGTAATGAAAGCTCATGATGAGATTTATTTATTTCTTTCTGAAAAAAGCAAGAAATATTTTAGAAATATTTTCCTAAGTTATTTTCCTTGTTAAAAGGACATGTGTGTTGCTGCTGACGATGTGTTATTTTTACAACATCCAACATCTACATAATTTTTTTCTCTTATTATTTAATTTATCACTTTTTCATATTCATACATTACCGGTTAGATTAAGTGTTAAAAAGTTTCGCAATATTTTTATAAATAAATTATTTTTAGCAACAAATAAACCAAAGTGAAATATAAAAAAAATACTTTATATATTGTATGTATTTCCATAATGGTAGCAGGTAGCAAAAGCTTTTGCAGACTTTGATATTTAAAAAGAGAAATACAATTTTTAATTTAACCATTCATGTGTGTAGTGGAGTTGAAAATTAACACTGTTTCCACTTGATTTAAGAATGATAAATCCAAAAACTATTATACTGAAGTTTGGTATATATGTATGTATATATTAGTTCTTATCAGGAGCATAGCGCCACATTAGTTTGGTAATTTATCATTATTTTAACAAAACAATGGTTTAATTCAAGTAACTTTTTGCCAAATTACAAACATAATGAAACCATTTTTGTCAATTCTTTCATTTATTTTTTGTATTATTATACGAGTATGTTTGCATTACATTGTTTAGTTTTGTGTCATATATTGTTCAAATAAAATTTAGCCTTAATATATAAAGTAGAACGAGTGGCATCGAATGAAAACGTGAAAGGTGAACTTTCCTTTAACTTATCGCTCACTTTTGGTTAAAGTGAAGTTGTAATAATGAAAAAGTGTTTATCCATCCAATAAAATCCTAGCTTTAACTAACGACAAGTTATAATAATGCACCTAAATTGAAATATAAGTTAACTAATTAGGCAATAAATCTACACCCAAAAAAGAAAGTTTTAAAATCAAGAAGAAACATTTTGATTTTAAAAACGAAACCTTTATGAAATAGAACTAAAGGTAGAGGTCCATAGCTCGCTTTTTGCGCGTTATGCTTTACACGCGTTTCATCCTCTTGTTTCATTCTATACTTTGTTCGCGTTGAGTTACATGCACTGCTTTTCATGCGCCATTTTGTTTTTGTTTTGATCAGCTGTGTGCGTTTGTTTATAAATACTTATAAAGAAAAAATGGAGAGTGAAATCGTGGAGTTAGTCGTAAAAGTAATCGATAACTAATATGCAAAATTTGTTACTGAGAAAAGTGTGGTGAAAAGTTAATTAAAATACATCGCATTAATGAAAATATTCACATATTTTATTAAACAAGTTTTTTTTACTAAGAAATTTTTTTTATTGAAAAAAAAGAAAAAAATTATCCACGGCAAAATAATATTTATCGATAACATAAGAAATAAAGTATTATTTAACATCTTTAGCATTCAAGAACAGCTGACTTTCTTTCATGGTGCTTGTAACGCGTACAAAAGTAGAAAGTAGACCTAATTTTTGCTTTGAACGCGCCTACGCGTTCTGCGCTTTTTGCAATGTAACTTGTCACATACTATTACATTGATTCTATTTTTTTGTCAGATGCATAGAAAGCGTAACGCGCAAAAAGCGAGCTTGTTTTGTGTTATTTTAAAAATTTTCATTCTTTGCTTAAAAATGAAAACTATTTTGGAATGAAAAATTATTAATTTTGTTTTAAGAAACAACAAAACAAAAAAAAACAACAAAAGTTGAACACACTCAAATTAAGAAATTATGTTTTTGAGTTAAGAATAAAATATTCTTGAAGTAATAATGAAGCATTTTTATTTTAAAACTAATTATTTTTATATAAAAAATTAAATGTTTTGAATTAATAATGGAGAGTTCTTAAATTAAGAATGAAATGTTTTAAATTAATAAAAGAGAATTTTCAAATTATCGATGGTTCGTATTAAAATTAAAAATGTTAATTTTTTTTTGGAATCAAAATGCCTTTATTATGAAAAATTTTCGATTCGATTAGCGCTTTTTTGGGTCATGACGAGCATTAACAAAAAAATGTCGCTATTATGAACACCGTGTTTTTTTTTAAATTTCGCAATAATTTTAACTTATTGTGCTCAAGGATCATACAGGATAATGTACGAGTACATTAATATACACTAGGTCATAATAAAAAATTAATTCTCTTTTTTTTAACACGACACAAATATAAAATGTTACTCGGGGAAAAATATAATTTTTTTATTTCAAAAAATTAAAATTCTTGATATAAAATAAAATATTTTTGTTTTTAGAATTTTTAAAATACATTTTCTTTTTTGTTATGATTTCAAAAATTATAATTTTTATTTTAATAAGAAAACATTAAAGTTTTTGAAATTTTTAAAATGAAAGCGCACATTTTTGTTTTAGAACTGCTTCGTTATAAAAATAACAATGTTGTGTATTAATATTATAAGAAACATTCTTATTTTAAAAATGATTTTTAAAAATGCTGCATTTTTAAAACAAAAACGCAAAACTTTTGTCAGTGTATGAACAATGTAGCACTAAATAATTTTTAATTTGTAGAAGAAAAAATTTACTCCAAAATTAAACTTTTACATAAAAGGATGTATTATAAGGAAAGCTTATTTTATATTCAATCAAAAAGTTGTTAAAAGCTGTAATTCTTCGTAATCATACAATTATTTCATTATAATTCTCTATATAGCGGCTGCAGTCAACAACTAAAGTGTTTGGCCTTTTTAAATTTTCATTTGGAAACGGTGTCTTGCCACATTGACCAATATAAAAGACATATAGAAAAAAAATTTGTACACATACAAATAAGTAAAAAGCCAGCAAATGAAATGAAAATTTACAAGGTAACTTGCGGAAAATAGCAAACGAAAACGACCACAAAACAAATTTTGTATGTATGAAAAAATTTAAAGAAGTCTGTCTGCATATTTTAATAAAAATGCTCATTGGAGAAGTAAAAAATCAAACGCAAAAATAAAACTCTAAATCACAAATGTACAGACTTAAACTAAACTAATAATAATAACTATGTGATATATAATTAGTTAAACTATAGTAATTAGCTAACTAAAGACTGTGAATTCGAGTTTATGACTAATAAAGTGCAGAATTTACAGCACGATGGTAACAATGAAATAGAAACGCTAAGTTTACTTTGCAAAGTCTTAATTCAGCTGTATGAAAGACAGAGGTAGTAGTACAGTCTCTTTCTGTCTTTCTTCCAGTTGAATTAAGACTTTATAAAGTAAACTTTGCGCGTAGAAAAGGTGTATAAGAACATTTGGCGTAAATGTGCTGATGGTATTGATTTGATCAGTACAGGTAATGCATTTTCTTTAAGAACGAAAATATCAATAGTTCGCCAAAAGCAAGAATTCTCTGAACCTCTTAAGAAAACGGAGTTAGTGGTAAATGCTGTATCAACAAGAATCCCAAGTTATATTTTTTGTTATTGTGCTTAACAAAAAATGTCATGTATTCAAGCTTTTCCATATAGATGGTCTAAAGGAAAACTCATGCAACTACACTTTTTTTAAATTTAAAAAAAAAACCTTGTAAAATCTTAATAGTAGTTGGGTATCGCTACTTCCTTAACAATAGTCAGAGCAAATTCAATAGGGTGAACTCAATTTTCGCAGGAAGGTCAATTTTTTGTTTGTTTTTTTTTAACGAAACTTTTTTTACTTCTTTATATATTTGTGTGGTCCGTCAGTAGCTATACATAAGGTAAAATTTTAAGAAAAATCAAGTCACATTGTTCTGAAATAAAGATGGGCAAATTTTGATGTCAGGAATTAAATTGGCTGTCAAATGATGAAATGTCAAAGATTTAACCTGTCATCCTTTGACACTTAGTTAGTAAAAAGTTGGGAAATTTTAACCATGGAATGCTACACTCTTGAACACAGAATTTTTGATTTTGAAAGACCGAGGTTTTAAGTGAACAAACCAGAAGCAACTAACGCTCTGAAAGATGAAATTCGGCGCTGCTTTGTTGCAAAATGTGGTTAAAAATTTAGTGAAAAGAGCGCACGTTTTTTCGTCGTGCTAGAGGTGGACATTCGCTCCGACATCATATTCCATTATTAATTCCCATATTTTCACTTTATATTGGTGTCAATAAAACTGAATTTGTAAAAAAGTGTGTTTTTAACCCAATTTACTTTTTAACTTTAAATTTACCCACCATTTGCAAGCTTAATTGCTTGCTGTCGCACGTGACAAAAAAAGTAGATTTTCTCGAAGAAATGCCCATATACAACACTGCAACTAATTTTTATGAAGAATTGAAAGTTTTGAACCTTTTTTAATCATAGCAAAAATTTGTTATATTATCAACGTAAAGAAAAATTTCATAATCACCCCCTCTCTACACTTCTGCGGAGTCTAGTGGCATAGACTAACGAACAATAGCATAAAATGTCGGTGACATTGTTATCACTGCAAGAGGGATATTTGAAGAGTCTTTGTGATATTATACAGAATGGACTTAGGTTGGTGAATAAATAAATGGTGCTGTAGGGCTGAATATCAACACTGCAAAGACTACCATTGTTCCTTGCACCATCAGCAGGCCACTGCTGAGCCAACAAACCGAGCGAGTAGATAACTTGCTGCTAGCATGCGCATGGGAGGTCAAGTATTCGGGAGTGATATTAGATTCAAAGCTGTATGTAGACAGCACGTATCGCGACTGTTGACAGTAATAATTTTGTAGATCTTTAGCAGTTAAAAAAAGAGTTTCAAACTCAAAATCTGGGGATGGATATCAAACTCATTTTCTTATTCAGAGAAAATATTGGGTGTTTTTTATTGAGGTATAGAACTTTAAGTTGGCATCACTTTTTTAACTGGCGGCCATTTTGTCAGCTGTCAAGTGATTAATATTTAGTTTGGTTTGCCATTTCATCATGAACAGGGTGACAAAAGAACAACGCTTGCAAATCGTGCAAATTTATTTCGAAAATAATGGTTCAGTTCGCGAAGTTTACCGCAAGCTCCGTCCATTTTATGGTCGACATAATCGTCCATCAGAGCAATTAATTCGGTTAACCATGGATCGTTTTCGCACTGGCCACCAAGATCGTGTGATTTGACACCATTGGATTATTTTCTTTGGGGATATGTGAAGTCGCTCGTCTACGCCAACAAACCAGAAACGTTAGGGGACTTGGAAGCCAACATTCGTGGCGTTATTGCCAACATACGGCCCCATATGCTCGAAAAAGTGGTTGAAAATTGGACCTGTAGAATTGGCTTTATTCGAGCCAGCCGCGGCGGGCAAATGCCCGAAATCATATTTAAACGTTAATGGCATAAAATTATCCTTCCAATAAAGCCAAATTGATGGACATTAAAACGATTTTCTTGTGTTTTATTTCAATTCGAAGTTCTATACCTCTAAAAAACACTCTGTACTATTAAATAGCATTAAAATATTTAGGGGTTTCAAGCATTCCATTATAATATTTTTGGCCGCCTCACAACACTGTGCGTTGTGGCCAACAGAAGGGAATGGTGGAAATGGCACCACTACATCCTTTTAGACATGACACGATCAGCTGGTTCATGAGAAACCGGCACACTTGGCAAAATTTAATTTAAAAGTGAAACCATTTTGAATTCTTATAATAAGAATTTCAACAATCAACATAAATTAGTTTAGTAGATAATAAATAAGTATAATAATATTTTAACATTTATGCATAAAAATTCTAATTATAAAATTATACAACAAACTGAAAACAAAACAAATAAAAATCAATTAGTATGTCGTCTGAAAACGAAATAAAGAAAAACACTGACTGACGAAAGTCCCCCAAAGATAATAACAATAATATGATATTACAAAACGAAAAAATTTTTATTCTACAACTCACCAATAATTTGCTTGTTAAGTCAGCAAAAATGAAAACAAATGAAAATAATAATAGTTCTGATAGCGACTTACGCACACCTGTTTATATGTTTGCATGTACATATGTATGTACTAAAATAATGCATGCAACAGACAACAGACAATATTTAGCACACCCCTCTCTAAAGATGTTGTAATCAAACATAACATCACTGGATCAGACTGCGGTAGCGAGTGCTTTGGCTTGTGTTATTGTTGTTTATTTTTATATGCAACATTACAACAATACTGTTTAAAACGTTTTTTTTTTCTTCGTATTACAGCTGCATGCAACAACAGCTTTGAAACTGAAAAGTGGTAAGACCAGTTGCACTTTTTGCCATAATGATGAAAACAAAGACGAACAAACCCATTTATGTATGTGGTTCGACAGATGGATGGTTGCTTGGTTGGTCAAAGGAAAATTAATTTTTTTTTCTGCTTAAGAGTCAGATTTTCCATGGTTTGTGTTTATTATTCGCAATTTCATTTGTGTGTGCAGCATGCAACAGGTTTTTTGCCACGCCGGTTTACATAAATATCTTTCGGAGTCTTAAATGAATGTGTAATCTTAAGTTGAGTGACTCAATCACCAGAGAATTATGAGACAAACAACCATGCATTTAAATTTTGTATGCGATAACTATTTTATATTCCAAAGCAAAGAAAAAATATTATATTAACACTGTTTCCTACAAGAAAACGGAAAGCTATTTTTATTATATTTTATTTGATGCGAATAACTACTACAACGAACTTTATTAAGAAGTGCAAAAAAATTATCTTCAGTTTTTTTTTTCATTAATTATAAATCATTTTCTTAACTGAAAAAAGTTATAAATATTGTTTTTTTAGGGCCTGTCCCACGATGTCATAACAACAACAAAATTTTATAATTTGTTTTTGTTTTGAATGTAATGCAACAAGTCGAACGCTGTCGACATCGTGGGACAGGCCCTTTATAAAATTTTCTATTGGCTTTTAAATAATATTAAACCAAAATTGGCTCAATCATTCGATTAATTTGGTTAGAACGAAACGTGCTGTTGTTTTTGTGGAAACTTTTACGCTTACTATGCTTTTAGATATCTTATAATTCTCAATTATATGTTGGGTGTTTTTATTTAAATCCATTATTATTATCTTCTGGTTAAACGGGATGAAAATGGCTACATTTAGCCGAAAAATTGCAATGTTGGCATCACTGGTCTGTACAGAGGTTATACCTTTTTTAGACACGCAAAGTTTAATTTGCAAAGTCTTAATTCAGCAGTGTGAAAGACAGAGGGAGGGAATACCATGTCCTTATGTCTTACTTCCAGCTGAATTAAGACTTTGCAAAGTAAACTTTCCATGTCTAAAAGGGGGTAAGGGGTATATCCTGTACAAACTTATTTGCTTTAATAATCCTTGTTTTGTTTGGAATAATATACAACAAATTTTTTAACCAAAACTCATTGGAAACGTTGCCTTTTTTTCTATATCACCACAAGTTTGACAGCAAAAATTATTTAACTTTATTTACACGCGAGGACATGCATATTTAATTTTCAGTTAATTTTAATTAAAAAAAGAAAAACTTTTTTTCTATTATTTTATAAAATTTTATCCCAGCATATTTTTACTGCAAATAAAGATCCAGCTCACTTTCTCAAAATGCTCGGCAATGCTTCAATGGGAAATTAATTATTTATTCTTTTTTATTGGATTTTTCATTTTTCTCTCACTCATTCATAACATAATGAAAACAAGTAGTATCAGCAATAGCAGCAGCGAAAAGCTTTTTGTGCAATTTGGGGAATTATGTCATCGGAAAAACCAAAAGAAGCAGCAATAACAAAAATCAAGAAACATTTACTATATTGGTGGACAGACACCAAGTCTGCCCGTCCCTCCGTCGTCTATACATTCAAAGCAATAATGGACACAGAAACACATATTCACTTGCAAGTGTAAGTGATTGTGTGCTGTTGCGGTAGGCAATGGGAACAAACACGAGAGCCAGCCACAAGTTTATTGGGGCTACAAGCCAAAAGAAAATGAAAATGAAAAATAAGACAAATAAAATACAAGAAATTTTAAATTTCAAAACAAACCCATAAATGCGAAGAAAAAAATTACGCAAAAAAGTGGTTTGAAAAATATTTGTTTGAGTATTGATTTCAGATAAAATTTTATTTCAACGGCAAAGGTAACAAGTCTAAGGGATTTGCTAGGGCTTCAATGCAAGGAAATCGCAAATATTTTTGTTTTTGATGATTTAATAAATAATATGTTGAATGAATACGGCCGGAAGGAAAACAGATCTACTTCAATCGCTTGAAAGAAAGAAAATAATAGTAATAGTAAGAATATAAAAAAGTATTTTGTTTGAAAAAAGTTTGCTTAAACTTTGTGTAAAAATTAAAATAAATAAAAAGGTAAAGAAATTTAAGCTGACAATGCTGGATACACACGCCATTTAAGTTCGGGCTTCGTCTTCTTCAACTGACATTAACGCAACAATGGTGGAGAGTACTTTATTGACGGAAGCATTTGAACAGCTTCAATAGGTTGGTTCTCCATTTGATTTGTTAAACTCAGCTTTTTTATATTTATTTCGTTTATTTCTTTTGTTTCATTTTATGTTTGCTGCCACAAAACACAAAAACCTAAATCAAAACAAATCAAAAAAAAAAAACACGAATCAATATCTGCAAACTACTCAACGTACGCAAAAAGTTAAAAGTTGGCCAATTTTTGTAGTTTGCGTTGACGGACATGTATGGAATGTAACAGACCGCATAAGAAACCATGTATTTCAACTTAGCTGTCAGTTGAAAATGACTAAGTTTAACGTATGATGGACTCTGTGTGACTGGGCCTTAAGGCTCAGTTAGCCGACTGCAATGCTGACTTTACTCGTATGTTAAGCAGTGAGGAGTAAAAGTTCCCACTAAATTTTTGTTGTTTGTATTTGAAGATTATGTATATAAATTTAAAAAATTAAATGAAACATAGTCAAAGCAAAAAATAGTTTAGCTTTATTTAGGACTTAATTGACATGTTTCTATGGAAAGTTTTTCAAATAAACCTGTAATAAACCTAAAATAAATTTTATGAATACGGCAATTAGAAAATTAAAAACTAGTATTTTGTATGGTAATACTGGTTTAAAATTTTGAAAGTATACTTTGTTTTCACTATGAATATGCGTCACTATTTTTTCGGATGTTTACCGCGGACCCCCGAATGATTGATGCGCAGCCCAAAGGGGTACGTGGACTGCCACTTGGGAACCGTTGTACTAACATATTACATCAAAGGTAAAAATAAATAGTGAAAAATGTAAATAAAAAATAAATTTACGGCCTGTCCCACTATGTACAGAGAAAGTGTTTTTGGACGACAACTTGTATTGAAAACAACAACAAAAATAGGAACAATAATTTGTTATTATTTTCAATATAAGTGAACGATCGAGCGTTTTCCTTCGAAATCATGGAACTGGCAATTAATTAACGCGAATGAGTAAGTAAGAGAATTCACCGTTTACGTGAAAAAATTGCAAGCAATTTTTTAAAGAGAATTGAAAAAAAAATTAGCTTTCTAAGTCATCCTATGAATTGTGTGTGATTTTATAAAATAAATCACACAATTTGATTTACATATTTTCTAACAATAAATTTAAAAAACTATTGATTCTCTTTATGCAACTCGCATCTTACATTCGATTCGTCATCTTTCTTGGCTTTAACTTGAAAACAATTAACAATAATATCATTGAACTGGCCCCGATTTAATTACAGAAATTGCGGGAACAGTTGTATAACATTCAATGTAACAACATACATTCTTATGTACAAACGAGTAGTTGCAACAATTAAAACAAAACGCTTGAAAAGCCTCTCAAATTACAAGTCATTTAAAGATGATTTTTAGTTATCTACTTACTTACAGTTTGTGCAATTTTCATAACATGCGTTTAATTTTCATGCATATGAATGAACAAGTGACCTAAACTTGCTATCAAAAAAAAATTATCTTTTATGACATGCATAAATATTTCTTAGGATAAAGTTTGTAGATCGCATTTAAAATTGCCAAACTAAAACTAAACAATTAAAGCTAAATTTGAGTTAAAGTTTTAAAACTTTGAACAAAGTTGTTAAATTAAAAATTTAAATTTCAAGCGACATTCACGTTACACACTATACATACATACAGACGTATTTACGAGTATGTATGTAAATATGTCTCACGATTCGATTCCATGCAATGACATTTTATTCGTTTGTGTGTGTATGTATGTGTGTTTTAAATCGTTATTTTAAATTGTATTAATAAACCACTAAACTAAACATACAAAATTTAATATTTACAAACGAACTAGTATCATGAGATATTTAGCTACAGACTAGTACTATTAGATACATATGAATATATCTACCTACAAGTATCTATTAGATGGTTACAGCTATTAATCCGCTAGTATTGACTACTAACACAATTTAACTCTCAGCTTTAGCAGCAGCAATTACCCTGCAGTCGGTGTAGCTAGCGAATATCTAGCTAAATTCGTTAACTACCACTCGTTACCATTAACTACCAGCCTAACTACACACACGACTGAGGATTTTAACATGGGGATGACATTGACGGTAGTCAATTGCCACCATGTGCATAACCCTTCGTTAGTGATTTCGCTAATCAACACAATTAATTTTTCTATCGATAAAACAAGTAATTATTAATACATTTTTCAATTAATTCAACTTTTTATTTTTTTATGCAACGTTTTAATTGACTTCTGCGGCTCATTTTACCTTTCTAAAGGAAAAGCACTTTTTTCAGTAAAAATTACATGTTCACTGACCACGAACTTCCAATTGTAACTGACGCCCACACAAAATCAAAACAATTATGTGCTTAAAATAATTTTTATCTTGTTGATTTTGTTTGGAATAAAGCACAGTTTTTTCCACTCGCAAAAAAAAATTTTTTTTTAGGTTAAAGGCATTAACATATCCTCACTCATGGATGAAGAGTCAAAAAGCGAACTCTTGCATTACTTGTGGCTACTCTAGTAAATAGTCGATTTTTCGTTAGGGAAATACCTAACGATTTTTAGTCAATTTCTACTTTCAAAACTGCAGGGTACGCTTAACAGGTCTGTTACATTTACATTAATAAAAAACTAATTTTTATGCACATACATACATACATACATACACATTCTCGTAAGCATATGCTTGTATATGAATATCTGCGATAAAAAATATTGCGTTTTGCAATCACTTAATACCAGTTTACAAAATTAGTGGATTTTTTTTTCTATTTTTTTGCAGTTGTCTGGTAATAATAACAGTTTTGGTTTTAAAGTTGGAATAGTAAGAAATGAATTACTACAACAACTAAAATAAAAAGCAAGAGTAAATTTGTTCCAGCATTTTTAAAAAGAGCTAATTTTCCAATTTTTGGAAATAATCACGCTTATTCCCGTTGCCATGATAGACGTCGCGTCAATACAATTTAAAAAATTTGGGGCTTGCCTATCTGCTGTCGAAAACAGCTGACTGCTATTTTGACAGGTTCATGCTAATTTCGAGACCTTTTGGGAACAGAAATAAACTGTCAATAGTAAGAAAAAAATTTCTCGAGAGCGAATGGACAATCCTCAAAATGTTTGGTATTGTATTGAGGTAACGTCGATGTTGACAGCTGGAATAAGGGTGAATGAGTCGAGTCTTGCATTTTTTATGCTTTAATTTTTTATTAGATGCATTATTTTCCAAATATTTATTTAAATAAAAGCAAGACATATTTTTAAAAGTCTAAAATTGTCGAAATAATCATGTTTTAGACACGGCAGGTTTTTTTAAAGCAAATTTGAGTTTATGGGAGAAAGAGGAAAGAAGAAAGAAGACAGGTTAGCCGACTGTAACGCAATGTAACTGTAATGTAGGAAATAGCTGATCGATATTTTTATATGAAAAGTAGGTAACGTTACATTACATCTCTATAACCATTTTCATTACTTTTCACATCACGATATCGATCAGCTGTTTCCTACCGTTGCAGTTACATTACATTACAGTCGCCTAACTGAGCCTTTACTTGTACCGAAAAGTTACTTCAATTCTTTTTTGCTATTTCATACAATGCATTAAATTAATTTGAAAATAGAAAACACATTATGCTTGTGTGTAAACAAACGAGCAGTTTTTAAAGAAAATTTAAGAGACTTGCTTCAAGAATCAAACCGTTTTTTCATTAGTAATTAGTGGTTACGCTTTCGGCACATGGCACACAGATCTAAGCCCGGCCTAACATCATCACAATTTACAGACTGCACAAATAGCTCTTTACCGAATGCAATGGAAATCTAAAACTGATGCCATTTGCTTCCAAGCTGGAGTACAAGGGAACATCATCATCACTTTATTCAAGTTAAATCTAAATATAGGAATTCCTTAATGAAAAACTCATTATAAAAGAAACTTTAGAATCTAAAGTTTAGATCCATCTTATTGCGAAATTCGTATTTATATATATTTCAAAAATTTCTAGATTTACAGAAAAAAAAAACTTAAAAACCATTATTAAATACTTGTGTAAATAAATATTGGCAAGAAATTTACTTAAAAAATTTAATGACTCATTTCCTTTGAAAAATCTGTTATTGCTAATAACAAATAAAACAATAAACAATTTAGGATAAAAGACGACTGAGGTATTCATTCAATTATTATTTATTAAGGAATGCATAAATATGTAAATATTTACAAAAGTATACAGTATGTAAATACATAGATGTGTATGTATATATGTATATATGTGTATGAAATATTTGATTAACATGCCATAAATGAAACTTCGTATTTGTTAAGAAAATAAATGGCTTAAATAAATCTCTGATGAGAATAAAAGCCCTTAAACATTTCACAAAATGCATAAAAGAAACGTTAATCTTTAGAAATGCATTTTCTTGAAAGCATTTTTTAACGTCGTTTTCTATTATTTCAAGTACATTTACTTCTAAAATGAAATAATTAATTGTGTTCCTTACAAAATTTCATTCTTCAAACAAACAGATTTTCAATGGAAAGTAAATAGAATAAATTAAAGGCTATTGTTTTTAAATTATGAAAATAATTATTCAAATTAATTGCTTGAATGTTGATTATTAATTACAACTTTTTAAGCCAGTTTTATTTATACAAGTACAGAAATGTGTACATAAGTATTTAAAAAAAAAATTATATCAAATTACTTGCAGTCCTTACTGTTGACGGTAATTGTTATTTGCAGTATTTATAAAGAATAATAATATAAATCCAGTTTTCGTACCTTCTTTTCACTTTAAAATGCTAGAAAATGAATTTTGTTTTTCGATTTAAAAAAAAATCTCAAGTTTATAACTAATAAGTCCAGAGAATAGGGCGCTACAAAAATAATAAATAAATAAACAAAAAATAAATAAATAAAAAATCAAATGAAGAAAAAAATTAAAAACTTACTCCTAAATTTCCCACCTTAAAACTATCGTTACATTTTATTTTCAAAATATTGTTGATATAATCTTGAGCTCACTTAATTGCTCTATCCATATCCATATTTAAATATATGACCTGCTAAAGAGAAAAAATAGTGTGGGTCTAATCAATTGCACAGGACTGTATACATGTATGTATGTACTCGTATATAATTTTAATTATATATTTAATATTAAAAAATATCAATAACTTGCGCACTTTTATTAACATATTTATACAATCAAAGTACAAACTGTAATGCAATTGTCTCAAAGTCAACACGTTTATTGAGAGGTTGTAGAAATTACGGGTTTTTAATTATATAGATTGGAAAATGATTTTTTTTTATTCCACTTCAAAATTTTCCATAGGCGTAGAAAAGCCCTTCCAGTGGGAGGTATGCCTGTTATTTGTCAACACGATTAATTATCTTAAAAATTTTTCGTAACCTCTATAACATTATTTATCAACATTGAGCATCGTGCATAACCAACTGTGCTCATTTTTTTATAAAGGGGGTTTTCGGAAAGCAGTACCCTATATAAAAGGGACATTTAAAAAAACACAAAAAAAAATTTTACAAAAAGTAACTAGAGTACCTTTTTTAAAAACTAGTTTTTACAAAAATACCTTCTTTAAAAAAATACTATTCTTATAAAAAGTACCTTTTTCATAAATAAAATACCTTTTTTATAAAAAGTGCCTTTCTAATAAAAAGTACCTTTTTAATAAAAGAATTTTTTTTTATAAAAAGTACCTTCTATATATAAAATTAAATTTTTAATCAGAACTACCTTTTATTCTAAAAAGTACCTTTTTAAAAGTAGTACCTTTTTATATTTTATAAAAAATATATTTTTTTAAAAAGTATCTTTTTTATAAAAAGTAAATTTTTTATTAAAAGTACCTTTTTTATAAAAAATATCTGTTTTATAAAACATACATTTTTGATGAAGCGTCTTTTTTTATAAAAATTACCTATTTATAAAAAATTTTTTTTTTATAGAAAGTGTATTTTATAAAAAGTACTTTTTTTATAAAAAAATAAATTTATGATAAAAAGTGTCTTTTTTATAACAAGAAACTTTTTATTAAAAGTGTTTTTTTATAAAAAGTGTATTTTTTACAAAAAGTACCTTTATAAAGCATCTTTTTTAAAAAAAGTACTTTATAAAAAGTACCTTTTACAAAAAGAACCGGTTTAAAGAATTTATACATTTTAAAAAATTTACATTTTATAAAATATCCTGTGATCAAAAATATTTTTACAAAAATTACCTTCCATAAAAATTAACTTTCTCTATACGTACCTTTTAAAAAAGTACCTTTTGCAAAAAATACTTTTCATTAAACGATCAAATTTTCTTTTATGAAAAGTTCCTTAGACAAAAAGTACGATTTTTTTATAAAAAGTACCTGTTACAAAAAGTATTTTTTTAAAGTACCTTTTACAAAAAGTATATTTTTAAAGTACCTTTTACAAAAAGTATCTTCTGTAAAAAGTATCTTTTACAAAATTATATTTTACGAAAATTACTTTTTATAACATATACGTTTTATTAAAAGAACCTTTTACAGAAATTATTATTTGTAAAAATTAGATTTGATTCTAATTCATTCAATCATTCTATTTGGTTGTATCATTCATAAAGCTGCCAGCGTTTTTTAGCTATCAAAATTTCTCCTCTAAATCTCTATCGCTAAGAATATATAACCGTCAAAATGTTAGTGTTTTATGGCATTGCCAAAAATTTTGGGATTTGTTAGGAAATAACGAGATGGCAATGCTTTACAATTGAACAAATCCGACTTTGGCAGCACGTTATGTAGTGAAGTTGGCTGCTAAAAACCTGTTATTTTTATTGTTAAAAAGTAATACCATTTAAACTATTTTTGGGTCAATCTAGCGGTTTTACCTGCATATTTTATTTATATTTTGTAGATTTTATTAAACACGATGAATTGCATTACTATTCATGACGCTCTTATTTAAAGTGGATTCACACACGGCAATTTCAGTTGAGCAATGACGAGAGAAGAAAATAAGATGGCCACCCTCTTCCTTAACTTTTTCTCGCTCTTCCACGAATTTAGAGGGTGCTCAACTAAAATTTCCGTGTGACTAAGCGGCATAAAACACAACGCTTCCAGCTTTTGTTTAGATATAGCTGAAATAATATTTTTAGTTAAATATTCAATAGTAAACTTAATTTCAAATCCAATTAATTAAGGTATGCAATGTAAAAAGTTGTTATTAAATCGATATTGCTTTTAATTATTTCCAATAATTTTATTGACATTTTTATTGAACACATGTGAGCACTGTGGCCTCTCTGCGAATAACTTGCAGCTAAAGAATAATTCGTTGTAAATTAGTAAAGATTAGTAAATCATTAACAAAACCCACAAAAATTAAACATGTAGATATGTATGTACGAGTATGTATGAAAAAATTTTGTCAAGTTTATCAATTTAAATTACTAATGCTGTTGTTGTTCTTCTACTATTTTGGCTTACAAATACATCAAATATAAAAATTTTTTTTTCTGATTGCTCAAAAAACTATTTGATAATGTGTCTTCAAGATATTTTATATTTAAAACGTGTCTACGTCTAAGCAAAATTAAGACAAAAGAATCTAAACTATAAAATCCTAATCAGCATGACAAATCATTTTCTGAACTACTTAGATACAGTTTTTATATATTTCTATTAAGTTTTATGTCAATGAAGACCGAAAACGCATACAAGGCTTGTAAAAAAAATATAATAGAATGTTAGCTTTAAGAGTTTTTTTATATATTTTCTGTAGTACAGTTTAGTATCCAAAGCAAGTTTATTATAGTTAATAGAAGCATTAGTATGAAAAGTAAGGAAGCTATTAACTGCATATATGTAGATGGGGGGCCAAAGGTGAGCTGTTGGGTAATGAGCTCACTGTCGCAGTTGTATTATTGCTATTATTTCCTTGAAAATTACAGTAATTTAGTTAAATTGTTATTTCAAAGTTATTGTTTATTAAATTAATGCAGTTCCACCTCAAATAGGTAGCAGTGACATTTCAAATTAAATTTGCGCTGGAATTCATAAACTCACTCATGTATGCATGTATAAAGTATGTATGAGTGTATGTATGTATGAACGTTTAGGAGATTATGAATATTAAAACAAGAATTAGTTTTTAATAATTGAAAAGTTCAGGCAATTTCTTGCGTCAACATACAATTAGAGTCTCAGATATCTTAATAGCCCTCATCATAAATTTAAAAGAGTAATATCATGATGTACGAGTATTTATTTGACAAAGAGTCACACACATTTATGTTATGACTTTTTCCTCATGAATTTCTTTGACGTTTGTGGCATTTTTGTTGTGTGTAGAAGGAGAGGAAAATAGTTTAACAGATTATTTTTTTGGCATTTATGCTAAGAAAATCACAACACAAATTGACAAAAAAAGAAATCACTTATTTGTGCTCAGCATAAGTCTCAGTTCGGAAAAAAATATTGTTACATATAAAAAACACAAACTTCTAAAAGAAATCTAAAGACATTTGTTTCGACTGTCAAAAGCTCTAACGTAAGCTGACATTTTGTGTTCACATCATCACACCTCATATTACATTAAAAAGTAACCAGCTGTTGAGGATTAATATGCCTAAATTAATCATTCACTTCCGTAGGCAGAGCAGTTTCATGCAAGTGTGCCGGCCTTTGAAAATAGACAGCGGTTAAAGTAGTTAATTTAAATAACATAAAGATAAGAAAAATACAATAATTTCAATAACTTTCAGTTTTACTACTATAAAAATATTCAATACTTAGAGCCGGTTTAAGCGACGGCACGGCATCGGCGTAGAAACAGACGACTTGTCAGTTTGTTTATTACTTGATTTTGTAATAATGCAACTCTGGCCAGATGAAAAATCTTATCGTTTAGAAAAATTTTAAAAAAATTATCAAGTCTTATGGGATGTCAAATTTTTATCGTATTATTTACCATTCGTCATAACATTTTGTATTCACAATATCGCACTTATATGTATTACTTAAATTTTTGACATATACTAATACAAAATATAAAAGTCTGAATAGTCCTTAATCGGCAGCGGCCACTATTATGTTTACATATTTATTTCTTGACAATTTTAGAATCAACGCGAATTCAGTATCAGACCTCTTCCCTACAACAATACAACTACACAAAAAACAACATGTAGTTTGCTGTATCAGAATATGTCTAAGCAAATTTTGACATTTTGATTCAAATTGCTCAATTTGGCATCAACAGCTGATTATCAGCCGGGCGGAAGACGCTACCAGATGCTGAATTCGCCTTGTTTAGAATGTTCACTTGTTTAAGACGTTCACACAAAATTTCTAAAATTAATGAGTTGTTTAATTCCAAGTTTTGCTTGGTTTCCAATTACAGCATTTAATAGAAATTCATGGAAATAGAAAATCTAGTTAAATAGTCAAAAATTCATTTCATGCAAATATACCTGCAAATTCCAGCACACAACTTAAAATATTTTTTTTTAATTCTAATGGAAATTTCAATCAACTCGCACTGTGATCTTTCCTAACGTCACTAAATTTTGCTTTCAGTGAATATTAAAAAAAAATATTTTCAAAGCAATTAAAATTAAAACAACATGGATAATTAAAGCATTATTGAGGTAAAAAATATAAAAAATGTTTTTTTTTAAATCACAAAATATCTTGCCTGAAACATTAAGATCACAAGCCATTGACTTTTGACACAACACAATCCATATTGTAGAATATTTAACACTAGAATTTAATTTTCTTTTTTTTTATATATGTATATAGTTTTTATTTATTTATTAATTATTACTCTGCAAATTAATACAAAGTAATTACACTTATAAATGTGATTGCAAGTGGACTTTGCAATCTGTAAAAAGTAAATTAAATATCTATTAATTGCAAAATAACTGCCACATAAAGAAAAGGAAAAAAATTTAAACAGAAACAAAATTTAAGAGGGACAGACAGATGAATATAATTTCATAATTAATGTTTAAAAATAAATATACCTCGGTGTTTTTTGTATAAAATTTAACAAACATGTGCTTATATACATATAAGTTTTTCCCTCATGATTTTAAATTTTTTTTTTTTTAATTTTTCTTTTTATTGTCAGCTGATTTGTTGTGAAAACAACACAGTAGCCCCAATTTTGTGCAAATGGTCTTGCATCGTAGCATGTGCAAATCGGTAAAGTATATTGATACTCACCACTTAACATTTCTTAATGGTGAGTATCAATATTTCATACCATTTTGCACTTGGTACGGCAACACCATTTGTAAAAGACTGTGAATTGGGCTAATGCGTTAAAAAGTTGAAAGGTAACCAGCTTTCTACGGAAAACGCAACAATAGTTTTGTATATAAGTTGTAGTATGAAAAACCTTAGCCCAATTCACAAACTTATGCAAATGGTGTTGCATTGTAGCATGTGAGAGGATAGATGACACATACGTTATTTTGTGTTTTTGCTTGTTTTTTATGCTTTAAAATATTTAACTTATGTATATGTATATCTTTATTATTTTGTAATAAAACACAATTAAGACAATATAAAAATTGTGTCTGTTAATATTATTATGCAGGTTTGCCTAGTTTGCTATGACGGTTATATACATCAAGTGTGATAAGTCAGACGTGACTATCGCATGCATCATTAATGATAAATAAAAATACGGCAGAGTAAGCAGGTCAGATATATATGTTCCATAGTAGATATTTTTAATTAGTTAGACAAAGATGCAAAATCACACATACACAAAAGTTTACATCACTTTTCCACATTGCCCTTAACAAACTGATAGAAACTTAGATATACAAATTCATCATCACTGTGGGTCAAATGACCGGTCATTTGACTGGGAGTGTTCCTGCAGTTACTACTTGCAAGTAATTACTTGCATATGGCAACGGCGGGTTAATGTAAAATGTCATTGCAACAATGACTTCGCAAAAAAGAAAACAAGAAACATACTTTTAACAGCCACAAATAAATACATATATAGTATTGCTTTTATTCTCAATGTCAAATTCTGCTCAAAGAGGCACCTTAAATTAAACAAGACATGAACATGACGCTGACAGAGCAACTGTGAAAAATTAATCAACTTCTCTGTCGAAGTGAATAAGTGCGAAGTCCATGTTCTGCCTTAGCAAAGTATTTTGCGGTAGTGCAATAGAGATGAAATAATATTGACCCCCCCCCCAACCCCCAAGTAAGACACATAAAGTATTTCAAAAATATATTTTGCACTGCCACAGTATTGCTTCAGTTTTTGGTTTCTTTTTCTCTCTGTGTAAAATTTATTGTTTGAATATTTTTGGTCAGATAGAAATCAAAAGTTATTGCCCACACACACCTACACACACAACAAACCAAATTCGAACACTTTTAAAAACTATTTTATTAACAAAACCAGCGACATTGCACACATAAAAAACTTCTCATTTGGTTTTTAATTGCATATTTATTAATTATTTGCAAACAAAATTATTATAATGAAAAAAATAAAAATAAGTCAGAAATTGCAACAACTCAAAGGAGGTGCGCAAACCAGCTTTAGAAAATTTTAAATTCTAAATATTATACCCAAATAATATGCTTATATTGGAATTTTCCGTAATTATATCAATAAATTTTGTGCAATTATTTTTTTAACTTACTAACGATGAATTTTAATTTCGTTCTCAATGGTTCGCCCGTATTTGTAAAATTTCGTTAATTTTGCTTTTAAGAAACAAATATAAAGTGTCCGATTTGGGTTTAGAGTGACTTATAAGTATGCATTGCAGATATCTTATGCAATATCTTATCACTTTCAAGAGACTTTTATTTAAAAGAAATAAACATATTTTCTTTCAAATTCTTTTTTCTTTGTTTTATCATAAAATTCTATAAATTCTGCCGGCATGTGTTGTTTTAGTTTTGCAATGTCTGCAGTTTTTTGTTTTAGTACTTAAAATGTTTTTTGCCTCTACAATGTGGAAGAGCTTATTTTACTTTAGTTGTGACCTTTTTTGAAAGTCTTTTAATGCACACAAAACTTTGACATTATTTAACAATAAACTAAATAAATAGTTGGCTCAATAAATTGGGCTACGAATTGCTCTCATCTCCGGCTTTAGTCACGAGTGACTATTTCTTGTCCCCAATCATCTCACAAACAAATTGCCTGTTTTGAAGACCTCGACAAATCTTATTTGATTAAGAAAAAGGTGCTTAAGTCTAATTTAACATTTTTTTAGGAGAGCACTTTTCAACTTTAAGAGCTTTTTTTTAAACTATTTCTATTTCATTAAAAGATTTTACTTTCTTGCAGGACTATTTTAAATGGAAGAGTATTTAAATATAAATTTGGAATATATTAGATTGAAAGTCAAGTTATAATACCAAAAGAAATCGCATATTGAAATAAAATAATTAAAAATTGATGTTGCTGTAACTTTCTAAAAAAAATCACATAAATAAACTGAAATTTCGCACAGATGAAGTTTTAAATTTTGAAATTTTAGCTTAAGTCGACTTAAGCACTTTTTCCTTTGCACCACATATTTTTTAAAGACATGAAAAAATTCAAGAGACTTTGGACAAATCTTAAAATACGTTTAAAAATAATAACCTGTATTTCATTCCTTATTGAACCGCCCTCGTATAATTCCTATACATATAATTTTTTATTTAAAGAAAATCAAATTTTTTTATTGTTTATAAATAATTTAGTTTATTACTTAATATTACGTTTTTATTTTTAAGAATTTTTATAATTTAAATGCCATCAAAAAGTCCCACTAATTAATTAAATTGACGATGGTTGCAATAAAATGATTTTTTATGTGAAAAATTTAATTTGTTTAAACTACTTCATATTTATAAACTTTGTGCAATCATTTGATGCTATCTATAGTTTCATTACAAAGCCTGTTGCGGGAATAAGTCTTTATGATTTCATAAACATATTTTGTTTTATCTATTTTATAAAAATATGCATTTCTGGAATAACAAACAGAAATGATGAAAACTTTATTCAATAGCTGCTCTTATTTAGTTTAAGGTCAACTTTTAGTGTCAACTTTGTGTCTCTTTATTATGCAAATTTGAAGCGGCTTCATTTTTAACGCTTTTCGAGAGATTGTATGCATTAAAATGTGACTTATTTTGATTAGGTTGACTTTTCCAAAATAAAAACAATAAATAAATAAAAATTAATAACAAATAAAATAGTCCAAGGCTTAATAGTAATATAAAAAAAAATTCATTGTGAGAGTCAATAGTTAAAAATCATGATAATGAAAGTATATAAAAAGAGCCCATTTCAGACCTTAAATGAACTTTCATTTCTGTAAAAAGTGAGCGAAAATTTGACTTCCCAAGATGCAGCCCATTGCATCCTATTAGATTAAAAAACGCCAAATTCATGCGCAATGGCACCTTTAGTTCCTCTGGTATTTAAATTTAAAGTGCTGTAGCTCTTCAAAGAATATCCTCCGCTTAAAAGTCCATAAGTTTATAGCACATTGATATTTTTGCTTTCCTTTCTAAGGAGTAGAATTTCCAAGTGTCTCAGGATAGCGCCAAAATTCATCTTTCAGAGTGTCAATTGTTTGTTTTCGTAAGCCTGATCTTTCAAAATGGCTCAGAAAAACTAGTTCAGCGACGTCAAATCACTAGAACCACACAGCCAATTGACATCGCAAAATCATGCCATAACATCCCGTTTGATGAAGGCTGACATAGCTGCGACACATCGCCTGCGACTCGGGTAGAAGTAAAAGTCGTACAAACGGGGAATTTGAAGCGCAATTTTAACTCTTCTCGTTCTCTCAGATTTGTGTTATACTATGAGCCCGTTTAGATGATGGGTGGCCTATCTGCGACACGTCGCCTGTGAGTCGCGCTTATAAGCGAGAAGGGAAAAGAAGCTTACAGGGTAGCAAAAGTCGCACGTACTGGGCACTGAAGCGACAATTTGAACCCTTCTCTCTCACCTATAGGGTCCGCCAGATAATTTTTTTTTTTTTTTTTTGAAAACAGGGCGCAAAACATCGAGTGTAGCTTCGGCTGTGTGGCACGTAGCACCGTCCTGTTTAAATCAAATGTTGCCAATATCCTCCTCTTCAATTTTTGTGAACAAAAATTCGTTCAACATGGCCCGATAACTATCGCCATTGACTGTAACGGCCACTCCTTGCTCATTGGCCCAATTATGCCTCTGGACCAAAATCCGCACCAAACAGTGACCCGTTTTGGGTGCGTCGGCTTTTCAATGTATGAGTGCGGGGTTTCTGTGCCCCAAATGCGACAATTTTGCTTGTTTACATACCCGCCAACATCAAAATGAGCTTCATCTGAAAGATGATTTTTTTTGGCAAAATCGGCATCTTCTGTAAGTCGATCGCAGACCCACTTAGCGAAGCGTATACACAACCATATTCGTTCAGCGAAAGGATAAAACTAATTATCTGTCAAATCAGACATGAGCTAAGTGTTACCATTCACGAAATAAGCATTAGTTGAAAAAAAAACGTCAGATGGCGGACCCTATATTTCTTTCTCTCGTATTTTTGTTATGCTATGTACGCGCAATGTTGCCAGTTGGAAAAATTTTTTATAACACGCATAAAATAAACAGAAAAATAAACAGTTATAATATAAAAATGATAACCAAATAAAGTAAGGAGAACAAAGGAATTATTGTATTTTGATAGTAAATTAAAAAAAAAATAAAAATATATGAACATATTAATTCCACATTTCCCAAACTAACAATTAGTTCCTTAATGGCAACACTGCTACGTATGAACGAATAAAAAGCATTGATCAAATTACTATCAAAAAGTCCCCTGACTATTGCGATAAAAAAGTCTTCATGTAAACGCGCGTGGATTTAAGAAGGGACTACAAAAGAGAACGTAAGCGTTGTCGCAGCTATCCTTCCTATAAACGGGATCTAACTGAATTGTTTGCCCCTCTGTATGAATAGGGACGCCGCCTTGCTGAAACTATAGGTCACTAATGTCAACATTAGCCAATTGCTGCCACAAAAATTACGAAATAAAAACAATCACAGAAATGCTTAAAAGGTACGACATTGACGGCCACCAAAATACACTTCAAAAATTTATTACTTACATATATGTATAATAAATTTTATAAATTTAGAACAAAATTACAATGATCAGAATCAATTAATTATTATTTGAAACAGAAGTCTAAAAAACCTACTGCTTACAGCTACTGCCGATGAACCCTTGGTATACGTTTGTGATTGATTACTACAAGCTTATCAAACATCATTTAAAATAAAAATTATAATGTTATTATGTGTTTGAGAACAAAAAAAGTTACGAATCAATTAATTTTATAGTTACCAAAACCACATAGAAACTGAAAGCTCTTTTTATGTCACTCACAACCTGCTGTTTGTAAATCGGACTGCACAGCATAAAAAGTAAAGAGGTGGATTCATTAAAATACACGCAAGGCGAATTCGTATTGATCAGGTGACTATTTTCGCTGCTTGTAATTTGCACATTCCTTGAGGACGTGATACGCTATCCTAGATAATCGTGCGATTTTTGAGAAAATACAACCCTGGAATGATGTAATCTATGAAAATTTTCAACAGCAGATCAGGGTTGTATTTTTTCGTAGATCGTAGGCCTTTAAGGCGGTGTCAGATACAACTTCAACGCTTTGCGTGACACAATAAAAACTTTGACAACACTCACTTTTTGTTTTACTGGTTTGTTTAATGCATAAAATACATCACAATTCTATTACTTCGATGCGCCTTGCCCGTTTTTTATGTAAATTTAGCACAAGTTTAATAAAATTTCTTATTTACATGCGAGTTTGGCCAAATATATAAAGATAATTATACCAATTGATTGTCAAAGCACGCAAAAAGTTGAGAATTGCCTAAAAGTACTTTATGTGACATGTTCCATATACGCATGTACATTTCATCTTAGATGTCAAAGCGAATCTTCAACGCAACGCGAAGCAATAGTTGTATCTGACATGGCCTTTAGATTCCAACACACATATTTCAGTAGTTTAAACTTTTCAAAGCGAATTGGCCGACTATAACTCATATGAATATGCTTTGAAAATGTACCAAGCAAAAATACTGCGTTTAAAAAAATTACATCTAGTTCTAATTGAAAGATAAGCGTAGAGCAGAAAAGAGGTTCTGGAGGCAGGGACAGAAGAGTAGAGATCTTAGCAGAAAATATTGTCTTAACTGTTTTTATATTATTTAACAAATATTTCTTTGCTATTTATCAAGCATAACTTTGAAACTATTTTTCTGATATATGTCTTTCTCAAACATATAATTTCAGGTTCGAAAGTTGTTTGGGAAAAGAAAAAACCATTAAATTTCCCATGCTACACTTTACACTTAATAAGCCAAAATTAACATTTGATATCGAACAACATTTTGATTTGAACTAGTCGGCTTTAAATTTCAAATCAAGCTAATATTACATAATCTCTATAAGATAAAACTTATTGAAATTTTTGGGCTAAAAAAAAACAAATTTGAATATATCTGGACTGCGCACAATTGGACTTAGCACTGGCCCCACTAGTTATAATACACGTTTGTTTTTTTTTTTTTTAAATAAGCAATCAAAATTAATTTTCTATTAGCCAATTTACATATGCTGGTATGTTGTAGTTAAGCAGACAATAAGTTAATTAAAGTTAAACTGTTAAGAGTCAGTATTAGACTCTAAAGTTAATTTTGTTGACAAGTTTGTTTTGCTTTCAATCAATAATTATTTAACTTGTGCATACATAAAATTTGAAATAGTAATTAATGAAATTAAAATAAATTAATTTTATCGCATTAACAAGAAAGACAAAATTTAATTGCTTAGCAAAGTGTGAAATTGTTAAGTTATTTTAAGATTTAAAAAAGTTTTCCTATTCCTATTTCTATAATTAATTTTTTATTTTTTTGTAAATAAATTAAAATTCCTAAAAGCTTTACTCAAAATAGTCATTAGAACGTTTGAGCGCAAAAAGCATGAAAAAAATTATTGATTGATAAAATAAATTTAACTAAGTAATTTATATGCAAAGCGCATGTGTCTTGCGAAGAAATTATTAATCAAGTAATGAAAAAAATTCTATATATTTTTATATACGAGTATGTATTTGTAAGCCTTCATTTGCGGCCATGCAACGCTACTTTTAAATCATACTTTGATAATATGTAACAGTTTGATGCTTTAAGAAAAAAATTATTAAAAAATATAAACTTACCTTAAATAAGTTAGAAATCCAAAATTCCTTTTTTAAATGTTTTTGTGGGTTAGTGTACGAGTATTTGTCAAAAAATTTCAAAACTTGCGATCTTTTCTTTTAGTTTAATAATAATTCCTTTTCTTGCTTTATTAATCTTATGTTCAAATTTAAGTTATAACAAAAAGCTTTATATACATAGATTTACTTTTTAGTTTTTGCTTTAATGCTTTTCGCAAAAAAAAAATGTTTCACTTTTAGTTTCAGTTGTTTGGTTTGAGTTCATTCAGCAATAAAATGAAAATAAAATAAAATGAAAACATAAAAAATTAACACACACTTTATTTATGTAATATTTGCTACTTGCTGTTTTAGTAATTTTGATTTTTTTTTTTTTTTTATTATTTTATTATTTTTATATATTTATTTCTTTTTTGTTTGTTTTAAAGCAAATGCAAGTTTTATTTCCTTGAAACGTTCTAAAAACAAAAGATTTAAGACACAAACTCGTGCATGTAACTCCTCTATTTTTTTTTTTTTTTTTGCTTTTTATTTTTAAATAAAACACTTACTTTTTTAATAAAAATTTTGCAAACTTGAGTATGATTTGCAATTTTTGTTAAATTAAGATATATTTGTTTTTGTTTCGTTTTTATTTTTATGTTTATTTTTTTCTTAATCTCTGCGCTTTGCTATTCCATGTGTTTCAGTGCGGCTACGAATTGGTACTAAATGTTGTATATTTTGCTGTTAAACAACTCAATGTACATATCTCTCTATCGTTAACGCTGGCTTCGCTGGCTGTTGCCGTTTTCAAAGCTTGGTTTTGTATTAAACGGCATTAACGCCAGCCAGTTCAGTTTATTAATGCCGATTTCTTAATGTTTGGTCTCGGTAATTTTTATTTGAAGTATATTTAAGTTACCTTATGTGTATGAAAGATTGTTTTTGTAAATCTTTTTTTTTTCTGTTTTTTAAATGATTTAAATGTGTGTGTGATTTATTTATACATACATACATATGTATGTATATTTTTTTAACGCTTGTCGTTTGTTGCTAAATTCGCACTTTACGCTCACATTCAAGTATGAACAAATAGTGTGCAATCCACCTTATGTTTTATAAACACACACATACACTCGCTCACTTAATTCAAGCTCTGATTTATAGAAAAAATCATATAGAAAATTTGTAGTCTACAACTTTTAAGTATAGAAAAGCATACCTCTTAATTGCCTGACTAAGTTCCTACTACTGCTATAATTTTTTTTTTAAATTTTGCCTACAAGGTAATCTTATAAAAACATTCAAAAAAAAACGCTAGTCTAAAGCACAAAACAGTTCGTTGGCTAAGCAAAATCTAGCGTAAATAATCGATTGAAAAGAAACGTTTTTAATACACCAAACTTTAAACTCAACTGACCAGACACCACAATCCATTGGTCTAACTAACATACCATCATAAGCTCTTTTGCTTCCACACAACAGAAAGCTGTTTACAAACTAGATGGCCTCCAAAAAAAAAAACTCAACATAACGTTCACAGAAAAAAAATATATATTCTTTAGTATCCCTTAATTTTCTTACATATTGAAAAGCTGCAAAATAAAATAACTGGAAAATTTCTTGTTTTTTATAAAATTGAAAAAAATTGTAATGTTATTTAATATTTTTAACACGTTTATTTATGCAAAAGCTATGAGACAACAAGAAAACAAAACTCTCTTATAATCTCATTGAAAGAAAAAAGCTTTTTCTTCACAAATTCACCACACTTTGCAATTTCAAACTCTTCAAACTTTTGCATACAACACAACTTTTCGTTTCAACCGCTTAAAATGTTGAACAAAAAGACCAGAAAACAAGAAGCGAAAAAATTTAAAATTAAAAATGCACTTTTGATTTCTTTGAGGCCATAATGAAAAAATTGAGAACCAGTAATTTTCTGTGCAAACTGTGTTAAATTGTATTTGTTGTCTTATGTTCGCTATTATGTAGTTTACTTGCAAAGTCATTCAATGCTTAAAATTTTTTGTTTGTTTTGGCTGTGTGCGCTTTAGAAATCGTGTACTATAAGCAGAAGAAAAAAAACGAAACCTTATTTTTAAATAAATGCTATAACTAGTTTTATTTAATGGTTTTGCGTTTTTAATGGCGGCATACATATGTATGTAAACATTCGTATTATTAGATCATATCCTTTAATACTAAATATTCTGCCAGCAACTAATAGTCAGACCCAGGCGTGCGTGGAGAGTTATTGCCAATAGTAAGAGAAATGTTAGAACCTGCTATTTTGAACAGTCGAAAGCTTATAATTATATTTTAAATCTAACATCTAACTAACGGATTTTTTTTATATTTGTTTGAGAAATGCGCATTTTTTTATGCCAGATTTAGTTAATTTTATTAGCTATTGAATTAATTAATAGACGTTTAATACGAGAGATGATTTAATAACTTTACTGTTCAGTAAATAATTAAATTTTTATTTAAATTTTGTCATCAAGTTTGGCCAAAAACTGAAAAGGTTATTGATTAAAAATATGAGTTCAGAATTTGAAAACTTAAGATGGTGGATCCAATATGTCTGCCATTGATTTTGACCGTCAATATTTCTGTGGCAATAAGGAAAAAGTGCTTAAGTCATATTTTACTGTTTTGCAGAAGAGCAGTTTTAAAGTCGAGTCAGGTCGATTTTCAGAAATTTACTTATTTTGCAGTTAAATTTGCAAATTATCTATTCACATGAATTTAATTTTAACTAATAAATTCAATTTGAAATAATCGGGTGATTTCAAATCACGTGATTTCAAAATAAACTATAGGGTCCGCCATCTGACGTTTTTTTTCAACTAGTGCTTATTTCGTGAATGGTAACACTTAGCTCATGTCTGATTTGACAGATAATTAGTTTTATCCTTCCGCTGAACGAATATGGTTGTGCATACGCTTCGCTAAGTGGGCCTGCGATCGACTTACAGAAGATGCCGATTTTGCCAAAAAAAAAAAATCATCTTTCAGATGAAGCTCATTTTGATGTTGGCGGGTATGTAAACAAGCAAAATTGTCGCATTTGGGGCACAGAAAACCCGCACGCATACATTGAAAAGCCTACGCACCCAAAACGAGTCACTGTTTGGTGCGGATTTTGGTCCAGAGGCATAATTGGGCCAATGAGCAAGGAGTGGCCGTTACAGTCAATGGCGATCTGATGAACGAATTTTTGTTCACAAAAATTGAAGAGGAGGATATTGGCAACATTTGGTTTCAACAGGACGGCGCTACGTGCCACACAACCGAAGCTACACTCGATGTTTTGCGCCCTGTTTTCAAAAAAAAAAGTTATCTGGCGGACCCTATACTAATAGCTGTCTTGATAGTGGCTTTTTATTGTATTTTAAGTTTTTGTCATTTATAATAGAGTATTTTCTTCCAACTTCCAGCGCTATAACTCGTGCAACTTACAAAAGCAGTGATTTAGCTTTCATTGATTTTTTGAAATCACCATGAGTTGATGTCGTGATTTGCAGAACAGGCCCGTATATTAAAATATAAGCTTAATTAAGCTTTTATTTCGTATGAGATTATAAGTCGAAAACGATAAGCATCAATTTATTGCGCTACAACATCCTGAAAAATGAAACAAAATAATAGAAATTTTTGTCAGAGGTACTTTTGAATATGGAGATTACGGAGGTGCCACCAACTCAAAATATGAATATCTCGACTTAAGCACTTTTTTCTTTTTGCCACAGATTTTATTACGCACACATAACACGTTAAAACCACGTTTATATTACGGCGGTTGATTAACAAGTTTTGTTAAAAATTAAATGTTTTTTTTCGCCTCTGCTCTTTAATTTATTACATGAAATTCTTTAGGAAAACAGTTTCAATAAATTAGAATAAAAAGCAAATCAGCGTATTTATACGAGGTGTGTTAAAAAAAAAGTGACAAGTAAAATTCTCCAAAATATTATGCTCTGGTGAAGTTCGATTGATAATTTTAGTTTTTTTCTTAAGAGGCAATTTTATAAATCGAGCCACCCAGTACATACACTTTGGTGGAATTAAGTTGTAGGGCTGAGGATAAAGAATGCTTTGTAAAGGCATAGAGGACATAAGCCAAAGGTATGTGAAATAACTTATTAGCGAGTTAGTCTCACGGGATTGCTGCCAAGAAACAGCTCTCCTGTCAACAATTTTCGTGACCACTTTGCATTTCCTTGCTATAGCCTACAAAATCTATATTTTCCATTATCAATATACTGTTGGTTGCTTGTAGGTGTGCTGAAATAAAACTCCGATTTAAATCACTCTTTAAAAGCGTCAAATCGCGATTGTCATCTGAGTATACTTCTAAATTGTTACTGACTACCTTCAGTTGAATTTTCTCGACTTTTATAAGTAAACTTATGTGTTGCTCTTTTTCTTTAAACGCCAAACTATTAAGAGTTTTTTGTTTTTGAGGTGTTATCAACACTTACCGGATTGTAACAAAAGAAACCCTAGAGTTTCAGCTAGACTTTTCATTGCAAAATGTTATCTGTTTAGGTTCATTGGATCCAAAGCCCTTACCGTAATGTGAAGAAAGATTAATCCTTGCCTTTTTATAATCATTAATAAATTTAATTTTTATCACTTCTGTAAATCACATTTAAATCAAAATATTGATTTGTTTAAATTAGGTTAGGTTAGGAAGGGTGGTGTTTTAACTCACGTCACTCACGTTAACCACCACAGAAAAATCCTTATTATCTGCATAAAGCCACTGAATTTCCATTATAAAGCCCTTGACATCCAGTTTGCAATTTGCAATATCACTAATGCTCTTTTAAAAACGTTTACTCAGCTATCTAAGCCCATGGCCTTGCAACCTCGGGCAATAACAGATAATATATTCAATGATTTGTGGTTGCAAGTTACAATTTCCCAAACAGTGGTCTTTGCTCTTACCGATCAGTGATCAGTGACCAGTAACCACTCAATGCACCTATCAAGACTTGCACCATTTTCTTATTCATATCGAGTAGCAGTCCAAACTGCTTCTTCTTCCTGAGTCAAGTTTTGCTCGCATAGTCCTCGAGACTGTACAATCCTCCTTACTTCTTCATGAAGGGTTGGCCCTGCCCACCGCCCAATTACTGTGTTCTCAGTAATTTAACCGATCTGCCAAACCGACCCTTTTATAGCCCGCTCGTCAGCAATTTTATTTCCCTCAACACGACTGTAGCCATAAACCCTACATAGCCTGACATATATTTGTTCATAAGCAAGTTGGGGGCTCTCCCACAGTGACTAACTAGTTTGATTTATTTGTTTTTTGAAAGAAAAAATTCTAGGCAATATACAGACAAAGATTAATCAAGGTATGGCCATCCAGCCGTTTTTTCTCCTCTAGATTTTCGAATTTGATTTTGTTTTTAACCAATAATCAAGAAATCCTCTTAATTATGTTGCGCTTTCTGACTGTCAGAACAACCAGTAATTGGTGGGAGTAACAGCCTTCATGAGCGATAGAGTACATGCCATTTATGCATTTATCCTTCACGACAGTTATAAGGGGAGATATTTTTTCAAACGATTCAATTTCAATTTCTATCGGTCGCAAGGGAAAAGTTATGCGTGGTTTTCAGAAGCTACATTTTCCAGCAGCTCATGGGAATGTAGGATGGCTTATAAATTCTTTGAGATCGCAGCGTTATAAATGGCTTCTGAGTGTACTGGACTTTTAATCCAACTTAACCCTATCTGACATAAAATAACTTAAGCATACGTTGACCTAAATTCATATAACCTAACTTATCAAATCCTAAGTCCCGGTCCAGACTTGCAGTTTTTGTTGCAGCAATACTTGCATATGTGTGAGGATGTTGAAATAGAACTATATACTTTTTGTATTCCCCTCTTGCTCTTTTGCACCGAAAAATAAAAATTTGCTGCATTAAAAATTTCAAGTCTGGACCGGGACTAAGTTAACTTAATCTAACATAAGATTACTTAACCTAAAGGTTCAATTAAACGAACCATACATATAAGCATACACAACAGCTGTTCGCACCAAACTTAGGGGCAACAATGTATTTGATTATACGTGCCTCGCCATAACGCCATAGCCATAACCGTAACCATAACCATAACAATAAGGTTTAATCAGACATGCCATCCCATAATGCCATGACCATAACCAAAACCAAGATCCAATTGGCGTTTATGGTTATGGTTGTGGTTGTGGTTGTGGCTATGGCGTTACATTGAGGCACCTTTAATCAAATATAGTGTTGGCCATTAGTTTGGCTCGAACGTATGAGATTCGAGCTTAGTGTAATTAAATATTATTAATCAATTAAGCAAAAAGTTGCTTGGAAAAAAATTTAATATTTTTTTAATTACGAAAATGATTGTATCAATTAACAAGTTAATTAAATTTATAAAAAAATAGACAGAAAACTAACTGCCTGTAAACTGTAAACAGAATTCGCAGCTGCGTATATTTTATAAATAGCTTTTTGCTGTTTTGTATATCTATAAAATTTTCTAAATAAAAACTATATTATATATATCAATACTGATGCTCTCAGTTCAAAATGAATTTACATTGATATGATTTATATATAGTAAATTGTATAATAATTTAAATTACAAATTAACAAAACTACGCCCAGCCTCTATTTAACATGCAAATCTCTTCCATAATCTACACAAATTGTAAATCAAAATTTTATATATTAGTTCAACAATAAATATTATCGGTCTAATTTATAAAAAATATTTAAGGTTTATTACAGGTTTATTTGACAAATTTCCCATAGAAAAATGTCAAATAAGAGCTTAATAAACCTGAAATATTTTTTATGAATAAGGCAGTATATATGTACGAGTATTTCAAAATATTTCTAAGATTTTATTTTTCTAATATTTCCGGTTACTTGAACTTTTTTTATTAAGTTTTTTTTTCATTAAAATTATTGACACTAATTAAACATATAAGTAACTAACAAGTACAACATAATTAAGATAATTTTAATGCTTTTAGTACTGGGAAAAGAATAGTTGGTTGGGATTAAAGTACAAAATTTTCGCAATTATTTTACAAATAAAACTTAGCGTTATGACTCTAAGTTGAGAGTTAAAGCCAAGTTTATCACACACATGCTTGATCTTTTTTTTTTATTGTAAACCTACAATTGGATAGAAACAAACAAATAGATAAAGGTGCAAAAATGACAAACATTCACTCAAAGTGAGTGAGTTAAGTGAATTGATGAAAATTATTGAGCGTAAAGGAGAAGGCTTATAAGCAGTTTAGATCCGAATTGTATAAAGCATTTCACAAGCGTGATATTTATGTAAATGGAAAACAGTTGTTCAATTCACAAGGTCAGTCGTATGGCTTATCGTGAAAAAAAACAATATACGAGTATAAGCAAATAATAAGCTTGTGAACAGACGATTTTCTTGTAGCCTTATTTTATCGCATTTTTGAATGTCAGAAATTGCAACTCAATTTAATTTCGATGCAGTCAATTTAACCAGGTATGGGAATTTTAATTTGATACAAAACAGTTATGAGTTCTTCATTGCTTATGGCGAATTAAAATAGTTGGAAAATCAAATTGAAATGAATTAAATATACGTGTATTTATTATTATGAAGAATTTAATTTCTAGTTTATTAATTTAACAAATAGTCCCAGACCTGGCCTCAATACAGTTTTTGAAAAACACATACCCCCATATTCATAATATTTAAAATGAGTTTGAAATGTATTTTATTTCAAAATTTTTCATAAAAAATTTTCTTAAGAGTCTCTGAACACAATGTTTGCGGTGCTGTGCGATTTCTCGTTGCGGGAGAGAAAAATAAACATAATAAAAAGGAAGTCATTGTTTGCTTACATTTTTATTTATTTATTTGTTTATAAATTTTTTTTAAATTTTCTACAAAATTTACTCTTTTTGTTAAATATTTTGTAATGGCAGCAAATAAAAAAATGTAAGCTATTAAAAAAATTGTGAATTTGGTAGAAGCCATGATGTTTTTTGTTTACAATAATGTTGTGAACATAGCCAATTATTCAAAAACTATGGCAACATCAGAAAGAGAAAGAGAGTCAAAAATTGACACAATAAAAAAGTCCGCAATAATAATAAAATTGATTTTAATTTTATGCCGTTCCGCACTGCGTTTTTTTTTACTTCAAAATCGTATGAAAAACCTTACCGCAATAAATTATTGTGTTCAGACTCTAAAATGGATTTCGAATACATTGTGAATTGAACAAGTAACTTAATTTAAAAAATAAAGTCAGCAATTGCTTAAATCGCATCACCCAAGTGATATTTATATGAAAACAAAATTTTAAAAATTAGGAATTCGCATCCATATGCATTTCGTTTCTGCTTAAGAAACTCATCAGCAGACCTCAACCAAAAAACTTTTAAATTTTTTTTTTTTTTGCCAAATAATTCGTTAGGTATTGTATACGATTAGCTAGTTTCGTAATATATTTTTAATGTATATTTAAGTAACTTATTCAATTTGGACATTGGACATTGTTCTTTCAAAACATCAATAGTACAAACAACAAACGTACGGGTACTCACACCTTGACGTAACTCAATGTTAAGAGAGCAAATAAGGAACTATAAGCTGCAATTAGTTTCTAATTACTCGTACATAAATCTTTAATTTACATTAATTTTTAACTGAAAAAAAAAATTAATTGATTCAACTAGTTGTGAAAATTCTTCACCTCTAATTATATTTAACGAGAATTTGTTATTCAGTATCTCTAATCAAATGTGCACTCAATAATTTTAGCGTTTCATTATTCAGAAATAATTATGTGCAGGAACACAGTGGCAACAGAATGCTACTCAATGGACATTGTTGCTTCGAAATAGGAGGAGGCTCTAAACTCAGTTTTCTTTTCTTTTTTTATACATAGTAAAATATTAATTTTTAAATTCTATTCTCCACTCAACCGAATTAAAAGTTATCAACATTTTTACAAGCTTTTGAAAAAAATTTAGGCGTTCGTCAGTCAACAATGTCACCAAAGCAAACAGTAAAGTTTAGCGCATGTTTCTTGGCCCTGAAAACATGAAAATTGATTCATAAATAAATAATGAAATATGTCAACAGCGGCCAAAGAAGAAATATGTATGTCTAGGCCTAAAAGTAGTTTGTTTTACAAAAAAAAAAACTTAATTAAGGCAAGAAAGATGGGAACGTGTCAAGTGTAAATTTATTTATGTTTATTTTTTAAATAATCAATAATAATAATTAGCACAATTAACTTTAGACAGCAGCTACTGGTGGACACCCTTGGAACGGTCACATTTACTTCCACGAAGGTAATTTAATTATCACATTAAATTTCCATGAAAAAACGTCCAAAGAAATAACTCCAAAAATAAAGAGGAAAATGCAATATCTCTTGATTTTGACCTAATCTTTCAAAACGGAGTACACCACTGTGTTCTACGGCCCAAACTTAAGTTAAGGGGTGTCTGGGGGGTTTTCTGTGTCATTTCGAAATTTTAAATTTTACTTACAGCGTAATCAGCCGTCAAATAAAGAAATAAAAAATCTTTGATTTTCGTTCACAGTTCATTTTTGACACAAACCCATAATCAAATCCATTTAAATTACTCACATCATTACTCACATGGGTTTGGTCTTAGGTTTGTGTCAAAAATGAATCTTCATCAATCATTGCCGACAACGCGAACGCGTAGTCGAAAAACATTACTACACGCATACAATTACGTGATGGATGAGTTTATTTGATCGTCAACAGGGTACTTAAGAAATTTGAACCTTTTCAACTACAAGTTTTGGCACTTTAAATTGTTTGGCACTTGCTTAATTTTTTTTTTGTGGACGGTTGTGATGAGTGTATTTAAGGAATTGAATTAAATTATTTTTAATTTACTCACGATATCAACAAACAAAAATTTTATTTTGTGTTATTTATTTATTTATTTAGTTTGAGTTCTGTCTTGGATGTTCATGAGATAAAATAAAATAAATATGATTATACATTTGGTCACAGCATTGCATCGTTTGCTCATTTATTGTAGGCGTTGACGCAACTTTGTCAGCTTTTCAATAGTTTACAGTTTTAGGCAGAGCTTAAAGGCCCAGTTAGCCGACTGTAATGCAATGTAACTGTAATGTAGGAAACAGATGATCGATATTTTTATATGAAAAGAAGGTTACGTTACATTACATCTCTGTAACCCTTTCCATTACTTTTCACATAACAATATCGATCAGCTGTTTCCTACCGTTGCAGTTACATTACATTACAGTCGCCTAACTGAGCCTTTAAACTAAATAAACGCATCCACTCAACATTTTACCATTTCCAACTGTAAACTTATCATATTTTGTCAAGTATTTCTATTTGGACAAATAGAGTATTTGTTTATTTATTGTAATTGTGGAGATGTTTCATGTTTAGACTCATAAAATGTATTTTGCAATCTATTTGACTATTTCTGTTAAGTTTTGACAAAAATCTGTGGTACAGCTCTTGGCTTAAAGGGATGTTTGGATTTTTATTTCAAACTTTGTTGTTGTTGTACACTTGCGTTTTTTTTTTGACATTTCTTTAATGTTATTCTCTTGTGTAAATTAACACAAAAATAACTGCTTACGAATATCGGTTAACCTGTTACAAAGTCTGACTAATTTTTAAATGACCCAGAAATGTGTATATATGTATATATATATGTATGTATGTGTGTATGTATGCACTACCTCGTTTTTTATATGAGTCATATTTATAGTGCTTTTTATTTCCACTATTGTGAGCAAATAATGCAGTTTTAGCTGTTTTCGCTTCATAATTTGATTTAGGCCTTTTAAATATATAAATTAATTATTGTATATTTAATCTGCTGTTGCAGTGCAAGTAATCCGCAAGTAGCGCTTATTGCAGTTTAATAACAGGCGATTAACTAAAAATTAGATTGATTTCAAGAACGCATTATTATTTTTTATATACAAGATCACAAATAGTTGTTGCACTGTATGCTTCGCCACCCTGACTGTTTGGATTATATCATTAAGTTATTAAATTTATGTTTGATTTTAACCAAAATTTTGTGTGTTTGCAAGCAAAACTCAAGCATACACACTCGTTCGTTCTCGTTGTTCACATTAGAGATGAGCTAACCCCGTGATTTTTTCATAACGTTGCTCCTACCCAGCAGAAACACATAACAAATCATGTGTTTAATCATGGGTTCAAGTGATGATGAACTAGTTCGATTCAGGTGTCATTGGAGATCATGTGTTTGTGCGGAAATTTACGCCCCATTTCTACAACCCAGACGGACGACTTGAGTATAACATTTATATGGAATGCACTCATATTTTTGAGTGATTTTCAAGCAAATTTTCTAGACGAGTCGTCTAAATGACTTGTAGAAACTGTACATTAAACACTTTGATCTCCATTAAAACAAATGAATTGAACCAAGCAAGTTCGCTGATGATGACATTTTTTTTTCAAGTAAATATAAAACCAACAAAAATAAAAAATATTGCCGCAGACGGGATACGAACCGCACCTTTCTGACATTTTAAGACATGCTCTCTGCTACTGAGTTATTATCTCTTTATTATTTGTCAGAGATAAGACTTGTTTTGTCAAAATGTGTCAGTTTGCTTGCCTTTTTCGGAAGAAGGGTGTGTCCTACCCCAGATCATCATAATAATGATGTTAAGAGGACTCTTCAATTCCTCTCTCTCCTGAATCAGTCATTATAATCCTTTTATTTGTATCAGCATCCAATTAAATTTTATTTAAGGTTGCAAGAAATATTATAAGATAAGAGTTTTGTGACTTATAAGATAAGAGTTTTGTGGTTGAAGTCTACTGACGATTTGTTAAAGCAACAATGAAATGCATATAGACTAGACTAGCAAATAAATTTCACTTAGAAATATTATATTACATCTTGCATCATCCTACATTGGAATTTTTTTTTTTAACTAATAAAGCAAAATTACCGTAAGCACTTTTTGTTTCAAAATTTCGCTTAGCGAAAACTTTTTTCACATCGAAATAAAATAAATCACACTTATTTAACAATCGGTCCCACACATCACAGTTTTTAAGAGAAAAATCATATTATTTTCTTTTTCAGTTACACAAATTAGTAAAACACTAAAACTTAATGAGGCTGAAAAAACAATGAATTGAAATGGGACAATCAATTTATGCAATCGGTGACACCTTGTTTCATAGCAACTCAATGACGAAAATATTTCACAGCGCAGCACATCTGCCAAATTAACATTCACACCCTTGTTTAATACTAAATATCAAAATAAACTTAAAGAGATAAAGACATATGTATATTTTATAATGGAAGCTATCCGTATTTGAATTCATAAATTGAAAGGAAGAAAAATGACAGCTACAGTCATATATACCGAATTTTATGTATATATGTATGTAAATTAGTCTGGGTCAGTTTGTTCGTGTGAGAAAAAAAAGCAAAATGCGTCTAGCAAACACGAAATTTACGCGAAATTCTAAACCTAGCTCCCGCTGAGAGGTATCAAATTTCAAGCTTTTCGATTTTGATTTTGTGATAATGGTGCACTCTGGCATAACTGCCATTAGTGCGACATCTTGGATCATTTTATGTTTTAGTTTGCAAGATACATATAGCGACTTCAAAATCCGAAAAAAATTTAAATTTGATGCCTCTCAACGGGAGCTAGGTTTTGATTTTAGACCCCTTTTTCTTAGGGTAATATTCTTAGAATTTCTAGATTTCGTTTTTGTTAGACGAATTAAACTAAATTGGAAATGTTTGTGAAAAACTTAACATTTCTCTGTTCTTATTTTTTTTTAATGTTACTACTAAACCTTTTGGTTAAATGGATTTTGGAAATGGAATTACCTGCCTCTTCCACTATGTCGAAAGAAAAGCCTTAAGAAAGAAAACTAGGCGATCGAATTTATATATGTACATTTTCATTGATGATTGATGAAAAAATCAAAAAATTTAGATTTTTGGCATACTTGATGTGCCATTTTGATGTGTTTATTGTGTTTGTTCGTCAAGCACGAACACATAGTCAACAAGATTTCAAGTTAAGCAGTTGTTAAAAATGGGAGAGAAAAAAATAAATATTATATCGTCAACACAGTCGTTAAGCAGCTCTCGCGTCATCGTAATTATTTCTTAAGTGCGGTCAGGCTTGTGTGTGTGTTGTTTGGACTTCGAGAGTTTTTCGTCTCGCTCGCACTGGTTGACTTATCTGACACGGATAACCGTAAAATCTTGCGGTTTTTTTGTGGAATTTCTTTAACAACCACGTTGCTACTTCCTATTTGAAGGAAAAGGTTGTGTACAGTCAGTCACCAAACTTTTTTTTTAAAATACTATTAATAAAATCTTGGGCATATGGTCTAGTTACTCAGCCCATATTTGTGCAACGATATTATGCAAATTTACTTTGTATAATATGTGTTAATAAATAGATACATAAATATCGTCAGCAGATAATTGGTTTGGAGCATATGCCAAAAAGTCGGAATGAAGAAAAACGACAAAGAAGGTTTACATGAAGTTATCTCAAAGTATAAGGGATAGAATTTTTTGTAAATTTTAGTGAACTTTCATGAATAAAGTTAGAAGTTAATATAACTTTATTGTAAAATGGAGCAAGAAGTTTTGTGCCGCATACACCAGTAAGTAACTGAAGTTTATTTAATATAGAGAATGATATTAAATGATTTCTGTTATACTCAAAAATGCATATTAAGGCATGTACCACCACCTTTACCGTTGTGTTTTACAAAATAAGGTCCATTTTCACTTATTACATTATTTAAAATGTTTCCGGTATTCGCAGGAAAGTCATTGAATTTTTCCCACTTTCCGGGAACACAAAATTCCCAGGAAATCCCAAACCCTGGTATATACATACATGCATATGTTTATACATATGCATGTATGTATGTATGTATGTATATGCTTAGCGTTTATGCTGCTGCAGAATGAATTAATTGTTGGAATATTTTTTACAAAAGTAGAGACTGAACTTGAAACTTATTTTCAATGCCTAAACTCTGATGAAATCGTACTCACCATACTCGCACGCTTTTAAAGAAAAAGAAAACAGAAGACAAAAGCACTTTTCATTAAGTTTAACTAGTATGTTTGTTGTTTTTGTTGGGTTTTTTTATTGCTACTCATATTAAAATAAAAAATATATTTAACACACAAAAAACACAACAACAACACTTAGGCACATTGTAATGAACTGTTTTTATTTCACCTTTTACCAGCATAGAGTTACCAACTAGTTATATAAATGCATACATATATTGGTACACCATATTTCAAAGTTTTTTTGCCCAATTCGCCCCTACGAAATTTTCAAGTACTTGTGTTTAAAAAAAGTGGAACTACACCCATTAAAATATATCATGTTCTTCTACTCCAGAAATTTATATGAAACTTTGAACAATTATCTAGCTCTTGTAATGGCAAGTTTTTTTCGTATGAGATTTCCCGAAAAAAGTTCCTAGGATAATGCACATTTTCCGGAAAAAAGATTCCGGGAAATTTATGCGGGAATTCCCGGAATTTTTTTATATTTTGCTATGGCGTACAAACTAAGCGCGCATTTCTTGATGAGTGCCGTTATTAATTTTATGAATGCGATGGGCGATGGTGCAATAATAAGATGGTGACAGTAGCAGGTTTTGTAAGTAATTCTGTGAATTAATGTTCGAAAAGAAAAGAAAGTTTCTAAACTAGTTATAAATGATAGCTTTTCTGTAAGGGCTATTACCAAAAGCATATTTATTTTTGAATCTCTAAAAATTAGGAGCCTTTATTTGCCAAAAGCGACGAATACGACGTTCAAAATTTAATTCTGACGCAATGCATATAAATAAAAACGAAAATGTATAAGGAAATAATAGAAAAATATGTCGCTCATTTACTCAAAAAACGTCATAACTTAAAATATGCAATTTTTGAGTTAGTACTGCACAACTAATCTTCATATCGTTTTTCATATTGTGTAAAAATTTCATACAAATATCTTGATCTGAAAAGCCAACATTTGCTTTCAGTTTTATCAATGAGAAATTGATTAATAAAATTAAAAACAGACTGTTAAGCGATTTTATTAATGCTTATTCTCCTATTTTCGAAGTAATATTTTGTAATATTTTTTTATATAATATAGTATGTCTTTTTGCGTTATATCAATGCACTTGGATTTTCATTTGCTTATAATATATCATCATCTGAAATGCAAAACCACGTAACTCACAAAATAAAATCAAAATCGCTTTTTAATAACATCGAAAATAAAAAAAAACTTCACTTCGTCACTTGAATATTTTTGCTTAGTTTTTCCTCTCTCCTATAAAATTTGAAAAAGTGTAGTTACGTTATTTTGCATTTCAGCTAACGATATGTATGTATGCATTATTATATAAAGAAGTGAAATTATAAAAGTTGTCGATTAACGTGTTTATAAAACGTTATTATTTAATAGATCTCATGAATTATTATGTGTTTCTTTTTTTTAATTTAAGTAAATAATATTTTTTATAGTTATATCGAGCCTTTTTTTTCGATTTTATCGTAAGCGAAATTTTATCGAAAATATACTTTTTTATTGAAATTAAAATTGTATGGGCCTATCCATAGTATAGAATTATCAAAATGCCAAAAGTGTGGATAACTATTAAGATACGGGGTGTAAAATTTTATCGTAAGCGACAATTTGCGTACAAAAACATATTTGAATATTTTAAAAAACCTTCTCCTGAAAAATTTAATGTTTGTCGCTTACGATTAAATCGCAAATAAGGCTCGATATAATGGGTGGAATTTCCCGGGAAATTGAAAAATCATTCCCGCTTTCTCGGAGAAAAGAAAAAGTCCGGGCAGAGAAAAATTCTAAATGGTCCCCATGGCAAGTAAATAGTGTTCTCCAGATAAGACAAAAATAACTTCACAGTTTTCTACACAACTTGGCATATTTATTTTACTAAGATACATACAGACATACTCGTATAATGACTTCCGAAAAGGTAATAAGGTGTTCTTCGAATTAAGGAAGCAGTGGTTGCATTTGGAAACATTTATTTATATTGAAGAACTAAAATGGACTCAATGCATACACGGTGAGATTTTAATAAAAACAATTTCCTTTGTTTAATAGAATATTTGAAAATATTTTAATCATTACTTTAGATTGGTAGTAGAACCATATGGCAACCTTACTTATCACAAAGCTTCTAAAAAAAAACAAATTGTTATTGCCTTTTTGTTTTTGTTTTCTTTTTTTTCATTTATTTTGTTTCAGAATTTCATTAAAGAAGTCAAGTGGTCAATAAAATAGCAGTTTCTTATTATTGACGTTTTTTTATGTTTATTTATTTATTGTATTGATTTTTGTTGTTGAGTTCATTTATATTTTTAAGGTGAATTTTTATGCAATCATTGTAATTATTGACTCTTGGAGGTTATTCTGTTTTTATATCGTTAATAGTTGCTGGCCCAGCGCAATTGGGGTTTTTACATACATATAAATATAAATATGTATACATATGTATTTTTGTATGTATTTCTTTACTTATGCAGACGTTTTGTTGCTTAATTTCATAGAGGATTTTTTGTGTTTGCTAAAATAATAAAATTCAATTAAATTAAATTGTTAATTGTTAAATATTTGCCCTTAAGTCATATGCATTTTTGCTTCAAAATATTAAATAAATTTAAATAAATAACTATGTACATATTTAGTAAATTTTAAAGTAATTTATAAGTATATGAAATACATATACATATGTACATACATATGTATGTCATGAAATCCATGTCACGCACTGTTACGGCGTGCGTATAATTATAGCTGATTTTTTAAGGAAGGTTTTTCTTGCGTAAGTACATTTAGGTTCTAACTATTCAATTTTGTACCCGTTTTTAAAATGTGTAAAGTTTTTATTTTCGTTGATATAAAGCGAAATGTTGCGTACGCACGCGCTACAAAAATTATACTCAGAAACTATGATGTCAGTTTATATTTTAGATTTCTGCGAATCCACCTGAGATAGAATTTTCTTATTTTTTTACAGATATAAGAAGCTATCTTAGATTATATAAATAGTTTTACAACTTTGACTAAATTATATACATATGTATATTATAGTTTTTTAACTTTTAACATCGTCACGCACATGTTAAGTCTGTCACGCACAATTACACGGTACGTTTGTGATATGTACTCATTCGTTTCGAACAAACTAATAAATAAAATGCAATCCAAATTGATTTTTTATCTTTATTTGTATCTTTTATTGGAAACGAAAAAAATTCAGTGCAATGAAAATAACACATTTTTGTAAGTTGATGATGTAGCCCTGCGGTTGACTTTTCTGTAAATTTCATGATGTACTTATGTATGTACCTATGTCTTGGAGAATGTGTGGTTGACCACAATAATAATAATAAATAATAATAATAATAAATAATTAACTTATAGTTAACTTTTCTTAAACTAACTAAAAGCTAATTGCAATGTCATCCAGAATAGATCCAAAATTAATTCTTACGGCCGGAGCACAATGAATCCGTCATACGTTAAACTTCGCCTTTTTCAACTGACAGCTAAGTTGAAATACATGGTTTGTTATGAGGTCTGTTACATTCACTACGTGTCCGTCAACGCAAAGTACAGAAATTTGTCAACTTTTAACTTTTTGCGTACATTGAGTAGTTTGACAGATATTAGTTGGTTTATTTTTTTGATATGCTCTGATTTAGGTATCTGTGTTTTGCGGCAACAAAAGCTGTTCAAATGCTTCCGTATATTAAGTACTCATTGTGCCAACCTTCTCCGCCGTTGTGTTAATGTCAGTTGAAAAAGGCAAAGTTTAACGTATGACGGATTCATTGTGCCCCGGCCTTTAAGTTGAGTAAGTAATCGAATTTGGTGAGAGCCAACAAATTTACTCTCAGCTACTATGAAACTCATTTCGATTTTATATTAACACTTTGTTGTTATAATTTTAGATGGTACCTTAGCTGGGTAGTAGCGCGTTGAATATACAACGTGTGTTGATACATAGTTCGAAAAACAGCAACATTTTTTTAAATTTCACGGACTACCAGGTGACTTATATAATGCAGAGTGAGACAATTGACTACCGCATAGGACATCGCAATGTTAAAATAGTTAGTTGTTTCCACTGGAAAGTAATCCGAGTGTCAGTTAGCACTAGTTGCGAAGACGTTAGTTTAAAATTGACTTGTTTAAAATTGAGTTTCAGACAGGGTAATTATGGGCACAAACATATGTACATATGTATGTAAATGTATGCAAAGACGTACATACATATGTACATACCAACACGTACATACATATATATTTACAAACGTGTGCCTGTAATTAATTTGTTCGAAAGATGTCTAATTTAACGGCCTGGCCCACGATGTCGACAAGAAAGTTTCTTTCGCTTACTTAAACAAAAACAAAATAAGAGAATTTGTTTTTGTTTTCAATGTAAGTAGGCGAAAGAAACTTTCTTGTCGACATCGTGGGCCAGGCCGTTACGGCCATATTCCATAATTTCAGCTTATAAAAAAATCAATTTTTATTTGCATAATACATAAGTATGGATGTACATCGTTACCTTAATATAAAAAGACCCTAACTCATTTTTTTTAAATCGAAATTTTTGCATTTTACGATACATTAGATGTTCTACCGAAATATACAAGAAACTCGATTTCAAAAAAAATAGTGAGATATGTAGGTATTTTCTATATTAAGGTAACGATATGTATTGAATTTACATATCGCTCATTTTCGAAAAAAACATCATAACTAAAAAATTCGACTTTTGAGTTCATAATACAGAATTAATCCTCATATCATTATTCACATTATTGTTTAAAAATTTCATCACAAAACATCTTGTGTACTTAAATCTTCATACGAAAAATAAAATTTTCTTTTCCCATTTAGTTGTGTATAAATTGAAAACTTTAAACTCGTTTTCTGTAAAATTAATTTTTTTTCTACTTATGACGTTATTCAAGTAAATGTGCAAATATTTTTTAAAAAAACTGAACTTTGCACAGTTTTCTAATGAAATTTTAGTACATAATTATGTAGTTTCAAAAACTTGTTAACAAACACATATGCATACATATGTATCTAACTCAAAGTTTTAATCGAAAGTGAAAAAGTTCTTCACATATCGTGAGGCTTCTATTCCAACGTTAATATACAAAAGGAAAGATACAAGTATTTATATCTTCCACCCTAAAAGTATGCTCCAAATGTGTTTTATTGTTAATTTACTTGCTTGTTTTTCATACGAAAATTGCACTTTTCTTTAGAAAGTGAAAATCATAGCTGTTAAGTAATGATTACATAATTGGATTTCTTCTTGATTGCGATTACAAAATATCTCAATATTATTACTTGTAAATTACTTGGAATTACAGCCAAATAATCAAAAGTAGTCAGGAAAGCTTTCTAACAATATTTTGAATTACTTCGCACCTCCCTCTGAAAAGATCCTTGCTATTATAGCTTTTTAGATTTATGATTATTATTCCCCCTGGTCCTATTCTACCAATATTTTAAATTTCTTCTTACCTTGCTCTCAAAAGAGTACGTACCAAATTTGAATACTCTGACTCCTATAGCTTTAGTCGTTTAGTCGTTTCGTAGAAGTTCCACTACAAACACTATGACACGAGAATTTTATATAGGGTGATTCTTTAAGAGCTTTCGGATTTAATTGAAAAAAAGAACATAAAATTTAGAGAAATGTATGTAATATTTATTTGAGTCGTTAGAACGATCTTATAATTCAATGTTTAAAGATGATTTCATGTAAATGTTGGCCGCGGCTACACCTTAAATGGTTCATACACTGGGTCCAATTTAAGCATACTCTCGCCAACATATCATCCGGTAGCTTACGATTTATTCTTCAATATTGTCTTCGAGTGCGTCAACCGTTGTGGGCTTGTCGCTATAGACATGAGCCTTAACATCTGTAGTCACACAGTAAAGGCGTTAAATCGCACGATCTAGGCGGCCGATTGACCAGCCCCAAACTTTAAATAAACTGTTCACCGAACTCGCCTCTCAATTGGGTCATTGTTACACGTGCTGTGTGACATGTGACATTGTTTTGCTAAAACTACATGTCAGTCAAGTCCATTTTAGGCAAAAAAAAAGTAACAGAGGTGCAATTGCTGCAAATGTCCAATAATATAATTTTGGTGCGGAATTTAGTCACAAGATTCCGAACAGCAGCCTCAGAAGGTCGCATAACTGACCATAAAATGGAAAAAGAGCACGATGCACTTCATTAACCGAGCATGTCAAAATTCATGTAGTAAAATTTAATAATCTGCAAGCGTTGTTCATGAGCCAAGCAACCGAGATATTAATGGTATATAATCACAGCCAAACACTAAAGTCAGTTCTTCTTAAAATATGCCTTAAATTTAAAATTTGTTATTATAGATTTCGCTACTGTAACATCAAACATACAAACGTTCAATGTTAGTATCAACTAGTATAAAAAACCAAGGCCTATTAAGCTATTAGGCTTGAAACTAATGTAATGCAAAATGGATGAAAAAAACACCCATTGTAAATAAAATCAAAACTTGAGGAGGATGCATGAATTCTTTAATTTGAAATCATTTCTTAAAATGGTGGAAAAATAAAAAAACTCACCAAACTGTTATTGTATCCATGTTTTTCTCAACTACTTTTCTTACCTACTTTTTAGTAAACTCTTACGACTTTAACGTTCCTCGTTACTTTTATTATTAATGCAGTCCACTTTGTTTGAATTTATAAGTACCAGTATGCATGGAGCTTAAACAAATTTTAGATTTCTTATCAATATCAACAATAGCAACATCAAATCATGGTCATTAAAATAACAGTAAAATTAAATATCATATTGAAGATTGGACTAATTACAGATAATTATCAAATTGTTGCTTAAAAATTGCAATTGAATTTATAGATCAGATTTTAATATAAAATGCACTGCGATCTTGAATTTCATGTTTCTGCAAGTCCTATCAACAATTTTTATAGGAAACAACACAACTCTCCGTGGAGAATGTTGTGTATCAGGTATCCTAAAAAACAAAATACTCGGAAATCACTCTTAACTATGGCTTCTTATTTTAAGTATAATTTCTATGTAAAATTGAGAACCTGTAAAACCAGCAAAAAAGTGTGAGGAGTTTGCAGGGCGCCTGATTGAAATGTCAAACTTATATCGTTACCTTAATATAAAAATCGATATTTTTGCTTATGTATGTAAATCAATGCTGCCAAGCGAGAGAAACACGAGAGAAATGTATTCGCGATATGTGTATTAATTTGTATAAAAAGCCGATTGATGTTCGGCATTCTGGTGCTACTTTGGGCAGCTATGTTCTAAAGGCTCAGTTAGCCGACTGTAATGTAATGTAACTGCAACAGTAGGAAACAGCTGATCGATATTGTTATGTGAAAAGTAATGGAAATGGTTAAAGAGATGTAATGTAACGTAACCTAATTTTCATATAAAAATATCGATCAGCTGTTTCCTACATTACAGTTACATTACATTACCGTCGGCTAACTGAGCCTTAAATCATTGATGCGCGTTTCTTTGCACCAGCGTTTAAAAACTTGTCATTTGTGTATTTTATTTTGCTTCTGCTTATACATCTGCTTCTGAAAATTCTAGAGCTGCGGTAGAAGTTAACACCATAAATGAAAAGCTATACAAAACGAAGAGCTTCAGCTGTCGACATGTTCGACAAGTTCTCTGTTTGTCTGACTGCTGCTTTAAATAAATTCGGAAGTTATCGTAGTAGAGATGTTGTGTGTTTTTTTTCTTTGTTGTTGTTGGTTGTTTTTATTATATTTGTACATACAGGAAAAACACTCATACACACACAAAACACAATTCCAACACATATACACAAACATTTCTGCTTCGTTAACTTCGTATTTATTTAAATCAGCAGTGAGTCAAACCGAAAACTGTATGAACATGTCGACAGCTGGAGCTCTTTATTGTGTATATCTATTCGTTTATTGTGTTAACTTCGACTATGACTCTTTGAATTACAGTAGCAGAAGTATGAGCAACAGGTTGTGATTGGGCAGTCAAAAAATTAAAAGTCGAAGAAAAAGCTCAATTTTACGACTTTTGCTATTTCGACTGCAGTTCTTTTAACACTGCTTTGCACAATTGTGCTGAGATCATTCACACATATTCTTACTAGGGATGCCAATCCCTGGATTTAAATTTTTTAATTCCGAGATTTTCGGGATTCAGTCAATCCCGAAATTGTTTACTAAGTTTTGTTTGTTTTTTTTAAATAAATTCATCATGACCTTCCCCAACATAATATTGATATTTTGCAATTGAAATTTATTTGCCGGTGGTTAAGCATTGTCTATATACTCGTATGTATTTCATTGATACTTTGCGAAATCATTAGTAGACTTCAGCCACATATTTTGAACAGTCTCAAACTTCTTATCTTATGCACAGACTTTCAAAAACTATTTGAGAATTCACAAATTATAATATATTTTTGAAAATCACAAAAGAAAAATAAGCGTAGTAAGCTAGAAACTTTAACAAAACCCAGCAAATAATTTATATTCGATATGAATCTGGGTTTTGTTAAAGTATCTAAGCCTGTGAATTTGTGAATTTTCAAATAGCTTTTGCCTATGTAATATGAAATAATTATAAAGCTTTTGTTTGTGAACCTCTTTTTAGTAAATACCTAAAAAACCCAGAGTCCCGAATAATTCCTGAATGTCAAAAAATTTCGGGATCCCGAAAACACACGTGTTGCCTTTCAAATTTATGATATGCGAAAAATATTTTATTATAAATAACGCATTTGGTAACATACATTGCCTTTTATATTATCAGAGAAAAAAGGAATATGTCATTAAAAGACATTATGACGCTTTTCATAGCGATATTCATAAGTTTAATTTTAAACAAAAATAAAAACATTTCTTTGCTATCAGTGGACCATACAAAAGAAAAGTTTGAAAAAGTTTTTTTCAATTGACTCTTTACTTAGAAAATGTTTTATTTTCAATTAATATTTAACTGTATGGCTTTGTGTTTGGTGGGTAGCTCGCAACCTCAATACATTGGCATTACACCAATACATTCACAGCGCCTACCACTGATCTGAAGGCAAATGGCAGAAGCTTTCCTAGATCGTTTCTTGCGCTCATGAGCAAAAAAAAATATTATTTTACTATTTAGCTGGATCCAGCTAAAACCCTAAATAATCAATTTCAACGTATTTTCAATAAAAAATTCTCCTCTTAATTTTTATTTTTTTTTTCACAACATGAATGCACAATATTGTGGTTTTCATGAAAGCGTACTTATGTCCAAAAATCTATTTTTTTTTCAGTAAAGAAAACGAAAGTTCTTTTTGAAGCTTATTTAAAAAAAATGAAGGAAGTTGCGTTAATGTTTTAAACAAAAATGATGTACATACGTCCAATATTTTTTTTTAATTTTCTTAGAGCTCTTTCAAAAGCGTTTAAAATATAACAATTTGACAGCATAAACTGGAAATGAAAAATATAAAACATAGCTTGTTGTTCATGAAAACCACAGAATATTTCAATTGGACCCCTTCCCCAAAGTTTTAAGTAGAAAAAAAGATAAGATATTAGAAAAATTTATAATATTTATTAATAATTGTATTTATTTGAACTATTATTTATATTTTTATCTTGTAGTTAATTTTATAAGTTGATGCTACAAAAATAAAAGTTGAGACTGAATATTTTTTTTTTACTTTATCACACCAGGAAGTTCCAAAAATGGGGGCCAATCCCCCAGTCTCACTGAAAACTTAATCAAAGAAGAAATTCAACTTGTGAAGTAAATCGTAAATATTTATGAAAGCGTTTTGTAGTCTTGTTAATAATACGTTTATGACGTTAAGATTACGAGGGACGCCTTTTAAGTCATGCAATATTTGTTACATTTTTATAATGACTTCTACAGTCCATCAACTTAAGGAAAATAAATTCGGTAAAGTGCGACTTTGACTCGCACTCGAGGGATTCGGAAGGGCGCTTATTTTTTAGCGTTTTTTTATGTTTTAGGCTATTTTTCTCGGTTTATGGCGTTTTTTTTAGTATTGACGCATTTTTAGTTTTGGGGTTTTTTCGTTTTGGCGAATTTTTATTTTTTTGACGCAAAAATTTTGGGTGACTTTTTAGCATTTAAGCGATTTATTTTATTTTTGGTGATATTTTTCATTTTAGCGATTTTTCGTTTCGGCATTTTTTTTAATTCTAGGATTTTTTTGGTTTTAGCGTTTTTGAAAATTGAGTTTAATTGTTACGGTTTCATAGATACAGCAACTGATAAAATATCCTTTAATTTTAATTTTTTAAATTTCAGTGTTAATTGGTGAAGTCTGCATAAAAATACACTATCTTTGGAAATTCAGGATTTATTTATGAAAAAAGACATAAGCTTTTGAGGAATGTATGAAATCTTTATTTGAGTCGATAGAACGATCTATATAATTCAATACTTAAAGATGATCTTGTAAATGTTAACCGCGGCTACCCCTGAAATGGTTCACATGCTGGGTCCAATTTTTGCATACTTTCGCCAACATATCGGCCGGTATCTCACGAATAAATTCTTCAATACTGTCTTTCAGTGAGTCAACCGTTGTGGCCCATGAACCTTAACATAGCCCCACAGTAAATAGTCTAAAGGCGTTAAATCACATGATCTAGGCGGCCAATTGACCGGCCCCGAACGTGAAATAAACTGTTCACCGAACTCATCTCTCAATTGAGCCATTGTTTCGCGTGGTGTGTGGCATGTGGCACTGTCTTGCTGAAACAACATGTCAGCCAAGTGCAGCTCTTCCATTTTGGGCAAAAAAAAAATTAACACAGGCCCAATTGATGCGAATGGCGACGAATAACTCAGGGACATCAACAACACTGGCGGATACAGCTACGATATTTTTCTCTGTCCGCACTCTACATATGCATGTTGGTGGTTTAATGTTCAGTAATGTAATTTTGGTGCGAAATTTAGTCACAAGATTTCGAATAGCCGCCTCAAAGGGTGACCAAACTGACCATAAAATGGAAGAAGTGCACGATGCACTTTCTTAAGCGAGCATAAATTTTGATAATAAAAATTAATAATCTGCAAGCGTTGTTCATTTGTAAGTTGATTCATGGTTAAATTAAGGAGCAAACTGAATATGTTTAACAGTAAAATGATACACGGAAACAGCTGAGTTGCCCAAAACAGTGGTGTCAAAAACAAAGTTTGCTAAAAAATCACCCTTTATAAAAAAAATTTAAGCCGATATCAATTTTCCATTTGAATAAATTTCAGCAAATGTTGCTTAATGGAAAACATTTCCAAAAGTTAAACAGCACATCCAAATGTTAACAACTTTTGAAACTAGCCGCGTATAAAAAATTACGGAGAAAATAAACTTGATGCTAACGGTAGGCATTGTCAACGCCACTTGCTCTTAATTAATTAAGGAAAATATTACACATGCATCCTTACATACTTACTATGTACGTAAGTATGTACATTTAACAAATATGACAAAAAATATCGAACACAAATGTACATCCTACATATTTACTGACTTACAGTAGATATCGTCATCGAAAATGCGAATCGCTCTATCCAACAAAAAAAATTTTAAATTTATTAATTCTAGACCAAATACAGCTGCCAAGAATTCAAACTCTCCCGGCAGTAAAAAAAGAGAAGTGAGATATCTTGGGACACCCGGTTAGAGCTATGCTGCTTAGCTTTATATAGCTAACAAATTTCATGTGTTAAATAACAATGCAATAAAATTATATTATATAATGATGTCAAGTTCGCCACAAGTATGTATTTCAAATCGTTTTCATTTATTTCCCCTTATTTTCTTTTCCAGCTGCGTACGCTGAAATTAATGTATTATTTGTGCTTGTGTACAAAAACAATACAAAAATAAATTGAGCAATCGTTTTTATTGTTTTTATTTTGTTTTTGTTTCACTCAGTTCCAAGAACGAAACAAAACAAAATCAAACATTTTGTTTCGTTTATTTTCGCACTTTACTTTTAAGTACAAAGAAATCAAAACAAAAATAAATTTATAACTGTAATAGTGTCGATTATTTTTCGTGTGGTGACATAAAGAGCATAGCTCCAATAATGATTTTGATAACGGTACAAAAATGTATTCCCCATTTAAAGTTTTTCTAACGGTATGGATATTAATACTAGTGTGTAGATATGTATACATGTATGTACATATGTATGTAAATAAATATGAATATACTTAGTATGTATTTATGTATGTATAGATATCACTCATTTACTCAAAGAAAGTCATAACTCAAAAAATTAAATTTTGGAGTTCATGATGCAGAATAAATTCTCATGTCGTTCTTCATATTATATAAAAATTTCATACAAATATCTTGCTTACTCAATGCTTGCGAGCAAAATCAAATTTTATTTTTCCATTTATTTGAGTGTAAATTGAAAACTTTAAACTCATTTTTTTGGCAAACCACTTTTTTCGAGTTATGACGTTGTTTGAGTAAGTGAGCAATATGTGCATATGCACATACTTGTGTACATGTATAGAAAGCAAAACTAAAATATATTAATCAATCAAAAGTTCAATAAACTTACATTGTCTCACAATCGGACCAACTAAAATGGCGTTTAATTTTTTCAATGTCCAGTGAAGTGTGCTGCTGCTTGCCCGAAGACTGCAAAGATGACGGCAACGTTAAAGAAACTTTCTTGGGGGCCATTATTCTGTTTTAGTTTTTTTTAGGTACTTATGGATAAAAATTTTTAATTTTTTTTTTAATAAACTTAATTTTTGTTAAACACTTTCATCACAATAACAATAAACGGTAGTAAAACAAAAGCCACTATTGCTTCTTCTTTTCTTTTTTTTTTAATCAAACATAAAACACATTCTTAAATTATGAAATACAATATCCACAAAACTTCTTTTTAGGAGATGTTTTTCTACAGGAAAACAAAAATACTCCAAAGAAGAAATAAATACTTTGTCCCTTTTATTTATTTAATAATTTTATTAGCTTTTCTTTCTTTTTTAATGCGAAACCAACGAAAGAAAGTAAGACAACGTGAAATGAATGAAATTGAAAATGAAACTGAAAGTGGTGGACAACATTGATGATGATCAAAAGCTAGAGAAATGTAGCCAACACAAACTATGTAAATGCAATGCAACAACAGCAACAACAACTACAACAAAAAAGTGAAATGTGCAACAACAATGTAAACACAAGAAAGAGTCTACTTGTTGCTCAAATGTTTTTTTTTTGCCAGCACACACACACATGCAAATTGTTAAACACTTCCACGCCAACATAACCCCACAAACAATTTCTATTAAACTGGTGGTTATTTTTTCGTAGCTTAAAATCATATGATAACATACACTAGTAGGCATATTTATTTTGTCCTGTGTTAACATAACAACGGAAGAGATTGACACAATGAGTACTTTATTAACGGAAACATTTTAGCAATTTCAATTAGTTTGTTATCTATTTTATTTATTGAATATAAGCATTTTGCTGCCACAAAACGCAAAACCCTAAATCAAAATAAAGCAAAAACACCAAATGACAGCTGTCAAACTCCTCAACGTACGTTAAAGGCCGTGTCATAAATATGTCACTAGCTCGTGGCATATTTACATGCAAGTTTGGCCAAACAAATTAAGAAAATTATACCAACTGATTGTCAAAGCACGCAAAAAGTTGGGGGTTGCCTAACTTTTCGCTTCGCTTTGCGTTAAAAGTACTTTATGCGACATGTTTCACATAAGCATGTACATACATTTCATCTTAGATGTCAAAGCGAATCTTCAACGCAACGCGAGGCAAAAGTTTTATCTGACATGGCCTTAAAAGTTGCCCAACTTTAGTAGTACTTTGCGTTGACGGAGAGGTACGGAATGTGACAAAGTCAATAAGAAAACATGTATTTTAACCTGTCAGTGGAAAAAGGCGACGTATAACGTACGACAGACTCTGTTTGCCTCAAGGCCCACGTACATACAATCCGCCATACGTTAAATCTTTGCCTTTTTCAAATGACATTAACGCAACAACGGAGAAGGTTGGCACAATGAGTACTTTATTGACCATTTTATTTATTAAACTCAACTCTTTTGATTTATTTCGTTTATTTCCATTGTTTTATTTTATTTTTGCTACTGCATAACACAAGATAATAAATCAAAACATACCAAAAAACCAACCAATATCTGTCAATTTACTCAACATATGCAAAAAGTTAAAAGTTGCCCCAATCTTTGTACTTTGCGTTGACGGACACGCACTGAACGCAACAGAACTGATAAGAAACCATGTATTTCAACTTAGCTGTCAGTTCAAAAAGACGTAGTTTAACATTTGACGAATTCTATGTGCCCCGCCCTTCAACCTTAAGTATTTTGACATTTGCTTATTTTATTGTAGGCGAACTATGCTCCAGTGGGAGTTAAAGAAATAAATATATACATATATTATTTTATTATATTTAATTTAAGTTTTTTATTTCTTTATCATTCTTCATCAACAATTTTTGCTTATATATAGTTGTTTATGTTTTATTATATATGTTTACTTTTTGTGGTAAGACAGTCGCGTCATTGTATTTGAAAATATTGTGCTACTTATTGCATAATAGAAGGCAAAATGGAAGTAATAGTACGAATAGTATACTCGTATGATGTATAGACCGCTTTAGATAATTTAGGGCATTCAATTCAAATCTGCACTTAGTATTTTTAATTCATTTAATTAATTATCAATATACATCTGCATTTTCTGTAGTGCTGCTTTTAAGCCAACTTACTAAACACAATTCGCTTTACCTTGTACTAACTGTACGTATACCAGTTTATAAATATTTTTTTAATGCATATGATGCACATGCGGTTTGATTTTACGGTATAACTGCACATACAAATTACGTCAGTCCAACGATACTCTCTTTCTCCGTCAAAGAAAGTAAAAAATGCATAAGAAAGTGGCAACAAAACTCATATTTTGAAGATTAAAATATGCATATTAACGATTAGTTCAAATATTTCAGGGCTGGATACTTCGATGCATACTTTAGGTTTAGCTACAGTTATAATATTTTCACAACTTTATTCTTATTAAAGCTTTAATTCATTGAATTAATAGAAAAATTTATTTATTAGAAAAATTTAAAACCATACAATTTTTTAGCCGGCTTGAAATTTATAGAGAATGGAAGCGAGACGGAAAATGTTTGACAGATGGCTGAGAAGAAATACAACGTTCAGCGAACTTCGGTTGAAATGTACAGTATTGAAAAATGGTATCCCCCTAACTTCAACACCTTCTGAAGTGATGAGAGAAGCATATGTGGGGAGGAGAAAAGTATTAAAATAGTAAGAAAGGGAAGGAGAAATAGTGCGAAGTAGTTTCTGATTCATTAAATATGTAATTAGCGATGGGAACAACAATTTTATCTAGGTAGATCTACTTTCCGGAATGACTCGAGTCCCACTCGGCCAGAGATTGCCAACCCAGCTAAAGCTGTATCAAACGAGAAAAAAAACTGCTACTCTTCATGAAATTTACATTCGAAGTACCTGAGGGTATACTCTGTAATTCAAAATTAAAGGAAATGTTTTCGAATTTTTATGTTATTAATCTTTAATCTATTATCTTTCATTTCAAAATACAGAGTAGACACCCTATTGTTCAGAAAACGAATACGTTGGTGCTCCAGAGTAGGAAAGACGAACAGAAGATCTGTTACCGTCTGATCTACCCCTTCATCGAAACAACTATGATAATAACAATTATAGGACATACCCAGCCTTTTAGCAAGGGTACCAAAACCATACGAGTCCCAGGTACGAGGTCCCTCATTCATATTTGTGGTTGTACCGATGCGGAAGCATGGTTTTATCGCTGCGCTGTCAGAAATTGAACGGCTGTCAGAAATTAATCCGTAAAATATGCTAAATTTCTTTTAGGAATAAAGTGCTTATATTTGAGCTAGACGTAAACGTAAAATTCTTACACTCAGAGAAACAATGGCATTATACGTGCTCAAACTGATCACATTTGTGTATCAACAACGTTTGCTTTCAAATTATACACAGCGTTATCAATTTGACAACGAAGTATTGACATCGATTATGTACAAGTTGACAATCAGCGTTATTAATAACAAAAAGTTAACAACGTACCGTTATCACGTCAGTGTACAAGTTGACAACCAACGTTTGCTTATAACCAAAAGATGAAAAGGTAGGTTGACCACACGCATTGTTGATTTTGCAACGTCTTTTTCCCTCAGTGTATGCACGTGTACTTTTATCTTCTCCGCCAGAATCAGTCGTTACAATCTTGTCATTTGGAAAAAGGTTTTAATCAGCGTTATATGTGTGCATTTATCTATTTGTATTCACCGGACTAAAATATTTGAGATTAAAATAATTGAATCGGGTTTAATGTTTAGAAAATTGCACAGTTTCGTCTAGAAGACACTATGACGCGGCGTCTAAGACTAACAATCTTCCACTTGTTCAGTGTTCAGAGAAATAAAATACATTTAAAGAAGAAAACGAAAACCGGTGCAGAAAGAAAGAAAATTAAAAACAATATTGGGGAAATGCAAAAACAATGTTTAATAAAACATTAATTAGCAAATCAAGCAGGACAACAAAGGTGTGTAAACGTTTCTGAAAACACTTTTTCGGATCACTTTGGAACTAAGACTCAAAGCAGAAACCATAACTTTTTTGCAATTTTAGTTAGTTAAGGCCGGACGAACTGCACGTTCTTTTTGTATTTGTGTACAGGTTGTAGCAATAAGTTGGCATATTTTTCAATTCGACTGTAAAAATCTTATGTTATTGTCTCTACTATTTGATATGAAAGAAAATAGTTTTTGGTATCTACTGAGAATTTTAAAATTTTTTAGTCAGAATGGAAACGCAAGTTCTAATTAAATACGAAATTGTGTTTTTGAGTGCATAATTAAATAATAATTAAATGTAATTAAGTATTATTTAAGTTTTATGAGTGCACCATATGTTTTTATGCGTGTGTGTGTTTATTGAAAACATAAATATGAACATAATGTGGCCGTATTGAACTACTACTAGAAAGAATTTCGTTTAGTTTTCATAAATATATAACATATATAATTCATAGTTTCATATCATGGAATAACTAAGTATTTTTATGAAATTTTAATTTTCTACATGTTGACGACACAACTTCTGTTTTCTTGAAACAGCTGTTGTTTGGAAAGCTTTTCATAATATTTGGAAATTTTTTAGTGCTGCCGTACTTTCAACGTAATTTAATAAGAACTTTAATTAACCACAACTTAATTTTAAATAAAAATAAGCTAATAAAGTACTTAATTATTAAGTTAAAAACTAGGGGTTAGACCACTTACATAATTAAGGGCACATATATGTACATACATATGTACATATGTATTTATAATGGTCTTCTGTAGTTATGCAGCTAGAGTGTCAAAGTCAAAACAGTTCTCCTGCACAGGCAGCAATCCGGGATCTTGGATATATTTATGCCGTAAGGAGCATCGATAAAGAACTGGAAAATAAATATAAAATCAAAAATGCCTTTTACCCTTATTCCAGTTGTCAACATCGACGTGACATCAATACAATATCAAACAATAGGGGCTTTGACTATCCGGTCTCAAGAACAATTTTATGCTATTGACAGTCTATTTCTGTTACCTAGAAAATAGCATGAGTCTGTCAACAGCAGTCAGTTGCTTTCGACAAACGGGTAGTCAAGTCCAAATTCTTTCGAATTTTTTTGACGTAACGTCGATGTTGACAACTGGAATAAGGGTGATTGTCATGGAAAATGCAAATCGCTTTATCTGACAAAACGTGCGAAATATGTAGTCCATTTTACTAATTCCACAAATCTTAAAGATGTCACTCTTTACAGCGATTCTGAAGGCGAACTTGATTAAATTGGCAATAATCTAAATCTTTGATATATTTGAGGTCAATCAATTTATTAAATAGAAAAAAATTTGGTTTTAAGATCTAAATACCACTCGGCAATATTAATATTGAACACTGGTCAAATTAATCATTCGTATGATAAACATTATATATCAAAATCTTAAATTGTTTCCTTTTGCTGAAAAATTCACAAAATTTGGGTAAAATCATCTGCATTTTCTGTAACGATTTATATATTATAGAATACGGATGGAAAATGTAAAGTTTATTATCACTTTATGTTTTCCACCAGTTAAGTTAAAACCATAACAAAAAAATAGTGTCGTCCTTAAAAGAGTTTTTTTTTTGTTGTTTTGTTTTAATACCTTGAAGCAACTGACTGTTTATATTAACTAACAACTGCAACAAGTGAGAGTACAATGTTATTAAACAGCATATTACTCTGGTATGCAATCCAACCATGACAACTGTGACGTGTTAGCAATAACTACATACACATTATATGTACACACATACATATGTATATTGCAATGCTTTTACCGGCTGCTAGATGCTTCGCATAAATTCCCACCTTAACAGCTGATTTCGACCATTGCCTTTAGCACTATAGTAATGTAACTAAACAACTTTGTTATTTATACTCGTACACACACACTTGATGCATACATAATAGCTTACTTGCAACATTGCCAATTCAGCGACTTTCGGGCTAGACTTAGCGCTTTGTAACGAATTTTCTTAGGGCTAATAAATCAGTCAAAGTGTAAACGCTGGTTTAGTTAAACTAACCCCAAATTTATATGTAGTTTAAACTCAACAGGAGTAAAGGTGGAAGTACATAACACGCGTTCAATGCGCTAATGCGATACAAACTTCTGTCAAAAAAGTTTAAATAGTGTGTTTTCATAAGGCAAATAACATAAAGAAGTTTGCGACGCGCGTACCTGTCAAAGCGTTGAACATTCTTCAACTTTCACGCGTTGTATACAAAATGACAGCTAGTGTTGCCAGATTCACATGCTAACATACAAAAAAATGTTTAGAAATTAATTTTTTTATTAAACAATGGATAAAAAATGCATTAAATATATAAAGAAAAATAAAACGTAAATGCAAGACAACAAAATAAACGGCAAAGGTCTGAAATTTTACAACTAAAAAAGCGTCAAAAGCGTAGTATGTAACTTTCCATTTTTATAGCGTTAAACGCTTAACAAGGAAGAAAAGCGTTACCGCGTAACGCGTGGTACGTACCTCCACCTTAAATCAGTGAACCATACGTTATGTGTAGTTTAAAAAATAATATTGTTGCAGCACTAGAATAAATGTAAAAAACAGCTATTTTGCAGCAGGCTATCAATTCTTTGCACAATCAAAAATACAAAAAAATACAAAAAATTTTAATTAAAGGTCACCAAATTTTACTGAGAAAGGAATTATATTTATGCTTGGCGAAGTAGAATAGTATAAAAGAATAATAGAGCGTAAGAAAACAGGTCGAACAAGATCTGAAGAAAAAGTAGAGACATGGAAAAAAGTTGAGTGCTCTTTTAATGCAAAACATATGGTCTGTAAGTAACAAAACCATATGGCTTGTATTGGTGGTTTAAACGACCAATTTTATGCTCTTACGGATGGTTTAAATACTGTATTGATTTATAGGTTTGCTAGTTTAAACACATTTTAAACCAAAAATAGAGATTAACTTGAACTGATTTATTGGCTCTTAGAAACGTGCTCAATTGGAGCTTTTTGTTCGGACTGCCGCGAAATTTCATAACCTTGCACTATAGATAAGTTGTGCCGTTTTTTAGGCAAAAAGTAATTTTTCACACTGACAATAACAACATTTTTGGTATTGCCAATCAATAGAGAAAAAAAATTTTGTGTCTGAAACTTCATAGCTTCGTAATTTTTAGACGGATTTAGAAATAAAATCTCTAAAAGGGTCCATTTGGTCCCATTGTCAAAAGCAAAGTAGGCGGGAACACGTAGTTTAAATTTTTTTACTTTGATTTTATGTATTTTTACTTATGGGATCGCTACAAGTCTAAGCACACACCTTGATCTTTCGTAATTACGCAATTTGTAATTTAAAAAAGTGGGCGGCATCATGCCCATTACAATCTTATATTATATTTGACGTGCTTCCGCTTAACCGATTCTTACGAAACTTGGCACACACTTTGGTTTTTTTTTAAATTACACATTTTTATACTAAGCTTTTTAATTATTTAACGGTTTTTTTGTAGAGAGACAAAGTGTTCTTGTCGGAAGTAGTTGACAATATTCGTACTGCTTACTTGCAACAAACTTACCCTTTTGCAGACGCACTCTTTCAATTTTGCCATGAACTCTCTTCGTTCGTATGGTTGCTTAGATAGTTTGTGGCATAAATATTAAGTCAATATTGCTTACAACAAAGCAAAACATAATTTTAATCAAATTAAACAGGAAATGGCAACAAATTAGCAATTAAAACTTGTAAATGAAATTTTGTTTTTAAAGTATAAAAACAAAAATGGATGAAAGTGCACGATCAAAGGGCACGGGTTCTGACGATGAACCCTTAGTACCCGATGATTTTGATGAAGAATATTATAAAGATTTATTAGGCAAAGTGCCAGAGGTAGTTACTTTAGTAGAAAATATTTATAACATATTATAAGATTTACAATTACTTATTTTTTAGATCACTAAAGTTCTCAGGCAAAAGGATACGCAAAATAGTGCCGACAATGTCCAGCGTTTGGTAATTTTGTGTAATCGTTTTAAGTGCAATTTAAAATTCAAAACGTCCCAGTGTCAAGATTTGGAAGAAGAATTGGCCAAATTAAATTCACAATTGGCGAACGCCCACAATATGACACAACTGGATCAGGATACTATAACACAATTAAGACAAGTTATAGGTAAACTCAATTTTATTCAATAATTGAACAATATCCGCTTAAGCATGTACATATTTCGTTTTTTGAATACCAAAATAACAAAAGACATAGAGTTTTGGTCGTTTTCAAATATATACGACTCTATTTGGTAAACCGAACCAATTTGAAATGGCACGATTTAAGAAAACTAACGTTGATAATAGAAAAATATTTTTCAGACTTTTTTTAATTTTTCTATTATAGGAGTATATGCTCAATTCACAACCTATTGTAGGAGTCGTAGGTCGTACAAACGTTGTTGGTAATTTCTATAGAAACATTTGTTTATAAACAATTTTTATATTGAAATTACCAACAACTCATGTAAGAACTACGATTCCTACAATAGGTTGCTAAATAGGGATGCCAATCCCGAAATACCCGAGATTTCCGGGATTCAGTCAATCCCGAAATTGTTTACTAAGTTTTGTTTGATTTTTTTTTTTAAATAAATTCATCATGACGTTCCCCATGTGAAGATAATAACCGTGGCAACACAATATTCATCTTTTATAATTGAAATTTATTTGCCGGTGGTTAAGCATTGTCTATATACTCGTATATATTTCATTGATGCTTTGCCAAATCATTAGTAGACTTCAACCACATATTTTGAACAGTCACAAACTTGTTACCTTATGCACAGACTTCCAAAAACTATTTGAGAATTCACAAATAATAATATTTTTGAAAATCACAAAAGAAAAATATAAAATATAGTAAGCTTAGAAACTTTAACAAACCCCAGCAAATAATGGGCGCATTCATAAGACGTAGCTGTTGAGCTCAACAGTTGTGAAACTATTGGCAACTGTTGGCCCCAATAGTTACGTCTTAGAAACGGCTTGATGGTTATAATTTAATTTTATATCATTATTTCTTTTCTTTATCGCATTTGTAATGTAAAATTTAACAAATATTTGCTCCTGCCACCTAACAAAGCATATAAAAGGCATAGCTCTATTCCATCAGCTGTTCAGGCTGAGCAGAACATGTTGACTATAGTTAGCGAAAAAATTTTATGATGGAAAATTACTCAACTGTTGAGTGGAGCGGAACTACTCAAATATGCGTTTCTAAGACAAACACTAAACGGTTGCGTAACAGCTACGTCTTATGAATGCACCCAATTTATATTCGATATGAATCTGGGTTTTGTTAAAGTTTCTAAGCGTGCTACGCTAATTTTATTTTTTTTTTGTTATTTTCAAAAATATTATTTGTGAAGTTTCAAATATGTAATAATGAAATAATTAAAAAAACTTTTGTTTGTGAACCTCTTTTTAGTAAATAACTATAAAAAGCATGTGTCTTTTAAAGTTCAAAAAACCCAGGGTCCCGAATAATTCCTGAATCTCAAAAAATTTCGGGATCCCGAAAACTCCCGAAATCCCGGGATTCAGGATTTCAAAAAATCAAATCGTTAAAAACAAGTCCCGATTGGCATCCCTAGTTGCGAATTGAGCAATAGATTATCAAATATCTTAACTGAAAGAATATTATCGTATATGATTTTAAGCACGTCTTCAGGACCATTATTAATTTTGGAAGTCGTACGATTTCAAATCGATTCCATTTTCAGAACATGGCAAAAAATTACTGCGGAAATTTTAGTTTTCAATTTTAGTACTTGAGAAGAAATTGTCACAATCGTAATATGTTGACCGACTTTGGGAGGGTATCTTCCATTTCCATCCACCTAGAATTGTGTTGAACAATGTCAATATTTTACTAAGTTTAAAGACTCTCACTAATATGGTATTCGAGATAAGCGATAATTAATAATTATGTACATTGTATGGGAGGGAGCCTTTCGCCTGCTCTTACACCAAAACTTTTCTACTGGATTTCGTGCATTAGCTATAAAGTAATTCACGCCAAGTTTGAAGCCTCCCAACGATATATAGTATTCCCTATATGCCATAGTTTAATAATTTAATTGTGGAGGGGGGTGGGGGGGGAGATACACATCCCCCTGCTCCTATCGTATATTGTGGAAAATGGGACCACTTGTGGAATATAGAAAAAAGATTTTTAAACTCGCTTCACAAATGACGGTGAATATAGGGAAAAAAATATATGTATATGCTTGACGAACATAAAAAATTATGGAAATCTGGTGGCAAATTACGGCATTCCATACGACTTGTAATTTAATAATATTTCAATAGAGTTTACATGGAAATATTTTTAAATTAAGAGTCGTATCGAATGCGGTAATTTGCCGCCTGTTTTATAAACCCTTTATTAAGCCTTAATAATTTTTATAAATTAAGCCTTATATTTATAAAAAAATATGTTAAAATCGAAAAATTTTCATTCTGTTTGCAAATTCGAACTAACGTTCGAAAAATTAACACATTAAAAATGATCCAGATTATAATATTGTATTGATCCTTTTTCGAAGTTCGAATTTAATTTGGAACTTTCGAAGAACTATATGTATAGTGTAAAATTGCTGTTGTTAAAATATCTACGAATAATTTGTTTAAATCGTCAAGTTTTTATTCTGTTCGAAAATTCGAAGTTTAGTTACGAAACAAATTGTTGAAATCATAAAGTTTCGACTTTGTTTGAATTTGGTGCTTTAAAAAAATAATACGAAATTCCACATTATGCTTATATGAGGCTATCAGTCGCTCATATAAAGGGTGGGAAAATTTAAGCTTAGAAAGTAAATTGACATAAAACGCACTTTTATTGATACAAATGTAAAGTGGGGCAAATGTCCATTTGCTCCTTTATTACTATATAATCATATCTCAAAAAATGCGTTTTTATAGTTTATAATGTGAAATAATTTGCCATAATGTATTTTATCTTCTGTAAAAATTTTGTACACTCACCTCGAGCGAAAAGACATCTTTTTAAGACCTTCATTGAGTTGCACGTACATATGTAATTTGTAATTTTTAAGTAAATTTGCTTCCATAAAGGAACGATATGTACCCCCAACAATAAAAATATGTAAATGAAAAATTTCACCAAAAAATATTCTTATTCGACAGAGAGTGCATGGCGTCAAAAAGACGCTGCTCATCTACGAGAACAAACTGCTCAGGATGAATTGATCAAACTGAAAGAAGTCGTGGAAGAGCAGATGCAGACTATCAAATCGTTAAGTGATACAAGAGCTAATTTAAAATTGTGAGTAAAACTTTAATAGCATGAAAACCGTTTATACAATTAAAGAAAAAAATCCCTTTCGATACGAACTGCATAAAGCTTAAATTAGACGTGCCATAGCCATAACGAAAACCAAAATTCAATTGGTTTATATGGTTATGGCTATGGCGTTATGGTAAGTCACCCATTATCAAATACAGTGTTGCCCATTAGTTTGGTTCGAACAGCTGTTTTGTATGGTGATGGTTATGGCACGTCTAATTTAAGCTTAATAAAAGCACCTGTACTATTTACACATATCTATTCATTTATTTTACAGCCGTAGAGATGAAAATAAAGAAAAAGAGAATCTTAAGAATGAAATAAGAGACGTAAACAAACGTTTGCAAATGCAGCGCAATTATACCGCCGAGCTGGAGACCATGAACCAAACGTTGGAAGAGAAAAATAAAAATTTTTTAAAAATTTTAGATGTAAGAAAAATATGTAATTTATATACACATTTACATACTTATATCGGTTACAGGATACTTCCACTGAAGCTTTTAGTAATAAGAAACGTATAGATGCCTTAACGAGAGACTTAGATCAGTTAAAATCTGATGAGTTGAAGTACAACGAAGAGATTTCAATGCTCAAAGAACAATACGAGAAGTTGACCAAAATGAAAGTGCGACAAAATTTGCAAATTTTGTCACTGAAAAGTAATATGGAGCATTTAAAAACGCAGCATAATGCGACTTGCAATAAGCTGGCCAAAGTTACGGTGGACTTGGAATATGCTGTCCAGGAGAGGGATAAAAACAAAAGGGATTTGACACAAAAACTAAATACTTTAAAGGTAAGCAAAACTACAATATTGTTAGCTGAAATGCAAAATCACGCAACTACACTTTTTTAAATTTTATAGGAGGGAGAAAAAACTAAACAAAATTATGCAAGTGACTAAAGTAGAGTTTTTTTAATTTCATTTTTAATTCTGCCGACTGTTGTGATAAAAGTTTGCAAATTTGTAGGGCTATGTGTGTCGATGTAATGCCCAATAATTAATTTTAAAAAATAATTAATTTAAAAAAATTTAATTACGTGGTCTTGCATTTCAACTGACGATATGTTTGCGTTCGAAATATGCAAGTAAATATGTATGCAATCATAGAAAATAAATTAATACATAAATGACCTAAAAAATTTAACAAATTCGAACAAAAAAATATAAATAATAAATAATAACATTAGCCTGTTCAATTCATTAAATATAGAAACAAATGTAGTTCGAATAATAATAATTAAATTAACTAAAATATGGGATACAGTTGACCATCCCTGGAACTTCCCGCTCATTTCAAGTTCAAAGTACCGGTTCACAAACGGCTATTTTAGTTGAGCAAGTTTTTATTTCATAAGCGAGAGAGGAAAATATGATGGCTCCCTTCTGCATTATCTTCTTCTCTCTCTCTTCCTCAAAGCACATCAATAAATTTTTGGAGTAAAAAAAATCGTTATTTTTCGACAACAACATCTCTCCAATAAATTTAAATGAAATCTGCGGTGTTGGGCGCAGTTTCTCAATTCCAAAAAAGTAAATGAATCCTTTTTTTTAACAAACACAAACCGCAAAGCGATTAGCTTGTCTGCAGAAAACACCCAGGGTCTATGGTGGGAATCGAACCCACGACCTCTGGACTGAGAGGTTAGCATCGCTACCACTCAGCCACAGGGGCACCCTGAAAATCGATTTGACAAGAACTTTTGTCGTTATTAAAGAGCTTTTTTTAAATTTGCAGCAGTCGACGTTATACTTTGAGCTTAAAAGCTTATTAGATTTTGGATTCGCACGGTTTAGTACTTTAATATTTATTTGAAAAAAAAAACTTGATTTCAAATACATTATTTTCGAAAATTTCCAAAAATCTACCAAACCGAATCGGTTCGTTATAGCATGAAATCTAAGTGAGATCAATGTCTTTAGAATGACGTAAATTTGGTTACTCTGGGTTAAGCCATTTTTAAGTTATGTAAGGTTTACATACACACACACACACATACATACATTAATCGTAAAAATAGTCAGAATAGATGGCCATGATCTCAAAACGTGGCAGTTGATGCTCATGATTACAATGTTTCGCAACTTTGTATCTGTACATATAGCGCATCGCAAATGTATACAAACTTTATATTGGTACACATCTGGCATTTATTGTGTTGTCATTTTCAAAATGTTCGCTACGCGGTTCCCATTACATTTTTTATTTGGAAAGCAATGCCACACAACAAAAAATATCGGAAATGACAAACTTTGCCACCAGTACACACTATTGCGATTTCACAAAATGCCTTAGTGCGTACTCGGCATCACACTTGTATATTGCAATCGCAAACTAACAGCGATATTTCAAGTAGAATTTTTCCTAGGGAAACCGATTTCAATTTACTTCAACTTAAATAATCTTGTATGAGTAACTTTTAAATTTGGAACGTTTACTATTCACTTTTTAAGATAAGAGAAGACGAAATTATAAAATGGAAGCAGGAAAATACCAAATTGGCCAAACTGCAAGATAATGCTTTAAGAAAATATTGCTCTCTGGAAGAAACGCGTAAAGAATACGAAGAGGAGAATTTAAGACTTAAGTACAACGAAAAAAAAATATTTTATTTGAATAAAGAAAAATAAATTTTAAATTTTTTTAAGGACTCAATTAAATACTCAGGACAAGGAGTTTGATGCGATGCGTCGTGTAGTACAACAATTTGAGAGGAATAGCAATAACATTATCAAGGAAAGGGATGGCTTAAAAAATGATTTATTGAAAGAACAGCAATTAAATGAGAATTTAAGACAAGCGATGCAGGAAACACAACACGAAATACGTTCTCTCAAAGATTCCCTTTTATTGCAAGAAAGGAAAAATAAAAAACTTTCAGAGGAAATTATACAAATAAGAGCAGAGAAAAATAAGAAACTGGATGATATACAGAGCTTATTGGACAAAATAGACGCTTTAGAAAGTAATTAAAAATATTTAAATAATGAAATGGAATATGACTGTAGTCTCAAACGATTGTCGTTGCCCAAGGAAATAACGACCACATAAAAAATTAAATTAGGCCCAATAAAATAAAGGAATTTTTAATTCAACTTTATTTAAATTTTTTGGCTTCTTTGATCTTGAATTTGATTGGACTTTATTTAAATTTTTTGGGCTAGATTTTATCTTGAGTTTGGTTTCATTGGGCTTTTTTCACTGGATATTTTTTCATAAGTTTTCTCTTGGCCTTATTTAATTTTTTGGGTTTTATTTCATTTTCTTATTTGGGCGTTATTTCCTTGGGATTTATTTCATAGCGCGGCGAGAAGAGAAACAATGCCGGTAATTAAATGGCGGCCATAATGACAAATTTTCTTAGCGTTGTGATCTTGGCGCCTTTTGCTCTATATTTAGTCCGTTTTAACAACCTTTTACCCCTTTAGCGACTTTAAAAAAAGGACAGCTTTAGCGCTTTTCTTTTGACACCTTTTTTATTATTCACACTTCGAGGGTTTAATAGTTTCGTCAATTTCACCTAAATCAATTTCAAAATAAATCATTTCTCATACATTTACAAATTAATTTTCGTTCAGAGCTAAGAAAATAAACATATTGTATATTTATAAATTTTTGTACTCGTATACTTCTTACCTCGAAACCCCGCTTTTTCAACGATTTGGAAAAAAGTTTGTATTTATAGCTTGGTCCCTCCACAAACAAGGGCGCGTGGTCACGCCCATTAAACTTCAATATTATACAGTACTACTCTACTCAATCGATTCCTACAATATTTTGCATCTACCTTAGGCGCTTGTAATGACACAATCTCGTGTTTGAAAAAGTGGGCCAGAAGCGTCCTTTAAAATTTACTATTATATATTATACTCTCTTTACGAATAGGTTAGGTTAAAGCTCGCTATCGCTCTGTAAGCCAAATTACATGTGATAATTTTTAAGGAACAAAGTGCACTAAAAGCAATTGTAACTTATTATGACAAACACTAGGAGAACGGAACAACATGCTGTTTTCAAAGGCCATCACACCTTCATCATCAGCATTTTTGTGTTTTGTCCACTGTGTGTGGTGACACTTCAGCTCTACATACATATTTTTCAATGCAAAAAGAATATGTGAATTGTTTTGATTCATCATACTCTAATTTGTTGAAAGCTTTTTATGTAATGAAAGCTCAAATTTTAACGTAACTAATTTACAACAGCCTTGCCGTTGTTTATACACCTAGGGCTATTATGATGACGCGATCATATAAAGTGGAATGAAGTGGATCGATGTTCTTTAATCTATTACAAAAATACGTTAACCACTCGACAGATTCTTATAATTATGTAAATAATTTCTCAATTATGTCAGCTTTTATTTTGGATACATCATATTTTCCCTTTTCCAAGAAATTTCTCAAACCCTAAGATTAAATTTACAAAATGTGCTACACATTTTTCGCTTTCAGATAGAATGCATTTAAAAGAATCTTATGAATTGGAATTAAAACGTACCATAAGTGATTTAGAGACTCAATACGGTAGATTAAAAACGCAACATGATGTGATCGTCAATGAAAATAATTCGCATCAACATACCATTCAAACCCTAAACGAAGATAAAAACAAATTAAAATTGTCTATTGAAAACCTGCAAAAAAGTATCGAAAATCTCAAGAGCAAAGTCAGCTATAGAGATGGAGAAATTGGCAAGTTGCAGCTACAAGTGGATAAAATGGAAAAAGAACGCCGCCTGCTTAAGAATAATGTACGCAATGCGCTGCTAAGGCAACAGCAAGCCAAAGCAGAATTATACGAGAAACGTAAAGAGAATGATACATTTTGCAAGGCTCAACAAGATGAGGAGAAGAAATTGCAACGTCTCCGTCGAGATCTGGATAATATGATAAATGAAAAGAATTCGGTTAGTGCCGCACTTACCAAAAAAGAAGAGCAATACACTCAATTGAAAATTGAAGTGGAAAATTTACAAAGATCTCATGATTTGCTGCAAAGTGAATTCTCGCAAAACCAAGAAGACATGAAACTAATGAGAACGGAAATTAAAAATCTAGCCACTGAGAGAAATGTCTTGCGCAAAGATCGTGAAAGTGCAGCCGATTTACGGCACGAATTGTTGCAAATGCATAGAGCCTTGAATCAGGAAAGAGTTAAGGCACGTGCTTTGCAAGAGGAAATGATGACACCCCTGAATATACATCGTTGGCGCTGTTTGAAGGGGACGGATCCGGAAAAGAGCGAACTGATAGAGAAAATACAAGTGCTAAAAAAGTAAGTGGAAATGTTAGTTTAAAGGATTTTAATTTAATTTCTTATAATTTTCTAGACAACTTTTGAATTACAATGTAGCCAGTTTGGAGCAAGAAAGAGCTTTGAAAGAATCCCAAAGACTTTATGACACTTTAAAGGAGTTCATCGTCAAACTACCGAGTATTAAAATAAAAACTGAACTAAATGAAGTTAAGGTATGTTAAGAGAAAATAATATTATAAGAAAATATTATGCACACACACATAAAATCGAAAATAATTAACTCAAATATGCAAGACTAAAATAAAAGGTCAAATAATACGCAACTTCGAACATTTTATCGTACAGAATATTTATGGCTCGATTATGGGGATGGCAAGCGAACCTTAGTTGCGCTGCCAGTTTCCAAAATTTTATTACGTATGCACCCAGTGAAGAAAAGACATTGGAGACACTGGATAGAGTTGCCATACGTGATATAAATTTTAATTTCGATTGCGTTTCCAGTTGGCAAGGCAACTGAAGTTCGGTTGTTATAATATTTCAATTTGTTTCCATCTCTTTCACCATAGGCAATACTAACCCAGAAAAATCGTAAGCTAAAAGCTCTCAAAGCTGAAATAAATACCAAATCAATCGAGGAAAAATCAAACGCTGACGAAATTGAGAACTTAAAATTGAATCTGTGCAAAGTGAAGAATGAACTGTCGCAAGAGAGGAAATCTAAGCAAAAGCTTTTAGAGGAAAGACGGGCAATAATGCAAATGCAAGTGCAATGCTTATCAGCGCCTCCACAGCTGCAGGTCACTTTCAACAACGCAATTAAGACATACAATGGAATATGAGATTAAGAAAAAATATAAATATAAAATATAAAAAAAGAAACTTTAATTGTCCTGTAAACCGTATTTATACCAAGTTTAACAATAACAGAAAAAGTACTCAAAGTAAAAAATTTTTACTCGATTAAACCCCTGATATTTTAATCTGGACCATATAATAACCGTTTAAATCCATTAAGTCGTTTCCCCCTTAAACTTGAACAAACATCCAAACTCAAAAATACACAAACTTTCACATTTACATTGTCATGTCAAAAATCTTGAAAAATTTTTCTCAAGATTCTTTTTAATTCTGTTACCAAAAATTTTATTAAAATTGTTAAGCACAACACATGTCATTTTCGCAATAAAAAGCATCGTTGCACGATCTGTTCACTTAAGTAAATCAATTCGAGCTATTTTATGCATTGAACACATTCACCAGAGCAGGCTATACGAACACACGACTTCAAATGCCGCTTGCAGCATTAAATAAATACATAATTCAGTAATGCCACCTTCAAATATTTCGCATTTATAAAAATTAAATTACTCTTTCAAAATGTACCTATATGACGTAAAAGTATAAAAATGAATTAATTTATGGTTTACATCAATTTTTGGATATTGTTTCTGTTAAATAATATGAATAATTGTACGATATCATTCATTCAACATTTTGTATTATACTGGCAACACTGAATTTTCTCATTGTAGCCAAAGAAATAGAAATTAGTTTAATTGGACTACAACGACAAAGTCAGCATAGACAAGAACCTGACGCCTTGTTGTTTTGCTCTCTTCAAAAGAATCACTCTCATATAAACATGTGTATTCTATCCTTGACATTTTGTAGTCGGTAGGCTGCTGTGGTGAATGTGTTTAATGCATTATGCTTTTAATAATAATATTAATTAAAATAATATTTTCAACATAATTTAAAACAAGCCAAGCCTGCTTTTAATTTACAAAAGAAATGCACATTTTCTCCTTTCCTGAACATAACTGACTCTAAAATTAAACAGTTTTAATCACAAGTTCCACATAAAGATTTATTTAGTTGTATATTCGGAAAATTTAATAAACGACTGTAACTATATTTTCATATAAACTCGACTAAGTTTATCGTTCGACAAATAAAATTTCTTTGATTTTCATGTCAGTGTTAAAAATATTAATACTAGGGATGTAACGATACGCCATTTCGCCGATCCGATACCGATATTCAAAAATAAATATCGCCGATACCGATTCCGATACCGATACGCATATTGAAATTGAGCTCAAGTAAACAATTAACAAAACTCAAGTAGAGTAATTCTTCTATTATACAAAATAAGTGTTTATTAATGAGCCATTCAAATCATCAAAATTTTCAATACATTTCAGTTTCTAAGATTCAAACTGCAAAACGTCTGCAATATTTATGATTTTACAAAATAAACGATGGCATTCAGTTTAGATTGGCTCAAGATTTAAAATTGATATTAATAAGACTTAAAAACACTCTAAAGAAAAATATAAGAAGTATCGGCGTATCGACAGTAAAATATCGCCGATATCGATATATCGGAAAACCAGCAGTATCGCCGATATATCGGTATCGGTATCGGTTGCATCCCTAATTAATACATAAACTTAATAAAATTCAAACGACATGAAAATAATTTCTTTATAGTCTTCCGTTAGTCCCCGTCCATACTGCGAAACATTTTTGATTTCGCTTTTGAAACTGCATTCGTGTCCACACTGTGAAGTTTTTGTTTTGCAGCTTAATACATTTTCTCACATATGAGACGAGAATAACGTACTGAACAAGAACTGCATGTACATGAAACAAAATACCCTTTTCCATTCTTCTTTCCCCCTTCATCAACAAACTCAAAAGTTTTACAGCAAATGATTCATAGTGTGGACGAGGACTTATTATTGCTCAGTAACCAAATATTCAGTCACCATTCCAGAATAGGCATAAAATATGAAAAAACACGTACATATATTTTAATTGAATATTATTAAACAAAAATTATTTTATCAGGTAAATTATTTTTTATCATTCTTCCATTCTATTTGAATCCACTTGTGCTTCAGCGCTATTTTGCGTATCATCTGACATTCCAAAAACACAATCCACAAAATTTTCTTCGCTTACACAATCGACAACATCTTGTTGCGTGCAACTGGCAATGGCAACATCACCGGCGCCATGCAGTTGTTGCTTTGTTAGTTTCAAAGTTGCCTTAAATTCTTCAATAATACATTCGCGCGCTTTCAGCTCGATTTCGTCAATGGCTAATTCGGCACTGAGAGCTTTAAGTTTTTTTAGTTGACGTTTATTGATACGCTGAAAGAATATAATTGTTTGCAGCAAGGGTGAGATAATGTGAGCTGAGGTGAAGCTTATTGGTGCGTAAGCTTTTGAATTTGCAAGGAGATTTAAACAAATCCAAAAGCGTACAGACCAATAAACTTAACTTCGTTCGCCTTCATTAAAGGAGAGAATAACACATGCTATGATAAAATTTAAACAACAGCCTTACAGGAAGTTGTATATCATAATGAAAGATCTTTTGATCTAGCATATATTCACCGTTTCGATCTCGAGTCTTATCGAATCCCTAAGCAGCTTTGACTTGGATCAAAGAATAACCATTTGGCTAAGCCCTAATTCTAAGAACAGGTGGATAAACTGCGAGGTAAACGATACAAAAATAAGAGGTCATGTCCTTATATCGCGGAACACTACAGGGAGGCATATTCACCTTTATTTCAATTTTTAACATCGCCGTCACGTCAATTACCCAAAGCAGGGGCTTGTGCACTCGCTTTAGAGAACAATTTAGTTATATTGACTGTCTATTTCTATTCTGTAAGATGTAGAAAGTAGTATGAACCTGTAAAAAGCAGTCTGTTATTTTCGACAACAAGTAGACAAGCTCCAATTTTTTGGTATTGCATTAACGTTATTCAGAATTACCACCATACAGTATACCCTACTAAGAATTCTTTCCGAAGAAGCATTTAAGCTGGTCTGTAATGCAGACGACGTGGCGATATTAATAGGGGTAAACGACACTAAAAAATTAACGAGCTGTAGAATGGGCCAGAGAGCGAGATCTTGGTGTTAACTGGGAAAAAATCAATCATTATGGTATGGTTAGTACCTTTATAAATCACAAGTTTTGACTTTCGTAAAAATTCTGTCACAGACCTGGCGGCAAATTAAAACATTCGATTTTGAAAGGGATTTCAGATATTGGAATTTTTTTAATTGCATTGGATATCGAATGTCATCCTCTTATATATGTATCTCTCATATACTTGAACAAATTTCAGGATTATTTTATTTTATTTTTAGTATTTTAGCTCAAAAATTCAATTCTTTGACTTAAGACGTTCAACTAAATGAACGTTATATATTTCAATTCATAAAAACAATTTTTTTAATGTACTTACTTGAGTTTCCACAAGTTTCTCTTTAACTTTTGTTGTAGGCAGATTTTCAACAACTCTTTTAAGAGTTGCACTAACTTTATGAGACTCTTCCAGCTGTCGCTGAAGGTTGGCCTTTTCAATATCTTGTTTTAAAGTGTGCCTGCAAAATAATTTTAAATTAAATAAAAGGTAAGAAAATAGGTTTGCGAAATGGAAGATTTTCTTCTAAACATTCGATTAAAAGACTGGAACCACCAAAGTAAAAATTTAAATAAAGATTTCTGCGAATCAATAGTTGTTTGAAAATATAATGAATTGCAGAAATGCACCGGACTTTTTATTCAAACATCTGTCAATTTTCGCATTCAGAGCGATATCAAAAACTTTTCTTTTTGGTATTGGTTAGCCATTTAAGTAGAATCTGGATGATTCCCTTTTGGTATACTTTTTGAGCCAAAGGAAGTATTGGTGCCCCACCGTTCTCAATAATAATCGCACTGAGACATATTATGTACCATCATTTGATATATAATTATGAAAAATATTAATGATCTGACACATTACCATTGATTCAATGAATTGTTATCAAAAATCAAACTTCTTGTCATGACAAAATTATCTTTACTAATTTCCGATGAAAATTTTTTTTCTATCGCTAATGATAACCGGGCCCAAAGGCTTTAAAATGTTTAAACAACAAATCTAGTACTATCTCCAATTACTTTATCACAAATAACCAACCTTTGCAACATTTGCAGTTTTACCAACAATTCAAATTTATTTGGATCATATCCCTTCAAAATGCGCCAACGATGTACGCTTGTGGGCGTTTTGGCATCTTCAGTTAAACAACGCACTCGCACACGTTCTTGATTGAGAGATCTTTGTAAACGAATAATTTCCTCACGCATATCTGCCGTACTTTTAATAGCACGTGACAAACACTCACGTTCCGTTTGCAGATTGGCTATTTCCACTTTTAGTAAACGAATATCTTCAATACGTTGATTGTACTGGGTTTGACCTGCGAAGGGTGCAGTTACTTAATTTTACTTTCACAATGATTTGTTTTCATTTATTAATTACCCTGATCCAGCGCTGTTTGTGTTATATTCAATTTCTCCTTTAACAAAACAATCTCATCGTTGCGTCTCACCATTTGCAAACCTATAAGATTCTTTTCCTTTCTGGTTTCGTCCAATTCTTGGGATATTTTCATAAACTTCAATTCATCATCCGATATGGTCTTTAACAGATTTTCGTTTTTCACTTTCGTATCTCTCAGATCGTTGCGCACATTGCTTAGTATATTCTCAGTATTCTTTAATTCGGTTTGCAAATCTTTTTTGTCGTTATTCAAACGTTCAATACGCAGATTTAAAGAAGTGATTTTATTTTGATTTGCCAGGATTTCATTTGTCAGTTGGGTAATTTGATGAGTGGTTTTCTATTAGAGGGAGTTATTAAAAAACTTTAATTAATAACATCAAATGGTTTTATATACTTCTAATCACCGTTTGTAATAACCGAAAGTTATCTCTCTCTTGCGTACATGATTCTAAAGATCTTTGCAATATCAACTTTTCCGAGTGTACTGTCTCTAATTGTTTTCTCATGTTGATTAATTGGTTTTGTTTTTGCTGCAGTTTTTCGCTTAGATCGGCAACTTGATCAGTTTTTAATTGAATTTGCTCTGTAAATTGAATTTGATTAGAGAAATTAAAGATACATCTATAAAAATGAAATGTGTAAGGAAAGTCTTTTTTCACACACGTCAGGTTTACTTGATCAGTTTTTGATCAATTTTCTTTTAAACCTGCATTCGTGTTCATACACACCGTCAAGTTTGCTTCATCAATGTGCGTTGTCGTAGAGTATTACGAATAATAAAACAAAACGAAAAAACAAACTTGACTGGTACGGTCAAGTCTGTACTCCCCTCCATTCTCTTTTCCTCTCCCTCCTAAAAACTCAATACTTGACGAGTCAAACCTGACGTGTGTGAAAGAGCGCAAAAATTTTAAGAACACACTATGAAAAACTTGACACGGAGATAAAGGAATCTCTCCGTCGGCAGTAACTAGCGCCCTGAAAATACTGAGAATTGATCAATCGTGCACCCACTTCATAGAGCGTCTACTCAAGGAAAGAACAATAACAGCTACCATGGGATCAGCGACCGTCACCAAAGGAAACCGTAAAGGTAGACCTGATCTCTCCTCTCCTATGGAGTATGTTTGTTAATGAATTATTTCAAAAACTGGAATCCGTGCTTATCAAAACTGTGGGATATGCAGGCGATATTTCAATTGCAGTAGCAGGGATTGATCTGGGAGCCATCTAAGTAATAATCTAATAAAAATGAATCTTGTACTCTTTACTAAGAAATACGAGATCCCATCGTTCTCACTAACCAAATTAAATGGTGTAAACGTAGCACCATTCTAGGCAGTAAGCTATAATGGAAGAATACGCTTAATGCAAGGGGCATAGAAAGCTCAAAGATGGCTTTTCATGTTTGCAAAAATTCCATAGACTCAGATTGGAATATTGGTTCTAAAGGCAATCATGAAGACCATACTTTTCTATGGTATAAGGGTTTCGTTGAAGGCTTTAGACTCAGGAACTAATCGTTTATATTTGGGAAGGATTTTTTGCACTACAATATTGCCAAGGTACTATTCGTGATGCTAGACTGGCGCCCAATAAACAATCTTGCTAGGAATCTAGTAACAGTCTCCGCCATCAGACTAAATGTCACAAATCTATGAAGTGCGATGAATTGGGGTTACGCTAGCCTTCTAGAGAACACGAATTTGAGTTCTGACTTAATTGATTACTGCACTGCACTATTTATCTGCGAGAAGAAATTTTACTACATTCTGGAGAATAATCCTTCCATACCACCCGAAATCTTACTTATATTTATGAATGGCTCCAAGACGGTGAAACCAGTCTGGGGTCTATATTGAAATAATTTGAGATAAAAATGCCCTTTCGACTTTCGAATGACTGTAAAGTACTTCAAACTGAAATACCTGCGATCCAAAAAGCAGAAAACTAGTTATAGTCGTATCGAGTACCTAATATAGATATTCGATTGGTGACTGATAGCAAAGCTGTCATTAGATCCCTAACGAGTGTATAGATCATATCGAATGACGCAAATCCCTTTGAAAAAAATACAGATCATTCTAATATCTATTCAACAGCAGGCAAACTAGCAAAGAGGGGAACGCTGCTTCAGGATGTAGACATTGATAACTTCTGCTGCATCACTTGAAACTCCTGCCTGCTACCCACAAGCAATCAAGTAGAGTCGTGAGATTCCGTTTTGAAAAAAACTACTTTCAGTGAGAATTCCTACTACATCCACCCCATTGCATTAACGAATGACCTCATCCATATATCCGTGATACCTCCAAAAGAAGTTTGTTTCGCGTCATGAACAGTACCGGGCAACCACAGAGTAGTCTATTATTTATCCCTTTCTTGACATTTGCGACAGCAAATATTGTGGATAAGATCTAGCTTACTAGCATGTCTACCTATGGTCCAGTTGCACGTTACTCCGCGACCAGACATGAGATGTTATTTCCATTTTTCTTTATTATTTGTTCTGACCGATTATTGTAGAAGCACAGCTCTGTTTTCTCCTCTTACGCGTGCTCAACCTATTTCATCTACCTTCCGCTTTAAATATTATCTAGGAATATTGTTCTTGACAGTGGTGAACGGCGCTGGGACTTACACCGCATTAAAGGCATCCAGAAAGGATCCAGCCCTGGCCAGATCATCTTCTGCTTATTGCCAAGGAAGTCACTATGTGCTGGGACTCAGATGAGGTTAATCCCAAACTGAAGTTTTAGACCGCACCTTTTTGCATTCGCTAACTAGGATTGAGGATGTTTCGTATGATCTTAGCACAAGAAGTGCTGCTTGGCTGTCGACAAATATGCATATTTTCCCATGAGCACTTCTTTCGCATATCATTTTGCCCGCTTCCATTATGACAAGTATTTCAGGCTAAAATAAACTAACGTAATTAGGAAGACGATAACATAGTTGCATGCCAAGATCAATTAAGTAAACTCCAGACCCGATACCGCAGATCATACTTGAACCGTCCTTGTAGACTCTGGTATCGCAATCATACTCTATTTTATCCCTTTTCCATTATCTTCTGGATGAGATAAAGATTGTGAAATTTTTATGAAAGTTCGTTTTCGATACCATATAATAATATAAGGTTTTCCTTAAGTCTGGAGGCAAGCAATTTAAGATTTTTACGTGTCCGTTAGTACTTGACCTCCACCAGCCCATTGATGTCAGTCTTGAAACACTGCTTGTGGATGTGGCCATTAGGTGTAAATAGTAGTACAGCATTCAGGGCTTCCGAAGGACTAGTACGTAAACACCTCGTGTTTCCCATATTGGCTTATCTTTGAACTCTTTATAGTTCAGGTGACATAGTCCCTGTCCAGACTTGCAATTTTTGTTGCAGCAATTCTTGAGTTTATGGGTGAGGGAGGTGAGAAGATTGGGGAGGGGTACACAGTTTCATGTGCTCTGCAATTTTCTTTTTTTTTTTAAATTCGCACTTATTATTTTAAATGTATTTGACGTTTTATTTTATTTTCTTTCTTCAGTTGTATGAAAAACACAAAATATATTAAAAAGCAAATAGAATTGTTAATTTTTCAGGGAAATTTGTAGTAATAGAATTTTTTTAAACATGATTGCAAAACTAGAATTTTACAATGTGGACACTTATGCAATTCCAAAGCAGAATTATAAAAAATTGCAGCAACAAAAACTGCAAGTCTGGACGAGGACATAATGAGCCAATGTGTTCTACAGCAAGAACACTATGGCCTTGTATTAAGACAAAATAACCTCGCTACTACTTACTTTCTCCAGCGAACACAGATATGTCAGTCATCACAGGACTCTGCACTTTCGGTTAAAAGTAGTAGACACACTATTCAGGATGTCTAGATAAAGAAGAAGAGCAGACAGTAACTCATATCTTATGATTTTCCATGCACTTCAAAATCAATTCGTTTGCGTTTTAGAAAAAAATGCTTTTGCGTTGTTGACTTTAAGGACCTGCTTTCCTTTCTCAAGAGCGGTGGATGGTTTAATCGCTAACTCCAGCTGTAGAAACTCTAGTATGACCATGAGCGTATCGCTTCTAAGTTCCACTCCTTTCTCTAAATGTTTCTTTTTATATCTTTATTCTTCCTGCGGGGACATAAAGGGACCTAAATTAAATGCACTCAAGTAAGCCGAACACTTTTGTTTCTTCCTCGTTAGTTTGTTAACCTAACCTAACTCTACGTCTTCAGGAGCCATCGACTTGGACATAACATTAAAATGACGCCAGCAGAGCAACTGTGAAAAATTCATCAACTTCTCTGTTGTGGTCCATGTTCAGACATTCCAAAGTATTTTGCGGTAGTGCAATAGAGATGGAATATTTAAAATTTTGTTCTGTCTCTCTGCTTTCTATTGCAAATGGTTGCAGACGGCGAATTTCGTGGCGAACATTGTTGCTCAACCATATGTTCGGGCATCGATGTCAGAACATGGACGAAACATGAACGTGAGCGGTCTTCATTAGCAATTTGCGATGTCCGACATGATGCCCATCCCCAGTTCATGGCTAGTGGATACCCCTGGTAAAGGAACCTCGAATTATATATCGAAACAACAAAGACAGTTATAAGGAAGTTAATTTCACTTTAATATGTTGGTAATAGGGTGAATGGAGAAAAAATATGTGCGAGTTTACCCCAATGGGTCTTGTATCCTATTGGGGTAAACCCGCACATCTTTTTTCTCCATTTCAGTGACAATTCCAAAACAAATAAAAATTTTATAATACGCTTCAAAATACAGCAGATTCAGTTTATTTTTATATCAAGCCCAATCGGAAAGTATTGAACGTTATTTCTTTAGATCAGCTGCTTTTACAAAGCAGCTTCTGTTCTTTCACACCGACGAGAGCACAACAGCCAATCATATCTCAGCGACAACAATGCTTGCTCTTACTTTGCAAGGAAACAAGAACAAATTTAAGAGCTTTCAACGCTGTTTACCTTAAATTCAAATGTCAGAGTATGTGTGTTTGGACGTATCTATCTGCTTTAGACACAGCTTAAATATTTGCTTGTGGCTTAATAATCGAACGTTGCAATCTTCCTAAAATGTTTAAGTTTCAAAAATGTGCATGGAAGAAAATTATGTAGATTTATTTGTATTCAAAAAGCGCACAGACTATGAAACGTTTCAAATTTTTTCAACAGCAGAAAATATTCTGAAATTGATCGTTTCACATTTGATTTTACAGATGATGAAAGTTTTGAAAACAAAGTTAAATAAAAAAAAACTGAATTTAAACTCATGCATACTCATATGTAGATCTTACCCTGATAATATTCTATGCGTTCGTGTAATGATTCAACCTCATGAGCCATTTCATCTCTCTCCTTTTCGGCTTTTCCAATGTGTATCTTGGCTTCGTCCAATTTAACATTAAGTTTATTGATATCCAAATGTAAGTTGTCAATAGTATTCTTCTGCATCATAATGGTGTGCCGCAGATCAGCCATTTGATTGTTCAATTTCGCAATGTCACTGCGTAAACTATCACGTTCTCTTTGCAAATTATCCTTTAAACGTCTCAGATCCTCATACTTATGGGCGGCATTTAAAAGATCCTTTTCCAAAGCATTCACTTGATTTCTAGGGAAAAACGCATTTGAAAACTTAATATATTTTTAAAAATATTAATCTCACTTCAATTTTATTATATCATCATTTAGGCCATTGTTTATGCGATTAATTTTATACAGTCTTGAGGAAATGGCATCATGATCTTCTGTGGCCTTTTTGTATTTATTACTCAGTTGAGTTATAGTATTACTTTTAGCTTTATCCTCTAAACGCATACTTTTTATAAGCTCTTCCGTTTCTTTTTGCTCCTTTTGTAAATTGGCTATTTCAACTTCATGTTTCGCCAACTGTTTGAGGTGCAGTGAATTTTCGTTTCTATGCTTCTCGGCTACTATCTTCAAACGATCATAATCAGCTGTTTTTGTGCTTAATTTTAAATTGGCTTCGTGTAACTAAGAGAATGGATGAAGTTTGTTAAAAATTAATTAAAATTTTTCAAATAAAAATATATATATTTTTTTTTTTTTTAAATTACAACAGCTCAAAATCGGAATGCAAATTCTTCAGCTCCGTTAAAATGTAATTATTTAAAAAAATTTAATGGGAGCTTCATTAAATTTCACGGGAACAAAACCTGTACTTGTTATTTACAATAGGGGTGATTATCTTACTTCTTTTATGGTCGTCTCCAGTTTATATAGTGTCTTGTTATTCATGTCCTTTTGATCTTCCAAATTGCTCATCAATGTTCGTAATTTGGTATTCATATTGAGTTTCTCCGCATCCATGATCTTAACACGCTTTCCCAATTTACTCAAACTGTCTTCATGATTTTGTACAATGTATTCCAACGATTCTGAATAGTAACGTTGCACTTCCAAACGTTTTTCCAAATCGATTACTTCGCCATTAAGGCGATCTCGTTCACGTAATATAATATTTTTATATTTTGATAAATGGCCAAATCTTCAAGATAAAACATTGCAAATTGAGAAGGGAAATTTTTTGTTAACATACGAGTACAGCGGTGGGCATATAAATATACGAGTAACGTCAAAAGTAGAAAAAAACCCAATAAGATTTACAAAAATCAAAAGGGTTCATTTACAATAATTTAAAAGGATGTTTTTACTATATGCCCAGCACTGAGCATTGTTAAGGAAGAATTTACTCTGCATTTTCGTCCTGTTTAGCAGCGTCTTCTTTACTTTGAAATTTTTCACATTTAATAAGAATCTCTTGAAGTTGTTCCTGAACCCCTTGTTCGCGAGATAATGCAACGTCGGATTCATGCCAAGCGTCAGCTATTTTCGAAGTTTAAAAAAACATTAATAAGATTTAAAAAATTTTGATAAACAACAATGGACTATAAAACGAGTTGTAAATTGCTAAAAGAATATGTTTTATCGCTTTTTTTTTGTAACAGATTTTATAATATAGTGTGTTTTATAGATGTATACAACTTTAAGTTGGCAACACTTTTTTAACTGGCGGTCATTATGTCAATTGCCAAGTGATTTATGTTTAGATTGGTTTGGTATTTCAACATGAATAGAATGACGCCTAAACAACGCTTCCAAACTGTGCAAATTATTTTGAAAATCGTGGTTCTTTTTGCACAAATTTTACGGTCAAGATACTCGTCCATCAGAGCAATTAATGCGTTTAACTATGGAACGTTTTCGCACCACGTTTACTCTAAATTATAATACGCAACCACAGAGACGTCGTGCAGGAGTTCGTGCCACAATTGATTTATTAAAGGAAACCTTATATTTTCACGTTTCGGACCGGTGAATTGGCCTCCAATATCGTGTGATTTAACGCCGCTAGACTATTTTCTGTGGGGATATCTGAAGTCGCTAGTATACATTGATAAGCTCGAAACGATAGACCACTTGGAGAAAAACATTCGCCACGTTATTGCCAATATGCGGCCACAAATGTCGGAAAAACCAATCGAAAATTGGACCTCCAGATTAGACTATGTCCGAGCCAGCCGTAACCGTCATATACCTGAAGTCATATTTAAATTATAATGCCGGAAAATTATCTTTCGAATGAATGCCAATTAAAAATATTCATCTTTATTTTATTCCATTTCAAAGTTCTATACGTCCATAAAAAAACACCCTGTGTACCAATTTTCAAAAATTCTTTTTAAATATATGAAAAGTTCTATAAATTTTTTTTGTAGAAATTGGGAAGGTGTAGCAAATTGTCCGCCCCAAATAATTGATTATTAAATAACTTCGTCATTTGGAGATCAATTTTCAAAATGTATATCGAAGAAGTCCACTAATTTTTTTTAACGAAGGCCACTTCACCTTCATCATCAGCGTTCTTTGTGTTTGGTCCACTATGCGTGGTGTCAGTTCTTGTAGATTTCTGCTTTATATACTTTTATTGCAAATGGAATATGTGAATTGTTTTGATTCATCGCATTACAATTTCCTGAAAGCTTTTTTGTAATCGAAGCTCAATTTTACCACCTCTAAATTTACAACAGTCTTGGCATTGTCGTTTTGCTTATTGCTTATTTTTGTTCTACTTAAGACAAACTTTTTTGGTTTGTTCGAAAACAGCTAGTTGTTCCGTTCTACTACATGTTTGTCAGAATATTTACAATTAAATTTGGTGTTATTTGTTTATTAATAATTATCATATGTAATTTAGCTTACAAAGCAATGGCAACTTTAGCCTGATCAAATCATAAATATAGTTACAAATGAATTTCGAACAATAATAATTAAAATTAACTAACAATGTTATATGTTAGAAGAAGCATTTGGGGTATTCAAGTGGTACTCATAACTTAACACGTTTTAAAGTAATAACACGAAGCAACCCCTCATAATTTACAATTATAAATATTTGGGGTATTCAAATCGTACTCATAATTTAACACGTTTTAAAGAAATGACACGAAAAATATGACTGCTGTGAGCAACCCCTCATAATTTACAATTATAAATATTGTACTTATTTGTATTTTGGTTTTAGCACATTTGTACATTCCGTACTCTCTCGCTCAATTCCTTTGGCAAACTCTCACGCATTTCTACATGTAGTCTTATTATTTAATGATGTTTCTCTTTGAGTCACAACAACAATTTTTTTAAACTATGTTAAAATGTTAAGCCATTATAACACTTAAGACACTGGTGTGAATACCCCAATTATTATTTTAAAAATTATTATTACTTTTTTGCATTCTAGTAAGCAAAGTTTTTGCTGGGGAATTTTTGTTATGCTAATAAAATCGTTATTTATTGGTTAAAGAATAGAAAGCGTTGCAAAATTTATCAAAACATAGTTTTGCATTTCTTTAAATAGGACGGTTCGCATTTTCTTTCTTCTTTCCATTCAAAAAAAATAATTAATCTTCCATTTCAAAACACTCGATTTACAGATTATATCCATAAATACACATGTACATTGTTACCTAAAGCCTGCTTTAAATGTTGCATGGCTTCCTCCGAGTCTGCCGTCAACTCCAAGGCCATTCTTAATTTCTGGTCCGCTTTGGCCACCTCCGGCTTAAGTCTTTCGTTTTCCTTGACTTCTTCCACATATTTCTGATGCAATTTAAAAATTATATCAATGTAGCGTTTGATTTTTGATGCCTCAAACGTGCGTTTGTATTGCATTAATATTTGTATGACCTTTTTAGAATTAAAGCAATTGTTAAATATGTATGTATATAAATTAAAAGCATTTAGTGAACTTTATGCCTTCAGTAATAATAAAACTTTTTATTAAATTTACCTTATTGGCTTTGGCGAAAAACTCCTCATTTAGATCCGATATTAAATCCAAATCTTTTTCAGCCATAGATGTCGTTGAGTCTTGTTCGAGAAGTATAATTTCTGGATCCGGCTCCTTTTCCTGTTTATCTTTTTTAATTTTAGCGCCTTTTTTGCCGGCTTTTGCACCGGCCTTAACATTTTTTGCCCGTACGGAGGGTTTTTTTGGAGGCATTTTTATCTTTTAAAAGTCTTATAGAAATTTATACAAAAATATACAAACATACAATGAACGTTACGTTTGGATTTTTTTTATTTTTTTGAATTGTCAGGAAAAAAGGAGTTGCCAAAGTTGCCTTTGTAGTTTTAGGAATTAGTGATTAGACAATAATACACGTATACGCAGTTCTACAGCAATATAAAATTACATTTAACTAATTCAAAATGTGTCCCATTGCGTCACAGTTGTTTATTTCATACAAAAGTACTCACTTTAACATAATACCAAAAAATTGAGGGTAAGAGTGGGTTGAGAATTGGATAGGGGGATAGCGGTTATACCAGCCACTGCTTCTAATATAAAGGCTAAAATTTGTGAGTCCTATTTTGGACAACTGGGATAGTCTACTGAAGGATAATCTGCCAAGGAGTGCAGACGGAGATCTTCCATAGCGGGACAAAAGCAGAGGAGATGCATCTCTTCCAAAAGAGCAGTGGCCGTTCACAGTGGCTTTCTAGTGAAGTTCATGAGGTTTTTCGTTCTTTGGAAGCTTAGGTGAGGCCAGAGGTTTCCCGCTATTGTGCAAGTGGGCTCATTGCGCCATCTGTCTTGATATGATTCGAGAAAGGCAACATCGAAGTGTCTTCAGCAGAATGAGGGAGACCAGAAAGATTATCGATATCGACTTCTCTGACTAGGGTTCCCCTCTTTTCCAGGTTATCAGCAACTATGTGTCCTGTCAGCTTAACTTTATTTTGCAGTTGTATCTAAAGTTGCCGAATACACAGTATTGTTTCGTTTTTACCTTTGTGGCTAGCCAGTGCATCGAAGACCGAGCGGCTGTCGCAACATATTATAGTATTAGCATATATTTTACATAATTTTAAAGCTCCTAAGATAGCTTCAGCTTCCGCTTCAAACACCGACGCATTGAGGGGTAATATGCCCCTGTTCACCGACAACGGCAAATCCAACGTTTGTGTCTGATTTTGACCCGTCTGTGACAAATTTTTAGTTGCTGCATACTAGTAGTATATAAAGCAAAAAGGTAAAATTAATTAATTCTGTGGCAACAAGGCAAAAGTGCTTAAGTCATATTAGAATGTTTGGCAGGAGAGCACTTTTAAGCGTTCAATTCGATTTTCAGAAATTTATTTCTTTTACAGTTAATTTGGAAAATTCTCTGTAAACCTTTATTTTTTTTTAAGCAAACATCGTTCTACACACGGTAAATAATACATTCAAGTTGAAATATACCGAACTTTAAGCTAAACTAAGCTATTCAGGGCAATCATGAATAAAATTCCGCGTGAAATTGTTCCCGGGGAACAATTCCAACTAATAGCAAGTAATAGGGAAAACGAAAATTCTTATTGGAAAAGGGAGAAATTTCACTCGGAATTTTATTAATGATTTCCCTGATTATTCCAAATGAGATTAGAAGACTAAAAAGAAAAGCCGCAAGTCATTTTTCTATAACTTCTTGAAAAATTGCACAAATTCATTGAGATTTTGCCCTGGGGTACTTTCAAATATACAGATTACGGAGGTACCATTAACTCAAAATCAGCTTATCTCGACTTAAGCACTATTTCCTTTTTGCCACAGAATTTATTAATTATTCATCTTTATGAGTAGTCTTTTGAGCACTTTATTTAATAAATTTTTTAACACATATATATTTCTATTATTTTATTTCCAGTTGGCAGTCAGTCAATCGTATTTTTGATCACTTTTAGGCAACTGTAGAAAGTTGCCATACATAATACTAATACTGAAGCCGATAGCCAGTAGTTGCTAGTGCTTTTCTTTAGTTTAGTTTATTGTAATTTTAATTATAATAAATTTAAAATAATAATAATAATAATTTCGCTAATGAAGTTCGAACAATAATAATTAAAATTAGTTAAAAATTAATAGTCATGGGCCAGTGGCAAAAATTAAAAATAAAAATATACTTATAGTATCAAACCAAAAAAGTTTGTCTTAAGTAGAACAAAAAATAAGCAAATTAACTAACATGTGCATAATTACTAAAGAACAAACGACAATGGCAAGACTGTTGTAAATTTAGAGATGGTAAAAATGAGCTTTCATTACAAAAAAGCTTTCAGCAAATTGTAATACGATGAATCAAAACAATTCACATATTCCATTTGCAAAAAAGTTGCGTATATGAAGCAGAAATCTACATCAACTGACACCACACACAGTGGACCAAACACAAGAGAACGCTGATGAGGAAGATTTAGTGGCCTTCGAAAACAGCCGGTTGTTCCGTTCAACTATGTGTTTGTCAGAATATTTACAACTAACTTTGATGTTTTATTTGTTCATTAATAATTATCACATGTAATTTGGCTTACAAAGCGATACGAACTTTAGCCTGATCAAATCATAAATATAGTAATAATAATTTCGGTTGCGTGCCCAATTGCAAGGCCGCTGAAGTTCGGTAGCTATCGATAATCGATAATTTTAAATTCGTTTATGTTTTAACATTATTTTATACATGTATGTATATATATACTAACGGTCTAATTCATAAAAAATATTTTAGGTTTATTACAGGTTTATTTGACAAATTTCCCATAGAAATATGTCAAGCGCTTAATAAACCTGAATTATTTTCTATGATTAAGGCAGTAAATGTATATTCAAAAAAATCAAGCTTTAGGTAACTTTTATATAATTGTTTCTAACAGACTTCAAAAAAAGGGGGAGGTTATCAATTCGCCTGTAATTTTTTATGTTTGATACTTCATAACTCACTAACTTTTACACTGATTTGGTCCCACTGTAGATATGAGCGATTTTTCGAAACCTGTTACTTTTTCACAGCGATTTACAAATCACTAATCACAACTTTGACTGAATTTATCAAGTAACAGGTTTTGGAAATATAGTTCTTTCATACAAACTGTGAATGTTCTTGTATGCTTACTTTACAGCAAATAAAACTACCACATGCATTTTTTTATACCTTCTCCGTTTGTCGAGAAAAAATCGTCAAATCGTGTCAAATCGTTTTTTCTGGCTACTATGTATTTCTCTCACATTTTTGTATTTGCAATTTTACTGTCTCTCTGCCTCTTATACGACAATTCTCAATAATTGGATGGGGTTGATTGCTAATGTTTTGTTCTTGTCACTCTTCTTATTAGTATTTATCAAAATACCCATACTAATAAATACTTTTAAAGCAGAAGAGCTGGGGGGTTATTATGTAATCCGAATCGAACGGAAATGTTTTCGAATTGTAATGTTAATAACATACAAATTCGAACAGTTTCCGTTTCGAATCGAATTACATAATAACCCCCCTGAAATGTGTTAAACGGTGATGACAGTAACTGTTTAATTTCACTACTGCTCTTGATTAGATTTTGTCAAAATAACAGAACTGCTACAAACAAAATACTGCTAAACTGTGATCAGTCACAGTATAAAAGAATAGCGATTTAGAAATCACGTTCACAAGGAGCAACATTATTAAAAAATCACAGTATCGCTCAACACTATCCCACTGTAGTGGGTGGCAACACACCCACTACAGTTTTTACTTTGATTATAGCATCTTTACTTATCCGATTGCTGCGAAACTTACAAATACCTTGTGCTCTCGTAAAAACGTGCTTCTATTTAACGAATGTTTGCGACACTTTTCACACACCCTGACTTCTGAAAAATACTCAATCTTGCACCCACTTTTATATAATTGTTTTTAATCGACTTCAAAAAAGGAAAAGGTTATTAATTCGCCTGTAAATTTTTTTAACTTTGTTACTTCATAACTCAGTAAGTTTTACACCAATTAAAAAAAATTGTCTGTGAAGGTATAGTTTCCATTTGGTCCCATTGTACAAAATGTGGGCGGGAGCACACCCAATAAAGTTTTTTCTTTGATTATATGATCTTTTACTTTATCCAATTGCTGCGAAACTTAGACATACCTTATGCTCACGTAATGACAGAACCTCGAAGTTGAAAAAATGAGCGGAACCACGCCCATTTTTAAATTTAACATTATATATCACATGCTTTTACTTAACCGATTTTTATGAAGCTTTGCACACACCCTGCCATCTGAAAAAGAAAAAAACTTTTCAATTAAGATTTAATATTATATTTCACACGCTTGTACTCAACCGAATTTTGCGACGCTTTTCACACACTTTGAACATTCAAAACCACGCAATCTCGCAAAAAGTACGTGCGATATGTGCACATAAATTTCATTTAGGTTTCAGGAAAGTATTCATAATTTGAGTTTATCAATTGTGTAGACAATTTTATAAGCAGACTGATTTAACTCAAACTTAAGCCAAGTAAGTATAAATTGAATCGAATCAAATATTTTACATATTAAAAAAGACTTTTATTATTTTATTATTTTCAGCAGTTTGTTTAATAAGTTTTACAACAAATTTAAATTTGTTATTGTCTAATTGTCTTATGTAAAAAAGTTATTATACACATATTGGTTTAAGATTATACATACACTTCCTTCAGTTTTTCTATCTGTAGTTTTTGTTTTACTAAAATACACTAAATATTTTACTACACATTTTGTAATTGTGTAAGGTCCTATTTAATAGAAAAATAATATTACAAGCGAAAAGGAAACATTGAAACAATTTTAAATTGAATTTATCCTACAAGAAAACTAGTATACAATTTTTTGATAAGTGAATTATAAACAAATAAAAATATAACACATTTATTTAAAGCTAAAATAAAAGAAACAATGTAAACACAAGTGATATTATTTAAACCCTTAAACCCAAATAATATTTGAGAAATGATAATTATTCAATTAAAAGACAAATAGTAATCGTTAGCGTTATTTTTTCTTTTTTTCTTAGACAAAAGTAACCTGGGGATTATTATTATGAATAACAATAACAATAGATTATCAAATAAACAAAAACATTATTATAAAAGACATTGTGAATATTATTTCAGAAAACTTCAGTGTTTTTATGATTAAAAGCATTTGAAGATAGTCAAATAAAAATTAGAAATATTATAAATTGCAAATTGTAACAGATTTCATTTCTTTTTCGATCTTATGTTATGATTCGTGTTAAAGGAATGAAATAATTATTTCAGGTATGTATGTTGTTTAATCAGTGATTTAATTTTGAAATGTTATTTTGAATGAACTAATGAACTTTTATTTGCATCTTGATGAAAAAAGCCGTTCAAAACAGATACGGACTTAACTAATTAAAAATTTATGCGAATCATTTGTAAAATAGCTACTGAATAAGAAAAGCTTTTAGACTAAAAGCAAAAATTAGACTAAACATAAAAATTCTGTGTTTGAAGCGCATCACTGTTACTACCAATTGATCAGAAACCTTTTTTTCAGAAAAATAACCCAGTAAAATGATTATTAAAACAATTTATTTATTTTCATTACATCTGATCGAATACCATAATTTTTTTAGGATAAAAACCTCTCTCGGTGTATCTAGCTTACCCTCTCCCTCCCTCTCTCTCTGTTTATCTAGCTAACTCTCTCCCTCTCTGTTTCTCTATTACCCTTTATATTTCCCTCTCTTGTTTTCTCTCTTTTCCTTTCTTTTTCGCTTTCTCTTCCTCTCGTTCAATTTCTCTGTCGTACCATTTCTCTATCTCTTTCTTTATTTCAGTTTCTCTATCTTTCTCTCTCCCTGTCTCTCTTTCTCTCTATCTTTTTCTCTCTTTTTCTCTTTCTATCTTTCTCTTTCTTTCTCCCTTGTTCTCTCTCCTTCTATCTCTCTTTATCTCTTTCTATGTTTTCCTATTTCTAATTTTAATTCAAATAGCAAAGATAATTCTAATTCATACAAATGCAAATGCAACAATTATTTTTCCGAACAAACAAAAAATATATGTATGTAAGTATTGTAGAACAGATAAATAAAAAATAAAGTCCAGGGACAACACAAATGATCTTATATCCATTTGAAATTTAAATTATATACATATATGTATTTAGTATATATGTACATACATACATATGCTAGCAAAAAAAGTTCACAATAGCATTTCAAATAAAGTTTGTTTCAATTCTAAAAGCAATTGAAAATTTTTAAAAAAAATATATATAAAACAAAACTTTATTCCAATAAAAATTATTGCAATTCATAAAAAGACTGAAGTTTTTATGCTGGAAACGAATGGAATAGTAAAATAATAATTATAATTGCAATTGTGTAGGGCATATGGCAATAAATTATTGAATAAATCAAAATATTAAAATGATATGCTTCACAATTATTTTAAAAATATCTCAAATAAATAAAGCTCTTTTTGAGCTCTGTCAAGCATGTCTTACCATGTTTTTGCATAAGACTTACATACAATTATAATTTGTAATTTAAAAAACAATACATAAGAAACAAAATCTTTTTTATAAAATTTCTCTACTAATCAATAGCTCTAGTAGTGGTCACAGGACGACGCAAACGAGGTTCGTTGTTGGTTGAGTTTGTTCTTGTTTGACTAACTAACTGAGGCGAGTGGTGATTGTGGTGGTGGTGGTGGTGGTTTTGGTTTTGGTGATTTTGATTATGAGCAGACGCAGCCGTTAATGAATTTGAACTAAGTTCATGGGTATAACAAGAACGACAAACGCGTACCGCTTTGATGAGACCATATTTAGGTAGAGGCGTAGAGTTGCTGGAACAAACACCGCAGAAAACACCACCACAATTACGGCAGTGATGACGACGTCTAAATGCAGTAAATGGAGTGTTACAAGACATACAACGTGGTGCCTTTTGATCGGGTATCCAGGCGGGTGGGGAAAGATGTACCGGAGATGCTGAAGTTAATTGCTGTTGCTGTTGCGGTTCCTGCTGCTGTTGTTGCTGTTGCTGTTGCATTGAATTCTCATTCGTGTCCGGTAGTCGGGGGTTCGTTATATTTGTTGAACGTTCACATATTGGCGAACTATTCTCCGACGAGGATATTGATGGCGAATTGCTACCAGTCGAATTGTAACGATTACGAAAGGCATTATGTTGCTGGCGCATATGCTGTTGTTGCGATTGGTGGTGTCTTTGATTTGTTTGAGTTACAATTGTTGTGGGACAATCTTGATTGTCTAGACTACGACTACGTTCAATCTGTTGTTTTTGATTAACTGACGCCGTCAGGGCGGATGTTTCATTATTTGTTAAGACAGATGTTGTAACCGTAGTGCCCGTTGAATGGCGAAAGGCCATATTGCCCCCGTTACTGCTACTGCTACTATTGCTGCCATTGCTGCTATTGCTACTGTTCGATTGATTATCACCCTCCGGATTGACCTCTTCGGCTGAATAAATACTTTGACTTGAACCTGCACTCTCTTGTATCACATCGTTTTCAGATGCCCTAAATTCAAAAAGTTCATTATCTTTGGACTTTTCTGGTATATCCAACACTTCTTGAGCCAGTGACATGTTCATAAGAAAAACACTGCGCAATATTTGTCTTAAATCAAAGGCAAAATTTGTTTGCAGCTGATCGGCAACACCAGCAATGCACACAAACAGGCGATGAAGCAAATTTTCCGTATGCCTTAGAAAAGAAAACACATAACAAAAAGATAAGTAAATATAATACATATGTATGCATGTATGTATGTATATATGTACATACATACAAATAATAACAAAATAGATAAGATATTAAACAATTAAAAATCTAATTTAACTTCAACTGTATAAATTGTTTTGTTGAAATGCGAATACATTTTATGACTCTCAGGGATTATTTATACTGATTGTAAGTGTTTCGTTAATGCAAAAACGTTATTTTAGTGCTAGATAGAGTAGTATAAGTCGATTAATCAATGTATTAATAACGCTCCTTTATTGCAAAAGAGCCATAACTAAAAAAGAAAGTTATTCAATTTACATACGAGTGCAACTCAATCTACATATATATAAAAATAGTTTATTTCTTTTTTTCATGAAATTTTTACATAAGATTAAATATACACCCTTACTCTAAATGTCGACATCGACGTCACTTTAACACAATACCAAAAAATGGGGGCTTTTCCGCTACTGACAATCCATTTCCGTTCCGTAAGGTCTAGAAAATAGCATAAACCTGCCAACAGGAATCAGTTGCTTTCGACAACGGGTATACAACCTCCAATTTTTTGATATTGTGTTAAAGTAATGTCGATGTTGACAACTGTAATAAGGCTGCTGATATAAAGTTTTTTTGCATTACTAAGTCCAAAAACTAATTTTTTTTAGATATTATCTACATATGTTGCAACAAAGGATATGTACACACAGCTGTTGTCAAAATAATAGCAACACGTGAATGGCTCAGTTTTCAAATTTTTCATACAATATTTTCCTAAAATGGATTTTAAATTCATTTTATTTTTTTATGAATATGGGGGCAAGAATTTATTAAAATGAATAGTAGATACATATAGAATACAACATGAGATAATCATTTCATTTATATTAATATTAACGAATAAATTAAATGTTTTTTTTTTAAGTCTGGAAAATTCACTGTCAAAATAATAGCACCACACACAGTCAGCTAAGTCAGCCTTTTGTACTCTATACCATTTGTCATTATTATTATTAGTCGGTTTGGTTTGGAATACTTTTATTTTAACGTCCGCCCACAAACTTTCTATAGGTTTAAGGTGTGGCGACTAAGCAGGCCATTCCATGACTGATATTTTGTTGTCCTAGAACCACTTTTTAGCTTTTTTGCTAATATATTATGGCTCATTGTCTTGTTGCATTTCGGATGCATCCATATTGGTATTTATACGATGAATTGGCCCAACACCATAGTATGAAAAACATCCCCATACCATGATACTAAAGCCACCATGTTTTACCGCTTTCAAAGTAAACTTTGGGTTGTATTCTGAGTTTGGTGGCCTTCTAATGTAGAATCTTGAGCACTTATTACCAAATAAAACTATTTTTGACTCATTAGTCCAAAGAATGTTGCGCCACTTCTCAATGGGCCAATCTAAGTGGTTCTTAGCAAACGTTACTCATTTCTCTAGATGCTTCTTTGTTAAAAGCGGCACCATTCTCATTAGAAATATACGAAATTATGTTACCGAAATCGAAACAGCGGTTTCTTAGGTCAAATATTCCAAACCTAAAACCGGCAAGAAAACGGCCGATTTTCGTTTTTTTTACTTCTTGTTATTTTCATATTTTCTTTTCATTTTATCAATAATTAATAATGAATTGACAGCGGTATATAAGCTCATGAAGAAATTGTTCAAAGCTCTACAAAAATTAAGGGATGCATTTGTAAAAACTGATTCATTAGAAATTATTGTATCAAAGCTCTCAATCGTTTTGATGTATAACACAAATCCTAATTTACTAAGTAATCAACGTCTGAGTTATGAAAAATCGCATGATCAAAAATTCACTTTAACAGTGGATAAGCGGACTAGTACTAGAGGTAGGCGATATATATGAAAATGTCAATTTGCACATTTGAGTGCCCTCTTGGCTAGTAGGTAGTGTACTAGGCTAGTAGTCGGAGGGTCGCAGGTTCGATTCCTGCGGTGACTCTGGCTGCTTCTTCAGACAAGAAAATTGAGTTTGTTTTAAAAAAGAAAAATCAACTCGTAAATGTTATAGTCTGGGTCTAAGTAGAATGTTTAGAACATGTAATGTAATGTAATGTAAAAAACTCTAGACCTTGTTTGGCAAAATGTTTGCCAATTGAGAGGTTTAACAACTCAATCCGAAACCGTTCGGTTTACAAATACACAATTGAAGAGAGAAAGAGAGAGAGAGAGAGAGAGAGAGATCTTTTGACATCATACGAATGTAAAAAAATGTTAAATTAGTTACTTACTTAAATTTCGTTCTCCCCGACGACTTGCTAACCGATTTATTATCTTCCAACAAGGATGACGATGAAGAGGGAGTTTCTATATCTAGAACGCCAAACGAAGATGTTGCTTTACTATTTTCTATATTAGAATCGTCTTTAGTTGCTTTGTTGCCGCCGCCACCGCCACCGCCTCCAACACATTTATCACATGATACCGCTGTGTTATGCTTATCGACTCCATGCCGATGAGAGCGTCTATGATGGTGACCATGGACATGATGAACACGGTGTCTATGATGACTTTGGTTATGATGCATTATACTGCTGTGATTATTTGTTCCCGTTGAAATTGTATGATGACTATAGTGATGATGATGGTGATGATGTCTATGATGATGACGATGAGATCGCTGGTGATCTTTAGTGCAGGCTTGATACTGAAAGTTGGGCTGTTGATCGCTGCTATAACGTCTGCGTCGACTGCAAGACGATATTGTTGTGTCCGTTGTTGTCGTCGTCGTCGTTAATGAGGAAGGGTTAGTAATGGAACCTTCTTTGCAAGCATTAGCAACGGAACTATCAAATAAAAAGTCTGGATCAGGTAAACTGGAAAGAGCAGTTGCGGCAGAATTATTATTATTGCTATCGTCGTTGCAGTCATCTCCATGTTGTTGATTCCGGTTGGTATGGGTTAAGGCCTTAGCACTAGTACTGGGTTGTTCCTCACACAAATTATCATTGAAATCCTCATTTGTAGGCAAATCATTATCACTAACGATAAAATTATCAGTTAAAGGCACCTCTTGCGGTTGCAGTAAATTGCCCAGTGTAGTATTGGAAATTAAATAACCAGTAATACAATCAGCCGAAGCCATTTCCAGATTAATAATCTGTTCTACTACGCTATCTAAGGCGTAAATGTTTTTGACTTCTTCAGCATTGGCTTCATTTTTATTTTTCGCGTTCTCATTACTATCATCAACATCTACATCGGAATCATCATCATCAGCATAATGATCTTCTTCATCACATGCTGTCAAGAACATGTCATTATCCAATTTTGCCTCAGCGCTATCGTCAGCCGCATAGTCTTGCATCCAACTATCTGGTGAGGTGGTGCCATTACTTTCTCCACCAGCTGATGTAGTTGAAAGCAATGATCGTGATGATTTAGGAGATGACGGTGGCGATGACACGGGCGTATTATAGGGAGAACATTCATCGGACGATGACGAACTACTAGTTGTAGACGGTGCAGGCGAAGGGCTATCAGCTCTTCGCATTGGTTTTGTTCTGAGTGTTTTATACGACGACGATGACACTGATGCTGACGTTAATGATTTTGATTGCAACTTGGAGGTAGTAGTAATGGTCGTTGAACCCAGTTGATCATTTTCTTGCGAAGAGTTTCCGCTATATTTGCTACTTTTAGTATTATTATTGTCAGCTGTTACCGCGGCGGAATCTTTTGAGTTTAAAGTATCCTAAAATAAAGATAATAGTATAAGAATTCATTTAAATTTAAAACTAACTAACATTAATAAGCAAAACAACCAACAATATTATATCTTATCTTATCTTATCTTCTTATTTTTCCCTAGTCTTCATTCAAACACTTGAGGTTGTTATATACTACATACACACATACATATGTACTTACATATGTACATATATATGTATATAAGAATTTCAGCATCGACTTGTACGAGCATATTTCGGTGCAAAAAGGAAAAACTATAGTTATATTTTACTGTTTTGCAAAAGAGGACTTTTAAACTTTCAAATTGAATTTTAGAAATTTATTTCTTTTACAGTTAAATTTGAAAGATCGGTGTTCACTTTTTTGTGGGAAAACAATTGAAATATACCAAAGTATAAGCTAAATTAAGCTATTATTCCATATGACATTGTAAGCCGAAAAAGGATAAGCAGCAAGTCATTGCGCTATAACTCAATGAAAAATCGCAAAAATATTAAAGATTTTGCACAGTAATACCATTAACTCAACATAAACTTATCGTGGATATCAACTTTAATAAAGTTTTGGTTTTATTTCTTATAACAAGCATGTCTTCTATATAAATTGTGTACTACTAGTCTAGTGGTCGGAGGGTCGGAGACTGTGGGTGTTTCTGCATACAAGCCAAAATAGCTTCTCAGTTTGTGTTTCTTTAAAAAAACATCAAATGGCAAATGGATCTAAGTAGACCTTCTAAGGCAAAAATTAGTTGGAATTCACTTAAATTCTTAAAACTTTGTTTTAGAACTGCTTTATATTACATTTTATTTAAAAAGAATGCTTACATTAATAAAACAATCGAAATTTCGCCATTTTTCCTTAAACAAATGTACTTAATTGAGAAAATTAACTTTCCCCGGGAATCCTGGGAATTCCCGAGAATGCGATTATTTCATTCCCGTTGCCCGGGAAGTGCAAAAAGTCCGGAAAATTCCAAACCCTAATCTAGAGTCATGTAGAGCCATTTTATCAAAATCGGATAGCTTGTTTAGAAACTGCAGTTTTATTTCCGATTTTATTATTTTTTAACATTTTAATAATAATATTGGCTTTCTGGAAGCTTGCTTTTCTCCTACATAAATTATTATTTGAATATAAAACACATTTGTATCGTTGTATAACTGAACTTACCTTTAAACTTATTTCTTCATTTGTGCACAGCAAACGTTCCAAACAATACAGTTCAGTTTCATTTAAATTTCTCAAATAATCACGAACTTTTAAAAGAATTGATCTAAATGGACGAAACAACTCGGACAACTGTTCCGCTGGCATATCCATGTTAAGTGGCCCTTCCGGATATATAATCAGTCCAGCGACAATAGCCAGCCTTGGTATGGAAAACATTAGAGCCGGATCAAATGCATCAACTTTATCTTGCTCCAAAAGACCCAACTTTAAAGCTCTCTGCAAAGTCTCCGAACAGAGAACGCATATTAGCTCTTGCGTTTCGTATTCTTCTTTTGATTTAACTTGAACCATGGCGCTGACGTAGCGCCATTCAAATTCAGCAAACAAACGATCAAAACGCTTTAAACTCTCATACAATTGTTCGGTGGCAGCATCGTTTTTGTCCAAATTCAAGCGCTCGCTATTCGGTACATTGTTACGCAAGCACTGATCGCGCAGCAAGAAACGTACATTATTCAAACTGCGCGTAACAGCTTCGGCTAAGGGACGCATTTCTTTACTCTCTTGCTCACGATTCATTATGGATGAACCAGCAGCAAGACATTCTGCACCAAACCACAACTGGCCGGCTAAATTTTCTTGCAACACTTCTTCAGGAAACTTGGCACGAAATGCACGTTGATCACGTTCATCGCCCAATAATTCTTCAATTATTAAGTTGGTAATAGCCAACACTTTATCCTTAAAATTTTCAAATAGAATCCTTTATGTATTTATTTCTCATACGGGTTATTTTAACAAAAGTTATCAAAATATATGTACCTGTCCCTGTCGTAATCTTGATACTAAACGTGAACATCTGTCAGGCTCAGCACGTCCATCAAAACTATCTAATTCACTAGCCACAGCAGCTAGAGCCCGATCTGCATGAAAAAACCGTGCCAATAACGATTTATCATCAGCCTAAAAAAAAAATAAAAAATCATAAGTCAAAATTATATAGTTAAACAACACTTAGGACAAATTTCACCAACTAAATATAAATTAAATATGTATTGATATTTAAATAGAGCTGGTGAAATTGGTCCTTAATATGTACATTGATTTTTTTTCAATGGTTATTCTTTAAAAAAAATATACGAGTATGCGATACTTTTGATCTGCTACGTTCAACCTTAAAGCGATAGAAAATTTAGTAAATTCTCCATCACATCAGCTTTTTGAGACGCATTTTTTCAGGTCCAAAAAAGTAAGTTAACCTAGAATATCGATTTTTGGAGTTACTATATAAATTACACTATTTTCGAATTATTTTCTTCCACTAAGTTTTTCAAGTTCAAAACAGTAAAAGAAAAGTGAAGAACAAACGCAACCAACTGCAAAAGCCATAGGCGCATCCGCCAGAAACCCAGCTAGTTCAGTAATACAGTGCTGCAACCAAAATCGGAATGGGATGAAACCAAAATCAAATTAAAGTTGACTTTTTCCATAACAAAACCCTCAAGGATTTTTTTAGTTTAGTGCTAGATTTTCTTTTTACTCACATTTGAAGTTGGTAATTTTGGAAATATGTTTTAAATTGAAGCCAACATCAAAATTGATTTTTAAGAAAAAAGAAATAACAACCTATTAGCAAAATTTTTGTGACAGCGCCATCTAGCTAACGCGAGTTTTAAGTAAAAATAAATATCAACCTAAACTTTTAAATTATTAGGGATTTTTTTGTTATGGAAAACTTCAACTTTCATTTGCTTTTGGTTTCATCCCATTCCGATTCGGAAAGTTCGATTTTGTATTACAGTCATAGAGAAGACAGGTGGTGAAGGAAGAGATAGAGGAAAGCTTAATTCTTTTACAACTCTGCTTTTTGCACGTTTTTATTTTTTTAATAATGCAGTGTTGCAGCGCCTGTGATGTCAATGAGGCGAGTATTAAATTTTGAAACTGTTTTTAGTAGCCATTTTATTGGTTATTTTACTTCGCCGATGATTCAGCTACACAATACCGACGGAGGAGAGCGCTCTGATGTTACATTAGGGGATTAGCATCCGCTGTAGCCGGTGCAGTGACCACTCTCTATGCCTTCATCACTAAAACATTTCCTACAACAACAGATACAAAGGGACACTAATGCACAACAGAAAACTACGTGCTGTTGTTATTTTTAATGACTGTCAGAGACCGGGCTCGAACCCATGACCTTCGATTTCTTAAATGTTAAATTTAGATTTTATTTTTCATTTTGCCTTATAAATACTTTTATTGTTATCCAATGGATTCCTAATTGTATAAAGGTGTAGAAAAATAAAATAGATTCATATCGAATATAAATTATTTGCTGGGATTTTGTTATAGTTTCTATGCCTATTGCTTGTGTTTCGCTTGTGATTTTCAGAAATATTATTATTTGTGATTATTATTTGTGAATTCTCAAATAGTTTTTGAAAGTCTGTGCATAAGATAAGAGGTTTGTGACTGTTCAAAATGTGGTTAAAGTCTACTGATGATTTGGCTAAGCACCAATGAAATATATTGACCTCCAGCAAATAAATTTCAAATTAAAATAAACTTATGACAATATGTCGAATAATAAATTTCTTAAACAATTAAATTTAGTTTAAAAACTGACAAACTTAACGATTATTATTCTTTAATTTGTTTCACCTTGAACATAATACTTTTCAGTTTTTTTTTTGTTAAACTTTTACTTCAACTTTTTTTCTTTTAAATGTTTTTATTAAAAAAAATATACTTTGTATTTGCTTACTTTTGTTTATTTTATTGAATCATATGTTTTTCTCATCTATTGGATTTTACTGGCAAAAATTTGTCCAGTAAAAATTTGCTGACTCTCAGTCGACAACTGTCAATTTACTCTCTCAATTGGCACTCTCTTTTGCAATTTTATGTGTAAACGATCGCATTTCAGTAAAATCCAGTACAAATTTGCACAAAAAACAAAAGGAACTACTAAATAAACATATTGGTTCCCTGTTAAAAATTATCAAAACATTTTTGGAAATATTTAAATTCGATAATCATGCCTTAACAAAATTTCGATTAACAGAAAATGTACACATGTGGTAAAGATGGCAGAATATTAGGGAGAAAGCTTATGGCAAGCAGCGTTACCGTTGAGAAATTTCAAAAAGTGGCACAAAAAGGGGATTTAAAATAAAAAAGTTGCACAAAAAAGGGGATTTTGAAAAAAAAAGTCGCAACGTTTTCATAAAGGCATTTATTTTAAACAAAACATTGGAATTTAGTAAAAATTAACAAAAACATAACAGAAAACAATCAGTTCATTTATAAAAGCGGTAAAATAATAAAATAAAATATAATAATAATTAACATTAAAACTAAACAACGATTCTTTACAAGATACATAGAAGCAAATTCATATACATATGTAAATATTTACGTAAATATTAAGTACTTAGATAATTTAACGTATAGTTGACCTTTGGAATGTTTGGATTTTCATTTCGCACGGATGACCTCAAGCCGAAACTATTGTTAAATTATAAAGTATTTATTTATAAAAAGTGACAAAAAAAAAAGGGGATTTTTGAAAAAGTGGCAAGGCTTCAAAAAAAGTGTAAAATTGCCACTTTAGTCGCACAAACGGTAACGCTGATGGCAAGTGCCAAAAGTGAGAAGAAGTACAGAGAAACACGCACGCATATAACTAAAATTTTTCTTTTTTAAAGTTTTTTTGTTGTAATTTACTTAGGCGGGCTTGGTATTCACTCTGCAAAAAAATACTCACATGCATATATGTATGTACATACATACTTATGTACTCGTATAAAAATTACATTTAAATATTTATGTACATACATACATACATACATACATGTGTACATATATATACATACGCGAAATGTACATACATACCAACAAGGTTTTGCATAATAAAATGAATCATCACCAGCACCCCTTTTTCTATGAATTCCCGACCCACTAGTGTAAAAAGCAATTATTAACCCTAGTTTGCAACACTCTTGCTTTATTTAATCTGATTAATAAAATTAATACATACATATGTACATATATGTATATATATGTACATATATATTTACATTCATAGGTGCCCTGTCGGAAGCTAATGCCGTTTTCGTTTCTAAAAAAAACTCACATTTTTTAACTTTTTATTAAGAAAAATTAAATTTGGCGTTTACGTTCGTAAGGTGTGATAGGTACAATAATTTCTAATAAACTCTCTATTTCAAAAAACCATTTTATTGCGAATTTGAATTGAAAAGTGCAACATATCGTCGGTTGGTTACTGGTTTGATGTATGGAACAAAAATGTGTTTTCGAGAAAATCGATGAAGAATATTTAGTTGATTAGTTTTCTAAAAATTCACGATAGAATTTTTTTTTTAATAATAAAAGTAATAGATATATACATATGTATGTTTTTTATTCAAACTTAAAGTTGATGAACTTTTTACATCCAACATGAAAAATTATTCCAAACACTTCAAATATATGCCCCTACTGCGAGATAAATACAATATCTATTAAACATATTCTAATACATTGCACAAAACTCAGCACAAACCGAAATCGTTTTCTTCTGATAAATCCTACCATATACCTCACAAATCCTTCCATCCACAACATTCAGACTATCATAGCATTTCTTAAAGCCAGCAATATATACAAGGACATCTAAAACCACGCACACTCATAAAAACTTATTTGCACATCCTTTTTAATTTTACCATTTTCTTTTTTTTCTCATCAAAAAGCTGAAGGCCTTAGTAGCCATTGCTTTCAAATATAAGTTATATTAACAAGTTCCTTACTATAGCTTATAATGTAAATAAATAAATAAATAAATAATGAAAAATTATTAGGATTTAAAGAAAAAATTACAAAAATCTTTGCATGCCACAAATTTTCACCAATCGGCACTCGTTATCGGTTAATTGTTTTTGGAAGTCCAACAGTACAAGCACTTGTACTGTTTATTATTAAGTTTTTACCTTCTCCTGGTAAACCTTCTCCTGGTTTACTGTGCAATTCGATTCGAAAGAAAATGCTTTACATGTTATAAATATACAAATTCGAAAGGTTTTTCTTTCGTTCCGAATTACACAGTAGACAGACCCTCTGTAAAGTTACAGTTATTTGGGTGTGGGGGGCTCTTCTATGTATTTGTGACCAACGATAATATATATGTATAGCGTTATTTTTTACACTATTGCAATAAATTTTTGCAACGAGGTGTATTTATGTGAAATGTGTTGGAATCACTAAAAAATTCAATTTCGTGAATATACGAGTTAGGGCCTTTCTACTTGTGACCATCGATACGTATGAATGTAAATGAAATACGCAATAAAATGAAAGTTAACTTATATTGTATATATGGTACACATCCATACATTTACATTGCCTCGAAATCTAGTAGAATCGATTTGAAATCTCTATCGAAATCCATATCGTTTACATTAAGCTTTTTTGACAATTTTTAAGATTTTATATCCAAGACAAAATACTGTGTGGAAAGTTTTGTCTTAAACTGTAACCTAAAAGTGCCGACTTAGCTCATTCATACACCTTCAATAGAAAATTTTGTAGAGCGTAGCTAATTCCCTCACCCTTTATATAAATATGTATGTTGTACAGGATATTGGGGGAAAACTATCGATAGGGTCACTATCGAAAGCTTTCGATAGTTTAAAAAACTTTATCGATGTATAGTGTACATAATTATATAAAATCCATCTGCCCACAATATTTTTATCCGAGTATGCTCAAATGTATAAAATTTATTAACGAAATTCAAAAGACTACTGAGAACGAAATGTAAAATATCTTAAATGTAACTTAAGCGTTTTTTGAATTTACATATGTACCTAAAAACATTCAAAAACGTAGCTAAAGATACAACTCTAATATATGTACAAAAAAGTAACAATGTGTTTGAATTACCTTTGTTACTGTCGTTTTTGTTTTAATTGTTCATTGTGACGTTTTTAAAATAATAAACAACAATAATCGAAAAATAAACAGAAGAAAAACGGGAAATATTTATAAGATACATACCTATGTATGTATGTACATAGTACATATCGCTCATTTACTTCAATAGTGTCATAACTCAAATTATGCGTTTTTTATAATAATGCAAAATAATTCGGCATTTCGTATGTAAAAATAAAATATACATATTTACGAGTATATAAATAGACTCTGCTACCATTTCATGAGAGAAAAATATTTTTTCATGTAAGTATGTACATATCGCTCATTAACTTCAACAGCGTCATAACTCAAAAATTGCGATTTTTGAGTTAATAATGCAGAATTTGTGCTCAGATTCAGATTTTATAAAAATCTCATACAAATAGAGAAAAAGAGAAAAATTAAATTTTAGTTCTCCTTTAAGTTGTAATTCAGTTTTCTGTGAAACTAGTTTTTTGGAGTTATGACGTTGTTGAAGAATTATTATTAATCATAAAAAGCTATTGAAGCCAAATTATAATTTTACTACTAAAATAGATACAATAAATAAATAAGTAATGAATGAGTTCTAAACAGCACGTTTTTCAAAATATCCAACTCCTGTAATAAGAAAAGGTGTTTTGTTTTTAAGTTCAACAACGAAAACTGCGTATTAAATTTTAATACAAAAAATACAATACATAAATGCATTGCTGTTAATAAAATGTGTTTAGATACTACATATTGTCGGCTTAGAGTGTAAACCTGCTAAATCTACTTTTTTATAACATATCGAGCCTTATTTTCTATTTTATCGTAAGCGACATGTAATCGAAAATAGACTTTTTTATTTCAATTAAAATTTTATTAATTACAAAAATGCCAAAATTATTGATAAGTTTTGAGATACAGGCTGTATAATTTTATCGTAAGCGACAATTTACGTACATATGTATGTAGAACATATTTGAATATTTAAAAAAAAAACCATCATTTTTGTCGCTTACGATAAAATCGAAAATGAGGCTCGACATGAAATGTTAATGCCGTTCAAGAGAGAAAGAGACGACGCATCGAATGGCTTAAATATTTATTTTATTTAGGCCCTTATTATGAATTGCATTCGATTTTCGATATTCGCTGGCTATCGAACATCGAAAGTCGAATGTCAAATTCATATTATGAGCATCGAAAATTTCGTTGAGTAATGAATTTTCTATCGAACAGAATTTTGCTTTCGATGCATTTTAATCTAGAAGTTTTTTTATAAATCTGAGTCTTAAATAATTGTTTTTCATTTTAAGGCTCGCAAAAACAAGTTGTAAACTATTTTTGTCGATTTTATGTAGATCTAAGGTCGTAGGGACTAAACAATTCGAAAGGTTTCATTTATGGAGGAAAATCCTCAATTTGCTGTGCAGGATCAAGAGTATTTCCATTACTTTGTATGATTCTTGAGCTTATAAATCTTAAAATTGTCACAGTGAGTGAAATTCACAATATTGAAATATGAAAATTCGTTCGATCGTTTATAAAAAAATGTGTAAATTTTGTGAGATTTAATCAACACTCATTAATTAATTCATAGGAAAATAAATGAATGTATATATATATATATATATATATATATATATATATATATATATATATATATATGTATGTATGTATGTAAAATATAAAGTATTTTTAATACTAATAGTAAATAAATAAAATAAATAAAAAATAAAATCAACACTTTCGACTACAGTCGAAAATCGAAAGTTGCTCATAATAAGGGCCTTATTTTGAAATTGTATTGTAATTTCTGCAAAAACAGGCTTTTATGACTTTTGACTATTGGATATTAATTTAGAGGCGTCCAGGAGTCTCCTATATCCAATATTCTTTTTCTACCCATCTCATACGGTTTTTGAAAAAAATTACCAAAATCCATATCATGGCTGTAGGTTAAAATATGGACTTTTCGTGTTGTTGGATGTATCAAATGTCATATCTAAATAAAGGAGGCATAGAGAATGATCTCGGCTTCAATTTTCTGATTCATTTTGCTTAAAAAATCTGGTATCAAGTCCATTTTGTGCGAAAAAAAAACGTATTATTTAACAGAGGTATATTTTTTGTTTACAGAGCTCTGTTAAACACGACGGTTTGTGTCTAAGGTTATAAATTTTTAAAATTTTACTTCACACTCCCACCTTTTTGTATTACGTTAGCAGCACTATACGAGTATTTGCTTCTTTGGCGACGCGACCAACAAAATATAAATTATAGTTACATTCAAAAGCGTAACAACTCAAAATTCATGAATTTTCAGTAGAGGCCAAAAACTGTCTGTTAGTAGTAGTTATTCTAAAAACACAAAGAGAGTCATAACGGTTTTTTCACGGAAAAGAAGACAAATCAAAGGGAGATTTTTACAGTGGGTATATATGACCTCTGTCGTTTGGTTTTTTGCAAAAAGTGAAAATTTTAAAATTTTGAGTTGTTACGCTTTTGAGGAACAAGTGCGATATTATAATAGTTTAATTATAGTTTAATATTTTTGTTTGGATTGTATTTGTTTGTTTGTTTGGTTTTTGATTAGGTTAAAGATCGTATTTTCAAAGTAAATTGTAAATATGCTGACAAACACTTAATCGTCAGCCCTGTTACCAGACTCGGTTGCAGTCGGATAAATCCCGGTTCATTTTAAAACACAACAAATTATAATGACTTGTATTAAGAACAACTTATTTTTCCACATAAACTACATACCATCTCCATTACTTCATAGCATTTTATTATTTTGCCCCTTACTTTATTCGAGTTATAATTTATGTGGGTTTGTGTGTATGTACATAATTCGATTCGAAAATAAAACTGTTTGATTTTTATATGTTACTAGCATCTTCCTGCGACTTCGTTAGCATCCAGAAAGAAATTGAAATTGTCGTATAAACAGAATTTATAGCAAACTTAGCAAAAACAGAAAAGGTACGAAAACTACAAGTATTTATTCGTTTTTGCCCCTTAGTAAGTATTCTTTGGTTAGCACAACGGGACCTCTAAGGACCCAAGTGGGCTGGTTTACTATAAATCGGCAGCCTGTTATAACCTAAGTATTCTATGTTTTAATCTAGACCATATACTATTCGTCTACCAAATTTCATCCAAATATATTAAGCCGTTTTCTCACAAATATACAACAAACTTTCACATTTATAATATTAGTGTCATTTTCCCAATAAAAAGTATCGTATGATCCAATCCATCATATAACCGTTATGTGTACCGAACTTCAGTGATTTTTTTATTCAAACATCCAAGCATACTAATTTTTATTTATTTATTTATTTATTTATTCAAAAATTCTCTATTATTGATTAAGGACGTTTCATTTTTAATTCAAAAATGCTCTATTATTATTTTAAGACCTTTCATTCTTAATTTATTAATTCTCCATTATTAATTCCAGCTCTTCATTTTTAATATAAAAATAATAAATTTTAAAATAAAAATGCTTCATTGTTACTTCAAGAATATTTGATTCTTAATTCAAAAACATATCTTATATTCTTTTTTTATTTCAAAATATTTTTTATTTTTATAACAAGAATGAACATTTCTAAAATAACAGAAAACAAACTTAGTTCTTTTTCATAAAGGTTACGTTTTTTAAATCAAAATGTTTCTTCTTGATTTTAAAACTTTTTATTTGGTGTAGTAGGATTACGAGTAGTACGTATTACAATTCGAAAACAGTTTCGTTCAATTCGAATTACATAACAATGTAGTCTAAAGTCCACATTGACATAAAAGTGATTTATAAGATCACTTGGATTTACATATTTACGTATGTAAATATATAATATGTACATATGTGGTAGGTATGTATATGAATTGTTATCATTCGTAAATGAAAATGGCAAAAGATAAATAAAAACTGCGGAGCGATAAGAGCTTTAGACTTATCAAATCATAAATATGGAAACAAATAAATTTTGAACATTAATAATGAAACTAAATAATATTAATTGCTATGGGCTTGTGGCAAAAATTAAATAAATATACTTTATAGTAACAAACCAACAAAAAAAAGTTAGTCTTAAGAAGAACACAAATAATCACCCCTAACGTGAAAATATTTTCCCTCTAAATATTTCCGCTTTTCACCAAATTGCAATAGTGAATCACCCCTATCGCGAATAACAACTGGAAATTTTCATTCCCCTTAAATGGAAAAATGCAATCGGGAATCTCCCGTGAAATTTTTATCCCGCTATTAGTCCCAGTGAATGTAAAAAAGGGAAGAAGATTTGTAAAGCTTAAAAATTAATTGAAAATCAAACATATGCATGTATATAAAAACTGAAGTATTTTTTACAATTGACGTAACAGGTCAAAAATATACTTATTATCGGCCATGGCGGTTTCAAATGTAGAATAATTCTGGGAGCCGGGAGCACATCAATATTCAGCATCAATATACATACATATATATATGTGTTTATGTGTACATACATACATATGTACATAAGTAATGAAACATTTAAATTTAGAAAATATCATTATTATTAAATTTTTTATTGATTGCAGAAAATTGGATTTTTTTAATGTAATGGGATCACAGTGCTTTGAAATTATATTCGGTTCTGTTCTGCAAATCGAACCGTCTTGAAATCACCGTAACGGATGGGATTTTTCAATCCTGGCTATCTACTTTTTAATTTAATTCTTAAGGAAAAATTTTAGAGATGGCATATTTTTACGCAGCAATTCGAAACCCATTTTACCCACTAATTAGATGTTCTCAAAACAAACTAAGAAAATTTTGTTTTAATAAGATCTTATCATCAATTTAGTGGAAATAGAGAAAAATAACGATCCTAAGTACGTTAATTTTCTTTTAAATACATACATCTGATACCCATATTGTTAGTGTTAATTAAAAACTTACCCAGAAAATGCAAAAAAAAAAAAAATGTCAAACTTTGTGGGCCCGTCACACCCAAAATATGCGTTTCCAATTTTTGTACGTTACTTTTTTTTCTTAGAATTAAATTTTTTACAGTCAGCATAATTTTTTTAATCTCAGTAGTTCCCCTAAAGTATAGTTTTTATCCAAATATATTAAATAAACCAAACAATTTTTGTTCGCAGGAATGCAATAGTAAAAGGCCTTTTAGTCACAGATCTTTGAGACTGGGTTCACATGTTCGATGAATTAATTATTTCCCGCAATTCTGCGAAAACATGTTTCGCTTCTCGTTTACATTTTAAATATTTTATCAAAAGTATTAGATTGTATCTGTTTTACTACGAGACATTTTATTAAAAACCTTTTAATTTCATCAGAAGCTTATCTGTTATAATCATTTACTGTCGGTAGATACACACACACATACCATATATATGCATCTATATACACATGTAGATACGTACTTCACACATGTATTTTCATATGTACTTTATCAAGATTCCCTGATATTTTTAACCCGGATTTAGTAAATGTGTGTATGCACACATGCCTTCGTGTTGGCGAGACTTGTTACACAAAACTATTTAAATTTAACTTAATTTATTCCTTTTATTAAACATTACAAATAAAATCCGCAATTTTTACACGGTTTTTATTAAAAGATAATTTTAGCATCACTGTTAAAGACGAAAAACTCACACACACAATTGCATATAAGCTTATGCATATACATATTAATGCATGTACATTTACAATTATTCAGTTTTGTTGTTGTTTTTATTGTGTAAACTCTGGTGTAGAGTTGAGTTGACTTACCTTGGGCTTATTTAACCATTTAAGTAATGTTTCCATTTTTATTGAAAGTTGACGGAATTGCAAACTCAGCAATAGTAATTATTCGTAATAAAAACAACAACTACAAAGGAATTGATTACAAATGAAAATCACTTTATAATAGGAATTGTTGCTGTTGATTTTATGGGGTTTTCTTTTTTAGTACACATCAACAAAACATTTTTAATCGCAATATTTACTTTTGCTCTGGCTCAAAGGGTAAAAAAATAAATCAATGGACAAATTGTTTACTTTAGTCTTTCTTTTCTTGGTAAATATGTTAAAAAAATTATCACGTATTAGTTTTATTTCCTGGAAAATTTATTTCTTGAATCACCAGTTAACTGCGCTTTTATTTATATTTTTAATCAATGGTTTTTATTTTAAAACAAAAACAACTTTGTGATTTGAAATCAATTTACAAATGAATCAACCTGCTTGCACTTGGTGTTGAATTTTTTATTTTCGTGAAACACAAAACAGTTTTTTAAAACAAATTCTCTCCACTACAATTGCACAAGTTGTAGCAGTCAAACAATAGTCATCGGATAGCCCCCTTTACTTTAGACTTGTTTCTTGATGGCTTCTACAACCCAACAGCAAAAAACACTTATTTTCCACTTCTTTCTTTTATTTTTATTCTCCTTCGTTTTAGCTTTTCGTTATATCTTGATGGTAAAAAAAAAATTAAACGCTATTACTTGAAGTCTCTCACGTACATATGCAAGTATATGAACTTTCCATAACTTTTGTTTTTATATTTACATTTGCTTTATTTTAATTTTATTAAACATAGTGATAAATTATATTGTTTTTGTTATATGCAGTAACTATTTCGATTTTCTGGCAAATTTTCCAATATTAAAAGCAAATAGGCGGAGTCGAATTGATAAATTGGAACAGAAAAAATTCGAGGCCGCCAAAGGTATTAATAAAAAGTACTCGTACATCTACAGATAAAAGTGAACGTCTCCGTCAAAATTTAGTTACTACAGTCAGCTTCGTCTCATTCTAAACTAGAATAAATAAAGCTAAAAACCAAATTCTCAGACACTAATATAATGAATTTGTGTACACATAATCAAATGGAAAAAGGGATATTTAATAATTATAATTTGAAATTTATTTGCTGGAGGTCAAGCATTGTCTATATATTTCATTGGTGCTTAGCCAAATCATCAGTAGACTTTAACCACATTTTGAACAGTCACAAACCTCTTATCTTATGCACAGACTTTCAAAAACTATTTGAGAATTCGCAAATAATAATCACAAATAATAATATTTCTGAAAATCACAAGCGAAACACAAGCAATAGGCATAGAAACTATAACAAAATCCCAGCAAATAATTTATATTCGATATGAATCTATTTTATTTTTCTACACCTTTATACAATTAGGAATCCATTGGATAACAATAAAAGTATTTATAAGGCAAAATGAAAAATAAAATCTAAATTTAACATTTAAGAAATTTATTATTCGACATATTGTCATAAGTTTATTTTAATTTGAAATTTATTTGCTGGAGGTCAAGCATTGTCTATATATTTCATTGGTGCTTAGCCAAATCATCAGTAGACTTTAACCACATTTTGAACAGTCACAAACCTCTTATCTTATGCACAGACTTTAATTATAATAAATTATTGTTGAAATTGTTATTAAATTTATATTTATGCAGGTGTTGCTTATAATTTTTTTGCTATGTAATACTTGTTTTTGGCCGAATGGCTTTTGTATTGCAATATGAAATAAATAAATAAATAAAATAAGTACATTCTTATACAAAACTATGTAAAATCTTAATTTGACAGGTAATGTTCGTACAGAAAAATAAATATCTGTAAGCTTGAGAGTACCTTATATAAATTACTGTAGAGACCCCTCAGTGTTGGTAAGTTTTTTTAATATATCAACAAATAACCTTAAAATCGCTGGAAAATAGAAAATGTATGTAGTCTATGTTCTGGCTTCCACATATTTTTCACCAAGGCGATTTCAGTATCAGGTGACCTTATCAATACAACTACACAAAAAACATATAGTTTGTTATGCTACAAAACCAATCTGTCAGAAGATTTCTAAGCAAGTTTTGACATTTTGGTTCAAATTGTTCAATTTGACATCAACAGCTGATAATCAGCCGGGAGGAAAAGGTAACCTGATACTGCATTGGCCTTGGTTTTCACACGTGTTCTTATGAGTTCGGATGTTAAAACACATGCTACACCTATTTGAGTTGAAATTTAGAAAATACAAATTAATAGTATGTGTTCTAGCATCCGAATATAGAAGAATGTAATTTGGAAATTGATGATTTAAAACTTTTAGATTTTTAAGTTTTCACTTTTGAGCAAAAAATTCGTATTCTTTTCACAAGCCTGTTAACAAGTGAAAAGAATACGAGTTTTTTGCTCAAAAGTGAAAACGAAAAAATCTAAAAGTTTGAAATCGTCAATTTCCAAATTGCTTTCTTCTAAATTCGGATGCTAGAACATGAAAACTCGAGGGAGTTTTAACATTTCTCTTTGTTTTTTTTCGTACTCTCAGCATTAAGCGTGTATATAAATATAAAAAGGCATGAATAAAAAGTCTAAATGTAAATGTGCGTGACTTTTGGCGGGTGTACAAGAAAATTGTCAAAACAAGGCAGGCTAAAAAGACAGTGTGAAATGGCACTAACAAAAGTTCGTTGACAATGATTGCGTCATATATTGTAAGCAGTGAAAATGAGCTGTCTACATTAGCAATAATATAATTGTCACATTCACTGCAATATACGTTAAGATGTTGATTGCCAGTCTAGACGGGGTGTTAATATGTGTTTGTGAAGATTTATCTTATTTTTGACGTTTTTAGAGGTGTTAAAACGACAAAACATTTATTAGCTAAAAATAAAATTTTTAAAAATATATTTCGTACCTTAAGTATATTATTGACTATTTCTTTGACTGAAGTACTTACATATTTTCTGATTTTCTTCGTAATAATCTTACACTTTATGTTAAATAACCCACTGGAAACAAAATAAATTTTAGCTGAATTTGACTTCAATAAAATCAAGGTATATTAATATACTTTGAGTAAAATCACAAAAAAAGATTTTTTTGGTCGACTTGAAAATTTTTGAAAAATAAATATGGCAACAAAAATACAACAACACACGTTTTACATATTTCTTCACAAGATCTTTGTTTGAAAAAAAACTCACATCGCTTAAAGTTCACGTTTTCGATTTGAAAACGCCAAAAAAATTTTTTGACAAATGAAAATGCTATAAATTGGGGTTTTTCACTATTTCAATTAAAAATATGAAATGAAAAAGATATTTACATAAATACATAGTATATATGTGTCAGCCTCAGCCGATGAAATGAAGATTATTCCGAGATTTCAATGCATTCTTTGGCAATTATAATGAACATCAGAGGATATAAAAACAGAAAACCTGAACCAACTTCAAAAATTATATAGACAAATTTAATTACAAACATTTTATTTTCTTTTTCCTACAAAAAAAAATTAATATTTTTATACAATGCCAATACTATTAAAATTTTGTTGAATTATAGTTTAAAGGAGTATGGTTAAAAAATGTATTTATTTTATGTAAATACACACACACATTTAAGCTATTTAGTGTATGGTGTGATCTATTGCTGGAAAAAGTACCAAATTATATTTGTGTCCATTGTTTTTTCTCATAATGAAGATAGAAGTAAAAAATACTAATTCATATATTATTATGTTTATCGATCACTAAATTATATACTTATATATACATACATATATATTTTATAAATAAAACCCTAATTACGAAATAAGTAAAAAATACACAAATCACACAACATTAATCAAGACTAAGAATTGTATAAAACAACTTAAATGAATTTATGGAAAATAAGTTGTTGCTTTGGATTAGGATAAATTGTGTTGAGCTGCTGTGGCTTGTTTTGGTAAATTACGATTATTAAAGAATCCTAACTTTGAATTTGAAAATAACAAAGTATCGACTGATGGTAAAACTTGATTAGATTTCATTAGGACGGGACCACCAGCATTCACGGTTAGCGGCATGTACAATTGGTTAATAAACGATGGATTTGCAGTATTACTGTTAGAAGCTGTAGTAGAGGCTTTCAAATATCTCTGATTGTTATTGTTGATTTGTATCAAATCTGGAACACTGACATTTGTAGATATGAGTTGCGGCAAAAATGTATGCGTCGTGGCCACAGGACCGCGAGAGTCTTCAATTCTCATTGTTGTCATTGGGACATTTGTTTCATTATTGGCAATAGTAAACGGTGGCAAATAAAAATTGTTTGTTGAAAAATCGGTAGATGTTAAAGTAGATGAAGGTGCAAATTCCATTGACGCAGGAGATGAAAATGGTGAGGACTCCAAAGAAGACATGGATTGCTTTTTAATAGAATCTGTAAGAAAAAAATTTAAAAAAATTATAATTCCTTTCTATCAATATAACTTAAGGTTTTAACTAAAAATAAATATGTATGTATTAAATAATTTTGTTGTAAAAATTTTGTAATTAAAATATTTTCCGATAAATATATTTTTAAATTAGATAATAAATAACACTGTACAACAATTTCTAACTTTCCCCAAAATTACGGGGTTCTCACAATAAATTCTGGTAGAGACAAAGAAAAAATAACGTATATCGCCGTTTTGAAAGATCACATCGAAATTTTTTTTAAGGGGTTTGTGTAGTGTTCTTTACATCTGAGGTATGGTAAGTCCAACAACTTTGTAGAAAATATTAAGGCAAATGCTTTAGTGGAGCATATCAACTGTCTAACTTCCCTACATAACGATAATTTTAAGCACTATTCTATCAAAACGTAAAAAACACTCTTAAATAGGGGGAGGGAGGAGATGAAATATACAGAAATAAAATTTTACTATACAAGTCAGAACACACAAAGCCCAAACCAGCCAGACTCAAGATTGCCCAATTTTATTCTTACAAAAATTCCTTATGGGCATTTTTTAATCTTTTTCGATTTTTAATTAAGCCACAAAGGATTTTTAAGAATTGGGTTCGTTCTGACATATGTAGTAAAATTTTATGGCCAACGTTTTTGTAGAACATATCATACCCGCCCGACCATATTTCAGGTGTGTTTTTCATGTTCCACAAAAATATTTGCCTGAATATTTTCTATGCTGAGAAAATACCCTACACCCCAGATGCGCGAACATTGACCCACTTGCCAATTAATGAAATTCCGGTGTGATCTTTCAAAACGCCGTAGCATGTCTATTTGTTGTAATTATTTAATCTTTATTTATTACTAGCTTTTACCCGCGGCTCCGCTCACGTTGATCTGATATTTTGGAAACTAGTTAAAATTTATGAATGTTTTATTTTTTACTCACTGATAATGATAAAAAACGATAAAAAACGGCAAAAGGCGATGTTGAAACAATCAAACGCAAAACAAAAATTGCTTTAACCAGCCCAAAAATGTGTTTTTAGAAGAAAAAAAAAAATCCGATGTAGCTTTCAATTGGTGAACGAAGTTTCAAAATCGATTTAACGGTTTGAAAATGCGTTCAAAATATAAAAAACCGGTTCCGAACCGGATAAAAAATAGCCTATGTTTGACGCTGGTAATGTAGGTTCCTATCAATGAAAGAACTTTAAATCGGTTTTTCACATTTATAACATTAGTAAGGATTACAGTTAAAAAAATTGCCGGCCGTATTCCAAAAAAAATATTTATTTGTATTTCAAGTGTGCTTTAGACAATATTTATATGCAAATTTTGTTTTAACATACACTTCAAACCCAAATTAATTTTTTTTTAAATACGGCAGTTAATTTACAAGTTTATAATTGAACTTACCAAATTCTTCAGTTTTTAATTTCATATCCATTTCATGAAGTTCCTCTTTGATTTTAAAGTGTTAGTGGTTATTTTTTTTTTAAATTTTGTAATTAAAAAATTTGCGAATAAACACATTTTTAAATTAGATAATATATAACAGTGTACAATTTCTAACTTTTTCAAAATTACGAGGTTCTGACAATGGATTATGGTAGAGACCAAAAAAATATAACGTGTATCGTCCTTTTGAAAGATGACATCGGAATTTTATTTTAGGGTGGTTAAGGGGGATAAAGTCTGTGTTTTTTACATATGAGATGCATGGTAGGTTCAACAAATTTTTAGAAATTTTTGAGATAAATATTTAAGTGGAACTTATAAACTGTCTAACTTCCCTACATAACGGTAATTTTAAGCACTGTTCTATTAACACGTAAAAACACTAATAAACAGGGTTGGGGCGGGTATGAAATGTTCTACAAAAATGTTGGCCATAAAATTTTATTAGACAAGTCTGTAATTCGAAACGATAGAAAATGCTTTCGAATTTACATGTTATAAGCATACAAATTCGAAAGCATTTTCTTTCATTTCGAATTACAGAGTAGACCTTCGGAACACACCAAAACCCATAACTTGACATAAACAGGAAAAACCAGCCAAACTCAAGATTGCCCATTTTAATTCTTGCAAAATCCCTTGTGGGAATTTAATTCTTTTTGTTGTGACATATGTAGTAAAATTTTATGGTCAACTTTTAAGGTGTGTTTCTCATGATCCACAAAAATATTTGCCTTAATATTTTCTATGCTGAGAATACCCCACATCTCAGATGCAAAGAACATCTGACATGCCGAATGGGGGAACATTGACCTCCGCCCCCTCGCCAATAAATGAAACTCCGGTGTGATCTTTCAAAACGCCGTAGCATGTCTATTTATTGGTTTCATCTACCAGAATTCAATACCAGAACGCCGTAGTTTTTTTTCCATGTTATACGAGTACGGTGTAATTAGTTAACCTTTATTATTTTTTTAAAGACTTACAGCCGTATTCCAAAAAAATATTAATTTGTATTTCAAGTGTGCTTTAGACAAACAACATACATTTGAAACCAAAATTAATTTTTTTTAAATACGGCAGTTAATTTACAAGTTTATAATTGGAACTTACCAAATTCTTCAGTTTTTAATTTCATATCCATTTCATGAAGTTCCTCTTTGATTTTAAAGTGTAAATCAGCCATAGAATCGGATGATATAGCGTTATCAGTATCGGCAAAACTAGGCATGGCATGATGATCAACATTGGTCGGTAAAGTGGCTTTAAATAGACCACATTCCTCCATCTCTAATGCCTGTTCCATTATCAATTCCTCAGCTGAGGTGATACTCAAGCAATGTAAATCTGTAAACGCTACTTTGGTTTGTTGCTGCTGTTGCTGCTGGAGTTGGTGTGACTGCAAACTCTGCTGTTGTTGTGTTATTTGTTGATGTTGTTGATCGTGCTGCTGATCATTTGATTGCGTATTTATTTCCACCTTTGGTTCTATAAATTCTTTTTTTATAATCAATGGTGGAGGGACTTGTTGTACTTGCTTTGGCATAGGCTGTTTTCTTTCCCTCTTAACTCTTTCAGCCTTATGAGTTTGTTGCTGCGGCAGCTGTTTCTGCTGTTGAGATATCTTTAAAGAATTGGTCGCATTAGTTGTTGTTGTTGTTGATAGTGTTGTACAAATTACGTTTATTGGTTTATTGTTGTATACCAAGGCCAGAGGTGGTGGACCACTGCCAGCAATTGATTTTATAATTGGCAAATTTTTATGAAGTGTAGATGGAGCAATCAGAAAACTTGTGCTTGATGTTGCTGGTGTAGTTGCCAGTGTGAAGGTGTTACAATCAATTTTTTTAATTTGCGTTACCACAGGATTTTGTTTCTTTTTACGTTTTACTGGTACCTTCGCCAAAGGAGGTGGTCCATTTATCGCACCCACCTGGTTTCTACTGCTGGCAGTTACCGATAATATCGGCTTTGTAAGGGTAATTGTTGTAAATACTGTAGTTGGCGCAGTATTATGCCCTGATGTAGGTGTGGTATGCGCAGTTGCATATGTTGCTAATATTTGTTGTTGCATCTGTTGGAGTTCGTTTGAATTCATTTTAGTGAGATCACTTGTATTTTGATTTTTTGTTACTGAAGTTGTAATATTGTTCGTGTTCTTTGTTGCAGTGGGAGCTGTTGTCGTTTTTCCTTCGGTGGTTTTCTTTTCCTTTGGCGTACGAGTTGATTTTTTGGAACAATATGACGGAATATTTTCCAACATTTCACCAGTTTTGTGATCAACTTTGTGGCGGCGTCTTGTATGCTTCAGCCAATTGGGAAAGTTTGTGAAATCTCTGGGACAATAATTGCATTTAAATGGCCTTTCACCCGTGTGTATGTTCGAATGCTGCTTTAATTTAGAGTTGGAGATGAACGATTTATCGCAAACAGTGCACGCAAATGGCCTTTGCTCCAAATGCACTAAGTTGTGTACCTTAAGACAACGTTCAGTTTTATACATTTTTCCGCATTTTTCACAGCGATAAGATCGCGTCTGTGCATGATATTTTTGATGTCGTTGTAGATGACTGCGCTCTTGGAAACGTTTTTGGCATTCGGAGCATTCGTATGGTTTTTCGGAGGTATGAATCCGCTGGTGATGTGTTAAATTAATCTTCTGTACGAACTTCTGTCCACATATCTCACAGCCATATTTTTTATTTTCGGTATGAATTTTACGATGCATCCACATACTTCCAAGTTTAAGGCTGAAAAGAGAATTCAACGGTTACGCAAAAATTGTTTTTTGTATAATAATATAAACAAACACAACCCCGCAAAGCGATTAGCTTGTCTGCAGAAAACACCCAGGGTCTAAGGCGGGAATCGAACCCACGACCTCTGGACTGAGAGGTTAGCATCGCTACCACTCAGCCACAGGGGCACCCAAAAATGTTTACAAAAGTGAAAAAATGTGCAAAAAAGTTCTATTACCTGAAAAATAAAGTATATAAAAAATTTTACTTTATACATATACATATGTAGAACAATTTTAATAAGCTCAAATGCGATGCCTATAATCTTACACTGAATTAAAAATTTATGAAGAAAATGCATTAATGGCATTATTTTGTGTAAAACGCAACGGTTGGCATTGATAAATTTTGTATGTATTTTGTTTTTGTAATTTAAATTTTTTCCATATAAAATTTGTAATATGTATGTGTATGTCTACGCTTCGTAGGACCATTTCTCCAAAACATAAAACACTTGTCTGAAACACGAGGAGACCTCCTCCTTCTTACTTTGCCCGTTGAAATTAAATTACTAGGTATGTACATTTTTGTATATTTAAAATTAAATTTAATTGCTGTGGTCTAATATTCGCTTTCGATAACGACGTGATTCGATCACGAATTTCAGTTTGAGATTATGGCATTCGATATCCAACCATATATTACATTGTTCGATAGCGCATGCCATAATCTCAAACTGAAAAACGTGATCAGCTCGTTATCGAAAGAGACGATTTGGCCCCTGTATTACTTTTAAGTAATATATCAAATCACTGTTACCTTATTGGCTTATAAGACTTGTAAAAACAAATTTAATTGAAAAAAATTAAAATCATTAGCATCAATAAAAAAAAACAACATTATTATTGTCAACAAATTACTCTTTCTACTTTTCCTCAATTATTATATGTAAATAGTATGTAAAAAATATTTCTGGAGTCTAATCGCCGCTTTCGATAACGAGCTTATTCGATCACATTTTTTCAGTTTGAGATTATGGCTTTGTTGACAATGCCATATAATGTTGACAATGTTATAATATGGTTCGATAGCGAATTCCACAATCTCAAGCCGGAAAGAAGTGATCGAATTAGCTCTTTATCGAAAGGCACGATTAGACCCCTGTTTAATAAGAGGTTTTATGTAACAAATTTTCTATGGAAATTTAATTAATAAACCCCTTTTATGAAACTAAAATACTTTTTATGAATTCGGCCCATAATAAATATAAATATAATAAGTTATAAATATTTTTTATATTTACTTTTATTTCAATTAATGTATCACAAACGTGATAAGACATAAGTTCATCCCTTTTTGTACATTTTAATCATATATGGCCCTATGGGCTCGATTAATTAAATAAATAAATAAAAATGAAATGAAATATAATTTAAACTTACCACTTTCCACAATCTGGACACTTTTTCCAAGCATCTTTGCGTGCATCAATAGGACGATGTGTTTTTAAATGTTTTTTCAACGATGTTTCGAGGTCAAATTCCCTTTCGCAATCTTGACACTTGTATATTAACCGATGACTTTTATGCTTAGTCAGTTCTTGACTACCACGAAAAATCAGATTTTCACAATCCAGGCATTTATAAATAGTTTCCGGCAACGGCAATATTTTCGTTACAGATTCTTTGATTTTTGTGGGGGTTTCAAGTGCAGCCAACGGTGGTGGTTGGTTCATCAGCAACATTGCATCTTTTTGCTGTTTGCGGTTTTGCGCTGTTAGTTGTGTTGAAAGGTTTCCACTATTTACCTTTTGCATTTCCATCTGAGGTCTGATGAATGTCGGATGAACTCTTATTATTGGTGTTAACGAAGGCGGTCCTATTTCCGACTTTATCAAAATTGCAGGACTCTTTTCTTTACGTATTTGCTGCTCCACCTGAAGAGGTTTCATACTACGTTTTAATGGGGAAAATGAAATGCCAGTGGAAGGCTTGAGAAAAGTGCCACTAAAATCTGTTTGTTCTTTCTTGACGTTGATTTTCAATTCATTTTTATCAATTGAAGGTGCAGAGTTGCCATTACTGTAGGCTGATGGTGAATTCTGTAATGAATCACGGCTTGTATTGCAGCTTCCGCCTACCATAACACCACCTCCAGCATTAACACTGCTGTTACTTCCGTCCAACTGAGAAGTTTGTGCGCTCTCATCCAGTACCCGCCAGAAGTCCGAAGATGACAAACTATTACCTCCTATGATTCCCGACGGATCTGCACTTATAGTTACGCACGCAGATAAATCAATATCTAGGGATTCATCTTTTATGCTCGAAATAGAATCAAAATTATTCATACGCAACAACGTGCTTAGAATTTCATCACTTTGCTGTTTACTAGATGTACTAGGATTAAAACTGGAGTTGGATGATGGATAGATGTGCGTAGCTGAACTTGTAGTTTTCAGCATTGTTGTTACCATAGCCGACGAACCGCCAACACCACCCATTATTATTTTAGGCGGCAATTTACTACTAGTCTCTGCTTCTTTAATTTTCATTACAATATTTATGTCACTGATTTTAGAGGTTATGCCGTCTACACAATTTATCTTGCAAATTCGTTTGCTTAAGCATTTATATTTGTTCTCATGTGTTAGTAAATGTTTTTCAGCACTAGTTAATATTGTTTTCAACAATTAATAAAACATTATTACATGAAAATTTCACAAGCAAAAATATTACAATCACCTTATAGAAAGACGCTTTGTTTTTGACACGCCATTTTTATTTTTAATTTTCTTCTCTTTTTAGCGTATCTTTCGTAAAAACAATACCAATTAACCAACGCTGTAAAATCATGAGCAGCACTGCTTCAAAAGTTCCTACCAAGTCGCGATGGTATACCACATTCATTCTATGGTATGCCATATTTTAAACTAACGCTGCAGCCACACGATCAATACATCCCTTTCAATTTCATCACATGCGTGTCCTAATTTCTTTAAATTGATAGCTATGAAAGAAATTGATAGTTAATTTCATTCCATGAAATGGCACCGACGAAGAAACAACTTAAAATGGTAACTTCATTCAATGTGCTGCTGAGACCAGCTGTTAAATGTCTATTAGATAAATGGATAAGTCAAATCAGAAAATTTAAAATTTCTTAAAATTTTTTCTGCCGACGTTTTATTATATAATAATTTATCAGAAATAGACACTATATGCACGTCTAGACTTGAAATTTTGATTGCAGCATTTCTTGAGTTTTTTGGTGAGAGAAGTAGGATTTTATAGGTGTATTTGACGTTTATTTTTTATTTTTATCTTTTCAGTTGTATGAAAAATAAGAAATATAACAAATAGTATACATATAATTATTATTTTTCAGGAGCATTTTTGGTGAAATAGAATTTTTTAATACACAGTTACAAAACGAGAATTTTGTAATGTAAGCAGTAATGCAATTTCAAAATAGCATTTCAAAAAATATCAGAAAAAATTTAATTGACAAAAATTTCGGACGCAATTTTTGTTGCAGCAATTCTGTCACGGACCGGTTGACACGGCGAGGCTTCCGATTAGCTCAATTTTCCTCAGGAGGTCCCAACCCTTCCTGCCGGCCGCGTATCCGTACAAAAAACATATAAATCATACTAAACTCAAAACTACTATTACACCCTACATCACAACATACCACATGTACCACAATATAGGAAACGGATGATGTTGTTTCCTTTTGCCCTCCCAACCATGTCGCTGTTTTCTCCGCTCAATATTCTTGTTTGCGACCCATACCTTGATCCAGCCTTTCTTTCTCTTACCTTTCCATTTCCGCCTTTATGTTATCGACTTAACCAGACATAATTTTTTCTTTCTTTTCAAATTTAAAAATTACATAATTTATTTATTCTACTAATTATAATAAGTTTTAATATTTCTTTTAATTTATATTTCCCTAACTCTAACGGAATTAAATCCTTTCTTTCTTTTTTTTTTTCTTTTTACAAATATATATATATAAAAAGTTTCTTTTTTTTTCTTTTTTTATAATTGCTTAACCTAGTTTAGACATACATATATATTTGTTTTTTTTCCTTTTTTTACAATTAATTAACTATCAGATTTTCCAAATTCTTCCCCCTTTTTTTTTTTTTTTATACTAAATTTTCTTTTCCGTGCGATTATGTTAGTTTTCTATGTTTCCAATGTTTTTCCGTTACTTTTTCTTCTATTTCTTTGAGTTTTTTTTTCTTAGCACTGAATTTTTTTCTCGACTTCTGACAATAATTTTACTTCTTTCGTCTAATCCTGTTACACCCTACCCTACAGGAGCTCCCTAAGGCTAGTCTGTAATTTGGAGACGCAAATATTCTTCGATTAGAATTTACTCTTTTATTTCACTGTTTTGTTTGTTTCACTGGTTAAAATATGAACGTGATACCAGTATTTTTTGTTTTATTTAACCTCATCCACTAACCTAATACGCACTAAAGAAATTTATGTAGCATATATCAAGGGTAAAAATTCGGAGTACTGTATAAATATAATATATTACCTAACACTGATTTTATCTACCTACAATATACTTAAATTTTGCTTATATATACTATTTTTTTTTTTTTTTACTATTTCTTTCCTTAAAGTATGATAATTAAAAAAAACTCTTTTTTCAGGAACAATCTTAACTTTTACTTTTTGGTTTGCCGCTTGACTATTGCTTGTATCACCTTTTTTTTCGATATAAATATGCATATACATATAGAGAAACGTATACCTGGCTACTGGGTTTTTCCTTGGGTTCGTGTCTTATTCCGTGTTCGCACTTACAACTTTTAATAACCCCTGGTTTATTTCTTCCCGCAAGATTCACTTCAACTTTTGCTTTTCTCCGTAGCCAGCTAAAATTCACATTCTTATAATTTCTTTTTAACTTTTCTAACTTAGCCTATTATTTTCTTTGCTTACGTGTTACTTTTTCTCCTTATATGTGTATTGCTATTGTCTTGTATATATATATTGTCTGCTTCTAGCCAGATCTTCCTCTGAAGCGGCGCTCTTAAGCCTGTTTTCCTTTTTTTTTTAAATTTTTAATTTTTTTTATTTTTAAATAGCCAATGTTTGGTTCAAGTTTACTTAGCGTTTTCAAAATTATTGTTTCTTTTTATATTTTTGGATTTCTCCGCTTCTCCGGTGCGAACACTTTGCTTGACTTTATTATACTCTTTTATCAACTACAATTTACATTTTCCTAAGCCTATTTTCCTGTGTTAATTTTTCCAATTTTCCAGGGACATTCTCCCGCCAAGACGCCATCTTTTTTCTTTCTAGATTTTTCTAAAATAACATGTTCTCGATATATAACAAGAACATTATATATATACATACATTTATTTCTACGTTGCCTGTACCTAGACATATATATATATATATATCCTTACATATTTTTATTTTTTTTTTATAGATTCGCCATTTTTTAATTTTTTTTTCATCTGCCCATTTAAATTCATAACTAGGGTCACAGAAAAAATAGAAAGTTGATCATTGGGCCTTTTATTTGTTTTTTTCTTTTCAATTTAACCGTACAGGTTCACGGTGGCATGAATGGAAATAGCGTCCCTGTATTTAACGTTTACGTTCCCTTACTAAAATTACCAACACTACATCGTTTTGACAACAGTAAAATGCGTAAACTAACACTAACACCTATACATGACAGCTGACATTTCATTTCTTTACTACACAGACTTTTACCACAGAGGAGACCAGAGGTGTCACGAGCACAAAGTAAGACGGAAGATAATTGTGATTTTGTGGTGTTTTTAGAGGTCTCGCTCACACAGTCATCAAATCCTCTTTAATTTTTCTTTCGCGTGGTATTATTTTAAAGTAATTACGTTTCATTCCTTGTGGTCTCATTCGCAGCCAAGTTTTTGTAAATAAATGGTAAAAATTATTATTTGCGAACGAAAATGCTTAAAACAAAGTCTCTAATCATTTGAAATCAAATTTTAGTCACTTTATTAATACTAATAATCCATTTCGCATTGTGTTTTTTAATTCAATACCACAAATTCCTCCATTTAATTTTGTACAAATGTTCATGTGCTCAAGTGTATTTTCGTTTTATGCTTTGTGGTCTCATTCGTTGTTTGCTTTTTGCAAGTTGAAGTTAAAAATTAATATTTTTGAAGGAAAATGTTGAAAATTGAGTTTGTAAGCATTTGGAAACTAATTTTAATCACTTTTATAATACTAATAGTGTTTTACACATTGTTTTATTTAATTAAACACTGCAAAATCTTTCATTTAATTTTGTAAAAATTTTCAATTGTTCATTTCACTAAGTATACATTTCTGCTGTTTGTTTTGATTATTGTACTAAAAATATTCAATAACAAACACACTATATTTGTCCCTTTTTAACAGTGATCAAATCAGATGATTTGAGCTTTTTTCTTAAGTCACTTTCTTCAACTCTGGTATCCTCTGTGCTTTTACAGACAAAATTTTAAGGCTCTCATGTTTTGTGAAAATTTTCTTGTAAAAACGTTTAATTTATAATGTAAATTGTGCGAAAAAACAAAACTTGTATGTTATTCCTTGACCGAACATAAATTGTTAACAATTTCCTATAACACCAAGCACAAAATCTCCCAAAAAGGTGAAATTTGTTTGCAATTTATTGCGGCACTGATTGGGAATAAATCAACAATTCGTTTGTAATTTCCTTTTTGCTTAATGGTATATGAAGCAGTGCCAAAAGTACAATTAAAAAAAAACATATAAAGCAGAAAACTAAAAAAAAGAAAACACAACCTCAACAGGACGGAAAACATTTATTTGAAGCATCGGCCGTGTGCGGCTGCATACCAACATACATACATATGTATGTATGTTTGTACCTCTTGAAAAAAAAACTCCTGCTTCAAATCCTAATACATTCGGGCTTTGAATCTAGCCACCTTTTTCCTAGCTATCTGTTTAAATTTATTGGCCGCAACAAAACTCCGGGTCATTTGTGTACATAGTATGAACCGGTGTGCGGCTCGGAGTTTATTCCTACCTTGCCCAACGTGGGGAACGCCCATGACCCTGAACTACAGGTCTCATGCAATGTACAGTTTAGCCGGGCAATCACAGGTACCAACATTTATCGTTTTAACTTCAATTTACCAGTTTGCTTTTATTTCATAGGAAGCCTTGCCGTTCCCTACTTCACCTCATCTACAGCTTTTTCCAGCATTTACACCTAGCTAGTTTGGACAAACGCTCTCTTCCAACAGTTTTTTCCGATGAAAAAAATCATTGTAGAGGCACCCTTTTATTAAATTGCTCTTGTTACCAAATTAAATTGGTAGGATACGGATGCGTATCAATTAAATTAAACGAACGCCCTTTTGAGGCAAAAATTTATGTTCACTTAGTTTTATAACTGCGTCAAATTTTTATCGGGTTACGCCTCTTTCTTGTTTTTTTCGTCTGTCAAACTATTTTGTCCAAACGTCGCTAGTGAAGTCAGATACTTTTATGACTAAAAGATTCAGACTTCGTTTATATTGCTGCAACTGTATACCTATTATATATGACGGGAAGTATCTCATATAATCTGCTTTATTTTGTTTCGTTTTACTTTGTGACTTTTTACTACCCTTTTCAGGTTCTACAGGTCAAAATCAGGACAAGCACCACACAAACCTTAGCCTATATTGCCCCTATAACTGAATTAACCTATAAAATTACAGAAAAGGACATCACAAAAAAAAATATCACAGTTGTTTATCACAGAAGTGTAATCTTCATTGGCTACCTATTCTATATTGCACTGGTACGTTACCTTTTTTTGTAGAATTACTATATACCTATGTATGTATAATTGAAAACTAAATCTATCAGGTACTTGTTTAGGGTTCTCATATCACAGATAATTAATACATCAGTTTTATTGCACAATTGTCATTTATCTCTTCTATTTCGATATTTCTTTCACACTTTAATATCCTTCACGTGATAAATGCCTATTGATTTCCCTTGCAAAGTTTCCAACTCATACATATTGTTCCCTACGGGTCGGACCACCCTACATTTCAAAAACTTTTTACAGAACTTAGCATTTCTATTTTTCGCAAAATCGCTCAGGATAAAGTTTCGTCTGTAGACTTCCTGTCCAGGCTTAAACGTCACAATTCTTGCTCGTTTATTAAATTTAGCTGCACTATTTTCGTATGACTTTTTCATATTTTGCATTATTTGTTCTCTGAGAATTTCCATTTTATCATTCCGCGTGAGTTCTAAAATCTGATGATCACTTAGTGACTGCAATTTTCTACTCAATTTGTATTCAGCTCCACTTGAATACATGTGGTATCCGAACAGTGCGAAAAAAGGCGTATACCCTGTCGCTGTATGTATAGCTGTCCTAAGTGCGCATTCGATTTCCGAGAGGTACATATCCCAATCCCGGTGGTCGTCTTTCAGATACGTCCTTATGGCAGACAGGACTGATTGATTTACTCGCTCACTCGCATTGCTTTGTGGTGAGTACACGGCGGTTTTCATATGTTGAATCTTGTAGGTCTTCATTAGATTCTCAAAGCTCTTAGCTGCGAATTGTGGGCCATTATCGCTATGAATCGTCTCTGGAACTCCAAACTTGTGAAATATTTCTTGAACTAAAAATCGTATTACATTACTTGTAGATGCTTCTTTCATCGCTTTCAGGAACGTAAACTTTGTAAAATGGTCCACCACTATGAACACAAAACAGTTCCCGTTTTTTGACCTGGGATACTTCCCCAGGAAATCTATATACAGCTTTTGGAATGGACGCTCTGTAACCACTTGTCTTCCTATTTCAGGTTGCATTTTGTAATTGGTGGATTTAACCTCTTTGCAAGTTTGACAGTTTTTTACAAAATTTTTCACCTGAAAAGCCATTTTCGGCCAGTAGAAAAAACGACGAAGTCTTTCCAGCGTTTTCGCTACACCTCCATGTGCTGTTGTTAATGTAGAGTGAGCTTTTTCTATCATCGTGTGGGTCAGATTAGCCGGAATCCATAACTTCCATTTGTATTCTACCAGTTCTTGATCAAACGCTTCTCTTTTGTATATCATTCCATTTTCTACTTTCAAATCTGGAAGACGTTCTTTATTTTCTTGTATGTGACTTATTAGTTCTAGATAATCCTCACTTTCAAACTCAGTAGTTTCGAAGTCAAAAATATCTTCCATTTTCAATTCCTCTGCTTCCTCTTGGCTGGGCAAACGGGATAACATATCTGCGACCACGTTTTCAGATCCTTTACGATGCTTTATCTCGAAATCATAAGGTTGGAGTTGTAATGACCAGCGGGCTAACCTGCCACTTAGATCTTTTAATGACATTAGCCATTTAAGACCGGCATGGTCAGTTACAATAGTGAACGGCATCATTTCAATGTATGGCCTGAATTTCTTGACGGCCATTACTGCTGCTAAACATTCCTTCTCTGTTACGCTATAATTTTTTTGACATGAGTTTAATTTCTGCGAATAAAATGCAATGGGGTGTTCATCGTTCTGTTCATTGAGTTGATATAAAACGGCACCAATACCGTATTCACTAGCATCACATTGCACGTAAAATCTTTTGGAAAAGTCGGCATGTCTTAATACCGGAGCAGACGTCAGGGCTTTTTTCAACTTTTCGAAAGCTTCTACTGCTTCATCTGTCATCACGAATTTTTTAGATTTTTTTAAAGTGTCGGTTAAAGGTGCTGATATGGTGGAAAAATCTCTGATAAACCGGCGATACCACCCTGCCGTACACAAAAAACTACGTACTTGTCTTGGTGACTTAGGAATTTTTATTTCTTTTATAGCTTTCACTTTATCGGGGTCAGTTTTCAGAATTCCACTGCCTACAATGAATCCAAGGTATTTGAGCTGTTTGAAACAGAACTGAGACTTTTGTAGACCGATTGTTAATTTAGCATTTTTCAGACATTCAGCTACTTCTCTCAATAACACTAGATGTTTTTCAAAACTGTCAGATATGATCAGCAGATCGTCTAAATACACAAATACGTTTTCTTTTAGCTTTTGAGGAATAACTTTATCCATGAGGCGACAAAGTCTTTGCGCGGCGTTGCATAGGCCGAATGGCATAACTCGAAATTGATAAAGTGGCCGACCCGGTACGGTAAACGCTGTGTATGGTCTGCTCTCTTCATCTAATTCTATTTGCCAAAATGCAAATTTGAGGTCTACGCTACTTATATAATATGTTTCGTCTATTCTGCTGAGGATGCCTTCTATGTTTTGAAGAGGATAAGCATCCTTTATCGTAACTTTGTTCAATTTACGCGCGTCTAAACAAAACCTATTTTTGCCTGGCTTTCTGACTATCGTTGTCCTATTACTCCAGGGGCTTTCGCTCTCCTCTATAACGTTTAACTCTAGCATTTTATCTATTTCTTCATACACGATCTTTTGTACGGCCGGAGAAATCGGGTAGTACCTATCCTTGACTGGTTCAGTACCTTCGACTAGTTTTATCTTATGTTGTTCCAATGGAGTGCATCCTAGGCCTTCCTTCTCAAATGCGGGAAACATCTCGATTATTTTATTAAGATCTCTTTGCTGTATCTCTGTCAAAACATGTGGGTCAGATCTACAATTTTCTGTCTTGAATTGTTTCATCACATCCTCGAAATCTATCTCTTCGACCCCTAAAACTTCCGGAGCTAATTTGAACACTTTCCAAAAATCAATCCCCAAATACGCCTCCTGTTGTAAATCTGGACAAAGATAAAATACAATCTTGTGCTTTTTTCCTATATATTCTACCTCAACAATTACCTTTCCAAGCAAACGGTGTTCTTTACCACTAGCAGTACTGATAACGGAGAAAATAGGCGTAACTTCGATTCCTAACTCTTCCACGACCTCTCTACATCCTCTACCCAGTATGCTAACTGAAGCACCCGTGTCGAGCAAGCCATTTATTTTTCTTTCACCAATTTTAAAATTTGCATACGGTCTGGGATCATTTTGTTTGTCATCGACTGTTTTTATCGCTTCTAGGACTATTTTTCTCGTTCTTTTTCTATCAGCAAACTTTTCCCTTAATTTCTGTATTTTTCTCGACACTGTAGGCCTTTCAAGATTTTCTGTTCGAAATATTCTTTCTTTAACTTCATTATAATTTCTTTTTCTTTCTTCTAGTGTATATAAATGTTTTGTTTGTGGTATTATCTTATTAAATTGTTCAACCTTTTTTACTAAATTCCAGTCTTTGTTTAAGTTTACTGTACCTCCGCTCGCGGGTCTCCCGACAAACGATGGTTCCCCGCTATCCCTTCGTTCTTGGAAAAATTTTTATTTCTGCAGGTACTACAGTTTGGAGTGATAACCCCCGGCTTACCACACTTATAGCAGAAGATATTCCTCTCGGTAGAGGGACAATCCATAAATACGTGCCCGTTCTGGCGGCCATTCCAACAAACCAGAGCATCTCTTATTGCAGTGCCTGTAGAATTATTCATTCGAATCCCCGCCACTTCTGCTGGCTGCAAATCTGATCCCGGGGTTGGAATCATAGGCTCTTCATATACTTCGCTCACATGTTTCTGGAATCGTGCTGCCATGGTTGGTTGAGGGCGAATATCTTTTCGCAAGAATGTCTTTTCTGCGTCTAGACAACACATTCTTAATTCTTCCACCGAAGCTACTGATATCGGGTAAACTATCCTCCCTATGCTTTCCCTCAGATTCCTTTTTATCATTTTAATCATTTCCTCTTCTGGCATTGATAAGCTTAACCTAGATCGAAGTTGCGTCATAGCAAAGAAAAAGGTATCGATTGATTCACCAGGCTGTTGCTTTCTTTCAACTATGTCTCTCATCAGCTCAAAGCTGGATCGAGTAGCCTGGTATTGTTTTAGTAGCGCTGACTTTAGGGTACTCCATTCAGAAACGTAATTTGTTTTAATGAACAGCCAATACCATCTCTCGGCTGCTCCTTTCATCACTAAGTGGAAATTGTCTAACACTTCTTTCCAGGGAACTCCGTACTGGCATTGAAGTCTTTCCATTCTGAACACAAAGTCTTCCACCGCTAGCCTATTCTGGTCGCCATCGAATTCTAATCCCCATTTTTCTATTCTAGGCCTGTCATATATCCTAGGGTAACTTTCTCCTACCGATGAGTCTCTTGAGGATTGCCGTGAGGGTATGTTTGTTCCAGACAGGTGTATATTCGGCTGACTATCAACAGACATATTCATGATTTTGCCTACATTCGATTCCATTAACCTTTTGTTTTCTTGTTGCGTTTGTTGAACCACAACACTCAATCTGCTTATAGTTGCTGTCAATTCGCTCATCTGTCTCTTCATTTCTGATACCTGCTCGTTTATGCCATGCGCAATCAATACTTTCACGGAATTGTCTACCTCTATCCCCTTATTAGACTCTCCTCCTTGCCTGCTACTACTTGGAAATGCGGCTTCCGCTGGCGGCTTCCCATTTGGATGAATCCTAGACGAATCTGTTCTAATTGTTTGCGACAAATCCCTAATTTGCCCTTGGTCTTTATGGGCTTCAGCCATTTCACTTACACTTCTTCGTCGGGGCTTCGCTCTCGGGGTGTTACTTTTAAAGAATTTGGGTGCAATTTGGGGTGATGAACGGTTAAGATCAAATTGCACCTGCCTGTCTCTTTTTCTTGATTGTCTCGTATTAGGACTACCAATGTTCATTTCTTGTGCACCGCAATTGTTTGCTATGCACACGACTATGCACAGAGTGAACAAAAAAAAAATAACTGACTCTTCAGATTCTATTTCATTTACCAACAAGGAACTAAACTTGATCGATATTCAATATTAAATTGTTGCCTACTATTTTGTCAATGTTTTGGCGATTGTATAAATTTCACTAACTCAGAAAACTAACCAACCGTGACCAAAGGTGTTTATGAGTATAACAAAATTAAATAACATTTACGGTAACCGAAATTTTGAAATTTGCTAATATTATCATAAAAAAAATTAATTAAAATCAGCTATTAATCCTACTGAAACAAATAATACTAATGGTAATATAGACGATACAAAAAATAAAAAAAAATAAATAAATAATATAATTACAATAAATAAATAATAAAGAATTAATAATATGAAATTATCAAAATTACTTAAATGTTTTTTTTTTTTTTTTTTTTTTTAGGAAAAATGTTCTAATGCGATCTCTTTACTTTCTTTCATATAGGCGAAAATGGATGGACTAGAGGGTCCAGGCGGTTTCAATCTTTGGTTGTCTTACATGTGGTATTAATCAAAAATTACCTAAATTTGCTTCTACTTATTTCGTGCGTGTTCTCATACTATGCATCCGTGTTTCTTATCACACAGAGAGATTATGAGCAACAATCGAATGATATCAAATACATCTTACCACGTCAGTCAACTCATTTTCTAACGCGAGGCTATTTGATTTCATCCGTTTTCTACACTTAACAAGACTCGAAACATTTACTGGGAAATTAACATCACTAAACTATAACAAACAAAAACACACGAACGATCAATGATACATTTAAGGGACCTACTTGCCCCATAAGCTATCTTTTCACGCTCTAACGATATCTGTTTTATTTATAATCCCGCCTTATTTGTTTCACCGTAATACTACGCCATTAACTGTTAAAAAAAACAAAATTTTATTTTTTTTTTTTTTTGTTATTCAGCGGCTATTACAATGGACTGCAAACATCACGTGGATTATAATTGGGCTATTGTCTTTTAAATTTCTAGTGGGCTATTGCTGCGTGTTTCGCTGTTCCTACACGACTTTTACCGTTTGGCCGCCATTTAGCGCCAAACTTTTTACTTTGGCTTGGGCGCCATTTAGCGCCAAACTTTTTACTCGTTTGGGCGCCATTTAGCGCCAAACTTTTTGATTGGGCGCCATTTATGTCACGGACCGGTTGACACGGCGAGGCTTCCGATTAGCTCAATTTTCCTCAGGAGGTCCCAACCCTTCCTGCCGGCCGCGTATCCGTACACAAAACATATAAATCATACTAAACTCAAAACTACTATTACACCCTACATCACAACATACCACATGTACCACAATATAGGAAACGGATGATGTTGTTTCCTTTTGCCCTCCCAACCATGTCGCTGTTTTCTCCGCTCAATATTCTTGTTTGCGACCCATACCTTGATCCAGCCTTTCTTTCTCTTACCTTTCCATTTCCGCCTTTATGTTATCGACTTAACCAGACATAATTTTTTCTTTCTTTTCAAATTTAAAAATTACATAATTTATTTATTCTACTAATTATAATAAGTTTTAATATTTCTTTTAATTTATATTTCCCTAACTCTAACGGAATTAAATCCTTTCTTTCTTTTTTTTTTCTTTTTACAAATATATATATATAAAAAGTTTCTTTTTTTTTCTTTTTTTATAATTGCTTAACCTAGTTTAGACATACATATATATTTGTTTTTTTTCCTTTTTTTACAATTAATTAACTATCAGATTTTCCAAATTCTTCCCCCTTTTTTTTTTTTTTTATACTAAATTTTCTTTTCCGTGCGATTATGTTAGTTTTCTATGTTTCCAATGTTTTTCCGTTACTTTTTCTTCTATTTCTTTGAGTTTTTTTTTCTTAGCACTGAATTTTTTTCTCGACTTCTGACAATAATTTTACTTCTTTCGTCTAATCCTGTTACACCCTACCCTACAGGAGCTCCCTAAGGCTAGTCTGTAATTTGGAGACGCAAATATTCTTCGATTAGAATTTACTCTTTTATTTCACTGTTTTGTTTGTTTCACTGGTTAAAATATGAACGTGATACCAGTATTTTTTGTTTTATTTAACCTCATCCACTAACCTAATACGCACTAAAGAAATTTATGTAGCATATATCAAGGGTAAAAATTCGGAGTACTGTATAAATATAATATATTACCTAACACTGATTTTATCTACCTACAATATACTTAAATTTTGCTTATATATACTATTTTTTTTTTTTTTTACTATTTCTTTCCTTAAAGTATGATAATTAAAAAAAACTCTTTTTTCAGGAACAATCTTAACTTTTACTTTTTGGTTTGCCGCTTGACTATTGCTTGTATCACCTTTTTTTTCGATATAAATATGCATATACATATAGAGAAACGTATACCTGGCTACTGGGTTTTTCCTTGGGTTCGTGTCTTATTCCGTGTTCGCACTTACAACTTTTAATAACCCCTGGTTTATTTCTTCCCGCAAGATTCACTTCAACTTTTGCTTTTCTCCGTAGCCAGCTAAAATTCACATTCTTATAATTTCTTTTTAACTTTTCTAACTTAGCCTATTATTTTCTTTGCTTACGTGTTACTTTTTCTCCTTATATGTGTATTGCTATTGTCTTGTATATATATATTGTCTGCTTCTAGCCAGATCTTCCTCTGAAGCGGCGCTCTTAAGCCTGTTTTCCTTTTTTTTTTAAATTTTTAATTTTTTTTATTTTTAAATAGCCAATGTTTGGTTCAAGTTTACTTAGCGTTTTCAAAATTATTGTTTCTTTTTATATTTTTGGATTTCTCCGCTTCTCCGGTGCGAACACTTTGCTTGACTTTATTATACTCTTTTATCAACTACAATTTACATTTTCCTAAGCCTATTTTCCTGTGTTAATTTTTCCAATTTTCCAGGGACATTCTCCCGCCAAGACGCCATCTTTTTTCTTTCTAGATTTTTCTAAAATAACATGTTCTCGATATATAACAAGAACATTATATATATACATACATTTATTTCTACGTTGCCTGTACCTAGACATATATATATATATATATCCTTACATATTTTTATTTTTTTTTTATAGATTCGCCATTTTTTAATTTTTTTTTCATCTGCCCATTTAAATTCATAACTAGGGTCACAGAAAAAATAGAAAGTTGATCATTGGGCCTTTTATTTGTTTTTTTCTTTTCAATTTAACCGTACAGGTTCACGGTGGCATGAATGGAAATAGCGTCCCTGTATTTAACGTTTACGTTCCCTTACTAAAATTACCAACACTACATCGTTTTGACAACAGTAAAATGCGTAAACTAACACTAACACCTATACATGACAGCTGACATTTCATTTCTTTACTACACAGACTTTTACAGACAAAATTTTAAGGCTCTCATGTTTTGTGAAAATTTTCTTGTAAAAACGTTTAATTTATAATGTAAATTGTGCGAAAAAACAAAACTTGTATGTTATTCCTTGACCGAACATAAATTGTTAACAATTTCCTATAACACCAAGCACAAAATCTCCCAAAAAGGTGAAATTTGTTTGCAATTTATTGCGGCACTGATTGGGAATAAATCAACAATTCGTTTGTAATTTCCTTTTTGCTTAATGGTATATGAAGCAGTGCCAAAAGTACAATTAAAAAAAAACATATAAAGCAGAAAACTAAAAAAAAGAAAACACAACCTCAACAGGACGGAAAACATTTATTTGAAGCATCGGCCGTGTGCGGCTGCATACCAACATACATACATATGTATGTATGTTTGTACCTCTTGAAAAAAAAACTCCTGCTTCAAATCCTAATACATTCGGGCTTTGAATCTAGCCACCTTTTTCCTAGCTATCTGTTTAAATTTATTGGCCGCAACAATTCATGAGTTTATTGGTGAGGGAGGTGAAAAGATTGGGGAGGGGTACACAGTTTCATGTGCTCTGTAATTCTCTTTTGTTTTTAATTTATATGTATTTGACGTTTTATTTTATTTTCATTCTTCAGTTGTATGAAAAACAAAAAAGCAAATAGAATTGTTAATTTTTCAGGGAAATTTGTAGTGTAATACAATTTTTTAAAACATGATTGCAAAACTAGAATTTCATAATGCAATTGCACTTATGCAATTAATTCCAAAGCATAATTATAAAAAACTGCAGCAAAAAAATTTGCAAGTCTGTACGAGGACTTACTAGTTATAAAATCTAAATTTTAACAACAAAACCTGGCCTGTGTATATCCCGATTAAGCATATTGGTATTACACAGTCAAGAACTTATTTTAAGGTATCAAATAACGGGGATTTGTTCAAAATATTAATTAATAAAATTATTCATTTATTTATTCGAAACAGACTATAATACAAGCCTAAAAGGCCAAAATAAAGTATTACATCAAGGTACTAGTATACTTGAGCAAATTCAGGTACTCAAATAATTTAAATAAAAATGTATATGTAAATACAAAATTAAAAGTCTTTCAAAACGTAAAATTCAAATATTAAAAAAAAATAATAGTTAAATCGTAATATAAAAAACCAAACTCGATAAACAGTATAAAAGACATATTGTCATATTTCATAGCATACGATGCCTAAAGGTCATCGCATGCTATGAAATACGACCATATGTCAAACAATCAATATCTTAAATGCTATGAAATAATTCTTAACAGGCACGTATTTTACATCTGAAATGCAATTTTTTCACTCCAAATACATAATTTCAATTAGAGTGATTCCATTTTAATCTAACATTAGATGTTTTGGTTTAAGAACAGTGTGGTGTGGTGGGAAAATATAAAGGTTGGGCATAATTACGAGTGTCGAAGTCGTGATTAGGCCCGTTATGTTAGATAGATTTTTCACATGCAAAATTTAATTTGCTTTAACAACCTCGCATGTAAGTATGAATTTTTATTAAACTTTTAGTAATTTTACATAAAAAATGAGTTAGTGGCATCAGAGTAATCGAGTTGTGCTGTATTTTATGCATTAATCAAAGCAGTAAAACAAGAAGTGAGTGTTGTACAAATTTTTTTTGTGTCATATACATTTTGCTTTACGCTTTTCTGCCAACGCAAGAAACGTCACGCAAAGCTTTGAAGTTGTATCTGACACGGCCACGTCGCCTCGGCTTGTTGCAGAAATTCTAGAATATGTAACATAGCGTCTACAACTGCGATTAACTCTGACATAATATGTGAGAGAACGTCGACAGAATAACAAAAATAAAATGCCGATATTTCTCTTCATCTCATACAACAGGAACACGTATTTTTACTTTTCTTATAACATTTCATTTTATGCAAATTTGCATCGAATTAACATGTATTATTTTTGTATAATTATTTATTTTGTTTTCACTTTTTCACACAAACTTTAAAAGTTATAAATCAAATTAAACATATAAAATCCCAGAAATTTTTCCAAACAATGTTTTTCATTTATTTTAATAAACACTAACACATGCATACTAATTTATTTTCATATACGCGTGTTTTTTGACAGTTCATCTCATAAGATTGTTGTTATAGGATTTCTTATAACAACGCTCTTATGAAAAATCTTATAAGATTGAGATAACACTAATTTGAAGTCTACACGTAACATAATTCGCTCTGCGATTGAATTTGACGATATCATCTTACATATTATGTTAGGTATAGACCCTATGTAACATCACTTCCAATCAATTGACTAGTCAATTGACTGTCACTCTTGATTTCAATGTAAAATTGTTGCAAGTTAACACACTTGAAAGAAGAAATTTTGTTTGTGTTAGTTTCAGTCATTCATTTCTTGCAGGGTTACTTTATGGCAATCTTGCTGCGAATGAACGAATAAAAAGCATTGATGAATTGAATATGAGAAAGTCCCCTGACTGCTGCGACAAAAACTTCTATGTAAGCACGGGTGGATTTAAGAAGGGACTCCAAAAGGGAACGCAAGTGTTGTAGCAGCTACGCCGCCCTTCATCTAAACGGGCTCTTCGGAATCACTGTACTATCGACACACATGTTCATTTTCTAGAAAAATCAACGCCATTTTTACGGTAAAATATTATACATTCGTGAAATAAAATTACTACGCGACGGATCAATTTGTGTGAGTTTAAAAATTTTTCATCTATAAACTTTCTAAAGCAAAGAAAAATACTAGAAAGGTTTTACTTACAATTAATTAAAGCAATATATATTTGAATTAATTATTATTACGAACTAAAGAAAATAGAGAAAAACCAAAGTGCAAAAGGTAGAGAAAAAGTTAACCAGACAAATAGAGCCAGTCATTTTTTGGATTGATTACAAGCAAAAAATTTTTATTCATAACATATTCAAATTATTCCCTATTTCAAATGTAAAAAGTGCTATATAATAGTTTTATTTTGTTACTGTTAACATGTGACGCAAAAATATATACATGCTATCATAGAAAAAAATCCAAAAAGAAATTTATGTAATTTTTTAAAAATGAATGCGAATATATTATAGAAAAAAAATTGTGCAAATTCTGTAATATACATATCCCTTCAAAAGAGGCCACCTGCCTTTGTCTTCTAATAAAGGAAAACAGCAAACTTGCAGATAGGGTGTTTTTTTTTACATATTTGATTCAAAATAAATTAAAATTTTTCTGTTTTACTTCAAGAAATTTCCATTTTATAATACATACATATGTATGTATGTGTACTCAGACATGTCAAGTCATCATTACATGTTTTGTTTAATTACTTCCTTTTCAATTTGTATAATACATTTTCACATGTGGAAATCGATAGATTATTCTATTTTTTGTGCTCTATTGTTTATTTGAGGTTTTTCTGTGCCTGCCTATTCGTTCAGTCCCTTGTATTTTATTTTTATATGTACCCATGTATATATGCATAGGTAGATGTATAGAGCGCATATGTATTCATGTCTATATGTACATTTTTTTTGCAAGTGTTGCCGTGTCGTTTAAAAGGGTATCTTTGTAGGTACCTGCGCCCATAATTCTAGTCGGCTACGGCTATAAATAAAATGCGAGGTGTGGGCCGAAAGCCTGTGAGATTATAGTGTAAAAGGATGATGATTTAAAAACCTGAAATAGGGTGAATTGGAGCCGGGATTGTGATTGAATTTTATGCATCATCGCAATCATGAAGAAAATTGTTTCTGACTTCATGGCTTCTGTATAGGTCCATGAACCGTGTTGCGGTTTCATTGTACTTTTTATTTTTGTATACCAAAAATATTTAAATATGATTACGATTATTCTGTGGAATATAACATTATTTGTAATAAAATAATACAAAAATACTATGTCGGCAGGATATTTGGAAACAACAACGAAAAGTGCGCTCATTTAATTTGCTGTCAGTTAATTTTTTGTCTATAAATTTGAACACAATTGGAAAGAAAATTTGATTCAAAGTTGCATCAAATTCTAAAAGTATGAATGTATTAGTGAAAAAGTGTGAGTGTATTGAAATTTGAAAGGCAAGACTTTATCGTGTAACCCTCAAGTAAAACATGTAATTTATGCGATTTACGTATATATGTAAAAAGTTATTTTTATTACAACTTTAATCTTACCCCAAATACCGCATTTTGCCTCTTCCAACTGACACCAAAGTTGGAATAACATTCTATTATACATGACAAAAACTTTAAATGCAATAAAAATTCAGGTTGATCATACTTTATTGATTTTGAAACTAAAAACTTAATTTGGCTTCTCTACTTCGTCTTGTCGATTAATTTGGTCTTGCTTGACATGTCGTGAGCAATTTGTTTCCATAAATGGTTTGAATTCGGGAGTTAAACAGGTTAGGTCTGGGGTTCCACAGGGTTCGGTTATAGGTCCTCTTCTATTTACCTTGTTTCTAAATGTTATTTTTTTTATATAAAGAGAAGTAACACTCAGGCAATGAACGCCTACTACTATTACTATGTGTTACCTTCTTTAGGAAAGGAATAGTGATAAAGAAGAGATAGAGGAAAGCTTCATTATTTTTACAACTCTGTTTTTTGCACGTTTTTTTTAATAATGCAGTGTTTCAGCGCCTCTGGTGTTAAATGAGGCGTATTCAATTTTTGAAGCTGTGATTAGTAGCCATTTTATTGGTTATTTTACTTCGCCGATGATTCTGCTACACAACGAAGGAGGGCGCTCGATCTGCTGAAGTCTATAATTCAGTGACCAGTGACTATGCCTTCATCACATGAACTTTCCTACAACAACTGATACAAATTGACACTAATGCACATCAAAAAGATTCGTGGTGTTGTTATTTGATGACTGTCTGATACCGGGCTCGAACACAGGACCTTCATTTTCGTAGTCAACGTGCTAACTACTTCAGCCAACGCCATCCTCATGGTGTTTTTTTTAGCTTTGGAAGATCTTTTGAGTTCGCAGATGATATCCAATTATTATGGTCTGGAGAAAATCAATTTTCTGATGCTTTCCAATCTACTATAAACTTTGAACTTACTGTTGCGGAAAATTGGATGCAGGCAAATAGACTTAAAATAAATCCAGACAAAACCAAAGGTGTAATTTTTGGCTCAAACAGTTCGGCTAGCCTCTACTTGGATTTAAGAATATTAGATGTTTCTATTGAACTTGTTGACAATATTAAATGCCTATTCCACGACTTGTTTTACCTTACAAAGATTGTATCAAATGAACTTGGTTCTTCCATTACATATTAAAAGGGCTGTAGGTCATGCCTTGCTTATGTCGCAAATAAACTATTGTGTGGAAGTATAATCTGGATGTAACTTGGGGAAGAAGAAAAGAATACGGCTTATTATAAATAAGATTGTGAGATTTGTCTTTGTTTGTGTCTAAAAATCGCTACCTTGTAAAATTCCTTGCAAGTTAAGTTCAAAGTAGGCTGAAAGTGCCGAAAGTGTGTTAATAAAAAAGTTTAATTGTTTTTAGTTTTTCGGACTTGCAGTTGCACATGTAAACGATAAGTTAGTTACCCGTCTCTTCCATCAATTTTAAGAGTTGAGCAACTAAAAATGTTGTGTGTGAAACCAATGCAACTGTCGTTATATATAGTATATATGTATGTCATGACGTGAATAGGGCTTAATTGTAGGAAACATTGTTTTATAATACATATCATATATTTTCAAGTTCACCCAATTCTGTTACATATATTATTTTAGATCCTTTTCATCCCCTTTTGCATCTCTTGAGCGTATAACATTAAGAGAAGAAGAAAAAGTCAAGCGGAGAAGTAAGAGAAAAGGAAGAACGAAATATTTGAACTTGTAAAAAAAATTACCGTGATAAGACTATTTCTTGAACATCGTATATAAGAATCAAGCAAAAAAGAAACAAGCCAATTATAAAATGGTAAAAGAAACCGCTTATTATGATGTTTTGGGCGTAAAACCAAATGCTACACCTGATGAATTAAAAAAAGCCTACAGAAAATTGGCCCTCAAATATCATCCAGACAAAAATCCAAATGAAGGTGAAAAATTCAAAGCCATTTCTCAGGCTTATGAAGTACTATCAGATCCCGACAAACGATCCATCTATGATGAGGGTGGCGAGGCTGCAATTAAGAAGGGTGGAGCAGATGGCGGCGATTTTCGTAATCCAATGGACTTCTTTGAAAGATTCTTTGGTGGTGGCTTTTCGTCAAACAGCCGTCGTGAACGTCGTGGCAAAGATGTTGTGCACCAGTTGTCTGTGCAGCTCGAAGAGTTGTACAATGGTGCTACCCGAAAATTGGCTCTGCAAAAGAACGTCATATGTGATAAGTGCGAGGGTCGTGGAGGCAAAAAGGGAGCTATTGAAAAGTGTGTGCAATGTCGCGGTAGTGGCTTAGAAAGCCGTATTCAGCAAGTAGGTACCGGTTTCATCCAACACGTTGAACAAGTGTGCCGCAAGTGTGGTGGTGCTGGCGAAATTATTGACCAGAAAGACCGTTGCAAGCAGTGCGTCGGCCGCAAAACGGTTCGAGAACGCAAAGTGCTTGAGGTTCACATTGAGAAAGGAATGCGGGATGGACAGAAGATTGTTTTTAGTGGCGAAGGTGATCATGAACCAGATTCCCAGTCAGGCGATATCATTATTCTGTTAGACGAAAAACCACACCATACATTCATTCACGCTGGCACGGATTTAATGATGAAAATGCCAGTCCAACTGGTCGAAGCATTGTGTGGTTTCCAACGAGTAATTAAGACATTAGACGATCGTGATATTGTAATCACATCAGTGCCCGGTGAAGTCATTAAGCATGAAATGACTAAGTGCATAATGGATGAAGGTATGCCGTTGTACAAGAATCCATTGGAAAAGGGACGTCTTATCATACAGTTCGAAGTTATTTTTCCCGATACAATCCCAATCTCAGTTATACCGCAACTGGAGCAGTGCTTACCACCTAGACCAGAAATAACCATTCCAATTGATGCCGAACAAGTAAATCTGGTAAGTCAAATTTTAACTTTTAATAAAACTATAAAGCTTAAAATATTATTGACAACACTACTATAACCACAGTTTGAATCTCCTAAATATTTAATATGAAATACTTTTACATAGTTTCATGTATTACATACTACGGCCCTATGCTCCTTAAAGGAACAACAGGAAATAATATATATATATATATATATATATATATATATATGTATCACATATATACTATTTGTATGAATTCTTTACTATTTTCTAATTTCATTGGCTATCCAGCAACATATTCGAACGCTATTCGCTCAGCTGGTTTTAAGATGCCACAGAATCACTACCGTCACTGCAAACGAATAAACATATCGATAAATGTTACGATTTTCTATTCGCAAAAAGTTACTTTTAATTATTTATTTTATTTTTCTTTAGAAAATTCCATTTAATTAATAAAAATATTTCATTGTATAAGAATTGAAAAGACTGAACTTAGAAATAAATTATTCATGATTAAAAATATTTAAATAATTGCATTTTATCGGCCTTATGTATAAACAAAAATTGGCATGAAGTTTGCATAAGTGGTAAAATTGAATATGATCTTACAGAGTTTTACCATAAAACTTCACATTAAAAATCACGATAGGACTTAGTAGTTGGTTAAAGCTATGTAATGCGCCAATTTTTAATGTGAAATTGTATGGCGGAATTCGTTGACAACTAATTCAATTTCGCCACTTATGTTAACTTCATGCCAATTTTTTCTTATACATAAGGCTGTATATGTTCCCTTACAAACACAAAAAAAAACTAAAAAAAAAGCTTTGCTAATGTTTTTCCAAAATATATTAAAGCGTACAATACTTTTGCTGTGCAAAAACATGGAGTTCCCAGAGATTTCAAAGCAGTTTTTTGTTTTGTTGTATACCTTTTTTAACCTACTTCATTTTGTCTTGCATAAACAAATTAAAATATTAATAAAATATATAACAGAACTTTAATCAGATATATATATATATATATTTTTTTTTTGGAAAGTTCATGAACTTGCTTATTTCAGCTGGGGTACCTTGACTTATGTTACACACTGTATGTGTGTTGATGTATAGACGTTGGTCGAACTCATTCAAAAGTTAATTATTTACACAAACCGATGATCCAGCTCATTTAAATTAACAATGGTTTCACTATAGGTTTGTGTTAAAAATGAACTAGTGAACGAGTCTAATGTCGAGTACACACACACTGCCATTTTGTGACATCGCAATAGTGTGTAATAGTGGCAACGTTGGTCATTTCCCATTTTTTTTTCGTTGTGTGGCATTGCTTTCCATTTAAAAAATATAATGTGAACGCCGTTCCACACATTTTGAAAATGACAACACAATAAATGTCAGATGTGTACTCGGCATAAGTCATATACACATTCCTCTAGTCGAGATATTTAGGGCCAATTTTTGGGTTTGAGATTAAACATAGTTTATTTCTCTAATTAGCTAATCCGAAAATTAACTTAATTAATTGATTACATTTGAACAAATTAAAAAATATTTTTATGTTATGGAACATTTGAATTTAGAGTTGTTCTATTCTCGATTTATACAAATTTGTTTAATATTTAATAATACCAGCTTTTACCCCCGGCTGCGCTCGCGTTGATCTGTAAAAAAAAAATACGTAACAACCCGTCTTAAAACTGGTTAAACAATCAAACTCGAAACAAAAATTACTCTTACCAGCTCAAAAATGTGTTTTTCGAAAAAAATCCATACCAAATATAAAGAAACCGGTTCCGAACCGGATAAAAAGTATCCAATATTTGACGCTGGTAATGTAGCTTTCTATTGGTGAAAGAATTTTCAAAATCGGTTTTTCTGTTTTGGCGTGAAAGCGTAGCAAACAAGCCCATTTTCACAATTATAATACATATTAAGTAAGAATTTATTGAAGTTTTTTAAGTTTTCAATATTTCCAAGTAAAAATGCATATATGACTCAGACCATTTCCATAATTAAGGGCACATATCGTCAACTAAAATGCAAACGGACGTAACTACACTTTTATATTTTTTTTACAGGAGAAACAAAAACAGTTCAAAATCAATTACAATAAAGTGTTCCTGAAAATGTTCTTCGAAATTTACTTGTAGTATGGATATTTATAAGTTTTTAACCATTAATGTCCTTTTTATATATATTTAAGGTTTTATGTTAGTTACGTTGTTTGCAATAAAAAATAGATGCATTCGTAATTACGTCCGTTTGAATTTCTTTTAGATCGCAGGGGTCTAAATACTTGCGTGAACATGTAGTTTGATAAAATTAACTATAATCAATCAAAAACTCGATTTCGAATTTTTGTGTAGTTACGTCCGTTTGCATTTAAGGTGACGATATGTATTTTGACAAAGAGCTTACCTCATATTGTGTATTAAATATGTTATTTATATAATTTTTGTTTGTTTTCAGGTTGACTTCGATCCTAAGCAACGTAGAGAACAACATAATCATCGTATGGCATACGAAGAGGATGATCGTTACGACGAGAGACCCAGGATACAGCAATGTTCCACAAATTAAGCGTGTAAATACCAATTTACACCTCTTAGTGAAAGCGTACGAATATCTTACTAAAAGCAAACGTATATCCACGTAATAGCAAAGCAGCAAGAACTACTGTAAACATTACATTACTAACTCTTGAAATTCCTTTAAAATAATATGAAAAAAATTATCAAAAAATATACCATACTCTCAACAAAACAACAAACACGTAAATACATGTGCTGGAAGAATTTCACATATTAAAAATGAAAAGATTTTTATTGCAACAACCTTTTCAGAGAATCCCATGCTGTAATAATTGTGAATTTTAGAACAAAAAGTACATTGAATTATTGCAAAGAAATATACATACAAACAAAAGCATATTGAAATTATTACATACATATTTAACACTGGCAGATAAAAAGTCATGTTTTACAAGCTATACTTTTACTTGCTCAAATTTTAATTTTATATTAGACAGATGAGAAAGTAATATAAATGTTTTGTATACCTATTCTTTTCTTTCTCATTATGAAATCAACAACTTGAGCAAGAAAAACTGATGCGTGTAAACCCTGACCAAGGAAAGCAAAATGCAAATAACTCCATATTTAAATGTTAATTATCTATACCTGCTGTATTTCACTTAATAGTTAATAAAACCACAATGCTGTGAGTTGTTTTGTTCTATACAATTATAAACCCCTTTTCTTCCAAATCCATAATTTTATATTTCATTGTAGTAAATTTATGTTTGAGCAACTAGTTCTGGCCAACATTTGTATAATTTAGATTTGTATTGAGTACATTTTTTTTTACAATTGTATTGAATACAAGAACAAAAATAACTATTTATTTATGATGCTTAAATTTGTATATTTGGTAAATATTATTATACAAATAAAATAACTGAACTCTTTTTTTTTTTTTGAAATCAGAAATCAAAATTTCTACGGTGTTTTCTCCTCTAGAAAAATGCATTTTATTATTTTATTCAAAACCGAAACAGAATTTTCATCCTACATGATTATGAATGAATTCATCCTCTTTAATTAATGAGAGCTAAATTGTGGATATAAAAAATACCGACTTTTTTTCGAACAGAAAACATTAGGAATGGTTTTTTTTCGGGAAGTAAGCTCACAGAATTCACAGTAATTATTGAAGACGTATTCAATCAATCCGAATTATATCTGCATAGCTTAATTAACATTTAAAATTAAATAATTACAATTAAAAAAATATAAAATAAAATGGTTAGTTCGAAGGAAATAAAAATGTAATACTACATAATTCAGATTTTTGTTTTTCTGTTACCAAAACAAGTTTTTTACGAAATATGTGTATAAGAATACCGAAGTATATTTACTTGATATTCAGTGTTTAAATTTTTATTTTTTTTTTGGTGTTAAGCATTGTCTATATCGACGGCGTAATATAAGAAATGCGTAACTCGAATTTTCGATATTTTATAGGAGAAGGAAAAAACTGAATAAAAACTAAAGCATTTATACGCAAAAATAATTTTTAAAAGGCCCTAAATGACTTATTTTAAATTTTAACGTATTGATTTCTTGAAGGAGAATGTAATTTTGAAAAAAAAATCGAGTTACGCCCTTTTTATATTAAGACATCGATATGCATCTCGTTACTGCTAATGGAAAGCGTTAGTAGACTTCAACCCAAAAGTTTTTGAAATAAGTCAAAAAACTTCATCCAATTCCAATTAATAGCAAGTAATAGGGAAAACAAAAAATTCTAATTGGAAAAGGGAGAAATTTCATATGTTTATACATAGTAAGACTTAATATACATATGCTTATAGTAAGCCTGGAAAATTTATATAAATATACATAAACATTTCAAAATATACTTTAATTGGTTATTATGTAATTAACAAAAGTACATCTTTGCTTAAAATTTTACTGGGATATGTTTATAAATAACGATTTTATTAGCGGAATTCGAAATGCTGTAACTACATTTGCAAGAAATACGTGAACCAAAAAGTGATTCCCTTCCATTAGGAAAAACTGACTTGTTTCTTCACATTTTTAATTCAATCACATCCACATTGGTTTTCTAACCTTGATTCTAAAATTTTGCTATTAAGAAATAAATAGTTTTAAATATATGTATAAAGTTTTTAGTTTCTCCTGTAAAAAACTAGAGTGCAGTTAGGGCCTTTTAGATTTTAGGTGACGATATATTCAGGGGAATCATGAATAAAATTCCGCGTGAAATTCTTTTCCTTGGAACAATTCCAACTACTAGCAAATAATTGGGAAAACAAAATATTCTAATTGGAAAAGGGAGAAATTTCACGCCGAATTTTATTCATAATTGCCCTGATTGTGTCGAGGCATCACTAAATTCACGATAATTTTTAAAATCATAAGTTTTAATCTTATAATCGAACGGAAATGTGTTCGAATTGTATGTAATGTTAATAACATACAAATTCGAATAGTTTTCTTTTCGAATCGAATTACATAATAACCCCTCACGAATAATTTATTTATTTATTTAAGAAATACTTTACAAAGTAAATTTGCAAAGTATTGTTGCACAAATATGGGCGGGGTAACTAGACCATATTGTGTTTTTGTGTTACATTAGAGAACACTGAGAAATATTTTCCTTAATCTAGGACGAAACTGCAGTCAAAGTCCAAGTAAGCACTTCTCCTGGGACCAATTTAAAGTTACCATATTCCCCCTTATCGTGGTTGGGTATTTTGACCACAGATATAAAATTTGTACTACGGCGTGTTTGTAATAGATTAACGAACAAAATTGTCGTCGAATGGTCGAAATCAAGGCAAATTCATATGTATAGGTATATAAGGTATACTCAGCTCAATTCACTTTGAGAAATTTATACTTTAAATATCAAAAAAATGTGTGTTGACATCCAACGTATATTCAAATTACAAGGAGCGATAATAGTCACCTGCTCCCTTGCGACCTAGTAGGTATGGGGCCGCCTTGGATCGAAATGCGCCAACCACAATACCACATCATTTTTCTTTAATCTAGTACTAGGCTTTTTTATTTATGTTTGTTAAACAGCTGTTGTTTGGAAAGCTTTCCATTTTGGAAATTTTCGTAGTGCTACCGTACTTTCAAGAACTTTAATAAATCATCCGAAACAACTAATTTGTACTTAAATACATTTTAAACTTCTATGAAAATTAACTAAAACTATATTTAAATATTCACTCTTTTTTTCCCTAGATGATTTTTGCAATAAATTTTTAACTTATATGACGCAATTTACACCATGACTTTTCTGCTTGCCTGTGCAGGCTGGCTTTTTTAGCTTGTTTGGGAGAAGGGGTGAAAAGCTTTCGTGGTAAAACAAAAGGCACGTAATGAAAATTCGAGAGGATTTTTGACTTTTATGTGTACCCTTTTCGTACTTTCAGCATTAAGCGTGTATATAATTGTCAAAGAGGAATGAAGAAAAAAGTCTTAATGTAAATGTGCGTGACTTTTCGTAGGGGGAAAATTGTCAAAACAAGGCAGGCTAAAAAGGCATAATGTAAAAAGGCACTACTATGTGGGATATTCTGGCACTCTGTCGTTTGTTTTAAAGTCCCAAGTAAATAGGGATTGTGGGAAATAAATAGTCTGGAAGTCTGAAAAACAAGGGAATTTGTTGTTTTTTTGTCACAGTGAATAAAAAAGTGTTATTTATTTGAAGCATCTAAAAAAATACTCAACATATATCTACCAATTTAAATATGAAATAATTTCAAGGAAACAAAATCATGAATCGAGACAACTCAACAATGGACATGGATCCGGACATAGCAAAATCACTATTCAGCAAGGGTGCTATATTGTTTATTACCGGAGTGCCTAAGGGCACCGAGTTCGGCATAGATCTCTGTTCGTACGTAATTGATGATAATTTCCGCGGCGTAAAGATGATACCACCCGGACCTCATTATGTGTGGTGTGCAGCTACCGGTCCTTATGGTGACACAGCTCCCAGGGTGGGATTCAGCTATTTTTTTCAAGAACAAGAGCTGATTGTAAAAGAATGGGATGGCAGCAATGAAGAGTTAAAAGAAAGGCAAATTTCCGAACCTGAGTTGGAGAAGAAACGCTTAAGGGACAACATTAAAATGCTTGATGCATTTTTGGCACCGTATGACTACCGTTATTACAATGAGTGGCGCAAACTTACTGACACTATTACCAAGGAGTGCGTGGATAGGTGTTCTCCAGCCGTGGGTACTATTAGAACAAATGCAGAGTTACTATCGTGTCCAGATGTAGAAAGGCCTAGAGGTCCCTTAGTTGGAACCCGTCCAGCAATGGCAGCTAAACTTGTAAGTGATGAAAATGATCTTCTTCCACAACTGAAACCTGTGGAGGGTACAGCTCCCAGATTCTGCCATGTGCCAAGCCGTATACCCAAGGACTGTACTGCCTCCGAGATATCAAAACACTCCTTGGATTGCATACAAGCGTGTAAAGAGTTACTGGGTTGTTTTAATCAACCACAGGACATCATACAAGAGATACAAATATCTTTTATTTTCTTTCTGGTCGGTTACTCAGTCGAGTCTTTAGCATATTGGCGCAAAGTTTTATCATTGCTTTCCCATTCGGAAGAGGCTGTCAACAACTATCGCTTGCTATTCATGAAATATAGTGAAGTATTAGTTCATCAACTGCCCCACTTGCCGGAGGAATTAATGGAACCCTCGGAACGTAACACTGTGTATAAAGATGTACGTTCGTTGCTGTTGAATTTAAATTTCTGCGGTCTACATAAAAGTGCAGAGTTTTTATCCAAGAAATTACACAAATCTATGAATTGGTTATTTGAAGGCTTGTTAGACGAAGATCCTGAAGATATGCCAGTCATAGTGGAAACAAATTAAAGACGCAATAGCAATTTACGAAATGTAAGTAACATTTAAACATTTATTGGTTATATGATAGACGTACATACATACATGTAGATAATTGAATACACATTTTTTCACTAAAATGTTTAATACGGATTAAAATGCGCATATACTGCACAACATTTTTCAACTACTTTGCCTTTTTCGGTTCAGTAATTAAGTCATTATCTTCACCTTCGTTTTTCGCTTCGTCATTTTTTCCCAAATCTAAATTATACTTGGCTGCCAATTCTTCCAAACGTTTTTGGTTATTTTTCAAATATCCCGGCAGATAGAATATCGTTTGCACCATCCTTTGATACAAAATTATAACTTTAAATTAATAATTGACTTGATTTTCTCTATTTACTTTTAATCCTACTTGATAAGTACGTAACCGGATACGGCCAACAACAAACAGGTACATGATGTTTTCATCATGGTCCAGTAGTCTACTACAACCTGCTGGTGCTTCATTTTGTCACACGTATGGCAATTAATTTTTATACTCAATAAAAATTTAAAAAATATGTGTATACTTCACAGTTATATTGACCTGAGCACTGTAGCGTTTGTAAGCCTTTAGAATATTCAAGTTGTAACTCTCAAGTACACGTGTATAATTGTAATAATTTGAACGGATTTATTTAAAAAATTCTTGTTCAATTTTTGTTAATAGATATTTGTTATGGCCAAAATTTATGGCACATTAGTCACCGTGGTTACACTCATTAAAGGAAAGCTTTCCCCTTCGACAATTAAATTATATGCACTTACGACATTATTTATGAAAGCAACATATATGTACATACTTGTTTGTTTCTTTAGATATTGACCTTAGCAATCAATAAAGGTAATCATATTTATTTTACTAAGCGACCAAAAACAAATATTCGCATTCAGATATACATACATACATGCATATGTAATTATATAAAGTATGTAGGTATGTGCACAAACATGTTCGTATACAAAATTATATACGTGATGATTTATAATTTTTTAATTATCACACATTTTCACAACAAAAAAAAAATAAAATCATTTAGATGAACAGATAGATTCCTTCCTTATAACTAGCATTTCTCTGATTGTACAAAATTTCTCAAAGCTGCTACAACTCCCATCCCATACATAAGTTTTTCCTCCAGTTTGTTCCACGTTGGTTCTTGTACTTGAGACAATTCTTCCAAAGTGGACATAACTTCTGGCATTTCTACTAAATTTAAGCCATGCGACCGTAGAAATGCACTTAAATGTGATTGAGCTATTTCAAAATTTTGATTCGATTCCAACATAAATTGTAGGGTTTTCAAGAACGCCACCATTGCCTTGACAGTACCACCACCAATAGGATGTAAAGATTTTATCTCAAAGTCAATCATTGAAGGTCCTAATTGCTTAAGGTGTTGCACACATTTTTCATAGTTTTGATTGTCAGCCGAAGATTCTAACAATTTACCAAAATTTGTTAGATTGTTAAGTGAAGACGATTTAATAACTCGTGAATTTAAGTCCTCATCTGACTTCGCGGTAGTTACGTCGTATTTCATTTCCAAACCAGCTACTGTAGGCAGAAAAAATGGAGCTTGTTTGGGTACTTTAGGAGGTGCTTTAGGTTTGTTGCGTTTCTTAATTATTTCCAAATCTAAAAGATTTTGCCATCTAGATGCCGACACACCCGACATTGAAATCAAGTCCTTGGACAATTGCTCGGGGGTTTCATATTTTAGTGTAATTTCTTCACCCAATTCGTCTTCTTTGTCGACATCCATTGACAGCTCGTCCACTGCTTCCTCTAAACTTAATTCATCAGCAATATTTGAGGGAAGTCCAACATATGGTGCTTCTGATGTGGGCTTAATGGAGCGCAGGGATATTTGACTGAATAACATTTTGTTGGCCCATAAGTATATACCCAAATTATTGACGTGAGCAGTGGCTAGAAAATCTCCCGTTGGTGACATAGTGAGAGAGATACAAGGCTTCTCCATTCTGAAATGATCAATCATGTAGGATGAAGGTATGTCCCAAATTTTAATGGTAGCATCCATTGAGGCCGAGATTATCCAACGACTGTCGGGGCTAAACGTAAAATCGTTTATTTTTGCTGAATGACCTTCAAATTTACGTATCACCACTTTGGTGTCCATATCAATAACCATTATTGTAAAATCAACAAACGCGACACCAATCATGGCACTTTCACGATGACAACGCATTATTGAAATTCCATCTTGGAACTGCATTTGCGCAAATGGTTTATTAACTAAAAAAAAAGAAAATGTTTAAAAATTGGCAAATATACATAATAATAAGGGCAATAAATGAAGCAATATTTTAAATTAATAATCTTTTTTTAGATGTATTTTTTAAATTATATCAAATATTTTTTTTTACTAGTTTAGTAACAGTTTTTAAATTTAACTTCTTATTTAAATTTCAATTATTTTTTATTATCTTATATATAAATGCGGCACACATTTTTTGGTCGTACACTTTTAAGTATCTTATCGTCCACCAATATTAGTGAAACATACATATATGGTTTAAAACGTATTTTTGTGTAGCTATGCACAATATAATTGCTTTTTCAAATTTCTTGGCTCAAAAGCGATTTAAATTTGCTTGAAAAAATAAATCTTTCTTCTTTTTTTTTTGTTTGCTTATAATAAATAAAAACATACTAGGTGTAAAGTGGTCTAATTTAGACCACAGGCGATCCTAGTTTTTTTTAAACTATTTCTGAAGTTATGTTTGGAGATTTTTTTTCCAATTTTTGTTAGTGTTTTTTTGTCCTATATGCTATTGAATATACATACATATATAAATATATGTATATGCCTATGTACTTACCTTTTTCTTTCAAGTGCCAATATTTCAATAAACCAGCACTGCATCCCGAAACCACCATTCGATTTAAATTATCACATGCCACTCCACGCACAGCAGCTTTATGAGCTGGTTTACCATAACTAGCTCTGTGCTGACCGGACTGTATATTAAAACGTTCTATATCTCCACTGGAGTAACCTGTTAATAAAAGTATATAAATCAAAGGGCCGAGCAAATTTCAGTGTTCTAATTACCTATAATGACAAAATTACCACAATGTGTAAGAGCAACACATGTAGTTTCGGCCTTAAAGTCCACACGATTTCTATTTGTAAACTTTTCCGGTATCAGACGATGGTCACCCATACAACTCTTGTGAAATGACCAAGTGGTCGTCTGTATTGTACGAGCATGTATAGCAGCTATATTGTCCCATTCCCTTTCGCGTGTTAACTCAGTCGTAAACTCTATGATGGGTGGCATAATGCGATTGTCCACTTCAAAGCGATCTTTCAAATAAAAAAAATCAATATTATATTATTTATTTCAACTTTGTTTAAAACTCACTTTTCTTTTTCGAAGCCTTTTTGTTGTAGCTACCTTTGCCCAAGCTTTTACTTAAAGTTTCTGATATGGTACTAAAAGCTCTTAGAGAACTATCCTCCCCAGATGATAATATTGTTTGACCATTACTACCATGATAGCGAATACATATGGGTGGGGCATTATGTCCCTCCCGTATGCGCAACATGCGTGCTCCTCCGTCCGTTAAATCAAAAATCCATAATTTCATTGAATTATCAGGGGATGTTGTAAATAATAATGGTTCATTTGGCAGACAGATGGCCGTGGTGACAGATTTACTATGAGCTTGTAGTTGGCTGGCAACCTATTAATGCACACACTGTTAAAAAATACAAGAATACATTCAGAATAAACCCATACCTTCTTTTCCTCCAAATTCCAAAATGCAATATAGCCATTCGTACTAGCAGTAGCCATAATAGGCGGTCCATCTGTACGGAAAGTAATTTTCGACACAGAACCCCAATCTTGCTTGAATTTCATTAGAACTTCATCAAATTTCAAGTTCATAACAACAGTAGTGCCATCCTGATGTCCCACAGCTACTACATTTATTGCTGGTGCTGGCTCAATGCAAGTGACACGACTCTCATGTCCTTTAAATGCATAAATCAAGCGATTGTCTTTTATATTCAAAATTTTCAATTGACCCTGCTTTGATCCCATTACAATTTTATTAACATACGTTGGAGGATGAGCAATAGCAGTTATTTGAAATTCTTCAGCATTAAATGGAACTTCTAAATAAACTTCCTCTCCATGAATATCCCAAATTATCATTACATTAGCATCATCCACGGCAATCAAATGCTTACTAAAAGGCAAAAGGAGGTGAACGTTTTTAGTGTGACCTTTGAAAATGTGTCTTATATGCTTGCCGGAGCGCCAGGCATAAATGCATTTGTCACAAGCTGTATAAGTGTGGGACCGATCTGCAGCCATCGCGGTAATTTCATCTGGATGTTGACCACTAATATGAAGCAAACGGAAATGAGCCGAAGAGTAGACTTGGAAGGAACGTCCAATGCATGTTATTATCAAATTATCTTTACGTCTCTGCACATAACGCACTACAGCTGGAATATGGTTGCTGACATATCCCAAAGATCGATTGCGTCTAAATATAACACTACTATCACGTTGTATCCTATACATGTCCTTATTTGTTTCGGTTATTTCACAGTTTGTCATTTTTATTCATACAATTTTAAAAGCCACAAAATAATAAAAGAAAAACACGCGGAGCTGAACGTCGTGTTGCTTTTGATTTTCTACTTTTAATAGTCACCCTGCTGTTGAATTGTCAAGTGATATAAACTTTTTTGGCCAGTGCTACCAGACTGGGAAATATATTTCCGATTGAGGAGTTTTGCTGGGAAATTGGGAATGGGTATTTCCAGAAGCTTTTCGAATTTTTGTTTTGCATGTTTTATTACATTTTGAAATTGATGTATTTAATTTCTGTAAAATTATTACGCGTGTGAAAGTAAAAGCAATTTCAATAGAAAATTTTCAAAATTTTAACAACTAAAATTGCCGTGTGTGAAAGCAGTCGTAGGGCCAATGACCAATATCACCAAGGCGAATTCACATCAGATGATCTTAATTCACCAGCTGACATAACTTCTCTGCTGTCAATCAATGCAAAACGTTAGGAAATATTCTGACAGTAGGAAATTTTTCACTAACAAAAAAATACCATGCGAGTATGCAGAGTTGGAAATCGAGACAACCTGGTATCAGTTCGCCTTGAATATCACTATCGACAAAAAGGTCTTGTTGAAGCTACCATATCTGCAGCAGAAAATTAAGCAAGTTCAAAGACTTAAATTTCATTTTAAAATTTAACGGTAGATCAAGCCGCCGTTAACTGTTTTCACACGACATGTTTTTAGCACGCTTTTATTAGCTTCACCTGTGTGTATGTAGTATGTATGTATGTAATGGAATTTTACAACGTAATTTTTATCAACTTCAAGACGTTGATGTTCAAAGACCATGTTACTATTTGATACTCTTATATGTATGTACATCAGATGATGACAGAATGCTAAATCAGTCAAAAAATTATGCTAAAATGTTCTACAGAAGAAAAGCATAATGTCAGATTTAAAAGTAGAAAAAATTATTGAAATAGCTTTGAATTTCATGTTTATACAAACTTATTAGTATTTATGTATTTTTATAGCACATACAAACATAAAATAGTTAATAATTGGTGTTTTTTGGAAATGTTACAATTACGTTTAAATTTTTTTAATACTAAATTATTATTTTACTTATTAAGTAAAATATTTTTTTAATTACAAATGCATTGGCATTGATTATTGAAGGGTTAGCTGGATCCTATGCGTATTTCACTGTTGCTAGTGCAGATCATTAGGGAACCTTTGCCCTGCAATACATGTACATTTATGAGAAACATCTTCTAAATATAAAGAAGAATTTTTTTAACAAATTAAAATTTTTTATTTTCAACAAAATCTGCCAGAAAGCATTATCAGAATTTTTTGAAAGTTTAATGCTTTTTAAATAATGAAATGCACTGATGTACATACCGCATAAGTAACTTATTTTCAAGTCTCTCTCTCTAGTAGTTAAACATTTTATTCTTACCATTGTTGCCATTTTAGCATTTTCACTGCCAGATTGGCATTTTCATTAGTTAAAAAGCCTTCAACTTTCAAAAAATTCTGCTAAATGCTTTCTGGCAGAATTTTTTTTAAATAAAAAATTGTTATTTGTTAAAAAAATTCGTCTGTATAGAGTATTTTTCTCATAAATGTACATGTATGACAGACTAAAGGTTCTCTGATGATCTGCACTAGCAACAGTGAAATACGCATAGGATCCGGCTAAGCCCTCAATAATCAATTTCAATGTATTTTCAATAAAAAATATTTTACTTAATAAGTAAAATAATAATTTAGGATTATTAGTGCGTTAAAAAATTTTAAACGTAATTATAACATATCCAAAAAACACCAATTATTAAATATTTTATGTTTGTATAGCTAAAAAAATACATACCTATAAATACTAATAAGTTTGTATAAACATGAAATTCAAAGCTGTTTCAATAATTTTTTCTACTTTTAAATCTGACATTATACTTTTCTTCTGTAGAACATTTTAGCAGATTTTTTTGACCGATTTAGCATTCTCGCATCATCATTTTCTGGCAACACTGATTCATACAGAATTTTTCCATTTTGTTCAGAATAAAGGAACAGTTTCAGGGAAATAAATGAAATGGAATATGTCCGTTAAGTAATTTGCAGATATGAATGTACTTTAGCGTTATATTTAACGTTATTGCCATTTAATAAAAATTATTATGAACTGAGTTATGTGTTGTTAATTTTGTGCTAGCAACTTAATGATACTCGTATATAATAATAATCGAATCAAATATTCAAAAGATATAGATTTATTACCATTTTATTTCCTTTAGTCCATATTTACACTATGCAAGTCTTATTGCTAAGCTGATTAGTTTGATGGAGAGAGAGAGACGAGGAGAACAGTAAAGTTTCTTTTCCCCTCGTCTCTCTTTCCTAACAAACTAATCAGCTTAGCAATAAGACTTGTATAGTGTAAATATGGACTAAGCGCCACTGCTGCTTGAGCAGCATTTTGCGCTCTCACATAAAATTATATCTTAATCGATATTGAAAATAGATTTGGGGATCTTAAATCAATTGAAACTTTTGTAAAAAGAACCTAAAAAGAACTTTCTATATTAAAAAAGAACAAAGCTGTTTTGTTAGTTTGCAATGCAAGTTTATTTCATGATTTTTATTTAATGTTTTTTTCTGCATATACATACATATATTTATATACATATACATAAATGTCATGTATTTATATATAATTTAATAATTTTTTTGCTTCTTTTATATAATAAATTTTCTAACAAATTGTTTATTTTCTTGTATATAATAATGAATATTTTTGATGGTTATTTAAAATACATACGGCGTCGTGACTTGATGTAATATTTTAGGTGCAGTGCATAGTAATTAATTCTTTTTCAAGAGGTTCCATTTTTAACAATGAATGAAATAATATGCTATATATAATTATGAATAGAACTTAGTTATATTAATATGTAATTAATTAAATAGAGATCATTTGTAAACTAAAATTAAATAAGAATATTAATATATGGTTAGGAATTAAGAAATTTATGCGTTTTTTTTTTTGCAAACTCCATTTAAAAAATGCCCTCATATGGCATACATGTAGATATGTGTTACCATACACATGGACATACATACTATATGGCTAAAGGGGCAGAGTATGGTTGATGTTTGCAGATTTTTTTTCAATATTTTTCCAATCTTGGCCATATACATACATTTTTTTTTTTAAGTTTAAATAGTCTTTCGCTTTCCTAAAATAAGTGTGTTTATGTAACTAAAAATTATCGAAGTATTTTTAGTGTATTTTTTTATATCAAAATGCATGATTTAGTTCTTGTTGCCTCAAAAATTTCGAGTGAAATTTTATTCCCAGCCCTGGAAAAAATTTCATTATTTGATTTTTATTTGTGACAATTTATTAGCACGTTCATGTTGATTTTGTTGCTTACTTTATTTAAATTTTTATTAACTATTTTTTTAGTTTTATTTTATACAGGAAATGAATCTCAAATTAAATATTTAATAAGCGCATTTTTATTTGTTAGTAAATCCCTTACTTTTAGAATTTCGTTTTATATATGTACATCCATATAGCTAAAATTTAGTTGTGAGGTTGATTTTGCTATGTCTTGATAAGTTCAGTTAAAAAAAAAATTGAATTTTTTAGCATAAACAATTTATTTCGCTTGATTATTTTCACGATTTAAAAATTCAGCTGCAAAGGGATAATCAAATTCGGGCATGCGTTCAGCAACAGGTCTCCGATGGCCATTACCAAACTGAAATGAGAAAGTGCATATTTTTATTATGTTCTAATAAATATTTTGAAGCATATAAAACAATTTTATAATATAAAATTAATATTAATTTGTATATGTATGTATAATTCTCGCTGTTTTTTCGTTAAAAAAGTTTTATTGTGCGAAAATAATCCGCACAAAAATTAAGGCCTAGCTGCTAGCAAAATACAAACTGAGATCAAAATTACAACAAAGTTCTTGTTTTTGGTACAATACATAGAAATAATTATTGTTGGATTTTTTTTAAATGAAACTCAAAAAATTAATCTTCAGTAATACAATGAATTTACATAAGCTCGTTATTAATGAAAAATATTCATTGATCCAATGAAGGCTTTTCTGTCAGTATATGGGTTTTTTCTGTCATTTAGTTGTAGAATAATACGAGTATTCCTTGACAGTCGGTTAACAATTCTTTTGGGACTGGAAATTGTTGTTGGCTGAGCTTTTCGTACTACAAGACCGTTCATTTTTTGGAACAGTGGTTGGAAAAAATTAGCATGAAAAAAAGAAAACATATTGCAATGATAAGTCCCAGTTTAAATAATGAAAATATTCTTGTAACAATTTTTAATTTTATTCGTTAATCTTGCGTTCAGGGCTGAAATAACGAACGAGATAACAAAATGAAATTGTGTACCCCTTGATATCCCTCTCACCCCTTTCGAAACAAAGTAAAACTTTCATTATGTAAAATCCCAACAAAAATGCATGCTTCGTCGTAAGCAGTTTTGTAAGGGAATGAAAAGGTAATGGAAAACCTGCTTACGTATGGCATGATATTTGTTCGCGATGTCCCACTTTGAAGCATTTCGTTTTAAGTGATAATTTTTGTTAGCGCATTTGATTTGATAAATCGTCGGATGGTTACTGGTTTGCGGCAATAATAAAGTATTCTTAATATCTGTGCGGCAAACCAGTAACCACCCTACGAAATGTATATAATCAGTCTTATCATGAATTCCACATGTGAAAATTTCCGAATCAAATTTTTCGTTCACAAGGATTTTAATTTCATTTAATCACTTCCAAGAAAATCAAAAACTAACATATTTCCACTTTTTCCAACAGACAAATCTATGTGAATGATTTATTTCATAAATTGTCAGATTATTTCGCAATCGTGTGAAGTTTTTTGATACCAATTTTTCACACGTTCGGAAATTTCAATGTGAAATTTTATTTAGGATAAGCCTGAATATATAATAAATATAAAAACAAAATAAAGTATTGGAAGTTAATCTAAGAGTAGATATAAATAAATTTCTGATCTAAAGAGAAAAATTTTATATGAAAAAGGCATGAAGTATGCTATATGCATTCAGAAGCTCATACGAGTACCTGGAGAGATACCAAGTGGGATATCACGAATAAAAATCATGTGATACCGAAGCAGGTTGGTTATCGCGAGTTGTGCTCTCTCTCCCATACCAACCTACCGAAGCACATATTCATTTTCATACGCAATTCAATTAAGAATTAAAACATCAAATCATGAAGTAAAAATCTCCCTCGCATCCAAGTTTGTATCCAGGTAAGTGAGAGAGGATGCACTATAAAAAAATTTGAGTATTAGATTATAAATAGCCGACCAACCTCGTACTGTTTACGGTAAATTTCATCGCTCGCTTACGTTATTGCATCCGCGTAAGGCAGAGGGGAAGCGATGTGAGATTTTCCGCATCTCCGAAGAGCTTCTTTTTGTCTTAGTGCTTACTGGTAGCAAATTTATTTTTGCTGGGATGGGACTAACACTTTGTTGAAGTCATTGGAAATTATATGAATCCGAATCGAATGGTCTGGCATTTATTGCCATATACATATCGTCAGCCCATTATTGTTTTGGCGCATATGCCAAAAAGTCGGAATGGAGAAAAACGACAAAGAAGGTTTACATGAAGTTTTCTCAAAGTATACCCGATAGAATTTTTTTGTATTATCACCATTGCTTCCGACACATGTTTGAAAGAAATGTGTAAATTTGAGTGAACTTTCACGAATAAAGTTTGAAGTTAGATAATATTACTTTATTGTAAAAGTAAAAATACGTTTTGTTCCGCATACACCACTTTTTACATATTATGTCGGTGGAAAATAGTTTTCTTGATTAATCACCCAAATCTGCTGTAATGATGAATATAATCGTGGGCAGGGAATGCAGCATTTTATAATAAGAGATTGATCGAATATATCTCTGACTGAAAGCGTCGAAAAGCAAACAAAAAAAAAACAACATTGAATATGATAAAAATGCATAAAATTCTAACTGTATATTGTCCAATGGCTTGCACAAATACTTCCTTCGTTTTTAAATTTGCAATAAAATTTTTTATGCTCCCCATGATAGAATAATGACGCCTTGTCAAACTAATTTCATGACATTTACCCTTATACTTTATTTTCATTGCTGTTTCCTTCTGGCCTAAAGTCATCTTTAAGCAAAGCAGCGGAAGCAAAATTTTACACCTAATATACACACTTCCATACATATGAATAAGTAAATTCATGTAACATACATATGTATATATTTATATAATGCACCTTTCGTTCATTTATTGCAACATAGTCATTCATATGTGACCTTAATTATGAAAGTGGTCTAAGTCATATGTATTTTAGCTTCGAAATATCAAACAAATCTTTAAAAGAATCGATAAATATTTAATAAATATTAAATTAATTTATATTACTCGGGACTAGTACTACTCTAAATTTAAATGTTGCATAATATCGAAATATTTTTTGATTTGTTCAAATGTAATCTACGAAATATCTCGACCAAAGAAATACATGACTTAGACCGCTTTCATAATTAAGGGCACATATGTGTGTACATATATACGAATACTTAAGTACATGCATATATGTATGTATGCTTCAATTAAAAAAATGTCTCGATAATTGATTTGTTAACCCTTTCGCTACAAGTTTTAACTGAATGGCCCAAAAAATCGAATTTTTTGGATTATTACTACTATTGGGCTTGGAAACAATAATCAATAATTTGTTTTACAAATTTTCAACTCCAAAGCTGCTTTTTGGAATGTATCCATATGAATACAAATTTACTTAATGGTATAGAAAAATGCTTTGATTTTATGTTCGTTTATATTTAAATTTATATTAGTTTTTCAACTTTTTTACTTTTTTATTAATATTTGTGAATTCTCAAATAGTTTATGACAGTCTGTGCATAAGATAAGAGGTTTGTGACTGTTCAAAATGTGTGGTTGAAGTCTACTGACGATTTGTTAAAGCAACTATGAAATGCATATTATTAATGAACAAATAACACCAAAGTCAATTGTAAATATTTCGACAAACACGTAGTAGAACGGAACAACTATCTGTTTTCGAAGGTCACTACACCTTTATAATCAGCGTTCTTTGTGTTTGCAAATGGAATATGTGCATTGTTTTGATTCATGGTATTACAATTTGCTGAAGGCGTTTTTGTAATGAAAGCTCAATTTTACCATCTCTAAATTTACAACAGTCTCCATCAACTGACACCACACACAGTGGACCAAACACAAAGAACGCTTATAAGACTTCCTTCTTGAAAAAAAACCATATAGATATCTTATTAATATTGTTCTATTTTATTAGGTATTTAATAGGCACTGTTTTCTCTGTGCGTGTTATTTCAAAATCGTGTAAAAAAAGACCGTGTAAAAAAAGAGTTGAGTGTATTACTAAAATAGGTAATTACAGGCAACTTATAATAATTTTAGGGGGTGTATGCGGTCATTTAAATGACATTGTATTTTGTACGTAATGGCAAGATCCAAGCAATATAATGAAATAAAAGTGTTTTATTTAACTTTACTTTTGAAACCGAAATGTGGATAACCCTATATAAGAACATATATATGTAAGTATGTACATACGATTTTAATAAACACTTACCCATGATTTCATCATTTTAATCAATTTGTATCTTGGTATTGCCTCCACATTGCCATCTATTAGCACATTTGCTTCGCTCGGGTAAAATTGCACCATATTTTCTGGACGCTCTTGTAAATCGTTTAGTTCTATGCCTGCTGTATCGCCCTGTTGTGCATGCAACGAACGCTTGCCATGGCCACCATAACAGGCATAACCATATGCATTACAGCCTTCTGAAAGTAATTCAAATAAACATAAACAGAATGAAAAGTTATTTCATGTGCAAAATAATTTTCAGGTTTTCTCTAATCCAAGAAATCATTAGCTTTAATCAAGAAGATTGAAATAAAAAAAAATGATGTAGAAAACATACAAATTTTACTTAAAAACAAAAAAATATGTACTCGTATGCAGATTCACCTAGAGAAAAATTACGTCATTAAACTGACCACATTCAAACTGAAGGCCCTCCGGCGCTTCTAAAAGAGTGATTTTATTTGTATTCATGGAAACTACATACAAACTACTGTAAATGTATGTATGTATATCGCCCTTCCACCTGTGTCAGCTTATGCTTCTATAGGGTGTTTTTTAGAGGTATAGAACTTCGAATTGAAATAAAACACAAGAAAATCGTTTTAATGTCCATCAATTTGGCTTTATTGGAAGGATAATTTTATGCCATTAACGTTTAAATATGATTTCGGGCATGTGGCCGCCGCGGCTGGCTCGAATAAAGCCAATTCTACAGGTCCAATTTTCAACCACTTTTTCGAGCATATGGGGCCGTATGTTGGCAATAACGCCACGAATGTTGGCTTCCAAATCCCCTAACGTTTCTGGTTTGTTGGCGTAGACGAGCGACTTCACATATCCCCAAAGAAAATAATCCAATGGTGTCAAATCACACGATCTTGGTGGCCAATCCATGGTTAACCGAATTAATTGCTCTGATGGACGATTATGTCGACCATAAAATGGACGGAGCTTGCGGTAAACTTCGCGAACTGAACCATTATTTTCGAAATAAATTTGCACGATTTGCAAGCGTTGTTCTTTTGTCAACCTGTTCATGATGAAATGGCAAACCAAACTAAATATTAATCACTTGACAGCTGACAAAATGGCCGCCAGTTAAAAAAGTGATGCCAACTTAAAGTTCTATACCTCAATAAAAAACACCCAATATATCGCCCGTCCACCTGTGTCAGCTTATGCTTCTACTATGCAAGGGGTACCGTTTATGTTTTGAATATTTAATTTTGTTGTTTTAATTTATGTCATTTGATATATATAGTTTTTTCAAACGTTTATTATCACCCCTTTTAGACACACAAAGTTTACTTTGCAAAGTCTTAATTCAGCTGGAAGAAAGACAGAAAGATAATGCATTCTTACCTCTCTCTTTCACACAGCTAAATTAAGACTTCGCAAAGTAAACTTTGCGTGTTTAAAACGTGCTTGAAAGATTCCCAGAAGAAGGCAACAACCATAACAATGCCAAAAATAAAACAAGAAAAGTGTAAGATTATTTTGTTATGTGACTGTATCGCGAGACATGCTGAGAAAAATATCTTCCTTCTGCTGTATTATTATTAACAAGTTGAACTTTAGTATTTTGCCACTCAGCATTTAATCTCTGCAAAACAAACGGTCTGCTTTTTATGTAGGAATATTTAAAAATGAAATTTGATTCTAAAGGGAATATCTCTCTATTTTAAAATTAGTCATAACAAGCGAAACATATGAATTCGTACATATCGCCCACTGATTATGAATAAAGCTCAATCAAAAATATTATATTTTTTTTATAAATCAAGTCGCAGTACTTATTTCTCTATCCATTGCAACCCTGCGAAAATGAAAACCTGTCCAAATGTACATAGTATCGTTAGCTAAAATGCAAAAAGATGTAACTAACAAAAAATAATTTTACAGCAGAAGCAAAAAACTAAAAAGAAACTAAACAAACTTATAGTGAAGTCCCCTTGTTTTTGTTTGTTAATAAAAGCGTAATTTTTAATCGCAGAAGTGTTAAATTTTGTCAACACATGTAGTTTAATGACATTCATAATAATCAATCAAAAAAGTAGATTTTAAATTTTTTGTTAGTTACGCCTTTTTGCATTTTAACTAACGATATACATATGTATGTATGCATCGTTCATTTTGGAATAAATAATGAAGATAACATAATTTTTTCAACAATTGAATTGCTTCACTTGCAAAATAAAGGGGTCATTTGAAGAATGTTAAATGGACGCACAGAGTCCCAATTCCTGCTACAAATCAATAAATTTGGATTTTCAAGGTGAAATCTGAATAATTGCTAATGTTTAGTGTTGTGCAAAGTAGTTCATTTTACTGAAGCGTTCAGATTGATCCAAACGATGAATTGAACTAGTTCGTTCATTTCGTTCATAGTTCATCGTTCTTTATTTACTCTGCCGAGTGATTGAACGAAAGATCAGATTTGTTTTCTTTTTGTTATTATGAACGGTTCTGATTTTTCAGTTTTGAATTACCATAAGTAAGTTTGTTGACTCATGTCTGTCAGACTTCATACTGAAATGCATGTTTAAACATTGGTGTTAATATTAATATCGATTCTGACGTTTACCAAGAATATGAAAAGAACGATGAACGATAAAAAAGATTACAATCATAAAATCTGAATCGTTCCATAACCAATTATGTACGAAAGTGAATACTTTTGGCATTTTGGGTGACGATACATAAATCTATACATAGCTAAATATGTATGTATGTACATATGCATATACATTGTTTAAAAATTTTCAATAATAAAAACATTTGCATCTTTTTTTCTTAACAATGTTTAATTTGTTTTCGTAAAATGTAATTTTTTTATGAATATGGATGGACTTGTTATTTCATCTTTAATAACAAACATAGCAGATAAAATGTTATAATAAATATTTGACGCTTATCACTGGGAGGCAATGATTGCTTTATAAAGTTCAAAAACATTTTTAAATGGTAAAGTGAACTTACGAGTAATCAAAATTAGGTAGACTTACTTAGAAACAATGTTTGGGTCTTTTAATCTATTTTCTTTACGAGGAGAGGCCAATAAGTCATTGCAAAACAAGTTGGGCAGCTTGTAAGATTTCTAGACGTCCTTTAAGTTTACTTCTGTTGCATTTTTCCGATCCTTAATAGAGTCGAATTTTTTAACTTCCCGCTATAGGATTGGTTTGTGTCAAAAACGAGGTACTGAATGAGTTCGATCCAAGTCTAATAGCAAAACAGAGGGAACAGTAACGGTATTATTTTATCTATTCTTCGATTAGAGATAATTTGAATATTTTATACCGAGCGACTATAAATGTCAAAGATATAACGATTATTTTTTAAAGATACCCTACGTTTGGCAAAAAAAAAATTATACCTTTGCAAAAGTTTAATGGTATTTTGCGAGCTTCAGAGGGTCTACTCTGTATTTCGAAACGAAAGAAAATGCTTTCGAATTTGTATGTTATTAACACTGCAATTCGAAAGCATTTGCTTTCGTTTCGAATTACAGAGTATGGGAGTCTACTGTTGTCTGTAATTAAGGTGGTACATTAGGTTGTGTGAACTGAGATCTGGTGGGCCAATGCTAGGACGGAATACTTTCAGATCGGACTGTAAATGCCAATCCGTTTCGGACCACACCTATGCTACTATAGCATGTTGCTCAATAAAAACCATGAAAACCTATTAAACTTAATTAGGAACCTAGTCTCCTCAATATACTTTTTCAGGGTTTTCCCGTCTGAATCCCTAAGATGTTCCATATCTGGTATATTTTCCAGATGGAAGATTTGTCTTCTAATTTAACTGACTGCTGGATGGATGACACAAGTAGTGTTCGATAATTACATCATCGTCCTCTTGGCGAGCTCTACAAGTTGTATTGTCAATAACACCCATGCGGGACAGGTGACTTCTTGGCTCTGTATGTCCCGTTTTTATGCTAACTAAGTTCCGAAGTGTTGGCCATTTTAAACTTAAAACCTCCTCTATATTCTTTTCACTATTTGGGTCTCAGCAGAGAATTTCGGACACTCTTCCAACAGTAGAGTTGTGTCAATCTCTAGTGTGTTGTTCTATAGCCCATAGTTTCAATTAATTTTTAAATTCTTGAAAAGGTTTGGCGTTTTTTTTAGTGTAATCTTATTCAGCCCACCGGATAAAAATTCTAAATTTTAAAATTTTTCCATTGGCTCACGCATCTACACTTACTTGTGTATAAAATATAAATTCTAGCTTTATATTTTATGGGCGTAATCCCGCCCACTTTCTTAAACTCAAGTTTTTTTGGCTAGGACTTAGCATTCGTTTCAAGTTTCGCTGGAAACGGACAAAAATAAATACATAAGTAGTATATTTAAATGTATTGAGCCGAAGTACATGAAACAGTAGGCTTAAATTTTATGGGCGAGTTACGCCTACTTTTTTAAACGACACTTCATAGCCTCACATCGCATCATGTATGCAAAATTCCAATGAAATCGCTTGAGTTAAACGCTTTAGATTTGCTTTCTTAATTCTAAGCTTTATGGGCGTAACCTCAGTCTACTTATGTATCAAATTTAAGCTAATTAGCGCAAATTTAAATTTTAAATTTTAATGGGCGTAATCCCGCCCATTTTTTCAAACTCAACATTTTTTTGTTTATCATTCATGTCAAGTTTCCTTGAAAACGGATAATAATAAATACATAACTAGTATATTTGATTGCGCTAAGCCGAAGTACATGGAACTGGAGGGTTAAACTTTAAGAGCGTGTTACGCCCACTTTTTTAAACGGAAATTTATAGCCTTGTATTATCGCAATGTGTATGCCAAATGTCATTGAAATCGTTGCAGTTTATTTCTCTTTTTTAGCTTTATTTGCGTAGCACCGCCCCCTGGCTAAAATTTCAGGGGTTTTAGATTTTTCAAGGTCTACTTGTGTACCAAATTCTAGCTCTCTAGCTATAGCGGAAGTGCTTCATTAGTTTGATGAATGTGTCAGTGAGTCAGTGAATCAATGTCAGTGAGCATCATATCTCAGAAAGCTTTGATTGTAAAACTTGCAAACTTCGCATATGAGGTTATATGAATTCTATTAATTCTAATTACGGTTTAAATTTCATAATTTTACGATTGCGTGGAACAAAGTTATGAGAGGTGTAAAAACACGACGAATGGCTTCGTGTAAATATACACACTGCGTGCATAGGCTGGAACTTGGCCTGGCGCACTACCGTGTGCCTAGATAAATTAAATAATAAAAAAAAATAATACTGTCTTCGCTTTTCTTTGGAACGCTTTCACCATAACTTTGGCTGTTGTTTCACTGATACTGTATAGTAAGTTGTAAGAGCAAACCAGTTTATTTCAATTACTAGGTTAGGTTAGGTTATAAAAGGCTGCCGATTTATAGTAAAAAACCTGGTCGGATTGAGGTGGACTGCCCATCCTCATTCCTCCTATTCACTATTTATGCTTTGCTGAAACCCACCCGAAAGGCGTATGAATGAATTCACACCGCCGATGTCACATTCCGACAGACTCTCCAAACCTTGCAGTATCGGAGCCCCCATGTAGAGTGACCGCACCTCCGCAAGTGCTGGGCAATGACAGAGAAAATTCTCAACAGTTTCCTCCTCTACCTCGTCCTGATAGCTTCTGCAGAAGTCATTATAAGGTAGATTTAATCTACCAGCATGTATACCTATATATCAGTGTCCTGTTAGGGCTGCAACCAAAGTACGGAGTTGTCCTCTTGGAATCCTCACCAATATTACGGAGCTCCTCATATCATAACAGGACCATGTCATTCTAGAGGCAGAGCATGTGACCTCATTTAACCATCTAGCGTGTGCAACTCTGAAAAGGTTCTGCTGTATATTTCAATTACTAACTACATAAATATTTTCCTTTGATTATTAATTTTAAATCTACAAACTTATACGAGTACATGTGTGTGTATATGTGTATGTTATATATCTCGTCGATTACTATTGTACATTTATGAATTTAGATAAAAAATAATAATAATAATAATTACGAATATTTAAAGTAAAAATGGTAATGTGTTGTTTATCTTGTTGCAACCAACCGGCTGCTGTTGCTGTTGCAAATTAACTATGCGCATATTTTCTGTTTAACAGGGTTTTTCTTATTCAGCAAGCTGAAGCACAAAAATGTAAAACCCGTGAAAATGTATGCAAACTGATATTTAGTTCATGCTTCTATCAGATTGTCATCCTTTCTGCCATTGTTGTTGAGTCCTTTACATGCAATATGTACATAAACCGATTCTATTTGCGCTGTCAACATTCTCGTATAAAAAGCGGAAGTTACTTCGGGAAATTTTCATTTTCCCTTGTTTTGTTCGTTTATTTTGTCATTGTTGTATTGTCCTGTTATTGCACTAAATTGTGAACATGTAGAACACATGCATGTAAGCCTTATATTAGAAGACGAGTTCATTTACTTTCTCAACGAAAAAATATACATATCGTTACTTTAATATAGAAAGATCCTAACTCATTATTTTTTTTGAATTAGAGTTTTTTTGTATATTTCGATAGAAGAACATCAAATGTATCGATAAATGCAAAAATCTCGATTATAAAAAATAATGAGTTAGGACCTTTCTATATTAACCGCCAAAAACGCTTAAGCGACATAATTTCTATAGAGGACTTTGTGATGAGAATGGCGACTAGAAGTCTCCTTAAATTCGTATTAGCAGGTTTGGTGAGGAAAGGAATAACAGGTCACACATCAATCTTAAATGAGATAAATTTTAGTGATCAGAGATCCGTAACCCCTGGGTTCACCCATTATAAGGTCGCTGACATTGATTTTAGTAGAACACCCTCACTGGTAATTCCGGATAGGGACTATTGGGTCAAATCCGATAAGCTGTAAGAGGGTATTGCTGTCTTTAGAAAAGGGTAAAAGATGGGGGGAAGGCATAGGGGATGGTGTCTATATCTTGGGAACGAACATTGGTAGTTCTTTCAGACTGCCGAATGAATGCAGCGTTTTCCAAGCTCAAATCTTGACGATCCTAAGGGCCACAGAAATGGTGGCAAGGAATGTAGTTGAAGGTGGGAAGGTAACCTTCTACGTCGACAGCCAGACAGCGCCAAAAGCTTTGAAAGGGCACAATATCAAATCGAAACTTGTTAGTGACTGTAGGAGAGCCCTCAACTTGCTTATGGGCAAATATAGTGTCAGACTATGTTGGGTTCCTGGCCACAGCAGTGTTGAGAGAAATGAAATTGCCGATGAGCTGGCAAGAATAGAGTCGGCGTTAGATGAGGGAATGTGTGACAGATTGGTGAAACTACCGATAGGTCATTGGGTAGAGAGCAGGACCAACAGTTCATGGCGAAGTAGGGAGGATTGTAGAGTATCGAGGGTTATGTGGCCAAAACTTGATTCAGAAAGATCCAAGCTGGTACTGGATATGGATAGGAATGGGATGCGCGTGCTAGGCGCATTGACTGGTCACTGCTCGGTCAGAGCAAGAACCATTGTTTGGGTAACTGGCACTCCAGATCGAATTTGCAACGTCATAAGCTTAGCTGGCTGAGCAGACGTTTTCATGAGAGTATTATAGATATCGGGAAGTGTAAGCTAGAGGACATCAGGGGCTTCATCATGAAATTCAGTGGCTTAATGACGAATAATATCGTCACTTCTGGGTACAAATGGGAGGTAAATATATTTCTTTTAATGGGCAATAGAAGGGAATCACAATGAACCCAATTGGGTCTACGAGTGGAGGTGCGTTTTAGCACCACCCTTCCTAACCTAACCTATGTACCTCAAGATTTCGAGAAGCTTGTGGCGAATTCAAATAAAAGGTTTTTTTTTGTAACATCAATGAAAAGTGAGAGTCTTACAGCTGGCATCCGAAAAATGCAATGTTAACGTTTGGAGAAGGATGATACTTGGAACTTCTCATACAAAGAAAATCTTATAAATGAGCAAGAAACCTTCAGCAAATGTAAACATGAAAGCTCGGAATGTTGGCCGAAGTTCGTAGAACTCAAGAACCTTCAGCATCTTCTTTGCTATATTCCACCAATTCACCATGAATGTTTGAAAGCGCTTCCTCACGATAGAATGGAGGAAAAATTCGAAAGCCAAGGTAAGGATGAAGATGAGCCCGATGATGTAATGAAATCTGACTATGACGACTAAGAAATTTACCAAAAAAAAGGTTTCTCAATAAAATGTATTTTTTCTAAATTTCGTGTATCTGTTTTTATTTATTAGGTAGTACTGGGACTTTTGGGGTACAAAAAAAAAATAGAGCACAAGGGGTTTAGGTGCGACGACCTTCCTCACTTCAAAGGCTATTTGTGGGAATCTGTGTATGAAAAATTTATATTTTTTTTAACATGTTAGATTACTATATATCCCAGAATTTTTCTTGCTAGATTACACAATGTATGTAACATTTTTTATTGCAGAATATAATTAAAGCTAATTTTTCTCATTACTTAATATTAGTCACTTGGATTCCTTGTGCTCTAACCTCCGCATTTGTAAATAAAACTAAATAGAACTAAATAGATTTGTTGTTTTGAAATAAAATCAACTCATTCTTGACATACTGTAGTGTGCAGAAGTACTCGTATATCCTACATATAAATGCTTTTGTGAGTATTTATATGCATTTTAATTTAATTTCCATATGTATTGTTTTACTCGTAAATGTTGTTTCTGCAATTGCACGATAAAAAAGCTACAGAGAAAAAATAATAAGTAAAATAACATAATCATAATGATGAAGTTGCTTGTTTTTTACCTTTATTGCCTTAACTAATTTACGCTATAGAAAATCTGGATGAAAATTATACTCAATATAGTATTTATTAAACAAAATGTGGATAAAGTATTTTCCGTATATATGACATTTTAAAAATTTTTCTTACTCTTAAAAAAGATGTGTGCGTGTGTTGTATTCAACAGCAATGTCTTTAAAAATTAATAAAATTTTAAATTAATAGAAATAAAATGTTTTAAAAATTTGTCTTAAAATCCTTAAATTTAAATTGCTGTTTATAAAAAAAAACTATTAACCATAATACTACCATAACTCACTTACATTGCTAAAGCTTTCAAATGTATCCTGAGTTTGTTAAGTTTATTTTGTGATGTAGTTTACTTATTTTTTTTCTGTTTGTTGATTTAAGAAATTTTTGCCGGTACTTACTTTTAGCTTGACTTTGTTGGGCAGCCAAACACATCGTACAGATGACAATGAAGAAGAAGGATATTGATAGTTTCATATTTGCAGGAATCTGGAAAAATATAAATAATAATATTAGTAAATGATGATGTCTTAAAACAACAAAGCAAGTAGTTTTCTTTTCTTATATTAAATAATTTAAGCCATATACCAGTGGTATTTAGTATTTAAATTAAAAATAAAAAAGATTTTAGAAACCATCAACTACTACGATCCAATAGAATGAGTGCGTATGGCACCCTTATTCTATAATTATTTAAAGTTAGTAGAATAATGGGAGCTATTCTGGAAAACGCGTCGAAGAAGTGAAACAAATTTGCAAAATTTGTTTTTGTTTGCCATACATTTCTAAAATGAAATAAACGTGAGAATTTCAACGCGTTTCTCTCTCTCTCTCTCTTTTAAAAACGGTTAATTTTGTATGAGAAACAAAAACAATTTTTTTACATTTACACAATTTTTTTTTTTGTTTTGCATGCAACTTTCACCAAGTCGACGCGTATTCCAGAACAGACACCAATATTATATATTGATTTTTTAAAAAGTGTAATTCTCTTATAATTCTCAATAATATATTGGGAGTTTGTCTATAAATATTGGGGTTTGTTAAGATTTTTTGAATCGCGCTTGAAGTCAGCTGATGTTTTGCTTGAGCAGCAACGAAATTCAGCTGCATAGAAGTGCTTACTTGTTATAAACATACAAATACGAAATCATTTTCTTTCGTTTCGAATTGCACAGTAGACCCCCAGGACATGTAATCATACTATGCCATAATTCTATTTGTATTTTTTTTTATTTATTAATTAAATGTTAAGAGAAATTAATTTCAAATAATGTTGTAATTTATCTCGACCACCATAGCAAAAAAGAGCCGTTATAGTGAAATAGACCAGAGTCTTTGGTGGGAATCGAACCCACTACAACACCCAGACTGATAGTTTTTATTATTTATTTTTAATTTTTTTTAATAACAAACACAAACTGCGATGGTAATTTGGCTTTTCCGCAGAAACAGCCGGAGTCTCCAGCAGGAATTTCACTCGCAAACTTTCGACTACTAGAATATTACTTGGCCCACATTACCCACTCAATAGTATGCCAGGGTAAGGCAAGGTGTTTACAAGGTGTAGTAAACTTACTTTGTTAATTCCGAATAATGTTTTACTTATTTATTAAATTTATGTTGTAATAAATAAAATAAATATTCACTATTCATTCACTTCATAAAAACTTCTAAACTTTTCTTGCAAAAGTTATTGGCATTTATTTTTTTGGCTCATAATCCCAGGAAACTTTATTGTAGGCTGAATGAATACTACTTGTATAAGCACAAGTTTACTAAAAGGATTAATAATGTCAACTATATGTATTAAACTATTAGCAAACAACTTGAATTTGTTAATAAACGATTAAAACAAGCAACAAAAACAAAAACAAAAACATTTGAAACTAAAACTTTAACATGTAGTAAAAGATAATTTTTTTTTTATTTTTCCATGGGCTCTCATGGGGAATACAAAAATAATCAATAAAATAACTGTAGGCAGTTTTATTATTATATTATATAAAGAGTTGGAAAAATCGAAGTTTAAAAAAATTCTGCTTGAAATTTAAATTGCATAAATTGGAAAAATCGTGGTACTAATAGAATTTTACTTTCTAAAAATAGTTGCAATGCTTTTTGACTTCTCAAAGAGCAGGATATAAATTTCATGTTGATTAGGAAGTAAAGATTTGTTAGGAACAATTACTCAAGAATTTAAAGCCATATAATTTCATAAATCATTTTGCTAAGTTGCCTTTATTTGTATATACAATGATTTCGAATTAATAAACTCGTCAAAATTTGCAAGATTTTGGAATAATTAGCCCTTATTCCAGTTGCCAACATCAACGTCACGTCAATACAATACATAGAATTTGGGCGATTGTCTTCCCGATGTCGAAAACAAGTAACTGCTTTGACGGGCTCATGCCATTTTCTAGACCTTGCGAACAGAAATAGACTGTCAATACGACAAAATTATTTTCGACAACTGGAATAGGGCTGATTATAACTCTCACGTGTACATTTAAATACTTTGAAGAAGTATGAACTTATCTTATATATTTTATATATACAGTACAAATTGATATTTAAATGTGTGGGCAAGCGCATAACGCGAGGTAGATGGTCAGTTTACACGGTTGTATCAAATTTGTATCAATTCATTGCCAGACGATTGTCTGAAAATATTACATTACATTACAAAATATTCCTTTTTCTGTAATATAAGTCAAAAGATATTTGATTTTATTCAATATATTGTACCACCTAAGGCCGTGATACACTGTCATACAAAGTCGTGCGATCTACGAAAAAGTACAACCCTGGTGTGATGAATTGTTATTGTCTTTTGAAAATTTTCATAAACTCCATCATACCAGGGGTGTATATTTCCGTAGATCGCACGACTTTGTATGATAGTGTATCACGGCCTTTAATAATATGCCATTTTTTTTTTTTTTGCACAATATTATTGAAAATGTATGTGTAGCGTTAATAAAAACCTCATTAACACAAGCTTTAGGAAATATCTTAAGAATTCCTGATTTATTTTTAAAATATTTTAATTCCATCGACTGTGGCATGCGCTAAAGAATAGTAAATTTTATGGTACAATAGCAATTATTGCACAATAATATTGCGAATGTGTGGGTAACTTTAGTAAAAGGTTTATTCGCACGATTTATTCAGAAGTGTTTTAAGAATTCCTAATTTATTTTCAAAATATTTTAATTCCGTCCACTGTTGCATACTTGAAAAAATTGACATACATTCAAATCATCTGAATGTATCTACGAGTATATAATTAAATATACATACACATTTAGTTTTTCCCACAGGAACAAAAAGTACTCTTTAAAGAACTTCATTACACAATCATGTCACAATACATTTAGAATTACATGCATGTGATGGAAGGAGTATTTGTAACTTTTTTTTTGCTTTTAATTATTGTACAAATATTGTCATTAAGATTCTTTATATTTACTTTTTTTATATTTGTACCTGTATATATAAATCTTTGTTTTGTTTCAGTTGCTGCCGTTTGTTTTGTGTTTCTTATAAAACAAACAAAACATCATCATAACATTTAGCAAAAGTCAATTTAGACGTGATAGGAATTTTTAAAAGTCAAAAACTCATACAAAAGCCAATAGATTCATGATGTTATGAAATTCTTTGGACACAAAATGTAGCAAGCTTATACGTATGTACATGCGAACACATGTAGTAATATTTATTTTTTATACATTCAAGGGGAAATTGGTGGCAGTGCGAAATCTCACATGTATCAGCTTGTAAACAAACATAAATCTGTGTAACAAGTTTAAAGAATAAATGAAGTTTTAAGGGAATGTATTTACTATATAACACTATGCAACAAATTGAGACTTTTGGAAAAACACACGGACTAGACCGTATAGGTTCGATAGTACTGCCAAAGGGTAGTAAAACCCTATACTCAGTTTGGCGATTTTGGTGACCAAGTTTTTTTATGGGCCTAAAAAGATTTCGAAAATCACTGCACCCTCAAAAAAGTGGTGTCATCAGTTTTTGGCCAACAGCTAATGCAGACTTAGTGACAGCGCTTAGATTTATATAGCAATAATGTAGCTAAGAGTCCACCAAACAAATCTCGCTAACATCTTATGCCACAAAAAAATTATTTCTTCGTGCGCTTTTTTTGTGCAAAAATTAAGGAAATATTTTTTTTCACTTTCTTCAGAATAACTTAAAGGAACTCTTAAATTTTTGCTAACAACATTTGGCAAAGTTGTACCTACGGTAAAGCTGAACAACTTTTGTGAATACATATATCATTATAATCTGAACGTGTTTTGTAGACTCTTAGCTATATTATTGCTATATATATCTAAGCGCTGTCACTAAGTCTGAATTAGCTGTTGGCCAAAAACTGATGACACCATTTTTTGAACGTGCAGTAATTTTCGAAATCTTTGGAGGTCCATAAAAAAATTGGTCACCAAAATCGCCAAACTGAGTATAGGGTTCTAATACCTTTTGGCAGTACTATCGAACCTTTACTGTCCTGACCATGTGGATTTTTCAGTGTTGCACAGTGTAATTAGGCGTGCCCAATAGAAGAAAAAAAAATGCAAAGTCCAAATATATATTGTATTAGAAAAATTATGCTTTAATTTTAAGCACAACCCCGTATGATTTCATTTTTATCTATTTAATTTAAAATTTTTAATGTATCTGCATAAATATATTTTCTTTTGATTTTGTTTGCAGGTTTCTGTTTGACGAATAAAATAGTCATTAATTTTTAATTCGTTTAAATCTCGATGGGTAAGTCAAATAAACTTTTGTTTTTGATTTAAGTATGAATATGTAGTATTTGACATACATATATACATATGTACGAGTATGTATATATTATTTTGAGTTTTTGTATGTCTACAATTTTACCATTCTCTGGGATTTGTCTTTTTTAGTGCTACGAGTATTAACAGTATGTTAACCCATCATTAGGGTATTCATTTCAATCGACAATTGTTCGATTAATCAAACAATCGAAATCAAGATTTCTAAAAATTACTCTTTTTAAACGGATTCTTTAAATTTACTCGGCTTTAAAAAAAAAGGTTGAATTAAAGACAATTTCCATGTTATTCGAACTTTTTTTGATTTGTTTATTATACTCAGGTCCTCAAATTATATTTTAGGTGTCTATGTGTGTTTGTATGAATATTGGAAAACTCTGTTTTATATCCTTGATTTTGTGGTTAGTGGTAGTTTGTGGTAGGTCTCTCTGTAGAAGGGCCATTGGGTTCAGAAGGGTTCTCAGCCCTATGGCGACACACTGGCTCTATAGCAGTGTGATCGGACAGTGCAACACTAAAATTTTAGGGAAGGTTCAACGAATGCGCTGAATAGGTATAAGTGGCGCTATGAGAACAACATCCACCAGGGCATTGGAGACCATTCTTTATGTCCAACTTATAGATATTCGTATTAGACACGAAGCATCTCTTGCTACAAAACGTCTACAAGTGATGGGGGTATGGATCGTAAAAGACAGCATACCACACCACCAGAACATATGGACGTCACTGAACGGATACAACCAGACTGGAAATGACCGACTGACTACGTGAGACTAAGAGACATTAATACCAGAAAGACACTCCTGGCTCAATCGAACCCTAGAACAAACATCCGTCGGAGTTTGCTGCTACACGGATGGCTCGAAGCTAGGGGAAAGAACGGGACTAGGTTTCTTCATAGAAGAATCGGAGACTGAGATTTATTTCCGATTGCCTGGCCATAATACAGTCTTCCAGGCGGAAGTTCGTGCGACCACGGAGGTTTTAAAATGGATCAGTGTGAATATTAGCGCCATAGATGTCAATATATTTACTGACAGCAATTCGACAATGAGTGCAATCACAACCTAAAGAGTAGACTCTAGGGCAGTTTTAGATTTTAATAAAATGGACTGGTGGGAAAGGCCTGAACTAACTTTATTTAATGCAAATCCTTTCAAGGCAGAGAAGATTGAGTTATAAAATTGGACGAAGATGGCTCACAGGGCACGATGGAATAGTGATACTGTGTGTAATTTAACCAAGGTCATAGAACGAAGACAAAACAAGAAGGCTGTTGAAACTAAACAAGCCCAAGGTAGGAAAGTTGACCGGCGTGTTAATGAGACACTCTTATTTACGAGAGAATTTGTACCGGATCGGAGCCACGTATGACAATGAATGCAGGACATGCATGGAAGACATCAAGACAATGAAGCACTTCCTCTGTTATTGTCCAGCTTTCGCCCAGTTGAAATCCCGTCGTTGGATGACACCTTACCGAACATTACTCTTCTTAGAGGTATTGACTGGAAAAGTTTGAGGGTCTACGTGGACGATACTGAGTTCCCATAAAGGTAGGGTTCGCTTTTAATTCACATGAGAGCGCACAACAGGCTTATACTGGCTTATGTGTATGTCCCCGGACATCAGCGTAATGGTTCCTCTTTTCAACCTAACCTAACCTAACCTTTAATTGTTTAATACAATTGCTGGTATTTTGTTAAGACGGTCCACTGTTTCATTGAAAATAATATTATCTGTAATATTTTCGGTTATTTGTCTAAAATCAAAATTTCGAGAGCAATTTATTGTTTCGGTGTTAAAGTTATATTTCAAATAGTTGTTGCTTCAAGAAAACATTCCCGTATTAAGATACAAAACCCAAACAATAAAGTCATGGTGACCGTTTTTTGGAATGCACCGCCATATAATTCTGACTGACTACCCTCTAAGTCCCGGTCCTCAATTTTAGTTGAGCAACTTAGACAAACCGGTGACAAAACAGCAGAGACCAAACAGCAGTCAAAGCAGTGGGTTTCTCGGAGTAAATCGGCGCCAAAGAAGACCTATATGAGTTTGTCAGCCAATAATCCATATTGAATGCCTCCCAAGTCCCGTTTCACATACGGCAATTTTAGTTGAGCAACTTTTTAGAGAGAAGAAAATATGATGGCTCTCCTCTTCATTACCTTCTTTTTCTTTTATAAGCTCAACAGTTACTCAACCAAATTTGACGTGTGTGAATCAATAGCAAATATTATGCCAAATTATTGGGTCGATTTAATGAGAATTTGAAGAACAATAACCGCATATGGTCAAGAAAAAAGTTCTTTGCCACTAGGGCAAAAATCTACCAATTACTCTCTATCCGCCCGAGTGATTATTTCTTGTACTCAAACCTGAAGAAATGGCTATACAAAATTAAAGAAACCCCGGACAGAGAGTAGGTAAAACTATATTTAAAAATAAAACGATTGTTTTTCCAAAAACATGTTTCATGGATTTATTGAACCGCCTCATACATTGCAGACGTCCATACGTCCATGGCCGATTAAGTTGCAATGTGCAGGAAGGAACCCAGACAAGAGTGGTGTTGGTCTGTCAACACAGTTGGGATAGTATATCCTTACATTGATTAACTGAAATTGAAGAGGTTCCAAATGATCCTGTCGAAAAAAATGTCGATTTCACCCCGAGCATTTCCTTCCCACAGTACCTGCCTCTCGTATGGCCAGACTTGATTACTTGAGTTAACTTTAGATCCAACACCGCAGATCATTTTTGATCCACCAGTGTAGACTCTGGTATAATAATTTTCAATTGCTTCTTGGATAGGAGAATGAATGAAAATTCCATTTTGGGTACAATATAATCTGGGGTTTCCTTACATTACACACGTTTGACACTTTTTAAAGAGGTTTCATATTATGTATTTTAATTTTTTTAAGTAAACCCTTACACATGTTTTTTCAATTCAAAAAAAAAAACTGTTTGTGTTCAATTTAATAATACATAATATCAAATTCTTATCAACTTTCTTTTTGAACTCATAAAGGGTTAGATTTTGTTTTTGCTATCACTTTGTCTTTACTCACCTTAATAAACGATTTTCTGCAAAATTTTCCAGTTAAAAAAAATATAGCAATTAAATTTTAATTAAAAGCCACAAGATAATCACTCAATTAAGCTGTTTAAACATAAATTAGATTTTTAAACTTAATTGATAATTTCACCCTTTTTTCTCTCCTTGAGTTATTTACAATATTAAATTATGTGAATATTTTATTGGAAATAAAAATTTTATGCTATTCATTCGTTTACATATTTTGATTTCTAGAGCTTATGTTATTGAATTAAATAAAATTCAAAGGTACTTTTGTAAATCACAGAGGGTTTTCACTTAAATTGTAGATGGGGGAATAGAATTTTCACTAAGTTTTCTGCCACAGGATCGTTTTACTTTTTCTTGACACAAAAAAAATTTCTTATTCGATCTTGAGTTCAGCGAAACTCTGCATATATAGTTCGACAAAGTACGTAGTACATTTTCGAAAGATTTCAACCGAATGAAAAATATTTTGGCATGAGCGCGATTAATATAGAAATATTTTACTTAGATGAAAGTTTATAAGAACATTGAGATTTTGTTTTTTTACAAAAAGAAAAAAGCAGAGAAAATGATTATATTCTATATGAATATACCAATCAGGTATGGAAATGTTACTACTATTGTATTTATTAGTACAATAACAGCTCAAGAGTCAAAATATTGCAATGTAAAACAGCCACAAATAAAAAAACAAAAACAATTTTACTATTTATAAAAATGTTTCAAGGGAAAAGTGTTGTGCCGCTGACTACCCACCAAACATTTTTCTTAATTATTTTCCTTTAACCCAGGCAGTGTCTATTGCCTTTTCAGAGGGATATTTTTCAGTATTTTAATGTTATTTTTGGAGTACATCGATTTTGGGTCTTATGCTGCACTCTTATTTCGTTTTTGAAACGGTTTATTACTTTCTTGGCAGTTGCTAAAAATATTCAAATTATTTTTGCAATATTCGTAATATTACAAAAACAAGAAAATTCAAAATCGCTTTAAAACTATTAAGGCTCAGTTAGCCGACTATAATGTAACTGCAACGTTAAGAAACAGCTGATCGATATTGTTATGTGAAAAGTAATGAAAACGGTTATAGAGATGTAACCGCAACGTAAGAATCTGTACATTACTTATCACATAACAATATCGATCAGCTGTTTCTTAACGTTTCAGTTACATTGCATTACAGTCGGCTAACTGAGCCTTTAAAGCTGTTAAAAGCGTGTTGACATCCAATGTATATTCAAATTACAAGCGGCGAAAATAGTCACCTGATCCCTTGAGACCACCTAGTATGGATTCGCCTTGATCAAAAATAAAAATTTTTCAAAGCGAATTGAGTAGAGCGTACCTTATACGAATTTGCCTAGTCCAGCTTCTTAATTCACACAAATTTTAAAAATCGATTCAAGCTTTGAAATTTATTAAAAATCAATACAGTTTTAAAAAAGTTTAAAACTTCGCAAAACATAAAATAAAAATACTTCTACTGCGGAAGTGTTTCTAAGAAATGCATATAGACAATTGCTTAACTATAAACACAAGCCAAATTTTCAAATTAAATAAATAAAGACTTAATGTCAAATAAATATACTTCGGTATTTCATGTATAAGAAATATATTTTGGTCGTTTTAAAAGTTTAAAATTGTCTTTTACAAATTTAATAACACAAGACTACAGCAAAGAGTTAACAACTTCTCTAGTTGTTGTACAATTAGGTACAACATACAGGCCCTTATTATTATCTTCGCTGGCTATCGAACATCGAAAATCTAATGTTCAATTCATATTATGACATCGAACATTTCGTTGAGCAACGAATTTTATATCAAACAGAATTTAGCTTTCGATGAAGTAAAAAATTATTATAAAGGATTCTTTTTTATCTTTAGGTAAAGTTGTGGCAAATTTTAAAAATCGCTTTAAGTGATATTCACAATAAGGACATTCTTAGTCGAATGATCGTCATAATACCAAATGAAAATTCGATCGATCAGTACTTTCGGCTGCAGTCAAAGATCGAAAGTTGCTCATAATAGGAGCCATAATATACAATAGGTGTGAATTAATAACGAAGTTTAATTGCTCTAACAATTTATCTATAATTTTTTACTTTTTTTATATATATTATAAAGTTGAAAAGTTTGTATGTTTATATGTTTGTAAAAGGTAATCTCTGGAACTGCCACTCTGCTTTTAAATTTTTTTTCAACAAAATGAAGAATGGAACCTTCTAACGGACATATGTTACATAAGGTTCCACTTAAGATAGGGTCCAGAGCAGAGAAACGAGGCAAAATTAGCGGCGTCACCAGCGGCGGCGCGCCGAACAGAATTTTCGACGGCTCAAATAAGCATATGAAAATTTAAAGAGAAAATTAAAAATTTGAATTGAAAACCGATTTTCGTAATTTTTTCTCTATAGTTCTTTTTGGAGCAGATAAAATAGCGGCCGATAAAATTAAGCCGATGCGAGCGGCGGGATGAATAAAAAAATAATCGGCAGTGGCGAACCGCCGGCTTTGAGCCGATGAACTAGTTTCTCTGGTCCAGAGGCCCTAACCCTCCTATAGTCCTAAAATATTAATTATCATTTTAGAAAATATCTATTCAAGCAATAGTGCTGTCCGCTCGACCGTCGAAAATAAAATAAATGACGAAAATAAAATAATTGAAGGCAAGACAACGTTTGGCGGGCTCAGCTGGTTTAATCTAGTAGGTATATGTATATTGCAAAAATTAATATTATTAAAAACGAAACAGCTTAAAAATCTTTATTTTCCATGTCTGTGTTAATTTTTATATGAGAGAATTTCTTTTGAGTTGGTTTGGTTATATACTTTTTTTTACAAAAATCTGATTGGTTTTCAAAAAATTTATTAAAAACGCTCAGCTTACGAGATATTGTAGATATTGTCATTTAATTTCCTATTTACGGTTTATTACGATTATTTATTTATGTTACTTTTCAAATCGTTCAACTTTCAACTATTCAAACTTGCTAGTCTTGAAGGGAAATATATACATTGTATATATTTAATGCAATTTAAAACGTAAACATCGACTAGACGCCGCACAGTGGCGCCCGTAGAGCAAACGAGGTTGCAAAAATCAAAATTTTCATGTGCGCCTGCGAAATTTTAAATGAATCCATCTTATAGTAAACTTTTCAACGATCTCAAATATGCTACTCTTAACAATATCAGATTTTTAGTTTAGAAGACATAACTGTTCAAAGTTAACCAATTTTCGGATTTAAAAAAACACACAATTTTTAGGTAGTTTGATCCGATTTCAGGTGTAATATCACGAAAACTAGGCAACGAATAGTATTTTTTTTTGTTTTTAGTGATTGATGTGCTTATTAAATGTATAACAATAAAAAAAATTGTGCTGTTTGCTTTGTGTTTCTCTAGGTAAATCAGTATTTAAAAACTATCCATTTTTTCACTATTCTTCAACTTTGACGGAAAATAAAAAAAATTTACCTTTTTTTACCTCCGCCATATTTTCAAAATATGTTCTTTAACTAGTCTTTTACATAACTCAAAAGGTTTTATCTGCCTTTACGTGCCTATTTGGCTTCTACAGGTAAAAAACGTTAAAAAGACATGGTTGCAGAAATTGTATGGCGGGCATCCCTTACATGCCTTGACTGACAGTTACTTTGATGTAATAGTTTGAAAATTGCATTTTGAGTCAGTTGTCTACCTGAGAGCCTCTGGCGAAAAATTTGGTCCTAATATTCCGTTACAGACACAAGATGCACAAAAAACTACTCATTGAAATAAGCAGGTACGCACCTCACTTAAAAATTATTTTTGGCGTACATATGGTGAAGAACAATACTGACTTATGGTACAGGTAGGCACAAATCTCATTTGGCTACGTGCATAATATCAAAACTGTATAATTCAGCCCAAATGCATATGTATGCATGTAACAGGTACATTTGTAGACATGGTAGCATAGGCCTATATATTGCAAAACAAGCTTAATGCCTGCATTAGTCTACGACTGAAAGTTGGCGAAACAAGTATTGAAAACATGGCGTTGAACAATTTAAAACTATTTGAACTGTTTAGAAAGTCAATTACACCAACGTGTTTCGCGGAAGCTGCTTTAGAAGAACTCGATAGCTTATACGGAAATATTGAGAGAAGCAAAAGTATAAAAAATAATCTTTGTATGATACATGCCAAAATTAAGACAAAATGGGTGAAATGCAATCGAACCATTAACATCTTCAACTCCAAATACGAGGACTGGCTTAATGAAGACACCATCCTGGATATATTGGCAGTAGATAAACCCTCCACATCAACCAGAGGAGAAAAAGGAAGGCCAAAAAAAAGTATGGAGGAGTGTTCAATTTTCACAAGAAAGAGGAAACTTGCCGATGCCACCAATGACTTGACCACGAAGGATTTATCGGATGCGCTGTCTATTAAATACATAAAGGATAGTGAACGAGTTAGGTCGCAGATTACAAAATCTGTTGCTGATGCAAGCCCACTGCGACTAAAAAGGATTAAGGAAAGCATTCCCACTCCCACAAACGCACATATTAAAAAGTATAGTTCCGAAGAAGCCTTGGCTCTGTTTTTGGACTTAGAACTTTCCAAAGAGAAATATGAGATACTACGGGCATCTTTAATGCGACACGGGGCTGACCTTTTCCCCGGATACAAGCATATTACGCAAGCCAAAATAAATTCACGACCATTGCGTACGGAGTTTACGGAAGTCTCTGCGAAAGCCAATCTGCAGGATCTTATGGACCATACAGCAAAACGGTTGTTGGAAAGTCTTCCTGAAAATGAGGTGGAAATTCTTCCTCAGAAACTAACATTGATCAGCAAATGGGGCTGCGATGGATCATCCGGACAAAGCGTTTATAAGCAAAGGATATCTTCCGATGACACTACAATATCTGACGGAAATATGTTTATGGCATCTGTTGTTCCATTGCGGCTAAAATCTGATGTTTCCCTACACTGGAAAAATCATCGACCGTCATCAGTGCATTATTGCCGACCAATAATGTTTCAGTTTGCAAAGGAATCGGCAGAACTCATAAGGACCACGGTGAAGGACATTGAAGAACAAATAAGCAAGATTAAGCATACAAAATTGCAAATTGGAGAAGGAAAATATATTGAATGTAGTTACGAGTTCCACCTGACCATGGTTGACGGAAAAGTCGTAAACGAACTGACAGGAACAACCTCAACATTGACATGCCCGATTTGCAAAAAGAGTCAGAAGAACTTCGGTAATTTAAACGATTCTACAAACGAGGAGAATTACGAATATGGAATGTCACCATTGCACGCAAGGATAAGGTGTATGGAGTTCTTGCTAAAACTGGCGTATACCCTACCACAACAAGATGAAAACATCGATGAAAATACATCAATTAAGGATAAGGAAAAGATCAGAAAGAAGCAAATACAGAATGCTTTTTGGAAACAACTTGGACTAAAAGTAGACTGCCCCAAGTGTGGATACGGTAACTCAAACGATGGAAACACTTCAAGGAGATTTTTTGCAAATGATGAGGCAGTAACTAGAATCACTGGAATTGACAATGAAATCGTCAAAAGATTGGGAACGATCTTGAATGTTTTAAACTGCCAAGAAAGTGTTAATTCTACAAAATTTGGAGAATATGCATCGGAAACTGCATCTCTTTTAGCAAAAATTTATCCACAGAAGAAGTTGACCCCGACCGTCCATAAAATATTGGCGCATGGCAAAGATATAATTGAGTACCAGTCTTTGCCAATTGGAGAGCTTTCTGAAGAAGCGCAGGAGTCTCTTAACAAATTTTACAAAAAATATAGATTGCAGAACACGTTCAAAGCATCAAGGGTGAGGCAAAATGAGGACCTCTTCAACATGTTAGCAGCATCTTCCGATCCACTTATTTCTTCCCTGCGGCATGTGAAGTCACGAAAAGAACTACAATGGAATTATACTTTAGAAATGATTAGTCTTTTAAATATACCTTCTGTTACGAATTGTGATGAATATTTTACAGAAAATTCAAAAAATTAATTGAAAAAAAATTTGTTTAATTTGTTGGCTAATAACTTTAAAACAGAAAAAGCTTTCAAAAGAACTAAGAAATATAAGATTGGTAAAAATAATTTGATTTTGTTACCATAAAATAGATGAGTTAGAAAAAAATTAGAGTTTAGAAATGATTTGTATTTTAGACATACTTTGTCTTACCAAGAAAATGAATATTTTACAGAAAATTGAAAAAATCATTTAAAAAAAAACTCTTTTGTTGTAATTTTTTAGGTAATATCTTAAAACATGAAAAGCTTACAAAAGAACTACAAAAAAATATAAAATTCTTAAAAAAAATTTTTTTGTTACCAAAACTTGGATTTTTTCACAAATTTTAACTTTGAAAACCCATAAGTAAGCACCTATAAGGTGTAGCGTCCACTCCAACCGCTCATTTTATAGGTTGAACAATTATCTATGACATGCAATTTAAATTATTCGATTATCTTGTTCGGTTCAAAAGATATGATTTTTGCAACGAAAAAAGGCAAATGGCGCCACTGTGCGCCGTTTCAAAAAAAAAAAAAAAAAAAAAAAAAAAAATAAAAAAGCATCCCGGTATTTCTATTTTAAGACTTCAATTGTTATTATTAAAAAGACATTAAAATACTTTTGAAAAATGCACGGCCATACGTATAATATTGCTGATAATTATTTCTTGTTATTTACTCTTTAATTTTTTGAATAAAACAATTTAATTGTTTATTACAAGTCGCCGAAGTCAATAAAGCGAAAAATAATAAAATTGCTGCTCTTCACCTCTTATCACCACAACGCATTGTGCAACACACATTCTCACTGTTTTTTCCAAGTGGTTGTGAGAGTTTAATAAACAGAAAAGTCATCATTATTATTTTCCCAGCCATCAGTTGTTGTTGTTGTTTTTCTTATTTTTGTTGCCGTTTGTTTTGATGGTTTTGCTCTGATTTCAGTGATTTGTGTTTATAGGAAGGCGTTTTTTTTAATAAAAATTGATAATTCAGGGCATGAACTAGTTTATTGAAAACTAGTTTTTTTTAAAGATCGCAAAAAACATATTTTTATTTTAACGTAGGATAATTTTTTTTATGTGTAGAGAAATGTTTCCGTATTCTCAGGTGTAAAGGTAATAAGGCGTTGCCTAAATTTCGGGTATAGGAAGGAGTCTGTTCTGTAAACCGAATCGTTTTTAAAAATGAGAAATTTTAAAAATTTCCACAAATTACTCGATTTGGTAACATACGAAATTTAGTTCCAATAAAATATTTTAAAGTCAAAGTCAGCTGTTAACAAAAAAAAATCATATTTTGAATAAAAATAAGAATTTACAGCATTAACAGAAAAATTATTTTTATTCATGCAAAAAATTTTTCTTCATACTTGGAGTAAAGCTTTAACAAATTTTACGGACTTTTTAAAACTAATTTTTTACATTGGAAAGTAAACTGCATTTAATTTGATTATATTAATAATAAAAGACCTAAAATATTATATGTATGCTAATTGTTTGTTGGTGTTTCCTCAACGATTTATTGGAAAAATGGTACATCCGATTTACTTTCGGCGAGTTATGTTTACTTGATTCAACAACGAGTAAAATTATGTATGCATGTATCACAGAATGACAAAAGTATATTTTTAAGTACTCTTTGAGTATTGGCCATCAAACAACTATGAATGCGTACAGCTAAATATAAAAAAACAGGCTCATATGCAAACACACACATTAATTTTAAACTGAATACGTATGAATATAAACATACAACAATTATGTTTATATAACTGTAACTAAAATTTATATACTGTATGAGCTTCAATTACACGCATGAGTATAAAAATACTCTGACTATTAATCGGTTACACATGCGTATATACAGGCCTATTTTATTTACAAAAACACAAAACATATTTTAAAACAGTCACACACACACACACTTTCATATTTTCCATTCCATTTTATATACACAAATGTATGTATGTACGGTGGCTAATGCTGAAAAAATATCTCGAGTATCATGCGTATATTTTTTGTCCGATTAAATATCCATAGCCTGAGTATAAGCATACTCATTCTAATGAATAGTCATTGTCATTCTCCCTGGTTTATTTAATGAAAGCCTTATGAATTGTATCTCAAAATATTTTAAAGCAAGATGTGAAATAATACCACTCATTCTGTAAATACCAGGTCAATACGTATTGTCGCCAACAATTGATTGTTCTTGAAAGCCTATTACTATTTTCTGAGTCTTTGAAAATAACAAGAGGCTGTTAGTAGTAACCAATTGTTGTCGACAACGGATGAAGAGGTGCAAATCTCCGATATTGTATCGACAAATAGTTACAGAATATATTAGAGAATGCTTTTTCCCAGGTGGCTGTCGCGTTTGCGAACAATCAAGCACAAATTATGCTGCATTAGATCACATAATTGTTATTGTAAGGACATTTCTTTTTTTAAATTTGCTTTTCTTAGAGAAGCTGTAAATTTTTAGCACACCCTCGTGTATACCTTGTTGTGAAGGTTATAATAATCTTAAAAAAAGCTAATTTCTCAATCTCCTTCTAATCAATTTGTCCATGTGTGCTTTTTTTATTAAATATAAAATCATAAATAAATTATGTCGATTATCTGTGCACTTTGAATAACAAAATAAAAATCTTAGTGTGCACAGTGGGGCAGAAGCAGAGTAGTTTTGTACATGAATGTCATATTTGATAAACGGGCCATTATATGATTATAAGCACATAGGAATATTTAAAAACCGCTTCTGCTTTTAATTCCCGCTTGGAGGATTAAAATATACACACACATATATAGGGTCCGCCAGATAACTTTTTTTTTGAAAACAGGGCGCAAAACATCGAGTGTAGCTTCGGCTGTGTGGCACGTAGCGCCGTCCTGTTGAAACCAAATGTTGCCAATATCCTCCTCTTTAATTTTTGTGAACAAAAATTCGTTCAACATGGCCCGATAACGATCGCCATTGACTGTAATGGCCACTCCTTGCTCATTGGCCCAATTATGCCTCTGGACCAAAATCCGTACCAAACAGTGACTCGTTTTGGGTGCGTCGGCTTTTCAATGTATGCGTGCGGTTTTTCTGTGCCCCAAATGCGACAACTTTGCTTGTTTACATACTCGCCAAGATCAAAATGAGCTTCATCTTAAAAGATGATTTTTTTTGGCAAAATCGGCATCTTCTGTAAGTCGATCGCAGGCAATATTTCCCAGCGTTGTTCAAGCGTATACACAACCATATTCGTTCAGCGGCAGGATAAAACTAATTATCTGTCAAATCAGACATGAGCACTAGTTGAAAAAAAACGTTAAATGGCGGACCCTATACTATGTACGATTTTACATCGTGCGCCTAAATTGCAAATGGTTAATATGCAACGTGGAACGTGGAAGCGGTCTGGTATATTAGGCTCATGCATTAAACACATTCACGACTACAAATATCGGTAGCAACAATTGTCGCCGAGTAATTCGCTGTTTTATAATTTTAGAAACGCCAGCAGCATCATAAACAGCTGATATTCCAGTATAAATACATATTTCAAATATTTCACATTTACCAAAATATAATTACTTATTTCAAATGTACTAATGTCACGTGATTGGTTATCGTACGTGACTTCGCACGTGACAATCATATCGTCACCTAAATTTCAAAAGGCCGTAAGTACACTTTTACAGAAGAAGCAAAAAACCTTGTAAATTTAAGATTATTTGTTAGGTGCCAAATTGAATAATGAATAAAATCGGCATTTTTGAACATATTTGAGTACAATTTTAAGGAAAGATGCTTTTTGGTCAATGACATCACAATCAATCAAAAAGTAAATTTTGAATTATTTGGTTGTTACGCAACCAATAGAGATTTTGGGCGGTTGCGAAAACTGAGTTTGTTGCGAAAACCGAGTATAAAATTTCTGTGCCTGTTTTCAACTAAAAAGCTTATTTTAAACCAAATAAAAGGTTTATTAAAGAATCAACGATTAACTTTAAATGAATTTATTTAATTAAAATAAAGAATAAAAATAAATATATATGTATATAAATATATATGTATGTATGTAGGTATGTAAATTTGTACTGATGGTTGTTATCAAGTTGAAGATTCATGATTTTAATGGAAAAAGTGTGAAATTTTCGACTGTGTTTTTTTTATGACATATTTTTTTAAAAAAGACTAAAATAAATTAAAAAAAAAAATTAATTCTGGCCTTGGTTGGCTTTTCATAATTCTTAGAATTTGGAGGAAAAACAAACATTTTCAAAATGTTGCTTTTGATTCCTGGTAAAATCACTTCGGGATTTGAGTTAGACAACTAAGTAAATTAACTAAATACGAGGAGTAATGTGAGCAATTTTCCTGAATTAAAAATATATTATGCAATAGTATGATAAAAGTCTTTATACACCATCTTTTAATAAATTTTTGAACCCTAAATGACTAACGTCCTTTTTCAGAATGTGTGCTTAAGAGTTAATGTGAACTTTAAATACAAGTTCTTCATACAAAACTTGCCGTTAAACTCCCTGTGAGCTTTTAGTTGTAAATTGTGAAAGCCGTGGGCCGTAAATGTAATTCATTAGGCTGCAATTAAATATCACTCATACGTAGATCTTTAAACGAAAACTGTTGCATACTTCGTTGGATATTGATACACAGAGGGAAGTGCAACTCAGTGCGTATGAGTGAGTAATAATGATATAAATCAAATCGCCAGTTAAAATGAAAAACTATCTAGCTAAAACAACCACCCATAAAAAAATTATTTAAACTACGTTGGTTTGAAAAACAGGCACCACGCACAAATTATTTGTCATTTGTATTTTAAAATGATTTTTGTACGTAAACATAAGATTTCATACACAACGGTTTATACTCTTGAATTTATTTATTAAAAACTAAAATAGAAAAACAAAACGAAAGATAGAATCTTAACTTTGTGTGCAAAGTTGCATTAATTGAGGTCTTTTTTCTTAAAGTTGCGTTAACAGCGTCACCAATGTTAAGAAATTGGGTGTTGCGAATATCGAGGTGTTGCGCTTATCGAGAGTTACGTTAACCGAGACCGGACTGATATACGTTTTGTTGCCAGAATCAGTCGATAGAACGGTGTTATTTTTGTTGTTGTTGCGTGTAATGTAATTAGATACGATGTATGGAATATATCGCATCATTATTTTGACTTTAATTAACTATTTGATATAATTAATACACTTATTCTGCATTTAAATTGCCTCGAAATCTAGTATATTTGATTAGAAATCTTTAACAAAATCTATATCGTTTACACTAAGCTTTTTTGACATTTTCCAAAATTTTGTATCCGAGACAAAATCCTTTGTCTGAAATTTTTTTAGATTTTAACGAAAGAAATGTTGAATTAGCCCTTTCATACACCTTCAATATAAATTATGTTGTACAGGGTAGTAAAAAATAAATAATAATATTAAATTTTTAGTAGATTTCCTACAAATCTATTGAAAATTTTGATTTTGTTTAGCTCGAAATCTCGAAATTACTAGACTTCGAGATAGTGTAAATGCCCTATTAAGCATTTCTTTTTAAAACTTTCTGAGAGCTATCAAAACGTAATCAAATGGAATGGAAAACATTGGCAAACTTTCATTATTTGTAAGAACATTATGTATGTATGTGCCTCAAGTAATGGTCAAGCTTTTTCAAAACTTAAATTTTAGATTGCACCAGCGACATATCTGATTAATTTCTGTTCCACTGTTGTGTGTAGTGTGTACATTTCTAACATTTAAAACAAAAACAGGAAATAAGTATCGTGTGTGTACATACAGTCGACGACAAAACTGTTCAAAAAAATGTTCGACATAAGAATTCTTAAAACCATAAAATAAACTAAAATTACTTAATTCAAAATAATATATTTTGACATATATTTTTGGGTGAATAGTTTTGTCCCTTGTTTGAAAGACCCTGTTAATTCAAAATCGAGTTACCAGATTAAGATTTTTAAAAGTAAACAAAAAAAAAACTACATCTGTTCGTGAACAGTTTTGTCTTCCACTATAAATACATACATATGTATGTATATATGAATGTATAAGCCATTAAACTTTCCTACCTCCAGATGCATATTCTTTATTTTATTATCGGAATGAAAACGTAATGACAGGTACGAGATGTGCTTTTTTCAGCCTGATAATTTTCCGATAATAACAGTATAATGTAATAAAGTAAAAAATGCATAATGAAAAACTATACACATGGCTTTAATAAATATTCCATTTTCAATATGTATGTATGTACAAATGTATGTGTATATCATATTTGTATATTTATAAATTAAATCGTAAACAACAAATATGAATAACACGAAATGAAAAATAAATTATATAATAAGGAAAAAATTTACCTCGTTTTAAGTAACTCATGAAACGTTATAAAAATATATCGTATATGTACATTCATATATAACCTTCAACAAAGATTTACCTTATTTTCAATAACATATCGTGCCATAACCGCCAAAAAATTATTTGCGATCGTAAATAGTCGATTTTCGTAAAATAAAACGAAGTCCAAAAATGTGTTTAGCATTAAGTAGATTCACAACAGCAAGCTACAGACTACAAAATGTCAAGAATAGAATGGATATTTTGATGGCAACATGGCAAAAAGGCTGCAGGTTGTTGTCCGTGCTAAATTTTTCGTTGTAGTCAAATTAAACTTATTTTAATTAAAATCTTTATGAAAATCTGTACCATTCACACAAACTTTTTTTGACATTTATCAAAAATATTTTATCCAAAACAAAACGCATATGCCCTATGTGAGCTAAATCTAGTTGTTTTTTTACTAGATTTCCCGTACAAAACAAAATCTAATTTTTCAATAGATTTGTAGGAAATCAACTAAAAATATAATATTTTTATTTATTTTTTACTACCCTGTACATCATAATTTATATAGAAGGTGAGTGAATTAGCTACGCTTCACACCATTTTCTATTGAAGGTGTACGAATGAGCTAAGTCGGCATTTTTTTCGTCACAATTTAAGACTATACAAAATCTTGGAAAATGTCAAAAAAGCTTAGTGTAAACGATATAGATTTCGTTAAAGATTTCTAATCAAATATACTACATTTCTAGACAATGTAAATGCAGTATAATATTTTTTTTATTTTTACTACCCTGTACAACAGGTATGGTCTGCTTAAAAAGGTGTGTGAATCGGCTACATTGCAGTGATTTGGTTTTAGTTTTGGAAATTTTTCAGTTAATGGGTTTTGTTTTGGTTAAAAAAATCTTGATAAATGTCAAAAAAAAGTTGTTGTAAACGGTATAGATTTTCATAAAGATTTTAGTTAAAATCTGCTAGATTTTGTGCAGGTGTAAATGACCTATAAGTCAAATTATAGCCAAGAAATATTTTTTTATCGCAAAATAAAAAAGAAAGTTACAAAATTTTGATGTTAATTACAAAAAAAAATTATATTCTTACAAAGCAAAAAAAGTGATGATTCGCAAAAAGTTAAGCAAGCCACAATATTGATTGATTGATGTTCGAAATATTAGAGGTTTGAAATATTACAGGTTTGTTCTAGAGATGGGCGCGTCGTGTCGTGTTGGAAAAATTAAACGCGCGCCCATCTCTAGTTTGCACCATTTAAACGATGCGCTAAGCATACTTTTCATTCGAAGGAATGATAAATCATCAAGAACAGCAGAAAACGTAGAAAGTGTTCATAGACTTTCCGTAAAGATGCAGGAAAAAATATTTTTCCAACCAACACCTTTTATTAAAAAACAATAATCAATGAAAAATATAACTGTGCCAATTAAACTTTTTGGTTAATTAAATTTTTAAACAAAAGTTAAGTTGACTCAAATAGATTTGCAATTAAACTTTTAATTAAAATACAATTTTGTAAACAAAAGTTTAATTGAATTTTAACATGTGTTAACGCACTAATAATCCCAAATTATTATTTATTACATATTCAGTAAAATATTTTTTTTATTAAAAATACACATGAAATTAATTATTGAGGGGTTTAGCTGGATCCTGCCTGCTCATTTAACTGTTGCTAATGCAGATCATCAGGGAACCTTTACCAAAAAAAAAAAAAACATTTAAGTGACTCAATTAAATTTTTGATTGATTATTTGAATTTTTTAATTAAAGGTGGAGAAATCTTTTTGTCCACGTCGTGTAGATGTCAACACCGTACGGTACTAACAATTGTCTTAGTTCAGCCATGAACTAAAGCGAAAATTCAAAATATTTTTAAATTTTATCAAATTATGATGTTGTAATATGAGTAACATTAAAAAAGTATTTTGGACATGATTAGAAGTAGATCACTAATGCTGATTTAATTTTTTATGTTGAACAATTTTAAAGTGGCGCTCTGAAACCCGTGGACTCAAAAATGAAAGTGTTACTTATGAAAAATGTGTATTTATTTAACAAATTCTGTAAAAGATTTGATCATTGCCTTTCCCTTTGGCTTGGCTATATAAATTTTTTTACTTCTTTCAGTTTTCTTTTGTTTGTGCGAGAAATAAAGAAAAAAAAAATTAAATATACAATTGCTCATTTAGCATTGTAACTTATTTTATTTGCTGAATAATCCTTGGGCTGTTTCTCTCATTTTAGCTCCTCATTTAAAGGTTAATTTAACAAGGATAATTTAATTATAACCGCAACCGCTTTTTATTTAAGATGAAAGAAAATATTCCAGGAACACATAAAAAAATATTGCATTGAAATAATGTATAGTGAAAAAAAGAAAAATATTTTCTGTTACCATCCTTTGAATGTAATTTTTTTTAAGTTATGAAAATGTTATATTTTTTAGTGCGACGTTAGAATATCCAACAAAGTTTGTTTGTTAATTAAAAATCGCTAACTTCTTTAAAGGTTTTATGATTTTCGAATCCTTGTTTCCTCAACAAAGACAATCAACTTGAGTAGAAAATTTATATGAAAAACACTAACTGCCAATTTAGTAAAAATTCTCGTCTGTCTATTTACATTGAAAACAATTACAAAGCACTCAGATCAGTGATGCCAAATTTTTTGGCTCTAAAAGCACATTAAAATTAAAAAAAAGCACTAAAAAGCGTGATTTTGTGATCTAAAAAGCTTAAAAAGCACTAACGTGAAAAACTAATAAAGATCCAAACGAGTGAACTTTAAAAATGTTTAATATTTTCTAAGCTATTCTTTATGTCGGCAATAGTATAATTTTTAATTATCAGACGAAAAATGTATGCTTTACACTGAACAAATAAATACAACAAGTTTTTATTTAATTTTAAGAAATACACAAATTTCTTAAAAACACTACATAGTGCTTTTTCTTAGTTTGGCACCAACGCTCAAAATTTGTCGTTTTGAGTCTCCAAAAAGCACTAAAAATATTGCCAAAAGCACCAAGTTGGCATCGCTGGCTCAGATTTGTTTTTGTTTTCAATATAAATAGACAGAAGATAATTTTTACAAGTCTTCGATGAACTGGCATTAATATATTTTTATTGATTTTCATACAAATTTTCTAGACTAGTCCGGTTAATTATAAAACTTAAATTTACAAAATCTTATAATTTCTAACTTCTATGTTGAGGACATAGGAATATTTGTCACTCTGCAGCAATTATTTTTCCAGTGTAGTATCACTATTTGGATAATTTTCTCTCTTTGCTTTTTCTTTGTTAAACAAACTTCAATAAACATCCGTTTAATGTATACAACTTTATACATTTAAAAAATAAACACAAAAAAGTGTGTTTTCCATGCCAAAGGGTTGGCAGTGAAAAAGCTGAAACATTAAATATTAATAATATTTAAGAAAAGTTGCACTTTTTAAGTTTAAAATTTGCCTGGCAATTGTGCAAGAAGATTGAAAGATTTAGTTGGTTGTAAAGTTATTAAAGTGTGCTTACACACAAATTCGTCGAAGTTTATGTTTTGATGTTGGGAAAATTTGATTATAGAACTAAAAATTTGGCGTTCTATTTTCTACAAATAAGGGCAATGCTTTCTGTCCTTTCACGGCAAAGATAAACAAGTGGTAAATAAAAAAAAAATAAAAAAAACCGATTGCGAGCATTTTTGAATCGTTAAATATCCTAAATGGACATTCGAAATGAAAAATCATAACAGAAACCTAAAGACGATTTTAAAATACCTGTCGAATGATACCCATTTTGATATAGTTCGCCGATTTTTTATTTTTTCGTATTAACAAAATGGCGTCTGTTGACCGCCATACTGTCAGGGCTAAGACAAATCGATTGATGTAAGAATCATCAAAATATATAGTGCCGCAAAAAAAAAAACATACATACATAAATAGGCTGGTAAATGCAATACCCTTCTTTGGGTCGCACAGTCGGGTAAAAAAGGGAAGGATATAAATTGGTTAAGCCTGATACGGAGTTCTTATGGAAATTCAGGTACCCATATGTAACGGTATGTAAAAACGAACTTAGGAAATTCAGGTTTCATAAAGAAATTTCCATTTGCTAGTACGGACTTTCAAAAGAAATTTGAAAGTATGGAATTTCTGAAATTTATTTATTTATCTTAGGGATGTTATAAATGTAAGTGGAAACTTTTTTCAGTCAACTGAAACAAAAATTAGGGGCTGTCCCACGATGTCGACGACGTTCGACTTGTCGCACACTTGCATTTGAAACAACAACAAAATATTAAAATTTGTTTTTGTTTTTAATGTAAGTGTGCGACAAGTAGAACGTTGTCGACGTCGTGGGATTGGGATGTTCATACAATTGTTTGGTCACGAAATTTTTTCATCAAATTGTAATTAATTTTTAGTGTTTTTGTGTTTTCTAAACTAAAAAATAAATGAATTTGTGTGTATGCAAAAATATAATTCTACACAAAAGGCTACACGATTATTTTTCCCATGTAGAAATAAATGTAGGGCCTGACCCACCATGTCGACTACGTTCGACTTGTCGCACACTTACATTTAAAACATAAACAAAATTTTACAATTAGTGCGACAAGTCGAATGTTGTCGACATCGTGGGATACGCCCGTAAATTTACAAATGTGATTTTCCGTAAAAACTGCGTACTGGGATTTAAACAGAAAATTTTTCCCAAGTAACACCTTTAATTAAAAAAAAAATAATACAAATAATCAATTAAAAATTCAATTGAGTCAATTAATTTCTTTAATTGAAAAAATTTTAATTAAATATTTAATTGAATCAATTACAATTTTGTTTAAAAATTTAATTACATAATCACAAAGTTTAATTGACTCAAATAAATTTTTAATGAATTTTTGTTTTTTTTTTTAATTAAAGTTGTTGCATTGGAGAAATGCAAAAAAAAAAAATTAGAAAAGGCGAAACATCGTTCGACTTGAATTCCTAAATCAAATCCGCAGAGGTCGATGTAAAGGGTGTTTGCTCACATTCTTTAATGTAATCAACATTTTGGGTTGGAGAAATTCAAAATAGTTTTTTGGACATCAATTCATATCTTAATTTCGTTTTTTTTAATTGGTTCTAGTTTTCGAGATCTACCGTGTCATTCAAAATCTGGGCACTATATTTTTATAGAACATTAGAAGCTACGAAGGACCATACAAAAAATTAAATAAGAACTTTCTCAAACTTTGCAGGTATTTTCATAATCTAGTTAAACAAAATTAATTTTTTTTTTTTTAATTTACCAAATAAGAATAACACGTTATAACGTTACTTTGAACCCAAAAATTTTTAATTGAGTTAAATATGACAAAAAAACTTACTGGAAACTACCAATATTTCAAAGCGTGTATGTTTTTACTGGTATCGTGTTTTTCACAATTCTTTTTGCATTTAGTGATGACCTGCTGCTTGTCTAATGTCTATATACTTCGAAATTCATACAAACTGTACACAGAGAGAAAAAAGTGGTAGAAAATTATCGAAATCGATACTGCCTGGTATAAAAATTGAGCTAACTAAGATTTCCCAAATTTATGGAAAAAATAAATTTGAAACAGCTGTGAAAAACTAAGTGTCATTTCGACCCTTCATAACTCATAAGGGTTAATTTTGGGATATAATTTGGAATATTTATAACAGTAGCCTTATCGATTTTTAGAAAAGTTGGCTTAAACTTTACGATTGATTTCAGAAAATCAACTGTCGGTAAATCGGTGAATTTAGTAGAATTTGAACTTTGACATAAATTGTGGCCATAGGCGTAGAAACGCCATTCAATTATTTATTTTAATATTACTCACGAAAATCACCATTCAAAGTGTCATAATATTCCGCCTATAGGCTTGTATGAAAATCATAAGTTTAATTTTGAATGCCACTGTAATGTGCATATCATATTGAAACATAGATATAATATATTAGATATTATCTAAAAAAATGTGTTTTTGGAGTTCATAATCAAAAAATATATTATCTTGCGTAAAAAGTTCATGTAAAAGGCTTATTACACGCTTCTCTTGAAAGAAGAAAATATTTTTATATCTTCACTGAGTTGTACGTAAATTTCAAACTCTTTTTTTTGAGTTATGCCTCTGTTGTACAAAAACTTTTACTTACCGCTTTTATTTATATTTATACAATGTTTTAAGATTAAAAAAATATCTTTTTCGCTTAAATTGTAATGAACTTCCTTTGACAGCTTTAACTGTATTGAATTTATATTTTTCTTGTTAGCAAACTTTACTTTTGGTAATTTTTTCACTTATAAATTTCACTGTCAATCAAAATAGAAGATTTATTTCATTCGACAGTTTGATCTCTTAAAAGTTCGTTTTTATTTATTTATAATTTTTTTTGGAGAAATACATACACTAAAAACAAACGTACGAGTTTCAGACAAATGCCAAAATTCGAATGACCGTTATTTGAATTTGCGTTGTTCATTTATATCTTCTCTGAATTCTACTAAACTTCTTCGTTTACATGACATGTTTATTTGACTTTAGACAACAACAAAGTTTGTTTCTAAATTTTTTTTGCAGGATTCTGCAAAGTTGTTCTAATTAGTTTTGTTGTTTTCGTGCAATTTGCTCTTTCTTATTTCTTTTTTTCTTTTTTCTTTTCTTTAGTTTGTTTTGTTTTACCGTTGTGACCGAGGAATCATAGCCAGTCAAGCAACCAATCAGAATTGAAGAGCTTTCACGAAGGTTTACTGAATAATTCGTGTTGTTGTAATCGTATTTTTGTTGCATAAGTGTGGGGTTGTGTGTGAGTGTTCGTTAACGGTAGCTGTGATTTTTGTTGGTGGAATATAAATGCAAATGTGGGCTTTTATTCCTGTGTATGTGTGCATTTTTATTCGTCCTAATAAAGCGTAGGTTTTGTAGCTGTTTTAACGTTATAAATTGTGTCTGTCAGTGGTAGCAATTTAGTGTTTTGGGTTTGAAGAATTGTGCATGAATCCAATAATACATGAAGAAAAGGAACCTCATGGCAGCGTTTATATGTAAAATATCAAAAATTCATTGTTACTATTTTATTTAAGAAGGTTATTAAGGGTTTTCATGAGAATGTTCAAAAGTCTCGCAAACTGTGCAATTGTGCATTTTTACACTCTCGTAAATAAAATGTCTAAAATTGTATAGCAATAAATAAATTGCAAACCTGTTAAGTTTGCCCAATAATTTTGACTCGTAAACTTAAGCTGTGCAATTGTGCATTTTGTAAACAACAACTTCTTGCTTTTTTGCATTTCTTTAGACATTTTTAGACACACACACACAATTTTTTATTTTTATAGAAATAAATATGTAAACATGTAAATAAATTAAAAATGGCTTGAAATTTTCTTATTTTATTTTTATTAAATGAACTTTTCGATTTCAAAAGGGTCTTCATAAAACAAGTCTCGCAAGTTTGCCCAATTGCACAAATGGCAATCTTAAGAGTTCTCATGAAAATTCTTATTGTAAAAATATCTTATTTTGAAAATTGAGCATATCGCTCAGTTAAATAATTGAAAAGAATTTGTTCTACAGAAAACGAGTTTAAAGTTTTTAATTTACACACAACTTTAAAAAAGTTTCTAAAATACCAGATGTCCTGAACCGCCAGGAATTGGTTTGCTTTAAGTCAAGAAGGTTCTCCAAACCAAGAAGGTTCTTTCTTAAAATTAAAAAAAATAATAGTAGTAATAGAATAATAATATAAGTAATAACTTCTCCTGTATCATTTCTATTTAAACTTTAATTTCTTCATTTAAGTGTTCATCTTAACTTTACGCTGATTTTCTAATACCGAGATTTTATTACATATCGATATTTTGATATCATGGAAATATCTATTCTGACTATTTTTAAGATGATGTCCGTATATATGTTTGTATGTATCATACATGGGCATACTGCAGTAAAATTAAAATAGCAGTAAAAATAAATTTTTACTGATTACTGAAAAAAAATTTCAGTATCCAGTAAAAATTTACTGGTTACTGAAGAAAATTTCAGTATCCAGTAAAAATTTACTGCTTACTGAAATTTTTTTACTGCTTATTGGAACTTGTCATGCAGTAAATATATAATGCAGTATGCCCATGTATGGTATGTATATACATTTGTGTGTGAGTGCTTGCATGTGTGTGTGAGTTCACATAGATTTCGTAATATAATAAACCAACTACCAATAAACCAACTAGATTCAATCGATTTTGAGAATTTTGGCAAATAAAGTCTTTGAAAAAATTAACTTTGTTGTGCGTTTTTCTCTCTCGAAAAGTTGACATTACTGGCACCTGTTGGTTGATTATTCTAAAATATCCTTATGGGAAAATGTGTTTTACTTGATTATCTTTTAAAAACCAACATAATTTTCTGCTTTTCATTGATGTTTTTCAACTTTGTAAGTTTTTAAGAGTACACGTGTACGAGTATGTCTGTATGTAAGCGTCTGTGGGTGTTCTAAAATCTGAAGTCAGCTTGTAGTTGTGTGCTTACATACATACATACATACATACATACATATGTATGTATTTATGTATTTATACATGTACTCGTACATATTTTGAGAAACCGTTTTTGTTTTCATTTAGGTTACAAAGAGAATATAAGCAGAAAATTAATTTTCAAGCCGCTTTTTTAATTGAATTGTATAAATGTTGACCCATTTTAATTGATGGTCTAATTCACATTTAATGTTTAATAATTATATCTATTAAAATATATTTTTGAGTTCGGCTAGTTAGAAATGGAATAATGTTGCTTTAATTTGATTTAGAAATCAAGACAAAATTCTTAAACATTCTTTGACATATGGGATGTTTCGTGCAAAAACTTTATTTGTAATTTTGTCATACATGCATATGTATGTGATTGTGTATGTACGCATGTATGTATGTATTTATATTTTAATTGACTCGATGAAAAATAGACGTGGAAAAAGTTAATGCTCAAGGATAACTTGGTTTAATAAAAATAGCATTATTCAACAATTTTGAACTCAGCATTCAAATAAATATGTATGTACTCGTACCAAAACTTATGTATGTTGGAAATTGGGTAAAGTTTTATAATACCCATACTCAGTAATAATGTATACTTATCTTTTTGTTACACATAACGGTACGAGTATGCACCAAACATAAACAAACTAGACTTTAACTGCAGTATTCATAAAAAATATTTTAAGTTTATTATAGGTTTATTTAACAAATTTCCCCTAGAAATATGTCAAATAAGCCCTTAATAAACCTTAAATATTTTTTATGAATACGGCAGTAAGAGTTTAAAAACCAGTATTACCATATAAAGTAATGGTTTTAAATTCTTGAAGTATACTTTGTTTTTACTATGAATATGCACCAACGTCATTAGTATAATGTAAAAAAAGCTTATATAGTTACACACGTATGTTAAACTTCTGTGACAATGACAAAACCATAATAGAGCAAAATATAGTACTTAGGATATTTTGGGCAAAATCTAGTAGATTTCCCTCGATTATATGGAAATCTACTTAAAATCTAGCAGAACTTTGCGATACAACTATGGCTTTTTTCAAAATTGTACTAAAATTTAAGCTTATGTAGTTAAAAAGGTGTGTGAACTAGTTAGGTTGCGGTGGTTTGGTTGTAGCTTAGGAACATTTTAGTTAACGGTTTCTGTTTCAAATAAGAGGTATATATAAATGTCACAAATTACGTGCAAAAGGTATAGAGTTTGTAAAGATTTTAATTGAAATCTGTCTAGATTTTAATAAAAAAAAAACTTAGCGAAAATCTGAAAACATTTTAAATACTTAAAAAAATGCCAAAAACTCTTCACATTTGGCAACGTTACTACGAATTATGGTTATCACCCCAAATCACTCCAACTTTCGAGTACAACTTTCATACAATATTCTAATAATTTGTAGTAGTAGTATTGATTTTTTGTAGGAAAATTATTCCGATTCGGTGTATTAGGTTTCTTCTTCGCTTATGCGAAAAAATAAAATACGCTACAACTAAAAATAAAAAGGCACATGCGTATCAAGCGCATTGACTCTCTCAGCCTGAGTATGCTTATACTCATGTGTAGCCGAATAATAGTCAGAGTATTTTTATACTTATGCGTATGATTGTAGCTCATACCGTCTTTATATTTTAGTTATAGTTGTTTTGTGCTGCGTAATTAAAAAAATGTGTATAAACATAGTTGTTGTATGTTTATAGTTATACGTATTCGGCTTAAAATTAATACTTATGTATATTTGCGTATGAGCGTGCTTTTTATTTTCAGCTGTACGCATTCATAGTTGTTAGATGACCAATACTCGAAGAGTACTTAAAACGATACTTTTGTCATTTCTCTTTAATTTGTAAATTTTATTTCCAATCCAATGAACTACACAAATACACACCTTGCATACATTTTATAATTTATGTAAATTACTCTCTATAAATTACACTTAAAATCTTAATGAATAATCTAATAAAATCACCCTAAATATACATACATACATGAGTATGTAACATAAGTTACCAATAACATAATGGCTAAACTCGTAAACAAGATAATATATTTAACAATAAAACAATTAAAGGTTAAACAAAACGATAAGGTTGGACAAGTTGTCTGTGTGTCTGTCTGTCTAACTAATCGTTTAGTGCTGCTATATGTTTCCCCCGAAAATTTGATTTTTAAAGATAATTCCCAAATAATATACATACATATGTATGTATGTGTGAATGTACATACATACATACATATGTATATATAGTATGTATATAGTATTTGTGTATATTAAATAATAATAAAAATTGATTCTTAACTATATTTTTGTGTTTTTGTTACGAACAGCGAGCGATTAATGGAAAAACAGGTTGATAAAAACTGATTAATTAAATAGATGCAAGGCGCATTGACAAAATCAAATAGGAATGATTTTATTTTTTGTAAACAAAAATGACAGGAAAGTTGTTTGTTGAAATATCTGATATTATGAGTAATATTGGGCCCACGCGTTAATTTCTATGATTTTTCATTAGATTGTGTTAGTAGTGTTTTTCCGGGAGTTAAATTTTTATAATAATATCATATGCATATATGTATGTATACATATAAATTGATCATTCCACTGACGATTTACAGCCTGTTTGTGTGAGACGTTGACGTCAGATATCTTGACGTTTTTGTAATAGATTAAAGGAAACTTGCTCAAATTATCTTTAATCTATTACAGAAACATCAAGTTTTCCATCGTCAACGTCTTACACAAACAGGCTGTTAATTTATAATATTCATTAAGGGCTTATTTTATTTATGCTATGCTTCCTCAATCATGTTGTTTACATTGTGCATTCGTGCTTCGTTTGTCATTATTTATGTATATTCACACATACATACGTATCATACGCACGGGCGTTTGCTTTGTTTTGATTTGTTCACATACACATACACACATACCTATTTTGTTTTGATTGCTAGTTTGGATAAACTGGCGATAAATTGCGATAAAAGTTAGAGAAGATACCAATTTTACGTGCTTCGCAAGTGATTCTATTGAATCTACTTCATTCGCTCTCATAACTTTGTATGGCGAAGCAAGTTTATTCGCTCATGATTGGTGTGTGAAAAGCGCTACCACATATATTTTTTTAAAAACTTCTTATATCTGGAAAAAAACACAATTAGACAATATTGCAGTAATAAGGGGTGAGAAAATATAAGATCGTTTTATTTCATACGAACATCACTTAACATTTTTTTCCAATAGATATACTGCAAAAGTTAAATTATGTATTTATAAAAAACTTTACAAAACTTTATATTATCAAAACACTTCTTGGCATCTCAAAAAACTTCCAAAAAAGGGAAAACATGACAAATGGTAACGCTGGATGGAAACATAATATTATAATATTTACCATTCTTGGTTTATTCTATTCGATTTTATTCGGCAATAAATAAATAAAATAATAATAAAAGCCAATAATATCATGTCTTTTGCAATAAAAATTACATAGAAAAATTACACAGACAAGTGAAAAAAGACAAGAAAAAATTGCAATTGTGTACTCGTATGTGACAATTATTATTAGTTTAATTGTTATGTGTATGTATGTATATTGTTGCTATTGGATCATGCAAAGTTTTAATGCCTGTATCCAAGAGAGGTTATCAATTGATAAACAGCTGACAATCGCCGTTTCAAGGGTTAAATAGAAACAAATAGAGAAGGTGTTAATTTATTTGTTTACTTCTCAAATGCTGACGATGATTATGATACGAGTAATGTTGCAATGGATTATTACCAGGGAAACCAGAAATATGATCGAAAAAATAAGTATTTTATGCGCATACAATATGCACTAAAAACTTAAGAATATGCACTAAAAACTCAAAAAATACGCTCTTAAAAATAAAATAAATTGGTTTAATTGTAAATGAAAATATATTTATGACTCAAAAATTCAACAATATTTTCATATAAAATAAGACAAAAATAAAATGAACAGAAAAAGGAAACAATAAAAAAATTAATAAAGAATAACTGCCAAATTAAAAACAATAATTTGAGTTTGAAGTGCACGTAAAAACTCAATTGCCATACAAATTTTGACTAAAGCAGATTTGTATTAATTTTTTTGGATAATCTCGTAAAAATTTAACTTCAGTTTCAAAAGACATCACGATATCAGAATTAAGACCTTGGAACTGTATTTTGGATAAATAAGACAAGACTTTTATTTATAATTTTTATTGCAATAAACAACAAAATATTGACCTAGATTCTTAAATAAAAATGCTTGTCTGTCAGATCTAAGGGGTCGTCGATATATTACGTAACGCTCAACGGGGGAACAGCGTTATGTAATATGTGGATGGCCCCTAAGTATACATATGAAATATAAGAAAAATATGTACACTACATAGAACATTGGCAATGAGATTTAGATGGCGAAAAATAAAAATATTGGCAACACATAAGCTTGTAATGTAAGCATATTAAAATAAAAAGATTCTATGAAGGTTCAAAATATGCCCTAAAAGCGTAAATTATGCTCTAAAAATTACAAAATATGCTAAGAATATGCATGTAAGATATATACAGGGTGTTTTTTTTAGAGGTATAGAACTTCGAATTAAAATAAAACACAAGAAAATCGTTTTAATGTCCATCAATTTGGCTTTATTGGAAGGATAATTTTATGCCATTAACGTTTAAATATGATTTCGGGCATGTGGCCGCCGCGGCTGGCTCGAATAAAGCCAATTCTACAGGTCCAATTTTCAACCACTTTTTCGAGCATATGGGGCCGTATGTTGGCAATAACGCCACGAATGTTGGCTTCCAAGTCCCCTAACGTTTCTGGTTTGTTGGCGTAGACGAGCGACTTCACATATCCCCAAAGTAAATAATCCAATGGTGTCAAATCACACGATCTTGGTGGCCAATTGACAGGTCCATTCCGCGAAATTATGCGCTCATCGAATGTTTCCTTCAATAAATCGATTGTGACGTGCGCTGTGTGGCATGTAGCGCCGTCTTTGTTGGAACCACAACTCATCCACATTCATGCCATCCAATTCGGGAACAAAATAGTCGGTTATCATGGCTCTATACCTGTGCACGGTGGCGAATCGATTCATTCGGGTCCTCTTCAACACTTTGCTCTACAGCGGCAATTGTTTCTTCGGTGCGCACTGTTCGACGTCTCTGCGGATGCGTATTATCACATAGAGTAAACGTAGTGCGAAAACGATCCATGGTTAACCGAATTAATTGCTCTGATGGACGATTATGTCGACCATAAAATGGACGGAGCTTGCGGTAAACTTCGCGAACTGAACCATTATTTTCGAAATAAATTTGCACGATTTGCAAGCGTTGTTCTTTTGTCAACCTGTTCATGATGAAATGGCAAACCAAACTAAATATTAATCACTTGACAGCTGACAAAATGGCCGCCAGTTAAAAAAGTGATGCCAACTTAAAGTTCTATACCTCAATAAAAAACACCCAATATATGCAAAAACACGCTGAAAGGGTAAAATATGTAAAAATATGCACTAACAAATCGATGCCAAAATTCATAAAAAGTTCTGAAACGCATAAATACATATATTGTCAACGCATTAATATGTCACACAAGAAAAAACATGCAATTGCATATTTGCGGTTTCCCTGATTAATACATTTGTTATTTTTCTACCAATAGATTATAATATTACTGTACATACATACATATGTAATGTATGTATGTACATTAGAGCGACTCAAGTTGTAGGGAAGCGAAATTCGTGCAAATTTTATTGTTTATATTTACAAAACTGTCCTCAAAAACAAAATCTAAATTATATATGTATGTACATACAAAGATGATGTACTTGGCAAAAGAAAAAATTTGATACTCATATTGCCCTATTTAAAACGAAGGGTTACCACCCCATTGCATTTTTGTCAAAACGCGAACTAGCACGAATTTCATAAAAAGCTGAGACCCGTATTTAATTAAATCGACTAAATATTAAAATATGTTAATTTGGCATTTTTATTACAAACAACCCCGAACAAAAAATTCAAAAACCGTTATTTTTTACAGAATATCCTTAAAAAAGGACATGGATGATCGTCCTTGGACAAATTGTATATACAGTTGGACGCGCCTTAAAAAACATTTCTTATGATACCCATATTGTATATGTTGGTAAGGAAACAGATTCTCAAATTAACAAAACACGCAAAAATAGAACCTTTTTCAAAATGGTACAGCTAACGAGAGGTCAAAGCTGGAGCCGAAATATTTTAAATGTCATCTTAAAAAAGTTCAAGGTTCATTTTTAGGGGGGTACAGCTGGCACTTTTTTTTGGTGAGTCGCTCTAATGTACATTTATTTGTTTATTTTGCCATAAAAACACTTGAAATATAAATTTATTAAATATATACTCGTATGTATATTAGGATTTTTATCAGCTTTTGTGTTTATTTTTGTTTACTTATGTTTTGATCATTAGTTTTGGAATTGTGTATGATGGTTAAGAAAATTGATATTTTTTAATAAATATTTATATACATATAAGTATAAGTACATACATATATATACATATATAAATATGTATAGACTTACATAAATATATGTATATATACATACATATATACATTTATGATATTGCATAATAAGTTCGTGAGTTTTAAACTGAAACGCGGGTGTTTGGTATAAAAATCATCTTATTTTTCACCTTACTTACCTTACTCGTTGTCCAAGGCCTCTTCCAAAAAATAAGATGTCAAGGTCATCAAAATAGGTGAAAATGAAAAGAAATTCAGTAATGTGCGACCTTGACTCGCTCACGTAGCAGAAAAATAAAATAAGCAACACGAGTTGAATAGCATAGACGCAAAGAAGGGTATTGTGTTTATCAGGCGGAAAAATACAATCAAATACTTCTAAACAAACATTGAAGGTTTGTTAAAATCCTTTATTGAGCTTATGCCTAGATAGTATGGCTCTATATCGCAAACCATGAACAAGCAAAATCTAATCCACAATCCATATTTTTAATTTCTTCAGCTTTTGACTTTGGAAATATGAAAATAGGACGTTTCTTGTTGTCGACAGCAATTGACTAGTACTTTTAACCGAATCTTGCTATTTCCTAGTCAAATAAAAATTTAAAACATTTTTTTTTAGGAAAAAGCATTGTCAAACCATTTTTCAGATTGCAAAATGTAACGTTTGCAAACCGTTGTGGTTTCTTCAGTAAAAGTGTTTTCCCAGTGCTAAAATTTTTGTACGGTTATCAATTTCTGCATGGGTATGTCTGTATGTGTGTAAGTATGTATGTGTTTATGTGTGTGTGTATGCATATGTATTTATGTGTGTGAGTTCCTTTGCGCATTCTTACATCAATCGCTTTGTCTTAATCCTCGGAGTGTCAATAAAGATATGACAGTAGTAAAAATTCAATATGGTGGCCAACAAACGCCATTTTGTCAATACGAAAAAAATAAAAATGGGTACCACTCGACAGGGGGGTTACTCTCTATTGCGATGCGATAGCACTTACGATACGAAAGCTAAATGCGATTAGATGCCAATTTGGTACTCTCTATTACTTTCGCAAAATTCTTTGATAAAGTGGCAGCACTGACTTTGCAAAAGGAAATATTGCAAAGATTGACAGTAATGAAATGCCAAAATATGTAAAAAACGTCTTTTCAGAAAAGGAAAGTTAGGAAAAAGTGAAGTGTAACAGTTTTTAATAGAAAGTAAAATAGTGTTTGATGAGAAAAACGACCGTGTAGGACGCGTCTTAAGAGATATGTAAGTCCAATATACTCTATTCAAAATTTCCGTTTGAATAAGGAAGCGTTTCTGTATGTTCTAAACGCTATTCAACACGAGCTAAAAGTTTTAAAGAGATCCAGAACAATTACAACTATTATAAAACTATCGCAGCAGTCTCACATTGCTTCGAGGTCTGCTCGGCATTGAAAGAATACTACGTTCCAACCATATCAAATTTGATTTATGATGATTTTGATGGTTAGATCGGCCAAAAACAATCACTTACACTTCAACACAAAATTGCAGCACAGTATGAATGCTATGGTTTGTTTAATTATATTTCACCTTGATTTTACATTTTTAGATATATGTACATACTATATGCACAAAATGTAATGTAATTTTTTTTTCTTTAAAAATAACAATTTTAATATAAAATATAAATATTTTTTCAATATGTGAGTATGTTTTTCTCCCTTTGCGTTTGGTATTTACCTATCGCATGATATTTGCGATAATCAGACGATTTTGACAGACGCTTTCGTATTACAGAGTGCGGTGATACCAGGCTTGCGAAAGAAAAGAAAAATAGATGCGGAAACCAAATCCGCAAACGCATTAGAGAGTACCAATCGTTCGATTTCGTAGCATTTTTCTTTCGCATCGCAATAGAGAGTAACCCCCAGGTATTTTAAAATCATCTTTAGCTTTCTGTTATGATTTTTTTTCATTTCGAATAACCATTTAGGATATTTAACGGTTCAAAGTTGATAGCAGTCGGGTTTTTTTTTTGATTTTTTTAATTACTACTTGTTCTACATTAAGTCATGTGTGTACATGCATATACTCATATGTTTTACTTTTATAAAAACGTATGTACAGCAGCAATACGCAAAAACTCTGTAAACCATCCAAACATTTAACTAAATCAAAATACATTTTATATATGATTATATTTACTTCTCGCCTTTTAAGAGACTTTGGTTGTAGTTTTTTTTTGTACTGGCACCACTGGTAAATAAGCTAGCCAAGCCAAGCCAACAAATTTGGCGCCGCTTTGAAAGTATGCCCGAATTTTTTTTAATTTTTTCATTGCTTTGCACTTGTCTTTTAATTTTTCTAAAATTTTGAGGCGCCTGAAAGTCTGCCATTTAAATCTATTTAAATCTATAAATAAATAGACACTAGTGATGTCAACGTTTCAATAACTGCCCAAAATTAAATAATTTTGGTATCAACGAAATATCAAAACTTTTGAATGAAATATCGAGTACCTTAATTTGTATCTTGGGACACTGGACGTCCAAACAAAATTAATTTTTATTTTCATGAGTGCCACTGTTGCCAGCTGAGCAGATTTAACTGTATTTCGCAGTTTTTTGATGTTTTGAGCAGGCTTCCAGACTTTTGTTTAAAAAAATCAGTTTTTCTTTCAAATTATCAGTTCAGTTCTAAGACAAATTTTTAAGAATTTTTAAGTGAATTCAAGCAAATAGAATTAAGCTATTACTTAGTAAAAGATCATATAAAAATACTTGACCTTATAAGCTTCCAAATTATATGTACTCGTACATACATAGATCAGAACAATTAAAACCAGTAACATACAAACACCTTGCTTGGAAATTGATATTGCACTTGAAATTTAAGATTTATTATTATTATTATTGCTATTATTTTAACTTTATTGTACTTATGTATGTATGTATATCATTATATATTTTGAGAATTTCGATATTAATATAATATTATGTATGTTTTGTATGTATTTACACTCAAGTGTTGGGACGGAAGATAAATATTTTACATGAACTTAGTTTCTCTGAAATTAAATAAAAAATATTCAAAACGAAGGTATAAAAAAATTTAAATATCGAATAACATAAGAGTATTCGATAGATTTTGGGAAAATGAAAGAAGCTCTTGAAATAAGTTTAGATGAAAAGTTTAGCGAAGACATAAGCCAAAAGACCCAATAATGGAGATGCAACAGTGCTTACAGCCGAATTGCGATTGGCGCAAATTCTGGGCAAAGGTTGCGAGACATATTTGCACAATACACCAACAAAGTCGTTTTGGGCACGTTCATTCACCTTCAAATCGTATTGCTAAATATTTAAAAAGAAAACATCACATTAATGAATGAAGATTGAAAAGGAAATTTAAAGAAAAATAATGTATACACACTTGTTTAAATACTACGGTGGGTACACTGATCAAAGGATTTTGAAAAGCATTGGTAGTTTGGCCATGTCTCATCAGTGCCTGGCTTCCCTCAGTACTATTGGCGCACTGTTGTATATTTTCCCAAGTGCTAATGTGGTTATCACGAGCACATCTTGCACCGGGATAAACATTATCAGGGAAGTTTGAACCCGCCTTCATCATACAGTTGATGAAATCCAATGTCAACGATTCACGGGTGAATTCAGTTTGATACGAATTGGCCTGAATGTGCTCAATAGCACATGCATGCACCTTATTGCCATAACATTCATTGGGACCGTGATGACAATTAAAATTAACCTCTGAGCCTTGGGTGGAATACTGCAAAGCAGACAAGAAAAATAAGACAAAATAGAAAAATGTTGTACTAATTGCAAATGTTTGTTATGCAGCCGTTTGGTTTCCATTGTCTAAAGAAATACATATCGCCTATTTACTTCAATAGTGTCACAACTCAAAAAAAAACCAGTTTTGCAGAAAACGCGTTTTAAATTTTTAATTTGCATACAGCTCAATGAAGACATGAAAAAATATTCTTCTCTCAGGAGTTTATGGTACGAGCGCATTATTCTGCATTAATTTTTTGAGTTATGACATTATTGCAGTAAATGAGCGATATGTGCATAAACTTACCGATGATTTACCGAATGGTACCCAAGTAATTTCTACATGGTCTCTCAAATCATTCTTTACAGCTGGATACACCTGTTCGGTGATAAACTTAGCACTGTCTGGACAAAGTGACTCATAGTAGATGGTCACAGGCACCTGGAATTAAAACACCAAACAAATTATAATAGAATAGTAAGGGAGGGAGTTCAAAAATGTTTACATGACAAATGTGTTAATCAGCAAACATATTTCTGTATTTGCATAATAGTACAATGCATGCATTCATTAATGACTTTCTAACCATATCTGTACACATAACGACATTTACGACATTTATTGTTGCAAAAAAAAAAAAAAAAAAACAAAAAAAAGAACAATAAACAGTGTTTGATATGCATGCAGTTTTAAATTTAAAATTTCCAACATTTGTGTTTAAAGGTGAAATTAGAGTTTTTTTTTGTCTAGAAAACCTTAATATTTATGTATATGTATGTGTGTATATACAGTGGTTTCCGACTTTAACGAATGCTGAGTTTAAGAATTCGCATTTTAAGAGTACAGTAAAATATTTAATCAGTTATCTTACAAGTCAAATAATTTTACATCCCATATAAATAATTTATTAAAAACGAAATAAAAGCACAGTATTTTTAATTAAAATTTAAAATTTACAAATGGAAGAGTATATGCCACGTTGAAATTGATGTAATTATTTAACCAATATTGTTGAAATGTAAAGGGAATTTAAAGACAATTTAAACCAGCCAGTCGAAGAGATTCTAAGTTCTCTTTTTTTCTAAACTAAAAATTATATTATATGGAATGAATAGACTGTGATTGAATTTTTAAAAAATAGACCCAGAAACTCGTTAAATTTTCTCTTCAGCGGCCTAGACACGATCGAAATGCTTGATGTCATTTACGTGTACGTATCACAGAATGACAATGAGTGCTCAATACTTTACAGTACTGCAAACCGCTTTACAGTATTGCAAACACAAAAAAGCCTTGCGATTATTTTAAATAGTTTTTTTTAGGATCGAAACCTTTTTGTTTTATATTTTTTATTATTAGCTTATGCCTCACGTTATTAATGAAAAATTTATATCGAGTTAATAAATGGTCCTGACATTATAACGTTCGTTAAAGCGGAAACTCACTGTACAATACACATATGTATGTGTACATGTGTGATTGCGCAGATCATTATCTAAAGTTTTTTATTGAACATAACAAATCATTTGATATGCTTTTGTGTGCATACGAGTATATAATTTGAAACACAACTTTTCGAAAATTGAACAAAATGTATCTTTTGATAAGTTTCATTGGCCGTTTTTATATTTGCACAGTGGGAAATTTTCTCATATAAATGGAAAAAAAACATTTTTTACAAATTTACTAACTACCAAGTGACTTTAATAAAATCAACTTTAAGTTAGTTGAAAAGTAGTGCAAAGGGGACAATTGACTACCCACTGGGACATCGCAATGTTAAAATAGTTAGCAATTTCCATTGGAAAGTAATCCAACTGTCAAGTTGACACTGTCAACCAGTACTGGTTGCGAAATAGTTAGCTTAAAGTAAGTTTAAAGTTAAATGAGTTTGCAATAAATTTTCATTCTGTTGGTGTTAAATTTCGAATACACGTCAAAACACCAAATAAAACTTTGCTCGAATAGCTCTTTCGAACAGAGTCGAATATCGAAAGTTGCTCAATATAGAGATGTTAATTTTTAACTTGCCGATAATTATATTAGTTATAATCAAATGGAAAAAGTTCTTGACTTTACTTCAATGTTTGGAAACCGATATTTTTTCCGGATCTCGATGTTTTGAGACAACGAGAACCTATTGTCAAAGTGGTCTAATTCGAAAAGGTTTTCTTTTAAAGTAAACTTTAAATTTTAAACTACTAAACTGATCGATTCAAAACTGTAATCAGCTCGCAAACTCAAAAAAAAAAAAAGAAACAAAGTCGACTTTCGGCAATTTGATTAAAACTCGTTGATACGTTTGAGAGATACTCGCATCGTTGACGAAAATATTCGAAAAAGCGCATTATTTTAACAACTCCAAAATTAATTTCCCATTCAATTATACCGTTTCATTAATTTTGTTGAACTTGCAAAACTGCGTCAAATTCGACAAAATTTTATCTTCATCGGTTTAACCATACGCGAAAAGATATCGTTGCCGAAAAATTTCGAAAACATTAATTTTATTTTTAATAACTCCAAAAGCCTTTTTCAACTTCATACTCGTAGTATGTTTGTCGATCTGAATGAATTACAAAAAAAAATTATTATCCAAATTTATTATTAAATACAACCGAATTGACTCCTCCTCGTTTTTTTTAAAGATTTTCTCCAACTGAAATTCAAAATATGGTTTGTGATACACAAGAAAAACAATGCAAAATTTAATGTTATGATACCCTCTGATAAAACGTAGGCGTAGAAAGGCCATTTTGGGGGTGCATTGCTCCCCTCCCAATAATTGTTGCCACCTAGAACTATTTAAAATTGCATGTACATAATTATTTATTTTAATATTACTCATGAAAACCACCAGTTATAATGCCCCCCACCCACCTAAAAAAATTTATAGCTACGCCAATGTGATAAAATTTTTTTTAGTTTAGATGACTGTAATTGCTTCACACAACTCCTTAGAATTTTAAATTTATTTATATAAAAACTACAGATGATTTAATTTCTAACGTTGTGCCATTTCAATTGATTTGTTTTAAAAAGTGTATCTATGAATATGTAATTCATTGTATTTTTCATAAAGTTAATTAGATTTATTTACTGATATTTTCTGATTTCTCTGTTGCTTCAATTTATTTACTGCTTTTAAAGCTACTGATGTAATAAAACCTGAAATACTTTAATATCGAATCGAATTAAAAACGATTTATTTACATTAATAGTAAATAAAATAAGCTTTGTGTGGGTATAAGAAGGGAAGTTGATCATTATAACAGAAAGATTAAAAGTACATTTAATCTTTTCACACACTTATCTTGAAGTAAATAATATTTTCGATTTAAATTTACAATAAAAAAAAAAAGATTTAATTAGCTTATTTTTGTTAATTGAATGTCAATTATCAGTAGCAGACACGAAACGTAATGGAGGCATTCAGGGCAAGAGAAAGTTTGTTTATTACTCGTAAAAATTAAAGACTTTGGTGACACTTGGATTAACAAGCAAAATATACATACACCTTAATATAGAAAGGCCCTAAGTCATTATTTTTTTAATCGAGATTTTTGCATTTTTCGATACATTAGATGTTCAGCTATCGAAATATACAAATGACTCGATTTTAAGAAAATAATGAGTTAGGGCCTTTTTATATTGAGGTAATGATATGTATGTACTGTATTCAATAATGAAGAATTTAAAAAATGCCATAACTTTTGTTATTCCGAACTTATCTATGGAAGGAAGCTTTTATGTATTCGATAATGAGTTTGTTGAAATGAACGCTTTTTATGAGCAAATTAATTGCACTTTGTTGCATTTTAATGATTTTTTTAAATTACTTTTTTTTTGGCATTTTTTTAATCAATAAGGCATGTAGAAAATGCTAAACTCATTGCTATTGTCTCTTAAATTGCATGTTCTAAAAATCACATTTATTAAAATTCAAATCCATGAGACATTAGAATATAGAAAATAAATTTCTTTGCTGTGATTTCATTTTATAAAAATATTATTTCTATTTTTAAGCTATAAATCAATGCCCATTGCAAATTAAATTGTGACAAGGGGGCTGTTCACATATTACATGATTACAGATGTTTTGCATATAGTTATATAAAAAAGGTATTAAGAAATGACACAAAGACTCCCAAAACTGCTTTTAATTAATAAATAAAGTCGTCGAGTTTCTAAAATAAAACACTTAGGGCCAATTTCACCAACTCTATTTAAATATCAATTCATATTTAAATGTCGATTTTCATTAATTTTTGTATGGAAAATTGGCTTTTAAATATGAATTGATATTTAAATAAGTTGGTGAAATAGGCTCTTAAATCAAACGTTATAGAAAATTCATCCCTTAAGGCCGTGATACACTATCATACAAAGTCGTGCGATCTACGTAAAAATACAACCCTGGTATGATGGAGTTTATGAAAATTTTCAAAAGGCAATAACAATTCATCACACCAAGGTTGTACTTTTTCGTAAATCGCACGACTTTGTATGATAGTGTATCACGGCCTTTAGCACTACAGTGGCTGGAAAAAAAAGCCACAATAATTCCACAAATTCTAAACTACTACATCGCACAGTGGGATTTGGTGTCAGAACCCCTATTATTTTACCACTCAATTTCAAAAATCGAATGATGCAGCTTTGTAGAGAAATGTTTAAACATGAGCTGCCCAAAATTTCAAAATGAAAAATCACCCAAAAAAGAATAAAAAATTTGCCAAAATTTCAAAATATAAAAAATCACAAAAAAAAAAATGAAATATCGCCCAAAATTAAAAAACACAAAAAAAGAATTAAAAATTACAATAATTTAATTTTTGAGAAATACATTTCTTAAATGTTTAATTTAGATTTTACTTTCCTTTTGCCTTATAAATACTTTTAATGGATTTCTAATTGTATTTATAAAGGTGTAGAAAAATAAAATAGATTCATATCGAATAAAAATTATTTGCTGGGTTTTGTTAAAGTCTCTAAGCCCACTACGTTTATTTTTATTTTGTAACTTTTAAAAATATTATTATTTGTGAATTCTCAAATAGTTTTTGAAAGTCTGCCCCATCCAAACAGGATTTTAAATGTGACGATGTAGTAAAAAAAATTATATATGAAGTTAAATAAAGTTTTTTGTCGAATGATAAACAAAATATGAAAAAAATATCTGGGGTATAATCGCCGCTTTCGATAACGAGCTGATTCGATCACGTTTTTCAGTTTGAGATTACGGCATTCGCTATAGAACAATGTAATAATATGGTTCGATATCGAATACCATAATCTCAAACTGAATAAACGTGATCGAAGCAGCTCGTTATCGAAATCGACGATTATACCCCTTATGTATACTTTGTGTGGGCATCATGATCTGTGGGCGTGGCCATTTTAATGAAAACCGTCATGTGTCTTTTTATTCTAGAAAGAGTATGTTCCAAATTTCAAGACCTGGATAGGAAAAATTTTATGCGAAAAAATCGATTTAGAATGCATGGGCGGTGGGCGTGACCGATTTTGATGAAACTCGTCATGGGTATTTTTTATTCTAGGTAGCGTACGCACTAACTTTGAAGTCTTCTGCTGGGATAGTAAACATTTTATGAAAAAAAAAAAACTGGGCGGTGGGCGTGGACGATTTGGATCAAATTCCATTTTCAATATAATGCTTGTTGCCAACTTTCAATGATCCACGACCACTGTTTATAGTTTTTGCACAAACATTTATGAAGCCACTGTATTGAAAAGTTTTTCTATATCTAACCGAATCAATTTGAAATATTTTTTATATTTTTTTCTAACTAAAAAAAACTGACTGTGAAATATAATTTTATAACAACTAGAGCTAGTTTTTAACATAAAGATAAACTCTACTTGTCAGTTAACTGTAGTTTAAACTAAAAATGTTGTTTTTCAAATAAAGATTATCTATTTAATAATCTAGGTTTAACCGAGCAACATTGCTCACTTAAACTTTAGTTAGAACTGTCAAATGATAAATATATGAAATAAATATTACGCAATTAAAAAAATCAGTTTTACTAAAAAGTTTAATAAATAAATATATTCATACATAAATAAAATGGATGCTTGCTATGACGACGAAGATTTTAGTAATTATGAAACCAAAATAACTTAAATAGGACAATCGTGAGAAAAATAAGTGAGATAAAAACACGTCCAAATCATTTTTATGTGTATAATGAATTGTAGTTCTTGCAAGGATTTCGTTTAACAAAGAGGTCTGTTATTGAAGTTTTTTTTTTTTTAATAAATTTAAAAAGCGATGTTTTCAGGTGTTGCCCTATTTACGTAAAATATTTTCAAGAGAATGCCACATCTATATTGAAAACAAAGTACGGCATTTCTAGCTAAATTGACAACTATTAATAATCCATCACTGAAAAACAGCATGGGCGGTTAAACCCGGTTTAAATTTGTATCTTAGTTAACTCAAACGTATGTTAAGCTAAGTTTACATATTAGTAAAAGACTAGCCCCCAGTGTTATTAAAAGTTAAAGCACTTGTTTCTACAAAATATTATTTAAGATGGAAAACATTATAAATCATTTTTAATTTGAATGCTTTCAGAGAGGAATAATTAAATATTATTTTTTAACATCCAAACACAGATTGCATATACGATATTTTTTTTAGCATTTTACTTTGTTCAAAAGTGAACAATTAACAATAATTCAAAGAAAATATAATTGAAATTTACAGGAATAAAAAAATATTATTTTATTATTTTTGCCGCTATAAACGAATCATGTATTGAGCTGTATGCAGTTGGTTGATTAGTAGTTTTATTAAGATTTGAGTAAAGTTTCTACGTTCATTCTAGAAAATTTTTGTGGAAATCACTAAATAACAAATATTTCACATAAAAAAAATTTAAAGAAATGCTGAACGAACGAAGGCGTTGTGGAAACAGCATATTAGCAGACAATTATTTAATTTCAGATAATTTTTTCTTATTGAAACGACACAAATATTTGATATCAGATTTGATATTCAAGAAATTTATTATTCGAAATATTGTCATAATTATATTATAAGTGAAATTTATTTGCTGGTGGTTAAGCGATGTCTATATGCATTTCATTGTTGCTTTAACAAATCGTCCGTAGACTTCAACCACTACTGACAATTTGTTAAAGCAACAATGAAATGCATATAGACATCGCTTAACCATCAGCAAATAAATTTCTCAGATTTGATATAATATCATCTTATTTGTAACAATTACTTTTCGCTGGTTTTTTAATTGCCTAGTAATAGTCTAAATGTTTTTGCTTTGATGCTGTTTTATGCGTTAAAAAGAAATGAATATATACATATGGATATGGAAGTACTTCGTTCCAGCGGTCGGCAGTTATTTTTGAAAATTATAAAGTCCCTAACTTATTACATGTTTATTTTAAATCAAGATTTTTGCATTTTTCGACACATTAGATGCTCTTCTATAGAAATATTCAAAAAACTCGATTTCAAAAAACAAAAATGAGTTGGATGGAACCTTTCTATATTAAGGTAGCGATATGTATGTTTGTATGTATGTATGTACTTACATATGTATGTAGGCATAAGTATATTAATGTCTACATATGTATGTCCTGCACAACTTCTAAAAGTAGATCAGTGGCAAGATTCAGTAACTTAAATTTTATTACGATAATTGTATCGCTATAATAAATATTACGAAAATTTATCGACTTTGCTATTCAGTAACATATTTTAACGATATTCGCTGTGGATTGAAGTAAAAAATATAAATCACAAGCTGAAATGCATTATGAAACAACATTATCGTTACCGCAAACGAATAAATATGTCGATAAGTATTGCGATTTTCGGTTCGCAAAAAGTTACTGAATCCAGGTATATGTACAGAGATGTTGTTATGTATGTATGTATGTATGTAATTCGATCCCAAAAGAAAAGCGTTTGAAAAGCTGTTAATACTCAATTGTTAAAGATACTTAAAACGTAAATAATGATCATGTCGAAACTTTTTTCTCATCAATGAAAAATCAAATAATATCGAGTCTTATGCCGTTTTTTTCTAGAAAAGTGGGAAATTTTTCAACTTTTTATTAAGAAAATGGGATGACACAATAATTTCTAATAAACTCTCTATTTCAAAAAACCATTTTATTGCGAAGTATCATTAAAAAGTATAATAAGTGTAACATTTTTTTTTAGAAAAGAAAACCCCATTATTTTCGACTTAATCGTAAGCGACAAAATTAACTTTTATGAGCCTACTCATAAATTAGAATGATCAAAATGCCAAAATTGTTGATAACTTTTAAGATAAAGGCTGTAAATTTTTATCGTAAGCGATCATTTACGTATGTAAAACATATTTCAACATTATAAAAAACTTTTTCCTGAAAACTTTAACTTTGTCGCTTACGATTAAATCGAAAATAAGGCTCGATATGTAGCTTGTAATTTGAAAATAACCACTTTCTTTAAAATTAACTAATTTTAATTAGGGTTCAGCGTTGCCAAGATGCAGTTTTTTTTTGAAATATTTAAAATTACGTTAGGAAATATTTTGCAGCCAATTTGTAAGTTCTTATTAGTTTTTTTTTTAACTTATATCCTGTTTCTACTAGTCAGGCAGGCGACTCGTCTAGAATATTTGTATTAAAATTACTTAAAAAACTGAGTGTTTTTCATATAAATTTTCTACTCAAGTCGACTGTATGGGGGGGGGTTATATCCAACACTTTAAAGCAAATCTTTTTGTTATAGTATCTTATACCGCAGTTGTTAAATATGTTTTCACATGCGATCTTACTAATGCATTTACATAAATAATATAATACATTTTTAATTGGTTTTTATAAATACATACATACGACCTTTTCAACTAAAATTTTTTAATTCCGAAAATTAATTTGTTGCTATTCCCTCTTCAACTTCCTCAATGCACAGAAGGCTTTGTGCAGCTATTGTTATTAATCAAAAACTAATTTTTGAGTTTTCGGTCGATGTGCTTGTTTGTATTCTAAGTGACACTGCTATTCATTATGTCGAGTTATGCATTTACATATGTACACATATACTGCCATATTCATAAAAAATATTTCAGGTTTATTAAGCGCTTATTTGCCATATTTGTGGGAAATTTGTCAAATAAACCTGTAATAAACCTAAAATATTTTTTATGAATTAGACCATTATAATTTAACAAAAATGTACATACATACATAAATTTTTATGTATGTACATGCATACATATGTACACTAAACCAAAAAAGCATTCTTAAAAAAAAAGAATTTTGTATTTTCGTTTTAAAAATGTTGCATTTTTAAAACAAGAATGTGCGTTTTTAATCTAAAAATGAAACAAACTTAGTTCTATTTCTTAAACGTTTCGTTTTAAAATGAAATTTTTTCTTATTGATTTTAAAACTTGTACAGTATGTAAAGTTCGTATTCGCACACCCTCAATAAAAGAACCCACTACCTTGTAATAAATTAAATTACTTAAATTAGTTATTTCTTGCAGGATTTTGTTTATAGAGGTTGTAATTAATAAAATATTTAAATAAAATACGTGTTTGTCACAATATTTACAATTAATTTTGGTGTTATTTGTTCATTAATAAGGGTCGACAGCGTTCGACTTGTCGCACACTTACATTCAAATCAAAAACAAATTTTAATATTTTGTTGTTTCAAATGTAAGTGTGCTACAAGTCATACGTTGTCGATATCGTGGGTCAGGCCCTAATTATCAATTCGGCTTACAAAGCGATACGAATTTAGCCTGATCAAATCATAAATATAGAAAAATATATTTTATTAAAATTTTTTTGAAGAAAATCAGAAAACACTAACGGCCTGTCCCGGTATGTCACTAGAAATCGTTCGATCAAATACTTATGTATATTGAAAACAACAACAAATTTTCTAATGTTATTGTTGTTGTTGCAATTACAAAAGAAAAATTCAAACTCTTTTGCACTAAAATTAATTTTTAGGATTATTTTAGTGTACGAATATAAAATTTGTTTCTTAGTCCATATTTACACTATGCAAGTCTTATTGCTAAGCTGCTTAGTTTGATGGAGATGGAGACGAGGAGAACAGTAAAGTTTCTTTTCCCTTCGTCTCTCTTTCCATAGTGTAAATATGGACTTAAGGATATATAGTGAATTCCACTATTTTTTATAAAATTATTGATCGAAATGCTATTTGGATTTGTTAAATAGAGCCTCTTTTTATAAATTCTTACAAGAAAAATTAAAATATTATAGTTATGTACATATTTATTTAATTACAAGAGTTTTCCTTTTTTTAAGTTGGGGGTATACGCATATGATATTTCTATACTGTATGTAAGTTTCTTATATAATGTTAATGTTAAGTTTTTCTTAAAAAAAAAAGCAAATGACAACACTGATTCGGTTACAAAACCAGCATGACGTTATAATTTTTTCTTTTAATTTTTTATATACATACAAACGTTACTTATTATGAAAGACATGATAAATTTGTTTATGTATACAATAACAAATTTCAACATTTACTTATTTCATGAAAGAAAAGTTTTCCTATCATACGTACAAAACTAAATTCAAACCGCTATTGTTAGGCACACATACTTAGCTATAATGTATTTTATATGTTCATATTTCAAATGTTGAGAGTTAAGGTACTGTTTCAATACCTTATCAGACCTTGATATTTACAGTTTTGAATTAATTTGAATTTTTAAAACTTCAAATGTAGTAATGCAACTCTCAAGAGTTTGATGTAATCAAAAGCGTTTGATGCATGTAATAACAACTATGACAAATACACATGTATGTACATATGTGTGTATGCGTGTATGTATAAAAAACTGGTTGGATTACAAAAACAGACAAAAACATATTTGTAAACGTACAGTTTCCATAATAATTTAGTTCTTTTTTTTAATTTTAAGGTTCACAGTCCTATTTAAAAGGTGTGTATGTATGTATGTAAGTATGTAATGAAAAGTCAGGTCAATAAACTATTCAGACACATACATACATACATATGTACCCATTAACTGTTTACAAAAATCTACAAAAAAAAATGGGAGTATTAGAATTTTTGAACACAGGAAAGTACATACATACATACATATGTACATATCTAAATAAAAAAGGTGGTAAAAGAAATGTTTTTGTTTGTTTTGCTTTCAAATTGTTTCCATTAATACCGGTTATTTTCCATGAGAGTGATCAGACCAAAAAATATGTATGCATGTACATATGTATGTATGTATGTATGTATGTAGTATTATTGTATATAAATCCATAAACAAAACTAAGTAAACAATTAAAACAAAAATTTAATTTAAACAGCGGTATTCTGAGTACCTGCATACATACATACATACATACTAATTGCGTCTAATTTTTTTTAAATGTTTAAATACCTTAATTGTTTTAGAAAAATTTACCTTGACTGCGTTGGCGACTGCAAAAAAGGCCACAAATAAACCCAAAATTTTATGAGCCATGATGGGGAAATGTTAAGGATTTTTAAAATATTATTGTTAAAATTTTCAAGTGTTTCAAAACAAAACAAATTTCTTTCGGCTTCTTAGGTAATAGCAAATTTCCTGTTGTTCTCGATATTCCCGTAACTGCTAACAATCGCTTTGAATTAAAAAAGTCAACTGACTGTTTAAGCCATTAAAAACAATAACAGCCCGCATATAAAGTAGCGTAGATTGAGCTGCACTCAAATTTTGGGCTGGGTTCGGTTTTGAAAAACTTGTTTTTGAGTTTTTCATTGCTTTTAATTGAGACGAAACCAATACAAATGAACTACACATCTTTTCCTATCTCTGGCTTAATTTCAGTGTTGCCGGTAATTATATTTTACAAAGAAAAAGCTCCCGATGATAATAAACTATTCACATAATAATGATTTCATGAAACTTTGGAATGAGCTGGTGTTAAATGTGTCGCGTTAAGCTAAATATGTATACGCAAACCCAAATCAAACCTTGATTCTTAAATTATGCATACGAGTATTTTCTATATAAGAATAACGATTTAAGTAGATTTTTATAGATTTTGAGTTTATTATATCGTGCCATAACCGCGAAAAAAATTAAGCGACATAATTTTCGATCTTAATTTTTTGACCAAAATTGATTATTTGGGATCGTAAATAATCAATTTTCGTCAAAAAACAAGGTCCAATATATGTGTCGGTTAAGTTTTTTTTTTGCGGTTATGGCTTGATATATTCTTCTAAGGTTCCATTTTAAACTAAATTTTTTTCTAAATTATGCCCCTATATTTAATGAAATAACTTACAGTAACGACTTAACTAACACTCGTATTTTTAAAATTTTTAGAGGATACTCTGTATTTCGAAACGAAAGAAAATACTTTCGAATATGTATGTTATTAATATTACAATTCGAAAGCGTTTGCTTTATTCTGGTATTCTTATGGATACGTCTGAAATGTTTTTACGTGTATAGGCACAGCATTAATGCTTACAGTTATAAAAATTGCAGACAAGGTGTATTATGACTTATAAAATCTGGTAGTGGACTTACAGGTATAGGTCCATAGCTCGCCTTTTGCGCGTTATGCTTTACACGCGTTTCATCCTCTTGTTTCATTCTATACTTTGTTCGCGTTGAGTTACATGCACTGCTTTTCATGCGCCATTTTATTTTTGTTTTGATCAGCTGTGTGCGTTTGTTTATAAATACTTATAAAAAAAAAATGGAGAGTGAAATCGAGTTTTTAAAAGAATTTGTGGAGTTAGTCGTAAAAGTAATCGATAACTAATATGCAAAATTTGTTACTGAGAAAAGTGTGGTGAAAAGTTAATTAAAATACATCGCATTAATGAAAATATTCACATATTTTATTAAACAAGTTTTTTTTACTAAGAAATTTTTTTTATTGAAAAAAAAAAGAAAAAAATTATCCACGGCAAAATAATATTTATCGATAATGTAAGAAATAAAGTATTATTTGACATCTTTAGCATTCAAGAACAGCTGACTTTCTTTCATGGTGCTTGTAACGCGTACAAAAGTAGAAAGTAAACCTACTTTTTGCTTTGAACGCGCCTACGCGTTCTGCGCTTTTTGCAATGTAACTTGTCACATACTATTACATTGATTCTACTTTTTTGACAGATGCATAGAAAGCGTAACGCGCAAAAAGCGAGCTATGGACCTCTACCTTTACTCACTTTTCAAAAAAAAAGTCAGGTCGGTTAGTTAAATAAGCGACGATACATCATCGTTTTATTTGCGTGTTTTTTGCCGTCTTTAGTTATTTTTCGTTTTTAGGGACTTCGTTCCCACTGCGACACTGAATGAGACACCATTATAATTTCCAAATTCAAACTGTATATGTAAGATTTCTCATCTAACACATACCAGCAGAAAAGTTACAGATACATACTACAATAGGAATAAAAAAAAAACAAAATATGAAAAGTGGTTCTCTAAAAAACTATTTATAAATCAGTAGTGCGATTCAGTAACATTTAACGATCCGACAATCGTAATTTTTGTCTATACATTTTGTCGCTTGCAATAACGATTGTGTGAATCTGTAACTTCTCTTTAACGATAGGACTCAGCTGATATTTTCTGTTGATTTTTGTCGATAAAATTAACAGCACATATGTAAATTATTGTTGCTAAAATAACGACACAGCTGACATTAAGCTACAGCGAATTACATTACATATGTATAATTATTTTAAAGATGCGATTATCATTAAAAAAAAAGGTTAGTGAATCGCACTACAGCTTTATCACCTTTTCACCATGGGGCTTAAAATTTATTAATTTTTATACAATTACACAAAAATCGGCAACACCGAATAACATATTAAACAAAACAGAGAAATATAAACTCAATTTAATTTTCTTTAATTAAAATTACAGTGCTGCTAATAAAGTTAGTGCTATTTTAAAAAGAAATAATAAACCTTGTTAAAATATTTAGTAAGCATCTTAAATTCAATGAAATGCAATATGTAAATTTCAAGTACGGTTTTTATTAAACCAATTATTTTATTAAACAAAATATATTTAACTGAGTTGTAGCAATGTAGTCTGAGTCATGAACGATCTCAAATATATGCTAGAACAGTTACAATTTAATTTGTGTACTTGTTAGCATTTACACTCATAAGTATATACATATGAATTTATATGTACTTACATACATACGTACATATATACATACTTATGCACATATCGTCACCTTAATATATGTATTTTCGATACATTAGATGTTCTGCTATCGAAAAAAAAAAATCGATTTCAAAAAATATTGAATTAGGGCATTTCGGTATTAAGGTAACGATATGCAGCATGTAGGTACATATCACATATTTTGCTTAGTTCATATAAAAAAATGCATGATATACATGTAATAAAAATAGTAATAAAGCTATGTACATAGCATATCTTGCTGTAGCACTGAATGTTCATTTTAAAATTAATTATGAGAAAGAGTGCTTCAATTGACTGTATTGTTTCAGAATATTTTTATTCATGTTAGAATTCATTGAGAGAGCAGCTCTTAACAGGGGTACAGCTCGCATTATTATAAGATGTACTTGAAGTTTGGAATTGCTAATTTTTTAATTTTATTTTCAAAAACATCTCTAATCGCGATGTTACATATATGTATATTTTATTTACTTAGTGATGCTAAAAATACGCAAAACATTGCATTGACCTTCCTGTTCATCATTTAAAGTTAAATTGACGACGATAATGATTGATGTAAATATATATATATATATATAAATTATAATTTTCTTCTCATAGTTCCTAAGAGGAGGATAAGTTTGTAAATAACGTTAATAGAGAGATTAAATGCTTTAATAAAAAAATGTAACAACACTAATTTTATAATTTATTCTAAATTTACTATGCACCCACAAACATACGCGCCTTAATTTCTTAAGGTGCAATATACATACATACATATGTATATCTATTTTTTTATATTGTCATCTAATATACAGATTTTGCAAGAATTTATAGCTTCTGAAATTAATTATTTTTCTTAAAAGCTGTTATGAAAATTTAAAAAAAAAATTAATTTATAGTACTTTGTGCCAATAAACTTCATTGAATTAAATCTATGAAGTGTAAAAATTTTTCAATTAATTGGGAAATTTCGTGCCCAAAGGGATTTTTATTTATTTCTGAAATTTTTTTAGAATCATACAGATTCTACCTTTGTGTTTTTGGAAATTAGGCTCCTGATATTGTCTGTAATAACTATAACACTACAAATGTTTTGGAACGAAATAAATATTTTAATTAAATTTAAATATACTTAATCAATATAAACATGCGATTGTCATTATAAGTATTTTGCTATACAAAAAGTTCAACAAATTACATTTTACATACATACCCACATACGTTATTATGTATAAGTACATATGTATGTAACTTACATACCACGTACTTATGTACTTCTAAACAAATATGCATAAATTTTTGCTATCACGTAAGAAAAATTAAATTTATTTTATAACAAAATTAATTGCTAATCTCGAAACTTAAAACCTTTTGCAATTAAATCTTTGCGAGCTTCTAGAATTTGTTCCTGTAATTCCTTAGCAGCTTCTGGACAATCGTTGAAGGTAAAAGTGCGGTATAACACAGTGCCGGCTGCATATAACTAAAATTAATGGATATAATCAATACACTTATTAGTTAAGGCTTCAATTTCATTTACTTACACCAAACATAATCACTAGTATATAAGGTAGCAGTTGCAATGGAAACAGCAACTTTTCCAGACCCGGCGTTTTAATGGCAGAAAAAAGTATACCAAAATACGGCACTAAAGACAACATTAAATACATTAACCAACGCTGTAGATTTGTCATTTTATACAAATTATTATTCTTTATTATTTAACAGAAGGAATGTTGTAATAATGCTTCTAGAAACTAAAAAAAATTTCCCCAAGATACTTTTATCAAGTATTTTTTGTGACGTTGTGTAAACATGAACAGCTGTGAGTTTTACAGCACTGCTGCCAACTGTTGAATGGAAGAAAATAATATTACATAGTTGGCAACGCTCTTCATATGTACATTTAATTGACCGTTAAACCAAATGCAAGAGAGAATGGAGGAATTTTAGTATGTACATACTAATAAGCAAATGAAAGACTTCTACACAAATGTTCTATTGTATTTATGTAGACTTATTTAACTTTAAAAACTGAATTTCTTAGATATGAGTCAAGACTCAGTTGTAAAGCTTGCATTGATAAAAAATGCTGCCAGGTCTACGCAATTACTGTTTCCTGTGTTCCATTCCATTCATTTCCCTTTTATTATTTATTTATTTCCCTTTTAATTCTTGTTGTAATTAATACAGGGACCGTATCGGTCATTACTTTTATTTAAAAAATTACTTTTTAATTCTTATTTCTTCAGTTTTATTTTTAGCTTAAAAATAAAATTTATTTTTTAGGTTTTATTTCTACCTCTAAGCAAAAATTACAATAAAAATTATCTCTTAATTTCTGAGGAATGAATAAAACTCAAGAAATAACTTTTATTTTCTGAGGATTAAATAAAACCCAGAAAATAATCTGTAAGGTTGAGTTTTTTGACAAAACTTAGATAAAATAAAAAATAATGCATCTAAAGTCTCATGTAGCAAAAATTATCTTGGTGGTGCACAAGTAGGTATACTTCTGTTCTAGTTTGAATTTTTTAGTTCGAATTTGAAAAATTTTCGTTATTTGCGGTCCCTGTATTAATATCTCGGTGTTGGCTGTAATTTTGTAATTAATCTCGATCACAAAGAAAATTTATCATGGTTTTTTAAAATTGTTTTAAAAGATGAGTAACTAACTAATGCTCGAAAACTCAAATTTCATCTATTCTCAATTTCTTCAAGCTATGCTGTTACCGCACGAATACTTTTAAATGGTTCTTAAAGTATCATTGGTTTTTGTTTTTGATTACATAGGTAAAGGATATTTTAAGGCAGAAAAAATTTAGTCGAAGTTTTAATTAATCTTGTTATTAATTTTTTTTAAAAGAAATATATATTTATTTTATTCTGCTTATAATAATATTTACAAGTTAATTTAATTTTATATATGTATAATACTAATTTATATTCTTACCACCAATCGTACAAACTTCTGAACGTAAAAGATTTCGAACTCGGCACCCCATAATTTGGTACATGATAAAATTCTGCTGCATTGTGTTGCCGACAAAAAGCTAGTTTAAAAAAAATAAAATTAAAATTAAATATAATTTTATTTATATGCACAATATCTATTTTATTAAGCTTGAGGTCTTTTTTAATTAATATTAACAACATTTATTTTAATTAAAAAAGACCTCAAGCTTAACAAAATAGATATTATATAAAAATAATAAGAGGTCAAATAAAAGTTTAAAGTATCAGAATTTTATTAACTTATAAAATGATTTTTTGTAAGCAAAATTTTCTTAATGATTATTTTATAATTGGGTAGTTTTTTCGAAAAAAAAACGCCCGTCATATTGTTCATATTGTGCATACAGCTAATATTGATATCGGTGATCTTTGGTTCAGCGAAGAGAGTTTTTTTAAAGTGTTTCTTAAAGGTTTTCTGAAAAAAAACTATGGATGTTTATAGGAAATTACTTAAATTAATTGCAAAACCTGGAATTTCTGAAACTTTTATTACACATACGAGTATTTATCTTCAAAGCAATACAAATTGAGTCCTTGATTTTTAATTCAGTATTTGCAATTCTTTTCGTTAGAAATGAAAGTGCTTTTTGTTTATTAATTAATGTGATATTCTTAAGAAGACAAGACAAGTTAAATAGGACCACGCAGTTATGCTGGACTCGCTATTGTTACTATTACTCTTTTAGTACTTTTCCAACCGATCGAGCTTACCCAGTAAAAAAAAACACTCCCAAGAACTGGAATTTACGATCCGGAAGTTGTAAAAATTTAGATCATCTGTAACGATTTTTACGTAGGCTTGTCATTGCAAGAAGTGCTCTTTTACTATTCCTAATCACTGAATTGGAAGGCAAGTTAAAAGAATTCCCTTTTTGATATTTTCCTTTGGGAACAAGGGTAACAAGTTTTTGCAGCTCGTTTCTTTTTATGCGAATTTAAATGCAAAACATTATTTTCATATAAATTTTAGTACCTAAATAGTTAAAAATTTTTAGATGAAAGTTAATTCATAAATTTCCGTAAAAAATTGATTTTCTAAAAATGATTAAACTACATACAAATTTTTGTATGATTAATAGGACAGGATTCCAATATCGGCACAATGTACTGATTTTCGTCGGCTCACTGCAATAAAGTCATAAGTAATAAACCAAAATTGCCTTATTTCTCAATTAATTCCGGAATAAGTCTATATGACTCTATTACCAATGCAGTGTGGGGCAGTTATGTCTTTATATAGCAACTAGTTGAAAATTAAGGCCAATTTAACTTATTACTTATAATTTTATTTCAATAACCCGACGAAAATTGTTACATTTTGCCGATAGTGGGATGTAGGCTATATAAATTTTTAATCCTTGGAGGCAATGACAATGTAGTTCTTTAAAAATGACTTGCAAATATTTTTTACTGGGTAGTTTAGTACATCAACATTAGGTTTACCTTTGGCTCTGTACTTAAAGCCCACAATTCCTGTTCTCTTTGCGAATTTGTGCTCAACTTTAAGCCGGTAACGAAACGCCATTGTTGCGGCCCATAAGCCACTACATTTAAATCATCCGCCGTATAGTTTCTGCCCTCTCGCCAGCGTATTAAAGCACCCGAACCCAGAATGCTGCAGTATAGATTGCCGTATTTGTCCATAGTTTCCGATTCACACTGCAGACCTCTGGAGCCCAAAGTGATGAAGTAATTATCAATCAAAGTATAGCCTTTGGGATAATACCACAGAGATTCGTTATTGATATACTTTAAGGGAATGCGAACTTCATAAAAGCTGTTTAAGGAATGAAAGTATAGATAACGTTCTGCAAAAAATAAAAAAGTACTTTCAAATAAGAATAAAAGGAAAATAAAATAAAACTTTAACTCCATACCATTTAATTTATTATTTTTCGGACTCAAGCTAACCGTAAATATGCCATCGTGAGCATTATTTCTCATAGTCCTGTCCGGTTTCATTAGATCATGTTCTATGCGCCACGACTTTTGTTTCCCTACATTGTAAACAATTAAACCGTGACCCCAAGCATCGCTTATGTAAACTATAGCATCCCGGCATTCTCTTCTGGACTTTACATCGACTATCATATCGGTATAAACCGAAATACCGGCCTTGTAGTTGTTGCTTGGAAACTTATAACGATGTTTTAATTCATTTGATTTGAGATCGAAGGCCAAAAGTTGAGGTGCACACCATTGCAGCGAACTAATTTGTCCCGAATCTATTACCCACAATCTATTACATTCATCAACCTATTGAAATACAAATTAGAAAAAGTTAGAATTAGAATGTTTAGGTTTTATGCTGATTGACATATTTTATACATAAGTTCTTAAAGCCGAAGTTATTGCGGTACAATTTAGTCCATGACTTTTATGCCATTCATAATTCGGATAAGATGCTACTCTTGGATTGGTTGTGACATTTTCATCTTCCGCTATTATGGTAGCTAAAGAGTAGGGGATTCCAAAATTTAAGCGCGGTATCGTTAAAAAGATTCGACGTTTATTATTTCCTATAAGAAAAAAGAAACAAGAGAACAAATTAGGGCTGGGCAACGCTTTTGATTTTTTATTAACCCAAGGTTGCCCACTTTGGAGTTTTGTTTCTGCGCCCCCTTTAAATATATATGGTCCAAAGGCTTAAGCTCTGTGACATCTTTTCAAATGCTGTATGAAATTTTATAACAGTTGGAAGGCCCGCTTAGAAACTGCAGAATTATTTCCATTTTTTTTTAACAAAATCCCCACTGTTTATGGGTTACTTTAGGCCCCACTACGCACCGTCGAATAGAGCTAAGAAATTAAGACCGCATTTATGACAGCAAACCTCACATTTTAGATTGTGCAAACATATCAATTAAATAGAAATTTTTTTGCCATTAGTGTAATGTTCACTTTTGCATAAAGAATGTAAGTTATGTAATATCTTTTTTTATAAGTTTTATTTAAAATCCTACGAATAAAATTTTTGTGCAACATCATAATAGTCAAATAGAAACACAACAGAAATATTCGCCATTAAACTCAATTAACATTTCATTGAACTCTTTCTTATGAATAGAAAAAAAAATAGATCATTGCGAACGTTATTCGTCAGACTTAGCTCCCTCGGAATATTTTCTATTTCCGAACTTGAAAAAATGATTTGCCAACCGACTGCGGTTTTAGGCTATTTAAAGTAGCACTTCTGAGTATAAACTGGATATCGAAACTATTGAATATCGCTGTTAAAAGTCTATCGAGCTTAAAAGAAATTACAGTGCAGATTCGGTTAACGCAACCAATAGAAATTTTGGCCTTTTGCGAAAACTGAGTTTGTTGCGAAAACCGAGTAAAAATTTCTATGGCTGTTTTCCACTAAAAAGCTTATTTTAAACCGATTAATAGGTTTATTAAAGAATCAAAAGTTAACTTTGAAAAAATATATGCATTTATTTAATTAAAATAAGGAATAAAAACAAATATATTTAAAATAAGAAATAAATAAATATATATTGAAATTTGTACTGATGGTTGTTAACAAGGAGAAGATTGTCATGGTTTTAATGGAAAAAGTGTGAAATTTTTAGATGACATATGTATTTTTTGAACTGCAGTTTTTGTTTATCTTACTAGAACGACCAATCACAAACAAAGGATTTTTTAAACTACATTGGTTTTAAAAACAGAAGCACCACACAAAAATTTTTCAAATTCAAACTGCTTTTGTACGTAAGCATAAGATTTCATGCACAAAGGTTTGTAGTTTTGAGTTTATTAATACAAATTAAAGTAAAAAATAAAACGAAAAAGAGAATATTAAATTTGTTTCCAATTTTGCGTTAATTGAGGTCTAGTTTTTTTAAAAGTTGCGTTAACAGAGTCACCAATGTTAAAGAATTTGGGTGTTGCGAATATGGAGGGTTGCGTTAACCGAATCTGCACTGCATGTTGAAAAATAAAGAAAATTTTTTCCAAATTTGGTTGTGTTTTCTTTGTTAGGTGCCGTACATTTTATTTAAAAAAAAAATTCACAGAAAAATTAATATAATTTACCTTTATATTCCATATCCATATCTACCGGCAATTGTACGCGATTGATATTATAAAATCCACTATTAATAGCGTAGTCTCTATCTGTTACAGTTGGAAATGTCATGTTAACACTTCGCGACCACTGGTGTAATGTATAAAATTGCCTTTGCCGCAGTACAGTTCCTTGGCTCCCGGTCAACAATATGAAAAGGATTGCGGTTATTAACAAACACACTGCAAGTCCGTTCATTTTTTATTATTATGTATTAAGGAACTTCCAATAAATGCACGTCTTTACCACACCTTTAACAAATATCAACTGAAAATCAGGTAAGTCTAAACTTGTGATTTTTATTACGAAATAAGAGAATACAACATAAATTCCAAAACAAACAATACAAACAGACAGACAAGAAACCAACTAACCAACAAATCAAATACTATCATCCATCTAAGCCAGCATCAATCTTTCTAACCAGACGCAAACATGCAACATCGAACGAACAATCGTCAGTCAGTTGAACAAACAGTCAGACAGACGGACGCAAAGGAAATCCCTTCAACTATTTTTCTTTGTTCCTTATAATCTCTTTTTTTTGTCTCTCTTGTCTGGCTGGCTGTTTTTGAATAAAAAAGCAAATATAAAATTCTAATCTCAACAACAAACCATTCAATTTTGATTTTATTGCGCTTAAATCATGCAGCAGCAGTATCTTCCTTTAGAGAACTTACATACATACATACATACATATGTATGTAGTATATGTATGTAATTATATTTGTATGGATGAGTTTCGGGTACATAAAACATATTGTGCACTTGTCTCGATCACAAACAATAAGTAACAGCCGAAAATCGTGAAGATGTACGAGTATGTACGAGTATATTTATGTATGTATTAAGGCGCTAACAACTTCTAATTGACTATTTATGCCCTTTATCTATGACTGTTTATCTTACGACTATTTTATAGGTATTTCTACATACTTACATATGTATGTACTGATATGTACATATACCATCAATAAAAATGTCCTAACGAGTTTTTCAAGAATTGGAGTTATTTAAAATTTTGTGTCATCTTGTGTGGACCCACAGTCCAGAGAAGCAAATCGATCGGTTCGAAGCCGACGCCGCGCTGCCGCAAGTTATTTTTCTGTTTATGCCGCCGCCGCCGATTGTATCGGCTCGCATCGGCTCAAAACCTCCGTATGCTTACTTGAGCTGCCGAAAATTCTCTCGGCGCGCCGCCGCCGGTCACAAAACTAGTGCCTCGACTTGTTCCTCTGCCACAGTCACAACTCAAAATGATCAAACTGGTTTTGTTTTTACCCGACTGCGCGACGCAAAAAAGTGTTTATCAGCCTATGTGTGTATGTATGTATGTATGTGTGTTCCTTTGCGGCCTTATATAAACCGAACGCGTAGACCGATTTGAATGATTTTTACGTCAATCGATTTGTCTTACTCCCGGGAGTGTCACTAAAGATATGACAGCAAAAATTCAATATGGCGACCAACAGACGCCATTTTGTAAATACAAAAAAATAAAAAGTCGGCGAACTACATATGTATGTATATCAAAATGGGTATCATTCAACATATATTTTAAAATCATCTTTAGATGTCTCTTATGATTTTTCATTTCGAATGAACGTTTAGGATATTGAACGGTTCAAAGTTGGTCGCAGTCGGGTTTTTTTTTTAATTACTACTTGTTTTATAAACCAGTTAATTGAAGAAATCTCTAACGACTGCAACAGTTTCTTTTTCATTACAGTCTTCTTGAAGAATATAAAATATCGTTATGCTTGTTTTTATGTTACATACTTGCTTCATTTGTACGATATCAACAATTGTTTGTCACTATTTAGCAACTGCAATTTTTTGAGTTGTGACTCTTTATGATTTAGTGTGCGATATGTATATAGAAAAAGTCATTTATTTGAGTTTACGTTAGAATTACACGTTTTGTTAACAAAAGCAATAACGTCCACCGAAATACATTGGTTCGTTTTAATTACTTACTATGCCCTCTCTTATCCATATTATGCATGATTTTCTTCTTCTTATTTAATAACTCATAAAAAACATTTTAATTTATACCAAAATTACAATTTTTATGCTGCACTGCGCACGTTGCTTGCAAATGCCAACTTCGACTTCGCATAAATCGGCTGATATTTGTTTTTTTTTTACAAAAACCAAACATGCAGTTATTTGATTTGATACATTCTTAATCGAATTTGATTAACAAACGCATTATTATTGTTAGTGCAAAAAATAATTTTTGACCAAGATTTCGTGTAAAATTACCTACTGTGTATTGTCCAGATAATGGTACATTTGTGTGTTTTTCGACGTATACATATATGCTTCCTTTCAAGGACCTCGAAGTACCAACCCGAAAGGTTTCACCTCTATAATCTTTTGAAGTCAGGGCAGCTCCTTGCTACTTTCTTTTAATAAGTATGTGCACATCCGTTACTCTGTTATATCAGAGATTGGGTAGTAAGACATAAGTTTTATGCCAAAGGTATGCTTCAACAAAAACTATTTTACCACAACTAGGGTCTGCGGTGTTGTCACACCCGTTATCTCTGAAGAGCTGCCTTGCGAGAACTTATTGCACCAGTACACTTTTGACATATTAAAGTACATAATAAATAAATAAAGGCGACATTAAATAAGCCGCAGTCAATCACCCATATTGCGGTGTTGTTATTTAATGACTGTCAGAGAACGGGCGCGACTCCAGGACCTTCGGTTTTGTATTCAACGTGCTAACATTCATTTTCTTCTTTTCATGAGCATGTTTTTGTATCACCTGTAGTCCCATCTATTACATACCATAAAATCAACATGATCGGTGATTTATTTTTTTACTTTTGGCCAACTAAAACTGCAAAAAGTCACAGTGTGCGCCGCTAAAATATCTACATACGTGATAGAAGCATTTAAATGTTTTACCCGTTTAATTAAAATTTAGCTAAATTAATACAATTGCAATTTAAATTTTAGCCTTTCATAAATTTTAGCAGTTTTAATTGAATATTGTCAGCGCAGGAAATACCTTCTTCAAAAAAGCTTAATGTTGTTTGCGAGCTTTAATTTTCTGACATTAGAGTAGTAGGAACTGAGATCGGGTGCTGCAATACTAGAAGAGGATACTTGATAAAATCTGACTGTAAATGCCGATCACGTAAGGAAAATTAAAAAAAAGCTACCCCTACATTCGGCAAAAAAATATAAATTTTATTTCCGAAATTGCCTTGCAATAATACATACTTCATATACGAGTACGTTGTTGTACTGTGTAACTTTTTTTATTTTGTCTGTACGGTGGTACGTTGTAATGTATTTGCTCACAATAACATTGAGCCACTGTTTTAAGAAGAAATATTGGCAAGGGTTCCGAAGTTTATGAACGATTTTGGAAAAAGAATTTCCTACCATATTTTACATCTCTCTTGTCGGCACCCTTTTCTTAACATCTCGTGTGTGAGATTTTTTCTTTCCTCCTTCACTCACCTCTTCCTTTTAAAGTTTTTTTTTCGTTTTTCACTTATTAGCCGCGTTAGTATGTTTCGTCTCTTATTGGTAAGTAGTTTCTTTTATGATATACGAATATACTTATGCGATTCAATAGGAATGTGTGATTATTGCGCTCGTATGCAGTTGCAGTGTTCAACTGTTGGTTGTTGTCTCTCAAGCAGGAACATTTTATTTTATTCTTTAAGATCAATATAATATTGTTGTTGTTATTGCTGTGAACATTTGATTCCTTTTTGTTGATGCCGCATGAGTTTTCTTTTATTTATTTTTTGTGTAAACAATTAATATGGGTTTCTCCATAAAAAATCTTTTTTCACTAATTGTTAAAAAAATATGTATTTATGTGCAGTTAAGCAGGGTTTCGAGCCTCAGACAATCATTACATTTTCTTTTAATGTCCCTTTGAAAATCCTCGCATATTTGCACTGAATCTTAATCATTCATTCGATACAGTATCGAAAAATGCGACAAATTGCCAATGCTGCGTAAACGCAACACTTAACACGAAATAGAACAAAATGAAACGACAGTTGTATATCGAACGTTTTCTGTCGACATCGGGGGCCAGCCGGCTATTGCCAATCGAGCACTTTGGCGAATATTTATATAGAACCGACATATTCGCCTGTGTAATAAGCAAAAATATGCCTTGTCGAACATGCTCGCGTGTTTTCTAAAATTCAACTTGCGTAATTGCTTGATCGTACAACACACATACAAATCGGCATTTCATAAAAAAATTTTAAAGGAAAAATTGTAAATGGTGAGTGGAAATTTCTAAAAGAATTTATTAAATTGCACGAAAGTGTGGCAAAGTTATGGCAAATAAAAAACGAATTAAAAAAAATATAGTACTTTAATCAGAAATAATTTCTTAATCGGGCTTAAGTTCAGTATTTTCAATTTTTATTGAATGAAATATTTTTATTAATTAATGTGAGTTAATAATAATCTTTACCCATGTATATCTAATACATGGGTGCTGATGAAGTGCGTGGCTGCACAGAAAAATATCGGTATTTCGGTATTTCCCCCAGCTAATAAAGCCTAGTTTAATTTTTCTTCTCTTCTTTAGAAACTCACATTAATAAATAAAAATATTGCATTCAATAAGAAGAAGAAAATACTGAACTTAAGCCTGATTAAGAAATTATTTCTGATTAAAATTCACTATAGTTCAATTAAATTTAATATGTATCACTTAAAATAGAACTTTAATAAAAAAAATGTTTATTTTTCTCTTCGGTTTTTTAATTCACATACATTTTCCAATAACTCGCTTATAATTAATGCAAATGTAAATTCATGCGACATTTCGCATGCATGTGTAAAACCCTACGAACGGCCAACTTGTCCGACAACAGGTTGTCTGTACAATGGGCCCTGTAGACGTTCAAACAAACCCGTTAATCAGTGCATGTGTGTGAATGTGACATTCTTGTTGCCAGTGATGCCAATTTAGCCGTTTTCTGGCTAAATTTATCCATTCTTCATCCCATTTAGTCAGAAGCCATTTTTTTATACATTTAGCTATTATTGATGAAAGAGTACAAGTAAATACGTCAATCACCATTTGTATTTCGACTTCGAAGCATACGTATCAGAGCGCGTAGTCAGTAGGTAGGTTTTGTAAAAAAAAGAAAACAAAAATATACCAAATAAAAACTCTGGATAAAATCTTGGTACAAAAAATGAGCAGTTTTGCAAGCAACTGCACTTTTCGATAAAAATGCAAATATATTTTTTGCTGACCGCGAACTTCTACGTGACGTTACAAAGCCAATAGCAAAAGGAAATTTAATTTCTTCGTCAATTCGAGTTGGAGCCGTCAAACAAAAAGATCAAAACCTTTTGATATTCATCAATCACTGTCGACAACTGCACGCACAAAACTATCTGATTGATGAGTTTATTTGATCGTCTGCTGGGCACTTTATATCCATTGCCTTCAGTAGGGGTATGTTACGACATCTTAAGAATAGAAAATAAAACAAATTATTATCTTTGCATGATCCCACGCCGATTGTGATGCTTGCAAACGAAGAATGTAGATATATGGGGCCTAAAAAGTCCAAATTTGTAGTACGATATTAAATTGTGGAAAACCTTATTTCTGGTTGTTATCATAAAATGTTGTAAAGTATTTATTCTTAATGGCTGTGTTATAAACTCTTGTTTTATTATAAGCCTTTTCGATTTGGTAATTGCGAGTGTTGCTAAGAGTTATAACAAATGTCAAAAGATGACAAAGGTCTACGTTTGTTTTCTCTTTTTATGAGGATACAAATCACATTTTGTTGTAAATTACCTACCGTATAAAGAAAGAAATCTTCACACAATTTTCTTTGATAAAAAAAAAACTACAATTTAAGAAAGATAAACAAACCCCTCAACTATGAAATCGAACAAATTATTTTACCAACATAACAACTCTTGTATTATAGCAGGCACCGTCAATTAAAAATTAGTCACAACGGCATAAATTTATTTAAAAAAAAATTAAAAAAGAAATATATTTTATATTGTTTAAGTATGTACAATTAATATTGATGGACGATAACAATTGGTTTTACTTTTCTTTGTACTGGCTCTCCTTTTAATTTCTGTCATTTTGGCCTGCGTTAATATTTGCATTGTTTGCCCAACAGCAATTCATCCATGCCACACTTTTGTATGCGATAATTGATCTCCTGGTAATTTGTGGTAAAAGTAAATGCTTTTTGCAAACGATTCGATAGCATCCACACTTCCTCTTTACCTTTTGGTGTACGTATGACCTTTAGGCCGCTGATAAATTGCAGAGTTTCTGGATTTTCAGCCAAATATAAGCGATTACGTGGCGTATAGCGAGTGCGTATATTCCAACCTACCAGAGCGATGGGATTTAGATGACCGCATAGTAAAAAACCATGGGCTGACATAGCAGATGCAGCACACTGTACTCCTCTTCTACCAAACATCGTAAATTCGTCTAGGGCCGACCCTAAGCCAAAACGCCAGTTGGAAGAGTTATTTACAACATCAATAGGCACTGCCACTTGGGCATCATTTGACAGGGAATGAAAATATAGTAGGCGTCTTAGACCCAAGCTTTTTGGTGTCACCGATAAACCGAAAACACCATCCAATAACTCAAAACTTTCACCAGCTATTGTATGTTTACTATAATCGGGATCTGGGAAAGTGTACTTATTTTCTATGCGCCAGGACTCGCCCTTGACAACATCATAGACAATTAAGGAGGTGCCAGTTGCATCAGCCATATAAACGAATGCTTTGGAACAGGTGCCAAATGGTGGAAGATCTTCAACATCTACCAGAATGGTAACGAAACGACTGACGCCAGTTCTAAAGACACTTTTAGGTAAACGATAACGTTGAACCAACTGTTCCGTTGAAATATCGATAACAACCACTTGAGGTGGACAATGTTGTATGAATTCGATTTCTCCGCTGTCCAAAACCCATAGACGACCACACGGATCAATCTGTAAGATTAGGAAGGTAAAATGTAAAAAAAAAAATGTAATTGTAAAGGAGGAAAGTTGGCAAATTCACAAAGTGTTCTATTGTGAATTGCCCATGTGTATAATTTTTGCCAATTCCATTTAAAATAAAATTAAATTGCTTATAAATTCTTGGCCCTCTCGCAGTGTGTTGTGTTATTTTACAATAAATTTACTGTTACCAAAAGCCAAGGGATTGCATTTTATACCCCAAATAAATTAAATAAATTGAAATGGTGGAAAGCGCCGGAAAGGAAAATAAGCTAATATAATAAATTTAATATAAAGGGTGTTTCTTTTAAGGGTTGTCAGTTTGATGTGTCCGCCATTTTGAATAGTAGGTACGCACTTTGCAATGTACTGACACAACACGTTTATATTTCATATTGCATATTTTGACATACACACTGTAATCTACAATTAAACCATTAATGCAATCTGAAATTAGAAAAAACATTTTGATATTTTTGAAACATCGCATACAACACGAAATTAAACCACAAACAAGACTACACACTATACGACCAACAATGAAATCTGTCTGGTTGCATAAACATGCCGCAAAGTGTATACCTTTCATTAGTTTGGTATGCCATTTCATCATAAATAGACTGACACCCAGAAAACTAATGCAAATTGTGCAGATTTTTGTAATGAAAAACATGACTCATTTCGAGAGACTGATTTAGCTCTTTTTCTAGAGCAGCATTATTCTGGGAACACAACGAGGACAAACGACGAATTTTTACTTGCATACATTCGCCATTAGAAATAAGACACATTTGTGCATATCAAAATTATCACAATATCGCCGTTGCACGAAATTCGGCGTGCGTGGCGTACTCTTTAGGTAGAGGTCCATAGCTCGCTTTTTGCGCGTTATGCTTTACACGCGTTTCATCCTCTTGTTTCATTCTATACTTTTTTCGCGTTGAGTTACATGCACTGCTTTTCATGCGCATTTTATTTTTGTTTTGATCAGCTGTGTGCGTTTGTTTATAAATAGTTATAAAGAAAAAATGGAGAGTGAAATCGAGTTTTTAAAAGAATTTGTGGAGTTAGTCGTAAAAGTAATCGATAACTAATATTCAAAATTTGTTATTGAGAAAAGTGTGGTGAAAAGTTAATTAAAATACATCGCATTAATGAAAATATTCACATATTTTATTAAACAAGTTTTTGTTTACTAAGAAATTTTTTTTATTAAAAAAAAGAAAAAAATTATCCACGGCAAAATAATATTTATCGATAACGTAAGAAATAAAGTATTATTTAACATCTTTAGCATTCAAGAACAGCTGACTTTCTTGCATGGTGCTTGTAACGCGTACAAAAGTAGAAAGTAGACCTACTTTTTGCTTTGAACGCGCCTACGCGTTCTGCGCTTTTTGCAATGTAACTTGTCACATACTATTACATTGATTCTACTTTTTTGACAGATGCATAGAAAGCGTAACGCGAAAAAAGCGAGCTATGGACCTCTACCTTTTCTTTTTCCGTCTCTCTTTGCCCAAACAATAAACAATTTTATCAATTATAAGAGCAGTTATTTATTCCTCGTTGTTGTGCTTCACACGACAAATTTACTCAGCGAATTCTTATCGACGAATTCTTATCGACGAATTCGTCGCCGTCGTCGTCGTTCGTCCCAGTTGTGTTCCTAGCATACGCCGTTTTCGCACCACTTTTGCTCTACCGAAAAGCATCCTCTGAGATGTCGTACAGCTCGTAGCGGGGGAACTGATGCTGTGTTTATCTAATGTATAAACGATTTTGGGGAAATGTTTGGAGCTTCGGGCTTAAAATATTCAAGTCATGAAAGAATTGAAGTTGCAGGACTATTAAGCATAACTACAATTTGGTGAAAACGAAAATTCTGTTCATAGTGAGTTAAAAAACTTCGTAAATTGGCCTCCTAGATCATGCGATTTAAAACCGCTGGGCTAGTTTTTGAGGGTCTACGCCAATAAGCCATAGATGGTTGACGCCTTCAAGAACAACACTCGCCACGTCGTTGGCTTACGCCAGAAATTGATTGCTTCAAAAAATTCCTAAAAAGATTACCAAAATAGAGAATACACACAAAAGTTTATTGAAAAAAAATAGGGAAAAAACTGAAAAATGTCATGTTATCACTGAAATCGAACCTTTTCAAAATGTACCGGCTTCTGGCAATGGATTCTTGTAGAGGAGACAAAAAATATATATGTACGAGGTCTAATCAAAAAATAACCGTTATTTTCAAATTTCGTGAGTTACGTATGATCGATTTTCGCATTTTTTTTCTGTTATGTGGGTACACATGTCTGTTATATATGTTGGCAATATCAGCCATTTTGGATTGTCAGTTTGTTTTTGACAGATAAAAAGGTTAGTCGTGTTTTGGTGTGCTCTTCGATTTTTGACTTTTTCGTTCTTGGCTCTTCTGGACGCTTCCATTGGGATGATTGAGCTTTGGTTTCAATGTCATAGCCATACACCCATGATTCGTCCCCAGTTATGACCTTTTCGAGGAAATCTGAAACAGCTCCTGAGCGATGTCCATATGACGTTGTTTTCTTCACTGCTTCAATGTTTTCATCGGTTGTTGACGTGCTCGGGCGACCAGGACGAGCATCGTCATTGACATCTTCTCGGAATTCCTTAAACCGGTTATACCACAATTGAACTTGTGTTCTGCTCATAGTAGACTCGCCAAACACCACAGTCAACATTTCAAATGACCTTGCGCATTTAATATCATTTTTTACACAAAACTTAATACAGTTTCTTTGATCCATTTTTTCGAATAGTAAAAAACTTTGTTGAAAATATTAAAACAAATAGTTTTGTCGAACATATTAACCCTTTAACTACCCCACATAACATGGGCAATCTTGAGTTTGGCTGGTTTTTGTTAAGTTTGGGGCTTTGGTGTGTTCTCACACCAAAATTTTGTGTAAAATGCAGGGTCAAAATCTTTTATTTTATTTATATATTTTTATAAAATTTACGAAATTTTTTTTATAAATTTATTCGTATTCATCTTACTTGTATACGATAAATTGATGTCAAGCCATCACAATCTCGACCATGTGAACTGTGCCATGAATAATCTGGATACGGCTGTAATACTGAGCCATTTGGTGCTTGCTCATTTGTTACCAGGGCCAAAGAATATGGCACACCGCTTCCAAATCTTGGTACAGTTATAAAAATTTTCGGTTCATCGTATCTATCTGGAAATATTTGCCAACAGTTTGACATCAGCATGCACACATACGAGTACATAAAAAAATTTCCATTTAATACTCACTTGGATAGTAAACATCAACATCAATGGGTATGGGCTTATCTGGATCATATTCACCACTGTTTAGAGCTGCATTGCGTATACTTTCAGATGGGAAAGCGAACTCCACATTTCGGGCTTCATATATTAGTATAAGTCTTTTATAAAGATCGTACGGTGTTGGCTTGCTGTGGCCGAACCTTTTAAAAGTTTCCGTTAACCCACTTTCTGGACTATTATAATTAAGTGCATGAAGACAAAAAATAGTGCTGCCTATAAGTAAAAGCAGTAGTAGCCAGAGACTGAAATTTATTTGCCTAAATGTTAATAATGATTTAAGAAAAAAAAAAATAGATCAGTGTGTTGTTGTTTATTTGTTAAAGATTAACGATTTTATGAAGCTAATAAACATGTTTTTAATTAATTACCAACAATTTCAGGTCACACATACGAGTATTTTTCTAAAATACGTATAATCTTGTTTGTTTCTACATTGTGGGGTGGGAGGGGTTAGAGAATCTTTTTACATTTTTGTATAAACTAAATATACGAGGGTGGGTCCATAAGCACGTGACTGTTTGAATTAGCAGCCTCTTAACACAAAGGCATCAACGAAAATGGGGAACGTTCACAATAGTTATTCAGCTTCGCTTTAGCTACAACTTTGCCAAATATTGTTAGCAACAAATTAGGAGTCCCTATAAGTTATTTTCAAAAAAGTGAAAAATTTTTTTCCTTTTACTTTTGAAAAAAAAATGCACAAAGAAATTATTTTTTTTGGCATAAAATGTTAATAAAATTTTTTCGGCGGACTCTCGTTAAAATTTTGATGAAGTAGCAAAAACAGATCAAAAATTATTGGAATAAAATAAAGATAAGAATTTTTTGAACTGAAGTAATTTCGAGGAAGATTAATATTGCTGTCCGCTAAGGGCGGGAGAGTCTACTCTGTAATTCGAAACGAAAGATAATACTTTCGAATTTGTATGCTATTAAAGGCCATGACTCACTATCCTAGATAACCGCATGATCTAGCAAGAAAATACAACTCCAAACTGATGAATTGATATTGGCTTTTGAAAATTTTCATCAACTCCATCATACCAGGGTTATATTTTCTCAAAAGTCGCACGACTGTGTCTGATAGTGTATCACACGGTCTTAAGATACAAATTCGAAAGTTTCTTCTTTCGTTTCGAATTACAGACTAGAGCTACTGGTTCATATTTTGATTGTTTAAAGATTTAAGGAGATCCAAGTTTTTTTTTTTACTTTGTTTTTACTGAAAAAGTAAAATATTAATTTTGGGAAAAAGTACGATAAAATATTAAATTTAGAAATAGTTTTTGTTCTTGATAAAATTATCGTTTCAGAAATTTACACAGGACAACAAAAATATTTAGTTTTTGGTTACGCAAATGTTTAAATAGAGTTTTGATATATCGTCGGCTTAGAGTGTAAGCCGGCTAAATATATATAAATACTATTAACATTTTCTATACATATCTTAAGAAATTGGCTTAATACATTAAGATTTTTCAACATGTAGAGTTTTAAATTAAGATAAGTATTTTAGCCAGTCGATCCGTGCGTCACTTTCTCTTTCGAACGGCATTAAAATGTCATATGTTATAAAAATTGCATTAAGCAGGTTTACACTCTAAGCCGATGATATGAGATAAGTAACATTATAAAGGACTATAAGGACATATACAACTTTGTTGCCCTGTGTTACGTCCAAATAGCTTAAAAATATTTAAGCTGGTTCGCTTAAAATAATTTACTCAAACCAGTCTACTTTATCAATTATTTGCGTAAAGAATTCAAAATGTGACATTTAAGCAAACAACAAAATTTAATCGAAAATAATCGATTTTATGAGAACAAGTTTTCTCTGTTTTTTTTGTATTCCCTAAAACTTGTTATTGAAATGCAGTTGTCAAACTTTCACATACTTAAGTTTTCTTAAAATTCATAAAAAAAACTTTTACTTTTTGTATTAAAAGTTCAGATTAATATTCCAGATCACACTGTAATTTATTCCATTATAAAACTTCTTTTTCGATTTTTTAAGTTTTATAAATAACACTCACATTTTAAGCTGTTTCTAAAAATTTATTTTGGTACTTTAATGGAAAAAATTATTTTTAAACTTTTAAATTTCACTTTGTTTAAAAACAATTACACGTCTTTTTTTATTGGTTTGTTTATTAATTTAATTTTTTGTTGGGCTGGACTTGTAACTGTTTCTTTCTTGGCAAATCAAAAGTTACTAAATGCTTCTTCCAGGCACCAAAAAATTAGTTTATTTATCTTTGTGTGTGGTGTTTACTCATGAATTTGCCAAAAATTTACTTGTGGCTCTTGCACTCAATTGTATTGAATGGTAAATGATTCCGCATGTCATTATAATAATTTGTTTTTAATTTTATGATTCTCTAAAATACATTTTGTGGTTTATTATTATTTTCACTTACTTTTAATTACACAGAAAAAAATTTTCTAGCAATAAACACGTTTATTTAAAAAAAAACAACCAAAAATCAACTAAATATTTTATTGAGTCAATTAAACGTTTAATTAAATTAAATTTTAAAAACAAAAGTTTAATTGATTCAATTCCATTTTTAATTGATATTTTTTTTCAATTAAACGTGTGCAATTTTTTTTTCTGTGTAATAATGGAGATGTACGCGTGAGCGCTTTTGAGCTCACAATCACTCAGGCACTCGAATGTGAAGTTCCTTAATGTTTAAACGCTCATGTAGATTTACAATTGGAAATGTGACAATTCTGGAAAACACTATTCACATTTCAGTGAAAGGAAGAAAAAAAGATATGAAATAAAAAAATAAGGTGTGTTTTGGAGATGGAGTTTCTCCACATTGAATTGGAAGACACTTTTTAGTATTAAATACTTTTATGGCCAAAATTGTTGTATTTTTTTTTTGATTTTTTTAGTCCATGCTGTCACCATTTTGGAAATTTTTTCCAAAGGGGCCAAAAATATCCAGAAATCTATATTATATATATTAAGAAACTACCAACAGATTTTCGAACAAAATTGATGGTACCAAACTGCAAGTAAATCGTTGTAAATAATTTTTTTTTAAAACGGTTGACAAATGACAGAGTTATGTATGTACCAAATACAACAGCCACCTATATATATCTACATAAAAGACACAAAACATCACACTAAAAACACCAACAAACAAATAAAAAATGTTGCAAAAACAATATTTGAACTTCCGTATGATACACGCGGCGGTCCGACCATCTCCACCTCCACCGCCCCCACCACCAACCAAAGACAGTTGGAAGTCACTATATTGTCAGTTTATTTAATAATAAAATAAAATAAAATAATTTTAATAATGCTGCCCGGGCATCGATCCCTCCACCGTCCTCTCGGAAGAACCACCACGATGCATGGGTGAGAAAAATTGTCCCCTCCAATTTTTGGGGGAAAAAATTAAGGACCAAACTGCAGGCAACCCCCTTCGGACAAAAAAAGAATTTTGAAAATCGGTTCACAAACGGCAGAGTTATGCATAAGGGCAGCAAATTTCCCCTCCGATTTTCCAAAAAAAAGTTATGGGTTCATATTGCAGCAAAACCTTTAATTTTTTTTTTTTTTGATAATCGGTTATCAAATGACAGATATTTTTAATATTTACTGGTTGCTTTGATGTTGGTTGCGTAATGTGAATCGTTGTTTATTGTTTTTACAAGCAAACTGTGAATATGTATGAATTAAATTAAATGAGTTGAAGAAAAAGGAAAATGACGATTGAATAAAATGAGCGTTGAGGGATTTTTATTAATTTATACAAAAATACTCGTTTTTTAATGTAAATGCAAAATAAAGAACTCATGTTGCGTTTATGGTTTAATTCAAGGCGAATTGACACCAGCTGATCTCGACCAGCTGTGTCAAATCAAGGCAAAACGTTACACTAACAATTATACAAGACGAATATGCAGAGTTGCAAGTCGAGACCACCTAATATGAATTCGCCTTGGTTTAATTGTGTGTATCAAAATATACATTATGAATGATAAACGTGATAAATAAACACATTGCAAAGTGTGTAACTAAAAAAAGATTTTCGTTTGTAAACTGATACTTTTTTATACCAAGATTTCATCCAGATTTGTTTTTTTTTGTATATTTTTTGTTTGTTTGTTTTTGTTTTACAAAACTTTTAATTATTTTTTTGGTTACCTCTGCCAGTACCAGTCGTTGGAACTAGAGATGGGCGCGTGTCGTGTTTTTTCGTGACACGAGCACGCACGACCCGACACAAAGTGTTCGTGACAAAAAAAAATCTGATTACGTGCGTGTTCGGGTCGTTTCGTGTTGAGCAAAATTGACACGAAAAGCACGAAACGATTTTATATGTAAAATATGTATGAATGAATTTCCAGTAGAGAAAAAATTTAATATTTTGTATCGTCAAACACACAACACCAGCATATTTATTGATATTGTATGGGCCTCTGGAGCTTAAAGTTCTGTACGTAAACAGATAGTATCAGCTGGCAGTGCCAACTCGGTGCCATATTTTGAAAAGGGACTCTTGAAAAAAATAAATAAAATTTTCTTATCTTCAATACTATACCAATAATATTTCATGCGTGTTGTGCAGTATCGTGTTGACAATATTTTTCGCGTGCGTGTTTTGCACGTGTTGATCGTCTTGGTATTCGTGTTCGTGTCGTGTAGTGTTGGAAAAATTTGACACGCGCCCATCTCTACTTGGAACCTCCTAATTTTTTTGTGTTGTACAGTGTAATTATACTACAAGTAAACTAAAAAAATATTGAAATGAGAACAAAATGTACCTACATATATCGTTTGTATAACTCTCTTTTTCCATGCTATTATACTAGTAAAATAAAAAATATGAACCAGAAATCTTGATGTTTGTGAACTAAATATAAGATAAAATCAAAATTTTTCATCAGCCACTTCGATTAATTTAAAATATGGGACACGCTCCCATATCTATTTAAGTAATTACCCTTCATCCAAAAATTAAACTAAATTATATACTAAAAGCAGCCATAGATACATGCATGGTGCAAGTATGAGTGTAAATCTGCGATTCTCCCGCCCACCTTAATTTTAAAACATTCTTCTTACTCCATCCAACTGGTTTCATTCCCCTTCCACATTTTGTTTTCGCTTTTTTGCTTTTAAATTGCTTAATGAAACTTTCAGTAGCATAATAATTCAAAATCGCATTCTTGTTTTCGCCATATTTATATTTTTCTTAACATCAAATAAAATTATTAATTATTTAAAATTGGTGATATCCTCATATTTGTTTAAGCAGAGCAATCTTTTAGATTATAGTATATTAAGTCATAAATAAATTACTCGCACTTAACACATCTTGCAAATAAATAAAGTATTTCGTAAAGTTTGTTTTTTTTTTAATGATTTATTGCGGGTGTTTATTTTGTTAATAACCTCATTTTTTACACGTGATAACTGACATAAACATAAGTATTTAAATATATCGTCAGGAGAAAAACGACAAAGAAGGTTTACATGAAGTTTTCTCAAAGTATACCAGATATAATTTTTTTTGTATTATCATGTTTGGAAGAAATGTGTAAATTTTAGTGAATTTTGATGAATAAAGTTAGAAGTTAATATTACTTTATTGTAAAATTAAAAATACGTTTTGTGCCGCATATACACACCATTTTTCTTAATTTATTTTCAAAAAGTAACTTTTTGTGCTCCATACGTATACTTTACTGCTGAGAATTGAGAATTTTGTTGTTTTGTTTAGTTTTCTTGCTGTCTAGAGAAATAAGTCGATCATTTAACGCCGACCAAGAAGCCGCCGCCGTAATATTTTTACACTCTTAGGCATAGTACTATATTCGAAGTTGCAAAAAAATTTCAGCAACATTGATTATTTCGCGTGAAATATTTGACATGTACTAAATGTAGCCCAACTCGTGGTTTTTTTTTATAAATTTCTCGCTTTTATTGCTTGAAAGTATGCAACATTGTTAAAATTCCGTGCGAAAAAAGTACTGCTTATGTTGTTTCGCAGTTGAAAAAAATAATGCTAGAGTCATTTTGCATGAAAAAACATGCTGCCAGATACATTTTACGTGTTTTTCGCAATAAGAACAGAATACTACTTTTGCAAGTTTATTTCGCAAATATTTCACACCAAATATTTTTATATGTAGTTTGACAGCATTTCGCACAAAATTGTGAACAGAGTACCAGGCTTTACACAAGAAAAACAAGTAATTGAAGTGTATTTAATATAAAGAATGAAATTAAACGATTTCTGTTATACGCAAACATGCAAAATTGAGGTTTCTTTTATTTTATTTTAGTGTTTAATAAGTTTATATTAAAACATTTAATCGGCGGCTGCGTCTGGGTGTTGATGTTTTTGCTTAACAGTCGCCGTTGAACTTTTCTTACGGCACCTTCTTTTTTATTATTCATTTCTTTCACACACGAGACTAATTTTTATGCCGCACAATTTTTGTTCTTTTGAGAACACACGAGACTAATTCATCTGGCATAAAAATGTTTACGTGCACACAGCTTTGTGTGGATTAGTGTTTTTTGCATTCATTTTACATTTGCTGTTTTTTTTTAGGTTGTGTGTGTATTGGTTTTGTGCTGCTGATGCGGGGTTGTAGCTGGTTGAAAAATTATGCCAAACAAAAAACCATTCTCTTTGCCCCTCTCACCAACAAACTAGCATTTTATGCCAGCTCGTGTGTGACTGGCAATAGAAGCGAAGCAAAATAAGAGTTAACATTAATTCGCATGTTTTTGTATGGAGAATTTGACGCAAACGCCAAACTGTGGCATGTGCAGCAAAACAATACTTATTAAACCTTAAAATAGTTGAATAAAAATATCTCAGATACCATAATTAATTTCGCGAAACATGTTTTGGATTTGGAGATATTCGAAATATATACATATACCCCATACCTAACTCATTTTTTTAATGGTCCGCTGGTAAAACCAATAATGGGCTGACAATATGTAAATATATACATATGTATATGTGAATTATTTGAGATGTTAATACGTTATAATTAGGTTCATTTAAGTGCTTTCAGATTCGTCAGAAGTCAAAAATCCCAAAAATTGCTTATATGAAATGTTAATATGGTTAAAACAATAATATCGTGCCATAACTGTCAAAAACAGCTGTTAAGCGACATAATTTTTGAACGTATTAAAAAGTAGAAAAAGTGCTTAAGTCCAGATAAGCTGATTTAGAGTTAATGCATCCCTGTAAAAGCCTGAATAAGAAAAGAAAAATAATTCTTACATGAACCACACAACTCTGAAAGTGTGTGTTTTGAGCCAATTTATTTTATAGCATAAAATCTTCAAAATCCCTCATATTAAAATACATTTTATATTAAAATATTATAATATTAATATTATGAATATGATATTTATGCCTTTAAAAATTGCTAAAAGGTGATTTTCCAACAGAAAATTTGGTTAACAGCTCAACCGACATAATTTTTCGCTAAAAGGAAATTGCGCAACCTTGTAAAAAAAGTGAAAAAAACACCTCAACATAATGCAAACGTATCAAATAAGCAAGCTCTGTAATATTACACACACTAAACAAATGTATGTAACCAAGACCATAAAATGAATAATATAATTGATATCATTAATTATTTTTAATTAATTAATAAATTAAAATGACTTGATATATTGATTATGAGCAAATGCTTAAGCTTTATATACTCAGGAAAGTGGCATCATTAGTTATTATTAAAAATAACAAATTACAAAATTTACGTTAAAATAATAAAAAAAATTAATGATTTTAGACTTAAAGCTTTATTCAGTTGCAAATTATAAGTTGTTTTTTTTTTGGTTTTGTTACATATTTTTATTGTTTACCAAGATAATATGTGCTAAAAGTTTTATACAAATTATAACGAGCTAAAAAATAAAAACAAATTGAAATTATTTGTAAAACGAAATTTTTTTTATTGCTATTTAAAACAGCTTTTAATTTTATACTGCAAGTCAAAGTGTGTTGTTAATTTTAATTTATGTGAAAATTCGTTAAAATGTGTATGTTAGAGTGAGTGGAAATACATTGTTGAGAGCTGGTCATCCTATTGAGATAAAAAATGTATTAGCAGCGATTCTAGAACTACAAGAAAGACGGGCTCTGTGGCGCCCCAAAATACGGAAAAATATGAAAGAGTGACGGCATGCATTCCAAAATAGTTTAATGACTAAATATAAGAGTATTTTTGAAATATGTGAAATTGCACATGGTGTTGGAATATATATTTTGTTCGGATGCAGCATACGAGTGTTCTGATTTTTCACACAAAATTAATAAGTTTGCTTAAATAAAATTATGCAAATTTTTAGGTATATTACTTACAGGACAATTCAAGTGGTGTCCCAGCGTTAGTTATTTTTGATTGAAAGGCTAACGAAAGTCCTACACAGTAAAAATTTTTTTATTACTTTAATACCAAGAATTAAATTTATTCCATCATAGTATGAATATAAATGAATTTTGGTTTTACTTATAAACTATTTCGGAATTAATTTAAAATTTTAATTCCAAAATAATCAATTATAATTAAAACCGCTGAGTATAAACAAATTAAACCACAACTTCTTCCGGTGTAGCAGAAGTAATAATAGAATTAAGATAGGCCGAGTTTACATCTATGTGCCATGTGACCAAAAAAACGAATTCACTAATTACTAATGAAAAACTGTCCGATACACTTTTCAAGTCTATAAGAATCAGTGAATGTCTAAAATCGATTTCAAGAAGTTATTAAAAAAAACGATTTTTTTTTTGAAATTTTGCGTCTTGAACTTTAGTTAAATTGGCAGGAATCGACGAACCCTTCTTTTTGAGATTAAATTCTGATTAGATTTTCAACTTGATCGGCTTAGTAATTTAAAATTTGTTCAAAAAAATGTTTGTGAAATTTCATGTTCGAAATCTACCGTATCGAATCGATTCACTATCTAACGACATCTAAGTGAGCTTAACATCTTTCGAGTGCGGCGAATTTGCTCTAATCCAAGGACCCATTCTTATGTTATGAGATGTTTACATACCTACACATATGCACACAGATCAGAGCTGTAGATGAATCATTCTTTTTTTTATTTTAATTCGTTACGAATTAGCTAAATTTTTAATTAATTGTTTTCACAACAAAAAAGATTTTAATGAAATTTGTATCAATTCAAACGAATTATGCAGAAATGAATTTCAATTCGTTTCCAATTCAAATGAATTTGTAGAAAGATTTGCAATTCATTTTCAATTCAAATGTATTTGTTAAAGTGAATTGCAATTCATTTCCAACTCGTTTGAATTGAATTGAATTTGAATTCATTCAAATGAATAAGAACAATGAATCAATTCAATTCAAATGAGCTGGTAATGAATTGCTAATTATTTTTTCTAATTAATTTGAATGAATTAAAAATCAATTCAATTTAAATGAATTGGAAATGAATTGCAATTCACTTTGACAAATTCACTTGAATTAGAAATGAATTGCAATTCATTTGAAAAATTCATTTGAATTGAAAATGAATTGCAATTCTTTTTTACCAAATTCATTTGAATTGACTCAAATTTCATTCAATTAATTTTTTTGTGTGAAAATGAAACTAAATTAATTAATTAAATAAAAATTTGCTAGTTCAGTGCATGAATGTTTCGCGAATTAATACAATAATGAATGATTCATTTACAGCTCTGACACAGATGCACACGCACATACATCCATACGTACATCATCGCTCAAATAGTCAGAATCGACTCCCAGGAGTTCAAAACGTCGAAATATGACGAAAATTCGGCTTTCGAAGAAGATAAAAGACTTTTCGAAAAAAATATTATACAATCTTTTGCTCAATTAAAAAAACTTTATTCAATTAATAAATTAATTAAACTTACATATTAGTTATGTTGATATATAGGGTGTTTTTTAGAGGTATAGAACTTCGAATTGAAATAAAACACAAGAAAATCGTTTTAATGTCCATCAATTTGGCTTTATTGGAAGGATAATTTTATGCCATTAACGTTTAAATATGATTTCGGGCATGTGGCCGCCGCGGCTGGCTCGAATAAAGCCAATTCTGCAGGTCCAATTTTCAACCACTTTTTCGAGCATATGGGGCCGTATGTGGGCAATAACGCCACGAATGTTGGCTTCCAAGTCCCCTAACGTTTCTGGTTTGTTGGCGTAGACGAGCGACTTCACATATCCCCAAAGAAAATAATCCAATGGTGTCAAATCACACGATCTTGGTGGCCAATTGACAGGTCCATTCCGCGAAATTATGCGCTCATCGAATGTTTCCTTCAATAAATCGATTGTGACGTGCGCTGTGTGGCATGTAGCGCCGTCTTGTTGGAACCACAACTCATCCACATTCATGCCATCCAATTCGGGAACAAAATAGTCGGTTATTGCTGTGCACGGTGGCGAATCGATTCATTCGGGTCCTCTTCAACACTTTGCTCTACAGCGGCAATTGTTTCTTCGGTGCGCACTGTTCGACGTCTCTGCGGATGCGTATTATCACATAGAGTAAACGTAGTGCGAAAACGATCCATGGTTAACCGAATTAATTGCTCTGATGGACGATTATGTCGACCATAAAATGGACGGAGCTTGCGGTAAACTTCGCGAACTGAACCATTATTTTCGAAATAAATTTGCACGATTTGCAAGCGTTGTTCTTTTGTCAACCTGTTCATGATGAAATGGCAAACCAAACTAAATATTAATCACTTGACAGCTGACAAAATGGCCGCCAGTTAAAAAAGTGATGCCAACTTAAAGTTCTATACCTCAATAAAAAACACCCAATACATACAATACAATGGCTTTAATTAAAAAAAACTGATGATATGATATATCAAGTCAAAGTGTAAACTATTCTTTGGCGGTAAAGAAATGGTTACCGGGTGCGATAAGATTTAAAAAAAATCTGATATAAATAATAACCTTAAATTAACAACTAAAAACTTTACTCAAAACATATCGAGCCATAACTGCCAAACAACCCTAAGCGACATGTTTTTTGAACTTTGGGTTTTGACGAAAATCGATTATCTACCAGTGTAAATAATCGATTTTTGTAAAAAAATTATGCTCGAAAATTATATCGCTTAAGCTTTTTTAGTGGTTATGTCACTTATATATGTATGTTCAAACAAGTATATGAAAGCCTTTAGTCTTTGAAAATCAATTTATTATGTAAATCCTGTCTAGATGTAGTGGGACTTACTGCCGCCAAGGGAAGTACTACCACCCGAAAATTGACTTCACTAAAATTTCGTTTACCAGCAGCCATTTTCTGCAAAAATTTTATAAAATATATTTGCAATTAATTAAAATTTTGGGTGGCAAATGAATACACTTTTAATACCTGATAAGCGTTTGAACTCATCCATAGCTCTTCATTGCCCTGATGATCCCTTACCACTTTCATGCCACTAACGAATTGCAATTCCGCCGGGTTAATGGGTAATTTTTTAATATTCTTTTTGTCGTAGGGAGTGTTGACATTCCACATGATCAATTCAATGGGATTGAAGGTGACACAATATAGATTACTATTGCTATCCATAGCCGAGGCTGCACATTCGCTACTACGTTTACCCAATGGCCTGACAGCTTCCTGCATATTCTCTGAATCATGTTCGAATAGGGTGCTATTATCAATTATTTGTAGGGGAACAGCATATTCCATTGCACTGGCCAAGGGATGGAAATATAATCGCCTTTTGTCTGTCGCCATACCAAAAATGCCATCCATTAAAACGAAACTTTCACCGGCCAAAGAGTGAAGTCCATAATTTGGATCGGGATACATAAACATATTCTCAATACGCCAGGCGTTATTTGCCATAAAATCATACACCAGCAAGCCATGATAGTTGACATCAGCGACATAGATCATGGTGCGTCTGCAGTTGCCTCTGGGAGGTGGGTCTCTGACATCCAATATTGGGGTAATTAATACTGAGGCCCCGGGTGTGTACTCATTTGTATTGAAGCGATAACGATGTATTAGCTTATCGGTATTTAAGTCGAACAATAACAACTGTGGTGGGCAATGCTGTTCAACATCGGTATTCCCCGAGTCAATTACCCACATTTGATTGCATTCGTTGATCTGAAGGGAGTAAAAGAATTAAAAAATTCTTCTAAGGACTTCTGATTTAAAAGTCAAATGTCATATAATAAAGTTTTAATTGTTTTAATAAATACGTAATATATTAAGGTGAAGCAGAAATAATATGCAAAACCTACCGCCACCCGAAAAGCAGAGGTTATGGCATCACAATTTCTTCCATTGTTATTGTTATGGGCTTCGTAATTGGGATAAGGCTCCAACAAAGGACCACCAGCGCCCTTATCCGAAATTGTAGCCAACGAATAGGGTACACCAGCCCGGTGTCTTAAAGTTACAAAAGTTTTCAAGCGATTTTGGCCTAGAAAGAAAAATAAAAAGCACTTTTGAAAAAAAAATTTTAAATTTTTTTAACGCAGTTGTTTTTCCGGCTGAAATATAGATGACCAGGGGCTTGCCCATGGTGTGCTTTGTTTGTAAATAATAACAGGAAGATGTTGGTGTTATAATATTTAGGAAACAAGTATTCTTTGTTTATGAAACTTACACCCTGTTTCCTCAAGTCAGACAAGCGACTCGTCTAGAAAATTTGTAAATATGAAAATCACTCAAAAGCACATACAAACTTTTTCACTAAAATTTGGCCGTCCGTATTGTGGAATTAGAGGGTTAACTTATGTTACTCTAAATTTAATAAGTGTGTATATTTGATGTAGAACCTTCCGGTGCTGTCTGGGCTTATCTATTCGCGACCTAAGTGATACTTGTATCACTTGCCCCTCGACTAAGAAAAGTCCAATACGAGCTGTAGCCTGCTGTGCTTGGCTAAATAATAATATGTAACGAACGAAAGAACAATTCGGGTGTTCGTATCGCTCATTTACTCAAAGAACGTCATAACTCAAAAATGGAGTTTTTGAGTTAGTGATGCATAATTAATCCTCATATCGTTCTTCATATTGTGTAAAAATTTCATACAAATGTCTTGTTTACTTAACTTATTAGAGAAAAATTAAGTTTTACTTTTCCATTAAGTTGGGTGTAAATTGAAAACTTCAAACTCGTTTTCTGGCAAACTGTTTTTTTTTTTGAGTTATGACGTTGTTTGAGTAAATGAGCGGTATGTTCAGCTAAATACGATTTACGTATACACAAAAGATTCGGAGGTTCATGTATTTACTAAACTACATTTCTTCTATGTTTATAATACATATATCGGAGCAGGAATCGTTAAACTCTCTAACGAAAGTTCAGGTGGGTGTCTCGTAAGTTTGTGTGCAAAACTTGATTACTTAAATAATATTATCCATCGACCAACTGAGAATTATAAACCAAATGTGCATACTACATACATGCATAAAGTGTGCATAAGCAACTATTTTGCACCCTACTTTATATAAGATGGCATGCACCTATCAATTGTGAGATATATAATTATGCATAAATATTTTTGTAACGTCACGTTACAATTTGTTAAGATAACAACTTACTATAGTAGTAAGGTTGAACATCTAGTAGTATTCCATTAGTTGGTATTAAGTTTCCATTAGATTCCGCTTGTCTTCTGGCCTGTTCAGTGGGGAAACTAAACTCCATTACATTCCATTGATATAGCGTCTTGGTTTTTGGTACAAATGATTGCTCAGTTAATTGCTTGCCGCATGTGAGCAAAATCAATCCACTTAAAGTGAAATATAAAAACATCATGATCTGAAAAAAAAATAAAATACAAATTTTTGATTATTTTTAATTATTTATGATGATATCAATACTGAATATTTGTATATTATTTGTTTGTAATTGTAATCCACTAGTAAATAATTTTTTTTTATAACTTTTAAATAGGAACAGCACTCAGCTCAAAGTGATACCAATCGGCTTCTAATACAAATTAATACACATACGCGAATATATTTCTTTCGGTGGCCAGCACTGGGATATACTAATAAATCAATGCAAATTAATTCATTATTATTTTTGATTTAAAATGTGTTTAAACCAGCAAAGCAGTAAATCAGGCGTTTGTTCTTTAATTCCAAATGAAAGAAAATACTTTCGAAATTGTATATTAATTACGAGCAAATTTCAAAGCACTTTCTCTCTTGAAATTTTCAAAAACGCTAAAACTAAAAAAATAACTAACAACAAAGCCGAAACTAAAAAGGGGCCAAACCTACAAAAAAAATCGCTAAAATTGAAAACAAGTTTACGTAAAATTTTTTAAGGTTCGTATAGTATTAGATATGTAGAGTCCGTACGGAGCCCTTTGTGGGCGAGGCGCACTTTAATGAATTTTTGAAGTTTATTCTAGTGCTGCCATAATATTATTTTTTAAACTGCACATTATATAAGGTGCTCCGATTTACCGCTGTTAAGTTTAAACTACATATAACTTTAAGTTTAGTTCAACTAAACCAGCGTTTAAGCCTGCACTGATTTATTAGCGCTTAATTTTAAAAATCCAAAAATACTTACAAGCAAACTTTGAAAACTTATTTCAGACACTGTATGTTTATAGACTGTACCTTTATATAAATATGTGCACATTGATGCATGTATGTAAGTACCCCGATTGTTTAAACGTTAAGCTCACTAAAAAATGTTAATCAATAGTAAGTTAAATCATAATTAACTAAAAAAAAAACACTTTTTTTTTTGATTTGGCACAAGCTAACTCATAATGAACTAACTCATGGTTAGTTAAAAACTGATGCAATCGTCCTGCTGCCACTCAATGCTAAAACTGATTACTTTTAACATGCAGAATGAGTGCGAATTTTAACCACCTCTGACTAATTTTTGGCTGATAATTCAATAGTTTTGAGTTAACTCAAATTCCCACTGGGTATATGCATAAGTACATACATATATAAGTACAAGTACATATAAGTACCCTGTCGAGATTTGAGCTAACTAATGGTTAATTAGAGACGAGTGACAGCTGGCTCAAAAGCTAACTCATTTTACATGTTAAACGCTATTCAGTTTTTCAACGTAATGCCCTCTGAGTGAGTCACAAGTTAGTTCATTTCGAGTTAGTTTTTGGTTGTTAAAATTCAAGTGCACTATTAGTTACCTTCGAACTGACTTAGGCTCGAATTCACAGTCTTTAGTTAACGAATGAAAGTGGTTTAACCAATGAAACTGATAAGAAAAATCGTTAGTTAAACCACGGGCGTTAGTTAACTATAGACTGTAAATTTGGGCCTTAATAATTGTTGGCCCATAATGCTTGGCGCATCAAACAAGAGAGTGCTTTGAGAGCTAGCCATGATTTAACTTAATAGTGATTAACATTTTCAGTCAACTTTAATTCGAAACAATTTTAAATTATTTTTTTTAGAGACGATAATGGGTATCGATCCGTGATCACTTTGTTTGTCAGTCGTCATACTTAACACTTTGCTATCGCGCCATATAAAATATATACGGTACAGAGTTAACACAAACACGAATTTTATGCTGACATCTTCTCGTTAAACTTTGTTTCATTTCTGTATCAGCTTTGAGTTAGCTAAAAGTTAGTTCAAAACTTATTGAGGAGAAGTTAGTTGTACACAACAACTCACTAATCTCTGCATAAGTTTTGAGTTAATGCTTATCGGGAAGAAGACAGTTGTACAAAAAACAACTGACTCACATCTGTATCATTTAAGGCCATGATTCACTATTCTACACAATCGCGCGATCTACGAAAAAATACAACCCTGATCTGATGAATTGTTTTTGTCTTTTGAAAATGTCCATAGACTCCATCATACCAGGGCTGTATTTTCTCAAAAATCGCACGATCGTGTAGGCTAGTGTATCACGGCATTTAGGGGTTAGATCAGAAGCTAGTAGTAAATGTGTTAGCAAAAATTCAGTTATATTTTGAGCTAGCTAATAAAAATCCGACAGGGTATAAGTACATACATAAATAAGTTCTTTTTGTATACGCATATTTTTAACAATAAAATTTATAGTTCTGCTTATTTTATTTTTGTATTTCTCACGAAAATTGATGATAACCTTTAAAATAAATAAACAAACAAAAAAAGTTAAACAGCAATTGACAAAATTGGTGCTAAAGCTCTTATTAATAATAGCTTTAGCACCAATTTTTTTAATTGTTTTTTCATTAGAGATAATCTTTAAAAAAAAAAAAATAAAAATTATAGTGTTTTACATTTGAACTATTGCTCCTCTCAATTCACAAAATTAAATATTTGCTGTATTATTCATAGACACAGAAAAAAAAAATAAAAATAAAAATTGCTATCAATCAATTTCATCGCTGAAACAATTACTTATGTGTTGAGCAACAAAATTGTCCAATAGTTTTTTTTCTTATAAATATGTATACATATGTATACATATGTTTCGAGTAATTGAAGCCAACTTATTTGAATATTAAGTTTTGGTTTATATTAAATTTTTTCTGTGTAGTGCATTTACTCGCGTATTGAAATTTTTTTATTTTATTATTGATTAGTCACGTTTTACCGCAAGGCAATTACAAACATACAAATGTAGTTATATGTAATAATAGTCGTTTTAAATTCTCATTCACGTAGTTGACGATTAGTAAAAGTTACTAATGTATGCTAATGCATGTGGGTGTAAATGAAGTTGAATCTCAAAAACTCAGGCTCAGGCCGAGAAAAATAGTTCAAGGAAGATAACGGATATGGCAATGCCAACAGCACCGTTATGGGTCAGTTTAGCAGGTATTAACTTTTACCGATTATCTACTGAAGTTATGTCTTACTAACTAATCGCCGAATTAAAATGGGACTGACATATACATAGTACATACGAGTAAATGACCTGTATATACATACATATGTATGTATGTAAGATAGAATACATAAACCTTTGAAGTTATACTTCAGGGTCTGATCAGTACCCTCCCACACTGAAGCAAAGGACTGAGGTCATATTTTTTATCTTCAAAATTCATCAATAGTTTATTTTTATTTATGGTGGCATGGAGACCTTTTTCAAAATATTGAAATTGTTTCACCAAAATTGCAAATTGTAATTTCTGTAAAACTGTGCTGTATATAGAACAGTTGCGATAAGATGTTATTAACGCTGTGCATGCCCGATCATTCATGCTAAAATAATCTATGATTTACGCTAATGACGGGAATGGTAATTATTAGGCAGAAGAAATTCATCCATTTAAAATATGCATTTAAAGCACCTAAATAGAAATATGCACTTATTTTCAAAAAACTTATTCAAATAAAAAAGAAGAGAGGTGTCTTAGAACAGCCGGTTATAGCTTTGCCGCTTAGCTATATAAAACAGACTTAATGTGTTAAATAACAATGCAATAAAATTATATCATATGATGGGATGTGTTCTCTAGTTTGTGTTCATGTTCAAAAACAATACAAAAACAAATTGAGCACTCCTTCTCATTGTTTTTGTTTTATTTTTGTGTCACTCACTTCAAAGAACGAAGCAAAACAAATTCAAACAATTTGTTAAGTTTAGTTTCGTACTCTGGTTTTAAGTACAAAGAAATCAAAAGAGAAATAAATTTCTAACTGTGATGTGTCGATAATTTTTGTTACGAAAATCACGTCCTAGCTCCTGTGTCGTGAGATAAATAGCAAAGCTATAAAACATAACATCGTACTTCAGTCCCATGAGGTATATTTGCAATGTGTAAAAATATACGTATTTGCTCAATTCACAAGCCCTGTTGTGTCGTTTAAAGTTGTATTTGAAACGACAATTTCAAACAAAATCTCTCAAAACACAAACACTTTACAAAGAACTTCCCACCAAACCAAATACAGGGTGTTTTTTATAGTAGTACATATAAAACTTTAAGTTGGCAACACTTTTTTAATTGGCGGCCATTTCTTTTAGTTTGGTTTGACATTTCAACATGAATAGACTGACGCTTGAAAAACGCTTCCAAATTGTGCAAATTTATTTGAAGATCATGTTTCTGTTCGTATTACGAATCGCGCATTTTACGGTCAACATAATCGTCCATCAGAAAATTAATTCGATTAACTATGGAACATTTTCGCACCACGTTTAATCTAAATATATAGTAATACGCATATACAGAGACGTCGTACAGTGCGTACAGAAGAAGTCATTGTTGGTGTAGAGGAAGACCCGAATCAGTATATAGAGTCTTTAATCAGGCTATAGAGCCATGATTACTGACTTCTTCGTTCATCAATTGAACAACCATGATGTGAGGAAGCTGCTGCACATCATGGTAAAAATAAATAAATTAATAAAGTAAATTTCATGTCAATTTAAAAAATTCATCTTTGTTTTATTCCATTTCACAGTTCTATACCTCTACAAAAAACACCCTTTTATAAGATTTTATAAGATGACCTTACGCCTTTTGTGGTTGTGATCGCCTCAAATGACTCTATTTAAATAATGGAATATACATATTTATTATTATACATATTATACATATTTATTAAATCATTACGAAGAATAAAATCAAAAATACCAACTATTGCTTTTATTTATTTTTTTTAGATCCGTTCTTATTTTTAAGAATGACATCTAGTTTCCGCTGAATTCTTTCATTGCTTTCGGCTTCAATAGAAAATATTTTCCTCTTGAAATCATCAAAATGATAATTTACTTTAAATTTGGTAGATGTGTATTGTAGAATAGTTTAAATTATTCCACAACAATGCACTATGGTCGGAAACATCACTTTTCTTGGTCAAAACTATTAAAACTTAAAATAATGGAATTTTTAACTGGAATTTGAATTTGCAGTATATTTTAAGTGTTTTTGCATAAAATAATTAATTTTTTTTAAACATTTTGACTTTTGGCCAACGAAATGAAATTTCCGACCACAGTGCAATGGCACAAATGAAAAATATGCATTTTCATAAAAATATGCACCAAAAAATCGAAGCAATTTTTAATAAAATTTATTGTTTCGTAAAGATATTTCTGCAATTACCAAGGTTAAGAGGAAAAACATTTGCATGAACCCTCTCACCCTGGATATCATCTCTAATTGTGTGTGTATAAATCTTAAGCAGAATTTGTTTTCGTTGAAAACTGTGCACGTTAAAGCGATATAACTTTTGAATATATGCAGGTAGAATAGAGGAAAGAGCTGGTGCAAAGACCGGCACTGTGACACCTGATGGACCTTTTGATATATTTATGCAGATAAATTTCCTAAAAATCAGTTTTCATTGCTTTTTTACTTGGTTTGATTTTCGTTTTCATTTTAACTCTCTCATGTGGTTTTATAAAAAAATTGCATATTGTAGACAAGTTTACATGCGACAAGTTTCCTGGCAGCAACTCAAATTTAATAGAATATGTAAGATAGAGTAATAAAAAAGTCAGACTTGATTAAGAAATCTTTGTTTAGTCAATGTTTTTTTTAATAATCATCAAAATGTTCTCGTTTATTTTAAGGATATTTATTAAACATTTTATTTTGCACCAAATTTAAATATTTGATTAGGTACGAAATATTAAATTTATTGATTATATGAATTCATTAATATCACTTTTTCTATATTCTTTTATTTTCTTAACAAATTATCAAAAGAAATTAATTTTAAAAATTTAAACATTTTTTAGTTTAAGAAAGACAACTAAAATTAAATTTACGTTTTCTTTTTATGCTAAAGCGTTCGTGGTTCTCTGTTGTACTTTTCAGTCTCATAAATTCTAGACTTATTTTGATTTAAAAACTTGTTTTTTTTTAATAAAACAACGTGCTAATTAAAAGCCAATTTTTAAGATATTTGAAACGCACGTCTTGACAGCTTAAAAATGTATTTAAGACTGAATGATGCAATGTATTTAAGATTATTCTTAAGCTAAATAACGGTTCACTTAAAATGTAATTGCACAAAGCTTTAAATAAGTAATGATTAAAATATTGATTTAATATACATACATACATAAGAAGTTATCATTATAAAGTTAATAATTTATTTTTTTATTAATTATTATTTTTATTTCTTACATCTTTTCCTCAAGTCATTATCAATATTTTATTTTTATATTTAAAGCAAGTGATTAAGACGGGCAAGATGCTGTCTGTCTCACTATTTCTACTTGTGTGGGCTTTAGATTTTCCACTCTTCAACGATTTAAAAAAAGAAACGCGTTTTTAACCATAAATCTTCTAATTGTTCATGTACAATAATTTATATTGTGCAATAAAATTGTTTGTACATATATATATATATTATTGCTAAATGACACAATATATGTTATAAAATGCTTTTTCGTTTATATTGTGCAAAAAGGAGAATATTTCGTTATGTTGTTCCACTTTTGCACGATTTAAAAAACAATGCGATTTGAATTATGAATCTTCTAAATTGTGCACCCATAAATTCGCAATATAATATTCTTTTGTATATTATATTATTAGGTGCCACAATATATTATATATATTGGGAATCGAACCCACGACCTCTGGACTGAGATGCTAGCTAGATTTTTTGAAAGAAAAAAATTCACATTTTCTTAGAAAAAATGTGTTTTTGGCCAACCATCTCCAATAACTTCAAAACTATAAGGCTTGCCAAAGATAATACGAAGAAATTATAGTGTTTTGTTTAATGCAATCGAACATCTATTTCTCCAGTCATAGAAAATTATGTTGTGTAGCCTCCCTAATTTTCCATATAAAGCTAAATCTCGAGAACTACAGTCAGGCCACAAAAAAACAATATATTTGTATTTAATTAACAAAAACAGACAGTCAATAGTCAATTATTAGAAATTGCGTGCTTTCACTATTTTATCTATTCAAATGTACATAGCTTAGTTGTTATTCCACATACATACATATTAAAATTGATCTTCACTCATTTTCTGCGTGACGTGCTTTCAGACAAACAGACAGATAAAAATTAAATTTTTTTGTTATTGTATTTTAAATTTATAATTATCTAAGTTCAACAAAATTGATAAACTTGTGTATGGTTTAATGAATGAAATAAGAAACTCAATATCGATACAAATCGATTTTGATTCCACAAAAAAAAAAACTGAGATGCTCGATTATGCTATGTTTCCACTACGAGTTGAATCATATAATTCGCTTTCTCAATCATGTTACGAATTTACACTGTTTACACTGCGCATTCGTGCTTCGTTTTGGCATTTTACTATGTATATTCAAACATGCATACGTGTGTTTGGTTGTTTTTATTAGCTCACACACACACACATACACAAATATCTATTGTGTTTTGATAGATAGTTCAGATAAACTGGCGATAAACTGCGAAAAAAGTTAGAGAAGATACCAATTTTACGTGCTTCGTAAGTAGATTCATACTGAATCTACTTGATTCGCTCTCATAATTTTGTAAGGCGAAGCAAATTGCTTCTCTCATGATTGGGGTGTGAAGCATGAGATCGAAGCACGTATAGTGGATCTTACTATGTTGCCGATAATATGTGCTCAATATTTCTTACAACAGTGTGTAATGACAACAGCAAAAATTATTATCAGTGGATTGCAAGACTTTCAGCTGACAACAAATTGTCAGACATCTGTCAATCGTGTGAACATATTTCAGACATTTTAGTATTGTCAAATATGCGAAGCTTATGCATCTGACAATGACATCATGGTCAGAGAATTCTTTCTATGGGCAGCACTGCACACACTAGATTTTAAAGATAAAGTAAAATGCAAAATATTTAATAAAATATATGAAGCAAAAATCATTGCAATTGCTTCTTTATGGTCCATAATAGTTTATATTTTCAATTTATTTATTAACACAAACACAAACGATCGCTAATTGACAATTGAGTCTGGCAACGCATACCCACTGCTCTAAACATTTTTGCATATGACAACCGTGAGAACTGACAATTTTTTGACTGACGATATTGTCCGATATATTTAATTGTCCTACCATCCGCTGGCAATAAGTTTTCAGACTCTGACAAATTTGATGCAACCGTGTGACAACTGACAATCTTTAAAATTTTCCTTAAACTTTCTTTCACTTCTTTACACGCAAGACTTACTTTCACAAATTTTCACTATACCGCGAAGTAATTATACGTGAAGAAAAAAAAACGAAAGTAACGAACGCAGAAAAATTAAATTTTGGAAGTACAAAAAATACTGTTTTCTTCTCTCTCTCCAACTTAGTCAAGACTTTGCAAAGTAAACTTTGCATGTGCCTCCAAGGTTAATTATTTTTTTTTTGAAGTGGCCACAAATTCTTATGAAATTTGATTTGAGATTTGATCCCAAGTTTACATGAACCGTTTGTTATTGTGAAGACTGTATAACGCAAATGTACATAAAAATTAAAAATTTCGTAGATGATATCTAGAAAATAAAAACGCAGCAGAAATATTAATTATATGTAGATCCAGTATTTGGTTTAAAATGTTATGAAAATATTTTTTTTTCAGTTCTTAAACTTGAACAACAACTAACATTCTGCGAGATATTTTTATTTAACTTATTACGACAAAGTAAGAAACTAGAAATCATGCCATTAATCTTTAAAAACTAATTTATTGTGTAAATCCGCATCGGATGAAGTGGGATTTACTGGCTCTAAAGGTCGAACTACAATACGGAAGTTGACTTCATTGAAATTCTGGGTACCGGCAGCAAGTTTCTGAGAATAAATACAAAGTTTATTAGCCATTTAAAGTGGGTTAACAAATGAATTTAAAAATACCTGAAATCTATTTGAGATCATCCATAACTCTTCATTGCCCAGATGATTCCTGACCACTTTCATGCCACTGACGAATTGCAATTCTGCCGAACTTATGGGTAACTTTTTAATATTCCTTTTGTCGTAGGGCGTATTGACATTCCACATTATCAATTCGATGGGATTAAGGGTGACACAATAGAGATTGTTATTGCTATCCATAGCCTCGGCTCCACATTCACTACTACGTTTACCCAATGATCTAAATGTTTCGTACATATTCTCGGCATTACTTTCAAACAGGGTGCTATTATCGAGCACCCTTAAAGGAACTGCATACTCCGTTGCACTGGCCAATGGATGGAAATACAAATTTCTTTTATCTGTTGCCATACCAAAAATGCCATCCATTAGAACAAAACTTTCACCGGCAACAGAGTGCAAGCCATAATTTGGATCCGGATGCATAAACATATTCTCAACACGCCAGCCTTTATTTTGCATAAAATCATACACTACTAAGCCATGAAAGTTGACATCAGCGACATAGATCATGGTGCGTCTGCAACTACCCCTGGGAGGCGGGTCTCTAACGTCAGCTATAGGAGTAATAAACAAGGATGCCCCAGGTGTGTACAACTGTTTCCCGAAGGGGTAACGATGTATCAGTTTATCCGTATTCAAATCGAACAACAATAACTGGGGAGGACATTTACCATCTGAGCTAAATGAACCGGAATCAATTACCCACATTTGATTGCATTCAGTGACCTTAAATAAATTATTGCGACCAGTAAGTATATTGGAAAAAAAATTTAACTGAATTTCTGATATATTTTCAAACATAAACATATCGCTCCTTTATTGCAACATTGTCATATCTCACAAAATTCAACAAAATTCATTATATCACATTTAGCCTGGTGTAAAAATTTCATAGAAAAGGCTTGTGCACGCCTTTTTATAAAGGATGTTTTTTATAGGTGCTTACAACTTTAAGTTGGCAACACTTTTTTAACTGGTGGCAATTTTGTCAGCTGTCAAGTGATTTATGTTTAGTTTGGTTTGGCAATTCAATATGAATATACTGACTCCTGAACAACGCTTCCAAATTGTGCAAATTTAAATTTATTAACTATGGAACGTTTTCACACCACGTTTACTCCGAATGATAATACGCATCCTCAGAGACGTCGTACAGTGCATGGTAAAATTATACAAGGTCCTTGCACGACTACAACAAAATTACAACACCAAAAAACACACGCATTTTGTTAGTAGAAACAAACGAATAATTGTCAGAAACAGATGTCTTTTGTTTTTAAAAGTAACAATCACAGGGTAACTAAAGTACAATTGCAGACGCTGCATTCATGCATGATTATAGGCATTCAGTGTTGCCAATATGTATGTAATACACAGTGTGTAATTTCTACTCTCATGTGTAGGCCATGTCATGAGATTCATATATAATCTGTGTGTAATTATACTTTGGGTTCTATTTTTATTTATTTTTGTTTTAATTTTAACCTACACAAAAGATGTGTATTGTAATTTTCTTCAATGTGTAATTGGAGACACAGTTATGTGCAAATTCATTGGCAACACTGTAGTCATTTTATTCACACACATACACTAACATTTTTGCAGCTTGTAAACAAAGTTTGACAACTTTCTGCATTGTATACATTAACAGGCTGGGCTTGTGCATGTACCTTGTATAATTTTACCATGCTACAGTGCGTACAGAAGAAGTCATTGCTGCTGTAGAAAAATACGTTACAGTCAGTGGTGACCGCTATAGAGTCATGATTACTGACTTCTTTGTTCATCAATTGAACAATCATGATGTGTAGAAGATGTGGTTTCAACAAGACGGCGCTACATGTCACACAGGTCGTGCTAAAATTGATTTATTGAAGGTAACCGCAGCTCCACATTTGGCCTCCAAAATCGTGCGATTTAACGCTGCTAGACTATTTGCTGTAGGAATATGTGAAGTCGCTAGTCTACGGTGATAAGCTAAAAACGATTGACCACTTGGAGGACAACAATCGCCGCGTTATTGCCAATATGCGGCCACAAATGTTGAAAAAATTAATCGAAAATTGGACCTACAGATTAGACTACGTCCAAGACAGCTGTGGCGGTCATATGCCAGAAGTCACATTTAAATTATAATTCCAGAAGATTATCTTTCGAATAAAATAAATTTTATGTCAATTTAAAAGATTCATCTTTGTTATATTCCATTTCAAAGTTCTAACTTCTATAAAAAACACCCTTTTTCTTCATTGAGTTGTATGTAAATTGAAAATTTTAAACTTATTTTCTGCAAAACTTACGTTTTTGAGTTATGTCTATTTTGCAATAAAGCAGCCAATATGTACATATCGCACCTTTCGGTCATCTCGTATATTTGTTTGTGTAAAAATTTCATGCAAATGGGTCGTACATTCACATCTTAAGAGATGTAAAATTTTCAATATCTCTATGGATGTTGTATGCAAATTTAAAACTTTAAACTTATTTTCTGTTAAACAAGTCGTTTTGAATTATGACTATGTGGCAATGTGTGTATTTACATACATATGTTTATTTTATAAGACAGCGATTTAATAAAATTAACATACCGCTACGCGAAATGCTGAGCTTATAGCATCGCAATTGTTTCCATCGTTGCTGTTGTGTGATTTATAATTAGGATAAGGCGCCAATAGAGGACCATTAGCTCCATTTACATCTGAGACTGTGGCCAAGGTATAAGGTATGCCATCTCCAAATCGTGGTATAGTCACAAATGTTCGAAAGTGATTTTTATCTGGCAAAGAAAGATGGAAGGGACGCCTTAGAAGGAGATATAAACTTCAAAATCAAATCTTAAGTAATTTACTGTAATAATGGGGTTGAACGTCAATAGGTATGGCATTCTCCGGTTTAAAATTTCCTCTCGCTTCAGCCTGCTGTCTGTCCTGATCGTTGGGAAAGCTAAATTCCAATTGATTCCATTGATAAGGTATTTTTAGGTCGTTTGGCTTCTGACTCCTTATGCCATGGGCTATTAGTATCAAAGTGAAATATATAAGATTCATGATCTATAAAAGGAAGGAAAAAATGTTTAAAATTGTTGTAATTATAAATATAAAATTCCTCACTAATATTTTAAATGTGAAAGTGGGGTTGTTTGTTTGTTTGCTACGCTTTCACGGCCCAACCGCTAAACCGATTTTAAAAATTATTTCACTAATGGAAAGCTACATTATTTACCAGCATCTAATATATGATATTTTTTATCAGAACCGGGTTCTTAATATTGGGTCGATTTTTTTTTTCCGAAAAACACATTTTTAACAAATCAAATAAAATAAATAAATCAGCGACGTGGCTAAAACAAGCTTATAAATAAGTTATAAATATAATAAAAGTTATAATTCTCTTTGAAGTTTTGACAAAAATACTTACGCAATAAATAAGTAGGTTTCTTTAGCTAGTAAATTTATCCGTTTAATCGTAATGGGGCCCATTGCTGTACTCGTATGTACCACTAAAATAATTTTACGTATCTTCTAAAGGTACCCATAGACTATGCAATATTTTTTATTTCGTTTTACTCGAAACTATTCAATAAATTATACAATATAAAAAAAATATATATGGCGCAATTTTTCTTATATTATAACAAGCAGGCTAAAGCTACACAGACATGGGCGTTTAAGAAATTTTAAAATTGATTTTTTGTGATACATACTAGAGATATATAAAATCCTAAGCAAATTAAATAATTTTTAATTGAGTAATTTATAAATAAAAAAATAAAAAATAATGTGTAGTGTTGTACCTGGAATTGTACAATGTTGTCAACACATTACAAAATATTTCTTTTTTTGATACTATGCACACATGCAATTTTATTGTACAATATCAATTATTGCACAATAATATTGCACATTACTGGGTGCGATTGAAAAATAATGTGCATAAATAAAATGGATGCTTGTTATGACGACGAAGATTTTAGTGATTATGAAACCATAATAACTTGTATAGGACAATTGTGAGAAAAATAAGGGAGATAAAAACACTTCCAAATCATTTTTATGTGCATAGGGAATTGGAGTTCTTGCAAAGATTTCCTGCCTGGTTCACGATGTCGACAAGAAATTTTCTTTCGCTTATTTATATTGAAAACAAAAACAAAATAAGAAAATTTGTTTTTGTTTTCAATATAAATAAGCGAAAGAAAATTTCTTGCCAACATCGTGAGCCGCCAGGCAGTTCATTTAACAAAGAGGTCTGTGTATGATGTTTTTTGAATTAATTGCAAAGAAACTCTATTTCATTGAATTTAAAATTTGATTATCTTTTTTGTTTTACTTTTGGAGCGTCGCTATTTTTTTTGTTCATATTATTTATTTTTAAATTTTCCAAAAATTCAAAATTCATTATTGAAGTTTTTTTTTTAAATAAATTTAAAGAATTGTCTCTTTGCTTTTTAAGTGTTGCCCTATTTAGGTAAAATATTTTCAATAACTTGACAACTGTTAATCCATCACTGAAACACGGCATGGGCGGTTAAATCCTGTTTAAATTTGTTTCTTGGTTCTCTCAAACGTATGTTAAACTAAGTTTAACTAATTAGTAAAAAACCAGCCCTAAGTCGAAAAACCACTCTTAAAACAAGATTTTTTTTCCAGAAAATGGGCTTTGGAAAATAATTTTTTCGTAAATCAAAACAAAATTTAAATCTCACTAGATCTTGTCAAAATCTACTTTAAATCTAATATTACTTAGAAAGGTATTCAAATAATATTTTAAGTGGTTAATTGCTCGATTATTTAATCGGGGTTTTGGTTTCATCCGTTAGTAATCAGTTAATTTTGGATTAATCGGGTAACAAACTCAAAACAATTTTCATGAATTTATTAATTCCAATAAAAAAAATATATAAATTATTAATTGTTTTAAAATTTTATTGATAAAAAAACGATAACACAACAAAAATAAAAATTTTCGAACTAAATCCGAATCGAACGGAAATGTGTTCGAATTGTAATGTTAATAACATACAAATTCGAACAGTTTTCTTTTCGAATCTAATTTCATAATAACCCCCCAGACGAGGAAATATTTTATATGTACATACAGTGCACTCCCGAAGACGTGAACACCGCATTACGTGAACACGGCCTAATGTGACCAAGTTTTTTTAATTGACTAATCTAAGAGATGAACAACGTTTGAAAGCTCTATAACTTGAACAACATAAATCTAACCCCATTGAAAGTTAAAATATTAATACGAGTATTCTGTTAGTTCGGGGAATCACCTTTTTACATAAATTTCACTTAGTATTTTAATATCGCGAGGAAAGCTTGTGTTCTAATATAGTAAAATTAATAAATTTCTTGTACTGCGCAAATGCTTCAGGTACACATAGGCTTAAAGTTTTAGTGATTGGAAAGGCAGAAAATTCAAGACAACTTAGATTGCCCTATTGAATACAAAAGTTACAAATCATCATAAGTTTAGCATTTATGTGAATAATTCACAAACGTAAACACCGCTGGTTTTAATTAGTTCACATTATCACTGCATATGCATTGATAATTGAGATAATTTTTTTTAGATTGTGTAATAGATTAAAGAGAAATAGTATTTGGTTCAAATGTTTGGGTTTTAAAATTTTTTTCTTTAGTCCTCTTTCACACACGTCATGTTTGACTCGTCAAGTCTTGAGTTTTTAGGAGAGAGAGGAAAAGAGAATGGATGGGGAGTACAGACTTGACCGTACCAGTAAAGTTTGTTTTTTCGTTTTGTTTTGTCATTCGTAATACTCTACGACAATGCAAATTGATGAAACAAACTTGACGGTGTGTATGAACACGAATGCAGGTTTAAAAGAAAATTGATCAAAAACTTATCAGGTAAACCTGACGTGTGTGAAAGAGGACATAGTTTTAATAAAACTTGATTTTTTTTTTTTGTATGAAACCCAATCTCACAACACACACCTTTTGTATATGTTTCATAAAAAATATATTGAATTATAACAAAATACATTAACTTTAGTAAGTGAAATTTATTTGCTGGTGGTTAGTCTTAAAGGTTAATCGGTTAATGGACCGATTAATTGTTAATCGAAAATTGCAAATTTTTAATTAATTCAACAGTTACTCGGGTAGCAATTAATCGGTTAACCGATTAAAGTTTTATTCATAATTGTATTAAAAAATAAACTCCTGTTCTTAAAAGGGTGTAAGAACTTGCTATATTGACAGTTACTTGGTTGTACTTTAGGGTAAATTTCAGTTGGTTGATATATTTTCAAAAAAAGTTGGTGTAGCGACATAGATTTTAATAAAAATTTCAATTGAAATTGTAAAATAAAAATAATTTCTTACAAGGATGCTGTATTCAGCTGTTCCGAATTTTATATGCCCTTCAAAAGCATACGTATGGAGTAAATAAATACATTTGTACATATATAAGAACCTAAATATGTATTTGTTTTGTGAAAAAATTTTTTATTGAAATTTACAATGTCCCATATTATTATTTTCTGATTTAAAGAAGAGAAATCAATTAAAGAGCACTTTCACAGAAATCGACCATTTCCGGTGGCCATTTAAGCAGCCAAATCCAAAGCAACTTGAAAACGCATATGTGACCTGCTCCACGAAAAGGGACCTCTGCGCCGAAAAAATTTTTTTTACTTTTTGAGTGATTCTTATAGGAAAAAAAAACGATTTTTCAAATAACTCAATAACTTCTTTTCGGCGCAGAGGTCCCTTTTCGTGGAGCAGGTCACATATGTGTTAACACGAGAGAATAAATCAAAGACTAAAACGTTTTACTTCGTCACAAACATTTATTGAGATATGTATTGTTCAAGGGTTGAACTAATACTGATCTATATTAAAGCAAATAAAAATGAACAGAGGCTAAATAACAAGAATTCATGAAAAGAACTAAAGTAAAATAAATATAAACGCATAGACTTTACAGTTAGGCTTAAATATGTATATATATGTAAATCAGTTAAACATTTTGCCTTCCCGTATCATATTAATACCGACATCGAAAAAGGAATGAAAAGTAAAGCTTCCATAATGACACTAAAACAATTTTCCGTTTTGAAACATCTGCCAGCAACGATCTATTATTATACTTATTACATGTCAGATATTCAAAAGATTGCTCTTCATGTTTACGAAAACGGCTTATAGTGCGCCGTTTTACCTGCATCTCTTTTCGATGCTCCAGTTTTGATTTTATTTAAGGAAAGAAAGTAATATATACTTTTTTTTATATCTGTATTTTTCTTTCTAAATTTAAAAATTAAAATTTAAGCAACAAAAAGTAGCTTGTACATGTAAAATTTTGCTAAATTTAACTGTGTTCTTTAGAAAAAGTAAGCCAAACTATGGCAGGGTTGGAAAAGTTGGTACAATACTAATTTTGTTGATAACTAAAAATGGCGACACAGTGAACAAAATACTAAAAAGGCGGTATATGTAGGCATGGCAAAAAATAAAAAAATATATTTTAATTATAGTTCGAACTTCATTTGTTTCTATATTTATGATTTGATCGGGCTAAAGTTCGTATCGCTTTGTAAGCCAAATTGCATGTGATAATTATTAATGAGCAAATAACACCAAAGTTAATGGTAAATATTCTGACAACCGGCTGTTTTCAAGCCGGTTTGTAAGCAAATTAACTAACATGTGCATAATTAGTAAAGAACAAACGACAATAGCAGGACTGTTGTAAATTCAGAGATGGTAAAAATGAGCTTTTATTACAAAAAAAAAGCTTTCAGCAAATTGTAGTACGATGAATCAAAACAATTCACATATACCATTTGCAATAAAACTTGAGTATATAAAGCAGAAATGTACATCAACTGACACCACACACAGTGGACCAAACACAAAGAATGCTGATGAGGAAGGTATAGTGGCCTTCGAAAACAGCCGGTTGTTCCGTTCTACTACGTGTTTGTCAGAATATTTACAACTAACTTTGGTGTTACTTCTTCATTAATAATTATCACATGTAATTTGGCTTACAAAGCGATACGATCGTTTAGCCCGATCAAATCATAAATATAAAAAATATATTTTTGGAGTAGTTTTTACATTATCTTTAATCCTAATCCACTCTATTGTACATACTCTTATTTCATATTTTCTGGTATTTAATAAAATTTATTTATATTTATTTTAAGCACAAGGTAAGTTTTTTTATTTAAATGAAAGTTTTTATTTAACAATAAAAAATTAAATAATCTTTTATTTATTATCGAATATTTTGTTAAACTTTGTTTAACTTTTTCAGGGTTTTTTATATATATAAACGAATATTGTTATTGTTAAATAAAAAAAATTATTGAAATAACAAAAAATGAGAAAATAGTTAATCATATAAAATTTAATATTTGAAATGTGTTTAATGTCTTAATTCAAACATCCCATTGTCAATTTTTCAACGTTCAGTTATATCGCGGTACTAACCAAAGAGATTATTTCCACAGAATTCGATTCGATTTTGTTCAGCAGAAAGTAAACATTTCAGAGAAATAAAATGGAACATATGCTTTAATTTATTTTGTGGTTTTGAAATGTTCTTTAGCGACTTGAAATATATGAGTGTCCATTGTTTATGTATCAGCAACGAAATCTTATGATGGTATGGTTAAACTATATTTTTAAATAAAAATTTAACGAATATATAATATCTCTTTCTAAAACATAAAATATGTTTAATTAATAGAGAAAAAAATTAGTTTTACATATACCAAAACTTTCCAGCTGCGGAATCGTCTTTTTGATTTTCTATACCATTCTATTTAGGACAAATTGTGACACATAAATCCAAGATTCTGGGAATTTCGGAAAACCGACATCATTCACAATGACCCAGAATATATGAATGTATGCTTTATGGGGTCGCATATGAATATTACGGAAATTACTTACGGAATAACAAACCCATGTATACCCTAACCTTTTTTGGGGTGAAGGGTATAAAAATTAAATTTTTAAAAGCGTGTAAATAATTATTTTCAAATCCGGTTTACGACATGTATATATGTACATAAATATATACATACATATGTATGTGTGTATGTAGCTTCTCGACTATTTACGTAAGCGATAAATGCGAAATGCCCGCTCGTTATCACGTTTTTAATCAAATTTAATTTGATGATTTCTGTAACTTTTGAATATGGTTGTATCTTTATTTAATTTATTTCTTCATATGTTTATTTTTTTTAATACAATTTCCAATTCAATAGAAACTATTTTTTAAACGTGAAATATTTAAAAAAATTGTAGTAAAGCTTCAAAAATTTCGTTTCAATCACTTAAATTTTTTGGTTCAGATATATATTTTTTTTAAACTTCGACTCTCTTCCCGCCACTTTTTTAAACTTATCTTTATCTTTGTATTCACTTCGAATATTTAGTAAAAAAAAAGAAGAAATTTAACATACTCGTACTTGTTGTTGCCGCAAAAATCTTCACTTCAATTTTGTTTTGGGTGATTAACTGCTTTGAAAATCAATATTATTGATTTTAAAAAGAAAATATTGAAAACGCACGTCTTAACAGTTTGCAAAACTATTTAGATATGAGTGATGCGCTAAGTTTAAGAATATTTTTAAGTGGCTCTTAACACATTTATTTATTTAGTTTTCTCATGTGTGTATTTTTTTTTTTTATTATTTAATATTGGTTTTACTCTCTGCTGCTTAAAGTAACAGTAGGCATGTTTGGTACATTAAACTTTTTGGTGTGATGCTGGTAGTAAAGCCAAAGCAGGTTTGTTTTGATAAATAGAGATTAGAATTTGCTAATATTTTAAATTTCGGGTTATGGGAATTTTTTAAAGCTGGTTTCACACTGCACGCATTTTACATTTTTTAGTTAAAATTTCTCTTTATATAATATATATGTACGAGGTTTGTTCAAAACGTATCGCGAACTTTTCATTTTCGCGGGTTACGTAAACTCGTACTCGAATTTTGATTTTTTTTTTAAGGCGTTATGTTAATACTCATGTCTCTCACTTATGCCGACAATTTCGGCCATTTGTTAATTGTTGACAGCTGCTTTTCTTGCACGTGTTTTGGCTCGTCTTCGATTTTTTACCTATTAAAAAAAATGGAACAAAGAACCTATATCAAATTTTGAGTGAAAAACGAAATTAAGTGCGCTTATGCATTCCGAATGTTGGCTGTGGCATACGGAGAAGCTACCTTGGACCGAAGCAACGTTCACCGACAAAAAAATTTAAATTTTGTCATATGACATTGCTGCCTGAATTTTAAAGTATTAAAGTTTTGAAGGCCGGGGCAAAATATATCCGTCATACGTTAAACTTTGCCTTTTGTTGTTGTTGATTAAGCACGTCTAGTATTATATTTTATTTATTTATTTATACATATTATACAAAGTAAATTTGCATAATATGGTTGCACAAATATGGGCGGAGTAACTAGACCATATGCCCAAGATGTTATTAACAGTGTTTTAAAAAGGTTTTTGTGACTGACTGTACACGACCTATGCCTTCACATAGGAAGTAGCAACGTGGTTGTTAAAGAAATTCCACAGAAGAACCGCAAGAATATACGGTTATCCGTGGCAGATCAGTCAACCAGTGCGAGTGAGACGCAAAACTCTCGAAGGCCAATAAACAACAGTGGCCTGGTTGCACTTAAGATATAATTGCCAACGACGCTTGATGTTGACTTGCCCAGAGCTGCTTTACGACTGTCTAGTATTATATATTGACAGCACTGCTTAAAGCATTAAACATATTGACCACAGCAGGCTACCGAATTCAATATGTCAAAAATAAATGACACATGTTTATATGAGACCGATTGTTTTGGCGACTTTATGCCAACCACGGTGGCAACGACAAGATCAGCATGGACGATTTTGTCGTTGTAGTCACATTACACTAATTTGTATGGGCCAATCCCACGATGTCGACAACGTCGCACACTTACATTCAAAACAAAAACAAATTTTAATATTTTGTTGTTGTTTTAAACGTAAGTGTGCGACAAGTCGAACGTTGTCAGCATCGTGGGATTGGGTCCTATTTTTGTTGGCGGTAATGAGCAAATATCGTGCTGACAATATAATACAAAATGTGGAATGAATGATAGCTTACAATTATATCATATTATTTCACAGAAAGAACATTCCGAAATTCATGTAAAGAAATAAATTGATTTTTTATATACTTCTACGTAATATGTGTAAGTGCCCTGCAAAAATTTAGACGTTACCATCAGAACTACTTGTCATATAATCACTTACTTTCTGGATTGCCAAATTTCATTACTCGCTTGCAAAACACATGATGTAAATAACATTTTCAAAAATTATGTAGAAATTAATTGATGAGAAGAATGATTCTTTTAGTTTCGATAGATTAGGTGAACATGTCGCCAAATAAACAAAGTAAGTAGTTGTCAAGAATGGATTATTGTAGTCTCACGCCTTTTTAAAGTCATTAAGTTGGTAATCCAATAGGGAAAAGCTTCCAAACTCTATTACATTTTTTGCAATTTTTCGCTGGGTTCATTTTAGAGTGATTAGAGTAATTTTATTTTTATAAATGTGAAACGTTTCAAGTTGGCACCACTGAAATATGTATTTATAATTGAATATCAGGTGCTTATGATGCTGCTGCCATCTCCAAAATATACAGCTGGGTCTAATGGCTTCGTTTGTCAAATCGTATCGTCTTACTTTTGAAGTTGACGTATCGTTTAAGTCTGGATAATAATTAGTAAAACCGTGAGTATGCTAGCAAAAGTGACAGCTGTTACTGTGTTTCTCTTTGCTTTATACGTGTGTGTGTATGTATGTAAGCCAGAAGTTGACGTTTGCTACGTAAAAATCTATTTTCTGTAGATTTTTACGTATCAAACGTTGCCAACATATTTTCAATAACCATCAACATGCTTATTAAAGGCCGTGATACACTATCATACAAAGTCGTGCGATCTACGAAAAAATACAACCCTGGTATGATGGAGTTTATGAAAATTTTCAAAAGACAATAACAATTCATCACACCAGGGTTGTACTTTTTCGTAGATCGCATGACTTTGTATGATAGTGTATCACGGCCTTAAGTGTTACGGATTTTGTCAGCTGACACGCAACAGCACGACACGATTTCAGTAATTCTACCATAACTCTTTCAGTCGTTCATATTAGATACATTTAAATTACATGGGTTTGATCACAGGTTTGAGTCTAAAAGGAACGACTGAACGAGTTGGACCTACATAGCTGTACCAAAAGAGTTAAGAAGCTGCTTGCAAGGCGACAAATGCAGATAGCGGAATTTTAAGTCAAGTGTTCTTGTAGCCTGCTGTGCTGCTTGTGCTTAATGCATTATGCTAAGTACTAAGTACTAAGATTATTTTAAATAGCACTTGAATAAGTTGTATTAAATTCGCTTATGCTTGTAAAGGTATGAGAAGAAGAGAATCCGTACATGTTTTTTAACACGCCCCCTATCAGTTATTATATTATTATTAAAAAAAACTTTAGCTAATTCATTAAAAAAAAATTTATTTATAATTTATTATCAAATGCATAATTTTTATTCACAAAAAAAAGTATTTATGTAAAAGCACGGTCAGATAGAGCAAAATTTTTTGAATAATCACGTAAACAATTAAAGAAAAACTAATGTAAAACAGTTGGTAATAAACAGCAACTGTAACAACTGAATAATTCAAGTTAAATAATAAAGTAATTTGTAACAAGCATCAGGAATTTTTAATTCAAGGAATATTTTTTTTTATTCAAGTTTCTAGTTCATTATTTTCAATTCTTTTTCTATTGTAAATGAAACTTCTTTTATTGATTAATGTGATTTTCTTTAAGAAGACAAGTAATTATTTTCTGTGCGACAAAACACTTCACCAACACTCATGTCTATCTATTTACGTATAGATCAGTTATTAGCATTATCTATTTAACATCAAGTATTCGTGTAATGGAATACGAGAATTATTGATTTACCGTCTGTATATGAATTATTCAAGTAAAATTATTAAGTTCTGCTTCCATCTTCATTTGTTGTTCAGGTTAGCACGAAGTTGTATCACTCTATCTCAGTATACGAATATGAAACTATTCTTGTTTTCCTCTTTTTTTAGTTACCAATTAAAATGTTGAATAATATATCATTTAAAATTAACGGCCTGGCCCACGATGTCGACAAGAAAGTTTCTTTCGCTTACTTATATTGAAAACAAAAACAAATTCTCTTATTTTGTTTTTGTTTTCAATATAAGTAAGCGAAAGAAACTTTCTTGTCGACATCGTGGGCCAGGCCGTAATTGTTGCAGAATAAAATAACATATAAGATTTTTTTATTATATTTTTACTATATTATTTACAAAAATAGAAACTTGTTTTACACATTAAAAAGTTGCGGTTTGGTTTTTATTTTTTTATACTCAGCGATTTTATTTATATTTTAAATAAATATATACAAAATTTTTTACTGTATAAGTTTTAGTTTTACCGATTTTTTTTTCTAGTTTTAGCGTTCATTTTCGTATTGACGATATTTTTTTGTTTTTGGCGATTTTTGTTTGTTTGTATTTTTGCGATTTTTTAATTTTTTTTTCCGAAAAAATTATTTGGTGATTGTATTATAGCGATTTATTTTACTTTTGGTGTTTTTGAAAATTTCAAGAGTTTGCCTCTTACAGTTTCCAAGATACAGAAAGTTGTCAAAATTACATTAACTGATAAAATACCTTTTGATATTTTGATTTTTTTAAATTTAAGTGTTAATTGGTGTAGGCTGCTTCAAAATACACTAACTTTGAAAATTTCAAATGTCTAGCAGCCCATTTCTAAATAATCCCCTGGAAATAATACCCTCGGAATTCAGTTTTTTCTAACAAAAAAGTCCACCTATCCTAAACAGATTGAGCTCAAAATTTAAATTTGAGGGAGAACTTCGAATATTCGAAGTCAGTTTTATTTTCCAGTTGTTTTATTTTAACTGAAAGCTAGGAAGTTACTTTTTGAAATTGAAGAACAAGCAATAGGGAATAAGCTCCCGGGGAGATGTTATTCAGAATATATATATATAATTTATATAATTGTCTGTATATAACATTAGGATTTCAACATTGTACGTTACTCGCTTTAGGACACCCTTTAATTTTTAACTGGCATATATTTGCTGCTGTAGTTTTACATATTATGTGAAAATTTCAGGCCCGCAGCTCTAACGGTTCTCGAGAAAACAGAGAGATAGATAGACAGACAGACAGACGGACATCGCACAGTAGTCCCAATGACAAATTTAGCGCGAAAAAACTTGTAATTCACTTTTAGAAGTACCAATAAGCATAAAATATTTTATAAACAAATGAATTAGCTTGGCACGATCTCACACCAAAAATTGATGACTTCTATTGAGTGGGTGTGGCAGTTTTTATTTAAAAATTAACTGACATTAGACCTGCAAAATCATTTCATAATTGATTTCTGTGTTTTGTGTATTCAAAATATTCACAGCAAACATAAAAAATAAAAAATAATCAAAAAATACATAAAAATATAAATTTATTGTGATTTCAGACGTTTCGTATTTTCTAAATAATTAATCTATGGCATTTCTAATCTATGTTTCTAACAACGTGTGCAGTAACTCACTTACCTGCCTTATAAAGACTACTAGACTCGAAAACGTTCTTTGTTCGATGTGCTTGCATCCACTTCGTCAATAGTTTGCTAAAGAAATTTCCATCTGCTTGCTTTAGTTTATTTGTATACGGGTCACAACAATACTGCTGTGATAATATTGCAAATATACCAAAAAATTTATACCGTGGCGCCTTGTCATTAAAAAAACCAAAAAACCAAACATTAAATTTTTTACCATCCAAAAAAAATACTTTTTTCGCGCTAAATTTGGTATTGGGACCATAGTGCATCGCAGCGAAAACAATAGGGCGTACGGAACTCTTGAAAGCATTCTTTTGTAGGACTTCATTATATGAAAACACATACTCGTAACTTGGTTTACTGTAAGTATGTAAATGCTACAATAAATTCATTTGCTCAAAATACACATTTTCGGCTTTAATTTTTTTTTTTTTTTTTGATTTAGAAAAGGTTTATAGAACAAGAAATATTTTACAAGAAGAGAAGAAAAAAACTATAAATTTTTTTCAGTTGTTTAAAAGTTGGTTGTTTTGCTTTTTATTCGTAGTGTCGCCGTATTCTTAGATTTTTTAAATTTAATTTTGATTTAATTGAAATAATCTTTTCGATTTTTTTTTTATAAAATTACAACATAAAAATAATCACGTTTAAGATCTTTGCTTTTTGTAATTAATTAGTTCCGTTACTTCTTTGTGTAACAGTTTTCAACTATTTTAAAAAATTTTCAAAAGTATAAAAAGGTATAATTGCATATAATTTAATTTCCGTTTCCGTTCTTATGTAATAAACATCTATAGGAATCAGCATGACTCGCTGTATCTGCTTGTTTACTTGTTGAAACATTTATAGTTTGCAACATATATTATAATTTTCTGTATTTAACATTTTTACATTATCTAAATACGTTCACGTATGTCATGAACCGAAAAATTTATGTAACGCATTGTGTCCTTTGTGATAGAAAATTTGCTGGTGCAAACTCATAAGAGAATTTGTTTTATTAATTAGATCTTTAAAAATGTATGTTATGTAATTGATTGATTGATTTCATCAGGCAATCATCATTCAAAATCAATAATTTTTAAAAATTTCTGCTTCTATAATTGGATATGCATTTTTTCTAATTTAAAAAATTTGTTTTTTTTGTGTAATGAAAGAACTATATTTTTATTAATTATATAAATGCAAATAGAGTTGTTTTATATTGAAAGAAAATTAAAACTAGTCACGAAATCATTAAAACTTAAAAAAATGTTTTCTTCTTAAACAAATTTCAGAATGAACAATATTTAACATTTCTATTTCATTATAATTACAATTTTTTTAAAATCAATTTTAGATTTCGTGTCAGAAATTAAATTTGTTTTCAATGTACATACATACAAACGTAGCATGTCCATGCATATATCAATTACAATTTAAATCTACATATTATTCCTGTCATTCCTATGTCGGAACCAGTGATGGGAAAGTTGCTACGATCGTACTTTTTTTTTGATACTATTTGACTTGAAAAAGTAACGTAGTACATTTTTGCCAAGATTTAAATTTCTTTTTCGACAAATGGCACGACACTTTATTAGTAAAGATATTTTAGAAAAGTGTATTCTTTCACAATTAAATATAAACGAAAGCCATGATATATTCTGCGGCACAGAAGTTGATCTATATACTCGTACACATAAACGTAAGACATGATGAAACAACTGTTCATTTTGTAAAAAGCTTTAATTTAAATTCTGTCAAGTTCTAAGGGCAAAAGTGTACTTTGACAATGAAATGTTATAGTGGGTACACACTTTGCAACGTGTTTACGCAACACGCTTATATTACATGTTGTATATTTTGACACAGACACTGCAACTCACAATGCAACATATAAACATCAAAACAACTTCGAAGGCATCCATAAACAAGACTACAAACTTTGCGACCGACAATGCAACCTGCCTGGTTGCATAAACACGTTGCTAAGTCTATACCACCTACCATTAGTTCGATTTAGGAAGTTTTCCCCTGAAAATATTTTATCTGCTAAAAGCAACAGCATTATAAGACTTTTAATTTTTGAAAATATCAACAAACAATATAGAGCATTGGCTGATATAGATGAACTCAAACCATTAAGAACAGAAAATATATGCAGTTTCTGGCCTTCAGTGCACATTGGGGGCTTTTGCAAAATAAATGGTAATAAATCTAGAACTTCTTTTTATATTTCATATTTTTTTAAAATTTTACAAGCGAAATTTATTTGCTGGTGGTTAAGCAATGTCTATATGCATTTCAATGTTGCTTTAACAAATCGCCAGTAGACTTCAACCACACATTTTGAACAGTCACAAACCTCTTATCTTATGCACAAACTTCCAAAAACTATTTGCGAATTCACAAATAATAATATTTTTGAAAATCACAAAAGCAAAATAAGCGTAGTAGACTTAGAAACTCATACAAATGAATGTTACAAGCCTCAGAACTTTTTTTGAGTCCCAGGTGGTAAATTTTGGCCCACGGTAACTCCTCTCCAGCTTAAGCCAGAAGGCATGTGTTATAAAACCTAAGTCCTCTTCTAAAGATGTTCGAAGTTTCAGGTAAATCCAATCAGTAGTTTAGAATTTCCAGATTTATTACCTTAAACTAAAAACGCATTAGATGAATTACATGTCTCCTGATATAGCGGGAGTAGCTTACGGAATTTTGTCCATAACTCACTCCTCTGCAAATGTCGAAAGGATTTTCTCTTACCAAAATCTCATGAAAACAAAACAAAGGAACAGCTTTATGTTCCAACAATATCAAGTTTTATCCAGGTCAAAGATTCATTAAATTCTAATTCATAAAATTTAAAATGAGTTTGAAATGTATTTTATTTAAAATTTTTCATACAAAATTTTCTTGAAATGTTGAAATCCATTTTATTTTTTTTATAAATATGGGGGTAAAACTCTTCTTGTTTGTATATATACATACACCTGAAAAAAAATGCAGTTGCTTGCATGATTTTTTTAAAGCTAACGATATACATATGTATGTATGTATGTATGTACATAATATATTGCATCACATGGTGCTCTATTGTTCCACATTCATATTAAAAACAAAATATTTACGAGTACTTAAGTTGTGCAAACATCGCAAGTTATTGCGGCAAAGATAATTTTTTAAAACATCTGCTGTCAACATTTCTGGTGGTTTTTAATTGACTTTTGTTTCTTTATTGGAATTTCTAGTGTTTTCACACTGACATGGTTTTAATAAAAGTTGGTTTTAACATTAAAACCAACTGTTAAAACCTGGTTTTACCATACAAATTGTTTTTGTTAAAATCAACTTAAAACCATTTTTGAATTGGTTTTAAGTTGGTTTTATGAAATGCAACCTTGTTTTCGCTGTGCTAAATTCAGTGTTGCCAAGTTAAAATGACCGGAAGCAGCTGATAATGTTTATGCCAGTGAAAAAGAATAGATACTAATTCATACATTTTCAACTTAAAAATAGATGCAGCGGCAATAATTATCAAAAAATATGTGAAGAAAAAGTATCTTTTGGACGGAAAACAACGAAAATATTTTCACTGACTTCTGGGAAATGAAAATAGACTATATGACTTACATACATACATCCATCTGCCGAAAAAGAAAATGTTAAGCTTATAATATAGGTGTGCATTATTTTATATAATAATATGATTTCGAAGCACTTCTTCACGTTGTATAAGTAGTTACATAATTCTAAAATGTTCATTTAAAAAATATAGAATAATTTCTATTTTAGGGTGTATTGCAAAATTTCTGGGTTTTTTATGCAAACAAAAACATCCGTTGTACAGGGTGTCAGATAAGTATTATAAAAAGCTGGAAAAAATACAGCAACAAATACACGCATCTCTACAGTATATTGATTTAATTTTGTACAAATTTATAAGACAGCCTGTTGTTTAAAACCTGAATTTATTAAAGTTGCGGTGGGAACGCAAAATCAGCTGTTTATGGTTTTAACGTTAAAACCAGGTTTTAACTTTTGGTGTGAAAACAGTATAAGCCTTCAGTTTTTACCAGAATATAAACAAAAGAATTTGACAGTCATGAGGACAAGAATTTTTAAGTGAATTTCGACGGTTAAACAAACAATATCGCTGAAAAAAATGGGTTTCTGGAGTTAATAAGGAAAATATATTTCTATGTACCTTCATTGAGTTCTATGTAAATTGAAAAATGAATCAGAAATAAAAAAATTGTCTCACGTAAATTGAAAACTTCCAACTTATGCCCCTATCACGGTTCTCAACTAAATTCAGTTTGGTCGTCTAACAGTATACAAAACTTACATACAACCAAACTGTGTTTTAGCATTTCATCGCGTTGCCAACTTAAAATATCAAGCTTGACAGAAAGTAATTAAATTTTGTGAAAATTTAAAAAACACACAAGTTTTAGAAAACATATTGTTTTTAGTGTTTTAGTTCAAACAAATCATACCAAATCGATACAAATATGTGTAGATATATTTTATGACACCGAAAACGTAGTCGCAAATATATGTAGATGTGCTACGTATCAACAGAAAAATGCGTGATGATTGCAACAGTCTTGAACTACAAAATGCAAGGGAACGAATTCTTTAAAAAATAATTTTGGAAAGTTTTTTAGTTATTTCCGGCAGAATAAAGAAACGTTTTGTTATTTGTTGGATCACCTAAACCCATATTTAAAGAAATGCTTGTGTGTGCCCGGTATACCGCCGATGCTGAAACTGTTAAGAGGATTTTGTTATTAAGCATAATAAATATTTTTAGTTACGATTGTTCCATTTTTTTTTTTTTGCTTTCTATAGGGTCTGCCAGATAACTTTTTTTTTTGAAAACAGGGCACAAAACATCGAGTGTAGCTTCGGCTGTGTGGCACGAAGCGCCGTCCTGTTGAAAGCAAATGTTGCCAATATCCTCCTCTTTAATTTTTGTGAACAAAAATTCGTTCAACATGGCCCGATAACGATCGCCATTGACTGTAACGGCCACTCCTTGCTCATTGGCCCAATTATGCCTCTGGACCAAAATCCGCACCAAACAGTGACTCGATTTGGATGCGTCGGCTTTTCAATGTATGCGTGCGGGTTTTCTGTGCCCCAAATGCGACAATTTTGCTTCTTTACGTACTTGCCAAGATCAAAATGAGCTTCATCTGAAAAGATGATTTTTTTTGGCAAAATCGGCATCTTCTGTAAGTCGATCGCAGGCAATATTTCCCAGCGTTGTTCAAGCGTATACACAACCATATTCGTTCAGCGGAAGGATAAAACTAATTATCTGTCAAATCAGACATGAGCTAAGTGTTACCATTCACGAAATAAGCACTAGTTGAAAAAAAAACGACAGATGGCGGAACCACAGACCCTGTATACTCAACGTTTTGCTCAACCAAACTTACGCAGAATTGTAAATGACAATACCAAAACACAACTGAAAAGTCAACTGTTAATTTAGTGGAGAATGGCAATGAAAATTTATCAATCCCAACCAAACTATTTTAAAGGTTGAAAACCGTGTTAGGTGCATTATTTCTGTGGCAATAAGGAAAAAGTGCTTAAGTCATATTGGACTGTTTTGCAGGAGAGCAGTTTTTTATGCTTTCAAGTTGATTTTCAGAAATTTACTTATTTTGCAATTAAATTTGGAAATTCGGTATTTATTTGATTCTTTTTTTTTTTTTTGAAAAACATCCTTCTACACTTTGTAACTAATAAATTCGATTCGGAATAATATCAAAGCACAAGCTAAATTAAGCTGTTATTCCTTAGAATTGAGATTATGAGTCGAAAAAAGATAAGCTCAAATTGATTGCCCTATAACTTCCTGAAAATAGCACAAAATAATAGAAAATTTTGTTAAAAGTACTTCTATAGAGATTACGGAGGTGCTTATCTCGATTTAAGCACTTTTACCTTTTTGCCACAGATTTTTGAGTTATGCCTCTGTTGCAATAAAAAGAAGCGTCATGTTTTTCGTTTTTACTTATTTTTTTAGTATTAAACTTGTAGTTTTGGGAAAACCGCAAATAATATTTTCTATTTTTTTAAAATTCAATTTACTTCAACAACGTCATAACTCAAAAAGCCAGTTTCAGTTAACATACAAGTCAACGAAGATAACAATAAAATATGCTTCTCTCAACAGGTTATTGTACAGGCCGTTTGTATGAATTTTTGTTTTTGTGCTAGAGAGAATAAAATATAGCAAATTTATTCTGCATTATTAGTTATAAAATCGAACTTTTTGAGTTATCACGTTGTTTAAGTTAATAAGCTATCAGTCAGTTAATAGAAATTGAGTTGTTATTTAATATTATTCACTAAATAGTAATTAATAAATAAATAATTATATTTGTTTGTTTTTATCAATAACGCGAGTTAACGGAAATTGATTTTTTAATTTAGAAACTTTATGCTTACAACAAAATTATAATAATTTAATTTATACTCGTGTCAGGAGTAATTTTTAATTATGTGGCTTCTATCGGGAATAAAAGGCGTGAATCCTTACATTTTTCATCTGAAATACCAAAGTCTCACCTAAAGAAACTGTCAGCCTTCCTTACCCGATAAGGGAGAGTTTTTCAAATATGTAAGGAAAATTTTTAATTGAACTTTTGTATAGAATAGAGTCCGAAAAATATTTTATTTTAAACATAGGCATGATACATAGTATACTCGTATAAACTACATTAATTTAGCTTTGAGCGTATTATTCACGTTCAAAATGCATGACCTGCATTATAATAATATTAGTGACGATTCTTGTGCACAATAAAATTTTTTGATTTTTCACACGTGCATGTACATACATATGTAACACATGCAATCAATCAATCGCAGAAGAGCATTTTTAATCGCAGGCGAGCGCGTATTTGAATCATGGAAGATGCTTCGCACGGGAGACACTGTTAAATGGCAGGAAGGCGCTTTCATTGGTCGTAGATGCAATCATTTAAGATTTATTTATCTTTTATGTTGTTTTAATTGTATAAACAAAGAAAAAGATACAGTTTTTGTATTGCAGAATGTAGCATACGAGTATATCCTAGACTTGCTTCATTTGCAATGCTTACACCTGCAATTTGCAAGGAAGAGTGGTTTCCGCTAAAGTTATTCTAATTTCAAACAAACAACGTCTATAGGTGTAATGCTTTTATCCATCTTTAAGTTGTATACGCTTATTTTTTAATAAATAATTCAAAATTGATTTATAGCAATATACATGTGAATGTATGTGGAAAAGTTTGATTTGCAATAAAAAAAAAACAAATTTATAAAAAGACAAAAATTAAAAATATCTGCCAATTCGCTGTATGCAAAATAAATTTCATACTGTGAGTTTTATTACTTTTATATTTTTTATTAAAACTATATATTAAAATATTTTATGATTAACGATTCAATTACATTGATTAAAATACAGACGTAACTACACTTTTATATTTTTTACTTGTATAGGGTGTTTTTTTAGAGGTATAGAACTTCGAATTGAAATAAAACACAAGAAAATCGTTTTAATGTCCATCAATTTGGCTTTATTGGAAGGATAATTTTATGCCATTAACGTTTAAATATGATTTCGGGCATGTGGCCGCCGCGGCTGGCTCGAATAAAGCCAATTCTACAGGTCCAATTTTCAACCACTTTTTCGAGCATATGGGGCCGTATGTTGGCAATAACGCCACGAATGTTGGCTTCCAAGTCCCCTAACGTTTCTGGTTTGCTGGCGTAGACGAGCGACTTCACATATCCCCAAAGAAAATAATCCAATGGTGTCAAATCACACGATCTTGGTGGCCAATTGACCGGTTAACCGAATTAATTGCTCTGATGGACGATTATGTCGACCATAAAATGGACGGAGCTTGCGGTAAACTTCGCGAACTGAACCATTATTTTCGAAATAAATTTGCACGATTTGCAAGCGTTGTTCTTTTGTCAACCTGTTCATGATGAAATGGCAAACCAAACTAAATATTAATCACTTGACAGCTGACAAAATGGCCGCCAGTTAAAAAAGTGATGCCAACTTAAAGTTCTATACCTCAATAAAAAACACCCTATAGTATGGATACTAGGTTGATCGATTATTCAACTTTTTCTAGAAACCGGTTTACGAATAGTACGAATATTTGAAATTATGAAAACCCCAGTTTCGGTTTTTACAAATCAGGAAAAACTGGTCAACCGGTTTTTTTGAGTAAGAAAATTATTATACAAAAGATTTGATTTTAAATTGCTTTATTAAAAAAAACTATACAAAAATTAAAGGTAAAGCATAAAAATTAATCTCATATACTTATGTACATATAGTACACGTGTATAATATATACAGTCAAATCCCGATAATTCGTAATTTCTTACGAATTATAGGGGTTTTTGATTTAGCGGGGTTTTGATTTAACGGGGTTAAAATAAAATAAATACGAATAAACGGGGGTTTTCAATTTATTTACCAAAACGATAAAAAAAATACAAAAAACAAAAATTTGTTTTTTTTTTGTAACACCGACAGAGTTTTATGCGTGCGCTTTGACATTTTTCTTTATTATTCATGTAACAAACTGATCTTAAGAAAATAAACACACACACGATTTATAAGAGGTAAAGAAGATTTTATTTGAAAAAAAAAATTACGAATTAGCGAGGGGACCAAAATGTATGGAAATTTTACGAATTAACGACATTTTTTCAAGGGACCGACAGTTTATTACGAATTATCGGGAATTACGATTTATCGGGCTATGAATTATCGGGATTTGACTGTATACATATGAATTTATGGACAAGGTGGATATCTACCTCTATATAAACTGTGCAGCAGAATGTCAACAAAAGTAAAAAGTACACACGGCATGAAAAACCTACTTAACGTCACTTAAAATCCAAAAGGCCGTAAGTAGACTTGTTACTTTTTTTACAGGAAAAGCAAAAAAACCTTATAAATTTGAGACTATCTATTTGTTAAGTGCCAAATTGAATAATGAATAAAATCGGTATTTTTGAACATATGTGAGTAAAATTTTTAGGAAAGATTTTTAATTTTTTTGGTTAATCACATCATAATCAATCAAAAAGTCTACTTCGAATTTTTTAGTTGTTAAGGCTTTTTGGATTTTAGGAGACGGTATGTACGTACGAATATAACCTTGCAATTTTCGGTGCAGGGTATGCAAATTATTGCAACTAAATGAATTAAGTGGCAGCACTATTTACGTAGCTAAACATAATAATGAATGCGCCTTAGGTTATGCTAACTTTTGTATTGTAATAAGAAGTCACAAAGTTTTACTTTATTATCAGGGAAACCAGAAATATGCTCTAAAAAAAGTGCTTTATGCGCATTTAATCGGCCTGTCCAACGATGTCACTAGAAATCGTTTGATTGAATACTTATATTGAAAACAACAACAAATTTTTTAATGTTATTGTTGTTTGCAATACAAGTTGTCGATCGAACGTTTGCTGGTGACATCGTGGGACAGGCCGATAATATGCACTTAAGAACACAGTTTTCAACTCAAAAGAAACGCTTTTAAATAAACACAAATATTTATCTATATAAATAAAACTCAAACGCATCAATTAAGACCGGCTGCAGCGATTTCTCTATTTTTGTTTTAATATGTGACAGCGCATAGAGAAAGGAACCTAAAGGTAAAAACAATAAATTTTCACTTTTTTTTTTGATGTGGACAACATCTGAGCATCGAATGAGACCGATCCCATGCCCCAAAAGTGTTCCCTCCCAGAGATATGCGCGTTTTATTCAGAGATGGTACACCAAAGATACACGTATTTAAATCCTTAAAATGGCTCTCCTGAACAAAACCGGTTTTTACCCTTAGGTCCCTTTCTATTTTGCGCGTCACATATTCGTAGTAATTTAAAGAAATAATATTAAGTAGTAGGCAATAATATTAAGTATATAGCAAATAATTATTTTGAAATATTTCGGGAACTAATTACCGTATTAGATTTTGTAAAAGTTACTCCACTGACCGTAGAGTGGCCCCCCCCCATATAAATATTTTTTGTTTTGGAATAGTTTTGCCTCTAATGAAGCAAAAAAAGTAAAATTGTGTGTAAGTAATGATTTTTATAATTTGCTTTGTCTAACTAAAAGAGTTCGAATTGGACATGTGTGTGTGGCACCTCCCATAAAGAGAAAATATTTAGTTTAGGATGTATAGAAAACTAATATAGGGAGAACTTTGAAATTTTGTAGACAAGGTTTACGAGGTGTGTTCAAAACGTATCGCGAATTTTGAATTTTCGCGGGTTGCGTATATTCTAACTTTGATTTTTTTGTATCGTTGTATTAATACTCATGTCTCTCACTTATGCCGACAATTTCGGCCATTTTGAATGTTCAGTTACTTGTTGACAGCTGCTTTGCTTGCACATGTTTTGGCTCGTCTTCGCTTTTTACCTATTAAACAAAATGGAACAAAGAACCTGTATCAAATTTTGTGTGAAAAACGAAATTAAGTGCGCTTATGCATTCTGAATGTTGACTGTGGCATACGGAGAAGCTCCCTTGGAACGTTTATTGGTGGTAAAAAATGTTCTCAGAAGATGTTATGAAGGACGAAGAGCGTGCCGGACGCCCGAGCACTTCAACAACAGACGAAAAAATTGATGAAGTAAAGAATATCTTAGAATCACCATTATCAATGATTTGGGCATGAGACGGGTCGCCACGAAATTTGTACCAAAATTGCTCAATTTCGACCAAAAAGCATCGCATGAACCAAAAAGCATCGCATGAGCTGTTGGATTCTGTCCCCGATGACCCAAATTTGCTCCAGAGGGTCATAACTGGTGACGAATCGTGGGATTTATGGTTATGACGTGGAAAACAAAGCTCAATCATCTCAATGGAAGCTGCCGCACGAACCAAGGTAAAAATCGAAGACGAGCCAAAACACGTGCATGCAAAGCAGCTGTCAACAATTAACTGAACATTGAAAATGGCCGAAATTGTTGGCATAAGTGACAGACATGAGCACCAACATAACGCCACAAAAAAAAAACAAAATTCGAATAAACGTAACCCGCGAAACTTCAAAATTCGCGATACGTTTTCAACAAACCTCCTATGTATGCACATGTGTACTAAAGGCTTGCATTTGTGTACTTAGTAGTATAGGCAAAACACATACACCATGGTTTGTACCATGTGATTGTTGGGAGAGCGTTTTTGTGTGTGTTTGCTTTTTGAAATGGCAATACAATTAAAAAACAGATAATTGCTTATTGTGTTGCTGCTTAGGAACTGTTTGTATCTGTTTTTGCTCGAAAGTACGTATATATGAAAAAAAGACTGTACAAACAAATACATAACGAGTAGATGTTCGTGCGCACGTTCGTTAGGTTTTTGCTTGGAATTATTGTGCGTATTATTTTTTTTTTGTATTTGCAGCTCGTGTGTTTCATGTATCATTTACTTAAATATGCATATATGTATGTATGTGAAATTTTACTTTTATTCATTCATTCATGCTCATTGTCCACCCGTACAATAATTGCTTTAAAAAATCAACATTTTGAACTAGTAACAGAAACGCTGAATAACATATTTATTCATACCAGAACCAATACATACTGATGCAAACAGATCTATCTGTGCAGGCCTATACAATGTGTACATTAGACTTGTTCGCCTTCCATACAAAAAAATAAAAGGTGCCAGTCACACCCTAGGATTGATGATAATGTAAAAACAATTCCAAAAATATATTTTTTATTTTTTTACGACGTCTACAAATACCGCCCTTTGATTATTTTGTCCACTGTGCCGCCATTTTTATTTAGTCTGATCATAACATTTTATATACCGGTGTTCATGGCTCCGTAAGGACTACATTTCTGTCTTTAATACATAGTTTTTTATTGTTAATTTTATTCAAAACAAAAAAGACCTCAAGATTAATAAAATAGTTACCAATTATAAAATAAAAGGTCAAATAAAATTTCAAAGATCAGAAACTGAAAGTTTTAGATCGAATTTCTGTTTCTGCATGCTTTAGACTTCTTAGTCACCAGTGGAAGTGTTAAAATACGGAAATTGGTTTCATTGAAATTTTGGGTCGCGGCAGCGCTTTTCTGAAAAAAAACGTTCATCAGCAATTTAAGCTAAGTTAGCAAACTTATTATTAAAATACCTGAAATCTGTTTGAAATCATCCATAGCTCCTCATAACCTTGACGATTCTTTACCACTTTCATGCCACTAACAAACTGTAATTCTTCTGGATTTATAGGTAACTTTTTAATATACCCATTCCTGTAGGGGGTATGCACATTCCATTTTAGCAATTCGATGGGATTTAGTGTAACACAATACAGATTGTTATTGGAATCTATAGCTGAGGCTGCACATGCACTATTACGTTCACCCAGTAATTTAACACTTGCAGCCATATAACCCATTCTGTATTGATCATCGATCTCATTTAGAGGAACTGCATACTCCTTTAAACTGGCCAACGGATGGAAATATAAGTTGTTTTTATCTGTTGCCATACCAAAAATGCCATCCATTAGATGGAAACTTTCTTCGGCGACAGTGAGATTTGCATGGTTGCTTTCAGCTGCCATAGAGGGATGCTCAATACGCCAGGCGTTATCGGTCCAATAATCATACACTACCAACCCAAAATTGCTTACATCAGCGACATATATCATAGTAGAAAGACATTGAAATCTGTGGTCTCTAACATCAGCTATAGGAGTGATAAATAATGATGTACCGTTTGTGTACAGATGCTGCTTAAAGCGATAACGATGTATCAGTTTGTCACTATTCAAATCGAACAATAATAGTTGGGGAGGACATTGACCATTTGAGGAGCCGCTGTCAATTACCCACATTTGATTGCATTCGGTGATCTTAAATATTAAACATTTAAATTGCGATACATATGTACAGGTTTATACATATATATACATATACATATATATGCACTAGTTCCTCTAAAGCGCTTCAGCTTAAACTTTACAAATTTTTACTAAAAGCAAATAAGTGTTTTTAATTTCATATTAATCTCACATTAAAAAGAAGTATAAAATTTTATCTTTTTTCGCGAAAGGGTAGAGAAAATGATGTAAGATTTGTACAGTGGGTAGACATGTAGGACCACTGTATTTCGTTTTCTTGCAAAAACTGAAAATTGCAACATTTTGAGTTGACGCTCTTTAGAGGCATACACATGTCGCTGTTACCAAGTAAAAAGACCCTAACTCAAATAACTGTAACTTTACAGGAGAAGGTAAAATCATAATAATAAACAGTACAAGTGCTTGTACAACTGCTTCGTAAAACTGCTTGTAAAAGCGTTATTTTTTAAACTATTGCAATAAATTTTTGTGACGAGGTGTATTTGTGTGAATTGTATTGGAATCACTGAAAAACTCAATTTCGTGAAAACACGAGTTAGGGCCTTTCTACTTGTTATGTATATTATTTTAACTGGTTTTTCATAAACTAATTTATTAAACATTACATACCGCCATGCGAAAAGCTGAGCTTATAGCGTCGCAATTATTTCCATCGTTACTGTTGTGTGATTCATAATTTGGATAAGGCTGCAATAGAGGACCATTAGCTCCAGTTACATCTGAGACTGTGGCCAAGGTATAAGGTATACCATCTCCAAATCGTGGTATAGTCACAAATGTTCGAAGTCCCTTTTTACCTGGTAAAAAAAGAGAGAAAACATTTTTAGAAGAAGACAAAATCTTTTAAAACACGATGTTAAGCAAATTACCGTAATAAGGTTGAACGTCAATAGGCATGGCATTCTCCGGCTTAAGATTTCCACTTTTGTTGGCTTGCTCTTCGGCCTCAATGTAGGGAAAATTAAATTCCAATTTCTTCCATTTATATTGTGTTTTAATAGCGTGTGAGTGTAGTTGAATTGCAGAGATGCCGTGGCATAATACCACCAAGGCGAAGTATATGAAATTCATAATCTAGAAAAAAAAAAACAAAAACAAAAGTTCACAAATGTTGCTTCAAATTTATAAATCTTAAAAAAAAGTTTTCCTTAACACTCATCTAATCAGTGTCATAAGTTCATTATTCAAGCCAGAATTAGTTTTTACTTTCTGTTCTGTTACGAATCAATTGACTATTTTCTGTTTATAGAAATATTATTAAAGCCGATTCAACGTAATACGAGGGCGGATCAATAAGTCCGTGATTTTTCGAGCTTCCCTCGTAGTTATATGAAATGCAACACTGTTCCCATCAAGTACCATCTGTTAATAGACTACTGTCAAGTTTTGAGCAAGTATCGTCATTTACTTTGCGTTTAACAGCTGTTCAAAACATACAACCTCGTGTATTTTTATAAAAAAAAAAAAAAAAACAATTGAATTTCGAGTGCTCATTGAACATAATTTTTTGCGAAACAAACCGTCAATCAAACCAAGGAATAGCTCCATAAATACTATGTGTACTCTGCACCATCGATTTCAATGGTAAAAAAGTGGTTTACTGACTTTCGTTGTGGTGGTGAGTTAAAAGGAGATTATGTTGAAAAATAAATTTTTGTTTTGCAAAAAAAAAAAACTGTGTTTCATTCAAAAAGTCACGAACTTATCGATCCGCCCTCGTGTGTCTAGAAAAGATGTGATATCTTCTAACCACCGACAAAAAAAGGGCTGTTATAAGTTTGTAGTGTGTCTGTGTTTCTGTGTATCTGTGTGTATGCACGAGTCCACGTACCGATTTTGATTTACTTTTTTCTGTATGAAAGGTGACTTGGTCGAGAGTGTTCTTAGCTATATTTGAAAAGAAATCGGTCCAGCCGTTTAGAAGATATCACTTTTTTTGTAATTTTTTAATTTTTGTTATCACAACTTTTTTATGTCTTTAACATGTTCTTTGAAAACATGGTATTTAGATTTAAAAAAAGGCTGAGAAAGCTAAATGAGTATGAGTTTTTAAAAAAAGTTAAAAAATAAGCTAAGAGGCTGTTCCGTTCTACTCGTGTTTGTCAGAATATTTACCATTAACTTTGGTGTTATTTGTTCATTAATAATTATCACATATAATTCGGCTTACAGAGCGATGCGAACTTTAGCCTAATAAAATCAATAATATAGAAACATTTAAAGTTCGAATAATAATAATTAAAACTAATTAAAATATTTTTGTTCTTGTTCGAACGAACAAAAATGTTAGAATAAGAAGAATTTTTGTCGAGAATTCGAATGTTTGAATAATTTCCTTAACTACTTTATATTACAAATATTTTACATTGCATAAATTTTTAAGTATTTATAGGACTTAATAACGAGCTCGAAGTTACAAAAAAGTACACAAATATTTTGTTTTCACGATTATTTTGTGATAAAAATATTACGGTGAATCACCTCAACTACGATAAGGAATTAGATGGCGTTTTTCAAGTAAATGATAATGTTTTATTAACTGATCTAAAAAGTATATCAATAAAGTAAGAAATTGTACTAACATAAATATATATTATAATAATATATTTATTATATATACAACAATAATATATTTATTATATATATGTGTGTATACAACTTTCTACAAAGAAATGTAAAATATATTCCAATTGAATTCAATATATCCAGCCATTACTGCCAAAAAAGCTTAACCAACATATTTTTTTGCACCTCATTGTTTTTGACGAAAATCTATTATTTACGATCGATTTTGATCAAAATATTAAGTTCGAAAATTATGTCGCTTAAGCTTTTTTGTCGGTTATGGCACGATATGTTGAATATCTAATTTATTACTTCTTAATTATTGTGTACATATTTACATACTCGTATGTACCTATTTGAAATAAATACACAAGCCTTGAAGTCTCTTATTTTAGTACAATGTATGCACATATTTATCAAAGGCAGTTAAGATTTGAAGCTATTTGAAACTATTACTAAAACAAAATTTAATTTTAGTATGTACGAGTAATATGCCAAATTGGCATCAGTAGTTACTTTCAGCTGAAATTCAAATTTCAAAGCAAGAATGGTACGCACCAAAAATTTGGTTTTTGTGTTGATAATGCAAAGTTTATTATTCTTCATATCGTTATTTATGTTGTGTAAAAATTTAATAAAAATATCTTGAGAGAAAAGTGGAATTTTCTTTTTGCACTAAGTTGTGTGTAAATTGAAAACTTTAAGCTCACTTGTAGGAAGTATCAGTGTGCTTTTTGCTATGAACATTGGGATAAAAAACATTATGCCGCTGGAAAATTATCAGTCAGCTGCCGCCGACGATAGTGTGTATCTACTCATCAAAAGCAAATGTATACAGTGTTGTCAGATTAGGGAATTTATCCCCAAATCGGGGATTTATTTTTCGAAATGGGGATAAGAATTTTGGTTTGGGGATTGAGGAATTAATTGGGGATAACTTTTATATTTTGGGGATTTTATGAGATTTTTTGGGGATTTGTATATTACTTAATATTTTTTTTTATTTATTTCTCGGAATATTTTAACATCAATACATATTCCAATTGCTCTTTTTTAATTCATAAATAATATAAAATGATAAATGGCAACAATGAACTCTTCTTTAACATTTCTTGTTAGCAAGATTTAAATAAGGTTTAGTAGAAAGCAAACAGGTACTCGCATTGGGGAGATTGCTCATCAGCTAATTTTATTGTTTACACGTGTGTACTACATAACTTACAAATTACAATGACAATTAGTTCTATACCTTATTTGATGCTTACAGTTTTATATACAAATAACAGACAACTTAAACATGTTTTGGGCAGAATCTTGTTCATATCAAGATGGCGCTGGATCATGGCCGTTTAAAGAACTGGTAGAGTATTGTATATATTAAATTTACTTTGTGTATCAACGAGCAACGCTTTCATTGAACGAGTTTTTTCGGCAATGGAGTCAATCAAAAATTAAATTAGAAAATTCAGTGCTTAAATCTCTGTTACGAATTAATATACATTTTAAAAATAATTGAATATGTTGTGACTCTTCTGATCCATCTCCAGAAGTGGTAAAATTAGTACAAATTGCCTTTTGGGGAATTTTGGGGATAAAAATTTTGAAATTGGAGATGTCAGTCGAAAGAAATCTGGGAAACCCCTGAATGTATATTAATATGTAAACGCTCCGTTGAAAATGTCGACAAAAGTGGTGACATGGATACACATAACCCAAAGCTTTATACAGGTTCATTTTCTGTTTGCACGTATTAAAGACTTGCACTTATTGTACTTATTGGTATAACCAAAACACATACACCATGGTTTGTACCAAGAATGATAAAATAAAGATTACGCCATCGCCCAAGAATAAAAAAACCTCTCTGAGCATGATGGAACTCTGACGTCACTCACCCTGTGTTCTCATTGGCTAGTAAAATTCAGCTGTAGAACTATAACACACACACAAACGCACATTTCATATTTGCTCTTTTTCTTATCTTTTCACTTTATTTTGTTTTTTATTTTTCTTAGTTTTGCAGCTTTTAAACAACCAAATTTAAACACTTTCTATATAATTTTAATTATTTTAATATTATTTATATGTATTTATTATAAAATATTACACAAAACTTGCAGTTTATGTAATCTGATTTAATTTTTTTCTTGGAGATCTCTCTAAGTAAATTAATTACAGACCTGCCAAATACCACAAAATACTTAAATTTTTTGCAAGAAATTATAAATTTTGCATATAATACAAACTTGGTAACCTTTGCTAGGGGACTACTACGTCATCAAACGGTAAAGGCTCAGTTCGCCGACTGTAACGCAATGTAACTGTAATGTAGGAAACAGCTGATCGATATTTTTATATGATCGAACAGCTGTTTCCTACCGTTGCAGTTACATTACATTACAGTCGGCTAACTGAGCCTTAAATCATGCGTAAGGCGTAATCTTTATTTTATCATTCTTGATTGTACCATGTAATTGTTGTGAGAGCGATAGAACTTGTGTAGCAGTTTGTGTGTGTGTGTTTGCTTTTTGAAATGGCAATACAATTAAAAAACAGATAATTAACTGTTTGTATCTGTTTTTGCTCGAAAATACGTGTTGTAATAGAAATATATGAGAAAAAACCACTGTATAAACAAATGCATAACGAGTAGATGTTCGTGCTACAACTTTGCCTCAGAGAGTAATGGTTGAATTACTGAAATCGTGCTGTTGCGTGTCAGCTGACAAAACCCGTAACATTTAATAAGCATGTTGATGCTTATTGAAAATGTGTTGGCAACGTTTGCTACGTAAAAATCTACAGAAAATAGATTTTTACATAGCAAACGTCAACTTCTGGCTTACATACATACACACACACGTATAAAGCAAAGTAACAGCTGACACTTTCGCTGGCAGCCTCACGTTTTTAATAACTAACATACAGACTTAAACGATACGACAACTTCAAAAGTAAGACGATACGATTTGACTAACGAAGCCATAAATCAAAATTCCGAACGGTTTGCAAGATATGAGCCATAAAAAAAATACAAAAATGACACCGAAGCCCCAAATCTTTGGGGCTCATAAAAAAAGTGCATGATTTAGTGCAAAACTGGGAGACACGGGTCTTTTTTTTTGGTCTTTTATCACGTAATGGTGTCCGTTTATGGCTATATTTCCATGACTTAAAAAATTACACACACTGTTATCTAAAGTATTGAATTTAACAATTAAAAAAAATGTTTTACTTTCACTTTCCTTTTAAAATAAATTTTATTCTATTTTTTTTGCTTAATTTGCAATATTTTTTTTAAATTAATTATAAATTCTTTTATATACTTTTCATAATTATTATTTATTGATGTTGTAGTTTAAGAAATCACATAAAAAAGGTCTTACGTTTTATAAACTGAAAATCCTGCAGTTTAAATTTGGACTATGGTCCTTGTTGTATCTTGGTTTGTTAACTTACTTTTTATGTTTATTTTAATTATGTAATTATAAATTAGGAAAATATTGAAAAGGCACTTATTATCAGTTTGAAAAACTATTGAAGTATGATGGATGTGGGAATTTCAAGAATGTTTTTATAAGCTAATTAGCATATTTTGTTTTTGGTTGACTTGTGTATGTATGGGTGAATAGTTTTATTATTGTCTCCTGCTTAGAAAACAGCAGGCATGTTAATACTGTATAATTTTTGCTACACTGTAAAGTCAAGTAGGTTACATTTATTAATTCGAAATCGAAAAACTATTTAAATGTATAAACCATAAAACTATTACTATCAAATTTTCTTTTTCATCTTTTCAACAACTAGAATACATACATACTCGCATATAAAATTATTTTGTGCGCTAAGTCCAAAAAATCTTTAACTTTAACTTTTTTTCGATAACCTTCCATTTTGAAGCTGTATTCATAAATTCATCGCTATACTAAATAATATGATTATTAAACTGTTAATATATTTGATTCTTATAATTTTTTATTTGCATTTATGGACAAAAAATATAAAAGCTTATAAATACTACAATTTGTGAATACATAATAAGTGATTGTTTCCTTTACACAACAGTAAAATAGAAAATCCTAAAAATTAATTAGTAATGTATAGTTAATTCCATTGTGACGGGTGTGACCATGATACACACATTTTTTGTATAACTCAAATAAATAAAATTTTAAATTTAAAAAGAAAATAGACACTGAAAGAACAGAATTAGAAAGCTGTGACAGGTGTGACCTTAAAAATCTCAGTTATTAGAGAACTATTACTTTTGCGATATATTCTGAAAAATATTCCGTAGAACGCATACAATAATTCTGGTGTAGTAAATTGTTCAAACTCTTTTTGATTGCATTAGGTATTTGGAGCTTGGAAAAAACAAATTCTTCGGAAAAAATGTTGCAAAATGTTGCGAAATTGACGTATGTTAACTCTTTATGTGACGGGTGTGACTAAGTATGAAAATTCAAAGAAAAGTTCACTGTTTTCATTCCTGTGCTGATTGGAGGCACCAGAGATTCCGAGAAACGTCTTTAAAGAGTTGCTTAATAACATCCATTGTTTTTGATGGGCTACATGTAACATGAAGGTTATATGAAGGTTACATGCAACTTAAGTAACTGGATTTTTGTTGAAGGCTGTAATTTAAAACTACCAGTTTTAGATGTATTCAAAATGCTGTTTTTTTAGTACATTTTTTACAGAATACGAACCCTTGTGTCGTTTCGTCCGTAAAGATTAACTACTAGGAAATTAATAAGAATTTTTGATAGACTACAATTTAAATTAACGCTTTGATTGTGAACGTACTCAAAATGCTTACAATTTGACTAGAATACTTTTTCCATTGTCTGTGCTTTCGCTTTGTTTATTGGTCATTTTTTCTTTTTTCTTTTAGTGATTTTTGTCCATCATAATTTTCATAGCATTTCTTCTTTTCTTGTCTTTTTAACTCTCTCAAACTAAAACTAGTTCACTTTTTTCTTGATTTTCTTTAATTTTCTTATATTGTTCTGGTTTTTACTTTTGACATCCATAGAAAAATAACATTTCAGCGTTCGTCTGACGGGTGTGACAAAATATTTCCACGTAACTAATTAGTCGAATATTAAAGTGGAGGTTCACACAATTTTATTATACTTCGCTTACATTTTTATTGCTGGAAAGTATCAAGTATTTGTTATGTGCAGTAAGAGTTTTGTTAAAGTTTTTAAAGTGATCGAGAGTTTGAATATTCCAATTAATCCACAAAACTCTCATTATAAAAAATACAAAGTCGAAACTTCAGCAAAGAGCAAACAAGAGTATAGACTTCTCAGAGATAATGTTTCTTTTTTATTAATTTTAGGAAGGAAATAAAAAATATATATATAAGACCAAACGTACAAAGAAGAAGAGCAGAGTGTTCATTATGTGATCATCTCTCAAAGCGTTTCCAAATTGATGAAAGTTGCAAAATTTTTATTTAATGTTATTTGTCCATAATTTTCATTATCTTGCCATCATCATCATTAGTTTAACGATTTTTATTAAAAATAAGTTTTTAACAATTCTTAGTGGTGATAAATCAATCGAAATAAATAAAAATCAAAATTATTTTTCTAATTATTTTTAAAGTATAGAAAAGGGTGCCAGTTTAAAGGAAATTCGAAAGTCTCGTAAGCTGTGAACGATTTTATTACTGAAAAATTCTGATCGCAGGGGACTTACCAATTCTTATTCCACTTAAGTATATCCCCTTTCATATACATACACACATACATACATATGTAGATATTATGTATGTATGTATATAATGAATAAAGAGATCTTACCTCAAATTAATTTAAATTTATGCAAGAGCGTTAGCGAATATTCCCAGCTCAGAAGGCATTCTTGGTGCAGGCCTTATTAAAGACCTGCTTAGGAATTTTTTTGATTCACACATTCCACACTACCTTTTATGAGAAGGGAGAAGAGAAGAAGTAACATGTGTTGTTTTGTTTTTGTTTTTTTACCAAAGTAAAAGCAAAATCCATTCATTTGAAGTCCTTTCAGAATATCTGGCGAAAGAAGCAAGAAGCAGAAGACCTACGCCGCAATGACAACGCGTGTAAAAAAGATATGAGTATGGAATGGAGCGAGCAGGCCTTATACATCCAAAAGAAGTAGTATAGAGGCCTTCTAGAAGGCATCCTAACTCCTTCTTGTTCCCCCTGTGGTATTTCAAATACGTACATACATACATACATACTCTTAATAAAAAATATTAAAATTATATTAGTTTATCTTAAGTACGTACATACATAAGCATGTAAATACGTGCATAATGGCGCGTATGAGAGAGAATTTATAGTACTTTTTGACTCAATTTTTTGATAATTAATTAAAAAAAATTTGCTCATAACTCACATACATGCATTAGAATACTGCTTTTATTATTATTTAAATAAAATGTGTTCACAAAAAATATGTGGGTTAGGGCAAATTTTTGTACGAAATTAAAGTTATCCATTATTTTTTTTTACATTTTATCAAAGATAAAGAAAAATATCTAAAAAACAACTAGACAATAATGTTTAAACATTATATTCTAAAATACAACTTCAAGTACATATCGCACTTGTTCCTCAAAAGTGTAACAACTCAAAATTCATGAATTTTCAGTAGAGGCCAAAAACTGTTTCTGTTGGTTGTAGTTATTCTAAAAACACAAAGAGAGTCATAACGGTCTTTTTTTTCACGGAAAAGAAGGCAAATCAAAGGGAGATTTTTACAGTGGGTATATATGACCTCTGTTGTTTGGTTTTTTGCAAAAAGTGAAAATTTGAAAATTTTGAGTTGTTACGCTTTTGAGGAACAAGTGCGATATGTACGTACATACATATGTAGTTGTGAAATTTCGATTAATTTCCAATTACAATTACATTAATTGTAATCAATCAAATATGTTTAGTATGATAAATACAAGAATACAGCAGCAAAATCCCTATTTGACTTAAAAATTTTAGATATTTATTTATTTATTTATTTAGGAAATACTTTACAAAGTAAATTTGCAAAGTATTGTTGCACAAATATGGGCGGGGTAGCTAGACCATATGCCCAAGATGTTATTAACAGTTTTTTAAAAAGGCTTTGTGACTGACTGTACACGACCTATGCCTTCACATAGGAAGTAGCAACGTGGTTGTTAAAGAAATTCCACAGAAGAACCGCACGAATATACGGTTATCCGTGGCAGATCAGACAACCAGTGCGAGTGAGACGCAAAACTCTCGAAGGCCAACAAACAACAGTGGCCTGGTTGCACTTAAGAGATAATTGCCAACGACGCTTGATGTTGACTCGCCCAGAGCTGCTTTACGACTGATGATAAAAATTTTATATTTTAGACATTTCATCAGTTTCAGCAGCTGTTTTTACTTACACTTTTGTAAACAATCATACACTCAAAAAAATTTTACATTAACTGAATGTAGGTTATTTCAGAAGTTTTCCGTGAAGTTTAAATTTAAGGAAGAGCTAAAATCTTGCCATATATCATATTCTTGTAAAATGTTTTTTTTTTTTGAAAGATAGTCATATGCAAGGAAATTACATTGAAAATGGGCTTGAAGGCCAACTTTGAGGGGCGGACGCACCCCCTAAATTACAACTTATCGCTATGAAATTTTTTTGTATTTTTTTTTACATAAAACTGAACCGATTGGGGGGGAGAGAATACATGAAATCACTCTAATGTACATACATTTAACATTTAACACTTAATATTAAGTATACGTCATGATGGTCATAATCATTGTCAGGACAAGTAAACCTGTTTTGTTACGAGTTTTCACGTATAACTCCATTAATTTTACTCGTTTAAAAGTGAAAGGTAGACGACAGACATATAATTTAGCTTAATTTTCATAAAAATTTAAAATGTATTTAAATTGAAATGTATTTTAATTAAAGTTATTATTAAATTAAGAACGTTCAAAGTACGGTAGCACTACAAGATTTCCAAATATTATGGAAAGCTTTCCAAAAAAATACAGCTGTTCAATATAAATACGAAAGTTGATTTATCAAAGCGTAGATATCACGGTACAATTATAACTGTAGCATGGATGAAATATAAAATAGCATCGGAACGCATTTATCTTATCCCGTTTATACGCACTTCATATATGCAAATAAAAGTGGAAAGCTTTGCCGTGTAACTTTTTCATTGTATGTTATTAACTCACAAAAACTATTTGCAAATGACTTACTATTTTTAAGAAAAGATCTAAAATGTTGCCAATTATCTTAGTTTTGAAAAAATACAATACAAAGATAACAATGTGTAACAATATAATACACAGATAAAAATGACTGCTTTCTACGTATAAACAGCAACTTCAGTACTTTCAAATAGTTTTATTTGCAAATAAGATGTGCGTATAAGCTAGGCATCTATTTGTATATTTCATGATATGAAACTATGCGTTGTATTTGTTGTATATATTCGAAAATTAAACGAAATTCGCTTTAATACGACAACAGAATGTTCATATACTACATATCGTTACCTTAATATAGAAAGGCCCTAATTCATTATATATTTGAAATCGAATTTCTGTGTACTATTACAATAGAAGAAAACAAAATTTTTTGTTTAAATTGTATTTAAGAATAAAACACATACATATAATCATTGACTTATTTTTGGCCCTTAATAGTACATATTATTCTTTATATGCATTAGATTTGAAAGTTCGTTTCTAAATGTTGCTTCTGCTGCTTGACTTAGATATTGCTGAACTTTGGATTTTACTGATATTAGGACAGCTCCGTCCAAACACACATACTCTGATATTTGCATTTGAAATAAAAAATTTGAATGCTGTTACAATTTATTCGTGTTTCTTTGCAAAGAAGGAGCAAACATTGTTGTCGACGAAATCCGATTGGCTGTTGTGCTCTCGTCGATGTGAAAGCACAAAAGCTCTTCTGTAAAAGTTTGCATATTGTTCATATGGCTTGGACGTATTAAGGTAATGGCTAATTCCCTCTGCTAAATGATTTATGTTAAAGGTGCGTAATTTATTATTTTTTGTTCGATACCAGGCTACCGTGTGGAGAAAATATATTTTCAAATTAGCATTTGTATGTAAAATAGGTACAACTAGGCAGGCTCTGATCAACTCAACAAAACCTTATGCATTTTTTTTTATAATATTCTTGATTTTTTACCTTTTAGTGCCATTACTACAACTCAAAGTTAGTTAAAAGTAGGATTTTGTCGGACGTATAAAAAGTTATTCATTATTACAATTTTACTTTAACCTAAAGTCAGCGATAACTTAAAGGCAAGTTTATCCTACTTGGTAAGTTAAATTAAATTTGTTGTAATGGAAAACTTTTAACTAACTAACTTTAAGTTGTAATAATGGCCCTTAGAAACTTTATTTTTGTAAATAAAAAGTTACTCGTGTACAATCCTTATCAAATCAGAACACTTTTTTACCTGGCACTGATATTGAGCTTGGACAGAATCGAAATATTTTTAAAATAAATCAGCCATTTCTAAACAGATACTCTTGCCGAAATAAAATTTCGCTTGGACATAGCAAAGGAGTATCTTCGTTTATGTTTTAAATATAAGCTGTCCAAATAGCTCAGGAGCGGACCTAAAAGTGTTAAAGTAACATTTTTAACCGTAATTTTTTAGTTTCTCATCTGCTTTCAAAATTTCCCAGTCAAAATAGACATATCACTCTAATGAAATCATGAAAAGTCCCCATTGATCCCGTGTGTGCAAAAAAATATTATTCAAGGTCAAAGTTCACAAAAAAGGGTTTTTGGATTTTGTTGGCCAACCGGTTACTCTTACGACAAAACTATTTAAGACGAAATTGTAGATCAGGTAATTATCTACGAAAATTGTGTTAATACTTTTTTCTCTAAAATTTAACATTTTTGAGAAAAAGCCATTCGAAAGTTATCTGGAGCTGTATTTTCCATAATGTGCACACGTTTCAGGTCTTATTGTGTTTATTCTTCTTCTTCTTCTTCATTTCTTCTTGCATAATTATCTTCCTCCTCTTCTTCTTCTGCTTTTTAAATTGTAAATTGTTGTTGATGCTATCTTCTTCTGTTGAAAGTTCAACATTTGTACACGAAAAAGCCCACAAGAAGGAAGAGAATTCCGTGAACGATTAGAGTTCCTGGCGTAGAATTATTAAAGTCTTCGAATACTTAAGCCCATCTCACTAAATCCTATTTTTCGAATACAAATACTCGTAATTTCGAAATTAATGTTTTCCCCTCCTGAATAATGATGATGTAGTATCACAGCCAGTAAAAGCATATAAAAATAAATCATGACATCTGCAAAAAATTAATAATTTTGACGCTTGAAGTTCGAGCTTCTGTGGCTGCGTGGTAGCGATGCTAGCTGGTAAATAAATAGTTAAATTGTTTTCTGTTGCATCTGGGCCATTTCGAATGTTGCTCTAGTTTTTTTTCTGGATCTTTATTTTCTTCTATATTTGAAGTAAATGAATTCATTTTGCGGAATCTGCTACACTGTATTGCGCTTTCAGTCTGCAACATAATGGAAATAAGCTTTGTTCCCATAATTAAACATATAATAAGGCCATAATTTTACATTTTTTTTCGAGATAAATATTAACTTCTTAAAGTTAATGGGAGGTATGTATGACGTCTGACGGTTACTGAATAAGAGAAACTTAAGTAAATATCTTTTGATCATATATGTATGTATGTATATGTATACAATTTGAAAACAACAGAAACATGGTTGTTGCTTCAATAAATTTTTATCACTCGTAGTTTTAATAACTTTGTTTTTTGTTCATAATTTTGTAATGTTGGCATAACTAGAAAAAAAGCTTACGATCAGTGTTGCCAGAAAATAATGATGATGAGAGAATGCTAAATCGGTAAAAAAAATTCTGCTAAAATGTTCTACAGAAGAAAAGTATATGCGAGATTTAAATGTAGAAAAAATTATTGAAATGGCTTTGAATTTCATGTTTATACAATTTTATTAGTATTTGCAGGTATTTTTAGAGCACATACAAATATAAAAAAATTAATAATTGGTGTTTTTTGGAAATGTTACAATTACGTTTAAAATTTTTTTACGCACTATAATTTCAAAATATTGTTTTACTTATTCAGTAAAATATTTTTTGTAACTATAAATACATTGAAATTGATTATTGAGGGGTTAGCTGGATCCTATGCGCATTTCACTGTTGTTAGTGCAGATCATCAGGGAACCTTTAGCCTGCAATACATGTACATTTATGAGAAAAATCCTCTATACAGAAGAATTTTTTTTAACAAATTTTGCCAGAAAGCATCTAGTTGAATGCTTTTAAACTAATGTAAATGTCAGATCTGGCAGTGAAAATGCTAAAATGGCAACAATGCTTATGCTTATGATATGACGACAATGGATCACGATCATGTAGGCAATATACTTTTAATGATTTTAATAAGCAACAAGATTCAAGTGCTTTTGTTGCAACAATGAATTCACTTTAATAAGGTTTATGGACTATTATTGAACATTTTGGTAACCCCACAGGTGGCCTATTCTTTAATTCGAAACGAAAGTAAATGCAAAACATACAAATTTGAAAACATTTTCTTTCGTTTCGATACACAAAGTGGACCCCCCGATTTCAGTAATTTCTAACCCGCAACAGTACACAAGTAACAATTCGCAATGAATGGCTTCATTCGGCGTACAGAAGCCAATAGGCGGTAGCATTCAAACTATAATCCTCCGAAAGGATGCCGTTGCAAGAAAAGACTCCCAAAATTATATTCTAGAAAGACTGCGAGACTGAAGAAAGTTCTCTTGATTAAAGACTGTTTACAGTACTAAATGGTTGCCTTCAGCAGCCGCATTATCGTGACTCTTTGTCGTCATATCGTAAGCTTTTTTTCTATTTATGCCAACATCACAAAATTATGAAAAAAAAATTTAAAAAACAATTCACTCAAATGTAAACAAAAGTTATTAAAACTACGAGTGATAAAAATTTATTGAAGCAACAACCATGTTACTGGGTTTAATAAACTAAAAAATAAACAATAAATGTAAACTAGGTAAATTTAATGAAATTATAGATAAGAAAAATATGGTTACTAACAGTGTTGCCAGAAATAGGGGAAAATCCTTACATGTAGGCATTTTTGATGTTAAAATAGAAGCGTAGGCAAAATCAGACAGATGTTTTATATTCTCCAAAATGTAGAGATTTTTTCGTCATGTCGCATTATTTATGATATTTAATAAAAAGATATCATATTACACATTGAATTAACTGAAAATATTGTCACTTTAATCTGATTGGTCAATTTAACGTAAATTTAGTTTTAAGCATATTTGTTGACTCAACAATTAATTGTTAATAATTGTAGTATAAATATTCCAATAAAAATTATATTTGTATCAGTAATAAAAAACTCGCTTTTATTCATTGATCACGTTACGTTCAAGTTCCAAGTGCTTGAAAGTAAAAATCTTCTAATCTTCAAGTTCCAAGTGCTTGAAGACAAAAGAAAACAGAGAAAATTAGTACAGTTCAAATTTATGTGTTTGAATTGATTCATACTAATAAAACATTACAAATATTTTCATTCTAAACAATTTTCATTCTAAACATGTATGTATGTATATGCCAAGGCGAATTCATATACCAGGTGGTGCCAAGCCTGCAACAACAAACTTTGCCTAGCACTTTATTGCAATGAAAATTGACAAATCAAACGTCCTACAAATTGTATTGCAATGGAATTTCACAAGCCAAACTTCATACAAAAATCAGATGTTAATTTGGCACCACTTTATGTTGTTTTAATTGAATTTAATTAAAAGTACATACATATGTATATATTATTTTTTTTTTTTTTAGTTTTTTACTTATTTTTTACCAAAGCTTTAATAAACATATACATATGTATATATTTTTATAACTTATTTTAGGGGCAATTTTTTCAACATGTAGGGAAAAATCTAATTTTTTTTAGCATGTATAGGGTTTTTTTCGAGAAATCTACTGGCAACACTGTTTACTAAACTTCAGAATAATGATGTGAATCTATTGACACTAAGCTTTTAGGTGATATAACAACGCATCACTTTTTACTACGTTATGTTTTTTATGTTATGGGGTTTTTGCAACTCTTAAGTGGAGACTTAAGCTTAAAAATAACTCCCCAAGAGCCGTGTGATATTTATTGGAAATTTTTGCCATTTATATAATAAAAAATACACTACAAAACGGTAAGCTCAGAGCCCGTAGCAGGGTGAGAGCCCGTACTACGTACACATAAACGTACATATAGGATGTTTTTTTAGAGGTATAGAACTTCGAATTGAAATAAAACACAAGAAAATCGTTTTAATGTCCATCAATTTGGCTTTATTGGAAGGATAATTTTATGCCATTAACGTTTAAATATGATTTCGGGCATGTGGCCGCCGCGGCTGGCTCGAATAAAGCCAATTCTACAGGTCCAATTTTCAACCACTTTTTCGAGCATATGGGGCCGTATGTTGGCAATAACGCCACGAATGTTGGCTTCCAAGTCCCCTAACGTTTCTGGTTTGTTGGCGTAGACGAGCGACTTCACATATCCCCAAAGAAAATAATCCAATGGTGTCAAATCACACGATCTTGGTGGCCAATTGACCGGTTAACCGAATTAATTGCTCTGATGGACGATTATGTCGACCATAAAATGGACGGAGCTTGCGGTAAACTTCGCGAACTGAACCATTATTTTCGAAATAAATTTGCACGATTTGCAAGCGTTGTTCTTTGGTCAACCTGTTCATGATGAAATGGCAAACCAAACTAAATATTAATCACTTGACAGCTGACAAAATGGCCGCCAGTTAAAAAAGTGATGCCAACTTAAAGTTCTATACCTCAATAAAAAACACCCTATACATATGTATATATTATACTATTATTTTATACATAATACGCATTAACAGCAAAAATATGTTTTTATAAAAACGAAATTGCGCGTTCGAAAGATATGAACAACGACGCAAAAACCAATTAATTTCCATATCTACCCTGCAGAAAATGCGAATAGTGAAAATGTAGTGATTTACTAGTGACATTGTCAGGTAGCACTACTGACCAGGTGTACCCCAGCCAATGTAATCGCCTATTGACATTTAACATTAGCTTGTCATTGAAAATCCACCACTACTACTACTGACTAAGTAGTTTTTTGGGACCACATGGAGGCATTGGCACCAAAGATTCACTAGTAAATTTTAGGGGTCGAGTCTACAATATCGATATTTCCTCGCTCGATGTCAGTAGTAAAACTATACTGATTCACTATTAAATACATACATATGTATATTAAAATTGAAAATTGTATTTTTCGCTAAAATTAGTAAAGTCAAACAATTACGTATGGATCTTAAAATGTGACAAATCTTTAAATTTCCATAATTGGTACCTTTCACTTAAAACTCTTCAATTTTCACATTTTATATTTTTATACAATATTGATTGTTATTTTATTTGATTTTTGATTTTTTTTTTGTGTATTATGTTTTTAATTATTGTTAAATACATTTATATATATTAACCTTATAATTCTATTTCTTAAGATAATTTTTATAAACACTTAAATTTTGCTTGACGTCACGTTTATTTTCAACAAACCAAATAAACATTAGTTGTGTGTATCTGAAAAAATGTTTTCTACGCATTAAAACCATTATTAATAGACGCCCTGTTGACAATGTCACCAAAATAGTCGACAAAAGTGGTGACTTGGGGACACTTAACCCCATGCTTTCTGCAGGGTATGTATATGAGTTATTGTTGTTTCCAAATTGTATACATATATGTACATATGATCAAAAGATATTTACTTAAGTTTATAGAACTTTCTCGTATTCAGTAACCGTCAGACGTCATACATACATACATACATATCTCCCATTAACTTTAAGAAGTTAATATTTATCTCGAAAAAAGTGTGAAATTATGGCCTTATTGCATTTCATTTTATTATGGAAATAAAGCTTATTTCCATTATGTTGCAGACTGAAAGTACAATACAGTGTAGCAGAATCCGCAGAATAAATTCAGTTACTTCAAATATAGAAGAAAATAAAGATCCAGAAAAAAACTAGAGCAACTGCAAAAAATCACACAAACCTTATCATATGCAAATCAAAAACATTCAAACATTTTAAGACGCTTAGAATGATAAATATATTATTAGCTAAAGAACATAATAAACAAGCATACAAAAATACAAGATAACATTGAAGTAAGCATTCAAAGCATAACAACAAATATTATGTTTCACCTTCAACGTCCCTACAAACATTTCGAAGATATCTTATCAAGAAGCTACATATGTATATAAATATATATATACATACGATCTTATATTTATAATTTAGATAAAAGTCATCAAAGCAATACTTTTTTTATATTAAAATATTTTAATTTTAATGAAACTTTTTTAAAATTTTTTTATGGCTCGATATAATTTTGTTACTTTTGATATGTAATATGTCTAGCTTTCTCTTTTAAACTTTTAAAATTAATGGAATTATAATGTGAGAACTCGTAATAAAACAGATTTACTTGTTCTGACAATGATCATGACCACCATGACGTATACTTTATATTTAATGTTGTTAAATGTATCCGCGTCATTTTTGAATTACAGTGCGAAAATGTTATTTTGCCCATACATATCGGCAATTCCACAGAATCTCACGTTCTATGTCACTTTATTTATTTTTTCTATTGACATAAAATCACTGATTGTTCATATTTTGGAAATAACTTTGGATTGGCTCCCGTACATTGTCAATTAGCTTCCAAGTCAATTGTTCTGGATCCATTGCATTGCCAAGCCACACTTGAACTTGTTAATACACTGGATAAAAATGTTGCTGAACGGGAGCTGAAGTTGGATGAAGACAAGCTAATTGCACACGTTTTTTATTACGTGATTACTTAGCAAAGTATAAGTAACGATACTCATAAATGCAGGTGATTTTTGCTGTAGCTCCATACAATGAAAGAAGGAAGAGGATTCCGTGAACGATTAGAGTTCCTGGCGTAGAATTATTAAAGTCTTCGAATACTTAAGCCCATCTCACTAAATCCTGTTTTTCGAACGCGAATACTCGTAATTTCAAAATTAATGTTTTTTCCCTCCTGAATAATGATGATGTAGTATCACAGCCAGTAAAATCATATAAAAATAAATCATGACATCTGCAAAAAATTAATAATTTTGTCACTTGAAGTTCGAGCCCCTGTGGCTGCGCGGTAGCGATGCTAGCCTGTCTGTCCAGAGGTCATGGGTTTATTACCGCCATAGACCCTGGGTGTATTCCACAAGCAAGCTAATGCTTCGCGGGTTGTGTTTGTAAAAAAAAGTAATACCAACAGATCAAGGTCTTCACCAACGAAAATATTTATATTTCCTGGAATAAATTGATTGATTACATTTTCAACAATAAGTACATCAGTATCATTGTCAGCTTACTTAGCTGACATATTCTCAGTAGTAAATTTATCTTTTAGCATTATAATGAGCCGAGACTTATTATGAACATTCGATAAAAATTGTTGTTTTCTTTTTGGAACTGCAATATGTCGGTCGAACAGAATATCAGAGGAAACTGCTGATCTTGTCATACGGCGGCGTTTTTCGGAAGCTTGAACCACTTGAATCTTGTTGCTTATGCTTCATTTAGTCTTTATTTAAATATCTCCTAACTTATAAGTTTAAAATATTAAATAGTTGCTTACAAATCTATGAAGAGTATAAAGAATTAAATAAAATAAAATAAAATTTAAATGAATTTGAAATGTATTTTATTTAAAATTTTTCATACAAAATTTTCCAAAATTGGATTTCAATTTCATTTTATTTTTTTATGATTATGAAGGTTAATGTTAACAAAAATTAATAAAAATACAACTGATAAAAATTTATTGAAGCAACAGTTGTAGTTCTGGGTTTGACAAACTAAAGAACTACAAAATAAAAAATAATCTTAAATTTACTTAATTTATTGAAATTATATGTAACCTGTAGCAAGGCTGTTTTTTAAAACAGATGTATTATATTTTTAAATATGTAATAAACTCAACTTTTAAAAATTAATATTTCATTTATTTTATTTGTCTTTTGGAATAAAAATTTTTTATGTTTTATTCTTTGCACAATTGTGAGTAAATGATCAAACAGAATTGCGGCACAAAGCGATTTTTCTTATGCTCTCACATATAAATACATATTCTTTCAAAAATGCTACCATACTTTCAATAAATTTCATACATTTTGTAAACAAAACTACAAAGAAAAAAAATGCACAAAAGAAAATAAAACAAAAATTAGAGAACATCTGAAGTTACTGCCGTAGATTTTATAATGGGCTTTTTTACTTTGACAGCGATTTTTCCTGAAGTTGCAGACTTATTCTGTTTGAACATTAACTTAAAATATAAATTATACAAGTTAAGTATACAGTGGAATATTTGTTAGAGTAGTAATAATAGAAATTCGAGAGTAATGATTAGATTAATATTGATATTGATTATAATAATTCAATATCTTACAAAATATAATCAAAAACAAATTTTACTTTTATTCATTCATTCATCAGCCATGTATATATTTCTCAACACATCATAAGATATTTATGGTAAAAGAAGTTTTGTGTATCTTGTTTGTTTTAGAAAAACAAATACAAACAAATGTATTGTTCTCATTTGCTCATTGCCCAACCGTAGTATAATTGCTTTAAAAAATCAACATTTTGAACTAGTAACAGAAGCGCTGAATAACATATTTGTTCATACCAGAACCAATACACACGCAAAGCTGATGCAAACAGGTATATCTGTGCAGGCCTATATCACGAAAAACACGACACGCACCCATCTCTACTATACGCGTTGTTCAAAATAATAATTGCAAGCTCCTTAAAATATGCATATTTTTATTATTTTTTTTTTTAATAAAAAGCTTTACCAACACTACAATTTATGGTTGCCAACAGATTTGGATCAATCTTTTGTTTTTGAAAGTGTATTATTTTCTACTGCAATAACCGCTACACTACGCAAACGTTAACTAATGTTTCGCTCATACATACAAAACGTCGCTATGAAAAATTAACAAAATAATTCAATTATAGATAAAATTGAGTCTACCATGATGACTTTATTGAGTTTAGTTTTGAAATGGAAGCAATATGATGCTCAAAATGAGGTGATCTATAACCATATGAGTATTTAGTAATTTCTTTTAAGGACTTTCCATTTTTAAGAAACTCAATAAAAACTCCGCTTATTTCGACCCATTTATTCAATAATTAAAATTTACTTACCACGTGTTGTAGAAACATCAGAAAAAGATTGTTTCTTAAATTTTCACTGTGAACAATAAACGCAAAATTATTTTATAACGGTACCAAACGTTTATTTATGCTTGTATACTTTAGCGTTGCCGGATGAAATTGTAGTCACAAGCTACCAGAGCAATAGAAATGCCTATATTTTGATATGTACATAACTGATCTCCGCCCACGTAGTTAGACATGGGAGCTGATGAAATGAATGTTGGCGCATGAATATTTTTTCATTAATAAAAAAAAAACTTTTGAATATTATTTTTAAAAATGAAATATTTTTTCAAAAATTTTTTCTTAGAAATTTCAATTTCTTTCCCCCTTTTTTTAAACCCCCTCTTCAGCATTCGTTAATTCATTTTGATCATACATGCTAATGTAAAGTTGTTGGCAACTTTTATGTGCATACAACTGGACCGCCTGAGCGCCACTTCGCATTTGCATCAATGATAAACAAATAAGAAAACTTAAGTACTGATTAATTTTAAATTTTTATATTTCTAAATTATTTATTTACACACACATTTATACAAATACAAACATCAAATAGTACGAGTACATGAAATAAATTAACATATTTTTACTACAGCTGCATAAAAATATGCAAATATTTTGCTCAATTACAGAAAAGTACTTTATTTAAAGTATAGATTTTGAAGTTTCACTATAATTAGACACTGTTACACTATAAGCCAAAAACAAAATTGTGCCTTCGCAAACAATTAACAATAGACAAACAGCTCCACTCAATTATGGCTCTTTATTAGCATTACGTGCTGATCGGGAATAATAAAAACCTGTTGCACTGCCACCGCCGCTAGAATGTAAGTTAAATATTTCGGCAGAATCTGATGGTCGGGCAGATTTTATAGCTGCTAAGCTTTCTAGAAAGGAATATTGGTCTTGATTCCGTTGCTCTTTGCGTGGTGGAAATGTCTCGCCTTGATTGAGAGCAGTAAATGGATTCTTAAGAGAATAATTAATGATTCCACTGTTTTCGTAGTTATACGGATGACTATTTGCTGCTGACGGCCTACTAAAGAAATTGCCTACAGCCTTGGACTTCGGTTGTATAGAGTTTGTTAGCTCATAGTAAGACTTGAGGTTATTTTGTAGGGCGTAAGGTTTAAAAGAATATGACGGTGGCTGTAGATGTGGAACAGCTGTAGTACGTTCTGCTATCGGTATCCTTACAATACGATTATTGACTTCCTCAGTGTTTAGGGTTTTCAAAAAGAATCTATGAAACTTCGAAGATATAACATAAACATAGCCTGGATCATGCGGTGTTAGCGTAATTTCGGATATGAATTGTAAACTATCTTTATCTTGGGCTAATATGTTTTGCTCGTTCGTGTCTGGATTCCAAGTGGCTACGGCAGTTTCAGTCGAAGGACTAAACACTAAAGTACCATCTGGTGTAACGGCTATGCCAATGCCTTGTGATGATTTCTTACCAACCAATTTGACGGGCAGTACTTGGTTAATGGCTATAGGTCCAGCTCTGAGGACTTCGCGTGTAACTGAAAATATTCTTTTAGATCAAATTATTATTATTTTTCGTTGATGTGTAAAATATCTATTGTATATGCAAATAAGAAGTTTTCGTGAAAGTTCAATGAAATTTTCTTCAAATTGTTGCAAATTTATTTATTAGTCTTACAATTGCTTTTGCTTTTGGAAAGTTGCAAGAAATTTACGAAACTCCCAGAAAATATAAATTTTACAACTAAATGTGTTTTAAAAACAATACAAAAGGACTTATTTACAAGAAAATAATAGAAATGGGTTAGGAAAAATTCTTAAATGAACAATTTCTGAAAAAAAAATTTTAGTTGGCAAAAATTTATATAAAGCTGAATTCACTTATTTGTTCCCGAAAAAAGATTTAAACGGGGTTGACAGAATTTTTAAGTTCCTGTTGTGTTGTGTTCGTGCTTTTTTTTTTTTTGTTACATGAACACGTACGACTTAACACGAAGTGTTCGCAACACCAAATCTGATTCCGTGCGTGGTCGTTTTATATCATGTTGAGCAAAATTAACTCGATAAAAGACTAAACGGTCTTATGTGTAACATGTGTATATTCGGGTCTGTTATCTTTTTGAATATAAAACAAAATAATTTTTCGCTATTAAATTTGATTTCGTGTGTGTCATGTCCGTGTTGAAAAAATTGCACACGAGTTACATCCTTATTATAATAAACTTAAGAGTTACACCCTTATTATTATAATAATATGCAGACAGAAATAGATAAAGTGTATCCGTAGAAATAAGTAATTACAACCGCTTAAGACATAAGTAAATACAATGGTCTAGAAACATTTATTATCACTACAGTAGTCCTAAATAAACAAATAATATTACAATGTATACTAAACAAATACGTTAAGTATTGCTAGACAAATGATAAGTATTATTAACATTTAAACAAACACAAAAATAAACCTAAACAAACACAAGAGATAAACCTAAATATTAAACTAGAGATAAGATTTATTATAAATAGACGCTAATCTACATTTTTTAAGTTAGTCTTAAGATTCATTTTAATATATGAATAACACCACTTAAATTGTGTTTCATTCATATAATTGGCGCAGTCGGTTCTAACCTACTAGCAAATAATAAAAATAAATCCAGAAATACATTTTTCGGAACTGATAGAAGTTTCTCGAAATTATTTTAAAAAGGAAAATAAAATTTTAAAACAGTTGTACTAGCAACCAACATATTTGTTTGAATACACCTGTTAAAGCAACAAACATTTTACACTAACTGTGGCTTTTGGCAATATATTTTTATAAAAAAAATGAACCAAAAGAAGGAAAACATCATCGATGAATTGCAAAGAAAAGTATTGCAGTTGGAGGGAGCATTAAGGCAGCAGGAGGAGCAATTGAGTCAGAAAGATAGTCAGTTATTATATTCTCAACAGCAATTGCAACAGTATCAACAACAGCAACTTCAATCACAGAATTCCTTCCTTATGCAACCGAAGGATATAATTCAACAGTTTCGTCAGATTAAACCACTGGACGATAATTGTAACATCAATAGGTTCATTAAATCTGTAGAAATGATAATGAGTCTTTGCGGAAATAATATGGATTTAATAAAATTCGGAGTTCAAATAGTCATAAACGAAAAAATAAATGCAGAATTTGGAACCTATATAACAGAACTGGGGGATATTACTTGGGAGCAGTTAAAAACCAAATTGAAGATTCAAGCAAGACCAAGGACATCATATGCGGAAATATTTAATAAGTGTCGTTATGTAAAAGTAAGTAATTTAAGACAACTTTTTGATTATTTTGAAAATGCTAAGCATCAGATAAGTGAAATTTATGAATTCGAAGATAATAAATCAATGTTATATCAATCTGAAAATGTAGACAGGGATCTAGTTAATATTTTAATTGAAAAAATTGATGGACCACTCAGGATTCATTTAGATGACGGGCTAACATTAAATGAGATTATAAATAAGTATACAAGACTTAGATTGCTTGATGATAATAGGGCTATTGATAGCAGACATAAGGCCAATATAAATTTTAAAATTAATTCAGATCTAAATAATAATAACGATAGGAATAAAATCTGTAAATTCCAAAACCCAAACCATGACAGCAAGAAAGGAAAATATTATGGGAATAATCAAACTCAAAATTTCCATAGCAACAACCATAACTTTAGACAACAACACAAACACAATCAACAGAATAAGGGAAATAATGAATCACGAAAATTTTATAACAACAATTATAAACCTAATTCATCACAAACACGTTTGTCTCATATGAGTATTGATAGCAATACGAATTCGCAAAGGTCTAATAACTCTAAATATATGGAGGTTGACACATTGCAAGAAGCAGAGAAAGTAAAACCCGATGAGGAGACAAATTTTTTAGAATGGCCTCAAAACACAAGTTACCCATAGTTGTTTTATCCATAGGAAAACAAAATGTCAGGTGCTTAATAGATACTGGGGCTAGTACAAGTATAGTAAAACCAAATATATTTTCTCCTTATAAAAAGCAAGATATTAAAAAACCTATCTATATTAAAACCCTCAATGATTATAACGAAGTAAAACATTGCGTTGTTACACCAATGCCTTCACAATTTCTTGCCAGGGGTACACTTTTGTGGAACATAGTTGAATTCAGAAACGAAGATTATGATGCAATAATAGGACAAAATTTTTTAGTTCCTTTTAAGGCCAAAATAAATTTGGATCAAGATTTCTTGGAAATATTCGGAAATAAAATATTCTTCGAAGAAAATAGTTACCCACGAGCATTTGACAGGATTACAAGTCTTCAGCATGTAAAAATTAACGACATACAGAATAAAATTAAAATAAATGACTTAAATCAAAAAGAGCTGGACTCTGTTAAGAGTTTATTGAAAGAGTTTCGGGATTTGTTCTTTGTGGAAGGGGATAATTTAACTGCAACGACTGAAATATGTCACGAAATAATCACGACAACGGATAAACCCTTGTATTCAAAGATTTATAGATATCCGCAAGTTCATGAAGAAGAAATACAGAAGCAGATCAAAGAAATGTTAGATCAAAATATTATAAAAGAGAGCAATTCTCCTTATAATAGTCCCTTATGGGTCGTACCTAAAAAACAAGATAATTCAGGTATAAAAAAATGGAGAATTGTAATTGATTATAGAAAGCTTAATGAAAATACAATAGATGATAAGTTTCCAATACCAAATCTAAATGGTATTTTAGATAAGTTAGGAAGAGCCCAATATTTTACCACATTGGATCTTGCGAAAGGATTCCACCAGATTTTAGTCAAAAAGGAAGATCAAAAGAAAACAGCGTTTTCAACGCCTTTCGGGCATTATGAATTCATTCGAATGCCAATTTTTGGTCACGTATTAACCAACAAGGGCATTAAACCCGATCCTGAGAAAATTAGAATAATACAAAACTTAAAACTTCCAAAAACAACCAAACAAATAAAATCATTTTTGGGAATGACAGGATTCTATAGAAAATTTATTAGGGATTATGCAAAGATCACTAATCCTTTAACTAAAGCATTAAGGAAAAACGAAAAAATTAATACTTATGATCCTAATTATATCCTGGCTTTTGAAAAACTAAAGGAAATTGTTACCAATGTACCAATACTTATATATCCAATATTTACAAAGAAATTCAAGTTAACCACTGATGCAAGCAATTTTGCGATTGGTGCTGTTCTTTCACAGGAAGGCCATCCAATTGCATATGCCTCTCGAACCCTAAATAAAACTGAAACAAACTATTCAACAACTGAAAAAGAATTGTTGGCGATAGTTTGGGCTGTAAAATACTTCCGACCATACATATACGGAAGGGAATTTGATCTTGAGTGCGATCACGAACCTTTGAAATGGTTACAAATAAAATATAATGGTAAAGATATCAGCCCACGCCTCCAAAGGTGGCTGGTTCAATTGGGGGAATACAATATTCGACTAAATTATATAAAAGGTAAGCAAAATAAGGTTGCCGATTTTTTAAGCCGTATTGATTCTGGCACAAATGAAATAAATTATTTAGGGAATGGTTCTAATGAAACAAATGAAAAAGAGGAGTCATTATTAGTTCAAACTATCCATTCGCAGGAAGAGGAAAGCAATGACCAGGTACCTATTTTGGATACTGTGGTAAACCGCTTCAAAACACAAATTATCTTAGTAAAGAAAAAGAATATTACAGTACAGGAAATTTTTAGGAAGAAGCGAATATTTATCGATAAAAACGATTTTTTAGAGGGAAATGTTGTAAACATTCTTAAAAGAGAGATTTCAAATGGAAAGGTTGCAATATTTTCCGAGTTAAACGATCATGAATACTATAAATTACAGAAAATCATTACCAAAGAATTTCCCAAAAATAAAAAAATTAAATTTATTAAATGTTCCAAATTTGCTGAAGATATCGTTGAGGAAAATGACTTAAAGAAGCAAATTGCATTATTCCATAAATTCGAAACCGGTCATGCTGGCATAATTCCAACTTATGAAAAAATTAAACACAGAATATATAATCCCAATTTAAAAGAGTTTATACAGAAAGTGATTAATAATTGTGAAATTTGTACCTCAGCTAAATATGACAGGAAACCAATAAAGAATAAATTCAAAATAACGGAAACACCTTCTACCACGAATGAAATAGTCCACGTCGATACATACGTTAACAGTAAACATTCATTTATGATTTTTATTGACAAGTTTTCGAAACACGTGATTTCATTTCACTTACACGATAGAAATAGCGTAACACTAGTAGGGAAAATTCGAACATTTTTAGCCATTAAGGGCAAGGTGATTAAATTTGTATTGGACAATGAATTCAATAATGCAAATGTAAGGAGTTATCTAGATCAAGAGGGAATTCAATACCATTTTACAAAACCAAACAGCCATACTGGAAACTCGGATATTGAAAGATTTAATAATACCATTACGGAAAAAATCAGAATATTTAATATAGAGGAAAAATGTCCAATAAATGCCCAGATAATTAAAGCAATAAAGTTCTACAATAATAATTATCACAGTACAATAAAATGCAGTCCTCTAGATGTACAAAATAAATTAATTGATCATAGCATTATAAAAAAAAGATTAGAAAATGAAAAAGTCAGGATAATGCAGAAAAGAAATAAATCTAGAGAAAACTATGTAGAACATAGGAAAGAAGGCTTTATAAAAAACTATAAAAGTTTAAGACACAAAGAACAACCAAAATTTGTAAAGAAACCTTTAAAGAACATCCATACCGATAATATTAAACGACCTTTAAAATTTTCAGACTATCCTGATCTTTCTAACAATGGCGATCATGATTCTACCAATACGGGCAGTCTTGCAAATTAATCCGATTAATGAAGAGGCAGGTTATACCCAAATTAAATTAAGAACGGTAGAAGTGGTAAATCAAACATCAACAATTTTACACATAATAGATACTAAAGAATTAAGCAACATTGTAGATCAAATGGAGAATAATATAAAAAGTTTAAATTTAAAAAATAGAGAAATTATCGAAATAGAGATAAAAATAGTAAGATCTAAATTGAAATCAATCACTTCAGTAAAATCTAGACATAGAAGAGGATTGTTTAACTTCGTAGGTAATGCTCAGAAATGGTTAATTGGAGTTATGGATGATGAAGATCGACAAGAAATTTTTAAACACCTTGACATAATCGATAAAAATAATCATAATATTATAGATACAGTTAATAAGCAAATTTCTATAAATTTGCATTTTAATGAATCAATTGAAATATTAAAATCAGCCATAGAGGAAGATAGGCAAAATATTAAAAATACGACGAAGGAATTTATAAATAAGCACAATGAAGTCGTTCAAGGGCTTTTATATGCTGACCAAATGCTTAAACTTACATACTTAAAAGGAAAAATTGAACAAATTCAGGATAACATAGCATCCGCTAGGAATCATATATTCCACCCAGGTATTCTAACATCTGAGGAAATTGATAAATTTGAAATCGACTTTTATAAGTTAAAATTTATAAAAATTGACGTTCTCAATTACAAAGATGGAATTCTAATTATTGCAATTAAAATTCCATATGACTATATTCGGACAGAGTTAAGAATGCTTACAGCTTTACCTAACAAAAACTATATGGAAATCAACGAGCCGAACGGATATATTGTTGAAATTGATAATCAAGTTTTGGACTATAAGGAAAATGTATATCTAAAGCATTTAAAAAATAGCAAACATTGCACTATAGCAAATAATTGCAATTTTAAATACAATAACAAAACTGAGATCGAGGTATTTGAAGATGACATGATTTTAATTAAAAATGCCGTAGATTTAGAAATTGTACAGGATTGTGACGATAGGAAAATAAAACTTAATAAAAATTATCTCATTTTATTTTATAATTGTAAAATAAAAATCAGAGAGCAAACCTTTATAAATCAGCAAGTAGCTATTCAGGATAAATATTTTTATCCTAGTCAAAATCTCACGGAATCTGATATAACACCGGAAGAATTTAAACCGATTGAATTAGGGAATTTCAAAAATACAGAAGAAATAACGGAACTTAAATTCCATAGAAATATATCATACGGAATAAGTACAACATTTATAATTATCATAATAATTATTGTAACTATAGTTGTAAGAATTAAAAAGGATACAAATGTTATAAATAAATTAGAAGTAAGAAATGATGCTAGCAAAGGAGACATAGAAATGGGAAATTTAAAAAAAAATATAATATAAAATAAAGTATCATACGAGTATATATGTAAATTCCGGAGAATCTGCCATCTAAGGGAGGAGGACTTGAGTCTTATAATAAATTATAAAAATAAAAACTATGTATCTTTAATATAACAAATGAAATTCAGGAGAATTTCAGTCTAAGGGTGGAGGAGTTACATCCTTATTATAATAAACTTAAGAGTTACACCCTTATTATTATAATAATATGCAGACAGAAATAGATAAAGTGTATCCGTAGAAATAAGTAATTACAACCGCTTAAGACATAAGTAAATACAATGGTCTAGAAACATTTATTATCACTACAGTAGTCCTAAATAAACAAATAATATTACAATGTATACTAAACAAATACGTTAAGTATTGCTAGACAAATGATAAGTATTATTAACATTTAAACAAACACAAAAATAAACCTAAACAAACACAAGAGATAAACCTAAATATTAAACTAGAGATAAGATTTATTATAAATAGACGCTAATCTACATTTTTTAAGTTAGTCTTAAGATTCATTTTAATATATGAATAACACCACTTAAATTGTGTTTCATTCATATAATTCACGCGCCCATCTCTACTTGCTGCCTTCAAAAATAGAAAAGATACCGATTTTACCCCGATTTATCCGAAAATCTAGTTTTCATCAGATCTCCGCGTTTAGAGGTCACGGGAGTCTATTCTGATTATTTTTACGATGATGTCTGTATGGATGTACGTATGCGTGTGGGTGTCTGTAACAATGAAAAACTTTCTATATGTCCGATAAAATCCTGCTTTTTACTATTATTTATAATAATGGCGCTTGGGAAAATAAAACTTACCTGTCTGTTGCAAAAGGTTGGAAATAAACTAGACCTTTTTTGTCATCAAATGTTAAACCAACTATGCCATCCATTAATACAAATCGATCACTTAGAATTTCGGCTTGTGCAAAGTCGGGATCCGGATACATGGCTGGATGTGAAACTCTCCAAGTTGTATCGCGTATGCTGTCATAGACAACAATGCCTAACAAAAATTAATTATTAACTCGAAATTACTGTCTTAATAAACGTTACAATAATTCTGTGGCAAAAAGGAAAAAGTGCTTAAGTCGAGATAAGCTGATTTTGAGTTAATAATACCTCTGTAATATTGATAATCGCAAGTACCCCTGGGCAACATTTCAATTATTTTGTGTGATTTTTAAGGAAGTTATTGCGCAATAACTTGCTGCTTATATTTTTTTGACCTGTAACTGCTTAATTCAACTCTTATTTTGATATATATATATGTATATATATATATATATAGAACGATATTTTCTTTAAAAAATTTAAATTAACAACGAATTTTAAAATTTAACTGCAAAAGAAATAAATTTCTGAAAATCGATTTGAAAGTTTAAAAGTGTTCTGCTGCAAAGCAGTAAAATATGGCTCAAGCATTATTTCTTCATTGCCACACAATTTCAAATATAAAATAACGTTTTCACTTGAAAAATATCTTATTTCTTAGAATATTTTTCTATTATCTATTATAAAATTGCTCCCTTTAACTTCATGAACTATTTTCAAAGAAAGCGTTTGTGATTCTTTTTTAACAACAATTTATAAAAACCTCTGTTTCTGTCTAATTTGCAGCGCAATCAAATCTTTTAAAAATTATTGTTTGAAAAAATAAACACATGCTTTTCAATATGATAGAGTACAAAAAAATGCAATAAAAACTAATTAATTGCTGCTTGAGTAAGCAAAACATATTTTTGTTTTCAGATTACAATATATTTTGGCAATCAAAAATAACTGGTAAAGACCTATAAGCACAATTAAGGCTAACCGAGAGCAATAAATAATAAAACAAATAAATTTAATGCATTGTGTAAAGGAAAATGTAATATCTTGTGAAGTATATTAGCCCCTCATAAGCTTGTGTAACATCTCTGTACAATAATGAAAAAACACATTCATAAATTGCACTCACCAGGCTCTACTGTATCGGAAATGTAAACGAAAACATCATCACAAGTGGCCGCCTTAGCTGTGGTTTCATCTATAATCAAATTGGTGAATAAAGATTCTCCTCTGAGTACGCCGGGTGGAAAATCTATACGTCTAACAACTTGATTAGTTTTCATATTGAAAACTAGAATCTTTGGTGGACACGTTTTTTCATAATCCTCGAGTGAACGCGATATGCCAGCGTCTAACACCCATAAACGATTGCAGGAATCTAAACGCACACGATATACGGATATTAAAACCAAGTCGCTGCAATTGAAATCGCTACGACCGGTGGTGGCGAAAGACCAATCGGGATAGGCCTGGAAAGAAAAAATCTTTTATTTAATGTTTGGTTTTCATTAGGCTCGTTCGTATATTTCCAAATTACATGTGGGAATTTTTTAAAGCAAAAAAATAAAAATAATAATTTTAAATATTCTAACAAACAGTAGAAGAACGTAACAACATGCTGCTTTCGAAGGCCGCTACACCTTCATCATCAGTATTGTTTGGTCTAGTGTGGTGGTGTCAGTTTATGCGAATTTCAGCTTTAAATATCGCTCATTTACTCAAAGAATGTCATAAGTAAAAAAAACTAGCTTGCAGCTTATATTTTTCTATTTACACACAACTTAATGAAAAAATTTAATTTTATACTTCTCTCAATAGTTGAGTAAACAAAATAGTTGTATGAAATTTTTATACAACATGGGGAACGATATGAGGATTAAATCTGCATCATTAACTAAAAAATTCCATTTTTTGAATTATGACGTTCTTTGAGTACATGAGCGATATACTTATGAATAGAAGAAGATGGATAAGCGATGTCATGTCAAAACGGTCCAAAATAGATTGGTATTGAAAATCAGCAAATCAAAAAGACGTTTCCAGATCTGGAAAATTTAAACTTTTTTTGTTAATTAAAGCTATTTTATATTTTACTAAGAATGAAATTAGTATAAATTAAAAACTCAAAATCAAAAAGATGCTTCCAGGGTTGGAAAATTTAATCTTTTTTTTTTGTTGTATAGAAAAGTATGTAACTCACTAAAACTATTTTTTTTCTTTTTCTCTATAAATTTTACATGTTTTGCATCTTAAAAAGAAATTGATTCACTTATAAAATCAGGGTTGGAAAGTTTAAACTTATTTTTTTGTATATAGAAATAACTAGGTCTTTCTAAGTTTTAGAAAGAAATAGTTTGATATAAAAATTAGAAAAATAAAAACACAGCTCCAGAGTTGGAAAACTAAAATTTTTTTGTTATATAAAAGTAACTAAATAATGATTAATTTCAAATATAATAATTTATATGTATAAGAAATTTGAGCGATTCGATTTTATTCCGTTTTATTTTTTTTTGCTTTTGAGCTTAGAACCCTAATGGCATGGACCTTGGACATCAAAAATAAAAAAGTGCAGTAAAAAGCCCTTTCTACAGAAAACGAGTTTTGAATTTACTACTAACTTAATGTTAAAATAACATATAATTTTCTTATCATAATATTTTAAACTATGGAACTTATCGCGGTTGGCATATTTCGACTTTGACTACGACATACATACATATAGGTCTTATTAAAGAACAAATGTTGCGGCCTATTACAAAAACGTCTTACTCGAAGCCGAAATACATCAACAACAATAAGAAAATATATGCCGATTTATTCTCTAATAAATATTTATAACTTTTTTTTTTTTTAGTTTTAAGTAATTTACAGAAAATGCTCGATATGTTCTAAAGATGTTAAAATACGACGGCGAAATTTTAAAAATTTTTCCAAAATGTACAAATATCGATGTCTTGCACGTGCAAGTCACATCGGAAAACAGAAACAAATATACATTGAGTGCCAAGCGTTTTTAATGAAAACCTTCAAAGGAGGCCAATCACTTTTTTTTAGCAATGTTATAAAAAAGTTATAAAAAAAATTCTGGGATATCACGAATGCATTCTGATACTCACTTTTTTTTATAACGGTTTTTATGTCGTAATTTTAAAAATAACTGTCGTGCAAAAATTTGCGACGCTTTTATTCATCTTTTTTTAGTAATGGTTTCTTTGTTTGAAAAGCACAACAAATTTTCGTTTATGTACTCGTACATGAAAGAACGACACGCAGACAGGGTAGTGCGGAAACGTACGAAGCGGCACCCCACGACGTACTGGGTTATAAAAATCTGATCTTGGAAATTGTTTTATTTATTCATTTTGACATGCGTTAAACAAAAATAAAATATTGAAACAAGATTTTTTTAATACTTTAATTGAATTATAAGCAAATTGATAAGTTAAAATTCAATTATTACAAAATCAACTTTTTGTTTATTAGTTATATGACTATATGCCATTGAAGGAGAGATGTGTAAGTGTAAAGGAACAAAAGCAATAAGTTGGTTTTTTTTTAAATAAATAAATAAATAAAATGGATAATACACAATGCAAGCATACCTGCAAAACCGGCGAATCTTCGTAATCTGATCTTGAGACCCAATTCAATGTTGACGGCACACCAGAAAACAACTTTGGCGTTGCAATAATAAAACGATCTTCCGTTATAGCCAGACCAGTGGCTAAAATATTTGATGGATTATAAAAATTCATATCTTGCACGGGGGCATGGGGCAGAAAATTGAACGTAAACAGTTTCCACTGTTTAGACAATTCCAGTGGTGACGGTCGATGCGCTTCAAGAAGACGGTGATTGTTGTGCTGTTGTTGTTGCGGTTGATATTGCGCTCCATAGCACAAGTTCAAGAGTGTGGCCGCGATCATAAATCGAAATGTAAACATAATTTTTTTTGCATCATATTTATGTTTGCGCTTATTTTGATTAATTTTTAGACACGGCAGTAGATTTGAAAATACTGCATTGCAACAGCTACTCTGTGCCGGCGAATGTTGTTGCTCCATTATCATTTAAAACGTTGCTGATGTATCATGTGCATACAAGTTTGTATGTGAGTGCTTGAGTATGCAAAGTTGATTTGATGTTTTGAAAAACTCATAAAACAGTTATTGACCCAGAGCTACTACCACGGCTTACAAGCGTGGACGACTACTTTTATGTTTGGCAAATATTCAAATAACTTGGGGAAAAAAGTCTGAAAAATAAAAATATACATAAACAGTTTTGTTTTATGAATATGTACATCTGTAATAAAATTTTTGTAATTAATTGAATTTATCAGTTCATTCGCAAAATTGCGTGCGAAATTGTATTTTACAGTTTGATTTCCCTCGATTTAAAAGTCTGTAATGTTCATTTATAATTGTTTAACACAGAAATTTAGACGACAAACTTATTAAATCAAGAATTTAGGGTGTTCCGAAAATTATGTTTATAGAAAAGTTTTTAAAATCTACTTATTTTAAAGAAAATGTAAAAATAATATTAAACTTCGTGGTAAATTACTCATAACATACAGCACATTTTATAATGCACAGAAAAAATCATCATCAGGTTTTTGTTTGTTTTTAATCGAAGCTGTTGTGCTTGTTTTATTATCTAAATTAAATTTTATTTATTTATTTTCTTAATCAAACAAAAAGTTATAGGCTATTTCTTAAATTTAAAATTTTAATTTGTATTATTTTGAATAATATTTATAGGTAACCCCTTCTGAACATACGAGTATTTTCTAGAAAAATGTCGTGTTAGGCGACATAAAAATAATAATAATAATATAATAACATTAAAATTCATAGTCAAAATAAAGTATAGTTTAGGAGTTTATAATCAGTGTTTTGCACTCTCTCTTTATATTTAATTTGTTGAACACATAATTAATCCTCCTTTTGCATTGTTTCTTTTTATTTGAAAAACCTTATCCTATTTTGCTTTGTTTGCTACGCTTTCACGGTCAAAGCGCTAAATCGATTGCAAAAATTCTTTCACCAATGTAAAGCTACAGTACCAGCGTCAAATAAAGAATACTTTTTAACCCGGTTTTGAACCGGTTTTTAAACACACATTTTGTGGCCGGTTAGGGAAATTGTCGTTCCGGATTTGATTGTTTAACCAGTTTTAGAACCGGGTTTTATGAATTTTTTCAACAGATCAACGCGAGTGGAGCCGCTGATAGAAGCTATACTAGCTTTATATTATATATTTCTTTGTCTGATGTCAATCACTTGTGCGCCTTTCGCTTAATGATGGGAACACAATAGTGACGAACAACGAATTTTTGCCTGCAAATATTCGCCGCAAAAAATTAAACATATTTGTGTATATAAAAGTTCATACACTATACGGCGCGAACAATAGATTTATTTCTATTTTTTAGCCAGCGAACGATGAAAAATCAACTTTCTCTTTCTTTGCACAAATAGTAAATATTCATCAATTATAACAGCTGTTTTTTTCTCGTCGTTGTTTTGCTTCATACCACGAATGTGCCCAGTGAATTCTTACCGGTTGATTGCCGATTTTGCAAACCAATTTGGGTCTTATACGAAAATATGTATACGTATCTCTAACATTGAAACATTTTCATGTGAGTGACAAACAAAGACCTTTTAGTTTTTCTTTGTGTTTTTGATTATACGAAAAAAGTTATTTTTACGTCAAAACGAAATAGACAAAAGTTGTAGAATATTTTATAAAAATCAATTTTTAAACTTTATTGCTTATAATCGAAACATTAGTGAGAAAAGCCATGTGTTTGGTTCATAAACAATAACATTTACAATTTGTCGGCAGATTTTGTAAAAATTTTCGTTTCTAAACCTTTGAAATTTTTATAAAAAATAACGAAAATTCGTTTCAAAAAATATTTGTTTCATACAAATTTCAAAACGAAAAAATCGTTTCTATTTACAAAATCTACCCTTTAGTTTTTATAAAATACTAGCTTAATCCCGTATTTTTTGCTGTTCCGTCACCCCCTCCCCTATTTCCAAAAAAAAAAAACAATTGTAGTGAACCTTTTCCATATGCCAAAATTTTTTTTAAAATGTTTCCACAAATTACAAACTTGTTTGATAATCAATTTTTGAGGCGGGCACTTTCAAAAAAAAATAGTGCATCTTTTCCATATGCAAAAAAATTTGAAAATTTATACACAAACGACAAAGTAATTTAACAATTCATATTTTTGGGGAGCACATTTCAAACCCCTCTCCCTTTAACCACCACCCCACAATCTAAAAAGAATTAGTTAACCCCTTCCATATAAAAAAAGCATTTTGAAAACTGGTCGACAAATGGCGATGTTATTTGATTATATATATTGGAGCGAGACTCCATTTCCCTAAAAACATTTTTTAAAATTGGTCCACAAATGACAAAGTTATTTCATTACAAATTTTTGGGGCTGGCACTTTGCTTCCCTCCCCCACAATTTCCAAAAAAATAAAAGTTTTGCTAACTTTTTCATATGCAAAAAGAATTACGAAAATTGGTCCACAAACGACAAAGTAATATGATAACCCATCTTTTGGCGGGTACATTTGCCCTCCCCCCACCCCCTTTTAAAAAAGTGGACCTCTTCCATACGCAAAAAGCATTTTGAAAATTAGGCAACAAATGACGAAGTTTTTTGATAATCTACATATGGCGGTGGGCAATTTATAAAATTGTTAAAACTTATGTGGAAGGAGTAACATTATTGTAAAAAGTGGGCGTAAAAGTGGGCATGGTTTAAAGAAGTTAGCCTGTATTTGTAATCATAAAAATCATTATAATTCATTCCAAAGTCCCAGTAAAATATTGGGAAAATTTCGGGAAGATCGGTCTAGAGGTCTTTCCCTTTTATACAGGGTGGGCGAACTTGGACTGACTGATGTGAAATGCGTATAATTTTTGTATTTTTTATTTTGCAGATAATACGGAATTTTATAAAATTTTATAATGTCATCATACTCAGTGGAAGAACGTGTAAAAATTGTTGAATTTTATTATATTTCCGGACGATCAATTGTTACAACGCAAAGAAAATACCGTCAGCATTTTAATACTGCAGAGGCTCCCATGATTAGAAGCTTAATGACCCGTTTTGAGAATTTGGGTTCAGTGGGTAATGAACTACGAAGAAATGTCGTTCGTCCTGTTCGCACTGAACAAGTTATAGAAGCTGTACGAGAAAGTGTTCACACGGATCCAACTGTGTCTACTCGTCGACGATCTACTCAATTGAACATCTCCAGAACATCGCTACGACGTTTCCATATAAAATTCAATTGGCCCAAGAATTATTATAAGCATTTCAAATCAGTCAGTCCAAGTTGGCCCACCCTGTATATGTATGTATATAAATTCGTTTATTCCATTCTATTTCTTGACACCAAACCATTTTTTTCTTGTCGTCTTCAAAACAAATTCTTATAGCATTGATTTTTATGACAAGCATGATTACTACTTTTTTTATTTTTATTTTACACCACTGTTCCCCACCGAGAACTGACTAGTTTTTTTTAACCGTTTACGCAAAATATGTTGCACTTAAATTATACAATTAATTGTTCGTGCTGTCCAGTTTTTATAATTTATTCAATAATGTAATTTGTAGAGCAATTCAAAAATAAAAATTCCCCTGAAGAGTTTGGAAAAAATCTGACGAAACGTAGAGAAAAAAGATGAAATAAATTGGTTCTAAATTTATAGTTTGATCATGCTAAAGTTCGTATCGCTTTGTAACCCAATTTATATGCGATAGTTATTAATGAAACATGTAGTAGAACGGAACAACTAGCTGTTTTCGAGGGCCACTATACTTCATCAGCAGCGTTCTTTGTGTTTGGTGCATTCCATTGTGTGTGGTGTCAGTTTATATACGCAACTTTTATTGCAAATAGAATATGTCAATTGTTTTGATTCATCGTATTACAATTGGCTAAAAGCTTTTTTTGTAATGAAAGCTCATTTTTACCATCTGTAAATTTACAAGTCTTGCCATTGTCGTTTGTTCTTTACTAATTATGTACATGTTATTTAATTTGCTTATTTTTATTCTACTTAAGAAAAGCTTTTTTGGTTTCATACTATTAAGTTCAATTTTTTTATTTAGTTTTTTAATGGTTTTATTTGTATCTCAAAAGTTAAGAAAACTGGCCATAAATAGCCCATGTGAGACACAATAAATAACATAGACAACAAATAATATTAAATTTAAGTTGAACGATTTTTTCCCCAAGAAACAACGTGCGTTCATCCAAATTCGCTTGTATTTGCCAAATTAATTGTTCTTTTCAACTAATAATAAGTAATATTTTTTGCTAGCTAAATATTTTAATTAATTATAAACATAACTAACTTAAGCTTCTAATGATACTCGATTACCAACAAAATATATTCTTAAAATTATGACGTTTATTTAGCCGCTAAAGTCATTGAATCGTTAAAAATGACTGCATTTAGTTGGTGGTCGGCCGTTAAATTATATACTTTTGTTGTTTGTTAAGCACGAATTTAAATAAATTAAATATACAAATTGCATTAAGCGTTTGTTTATGGTTGTAAAATGCAAAAAAAAGACACTTTTAGAGGAACTCATTATACAATTGTCCTAGTCAAAAGTTATTTACACACAAAACAATTTTTTATAACTTCTTTTTTCCAGGTTAACAATTTCATTTGCTGTCGTCCACGAGCTTTGCTAAAAAAAACTGTTACTCTCAAACACTTTGGAGTGTGTGAAGGTTACAAAAACAAGTTTCATTTGTTGCCATTTGTCGTCAAAAATTATTTTTAGTTTTATAACTATTTACAAAGAATGAATGAAGTCTGTCAATTAAACTTGCCAAAAAAAATTAAAAAAATGAGCCAGTCACACTGCTTGAATAAAAGATTAGTTGAAAACCATTCGAAAAAAAAATTAATTTTTACCACCAAAATTAAAACGATATTACTTTATGCTCAAACTGGCATCACTTAATTTTGGCTTAATATTTTTTTTTAACATTTAAAGCGGTCTCCACACTATCAAAATACTCATCAATCATTGTGGTAGTAATTGTGAAAATAAGTTTGTGTGTGTTATGCCGACGATGATTGATGAAAAATTTTAAAAAGTTCGATTCTTGGCATGCTTGGTGTCACATTTTGTTGCATTTCTGGTGTTTTTTTCATCAAGCACGAACATATTTTAAATGTGATTTCAAGGTGCATTGTTGGAAACTAAGAACGTTTTCTGTAAATTTAGTTTTCTTATTTGTTGAATAAACATACATACATATATGTATGTATGTATAATTTAAGTTATTGCTTAAAATTTTCTTTCTAGATTGCAATAACACTGTTAATAAAATCACAATCTCAAAACAGTGTTCTAGTTACAACACAATAAATTTTTATTAAAAACCCAGTTTGTTTTCTTTTTTTTTCGTAAAAACGTGTTTTTTTTAATAAATCAAGAATTCATTAGCGCAATATTATTTGCAAAATAAGGAGGGGCGTTAAAATGTTATACAAATTTTTTACATACTTTTTTTATTTTAAAAGCAAAGTCCGGAAAAAACCAATTTTTACGCTTGGTCATTTCCATAAATTTGTCAACTACAGGCTGGTACTCTGTTCGAAGTTGTGAACAATTTTCAGCAACATTGATTATTTCGCGTGAAAAATTTGACATGTACTAAATGTAGTCCAACTTGCGGTTTTTTTATAAATTTCTCACTTTTGTTGCTTGAAAGTATGCAGCATTGTCAAAATTCCGTTCGAAAAAAGTACTGCTCATGGTGAAATTATACAAGGTACTTGCACGACTACAACAAAATTACAGCACCAAAAAACACACGCATTTTGTTGGTAGAAACAAACGGATAATTGTCAGAAGCAGATGTCTTTTGTTTTTAAAAACAGCAGTCACAGGGTAATTAAAGTACAATTGCAGACGCGGCATTCATGCATGATTATAGTCATTCAGTGTTGCCAATATGTGTGCAATACACAGTGTGTAATTTCTATTCTCATGTGTAAACCATGTAATGAGATTCATGTATAATCTATTTGTAATTATACTTTGGGTTCTATTTTTATTTATTTTTGTTTTAATTTTAACCTACACAAAAGACGTGTAGTGTAATTGTATCATGGCCATAACGCTATAGCCATAACCATATAAACTAATTGAATTTAGGTTTTGCTTATGGCTATCGCAATATGGCACTTCTAATTTAAGCTTAAGATCGTAAATTTATAATTTAGTAACATTGCAATCAAGACGCATCAATAAGGTGACCTCACTAACCCACGCGACTTTTGTTTGTTAACCTAGCCAAATGTCAAATTTGGTTTAAGTGGTTATAAGCTTTAAAAAATGCTCGTACTTACGTTGTCACCAAGCACCCTGCAAATGTTCAGCTTTTTATGGTGCTTACATTTCTTACGAGAGACGTACAAAGTTCATGTGATTTTTTAGTGTTTTTTTTTTTTTTTTTTAATGATTTGAAGTTACTCCGTGCCCCCTTGTTATTACAAGGGATGGGAGATTTTATTTGGCCGAACACAAGGGTTATAACGCCATCAACAATTTCTTTATTTAGGAGCCTCCTCCGAGAAAATTCCAAACGACATATACCGTCGCATACGAAGCCGGAAATCCCAAAATTCTTCTCCTTATATGTCCAAAAAAAGAGTTTTTGTTTGGTTCTCCAACCAATTTCCAAAATTTATTCTTTAGAATTGTTTTTGCATGTGGTTAATGGAAACCAACGGGATACCGCAAGGAGTACCGCTAACCGACGCCAACCACTAATCACATGCGGTGTGAAACGTAAAACTCGAAGGCCAATAAACAACAGTGGCCTGGTTGCACTTAAGAGATAATTGCCAACGACGCTTGATGTTGACTCGCCCAGAGCTGCTTTACGAATGTTTTTAGTGTTTTAATATATGTACATATGTTGTAAAATTAGGGGTACCTGATTGGTGCGGTGTGCCTTGATTGCCATTTTGCTTTAAGAGTTAAAAGCAAGATGTTATCTGGTGAAAAATGTTTTTTTTCAATTTGGTATAATGGCAGTTCTATGGGGAACAGAATAATAATAATAAAAATTATAAAGGAAAAATATTTGTCTTAGTGTAAGAAGTTGAAAAAACAAAACAACTACCACAATTTGCAGATTTTAACATTTTTTTAACTCTACTTCAAAATCACTCTAACTCACTGCAGGTGTACTTACGTACAATGTCATGGAAATGCCCATATTCTAGTTTTCAACTAAACCTAGTTTTCATGTGAAATTGTTGACTTTTGCAGGACCACAATTCAATAAACAAATCATGGAAATATTTTTTTGCACAACTGGCCTTAACGAAAACCCACAATGCCCACATAAATTCCCAATTCAATATATATATACATATTTATTGTGGACCCATTTTTGTAATGCTGCACCCAGAGAAAAAACAACTTAAAATCAATAGAAACCATAATGAATTAATAAGAAACATTAACGAAAGTCTAGTAATGTTGAAATTTTTTATTTCAATATGGAAAAATATTAATTTACCGTATTTATTTATTAATTTCATTTATTTTTAAGTATTTTAATATACATTTTCTATTACATTGAATTATTCAAAAATAAATGTGACGCGTTCTTGTTTTTAAGTTGCAGCTTTTCCCTGAGTGTGAGTACACATCTTTCATTTCTTGTGGTGTCATTTTCAAAATGTGTGCAAGCAACGCCGTCCAAATTATGTTTTTTATATGAAAAGCAATGCCACACAACGAAAAATTTCGGAAATGACAAACGTTGCCATGTCAAGTTGCGATGTCACAACATGCCATAATGTGTGCAATACAAATACAAATTCAACATTTATGGTCTAATGAGAGAAAATGTCGCAAACATTGAACTGTATAACAAAAGTTTGCATATTCGAAAATGCTAAATACTATTCAGTGAGTTTTACCAAGCCATATTTAAATATGTACTACATTGAATATGCAAACGTATGTATTAAAATGTTATTCTTAATTAATGTTTTTCTTTTTTTCACCAAAAAAAAATAATAAACTTCAATTCAAGCCTGCAACAGACGAGACGTGAAAGAAACCCAGAGCTAAACATTTACCGCCTGACATTTGTAACCCAATGAGTTGTTTCCTGCAACATCGAGATTGATCAAAACAATATACGTACTCGTATAGCGTTAACAGCAAAAATTTACACAAAAAACAATTCAATATTTCGTAAAAATATTTGTTGGTTAAAAAATTGGTTTCGCGAGAGATTTCAATCTCATCTTATTTTTTAATTTTTTGTGTACAATATTTGTTGTTTTTCTGAAAACAATGAAACTAGAGCAAAATAATAAAAAAAAGGTGATAAAACAGGCAGCCCATTATTGCAGATGAATACATACGAGTATATATACATTTGTATGTATGTACATATTTAACACTTTAAATACCCATAGGATTATCGAAAAATAAACGTGCAAAACTTTAAAGCAAACTTATCGTTCTTTTACGATGCAAGATAAAAGCATCTAAATAAAATAAAAAAAGATAAAAATTTGCTCATTGTTTATATTATATCTGCAATTGACTTAATCGTATCATATCTTCATGAAGATTTATTTCAATTTAGAAGAAAATAACATAATACATACAATTAGATAAGAGCAAGTCAAAATCCAATGCTAGATATTTAGCGAAGAACTATGAACATGAGATAAGATTTTTTTTAATTTACCAACAGATATGAAACAATAAAGTTTATTGCAAATGTTATACGAGTATAGTAAAACTATACTGGGTTGATGCTGTGAACAGTGCTGATAAAACTTGTCATTTGACATGTTTAACAAAATAAAAAAGTCAAATGGATTATAGATGGCAATTAGTGTTTTTTTCATGCGGGATTTTCCGAGAAAAAGTCACCGGGATCCCGCACATTTTCCGTGAAAGAAATCCCTGGAAAGTTTGTGTGGGAAATCCCGGGATTTTCTTATATTTTATTAGGGAACATTTAGCTTATAAATGCCATGGCGCAATAATAAGATGACGACAGTAGTAAGTCTGAAATCTTGTCAATAACTCTGTTAATTAATTTTCGAAAAGAAATGAAAATGTAATTTATGTGCAAAAATGTATTTGTGTAAAGGTATATGAGTATGTACTAGTGGCCTTATTCGCCACTTTAGCAAAATTCATAAAATTGGAATCAAAGCTTTAAAATAATAAAATAAATTTTTTCAAAAACAGACAAGATTGGGCAAATGTTAATATAGGAAAGAAGACTTAAGTGCCTTATGTGCATTTTCCACCAGTCAGACAGACGACTTGTCTAGAAATTTTTTTATAAAAACCACTCCAAAAAATTAGTGCGTGCTTTCCATATAAATTTTATTCTCAAGTTGAATGTCTGGGTTGTAGAAATATGGGGTTAGTTTCTAAACTAGTCACAAATTACCGCATTTCTATGAAGACCATTACCAAAAGCACATTTATTTTTTGCATCGCTGAGACTTAAGACTAAAACTAAAATGTATAAGCCCCAGATTTGTTTAGTAAAAACAAAAGGCATATCAATTAACACGAGGGGATAGCAATTAATTAAAACAAAAACCAAAATACTTTTTTGGATGTTATTGTTTTTCAGTGATGCCAACTTTTCTGACTTCAAAAGCGTAAAAGTGTTTGAACTAAACTGAAAAAATATACGTTTAGCGCAACATAAAGTAAAATGTTTGGAAAAAGTGAGAAAAAGGGGCTAGTTTTAAAATGTTCTGCTGAAAATTAAAGCCACAAACACATTTTTGTAAAGTAATTTATTAGAAAATAAATACTTACTATGAGATGCACCCATAGCTTGATAAGTAAATAAGTAAGTAAATTTTAAATTGGTCGTTATTAAACAAAAATCTGTTTTAGGCCATACTGAATATCTTTCAAAGCACAAAAACTTTGGAAGAAATAGAACCTAATTCTATTTTGTGTATTCTTTTTTAAATTGGTAAAGCAAACTAACAGAAGAAAATGAGTAAAACAATGCTTTCACGTTATTTCATAAGTCGATTTTGCTAGATTAAAGAAAAAAATTTCGTAAATATTTAAATGTAGCCATATCGAGCAAAAAGCTAAAATGGGCTAAAACGGGTGAAAGATAATTGTAAAAAGTGCTAAATTAGCTGGTCAACATTTTTTTTTCGCATTTTGAGTGACTGAAAACGGGCTCAGTTGGCATCACTGTTGTTTTTGTTTTTATACATGTGTCAAAAAAGTAGAATCAGTTTAATTGTATGTGGCAAGTTACAGAGCGAAACGCATAGAATGTATAGACGCATAGGACGGATAAAGCAGGTTTCATGAAAAAATTTCAGTTGTTTTTGATAACCAAAGATGGCAAATTATATTATATTTTCAATGATATCGATAAGAATGGTCGTATGGTGGGTATAAATTTAAAATTTGTTTGCATAAAAAAGTTTTTAATAATTACAACTATTTTCAAGAATAAAATACATTAAAATCAGTTTTTAACATAGACGAACAAAATTTACATTTTAGTTATCGATTGTTTTTATGTACTGAGTGTCACCTCTGTTGTGTTCATTATTTTTTAATCAACAAACATACTTGGCGCATAAAGGTTGAGGTCCATAGCTCGCTTTTTGCGCGTTATGCCTTACACGCGTTTCATCCTCTTGTTTCATTCTATACTTTGTTCGCGTTGAGTTACATGCACTGCTTTTTATGCGCCATTTTATTTTATTTATTTTTTGATCAGCTGTGTGCGTTTGTTTATAAATACTTATAAAGAAAAAATGGAGAGTGAAATCGAGTTTTTAAAAGAATTTGTGGAGTTAGTCGTAAAAGTAATCGATAACTAAAAAAAAAGTTAATTAAAATACATCGCATTAATGAAAATATTCACATATTTTATTAAACAAGTTTTTTTTTTACTAAGAAATTTTTTTTATTGAAAAAAAATAAAAAATTATCCACGGCAAAATAATATTTATCGATAACGTAAGAAATAAAGTATTATTTAACATCTTTAGCATTCAAGAACAGCTGGCTTTCTTTCATGGTGCTTGTAACGCGTACAAAAGTAGAAAGTAGACCTACTTTTTGCTTTGAACGCGCCTAGGCGTTCTGCGCTTTTTGCAATGTAACTTGTCACATACTATTACATTGATTCTACTTTTTTGACAGATGCATAGAAAGCGTAACGCGAAAAAAGCGAGCTATGCACCTCTACCTTAAGACGTATTGCATGTAACTTGAATTTAGAACCGGAGAGAACGTACAGAAATGCATACAACGCATACGCATAGAACGTATGGTATGGACCTTCAGCTTAAAATGTGTAATTCTAACTTAACCCCAAATAAAAGACCTTTTCTTCGCATAAGCTTTTAATAATGTTGGACATGGACTGTCGTGTTTTTCCGTCATAAAAAGTGTTAAAAAAATAGTTCTGAATTAATTTTATTATTTTTGCTTTCGGTTTTTCTGGGTTTTTTTTATTTACCTACATCATTTACTTTCTGACAGCCTCAGCTTGTTTGGATTTGTGAAAAGAATTAAACAGAAACAACTGATGCTGTTTACAATTTTAGTACAATAACAAAATCATATATACATATATTGTAAAAAATCATTGCATTTACGAAGGTTTTCCCCTCAGTGTACCAGTTAAGTTGATTTAAATAATGTTTCAAAACAAGATTTAGCTTCGTTGAAGCAAACGGTACGGGCTTTTTGTAAAAATTTATCGTTAAGATGGCATTTTCCAAGCAAGTTTTGTCTACATGGCTTATACGCCATTTTGTTAGCCCCTTGCTTATTTTCATCGTGCCGAATTTCAAAAAAAAAAAAAAAAATTATCAGCTCGTTTTCGAGATATTTAGTTTTTTTAACTTTTTCCCCCAGAAATTTCCAGTATTAAAAAAATCAAAAAACCCAACTGTGCAGTCTCATGACCATATCGGTCCAAGACTTCGGCTGAAATTAATTTTGGCCTAAAAAGTGAGACAAATTACCCATTGTGCATCGTGGGCCAGCCTCTAAATAAATAATTTTGTTACTTATGAATTGACTACATTGAATAGCGAAACAAATTTGTCTGTACTCAAGCGCATAAACTATGATCTGAATTCAACAAGAGTTTTGCATATAAAATTTCCTTCGCTTTTTATTTATTATTAGTTGTTGTAATAAGTAAAAAATTTAGTTTTGAAGCTAAAATAAAAATCATTTTGGGTTGTAACAACGGGTTAACAAGTGATAAATAAAAAATATTGTGAATGCTTAAAAAGAGAAATTGAAAAACTTTTGAATGCTTTGAAAAACTTCAGCGTTTACATGTTTATACAAATCTTCACATTTGGCAACGCTGACTACGATAACTTGCATGAAATTTTGGGAAGGACCTGTAAAAAGAAGGAAGTACTTTTAGAAAACTTCAATAAAATAAATGAAAATATAGTGAATAGAAAAAAGAATTCACCAAAAGGAAATATAAATCATAATTGCAGTTTATTTATTACTAAATGCCACGACATCTACACAAAAAACGGGTCAGTTTAAATTAACTTCAAAATCAAAAGGTCACTGGAACCACCTTAGCTGCAAAAGCGTTAATACAAGATCAATATATAACACAAGGAATGGAAACAAAAAGTAGAAAAACAAACTGTGCTCGCTGTTGTTAATGGTAATCGGCTTCAGTGCGCCAAAAAAGTACATTTTCAATGTACTTCAAAAAAAATGTTTGTGTTATAATAAAAGCAAAACGTTAAAATATTATGTCTAACAAGCTGAAATGTTAAGTACTCGTGAGACATGAAAATAAAAACACATTGTAGGTAACTTAAGCGGCTAGACAGGACAAGTGACCTGCCGATTAATCATGTTCGGTTTTGATCAAAAATTATTATACGAGGAATGACATGTAACGACAGCATTTTCGCCGAAAGTCAAGTGTTTTTGAACAATGTAATTTTTACATATGCATGTATACATATTCAGCATATGTGACGCGCAAAATAGAAATTGACCTAAGGGTAAAAACCGGTTTTGTTCAGGAGAGCCATTTTAAAGATTTAAATACGTGTATCTTTGGTGTACCATCATTTCATAAAACGCGCATATCTCTGGGAGGGAACACTTTTGGGGCATGGGATCGGTCTCATTCGATGCTCAGATGTTGTCCACATAAAAAAAAAGTGATAATTGATTTTTTTACCCTTAGGTCCCTTTCTCTATATATTCAGTATTATCCTCAGCACAGTTATCCTCCCGAAATGCTTCTTAAAGGCTCAGTTAGCCGACTGTAATGTAATGTAACTGCAACGGTAGGAAACATCTGATCGATTTTGTTATGTGAAAAGTAATGAAAATGGTTATAGAAATGTAATGTAACGTAACCTACTTTTCATATAAAAATATCGATCAGCTGCTTCCTACATTACAGTTAAATTGCGTTACAGTCGGCTAACTGAGCCTAAAGGGTGTTTAAAGTAGAAAATACTAAAACCCCGATTTTTTAGATTTATTTTAAACTTAAAAGTCGATTTATTCAATATTTTGTTTTTGTGGCTTACAAAGTTATTGCACTAAGCGTCTCATGTACATCTCTTTTCATAATAAATTGGTTTTTTGTTTAAAAATTTCTTTCAAAAGCATTTTGTCTATTCGGACGTGATTTTTTTTCTTTTTGCAAGATCTCCAATAAAAGTCTACGGTGGGACACCGTTTGGTCAGTTCGCCCAGAGTCTTTAATGAATGAAAACTTGATTAAGGCAAAGCCAATTTGTGCCCGAATATATAACAAAAGCGGTGATTCAACACATTTAAGCTTTGGATCACTCTTTACAAATAATTGTACATTTTAAAACTGCACATGTTGCTGTCGCTGTCACTTTGGCTGAGACAATCTATATTTTACTGCCATTATGGACTTGACTGTTTTACCATTATGGTCGATATTTTAAGTAAATATTCCATGGTCCAATTTAACGTTTAACTATGATCGTATTTGCTAGCACTTACTTTTATTCATTAAATAACATGTGGTTTGTTTTCTTAACGTTTTGTTTTCTTTTAGACTTTTTATATATTTCTTTTTTTTTGTCTTTTCTGCTACAATGTATGGCCAGTTCCTTGTTGATTTTTATTTCTTATTTTTAATTTGAGTTATGTATTTCTTCTGCAAAACGGTTTCTTGCTTATTGTTAAGGGGTACACATATCTTTTGCACCAACTTTGAGTTCGATTTTATATTTTGAATTGTTTTCAATTTTGTGTCTTTGTATCTTAATTAAAGCACACTTTTAAGTTGAAAACTATTAAATTTCGATTCTTAACGCTTTATATCCATACTGCAATTCGTTAAAATATCTGCTTCCTTATAAAGGATTTGTCTAACATTTATTTATACTCGTATATTGAAAATTTCTTCTGCAATAATTTTTTTATGGTCTCAAATTGTTTTGTAATTTTGAGACTTATTGACCAATTGTTCGGACATTTAAACAATAATTAATTTATTAAATTAATATTTAATTTCAAATGTGATTTTTTCACTCGGAGCATGGCCAAATTTAAAAGAAAACGTAATAAATATCTGAGAAAACTAAACATTCACAGTTTTAATTAAAAAAATAAAAAGAAGTGGAACTCGAATTTTCGATATTTTATAGGAGAAGCAAAAAACTGAAGAAAAACTAAAGCATTTACATGCAGAAATAAAATTTAAGTGGCCATAAGTCCTTGATTCTTAACTGTAACGTACTAAGATCTTCAAGGGGGATGCAATTATACGTTGTCGCCCAGAAAACGTTAGAAACACGATTTCGAAAAATTTTGAGATACGCCCTTTTTATATTAAGCCATCGACATGTTTTATTTTATTTACTTGATTATTTGTTTAAACCCAAATTTTTTTAGTACAACGTTTCTCAGCGACTGTTTATCTTTTCTAATAAAAAGCTGCTCCAAGTCAATCGAAATATTCTTAAAAACTTGCCCAGAATTTAACGTACTTTTCTGAGAGTTAGACCAACCTTCCAAGTGAAAAGTGCCTCAAATTCTAATCAAATTAAACAAAAATTTAAAAAAGAAATTGAAATTGAAAGATTTTTTTAAATCTGATTCTGATTCTATCTTGAATAAAAAAACTTCTTCAGTTCCAAAGACATTTACTAATAAAAAAAATGGACAGGTATGAAGGAAATTTTCTAATAAAAATTTCCTCAATGTCCAACCAACTTTTACTAAGAGATGGGCAAATTTTCTCTGCACTTTACTCAGGGTCGAACGAACTTAAAGAATTTTTTAATACAAAGTTGCTTAAAGATCGGCCAATATTTGACCAAATGTGTATTAAATTAATTATTAAAAAAAAAATTAATGAAATTTTATATTATATAAATTTTATTTCATAAAAAAAAGTTGCGGAGAACCCGACAAAATTTTTTTGTGACCAATTCAGATAACAAATTATGGAATTCGATATTGATCGAAATTTTCATAAAAATATCATATCGAGCCTTATTTTCGATGTTATCATAAGCGACAATAACAAAAATTAAAAAGTTTAAAAACCCCCGATCTACAGACCAAACGTCTGGACCGATTTTCTTCAGGTATAGACTAGAAGATGTTAGATTAAGTCACTTTTCAGACGAAAAAAACCAAATTCAAATCGGTTTAGCCGCTTGGGAGCTACGGCGTCAAAGACAAACAGATTCAACTGAATATATTTAGAAAAGATGTGATATCTTCTAAATGGCTAGACCGATTTTATGCAAACATAACTAAGAACACCCTCGATCAAATCACCTTTCAAACAAAAAAAACTAAATTAAATCGGTCTAGCCGTTTGGTCTATACGAGGACTCGTACAGACACACAAGACAAACTTATGGCACCCCTTTTTTTGGGCGGGGGTTACAAATTAAATTTTTCAGGAGAAGGTTTTTTTATAATATTAAAATATGTTTTACATTCGTAAATTGTCGCTTACGATAAAATTTTACAGCCCTTATCTTAAAAGTTATCAAAAATTTTGGCATTTTGATAATTCCAAACTATGGGTAGGCTCATAAAATCGAAAATAAGGCTCGATATCATATCAACTTTTCTAATAAAATTTTTTATCATATTCTGATAAATTTTTCTAACAAAAATTCACTAAGAGACCAAGAAGAGCTTTTACGACAAACTTTTCTCAGACTCTGACCGACTCTACAAGGAAAAAAATTTCAAAATTCCCATCAACTTCTGTAACAAAATTTTTTTAAAGTTTTGATTAAATTTTCCAATTAAAAGTTATTTAAATTCTGAAAAAATTACAGTAAGAAGCTGCTCAAAATTCTGACCAAATTTTCTAGTAAAAAATTGCAAAAATTCTTAACAACTTGTATAGTATAAAAAAGTTTCTCAAAACGAGATTCAGGTTTCTCAGAAAGCGTTGCCTAGATTTTGATCAATTTTCAAAAAAAAAAATTGGTGTGAGTTTTAAGAATTTTTATACAAATTAAGGGAATCATTGGCATCGGGAATCATTTGCAGGCCATCAAATTTGATCAAATTTGCGGCATTCGATTCACTTTTTAAGTCTATAAAAATCACTGAATGTCTAAAATCGATTTGACAAAGTTATTAGAGAAAATTTGTTTTTTTTTCCAAAATTTTCTTTAACAACGTCTTTCGACTCTCACATCACCTGATTTTACTAAAATCGGCAGTAATCGATGTGTCTTTTCGAATTAAAAACTGATTAGATCTTAAACTTGACGGCTAAGTTGTTTAAAATTTGTTTGAAATAAAAACAGTTTTGTGAGCATTTTATTCTCAATCGTTCTACCAAATCGACAACTTTCAAATGCGGCAAATTTGCTTCCGATCAGTTGACTTGTTTTTCAGTTATGAGATGTTTACATACGTATACACACACCCACTCACCCATACAACCACATAAATACATAGTACATACACACACCCATCGCTAAAATAGTCAGAATCGACTACTAAGACCTCAAAAGGTCAAAATACAATGAAAACTTGGTTTTTTTAAATTGTTATAAACTCAGTGTCTTCTAATAGCGGGAATTAAAAAAAAAACTCAACCAAGTTTTTTAGACCCTGCTAATTTTAATAAAAAGTTCTTCTGACTCCAACGAATGCATTAAATATTAAAGTACCTGTACAAATTCTGATCAAGTTTACTTGCAAAAAGTTGCCAAGAATCTGATGAATGCATCCAACTATTCTCGTAAAAATCTTCTTAAAATGTTTCTCGTGAAAAGTTGCTCAAACTCGGATAAACTTTGCCAGTAAAATGTTGCACAAGTTTTGAACAACTTTTGTTTTTTAAATTTCTGAAGTATCAACAGTATTTATTCTGCTTAAATTTACTGAAAGTCTGGCCCTTGAAAACAAAGTTTTGTAGAAAGCTAAAAATACAATTAAAAGCAATTCAACAATTTCTTATACCTTCTTCACTTAGAAAAATGTCTGTTAGTAAGAAATTAATTACTTTTCCTATTGTTGGACTATTAACTTAGTTTAATTATACCAATGACCAACTTTTAACGGAGTATGAGTATTTATAGTGAAAGCTTTCAAAAGAAATAACAGAAAGCACATTGAAATTATGGGCTTATCAGATAAAAGTCTTTTAGTGTTTGTTTCATATTAATTTAATATATGTATGTATGTGTGCGTGTATGTATGTATGTATATATATCTATGTAAAGGGTCCGCCAGATAACTTTTTTTTCAAAAACAGTTCGCAAAACATCGAGTGTAGCTTCGGCTTTGTGGCACGTAGCGCCGTCCTGTTGAAGCCAAATGTTGCCAATATCCTCCTCTTCGATTTTTGTGAACAAAAATTCGTTCAACATGGCCCGATAACGATCGCCATTGACTGTAACGGCCACTCCTTGCTCATTTTCGAAAAAATGGCCCAATTATGCCTCTGGACCAAATGTATGCGTGCGGGTTTTCTGTGCCCCAAATGCGACAATTTTGCTTGTTTACATACCCGCCAAGATCAAAATGAGCTTCATCTGAAAAGATGATTATTTTTTGGCAAAATCGGCATCTTCTGTAAGTCGATCGCAGGCAATATTTCCCAGCGTTGTTCAAGCGTATACACAACCATATTCGCTCAGCGGAAGGATAAAACTAATTATCTGTCAAGTCAGACATGAGCTAAGTGTTACCATTCACGAAATAAGCACTAGTTGAAAAAAAAACGTTATGTGTGTGTATGCATATGTATGTCATTATTTCAATTGTTTTGAACGAAAAATTTGTTTCTCATAAAAAATAAATAAAACAAATGTACACACATTGTGTTTAAATTCGCAAAGAAAAAACCTTGACATTGACATTTGAGTGGGTCTGGCAAGATGTTAAAATAAGATAATACCAACAACTCATTTGAATATTTCTGTGGCAATAAGGAAAAAGTGCTTAAGTCATATTTGACTGTTTTGCAGGAGAGCACTCAAGTCGATTTTTAGAAATTTATTTCTTTTGCAGTTAAATTGGGAAATTCTTTGTTTACCTTAATTTTTTTAAGCAAACATGGTTCTATACAATGCAAATAATACATTCAAGTTGAAATATACCAAAGTTTAACCTAAATTAAGCTATTATTCCAAATGAGATTAGAAGTCTAAAAAAAATAAGGCGCAATTCATTTTGCTATAAATTCTTGAAAAATTGCACAAATTAATTGAGATTTTGCCCAGCCGTACTTTCAAAAATGCGGTACCACGGCGGTACCATTAACTCAAAATCAGCTTATCTCGACTTAAGCAATTTTTCCTTTTTGCCACAGATTTTGTGTTATGTACTGTACACCAAAAAAAATACATTTTAATTACGTCACTGTTAACGGTGAATATTTGACAATTAAACTGTATAATAAAAGAAAACTTAAGCACTTACGTGTAAAGTAAGGTCAGGTGGTATGATTTTCTTTTTGAAAACAAAGTTGAAAATGAAACAAACAAACACAAACACTGCCGCTCACTTAATTAGGTTCACAAATTTCTTTACATTTTAATTCTATTTTGTTTCGAAAATTATGAAAGCTTTATTCAATTTTGAATTAGTAAAATTAAAATATCAAATGATTTTAAGTTATTTATTTTTTTAAATAGCAAGTTTTGAACCACTGTTCCCTCAAAGTATGTTTTTAGAAAAATTAAAATAAAATAGCCAAGTAAGCGGCAGTGTTTCTTAGCTAGTAATCATTTCATTAGCACAGGTAACATATGTATATATTTATATAAATACATAACTATGTACATATGTATATTTTTTTATTATGTACACATATCGTAAATGTACCTTAAAAACTTCTTCATTGAATGGTGAACAAACGGAGTCCAAAAAAATTTCACTACGTAAATTCATGCATTGCAAAAGAAATTTTACAACATTTGTAAATATACACAATTAACTTTACCTTTTTAAGATAATTAAAAAGTAATAACAATATTTAATGAATGTACTATGCATGTATCATACATAGTATGAATTACATACATATGTGCATAAATATGTAGTGTACGCATCAGTATGTAACTGAGCATGTGTATTGCCTGTGGGAGTAAGATTTTTAAAAAGTTGTGATTAAGAAATTTCTTTAAGAAAAGCACTTTCTCTGAGTGTTTGTAATGTGGAAACTACACCTGCTAAATAAAAAAGTCATTATAGTCAACAATATAGATTTTACTAAGATTGCCTGTAGGGTAAAGTGTACGAGGTTCGTTCAAAATGTATCGCGAATTTTGAACTTTCGCGTGTTACTTATATTCGAATTTTTACTTTTTTGTGACGTTATGTTGGTACTCATGTCTCTCACTTATGCCGACAATTTCGGCCATTTTGATGTTCAGTTAATTGTTGACAGCTGCTTTGCTTGCACGTGTTTTGGCCCCGTCTTCGATTTTTACCTATTAAAAAATAATGGAACAAATACAATTTTGTGTGAAAAACGAAATTAAGTGCGCGGATGCATTCCGAATGTTGACTGTGGCATACGGAGAAGCTACCTTGGAACGTTTATCGGTGGTACAAAATGTTCTCAGAAGGCGAAAGATGTGAACGACGAAGAGCGTGCCGGACGCCCGAGCACTTCAACAATAGACGAAAAAATTTATGAAGTGAAGAAAATGGTATTGGCCAATCGTCGAATCACCATTAGAGAAGTTGCTGAGGAACTAGACATATCGATTGGCTCGTGCCTTTCGATTTTTATCAATGATTTGGGCATGAGACGGGTCGCTGCGAAATTCGTATCAGAATTGCTCAATTTCGACCAAAAAGCATCGCATGAACATTGCTAATGACCTGTTGGACTCTGTCCACGACGACCCACGTTTGCTACAGAGGGTCATAAATCTGACGAATCAGAAAAATTTATTGCGATAATTTAAAAAATAACGCTTTTACAAGCAGTTGTACAAGCACTTGTAGTGTTTATTATTATGTTTTTACCTTCTGTAAAGTTACAGTTATTTCATTTAGGGCCTTTCTACTTGTCAACAGCGATATGTATGTATTTACATACATACATACATATTACGCGCTCATGCACGTCATTACAGTATGGATCATTTAAAGAAAAATCAAACAATTTAATGAAGTTTTAACAAGCAATTAAATCCATACGCAGTACAGTGCTGGAAAAAATATTTTCAACATTTACTTTCTCTCAAAATAATACATTATTTCAAACAGACTCTCGCTAAGTGTCTAGTTTTTCATCCTTCCTCTTCAAATATTCTTAAAGGCAACCAACCAACCCACTTTGCATTTCTCAAATGTACAATGATCTTCAAACAACTTTTACATTTGCATGTTGAACATGATTGACTATTTTAAGCGTGGTTACACTCCACTTGCACTTCCAGCTTCATAAAGATGGGGACTAAGATAGAGAAGATTATTTGTGAACCTTGTACGTATGTATGTTTAAGCGCCAAATGGTTGGAAAATTTACTAATTGGTATTTATTGTTTCTATATATATTTGAAAGTACATATTTGGAAACGTTCTCACCGAAATATGAATAAATCAATTGTTATGCTCAGCAAAAACAAAAACAAACAGCATTAACAGATTTTGCTGTCATAATTAATGCAGCGGCAAACACAATAGCAGAGAATTACATGCACTATTTTAAATATCCCATTTATTATTTAATTAGAGTTAATTTTATTTAAGTACAACAATTTTCATTCCACAATTGAATAAATAATAACTCATAATAGCTTTATTTGAGAAAATTTCGCACCATTAAAAATAAAACAAGAATATAAAAATAGATTGCCTTGCTTGTTTTTAACCGACTTTAAAAGATAGAGAAGATTAAAATTAGATTGTGGTTTTCAGCGACTCCAAAAAAAATAAAGAGTTTCTCAATTCGATTTTCTCAAACTTTCAAAAAAGGAACAGGTTCCCAATTGGATTGCGGTTTCAGTCGACTTCAAAAATAAAGGTGTTCTACATTCGGTAGAATTTTTTATGTTTATTCTTTATAATTTCTCACAGAGTTCTATAAAATGCAAAATAAATTTGTTTTCGTCCGCGCAATTTACCATTACGTAACACATCAAATAAAACAAAGTAAATGACATTTTGTTCATCAATCAGAGCTGCAGACAATCAAAGAATCAGCATTTAAATAAAAAAATAAAAAATGTTTGATTTTCATCAATCTTTGCCTTCAACGCGTACATGTAGCACAAAATCAGAACCACAACTATGTGATTGATCAGTTTAATTGATCGTCTCCAGGGCACAAACTGGCCGATGTTTGTAAATTTTTTATATGAAAAAAAGGCACATTTCAATTAAGAAATGCATATCGTGTATTATTATTGCTTCATAACTCCGAGACTTGTTCATCGATTTGAAAATTTTTGTTAGAGTATAGCCGCCTTTCGATCGCATTATAAAGAAAAAATATTAAGATTTCGGCCGGTATTCGTAAAAAATTTGTTAAAGTTAATACATTCTTTAAATTTATACGTCGTTTCTAAATATTTGCGTACTTCTACCCAATCGAATTTTATGAAATTTTACAAATATTTCAGGCACTTACAACAACACAATCTGCTGTTTCGAAAATTTAATACTAACTGGCATACTCTTATGTTTAGAAAAGCGGGCGGGCCTATATCATGCAAATGATTCCTTGGTTACTTTACCCACATTTCAGGCTCTTGTGTAGTGTGTAACAACAGGATGTGTAATTGGAAAGTAGGTCGATTGCATTTCTACTCAACCGAAATTTGGCGTACGCCCAAAACGCTTGTTTGAAAAACTGGGCGATTACACACCTCTTAAAATTTAAAATTACATTTTATGTGATTCCTACGATAATTTCTACAAAATTTATTTGTGCACTCAGCACGACACAATCCTGCATTTAGTAAAGTGGGAGGAACCATGCCCACTAATATTTAATATTATATTCTAACAAAAGTGTCCTTCATTTATTTTTTCGGATTTACAACAAAATGCAAAATAATTTTTATCCCCGGACTTCGCCATTACTTCACAAGTCAAATAGCAAAAAGCAATTGACATTTTATTTGTCTATCAGAGTTGGAGACGATCAAATAATCTGTCGTCAAATAAAAACAAATAAAAATTTTTTGATGTTCATCAAACATTGCCGACAACGGGTGCATGTAGCCGAAAAAACACGACTGCTAGCGCACAAGCATGTGATTGATGAGTTTATTTGATGGTCTCCAGCGCACTTAAAAGAAACTGTGCAATGTGTGTAAATTTTTCTTGTGGAACAAAAGTCACATTTCATGTGTAAATTCACTTTGATTAAAAATAACTTAATACTGCCTGTTATTGGTCTAAACTTTTCGACATTAACTGCACTTGTTCCCAGAGATTTCACGTCAGTTTAATTTAGTTTAACAATGTGTGAATTTAATTGAAAAACAAAAACAGCAAGAGATGGCCAAAACTGATTCATTTTTAATTAAATTGTTTCATTGTGTATTTCTCGTTTGGCTTCTTGTTAATATTTATTTTTATATTTTCGTACAATAGAGCAGAGCATATGTATGTTAAATACTATTCTTATTACGAACCAAGAGTTAATGTATTATTTCGAAATCTTGATAAAACGGCGAGTTTGCCTGTCCGTCTGTCTGGCTGTCTGACTGCCGTAATTTTAAATAGCCGTTCTTTCATGTTTCGCTTGTATGTATCATGTGTGCTGAAAATGTAAATGCAATAATTATCAATGTTTTTGCACTATATTTCATTACACATGAAATAAATAGCATTCTATTGTATAAAACGAAATGCCCAGTAGAAAATTTTGACTCGCAAATATGCATACTGCATGATAGACATGTTGCAATATAAAGTTTAGCTGTGTAAGGCAAACAAATCTATATTTATGTATATCGGGCTTATATTATTTTCCCAAATTGACCTTTTGTTTTAAATGCTCGTAAGTAAATATGATACCAACTAGTTTTAGTTTTGTTTTTTTTTTGCATTTAAGTATTTTCTTACTTTTTTTTAAATATCCGTTTATAGTCGTACTAACAACCGCACCTTTTAAATGAACGTTTATTTTGATTTTGTTTTTCTTTGGAACAAGAATTTTTAACAATTGTTTTGGGTAAATAATTTGCTCCACATCTAGTGTAAATGTCAGTTGTTGGTTTTTCTTGCTTTTGCAATTTTTTTTTTTTTGCAGTTCACAAAAACAAGAAGTGGGCGTGTTTGAGAGTCATTTGTATAAGATTGCCTATTGTTTTCAATCTCAAGTCATATTTGTTTTATTGCAGGGGCTTTTATATAAGAATTTTAGCATATATAAGTTTAGTCTGTAGCACAGTCTATTAAAAGAATTTATACATGCTCAAAGTAACATCCCTACAAGAAGACTACTAGTCAATTGACTAGTCATTTGACTAGTGCGATCACCGAAACTTCGGTCACAGTCCCCAGTTAGTTTATTAAGGGTTTGGTGAAAAAAATGACCAAAACATTTGTGTACGTGTGATTTTTTATCTCTCTCTCTTACTTATTCATTTCACTTAATTAAAACACATATATCTGATATATCTTTTGCCAGTCACTGATTACATAAGCAATGGTCTATGTAAACTATGACTAGTCATAGTTTACATAGAAACTGGTCAACTATTATTACTAGTCAATGTTTACATAGAAACTGGTAAAATGTAACTTTTAAATAAATAAACATAATTATTATGTTATTTTAATTGTTTTTTATTATAAGAAAATAAAGAAATATAATATACATTTATATATACAATCCAAAATACAAAATAACGTAGGTAGTACCACTCTAGTCTTCTTCACGCTTTTTCCCATCTCCAACACACCTTTCTTTTTGTAAATATCTAAAATTTTGAAACAGAAATACATAAATGTATAAATTACATTAAAATTTTCAATTTCTTTTATGCAGTATTGCTGTTACTTAACTTTCTTAGCACTTGTATAAATTTTAATTTCACAGACCGAACGAATTGTATATTTACAATAAAATGCGATGTATTAAAAGTTTTGGTATATGCACATTAGATGTTTCACTCTAACATACATGTTAGACAGGAACAAATATAATTTATAAATGTGTCGGTCATCACTACCGGTCAAATGACCAGTCAATTGACTGGCACTCTTAAATTCAATTGAAAATTATTGCAGATGTGTTAGTGAAAAAATTTCGTTTGTGTTAGTTTCAGTCATTCATTTCTTGTAGGATAATTCTCTTGATGAATGACAAAATTGTTTGTTTTGTCATAACAATAATTTGTCTTGTGTTAACCGTTGTTGTTATGGCTTTGCTCTTGTTATAATATCGTTGTTAAAACATTTCTTTGAGCAAAGATGTTATAAAAGCAAATAACACTTCCAATTTATAAAACAGAAAAAAGTAATGTTCTCTCTGCTTTAAAAGCTGCAGCCATAAAATTTTAAAGTTATATGGTTTTGCTCATAATAAATAATTTGGTTTTATAAAAGGTTTATTAATCAAATTTCCATACAAAATTTTTATATAAACCAAAGATATTTTTTATGAATAAGGCAGATAATATTTTTGTTTTCTTAATTTTTTGTACGCCGTCACCCCACAGTGCGCTATCGTCATATTTAAGAACGTATCAAATTTTTGTTAATTGCTCTGCCGACGTTCAATCAAAACAAAAGCTTCCTCAATTTAAACTTCGAAGCAATATTTTGACATTTAAATAAAAAATATATTGGGCATACTTTTAGGAGCTACAAATGAATATTCACATTTTTGCAGTCTGTCCCACGATGTCGACAAAAAACGTTCCATCGATTATCGAGCCATAACCACCAAAATAGCTTAAACGAAATATATTTTTAACTTTGTTTTTTTATGAAAATCGATTACTTACTATGTTACATAATCGATTTGAGGTTCAAAAATTATGTCGCACTGTATTATTGTTGTTTTTCAATACCAGTTGCCAATCGAACGTTTTATGTCGGCATCGTGAGCCAGGCTGAAGTTTTGTGTATTGAAAACTGTTTAAAAAAAATTTATCTAAGAACGTTTCGTAAAAGTGTATGAAAAGCCAAAGCAGCAAAGCCAAAAGAAGCCTTGATTATTAATAAATAATAATAAAGCAAAACAAACCTTTTTAACTGCACGGAATGAATAAATACTTTTAATAATCTGCTCCTTACAAATTTTTTTCTATTATATGCATTTAACCAAATATTGAAAAATTAAACTGCCACTAACAATTTGGTTTAAATGCCACATTTTTGTGTTATATCAAAAATCAAATTTTTTTTTTTAATTTTTTTAATTTTCATACCTACTTCATTTTAAAAAAAATATTTAAGACAAATTGTTTGGCAACAAGCCTTTTAAAGCTTAATTGCAGCTGATATCGTCTACTTCCAAAAATATTTAGTGTTGTTTTTTTATACCCAACTGAATATAATTTAAATTAATTCTTAATGTCATGATTTAATATAATGATATCGTAAAGTGTAGTTCACCTTAGTGGACTGTTCAGGAATATGAACAAAGCATTTAAACGGTGTGAACTCCATGAGCAATGTTAAATGGTTCTAAATAGTGAACAATATTTTCGTTAAAGCACTAAATATTCTGATACCTTTTGTTGCACTTTTTTAACGTTCTAAACAAAGTCCCTTAAGGCCGAAGTACACATATACACATATGCGTCAAAAACTACCTCAAAAGGATCGACTGCTGGAGCCAATCTAGAGAAGGTCATTTTAATGACATTTCGTATGTAATGGCAAAGTCCAGGTATTGTAATGAAATAAAAGTTATATGGAAATCATAATTTCATGTGTGTTTTATTGAACTTTACTTTTGAAATCGTGGGATGGACATCTTTTTGTTAGGGGATTATTTGGGCATTATTTTTTCGAAATACAAGGACTATCAAATACTATTTTACATATTTAATAAATTTTCTGATTATGGGATAAAAAAGGATATAACAAATTCAAATTGGAGTAAGGGTAAAGTGAAAAAATTCGCACGGAATTTTTGTGGCAGTAACAAACTCTTTCCCTGTTTTAGAATCGCCTAAGGGACTAATTTTTTTATTGACTCGATATACAGCTCACTTTTTAAACAGTCTCAGCCGCCGCCGACCTCTGCAGCTATTTTTTCGGCTTCGATGTAGCCGCTTTTTCTTTTTAAAAAAACCCTGTTTTTTCAAAACATGCTTCTTTTTTTAAAGAAGCTTGCTTCTGACACTACTGGTGAATAAAAGATTTTTTGTTGAAATTAGCCGACATTTAGCCGACATACACTAGGCGCCGCCGTAGATATTTTTGTCAGCCGCCACCGCCCACAAATCAGTATCAGCTTCATTCTATGTATGTTATTTTAAAAAATGTAAGAAAATTTAAGGCTCTTAAAGCTTAAATTAGACGTGACATAACCATAACCATGCACAACAGCTGTTTGAAACAAACTACTGGCAACACTGTATTTGATTATAGGTGACTCCATAACATATAAACCAATTGAATTTTGGTTTTGCTTATGGCTATGGCAATATGGTATGGCACGTCGAATTTTAGCTTAATTTTGTACCAAAATAATGCTCGGACACTTGGAATTCACTGCTCCTAAGCCGTTGGTTATAAAATTTAGTACTTTGTGGGAAATTCTTTGCTTTTTATAACCGCTCCCAATCTTCTTGGTATTGATTCCTTGATTTCTGCATATAACAGGATAAAGGAATAATGCTTGATCGCTTTAATCAGATCATTTTTATTCGAAATTGAATACTTTTTAACTTAATTTTCAAATGCGCCTATAAATTCTTTATAATATTTACGTGTGGTGGGATTGTGCTGGAGTTTCCACTATATGAGGACAATTATACAGAAGTCACATTGGAGTAATTATCATGATAAAAATTAAATATGTCTTTTATAGTCGATATTTGGATACTCAGCTCCAATTTCTATTGCAAAATGGACAGATATTTAGCATGGTCTATGATAGCATCTATGATGCAGAGCTCTCCAACCACAAACAAGAACTGAGCTTTTAGGATTTTTGCTTTTAGTTCTTCGTTTGGCTTTCGTCACCCGTCCGATTTCAACAAATTAAATTTACTTTCATCTGTAAATAGTACTTTCTTCTAGACTGAAATGTACATGCTTTTGTATATTCTTGCCAAATTTTATGTTTTGTTCTATTGACGCCTTTAATAAGAAGCGCAACTCTACCATTGAAGTACTAGTAAATATTATGGAGCACTAATTTTAAAGTTTCTGAACTGTAGTCTTTATTTACATGTTGGGCAATCCATAGCTCGTCTGATCTCGCAAATAACTTCGGTTTTTCAGATTTTGACTTATTTTGCACTGATTTGTGCACCCTTTTATACATTCTAATGACATCATGAACCGTTGATTTCGGTCTTCCAACTATTTGACATATCTCCCGGACTGTTTCTCCTTCTTCAAAATTGTTCATGATAATTTTTCAGCTGTGTATAACTTTGGTTTTTCCATTTTCTCGAATTCCTGATAAATAATGCAACTTGTTAACTTTTGTAGATACAGCAGCTATAATTTTTTGTGAGCACATGTTAAAAATTTAAAATGGCTTCACATAACGGGAATCCGTCGTGGTGGATTTTACAAGAAACTCAAGTGTTGCCATATGTACGACTACTTTTTTGCTGTCTGTTTTTGCTTTGAGCAAATTTTATTAAATTTTTTCAAATACAAAGATGAAAATATTTAATGTTCTGCTTTCGCTTATTAGAAGTCAATAACATCACATAAAAAAGAAAAAAAAATGGATTCACTATAACTATTTTAATATGAAAACTTAAAACTTGTCCGAATTCTTCACTGACCCAATATACAAACATACATACATGCATATGTATGTATGCATGTACATATGTATGTACATATGTATATTCATTATTTTGCTAGCTTTTCCTTAGGAAATTTATTGAAAAATACAAAAGTTTTTGATATTGTTAAAAGCACGGAACGTGGGACTCAATTTTCTGTAAATCCATTAGCTAAATATCATTGCATTAGTTAAGAATAATTTTCACTCTTTAGTTCACTAATGACTTCAGTTTAACTAATTAAATTACACACATACATATCTCATTGGTTAAACCTTCTTTATTAGTTAATTAAATACTGTGAACTTGTCCATTAAAGACGTAACAAAAGTCACTCGAAACTGACTAAAATAACTAATTGAATTTAATATATTTGTTGTATTTTATTGCTGTATTTTTTCTACTTTATTTATTTTCTCGATAAACTGTTAAAACCGTCTTTTTTGGACTAAAAAAAATCTTCATAAAATATCACTGGTTTAATATTTTTTTAAATGGAATATTTTAATATTAAACAGCAACTGCTGTATCCTGGTCTTGTTTTTTCCGCTTCAAAAAACAGTTCAAGGTTTTTTGAAAGTTACACATATGAAATAGTTTTATTTATTTATTTACACGCATACATCCATTTACATTTGCATTTGCTTTTTTTTTTATTAATTTGTCAAACTTATAGATGGAAAGTTTTGGTTAAGGTTTTATTTTATTGTTTTAATGGTTCAATTTTTTTTTATATTTTAATGCCATCGAAAACAATTTCGCACAAAATCAAAGATTTTGCATAATTTTCTTCAGTGGGCGTTAACTTTTACTTGTTATTAAATATTTTTTTTTACTTTTCTCTTAAGTTTTATGAACACTTCCCTGTGGGTCTCAAATATTAACCGGATACAAATACCCAAAAACAAGCAATGAAAATTTGTTTTAAACTGTTACTTAATAGTTTTCAGTAACTATTATATAACACATTTTATTAAGGCTAATTTTTATAAACTTTCTTGACACATTTTCAAAATTTGTTTTGCTTTTGTTTAATTAACAATATTCTCGCTTAATATTTACAATTATTTTTTTTTACCATTTATTTCGTACATTTCTTACATTTAGTAATTAGCTTATTTTTTGTTCTCAATCTACTAAAACCAAATAAAGCGCTCAAAACAACTGGGGGCGACCGACCGACCGAATTGTTCAATAGTTGTAATTTAACTGTTGGTGCGCCGCTGAAAACCTTCAGTTTTATAAGAGTAAAAAACTTCAAAACAAAACAAACTAAAAATCAAACAAACAAATCTTTAAGATACTAAAGCAAGCAGAAATGCATACTACTGATCCAACTGAAATCAAGCAGAGTTGTTGTAGCCAGGTTTACACACAAGAAGCGGATGGATGAATGTTTAAACGCAATTGACTTGAAATAGTACAAAACTGTATTTAAGCTACTTCCACATATTGCTTTTTTTAATTTTTTTTTTTTAATTTTTTTATGTGAACAAAAATCTCTTATACTTATTTCAATAAAATGTGTTAATGTACATGTTAATGTACACATTTAATTTTTGAATGCGTTTATTACAGTTTGTTTGGCAAATATGTATAGCATAAGGACTGATACAAATCAAATTATTGCAAGTGATTGAGTTTTAAATACAACTGGCTGTTTTAATATTGTTCAAAACTCTCTTAAAGCTTACCAGGGTTCCATTTTGGCAAAAGTCTTTTGACTATGTCAAAGAGTGAATGCCAGGTGGCAAATTACGACAATCGATATTGAACAAATTTTCATGTAATTTTAATTGAGGGCAAGTAAAAAATTCTAATTTGAAAAGGGAGAAATTTCTTTGCTAAATTTTATTCATAACTGCCCTGATTGTGTTGGTATGGAAATTTTTATCGCTATCTAATGCCGTAATTTTCCTCAGCCTTTCAAAGTAGGTACACAGAAAAAAGTATTCACCAATTAATGTTTTCAATTAAAAATTTAATTGATTCAATGAAATTTTTAATTGTATTAATTAATTTGATAGGAAAAACGTAATTGATATGATCAAATAGTTTATGGTGAAAATTTAATTAATTTTTTAATGATATTGTGGGAGTTTCCACAAAAATAAATAAATAAAACACGTCCGACTCAAAGAAATTCAAAATCAACAATTACAATATTTTATTAAAAAAAATTAATATTAAAAAACTATGAAATCAAAGTTTAGTATTTATAAATAAAAATTAAAAACAAAGTATATATTTCAAAAGGTGCCACAGATATTACAAATATTTTAATTCATATTACACAATTATTCATACTCTTTATTTGTGTGTAGACTTTGCATGTTTGAAAATCGACAAGAAAAATAATAGTATCTAACATTTCAATATTTCTGTTTATGAAAAACTGCAAAATGTGTTTATATACGTAATAAAATTTTGGTGTTAATTATGTAATTACATTATGCTAGCGGAGAGAACATTGTTTCGAAAACGTTTCTACAAAATGGGAATGACTTGAAGTTTATCCCAACATATTATACATATGTATGTATATTAAAGTGTCCAATATTTTGTTTAATTATAAGCATTTGCGGTGCGCTGTTGGCAACGTTGTGTTTGTGTTAGCCTGATACGGGCATAATTATGCTGGCATAAGATGGCAGTTTGTTGGCAAATTCGGTAAAGAGATTGGTTTTTAGTTGGCATAATTTTTCCACCACACACATAACTTAAAAAAAGCAACCCTGCAGGAAATGTCAATAGTAAAAGTATACTGATTACCTATTGACGATGTCACCAGCACTACTGACAAATTATACCTCAACTAATGCTATCTACTATTGACATTTAACACAGGCTTGTCCTACGAAATCTACCAGTAGACTGCGTCAATACTGTCTAGGTAGTGGCACCATATGGCAAAAATGTCAATAATAAGATTGTACTGTCTTACTATTGACTATATCACCACACTGAGGGAAATGTCCGTAGTAAAACTGTACTGATTCACTATAGACGCTGGCACCACCTGCAGGAAATTGTTTGTCATTTCTATTAAATATACATATATATGTAAATCAAAAATTTTATGTTTCGATGAATTAGTACAATCAAACACTTACGTATGAATCTGAAACTGTGGCAAATATTTACCTGATGGCACAAAATCTTTCACAGGGTCAAAAAATGTTACAAACGAGAAGAAGGACAAATGAAATTCAAAAATTTCAAAACGTAACCGACTTCAGCCACGAGAGCGATTCCCATCTCTATATTAAAAAGAGATGAGTAAATAAAAAATTAAATGTTAAAAGTAAATTTTTGTAAATATGTATGTATTAATTTATTAATTTTCTCCGTTCCGGTAAAAAGAAATTTATTACACTAGTTCAATTAACTGCATACCTTTTCATCGTTTTTTCTTGATTACTTCTCTTAAAAGCAATTAAGCATATTTTTTACACCTTTTCTTCATTTAATACATATATTTTTACTCAACTTAAAATTAAAATAAAACAAAATTGCCATCATGTGATATCTGAAATGAACCAAAATACAGATAAAAATGAAGTAATAACTTTTAGCAAAAAAAAAACTCCAATGCTACTGCGATGGCTACACTAGTTTACGAATAATGTAAACAGTTTTAACACCTTTAAGACAAAAGCACTGAAAAACAGTCAGTCAACTGAATCTAAGCGAAATACAATAGATTCGTTACAAACAACACAACGCATATCGAGCCATAACCGCTAAAATAGCTTAAGCGACACATTTTTTTTACTTCGTTTTTTTTTACGAAAATCGACTACTTACGATAGCAAATAACCGATTTTGGTCAGAAAATGAAGTTCGAAAATTATGTATGTATGTCGCTTAAGCTTTTTTGGCGGTTATGGCACGATATGTATGTATGTTTAAAGTACATTTATTCAGATACACACATGTCTGTATGCATGATTTTTATGCTGCATAAAACAATAACATATTTGTTTTACCCAAGGGATATTTAATTTTTGCTTTGTAATCTTAAAGTGCGAATTAATTTCATTAATGCAACCTTCACAGACTGAGTGTTAAAATAGTCATTAACAAAACGGTTCAATATTATTGATGTGTTATTGCTGTGGGTCCTTTACTACATAAATTAAACAGTGGGCTGCCATAAGGGAATAAATTTAATAGCAAGAATGTAAACAAAAACAAACGGCCATATTCTGAAAACCATTTTGCTTTGAAATACTAAAATTTCAAAAACGGAAAACAAAGTTCTTTTTATCGCATTATTTAGTGCATTTAAAATTAAGTTCGGATAAAATATATTAAGTATATGAAACCTTAAAATCAAATAAAAAGCTGCAATAAGTGAGCTTTTAGTTGAATTTTTTTCTGAAATCTATCGGTTTCAAAACTAAATGGTTTTCAGAACCTGGCCGAAAATTTTATTTTGTGTCTTACGCCGTGTGTCCACGGAAGAAACCCTGAAAGTATTTGCTAAAGTGTTTCCACTCAAACCGAAAATTTCGGAAGTCTTTTTCAAAAAGTAGAAAGAAATTGCACACATGCTCCAACATAATGTGAGTACAGCTTGCAGTACTCAAGTACTTGCACTTTTGAAATTAATAAGCAAATGAAACATAAAAGCACCTGCTTATGGTTATGGCAGCACTGATAGGTGATGCAAATATATTTATGGCTATGGCTATGACATTATGGTATGACACGTCTGATTAAACCTTTACATAGTGTCCACACCTGATGAATTTATATCATGATGAATGTCTAATTGATATAATGATGAAAATTCATCACATATAGACTTCATTTATTAATATTATGTCAGCATTATGATGTAATCATCAGAGCTCACGGCTTGATAAATTCATCTTGATATCAAATGTCATTTTATGTGTCACTGTGCTTTTAACGTTTATTTATTGCACAATTTTCGTTTAAAAAAGGCAGCACAACAATTATTTGTTACCTAAAAATTAAACAACACGCAAATTAGATATTTTGGCAACTATTTTGCAAATATTTGTTTGATTCATCATGATATAAAATCATCAATTATTCATCAATATTAATGAAAAAATTACAGTTGCTCTGACGGCGTTATATTACAAGTTATGATATAAAATCATCAGGTGTGGACACCAGTGATGCCAATTTAGCGCGTTGCGCGCTAGATTTAGCGCTTTGTAACTATGCCAAACGCCAAAACGCGCGTTTTGAATAAAGTCATCATCATTTCAGTTCAATGTTTTTTTTTACTTTTTTCACATAAATTTAACAATTTTCTAGTATTCAAAACTCATAAAATTTTTTAAATTGGTTAATGATTCAGCTGTCGCAAATAAAATTCCCTTGACTGTGGTTAGAATTAAAAACGCTTTTTAATACTGTAAATGACAAATATTTTGAAATTTCACAGCTAAAAATATTTACTCGTACTCGTGACCAAAAAAATTTATATACGAGAGTAACTTATTAAGCATCTATTCTAGCTGAAGTTGTTACAAACTTTGAAAAAATAAAATAAAAATAAAAACTAAGGATCTCGATTATTTGGAAGGCAATTCTGATTCTGTGTATAATGATTTTAGTAATTTAGGATATAATTTCGAAGAAACAATATAATAAAATCTGACAAAAGCTACTAAAAAAATCAATTGTATTTACTAATACACATGTACTCGTACATCGACTTTTATTAAAATTTAATTTAGCGCGTAGAAAAATATCGCGTTTTGGTTAGAAATAGTTGACAATGCTGCAACTTAGCGCGTTTTGCGAAGAGGAATTGCGCGTTTGGTTTATAAATAGTTGTCATCGCTGGTGGACACTATGTTAGATTGAATTGTAAAATTTTTTAATTAACCTGAATTAACCTGAATTTATTAAACTTGTGTATTGTATGAACGCAAAATCAGCTGTTTTCGAGTATGGTTTTAATTTTAAAAATAGGTTTTAACTTTAGGTTGGAAAACACTATTTATTTCACTTAATCGTTCCAAATTGTGTCACTGTACTGCACTTGACAGTAGTATTTTAAAATCCACATTATTTTAAAATGCTCATTATCATTAATTGTTGTTGTAAAATTTTTTAGCAAAATTTTTTATTGAATTTTTTGCGCAAACCAAACAAGCAGCTGATTCGGATCGACATTTCCACAGAGTCGCCTATGCGTCAGATGCAACACCCGTTTCGAATATCCATTTATTTTTATATTAAAATTAAAAAATGTTTTATAGTTAATTTCATTGCGGTTAATTAAGTAGTTTGTAAAAGCTATGTAGTTCTTCTTAAGACAATTTTATATGAATTTAATAAATAATCTTTCGTTGTGCTTGTCATTTATGATTATTTAAGAAGTCGTATAGCACTGAACTAATATTATTTGAAGTCATTAAAATTGGTTAGATAAACGAATATATGATGCTTTGAAAATTTTAATTAAACTTGCGCTTGACTGATTAGTTTCAAATGTCAGCTCAAATGCTAATTTGGTAAGGCTTTAATAAGCCAAATCAGTTAAAAAAAACAAATTGTATACTTATTTTTTGCAATGAAATACAATACTTAACAGCAGCTACTTGCTTCGTATGCTGTAACATTCATTTTATTCAGATTTTATTGCTTACTACTGTTACTAGAATTACAAAATGCCTATTGCATTTCAAATGATCTTTTAAATGTAACATGATTACTGGATACTCGTATGTGACACACATGCTCAAGGAAATATATTTTTTTTTTGTTTTTGATAATTTTATATGCAGAAAGAAGAAGTGAAAGGATTTAAACTACGAGTATTTTCGTGTAACAGCGACTCAGTGACTGATTTGTTCAATTTTATTAACATCTCTTTGACAAATATGAAATAATGGTGTCAATTATTTAACTTTGTTCAATTTTCGTTTGGAATTTTAAATTTTTTCAGCGTCAAATTAAAAAGGTAAAAGTGAAACGGTGTTTTTATCAAGATATTTTTTAAAAGATGTCTATCTATCTGCTATAAAATTTGTTGCACGAACTAGGAGGCCATACATATGGCAAAAATAGTGAAACCAGCTTTAGCACAGTGGTCAAGCTAATACCACTAAAAAAAATCATACACTTAAAATGACGCACAATGGCTCAGATGTGAAAAAAAGACATTTACGATTTTTTAAATGTTGATTTTTTTTGTTATGCTTATCGAAAAAACTAAGTCCATATTTACACTATGCAAGTCTTATTGCTTAAGCTGATTAGTTTGAGGGAGAGAGAGACGAGGGGCACAGTAACGTTTCTTTTCCCCTCGTCTCTCTTTCCTAAGAAACTAATCAGCTTGGCAATAAGACTTGAATAGTGTAAATATGGACTAATCAATACAATACGAATTTATTAATATGTATATGTAAATGTATTATACGACCTTTTTTATTTAAATAAAAAATAATAATTTATTAATGTTACCAGATTTCAATAAAACTAGTATCCCTGAAGATATTGGAAAATCCAAACGTTGGAAGCCTTAATAGAGTAATTCTATAAAAAAACACATTAAAAATTTATTAAATTAAATTGTTTCGAAAAGTTAATATTTAACGAAATATGATGAGAAATGTGTGTGTTTTTACTATGGATCGAAAACTTATTTGCCCTGGTGCCACAAGTCCGACACAGTTCCAGTCTTCTCATTTCAAAAGTTCTATTTTATGAGTGTTTAGATATCAGAAAGTGAAAAAAATCCCCAATAACCCAGCGAAAATTACTGTTTCCCAGAAGTCAATGTTACAGAATCACTTGCTGTTGCGCATGAATAAGGCATACTAGGAATAAGAAATACTAGTTTTTATGAAAATTTTAAATTTATTTACTTAAATTTACATGAAAACACTGTTTCACGCTTAAATTCCTATAAAAAGAAAAAAAAACTTAAAATTGGAAACTTTTTACCATCTTTCTGGAGGAAAATATTATTATAGAAGAAAAAAGAAATTTTTCTTAAATTCGCTTCCAATTCAGTGATTAGGCATCGAAAAAGAAAACTTCTTGCAATATTAAAATCATCAGAAATTATCCAAATGTGCACTGCTTCCGAATTGCAAACTCTACATTTTCATGACTTCTTTGGAGTATCTTTTTTTACTGGGATTCTAATAAAATGTGCCCAAATATTAACAACATCAACAATTACAGAGGAAGCGCCAAATTCGCCATTTCAACATAGATTTCATATAGAACATTTCACTAATAAAAATATTTCATATTATTATTGATAATAAAATAAGTTGCAAAAACATTTGCCAGTTACTTCCATTTTCCAATTCTTTCTTTGGGATTTATTTCGCGGTATGGTCTGGCAGCTCCTTGCAAAGTAAACAAAAAGTATTTTTTTTCTTTAAGAAACTGATTTTTTTTTTAAAATTTATGTACATAAATATTCGAAAGATACATATTTTCCTTTTGAAATTGATAATGCCTGCAACAAGTTAAAAAAAAAAACATGTAAGCATTGATTTTTGGATGGTTTTTTTTTAATTATACGGAAATCCTTGATTGACATGCTGAAATGTAGACACTTGAAAACAACTGAGTTGAACGAAATATTAGGAAATACCAGTAGAAATTGTCATAAAATTAAATGAATATGGTAGCAAGGAATTCGTAAAGTTTTTGGTTAAAAAAAGTATACATACTCGTACATACATGTCTATAACAAAAAACGTTAGGAAATAAATTAAACATCATAAATGCCTTAAATCTTATTATTTTATACAATTGTAAGGAAATTCGTTGTACAAACTATTGGGAAGTACCGGCAGAAATTGTAGTAAAATGAATTGATTATGGTAGCAAGGAGTTCGTAAAGTTTTTGTTAAAATATGTAAGTACATATAAATATATGTATATAAAAAACTTTCATATGAGAATACCGAAGTATATTTATTTGACATTTAGGGCGACTTTTTGAGTTCAAGATTAGAGATTAAATTAACCTTAATCTTCATTTGTGATTTTTGGGTAGTCGATTATATAATTTTACTTGCTAGTTTAAGCGGCCAATCGTGGTGGTTTAATCTTACAGAAATATTGACAACATAGACTTGTGAAACATATAACTTTTTGTAAAAATTATATGATAAAATAATTAAAAAACACATAAATAATAAATAAATATATTTTATAATATTTATCTATTTCCTTTAACACGCGCAATATTTTACTTGTAAATAACAAAATATGGCAGTTTCTTCTTCTTCCCACAAAAAATCAAAGTGTGTTGATAACATGTATGACTTTTGCACAGAAAATGTTGCCACTATTTTGTTCATCAGTATGGTAATACTACACATAATAAGAAGATTAAACTACCACTCAAAAACATCACACTCAATTAAGAGAGATTAAGTTAATTTTCGGATTAGTTAATAACAGAAATAAACTAATCTTAATCTCGAACCCAAAAAGTCGCCCTTAGTCTTTAATGACTTGCTTGTTGGTTAAGTGACGTCCATATGCATTTCGATTCTGCTTAGGAATCTCATTAGTAGACTTAAAACAAAAGATTTTTCAAATCAGCTAAAGACTCTCACAATATATTATTTCGAATTACGTACCAAATCTTAATAGGTTTGAATAAAGCTTTAACCAAAAAAAAAATTCACAGAGCAAACCACGTTATTAAATTTTGAATAATTTTTTAATTTTTCACAACATTTCCTAAAAGTAATAATTCTGTAAAAACTGAGCCTTCTGATGGCCATTCTGAGCAGAAATCATGATCTTTCAGTGTCTAGCTATTATTAAATGTTTTTAAGATTAACATCCTTCGGAGCCGCACCCCTTTTTTTAAAACTAAAATTTTAACTTTTGAATTATAACAATAAATGTGAATAGTCACACCCGTCACAATGGAATTACTCTTATAGAATTAATTAAATTTTAAACAAAAGTTTGAAGTTTAACAAGCAATTTGGTTCTTTATTTATTTGAAATTAACAAAAGTGTTTGTTATGAATAGAATTGCTTTTTGTGTGGTCAATTTTATTATTTCTTTTTCTCATTTTAATTTATTTATAAAGCATACACATGAGAGATAAATGACAGGCATGTGATGTCATTTCTATCAGATGTATTTTAAAAACTGTTCAAAGGAGAATGGATTTATTAATTAATACAATTTGTTCTTTACTTTTTTTTTTGGGAAAGAAATAAATATTATCCACATCATTATTTTCAATATAAAATTATCTGTTTCGAAAAATTGCCATTACCGAAAATTGTAAATTTCCACAAATAAACTTTAAAAAACTACGATTCGGTTTTCATCCCTTTTCCTTCTCTTTCTTCACCGAGTAAACATCTGGCATTTCTTGTATTATCATTTTGTGGTGTTATTTGCAAAATGTGTGCAACGCCGTTCCCATTATGTTTTTATATGGAAAGCAATGCCACACAACGAAAAATGTCGGAAATGACAAACGTTGCTACCAGTATATAAAAGGTAATTTTTTTTAAGAGCTTTCGGATGTGATTTATAAAAAATACATAAAATTTAGAGAAATGTATGAAATCTTTATTTGAGTCGTTAAAACGATCTATATAATTCAATGTCTAAAAATGATTTCATGTAAATGTTGACAGCGGCTACGCCTGAAATGGTTCATACGCTGGGTCCAATTTTGGCATACTCTCGCCAATATATCGGCCGTTAACTCACGAATAAATTCCTCAATATTGTCTTCCAGTGCGTTAACTGTTGCGGGCTTATCCCTATAAATATGAGCCTTAACATAGACCCACAACAAAAGATCTAAAACCGTGAAATCGAACGATCTAGGCGGCCAATTGACCGGTCCCAAGCGTGAAATAAACTGTTCACCGAACTCACCTCTCAATTGGGCCATTGTCTCGGGTGCTGGGTGGCATGTCAGCTAAGTCCAGCTCTTCCATTTTGTGCAAAACAAAGTGGAGTAACTGAGACCCAATTGCTGTGAATTGCTCCGCACTCTACGTATGCGTGTTGGTTGTTTAATGTTCAATAATGTAATTTCGGTGCGAAATTTAGTCACAAGATTCTTAAAAGGTGCCTCAAAAGGTCGTCCAACCCGAAAATAAAATGGTAGAAGTGCTCGATGCACTTTATTGACCGAGCATGAATTCTGATAATAAAATTTAATAATCTGCAAACGTTGTTCATTTGTAAGTCGATTTATGGTTACATTAAAGACCAAACTGAGTATGTTTAACAGTAACATGGTACAAGAAAACAGCTGAGTTGCCATAAACAGTGTTGCAAAATAAAATTGCTAAAAAATCACCCTTTACTATTGCGATGGCACAAAATGCCATAGTGTGTACTCGGCATTAGAACATGAAGCCTCCAAATTCCGTGTTTTGGGATTGCCAAATTTGTAATTATGCATATTTGCAGGAAAATAGCATCCGTAAGTTGCAACATCACAAGTGATCATGTACATTATACACTAATCTCTAGTTTGCACTGATACATATAAATTTAGATAAATATATGGCGCTGTGTAATCAGATTTTTCCTCTCTTCTTCAATATTGTACAGCCTATCAAAATATTCGATCATTCAAACGCATCTGTAAATTTCTTCTATGTACATTAAATGCATACAAAACAAGTTTATTTCAATCAAATGAACTCAATAAACCATAATTTTTGCGACAGGTCGTATGTGTGAAGTGGAAGCATCACCGCAAGATTATACAGATGTAATCCTTTTTGTTTATTTGCACTCTTATGCCGCCATCTGTCTAACACTCGTATAAGCTAAAAACACAACTTTAAAGCATTAAACATATTCACCACAGCAAGCCACTGACTTCAATATGTCAAAAAATGGAATACACATGTTTAGATGAAAATTATTATTTTGACGACAGCAAGACAACACGGCGTCAGGTTGTTGTCCATGTTGAATTTGTCGTTGTAGTCTAATCAAACTACTTTCTATTTTTGTTGGCGACAAAAAGCAAATATAGTGCTGCCAATATAATGCAAAATGTGGGAAGAATGAGACTTTACAATTATTTCATATTATTTAACAAACAAAAGCATCCCGAAATTCATGTAAACAAATAAATTGATTCATTTTTATACTTTTACGTGATATAAGTACATTTTAAAACCGTAGTTTTATTTTTATAAATGTGAAATATTTGAAGGTGACACCACTGAAACACATATCGCTCATCTAATCAAACAACGTCATAACTCCAAAAACTAATTTGCATGAAAACGAATTTAAAGTTTTCAACTTACACACAACTTAATGAAGAAAGAAAGAAACCTTTATTTTACTCTCAAGAGTTGAGTAAACAAGATACTTGTATGCAATTTTTAAGCAATATGGAGAATGATATGAGAATTAATTCTGCATCATTAACTCAAAACTTCCATTTTTTGAGATATGACATTCTTTGAGTAAATGATCGCTATGTATTTATACTTGAATATCAGGCGACTATGATGCTGCTGCCATCGTGTAACAATAGTTGTGTTTAAAGCATACATAAGTAATTCTAATGCCACTTGGCCAACACTTCCGAATATTAGGTTTCAAAATGCTGTGTTTGCATTTCATTTTAAGCTGACAACAACAAAAATTTTAGGTTCAGAAATTCAGTCAAAACCCAAACCGCACACTTTGTATGTAAACGAAAACTTTAATTTTAAATTAATTTTTAAATTTTAATATTGTACGTGAACGCCACTCCTAACCAGCAAACACCTGTTCATGGTTATGATGAGAAACCAAAACAGCTGTCCGAACCAAACTTATGGGCAACACTGCATTTAATTATAGTTGAATTGCCATATCGCCATAAACATAACCACAACCATGGAAACAAATTGAATTTTTACTTTTAGTCATAATCACAAACAGCTGTTTACTGGTTACACACACATATTTGTTGTTGCTTTTTTGAAATGAATAAGCAAATGTAGACGTAAACAGCTGCTTATAGTTATGACAGCACTAATAGGTGAAACAAATACTCGTATACATGCATGCACATATACATATATATATATATACATTTATGGTTAAGGCAATGGTTATGGCTATGCTATGGCACGTCTGATTAAACCTTTACCATGGTTATGTCTACGGCGTTATGGCGAATCACTTGTAATCAAATGCAGTGTTGCTCTCAAGGCAAATTCATAACAAGTAAAGTTGAAAACAAGGCGAATTCACATCAGGTGATCCTAATTCATCAGCTGCCATAATTTCTCTGCTGTCAATCAATGCAAAACATTCGGAAATATTCTGACAGCAGAAAATTTTACACTAACAAATATACAGGGCGAATATGAAGAGTTAAAATTAAGACCACCTGGTATCAATTCGCCTTGATTGAAAACACAGCTGATCTACTTTTTTTTGCCTAATTTAAGACGAATTCATATAACTGTTTTCTCGTATGTCAAAAGTTGTTTATGTACAGAGACCTGCGACGGGTGATTGTCTTGGCGGCGGCGGCTATTGAGAAAATCAATATTGGTAGTCAATAAGTTATTAAAAACTGTTTATGTATAAAACTTTCTAATTTATAATAAATGGTGTTTTATTTCGAGGTATAGAACTTTACGCTGGCAACTTTTTTTTAACTGGCGGCCATTTTGTCAGCTCTCAAGTGATTTATGTTTAGTTTGGTTTGGCATTTCAACATGAATAGACTGACGCCTGAACAATGCTTCCAAATTGTGCAAATTTATTTTGAAAATCATGGTTTCTGTTCGAAATACGTATCCCGCACTACGTACATTTTACAACAACATAATCGTTCATCAGAGCAATTAATTCGATTAACTATGGTACGTTTTCGCACAACGTTTACTCTAAATGATAATAGGAATCCACATATGTATGTAGAGCGTAGGGCAGAGGAAGACCCGAATTAGTCTATCCGTCATCGTACACATGATTACTGACTTCTTTGTTCATCAATTGAATAATACTATGATGTCCAGGTGCTGTGGTTTCAACAGGACGGCTCAACATGTCACACAATTCGTGCCACAATTGATTTATTGAAGGAAATGTTTGGTAACCTCATAGTTTCACGTTTCGGACCCGTGAATTGGCCTCCAAGTTCGTGCAATTTAACGCCGCTAAACTATTTTCTGTGGGTGTATGCGAAGTCGCTAGCCTACTCCGATAAGCCCGAAACGATTGACCACTTGGGGGACAACATTCGCCGCTTTATTGCCAATATACGGCCACAAATGTTGGAAAAAGTCATCGAAAATTGGATCTCCAGATTAGACTACATCCGAGCCAGAAGCCGTACTTAAATTGTTATGTCAGAAGAGTAAAGCATGTCAATTTAAAAAATTCTTCTTTATTTTATTCCATTCCAAAGTTCTATACCTCTATAAAAAAATACCCTTTGCAAAAATGGCAAAATGTAAAATTATCAGTTATTTAAAACTTCATTGGTCAATACTCGTATGTTTTGTACTTTTATATTATGTTAATATTCATCGTCACTAAAAATTAAGCAATTAAATAACATTACTTAAAAGATTTAAAATAAAATTTCAAATTGTAACATGTTTTCTTATAACAGATGAAGCAAATAAATTAATTGTATTTGACACAATTATTATATAACATGCGTTAGGTCTCACGATTAGATGTTACTCACCCACCCACCCACCTACCGCTCATATGTTCGCATGAGACCGCAATCAATTAAATGATTGTCAATGCCTTAAAGCAAACTATAATTTGGCCGCTAAAAACACTTAATTTGTAATTTTGTTTTTGCTGAAAATAAAATTTCTCAGTCAAATGCTGATACCATTTCAAATGTGAGTTGAGATGGAATCATGAGTAGATTTTTACTCCCTCAAAAATTATTTAATATGCAAACCTTTTGCTCGTATTATGGTTCGCAACTGTACTCACGTTTCGTTGCCAAAGAGTCAAATGCACTTTCAAAATGGTATTGTGATTCACAACTTAAAAAACGTTTAACCCTCTGTTTTCACAATACGAACGGACGACTTGAGTAGAAAATTTATATAAAAAGAGCTCAATTGTTTGAGTGTTTTTAATCCATTGTGGAAACAGAGTGTAAGTTTGTGCCAATAAAAAAATAAGAAAATAAAGGCCGAGTCACAAAGAATCCGTCCGACAGCTTTTCTTACTACAGCGTTTCTTATGAGCTCTTTCACATTGCGTACGTCTTCCACATCAACGTCAAAGCAAAGTACAAACGTTGGGAACATTTTAACTTATAGCGTACGTTGAGTAGTTTGGCGTTCGCTCTTTTAGTTTAGTTTTATATATTTACGGTTTTGTGTTTTCTGGGAGCAAGAATGAAATAAAACAAAAGAAATTAATAAAATAAATAAAAAAATTTAAAGGCCTAATTTTGTAAAACGCAACGCTACGCGTTAAAAAATTTTATATGGGATAAATTTAAACTACAAAAGCAAAATACAAAATTTGTCAAGGCTTCGCGTTGCGTTTTACATAATAAGGCCCTAAGTTTAATTAATGAAATGGAGAACAAACCTATTGAAGCTGCTCACATGTTTCCGTCAACACAGTACTCATTGTGAGAACTTTCTACGTCGTTGCGTTAATGTCAGTTGAAAAAGATGATGTGTAACTCATGAAGGATTTTACTAGACTTGTATCGAACTCTTTCAGTAGCTCATTTTTGACACAAACCTATGATCAAACCCATTTAAATTACATGGGTTTGATCATAGGTTTGTGTCAAAAACGAGCTACTCAAAAAGTTCGATACAAGTCTAGACTCTACGTGACTCGGCTTTAAGTAAGTTGTGTGAGAGTTGGGTTGTCCTCTCCTCTTGAGCTTATTAATAATGACATTAATGTAAAGAAAAATTGTTGACAACCAAACAATTTTGCGGTTGCAGTTAACAGCATATTAACGATTTTATATCAGTATTTTTTACATTAAAATTTATCAAAAATGCTTTTTTAGTTGGCTTGGTCCCAATAAATCAATCCAAACTTTTATTTACATTTTTGATTTGAAGTTTTTGGGTTTCTTTTCAGGAGTTTGAAAATATATTTAATTTTTTCAATCACGAAAAACTTTCGCTCAAGTCGAAATCACTCAAGATTTCAGTCAGCGCTGGCCATCTCTGATCGTTAACAACAATGAATATAAAATTATTTATACATATGTATGTACAGTCATCCATACATACAAATGTATGGATGTACATCCATATAAAGCTAATTTGCCAAAATTATTTCAACGTTTACTTTTAGCCATGGTCTTTGTTTAAAGTTAATTTTTGATTGACAGTTGCGGGTTTTTTGTATTTTTTCTTTTATTTCTTTTTTTTTCTCAAAAACAAAACAGCATGACGGAAACTATTATTTTCTGAATGCCTTGCTGGGTGGAGTTGTCGCAATCTGATGTGGTCATTTAATCGCCTGCACATTGTACACAGTACATATATAATTTTCATTTTCCCAAAAAGAAACTATAAAAAAAAACATTGATGATGTAGCAACCGGTAGTTTAACCAGTAATGTTATATTTATTCAACAAATAGAGTGTCAATATTGACGCTGTATGGTGAAATGACCATAAATTAAATTAAGACCACACAAAAGATGACAATCATTATAATTTTCATACGAGTATAAAAACTTTTTCAATTCTATTTTAAATAACTCTGCATGCAGTCGAGCTGAAAGATGTGCGTCATGATGATCAGGGCAAGTTTTTGTGGCACGAAGAATGTTTCAAAATGGCTGACAAAAAAACTCTGAGACATAAAAATTTCTTCAAGGTTGCAAATAAGGTATTTTATGACAAAGTGGACCAAAAATGGCTTTTTATGTCAATAATTGAAGAAATTACTAAAATGACAAAAATGCCATATGCCACACACAACTTGCTCTGATTATGACTAGTTAAAAGGGATATTCTGAAATCATGTTATTTCAAAGAACGAACAATTTTGAAATCACGCTAGTGATATTTTGGTGCTTCTGAAACTCACGAATATCTGCTGCCACCGTCATTTAGTACTTATTGTTGACTTTTGCACTAATTTTTTAATTTTATATATGAAAAATTTATAGCTTGAGTTCCATCAATTTGCTAAGAATTTGTCATTCGTTGCTTGAATATTTATGCCGAAAATTCAGGCAAACCAAAAATATTTCTAAGACGAAAAATTATGTTTCGATTGTAATAATTTGAGTAGTAAATAATTCAATTATATTACTCAAAGTTTTATTGTGAAGAAAAAGAAACATGTAAAAAATTGTACTTCGTGACTTGTTTGTCTGTATGGATTTTGTTGCGGTAGTTTCTCATATTTGATTTCGGTGTTTCTGTTATTGTTTTAGGTTTTAAGTTAGACGAAAACTAAATTAGTGAGAGCAGAGATCCAAAAACGTAATAAAATATAAACGAAAGGCAAGTAAAGGGAAAGTGGAATTACTCTTAATCCTCTAACTAACGTACTATAAGGAGTGATTTTAACAAAATTAAGTAATTTTTTCACATAGATTATCACAAAAGCGCAAAAATATCTCTAAAAAAAAATTAGTATCCTTCAGAAATAAGATATGTCCTGGGATTATGTGTCCCATTGGGTTTTTAAAACCTTATAAATTGGCACTAAATATCACATCGATAGTGAGAATGACAAGAAGATTACTAATGTAAACCAAACAGATAATATATCCCATATATGGCCCACTTAGCCAGAAAAAACAATGGAATATACTTATTATCCCAAGTGGAAAAAACTGCTTGCAATAAAATATAGGGTCCACCATCTAACGTTTTTTTTCACCTAGTGCTTATTTCGTGAATGGTAACACTTAGCTCATGTCTGATTTGACAGATAATTAGTTTTATCCTTCCGCTGAACGAATATGGTTGTGTATACGCTTGAACAACGCTGGGAAATATTGCCTGCGATCGACTTACAGAAGATGCCGATTTTGCCAAAAAATCATATTTTCAGATGAAGCTCATTTTGATCTTGGCGGGTATGTAAACAAGCAAAATTGTCGCATTTGGGGGGCACAGAAAACCCGCACGCATACATTGAAAAGCCGACGCACCCAAAACGAGTCACTGTTTGGTGCGGATTTTGGTCCAGAGGCATAATTGGGCCAATGAGCAAGGAATGGCCGTTACAGTCAATGGCGATCGTTATCGGGCCATGTTGAACGAATTTTTGTTCACAAAAATTGAAGAGGAGGATATTGGCAACATTTGGCTTCAACAGGACGGCGCTACGTGCCACACAGCCGAAGCTACACTCGATGTTTTGCGCCCTGTTTTCAAAAAAAATAGTTATCTGGCGGACCCTATATTAAACATAATCTAGCTTACTCACTTGGTAATAACATTTGCGCAAAATAACATAAAAAGGAAAGAAAAACACTTATACACCCTGAAAATTTTTAAAACTCGTGCGCATTCAACAGAGGTTGTTGGCAAGTGATTTAAATAAAAATCAGTATATTCACTAAATACAGTAAAAAGAACTTATTACATGCAGGAAACGCTAAAAACTGCCAATAAAACTTTATCTCATTTAAATCGAGCGAGTATTGTATTTTTTAGGATTTTTTAATTTCTCCTGGGACGCATGTTCCCAATTGTAGTGAAATTATCAAAATTACGTATTTTATTTATTTATTTTTTGTCTTTGATTTAAAGGAGCTCTAAGCAATGAAAACGAGGGGAAACCATAGCGTCCTAAAGTGAGGTAACGAATGACAAAAATTTTAAGCTATGCTATGGCAAAACAAAAAGTGACTGTATGCCTTAAAATATAGAGCCTGTGTGTCCTTTTCTATCTGTGTTTCAGATTTCATTCAAATTTGATGGATAGTTTCCGAGATGCAGAAGTGGCCCCTACCGCATCTTGGTCAGAGCTTTAAAAAAAAATATGAAGCCTGTGTGTCCTTTTAGACGCAGATGTATTTGAATTTCATAAAAATTTTGTAGGCAGGTTCGGAGGAGAGACAATCAGCCTTATTCCAATTGCCGTCATCAACGTCGCCGTCATTTTAGTGTTAACATAATTTTGTTTCAACCTCATCATCACTTCCATAACAATTTTGCATTGTACAACAAGATGAAGACGACGTTGACTATTTTTCATTTATGTCAACAATCATATCAAACACACATCCCTAAATATTGGCTTTAAATATTACTTTGTTAAGACTTTTGGTGCAAGGGTCATACACCAACTAGGCAAGTATTTCATCTTGGGACTATCCCAAAATTTTATTTTTATATTGCACTATTTACGCTCATTATTTCCTTACCTTTTGCCACTCATCTCCTAACCCTATCGGTGGAGAATTTAATATTTTTACAATTTCTTCTAATTGTTTTTAAAATTATTTGGAAGAATGCCTCTTCGAAATCCCACTCCCGCAACTCTTCCACTTTCCATTCCATATCTCAAATTGGATTGCAGTTGAAATTTTCGTTGTTTCCACTTGTAATTACTGTATGTGTGCTTCAAATAAACTCTAGTCGTTAGCAAAAATGACGACGGCAAATTCAAAGTAGTTTCAAAACAATATCGCCGTCAAATTTTCTTGTAGAAAAGATAACGATAACAAGTTTTAAATTTTATCAAAATTGTTTCAGCTTTTAGCCGTTAAAACTTACTGCTGCATACGGACAAGCGACGGATGGGTGTACAGACGGAATGGAGGGCGACCATAGTACTCACTTTAATAAGGTTCAGTACGAATTTTTATAATAATAATTATAATACATCTCTGCTTAAGCGATAGCTAATAAATACTTTCTGGGTATGGGGGCTTACCGCCCCACGAACTTGTATTAAGCACTGTAATGGCTCCGGGAGGCCAGAGTCTTTATTTTACTGCAAGACGTTTAGAAATCGTTGAAAAAGTTGTAATAATAAAAAACATTTTATATGTCCGATAGAATTCTAACTTTAACTAACGATTCGCGTTTTATTACCGAATTAAAAACTAAACTCTTAAAAAAACCCTGAAGTAATTTTATATCGCCAGGCTGATCTGTTTCAAATAACAAGATTTCAAAAATTTTTGTGTACAGAACACCTTTTCAGTGATTTCAAATTACTTTACTCTTGTTACTTTCAGAACATGCCTGTACTCCTATGTACATATATTCAGTTCCTTTAATAGAAAATTTCTCAGGTGGTCTTTGCAGTATGTAAAAATTTTAATACAGCATTAGAACTCCTCTTGAAATTTATATAATTATATTATCATTTTCGTGAGATCGATATCAGCACTAACTTCTGATCAATTTTTTAGAAAACAACATCTAAAATTTTAATGAAAACAAATAATAAAATAATTGTAGCAAGAGACAGATATGTAAGTGCAATAAATCTTAATTTTGACTTGTATCGCAGTGTACAATATGCGATTAAACATTATTTATATACATACATATAAAGGAATGGTTTCGTTTGTTATGAGAAAATATTATCAATCCTCTTTAACTACAAAATGATAGTGTTGTTTTCATAATGGCTACCGATTTTTTTATAAAACTATTTTTGCCTCTAATAGAGTTTATTACGTATAACATTTAAGTCGTTTTCGATTTAAAAGCGATTGAAACACGTTAAAAGTTGAGGTGATTTTCACCACAGCAAGCCACCGACTTCAAAATGTTAAGTATGGAATACACATGGCAACAGGCGGCAAGTTCCAATTAAAGTAATTTCTATTTTTCTTGGCGACAATGAACAAATATAGTATTGCCGATATAATACAAAATGAGGAATGGGCTTAAATCAAGCTTAAGGGCACCTCTCAAAAATAAAAATAAAAAAGTATCCTATCCTATAGAAAATTTAAAAATAAAAAAATTTAACAAAAAAAAATATCAGCAAGTCTTAGTTTCCGAGTCATGGGCCTCTGAAATTCTAGCACAATATTGCGATTATACGGTGTTTTCCAGCGAATATGATCAATATTGGTATCATCTTAAATATTTTGAGAATACATTTCATGAAATGGTAAAATGCAGTCTTTGTCGCCCATGTGTCGGGAAACACCATGGTGGGGAAAATCCTTAAGCGCGGCCGTATGCCGACAGTGCCGGAAAACGTTATTAAGCAGGAAAACTTTGCAAGGCAGAAAATCCTTACTAGGCTGCGCCGTGTCGGGAAATATCATGGTGGAGAAAATTCTTATGGCCTAATTCTGTTCGACAATTGTGTTGTCTTGTCGATAGATGGAAAAAGCCTTAGTCGTTGAAAAATACATCATATTATCACAATTTAGTACTACAATTTCAGAGGCCCATTATTCGGAAACTAAGCCTCGCCACCAATTTTATTATTTAATTTTTTTTTCAGTTTTCTATAGGATAGGATACTACTTTACTAAAATATAAAAAAATGTGCACTTTTTCTGGAAAAGAAAACGTCAATATTAATATGCATCATTAATGTTCTAAAAGATAAAAAAAATTAAGCCACTCTCCTCGTTAAATCGAAAATTCTGATCAAATTCGAATAAGATCGTTGAAGTGGAGCATCGAATTTCAATAATCTACAGCCAACCAATTGTATGCTTGGATGCATAGTTCTAATCTGAAATTCTTTAGGGTTTTTTTTTTTTGAAATAGTCTTTGTTTTGAATTCTCTGTAATCCTTACACGACTTCCTTCACACTATTTTTCAACCAATAATTAATTAGCCATTTTATCACTTACTACTATAACTTAATGAGAATAATCATTACATTCCTTTCCATCAACTTATACTCGTACATATGAATAATTAAATGTGTATTCAAAATCGCCCTCTAATAAATACTTGATTTCGTAATAAATTGGTATGTGAATGAATATTTTTAAAATAAAAGTTAAATGTAGCGAAACAAATAAGAATGAAAAAAACACCAGCTGGTTATTCGGTTGGCGATCAAGTTAAATGACGAAAAGTTTCGAGTCACGATTGTTTCTGCACAAGTCTATTGCAGGGATGGAAAAGTTTATGGTATGGCCTTTTTTTTAAATATGTATTATTATTTGTTTTGGGAAGTAATAGATAATCGCTATGTAAAGAATCTCTTAAGGTGAAGTCATACAGATTAATTGTCTATGTATCTAAAAATACACATTTCCATATAGTTCGAGTATCTACAATAAATATAAGCTTTTCAACAAGTCTTCAAATAGCACACAGCTTCCGTAACAAATATTTTTTTTAATTTTGGTTGGTTTTCTAAATAAAAATTTAAAAAGTTTCGGTAAAAAGGCATGGCTGCTGGATTTTTTTAATTTTTGCTAAGAAATGACTATATGCATTTCATTCCTACTTACTTACCATTTACACAAGCAAGTACAAGTGATTTTTTTTTACTTGCATGTTGGTAAATTGTCAAAAGTAAAAACAGTGTTACCCTTTAACGATTTTATTATAATTTTAATGGAAAGCTTACATGGAATCATTTTTAAAATATTATTATTTCAACTTTTATACAGAAAAAAAAAGAAAAAGTAAAACCATCTAATCAAATATGATTTATTATTGATTTGCGGTATAAACTTATTATTAACTCTGTTAAAAAGTTCACTTAATTTGCTTCACTGCAATGTTCCAATGCTAAAAAGTTCGTAACACATACTACGTTTATGCGCGCACTATTTGCAAATAAAAATATTTGCAAATAAATTCAACTCGCTGTTTATACGGCATTGTGAATGTATAAAAACTTGTTAACACTTCTATAGAAAAGTTACTTACGTTTACAAAAAATTGTGTAAATGTATAAAATAGCAAATAATAATTTGTTTTTTTTTTTGCCATTATTTCCTTCTATCAATGTTTTTTTATATATCATTTTATTGTTTTTTATTAGCAAACATTTGTAAGTGTGGCAACCTCAAGCATTTTATTCGCAAATATTGCGTTAATCGTGAATAGTTTTCTGAATTAGTAAGTCGCAATAAAAACAATAATATGGCAACAATTTACAGTTTTATTTGCAAATAAGCCGTGCGTATAAACGTAGTAACAGACATTAAAAACTCATACATACTACGTTTAAATAAGACCTGCGTATAAACGTAGTAACAGACACACAAAAAGTAGAACAACAACAAGACATTTTAAAAATAAATTTGCACTTGCATGTGTAAGCAATCAAGCAAGTTCCCAGTTGACGAAGACTTTTGTGTAAAACTATCGAGAGTGACACTCAAAAATTAATCGAAAAAAGTTCACCTGTCGCTCAGTTTTGTCCCAAAAAACATTCGATTTCGAAGTTTCGCTAGCAATATCAAAAGTGAGAGAATATTGAACTAATTTCGTTATCGCACAAAGGCAGCAGAAAAAGTAAAAAATTAATTTTATTTCTTTATTTTAAATTACTTATTATTTATTTTTTTAATACCTTAAACTTACGCTGCAGGATTTGAACATGTTACCTCCATTCTTATAGACTAGCACACATCCACTAGGTTATCGTGGCAAATTTTTTTCTGTTCAATTATTGCGTATATGTAGCTTTAGCGAATATTCGAAATTTTTTAGATTTGCGAACAAATATCGAACAATTTTGTTTCGAATTTCTTTTCGCTTCAGTGAGCATTCGTTTTTATCGAGTCTGCGGTCAAGTGGGTTGCAAGTGTTTTTATTATTTCCTTTGATGTATTGATTGTGAATACGTACACACAACATGTAACAGAGTTAAGGAACTCATCAGTAGACTCCAACCTGAATTTTTAAAATAACCCAACAATTCCTAATATAGGGTGTTTTTTATTGAGGTATAGAACTTTAAGTTGGCATCACTTTTTTAACTGGCGGCCATTTTGTCAGCTGTCAAGTGATTAATATTTAGTTTGGTTTGCCATTTCATCATGAACAGGTTGACAAAAGAACAACGCTTGCAAATCGTGCAAATTTATTTCGAAAATAATGGTTCAGTTCGCGAAGTTTACCGCAAGCTCCGTCCATTTTATGGTCGACATAATCGTCCATCAGAGCAATTAATTCGGTTAACCGGTCAATTGGCCACCAAGATCGTGTGATTTGACACCATTGGATTATTGTCTTTGGGGATATGTGAAGTCGCTCGTCTACGCCAACAAACCAGAAACGTTAGGGGACTTGGAAGCCAACATTTGTGGCGTTATTGCCAACATACGGCCCCATATGCTCGAAAAAGTGGTTGAAAATTGGACCTGTAGAATTGGCTTTATTCGAGCCAGCCGCGGCGGCCACATGCCCGAAATCATATTTAAACGTTAATGGCATAAAATTATCCTTCCAATAAAGCCAAATTGATGGACATTAAAACGATTTTCTTGTGTTTTATTTCAATTCGAAGTTCTATACCTCTAAAAAAACACCCTATTTAAGACTGGAGGCCTAATTTATAAAAAATAAATTTGGTTTACAAAAGGTTTACAAAATACGTTTTGTATGAAAATTTGTTTGTTAAGCACCCCATACACGATGCAATTCAATTTTCAATTGAGTCGGTTGATGTCCAAATCAAAACGTGTATGGCTCTGTCAATTTTTCCGTTTGGCCGTTGTCGAGTTGGTTGAAGAAAAATCAAAAGATTTTGATTTTTAATGTTGACTAGTAAATCTTTCAATTCGATTGTGCTGTGTGTTTTCGAGTCACTTGATTAGCTGTCAAAATTTATGTTTGTAGCTTTATTTTGTATAGAAAAAGTTGTATTTTTAAACTTGTATTTAATTTCATTGAATTTTAAATAAAAAAGTATAAAAATTAACGAATGAATGCAATAGTTGAATGAAAATCTTTCAATTCAGTTTACGAAGTGTGTGGCCAAGAATCAATTCAATTGAAAGACTCAATTGACAATTGAATTGAAACGTGTATGGGGTGCTTTACACGTTTTGTAAACCAAAATTGTTTTCTATCAATATGGCAGTAGATGTCAAATAAAAATTTATTTTATTAAATTACAAATGCGACAAAGACAAAGATTTATTATAATAAAAAAAATTTTTGTTAATATCTAGAGAAGGTATATTTTTACATTTTCCATGCCTGACCCTTCTTAACACAAACTATTTAATGCAAGTAAAACTTATTTATTAAAATCTAAAAATATCCAATAATCTACTTTGTACTCGTTTATTGAAAACAGATATTTGCTTAAAAAAAACCAAAAAAAAACAAGCATTGAAATGACGTGTTCTTTGTTAGTTCTAAACTTAGTGGACTTACAAAACGTTCTTATGGATCACATGCGTGAGTAAATTCTGGTTTTACTCTGTCTATGACTTTTAAAGGATACCGATACATTTAAATTTTTTTTTATTTTTATTTTTTTTTTTTGTAATGCAAATTACCGATATTTCTTAGATTTTTTATCAGGTCTGTGTAACAAACTAAATTAGTTTTATATTTGACATTTTGTTTTTTTTTTGTAACTGTCTGAACATAAAATGTTACAATGTTCGTTAGAACCTTTATTGGTATTTGTTGGACTTATACAGAATTTAACACACACACATAAAGTTGTTTAATGTAGTCCAGACTTGACGCAATTAAAAATAACCATAAATAGAGAATTTGTTAGTTTAGGTGTGAAATCCTAAATAAGATACTTTTTTCTTCAAATATTAGTAGAAAGGAAAGGAATGGTCTCATTTTTATATTCGTAATAATTGAAGTTGTTGCACATATTAAAATTTATGACTGCAGAATAATATCTCACAGGTTGGGCACTATTTGATCAGTTTTTTATAAATATACAAAATACTTTGTACCGATAAGGTGGTAATAATCGATCACTTATGAGACCATATTGAAAACATATTTGACAAAATGAAATCTGATTTAAGAGAAAGATTGGGCAGATTGTTGCTATACTCGACAATACCTAGCAGAAAAACAATCAGCCTAATTGCGGTTCTCGAAAAAAAATTTCAACTGCAAGGAATTTGTAAAAGAACAAAAAGAAGAGAGTGGCACAAAATGTTAAAAATAATTAAATATTGTGAAGCAGTCTGTTGTGAACTGTCCAAAATAATAATAATAAAAAGAAATTGGCGGCAACAAAAATAAAAAAGTCAAACTAATTGTTTGCGCTATTTTCCATAATTGTTATAGAAAAAACTTAGATGCTGACTTGTGGCTTATTTTCATTATCTGATGATGAAGAGTGGCAGAGCCGAATACTTTCCCTTCGAACATTTTTTTTTTGCGTACTTGGGACAAATATTTCATCATTTTCATTAATTTCAACACAAGAAATATTTCCGATTTCTTTAGGAGAACTGAGGCCTATTTCCTCGCCATCGGGACTAATAAGGCTGTTCAATTGCAGCAAAGCTGAAACAGCTTCTTCTACCGGTGTCAGTATACACATATTGGTTGTTTGAGCCTCCATCGGTTGCGCCCTATTCAGGTTTGTTATGAAGAAGTTTCTTTTTTAAATTGCTTTTGTAATTCACCCACACTTTTAAAAAAAAACATCGCATGAACATTGCTAATGAGCTGTTGGACTCTGTCCACAACGACCCAAATTTGCTCCAGAGGGTCATAACAGACGACGAATCGAGGGTTTATGGTTATGACGTGCAAACCAAAGCACAATCTTTTCAATGGAAGCTGCCGCACGAACCAAGATAAAAATCGAAGACAAGCCAAAACACGTGCAAGCAAAGCAGCTGTCAACAATTAACTGAACATTCAAAATGGCCGAAATTGTCGGCATAAGTGAGAGATATGAGTACCAACATAACGCCATAAAAAAATCAAAATTCGAATACACGTAACCCGCGAAAACTCGAAATTCACGACACGTTCTGAACAAACCCCGTATACTGCTTGCCGTCCACTGTAACGTTCTGTCTGTTCACGCTGCGTTAGCAGCAGGGTACGTACTTTCAGTACATTGAAACGTATAAAATATTATGTGAATGTACTGAAACTACATAACCTGTTGCTAACGCAACGCTTGACGCTCTAATTTAGGTGGAACTCTAAGTGAAGAAGAACCATTAATTCCATCGATCCATAAACCAGAATAACCTGCTGAGTCTCTCTTGAATTTCTTTTTAAATAAGGCGACTTTGCGTGGAGCAAAGTTTACTTTTCAAAGTCTTGAGTTTGTAGGAGATAGCGATAAGGGTGAGTACAGACTTTGATGTATTCGCAAAGTTGTTTGGCTCTAAAGCAAAGTTTAAAAGAAAATTTAAGCGACTTTCTGAAGGTAAACTGTGCTTGCGCAAAGGGCTCTTATTAACATACGAGTATTATCCATTGATTTCGACAAATTAAACTCATTGCTGAACAAAATATTGTGCTAAATCTCAATTTCTTTTCCAATGATTTAGCGAAGGTCCATAAGGCTTCAAACCGAAATCTTTATGCAAGTCCTTTCAAAGTAAATGTAAACAGCTGTAATTGCTGCGCTCATTTTGGGATATTCTCAATGCCACTGTATCACAATCACTTTGCACTCGTAATACACACAATAAATAAATAGATTATACATTCAACTGTCTGCTACTTGAATTATTATAAATTAAATATTAAAATATTTTATATTCTAAGACAAATTCTGCCAAATATCACACAGTAAAACTTGTTGCAGACTTTTGTCAAAAAGGCAAAAAAAAAAAAATTCATAAACACATACATACTCGTACATACTATATCCACTTTTAAAAACAAGTAATTGTTTTTTAACTGACCGACAGCACAACTGAATAACAATCAACAATGCTTGCAATATTCTGAATGAAAAAAAAATTAAAAGTTATCCATTATAGTTCAATTATTTTTTTTCTGGTAAATTTTCCTCATTGATTGATTAACAACCTCTTGAAATTGTCATTCATTGTTGCCTCGTAAATGGTCAAATGCAAAAAAAAAAAAAAAAACAATTTGCCTAGAAAAATAAAAGCCTTAAATAAATGCAATGCAAACAAACTTTGTATGTATGCAAGTATATAAGTACTTATATACTATTTTTGTTTATTTATTTTCTTATGGCATGTTTGCACTCGCAAAATATTTGACGGAATAAGTGAAACTACTGCTAAGCCATACAGACAAAAAAAATTACAGACAAATATAGCCTAGTTCGACTTTTAAAATTGCATCAATCAACAACGAAATTGGTTAAACTAACCAATGTGAAGCAGTTAATAAGAATCAGTTCGAACACTTGTCGTATTGTAGTTAAGTTACTGTAAAAAAATGTGGTACGTTTAACTAGAGGTGAGCGCAAGACATTTAAGAGGGCACACCATTGTATTAGAGTTGTGCTTATCAGCTCTTTTGAGTGAACGCTCTTTTCAGCTTAGCTCACTTTACTGAAGTAGTTCATACAGTTGGCTCAGTAGCTCAGTTCATTTGTAGTGAAACATTTTGTCAAGCATAAAGAAAGAGCGAAAGCAGAACCTTAAAAAGTGACAGAATATACAGTGTGTGTGTGTAGTCATACATAACAAAACAAGGCAGATGAAGTACAAAAAATAAATAAAACTAAAATAGTTTAATGAGCAAAATTTTTTAATAAAAAAAATTTAAATTATTTAGTATTTCAGATATTCACAATATATCAATTATTTTTTTTATGTACTTGTGCGACACATAAAATTTGCTAAAAAAAAAGCACAAGACTAGTATGGAACTCTTTCATTAGGTCGTTTTAGACACAAACCTATACACAAATTTAAATTAAATGCGTTTGATTAAAGGTTTGCGTCTAAAACGAGCTACTGTAAAAGTTCGATACAAATATAGAAACCACTCAGTACTGAGCTGAAAGCGCTAAGTGGATTGAACGGCTCACAGCGCTCAGTGAGGTGAATCGTTCAATTGAACTAATTCGTTCATGAGCTGCATAACTCTACATTGTATACTTTTCAAGACCAAATATCATTTGTAGTAGTAATTGAAATTTATTGTAAAGCAAATGTAGAGAACAATCAAACAAAAAACAAAATCATTGTACAACAGTTGAAAAGACAGTGATATCAAGTGTGCAATATTTTTATTGTACACTTCATGTTACACCATACTCGTACTTCATTTCAAAAACTGAAAATTTTATAAAATATTAAGTGTTAATAAAATTTCTTACAAATGAAGAAAGACCCATATTCATAGTAAAAAATAATATATACTTTAAGGAAACTAAAGGTAACTTCTGGCGTTAAAGTCAACATTAAATTTAAGGTCAGCTGAATCTGTGTCTAACTCATTTAACAACACTTTCAAAATAATATACACATACTATGTACGTTTTTTTAAACAGAAATGAATGCCTATTTAAAGAAATGAATGCCTACTAGTATTACTAGGTGTTACCTTCCTTAGGAAAGGAATAGTGATAGAGAAGACAGGTGGTGAGGGAAGAGAAAGAGAAAGCTTCCTTCTTTTTACAACTCTGCTTTTTACAAGTTTTTTTTAATAAGGCAACGCCTCTGGTGTCAATGTTGCAACGCCTCTGGTGTCAATGAGGCGTACTACAGTTTCTAAGCTATGTTTGGTTTGATTCTGCTACACAATACCAACGAAGGACGGCACTCTTATGCTACATTAGGATTAGTATCCCCTGAAGCGGGTGTAGTTGTTCAGTGATCGGTGTCTATGTCTTCATCACTTGAACTTTTCTACAACAACTATTACAAAGAGACACTATAAACATCAGAAAAACGTGGGTGACTGAGTTCCAACCCATATGATACAACTTGCACGACTACAACAAAATTGCAACACCAAGAAACACACGTATTTTGTTGGTAGAAACATACCTATAATTGTTAGAAGCAGATGTCTTTTGTTTTTAAAAATAACAGGGTAACTAAAGTACAATTGCAGAGGCGGCATTCATGCATGATTATAGTCATTCAGTGTTGCCAATATGTGTGTAATACACAGTGTGTAATTTTTACTCTCATCTGTAGACCATGTAATGAGATTCATGTATAATATGTGTGTAATTCTACTTTGGGTTCTATTTTTATTTAATTTTGTTTTAATTTTAATCTACACAAAGCATGTGTAGTGTAATTTTCTTCAATGTGCAAATTCAGTGGCAACACTGTAATCATTTTATTCAAAAAAAATACACTAAAATTTTTGCAGCTTGTAAACAAAGTTTGACAACTTTCTGCATTGTATACATTAACAGGCTGGGCTTGTGCAAGTACCTTGCATAATTGTATCATGCCAAGGACTTTTGGTTTTGTAGTCAACATGCTAACTTATTCAGCCAACGCCACTCTCATGTCGCCTATAATATGACAATTTTTACATTTTCAATAACAATTAAGATATTGTCACACTATAAACAATATTTCATTTCATTTGACACTATTGTCAATCAGTATGTTATAGTGAAATTTGCTTCGACACTACAACAAATAACGCCCTTGCTTGGCAGATAAGCAAATGTTGTTGCATGCGTTTGATGAAAGAGAATACAATTTTTAGTGTTCTCATAAAGTCAAGCGCAATGAAAAAGAGAACAACTCACACATCAGGTATATTAAGCAAGCATATGTTTTGTGCTCACCTCTAAATTTAATCAATCTTGCGTTTGATGAGATTTGCACCAACCAAATGAAAATTGTTGAAATAATCATTGTAGTTAGAGCAGCATACTTTTAGGAGCACTATCCGTTATCTATACAAATTCACTCTTACAACTACTGCCTTTCCATTTATTCAAATCTAAACAAAGATCATACGAATTTTTTCAACGAAACTTATTCACCACCTTACTTACTACTCGTATATCATCACTTTTGAATACTGAAACATTGTATTTGAAAATTAATCTTTTTAATATTAACTAATTTTTTATCTTTTTTAGGAATTGAGTGCAGGCTACCAAATTCATTCCATCTCTTTATTAGCTCAGCCACAACAAGACTACAGAGTACTCTTTTAATGGCTTACAAAGTAATGAGTGGTAACTATTTATCTAATTATTTTATGCGTATAATAATGACTGTCCTGTAATGAATAAAATAACAACTTATTTTTATAATGACGTGAAAGTATTTATTGTAGTACTTTCCAGTTAATAATGAAATATGTCTAGAGAAAAATTTATGGATAGTGAAAATGAGCTTTGAAAACAATTTACTATAATTTTATTATTTGCGCATTTTATTTATTTATTTTATTTTTTTATTTATTTATTTTTATTTTTTTATTTATTTATTATTTTCGCATTTTCTTCAATATACATATTTATATATTTTCTTTGTAAAATTATCATTTTTAACAATCCCAAAAAAAGGTACAAGTTTTATAATTTTGTTACAAAATTCTATTTATTTTTATTAGAAAAAAAATACGAATTAATTTTTGAATAATTTTAGGCAAAAAGTAATCTAAAAAAGTTTGCATATATGTAAGCAAAAAATTACCTATTAAATTTTGGATGTTTGTAGGAAAAAAGTATAGGGTACCGCATACTTTTTGAACTCCTCAAACAAAAATAATGGGTTATTCAGTCAAATTGTAAGTACTTACGACTGGGAAGTAGATACACTTTTCTGCATTCTAGTAGGCAAATGTTTTTGCTGGGGAGCGATTCGAACTAACAGATGGTGCATTAAGAATTTAAATTTTTACAAAGTAAAAGTAGTTATATCAACATAAAAAAATAAATGGATCAATCGAATCGCAACAACAACTTTTATTAACAGTAAAATTAACAAATTGGTTCGCCTAACCAGATCAAAAGTTTATTAAGAAACTTAAATTGAAAAATCAACTTAATTACATTAAAATTAACAACTCAGACTGATTAGATCAACCTTCCTAATGATTGGCGTTTAGTTTTTCCTACTGTGTATACCTCTTAATAGTAAATTTTGCGTCAGCAGTGTTAGTGGTGCTAATAGTGTTTAAAATACATTTTTGAAATAATATTTAATTTTTTGAAGTATATTTAATTATTATATTGTCAAATATTTACCAAATCCGTGCCAACATTTAGCTTCATTATTAGTGGTAATTTTCTGCAAAAGGCAAACTCAGCCACTTGGTATATGTGTGACAAAATCTTTAACAATTCGAAACTGATACAGTTTTATAGTTGAAAATGATTTACAAAATGCAATTAATTAGCAAAACAAATATGTACACATCAAATTAAAAGTTATGAAACAACTACACATCTCTAAGTGAAAAACAAGTTTGACATCCATATTTGAAGAAAAACGACATTATTAATTAAAATTTTTTGAATAATATATGATGTAAAGGTTTGATTTATTTTATATAGGAAGATTGATAAATTTGGAATTGAATATTTCACACATTTGCAGGTTTTTAAATTATCTGTAATGTATTTTTTGACATTTGCCAAAATTAAACTTTCACTGTTATTTATGGAAGTATAAAGCTTTAAATTTTAATAAATGAAGGAAAATGTTTAACCGCTCCGCTAAACTGGTTTCAACATTATTAGCAAAAATTACATTACTTTCTTTTTATACACTTTTCAGCTTAGATTTCACAATATGGAGTGGAAATTTTAAATAAATTAGAAACTGGAAATCGATATATTTTAATTCTTATTTTGTATTTCGCAACTTATGACTTTTTTTGATTCTACAGCAGAGTTCGTTTATAACGAACTCCGAAGGATGTAACAAATTTTGATCGTTGTAGAAAAAGTTCGTTATAACCTGAGTATTTACATATTTTCTACCATTAAAAAACGTAGCAAATCATACATTTTATATTTAAACAATACAACTTTTTTAAATATAAAGCAATAAGGCAAAAGGAAGGAAAAGGAGGAAATTTGGTGTTAATTTCTTTTTTAGAAAAACATTGTTCTACTCACTCACTCACTAAAAATAATACATTCAATTTGAAATATACCAAAGTATAAGCTAAATTAAGCTTAAGTCGAAAAAAGATAAGCTGCGACTGAAGTAGATCTATTGTATCCCTTGTCAGGTGCTGGAGCACCCCATCTAGATCTACTCTCAAGATTGTCAGTGGGTCTACTGTTGGCAGTTCCTCCAATCATCGTAATCACAGAATCTGCACAAGCTGTTACTCTCAACGCCAAGTCTGTTGAGGCATTTTATCAGTCTGCAATGGCCTGTGCGGAAGCATGAGAGCTTTGAAACGATTTTTGTTATAAGTTCCAATCATTATCTTTGCTGCTTCAATCCAAGGAGAGATGTTCCCTATTTGCAAAATCGAAGCCCGCAAAACGGTTCTGGTGCCACTATTATTCATTATTTAATTCTATATCATGTGACATCTCTGCAGATAAAATGTCAAAATAAGTGGAAAGCACAAAAAGCAATAAAAATAAATTTAAAAAAAATAATAACAGCTGTTTTCAACCGACAGTGAATATCTTTAAAATATTTTACTAGATATAATATTATAAATATGCATGCCATTTGGGTTTACAGGACCTAACAACTATTCGTTATAAGTGAAAAGTCCGTTTCGCTATAAACATATTTATTTGTATGAAATATCAATATTATAATTATTATGTATTACAATACAATATTATAATCGTTGTTCGTTTTAACCTAAATACACCGTATATTTAAAATTTAAATTTAAAATCAATTATTTTCATTCAGGTATAGTTTCTACATTACAAGCAGTCAGTCAACTTGTCTAGAAAATTTATATGAAAAACACTAAATTTTTTGAGTGATTTCCATACAAATCTTTCTAGACGAGTTGACAGTTTGTAATATGGCAATATGGTAACCTTAAACAGTGTGCAACATATTGCGTGATTCCAGCATCTAAATCTAATCCAATAAAAATTATGAAAATTTACAAACTGCTTTTTAAGTTGTCAGACGGTCAGTCGGTAAAGCTTAAATAAATGCGGGGTATAATCTGAAAATATCATAAAATTTTTAAATTAATTTTATTACTTCAGACATCTTTGTGTCTTGTTAAACTAAAGCGACAGTATCGAAATAAAAAAAAAAATACACGAAAATGAATTTGCAGTCATTGATACACAGTATGAGTAAATATTATATGAACTACAAATTAATCAAGGCCTAGAAATAGATTAAAAACTTTGACAACTCAAGTAGATCTGGTTAGTGGTTTTTTGACTTTAAATAAACTCTAACATGCACAAAACAAAATTTGTTTGTATGACATACACACTGCGTACATACATATGTACATATGTACATATTTACATACTTATATGTGTATGGACACACATAGATGTCGATGGCTTCGTGTAAAAGAAAAATACAGACGAATGAGTAACCTCCTCTTTTTATTATGATATTACACTTATTAGTTTGATATTGCGATCAACTGAGACACTTTTTTTTCGTGTTAAACCCACACATTAAGCCCCTTAATTGAGACAATATTTTCCGAAAATATCTACTTGCTAAAATATTTTCGGTATATTTTATGTTTTCTTCTCAAAAATCCTTTTCATTTGACTCCCATATAATGGGACTGGGTCAAAAGCAGTGGTCCGCCATTGTTGCGCGTCCGCCATAGTGTATTTGGACCAGTTTCACTATATTTTATGTTTCCTTCTCAAAAATCCGTTTTCATTTGATACCCACATCATGCTAGTAGATAAAAAGGAGTAATCCGCCATTTTTGGATGTCCGTCCTAGTGTGTTCGGTACGGTTTCTTTATTTTTTATCCTCTTCCCGGAATTCTCTTTAATGCTCATACCATTAGGTAGGATAAAAATAATAAAAAGTTTACATATATTCATATGTAACCACTTACGTAAAGGTACCAAAAACGAGTACAATTTTAACTCGTAATGCTCGGATTTCGAAAAAGTGAAAAAACACATGTCAGATGTTTTCTTGGAGAAAATTGTTTGGGAAAAATGTGCTTTTATCTGTAATACTTTAGAAGATATGTAGGGTGCCAAAATCTAAAAAAATCGAAAAAATACCAGACACCTGTCCACTTATTTTTTTAAGCAGCATTTATGTATCTGCTTTAGTTTCGGAGATATAAAGTAACTGTTTGCACCCTAAGCATTAGAATATATCCCTCTCTCTCTCTCTCTTAGAGGTTGCGCACGTGCTTCAGAGGTTTGGACTAGGCAATGATTATCCACTAGTTTAATTTTTTTATATATTAATTTTTTCATTCATAAATAATAAAATACTTTTTACAAAACGTACTTTTTCCAAAAATATTTTTTCCTTTGTCAAAAAGTATTTTATTCAAAAAGTATTTTTCCCAAAAAGAGAGAAAAATTAAGATGCAAAATGTTGCCACATTAAAATTGTGAATGCCCTAAATGTATGATTAAAGAGTTAACGTGAACTTTAACTGGAAGTTCTTCATACAAAACTTGCCGTTAATGGTACATTGTGAAAAGGACCGTTAAAGTGTTTCAATTATATGAATTCTCCGAAATTTTTAAATTTTTAGCCCCGTTTCCCGTATTAACCTTTTTTTTTTGGCACCTTTTCTAGTTCCTTCGAAAAAACAAACATTTTATTATCCATTTAACAAACATTTATTTACCCCAAACAGATGTACTGCTGCTGTTGATTTACCGAGTGTAGTTGCTCTACCCCCTCGACCCTTAAAGTTTAAGATGCGTGACGTACAGAAACTAATTACTGAACTCAACCCGAAGAAAGCTCCAGGTATTGAAGGATTTAGTAACAATATGCTGATGAATTTGCCACGTATTGCAATTAGAATCCTTCTATTTATTTTTAATGCCATATTACGACTAGAGTATTATCCACACCTCTGGAAGCTTGCCAAGGTCAAAATGATTCCAAAGCCGGGCAAAGACCTTACCAAAGCTGAATCGTACAGGCCAATAAGTCTACTATCAACAATGTCTAAACTTTTCGAAAAACTGCTCATAATAAAATTGTCCCCAATTCTAATTGGTAGTGGGTGCATACCAGACCATCAGTTTGGTTTTAGAAGTCAGCATAGCACCATTGAACAAACGCATAGATTGGTTCAATTTATAAGAAGAACATTTGAAGAAAAGAAATATTGTTCTGCCCTCTTCCTTGATGTTTCTCAGGTATTTGATAAAGTATGGCATGAAGGCCTTATTTTAAAATTGAAATCATAACTACCAATAAATTTTCTGAAGCTATTATATTATATTAAGTTATATTACTAGCCGGAAGTTCACGGTTGTTGAAGGAGACTTCATGAGTGTGCCCGAATCTATATCATCCGGTGTGCCACAGGGGAGCATATTGGGGCCAGTTTTGTATTTGATTTATACTTGTGATATGCCTTTGAGCAGCAATATCCATACATCTACATTTGGGAATGATACAGCCTGCCTTAGTACGAGGCTTCCCTATATCTACAAGAAAATATTACACAGCTGGAACTATGGTTAAACTTATGGAGAATTAAAGTTAGCGAACAAAAGTGTGTTCAGGTAACATTTACCCTGCGAAGAGATACTTGTTCCCCAATTCGAATCAACAATCAAGTTGTTCCTCAACACTCACATGTAAAATACCTTGGTATACACCTTGATCGATGGCTTACATGGAAACACCATATTGACTCAAAGCTAACACAAATTAAACTTAAATTAACTCAGATACATTGGCTGATTGGTAGAAATTCCACGCTGAGTCTAGATTGTAAACTTTTAATATACAAGTCGCTTTTGAAACCCATATGGTGCTACGGAATACAGCTATGAGGCACTGCTTCAGCATCCAATATAGAGAGAATCCAACGAAGGCAAAACAAGATTTTAAGACTAATAACGTCGGCTGCATGGTACATCAAAAATTCAAATTTACATCGTGATTTAAATATGCCACTAGTGACTGAAGAAATTAAAAAATACGCAGGCAAATAATGGGTGTTTTTTATTGAGGTATAGAACTTTAAGTTGGCATCACTTTTTTAACTGGCGGCCATTTTGTCAGCTGTCAAGTGATTAATATTTAGTTTGGTTTGCCATTTCATCATGAACAGGTTGACAAAAGAACAACGCTTGCAAATCGTGCAAATTTATTTCGAAAATAATGGTTCAGTTCGCGAAGTTTACCGCAAGCTCCGTCCATTTTATGGTCGACCGTTGGTTACCGTTAATGGAGACCGGTATAGAGCCATGATAACCGACTATTTTGTTTCCGAATTGGATGGCATGAATTTGGATGAGTTGTGGTTCCAACAAGACGGCGCTACATGCCACACAGCGCACGTCACAATCGATTTATTGAAGGAAACATTCGATGCGCGCATAATTTCGCCCCATATGCTCGAAAAAGTGGTTGAAAATTAGACCTGTAGAATTGGCTTTATTCGAGCCAGCCGCGGCGGCCACATGCCCGAAATCATATTTAAACGTTAATGGCATATAATTATCCTTCCAATAAAGCCAAATTGATGGACATTAAAACGATTTTCTTGTGTTTTATTTCAATTCGAAGTTCTATACCTCTAAAAAACACCCTATACTTAACAAAACTTGAGCCTCATCCTAATCCACTTGCTCGTAACATCTTGAATTTTACTGGACACTATGGCTCTAATACTCAACACTCCAGATGAAACAGCTTGAAAATATTTTTGTGCTTAATACGATATTTATGTATTATTGATTATTATCACTAAGTTTATGCCTGACACTGGTTGGGCCTAATTATTATATCTAGATTTAAGATTTGAATACTTATTGTTAGTTAATTTTTTGAAGATGCAACAAATAAACATACGCATGAAAAATGACTTCTATGACTTCCTACCCATAGTAAATAATTTCTACATGTACATATGTACATAGTATCGTTTGTCTGAAGTAAAAAGGACCTAACTCAACTAATTGTAACTTTACAGGAGAATGTAGAAGAAACATAATATAAACTGTACAACTGCTTGTAAAAGCGTTATTTTTTACACTATTGCAATAAATTTTTGTGACGAGGTGTATTTGTGTAAAATGTACTGGAATCACTGAAAAAACTAAATTTCGTAATAAACACAAGTTAGGGCCTTTCTACTTGAGACCATCGATATGTTCCTTTAACTGTCAATGGAGAATAGGGCGCATTTGTTTTTTTAATAAATACATTATTAAGAAACTTAATGGTTTTAGAATGAAAAAGTGATTGGCTAGCAGCTACACGGACTACATAATTGTTTAACCAAGCTTTTATTTCCAAGTACATACAACTTATTCTTTGTTGTCCAATTCAGTAGAGTGCAGGTTGTTGCTTAAAGGTTCAATTAATTGGAATGGCGTTGAATTAGATTGATTTGTGTGTGTTTGGCTTTGTGAGCTTGTTTACTCGCACCAAGTAAACATTTAAAAAAAAGGCAAACACCCCAAAGGAGTGGTTAAGTCCCAAACATGCACACATTGTATGTACATTCATACAAAGAGGCATAAATACAATTATTTTACCGCGTTTTTCTTTCATAGGATTATATAATATTTATACATGCGAGTACATTATATTTTTATGTACTCAAGTTTCGGAAGTAATAGGTAAATAAATATATCCAAAACTAACTTATGAGTGTGGCCTGGTGTTTGGATTGGGGTCGTTTGCTTGCCAAATTATAAGGCTTCATTTATTTTTAATTTATTTAACTTAGTATTTTTTTATTAAATAACACAAGATTTAAATCAATTAGATTGTCTTTTAAACGTTTTGGTAGACTGCAATAAACTGAAACAGTGCAAACAAATGTAAAGTGTGTAATAAAAAAAACCAAATCACCCTTATTACAGTTGTCAACATCGACGTCAAGTCAGTACAATACGAAAAAATTGGAGCTCGTCTACTCGCTTTCGAAAACAATTTTTTGATATTGACGGTCTATTTCTTTTCCATAAAATCTAGAAAATAGCATGAGCCTGTCAATAGGAGTCAGTTATTTTCGACAACGGATAGACAAGTCCACATTGTATTGAAGTGACGTTGATGTTGACAACACGAATAAGGGCGAATATTTCAGATTCCATACACTTCATTTATTTTCAACCAGGCGTATGTAATAATTAAAACATTTTTTCGATACTATTATCAATCAATTTGCTTACTTCAAACTTTTTTCTAGTTGTCGTTATCGAAGGAAAGAATATGTCAAATTTTATCGTAAGCAACAATTTACGTACAAAAACATATTTGAATATTAAAAAAAAAAACCTCCTGAAAACTTTAATTTTTGTCGCTTACGATAAAATCGAAAATAAGGCTCGATATGATTTGTATTCCACAAGAAAATTTGACGACGACTTCGATCGATTCGATTTTTTAGTCGTAGTCATTTTGTCCATATTTACACTATTCAAGTCTTATTGCTAAGCTGATTAGTTTCATAGGAAAGAGAGACGAGGGGAAAAGAAACGTTACTGTGCCCCTCCTCTCTCTCTCCCTCAAACTGATCAGCTTAAGCAATAAGACTTGCATAGTGTAAATATGGACTTTTTATAAAATGGAAAAAACCGAAAAATTAAAAAAAAACACAACGACAACACTGTTTGAAAATTTAGTAAGAGTTGCAGAATTATCTCTGCGGAGACTCTGTTCAGGGTTGTTAGATATCATAGGCTCAGAAAGGTCATTCTGGGGGTTGCACTGCCCCCAAAAATTTACTGTTACGCCACCTAAAATTATTATCATGAAAATCACCAGTCATAATGCTCCCCGTAGAAAATTTTTTTAGCTACGTCAATATCAGATATGGCGATTTCTCGCCAAACGTGGTGATTTTTCAACTTGCTTGGCGTGTAAATTTTTGATTTGCCGACATGTCGATTTTTCTGGCGATAAATAAATTTGTCGGCGATTTTTATGGCTATTTTTTAATGAAATTGATTTTCAAAACTTTTGTAATTCAGGAAAATCGGTTTGTTGAAGAAGTAGCTTCAAAAATAAATCCTACCAAAACTCGCCCGCAAGAAATTAAAATCGTTTGATTTTGATTATCTTTCTAATGTTATTTATAGTAGAGAAAAATTTGCAAGAAATAATTTTTGCGATTTTATTTCTACTTTTGGCGATTTAATGCTAAATTTTTATACGATTATTTTATAAAATTTAATATTAAAAAAAAGTGTTGTATAAAAACAAATTTATTATCAAATATATATTGAGAAAAACTACATAAAATTAATTTTGGTGACATAGGTCGGAAATAATCTGACAAGGCTGACTCTATTCTCTTGAAAATAAAATGGTTTAATAGGTTTGAGGAGACTTGAAGTTTATAGAAAATGATCGCCAACGAAGCTGAATGTCATGTAAAAGCTGGAGTGATATTTAAGCAGTTTGTCCTTAGCTCGTTAGAGGAAGCTGAGGCAAATCTAATGCAGTTTCAAAAACAACTCAACCTTGAGAGGAGCAGTACAGGGAGTGCAGTTGAAAAATTTAGCTAATGAATTGGCGGAGGCAGAACATATTTCATTGCCAGAAGTAGAAACACCTGAAACTGCAACCATATCATTTAAACTAAAGTAAATTCTACTTGAATGTCTGCGTGGTGCGGACAGCCACTCAAACCAACCAACCAACCAACCAACAAACTTTTATTACCCAGTGTAACATCAAATTAATTATTGACATATGTACAATGTACATATGTATACACTTTGAGCATGCAACTAAATTACAAATGTATGTACATGTGTACATGCGACAAAAGCATTTCCAAATCTCTGTTACACGTTTAAATTCAGCAGTCAAATTGAGCTGACGACCAAGTTCGTGCAAACCATTAACTATGACACACCTTTGGCTGCTGTTATTTCCCGCGTTATCGCTAAAAATTGAAGCTCAGGGTTTTGGTATTGATCTCAATAAAACACTACACAATGATGAGGCTGAGATCAAGTGTAATATAGCATTGTTAGAAAAATATTTCCAATCTGGCGATGCGCTCTCAGGATCTGTACTCCACGTGAGCATAACCACAGCTTCAACTGATGTACAGCAATCACTGTTGCATGCTTTACACACAGATCCGATTTATCCCTGGACAATAGTAGTGGAAAATGCGCAGCATGAACGGAGGACGCAAATAAACACGAAACATGTTTTACACCAGAAGCCTCAATGTTATTTTTTCGTCATTAAAAATACGGAAGAAGTGGACATGGATGAAATATTTGAGAAATGGATGTTAAATTTAAATTGGAACCCGCTCGCCCAGTTTGTGGTGTACGTTTCGGCCGTCGAGGAAACTGACGAGGAAATGACCAATGTTATGAGTGAAATTTTTTTGAGTTTTATGAATAAGAAAATTTATAATGTGAATGTCATAGGAAGAAGTAAAGACGTTGACGCTTACATTTGTAAAACAGTTTTTCCTTACAATCCGGATAATAATTGTGGCAATCGGATTATATCGGTAGAGACACTTGATATTTGTGGTTATTTGAAAAGTGAGAGTGACTACGAAGAATCAGAAGAAGAAACCGTCGAAAGTGAGAATAATGCAGAGAGAGATAATAATCTTAATGAAGGCTTTTCTCAATCAAACAAACAGAATGAACTGGGAGATATAACAAACAGCTCCAAGCAATCCGATTATCGTCAACTCTACATGGAAGAGATTTCTCGGGGTTTGTTTTTAGACAAATTTCCCAGAGATTTAAGTGGTTGCGCGTTAAAAGCTGTCTTTCGTCCTTGGGAGCCGTATATATTTCACGAACTCTTGAATAATAGTCTACATTATTCATTAAAAAGTGAAGAAGATAATCAAACCTCGTACAATTATTCTTATGAAGGCGATGAAGATTATATAGTTGATGATAAACAAGAGCATATGGAATCCAAAGCTACAGATGATGTATCGAAAATTCCTTTAAATGGCATCGAATACAAAATGTTGCAAACAATAGCGGAGCGTTTGCACATCAATATTGAAATGCAAGTTGAAAATAGTAATCTTTATCATCTTTTTCAGCAGCTGATAGATGGGTAAGTGGAAAAAGACTGAATTTTTTTTTTAATTATATTTTTAAGTTTTAAACTAGAAATTTTATTACAATATTCATACTCATACTGTTGTAGTTTCAGTATCGCGCATTAATCTTTATATATTTTTATCAGGGATCGCAAATAACGATTATTTTCCAAATTTAAACTGAAAAAATCACAATAATAGAGAAGTGCTACTGGCACAAGGAATATACCACAATACTCCATGTTACATGGACTACCTATAGATGCAATGATTTTTATTTTTTTAATTTTTATTTATTCCTCACAAAATAAGAGTTACTTCTTGATTTTTATTTATTCCTCACAAAATAAGAGTTATTTTGTGACTTTTATTTATTCCTCACAAAATAACAGTTATTTTGTGATTTTTATTTATTCCTCACAAAATAAGAGTTATTTCTTGATTTTTATTTATTCCTCACAAAATAACAGTTATTTTATGACTTTTATTTATTCCTCACAAAATAACAGTTATTTTTTGATTTTTATTTATTCCTCAGAAAATAAAAGTCATTTTTAAAATGTGTTTATTAATTAATTTAATTTAACAAATAAGAGTTTTTGCATGGACTCTGGCGATAAATTCGATCTTAAATCTGTTAATATTAATTTTAGAGCAGAAAATGCTCTTTCTACAGAGACTTGTGTTGCTGGCATGCTATGCAAAACCTGTGCCAATCTGTACAGGTATGGATATATATATTTTTTTTCCTCCCAATATTTCATTACATCTGCATCCACGTCAATGGGCTTAGGATTGTAATTATCTATTTCGCTTATCGCCCTTTTCATTTCCTCCTCCAGATCACCATCTGAGTCTTCATCCTCTGAATTTACTTCAATAGAGTTTAAGAACTCGTTTAATAATGAACACGTGTTTGTGTCTTCAGACGACGGTAAAGCATTTGGTGTTTCAGCGTTTGAAGATGATGGTAAGTCAGAAGACTTTTGCGTTGCATCATTCTTCACAAAGAGTAAAATTGATTAAATTCATGTACATTAGACCACCCAATGGGCCGAAGTTTTTATTTTATTCGCTAAAGCCCATATGACATTTCATTTTTCTTTCATTTATCAAGTTTCATTTATCAAGCTGGTAACTCTTATGTGTTAATTATGAAGAATTTTTACTTGACTTCTATGAACTGGCAGTTATTAGTTTAAAAATGACTTTTATTTTCTGAGGAATAAATAAAAATCAAAAAATAAGTCTTATTTTGTGAGGAATAAATAAAAATCAAAAAATAACTGTTATTTTGTGAGGAATAAATAAAAGTCATAAAATAACTGTTATTTTGTGAGGAATAAATAAAAATCAAGAAATAACTCTTATTTTGTGAGGAATAAATAAAAATCACAAAATAACTCTTATTTTGTGAGGAATAAATAAAAGTCACAAAATAACTGTTATTTTGTGAGGAATAAATAAAAGTCACAAAATAACGATTAAAAAGTAATTTTTAAAATAAAAATTATAACCGTTACGGTCCCTGATTTTTATTGACTACAGGGTAACTAAAGCTACTGACTGATTGACATACAAATCGCTCATTTACTCAAACAACGTCATAACTCAAAAAAACTAGTTTGCCAGAAAATGAGTTTAAAGCTTTCAATTTACACACAACTTAATGGAAAAAGAAAATTTTATTTTGCTTTCAAGAGTTGAGTAAACAAGATATTTGTATGAAATTTTTACACAATATGAAGAAGAATATAAAGACTAATTATGCATCATTAACTTAAAAATTCCATTTCTTGACGTATGACGTTCTTTGAGTAAATGAGCGATTTAAACTATGGACTTGAAATTTGGTTCTGAAATTCAAGTTTTAAAAAATGCAATCTTCATCATAATTTATAACCAAAAATAAGGGGACAAATGTTGAGTAAATTTTGGATATTTTAATTTATTTAATTTTGGTACTTTTTTTTATCCATTTGGCTGCTAAAAGCAATTTAATTTGTATTCTTCTCATAAAAAAAAATCGAAATTTTTAGAAATTCGAACAAATAAAGTTTAAAAATGGTACGCGGTTTAGGGACTTTCTCCTTTGCCTACTCTCAAATGATATTAAGAAAAAAGTTCGTGTATTTAATCGCCACAATGGAAAAAATCGCCCAAACAAAAATATCGCCAAAACAAACATAATCGCCAAAACAGTAAAAACTCGCTGAAACAGGAAAATAATTGGCCAGTAAAAATTCTCTAAGATGGAAAGATTATCAAAACAAAGAAAGGAGAAGCAGATTATTTCAAATTCTGCTATTTGGGTATTTCTTTTTTTTAGGAAAATATTTTTTTATTTCAGTACTTTTCCAAAAAACAGATCTTTTAAATTTAAAAAATAGCACTTTTCGGTACTTCTTGATATAGGTACTTTACAAAAGTACAAGCCATGTATATATGTGCATGGCTCCATGGAGGAGGGCGACTCTTTTCTTGTGGTTTCATTAATAAAAAGGTTTTAAGATGAACCGGGAGCCGATTGCATCCGAGTCTGGTAACGGAGCTTCCGATTAAAGCATCCAAACCTGCTATATGTTTATTGGTTTCATGGCGCCAATTACTCGCCATGGCATTTCACGGATCCTCTTAAAACCTCTGACTGTTCGCGACTGCTACTAGTAGCAGCTACTTCGTATATCTACGGAACGTATTACTATCCGCAACCTTTGACGCGTCCTGTAGCACTCAGTTGTGCTTCCCATAACCAGATAATATACCATCTATTGCCAAAAATATGACAATACATGCTATATTAGCCGCGGGGCGGAAATGTTCGTAGAAAGATTGCTACGTTCCTAAAAGCTTTAATAGTACAACTCTACAGCATGATAAACATTCAGGCATTAAACACATTGACCACAGCAGGCTACCGACTTCAATATGTCAAAAATAGTTTACACATATTTATATGCGAACGAATATGTTGACGACAACATGGCAACACGGCCTCAGGTTGTTTATCCATGCTGCTTTTGTCGTTGTAGTCCAATCAAACTAAAGTAGTTTACGATAACTTGCAATTATTTCATACTATTTAACAAAAAGAAGATTTCAAAATTTATGTGAGGAAATAAATTGATTAAGTTTTATACTTTTACGTGATATAAGTAAATTTTAGAAGAGTAATTTTATTTTTATAAATGTGAAATATTTGAGATTGACACGACTGAAATATGTATTCATACTTGAACATCAGCTGCTTATGATGCTGCTGCTGTCTCCAAAATAATTAAGTAGCAGGCTACAAGGTGACAAATACAGCTAGTAGCATTTAAAGTCGTGTGCTAGCGTAGCCTGCTGCGGCCAATGTGTTCATGATACAATAATACAGGTAACCTCGAAGCGCCAGCTGATATAGTTTGTTTCGTGATGTGATCTGCCAAATGTTGTTCACGTTTTACCAATACATGCACATAGTGCCTATTAGAACTGTACTAATACAAACAAAACTTTGCAGAGACAAGAGAAAAAATCGCAAAACAGCAATAAAAATCCCTGTTGTTTTATTTATTGTACATTTGTTGTAGATTTGCGGGTACCTACATATATTATTGTATCATGAATGTGCTTAATGTATTAGTCTGTATTTCTATCTCTTCTCAGTCTCTTGGTACTTCTTTCATTTTAGCGATGTTGAAATGATTGTGGGAGGCATTGATGAAGATCCTAGCCTAAGTCAATTTGTATCCAGTACTATACCTTATCATCAAGATGACTTGACTTGGTGTGTGGCAAAAGCACAACACACTTACAATCTGTTCAACTTTATGGCAATATTTGAAACCCGTTCCTGGTTGCTAATATTTCTATTCATACTTACAGTCTCATTATTTATTTTAATGTCACAACATTGTCTTAAACTACGTTTAGGTTTTCCTAAAAGCTACTTGCGTATTAACATCTATGTGACGGGCATAATACTTAGCCAGTCCATTGGCTTAAGGCCAATACCACTCAGCTTAAAATTGTGTTTGGCAGCAACATTTATCATGGGTCTCATGTTCACTAGCATATATCAGAGCTTTTTAGTCAGCACGCTAACAACGCCCAAGACATTGAATCAAATTAGTCACTTGAATGAAATTTATCAAAATCGTATGCACATCATGGGCAGTGTGGAAAATGTGAGACATCTAAATAAGGAAGGAGAGGTAATGTGTATGATTAATATCTATTTAAGAAATTTTAAAAAGTATTGAGAGAAAAGTATATTTATAATTGTAGATTTATCGTTACTTACGCGAGCAATTTGAAATGTGCTATAACATCGAGGAATGCCTGCAACATGCCGCTAAAGATACAAAACTGGCGGTGATCGTTTCACGTCAACACTTCTTATACAATCCACGCATACCGCACGATCGTCTCTACTGCTTTGATCGCAACGAAAATATTTACGTTTATTTGGTGACAATTTTAATACCAAAGAAATTTCATCTGTTGCACAAAATCAATCCAGTCATACAACATATCATTGAATCAGGTCACATGCAAAAGTGGGCACGCGATTTAGACATGCGCCGCGAGATTAACGAGCAAATGCAACAAGCCAGTGAGCGACAATTGAAAAGTTTAACTCTATCGCAAGTTGCAGGCAGTTTTGCATTTAATGGTCTTTTATTGGCAATTGCTTTGTGGATATTTTTCATTGAATGTTCTGTTCATTGGCTGGTGGTAAAACGCAGAACTAGATTGAAATTGGCCAAATATGTGCATAGGAAATTAGTTTAAATACATACATATATTTAAAAATATTAAATGTACACTGCGAATCACTTAAATAAGGAACTTACCCTACAAGAAATGAATGACTGAAACTAACACAAAAAAAAATTTTTTCCCACTAACGCATTTGCAATAATTTTACATTCAATTCAGCAGTGATTATAGTTGCTCTACTCTAACATATATACTAGAGTGGAACATCTTTGTTTAAAATTTTTTAACAAATTTTAAACTTAAATTGTAACAATTTCCATAAAAAAACACTAATTATTAACTTGACTGCACCCGGTCAAAAAATACTTGTGTGGCAACACTCTACTATTGAATAGCTGTTGTTGGTATTTACATTTATTTTCTTTACATACTCTTACAAGTACAATTTGAAGCTGAAAAAAGTGGTCAGACAATGTAGCAATGGTAAAGTAAGAAAATAAAAAACATGTTGATTATTGAGTTCTTGTTTCAACTTTGATATTCGTTGATTCTCATTTGATTAAATGAAAGTTTAACATATTAACTCCTCAATAATCAATTTCAATGTATTTTTAATAAAAAATAATTTACTTAGTCCCTGTCCAGACTTGCAATTCTTGTTGCAGCAATTCTTGAGTTTATTGGTGAGGGAGGTGAGAAGATGGGGGAGGGGTACACAGTTTCATGTGCTCTGCAATTCTCTTTTGTTTTGAAATTCGCACTTATTAATTTAAATGTATTTGATGTTTTATTTTATTTTCTTTCTTCAGTTGTATGAAAAACACAAAATATATTAAAAAGCAAATAGAATTGTTAATTTTTCAATGGAATTTCTAGTGTAATAGAATTTTTTAAAATATGATTGCAAAACTAGAATTTCATAATGTGGACACTTATGCAATTCCAAAGCAGAATTATAAAAAAATTGCAAGTCTGGACGAGGACTTAATAAGTAAAATAATAATTTGGGATTATTAGTGTGTTAACAAATTTTAAACTTAAATTGTTACAACTCCCATAAAAAACACTAATGAAAAGCAATTTGTTTTTTGACAATTGGACTTCCGAACAACGACATTTATGCAATGGCCACGTACTCAAAACATTGCTGCTCTAAAATTGTCTTTATATGTATATAAAAATCATTTTGCTATGTTTTTTGAAATTCTTTGTCTCCAAAAAAGGCGCGATATTTTAATGGCGAACATTTTTAAGTTTGGCACATTTTTAAATGGAACTGAGTCAAAAAAATTGTTATTCATCTTTGATGTTGCGAATCACAATGGACCCAATTGGGTCTCCGAGTGGAGGTGCGGTATAGCACCACCCTTCCTAACCTTGATGTTGCGAAAGAGATTAAATGCCGTATACACAAAAAAAACACAATTATGGTTTACGAAAGGTTTACTAAACGAATTTTGTATGGAAATTTTTTTAACAAACGTTTCGTAAGTCCTAGTTTACACTATGCGAGTCTTATTGCTAAGCTGATTAGTTTGTTAGGAAAGAGAGACGAGGGGAAAAGAAACGTTACTGTTCCCCTCGTCTTTCTCTCCTTCAAACTAATCAGCTTAGTAATAAGACTTGCATAGTGTAAATATGGACTAAAACTAAATTATTTTTTATCAATACGGCAGTAAGTGTTACATACGAGTATGTACATGTAAACAATAAATTTTCTTTATACAAATGTCCTTATGGACATTTGGAGTTTTAGCAAATTATAATTTGTTCAATTTTCACATTAAATAAATCTTTCTTAATTTCTATTTTCAGGTAAAAATATTAATATAATTAATTTGTTGCGATTTATGGTTAAATAAAATTTTTTTTTTAATTTTTTTCTAAATACTTTTACGCCACTAAATGTTTATTACATTAGATGGTTTCTGTTTCCAAATATTTCATTTTTCTTTTAGAGAGATTTACATATAAATGAACAACAAATTTAAAATAAAATTCAAGAAAAAACAGTAAAAATCAGACCAACGTGTAGGCGAGCGTACGGAGAAAGTACAAGCGTTTAAGTAAAAAATATTTTTTCAACAAACACGAAAAATTAAGGAGTCTATTTAGAATGGCATCTGTCTGTAGGTGTGTGTTTGTAGAATATTTGAAAACAACATATTCAAACTCAAATAGATTAGAAATAATATTAAATACCCTAACAGAAAAATAATAATAATAATCATACACTTTAGCACTACTCAAAAATTTTATTTAGACACAATCAGCCGTAAAGAAGATATAATCTCTCTCACAAAAATACACAACAAAAACGAATAATTCCAAAAATAAAGAAAAATATAAATAAATGTGTTTTCACATTAATTTCAATTTATTTCTGAAGAAAAAAAATCAAAATTGCCATCATGTCTGTATATGAGTGTCAAAAGAATTTCTGAGCAAATTTTTTTAAACGACCTGCGCGCCATATTATTTATAATTTAACAACTTTGATGAGATGCCGTAGAAATGCATACACATGTCTGTGGGTATGTATGTCCCTGCCGCTAAATGGACTTAGATAATTACACACTAGTGTTGTCAAATTATTCGAGTTGAAAATGATGTTTGTTTATTCGAGTGGCTTCAAAAATTTTAAATAAAATTCAAAATATTGTTTTAATTATTTTATTAAAAACAAAAGCAGTTTGTTAACAAGAACAAAAAATAAAAACAATTCAATAATATTTTAGAAAGATCTCTGCTCAAGAGTTGTTTTATACTCGCTAAATTTTTATATAAAAATCTAATTTAATCCTAACGAGTGGCCCATTTTTCAGTTTCAAAAGTAAAAATAAATAAAACTCACATAAAACTATGATTTCGATTAAAACTTCTACTTGATACATATTAAATTTAATTGAACTAGAGTGAATTTTAATCAAGAATAATTTCTTAATCGCGCTGAAGTACAGTATTTTCAATTCTTATAGAATGAAATATTTTTATTAATTAATGTGAGTTTCTAAAGAAGAGAAGAAAATATTAAACTAGACTTTATTAGCTGAGGGAAATACCGATATTTTTCTGTGCAGCCACGCACTTAATTCATCAGCACCCATGTCTATCTACTTGGGCAAAGATTGTTATTAACATCAGCTATTTAACGTAAATTTTTAATGAAATGGAATATGAGAAATGATTATATTGTGTATACAATTATTGATTTACCTTTGGTAAATACATTTGTGTATATCACTATTCATTTTCTGTTTTTCCGTTTTTTCATTTTCTATTCCGGTTATCTTGAAGTTATATTTTACTGCAAGCGACTGTTGCTTGTGTTAGAGGCGGCTGGAAGCGGGTGTCGAATCTTGTAACAAACGCTTCGCTACAGAAATGTGATATAGGTCTTCTAAGCCAGCCCGCCTATAGGCTGGAAGACCCCGTTCCAGGATCAGATGTGGAAACCCAATCAGCTACTCATCTTAAACCAACTGACTACCGAAACCTCGAGAAATAATTATAGGAACTAAAATGTCTAATTTAATATATATATATATATATATATTTAAATGACCTCCTCTAGATTTGTTGCAGCAGTCAATCCTTTGGAGGTAGTTTTCGACCACTTTTTTCACATTTCTGGCGATAACTTGCCGAATATTGGTTTTTATATGATCCAACGTTAGCGGATTATCCGCGTAGACACGGTCTTTGATGTAGCCTCACAAAAAAGTAAAATGGCGTCAAATCGCATAATCTTGGTAGCCAGTTGGCGTCGCCAAAACGTAAAACTACGCGTTCTGGAAACTTCCCATAATTTAAAGCAGTTTTGTGTGGCTCTTGGTACCGTCTTTTTCAAACTACATATCGTTCAATTCATAATTTTCAATTGCAGGCCAACCAAACTTGTTTATCGTACGGCAAGAGCGCTCTCAAGTGACGGTAACCGCAAAGCGTTAATTTCGAAAAAAAATACGGCTCAATGACACCTCCAGACTATAATGCGTACCAAACAGTAACTTTTTGCGTATACGAGTACAGTGGCTTTTCCACAATCACTTCTGCCCCATGTTCGACAATTTTGTTTGTTGAAGTAACCACCGAATAAGAAATGATTTTCATGGGTGAAGAAAATTTTGGTTGCAAAATTAGTATTGAAATCACTAGTGTTTATGATGTTTTACTGAATCTAAATAGTATGACTAAAGCCTATAGTACACGGCATGTAAAAAACCACATGCGCATGTGGCTCTGACGTAATTTTGACGTCAACACGAAGCTACATTTGCTACATTCCGTGTACTAGTAACACATGTACATGTAGATATTCACATGCTTACAGATGTGTTGACTCAGAAAATGTGTTCAATTCGGCTACATGTGTCACATTTGTATTTTGGAACAAAAATACTATCAAAATTTTACGGCATGTACCCGCTACTAGCAATTTTAAAAAATTCAACCAACATGATGAAAATCCCCGTGACGTCATCGCTATATACGTATGTGGCTTTTTACATGCCGTGTACTATAGGCTTAAAGGTGGAAGTGCATATCACGCGTTACGCGGCAACGCCTTCCTTGCTTGTTAAACGTTTAACGCTATAAAAATGCAGTTACACACTACGCTTTTGAAGCTTTTTTAGTTGTAAAATTCCAAGCCTTTACTTGCGAGGTAAGCGCGTCGCAAGCTTCTTTATCTAACTTGCCTTATGAAAACACACTATTTCAATTTTTTGACAGAAGTTTGTATCGCATTAGCGCGTTGAACGCGTGTTATGTACTTCCACCTTATATTGATATCCGTTAAATGAATTGTTTGTGTTGCCAAACAATAATTTGTTTTTAGTTGTAATTTCAGTTCAATCGGGTAATTTTGTGTCGTCTCGATGGGCAATTTTGAATATTTTAGTGGTAACAGTGGCTGAACAAAGTCGAAAAATTACTTGGAAATTAAATTTTTTCCAATATTGCGACATGCATATGTATGTAAGTGAACGTGCAATGTTGGTAATGAGATGTTTGAATTAGAGATGGGCGCGTGTCGAATTTTTCCAACACGACACGAACACGAATACCAAGACGCTCAACACGTACGAAACACGCTCGCGAAAAATTTTGTCAACACGATACTGCACAACACGCACGAAATATTATTGATATAGTATTTAAGATAAGAAAATTTAATTTATTTTTTTCAAGAGTCGCTTTTCAAAATATGACACCGAATTGGCACTGCCAGCTGATACACTCTGCCACCACAGCTGATAGTATCTGTTTACGCATAAAACTTTAAGCTTCAGAGGCCCATACAATATCAACAAATATGCTGGTGTTGTGTGTTTGACGATATATTAAAATATTAAATTTTTTCTCTACTGAAAATTCATTCATACATATTTTACATCTAAAATCGTTTCGTGTTTTTCGTGTAAATTTTTCTCAACACGCAATGACCCGAACACGCACGAAATCACTTCGTGTTGAGTCGTGCGTGTTCGTGTCACGAAAAAAACACGATACGCGCCCATCTCTAGTTTGAATTGAGACATTAAACAGTTTTTTAATATTAAATTTTATTAAAAAAAATATAAATAATTTAACTTATTTGTGTGTAGATACAATACTAAAATTATTTTAAGAGTATGAAATAGTAACACGGTTCTTGAACATCATATGTTATCCACAAAATTACAATTGTACGAACTTTTCCATCCCTGATATCGTATGTGTTGCTTCTTTGTAAAAACAATAGTTAAATTTTAAATTTAATCAAATTTTATATGCATTTTGTTGTTAAAATTTTTATTTAAAATGAAAAAGAAAATACATGTATACAAAATATATATATGTATGTATATACATATTTGTATATTGTTTTCTCTTTCTCTCTCTTTCACACACAAAATTACATTTTGAGCATCAAAAAGCGATACATGCAAGATGGCGCACTATGAGCCTTTTCCGTAAATTGTGCGGCCAAAACATGAAAAGCAGTTTTAAATAGATGACACGTGACAAACTCTTAGCAATCTATTGAAAGTTTGTCTTATTGAGATTTTGAAAACTTTTTTTTATTTTTATTGTGGTTGAAGTCTACTGATGTGTCGCTAAGCAGCAATGAAATGCAACTAGACCTGCTAAACTAACAACAAATAAATTTTTTAAATTCTAAATGTTATTTTTTGTTAGTTTCTCTCTTTATTAAGGCATATTGAAAAAAAAAAATTTTATTTATTCAAAAAATAATAGCGGAATTTTTCTTACATACATACTAAACAAAAAAAAATCATACAAAAAAATATTCGTAGTACATATTAACTTTGATAAATAAGCTTTTTTTTTTGCTTTGCTAATATTTTTACATATAGAAATAACAAAAACAAAAAAAAAACCGTAAACAAAAAAACACAGACAAAGTACCCTTGAGGAATACTCTATATGAGTACCTCAAATACAAATAATTGCGAAGTGAGTTATAACGGCAGAAATGCCTATTTTACTGTGAGTTCTGATGCTCTCAATGATAACAATAAAAATAACAAATCTGATGATAGACTTACTGTGAGTTCTGAAGCTCTTAATAAAAACAATAAAAATACAAAATCTGATGATAGACTTTCTCTAACGGCAAAGCCGCATTTTCGTCAGCGATCAACTTCGCTTTGTCCAATGCCATCTAGTGTTTCGTTAACATTACCGTTGCCCAGTACCTCTACATTTAACTCAGCAATATCATCCGCTTCGGGCTCGTGGTCATCACTTAACCCTGTTTTCACTATAGGTAAGAGTAGCCAAAAACCCAAGGTCCAAGTCGGAATGGACAGATATATAACTGTGGTAAAGCGCGGGCGAAGCCCAAAATCTTCTAAAATTTCATCTGCTCCAAAGATCTCTAGGGATAACAGCGCATCATCTACTAATCGCCAAAACCGTTTTAAAATATTGCAAGACGACAACGACAAACCCGCTGAATCTGCGAACAAAGCCTCCAAGCCGCCACCAATCTATTTAAGAGAAAAAAACTCAAACGCTCTTATTAAAAAATTAATTTCGGTAATTGGTGAGAATAAATTTCACATTGTTCCAATAAAACGTGGTAGCATTGATGAAACGAAAATTCAAATTTATGAAGAAAAAGATTTTCGCACAATGGTTTCGGAATTTGAAAAAAGTAAAACAAATTTCTACACATACCAGCTCAAGAGTGCTAAAGGTCTGCAGATCGTATTGAAGGGCATAGATTCCTATGTCGCTCCCGAAGAAATAAAAGATGCACTCGTCCTCCAGGGATTTAAGGTAAAAAATGTATCGAACATAATAAATAGGGAAAAGATCCCCCAACCCCCAACCTCTATTTCGCGTTGAACTGGAGCCAAATGATATAAAATTGAGAAAAAATGAGACGCACCCAATTTATAATCTAAAATATCTTTTATACCGAAAAATAACAGTTGAAGAACCACATAAGCGTTCTGGACCTGTACAGTGCCATAATTGTCAAGAATATGGCCATACTAAAACTTACTGCAATTTACCTACTGTTTGTGTTGTGTGCGGCGAATTACACGGCACTGCTAGTTGCAATAAGCCAAAAAATCAAAGTGATAAAAAATGCAGCAATTGTGGAGGTAATCACACCGCTAACTACAGAGGTTGTCCTGTGTACTCTTTCGTCAAACAGACTATGGGGCAAAAACCTAAATTAGCTCCAGCCCAATCAGCAAACGCTTTATCCGCCACTATTGCGCAAGTGAGCCAACCAGTTACTTCCCGTGTATCGTATGCCGATGCTGCTAAGACAAATTTTATTCCTACTCAAAATGTTTCACCACCAAATAATTCAACAAATACAAACTCAAGCTTTAATTTCAATCGCCTTGAAGCTACTATTGATAATCTGGTGCAAACTATAAATAATTTTACAACAAATATGACTAGCATGATGCAAGAAATGCTGCGAATGCAGAATACACTGCTTCAAGCAATAGTTAAAAAACCATGAACACGTTAAAAATATGTTTCTGGAACGCAAACGGCATTCGCCAACATAAAAATGAACTTGAGCACTTCCTCACGGAAAAAAATATTGATATAATGTTGGTCTCAGAGACTCATTTGACTTCGAGAAGTATTTTTAAAATTTCTGGCTACACCTTATATGATTCAAAGGACCCAAGAGGAAGAGCATGCGGTGGATCAGCAATTCTAATGAGGTCAAGACTCAAGCATTATATTATTGACAACATTTCTGAAGAACATCTACAAGCAACGAATATTTGTATTGAAAATTTTTGCACTAATTTTGTAATATCATCAATTTACTCCCCTCCCAGATTCGCAATTACTGAAGATCAATACAAGGATTTCTTCAAATCTCTTGGCCCTTGTTTCGTAGCAGCTGGGGACTATAATGCCAAACATACGTTCTGGGGTTCGCGTCTTATCACACCCAGAGGTCGAGCGTTGTTCAACACAATTTCAAAAATGGGCTTGGACGTCATTTCGAGTGGGGAGCCCACTTACTGGCCTACTGACATACAAAAAATTCCGGATGTTATAGATTTTGGCGTCATGAAAAATATTTCTAGGGATTTAATTCAAGTTGAAGCTTCTCTAGATCTCTCGTCCGACCACTCTCCCACGATCGTTTCAATTTGTAGCCCATTAAGAAGTGACTTACCTCATCCTTATGTGAAGATGATAAATCGTGTTAATTGGCTGGGATTCAAAAAATATCTTAGTACTCATTGCACAGAAAATATTACGCTAAGAACACCCGATGATATTGAATCTAATATTACCAACCTTAATGAAAATATTAAACAGGCTGCTGAACATGCCACTACCTCCCATCCGCAGACTGGGTTTAATAGAATTTATTCTACTGATATTGAACGTCTCGTGTGTGAAAAAAGAAGAGCTAGAAGGGAATGGCAACAGCACAGATCACCTCAACATAAAACTAGGTTTAAAGAGTGCACTAAACGACTCCAAGAGTTGCTTGCATTTGAAAAAACTGCATCTCTTAAAAATTATCTGGAAGGTCTTGATGTCACACCAGCATCTAATTACTCTTTGTGGCGCGCTGCTAGAAAGCTTAAAACACCCGTCGAGTTTAAACCACCTCTGCGCACATCTACCGGAGATTGGGCAAGAAGCGACTGTGAAAAAGGTAAATTATTTGCTGAGCATTTAAAGTCCGTATTTACCCCAAACTCATGTACTGGTGCTGTTGATTTGCCGAGTGTAGTTGCGCTACCCCCTCGACCCATAAAATTTAAGACGCGTGATGTACAAAAACTAATTGCTGAACTCAACCCGAAAAAAGCTCCGGGTATTGATGAAATTAGTAACCAGATGCTGATGAAGTTGCCTCGTATTGCAATTAGAATCCTGTTATTCATTTTTAATGCCATTTTACGTCTGGAATATTATCCAAACAGCTGGAAGCTTGCCAAGGTTAAAATGATTCCAAAGCCGGGCAAAGATCTTACCAAGGCCGAGTCATATAGGCCAATAAGTTTACTGTCAACAATCTCAAAGCTCTTTGAAAAGTTACTCATGATAAAATTGTCCCCAATTCTAACTGATAATGAGTGCATACCGGACCATCAATTTGGTTTTAGAAGTCAGCATAGCACCATTGAACAAACTCATAGATTGGTTCAATTTATACGAAAAACTTTTGAAGAAAAGAAGTATTGCTCTGCGCTGTTTATTGACGTTTCTCAGGCATTTGATAAAGTGTGGCATGAAGGCCTAATTTTAAAATTAAAGACTTACTTACCGATAAACATTCTAAATCTTTTGGAAAGTTACATTATTGCAAGGAAATTCACTGTTGTAGAAGGAGACTTTATGAGTATGCCTGAAACAATCTCATCCGGTGTGCCACAGGGGAGTATACTGGGGCCAGTTTTGTATTTGATTTATACTTGTGATATGCCTTTGAGCAGTAATATTCACACATCTACATTTGCCGATGATACAGCCTGCCTTAGTATGCACGAAAACCCTCACGAGGCTTCCCGATATCTTCAGCAACATATTACCCAGCTAGAACTATGGTTAAACAGGTGGAGAATAAAGGTAAACGAACAGAAGTGTGCTCAGGTAACATTTACCCTACGAAAAGAAACTTGTTCCCCCATTACAATCAATAATCAAATTGTTCCTCAAAATTTACAAGTGAAATACCTTGGTATACACCTTGATCGAAGGCTTACATGGAAACACCACATTGACTCTAAGCTAACGCAAATGAAACTTAAACTAACTCAGATACATTGGCTGATTGGTAGAAATTCAACCCTCAGTCTAGATTGTAAACTTTTGATATACAAGTCGCTTTTAAAACCTATATGGTGCTACGGAATTCAGCTATGGGGTACTGCTTCAGCTTCAAATATAGAAAAAATTCAACGAAGGCAAAACAAAATTTTACGGATAATAACATCGGCTCCATGGTACATAAGAAATTCAAATTTACATCGTGATTTGAATATGCCACAAGTAACTGAAGAAATTGCAAAATACGCAGGCAAATATCTTACAAAACTCGAGTCTCATCCTAATCCGCTTGCTCGTAATATCTTGAATTTTACTGGTCACATCCGCTTAAAAAAGAGGGACACAAGGGCTCTAATACTCAACACTCCAGAAGAAACTGCTTGAAAATACTTTTGTTTTTGCTTATCACTACTTATGTATTATTAATAACTATCACTAAGTTTATGTCCGACACTGGTCGGGCCTAATTAATTATATTTAGATTTAAGATTTGAATAATTATTGTTAGTTCATATTTGAAGATACAATAAATAAATATATGTACTAAAAAAAAAAAAAAAAAAAAAAAATAAAAAATTTTATTAATCGAATAAATTTTATTCTAACAACTCTAATATGTATGTTGCAGTTTATGACCTTCCCTATAATAAAAATACGAGCATATGTACATACATACATACATAAACGTACATATGTACATATATTATCATAAACAGTTGTCATACACTTTCAAGTCCTAAAAATACCTACATGCATCACAAAATTATTCATAATGTGTAAAATACGAGTACAGGTGTTTAATCAAATAATGATATCATTCAATTATTTTACATTAAAAATTTTAAATGAAATATTTTACATAAATTTAAAATGTAATAGGTATGTAACATGATTTCAATTTATAAATAGACAAAACACACACAAAATAAATATATGTATATGTATGTACATTTCTTGTTGTAGTCTATTAGTTTTTCACTAATTAAAATCTTATTGAAAACACTCTTCCTGTCATTTATGCACATTTCTTTTTTAAATTTAAATTTCTTATAAAAAATATTAGTTTTTTATTTTGAGAATTTTTAATAAAAAAAATTATGTATACATTTTGTATGGTACATTTGTAGCAAAAGTGAATGTTTATTAAAAAATCATAAATAAAACAAATTCTATTGAGGTAAATTAAAGAAAAATACATATAAATAAATTCAGAAAAAAAAAATAAAAAAGACTAAAGAGCAACAACATGATGATCCAAAGAGCACACCTTTTAAGGATGCGTTGCAGCAAATTGAAAACACCAAAATGCAGCAACGTCTCGCGCGCACACGTGTGTATACATATGTACATGACAAAAGCAACTCATCAACGCAGTGCGACGCTTGGACGACGCGACACGACACGGCACACATTCACAAACAACGAACGTTACTGAACGCCAAAAATAATTATGATTAGATGCTAAAAAATAAAAATTTTTTATTGCAATATTTTTTCGAACTTAATTTCGAATGCTACCAAATCGAGTAATTTGTCGAACAAAATAGAACCATAGTAGCCAATTATTCATTTTTGAAAATTTCAAATTTTTAAAGACGATTTGCATTACAGAACGGACCCGATTGTTTTAAGACACAAGTGAAAAGGGTTTTTAATAGATAAATGTTCAAATACTAAAATGCTCTAAAAGTGCAGGCATTTTATAGTTATACTGGAAAGTTTTCCATCTTTTGGTTGTGCATCTAGTATCTTTAACACTCCTGCCGCCATATGTTATGGCATGTTATAACACCCGATTGTGTGATTTTGGATTGAACCCGCAAGAAAGATGTTTTGTAAATCGCAACCTCAAGACTCTTGGCAAGTTCAAATCGCTAGAGTATACTAAAGCGAACTGATGTATTTAGCCTAAACCAAACTTTAAAGAAACACTAAAATGCTTAATAAATGAAATTTCATATGTGTTCTTTTGATTTTAATCAAAAATAGTAATAGTTTCGTAAAATTTTTATTATAAAAAGGGGAATTTATAAAATGTTTATTTGTTTTATTCATGTTTTCTTTGCATTGTTTACTTAAACACTGACGATTTCAACAAACAGCTGACCTAAATCAATATGGCAAGTCGCAAGCAAAACGCAACGTAAACGCGTGTTTACAGAACGTGGAGAAACAAGCTTGGCAACATACCTGAATATCTTTTTTCCGATTAATTTTACGATAAAAGTCTTTAATTTTCATCACTATTTTTTTGTAGGCTGATTTTAAAACTTTTTTTTTTGGGTGTACAAGCGCCGCACAATGGTTCAGAATCGGTTTTCGTCGGCCAAAAAATAAAAAAAGGGGGGGGATAAAATTTCCCCCTCCTTTACATCGGAATTTTATTTGCGATGTTTTTTTAATCGGTCATACGCTACGGCTCAACGATAATAGCGTGAATAAGCAAGCTATTCTTTCATCAGGCAGTAAGACAAGCTGCCAAGCCACATGTAACATGGCGAAAGAAAAATTAATACCCTTGGCGTTTCCTGGAACGAATTAAGATCAACTGCACAAAATGGGGAAAAAGGAACATATGGCCCGAGAAGCGCCAGAGAGGTTTGGTCAGTTCTCCATCCCCAAACTTCGGGGTCCACTATTCTGCGAAGCCATTTCCACCGCACAGATAAATACAGAGATTATTGCTATCTTCTTGCAAATAGATACGTTTTCTTCTCCAAGGAAGGCCACCACACGATGATCCAATAATAAGAACTGGACGTACAATGGCCGTACAGTGAACGATTTTTGTGGTGAGACACCAACTTTTCCCCAATGGATTTCTTGTACATTATTTATCTTGAAATATATTTTTCAGATGGAAGATTTGTGTTCTAATTTGACTGAATGCTTTAAAGTGACATAAGTAATGTTCGAAAGTTTCATCATCTTCCTGGCTAGCCTACATGTTGCATCGTCAACAACACCCATGCGATCCCGGTGACTTTTTAACTATGTATGTCCTGTTATTATGGTAAATAAAAAGCCTTTTAATTAAAAAAAATGCAAATCCATACAAATTGTATTGTCAGATGAAATTATTAATAGTATATTAAATGAAATTTACAGCAGCGATATGATCTAAAAAATATTTATTTATTAAAAAAAAAAAATATAAAATTTAATGCCAAATTTTAACAAAATCTTAAATTTTCTGCTCTCAATAATTTTTCTTCCGATGGCGATAATTTTTCATGCTACTCTGCTCATTTCTAAATTATTTTGCAGCAACAATTTACAATTTTTTTAATATTTTCCACGAACATACAAGAGCAGAATAAAGTTGAGTTGTATTTGTTTGCATTAGAAATTGGGTACGATCTCGTGATAAGCGTGAATCACACATGATCACGCATGATCTTGTGTAGAATTGCAGCGCGATTGTTTCAAAAAGTAAAAGCCATACATTTAAAAAACCGAATTAAAAGAGTCGGTACTAAAAGTATTAAAAATATTTTAGTTTCATTTAACTTCATCAACTTCATTTAACAGTTAAATAAAACATTTTTAAATCAGTCTACAGTTCTGTTCGAAGTCGTTTCAGTTCTGCATTCCTCATTTCTAGGTTCAGATATGAACGATGTTATATCGCTTTACTGAAAATCGCTCTTGATCTTGCACATAAAACTGAGTTCCGTCAGTCACTCACAGCTCTGCATGATCACAAGTAAAAAAATGCCATTCCCGGTTTCATCTCTCATTTGAATTCATTTAAAAAAATTAATTTTGAAAAATTATGTACATGAATATGTATACATATGTACATACATATCTATTTACATATGTATGTATGTACTGTATTTAATGTTATACAAGATAAAAATATTGATATCCAACCACCTACTTTTTAAATTATTTTTAGATAATTATGTGGAAATTTTATTAATGAAATAACAAATTGTTTATGATTTCCTAAGGCTGTACTTTTATTTATGACATAAATTTACAAGTCTATTGAATTGATCAGGTGATATTTGTTGTATACACGTGCTAGAGACAACAATTTCTACTTGTCTTTGTAGCAGCAAAAGTAAGTTTTTCATTAGAAATCATGTGAAAATTCTACATAATAAACTTGGCAAACGTTTGAAATGGTAAAATAGTTTTTTCTCAAAAAAAAACATATGCATATTCAAACTTTGTCTTAAAGTCATAGAAGTTAACATGAGGGTTTTAACGATTCTTTTATTTGAATGAAACCTCGACGTTGGCACTGACTTTGATTTTGGATTAAAAAAAGTTAAATAATATTGTACGATCCCCTGAACAACTCCGGTGAACCAGTTGTACACTACGGTTGATCTTCGAGAGCCCGAGCTCCATCCCTGGACAGATCAACCCGTGACAACATTATAGATTTTTCTGATATACATTAGTGTCTATTGGTGTTTTTCATACGGGATTTCGCTGAAAAAATACCCGTGATCCCGCACATTTTCCGGGCAAGAAATCTTGGGAAATTTGTGCGGAAATTCATGGGGTTTTTATATTTTATTACCGCAGATTTAGTTTGTACTAACATTTAATTTTCGAAAAGGAATGAAAATGTAATTTATATGCAAAAAATATTTTTTGTGTAAAGGCTGGTACTCTGTTCAAAGTTGTGAAAAATTTTCAGCACCATTGATTATTTCGCGTGAAAAATTTGACATGTACTAAATGTAGCCCAACTCGCGGGTTTTTTTTATAAATTTCTTGCTTTTATTGCTTGAAAGTATGCAACATTGTTAAAATTCCGAGCGAAAAAAGCACTGCTCATGTTGTTTCGCAGCTAAACTAAAATGATGCCAGAGTAATTTTGCATGGAAAGACATGATTTTACGAGTTTTTCACAACAAGAACAGAGTACTACTTTTGCGAATTTATTTCGCAAATATTTCACACCAAATACTTTTATATGTAGTTTGACAGCATTTCGCACGAAATTGTGAACAGAGTACCAGGCTTAAAGCTAAATGTACTAGTGGCCACTTGGGCGCTTGGAATGGAAGCCCCAAAATCATAAAACAAATAAACATTGGTAAAATATTCTAATAAGAATGAAGAATTAAGTATCTTGGTTTCTAAACTAGTCACAAATGGTGGCTTTTCTGTAAGCACTATTACCAAAAGCAAATTAATTTTTGAATCTCTGAAACTTAGGAACCCTTATTAGCCAAAAACAGAACACGACGTTCACAACTTATTTCTAACGAAATTCATAAAAGTAAAAACAGAAATGTTTGTCTAAAAAGTTTATGATTTTATATGCAGAAGCGTTGCATAACAGGCCTTTTGATTAGATTCTGAAAATGCAGATGATGACAAAAGTGAAATTTTAGCATTTGCAAAAACTTTGAATACAACAATTTGTAAAAACAACTATGTTTTGACTTAATTAAAATCATTTTCTCGAGATTATAAAACCAACATCCGTAGAAAGTGAAGAACTTTTTTAATAACATAAGAAATACAATTACTATCAAAAATTCAAAATCGCATTTTAAATTGCCCCTCAAACCAAATGTTTCGACTTTTTCTGAAGTCAGACTTGTCGTACCGAATTCGTTAAGGCATTTCGGTAGTTTCTCTGAACATATTTTTTAATAAAAATTTGTAAAATCATTAAAACTTTAATTTATAAGTTTTGTTTGGAATATGTACAATGCATACATACATGTGTAATAAATATGTATGTATGTTTATGCAAATTATTTCCACAAAAGCAGCAACATAACGGTGAAGCGGTACTCTGCTGTATAACCAAGAAGAAACTGTACTTACATGTCGTTGCGAATTCGTACAGACATATCGTATCGATTTCTTGCCGACATTTCCTTATTTGCGGTCTACACCTGACATGAAATTACTAACTTTAACATTAACTTCAAGTTAATGTTATGTGTAGGCTGCTCAAGTTAATGCTTTTTTCAAGTTATAACATTATTGTTAGTGCATTTGTTTTAACAACTCAGTTATAACTTCAAGTTACAGCAATATTTCATGTCAGTTGGAGACGTAGAGTTATGATTACGTAACTGCATATCGTTGCGAAGTCGTGTCAACCATTTCATACAAAAATCGTTTCGATTTCGGTTCCGAAATCGGAAGATTCTGTCGAGTAGTCGTTACGGATTATTTACGAATCCGGAACATTTGGTTTGGTGAATAATTATTAGTTATTACCAGTGTTGTCAGAATAAGGAATTTAGCCCCAAATCTGGGATTTCTTTTTGCGAAATGGGGATAATAATTTTTGTTTGGGGATTGAGGAATTAATTGTGGATAACTTTTATGTTTTATGGACTTTATGAGATTTTTTAGGGGTTTGTATTTTATTTAATATTTTTTTATTTTATTTTCTCTGAATATTTTAACCTCAATACATATTCCAATTGCTCTTTTTTTAATTCATAAATAATTTAAAATGACAAATGGTAACAATAAACTCGTTCTTAACATTTGTTGTTGGCAAGATTTAAATAAGATTTATTACAAGACAAACAGGTACGATTTCTCATCAGCTGATTTTATTGTTTACACGTATGTACATAACTTATTAATTATTTGACAATTAATTATTTACCCTGCTTGATGCTTACAATTTTTAGGCACTTACATACGTTCTGAAAAGCGCAGAGTTGCATCTAATGCGAGTATCTGTACTTAATGTTCAATGGAGCTTAATTAATCGTACTTACCCTTAGATTCAGTGGATTTGGTTTACGATTTTGAGGAGAAACTAAAGTAAAGAAACCTCGTTTTTTATAACTAAAAAGCTTATTGCAAAATTTTCAAAACATAAACAATTTGCTCCAAACATGGATTAGGACAGCCTAAATTTAGCAACCAACGGCAAAAAAGGTGGAAAAATTTATTTGATATACAAATAACAAACCACTTAATCATGTTTTGGGCAGAAGTTTATTCATATCAAGATGCCGCTGGATCGCGCCCGTTAAATTTATTTTGTTATCAACGAGCAACGCTTGCAGCGACCGAGATTTTTCGGCAATGAAGTCAATAAAAACTAAAATTAGAAACAAAATACAGTACGAATTGTTAAAATCTTTGTTACGAATTAATATAAATTTTAAAAATAATGGAATTTATTGTGACACTTTTGATCCATCTCCAGAAATGGTAAAATTAGTAAAAATTACTTTTTGGGGAATTTTGGGAATAAAAATTTTAAAATTGGTGATGTCAGTTGAAAGAAATCTGGGAACCCTAGTTATTACTTTGAAACACATGTCTCTACAAATTTTCAAACCTTTATCAGAGCTATTCACAGCTATCAGCCGTATTAAAAATAAAAATAAAGAATTTTTCCATCAGTTACTTGAATATTTTTGTTTTGCTTTTTCTCTCTCCTATAAAATTTAAAAAAGTGAAGTTACGTGATTTTGCATTTCAGCTAACGATATGTATGTATGTATGCATTTTTATTATATATATATATATGTATATATATATATATATATATATATATATATATATATATATATATATATATATATATATATATATATATATATATATATATATATATATATATATATATATATATACATATATATATATATATACAGGCAAATCCCGGTATAACGAACGATATGTCAAGCCCATTCGTTATACCGAAAAATTCGTTATATCGCAAAGTGTTTTTTCAAGTGTTATTTTAATTATTATTATTGTAGGCATGATACAATACAATAAAAAGAATTAGGGTAATTTGTTTTGAAATTAGCAACCAAAGACGAACTAACGGTATCACATTTTTTTGCACTTAAATTACTGCTGTATTTTTTGTTTAATAATTTTTTACCGTTCGTTATACACAGCACACATTTATCAAAACATGCGCTATATAAAGAAGAACTAAATGTTAGAAATATTTTTCTAGCAAGTTTTTGTTTTTTATTTTGCGATTTTTTCTTCATCATTCGTTATGTCCAGTATAAAATTAGGATATTATTCGCTATATAAGGTTGTTAATGTAAAAAATCTGGACCTTCGTTTTATCGGATTTTCGTTAAAGCGAGATTCGTTATACCGAGATTTGCCTGTATATATATCTTCTTTGTGTGTGTGTGTTTGTTCCTAACGCATGATCTCTGGAACTATAACAGCTGTGGAGCTGAAATTTTCAACACAGCTTCGGGTCAATACCGTGTAAGTTTTCGTTTTGTTTTTGACCCAACAAGTGACCACTGTGTGGAGTAATTTGTAGTTAAAAAGAAATAATTGGGGGTAAGATAACGTTTTTCGGGCTCTTCTATTATATATATATATAAATATATATATATATATATATTTTTTTTAATCCTTTAATTCCTAGGAGGAACATAGTGCCGTATTATTATTATATAAAGAACTGAAATTATATAATTTTTTCAACTTACATTTTTATAAAACGTTATTAGTTAATAAATTTCATAAATGTATACTTTTTTTTTCTAATAAATCAAATTTAAAAAAATCTCTGAAGCTTTCCGCCAGTTCAGTTCTGTTTTTGGTTTAAAATGTGTTTAAGGCAGGCAAACCAATAACCATAAAATTGGGCATTTGTTAATTGTTAAGTACAGGCCATATGTTTTGCGTTGAAAGAGAACTTTTTTCCAAGCCTCTACTTTTTCTTCAGATCTTGTTCGATAAAATTAACAACAAAACAAGCAAAACATTTGTTCTTACATTTATTTTAGTGCTGCTTAAAATAAATATAAATTGAAGTTAAGTTCAACTAAACCAGCGCACAGTGGCGCCCGTAGAGCAAACGAGGTTGCAAAAATCAAAATTTTCATGTGCGCCTGCGAAATTTTAAATGAATCCATCTTATAGTAAACTTTTCAACGATCTCAAATATGCTACTCTTAACAATATCAGATTTTTAGTTTAGAAGACATAACTGTTCAAAGTTAACCAATTTTCGGATTTAAAAAAACACACAATTTTTAGGTAGTTTGATCCGATTTCAGGTGTAATATCACGAAAACTAGGCAACGAATAGTATTTTTTTTTGTTTTTAGTGATTGATGTGCTTATTAAATGTATAACAATAAAAAAAATTGTGCTGTTTGCTTTGTGTTTCTCTAGGTAAATCAGTATTTAAAAACTATCCATTTTTTCACTATTCTTCAACTTTGACGGAAAATAAAAAAAATTTACCTTTTTTTACCTCCGCCATATTTTCAAAATATGTTCTTTAACTAGTCTTTTACATAACTCAAAAGGTTTTATCTGCCTTTACGTGCCTATTTGGCTTCTACAGGTAAAAAACGTTAAAAAGACATGGTTGCAGAAATTGTATGGCGGGCATCCCTTACATGCCTTGACTGACAGTTACTTTGATGTAATAGTTTGAAAATTGCATTTTGAGTCAGTTGTCTACCTGAGAGCCTCTGGCGAAAAATTTGGTCCTAATATTCCGTTACAGACACAAGATGCACAAAAAACTACTCATTGAAATAAGCAGGTACGCACCTCACTTAAAAATTATTTTTGGCGTACATATGGTGAAGAACAATACTGACTTATGGTACAGGTAGGCACAAATCTCATTTGGCTACGTGCATAATATCAAAACTGTATAATTCAGCCCAAATGCATATGTATGCATGTAACAGGTACATTTGTAGACATGGTAGCATAGGCCTATATATTGCAAAACAAGCTTAATGCCTGCATTAGTCTACGACTGAAAGTTGGCGAAACAAGTATTGAAAACATGGCGTTGAACAATTTAAAACTATTTGAACTGTTTAGAAAGTCAATTACACCAACGTGTTTCGCGGAAGCTGCTTTAGAAGAACTCGATAGCTTATACGGAAATATTGAGACACTACAATATCTGACGGAAATATGTTTATGGCATCTGTTGTTCCATTGCGGCTAAAATCTGATGTTTCCCTACACTGGAAAAATCATCGACCGTCATCAGTGCATTATTGCCGACCAATAATGTTTCAGTTTGCAAAGGAATCGGCAGAACTCATAAGGACCACGGTGAAGGACATTGAAGAACAAATAAGCAAGATTAAGCATACAAAATTGCAAATTGGAGAAGGAAAATATATTGAATGTAGTTACGAGTTCCACCTGACCATGGTTGACGGAAAAGTCGTAAACGAACTGACAGGAACAACTTCAACATTGACATGCCCGATTTGCAAAAAGAGTCAGAAGAACTTCGGTAATTTAAACGATTCTACAAACGAGGAGAATTACGAATATGGAATGTCACCATTGCACGCAAGGATAAGGTGTATGGAGTTCTTGCTAAAACTGGCGTATACCCTACCACAACAAGATGAAAACATCGATGAAAATACATCAATTAAGGATAAGGAAAAGATCAGAAAGAAGCAAATACAGAATGCTTTTTGGAAACAACTTGGACTAAAAGTAGACTGCCCCAAGTGTGGATACGGTAACTCAAACGATGGAAACACTTCAAGGAGATTTTTTGCAAATGATGAGGCAGTAACTAGAATCACTGGAATTGACAATGAAATCGTCAAAAGATTGGGAACGATCTTGAATGTTTTAAACTGCCAAGAAAGTGTTAATTCTACAAAATTTGGAGAATATGCATCGGAAACTGCATCTCTTTTAGCAAAAATTTATCCACAGAAGAAGTTGACCCCGACCGTCCATAAAATATTGGCGCATGGCAAAGATATAATTGAGTACCAGTCTTTGCCAATTGGAGAGCTTTCTGAAGAAGCGCAGGAGTCTCTTAACAAATTTTACAAAAAATATAGATTGCAGAACACGTTCAAAGCATCAAGGGTGAGGCAAAATGAGGACCTCTTCAACATGTTAGCAGCATCTTCCGATCCACTTATTTCTTCCCTGCGGCATGTGAAGTCACGAAAAGAACTACAATGGAATTATACTTTAGAAATGATTAGTCTTTTAAATATACCTTCTGTTACGAATTGTGATGAATATTTTACAGAAAATTCAAAAAATTAATTGAAAAAAAATTTGTTTAATTTGTTGGCTAATAACTTTAAAACAGAAAAAGCTTTCAAAAGAACTAAGAAATATAAGATTGGTAAAAATAATTTGATTTTGTTACCATAAAATAGATGAGTTAGAAAAAAATTAGAGTTTAGAAATGATTTGTATTTTAGACATACTTTGTCTTACCAAGAAAATGAATATTTTACAGAAAATTGAAAAAATCATTTAAAAAAAAACTCTTTTGTTGTAATTTTTTAGGTAATATCTTAAAACATGAAAAGCTTACAAAAGAACTACAAAAAAATATAAAATTCTTAAAAAAAATTTTTTTGTTACCAAAACTTGGATTTTTTCACAAATTTTAACTTTGAAAACCCATAAGTAAGCACCTATAAGGTGTAGCGTCCACTCCAACCGCTCATTTTATAGGTTGAACAATTATCTATGACATGCAATTTAAATTATTCGATTATCTTGTTCGGTTCAAAAGATATGATTTTTGCAACGAAAAAAGGCAAATGGCGCCACTGTGCAGCGTTTGAACTTGCACTGATTTATTAGGTAGTTTAAAATTAAAAAAAAATTGTTTTGTGAAAATTTAATTAGAAAAAATTTTAAATCAGACAAACCGAATCGGTTCACTATACTACGACATCTAAGTGAGATCAACATCTTTCGACAAATTTACTTCCAATCCCTTGACCTATTCTTAAGTTATGAGATGGTTACAGACATATACGGCCATGTCACAGAGTTCAATTCCGTTCGGAAACGGCATTCAATTCAACTCAAGATGTTAAGCCCTAGCAGGAGCATACCCCAGCGTACAAGCGCCCCCAACAGTCTGGACACAACTGACAAATTTCCGTATTTAAGTTTTCTTTTTTAGACACCATCTCCTATAAAAATGGGGTGGTTTGAATTCCGTTTCCGAACGTGACATGGCCGATAGTCACATACGAAAGTACATGTATCCATACGGACATCACCGGGAAACATAGAGCCATCAGTGCCTTGTTTCTGTAAATATTTGATGTGAGAACTTTTCGAGATGAAAAATTGTTCATCTTTTTATACTTTTTTTCATTTTTTTTAAGTTTTATATGAATAAACCTGTGTAAAATAGGACAACTGGTATAATTATTTAATTTTTCTCGATTCGAAGATTTCTCGCAAGTTACAGAAACGAAGTAAAGAATCGATTCCCAAAACCTCAAGACTTCGAAATATTATGAAAACACGATTTTCGAAAATTCGGGTAAAATCAGTAACTTTTTATAGCAGAAAGTTAAAAAGAGTCGGTTGAAGGAAGTCTAAACAAAAACTTTGTAACTTTGTCGTGACAAAAACAATTCTTTTTGTTTGAAGTTTAACATTTGTAAAACAAAAATAGTTCGTTGCAAAAATAGATTTACCGTGCTTGAGGAAATACCTTATTCGGAGTAGATGTTTTGCGTAAACTTTTTTAAATTAGTTTTCGTCTACATGAGTTTTAAGGTAATATTAAAAAAAAATTCTCAAAATTTTGAAATTATGAATACTATTTAAAAAAAATTCTCTAATAAAATTCTTTATTTTTTTTAATTAGAATCAAATGATTTTGCTTAAATTTTTACCTAATTTCTCGCTTTTTTACATTTGGGCGATTTATTTAAATTTAATTTTCTAAATAAGAAAAATCATTTTTTTTTTCTTCACTTCTGTTTATAAAAATTTTCATCCAATCCATGTATGGGTTGAGATTCCTCCAATATGATTTGAATATAAAAAAAAACAAAACTCTTATGCTTCAGTTTTGTACAGACACAAAATGTTTATACATACATATGTATATTTTTTTTTGTACCGAGAGAATGAAATGAAATTTATAAATATTCAAAAACAAAAATAATAATATAAAGAAAAATGTTTTGGCTATATTGCCTTAATGATGATGCCTACTCCCTCTTGACCCCCAGTGCTTCTGTTTCGAATTCATTAACATCCACACAAACATTAAACTAACCAAGAAATATAGAAATTTTATTTTTGAAATGAAAACAACACATTTCCAAATGCAATTGTATGGTGTTTGAGTAAAAGCAACAACAAATTTCCAAATGGAGGATATTAACATGAGATAAACAATTTTGAAAAAAGAAAGAGGGAGAGCAAATTAAATACCCCCATACATTAAGAAATTTTTAATGTACATAAATATGTATTTTTTTGAAAATTTATGTACAATGATAGAGAGCCTGTATGAAAATGAGAAACGTACAATTTATGGATTTAGAATTTTCTCTTTTTGAAAAGAAACTTTTTTTAAATAATTTGGTTAATTTTTAAGATATTTCTCCTTTAAGTATGCAACGCCTGCGCTTTTTCCCCCCAATACGTGTGTATTGATCACATTTTCTTTATTGCATTGGTATGTGTGTTTTTCCTTAGTGGTGGTATTTAAACATTAATTTTTCAAAGTGTTCTTATGTGCAGATTCCAACGTCTGGTATAAATATTAGTACAACAGAATCCAGCAGACACTCGCAGTTCTACAGCGAAAGTGTTGATTAGTCTCTTAGTTTTTCTTTTTGTTGAAACGGTTAGTATTCAAAATGTTTGAATATCAAATTGATAAAGTGATTTTGAATGAATATAAACTGCATACATAATATGTATATTATATTGATTATAAAAAAGGAGTGTTGAAGAAATTTTAAGTGAATATTCGCCATACTTTAAGGATTATAAAACGCACAAAATTTTGGAATATAAACGATTAATCAACTCAAATTGTTTGGATTAATAAAACCTGGAATTTTGAAAAATCTCTGAAGAAGATTTGTGGTGTAAAAGTGCTTTGAAAGTTATCAAAAAATCTGAAACTGTAAATAATGTTGAATAGCAAAATTTTAAAATCTGAATTTAAAAGATTATTAACTTAAAAATGTTCTTTTTATTTTTTACAAAATTAAAAAGATATTTAGAAACCTTTTCATTTCTATTCCAAAATTGTGTTGAAGTGGCAGTTTCGAATGGACTTGTTCGATATATTATATTGCTTAACATTAAATGACAAAATTAATGAAAATTTTTTTTTAATTTTATGTAAAATTTCCTTAAGAAAATTCTTAGAAATAAAAAAACTTAAAAAATATATAAAAGGGCTTGTCAACTTTTTAACAGATTTAAGCAGAATCTAAAAATTAAAAAATATGTATGAAATTACTCAATTAAAAAAAGAAAGCCAATTTAAATTCTCGAAAAATGTTTTTAAAAAATTTTCATGCTTTTCGAAAATATTCACTTTTGAACATTCACGCTTCGATCACATTTAAAGAAAAATAGTCACGAAAAGCAACACATAATAATTTAAAATTTCTTCCTCATTTACAGTGAAAACCCAAAAACTCCAAGATGTGTGATGATGAGGTTGCTGCTTTAGTCGTTGATAACGGTTCCGGTATGTGCAAAGCCGGTTTCGCCGGTGACGATGCTCCCCGTGCCGTCTTCCCCTCCATTGTAGGTCGTCCCCGTCATCAAGGTGTCATGGTTGGTATGGGCCAAAAGGATTCCTATGTCGGCGATGAAGCCCAATCCAAGAGAGGTATCTTGACCCTTAAGTACCCCATTGAACACGGTATCATCACCAACTGGGATGATATGGAAAAGATCTGGCATCACACTTTCTACAACGAATTGCGTGTCGCTCCAGAAGAGCACCCCGTCTTGTTGACTGAAGCCCCATTGAACCCCAAGGCCAATCGTGAGAAGATGACCCAAATTATGTTTGAAACCTTCAACGCACCCGCCATGTATGTTGCCATCCAAGCTGTACTCTCCTTGTACGCTTCCGGTCGTACCACTGGTATCGTTTTGGATTCTGGTGATGGTGTCTCCCACACCGTTCCCATCTATGAAGGTTATGCCTTGCCCCATGCCATCCTCCGTTTGGATTTGGCTGGTCGCGATTTGACCGATTACTTAATGAAGATCTTGACTGAACGTGGTTACTCCTTCACAACCACCGCCGAACGTGAAATCGTTCGTGACATCAAGGAGAAATTGTGCTATGTTGCTTTGGACTTTGAACAAGAAATGGCTACTGCTGCTGCCTCCACCTCATTGGAGAAATCCTATGAACTTCCCGACGGTCAAGTAATCACCATCGGTAATGAGCGTTTCCGCTGCCCAGAATCCCTCTTCCAACCCTCATTCTTGGGAATGGAATCTTGCGGTATTCACGAAACCGTCTACAATTCCATCATGAAGTGTGACGTAGATATCCGTAAGGACTTGTACGCCAACATTGTCATGTCTGGTGGTACCACCATGTACCCCGGTATTGCCGATCGTATGCAAAAGGAAATCACTGCCTTGGCTCCATCCACCATCAAGATCAAGATCATTGCCCCACCAGAACGTAAATACTCCGTATGGATCGGTGGTTCCATCTTGGCTTCCCTCTCCACCTTCCAACAGATGTGGATCTCCAAACAAGAATACGACGAATCCGGCCCCGGCATTGTCCACCGCAAGTGCTTCTAAGCGACACGCACAGCTGCATTCAACGGCGGCATTTGTCACTTCTGACAATCACCATCGTACTTACACTTTTCATTTTAATTTTAAATACTTTATTATAATTTTTCTTTTTAATTATTATATGTTATTATTATAATCAATTAAGTTAAAAGCCAAAAACAAAACTGGAAATATTTATACATGAAGATGAAGAAGCATACATATGTAGATTGTAAATTTTTAGAACTATGCGAGAAACAATAAAAATTAAAACTAAGAAAAACAAATAGAATTGAGATATTAAAACAATGTTTAATAAAAGTCATCACCTCGAATACACATCTGAAATTTTTTCTTTCTTTTTCATTCCACTCACACATATTTCTTGCAGTGTAGCAAATGAAATTCCATCAAGGGGGTAAAAATGCAGCCGTAAACATTTTAAATTCGAATTCTAAAAATATTGTAACTATAATAACAAGTCTGTAAAAGCTGAAGAGCGGGAGTATTTTAGTACAAGTACACGTTACAAAAAAAAACCAAAAAAAATAATATGGCAAGCAGATGTTTGGTGTCTCTTTTTTATCCCCTTCCAACAACACTGCTGCCACTGAGTCAAAGTCAAGTGTGTACAACCTACAAATGAACATCATACTCGTATACACTTAAACCGATTACATACATACATACTCGTACTATTGCCAGCCAGCAATACCTTCCCAGAGCGCACTTTAGCATAATGCAATCATCTATGCACAAATGCAATATTGATACAAATATATTGTCATTATGGATGGATATTGGCATTTCCTTTAAGAAGACACAAAGAGCAGCTGTAAAAACATCACAAACAAATCTAATAATGTGTACAAAGTAGATTTCAGTGTAGATGCACAAATTCCACACTTCCTAGACTTCCGTTTTGATTTTTCTTTAAAATTAGTTTTCAATAAGTAGGAAAGAGGAGATGCTACGACCACGAGTATCGTACATAAATACAAACCCACACACATCAGAAATAAAATACTCAAGTGTCTTCATAGCAAATAAATGAAATGAACTCGCACCAATAAAAATACATACATAAATACACCCATATAGATTTTCTTTTTTTTTATACATGTGTGTACATATGTATGTACATATATACCAAAAAAGAACTTCTAAAAATATGGTTTGATCTCATCCATCCAAGCATTTCATTGAAACAGTTGTTCCTACGTATGTATACACAAAAACTATTATGTATTAATATTGAAGAAATAGAAATTCCTTGAAATTTCTTTTACATACATACGTACATACATTGGTATACATAAATATATGTAAGTAAGCAATCGTTTATATTGAAATTATCATATGTCTGTACACCTAGGGCATGCGCCCAAAAATGGTCATGTGGATCTACACAATGACTAACTAACTAACTAAACTCTGCAAGGTTCAGAGAGAGAGATTGGCGTGTCTTCTTGTCATAGGCGCAACGAGGTCCATCCTTGGCCATTGAAGCCTAGATGGGATTAACACACATACAAATCTTTGTAAGATCCTCTGCGACAATGGCTGCTTCTTTAGTAAGCAGCGCCTTGCAGTGTGACTGTTAGCACTTTTAGCTGACCAAACTTAATAACTCTCGTTCCGGAGCAGATATCGGAATTAAATTTGGTTTGGATAATGTCTATATATAAATGAAGCTTTGTAAAAAAAAAGATGGACATGGTCCGCCCATTTTTATTAGTAGGCTTCATACAAGCTAAAAAAAAAGTGGTCTGTAAATTTGGGCAGACCCACTTATCTACATATATGTACATATGTAAACGCGCTGAATCCGAATCTGTGTTATTTTGGCTCTTTAACACACAAAGTTTTGAGTAAATTGCGAAAAACCTCTAAAAATCGAGACTCAGGTACATCGTTTTTGTTTTGTAACCGTACCTCAAATAGTCCTCTCGGTGGCAACACCATATTTATTTATGTGGCTCAACTGAAAGGAATCATCAAGATTGTTTAGTAAAAATACCAACTCTTGGATTCCCTAATATTACATTTGTACCTACTTAAAATCTACGTGTTAAACACATGCTCATGTCTGCACAATTTATGCAAAAAAAAAAACAAGGTTGCACCTTGTAGCACCCAATTTTTTGTTATTTTTAAACTAAAGAATTTCCTTAATATTTTGATAGTAGTATGAAAGCTGAACTCGGTGAAACAATTTTGTGCCACTCCATTAAAAATTGTACATAAATTTTTTGCTTCCTTCCTTTTATTGGATTTTTACTTCAACGAACTTTTAGCTAAATTATATTTATTTATTTATATATTTATTTCATAAATACTTTACAAAGTAAATTTGCAAAGCATTGTTGCACAAATATGGGCGGGTTAACTAGACCATATGCCCAAGATGGTATTAACATTCACCCTTATTCCAGTTGACCCGTTCTCTAAAACAAGTTTGTGCTACTCGCGATCTACTTCTGTTTCCTAAGGTCTAGAAAAAAGCATAAACCTGCCAACAGGAGTCAGTTGTTTTCGAAAAAGGGTACACAAACCCCAATTTTTTGGTATTGTGTTAAAGTGACGTCGATGTTGACAACTGGAATAAGGGTGAGTATTTTAAAAAAGTTTTTGTGACTCACTATACACGACCTATGCCTTCACATAGGAAGTAGCAACATGGTTGTTAAAGAAATTCCACAGAAAAACCGCAAGAAGATCAGTCAACCAGTGCGAGCGAGACGCAAAACAGTGGCCTTTTTGCGCTTAAGAGGTAATTGCCAACGACGCTTGATGTTGACTCGCCCAGAGCTGCTTTACGACTGGCTAAATTATATATTATACTACTCAAAAACCAACCAATACACTGAGAGAAAAACCTTTATAAATGCATTTTTTACATTATACTAGTATATATGATTTTGTCATTGTTTTTCAACTAATGCAACGCTTCATCATCATCTGAAAAAATGTCATATATATATACAACGAAATATTTTCATTCATGTAACGACATGTTTGAAACTTTTGAAACTTTTTAGTTTATACAATGAAGTGACTGACGTCGTCTTACATTTTTTTACGAACTTTTTCATTGAATCAACAATATTTTTCATGTATATCATGACAATATTTCATTACTAAGACGTAACAAATAATTTTTTGATGATATCGTATCATTCTGTTAACAACATAGAGGGCAATCATGAATAAAATTCCGCTAGAAATTTTTCCCGTGGAACAATATCAAACAATAGCTAGTAATAGGGAAAACTAAAAAATTCCAATTGGAAAAGGGAAAAATTTGCCCTGATAATTCATTGTTGTAATGACTCTGATTCATTAATTTAATGTAGTTTAGCTTACGTGTGTATATTACTATTTTATTTATTGTCTTCCCCTTCCAAAATTTGAACTAGGAACTCATCGCGTGCCCATAAATCAGTTTATATTTCTTTTTTATCAAAACCAAATATGGAGTTAGTTGCTTTGATATATTCTTAATCGAACGTCATTAACAAAATCATCAAAGACAAATTACTTACTGTGTATTGGATGGAAAATATACTCGTATCATATAATCACAATTTTGCAATTTAACTGTGGATGCCCATAACTCGGAAACTAAGGCTCCCCTCCCCGCCCTTTTTAATTTTCTATCCGACAACTTTTATTTTTTGAGAGTAGGAATTAAACTCGATTTGTTCCGGATATGTCTCGGGAGCTTTGGCCTTTGAGTCGACTGCGGGCACTCATCGGTGCTGAGTACAATGCCCTGCAGAGGGCTAGGACTGCCTAGTGACAGGAGACTCAATGTCAAAATTCCACTGTGGATTTTAGATAATTATGTTGTTATACCGATTGATCCAAAACGGAAGATGGAGTTGACGCTGGAGTTTGTGGGTCCAACGTAAAACTATCTGTACACATGGGCAAATGGCGTACGTTATTTCAGACAGAAATAACCAAGTGGGTTCAGATTAATTTAAGTATTGGTTTGCTGCAGCCATAATGTATTTTGAATATACTATGCCGCAAACCAATAAGCAACCGACGATATGTAGCTATTTTTTGCGATAGTCAGGCAGCTCTTAAGCTGCAAATGCTTTGGAATTGTAATCTCAATAACGTACAAATTCGAAAGCACTTTATTCGTTTCGAAGTACAGACTAGACCCCAAGAACTTGGTCGAAATTTTGATCTCAATACTTCTGACGGCCGGGGGTTTCGATAGGAACTTGGCCTATTTTACCCGACTGCGCGACGCAAAGGGTTTGTGCTTATCAGCCTATGTCAAGACTGTTCAAACTGGCACCAGAGTGCCGAACATCAATCAATCGGCTTCTTATACAAATGAATACACATACGCGAATACATTTCTCTCGGTGTTCTCTCAGTGGCCAGTCTTGGCCTATGTATGTATATATGTATGTATGTGTGTTACTTTGCTGCACTATATAAACCAAACGCGTGGACCGATTTTGATGATGCTTATATCAATCGATATGACAGTAACAAAAACTGAATATGACGGCCAACAGACGCCATTTTGTATATACGAAAACAAATAAAAAGTCTGCGAACTTTATCAAAATGGGTATCATTCGACAGGTATTTTAAAATCATATTTAGGTTTCTCTTGTGATTTTTCATTTCGAATAACCATTTAGGATATTTAATGGTTCAACGTTGGTCGCAGTCGGGTTTTTTGATTTTTTTTAATTACTACTTGTTACATTTATGTTTTTGTGAGGCTTAACAACATCTACGATTTACTATCAAGAGTGGAAATCTCCATTATTTAAAAAGTAACTTACCAATTAATGTCTTCTAAAAAATTTGCTTGAAAAGAGGTTTCACGAATCTTTTAAGAAGTTGAAAGTTTGTATCGATATCTTGGGTTCGTTGAAAAAATACGTGCAAAAAGAGTTCAGAATTGAATAAATATTGAGCACTGGGTTTGGGCAATCTTGAATGACTTGCTTTTGGGTGGCTTGATTGTTGATAAGCGCAAACTAGGAATTAAGAAAAAAAATAAACAAAATTTAATCAGAGGAAAAAGTCACAATTTTATTATTTACTATACTTTTTTTTGAATTTTTGTATATATAATAATATAAAATAAAATGTATATAGAAGATATTATTAAATACACTTAAAAATACATAAAATATCGTTGTTTATTATCATAGTAGTATTATAAATTATAAAATATGTTTTTATTTATTTCATTTCTTATTTAATTGTCATTTATTATTGTTTAATATTATAGTTTATTTTATTGTATAATTGCCATTAAAATAATACTTAATAAATAGTACTGTTTTACATTAAAAAGTAGTTCTCACAGAAAAATTTTTATAACTTTTACTAAAGTCAATAGTTCTAAAATGCATATAATAGAAATAATTACAGATTCTTTTATAATACTCCTGTATATATCACATTTTATTCTGGTAAGAGTTTTCTCGAAGAATTTTATGTTTCCATTTAGAAAATTTTTAATTAACTATTTTTTGATTTTTATTTAACTAATTTGGTGACGTTGGCTGAAGTAGTTAGGACGTTGACTACAAAACTGAAGGTTCTGGGTTCGAGCCCGGTGTGCGACAGTCATTAAATAACAAAACCACAAATTTTTCTGATGTGCATTAGTGTTCTTTTGTATCAGTTGTTGTAGGATAAGTTCTAGTTATGAAGACATATACAATGGTCACTAAACTACACCGGCTTCAGCGGATACTAATCCCTTAATGTAACATCAGAGAGCCCTCCATCGTCGGTATTGTGTAGCAGAATCATCGGCGAAGTAAAATAACCAATAAAATGGCTACGAAACACAGCGACAAAATTTAATACGCCTCATTGACACCAGAGGCACTGCAACACTGCATTATTCAAAACGTGCAAAAAAAGCAGAGTTGTAAAAGAATGAAGCTTTCCTCTATCTCTTCCTTCACCATCTGTCTTCCCTATCACCCTCAACGTACAGGTAGCACACCTTCCTTACCAGCGCATTATTTTACAACAAATTACAAATATATGGACAAATTTCGTTCGACAATTGAATTGCGTAATTTTCGTAGTAAATATTAGAGTGCGCAATCGGTTCACTGATAATATTTTAACCGATTATTTCTTCATTAACAGAATAAAAGAATTTTATAAAATTCGTGTCATACCAAAAGTAGGAGTTGAGAAATTATTTTACGTCAAGCTCACTAACGCAAACCATGAATCATATAAACAAGATTACACATTGCCCAGGTTCGTTAGTTTTGTTGCTATCGAGCAGCTGTTTATGTAACGTTGACAAAGACCTTAGTGATTTTTTTTAAACTGATGTTTTTCGTCGTTTTCCCCCTTAAACCTTTTAATAATAATTTTTACAGTTCCACGTAGCATTTTAACAATTGCAGCAATCTGCTGTTGACCTTTTTCCACCTTTTTTTTTGTGGTCAATTACTACTTTTCTTACTTTAATTGTTATATGAGAACCCATCTTCTTAAAAACTCTTATTCACCCTTATTCCAGTTGTCGACACCTACGTCACTTTAACACAATACCAAAAAATTGGGGAAGTATAATTAGTTTTGTAATTAGCATTAAAATTTTGTAAATTTCTTTTTTATTTTGCAATAAACAATTTTTCTATATATTTGTTTTGTAGCCATCAAAAATAGAAATTAGTTTAATTTGACTACAACGACAAATGTAGCAGGGACAACAATTTTTTGTCTCTGACTTGTTGCTTTCAAAATAATCATTGTCATATAAACATGTGTATTCTGTCCTTGACATTTTGTACCAGAATGTTAAACTCGTTCCCCAGTTATCAATTTCACATAAAAATAATTAGTAACAAAATCAAATTATAAGCACTGGCTTTATACTATATACATGCATTTTAGAACTATTTGTATAGTTGTGGACCTAGCACATATTTTCTTGGATATAATTAGAAATTTTATAAAAATAATAAACTATAAACTTGTAGAGATAATATTAACTACTTATAAAATGTAAGTGGAAGGAATCGAATAAAATTTATAATTACATACAATATAATTTTCCTTAATTGATGAGGAATGTGAAAAATAAATGCCTTTTTAACGATGGTTTTAGGTTTCTTTTTTTTCTCAATTTGTTCTTATATATAAAATACGTTTGCTTGCATGTAAATGAATGTATAAAATTAATATGGGTGATTTTTAAGATTTCGAGGGATTTGTTAAAATTTGTAACATCACTTTTATATTTAGGTTTTAAGTACACATACATACATACATATGTATGTACTTAAGTTAAGTACTCTTAAGTAAATATAATATAACTGCATGAAAAGTTCTTATATGTTTAGAAAATATTTTTAAGGCACTTACTTAACAAACAATTAAACTTTTTTAAAGTTGCGTTGCTTTTTTCATTGTCTTAATTGTTTCTTATTTCTACTCGTTTAATACGATTAAATTAGATTAATAACATAAATACATACAACAGAAATATAGTCAATATTTAAAAAATTTAAGATCATTACAAGTTCAAATAAATAAAAGCAGACATTTTGTTTTTAGCAATTATTAATTTTGTTTAACAATTATTAATTAAATTAAGTAGATAAAAGTATTCGCAAAAGCAATTTCTGTTCTTACAACTGTGTTGTTATAACAGATTTTCGTATAATCGTCGGTTCCTTACCTTTGGGCGCCGATACAACTTCCGAGGAAACCAGCCAAGGTGATACCATTGCATCATTTTGAGTTGAAATAACATGATGATGATTGTGATGGTTGTGATGATGAGGATTGTTTTGTTGTTTAAGTGAGAGCGGCTAAAAAAGTTAGAGAAAGCTATTAAGTCATTATGGCAACAATTTGATTATTTTAGATGATTTTAGAAGAAAGACATTTTGTTAATTATATAGTATATTAAACTTAATTGGAGAATAAAACTTAATGCAGATTTTGATAACTTACAAAACTTATTATGTAACTATTTGTAGGCGGCATTTCAACACAATTCCAAAAAATTAGCGCTTGTCCATCCGTTTGTCGAAAATAACTGACTGCTATTGACAGGCCCATTTTCTAGACCTTAAATAGGCTGTCAATGGCATAAAACAGTTCTCGAGAGCGAGTAGACAAGCGCCAACTTTTTGTTATTATATTGACGTGACGTCGACAAAATGGTTACAGAATAAGTTTGGTTAATAATTTTCTTTTTACATTTTTCTTCATCTAATTAAAATTAACTCTGAAATTTAAAGGTTTGCAGTTGTATACTTATAAGTATGGCCAAAACAAATATACCATGGTATGTACATATAATTGTAGTGTGAGCGAAAGAACTAGTATAAGAGTTATTGTGTGCGTCTGTGTTCTTTTACAAATTACAATACAATTAAAAACAGATAACAATTGCTTATTGTATTGCAGCTGACGAACTGTTTGTATCTGTTTTTGCTCAAAAATACATGTTGTAATACAAATATATGAAAGTCCCGGTTCACACACTTCAACTTTTGTTGATCAACTCGCAATTCAGCTGTAAGAAAAAAAGAGATATTTCTATTTCCTTCTCCATCTTTCTTATAGTTGAATTACGAGCTGAGCAGCAAAAGTTGAAGTGTGTGAACCGGGACAAAAGAATCAATTTTGAAACAAATACATGAGGAGCAGATGTTCGTGAGCACGTTCCTTAGTTTTTTTTTATGGCGCAGACAAGGATAGAGAGAAAGAGAGAGAGAACTTTGCTCTGAGTGTAATTACACTCAATTCAAAACCGAATGATTCATTTTCAGCTCTGAAGAATATAATATTAATTTAATATACATACATATTGATTATATCAACATATCGCAAAGCTTAAAAGACACATATTTTGGACTTGGTTTCTTTTTTTTTTTTTGACGAAAACCGATATTTTACGATCGCTAATAATCGATTTTGGTAAAAAATTAAGTTCGAAAATTATGTCGCTTAAGCTTTTTGGCGGTTATGGCACGATATACATATGTACATATAAAAAAATAGCTTAGTACAAAATCATAATTTTCGAACTTCATTTTTTTTACCAAAATCAATAATTTGCGATCGTAAATAATGGATTTTCCTCAAAAAAAAGGGGTCCCAAAAATTTGTCTGTTAAGCTTTTTTGGAGGTTATAGCTCAATATTACACTGTGTGGCAAAAATAAATACCTGAGATTCTGGTAGGTATTGTCGAGTATAACAGCAGTCTGTTTTTGAAACTTTCCCAACACCTCCAAAATCTTGAGTTACGGGTAAAAAAACCCCGGTTTTTCAACCTCTAACTAAGTTGAAAATAAAACGATTTTAAATTTTTAAACGGACTTAGAAAGAAGAGATCTAGACCTTTTGAACAATTTATATACATTTTATTTCATTAAATTTCAGACATACATATGTACATATCGTCGCTGATTTAACTAACTGACCTAACTAACATTTAAAAAATTTAACAGGAGAGCAGCTTTTATGGCTGTTTTATACATTCATTCCTATGGCTGCGTCTGAAATCTTTTTACTTATATAGACACAACAGTAATGCTTACAGTCATGAAAATTGTAGACAAGGTCTAGTAAAGGACTTAACTCATTTTTTCAAAAAAAATGTCAGTTAGGTTGTTTAGTTAAAACACCGACGATATGTGGGTATTTTTTTACCAAATCTATTTTTCTCGGTGTGAAAATCTACTTTTTAAATGAGGCCGTTGCTGGACAAAGTTAAATGTAAAAATTTCTCAGCTAAAACTAAAACTTTTTATAAAAAATTATTTTTTTTCAGATTATTAAAATAATTATAATAATTATTGTTAAGTTTTATATAAAATGTACACTAAAAAGCTTTTGTGATGATGAAATGTAACACAAAAAAATACAACCAAAAAAACATATGTACGTGTTAAGCAAAATAGAAAAATATGTACATATTTTTGTGTGGGAAAATATGAACAAATAAATAAAAACGAACAAAACAAAACAAAAAAACAAACCTTCTTCTCATGTATACTTTGATTACTGCATGACTCTTGCTGCTGTTGTTTGATGGCATCGCGTTGTCTTTCCTGACGTTCTTGCTCACTCAGGGTAGAAAACAGTAGAGTGCCTACCGAAGGTGTTTGTGACATTTGCTGCGTTATTGCTGAGGATGTGGATGAAGAGTCCACTTCCGAACTACCATTTTTATGCTTTTCCGCACTGGCTTTCACATTATTATTGATAATGTTGTTAATGAAAATTTCATTAATCAGCATTTCTGCTGTTGTGGAGGTTAATGTTGGAGTTGTTGGTTTATTTTGATTGAAGGGAGCAGGAGTTATTGATTCATTTTTATTACAGTTGGTCGTCAAGTTCAAGGCGGAGTGTGTGGACAATGTTGAAGAAGAATTAAGATTTGGTTGAATTGCAGATGAATGAATAAAAGTAGTTTTTGTGCTGTTTGCAGATGTGGATGCTGTTGCAATTGGGATGCTATTTGTAGCTGTGCTGGTGGTTTTGGGGGAGCAAGAGGAGGCGATGGAGGCGAGGCTTATATTTTTATTATTATGATTTGAATATGTGGACATTGGTAAAGTGGTGTTTGTATTCATAATGGTTAGAGAATTTGGTGGAGATTGATGATATTGGTGGTGATAGTTGCCGGTATGTAAAGAGGACGAGTGATGGGATGGAGTTGCTGGTGTATTGTTTTCAAATTCTGATATGAAAGTTGCATTAGCAAATGGAGATGTTGGTGTCGAAGTATTACTTCCGTTATTGTTATTATAATTTGAAGTGATGTTATTATTATTTGTAAAACCAAAAATATTATTACCCGGGTTTTGATTAGCAGCCGTAGTGGGTTTTTGTTCAGTTATGCTCAGAGTCAATTTATCGCCACCCTTTTTAAATCGTAATTTCCATTTGTAACAACATCCGATTGTCATTATTTCGTTAAGCAGACACAACACACATTTCACATTTGTATTAAGTATGTATATGCATGATCGCAAGGTGATAATTAAGTTTATACAACAAACAAAAAGGTAACAACGGGTAAGGTTTACATACACACATTTGCGATGGGAGGAGTAGGTACAAAAAAAAGAAAGAACAAAACAAAAATGTAATAATAAACAAAAATGTAAACAAAATGAAAGTGCCACATAAAATACATATATACAATTAAATTATACATATGTACATACATACATATGTATGCATGTGAATAATTGAAATAACAAAATAACAGATTAACATTTAACGCTTTAAGCTTTAGCACTTGAATGTGTAGAGTATATTTTTACACTTATTATATACATACATACGAGTACATGTCATGAAGAATATACATATGTACATACATACATTAACTTATGAATAAATGTAGCAAACCTTATTAAGAACAATTTAGAAAAAGCAGTACTTACAACTGAAATGTAGGTGGCATTAAGTGAATCTGGCCCGTCGTTATGGTGAACACTTGTTGTCGTTTGTAGGTTATTCGTTGTAACAGTACTATTAACTGGATTTGCTGCTGGAACAAACATTTGATTGGTCAACTTGGCATTTGTGTTGGCTCCAAGCTCTTCCTCGACTCGTGCTATGAGAGAAATAGAAACGTTTACGGAATATGATAATATGGTAGGGGTAAAATATACAATCTTTTATATTGGGTATTTGTTTTATATAAGCGGAGAACTTTACTTTGATATAATACGCAGAAGACGTTTCTAATATTCATATGCCTAATTTGATTTAAAAGATATTGGAACAAATCCATTTTACGAAAGTAGTACAAATAAAAAAAATAAATATGGAATACGGTTGATCTTGCAAGCCATCCCTGGAACTTTCCGCTCATTTCAATTACGAATGCCATTAAATTTTACTGGAAACATCCGCTTAAAAAGGGGGATACTACGGCGCTAATACTCAACTCTCTAGATATAACTGCTTGAATATACTTTTATTTATTTATTTTTTTTTTGCTTAGCACAACTCTTATGTATCATTAATTTACTATCAGTAAGTTTATGTCCGACATTGGTCGGGCCTAATAATTATATTTAGATTTAAGATTTGAACACTTATTGTTAGTTCATATTTGAAGATACAATAAATAAATATACATATGTCAAAAAAAATTAAAAAAATCAAGTTCAAAGCTCTGGAAAATCCATAAAATTCTAGAATGAATAAAAAAAACTTCAAAACTTTCAAGTCCAAAGAATTAAATAAGTTCTGAAATCGATTTGACAAGAACTCTTCGAGTTAGTAACACAATCAGCTTTTTTCGAAATCTTTCCTCAGCGATATCCGTCTAACGAATTAATCGATTTTAATCAAATTTGCATCAGTCGCCATTTGAGTTTAATAGCTGGTTAGATTTTGGTTTTAATCGGTTAAGCAGTTTAAAATTATTTTTTTTACTTTTTTTTTAACTTTATTTTCGAACATTTTTAAATTCTACCGAATCGAATGTGTTCATTTTGTAATGCGGTTGTCGAATTCTTCTATTCGACTTCAAAACTTTGTACTAGATTAAAGTAAAATGTTGCATGCTTCTTTTTAACACAAAGAAAGATTCGACAACTGTAATAAGGACCATTATAACACGAAATCTAAGTGAGGTCAATGTCTTAAGAATGCCGTGAACCACCTATCGGGTAAGCAATTCTGAACCCTTTACGGCGCACCATCGAGAAAATAATTATTTTCTACAGATTCTAGGAGCACAAGTGAAACATTTTGTTCTTAGAATTTTTGGAAATTGTATTTATTAATAATTGTACAATCTTTTCCAGTTGGAGATTTTAATGATTTTTTAAGATCTTTTGCGGGTTTAAAGTTACCTCCTTTGATATCTTTCAAAGTCGAACGTTCATCTCTTACATTTAGTATTTTGCCTTGACATTTTCTGCCTTTATTGGCCAGTCTAAATTTATTACGGAACCTTTTAACAGTATCGTGTACAGTGGATTTGCTTTTTCCAACCCATTCAGCAATTTTTCGAACAGTTTTACCTTCCAAATTTGATTTAACTATTACTTGTCTTATTTCAACAGTCGTTTGATTTCTACTACTAACGTTTTTACCACTTCTTACAATTTACAAATGCATATGACAAAAAAAATTTTGTTTTGGTTTTGGTACTTGAAAAAAAAAAGAATTTTTGCATGTCGAATCTTCTTTGTCCGATTATTCGTTGAGCGCAAAAATTTTAGTTATTTTAGTTTTTGTTTTAAAATTAATAGTTATACCAAAAATAATATAACATTTTTTTGTGTTTTTGTAAGACTTAAGTGTGTGAAGTTTAAATAAAATAACAGCAAGTTGCTGGGTAGCAACACCTTTTTGTTTCTGTTTAGAGAGCATTTATATCAGTCAAACTCTTGTCCGATTATGTGTTGGAGCCACTGTACGTATGTTTGATTTTTGAATGCCATTGTTCTTTTTTTAATGTAATCTGTGAACACATGATGTGAGGTAATATACTCTTTTTTTCTCATGACAGTGATAATTCTCATACAATACAAGTCTGCCTTTAACACGTGTATTTTTTTATTATAGGGAAAGAAGTGAATACGTATGTGCATGTGTATGTATGTATGTATAATAAGAAAAACTTGTTAAATAATTTTTTTTAACAAATACATGTTAAATTAATAAAAGAATAATGAATTCTATGCCGCAATGACATGGAAAGTTCAAAATGTAACCAAAATGTAAGAAATTATTGTATGCTAAATTTTAAATAAGATACATTTCAAAATTCATTTTAAATTTTATGAATATGGGTGTATGTACCAGGGAATAAACAAAGTATTGTTTTGAGTATTGGCCGTCAAACAACTATGAATGCGTACAGCTAAAAATAAAACACACGCTCATATGCAAACACACGCATTAATTTTAAACCGAATACGTATAACTATAAACATCCAACAAGTATGTTTATAAAATTTTTTTAAATTACGCAGCACAAACGAAAACAACTAAAATTTATAGACTGTATGAGCTTAAATCACACGCATGAGTATAAAAATACTCAGACTATTAATCGGCTACACAGGCGTATATACAGGGATATAAAGTATATTTTCAAACAGCCAAAACACATTTTCCATTCCATTTTATATACGCAAATGTATGTACATATACGATGGCTAATGATGAATAAATATCCCGAGTATCATGCAGATTAAATATTCATAGTCTGAGTATAAGCGTACTCCATCTATAAGTACAGAGATGCTCTTGTTTGTTGGAACCGGCTATAGTCATAGTTGCTTGGGAGAAAATATGTGAGCGAAGGAATTGTTTGCGCTACAATTATGATTATACGGGGGTAATTAAAATTAAGACTATTTTCTTATGTATATATTTTTTTTTTTGAGTACTTGTCATTTTCGGGTATGTACAATTTGTTGTAATTAACTCACCTTTTAGTATATTGCACTTAATATGACCTGGAGGTAAAGCACCCGCTCCTACGTTGGCCAATTTTACTTGATTGTTGGGTTTTTCGGAATTCGATAAACGTTTAAGAGTTTCCGTATTATGATCCATATCATAAGTTTTGTTTATAGTGACCCTATAATTGTTAAAAACAAAGTATGTATATATAAAAGAAAATAACTAAAAGCAATTGAAATGTAGAAGTACATAAATAAATAGAATATCTAAATTTGTATATGTAAATATTTGTTATATGAGTAGATTTACACTACCTTATACTGTTAGCATCATTAATGGCCTCAGTGGCCAAAACAGATGGGGATGGGTCTTTAACAATGGACTTTAGTAATGAATCTAGCTCTTTATCTTTATCCGACAAGCCACTTTTAATGCTGCGCACAAATACAAAACAAATAACAGAAAATTTTCGTTGATATACGACAATGATAATTTTAAAAAATAAATAGCAATAAGAAGTTATTGATAGAGTGATAGATAATACAAAGCTTACAAAAAATACATTTAAACAAAAAAAGCATATTAATTGTAATTAAAAAATTTTGAAGCGATTCAATAGTAATAAAACAGCAATAAAAAAACTTTTATAATACAGTAGGAGTTTACCTCAGTCCTGAATGTATGGAAGCTTTGCCAAATGAATTGTTATGCGATGCATTGTTGCGGAATGGATTTGTTTCCTCGAAATTCTTAGTATTATTAGGAGAATAAGGTGCAATACTATTAGTGCCAGAACATTCAGTATCCAATCTGCAATATATTTTGTATAGATAAAATTAATTAGTTTCTGATTACAAAAATTACACTCGCAACTACACTTACTTCACAGTTAGACCAGCTTTACCAAATGAACCAATTTTACTATAAGCAGGATCATCAGTACTCGAATTCGATCTAATCGAATTACGGCCTAATGAGGCGCATGCATTCTGTTGGGAGCCTGAATGTATGGAACTACCACATATGGCATCATCGTATGCGGCGACGGACGTATTGTGTATGACTGTCTGTATGGAAGGAGAAGGCGTTATGGTGTTCATTGGAACCTGGTTATCAACAGAAGTTGATGACAATATTGAATCTACAGTCGTGTTTATATTTTCAGATGTCGCAGCTGTTGAAGCATTGGTTGCTGCTGCAGCGGCGGCCGCAGCTCTAGCATTAACAGAAGCCAAAGCAGAGGCTGCATTCTCTTGGGAAGCTTTTTGTCGTTCACGCAACAAATGTGATTGACGGCTAGCAAAACGTTGTGAAGGTCTGCGTTCAAACTGCACCGTACGTCGGGCACGACTTTGAACAGTTGCCTGAAATTCTGTGCGTCCAGAATAGCGAAAACGAGAACCCATGCGGAAAAAGTTTTGCCTAGCCGAAGGTCCTTTAACCGGTGCTCTTAATCGGAAGAAGGTGTGATGTTCAACTGCACATTTCCACAAGTGTTTGCAGGCTTTCTCATTATAGAGACGGAATACGAATGTGTGCTCCTGTTCACGACCCTCATCATCGTCCTCAATGACAATGAGTGTTAGCTTCTTCTTTTTAAAATCCAGTTTACTTATTTTAGGCCAAAAGAACAATCCTATTTTTTGATCGCGTTCAAACACTAAAATACCTGTTGGTGTCAAACCCAAATGATATTCGCAGCCGTCTTTGCCCTATTCAAAATCAAAGACCATTAACTATGTACATAAATCTATATACAATTATACACTTACTAATACTGTATGCATATCAACACCATACATATCCAGCCACTTGGCTTTATTCAAAAATGCTGTCTCCGCCTGTGCTGGAGTTAAGCCACGACAAGTTTTGTATTCCTCTAGAATATCTATTTCCAATTCCTCTGTTTGTTCCGGTACAAAACGAAATTCCGAAACAGTAGCAGCTGTGTGAACATGTTCATCATAATCACCCAATTCGGCTGTAAGTAGAAATCACTGTTTAATTTTCATACTCGGCACAAATAGAAATATTTCTACATATAAAAAAATACTTACATTGCAAAGCTAAGGCACACAGTTCAGTGGCCTTATCATCAGGACAATCTAAGCGTCCCTCCAATAAATCATGTTTCAATTGCAAGAAAAATAAATATCGTGTTAGTTCCTCTCGCAATGTGTTCGGCTCGGACGAGTAAAATTTCACTTTTAAACGAAATGTATAAGGAGGACCGACTGTAAGTGCAAATGATTTTAATTTATAGTTTTTTTTAAATTAAATTATTTGGAATACATACTTTTTACTTGTTTCTTAATTGGTTTTGTGGGATCCAGCCAATGTTTAACATGATTAGCATCCATAAATTGCAGTCCGAAATAATCTTTTTCTATAATATCTAAATTATAAAAGACCTGTTCATACAAAAAACTACCCATTGCCTTTTTCTGAAATGAAAATCAAACGAAAAATTTTAAAATTTAAACCAGATATTGGGAGATTATAAAATTTTTAATTTTTAAATTTTGTATTCTTTCTATCAGCAAAAAATAAAACTCAAAAATATGTTTTATTTTCTGAGAAATAAATAAAAATCAATAAAGAATTTTAAATATAAATCAAGAAATAACTTTTATTTTCTGAGAAATAAATAAAACGCTGAAAATAATCGGTAAAGTTGAATTTTTTAATAAAAATTAAACAAATAAAAGTTAATGCATCTAAAGGTAGTCCGCGTATTCCTTGTACACGTAGCACTTCTCTTTAAGTTCGAGGTTTTAGTTTAAATTTCTATTTGCGGTACCTGCTTCTTAATTCTGCTTAATTTTATAAAAATTGTAATTGTATTTTTTTAAGAATTTAAGAAGTTTAAGTTTTTGCATTATTGGAAAAAAATAATGCAAAAATTATCAGGTTTAAGGGAAAAAACATGTATTTGCATGAAACCCCTGTTCCTGCTTATGACAGTGAGCCGACGAAAATCAGTACATCGTGCCGATAGTGTGATCCAGTGTCTATGTTCTGTAAATTTGGTGAGAACTTATCCAGACGAAAAGTTTGTTATCATTCTGTGAAACAGGATGAGTAACAAAAAACTTAGTTCCCAGCTCATGTTTCTTGTAAGCTTATTTCAGGTTTTATATGAATCAGCCTGTGGTAAACGATGCGAAAACTTCTCGCAAGTTACAGAACACAGATACAAGCTCAAGACCCACTAGATCCAGAATATCTCAAAGCAAACATGCTTTAACAAAGCGAAGAGAAGCAATTAATAAAAATGGATGCTTGACCGAACTAAAAGTATTCAAAATTTCCATAATTTAATTAGTGTTAACAAACCTAAAAAAATATCAAAAATTAGACAAAAAACACCTACATACATGCATACATACAAGAATTGGTAAAAATCTAGGTCAAAGTGTTCCAACTCTAAATATATAGTTGTTTAATCGAAATTGAAAACAAGTACCAGAAATAAAAACGGTGTAAAATTTAAAAAGAAAATGCAAATACATACTACGGACATACACACATGTACGTACACATATCTAAGTATGTATATACAGACATACATACATGCATATGTAGATTAATTTCTTTAAATAAGATTAACAAAAACAAATACTAGTAATTAAAAAGATTTTTTTTTCTGATACAAAACCAGTAATTTCAGTAAAAGCTAATAAAACTACTCATATGTACATATAAATAATAGGAAGCAACATTTAACCAATTTTTTATTCATTTAATAACTATTAATTTCGAGTTTTCGTAGGTCAAGAATATAAAAAAGTGCACACTAAGAAAATTCTTGAATTTTTGTAATAAAATAAAATACGAAACAATAGAAAAAAAAATTAATTAAAAATAAATGAATTTGTGTCTGTCAGCATTAAAGTGAATTGTAATAAAAAACCATTAATGAAATAAATGTTGGTTAATGGTATTAACTGCAATCAAATGTGAATAAGAAATTTTTTTTTTATAGATAGAAAGTTTAGTTTATTTAAAAACAAAATGAAAGTTTTCCAAATTGCACTTACCGAACACTCAATGGATAGATCAGTATTATCTAGCAGTATAACACGACAATCTATTCTATTCTTATTTACTGGAATACGTTGGGGCTTAATATGAGATGGAGCACCACTGCCCGCTACCGAGGGCCCTCTGCCATCTGTGCGGTCGTTTCCGCTGCTACCTGCGCCAGCACTATTTTCTGCATAGTTATTGCGCGCTTTACGACGACTTAGAAAACGCAACATATTGCTTATTCAACACACGGTAGGGATGATAAGTCACAGAAAATTTTCATTTAATTAAAATAATAATGATTTTACTAATACGAGTAGACAACATTTACCGAAGCTGCTTACTACACTACTTGCTTGGCTTTCTTGCTTGTATTTTAAGCTAAAAGTAATAAAAAGAACCAAAACGTTTTATTTCAATATATTGTTGCTTGTGTTGAGCGATGCTATATTGGCCAAAAAATAATATTTTCTATTTTCACTTGATATCTCAGCGCACTTTATTTACAAATCATTTGACATTTTCTTTCGAACAACCACCAATGGGCGATTAAGTACACACAAACTAAAGATGTGGGCACCTCTCCAGTTTTTAAAAAGCAAAACTAAAAGGCACTGTCAATCTGTTGGTTACTTGCTAAAAAGTTTTCATATTATGGTCAACGGATGATGTTCTCTTGTTATTTTTTATGTTTAAAGCAATGCATACATGCACATATTTCTATATGCATGTACGTAAGTAGATGATGTATGCGGTATAAACTTGAAATTGATTTTTTGCGGTAAAACTAATCTTGATCCTGTTTTTGGTTTGACGCTGCTGCTGCAACATTAAGCCATAAGCAGAGAATTAGTAGTAGTAGCAATAGCAACAGCAACAATATGTAAAGGTAGCAAGCTGCTAACACTTTCGTGCACTTAGCTCGAGCTGCTTGTTGTTGTAGTGGTGGAGATGGTTGTATTTATTTTTATCCACTATAACTTCAACTTCTATTTTGGCGAACTAACTAAACCACCAGTCAACCATTCAGTTCGTCATCTAGCAAGTCAGCAAAACACTGGCTCACTTGATCCAACCACAACCGAGAGGTATAAACACACAATTTTACAGACATAAAGAAACACAAAAAGTAATACAAAACGGCAGAAAAGTAATATAAAAAAACACAGTCACAACAAAACGCGTTTCTAGAAGGCGGAGGCTTTGTTTTTTTTTTTTTTTTGCTTGATTTTCCTTTACACACATAAAATTGATTTGAAAAAAATGTAAGTAGCCAGCACCATCATCAAGAGTAATTAAAAATTACTACATACCAAAATTAGAAACTTTATATTTTCAAAACATTTTTTATTGTTTACATTTCACTTTAAACATTACAATTTATATTGATTTTATTTAAGAGCATTATCTTTTACTAATTGCAAATAGTTTTATTTATTTTGACATGAAATAATAAATAACTTTTAACAAAAACTAAAATGTTAAACGAAATGAAAAGAATCTAACCCGAGAAGAAAAAAATACTATGAATGAATGTTTGACATACAAAAACTTGCAACAACAGATTTATGGCATTCCAGCGGGTGGCAGCTTTGCCAGGTCAATGCATGGTAGTACCGTGCATTTTTACTCAAGATTACATCAAAAACGCTACAATCAAAAATCGTTGGAAAGTAATGTGGTAATTTGCCGGCGATTTTCAAATAATTTAGAAAATTATATGTCAACACGAAATTCCCAATAATGGATTATTGACTGGAAAGGGAATTAATAATAAACTGGACTGCTTTATACAAAAATAAAAGGAAGTAAACAAAATAGTGGACAGCAAATTTTGCAATATCATTCTTTTATTCTCACACTAAGCACAAAGTAGTGTACTTTGTGCACTAAGCAAGCATTCGTTTTAACAAAAATTTTATCTATGCAGTAAGTCAAAGGTCATTCTTCAAGAAAAACATACATAAGTAAGTATGTGAATGTAGAACAAAGTTTGTTCTTAATAATTTATAAATTTAGCAGCAAGCGATAAGAAGGAGACTATTAAACATATACATAGTTTGAAAATTACTGTAACTTAAAATGGCGGCAGAAAAATTGGATGTCATCATATTTGGTGCCAGTGGATTCACCGGCAAATATACAGTTTACGAAGCTTGCTCTGTTTTGGACACATTCAAATGGGGTATTGCAGGACGTAATCGTAGCAAGTTGGAGGCAGTGCTCAAAGACATGGGTGCCAAAGCCAATAAGAATTTGACCAATATACCAATCATAATTGCTGATATCAGCGATGAAAAATCACTTGTGGAAATGGCCAAGCGCTGCCGCATTGTGGTCAACTTGTGTGGTCCTTATCGCTTTTACGGAGAGCCAGTAGTGCGTGCTTGCATTGAGGCAGGTACCCATCATGTAGACGTAAGTGGTGAACCACAGTTTATGGAAACTATGCAATTGAAATATCACGCCCAAGCTCAAGAAAAGGGGGTTTATGTCATATCGGCTTGCGGCTTTGATTCAATTCCAGCTGAAATGGGCGTGGTATTTATCGAAAAGAATTTTGATGGTGTAGTCAATTCAGTCGAAACCTACTTGAAAACGCACGTCAAAGGTGGCCCGACAGGAGGTTCTGGTATTCATTATGGTACTTGGGAAAGTGCAGTTTACGGCTTGGCTCATTCCGGCGAGTTACGTGGAATACGCAGTCAATTATACAGTGAAAGGCTTCCCAAGTTTCGACCTGTTCTCAAACATCGCCCCCTCATCTTTCGTTCTGAAATTGTCAACAGTGTGTGTTTGCCATTTCCCGGTTCTGATCGTTCGGTAGTGATGCGTTCCCAACGTTTCCTTTATGAACAAGAGCGTAAGCGACCCATACAAATGCATGCTTATGTAGCGCTTGGATCATATTTTACGGCTTCTGTGGTGGCATTCTTTGCTGTTTTATTTGGCCTTCTCACCAAATTTTCCATTGGTCGTCGATTGTTACTTAAGTATCCAAAAATTTTCTCTTTGGGCTTAATATCACACGAAGGACCGACAGAAGCTGCCATGGAAAGAACATCCTTCTCAATTGTCATGAAAGCTTTGGGCTGGCCGCAGTCGGAACTTTTGGCAGAGCCTACAGATCAATACACTGATCCACCAACGAAATCATTAATGGTTAAAGTAAGTGGACCTAATCCTGGCTATGGTTCCACTTGTGTTGCTTTGCTTTGTTGTGCTACAACAATACTTAAACAAAGTGACAAAATGCCTGGTAATGGTGGAGTACTTTCTCCTGGTGCTGCTTTTTCCAAGACCAACTTAATAAGTGAATTGGAGAAATACGAACATGGCATTAAATTTGAAATTATGGCCAATAAATAAACTAATTTTTGATGGGGCATTTACATGTGCTATTTTTTATGAAATGTTATTATACCTACTACATATTGAAATTAAATTTCCTGTCATATTTATAAATTTACATTAGTATGTATTATGTATTATAGTTATTTGTATGTTTTCCTGGATTTTTAATGTATTTTGCAATAAAAAGTAAAACTTGCATTCATTATAAATATGATCATGGATGTGATGCAAATCGAATAATTTGAAAAGGCGTGCGTTGGGCTAGGTTCTATACGTATGTACATTTGAAAATTATGAAAAAAATTTTCTCTTACGTTAACAAATTTCCATATCACTCGAAATTTTGTATTTTCTCTTGTTGTGCAAATATATTGAAAGAAGGCTCTTGCAAAATCCTAGTTTTTTTTTTTTTGTCATATTCAAACAAAAATTGCCTGTATTAAATTAACACAATCATTACTCAGTGAAAACATTTTCCCTAAAAAAATTTATTAATTTGAGGACATACTTATGCATGTACTACATGCACACAAAGATGTTTATGTGCGTTACAAATTTGGTTATAAAAAAATAAAAATATTTGATTTTTTTATTGTTCAATTTATTGCATTAAAAGTTCATAAAATGAAGCGTAAGCATACATATCAAATGCACGTTCAAATTTCCTGTAGCAAAAATCGAGATACAGTAGACTCTCGATAATTTGAAATTGAGGGACCAGAGAAAAAGTTCAAATAATCGAGAGATCAAACTAACAAGAGTTTGGTTATAATTTATATTCGTTTGCATAGAATCCTCTTATGTGTATGTATTTTTGTAGATAATGATGAAAAAACTCCGTAATTTTCTTTGGAGATAAATTATTATTTCCTTTGTTGCTTTTGTTTCAAATTATATCGTGTGAGCGATCAAGATGCCATTCAAGGCGAATTGAGGAACAGGTGACCTCATCAGCTCTGTTGATGATCAGCTGTTTCATGCCGAATTGAAATGCTTAAGACCTTTTTTTTAATGCGTTTTATGTAGCTGGAAAATAAATTTAAATTTGCTGTTTTAATATATGGCTTTGTTTGAAGGTAGGCGAACTTTCTGTTGTTTTTTGTATTGTTGTACATGTGGCAGTGATAAGGTCATCTGCACTACCGAGGGGACACAATTGCTTATATTTTTCTTCTTCAATTTAATGAATTATTTTCAAGGGTCCTGGGAGACAGTACATACCAAGGCACATTAAATACAGGTACACGCATTAGGTGCAACTCTGTGCTTCTCACATAGTTTTACAAAGTAATTGTCAAAAAATTGTATGCATTAAACAAGGCATAAAAGTAAATGTCAAATGAATTCTTCGTTATAAACGTGTAAACAAAAAATCAGCGGATGAGCAATATGCCCGATGCGTGTACCTGTTTGATATGCCTTGGTACATACCACAGTATAGTATACTAAATTATAGTTATTAATTAAGTGCTTTTGAAGGTGCAAAATAAAAGCAATACTCGAAATCATTTCAATTATTTGACATCACTGTTAACAGATGGTTGAATAAAAACCACAATATTAAAAAAAAAACAAAATTTTGTATAATCTTCAACATTGTAATTTAATTAATAAAAAAAAACATTTCAATTCCTTTAAAATGTAAGTAGCGACTTTAAATAAAGTAGTATATAATAATTGCATATTTTATTATAATTTACAAACCAGGCACTATTCTGCCAAACAGTTCTGATAATTTTTGTATTGCTACGTAATGAATGTAATTCGCAGCCTTAACCGGCTATCAGCGTTGTCCGGTAGGTGGCTGATCCGGAGGCACTTTCAAACGTCTACAACTGCGAATACAAGTCAAAATTTTATTATAGAACATTTAGCAGAAAGAGAAGTGATTGGAGTTAAGGGTGAGGAAGTTATGCCATTTTTGCAGGGTCTTATAACAAATGATATTAAACATTTACATCCCTCATCAAACAAAGCCATTTATGCCATGTTTCTAAATAAAGCTGGTCGCGTTATGTACGATACTATTATATATAGCACTTCGGAACCGACAAAGTTACTTATTGAATGTGACAAAAAAGTAGCGAATGAATTACAACGTCATTTACGACTTTATAGAGTCAGACGTAAAATTGATATAGATTCTTTAAGTCAGGAATTTAAAGTGTGGCAAGCTTTTGGACCTATCAAACCAGCACATAACATTGTAGATGCCATCAACAAAGAAAATGTAGGCGATTTAAACATTATCGTTGATCCCAGGCTTAAGCAGTTGGGCTTGCGATTGCTTTCGGGAAGCGATAAGACATTTTCAGATCTTTCGGAATTATTTAAACAACAGACTTCTGCTGCATCCAACGAATATAACTTTAGATTGCACAGATATAGCCTGGGAATCGCTGAGGGCGTGATCGACATGCCTCCAGGAAAATGTTTTCCATTGGAGGCTAATTGTGATATTTTAAATGGTGTTAGTTTTCACAAAGGCTGTTATATAGGCCAAGAACTAACTGCTCGCGTCCATCATACTGGCATGATACGCAAGCGTCATATGCCGGTCAAGTTAAGTGCCCCACTGCCTGCTGACACGACAATTGCAGTACAAAATGAAGCAGGTGCCAATTGTGGTACCATTTATGGCAGCATTGCTGATCGTGCTCTTGGCCTTTTGAGAGTGGAAAACGTTCTTAAGGCAAAAAAATTGTTGGTTAATGGAATTGAATGCTTCACAGAGAGACCTCAGTGGTGGCCCCAAGACTTACACCCTTCCGTTTTGAAAACTGATCGAAAGAATATTTGATATCGAATTAAAAATACCAAAACCTAAGAAAAAATAATTGTTACTATAAAACTAATAAAAAAATTAAAACAAGAACTCCATTTATTTTTCTTACTATTTAGTGTACCCAGTACAGCCAAAAATTATCAGAAACAACCTCTTTTTTTTCAATAAACAATTTCAACATGATCTAAATTTTATTTACCTATTTTTGTTCTTCAAAATATCAATGTTCAGTCTAATACAGGAATAACATGTCAGATGAAGAACCAACATCTACTAGCTCCCTAAAATTTAAGGAGGCATATCAAAAAGCAATTGAAAACGATGATGACGATTTAGAACTATACATTAAAAATGAAAAGGCGGAAATAGAACTTTTAGATTCTACCAGCAATATCAAATCTACTGACAAAGATGAAAAAAGCAAAGATGATCAGGATGATGAGCGAGTTGCTAAAATTAAGTTCCGCTGTACTAGTTGTGACATGGATGAAATGGTACATTATTTCGGAGAGGAGCCAAAGTTTGTGTTTGGCGTTAAGTTCAACGAGCCGACTTATATAATGAGGGATCCTTTTCAACCACCTCCACCAAGAGGGAAACCAAAACCAGAATATTTTGTGGCCATGGGCGCACACTGTATATTATGCAACAATGTTGTGTGTAAAGATAATGAATGTAGTTTCTTTTATATCAACACGTACTGCTTAAGTTGTGTTAAAAAAGTCGAAAGCACATTCCCCCTTGATATTCAACAAAAAGTAAGAAAACAATTAGCATCAATTTAAACTATAACGCAATAGAAAGTTATTTATTACAAATAGTATCTCTCAGATTTTATAATAAAATAAAACCAAAATTAAATAGTTTAAATTGTTCTGCGAATAAATTTTATTTTACTAGACCTCTTAAATCGGATTCGGATCGGTTTGATAATATTGGAGGAGAAATTTTTAATTTGAAAATTTTGCTTGTTTTTATGGTTAAGCAATTGTCTATATGCATTTCGTTCCCGCTTTTGGAACTCATCAGTAGACTTCAACCCAAAAAATTTTTGAATTTAGCTAACAAACTTCGTATGTTTATAGTAAGACTCTTAATACTAAATTGAGCATCACAATATGCAAACATAAATTTGAAAGCCTCAAACAAAAATCTTTACAAAACAAGCATCTTTATTCGATTGTGCATCTATTTTATTTTCCACCAACTTTTTACAATTAGCTGCCACATTGGGGAACAATAAAAGTATTAAAAAGCAAAAATAAAAATAAAACATTTATTTTCATACATGAAAATAAAAATAATCAATACTTAGTTCCAGTACTCTTTTAAATGGGATTTTTTAAAAGAGTACTTGAACTAAATATAGAAAACGGTCAATACAAATAAATACTGAATATTTAATAATCAATATAATTTAAAGAATTTAATTTAACACATTTTTCGTCATTCTCCTGCAGCAAGTACGCTTCGATCTATATTTTCGTAATGCAAGCAGAAGTCCATGAGTTCAGGGTAAAATCCCTGAGCCTTTAATAGTATCCACCAGTATCACTCGAAGTTTATATCGCACTCCATATAATAAAAATTCTTCCAAAGTGAGATCTAAGGTCAAATCGATACAGTTGCCTGTACAGAGTCCTAATTGTATTCAAAATATAATTGTAATGACCCGAACGTTGTTTTCCAGCATTCCAAGATAATAATCAACTAATGCAGATATTACTTATACCCAACATTGAGCCCAAGTATTTGAGTAAATACATTCAAATTTAATAAGAGTAAGCGCTCTTTCATTTGGAGGTAAAACATTGCCATGCCGGAATAAATTCCATGCGAAATCGGAATTGAATCAACGTCTTGATTATTTAAAAAAAAAATAATAAGATACATATGTAGTATATTGTCGAATGCCCGGCCATCAAGTGTTTTCTCCTGTATATGTGAAGAAGATATTTAGCAGAAAATCCCTCCTCAATATTCGACATATTTAGAAAAGAAACTCTTTAAATATGTCTGAACTCTGCCAAAGTAAAAAATGTTTCTCCTAGAAAAAAATAATAATCTACACCGGACGTCATTTAGTCCGCACTACCTTAACCAATGAAGATATCGTTCCATTTAAATATTTTCCTTGCCTGACCGATACCACCTTCCCGCTTTTCTCCTCTCTGAAATTGGCAACTCTCCATTTTTTCTCTGATCTTTCGTACTTATCGTTTGCAGTTTCGACATTCTCCTCCAATTTATTTATTCTGCATCGTTTTTCACTTAAAATAATTTTCCTTGTGAAATAGTTTTACTGTTCCCAAAGAATTTTTGTAAGTTCTTTATCTTCCATTCGTTTTCATTGAACCATTGAGTAGATTTTCGTTTAGTGAAATGGTGAAATTAAATACATACAACAATATTGTTTTATTCCACTTTTTAGTCATATGAAAATATTTTTACTTTCAACTTTTTTATCAGGAAAATCTTCCAAATCTATGAATTTTACGTACGAATAATTTTTTTATCGGCATTTTTATGAACTTATCTTACAATAAGTTATTGTGTGAAGAAAAATAAAGATTGAAGTAAGATTTTCTTCTCTTTATTTTAATAAAAGATATTCATTAAATACACGAACCATGTTCTTAAAATTATAAATGTTCAAAACTACTATTTTACAATTTTGTCCATATTTTGAAATTAAAGATATTTATCCAGTTTTAATTTTAGGCGCAATTTTCTTTGCTAATTGCAACTTTTGATCGTTAGACTTCTTCTTTTTTGATTTTTGTTTCTTTTTCAAGCCTTCGATCTTAACACCTCTAAACTCACTTTTCTTTGGCTTTTTATCGCCATCAGCTTTGAAAGGATTATTTTTTTTATGCATATGCTCCAACTTTTCATTTTTCCATTGCTTGCCCTCTAATCTTTGTTTTGGTCCCATTTTTGATTTCTTTTCTTTTTCTGCCAGAGCTTCTCGTGCTTCCTTTGCACCTAATTTTCTAATGCTATAACGCTCTACATTAATGGGACGTTCATCCACAATTGTCTTATTAAGTTCCAAAGCCAAACCTACAGCATCAGACGTTTTAAAGCAAACATAGGCTACACCTTTACAACCTTTATCGCCATCGCGAAGACAGCGCACGTAATCAATGTCACCACAGCTGCTAAAAATTTCTCGTAAGGATTCTTCACTAGCCGCTGTAGAAAGCAAAATTTTCAATGCAAAATAATTATCATAAAATTGACTTTAGTATACTCACAGTACTTAAGATTGCCTACAAACACAGTTCTCTTATTTTCTTCTTTTTCATCGCTCGGACAACTTTTCGTAGCTAATGTGATCCTTAAATGATTACCTTTGAATTCTACACCATTTAAAGATACAGCCTTTTCGGCAGTTTCTTTATCTTTAAACACTACATAGGCATTCAAAGAACCTGCTGCTTTCCGCGATTTATGTTTAAATATAACTTTTCCACCAGCAGAACGTATACGTATATAATTGATAGGAACATAGTCGTTAAATAAACGTACTAACTGTACACGTTTGGTATTTACTGGCAGATTTCCCACAAATACAGTTGAGGCTTCGACGGCTGGGCCTCGTGTCTGTTTTTCTATTAAATAAAACCAGTTCATAAATAACATCTCTTTTTACAATATGCATATACAATATATTGATATAATTACCGGCTAGTTTTTGAGCTTTAATCAATTTCCGCTTTTCAGCCTTCTTCTCTTTTTTCGCCAATACCTTTTCGCTTGCTAAGTCAGAGCTTTTGATGGCACTCGTATCCAATTTCTTATCGTTTTGCACTCCATTTAAATTGCCCTTATTTTTCGCCTTTTCTTTCTTTTTAGATGTTTGATCCAACTTCTTATCGTTTTGCACTCCATTTACTATATTGGCTGCAATTATTTTATTTAGATTGTCCTTATTTTGCGCTTTTTCTTTATTTTTCAACTTTTTAGCATTTTCCTTTTTAATTTTCTTCACGTCAACTTTGTCCTGTTCATTAGACGAAATTTCCGTTTGGAAACTTTCCTCACTGGCCTTTGATTTTATTTCTTCCCTCTGCTTGCCAGTTTTACTTGGATTATTTGCCACTTTTTCATTTTTGTTCTTAAATTGTTGATCTTGCTCTAGATTAGATGATATTTCTCTATTTTCCTTTTTGGTTTTTTTATTGGAGCTCGTTTTTTTTGGAGCCAAATCTAGATCTCCAATTTCGCCCACTGAATCTTTTAATTGGTTGATTTTTTTCTTTTTGTTCTTTTGGATTTTACTCTCTTTTACATGTTTCAATAAAGATACATTTTCTTTTAATTCATTACTTTTAACTTTTTTCATTATAATTTAAAATTAGTGTTTTTCGTTAATTTCACGTGGAAGATGAATTTGGTAAGAAAAAAACACATGTAAATGTATATATAAATTTGTACATATGTATGTTTCCCTGCAAAGATTAAAGTAGTGATGACAAGCCAGCGATTGCAAATTATCGATTTTTTCATGCAGAGCATGCGTTTGCGGACTTAAATATGCATATTTCGTGAGGGAAGAAAATATGTTAATTGACTCAACGAAAATAGCAAGAACATCTCACCTTATATCCTTTTCAAATCGTTTTTGTGTATTAATAATCATTCATAATCTGCCTGAATATATTAATCAAGTATCTGATGGAAGACGATTTTAAAACGATCGATTGTTTTTTAAAGTGATTTTTAGGCCAATCTCAAACTACTGACTTTTAATACATAAATAATTTTATAGATCTATGAAGAGAAGTTGATCAGGACTGATTGATAGAACTATTAAAACCAAATTCAAAATGTATATACATATCAATTTATTGAAATCTTTTAGCTAGTTTTCGAAAAAAGTAGCTTATTGAGTTAGGACTGCGCTGCAGTAAAAAATAGGTACAATATATTAATAATACTTGATACACATATCATTTCGGAGGAACTATTATAAATGATTAGGAACTCATGAGTAACTTCTGTTAATGGAGAGTCGTTTAAATATGAAAAAGGTGATGATATAAAGCTTATTAATGATTTTTTTTCTAAATTTTTATCAATTCATTTCATATATGTTTTTGTGAAATATTGGTTTTTAATACTAAAATAGTTCCGGCGTGGAATGTGTATCATTTAAAACAACTGCGTTTTCTCAGTTAAATAACTTTTGACATTACTGATTGTATTTTTATAACTTGGCAGCACCGATGAAAGCTGCACAACAGTGATGGGAAATGAGATTTGCCTTTAGGTACAAAAAATTTTTTTAAGGACCATTAATTATAATATTTTGTTCAAATTTTATTAACAAAAAATTATATATATACAATTCATTTACAAAAAAAAAAATAAAAATAAAAAATGGAGCACAAAGCACATACATACATATGTACATATGTAGGTACAAATGCTAAAGTTATAACAAGAAGAGTTTTAGACTTCAAAAAATCTTTGAGCAGGATAAGACTTGATACTTTTGGAACATGAAGCCTGTTCCTTTGTTTTTTTCATGAGATTTTGATAAGAGAAACTCCTTTCGACATTTGCAGAGGAGGGAGCTACTCTCGATATATCAGGACACATGTACATATTCGTTTAATACGTTGGAAAATAAATGGTAATAATTTGGAACTCCTAAACTACTAGTTGGATTTACCTGAAACTTCGAACATCTTTAAAGGAGGACCTTAGGCTTTATAACACATGCCTTCTGGCTTAAGCTGGAGAGGAGTTACAGTGGGCCAAAACTTACCACCTGGGACTCAAAAATTATGCTGCCTTATTCATAAAAAATATTTTACGTTTATTAAGCGCTTATTTGACATATTTCCATGGGAAATTTGTAAAATAAACCTAAAATATTTTTTATGAATTAGACCGATAGAATATAAATAGAAGTTCCAGATTTATTGCCAGATCAGAAACTACATATATTTTCTGTTGTTAATGGTTTCAGTTATTCCATATCAGCCAATGCTCTATATTGGTTGTTAATATTTTAAAAATTTTCCTTTTTGCTGGGAAACATTTTAATTAAAAGTTTTTTAATACTGTTGGTTTTACCAGATAAAACTTACTAAACCTTAGAAATTGACAAAATTTAATATAAAACTTTTTAAAATTTTCTTTAAACTGAACAGTTGTTTCAATGTAATTTGCGTTTATATGTATATACATAGATCAATTTCTGTGCCACGGAAAATATCATGGTTTTCGTTTATATTTAATTAATTTAAAGTTTATACTTTTCTAAAATATCTTTACTAATAAAGTTTCGTGCCATTTGCCGAAAAAGAAATTTAATTCTTGGCAAAAATATATATCAAATGTATTGGGGAAGTACTACGGTACTTTTTCATGTAAAATAGTATCAAAAAAAGTACGATCGTACCAACTTTCCCGTCACTGCTGCACAGCTTTTGCAGAATGACGAGTTCAATACATATTCAATTCGCGTTCGTTGAAGTAAAAGGACGGCAGCTGTGAAAGTCGGCAATATTTTTTATTGTAATACAATTCCTGAACTACCAACAAAAAAGTATAAAAGCAAAGTATTTGAACTGTGTGTGTGTTGCAAAAATTATTTGTGAAGTAATTTTGGAATTTAATGTTTGTGCATACATACATACATATATATGTGCGATTATAATTTTTGCAAATTTCAAAGAGTTAACAAATAAAACAAATTATTTTTCTTAAAGAAATCTTCGGTATTCACTTTTTTGTATAAAAAGGTGTGCAAAAATATATATGTATGTAGTGAATATAATAAAAAGAAGGAATTTCAAAAGAGATTTGCGAAATTTAAAAAAAGGTGAATCACGAGTACAAACTACATATATACATATGTATGTATGGATGTATGTATGTACATATATTAAACAAAAAGGAACTGTATCTTGAACAATTCAAACAGTTAATTTGCAAAAATAAAAAATAACTAAATTATTTTTATAATTTATTTTTAAAGTGAATAAATATTTCTATTTCAGCCACAAAATAAAATTACGAAAATTTCAAAAAGAAGTTAAATAAAGAAACTCGAAAAAAAAAGAAAAAAAATCATTACACCAATACAACTTTCAAATTTTAGCGCAGGACAGCAAGAGAAATTAACCTAAAATTAGAGCAGCAGAATTTTTAAAAGAGAAAAAGGGAGTTTAAAATATAATAATAATAAAAAAAAATAATAAAAGTCGCGTAAGAAAATAATTTTGTGTTGTGCGCATTTAAAAGTTTGCAAAAAACTATTTTTTAAGAATAATCTTTTGAAATGGAGAAAGAAAACTTGGATAATTTTTTGGAAAACAGACAAAGTTACATGATGGATAACAATTTGCAGCAGTTGAATGTAGCTGGTGCCGGTGATGGAGTTGTAGGAGGTGTACAAGCAGATGTTGTGAGTGGAGTTGCCGGAGAGATCTTGGGTGGTAAATACGATGAACACCACGAAGAACACGATGTTGGCGACGACGATGAATTAAAATACGCCGAAGAAGTCCAGCAGAGCGAAAAGCAGCAGCAACAACAGCTGCAAGCTTTAAAAAATATTGGCCTAGACGATGATGTTACTTACAAAAGCAATGAGTTGGCAGAAAAAGAAACTAGCTATAATGCAATCAATGAATTGGGCAATGGAAACGGTGGATTTCTGTTTGGCGAAGATGTTCAAAAACCTAAGCAGCAAGAGCATCACGATTTATTTAAGTTGGGAAATGGTCATGATACGAATGGGCATGATATTGTCAATATAAATGAAGATTTTGGAAATCTTGTTTCTACAGGATTCGAAGACAAACTAAATATGATGGAGAGCGAATTAGATGGTTTTAAAAACGATGGTGACTTTTCATCCACCTCAAATGTAGCAGAATTTGCCGAAGGCTTTGTGCCCCAAGTAAATGTGGAAATCGAAACAAAAGTTGAACATCATGAAATGGTCGATGAAGAGGATCCCTCTTCTTTGGCCACAAATACTACAAATGGCACTAGCAGTCTGAGCGAAAATGTCCCTCCACAGGAAGTAATCGCCACTCAAGCCAATGCATTTGATGATTTAATGGCAAGTATGGAAGATAAAGAGAGTTCAGAGCCCATTACCCCACAAAGACCAAATGAACTTGATTTAGAACAGGCCCATTCCCAGCTTAATCCCGATGCCAAGGAATTTATACCCAGCTTCGGATCAAATCCTGCTTCACCTACATCCCCCTTTGCGGCTGGCATACCACAAAATGAACCGGTTTTGAGTGAAGTCATGGAGACAGAAATGCATTTTGGTCAAGCTCCTAGTGTTGTACCACGTCATCTCTTGGATGATGATGATGATTTTATTGCAGGCAGTCCACGCAAGGGAAAAGGTGATAATAATATGGACACTTTTCCCTTACCTAAAGAATTGGCTGAGTTCGAAAAAGAAGCTGAGACACGACCACATGGAGGTATTGGAGACGTACATCAAAGAGACGAAGTTATGACTCCTGATCAAGCCATACAACAGCTGCCTCTTGATGATATAGTGACTCAAGATAAAGAAAACCATCCTCCTGCAGATTCAACTGACTTCCAGCCTCCAAGCTTTATGGATCATGGCCCAGAAACCTGTGTTGATCTTGAAACTGACTTGGACTTGCAAACTTCGGGCGTATTATCATCAGTGGAAACTAAAGAAGATGATGTCATGAAGAGATCAATGTATGTGGCCAGCGACGATGCAATCGAGGATGTCTTGAATAGCGTTCAGCCGATTCCAACAGAAATTGACAGTCTTAATAATTCTTTCATAGAAGAATCGGCTACGGAATCTGCTGCTAATGAATTAGGTGTTGAAAAAGAACTCTTGCAGGTCGAAGAGAAAGAACATGTCTCGCATTCACCATCCACCGAGGAAATTCAAATGAATTTACAAAATATGCATAATTCTTCAAATAAGGATATACCACAATTACCTATTGATATTGATAATGCAATCAATATGCAAGACTCTTTGTATGTTGAACAACAAGAACAAAAATATCTAGAACAGCAGGTGGAATCTCAAGTCGAGGAGCCATTTAAAAAAGAACAAATGCTCCAAGATCATTGCCAAACCCAATTCGAAGAACTTCTGCAAGATGAACAACAACAACAACCAATTTTTGGGGAAGAAGTCCAACTGCCAAATCAATCTGGGCTAGAACATGAAGCACCCCATGAAGAAAAGGAAAATCAGGAGATTATGCAAAAGTTCTCGGACGAATTTGAGTCTTTAAAACAACAAGAAGAGCAACAATCTGTTGTAGAAGAGGCGAAACTGAAAGAGCAACCTCTAGACGACAATGAGTTACACCATGACCATGAACTAACCGAAGATCCAATGGCCTGTACTCTCCCAACCGAAGAAGCAAAGAAAAATTTATTCGCTGACACAAATCCCTTGATTGCCAATGACAGTTTCCTGGACAACACTTCAGAAATCCAAGAACATCGACAAGAAATGAACGAATCTTATTCTCCATTCAAAATCAGTGATAAAATTTCAAATGCTCATGCTGTCGAATCTTTTGATGATGACGCACTTGAAAACCATGAAGAATCTAACCTTAACGATGACATCATGACACCATCGTTCATAGCAGATGAGAAACATTTACTCGAAGAAACCAAGGAACAGCAATTATTTTCCGTATCTGGCTTGGAAAAAGAAATGGATGAATTGGTACTAAACAACACAGATGACAGTCTTTCACAGGTATGTGTTGCAAATATAATTAAATTATTATTATTAAAGATATCGGTAGGCTTTAGTGTCATAGTGTGATAATGTTTTTAATTATTTTAATATAATTGTTTTTGCTTTTTTATACAACCAATCAAATAGGTAATATATCGATTATTATAAAAAATATACATTTGGATTTTTTAATCAATTAAACCTTCATGAAATTTAATATTTATTAAATTAGGGCTTAAATGTAAAAAAAAATCGGCTCTTACAATTAACTTGTTTAAAATTTATATTTCAGCATGAAATATACTAAAACTAAATAAATAGTTTGTGTTGGTCTTTTCTGAAAATAGCTACAATAAATTTTTAATATTGTCTAGGGATGATGATAATATTTCATTTTGGCCAGATAAAGTCTATAAATCATAATAAATTTTTCCTAATTTTCTATGGTTTAAAAAATAAAAAGTATTACAGAAAATATTCAGTAATACTAGTAGCCCATTTAGGCCTGCTCCCTGCTGTAATTATTCCAATGTTTTTTTGGCAGTTCAATACAGTGTCATATTAATTAGTCTTATTTTTCATTAGTTGTATATACATATGTATATGACGTATTCTAAAAAAACCTTACACAAATCAATTTTCGAACTTTAATTGCACTTACAGGACTTTGAAAATTGAATATGTAGTAAATCTTTACTTATCTGCAGTATTAATATATGGCGAATGCATACAAAGGTTTTATTTATAGATGTAAACATATGTATGTTGACAAATACATTTTATTTAAATTTAATTAAATTGCTACTAATTAATATGTTTGTGTGGGTATTAAATGATAAATAAACAAATACTTTATCACATAAAAATGACTTAAAAATAAGTAATTATGGCCTTCATTTAGATTACCGTGAAATTAAGATTTCGGAAGACATCAGCTTGAAAATACAATGGCCAATGATAAAAATGGAAAATATTTTTTTTTCTCAAATTAATGGTTGAAAACAGTTCGATTATAATTTTGTTTTATTTCAATCGTTTGACTTTTTGTTTGTTGGGTATAAAGCAACATGTTGCGGCAACCTGCTTTAATTTTGGGTACACATGGGGTGGAAGTAGAGATGGGCGCGTGTTGAATTTTTCCAACACGAAACGACACGAACACGAATGCCAAGATGTCCAACACGTACGAAACACGCACGCGAAATTTTTTCAAAACACGAAACTGCACAACACGCACGAAATCAAATTGAATAGCAAAAAAATATTTTTTATATTCAAATAGTTACATATTTTTGTTTAATTTTAGAACTTTAAGCTCAAGAGACCCCTACACTATCAACAAATTTTATGGTTTTACGTGTTTGACGATACAAAGTATTAAATTTTTTCTTTACTGGAGTTCCATGCATACATATTTTAACACCAAAAATCGTTTCGTGTTTATCGTGTAAATTTTGCTCAACACGATATGATACGAACACGCACGAAAACAGATTTTCTGTCACGAACACTTCGTGTTGAATCGTGCCTGTTCGTGTCACGAAAAAAAACACGACACGCGCCCATCTCCAGGTGGAAGCCTTAAGCCTAGTACTCTGTTCGAAGTTGTTTTTCATTATTGATTATTTCGCGTGAAAAATTTGACACGTAGCAATTGATGCCTATATTACTTTTTCCAAAAAAAAGAAATCGCTTTTATTGGTTACAAGTATGCAACATTGATCGACTTTTGTAAACAAAAACATCAGCTGTCAATATTTCACGCGAAATAAATGCCAGTCCCACTTTTTCGCAGATTGTAAGAAAATGTTGCCAGATACATTTCATACATTTTTCACGAGTTGAAAAGAGTACAAGCTTTGCAACATTTTTTTCATGAATATTTTATGTAAAATTTTTTTATATGGATTACGTCAATATTTCGCGTGAAATTTTGAACAGAGTAGCAAGCTTTAATTGGGTTTATTCCGTTCACTGCGAAGTAAGCAACCCACAAGGAATTTTAGAAGTCAGCTGTTACATGTGTTGTTTTTTACCTGGAAAGTTGCAAATATATACAGTGATTTTCAGCTATAACGGATTCTGCACGTCCGTTTGCAGTTTTGTTTGTGATAAGCAGAGTAAATAAATAATTTAAAAGTCCTTTTATTTTTATATACTTTTTTATTCATACAACCCAATAATAATCTTTTTAATCTCAACTAAATTGTGTGTAAAAAACAACTGATAAAAATTCGCGATTTCTTTGTTCGCTGAAAGCGAAAGTTTGATATAACCGGAGTTCCCTATAGGCGTACTAAATGGTTTGAAATGTTCGGATATGTTCTGTATTCCGCACGTTGTGCCATAGAATTGTTGTTGTAAATAAGTAGTTATAAAAACAATGATATGGCAATTCCGAACGATTTAATTACACGTGGAATACTGAACATCCCGTTTAATGGAAAACTCTTGCGACCGGAGAATTGGCTTGTTATACGGGATAATTCCCTATTACATAACAGTGTTCGTTACAATCGAATTCCACTGTGTACTGCAAGTACTTAAGATGTTCTTTTTTTTTAAATGCTAACACTATTAATTAAATGTGCCGGTTCGCCTGTGTATGTTTAGGTATTGAATTTATAAATACATATAAATTTTTTAATACATAGATTTATTCAAATTTATTAAGTGAAAGTGCAGGGAATAAGATTGGCAAAGAAACAGCGTAGCAGTTTTTAAAATCAAATTATTCATTGCTGCTTTCTTTTTCATCGCTACAATAACTAATACAGACAGGGTGTCCATTTATGATCGGTAATTTCAATCCATGAAAGTAACTAGGTAAGACATGTGACCTGATACACTAAATTAGAGGTGATATAAAACTACTAATCGTTAAAATTGCAATAACTTTTTATTGCTATTTGCAATGATTTATACTATTCAAGGTCAGATTTATTATTGAAAAAATTTAATAAATAAAATAAACCAATTGCACATGTGTATATTATTCAAAATAATTCACCTCCTCAATATCTCCACACAAATCCAATAAAACGAGAACCGAAAAATGAAAATATTTAACACAGCAATAGGTAAATACATATACATATGTATAAAAAACACATTTTTCATTTAATTATTTTAAACAGAAAAAGAACTGAGTCAAACATCCCCTTCCCAATAAAATGGTACAACAACGACAACATGTGATAAAAACTTAATAATGATGTTGGTGATGAATACGATTATGATGACTAGAGCACGCATACATATGAACGTCCATGCATACTTATTAAATATCATATACAGTTGTATGCATGTATGTATATTTTTTCATGTAGCCAGCGTTGCCAAATGTGCAAATTTATATGTATATATTTCGCAGTTTTTTGAGCTCTTGAGCAGTATTCAAGTTTTTTGTTTAAACAATCAGTTTTTTTAATTATCACTTTTTACAGTTCTTGTTTTAGCTTTTTTTTTACTTTTTAGTAAATTTTTCAATTCCTATAAATATTTCAAACCATCAGTACTATTTTGTTTTTCTTATAGGTACACGTTCATAACAGTGTGAAGATCATTCATGTCCTAATCGTATAAAACACCTCATCAAAGTGAAATTTATATTAGATACAAAAAAAAAACATTGAAAAATATGAAAAATTTGTTTATATTTTTTATACAAGTTTCAAAAATTATGAAATAATTGTATGAAAAATGTTTAACTGCCAGTTTATAGAAGTAGTTAGAACGTTGACTACAAAACCGAAGGTCCTGGCATCGAGCCCGGTCTCCGACAGTCAACAACACCACACTTTTTTGCGATGTGCACCTCTTTGTATCAGTTGTTGTAGGAAAGTTCAAGTGATGAATGATATTCACTGGTCAGTGGACTATATCGACTTCAGTAGATACTACTCCTAATGTAACATCAGAGCGCTCTCCTTCTTCGGTATTGTGTAGCAGAATCATCGGCGAAGTAAAATATCCAATAAAACGGCTACTAAACATAGTTTCAAAAATGTGATACGCCTCATTGACATCAGAGTTGCCGCAAAACTTCATTATTAAAAACGTAAAAAAGCAAAGTTGTAAACGGAGGAGCTTTCCTCTATTTCTTCTTTCACTAGGAAGGTAACACCTAGTATTAGTAGTAGGCATTCATTGCCTGAGTGTTACTCCTGTTTCTAAAAAAAAATTTTTTGATATTTTCTTTTCTAGAAATGTACATAATTTTCACTTCGTTTTCTACGATATTGAAGAGTTTGTTGGACTTTTTTTGCGAAGTTTTTCTTATCGAAAACAGATTTCTTGTTCGATATAGGCAATTTTTTCCTCGTACGTATACGGCAACACTGGATGTAGCAGAAATAACGAATTAAATCAATAATACTCGTAGATCATACGTTCAACTCAACTACACATACATACCCATATCTACATACATACATGGATGAGAAAAACCAAAAACAAAATAAAAACAAAAAAACTTGTTTATTTGCCGGCAAAGCGGTAGGCTAGTAGTAGCAGGCAACCCCTCTGTATGTACCAACAAAAACACATGCCTACATACATACATACAGAAATTCTTATGGTCGTTTCTTGATAAGTATGTAACATTTTGTGTGCAAGAATACTGACTGCTACCATAGCATTACACCAGCCTACAAATATTTTTTTACTAACTCTAAACACGTGTCAGGACTGAACTTCTTTGGGTACCCTGCAGTCGGCGTAGCTAGCGAATGTCTAGCTATTTCGTTAACTACCAATCGTTACCACTAACTACCAGCCTAATTACTAGCAATGCAAACGACTGACGATTTTAACATGGGGATAACATTGACGGTAGTCAATTGCCACCATATGCATAACCCTTCGTCAGTGATTTCTCCAATGAATACAATTAATTTTTCTATTGATAAAAAAATTAATTAATCACCCTTATCGGGAATATAAGGCGAACATTGTTGAACAAAATTAAAGAAAAGTATTAGTGTTTTTTGTGGGAATTTGTTACAATTTAAGTTTAAAATTTGTTAACGCACTAGTAATCCCAAATTATTATTTTACTTATTTAGTAAAATATTATTTTAATAAAAATACATTGAAATTGATTATTGAGGGGTTTAGCTGGACCCTATGCGCATTTCACTGTTGCTAATGCAGATCATCAGGGAACCTTTACCCAAAAATTTCTTAGAACAACTAGAATTAATATGTTAAACTTTCATTTAAGCAAATAAGAAGCTCAACAAATAACAAAGTTGAAACAAGAACTCAATAATCAACATGTTTTTTATTTTCTTACTTTATCATTACTACATTGGCTGACTTTTTTTCAGCTTCAAATTGTAGTTGTAAGAGTATGTAAAGAAAATAAATGTAAATAACAACAACAGCTATTCAAGAATAGAGAGTATTTTTTTGACCGGGTGCTGTCAATTTAATAATTAGTGTTTTTTGTGGGAATTTTTACAATTTAAGTTTAAAATTTGTTAACGCACTAGTAATCCCAAATTATTATTTTATACTGGAACAACAACAAACATTGGCGATCACAATTTTAGGGAAAGGGAACACATTTCACGTGAACTTTTATTCCCGATAAGGGTGATTAATACATTTTTAAATTTCTAAAAGAAAAGCACTTTTTTCACTAAAAATTACACGTTCGTTGTCCACGAACTTCCATTGTAATTGACGCCAACACAAAATCAAAATAATTGTGTACTGAAAATAATTTTTTTCTTGTTGATTTTCTTTGGACTAACAGCACATTTTTTTTTTGTTCCACTCGCAAACAATTTTTTTTGAGGTTAAAGGCATTAACATATCCATGAAAGAGAGATGTAAAAGGCGAACTCTTGGAGTACTTGTGGCTAGTGTAGTAGCCACAAGTTAGGGAAATGATGCGGAATTAATCCTCATATCGTTCTTCATATTGTGTAAAAATTTCGTATAAATATCTTGTCAAAATAAAATTTTCTTTTTCCATAGTTTTCTGGCAAACTAGTTTTTTTGAGTTTTGTCCTACAAAAATAGATGTTTTTTACACACGGTCCAGCTCACGAACGGTCATCTCTAGACCCTTCAAATGTTTTGGGAATCTTCATTGAAAAGATCGATCTTTGATTGGAGAGGGGTAAAAAAGTCACGGTTTTCATCTTCATACAAGGTGAGTCGCTCTTATGTACATACATATGTACATATATGTATATCGTTACCTGAAATGCAAAATCACGTAACTACACTTTTTAAGTTTGATAGTAGAGAGACAAAACTCAATAAAATTATTAAAGTGATTGAAGTAGAGTTTCTTTATTTTCATTGAAAGCTTGTTTCGATGTAATACCCAATAATTAAGTATTCGACTTTGAATATTTTGCTAGCTAATTATCTCGAGATTTTCACAATCTGCTTATGAGTTTACATCATTCTTACATAAAAGGTCGTTTTGATATTAAACTTCCTCATCTATTAATAATTTTATAATTGCTTTATTATTGCCCGCGAAATTACTGGTTGATACTCTTTTTTATAATTTTCCGGTTTTCCATCCTGTTCCTTACTTTCATATACATACGTATGTTTTTTTAATGTATATAATTCCTTATTTACAATCTGTGCACTAGAGGACAATAAGTAAATTCGATTAAATAGCATTGACATAATATGTTAAACTCCATTGAGAACAACATAGGATAGGTTAGGAAGGGTGATGCTATAACAAACTTCCACTCGGAGACCCCTTTGAGTTCATTGTGATACCCTTCTGTTAACTCTCATTGTCATTAAGCCATGATGAAGCACCTTCTATTCTCCAGTTTACACTTGCCGATATCACTAATGCTTTCAAGGAAACATCGAGTCAGCCATCTAAGCCTATGACGTTGCAGCTTCGGGCAATGTTCAATGGTTTCTGGTTTCAGTTTCCCAAATGCTGGTTCTTGCTCTGACCGCGCAGTGACCAGTCAAAGCGCCTATCACGATTCGCATCGCCTTCAGATTCGTGCCCAGTAGCAGTTTGGATCTTCCTGAGTCAAGTTTTGGCCACATAGAACTCGAGACCCCACAATTTTCCCTATTTCGCCATGAACGGTTTCTCCTGCTCTCCACACAATTACTGAATTCCCTGTAGTAATGAAATATCGGTAATTTCACCGATCTGCCACACATTCCCTCATCTAACGTCGACCCCATTTTTGCAAATTCATCTGCAATTTCATTTCCCTCATCACTGCTATTACGAGGAACCCAACATAGTCTGACACTATATTTGTACATAAGCAGGTTTAAGGCTCTCCTACAGTCACTAACAAGTTTCGATTTGACATTGTGTCCCTTCAAAGGGAGCGCTAAAAGCGCCTGGCTGTCGACGTAGAACGTTACCTTCTAGCCTTCAGCTACATTTCAGCCCACTAGTTTCGTTCCCCTGAGAATCGACAAGATTTCAGCTTGGAAAACTCATTTGCAGACTAAAAGAACTACGAATGTTCGTTCCCAAGTTATAGACACCAGCCTTCTGCCTTTAATAATTTTTGACCCGTCTGTAAAGACCGCACTACCCTCATATATCTTACCAAATTTAACCCAATAGCCAATAGTCCCTACCTTTGCAAGGTTGCTAAGAAAATGTGGCGTTGTTACAATGATAGGCGCTCAATACGAGTACAACTAGCAAATACGAACTGTAGGGACATCTCGAGGCTCTTTGCAGTCATGACGGGGCACTGGACGGTCGGCAGACATGCTATAATGAGTTCTGCCGAAGTTGTCGAGAACAAAGCAAAGAAGAAATAATCTTCCACTTTCTTTGCGATTATCCAGCTTTGTATCTATCGAGACGCAAGTTCTTAGGCAATAATGTACTAGACGACTTTTCAGATTTATATGAGATTGGGTTGTACCTATCACCGTATCCGTATACTTAGATACGGTTCTGCATATGTAGGTTGACACCGACGAGTGGAGTGGTTTTTTAAAAAGGAATCATCTAGATTCTACTTGAATCCCTGCGTGAAGAAGGCAGCCACGTAAACCAACCAACCCTATCCGGAATTACCCCTGAGGCTGTTCTACTAAAAGCAATTTCAACCGCCTTATAGTCCATGAATCCAGGGGTCACGGATCTCTTATCACTAAAACTGATCTCATTTAAGATTGATGTGTAACCTGTTGTTAATGTCCTCATCAACGAGGTCAGTAGACGCTATCCTATACCTTCCTATCTAGAAAAACACTCAATTATTTCGCTCAGGTTTCTCTGGATAGACTCCCAGTCCTGAGCTGATGGCCCAGAAGTATAGCTCTCCCAACGCCGACTAAATGACTTCACTGATAGTGGGAAGAAACTTTCCCGTTACCAGTAAAAGCCCGTCATCCACATAAGCAACTACTATCTTCCGACCGCTCCTGTCACAACGCCTAAGAATTGTGGTCATTGGCAGCAACCACAATAGAAGGTGATAAAACTCCTTTCTGTGGTGTACCCCGCAGGTCACTAATTTCCTCAGTTTTCCCCTTCGCATACTCGAGTCGATGTTTCTGCTGCTAAGTATGATAACTATTCACTCCACAGCGACTCCCTAATAGCCTCTATACTAATGTTGTTAAAGGATCTTTAAATATGTACATAACAAACAAAAATATTAAGAGATAACAATATTAATAAAACGAATATAATAAACTAATTTCTGAACGGCAAATCCTAAAGATGGTTCCTTTTAAGTCGTCTGATCTTTTCTGTATCATCGAGGAGTGCAATAGCTAATGGGTTGATGTGTTGACTTAATATTTCTAAATAGGTTTCACTAAATCTTCTAATTTCATCTTTCTTATTTGATACAAACCATAGAGCGTGTACTATTGATCGTACATTTTTGGACTGGTACCTTTGTAATATTTCGATATTTGAGGTGCAATTAAAAATAATCGAGTAATCGAGCAAAAATCTCGAAACGTTCGGCGTACGCAAATTATCGTTGAAAAAATACAATAAAAAATTTCAACATTCTTAAAATGAAAATTTGTGAAGCAGTGTAATACACAGCATTCCCAGCTTTAGCACATCGGAAATGAAACGGGAAGTTTTATGCAAAGCTGTGTAAGTTTTCGTAATAATTTTTTGTTCTATAGACAACGGTATGTAAAATTAGATATTTGCAAAATAAAAGTTAAAAAGGCATCACTCATTTACTCAAACCACGTCATAACTCAAAAAACCAATTTGCTAGAAAACGAGTTTGAAGTTTTCAATTTACACACAACTTAATGGAAAAAAAATTTGAGTAAACAAGATATTTGTATGAAATTTTTACACATTATGAAGGGTGATATGAGGATTAATTCTGCATTACTAATTCAAAAATTCCATTTTTTGAGTTATGACGTTCTTTGAGTAAATGAGCGATATGTATGTGCATAAATACATATCTATATGGATGTACATATGTATGTACGTATTGTGTAAGAATGCATGCTCTTCGTCATTGGCCCTGTTAACTTCGTAAGTCTTGATACATTTTCGTCTTATGTTGTCGATTGTCGTTGCAAACATGTGTGTTGCTGACTGCTTTTGTTGCTTGTTGTTGGCTGGAGGCTCATTGCGCCCACATTGCCATGTAAGTATAAAAAAATGACGGCTTAACGATTTCTCCTTGAAGGTTGCTTTTCGAGAGCTGTAAAGCAGTCGTTAAACGAGAAAACAGACAAGGCAATACAAGAGACCGAAGAGGTTGATATACTGCCCAAAGTAGATAAAGGAGAAAATGGCAAAAATTAAGCAATTGAAAATTATATGTACATATGTATGTAAAATGGAAATTAAACAAATTTTTTGCTTTACTATTATTATTTTATAACGTCAGGAATAATAACAACAATAGAAGTTACCAACGAGTCATAAATATGATTATCCTTGAAAAAGGTGCAGACAACAACAATAATACTGACGACTTTAGAAGTGGCTTTATTTGAATATGTATGGATGTATGTATGTGTACGAGTATATATTTTTTTGCTTTTCACTTGTAAGAACACATCAACTGTCGTTGTAGGTATTAAATTTGGGAAAAAGAAAACAAAGAAAAGTTTCAATTTCATTCATGCCACCAAACTGTATATGTATGTATGTACATAAGTAGCTGTACGTGTGTTCGAACCAACCACGCCCTTGAACAGCTGCAAAATTTGTTAGATATTAAATGCACTTATTGTTACAAGTTTGAAAAAATTTTACGCCATTTGACTTATTCCATATAAAAGCAACCAAAAACTCAAGAATTTGGAACCGACTCCTTCCGACTCCTTCCAAACTACATATGTATGTAGGTATATTAGGTAGTTAAGTCTTGTTCAACTAACATTTCATCAAAAAAAAAAATTAGAGGAATATTTCCAGTGGTTCCCAAACTATGATGCATTTAATGTATGAAAGAATGTAATACTTGTTTGGAACTGCTCTCATTTAAGTGGTTATAAATTTTTATCTAGTTATATAATATCTAGGCTAGACGAATGATTCATGCCTTATACTCAGGCTATGGGTATTTAGGGCCTGTCCCACGATGTCGACAACGCTCTACTTGTCGCACACTTATATTCAAAACAAAAACAAATTTTAAGATTTTGTTGTTGTTTCAAATGTAAGTGTGCGACAAGTCGAAGGTTGTCAACATCGTGGGACAGGCCCTTAATCGGACAAAAAAAATATACTCGGGATATTTATTCATAATTCGCCACCATTTACATACATTTGTGAATTTTAAATGGAATGGAAAATGTGTGGGTGTATGTGGTTTCTTGAAACATGCTTTATGTGTGTGTGTAAATAAAATAGCCCTGTATATACGGCTGTGTAGCCGATTAATAGTCAGAGTATTTTTATACTCATGCGTGTGATTGAAGCTCATATATATAAATATAAACACAGATGTTGGATGTTTATAGTTATCCGTGTTCGATTTAAAATTAATGCGTGTGTTTGCATATGAGCGTATTTTTTATTTTTTGCTGTACACATTCATAGTTGTTTAACGGCCAATACTCAAAGAGTACTTAAAACGATACTTCTGTCATTTTCTGGTTCCTACCTATGCACTTAGGAAGATATTCGTCCTGTTTTGCATATCCCCAATGCATGCAATACTCGTATACATACATATATTTGCAGGCGTATTAATTGTTTTAAGCTGTGTGCTGAGAGTTCTGCAAAGTAGTGCATGTTATTTGTGTAGTAAAACTTAAAATGCAGAAACTATTTTCTTATTTTCATCAGTAATTGCGAGAAATGTGTCAAAATTAAAAAAAAAAAACTACATCCATCCACGCATGCTTAAAAAAGTTGAGCCTTACGCAGCTTATCTTCAAATTCTTTTAAAGATCTGTTTGCAGGTACATAGTTTTTATGTTTATCTCTTACATATGTGTGTATGTATATACAATATGCATTTATCTGCATTGTTATGCATTTTGTATACTCATATCTACAAGTATGTAAAACAAACATAGACTGCAAGTCATGTTTTAAGTACAGAAACGAAAAAAAACAAAAATGAAAATAATTGCTGCTCCATACACATCACATTAACATGCGGACACTTTTTATGGGGTTCACTAAATTGGGTCATCACTATCAAACTTCCTGCAACAAAAGAGCAACATTTTTGTAACAACATTATTTAAATGTTGTTTGTGTTGCATCAATATATTTGCATGCTGCATTCTCTAAAATACTTCATTCTGTATTCTTTTCTAAAAAAATTGTAAAGCGAAATCATATGCATGCTCGTATATGTACGAGTATGTATAAAGAATATAATTTTTACGATAACTCAGCGAAATTATTGTTAAGTTTGTTTACATGCATATATTTTTTTAATACTTGTATCGCAATGCTACTGAATTGTTGTATCGGTCACATCTTTCTGATTTTTTTATACTTAAGTATGTTTATGGCTCCGATTGCACTTCAATTTAAATATTTTGCCAGAAAGTACAAGTGCTTTGATTTGTGTGCTTTATTTATTTTGCGAGGAAAATAATTATAACAAATTTAGATTAGATTGTTCTTAATGGAATAATTAGCAAGATTAGAGCGATAAGCAAAATTAGACAAATTGAATAAAAGTGATTTTTATTAGATTTAAATGGATAATTGAAAAATTTGAAATGTTTTTGTAAACGGCAATAAATGAATTTGTTGCAAATCATTTTGGGCTCAAACAAGCTTTTGATAAACTCTGTGGAGGAATATTTACATACACATGTATGTATAAATATATGCATATTAAAAATTAAGGAATTTACATTACATGTCCTCTAAAATTCAGAAGGAAACTATATACAAGCAATAAAATCATGAAAATAAACAAGATATAGTGTACGTTCGAAAAAGCATTTATAGTGCACGTCTGCAGCATCACGAAAATCTAATGCTCAAAAATCATAACTTGGCAGCACTGTTTAATGTCAAACGTTTTTTAATGTAAGTAAGGGCTCAGTTATCCGACTGTAATGCAATGTAACTGTAATGTAGGAAACAGCTGATCGATATTTTTATATGAAAAGTAGGTAACGTTACATTACATCTCTGTAACCATTTCCATTACTTTTCACATAACAATATCGATCAGCTGTTTCCTACTGTTACAGTTACATGGCATTATAGTCGTCTAACTGGGCCTTAGGTCCCGGTTCACACACTTCAATTTTTGTTGATCAACTCGCAATTCAGCTGTAAGAAAGAAAGAGATATTTGTATTTCCTTCTCCATCTTTCTTATAGCTGAATACGAGTTGAGCAACAAAAGTTGAAGTGTGTGAACCGGGACTAATGGGCATACCTGCCGCAATTCTATGCAAATGGCGCAGTAAATTATATTAAGATGCAATAAGTTGCAATCGAAAAATAAGTGGAATATGTGTATGTATTTTGATATTTAAGGTGTCTTTACATGGTAATAGAAAGTATTACGACTTTGTAGAATCAAAATATTATGAAATTCTCTCCGTGTTTAAAAAAAAGAACAAGAGTCTGTTGTAGGTGTTTTTCATGTTTAATGATGAAACAGAATAAAGTCTGCAACTTCAGGAAAATCGCTCCCAAATTAATAAAGCCCAAAATAACATCGTCGGCAGTAACTTCAAATTCTTTTTAATTTTTGTTTTATTTTCTTTTGTGCTTATTTTTCTTTGTAGTTTTGTTTACAAAATGTATGAAATTTATGATTTATTTATTTATTTGAGAGAATGAGTACTTATATGTGAGAGCATAAGAAAAAACGCTATCAAAATAAATGATTAAACAGAATACCGGCATAAACACATTTTCTATAAAAATTGGCACAATAAAGCAGCCGCAGAAAGCAGTCGTGAGGTAGAATCTATTTTATTTACATTCGAAAATTACTTTGAAACACATAATCTTGCTAGTTTTTTTATTACTTCAAACAAGTTTTTTTATATTTTAGTTGCCTTCTTTTTACGAACAATTGTGGTTGGTTCTCATAAGAAATAGCCCCTTTGATTTTATTTCCAATCTTTTTCTTACTATAATTTAAAGAAAATTTTAAATTTTGTTATCATTATTTTCTTAAAAAAATTACTTGCCAAATTAAAAATTGTTTGCAGTTTTCAAAAATGTCAACCGTGCACAGATGTTGAGCAGTTGCAAAGCATGTTGAACAGCTGATCATGCATACGCAGTAAAACTTGGCAGAATTGCTGCATAGATTCATAAATTCGCTGAATTTACAAACTTACATGGGTACCATACTTAAATGGCATATTCAAAATTTTACTTGCAACCTACGTAAAGTCGTTAAGCCTCTAGCTTTTTTAACAATTAATTCATTTGAAATTCTAGATGCTATTGGAAGCAAAAAAAAAAAAAAAAAAATTATTGTAACCTAATTTTTCAAGAATTGCATTTTTTTGCACATTTACAAATAATGTGCATATTGCTCATATACTTCAATAGTGTCATAACTGGAAAAATACAGAATAATTACGCATTTCGTATTTTATCTTGTGTAAAAATTGCATATCAAAAGCTGGTATTACCACCTCCTGAGAGAAGAAGAATATTATTTCATGTCTTCATTGCAAAACTAATTTTTTTTGAGTTGTGACACTGTTGAAATAATGGAGCGATATACTCGTATATTTATTGCCGGCTTTTTTTTGCCATTTAGGTATCTTAATGTTGGCGTTGGTTTATTTACAATTCTTTTTATTGTAGTTATGTGAGTAAATAAATACGAGTGACTTGTGTAACTCTACAATTTAAACGAAATTCTTGACAGTGCTTTAAAAATAAATAATCGTCTACACAATCATTTAGATCGATAGCAAAAAAAAAAAATAAATAAAAATAAATGGCATTAAACCACATAAAAAGAAATACATACAAAAAATAAATAATAATGAAAAATTTGTTAAAGAGAGTAGGTCGGTCGTTTCCACCATATGTGCACAAGAAATGGAAACTACAAAGCAGAGACGAGTCTAGACGAAGCAGAGCTTTTGACTTGAACGGGCGCCAGATTCATTATGTGTCGACTTTTAGGATCAGAGTATTAAAATTGTATTCATGTAGGTTTTCTGTGTTTCAACACAAAAAACAAAACCAAAAACTTATTACGAAAATTTGCATTTGGGTTAAATTTATTCTAAACAACTTTTTGTTTTTTTTTTTTTTTTATTATATATTGTTTTCGTAGTTTGCCATTGCAAAATGGAAACAAAACAAGTGAAGATTAAAACTCTTTGAAAATGTGACATGCAGTAGGTGATAATGTAATGAAAAATACAAATATTTATTTATGCGTTATATAAACATTATTAAGCAAATTGCAAGCTCTTATGGTATTTATTATTAAGTTTACATGCATATTAATTTAAAAGAAAGAAAATGTTGAACTTGTTTTGGTTGATCCACTATTCGTTCACGGTTACGAAACAGTGCTAAAATTCGTTTAAATTGGCGTCTAATAACGCGAAACAAACGCGGCACCCAGCTTGCGGAAAGTTTTCTGAGACTCCTATGGCTTACACAAGCTCTCTCACTTTCAATATTCGATCGGTCAACACCATATCGTGGAACTTTAAAATTTTTTTTTTCAGATACATAAACTGGTAGTCCAGAACGTCCGGTATCTTCAGTGGTTGTGCGATAACAAAGAAACTCAGTAAACCACTTTTTTACCATTGAATTAATGGTGAAGAGTCCCCATAATATTTATCAAGCTTAACCTTGGTTTACTTGATGGTTTTTTTTTCTGCAGAAAATAATCCTGCACATTATTGTAAAGTAAAATTTTTTATAGTGATTTTTTTTGTAACGAACTTTCTGTTGTAAAGAGCCAATTTGAAAATTATGATTTCGTTTTGAATTAAATTGATATGGGGTTTTTTTAATGTGGTTGTCTGTGTTAAAAAAGAAATATTTTGTGTACAGTTTGTTATAAGTACGTCAGCTGATTGTAAAATCGCCTTATTCTCCGTGGATTATATTTTGTGGATTCGCTTATATTTTCGCGCATATCGCTGCTTTATTGCATATAACTCTGCCACACTATATTTGTGGCAATAAAAAGCTATAATTTTGTTTTGCGTAAACGCAATGATGCAGCAAGTGCAAATGTGTGCAACGATATTTTGCACTTTTGCAAGACAATTTGCAGTATACATTGAACTCCACTATTTTTAACTGGCTTCAGGGATGAAATGATACGAGTAAATACAAGTAAATACTCGATACTTTTTCTTAGAAACCAAGTACTTTTGGTATCGATACTCTACTACCGAGTACTAATTAGGTATCGGTGAAAAGTACTCGTATTGGTAAAATATACTCGTTTCTTATTTGCCACAACAATGTTGAACATGACGCCAGTTTAATAAAATTTTATTTGTTAGTTCGTGAAAATGGGACCCCCCCCCCAAAAAAAAAAATAATTGCGAGCTGCAAAATTTGTTTTAAAAACGTGCGTTATTCCGGGAACACAACGAATTTGCACAAACATTTAAAATTCCATCTCGAATATACTGCTCTAGTCCAGGGGGCAAATTACGGCATTCGATATCGATCGAAATTGCCATACAAACACAAATAAAAATGTATGAAAATTTGTTCGTTGTGAGATATGTAGATTTCTGCGCAAACGTGGCGATTTGTCCACTTTGTTTGGCGTCTAAATTTTTGATTTGGTGACATGTCGTTTTTTCAAAAATTTTTGTAATTCCGGAAAACTAGTTTATTGAAGGAGTAGTTTGAAAAATAAATCCTACAGAAACTCGTCTGCAAGAAATTAAATTTTTGACAATTTTCTACAAACTTTTTATACGATTAGTTAAAAAATTTAATTTAAATAAATTGTTACATAAAAACACATTTATTATCAAATATACATATATAGGGTGTTTTTTATTGAGGTATATAACTTTAAGTTGGCATCACTTTTTTAACTGGCGGCCATTTTGTCAGCTGTCAAGTGATTAATATTTAGTTTGGTTTGCCATTTCATCATGAACAGGTTGATAAAAGAACAACGCTTGCAAATCGTGCAAATTTATTTCGAAAATAATGGTTCAGTTCGCGAAGTTTACCGCAAGCTCCGTCCATTTTATGGTCGACATAATCGTCCATCAGAGCAATTAATTCGGTTAACCATGGATTGGCCACCAAGATCGTGTGATTTGACACCATTGGATTATTTTCTTTGGGGATATGCGAAGTCGCTCGTCTACGCCAACAAACCAGAAACGTTAGGGGACTTGGAAGCCAACATTCGTGGCGTTATTGCCAACATACGGCCCCATATGCTCGAAAAAGTGGTTGAAAATTGGACCTGTAGAATTGGCTTTATTCGAGCCAGCCGCGGCGGCCACATGCCCGAAATCATATTTAAACGTTAATGGCATAAAATTATCCTTCCAATAAAGCCAAATTGATGGACATTAAAACGATTTTCTTGTGTTTTATTTCAATTCGAAGTTCTATACCTCTAAAAAAACACCCTTTATTAAGAAAAATTTATATATGATTTTAGGCGAAATATGTAAGTCGGAAAAAATCTGACAAGTCTGCTCCTGTCGACTAAAATATTTCAAAGTAAGTACGTATATACATACATACATGTGTGTTTATTGTTTTCACTACTTTAAATCATATGAAGACCCTGACCGATACAAGTAAGTATCGATGCTTTTTATTCGATACTCATTATGTATCGATACTTTTGAACCGATGCCGTATGAAGCAAAAGTATCGATGCCTTAGTGATATCGTCTTATCCCTAACTGACTTAAAAAAGGAGAAGGTTATCAATTCGTCTGAATTTTATTTGGCAGTGTTATTTCATAACTCGGTTCATATTAGACTGATTGTAAAAATTCTTTTATTGTTTGAGAGGGTATAACTTCAAATTGGTCCCATTGTAAAAAAAAATATGCGGGGATAGGCCCACAAATATTTTTATTTGATTTCATGATATTCTACTTATTTGATTGAAAAATGGGCGGAGCTACGCCCATTTAAATTTATTATTATATTTCACGTGGTTCTATTTAACCGATTTTTACGAAACTTACCACACACCTTGAGCTCAAAAATAGACAATCTTTCATTTGAAAAAAAAATGGGAAGAGTCACGCCCATTAAAATATAATATTTTATTTTAAGTGGCTGTACTGTGCCCATTAAAGTTTAATTTTGTATCTCATAATTTTTTTATCGAAAATGTTCTATCAGATCTTTGCATTGAAGTCAGGTTTTTTTGGCAGAATTATTTGCTTTTTTATTTTTGCAACTATTATGCAAAATATGTATGTACATATTGCATATCGTGACATTAAATCAAAAAGGCCACAGCTAACAAAATGTTAATGTGTAGTTTCCACAATGCAAGCAAGCGAGACAAGTCGCAAGGAAATTTGTATAGAAATCACTAAAAAATTTTAGTGCTTTTCATATATATTTTCTAAACAAGTCGCTTGCTTGCATTGTGGAAACCGCACATAATAGTCAGATTTTGTAAAAAATTTCGTTTCTAAACGCTTCAAATTTGTAAGAAAAATAACGAAAATTCTTTTCAAAAAATATTTTTCTATTCTAATTTCAAAACGAAAAAATCGTTTGTACTTACAAAATCTACCCTTCAAAATGTTTCTTACGCTCAAAATGTCGAATCTTATTAACGAAAGTCAAAAGGCTACTAACTTATTATTAAATTTATATTGCTGTCTGCTTCTGTTGTAGAAAAGTAAATATGCAATGTATTCGTATTTACAGTCTTTGGATTTTACGTGGCGATATCGTATATCGTATAATTAAAGCGTTAAAAGTTTTGTCATGTGTGATACTATTTATGTATATTATTTGCGATAAGTATTTTAATTATAAATATGTATTATAAGAATTTACAAGTTATTATTTAATATAAAAATGTATGTATTAGTTGACTATTGCTCATATATATTAATCATGCATAGATCGCAATCAATCTACTGTATATCTGCTTATATTTTTTAAATGTATGAAAATGTGCAATTTATGACTTTATTATTAATATCTGATGTTTAAGTTGATGTCTGTCTGTCCCTAATTTTGAATAAAATATTTTTTTTAAAACATCCCAGCAGACAATGATGCACTCACTCACTTCAGTACTCTACTGTTCACATTGTTACAGTTTAGTGTGTATTTAAAGTGTTTGTATACATACAAGTTTGTGTTTATGTATTCCAGCTATATTGAGTGTTGCATTGTTATTGTTTTTGGTTTTTGTGCTAAAACAATACTCATATATTCTGGCATATCAAATGATTGCGATAAAATATTAATGACATGCACTGAATTTAGTCAAGTATGTAATTAAAACAACAGCTCTTAGTTCACTGGATCGTTTGTTGTTTGCTGCTTCTTCTTTTTTTTTTTTTTTTTTTTTGTCAAGTTTGATAGATACATAGATGGATGGATAGACACTTAAACAGGCAGGCAGCAGGCAGTCAGTGTTTTTGGAATACCGACAGAAACAAAAAATGCTTTATTTCGACACACAAAACTTAAAACAAACGTAAAAAGTACGTACTATACGAGTATACATTGTTATAGGGGCTTTATTTCTCAAACTTTCAAAGTTAGTCATCATGACTCATGGATAATTTAAATGTTTTTTGTTATTATATTTTTTATTTGTATGAAGTTTATAATACAAACTTAAATGTAGCAAAAAAATAAAAATCATCTTTTTTGGACATGCTTTTTCCACGTATGTGTATTCATTAATAAACAGGTTGTTGCATTATATGTATATTTGTTTTACCATTTGACTACTTTCCATTATAGACCAAGTCTGAAGCAGCAAAGGTCATGAGGCAACACATAAATAATACGTTTATAAACGAAATTAGATTTGTGAATGCAGTCCTTCCTTAATTTTTTATTTGATTTTTAACTTCCCACTATAAGAAGTTACTGATTGTATCCCAATTTTCGAAAATCGAGCTTTCATCATATGTATATGTACATACGAGTATGTATGTATCCATGTGAAGTGCTGGGAGTCTGATAATTCTGATAATTTTCGCGATCATGTCCGTATGAATGTATGTGTGTGTATGTATGTATGTACAAAACTTAAGGACGGGTCAAACAATCGAAAGCAAATTTTCAACATTCGAAAGATGGCGAGCTATTTATATTTCGTAAGATAGTGAATGGATCCGGTTAGGTAGATTTCGAAATACGTATTTCGAAAATAAAATTTTCACAAAAATATTTTTGTTAAACAAATTTTAAACTACTAAAACGATCAAGTTCAAAATCTACTCAGGTATCAACCTAATAATAATAACTTCAAAAGTCTTCGTCAAATCGATTTTAGATATTCATTGATTTTTATAGACATAAAAAGTATGTCATATGCCGCAAATTTGACCAAAATCTATAGCTTTGCGGGAAGTTTCGGGAATGACCTACCGAGTCCCATATTTTTTTTTATTGATTTTGATTGTTCTCTAGCATTAGATAAAAAAAGTATGCCAAATTCCATTAGCTTTTGGGGGAAATTTTCCAACGATTACACTATGCAACAAATGAAGAATGTTGAAAAAAGTAAGGGTGGTAAGACCCTATGCTAAGTTTGGCGATTTTGGGGACCAATTTTTTTATGGGCTTCCAAAAATTCGAAAATCAGTGCGCCCTCAACAGCTTATTCAGACTTAGTAATAGTTCTAAACCATATGTGGCAATAATGTAGCTAAGAGTCTACCGAACAAATCTTGTTAACATCTTATACCAAAAAAATAATTTTTTCGTGCACTTTTTTGTTGCAAAAATTAAGAAAACAATTTTTTTTTTCAATTTTTTCAGAACAACTTCTATAGACTCCTGATTTGTTGCCAACAATATTTGGCAAAGTTGTTGCTACGGTAAAGCTGAAAATTTTTTGTGAACATATCAATACAATTTGAACGTATCTAGGTACCCTAATAGCTCACACAGATCACTTTTTAACTTAGCACTTGCAAGACCCAATCAATCAATACTTTTTTAATGAGTATGGCAATATTGGTTACGTTTTGTCGCTATTGCGCAATACGGCCAACGGTATTCGTCGTTGCTGTGTACTCCATTCATAAAGGGAGGGAACTTTAATCCCCTTTAAATATAACTCAGGCGTAAACTTTCAAAACGACTATACACTACTTTTTTGTCTTCAGTCTCCGAGGAAGAATAGTTTTCGGGTGACTTGTGCTATCTGCAGGGTGCGCCTGTTTGCTAAGTAGTAGCGATGCTAGCCTGTCAGTCCAGGGATCGTGGGTTCGTTTTCCGCCATAGACTCTGGGTGTTTTCCACAGACAAGCTAATCGCTTCGAGGGTTGCGTTTGTTAAAAAAAAGTAAGAAAGAAAAATATGAATTTAGAGAAAACGAAAAATTTATGTGGGCGTGTTAAAAAATACTCTGCAGCTGGAGTCGGCGATGGAACCATCCACTGCTTCTAATAAAGCATTTTAGGTGCTTAAAATCAATCGCTGATAGTTTCGAAGTGCCACTTGAAACCTACCTTCTTAAAACGCTTAGGCGTTGGTTTTCAAGTGTAGCGCATGTAGATAAAAGATGAGTTATTGTCTTGTCCTCTTCTGCATCTAAACTTCCTGAGCATGGGTGTCGAAAGGGTAGTGTCAAGTGATGACTGCCAATATGTCTCGTATCTCTATTCGCTGGAAAGTAAGCAGCAGTAAGGTCGTTTTTCTTTATTGATAAAAGGCCACAGCACTCATCTACGAAAACAAAGTTAATTTAACATTTATCAGAAATGATTATGCTTCATATGTGTTTCATGTTAAATCAACATGATTTACAGTAATCTTCAAGGACAATTTTTCCTTTTGTAATAACCTTGCATTTCATCTTGATTTAACATTCCAGTACTGTTAAATAAAAATGAAGAATCATGTTGAATCAAAGTTATTTCAAGTTGAATCGACATTAATTTAATGTAGTAATTTTATTTCATTAATTATTTAAATTACGTGATTGTGTGTATTGGTACAGGCATCAGGTAAATTTGTATGTGTATTGGCTTCTCCGGCCAAGATTTGAACTCGGGTTCCATGTGAGAATCAGTTATAAGGCCTTTGTGTTTTTTGTGCTGTACAGTATTGCGAGATGCATTAATCACTAAGAAAACACGCTTCTGAAGGATCGTATTATGATAATGATAGCGACCTCTAACTACGTGAATATAGTTTAGACTTCAATTGAACTCATTCACTATCTCGTTTTTGGCACAAACGAATGATCAAACCCATTTAAATTACATGAATGAGTTCGATCCAAGTCCAATGTAGTTTAAAGCTTATAAAAACGGATCTTGATGCCTAAAATTTTATGAAGCAGCTCGGCTGTCTCTATTTTCGTTGTGGCAAACTCATGCATTCCTCCGTCTTTGTCTCTTACTGCAGATCTGCCTGCTTTGTAGGCATTTTGTCATCCACACCATTCTGCCATAAATAATAAGTTAACCCAAAATGCTTTCATGTTGTATGTTGTTGTTGTATTTTAAGTTTTTTTTTTTTGCAAAGCGTTGGCCGCAGAAACTAAAATAAATAATAAAAAATAAACTTATTAATAAAGAAGTGTATACATATATTTTCAAATGGTTTAAGATGACTTTGTGAGTAAATTTTGTGCTGCTTCATACTCATGCCATGGCACAGGGCCTCCTCAATTTTTTTTTTTATAATTATGTGCAATTTACTCGGCAGGAGGCAGAGAACGAAATATGTACATACATACATACATATGACGTATGTACTTACATACATACATATGTACATACATATATGCAGCTAAAGGTAGGAAGGAGGGCAGGCTGGTTGGCTGTTTGTTTGCTTCGTTTGACTGTTAAAATAGGAAAGTCTTCTTAGCACTACATGCTGCTCGGGAGTCATCCGTTGCTTGACAACTTTGGCGTGTGGTATGGATGCAGAAAAGAGTGTGGAGTTGTGGTGCATTAGTTGCCAGTAATGAATTTAAATCATTGACGGTGGGATAATGGTAGCGCTACTTACGTATGCAAGTTCGTACATACATACATACTTATGTATGTGCATAAATTTATAAATATGCATGTACATACATACATACATACATACATACATATATTTTATATAACACTCGTGCAATATTTGTCTTTAGTGCAACGACCAAATAATTTAGCATTTGATATTTGAAACATTAAAATGCTTTAATGTGTTTAAAACAATAGTATGGCTTATTTTTAGGGCTGTTCCATCATTATAGAGTACTTGCTTTGTTCCCAATTACTTTTTCTTTATACATACGAGTACATTTCAGGGTGCAGCATGTCATGTTGCGTTATAAGCCGGTGACACATGTGTGGCGTGGCTTATATGACTTTAATGTTTTTTTTTCAGCTTTAAAGTTTGTTTTTTTTTACTAATGTCTTAAGTTTTAAATGAATGAGTGAGTGTGAATGCACATTGCATTTTAGAAAAAGAAAAGATATTGAACTTGGCACTTGATGACTAAACATAAAATAATAATGAATAAAAAATATTTAAATAAATAAAAAAAGTATTTTTGGTTAATATTATTCTATCATGTTGGTTTTTATGATGTTTGCTGTTCGTGTACTACATGTACATAGATACATACATACAATGCAGAACGACGGACGAGCTTTAATGTCATGGCAAAAAAAAATTAAATAAAATTAAATAAAACAAAAACGTTTATATTAGCTGCAGAATTCGCCATCAGTAGCATCGTGAGAGACAGTGTGACGCACAGAGAGGGAGGCCAAGAGAAAAATATGTTTAATGTGTGTATTTTTAAAATTTCTGCCTAAGTACAGGATTTCAAATGTGTAAAGGCTTTAAGAATAATTTTTGCAATATATTAATAGCACTTTTTATACTTTTGTATACCAGAAAACTTTTGACTTTTTGACCTTAAAAATTACGATATGTGCATGCCCTCTTTAGGTCAATACCCTAATCATTAGCTGCAACAAGTTTTTGAAACATTACAAAAAATAAAAATTAAAATTTACATAATAATGTTTTCTGAATGTTCGCTGATGCTTCCTTTTTTTAATAAGTTATTCTTTGAAGACGAAACTACTATACGGGGGCTGCTTTTTAAATCTTGCACACTTGTCACTCATGATACCAAAATCACATAATTTCACATAACTACACAAAAATTCGAACTCGAGTTTTTGATTGATTCTGGTTTGTTCATTTTATCAAACTACATGTTGACGCAAATGTTTAGACCTCTGCGATCAAAAATGACGACTTTATTAAAGAAATTCAAACGGACATAATTACCAATGCGTTTATTTTTTATTGCAAAGAACGTAACTAACATAAAAGCTTAAATATATCAAATGGTTAAAAACATATAAGTATCCATACTACATATAAATTTCGAAGAAAATTTTCAAGAACACTTTATTATTATTATTGATTTTGAAACGTTTTTTGTTGCTCCTGTAAAAAATATGAAAGTGTAGTTACGTCCGTTTGCATTTAAGGTGGCGATATGTATGTCGTGCGTTAGAATTCATGCGCGATTTTTAACCAATTTAGAGTATAAGATTTATTTTACCTCTTGTCATGATTGCATGCGATTACGAGCTCCACGGAAGAATTGCGACATTTACACATTTCTACTTGTGATATCGAGGTTTGAAACATTTTGGGCAAAAATTTAATTGATTTTTGAAAATTAGTTCACTAGTCCAGATTCGTTTTTCATTGGTCAAAACTAGCAACTTTTGAACTTTTTAATTAATTAAGATTTTTTTTGTAATTTTTTTTTTAACATCTTAAGATTTTATATTGGGCTCAAATCGACACATCGTACGAAAACAAATTAAGTGATACGTCAATCGTATAAGCTGAATGGAATTTCAGTACATTCACGTATGTATGTCATAATAAAGAGTGTTTTTTTTTTTAGAGTTTCACAACTTTGAGTTGGCATCACTGCTTTATTTGAGCACCCATTTAACAGCAGATATTTGCTTTTTGTTTAGTTTGCTTTGAAATTTCATTATGAATCGACTTACACCAGAGCAACGTGTGCAAATTGTCGAAATTTTTAATCAAAATAATTCTTCTATTCGTCAAAGTCATCGTGCACCTCTACCATTTTATGAGGGGGCATGTAAATAAGCAGAATTGTCGCATTTGGAGTGTGGAGAATACACAAGCTTTTGTCGAAACACCATTACATCCACAGAAAATTACTGTTTGGTGCGCTTTATGGGCTGGCGGAGTCATTGGCCCATATGTCTTCAAAAGCGATGATGGTCAGAATGTTACTGTCAATGGTGAACGGCATAGGAACATGATTCGAAATTTTGCTGAACAGGACGGAGCCCTGCAATTGATTTACTCAAAGAAACATTTGATGAAAAAATAATTTCACGTAATGGCCTAAATTAATTGGCCACCAAGATCGTATGATTTAATCCCATTGGATTATTTTCTTTGGGGTTATGCTAAGTCACTTGTCTACGTCGATAAACCACAAACAATTGAACATCTGGAAATCAACATTCGAAGAGTTATCGGCGAAATACGGCCGCAAATGCTACGAAAAGTTGTTGAAAATTGGTGTTCCAGATTGCGCCTTCTACACGCCAGCCGTGACGTCCACATGACAGAAATCATATTTAAACATTAATTTCATAAAGTTTTCTTTCATATATTTCCTGGTTTTATTATGATTTAAACTTGTGTCACTCTATAAAAAACACCCTTTATGAAAATGGTGTTTCGAACCCATGTGGCAAATTACAGCATTCGATACGATTCGAAATTTAAAAATATTTCCGTATAAACTCTATTGAAATATTTGGTAAATTCGTTCGATAACGAGTGCCGTAATTTGCCCCCAGATTTAGTTTCATTAGAATCAGTATTTTTTATTATTTTTTCCCCGTTAAAAAGACCTTATGATGAAAATGAGATTATTTAAAAAAAAAAACAACGAGGTTGGTTTTAAAAAATTTAATACACAAGTAAAGTTTGTTTGCGGATGTATGCATCTATGTATATATAAAAAAAATCAATAAATACATGTCTGAATCAAACAGTTTTTCATTAGTAACGAGTGGTTACGCTTTTTTGGGCACATGGCACACAAGAAATACCAGATGTAAACTCAGCCTAATTAACACAAAGCTGTGTGCACGTATACGTGTTCTAAAAAAAATAAAAAACAATAATTGTGCGGCATAAAAATTAGTCTCGTGTGTGAAAGGGCTATTACACTGGCAGCGATTGCGTTCTGCTTTGGATTACATACTTATATTTGCGCTCTTGCTATTTTGTATTAGTTATTTAAAAGCTTAATTAAGAAGTGGGGAATCGGACTCGATATTAATGAAAATTTCAATATTTCAATTTCGTTCGATATCAAATATTTTTATTTGTAATTTAATATTACTTAAGATATCTTATATAATTTTTCTTTCTTTCGTCTTTTCAGGTATGTGCCTTAAACTTTCGTCATTTATTTATTAGTGGTAAGAATCTTAAAGCTCTATAATTTTAATAATTAAATACTTTGATAAACTACACAGCAAAAAGATTAAACTCTTTCAAATATTCTAAAACGGCGAAAATCCCTACGAATTTATTTTCTTTCCATACGTTTTGTTTTTATTTATATTTATATAAATATGTATGCATGTAGATAAATACATATTTGTATAAGTACATTGTTTTTGTTGCACTGTTGAACTTTATATTAAAAAAAATGCAATTTAAATATAGATTCGCGCATATACACATTTCATTTTAGACTCGTATGCACAAGCAAGTAAATTCTCAAAAAGATACTCGTACTTAAAGATAAAATTATATATACGTACATACGTACTCGTACATGCATATGGATGTACGTACATACATACGTACGCACTTATGTCTGTATGAATGTATAAGAAAAAATATTTCAGAGAGAATTATTTTTCTTCGTTTCGATGGTCTAGGCCATTTGCTACCGCATTGCGTGGCTGCCTGTAGCTGCCTCGTTGACTGTTGGCCAAGAGGATGCTTGATGAAAGTAAAAGCGAAGATGCACTGATAAAATTGACATTTAAAATAATTTTTCATTTTAAACAGAAAAAAAACTGATCTTTCTTCTTTCTGTTTTGATATGATGATGTTTTTGCTTCTGTAAATTATGAGCAAATGAAAACAAGATAAAACTAAAAATTTTACAATGATCTTTTTCATATGTATTTATGTACATATGACTACATACATATGTATGTAATGGATGTTACGTATATCAACAACTTTGTATTTTTTGTTTCTTTTCTTTATAGAGTATCTTCGAAAGATGTGTCATTTTGAATTTTTATTTCAATATTAATATGTATGTAAATTTGAAAATTTCTCTTATTTCTAATAATAATTCAATTCAATTTTAATATTTTTTGTCGAAAACTTAGAAAAATATCTTTTAACATTAGATCACGAAAAAACCACCCACCCATTTTGGTCTAATGTCGAGTACACACTATGGTATTTTGTGACATCGCAATAGTGTGTATCTATTAAGGCCATGACTCACTATCATACAAAGTCGTGCGATCTACGAAAAAGTACAACCCTGGTGTGATGAATTGTTATTGTCTTTTGAAAATTTTCATAAACTCCATCATACCAGGGTTGTATTTTTTCGTAGATCGCACGACTTTGTATGATAGTGTATCACGGCCTTTAGTGGCAACGTTTTTAATTTCCGATATTTTTTTGTTGTGTTGCATTGCTTTCCATATAAAAAATATAATGTGAACGTTGTTGCACACATTGGAAGCACAAAATGACAACATAAGAAATGCCAGATGTGTACTCGGCATAACGTACTTTTTAAATTTTAATCGATTTCTAGCAGTGTACTCTATAGGAAATTTTACCCGTTTCGTGACCATTATAAACAGCTTAGAAAACATATTATACCGTAATAGCAAAAAATATAAAACAATCTTCATATTAATTCAGTAGACTGAACGTGAAATGATTTTTTGGTATTTCAAAGAAACTTCAAAAGTTTTTGCTGCTGCGTAAATATTACACATTCAGCCCTATTGTAAATAACAGATGGAATTTTTGATCCCGTAAAATTCTCCTTCCCCTCGAAGGGAAAAATGCTATCGTGAATCTTCCGTGAAATTTTTTCCCGCTATCAGTCCCTGTGAATGTAAAAAAGGGAAGAAGATTTGTAAAGCTTAAAAATTAATTGAAATTCAAACAAATTTAAGTTTAATAATATGAAGAAATGCACAAATTTTAGGTTCCAAATTTATTTTTTTAACTTTAAAGTTGTGCTTTTAAATATTCTGGCTGCAGTAAAAAAATCTTTAGTATACCACCGCGGTGCACCATCATACAATTTAAGTGTGTGTGAATCAAAGAGATTCATACTCCATGAAAAAATTTGTTACTTAACTATCCTGAACTTTATTTATTAATCTTGTCCTAAAAATAAATATTTATAACTTAATATTTAATTCGAAGGACAATATCGAAATTATGCGATGTAAAAATTAACTCCGCATGCAAAAATAAAGTAAAAAAAAACCAAGCAAAAAGTGAAAAAATCATGATAAGGGGAATGAAAAAAGGGAACAAATTTCTAAGGAAAAATTATTCACAATTGCAATTTGGTGAAAAGGGAAAATATTTCGAAGGAAAAAGCGTTCACGATAGAATTGAATATAACTTGATTTAAGCGCTTTTGGAATAATAATGTTTTATGAGTTATTGAATTTTATTGATACTTCATATTTATTTGTCAAATATAAAAACATTTTCTTAATTTCTATCTTATTAATACAAGAGCAGCACATACATACGTTGTTATATCTGAACATGATATTTTTAACGGTTGAGATTGAGTGATTTTGTGTGCTAGAATTTTATTCTTATAGATATTGCAGCTATAATTTTTATAAAAAGTTACGTGAGCGTAAATTTAAATTTAATCATTTCACACTGAGTCCCAAACAGAAGATATTTTGGCACTTATGGCGCAGAAGTGATTTTCTTCTACTTTGTTTTGAAGTATGAAAAGCATTCGACTTGAGGCTACCATGTTTAAAAATAGTATACTTGTTTAAATACATTTTAAGAAAGTATTGTGACAGTAAAAAAATTAAACAATTCAACTCATCGTCGAAATTCAAGTAAACCTTGTTTTGAGCTGTTCTCCATCATTATGCATATTTTGCAAATTAAATGATTAAAATGGATAAATACATACATACGTACATACATATTTATTTGTATGGCGAAAATCTGCTGGTATTTATATCACGAATAATGATTTCTTTTCTCTTGACTTTTTTTTGTTAAAAAAAGTAAAAAAAAAAATGTTTATGTGAGGTGACATAAATCCAGTTAACCCACACATTCACTTACGTACGAGTACTTTCCTGCTACGTTAATTGTGTGTATGTGCAATTTTTAGTTTTTATTTATTTTTGATTTTATACACTTTGGCTTTTTCATTTTATTTTGGGAAATACAAAAAAAACTCCGAGTATTGCGACAAATGAAACTTGTTTTTAATGGCTTCACTTGATTTTGACTATGTGCAGCACACAGCAACACGCAGAGGAGCAGTCAGCTCCATATTTTCAACAACCGAATAAAAGCTTTAGTTTAGTTTTTATTTGATATTTTTCTTTTATATTTTATTTTTGGTTTTGGCAGGTAAACTAACAAGCAACATTTTCAAATGTTCAGGTTGCGAGTGCAACTACTACGCCTTGTTTTTTCTTGTCTGTTTACCTTTCTCTCCAGTTATCCAGCATTTAGTATGTATGGCTGCCATACGTCATCTTCACTGCCTTTCTTTCTTTTGAGCTTCGCTTAGCCCACAGCAAAAAAAAAAAAAAAGAATACCATTAAAAATGTAGCAGATATTATGTAGTCTCCCATAATTCTCCTTAGTTTTCTTGCTTCTTGTTCGTTAACTACTCGTATATACAAATATAATCTCATGTAATCTTTGTAATTTGCAAAAAAAAAAACAAAAAAATGAAAAGTTTTCAGTCATCGAACAAAGTTTTAGATACTTTTAGGAGGAGCACACCAAAAAGAAAATAAAAAAAATTATTTCAACTCAAGAACCAACAGCTGTTTGTTTGGCTGGCTGGATGGGCTGAATCAAACCAGTAAATAGATGAATGTTAGCCGTAACTTTTCTTCACTGCTCCATTTACAACATTCAATATCAGCAGAATTGTATTGCATCTACTCGTACAAGCATACATACATACATACATACATATTTTAGATAGTATTTTTGTTGGAATTAATTCAATTGGAAAATAATTTCAATCAATTTATCTATAATTTAAATGTTTTTTTTTTCTATTGAGCCTTAAGGAAATGGAAAGAATGCAATATGGCTTTCAAATTTAAATTGTTTTTCGTTTATAGAACTTATCATAAATTTCTTTTTTTAATACAAATTAGTATTATAAGAGTTTACCACCACTCAATTTAATTTATCAGTAGAAATGTTATTTATACTGGTGGCAATTTCATTAAAATTTAATTAAAACAATTTATTAATTTGAAGAAATACTTACTAATGGTAACAACTCCCTCCACTACAAATTTATTGATTTGGGTTCGGCACCGAAAAGGTTAAGTTACCCCGAAAACGGCTAAGTTGGCATCGCTGATAAAACAGCTCAAATTGAGAACAAATGGTAATGGAGTTGCCAGATTTCATCCCCTTATAATAGAAACCTAAAATAGAAAAATTAGATTTTCTGTTCAGAAACGCATTTATTTTTAAAATAATGTATACATATATGTACAGATGTATGTACATTAAAAATTCAAATGGAAAACACTATCAGTAGAGGGTGGCTGATGACGTGAAAGTTTTTGAAAATACTTAGCACATGTACATTTGTAAATGTGTATGGGTATGTACATCTTGCAAGATGATAAATTATAATAGACTACAATATTAACAAATTATACTGTCAGCGTTTACAATTTTAATCTTATTTTTTCATATGAACACTTGGTAAGAATATATTTTTATGTTTGATGTGCTAATCGAATTATATATGTAAAGGAAAGCACTGACTAATTGTCTGCAAAGACTATAAGCGCAGGAAACTGCATTAAATGGTATACATTGTAAATTATTTTATTGTGTCAAAAGTTCTGCAAAATCCATTCTGCAGAATGATTTAAAGTTGCAGTGAAGAGGAGCACTTGAAATTGAACACTTGAAATATAAAGCTTTGATAGAAGTTTTATAAAATTAAATCACCTCAATCGTGAAAATTGTTTCCCTCGAAATATTTCCCCTCTTCGCCAAATTGCAACTGTGAATAATTTTTCGCTAGAAATGTTTTCCCTCTTGATTCCGCCAATCATGTATAATATAGGGTACGCCAGATAACTTTTTTTTTTGAAAACAGGGCGCAAAAAATCGAGTGTAGCTTCGGCTGTGTGGCACGTAGCGCCGTCCTGTTGAAACCAAATGTTGCCAATATCCTCCTCTTCAATTTTTGTGAATAAAAATTCGTTCAACATGGCCCATTGACTGTAACGGCCACTCCTTGCTCATTGGCCCAATTATGCCTCTGGACCAAAATCCGCACCAAACAGTGACACGTTTTGGGTGCGTCGGCTTTTCAATGTATGCGTGCGGGTTTTCTGTGCCCTAAATGCGACAATTTTGCTTGTTTACATACCCGCCAAGATCAAAATGAGCTTCATCTGAAAAGATGATTTTTTGGCAACATCGGCATCTTCTGTAAGTTGTAATGTCGCAATATTTCCCAGCGTTGTTTAAGCGTATACACAACCATATTCGTTCAGCGGAAGGATAAAACTAATTATCTGTCAAATCAGACATGAGCTAAGTGTTACCATTAACGAAATAAGCACTAGTTTTCACGGGGATTTTTTCAGTTTTCCCTTGGTTTTGTTCATTTTATTTTTACAGGCGAACTGAATTATTATATCGCATAATTTAGATATTTTCCTTCGAATTAATATTAAAAGTTATAAATATTTATTTTCAGAACATGATTAGTAAATAAAGTTCACGATATTGTTAACAATAATTCGCTGCCACACCTTTTTTCATGGAGTATGAATCTCTTTGTTTCACACTCCTTAAATTTTAAGGCGGTTTACTAAAGAATTTTTTTCCATTGCACCCAGATGATTTAAAAACACAACTTTACAGTTAAAAAATTTCATTTGGAACATAAAATTTGTGTATTTCTTATTATTAAACTTAAATTTGGTTGTTTTCAATTTATTTTAAAGCTTTACAAATCTTCTTCCCGTTTTTTACATTCACTGCGAACTGACAGCGGGACAAATTTTTCACGGCAGATTCACGATAGCATTTTTCCTTTCGAGCGGAATAAAAATGGGAATAAAAGTTGCTCTTGTTCTTCACGATAGGGGTGAATATTTTTTATATGAAACTTTTAATCTAAAGTGTAGTTGAAAATACAAAAAGATCTGCTTTTTATGTAACTAAAAATGCAATTATTGTAGAAAAATTGCACAAAAAGCTCAAAGTTTTTTCAGCGGTTCCTCCGGCCTTGTTATTGTATTTGTATTAAAAATTTAATTTTTTTATATATAGCACCTTTTTCCATTTTCTTTAGGGTAGTTAAAATAAAAACTGAAATAAATTAAAAAAATCTAATTTTTTTCATCCTCATTTTGTATTTCGCAGGATGATAAATTATAAAATCAGCCTTAATATTTTTCCATAAAAAGTAAAATGATAAATTTGCAAATTTTCTGCCAACAAACAAACTCATATCTCTAACGATTGACAACCTTGATAAATGTTCATTTTCTTTTCTTCTTTCACAGAAAATATGTATGTACATACAAATAAAATCAATAAATTTTATTGTTTTACCAGCAAACACTCACTCACTATCATTACAAGAAAAGTGTGTTTTCTAATTGAATTTATTGCCCTTAAGAATGCCAGTAGTCTTGTGTTTTACATACATATGTACGTTGCTGAGAGCCTTGCATGAAATCTGGGCTTTTAAAATCATTGTTGATTAATTGTAATTTCATTCATTGGCAATTTTTTTTCGATATTTCTGCATTTATTAAACAAGAGTAAAGTATGAGCTCTATGACTTAATCATTTTTCATCTTCTAATTTGATCTAATGATTCAAAAGATTTAATCACTGATGAATAATAATTCATTGTATTAATAATAATTCTTATGCCAAGAAATATTGAATGCAGATTAGGCATGAGCATTATACCCGTAGCTGTTACTTGATAAAAATTATTGTACATATTCCAAACTATTATATTTTACTTCATAAATGAATTCAAATTTTAGGAAAAGGATATCGTAAAAATGACAACAAATCGTCTTGTGTCTGTCAACTGTTGAACATTTTGGTTTTTTTTTTGTAACTTTGTTTTATCTTTTTTACATCAATATTCAATAAATCAAAAAGGGCTTGGTTGCTTTTTTTCTTCTCTTACTTACTAATTTTTAATATTTCTCAAGATAGCAACTTAACAAAATTCATTTGAAGTAGAAGTGCTTAAATATGTTAAACCATTTTCGCAGTTTCTGTTTAAAAGGACAGTGATTTGTGATTTTTAAATGTTATTCACAGGGGACGATGTGGGAACAAAGTTTTATATTACATTTTTCTTTACTAGCTTGCAGTTAGCGTAATAATTAGATTTAAATACTTAAAGTACATATCAGCCCAGTCCCCTTATTCTGTAATTCGGTAAAGCTAATGCTAAAATGCTGAAAAATTAAAAAAATTAAAAATTTTTGGCGATACCATAAACACTAAATATACAAAAAAATATCCCCATATGCAAAAAAAAAAAATAACCTGTGTTCATTAAAACAAAATTTCCATAAAAAAAAGGTTTAATGCACTCTTTATTTTTTATTTTTGCATGTTATCCCATTACCTGATATAGCAATACGCGTTTTAAATTGCATTCTTAGGCGAAACTCGATAAATCGACTCAGTAGACTTTTAGTGATCGAGATTTATCTTTAGCGAGTTACATAATAGATCACGAAGTTTCACATTTAAAAATAGCTACTAATGTGCTACTATACATATAATTCTTTCGCAGCCTTTCATTCTCATTCACGATCAGGAAAACTACATACGAAATACTCGTACAACAGACATGTACTCGTATGTATACGAAAACTAAAAATATGTGTGGCTATAACGAATCATCGCGTATGACAAACAACTTATCGGGTCACAAGAGTTTTACATTAATATTTTATGCAATTAAAGCGAACCCCAGCTATAGCGAATGTTCGCTTATGGTGAAGGCGAACTGTTTTTTTTAAATCATGTAAATGTTTAATCAAATAATGTTCTAAAAATAATTGTTATTTTATGATCAAGTTCCTTGGAATTCATTAAAACCCAACTCCACTGTAATAAGATCTGCCACAAAAGTGAATAAATAAACTTTTACTAATTCTTGACGTTTTTGTTTTGTTTTGGGCTTTCTAAAGGGGTCACTTTACAGTACACAAATGAGGTATATGTGGCGAATATTTATTTGGCGCTCCTGAAAGTATGCCCAAAATATTAATTTTAGCAAAATATCCACCTCTTGTGGATAATAAAAGGAATCTTTGTTCCCATAAAATTCCCTTCTAACGAAAAAATGTTACTGTGAAACTCCCACGGCTTTTTTCTGCTGTCAGTTCTCAGTGACTGTAAAAAAATGTGAAGAAGGTTAGCAAAACTTAAAAATTAATTGAAAATGGAAAAAAAATCATGTTTGATAGATAATAACAAATACACAAGTTTTGTGTTCCAAATAAAATAGAATTAAGTGCAGAGCAAATTTACTGCATGTCAACCAAAGTGTTTCATACTTTATGCAAGAAGATCGTGAACATTATTTACTGCTCTTGTCCTAAAAATGAGTACATATTACATTAATATTTAATTGTAAGGAAAATATTGAAATTACGCGATGTATTAATTCAGTTCGCCCGCTAAAGTAAAGTGAATAAAACCCAAGAGAAAAGTGAAAAAATAAAATAATTATTCGCGATTGCAATTTTTGTAAAAAGGGAAACTATTTCGAGCGAAGAAATGTTCACGATGGGAAGAAATTTTCACGATTATTTTTGTTTTAATAATATTTTTGCAATTTATAGAAATCTTTTGACAAAGTATTTGGAGATGAACTTCTTCGTGAATATTAATATTTTTTGTTTTTGTTCATCCCCTTGTAAAAGAAGCTGGAATATAGTGTATCATATATGTTTTAACGTTTAAAGTCTGCACACAAAATTTGATGTTGCTAGATCATAGTCGGCCAAAGTGGCACCAGAGTGCCGAACTTCAATTGGCTTCTTATACATATAAACACATACACATATCCGAATACATTTCTGTTGGTGGCCAGCAGCGTGTTAGATTACCTGTCGGTAAATATTTTGCTGCCACAACTATGGGTCTTTTGGTAGTAGAGAATTGTATGGAAATTATTTCAGGAATCGTAAAATAATCATGATAATTTTTCTCATGCTCATATATCTCATGCTTGATTGAAGGAAACTGTTACGGTCATGCATGAATCATGCCAACCACGTACCTGTTTCAGTAAAAAGTTTCTATATACATATCGAGCCTTATTATCGATTTTATCGTAAGCGACAAAAATTAAATTTTTCAGGAGGTTTTTTTTTTAAATATTCAAATATGTTTTTGTACGTAAATTGTCGCTTACGATAAAATTTTACAATCCGTATCTAAAAAGTAGGTTCATAAAATTTTAATTTCAATAAAAAAGCCTATTTTCGATAACATGTCGCTTACGATAAAATCGAAAAAAAGGCTCTATATGTATATTTACCTAGTACATATCCTCGGCTTAGAGTGTAAAGCTGCTATGTCCACTTTTTAGAACATACGGCATTTTATTGCTGTTCGACTGGCTAAATATTTATTTTAACTTGAAACTCTATATCTTGATAAAACTTAATGTATTCGGCTAATTTCTTAATCTAAGCATAGAAAATATGAACAGAATTTCGTCTCTCCTGTAAAATTTTCTTGAAGTAAGTTAGTAGGTTTACACTCTAAGTCGACGATATGCATATTATATGACCATTATATAATAAACTATTATGTAATAAAAAGAAGCTTTGTTAATTACACTTTTATAACAAACACTCTTTTGTTCTTAATAATATCTAATGTTTATTAGAATACAATCTGCATGAGTATGTATTTCCTCATTCGATATTAATGTTAATAGGAATAATCTTTTGGCATTCTCGCAACTTGTGTTCCAGCCAAAAAGTCCACTTCAAGTGACTAGTCAGTCAGTCATAAGATAAAAGATCTGAATTCTAAAACCCATTTTTTATGATTTACTCTATCATATTCGAAAACACAGATGTTGTAGTAAGTTGGCTATTATTGTGCTTGCAAATATGTAACGAGAGCACTGCTAAACTACAATTAATTTTTTTTTTAATTTGTTATCAGGAAATATACATCTTATTCTATTGGCAGATGATGGTTATTGTTCATCAATGCATCTTTCAGAAGGAATAGTTTCGTTAACGATGAAAATGCCAGGGAGAATAAAAAAAATCTTAAATTTTTGTAGAGACCGGTAATAAATATAAAATACTGTAACTATGAATGAATGGCTGCACGAATGTTAATGACCACATCACAGTGGTCAGTAATATATATGCAGCTTTTAAAGATTATTTCCTTTAAAAGAATGGCATCGTTTGCAACAATCATAAAAATATGTATATTGAGGTAAACGAATTTTAGTTTTTTTAGTTAAATTAAAATTTGTATCATGTATGGCAACTTTCTCCAGTAGCCTAACAGACCAACCTAAATTACGACGCAAAGCGTTGTCTGGCTGTCAAAATTTCTCATGCCCATACAAAATGTATGAAACCTTTACAATTGGAAAATGAAATTTTGACGGCGCGTAAAGAAGTGAAGTTGGCTGCAAAAGTACTGTTGTTTTTGTTAAGTAATGTAACTTTAGCTACTTTCAGGTCAATTTAGCGTTTTTATTTCTTATTTCTATTTAGAGTTTTTTTATTAGTCAAAGTGAGTAAACATTACTGTTTCTGGCGCACCGTTAACGCTCTAATTTAGGTTACTTATTTCAGCGTAAAAGCTAAGCGTTAAATTACGTTGCGCTTTGCGTCGTAATTTAGGTTGGTCTGTAAAAGTTATCGAAAATACATATAGATTGTTAACTAAACTTAATGTAAACATAGTTTCAACATATAAGAAATATAAGTTCTTAAAAGTTTTTAAGTAAAAGTGGTTCAAAGATTATTCACAATAAAGATGATTAGCTCAGTGGAATTGTTTTTCGATAAAGCGAAGGAATTATCGACAGCATTTAAGCGAAATTTCAAAACTTTTACATTTACCGCATCTACTGTGTGAGTAAATGTGATTATTTAAAATAATTTTTAACTTACAATTTAATTTTTAGCTGTAAAGCATATTTTTGATTTCCCAAAAGAGTAGTAGGTAGTAGCAGTTGATTTAATTTAATTTTCACCTTTTTGCCTTAAAAATTATGCAGCAGCTAAAATTTTGTGGTTGCAATTGGGAGACTGAAATTAGCAGCTGTTATTTGCTAGTTGCCATACTTAATAACATATTGGCAATTGACAACTCAACCATAATAGAGCCATAAAATTTAACTTTTATTTTTACTCTACCTTTAAAAAATAGATTCCTTTTCAACTCTGTTTAATTTATTTTCTTTCATTGTTATATTTGCTATGGTTTGCTAGTCTCAAGCATTTTTATTACAACTTTTTTTCAAATATAAAACTCATAAAATCATAACTAAATTTATTTTAGAGGCATTTTAATAGCATACCTAAATCCACATACATACACACTTACATACATGCAATCATATAAAATCTTAACGTCTTTTTAGTGTAACCAAACATAGAAAACACAACGGGAAATATTTGCTGCTTGAAATTGTACATGATCTACGAATATGTACAAACTTACATTAGCGTTGTTAGAATATACATATTCAGTTTGCCCCGTCTAAAATAGAGAATAAGAGAGGAAACTAAAAAAAAATTCAAACTTTCTAACTTCAGATTTTTTTGGAGCAGCATTTACTGGAAGCAGGTGTTTTTATTAACTTTGGTTATTGTATCCGTTGGGCGATTCTCAACATTTCATATTCGCAGCATTCGGCAGTATAAATAAAACTGTTTTGGGAGTTGCTAAATTTATGCATAAAGTGAAAATAGTCCACTTTGCACACTCCCCTAAATTAAACAAAAAATTAAAAATTCTGTAAGAGCCGCCATTTTATTTGTTTTTTAAAATGCCACCCTAACGGTTCAATTAAACGTGTCATACCATGCCATAGCCATAGCCATAAATATATTTGCTTCAACTATTAGTGCTGCCATAACCATTAACAGATGTTAAAATTTTCAGTTGATTATTCATTTCAAAAGTACAACAACAAATATGTCTAAATAGTAAACACCTTTTTATTGGTTATGGCCCAATGGAAATTGGTTATGAAAACCCAAAATTCAATAGGTTTCTATGGTTATGGCTATGTCCTTATGACGAGTCACCTATAATAAAATACACAAGGGTGAATAATTTTTTCCTAGAAATACGTATGTGTTTCCTATTTTTCACATGAATTTTTTCACTTTTCCCTTGATTTTATTCACTTTATTTTTGAAGGCGAACTGAATTATTAGATCGCGTAATTTCAATATTATACTTCCAATTAAATATTGAAAGTTATAAATAATTATTTTTATTACCTATAAAGGTCAATGTCCACTATTAATAATATAAAATAACACTAGTTCCCTAACATATTTTTTCCTTGAACATGAACCTCTGGTTCACATGTAGCAAATTTTATGGCGATAGTATACTAAAGGTTATTTTCCACTGCACCTAAAATATACCTGTACCTACATATATAATATACTTATATATATATATGTATATATATAATATATAAAATATATATAAATATGGACATATATATAAATACTCTTCATTTGAAACCCAAAATTTTTTTATTTTTTTACTATCAAAATTAAATTTGTTTGATTTCCAATTAATTTTTAAGCTTTGCAAATCTTCTTCCTGTTTTTTGCATTCACCACGCATTGATAACGGGAACAAACGTTTCCATGAAATTCGCGGTAGCATATTTCCCTTAATGGGGAATGAAAATTTCATGGGAACAAAAATATCAAATTTTATTCACAATAGGGGTGACAGTGTTGCCCATAAGTTGAATTCGAACAGCTGTTTTGTATGGTTATGGTTATGGCACGTTTAATTGAACCTTAAGCCGTGGTAAACTCTGATTAAATATTTAAACTATTTCAAAGCTATTTCTATATTGTTTGGCAGTTAACTTTCAAATAACTATAATGCCAAGTACACATCGGGCACACATGTGCCCAAAAAAGCGTAACCACTAGTTACTAACGAAAAACTGATTCAGACACGTATATTTATTGATTTAAACATTTTCAAATCATGTTGGATTCTATAAAATTGTCTATTAGTTATGTATGAAACTGTTTAACTTACAGCCTATTTCCGTAAGACGTTTACGTCAGAAATCTTGGCGTTTTTGTAATACATTAAAGAAAACTTGTATGTTTCCTTTAATCTATTATTATATAGCAGGTTTACACTCTAAGCCGACGATATGTATGTAGATATAACCTTTCACAAGTCGCCAAGTTGCATATTGTGACTCGCGTGTTTATATTATTAAATTGCAAATAGCAAATCGTCGTAGTCGAAGTCGAAATACGTCACTCGTATTTACGCCCACTAACTCCTCTGCTGATGAAAATTCGAGTTTCGAAAATCGAAATGAAATAGGTAACTTTCAGGGAGATGTTAAAGAAAAGCAATAAGAACTCCACCATGCTGTCATTATCAAGATAATGGGCCTAATTAGCGAATATCGTATTTTGACTTTGACGATTTTGTACTAGACTAAAGAACATTGCAAAATTTCTTCTTTAGTCTAATACAAAATGAAAATACGACACTCGTAATTAGGCATAATCAATAATCAATTCAATGCATCTTACTAAAATCTAGGATGCTTTATATTATTATTACTGAATAAATGCCCTAAAATCGAAATATGCAGGACAAAATGTCTATTGTTTTCCTGAAAGCTCAAATAGGTTAGAGCTACTCTGTCTGATTCTATTTTATTTTAAACCCGCGACCAAAAAAAAGGGTTGTTATAAGTTTGTAGTGTGTGTCTGTGTATCTGTGTGTCTGTCCGTGTCCACGTAGAGACCAAACGGCTGGGCGGATTTTGATTTAGTTTTTCTGTTTGAAAGGTGACTTGATCGAGAAAATCGGTCGAGCCGTTCAGAAGGTATCAAATCTTTTCTAGATATATCTGGGGCTTTTAAAATTTTTAATTTTTGTTATTATTTCATTACTTTTTGCCTGTATATCTTTCTGCTTATGTTGTGATTAGATTTTCAACATTTGTTGTTGCAGCTACCATATGTATGTATGTACATATGTATATGTACATATATACATATACTTATGTATGTATATGTGCTTCTTTTTCTAAATGATAATCTTAAAACTTGCAAGTTTTTTTGTAGTATTATTTCTTAATTTTGTAGCTTTTATAGTTGCACTGATGGCAGTTGTTGTTCCAGCACCTGAAAAATACTTTCATAATACAAAGAGGTTTTAAAATTCGTTTCACTGGATTATTCTCAAGTTGTTGCCGTTGAATGAAATGTAGTTATTAAAGTTTGAAATGTTGTAAGTTGGGCCCGTACATACAATGTTGTTCAAATTTAGCATATTTTCTTTGTTTAGCATGCAATACGAACATTTTTTTATGTATGTACATATGTATGTATGTACGAGTATATGAGATGTGTGTTGTGTATGAAGTGCTATGGAGAGTACCTCTCTAATATAAATTCGCATCCCATTTAATTGCCGACATGTTTTAAATTTAAATTTTTTTATGGTAACTTTATATTTCAAGTATGAGTAACTTAACACAATATTTTATTGAAAACGAAATAATTTGAATTTTAAACGCTTTTTAAACCATTTCAAATAGAAATTTTTGAAAGTACAGTGAACTTGCAAAAAGCATGAACTAATTTTTTCTTTTCCAAGGTTGTTCACATTGTCGAATGTAAAAATTTTAAATTTTCACTATTTTTTCTATGATTGTTTTTGAAAAGATTTTGTTATATAAAAAAGCGTGAGAAAGTCTTTTGCAAAGTTGCTGGTTTTAAACGGTTGTTTAAGAACAATGCTTGAGGTGGAAAGGATTTTCATAAACTTAAATAATTAGTCTTTTCATTTGAATATTTTTTTTCTCTTATTGTATCTATAGTTCAATTAGAATTTTTCGATTCCGGAAAATTCCAAAATTCTAAGCATCCCAGTACAAAGTATTTATCAAAACTTTTAATTTATTGGAAGCCGTTGAACTAAAATAAACCCAAAATTGCATTGAATTAATTCTAATTGTAATATTTCCATAATTGGTTATTTCAACTAATCTGATAGTGGCGCATTCCAGAATGCATCACTCCCATGTGTCTGATACGCAACACGTTATAAGAGGCAACACTTCAGCTGATGATGTACAAAAGCGAAATGAGCAATACACAAATTACCGATTCAATGAAAAAGTCTCAGCCATAATATTTGTGTGATTTCTTTTGAGAATTAATTGTCATTCCGAAATTGTCGGCATAAGTGAGAGACATGAGTATCAACATAACGCCACAAAAAAATCAAAATTCGAATATACGTAACCCGCGAAAATTCAAAATTCGCGATACGTTTTGAACAAACCTCGTATATAAAAAATTTTGTTTAGCTTTTTTTTATATGAAGTTTGACAAACAGTTGTAGTTCACACAATGATCAGCTTTTCTAGTGAGTTCACCTGTTAGATACACCTTGCTCGTGCTTAGCAAGCTGTTTGTTGGGAGTAACGATGCCAGACACGAGCTTATTCGTCGCTAACAGTGTTGCCAGTTGTTCACATTTAACATTTACCACGTTTACATGTACAAACTTGAATCATGTTTTCCGATTGTTAAGGAGCAAAAACATCGGATTAGATCGATGTTTCGCCACAATACATCGAGTATTTTTAAAACATCGATATTTTTTGTCCATCCCTAGTCTAAACTCTGCCCAGTTGATAATACAGTTGCCAGAGCTGACTACCGTGCAATGCATTAAATACATTCACGACAGCAGGCTACCGGCCGCTAGCAACAATTTTCGCCGTGTACTTGGCTACTTAATTATTTTGGAAAATTGCTACATCATCATACAGCAGCTTATTCAAGTATAAAAACATATTTCAGAGATGATATTTTCCAATATTTCACGTTTATAAAAATAAAATCACTTATTTTAAATGTGCTTACATATATCGCGTAAAAATATAAAAATTAATTAATTTATTTCTTTAAATGAGTTTTGAGATGTTCTTTTTTTGTTAAATAAACTCAAATAATTTAACATTTTGTGTTATATTGGCAGCATTATATTTGCTCATTATCGCCAACAAAAATAGAAATTAGCCGTATTGTCGTGAAAGTAATCATTATCTTATACACACATGTATTCCATTTTTGGCAGGTTGTAGTCGGTAGCCTGCTGTCGTCAATGTGTTTAGTGCATGACAGTTGTTAAATCTCTGTCGGAAAATAAAGCCTTAAAATTACCTCTACATATTTCTACTACCCTGAAATTATTTACATGCATACTATATATCGCTTAAAATGTGCGCCATTTCGACAGCTGTTACTTGTCTTTTGTGTAGTTTGCTTTGCCACATCATCATGAATACACTGTCAACGACCATATGAGCACAACGTAAATTTAGCGATAAAACGAAATAAAATATACACATTTAAAGAGTTGACAAAGAACGAAATATGGTTTTGCTATACATTTGTAAAATTTACATTTCGCGCAAACTTTGTTATTGCAGAATTAACAAAACTAAAAGGTTTTCATATTTCATATTCTTGTGTTGCCATTATGAATTTAGTTTTTAAAGTGTGATATGAAATTATTTTTATGTTTTAGTCGACAATTAAAATACTAATGTATGTACATATGTATGTACGAGGTCTGATCAAAAAATAAGCGTTATTTTCAAATTTCGTGAGTTACGTATTTTCGATTTTCGCATTTTTTTTTTTCTGTTATGTTGGTACACATGTCCGTTATATTTATATGTTGGCAATATCAGTCATTTTGGATTGTTAGTTTGTTTTTGACATATAAAAAGGTTAGTCGTGTTTTGGTGTGCTCTTCGATTTTTTACTATTCGAAAAAATTGATCAAAGAAACTGTATTAAGTTTTGTGTAAAAATTATAAAATTAAAAATTAAAAAATTATTAAAAATGTTGCACAGTCTACTATGAGCAGAACACAAGTTCAATTGTGGTATAACCGGTTTAAGGAAGGCCGAGAAGATGTCAATGACGATGCTCGTCCTGGTCGTCAAGTTCGGTCAAATGTGAAGGTTTTGCTCACTGTTTTCTTCGACTGCAATGGAGTGGTGCATCATGAATTCTTGCCACAAGGTCGTACGGTCAATAAGGAATACTACCTTGAAGTTATGCGCCGTTTGAGCAAGGCAATTCGTCAGAAACGCACATAATTGTGGAAAAAACAATCATGGATTTTGCACCATGATAACGCACCAGCTCACACATCGATGCTTGTGCGTGGGTTTTTGGCCAAAAACAAAACCGTTATCATGCCTCAACTACCGTATTCACCGGACTTGGCCCCCGCTGACTTTTTCCTCTTCCCAAAACTGAAGACACCGATGAAAGGAAAGCGTTTTGCTACGATTGATGAGATAAAAGAAAAATCGAAACGAGCTGTTTTCGATACCAAAAAGCGCGTTTCAGAAGTGTTTCGAGGATTGGAAAAAACACTGGCATAAGTGTATTATATCTGAGGGGGATTACTTTGAAGGAGACAAGATAGTTATTGATGAATAAATAAATACTTTTTGAAAAAATTTAAAATAACGGTTTTTTTTGATCAGACCTCGTATATATATAAGTTTCAATACGAAAATTAATCTTCTAACCACTTCTTTTATTAGCTAATTTTTCACTCTAACATATCGTTCGTTAAACCAGGAAACCACATAAATAAATACATATGCACATACAGATGTACATACATATGTATGCATGCATATTTTTGTTTTATAAAATTACAAAAAATACTTTAATTTTAAGATGCTACTTTAAATTAAATGACAAATGAAGAGATATGTTATAGTTCAAAAACAGGGTGTTGTCTCTCATTCAAATATATACAAATTAAAACCAACAAAAATGTCAGACAACACATTTATTTTCCGTCCGTATGGTAAACATTTCTTTTTGCACAATTCATATAAACATTGCTAAAAGCAAAAATGTTTTAAAAAAATATTTTTAAATATGCATAAGTACAAATAAATTTAAGATCTTAACAATAATTCCAAAAAACTTCATCGCACTTACAGATGCACATATATGTACATATGTACATAAGTACATACCCAGACACATACATCCATACCCAGCGGGAAAAATAAGCAGTAAGGATGCCTTTTAGAAGGCCTTTATACTCCTTCTTTTGGAAGTATAAGGCCTGCTCGCTCCATTCCTTTGCGGGGTAGGCCTTCTGTTCTTGCTTCTTTCGCCAGAGATTCTGGAAGGCCTTCAAAGGCTTTGTTAGAAAAACTAAACAAAACAAGTGGAATGTGTATCTTATCTTCTTTCCGAAAGAGTAAAGGCCTTTTGTGAGGCATTCTTTAGCAGTTGGATAAGAATAGCAATTGAATCAAGAAAATTCCTAAGCAGGACTGCACCAAGAAGGTGTTCTGAGTTTTCCCGCTGGGTACTTAATCGAACTGATTCATTGGAATCCACAAATACTCGTACATACAATTGAATTACATATGTACATAGTATTCGTTTTATTCCAAAAATATCATTTATTCGTTTTGTATATTATTATTTTTTTTTTTGGTAAAACAATCGCAAGTAAGTGAAAACAACATGTACAAGTACATTGGACTGTAGCAAAAAATAATATTTCTAGAAATAAAATCTACCAAAACGATGACATCAACTACTGCTGCTGCTGCTGTTGCTGCTTCTGTGTTTGTATGTATGGTCTCCAGCTAAAGCCGACACCAAACATCAACAACAAGAAAAATAACGCAACAACACGCAGTAAATAAAATTTAAATGCCGGCAACTTTTTTTTCATTTTTATTTATTTTTTTATTTTTTTTTTTTTTTTTTGAAGACCAAATACGAGTATAAACGCAAAAAAACATACTAATAAATAAACAGCAGAAAAAAATTAAAACTAAAATATACTTACATTAAAAACTTAAAAAAAAAACTTAAGACGTTGACGCCCCGGTAGTATTTGGTTGTAGTTGTATAGTAAAATAGAAAATAAGTGGCAAAAAAACTCACATACATACGAGTATATACATATGTATGTACCTACAGGCTTTAACTTCACAAACTCGTAAAAGTTGACGTTAATACGTTGCCAGAGTTGCAAATGACTTCATTTATTTGCAAAAGTTCAGTTTTATTACTCGTAGTGAGTGTGCGTTCATATACATTTGACTTTAGTTTTTTTTTTATTTTTAGTAACGCGTGTCAAAATTTAAAATTTTAATTTATTTCTAACATATCGAGCCATGACCGCCAAAAATGCTTAAGCGAAAATCGATTATTTTTCGTTAAAAAATCGAAGTTAAAAAATATTTCGCTTAAGCTTTTTTATTCGCAAATAAAAATATTGCAAACAGAATTTTGCCGCATTAAAGACGAATTTATTTTTTAATTGCAAATAGCTAACTCATAAAAACAATTCCCGATTAACGCACTATTCGCAAATAAGATGCTTGAGGTTGCCACGCTTACAAATGTTTGATAACAAAAACAATAAATAGAAAAATAATGTACAAAAACATTGACAGCAGCAAATAATGATAATTAAAACAAATAATTATTTGATATTTTGTACATTTACACTATTTTTTTTGTCAACATAAGTAGATTTTTATGGAACTTTTGCTATAAACCGTATAAACAGTGACTAACGACAACGTTTGACTTGTCGCACACTTTCATTTGAAACAACAAAATATTAAAATTTGTTTTTGTTTTGAATGTAAGTGTGTGTGCGACAAGTCGAATGTTGTCGACATCGTGGATTTGGCCCTTAATTTATTTGCAAATAATGCTCGTATAAACGTAGTAGATGTGTGAAGTTGTTTTTTATTTTATTTTTGTAGAGCTATGCACAGAACTTTAAGTTGACAGCACTGCTTTATATGTGCGCCATTTTGACCGCAGTTAACTGCTTTGTATTAAGTTTGGTTTATCAGTTTGAGGAACTCATCGTGCTCTTCATTCAATTTGCGAGTCCGATGGGCATAATTGTCCATCGGAGTAATTAATTCGATCAACAATGGCTCTTTTCGCGCCACTTTTACTCCACACAACAACACGCCTCCTCAGATACGTCATATTGGTTCACAATCACTGACTTTGGAATTCAATGTCCTCAACGTGGGAGAGACGGCCCAACATGCCAAATAGCACAATTGATGTATTGAAAGTAAAGCGTAATAGAACTGTAATTTGTCCTTCCAGGCCATGCAAAATATATTTGTTTGGAGGGACTATGTAAAGCCTATATTCTATAGGAGAAGATCAAGAAATATATAAAACGGGTGTTGCAATAAAACATTTCATTTTGAATAGCCCACCATTTTAAAACAGTTGTAACGATGAACCTGTAAATACTTGGCAGATGACATGTGAAAACTACGCCATTAATAAAAATTGCCCAGTATACGTTTCAACAACACATCGAAATTATTAAAATTCACTGCAAAACAGTTCGCAAACCCAAAGCATTTTTATGTTGTCCCATTTTCACTTCGGAGACTACGTCAACAAGCAGCATTGTTGTATTTTGAAAAAAATATGGTCCTGCAAGCGTAGCCGTGATGACCATTTAAAACATTCCGTTATTTTCTTAAAAATACGTACTAATTTTTTAACATATCAAAATGAAATCTCTTATTGGAAGATCCTTTTTATGTGAAGCCTGTTGTGAAAGCCACATACAATTGACGACTTGGAATAGAACAATGGCCACGCTGTCACTGACATACGAAAGTTGGACTTCCCAATTAGACTAGTCTAGTAGTTGAAGGGTCGCGGGTTCGATCATGCCGGTATTACCTTCTTTAGGAAAGGGATAGTGATAGAGATGACAGGTGGTCAAGAATGAGATAGAGGAAAGCTTATTTTTTTTACAACTCTTCTTGTTGCTCGTTTTTTAGTAATGCAGTGTTGCAGCGCCTCTTGTGTCGATGAGGTGTATTATTTTTTTGAAGCTGTGTTTAGTAGCCATTTTATTGGTGATTTTAATTCGGCCATGAATCTGCTACACAATACCGTCGAAGGAGGGCGCTCTGATGTTATATTAGGATTAGTATACGCTAAAGCCGGTGCAGTTCAGTGACCAGTGTCTACGCATTCATCACTTGAGCTTTCCTACCACAACTGATACAAAGGGATACACTAATGCACATCGGAAAAATGTTTATTGTTGTTATTTAATGACTTTGTACGAGATCGGGCTCGAAGCCAGGACCTTCGGTTCAGCATACAAGCCAAAGTACGTGTTAAACATCTTGCTATTCGGATTCGGGTCGTATCGTATAAGAAAGATTTGACACGAGCCTATCTCTTAGCCAAAGTATATAAAAATCGCAAAGAGTTACCTTTGCAACAAAGTCAAATTCATGGCAAATTACACTAAAATATTAAAAATTAAGAACTGAAATTTGTTGTTGCGTATCATTAAAAGTAAAAAATAAAGCTTGCTGTACATGTAATTTACTCACTGTGTGTAAATTTTTTTTCACGATACTGTATCAATCGTTTGCAAATTATACGTATTCACAGTGTAGAATGTGCTAAAAATGTTGATAGAATAAAAAATATTAATTAATTCTTTCAAGTTATCATTACAAGCATGCAGACGAAAGTATGAATATAAATAAATATTAAAATTTATTAAGGAATTACATACATACATAATTGCTTTTAAAAAAATCTTTGCGGTGACAAATTTGGCCATCGTTTTGCCGATGCGGATGACTATGGCTGCAGTGGCCAACTACGGCAGTCTTAAAAAAAATTAAATATGGCATAAAAATTATTAATAAACATGAGTTGATTTGTGTGATTATGCAAAGTAAAAATAATAATTACGTATGAACTAAGTTAGCTTTAAAAAGTCATGAATTTTTAAAGTACATCAGAGCACTGAGTGAACAAAATAAAAATTCAAAAATATATTTAAGGCAAGAGAAAAAGAAATTTTGCGAATATTCAAATCAGGAATAAATTTTGTAAATTTGTTAGTTAATTGTTGGATAATTAAATTCAATTAAATTAGGTATGATTGTGTATACAAAAAAGAAAGAAATAAATGAAGCGTGACTAATCAGCTTAAGAAATCCCTCTACACCCTGCTAGATTATTTTTCATGAATTATTATTATTTATTTTACACACGGCATGCTTGTTTTTTTCATTTGCATTTATTTATTAGATATTTATATGATATTGGTGGTTTCTCTTTTCTCTTCTTCAAGTACTTATTCTTATTGTTTTGATTTACTTTTTGTTATCTGATAATGGGAAAAAATTCTTGGTGACTTCCAAAACCACAAAGAATTAAATAAAAATAAAAGCGACAACAAACCAATAAGCAGACATCTTTGAATCAGCGCCAACACCACTAACTATCGTAGAGCAGGACCGATAGTTTGGTGTTTAAAATTATGATGAATTATTGAAGCCAAATATGAATATAATAATAATAATTATGTAACGGAAATCTATTGTGTGTCCTAAATTTCCGTTAAGTAAAAACCTTTTATAATTGCTTTTTATAAAATTGGAAAAAATATATGCCAAACGTTACAGACCAGAAACGTTACAAAGAAAAATACGGCATCACTGGTAAATTATGTGAACAGCGACATTTTACCAGTGTTGCCGTGTTGCTTGGATTTTTCTTTTTTTAATTTTACGTACTTTTCAGAAAAAGGCCTATAAATCGGTAACCAATGGACCGTTTAGTATTGGGGGAAAGAGAACATTTAGAGCAACAAACGCAAACAAATTTTAGAATAAAAACTAAAACAAGAACATCACAATTTTTCATATTTCAATGAACATCTTCACGCACCTTGAGCAAAAAAATTCGTATGGTCATTAAGATATTAATGCAGCCAACTTGACAAAACGAATCATGCAGAAGTTCTTATTTTTGGGGCTACTTTCAGGTGCAAGTCTCAGAATTGAGTCCCAGATCAATGAACTGCAAAATGTTGCACTGGTGTTTTCCCGGGGAGTGTTTTTATTCCCTCATTTGGTAAAAAAGGGCAAAAACAAGTTCATGATAGGAGAGAAAACGGAAAAGTGAGAAAACTCGTGCGGAATTTTTGTTTATGATTGTGCTGAATGTTCGGACAATTATTTACGAATTGTTATGGAATTTTTTACATTTAATGTAAATGACTGGTTTACTATCAACAATATTAATCTATGCAATTTTCCGTGTAGAAATAAATGAGAAAATTACATACGTGAAATTCATACAAAATTAATTTAAATTGCTGTCCTATCATTTCAGTACATCTTTTTAAAACTTCCACACTTTCAGAAATTTAACAACACAAGCCTGCAACAGAGTGTTCCACAACATTTCGTGCAAGTTTGGACTAATGAGAGGAAAACTTAAATTTCTCTCTGAATGTGACAAAGTTATCCAAAATTGCTGGATGGCACAAAACCATAATTGCACAACTTGAAATACTGGATAATGTTGCTTACTTGTTTCAATTAAATTTAATTGTTGTGATTTTAGTCGCATAACATCACAAAAACAAAAATTTACATCATTGCCAACAGCTGTGACTGATCTGCAAAACAATTTTAATATATTGAAGAAAGTGAGAAATATGCGCAAATGTACTTACAAGTTTTTTAAAACAAAACCTTCCATTTTGCTTTTTAATAAATTTTTAAATAAAAACTTTCTTTATTTGCAAATCTTATGGTTAATTTTTTTGTGTCATATGTAAACAAAAAAACAGCTGATTATTTAATTCTTGTCCGAACTGACGCAAAGAAAAAATGCATACAAGTTTGTACAGGAAATGAAAAAAATTACTCTCTCATTCGCTCTCAAAATTGCACAAAAATTGTTATCTGGAAGGTTTTTGGGTATTTTCGTACATAAAAGGGGAACAGTTTGTTCACATGAAATTTTTCCTCGTGAACAAAAAAATGGCGAACAAAATTAGAAAATAGTATACTGATACAACAACAACGCAAACATTGGCGATCACAATTTTAGGGAAAGGGAACACTTTACACGTGAACTTTTATTCCCGATAAGTGTTGATTTCAGTTTTGCAAATTTCTAACAAATTTTGCTGCAAATTTTATATGAAATCACACAAAATAAAATATAAAATATTTAAGCCGTGTTGAAAGAGAAGATCGGCGCTTGAATATTTAAAATTCGCTCTTCCTTTAAAATTTAAAATTACTTTCAGCGAATGGAATTTCAATAATTCGCGTTTGCTGTATTTATATTTAGCGAATGGGCTTGCAAAAATATATTCAGAGGATAAATATGGGAATTCCTGGAATGCTAAAAGAAAGAAAAAACTTAAAAGTTTTTTCCCCCTAATAAAACTTCACAAAATTTCAAACTACTAAAACAACTCATCAGACTCTTTCATTTGGCGCTATTTGGAGCAAGTTCAACGTAATAATTTAATTTAGTTATTCCAGGCATAATCCACATACATACGAGTGAGTACACAAGTACAAGCTTGTATGTCTGCCTGTCTTTTATAAATATTTTTATTTCACAGGTGCATGATATTAACAAACATTTCAAAGAGTTTTCTTTCAAAATATTTACTTTTCAAATACGTTCCCACGATTTATGCAAACAATCATAATCTTTTGTTGCCGTTTGAAATTTCTAATAAAGATTGTCATTATTCAAATGATAAAAGTAATTCAAATCCAGTTCACAATACCAAAAAAAATAAATAAATAAATAAATTTTGCACTATTTAATTACCGTAGTTTTTGTCTGCTGCCCCATGCATTCCCAATCTAATAAAGCAATTTAAATTAATATTGAGAAATATTGTAAAGCAGCCAGTAGTTATCATCTGTCTAAACTTGAATTAACCTTATAAATTGTTTTCAAAACAATTTAAATTAATCAACATCTGTTTCAAAGCAACAATTACTCGTATACACATTTATTACTTTTTTTATAAACTCTAATTTTCAACGTCTTTCAACAAAACCATTTGCTTAGATTCATGCTCAAATATTCTTTTTGAAATTAAAATTAGACACAGAAAAGATTATTAGAATGCTTAAACAGTTCTCGAAATGAGTCATTTGAATTATTATTATTATTTTTTCTCTGTATAATAATTTTCCTTTACTTTGGGAAACGATTTCAATTTATCTTTCACTTCCTTGTTTTAGTTTTTGTGTTTTTTTTTCTTGGATTGTAAATTCTTCAAATCATTTTTGGCTTTTTGTAAGTGGGGACTTTCTAAAATCTCACAATGTTTTCAAATCGTTACACAGCTTTTTTAATTTATTTCTTTCATCTGTTTTGAGTATTATTTTATGTATTAAATACGACATTCTATTTTTGTATATTAAAAATAATAGAATAGAAATTTAAATATGTTCAGAGATGTAAAAGAATAAAATTTCTTTGTACAATTTTTTTCAAGTTGGTTTCGTGTCCTGTAGTTATATGAAAATGAACGAAAATATGTATATACATATTTGTTTTGTAAAAATTTATAGTAAGTGACCTAAATTTAAGAATTTGATGTAAAAAGATTTTATTTTCAATATAAGCAATATTTGAATATTTTATTTTACACTCTGTATTTCAGAAATTTTTTACATTATTAATATTTTCCCTTCTTAAAAAGAATGAGCTGAGATTAATTAGAGAGGCCTTTAGACTTTAGCTAAATTTAGAGATCAGCAATTCCTAATGGCAATTTATACACCCACATCTAAAGTAACTAAAACTAAAAATTTTGCCACCCTATACCATATTGTTACCGATATCTGAACAAATAAAAAACTCTTGAGTAAAGGTCTTCCTAAAATATAAAATATGTTAAATTAAAAAAAAAATAATAATTTTTATTTAGTTCCTTTTTTAATCAAAAAAAGCTTCTATTTTCCAACCCTGGAACCATATTTTTGATTCTTCAGATCTTTAATATTAATTTATTTGTTTCTAAAACATAAACTATTTTTAATTAACAAAGAAAAAACTAGTTTTTGCTTAGTTATGTTTGTATACCAAAAAAATTATAAATTTTGTGTTTTGTATTTTTCTAATATTTTGTACAAAACTATTTATTTTCCAAAACATAAAATATATGTATTTAATTTGTAAAGAAAAATAAACACTAATTTAACCTAGCTGCTTTTATATACCAAAAAGTGTAAACTTTCCAACCGTGTAATCATCCTTTCAGATTTTTCTATTTTGTAATACCAATTTATTTCTTTTAAAAGTATAAAATATGTTTAATTTATAGAGAAAAAGAAAAAAAATATTTTTAGTTGGTTACTTTTATATGCCAAAAAAAGTTAAAAATTTCCAGTCCCGGAAAAGTGTTTTTATTTTTATTTTATTTTGAATACAAATTTAATTATTTTTATATATCAGTAATAAAATAGTTTTGTTTAACAAAATATGTAGTTTTTTTGGTTTTCCAGCTCAGAAACCGTCAACTCGATTTTGCTGATTTTCAATACCAACCTTTTTTGTAACATTTCTGACACCAGTCCAAGACCGAAGTCTCTAGTTTTTCTGGGTGCTTCGGAAAACCGATTTCATGTACAGACAGACGGATATCGCTTATTCGTCTTCCCTATTCATAAGGACAGAGAATATACATACAGTTGCGAACATTAAAATAGCAGTACCACCACATTTTCAAATAATTTTATGAGAACAAAGTTTCTGTTTACAACAGAAAATAAAATGTATGAAAACTCAATTCTGGTTGGTAAAAATTAAATTTAAACGTAAAAAGTGGTATTCGTCGTACTTAACATAAAAATAGCAGTGGCTACAAGTATGTCGCGTTCTTTCCAAAATATACGAAAAAACATTTTAAATTTAGATTTAATATTTATTTATTTTTTTACAACTGCAGCACAGTGACATGCCATTGAGTTGACTTAATCTTGACATCGGGTCACATAGATCTTCTTCCAATCTTTTTCAACAACTTCCCAAGGTTTCAAGTCGTGTACAGCTTTTTTAATATCTCCCCAAATGTGCTCCATTGGGTTAAGGTCAGGGAACTGCGCTGGCCCTGCATAACCTCAATGTTGTTGACGCGAAACCACTCCCTATCTTTTCGACTAGCATGGTGTGGGTCGTTGTCCTGCTGGAAGACCCATTTCAGCAGCATTTCTTCACCACTATGTGGTAACATTATATTCCTCAGAATGTTAGCAAAACGCGTGTTGACCCACAACGCCCTTTTTATTTTATGTATGAGTCCCTAGACCATAGTGTGAAAAACAACAAAATATCACTATTTTTGATCCACCGTACTTAACAGTTTTCACAGTATACAATGGTGGACATGCAGAAGATGGTGGACGCCGAACTTATTGTCCACAGCCAGAATTTCCATAGTCCATATTTACACTATGCAAGTCTTATTGCTAAGCTGATTAGTTTGACGGAGAGAGAGACGAGGGGAACAGTAACGTTTCTTTTCCCCTCGTCCCTCTTTCCTAACAAACTAATCAGCTTACAATAAAACTTGCATAGTGTAAATTAGGACATACAGAGCAATTATAGGCTTATCAGTCCACAAAATATTGCGCCACTTGCTTGGAGGCCAATCGTTATATCGTTAAGTTTTAAATTTAGTTTGATTTTTATTTCCCTGGCTGATTTAAAATTGTTACACTTGGCTGCCCTTGGCTGAAGTTTGTCTTTTCTCTGCCTTATTTTTATATTTTATTGCATTTGATATAATTTTTGCAGAGCATGAGAGAAGCTTTTGAATATCTAAATAAGTTATTCCTCTTTTCCTTAATTCTTAAATTCATTTTTATTGCCCAATAGCACAATGTTTAGTGTGACCCACTAAAGCCAAAAAATGATCGAAAAAGACATGCATTTAACATTCAATATACAGTAAATTAATATTATTTAACTTCTTTTAAATTTATTCTTAAAAAATTTTTAATTTGTGTCATAAAAAAAAGAAAAATAATAATAATGTTTCAATGTTAACAAAAAATATGACGTATAAAATTTTATTTAAAACTTTTTTAAAAATGCAGTACAAAGTTTAAAAAAATATACTAGTGGTATTGCTATGCTTTGTAAAACTGCTTGTAAAAGCGTTATTTTTTACACTATTGCAATGAATTTTTGTGGTGATGTGTATTTGTGTGAAATGTATTGGAATCATTGAAGAACTCAATTTCGTGAAAATACGAGTTAGGGCCTTTCTACTTGTGACCATCATCAATATGTCCATATCCTTTACCATTTTTATGAAGGGTATAAAAACATTAAATTTTATTTATACGTTTTCATTTCTACTGTTTGACACTCAGTTATTGCAATGTATACATATGTACATATTAGAGATGAACGATTTTTCGAAACCTGTTACTTTTTCACAGCGATTGAAAAATCACTAATCACAACTGTGACTGAATTTATCAAGTAACAGGTTTTGCAAATATAGTTCTTTCATACAAACTGTGAATGTTCTTGTATACACTTACTTTACAGTAAATAAAGCTACCACATGAATTTTTTTTATACCTTCACTGTTTGTCGAGAAAAAATCGTCAAATCGTGTCAAATGGTCTTTTCTGGCAACTATATATTTTTGTATTTGAAATTTGAGTGTCTCTCTGCATCTTATACGACAAATTCCCAATATTTGGTTGCGGTTGATTGCTAATTGTTTGTTCTTATCACTATTCTTATTAGTATTTATCAAAATACCATTACTAATAAATACTTTTAAAGCAGAAGAGCTGAAATGTGTTAAAATGTGATCACAGTCAATGTTTAATTTCACTGCTGCTCTTATTACATTTTGTCAAAATAACAGAACTGCTACAAACAAAATACTGCTAAACTGTGATCACAGTCACATTTGAAATGAACAGAGATTTAGAAATCTCGTTCACAAGGAGCAACATCATTAAAAAAATCACAGTATCGCTCAACACTAGTACATATGTACAAGTTCACTTATAAGTCTCTGCATTATTTGCTTGCGAGATAAAATAGCAAAATTTTGTGTGATTGCGTTTTCCAGCACACCAATTTTGTGACTTTTTAATTTTTTATTTTTTTCTTTTAACAAACACAACCCGCGAGGGTCTATGGCGGAAATCGAACCTACGGCTTCTGGACTGAGAGGATAACAGCGCTACTACTCAGCCACAGGGGCACCGTGATCTTAATCGCATATTTTTTGCGAAATATGAGTTTCAGCACATGGCTGTATATTTAAAACAGACATGTGACAGAAATTGCTGCATGTAAAACAATATGCGTCCAGATTTCAATACAACACGAATTGGCGATGAATGAATCCCACAACTGTATTTTTTAGCAAAACATATTGAACACATTCTTTTCAACTTCTCGCTTAATACTCGTACATACAAACATTAAAATAGTTTGGTTCCAAAACAAATTTACCAAAGTTTATAAAACAGCTTTTTTCTTTTATTTTTGGACAATTGCATATCGTATATTTTACAAAAGAATTGGCTGGCTTCTTTCTTTATATGCGAGCACTTTCTTTCTGTTCGTCCATCTACGAGTACATGTTTCTCTGTGGATATTTTCGTTCCACTAATACCATGGTCTGACTATCGTGTTTGAATGGGCTTAAATATTGTATTTGAATTGTGTGTCTTATGTGCAATGGCATGCTTCATTTAATTTTTAGTACAAATTTATCAAATTGTGTATTAACGACTATTTTTCGTCTTGTTTTATATTTTCTTCTCTATTTTTAATTTATTTGTATTTCTTTTCTAAAAAAAAAAATAAATAAATAAAAGCAGTAACAGCAAAGATGAGAAGTGGTGATAAAAAAAGTCATTGTAATATATTTTGTGCTGGGGAATATGTGAAATAGGGTGATGCACTCAACAAACTCACTCCTCATTCGCTCAAAAGTGGAGTGAGTTTGTTAAAATGTGAAAAATGTGTTTGCAGCATTAATTTAGGAAATTATTATTAATAGCCCAAAAAATTAAAGAAATGAAAGGAATGGAAAAAATACTTACATATGTACATACGAGTACTTCTGTATATATGTACGAATATGTGTTGAAGTGTAAAAGAATACACCATAAAGACAACAAAGTAATAATGTTGTTATTTTTATGTTAATCAGCTGTTGCATGCAGCATACAATTGCAAAAGCACTTTGTGGTATCATTTTAATGCAACTACTGCTTGCTGTTTCTCTTTTATAACAATGCATGATTATGACAAACATTACAAACAAAATATAAATTGTAAAACAGACCGACATTCGTAGAAATGATTAAAATAGAAGCAAAATACTCGTCTATGCAACAACTATAAATGAAAATAAAATAATAATAAAAAAATATGTATATTGTGATCATGACTTCAACAGTAGATAATTATTTATTTCTTGCTGTTAATTTTTTACAGTTAAACAAACTTGCAGCGTTGTTATGTGATGTTGCCTGCTGCAGCTTTTTGTTTCATGTTTGCTGCATATATTTCTCTTCTTAGTGTTGAAATCATGATTTATTTTTCTGTAACTTTTATCTACACTTTTGTACTAATATTTATACATATGTAAGTAAGTAATACATATTTATACATTAAATTTCTATGTATCAGGCATGTTCTGGAAATCACAAGATTTCAAAACACTTGTGATTTTAAAATCACAATTGTGATTTGATGGTGTTGTGAAAATCACAAAAGTTTTAACTTTTCGGTGTGATTTTACTCTTTCGAAAACACAAGAAAACAGCTGATGTTTTGTTTTGTAAATGCAAAATCACAAATGCAAATCACAAAGCAAATAACTACATTTCTTGCAAATACTTATGTAAGTAACTAAATTCTTTCGTAGAAAATTGCTCATTTTATTATAAAAATCAATAAAAAAGATAATAAGTTGTTCATTAATTAATCTATTGCGAATTTCAAATCGGCAGGCGGCATTTAGCTGACCGGTTTAAAATTACAAAAATTCAAAAAGTTTTGTGTGCAGAACACTTTTATTGTGATTTCAAATCACTTTCACAAAAAGTTATTTTCAGACATGTCTGTATGTCTATGTAAAGAGCGATTTCAGATTTAAAAGTGATCGCCAATATTCAGAACATTAGGTTCAGTTAGATTAGGGTGGTGCTGCAACACACCTCCACTCGGAGACTTAGTTGGGTCCATTGTGATTTTTTTGTCGTAATACCCGTTAATAAAAATTAAACCACCCACAGAATACACTATGTAGAAAAAATTCCGCGCTTAGTTTTTTTTCACTTTTCTCCAATTATGAATTCGACGTTTTCCTTTTTCACCAAATTCGTGAAGAAAAAATTCCTCAGTAAAAAAGTAGGTATGTATCAATTATGAACGCTACTGATTTTTTTTACTAAAAATCTTTCCCTTGGAAAAAAAGAAGGGAGGTTACATAAAAATATAACTAATACCCCATTAAAAAAAATTAAATAAATAAAATAGTATTTTGTAGCCTTTGTATTTCAAAAAACACAAATAATGTTCAAATACATCAGTTGTAAACAATTTTATTTTATTTTATTTTATTTTTTTAAGCTGGTGAATTTAATAATTTTGTTAACTCTCGCAACAGGGAAAAAAGAAAATGTCAACAAACAAAACAACTGGCTTCGAAATGCTGTGATGCCACTTATTAGCATACTTAGCATAAGTTCCCAAGGAATTTAAGATGAGAAGAAATTTTCCCCGAGAAAATTATTTTCCGTTAGAAATAAATTTTGAAGTGAATATTCATGTTGGGCTGTACATAAAACATTTGCTCAATTCTCAACCTATTTTCTGAGTCGTATGTTGTGCATGAACTGTTGGTAATTTCAATAAAAATCAGTGACCGTAACGCTTATAAGTTTTATTTTAAAAATTACCTTTTTATCATTATTTCTTGATTTTTATTTATTCCTCAGGAAATAAAAGTTATTTTTTGAGTTTTATTTTTTGCTTAGAAAATAACAGTTAATTTTTGATTTTTATTATTTTTTTGCTTAAAACAGAGAAGTTGGAGATACAATGCTGAACTGTTCATATTTGAATATTTGACTTGATGTAAACGATTTTAAGATTGTGTAATAAAATATAGACTTGCTCGAAGGACCACATCGGATTTTATTTAAATTTTTTTCTTTTATTTTCACTAAGAAGACATATTAAAATTGTAATGGACTCACGGAACGTTTTTGTTCTAGTTTAAATACTACTTTTATTTCTTATTTTTTTTATTATTATTGTAAGGCTTAGACTATTTCATAATATTTTTTGGTAGAATTTTCACTAGATTTTCTTTTTAATTATTAAAATTTTAATACTCGTACGTTCAAACAAAACAATAAACATTTTAGTTTTTGCACTAGAAAAAATGTTTTTGCACTTTTATTTGTTCACAATGCTAAAAATTTACAGCGCACACACACACACATTGATTCTCTTTTTTCCATTTATTTGAGTTTAACGGAAATAATAAAATCGCCATCATCAGTATGATTGCAACGATTAAAAAAGAAAGTAAAAAACACTATAGAAATGCTTAGGGAATTAATTAAAAATATGAAGGAAGCCAAATCGTACATGTGTACTTTCAACTAAATATATAGTGGAAAACACAGAGGGCACAAATAAAGACATTCGATATCAATAAAAATTTCAAAATATTTGCATGTAAATTCCATTGAAATATTTTTAAATTTAACTCCAGCCACATTATGTTTGAGAGGGATTCAGCAAGTAAAATATTTGAGAATTTGATTCGTCGATTTTCCTTTGAGAACATAAAACGTAGTAATCAGTTGTGTCCTGAAAATCGTTACGATTTAAAAATGAGCGATTTTCAAATTCGAAAAAACTGTCGTATTAAAGTGATTGTTTTTGGAAATATGGCAACCTAAAATCGTAACGATTTCCAGAAGCGAAATGACACACAGAAGGCTATTAAATTTAATTTTCTTTATACTTTCTGCCTGTTATTTAAATTTAACAATACATATTTAGTTTATTTTTTTCCCATCACCATTATAGTTTGAACTCTTAATTATTATTTTTCTTTTAATTTTATGCCAATTTAACAACAAATTCTAAAAATTGATTATTGATTGTGTGTGAATCAAATATTCTAATTCAAACAATTATTATAAATAAATTAGTCGCACAGCAGCAGTAGCAACAGCGTAATTAAATCTTGAAAGAACAAAAAAGAAAAGAATTTAAATTTTTAATTCAATTATATTCAATTATGTGTAGGGAAATAAGAATGTAAAAACTATAAAAAAATTAGCACATAAACGCTGTTTTTTACGAAAAATTTTGACTTTAAAAATCATAGAACTTTTTAAAAATATTTTATTTCTTTTATATGTTTTTATATTTAGTATTAGAAAAGCGCAATCGCATGTTTGAAGCATAATTTTTCATTCAAGTGCGCATGAAAAAGGAGTTCTTAGTATTCTGGCAACTACTGCCATCAAAATCTAGAACAAAACGTTGCCAGACTAAATATAAAGTAAGAGCAAATAACATACGTTGTCAAATGTAGAACGATCAATTCAAGAACTTTTTACATTTTCTTGACATCAAATCAAATAAACAACAACAACTAAATCAAAGACCTTAGGAAACAGAAATAGCCTGTCAATAGCACAAAATTTTTCTCGAGGGCGAGTAGAAGAGCTCCAATTTTTTGATATTGTATTGACATGATGTCGATGTTGACAACTGGAATAAGGGTGATTGTTTTATTTTATCGTTTAAATAAAAAAACTGAATTGGTTTCTTTTATGTTAAGGGTTTTACTTCGGTTTTATGTCGTATTTGGTAAGAATCTTTGCACAAGCGCTTGCCACTGTATATCTGCTGACGGGGCCAACATATGGCCGTCTAAACGCTTTGCTTTAACGTCTCCTTTAGTGTATGAGATTTCAAGAAAAATTTAAAATTAATAAGCGCGAACAAAGGAACAAAGACTAAACAACATTTTGACAAATCGGCTGATTGACAGATTATTTTAATTTCGCAATATTGTTACACAAAAACAAGTGCAAAATATTGACACATGTTTTGAACATTACATACATATATATGTACTGTGCATATACATATGTACGTATGTAAGTGCATATTTTTTTCATAATATTTGCCTATCACTGAACATACTCTTCGAACAAATAATGTGAAAGAACGAACGAAATAAGCGCAAAATCTAAATAACTACAAGCATAAACATGTTGTGGCCTCAGCGCAAGCTTGGTTTAGCTTGACGTGTTTTTCTTTTCTATTTTTTTTTTTGTCAGTCAGTTTTAGTAACAAATAAAAAATACTTAAGAAACAACTAGATTTAAACCACAAAATTGAAATATGTACAAAAAAAAATAATTAGTATAACCAAGTTTGAAAATAAAAAAATTTAAAAAGAAAGTTAATTATATACTAAATAATGGATAAGCTAATTTAAAAACAAGATTCGTTAAAAAAAAGAAGAAAAAAATACTTAATAAGAAACCAAAACTGTTCTTTAATTATAAGTTTTGCAAGGCGTTGGTTGTACATACATACAAGTACATAATTTTTTCTCTCTTCGTTTGGACTTGCAATTCGGCCATGAATTAAAGCGAAAGTGTTTGAAAATTAAATTTGATTAAATTTTGATATTAATTTAAAGTTGAATAACAGTCTGATCATGAATTTACCACAAAACTTGCATAAAAATATCAAGAGTTTTTTCAAAGCAGTAATTTTTTTGAACATAAAAAATGTACCAATTAAAATTAAAATCTATGAATAGTTTTAAGATAGTACGAGCATTTTTACATGCTATAAAATTTAATTGTATTAGTCACTTACTTACATATAGTTAAGTATGTACATATATACGATATAAAGGGTGATTTTTTAGCAACTTTATTTTTGGGCAACAATGTTTTGGGCAACTCAGCTGTTTTCGCGTATCATGTTAATGTTAAACATTTTCAGTTTGGTCTATAATTTAACCATGAATCGACTTATAAATGAACAAAGCTTGCCGATTATAAAATTATATTATCAAAATTCGTGCTTGGTTAAGAAAGTGCATCGTGCACTTCTTCCATTTTATGGTCAGTTTAAGCGACCTTCTGAGGCGGCTATTTCGCACCAAAATTACATTATTGAACATTAAACCACGAACACGCATACATAGTGTAGTGCGGACAGAGGAAAATATCGCAGTTGTATCCGCCAGTGTTTTTGATGAACGTGGATTATCGATTCGGCGCCATTCGCAGCAATGGGACATCTGTTACTTTTTTTTTTGCGCAAAATAGAGGAGCTGGACTTGGCTGACATGTGGTTTCAGTAAGACGGTGCCACATGTCACACAGCATGCGAAATAATGGTTCAATTTAGAAGCGAGTTCGGTGAACAGTTTATTCACGTTTCAGATCGTGCGATTTAACGCCTTTAGAATATTTATTGTGGGGCTATGTTAAGGCTCATACCTATAGGGACAACCACGCAAACGTTGACGCACTGGAAGACAATATTGAAGAATTTATTCGTGAGATACAGGCCGATTTGCGAGAGTATGCCAAAATTGGACCCAGCAACATTTATTTATTACACCATTTATTTATTTATTTAAAGATTTCATACATTTCTCTAAATTTTATGCGTTTTCTTATAAATCAAATTCGAAAGCTTTAAAAAAATCACCCTTTATATATATATATATGTACATGCTTGTAATGTTTTATTTTGAGCTAAACATTTATGTAAGTGAAATGTAACATTAAATTTTTCTATCATCATTTAGAAAACCCAAAGCAAACAGCTGCAGTTATATAACGCCTCTGCGTTTGTGTAGAGCAAAACGGTTTCCATGTACATACAGTAAAATTAATTTTTTCACCATATTTTTTGAAAGTATGGTCCATTTTTTCTTTTCTTAAAAAACGTAAAGTTGTTAGAGCCTATTTCACCAACTTATTTATGTAAATAGCAATTTATATTTTAAAGTAATTTTTACATACAAAAATTTATGAAAATCGTCATTTTAATATGAATTGATATTTAAATAGAGTTGGTGAAATTGGCGTTTATAGTTTATTAAAACTGAAATTGCAATTATTTAACCATGTAAAGGCTAGGATTCACTATCCTAAACAATCGTACGACTTTTGAGAAAATACAATCGTCGATGATGGAGTTAATGACAATTTTTAAAAGACAACAAGAATTCATTTCATCGAGATTGAATTTTTTTTTCAAAAGCCATACTATTGTATAGGATAGTGAGCCCTTGAGCGACGATTCTGTATATAACTAACTTATCCCAATAGCTCAAATTTTTCTACCAGTTTAACAATTGATGGTCAAGAAGGTGCTCCACTACGACCCAAAAATGCTTTAGTTTTGCGAACTGTGACCGCAAAGTTTTCACCAATTTTAGGCGCTATGAAATAAGGCCAAGGAAATATCGCCCAAATAAGAAATGAAATAAGTCCCAATTTTTTTTTGTCGAAAATGTGTAATTTTTTTTTTTTTTTGGTAATATCTTCATTTTTCGTTAAAGATTATTATTTCAAGTGTTGCTGTTCTGCTCAATTATCTATATAGCAAACTCTAGTTTGCTTTCGATTTTAGAAAATTTATACCCGATAAACGTGATTTATTCGAAGTTTTTATTCTTCTTTTTGCTCTTGTTTTTATAGATTTATTAGTAATTTTAATGAGCTTGAAATAAGAATAACTGAAATGACGCTGTTGTAGTAATTTAATCTCTTCACAAGATTGATTGCGTGAAGTTATTAGTGTCTGACTACTTTCATAATGCAATTAAACAATTTATGTACATATGGGCAATTCCACAGAATGTCACATTCAATGTCACGTACGATAACCAATCAATTAAGCTTGTATTTCAGATCATTGCGCTTAGATTTTTCCTTATCTTTCATGCAAAGTACAGAAAGAAATAAATAAAAATTTAAATTTTCTCTCAAATACAAGCTTATCTGATTGGTCATAGTACGTGACATAGTACATGACATTCTGTGGAATTGCCCATATACTAAACTAATGAACAAGTCTTCCAATATTTAAAATGTCTTAGAATGTTTACGCTTTAAAAAAATACCTTATGAATCACCCTCCAGACACATGCGCACTTTTATAAACCCAATATGCGTGTAATTAGGGAAAAATAGTTTTTATAAGTTTGGGCGCAAATGGGTAGATTAATTTTACTTTCAAAGAAAATCACGAAAGCAATTCGTGAACAACAAACTGCAAAATGAAGAAATGATAGAAAAATTTTCAATTAAGATTTTTGTTTTTTTTTTTCTCTTAATTTTTGTGAAAGTATATTGACCGATTTTCCATTGTTACGAATTTATTATTTTTATTTTTTTCGTTTTTATTTGTTGTGAAATTCAATAACAGTGTTAAACAAATAAACCTTGTCGTTTTAGTTGTAGTTGTAATTGTTGGTTGTACAAAGTTTAGTTAATGACAAGAGTTGGCCAACTGTAAAATTTTACATACATACATACATAAATATGTACATACATAAATTTACACGCCAGACATGGTAACAATTGCAATGAATTGCAACTTAAAAGGCAAAATAAATCTACATATAAGTTTCATTTTGATTCCATCTGTCTGGCTCACAAATATATCAATTCATAGTTTCGTGTGGATGTAATGGGCCTTTCATAAACTTCTACAAATGTATGTGCCTACACGTAACTCTGCATTGAAAATTTATTCTCATATCTTCCCAATAAAAAGAGTCACGTGAATATAAGTACCTTATGAAAATAATAATATATATTAATTTTAGTTGTCTGCACTTTGCGAATTTATTATTAAGTATAAAAATGCAAAAATATTCTCTCAGAAGCTGGGTGGTACAAGCTATTTATATGACATTTTTGCACAGGATAAAATACGGAATGCCGAATTATTCTGCATTATTAAAAACGCATTTTTTGAGTTGAAGTAAATGAGCGATATGTGCATTATTATATTATTGTGACGGATTTTATTTTTTCAAATTGAAATTAAAGATACAATATTGCCCGGAAAATAGACCCTTGGTAGAACAACGTCCAAAAAAAATTATGCCCTAATGTACATACATACATACCATGTGAGGGCTTACATCTGTATGGCCGGTTAATATGTTAGTCAGTGTTGTCTGTTTTAGTTTAGGTTATTAAAGAATATATCGTCGGTCACAAGTAGAAAGGCCGTAACTCAAATAACTGTAACTTTACAGGAGAAGGTAAAAACATAATAATAACTGCTTGTAAAACTGCTCGTGAAAGCGTTATTTTTTACACCATTGGAATAAATTTTTGTGACGAGGTTTATTTGTGTAAAATGTATTGGAATCACTGAAAAACTCAATTTCGTGAAAATACGAGTTAGGGCCTTTCTACTTGTGACCATCGATGTGTATATATTTTTTTATGTATTTACTTTGAAGCGAAAACTTGAAGTCTAGAATCAAAAGCATTCTGATATAAGTTCATGATAAATATAAAACATTTATCGATCATTTATCAAAATAAACAGATAAATCATTAGTGGAATGTGCTTAAAAGTGAAGTTCCTGTTGAAACAAAAAGTATTGCATTTTCCGTCTCTGGCAGGTACATATTGTAAATAAATATACCGCTCTACATACTACCTTCACTAATGCAAACAAAAGAGGTCATTCAGATTTTCTTTTATCACACAAATTCTAAATGTGAAAAAATGTTTTAATAATAAACGCTTGGGAAAGTTCTTTATCATCAAAATAATAAATTTATAAAAATGTAAAACAAATACTACCTAAAAATAAAAAATAATAAAAGATTTAAATATGCTGAAAAAAAACTTGGGAAAAAGAAGAATGTCATTAACCCTACTCCATTTCGCAGTCACCATTAACTTAATAACACATACAACATTCACATGTATAATTTAATTCTTCTATGTATGAATGTATGTATGTGTGTTCATATTTATTTATGCGAAAAATACTAATAAGGCAAGAGTGCAAACTAACATTAACATTATTTATTTTTTTATAGTTGCTTGATTTCGTCAATGTACTTTAAAAGAATAAAAATATAATGGAAGAGAAAAATTATATTGAATTGTTTTTTTAATTTCAAAAAGGAAACAAAGGACTTTAAATTAACAATAATGCTTTTTACGATAGCCGATTGGACATTTATGGGGCGCGCCTCGCGATGATTAACACATATCGCTCATTTAGTCAGATGACGTCATAACTCAAAAAAATCAGCTTGCCAGAAAACGAGTTTGAGGTTTTCAATTTACACACAATTTAATGGAAAAAGAAAATTTTATTTTTCTCTCAAGAGCTGAAATTTTCCAATTATAAGCAGAATGATATGAGGATTAATTCTGCATCACTAACTCAAAAATTCCATCTTTTTTTGTTAGTTATGACGTTTTTTGAGTAAATGGGCGATATTTTCTTTGTCTGGGATATCTATGCATGTCTTGTCCATTACTCCAATCCATTATATTAGGGTTTTTTACACCTCTCAAATCAAAGATTGGTTTGTTTTATAACGAATCTCACGAAACATTTTTGTGCCCTGGCTTACTTTTAAAAAGGTCAGATTTAGATCTTGTTTGCATTTTGTTATATTTTCTTTCAAAACAATATACTATATAATAAAAGTTATCTTATTTTCAATCCGCGTCTAATGGTTTCTTGTACTTGATCATTCTTCCCATCCAGGAGATATTCTATAAAAATAATGATTTTTAAGAGGTTTTAACGCAGTTATTATGTACATATACACATGTATATTGAAATAAATCCAACATATTTTGAATATTTGATTTGAAGCTTGAAACTTTCAAATCAGTGCGCAATTTTTTGTTATTGTAAAAGTACATAGGTATTTTCCAAAAATAAAACGAACAAAATCAACTAAAATAAATTTTAGTTTTGCAAATTTTTATATTATCCCTACATTTGTCTTACTATTAAACTTAAATTTGTTTGATTTTCAATTAATTTTTAAGCTTAAAAATCCTCCTCTAGTTTTTTAAATTCACTAGGCATTGATAGCGCGAACAAACGTTCCCATCATGGGGGAAAAGTTATCTCTACTACCGAATCAATAATATGGCAATACCGTCACAGTAGAGATGATACCGCAACTGCAGCAACGAAATGAATAATTTAAAATTTTGCTTCCACGCAAAAAATGCTTTCCGCAATTTGTCATCTGAAATCATTTCACGAGCCAACGGTGATTCTGGGTTATAGCACTACGTTTGATCTTCTTAGAGACCTTCATAAATTGTTGTAATAAGTTTTTTTTATTTTATTTGCCTTCATGCGGAATGTCATTTAAGTTGATCTGTCTGCCTGTCCATGGCGCTAATAAAATGTCATATATGTATGTACATATCACACAATTAAGTTTCTGTTGCTGATAACTTCACAAATATTTTATAATAAAAACAAAAGTATAAAAAGAAATGAAAAGAATGCTCTCATGAAATAGGCAATAAAAAGTCTAAAAATAACTAAATAACAAATTTAAATCCGAAGACAAGTGCTAAGATTTATTAAACTATATACATACATATGTACATAATTACGATGTGAAAATTGTAACTTGCATAAATTATTATTATGCGCGTTATCTACTGAGGAGAAATAAATTTCTAGGTTGCTAACCTTTCTGGTATTAACTCCAAAAGCTAATTTTGTTTAATATCAATTTTAAATATACATAATTAATCTTATGAATACATATTAAAGCAAATAGTTTGTTTTGAAATATTCTTCGCTTTTAATTATGGCCGCATTTTTGTTTAATTTTTAAGTGCTTTTAATGTAGATTGTAGTGTGGTCAGTAGTCCCGCAATAGCAGTTACTCTAGATGTCCATAAAAATATATGTTTTTTTTTGTTCTTTTTTTTAATTTTTCTCATTTTTTTCTTGTGTTTCTTGTAAGTGAAGTAAAAAGTGACTCAGTTGCCTACGCCTTTTTTCTGATGCTTACTGCCTGTCGGTAATTAGATGTTTAAAGAAATTTTCGACTTCCACATACAACATCCATAAATACTTTTGCTAATAAATACCTATAGATAAAACAAAAAAAGAAAATTATTGTTAGCATACACACATACATATGTATGTTGTAAGAAGTGTTAGATTTTGCTATGAAATTAAAATATTTTTGTGAGAATTAGCTTGGTTAAAAATAGTTTTTTTAATGGGATTTTTTGTCGTTGTTTGTATCAGGGACAGTAACGGTTATAATTTTAATTTTAAAAATGGCTTTTTAATCATTATTTCTTGATTTTTATTTATTCCTCAGAAAATAACAGTTATTTTGTGACTTTAATTTATTCCTCACAAAATAACAGTTACTTTTTGATTTTTTATTATTTTTTTCTTAATTTTTAAAATTTAGAAATCGTAATTTTTGCGTTAAAATTAATATTACTCGTTTTAAAATTTAATTTATCGCCAGAGTTTGAAAGAAAACTCTTATACATATATAAAAAACAAACATACAAACATATCAACCAATATGAATTATCAATCCCTGCAATTCTAAGAGGGTTTACAAATTGTAGATTCCATAAGCCACCCAAACCATCACACATTTTCGCACAAGTCGTATAGCGGCATTACCTAAATACTATAGTTTTTTCCCCTTACTTTTTCATTTCCCGGTAAAGCGGGAAATTTTTTTAAATATCCCGGGATTCCGCAACAACGGTTCTCGGGGTTTGAGATCGAAAAGACATCAGATTTTTTTTTTCTTAAAAAAAGCCGATATAATTGTGTTATCCATGTAACAATTTCATTTGTTTTTATTAAAAGCAAAAAAAGGAAATAATGATTTCAATAAATTACCTTAAAACATCCAGCTATTTGACAAAATATTTTTAAGTTAAGTTTTTTTCTGCTCGCAATAAATTTTCACAAATTTTAAAGTGAGAGCAGCTGTTTTCTAAATGTAAACTTGTCAATGTTCTTTGGTATGTGCTCATGTGCAAAAATAAAACAAACAACAACTTGAGCAATTGTTCTTATTGTTTTTGTTTTCTCTTTGTGTCACTCACTTCAAAGAACGAAACGAAACAAAATCAAACAATTTGTTTCTTTTATTTTCGTCCTCTAGTTTTAAGTACAAAGAAATCAAAATAAAAATAAATTTATAACTGTAATAATGTCGATAATTTTTGTTACGAAAATCACAGGAGTTAGGCCCCTGTATCGCGCAATAAATAGCGTAGCTACAAAAATGCAAACAGCTGGTTCGAGCATTGATTTTATTTACATTCGAAAAGAACTAAACTTAGGTTGTTATCCGTCCTCTTTATACCGGACACTATTCTCTTTCTTTTTGTCACCAGACCTCGAAAAAAATTGGCGTCAGGAATAGTTATACTTGTTTATCCACCTTTAGTTATCGTTTTTATTAATAAAAAATGCGCCAAACGCAAAAATGTTTTATTTCAGCTGACGATATGTAGTATGCTAAGTTAATTTTAAAATTTCCTTATATTATAAAGACGTACTCAACCTATAATATTCTTATTTCCGCACTTTTAGGCTGAAGAAATTGCCACTGCAGTAGCTACAGATGTCATCGCAGATATATCGGAAAATGTCGCTAAGCCAGATACAGACATTGTAAAGGAAGAAGTATACGAACAACATCAGGAACAAGTACAAGAAGAAATTGCTACTACTATAGCGGCAAATGCCATTGAAGATGTATCGAAAAATATTGCTGAACCAGATACAGCAGACATTGTAAAGGAAGAATTATACGAACAACATCAGGAACAAGTGCAGGAAGAAATTGCCACTACAAGAGCTATAGATGCCATTGGAGATGTATCGGAAAATAGTGCTGAACCAGATACAGCAGACATTGTAAAAGAAGAAGTACACGAACAACATCAGGAACAAGTGCAAGAACAACTTGAAGAGAAAATGTTTGCCGACGATTCATTCGCTAAACATGAACAGGAATGTCTGGAACAGTATCAAAAAGAACTACAACATAACCAGGAAATGGATATTGAACCCGAAACTAAACCAGATTCGGTTAATGAATATATTGAATCTCCCAAAGCTGAACCTATTGAATCTCCCATAGCTGAATCTATTGAATCTCCCATAGAACAGCAATATCAACCAGAATTAAAGAGTGAAATGGTCGCTGTTGAAGAACTAATAGTAGAGGCCAAAAAAGCCGCACCACTTTTCACCAACGAAGAGACTGAAATTGTAAATGAAACTAAAACCGTGGAAAGACAAGAATTACCACTATATATGGTGCCAGAAACGTCTCCTGCTGAGTTATTGGATCTACCCATGGAAACAAGAAATGAGACTGAAAATATATCGTACCAAGAAGAACAACCCCAACAAGCAACTGAAGATATTAAAGCTGAAATTATTAAAGAACGCGAAGTAGAAGTGTTAAAGGAAAAAGAGAAACTAGAGCCTGTTAAAGAAGAAGTAGTAGCCACACCACAAATCTCGGCTGATGTACCAGTTGAAGCTGCTGTAGTGGCAGCAGTTGCAGCTGTTGCTACAACTGCTGCTGCAGCCACAAAAGTAGCAGAAACTGCAAATAAGCCAGTATCAAAGACTACAACCGCAGCAGCTGCTAAACCAAAAGTTGCTGCCACAACTGCTAAAAAACCTACTGAAACAGCTAAGAAACCAACCGGTGTAGCTGCGAAGCCACGTACAGTTGCAGCCAAACCAACCGCTACAACAACTGACAAGAAGCCAATTGCGCCTACAACTACAGCTGCTCGTAAACCTCTAAGCGGTACAACTACTACAGCCACAAAACTTGTGGCCAAAAGTACTACCACAACTTCCGCAACACGCACGGTGACAGCTGCATCTAAAACAACAACCACTTTTAAACCCACAACCACAACACGCACGGTTACTTCAAGTACCGCTGGAGCTCGCAAACCAGCTTCTACAAATGGACCGTTGGCTAAACCACGACCAACAACAGCTCCAGCTAAACCAACTACTCTCGGTTTACCAGCAACAAATGGTGCCCCTAAATCAAAAACTCTCTCTCCTCGGGCTACTGCAACCTCGCAATTGCGTAAATCAGCTCCAGTAACAACTGCAGCCAAGAGCCCCGTTAAGCCGACTGCTACAAATGGTGTCACCAAAACAACTTCTTCAACATTGGCCTCACGAACAAAAACTACCACAACGACAGTATCAACCACAGCAGCAACAACAGCTAAGACATTTACAGCACGTCCAGCTCCCAAATTTACCAGTAGCTCAAGCGCCACCACTACTACTACTACTGCTCGACGTGTAGCTGCTGTCGGTGCCTCGACCTTATGCTCGACCACTACTACAAAGACTACCAGTACTGCCTTGCGCAAGTCTACACCCACTAAACCGGCGGCTGGCAAGTTACACACACCCACAAAGGCAACAACTATGGCAGGAGGTTTAAAACAAAAAACTCCAACTTCTAAAACAGCTTCGCCAGCTGAGAAGCCGGCGCCCATTAGAAAGCCTGTAGATAAAACTGCTGCAGTCACTAATGGTGAAGCTAATGCTAAAAAGGAATTGAATGGTACTGCTGAAGAACAATATCTACAAACTTCTACTCAAAATGGTGATTTACAGGCTGTAAAAATCGAACAACAAAATGGTGATTCCAGTATTCCTATGCAGACTGAAAACCCGGATACGTCATTTCTAGGAACCACAGCTGAACAAACTCCTATGGATTTAATAAATGCTTAAACGAACAAATTTGAATAAAAGCATCGAAGACTTTCGAACTTTCAACACACAACTGTTTTCTTTCGAAACGAGGGTATTATAGGTCGGCCCTCCATATCATTATTTAATTGAAGAAGAAAAAAAACTAATAAATAAATTAGAACAAACCTTTTTATCCTTATTAGGAACTAAAATTAAAAATAACAAAAAGAATCATCAAAAGCTTTTTAATCTACAAAAAAGCCTAAATGTATGTGAAGAAATCTTTAAAGAATACACCATTTGTTTATGCTTTTATATGCATCATATTATTATTTGTATTTATTTATTATTTTTTTTTTGGGAAAGTAAAGAAACCGGATAAAATTGCTCGTAGCTTATTGATTATTTGATGTTATATTCATAGACAAATGGTGTAGAGCAAATTTTTTACTTAAAAGTAGTTCTTAAATCAAACTAAAAAAAAAAACTTCAATGTAAAAGTATCACTCGCCCCTTGTCTGTTTTTAAAGAAAATGCGATCCTTTTTAAAAACAATTTTTATTCAAAAATGTTTACATTTTTTTACACTCAAGAAGAATTTTGTTTAATTGTAGTACTTTTGAAAAAAAATGTTTTTGTTTTAGTTTTTATGTTTGTGTCTTTTAAACGAAAAAAAATCATATATACATATTTCGAAAAGAAAAAAAAAACAAATTCCAGTTTATATTTTTTATATGCATGCTCTATATACTTAATGTCATATAAGCATATATTTTATATTACTAATACTAATACATACATACTTACAATACTACATACATACATACATACATATATATTGAAAGAATAATTTCAAAAAGGAAATATAATTTAAATTTTGAAAAAAAAACAAACATCTCAAAAAGATATGTAGAAAAAATTTAACTGAAAAAAAATTATATACTTAAAAACAATCTCAAAAAAAATTATTAAACTCTCTGAAAAAAAAAAATATTCCATAAATTAAAAACATACATTTATTAAAATCTCGTTCGAAATAGCGCTCTCGTCTTCTATAAAACTTTTTATTTCCTTTAAGCGTTTCCTTTTTTCCATATTTTTTTGTTCAGTGGCTATTTATTATTGCTTTCCTTGTTTCTTGTATTCAAATTTGTTTTATACGAGTATGTCTCTTAATTCATTTTAAATTCATTGTGTATTTAAAAACGATAAATATTTTTTGTTCCTGTTAAGTTAAAAAAAAATCTTATTAAAGAAAAAAAGAAATCAACATCTCTTCCCAGTGTATTATTTTTTATTATTATTATTTTACATGTTTTTAAATTGCTCAACTTAATTTCTTAATAAATTTTAAAACATTTTTATTATTATTAATGTATTTGCAAGTATTTATAAAATATATAAAAAAAATAAAAAAAAAATGTAAAAGATTTTTTGTTTCATTTTTTCTTTTTATTTTAATTTTTGTTTCGTTAACATTTATGGCTGTATTAAAAAAAATTATTTTGCTTAACAAAAGGCTTATCAAACAAATATCCATAAAAAATTTGTAAATCAAAAAAACAAAAATTTGAAATATGGTTATTATTTTCTTGGAAATGCAAATTTGAATACTATTTTATTAAATTGCTTAGAAGTTGTTAAAAGATAGATTAAAAAGCAGTTTTAAGTTTAACAATCGTTTGTTAGTCCTAGTTTACACTATGCAAGTCTTATTGCTAAGCTCTGGTTAGTTTGTTAGAAGAGAGAGACGAGGGGAACAGAAACGTTTCTTTTCCCCTCGTCTCCCTCTTCTAACAAACTAACCAGAGCTTAGCAATAAGACTTGCATGTGAAAACTACGACTTAATACAGACAGTGTTGTTGCCGAATAAAAAGAAAATATTTTCGAACTGTATGCGAATACAGTTTTGTTTTCGAGTTACAGGCAGTCGACTATGCAATTCGAAACGAAATAACATACTTTCGAGTTTGTATGTTAATAGCACGCATGTTCAAAAACATTTTCTTTCGTTTCAAATTACAGAGTAAACCCTAAGGAAGGTTTTAATTTATAGTTTGGTAGAATTTTCTTCTTAGCAATCGTTCTTGTTTAGAAATTCATTCAAGTTACGAAACCTTGAAAAGGAAAATGTTGGAAAAAAAACATCATCGAATATAAAACTATTTTTATTTGTAAGAACAATTAGAAAACGTGCACTCGTGGGAGTTAGAAGAAAAAAATAATATAAAATTAAAAATTTCAAAAGCAACAATTAGACTTATGCCCTAATTCTGTTCGACGATTGTGTCGCCTTCTCTATGGACGGAAAAAAGTCTTTAAAGTTTAAAGAATCACAACAGCTACGTTTTAAAAATATGGTAATAATATTTTTATTTATCATTATCGAAGATAACATTAATTATAATAGATTTTAAAGAAGCGAGGGAAATAAATATTATGTATGCAAGTACATTAGAGCGACTCATAGAAAAAGGTTTTTGTTGCCCCTCTCAGATTAAAGTTCGGTCTTTTTAATGAGAATTCCCAGAATATTTGAGGGGTCTAGCGATAACCGTTCGTGGGCTGGACCGTGTTCGAAAAAGGTATGTTTTTGCATATTTTCGTGTTTTTCCCCCAAGACAACATATTTAAAAAATTACACAATTTGAAAGATTTGTTCAAGCCGCGCACAATGGTGCATTAAACTATATCATTCTAGGTACTTATATTAAGATAAATTATAAAATTTTTAAGAATTATTTTTGACTCACTAACTTATTTTTATTGTTAGTTCTCGTTAAAGTTCATGAGAGAACTAACAGTTTTCTAAAATTAAAAAAATATAATTTTAATTAAAAAATGCAACTCCCTTGGGATGTCAAAAATATGCGTTAAAGCTAAAAGAAATTGTTAGTTTAAAATTGTTTTAAACAAAAGTGTTTAATCACAATTAAAATTTTCCCTTAATTGCCTCTAATAGATGCCACAATTTTTACTTCCTTCTCTTCATTGGAAAATAATTCCACTGAACTAATCATCTTTATAATAAGTTTTTAAGCATTTTTAGTTGACAATTTTTTCAGCACTTACATATATTTTGAATCTGTCATAATCGCATTCTCGACAACTTTTAGCCAACTAAAAAAACTAAAAAGTTGCCATACATAATGCTGACATAAGTTAATCAACTGGCAACACAATCGAATGAAGTTCGCTTTCCATCTAATAAATCTAATAATTCAATAAAGAAACTTAATAAACAACACAGACTTGAAGAAAATTTTATCAAACATTTCTTACAACAACTCTGGCTTTTTTTTATAAAAAATATTTTTTGTTCATAAAAAGTTTGTAAATATAAAACGAATTTCGTATGGAAACTTTGTTTTACAAACCTATTATATATCAAAAATAATTTTTATTGGTAAGCTACGGTTCACACTGAAATTTTTCTCTCTTTTTTTATCAACACATTTTAGTTTTGTGAAAATATCTGAAAAAAAGAAAAGTAATGTTAAAGTTAACTAGAAAAAAATAGAATTTCATGAAAAAAAATTCGAAATAACGAATAAAAAATAAAACGAATTTCAAGTACATGAACATGTATACACCTTTCTGCCCCTCTTTGTTTTCTCGCCAACAAAGTACATAAGACTTTCATCAAGAAAATATTCATCATCAAGAAAATATTCATCATCATTCATGAAAGTATTCAGCCATTTTTTAATTATATTTGTCGTACATTTGCTTTGAGTTTTATGTGAAAACGAAATAGTTTTATTTTTATAAATATTTTTTATTTTATTTTGTAATTTGGAAAATTGTTTACATGAATCAAGTTCTTTTTTCAAGAAATTTATTATTCGACATATTGTCATAATTATATTATAAGTGAAATTTATTTAATGGTGGTTAAGCGATGTCTATATGCATTTCATTGTTGCTTTAACAAATCGTCAGTAGACTTCAACCACACATTTAGTGACTATTCAAAATGTGTGGCTGAAGTCTACTGACTATTTGTTAAAGCAAAAATGAAATGCATATAGACATCGCTTAACCAACAGCATATAAATTTTACTTTCTTTTTTTTTAATACGGTTAAAGAAAGAAATGGAACTAAATATAAAATGTTTGGAATTTACTCGTATATCCAAAAAAATAAAAAAAATTCCGAATGCAAACTTTTTGTAATATTAAATTATATTTTACTATCTCTATTATTACTATTTACTATTTTTTTAAGTTAATTAGCTTGCTTTTTTAAATTATTTCGAATGAGATAAACAATTTTAATAAGCAGTAATATTTTGTTTTTTATAAATAAGACCAAGGCACATTTAAATAAAGTAGACCCCCAAGCAAGACGAATACTAACGAATTTATACTTTTAACCAAGGCGAATCCATACTAGGTGGTCGCAAGGGATCAGGTGACTATTTTCGCCGCTTGTAATTTGAATATAAGTTCAAATTTCAGTATTTCAGTATTTTATTTATTTCTTCAGTAATACATATGGCCTATTGGTACATTTTTTGACATTTTCAGTATAAATTTCTCAAAGCGAATTTAGCTGAGTTTACCTTACATGAATTTGCATTGATATGTACGTTAGATGTCAAAACACTTTTTCAGTACATTTTTTACGGTAAAAGTATCAATTTTTCTAAGCGAATTGCTCCGAGTATGCATTATATGAATTTGCCTTACTGCCTAGTATGATTTTTTTTCAAAGCGAATTGGGGTGAGTCTACCTTATATGTTTATGCCTTGAATACATTTTTTCAGTTAATGTTACTAAAATTTGGACATTTAACAGAAAATTTAAAGATAATTGAACCTTGTGCTATAAAATTTTTCACTAACTGTTGGTTAAATTTTGAGTTTAGCATTGATTGATTGTAGGTTAAGTTTTTTTTTTATTGTTAACGGCCGTAAAACTGTTTGATTTTGTTTTTTTGCTTATGTATGACCAAAAATATCTGTTTTTATTGAGCAGCAAAATTAATTGTTTAAGCTTTTTTATTAAACATTCGTGCTATGACTTTTTACAGTCTTTAAACATTTGCTAATTTGGATCTTATTTTTTGGAATAATCAACACAACTCTTTTAAACAATGAAACATTAACGAATTTATTAAACCATTTGCCTTTTATGTAATGCCATTTTATGAGTTTGCTTAATAAATTATCTCTCTCTTTCCCCAGCACCCAGAAAATTACTTAGTGCCCTTTACTTTGATTTGCCTTAAATTTATTCGATTTAATTATTAAACAAAATATATATTTAAAATATTAAATTTATGTATACCCTTAGTAAAACAAACAAGCTTTTTATAAATATTAATTAAAATGTAGCACTTGAAAATTTTTTAGAGAATAAATAAAATGGTAAAACAAAAAATCTTAAAGCAATTATTATGATTATTGATTATTATCAAGTTATGCATAAATAAACAGAAAAAAAAATTACACAATGTCACAAAAGTCTGCACAAAAGTTTGACAAAAATGGAAGTGAAGAGTAACAAAAACTTTTCTATAAAATATGAATTCAGGAAATATTTGCAGAAAACGAATTTTAATCTAAGTATTTAAATAAATAATTTCGCCAAGAAAGAATATGTAATTGAAATTGTCATAACCAGTTTTGTTTGATTCCTCTGTTAAGTATTCAATTTCTTTCACAGAAATCGAAATTGTATAAAAAATAGAAATGTTATTCAAATTGGAATGTTTCGAAATATAACTTAATGTACGGACTTTTGTAATACTGTGTAAAAACAACGCAATTTATACAACTCATGTCAAATTTGATCTACCGTCGAAGTTATCTTACTAAGTTTTTTAATCTCAGCTTAAAAAAGAAGAACTTTTTCCAAAAACCAAAAAGGAGAAAACTTTCAGCACATTTTGCAAAATTTGTCACAAAAATGAGACTGAAATTTAAATTAAATAATAAATAATTAGAAACTTCGCATTAAAAAAAAACACATTTTGAACATTTCTACCAGCAAACAGAAATTTATCCAAAAATTTATCTAAAAACTTAAATAACTCGTACTTCCTAGATGAGGACATTTATTGGTTTTAAGACGAAAAACCTAAAAAAATCAAACATTTACATTTATTTAAAAAGTATTTAGTATATATTTGTAGTTCTTTTTTCTACCTAGAAGTTACAGAAGAAAATTAAGAAGAAAAAAAAAACAGTTAATAAATTATTTTTTAAAGTAGTGAACATATTTCCACTACGACAAATTTTTAAATATACTTTTAAATTGTGATTTTAAGTATTTCAGTGGCAGATTTAAATCTACGCCCATTTTTATTGTGTCATCGCTCATAAAATAAGTTTGGATTTAGTACGACTATAAGTAGACTTTAAGCTAAAAGTTCATTAACAAAAATTATTTAATTTCATTAACTTTAACGTCATGTTTATACTCGTAGATTTGTAAAGGTCATGTTTTTTAAGGTTAGAAAAGAAGTATAAGTAGTTCGGGATTGTTCCTTCTGGGACAATTAAAATGTGGGTGAAATTTGTAAAAATTTTGCACTGAAATTTTTGAAATTTGGGTAATTAAAATTTGAAATTTGAGAATTTAATTTTTTATATAAAAAGCGCGCAGTTCTTTTAATGATTTTCATACAAATTTTCTAGACGAGTCGCCTGCCTGACTTGTGGAAATAGAGTATAAGTTATAAGAGGTTTCTTAAACAGTTTTTCATATAAAATATGTTTTATAAACTTTTTATAAAACAAAATTATTTTTTATGAATAAGGCAGTTATTTACCCGTATTGCGATTTCTAGTCTAATATTCATCTACGAGAATTTTGTAGTGGATTAATGGAAATGTATACAAGTTTTCTTTAATCAAGGACAAATTTCTCGTAGACGGACATTTGACTCGCAATACGTGTGATTGTATTGTTAGGTTAGGTTAGCAGGTTGCTGGTAGGAAGGTAAAAATTAAAGAACCGGCACATTTGGGTCCAGACCAGCCGCTGCTCCTAATACAAACGCTCAGATTTTTTAACTTTATTTCCGATAACTTGGATAGGCTACTGAAGTATAATCTGCCAAGAAAGTGCAGAGGGATATCTTCCAGAGCGGGACAGATGCAGAGAAGACGCGAGATACTTTCCTCCTCATCTTCATCATTACAACTGGAGCAGTAATCATTGTACGGGAGACCCATACGTATAGCATAGTTTCCGAAAGCCCAGTAGCCGGTCAGTGTGGCCAACAGATAACTCAAGTGCTTCCTAGTGAAGTTCATGAGGTTTTTACTTCTATGGGGGTTTAGGCGAGGCCAAAAGATTCTCGCTATTACGCAGTTGGGCTAATTGCACCATCTGTCTTGAGCTGATTTAAGATAGGCAACATCGAAGCGTCTCTAGCAGAATGACAGTGGGAGCCCACAGAGATTGTCGATATCGACTACCCTTCAATATAAATTGCCGTATGAATATTACTTTTCGTTTTAAAAACACAAGGACGGAAAGTTACAGGTAAATCTAATCAATATTTTATCAACCAGCGAAATTAGTAAAACTAACTAATGTGAAGAAGTTACAAATTTTATTCATATACTTTTTATATATAATTTTTAATAGTAAAAATTATTTTAAACAAGAAACTTTACTCACAGTACAGGCGGTAGTTCTAAAGGATTTTAATTGTTCCTTAAGTGCCCTCTAAATGATGGCACATTTTGTACTTCCTTCTCTTTGAAAAATAGTTCCACTGAACTAATCATCTTTATTCGGCCCTGTTCTGTATATCGAATCCATTTGAAATCGTACGATTTCCAAAATTAATAGTGGTCCTGCCGACATGTTTAAAATCATGTACGATACTATTCTTTCAGATGTGATATTTGAGGCACCAGATAATAGAAAAATTTAAAGCAAGTCTGAAAAAATGTTTCCAGTATCGGAGTTCGTATCCTAAAATCGTGCGATTTCAAACCGAATCGATTTACAGAACAGGGCCGATTACAAGTGATTTTTTTTTTTTAGCAATTTTACGTAACATTTTTTGTATGACTTTTTCATATTTTACAGCTTTGCTTTTTCGATCAATTTTAGGCAACTTAAGAAAGTTACCACATAATACTAATTTTAATTTCAGTCGCGTTGACAGTTGACAAGGCAACTCAAAATCTGTTGCCATCCATAATCAAGCCATAATTTGTCGGAAATATTCCCACAATTTTGAAATAATGAAACAAGACGATAGCAAAAGATATTTAATACTCGCTTTAACTTTGCATTTATGGAGCCAATGCGCAATTGGCGACACATAATACTGATTCATTTAACTAAAAATAAAATATTTTTCAGTGGCAATTATATTTTTAGAAAAGTAGCTTTCTTTAAATCTTGAAATCCCACCCCACAGTTTAAAAATCACAATTTTGAAAGTATAATTAAAAATTCTTTTATTATATTAATACCAATATTCAAATGATATTAAATATATACCTAATTAGATATTTTTTTTTATCTAATTTAACAAGAAATCAAATTAAATAGTGCGTAGATATCAAGCAAAAGAAAAAAAAAACAAAAATATATTAAGCTGAAAAAATTATTCTTATTAACGAAAATCAAACATACATATTAAATTGAAAACTCAAAATAGACTTTATCAAATTCAAACAAATGTTGTTTAAAAAAAAGAAACTAAAACTGGAAAACGAATACATACTTTGAAATTAAAAAATATATATATAAATATATAAATTGCATTGTAGGCCAACAACTGAAATAAGCCAACTAATTAATATTACCAATACATATTTATAAAAATATTCAACAAAATAAAAAACATTAAAATATAATAAATGTTAAACAAAAAGAACAACATTTCTGAGTTTTAGTTAGTTTTTAATTTCTGTTGGAACATATTTTTATTTCTTGCTTTGTTGGAAAATTAGGCTAAAGTTCGTAATTTTAGGAAGCCAAATTACATGTGATAATTTTTAAAGATTATAAATTCAGTTCTACGAATTAAAATTCTTAGAACTAAAATTTTCTGGTGGTGGCCGACGACCTTAAAAGTGCCTGTTACCTTCTCTATCTAAAATAACAGGTTGACCTTGCAGGCGATGCTTGAAACTTCCCGTAATGTTCTTTATCAAGAATTTTCCCCCGGACAAATGTAATTCATAAATGGCGGAATTGGAAAAAGGCGTAAAGAATCGATTTTCCTCAAAACACTTAAGTTAAAAAATATGGTGCTTTGGCGATTATAATCAAAACATACTTTCAACAATTAGTTTCCTTTGTTTATTCTTTGTAATCGTATTCAATTACTGATCAGTTTCTCTTTTATACATAAATATTATAAAACAAATAGAAAAAAATACAAACAAACAAAACAACCGTGAACATGGGACCATAATATACATATATCATGTATTCTATACTATATATTGCGTTTACTGGGTCGCATACATAGTTAAATACATTTAATCTTCTTGTAAAACCATGTAAATAAAACTGGCACTTGCCATGCAGTAATACACCCAAATTTAAAAATGTTTCGCAAATACAAGTGTAAGAAAAATATATGTATGTATGTATGTATGTATGTATATGCACGTACTAAATATGAGTCATAACAATTTTTTAACTTATTTTTTCTGTTTGCAAGTGTGCAGGTGGTGAATCACGTTTATTTTGCCGGTTTCTTTTGGCAGTCACAGCCAGAGTCTTCAACACAGACACCAATCACACCTCTACCATTGACGCTAATGACGATATCTCTTGTCTTCTTAAGTTGTTCGTCTGGTATTCACGATGGTGATGATGGTGGGTTGGTATGTTTAATTTTTTTATATTGTGGTTTTTTTGTCTTGTAGACGAGGGTGTGGTATTTACCGTTTTAACCGGCATCTACTATTTTTTCAGTACATAATGGCAAAATGCATGCAAGTTACATATATTATTTTTTGTTATTACTCGTGCTCACTACGTGCAAAATTTTTATTTCGTGGATACATAAGTACGACTACATAGCTACAACCTTTAGCAACTGAGTTGAAAAATATACATTCATATGTATGCATGTACATTTGTATATACATAAATATGCACTTAAATACTGATTGCCAAGATGTTTCTTGCCAAAGTTAGTCTCAGTAGTAGACAAGCCCTAACTGGATTTTTTTTAAATGTTTAAAATACATTACATACAAATACAACTCGTCACAAAAGTTTAATGCAATTGTATCTTAATTAACTGCTTTACAAGCAATTGTACAAAAAGCCCTATTTCACTTGTAATTGTACTGTATTTTCTGAAGTTATTTTTTACGTGATACACATATACCGTTATCTTTATCATCACATACCGTTATCTCTACATAGAAAGACCCTAATTAATTTTTTTTTTTTTTTGAAATCGAATGTTTTGTATATTTTGATATAAGAACATCCAATGTATCGAATAATGCAAAAGCTGGATTTCAAAAAAGTAATGAGTTAGGGCCTTTTTATAGTAAGGTAACGATATATAATTTAATTGATCTAATACGGAATTTATATAAGGAATGTCGCCTTTAAATGTTTTTAGGTTATACGTATCCTTTTTAAAGACACCCTGCCACCTCATCGATGAAATCGGCCTAGCGGGGGTAGAAAAGGAGGAGGAACTACAATTCCAAGGCGCGAACTGGGCGAGTGGTGTCAAACTTGTCAACTGCGGCAATAGGAAATCATTTGATTTTCTTAAAACCATCGTTGACATGTGTGGCAACCTTCGCCCGGAGGCCAAACTGAAGGTAATTTCTGCCTCAGATCTGCCTCTCCGCGCAGTGGTGACAGCATGGTTTCCATCACCCGTCAGATCGATGAAAACCATACTGTCGGTACTGGCAGCGCAGAACTCGCCTCTCAGGACAAACCAATGGAAGGCTTTGGCTTCAATGGATTGTAGAGAACGCGGGTAGAGATCTTCGGTTTGCCGTAGATCAGGAATCTTTAAAGAGGCTGCAGTTTTTGTTTGGGGGTGGGGGGGGGGGGGTGTTGTGAAGTTCGCCCTCGGGACTGTCAGATTTACTAAGTCGAATGATCCCAAGAAGGCTGCGGGTGGTGTAGATAAACCTGCACCATAGTGAGGCAGCCTCGGCCGAACTAGTAATACAACTCAATAGGTCGCAAGTAGACGTGGCTCTTATTCAAGAACCCTTTATTAATAAAAATAGTGTTTGCGGATTAAGAGTCACGGGCTACACATTGTATGTCCATGTCACAGGGGATAAAGTAAGAACTTGCATTTTAGCAAGGCAGGAGCAAAGATTAACTTTATTTAATTCTTTTATTAATGGAGACCTTACAGTCGTTATTGGAGGGGCCAAGGGTAAGCAGGGAATTGTGCTTGCATCGTTTTATATACCATATGATGCTTTACATCCACCGGGTGTTGTAGTGCAGAAGCAGATGGAGTATGCAAAGGTGAGAGGAGTTGCATTGGTACTCGGCTGCGACGCTAATGCGCATCATAGTCAGTGGGGGAGCCGCAATATTAACAAAAGAGGTGAGTTGGTGTTTGATTTCATTACCTCTAGCAATATGTTTATACATATGTAACAAGGGTAATGTACCCACGTTCAGGACTAGGGATATGGCTGAGGTTATAGACATAACACTAACTGACAGAGATGTGTTCTGTGACAGAGATAGGAACCTTGTCGAGAACTGGATGGCAGATAAAAACTGCACGTTTTCAGACAGTAGGATATCATTCAGTCTTAATTTTACAGGGGAAAGGCGTGACCCATATAGGAATCCAAGAAAGACTAAGTGCGATACCTATAGGGCCACTGTTGACATTAGAGCAAGGGTCACTCCGCAGATCTGAGGTCCTCGGTTAGAAGATTGATCAGTAGGGCGAAACTCATAGGAAGCACTGAAGACTGGAACAATCATAAAGTGTTGTATAATAAGTACAAGGGCGATCGCAAAAGGGCGAACAGAGCCTAATGGAGGAAATACTGTGAGGAGATTGATTCCGTAAATGAGTTATCGAGGTTTCGGCGAATATGGTTGGCTCATGGACGGAATCAGCTCTGAGACATTTTCTGTTCTCATGGACACTCACTTTCCTGGCTGTAGGGATGTAAGAGAAGAGACATCGACGGAGGTTAATTGTAACTACTTGCCGGAACCAGAATTAGGGGATAGCAGTGGACGACATAGTGACATTGGGAAAAGCAAAATGGGCAATAAATACATGTGAACCGTATAAATCACCGGGCCCAAATGGTATTTTTCCGGCCATGTTGCAAAATGTCCCAGAGCGCGTACTACTGTCTCTGGTGGGTATCTTTAAGATATGCTTAATCCGGAGGTTTATACCAAAATGCTGGAGAGAGGTTAGGGTCATCTTCATACCCAACGCGGGTAAAACAAACCACTCAAAGAGGACTGAAGCCCAAGGATTACACACTGGCAACACAATGACACAATGAACGCATTACTTTTTATTTTTAATGAGCAATTGAAGGGAATCACGATGGACCCAATTGGGTCTCCGAGTGGAGGTGCGGTATAGCACCACCCTTCCTAACCTAACCTATATATGTGTATACATATCGCACACTAAATCACAAACAGTCACAACTGAAAAAACCACAAAAATATCTTTTGCAGCCAAGTTTTCTTGAACATTTTTTGCCCCTCGTGATCATCCAGGATTTTTTGAGTTGTGACTGTTTGTGATTTAGTGTGCGATATGTATGCATATTTCTTTGCACAGATTTGTATATGTGTATGTATGTATTTGTACAATTTTTTGAAGTTTTATGTAGAAAACTTGTGCATATGTATATTTGTCCCTATCCTTTTGTTATAGTTATTTTTATCAAACAATTTGTAATATAAGAATATGTTTTTGTACAGCAAGATAATTCATGTTAATTCGAAAACAAAATAAAAAACAAAATTAAAGTGTTTTTATTGTTGCAGATTCTTTGCCCATTTTTTAAAATTATTTTTCAGATTAGTTTTTTTTTCAGATTTTTTAGCCAATTTTTGGTAAAATTTTCTGGCAACAGTGATTGCGACATAATCCCCTTTATCGTGTTTGGCGTATTTCGACTCTTCCCAGCAAAAAATAAATTAACGCGTTCAACGACACCCCTGTGTTAAAATCATGCATTCTGCACCTAAATTGAACCAATTCATTTGCAGTAGAACCCATGCATTAACTACTTCTTTTGCATGTCTTTTTTGCTGGGTTACTACGACGTTTGTTCTTTAATCTATGACGAAACGGTCGTAGTCGAAATATGTATGCCAACCACGATAAGGCCCAATTATTGAATTTCATTTTTTCAATTTTCGTAAAAAAAACAAGTAAAAAAAGCTTTTTTTTCGGTTATAGCTCGATATTAGAGAGCAACCTTATATTCTATATTGTAAAGAATGGTTATTGTTCAATTCACAAGAAACTCTGAGAGTATTTGTACGCATCTTGTGCTTCTTTTGTACCCAACTCTTGTAAATATATGCAATTACAATACCCAGCAAAAAATATTCGACACTTAGAAGCAATGCATTGTTTCCGAGAAGCACTAAGGTAAGCGACACCATTAAAATATGTTCTACGATCGTACACGATGTACTGTTCGTGTTTTATATACATACATATGTGTAAATACAACTGTACGTTTGGTGGATGATTTATTGCTATTGCTTCTAAATGGCTCATCATGCATTATAAAAACGCAATTGCAAGCGATTCTGTTTCTATGTCTCGCTTACAAAAATGCTTCCAGCAAATAAAAATTTTTGCTGGGTATCTCCTATAGTTTTTAAGTATTGTAGATGGTTTACTTTAAAATGTATGCATTCTGTTGTTGCTGTAAAAAGAAACGAGTTGCGAAAATGGGCAATTTTTTACCTTTTTTTCCAAGAAAATTATCATAATTGTACTCTAGAGATAGGCGCGAGAAGCGACACGAACACGCACGACTAAACACGAAGTGTTCGTCACAGAAAAAAAAAATTAAACAAAAATTTATTTTTTTAGTGGGTTGTGTCGATTCGACTATGTAATTAGTTATTAAAGTGCATATACAGTTTTTATTCGTGTTTTAATTAAATTTGAATTGCAATTAAATTCAATTCGTGGTTGGCGTTTTTCGACTTCAAATTCGACTGTTTGTAGTTGATTAAAGAAAACAAGCTAAACTTTTCTTTAATCTAGTACAAAACGCATGACTTTCGCCGCAAAATCGCCAATCACAATCGGCCCTGTTCTGTAAACCGATTCCGAGCAAATTTCTCGTTTCCAAAACGAAATAAAAGTTTTGGTGTTCTCTAAACCGAATTCCCATAATAAAATTCCGCGAGAAATTTCTTCCCTTTCCAATTAGAATTTTTTGTTGTCCCGGGAAAAATTTCTCGCGGAATTTTATTCATGATTGCTCTCATTATTTGGAATTGTTCCCCGGGAAAAACTTCTCGCGGAATTTTATTCATAATTGCCTTCATACTTTTATCGCTTTTAAATCGAGTAAACATACCTGTTCGAAAGTAAATCGAATATGGTATTATTCTAATAAATCACTGAAGAAACATATTTGAAGTCTTTAATCCCAAATTATAACCAAATTAAATGCAGTTTGATAATTTAAATGTAAAAAATGGCTTTAAAAACACTGACGTTTGTTTCCAGTTTTAGCCCAAGAATGAAGAAAAATTATTTGTATGAATAAAAACATTTTTTCTGTCAAAGACTTCGAGCGTTAGTGTTTTTGAAACCCCTGATCATCTTATTTTCGAATGCAGACTCTTTCTACAAATAAGAAACAAACACAAAATTTTTGATAAACACAAAGATCTGAAGCAAATATTTAAAAGTGGCAATTACTCTGTATACAATTCACTGATTGAATTCATAAAAGAAGCAAAAATTAACTGTAATCTGAATGTTTCTTTTTTTTTTGAACCATGCAGCAGTGATGTCAACTTAGCCCTTTTCGGGCTAGATTTAGCCAGTTTTCAGTCACTCAAAACGCGAAAAAAAACTTTTGGCCCCAAACTAAAAAACGCGTAATTCTAGCACTTTTTGCAATTATCTTTCAGTCTAAAAGGGCCGCTTTGTCTATATTTACACTATGCAAGTCTTATTGCTAAGCTGATTAGTTTGATGGAGAGACGAGGAGAACAGTAAAGTTTCTTTTCCCCTCGTCTCTCTTTCCTAACAAACTAATCAGCTTAGCAATAAGACTTGCATAGTGTAAATATGGACTTGTTACTTTTAGCTCGATATGGCTACATTTTAATCTTTGTGAACTTTTTCTTCCTTTAATCTAGCAATATCGACTTTTTACTCATTTTATTTTGCTAGTTTGCTTTACCAATTTGAAAAACAAGAAGAATATAGAATAATATTCTATTTCTTCCAAAATTTTTGTGCTTTGAAATATATTCAGTATAGCCTAAAAACAGATAATATATGTTTTTGGAAGAGCGAGAAATCGAAACTATCTAATAACGACGAATTTTAAAAATACATACATACATTTGTATATAAACGACTATTATATATGTATGTATATATTTAATCTACGTATGTACCTTATTGAAATGTAATATGAAATATATGTAAACGAAATATGTACCTTATTGAAGTGCAATATTTCAAGCTATGTACATACATATGTGTTGATCTCTGTTAGTGATTTATTTTCTAATAAATTGTTTTACAAAAATCTGTTTGTTGTTTTGATTGTCAACAGAAACATTTTAAAACTAGCCCCTTTTCGCGCTTACTCGTTATTTTGCGCTAAACATATATTTTTTCAATTTGGCCCTTTTTAGCCCTATTTTAAGAAATTTTTACGCGTTTTGAGTCTGAAAAGTTGGCATCACAGCCTGGCAGTTTGTGAATATTATATTCCGCCAGCTTAATTCAGATTAAAAAAAATAATCATAATTTTTTTATGAAAATTACCAACAATAATAGACGATACAACAATACAAATAGCTTGTATTTTTTTTGGGTTCCTGTGGTTTGCCTATTTAGTGAAAAGAAACATACCTACAATGTTAAACTCATGAATAATTTTAAAATCTAGTTTTATAAAATATGTATGTATGTATTTTATATGTCATAAAATTTAATATTTGTGGTCTTGCTTTATGTTTTTGATATAACATATGCTGACCTTGTACCTTAATGTAGATGAATTGAATTAAGAAAATAATTATTGACGTTTAACTTTTTTAGCCTTAAATACACTGTGCCCATTTTCATGCGGACGTTTGAAACCCTTCTTAAATCCTCCCTTTTGCTTGAGAACGGACTGCTTGCGGTTTGAATGAGGTTCAATAAAAATAATTTGTCCTTTAATGAAGCTCTCATTATACAAGAATGATTTACAGTAACCTTCGCTATCCGCAAAGCGAATAATAGCAAAATTTTTTTTACATACAACGCTTGCAATTTCGCCGGCTTTTGCAAAATGTTTTAATATATCCGTTTGGCTGACATCTGTAAGAACAATAATATAAGGAAGCAAATTTAGTGGCTAATTTTTATTGTAATTATATTATATAAGATGGTGAAACTAACCGTTAGACAAATTGGAGACATGAATGGAAGTCCATTTTTTTAACGGACTGTATGGTTCGATTTCCAATTCAATTCCTTGCATTGTTTTTCCACTTAATTTAAGGCTCTTTTTAGCAGCCTCCTCGGTTTTGAACGTTATAAAACCTAAAATATGCTTTCTGCACACTAAATCGATATAATCAATTTCACCGCATTTAGAAAATATGGCTTGCAGTTTTGCAACATCGATATTCTTAAGGTCTTGATTATTCTTCAACATAATTGTAATATTTTCGTCGAACATATGTGTCTTATTGCTTTCAGAATTAACATTTACTTTAATATTAACATCGTTTAAAATGGAGTTATGTAATTTCAAAGCAGCCGTCATTGCTGCCGTATCGGTAAAGGTAACGTAAGCAAAGGGAGGAGCACCGAATTTAGATATCAACTTGACAAATTCAACTTCGCCACATGATTTAAAATGTTCCTTTAGTTGTTCCTCTGTAGTGCCTTGTTTCATACCTTTGACGTGAACAGAACGGTCACGACTATTCGAAGTCTTAGCTTTTGCAATGTTCCTTTTCCGCTTAATTCCTACAATAGTGTCCAAGACTTGCACTTTTTTGTCATCAGCAATGGCTGCTTCGGCAGAGCTTTCGTTTTTATAGACTATATCAGCGATTGTGCCAGCTGCTGTGGTAACAATATGTATCTGTTGAAGTGGTCCATATTTAGCAAATGCTTCAACAATGTGAATTTGTTTGCAAGCTAAAAAAAAATGTTTATAAAAAAACTTGCCTGTATAATTTATAGTAAAATATAATTAATAATAAAATACTAAATTAAAAATCAACTCATTTCAACAAAGTTAATAAAACTGAGAAAATTAATGGTTGACTTAGAAACTTCTATTTAAAAAATTTAATTTTATGAATATTAATATGAAAAATTTTTGTTTGTTGTTGATTAAGGGGTTCTTTTTTTAACAGCTTAAGTTTGTGATGCGAAGCTTAAACATGAAAATGAATATTTTGAAGATTATTTAACCCTTTGACACAGGAATTAATTCTGGTTATTGAAAAATTTTATATATGGTTTTTATAGCTTAAAGAGGCTTCAAAGAATATGTGCAAAAAATTGTAAGAGGATGTACTCGTACATTTTAATGTAAAATCCGCTTCAATACGTACATTTTTTCACATTCAACCTGTAATTACTAACACATATTTTTTAACACTTACTGCTGGGCAATTTGACAACGCGAACCATTTTATCTGGTGATACACTTGGATCTATTGGGCCACTCTTGACTTTAGATGGTATTGTTGGCTCCTCTGTTCCAATGCCTTCTTCTGAAGGAGCGTCATCATCATCATCTTCGTCATCTTCGGCCTCGTCGGCTTCTTCAACCTCTTCGGCTTCGTCAACATCTTCGGCTTCGTCAACATCTTCGGCTTCGTCAACATCTTCGGCTTCGTCAGCCTCTTCGGTCTGTTCATCGGCTTCAACTTCTTCTTCCTCTTCACCACCTTCAAAAAAAATATGTATGTATATCAATAAAAATGGTTGGTTGTTTGTTTCAAATCTTTCTTGTTTTTAGGAATCTAATTCTTTTCAACATATTAATATATTTATGTATGTATATTCGACGTCATGTCAATAAAATTCCATAAATATGGCAATTGCCTACAAGTTGTCGAAAACAGCAAACTGCTTTTGACGAACTCATGATATTTTCTAGACCTTAGAATATATATAGGAATATATTAGGAAATGGTAAATATCTTTAAAAATCGATTTAATATTTTTCGATCAACATTTATAATTTCGATTTTAGAAATAGATTAATCGTAAAATTATTCGAATACATTATTTTTATTCTATGTTCATTCGAATATTCGAATAAAAGTTCAAAATGATTCGTTTGTTCAAACAAGAAAAAATCATGAAATTTCATTCGAACAAATATAAAACACGTATAATTAACAACACGTACTAAGTATGTAAATTATATTTTCAAAATTTATTCGAACATATCGCACTCGTTCAACAATACTGTATTAGCTCAAAAATTCTTAGTTTTCAGGAGAGAAAAAAAACTGTTTTCAATATAAAACAAAAAAGTTACTTACTTAGCATTAATCAATTAAACAGTTGCAACTCAAAATACTATCTTTACTACTTTACTATTACAATAACAACATAACTACTCTTTATTTGAAAAAGCAATCATTTGCTATGGCCAATCACTTCATACAACTCAAAATAATTTTGTTGTTATCGTGATTCACAGAAATAAATCATTTCTGCAGGAAAAGGGTCACATGTGCTCTTGTGAAGAAAGAGTGGTCAGAACTATGAGAAAAAAAATATGATGGTAAGAGTACAAAAAGTGGAGTGTGAAAGAGTGTTATATGGCTAATGGTAAGAAGTACTACAAGCACCGCCCTTATGAAACTTTAAAACAGCACAAGTGGAAAAAACCATGAAACATGGAGGTAAAAGCTTGATGATTTGGGCTTAAAAATCTATAATATATTGAGAAAGGAAGATTATCTTAGCATCATAAAAGAGAATATACATGATTTTGTGTAGCAAAGTGGTTACACTGCCGAAGAAGTTGTATATCAACATGATGGAGATCAGAATCATACGGCCAAAATCGTTAATTGGCTTTCAAAGCAAAAATTTCACACAATGCAATAGCCAGCATAGGCCCTGAACTCAAATACATTGAAAATGTACGGTATTTCTTAAAGAAAAAACACCTTGGGCAGTATGCCAGTGCGCTAACGCCGAGTCCAAACGGAATGGGTAAATATTCCAAATCTTACCGCCGAGTTTGATCAAAAGTATGACCATGTGCAGTACATTAAAAGCGTAATTAAATCTAAGAACCATTAGAAAAAGTACTAAATAATATGAATTAAATAAATTTTTCTTAAACATGCAGAAGTGGATACATATACTTTTTTCACAAAATTTACTTAATCTTAACCTAACTTTAAATTTTGATATTCATGAATTTCTTTGTTTTCTTTAATTATTTTATTGCATCGTTTAAATAAAAAACCTGGATACTTTCTTATATTTTATAGATTTTTCATTGGGTTTTTGTCGTATTTGCTAAGCATGTATCCACAAGTGCTCGCCACTGTATGTATGTATGTAGTAAATTGTATTCATGTGAGACTTAGTGTGGGGGGATTCAAACATTTGAATTCCCAATTACATATATATGTATAAGGCATTAAGCATTAAAATAAAACAAACGCACGTTTGTTAAAAAAATCCTAACACGTGTCCCATACTTAAAGAATTAAAATCCAAACAACCGACCTCTTCGGTACCAACACAATCTTTCTATGTAAAAAAAGAGTAATATAAAAATACAAGACAGATAGTTGCCAAACAGTAGTGGCAACCTAGACACTTCTAAATTTGTATACACCTTACGTACATAGTCCCATCTGAACCACAATATTTTTAAGTACATATTGGAGACATATCTTCATGTAACGTGTGTGTATAAAATGAAGATTCATTTTTATTTTAGGTTAATCGTAAACGTTTGACGTCCAAAAAAATAACCGCGTGTTTCATGGAATATACAAAACACAATCTGAAACCAAAGAAAAATTACCTTCATCATCCTCATCTTCTTGCTGCTCATCCTCAGATGCTTCTTCATCGTCCTCCGGGACTTCTTCAACAACCTTTTTTGGTTTAGCAGCTACTTTTTTAGTTATGGATTTTTTTACAACTACCCGGGGGACTTTTTGTTCTTCCTCACTTTCTTCGACTTCCTCGTGGACAACTTTTACAGGTCTACCTTTTTTTAAAGGTGTTTTTGCTACTTTCACAGCTTTAGGAGTTGTATTAGTTTGCTTTCTTTTCATTTTGCTTTTAGAGATAGACCAAGACAAATTTTATAAAAACTTTTACAAATATTACACAAAGCGGTTAACAAAAATCGTGTGTATCACAAAGTGGTGTGTATAACGAAACAACACGTGCAAATTGAAAATTAATCAAAGCTACCATACGTTTTATAAAAATGTGAACCGGAACAGAACAGTGTCGCTAACTTTATCAAAATTCTAAATAAGTAGCTAGATTTTTCTACACTTACCAGCGGTCTCCACTAACCATGAAATTGGTGTGGACATCATGTCGGACATCGCAAATGGCTAATGCAGACCGCTCATGTCCACATATATCTGAGCAACGATGTTCACCATGGGATTCGTCGCCCGTAACCATTTGCAATATAAAGTAAAGAGACAGAACAAAATTGGTATATATTCCATCTTTATTGCACTAAGGCAAAATACTTTGATATGCCCGAACATGGACATCACACGTATTCACCACAACAAAGAAGTTGATGAATTTTTCACAGTTGCTCTGCCGGCGAAATGTTCATGTGATGTCCAAGTCGGTTAAGAAAAAAAGATTATATCGAAATTCGGACATTCCCATCAAAGACTTAAGATAGAACAGTGATCCGCAAAATAAAATATGTTTGTATTGGAGAGAAAAATGAGAGTAAAATAAAGGTACACTCGAAGAAAAGTTTTGTAATTTAAAATAAATTCAGTGGTTATAAATTGCTTGAATTTTTCTTGTTAATAAGCAATTTAATAAAAACTTAATTAAAAGACCTAATAACTTATTTAGCAATGCAGTGTATAAATTCCAAATTAAATTTATTCACAGCTCTGTTAAAACTGTTAAAATGTCTTTTTAAACTATCTTCACTATAATTTTTTTAATGTTTCAATGCATAAAATGCATTGCATATTACCAGAAGCATTTTTATCATGAAATATTTCTTAGCTTCCATAATTATTTTTTATATTTTTTGCTGTACAAATTTATTAAATTTTAACTTTAATTTCGTTCCATGTGCTCAAAAAAACTAAGCCAAAAAACCAGAAAAAAATTTGTACGCGTATGCACGACTTCATTCATCGCTTTCTCAGTGACGACTAAATGAAAGAGCATAAGCATGCGATTAACTCTGACATAATATGTGATAGAACGTCGGCAGAATAACAATAATAAAATGCCGATATTTCTCTTCATCTCATACAACAGGAACACGTAATTTTACTTTTCTTATAACATTTCATTTTATGCAAATTCTCATGGAGTTAACATGTATTATTTTTGTATAACTATTTATTTTGTTTTCACTTTTTCACACAAACTTTTATTTATAAATCAAATTAAGCACATTTAAACATATAAAATCCCAGAAATTTTGTCCAAAACATTGTTTTTCATTTATTTTAATAAATACTCACACATACTAATTTATTTTCATGTACGTGTGTTTTTTTGACAGTTCATCTCATAAGATTGTTGTTATAAGATTGAGATAACACTAATTTGAAGTCTACACGTAACATAATTCTCTCTGCGATTGAATTTGACGCTCTTATATTACATATTATGTTAGGTGTAGGCCCTATGTTATGACACGTGTTGACACCAAGTTAATGTTATCTCAATGTTATAGTAATTTTTACTGTCAAAAGGCACACGCACATGAAAAAAAATTTGTTTGCATGTGTGTGCTTATTAAAATTAATGAAAAACTATGTTTTTGATAATATTTCTGTTTAAATGTGTTTAATTAATGTATTAATTAAAGTTTGAGTGAAAGAGGGAAAATAAAGGATATAATCAAACAAAAGTAATACAAGTTAGCTGAGTTTGCATTAAGTGAAATGTTGTAATGAAAAGTAAAATTACGTGTTACTCTTGTGTGAAATGAAGAGAAATATATGCATTTTATTATTCCGACATTCTCTCCGATATTATGTTAGAGTTAATGACAGTTGTAGACGCTCTGTTATACAAATTAATTGCTGGTGGAGAACCCCAGACACATGAGAACGGAACATAATCTTTAAAATCGCTCTTTTCACGATACCAGATTCTTTGCAGTATAGGAGCTGCCACAATTTTAAAAAACACGCAGTATACATAAAAAATTGGTAATCGTCTAAAAAGTGACATTTAGTATGTCATTTTTACAACACAAGACGAATACGCAGTTTTCCTACTGGAAAGAATTTAATTACTTGTTTAATTTTGTATACGAGAACTTCTACAAATACTTAAGCGAAAAATTTGTATAAAAATGAAAACAACTAGATAAAAATTAAACTAAAAGTTATATATAAAATTAAATCAAGCAAATACTTGTGAGATTTTGAAAAATAAATATATTTTCAAGATTTTGTCAAAACACAACGAAAGTTTTGTTTAACAAGTAATTAAATGGGAAAATATTAAAAAACGAGAAAAAAATTAAATTACCGGTCCACAATTATAAGCGATAATTTTTTAGCTTAAATAAATATTTGAACATCGTGTATCGAGTTTGTGCAACTTACATTTAAAATATCGGCAACATAATGAATAATCTAAATACCAACAACGGAGGTGGTGGTAGTGGTGGTGGTGCCAACAGCAGCAGTAACAGTGCCAATAATGGTTCTGGTATACGCCCTTCTTCTGCCAATGATGAGGCTGGAGGTGGTGGTGCAGCAAGTGCCGATGCAGATGCAAGTTCCAGACGCCAGGCTACACGGGTTTTCAAGAAAAGCTCATCGAATGGTAAAATTACTGTGTACCTGGGAAAACGTGATTTTGTAGACCATGGCACTCATGTTGATCCTATCGATGGTGTAGTCTTTATAGATCCTGAATATGTAAAGGATCGCAAAGTATTTGGTCAAGTATTAGCTGCATTCAGATACGGCCGTGAAGATTTAGATGTATTGGGTTTGACGTTTCGAAAAGACTTGTATTTGGCTCATGAACAAATCTATCCGCCTGCTCCAACAGAAAGACCCTTAACAAGGCTGCAAGAAAGACTAATAAAAAAGTTAGGCCCTAACGCATATCCATTTTACTTTGAAGTTCCTCCCTATTGTCCAGCATCAGTTTCACTGCAACCTGCCCCTGGGGATACGGGAAAATCTTGTGGAGTAGATTATGAACTTAAAGCTTTTGTCGGTGAGTAATCCCGTATGCAATAGTCTCTATTTCTCTTTGAATTTTCTCCAAATGATCAAGGTTATTGTATGAATAAGCTGCCATAAGATCAACGTTGGGGCTTGGAAATTGTATAGAAAACCAACAAAAAACATTAACTAATCAATCAACGCCGTATTTTGCTTTTGAATTTTTCATTTTCAATTAAAATATACATATGTACATAGATACATATACAGCAATGTGTGCATAAATGTGTCATCGTCGTATTCCTCAAGAACAGGGGCAGCATCATCTCTTTTTTTGTGTGTTTTTGTAAAAGCACAAAATTTATAAATTTATCAATGCGCGCCCATAACATATTTTTGGTTGCTTGTAGTTTTTGTTTTTTATTCATTCCAAATATGCGCTTACTCATTACGATCAACATGTATCTTGGGTAAAGAATGTCAGTATGTACATTGTATATGTATGTATGTGCTTAGAGGATTTACGTATGTGTAAGTTGAAGCAGTACCCAACAACCAAAACGCTATGAAAATAGTTTATAACAAATTTACTACCATAAGCCTCAAGCTTAGAAAAGTGGAATACTATGGTGAAAAGTTTATTAACAATGGCGGTATTTGATGTTTGATGCGAATGGCCTTGTGTAAGTGCGAAGGCAAAATATTGTACCTTTTCTTTGGATTATGTTGTTGGATTTTAAAGTAAAGCTATGATATTTTGCATTTACACTTACGCAAGACCATTTGCATCAAACACCGAATACCGCCAATTATTTTATAAAGAGAATTGAACCCTTGCGGTAATATTGCTAGCATTTAGTATACAACAAGCTTAGCATTCTAATTATAGAATGTGCTTCCAGGAAAATAGTTTTCTAATCATGCTTGTAGTAGGAATATTTAACTTGAAAATTTATATTCTAATACAATAATAATTACTCTTTATTAAATATAAATTTACATATGTAGAAATACCATTGAACTTTAAGACACTACTCATTGAACAAGACAAAAAATTACGACTTAACAAATTATATCAAATTCACGCGTTCAAAATAACGGGACATCATAAAAAACATTAAAAACAAACTTGCAAACAGTGTTTCCACTTACAAAAAAAGTGTTTATGACAAGCTTATGGAGTGGTTTGTTGGGTAATATCTTTTGTTGGGTAGGGGCAACAAGCATTTCCAAGCTTTGTTTTGTGTCTCGCACACAAATATGAATGAAAAATTTTTTGTGCAAGTTATCCACACGTACATATGTACATTTATAAATTTATATGCAAGCGTTTAATAGATCGCTCCTTTATTGCAACAGAGGCATAACTCAAAAAAGCTCGTTTTGTAGGAAATACGTTTTAAGTTTTCAATTGAAGATAAACAAATATTTTTTTTTCTCAAGAAAATATGTCAAACTGTATCAAAAAAAAAAACATACTTTTAATTAATATAAAGTAAAACAATAAACAGAGTGCACAATTAAATAAGATGAATATGCATTTGGAAGCTTAATTATAAAATAAAAATTTAATTTAATTTGATATAAAACACTTTTGTTATTCTACATGAATCCTTAAATGGGTTGATACCCATCTGAAGAAGGCAAAAATGTGTCATACATACGAAGCCATAAGCAAACTTGTGACTGCCTTAAGGGAGGATGCAGTGTATGTACATACATGCAAAAGATGTGCATACTCCTTCTTGACCAAGACTTTCGTTGATGATATCGATTTCGAATAAATCATAAATTAATCAAAAATAGTTTACCTGTCGCTCAGTTTTGTTTCAAAAAACATTAAAAATCGAAGATTCCCCAGCAATATCAAAACTGACCCAATATCGAAATAATTTCGATATCGCAAAAATTCAGCACAAAAAGAAATTTTTTACGAATACGAGTATTTATTATCTTTATTTTTTAATTTATTTATTTTAATTTACTTTATTAATTTTTTAATTCCTTGACTTACGCTGCAGACTCGAATACGGTACCTCCAGGCTAATAGACTTTAGGCTAATAGAATTTTGTTTTGAAATTTCTTCGCTTTAGTGAGGATTCGTTTATATCGAATCTCAGGTCGAGCAAAGAGCACAGTATTTTATTTCTTTTTTCAAGAGCGAATATTGTTTGTAGTATTGGAGGTAAAACATAAAAATGTTTCTCTGTTTATCATTCGATCCGGCTAAAGTTCATATCGCTCTGTAAGCCAAATTACTTTACCGCATCTTCATCATCAGCCTTCTTGTGTTTGGTCTACTGCGTGTGGTTTCAATTGGTGTAAGTAACCTTCAGCTCTATATACATACATATCTTTCAATGACAATTTTCATACAAAATTTATGTACATACAACATTTATGTATATACAGTCGGCATACTTTTCTTTCGAATAACATACAAATTTCTTTCAAAATACACTGTTTTAATATATATGATTTGATCAGGCTAAAGTTCGTATCGCTTTGTAAGCCAAATTACATGTGATAATTATTAAAGAACAAATAACACCAAAGTTAGTTGTAAATATTCTGACAAGCACGTAGTAGAACGGTTTTAAGCTGATAATGGCTTTTTTGAAATCGCGGAAAGGGATTTTCGAAAAACGTAATGGGATTGGGTCAATATTGCTTGCTCTATATGTAATCAGTTCTTTGTATGCATCACATTGCTCTGTTAGCATGCTAACAGTGTTCATTGGATTGAATGGTTTGTGTCAAAGTTTATAAATGTAGAACTTCATATGCACACAAGACCTCCAATTAGGTAAAAAATTCTAATTAAATAAAATTAATAAGGAAAAATTTATGTAAATTATTTTGAATTTACATATGCATGCATAGCGCTAATTTACTCTATTTATGCACAACTTAATGGAAAATTAAAATTTTATTTTGCTTTCAACAGTTGAGTAAACAAGACATTTGAATGAAATATTTACACAATATAAAGAACGATTTGAGGATTAATTCATCATTAACTCAAAACCTCCATTTTTTGAGTTACGACGTTGTTTGAGTAAATGAGCGATATGTACATATACATAAATATTTCATTGTCAAACACTTGATAAACTAATTCGAATATACACATATAAATAATTCTGTATGTTTTTTGCTCAATAATTTTCCTCTATTAAGGATCGAAATCTGTAATTCGAAACGAAAGAAAATGCTTTCGAATTTGCGTTGCGAATTAGAGAGTAGACCTCCTGGTCCTTATATACATGCATATCGGAGAGCTATAAGTTACGTGTTAAATAGCACGATATTTGATAAGAAAATACACCTTCCCTCAACCAATACGGCAGTGGCTCATAGCAAAGTGTATCCTATCTATTTTATCTATTGTTGTGTATTTTTCATTTTTGTAGTTCTAGTATTGTTTCAAGACTTAATTGTTTTTTCAATGAATTTTATTATTATATTTGTTTAAAGTTTATTAACAAAAAAAAAAAATCCCATTTAATTTATATTGATTGTGTACTCCCAATTCTGTTTCTTTCGTCTATGCAATATTTGTGTGAACAAAATAAAAAAAATAAAAAGTATTTCTTTTTACACAAAGTTTGAAACTTGTAATTTTAATACAAATTATGATTTTATATTCCATACACACAGCAAGCAAACACTTAAAGTAGAAATTTATAATGGCTTGCAATCAGACCCCATTTGAAATAATAATAATAATAATTTGGACAACTGCATGAATGTACTCGTAATTTCAAAAACAGCGTTAGCAATAAAAATTTACTAAAAATGTTTGTTCTGAAATACACACATATATACATACATATCGCACTTGTTCTTCAAAAGCGTAACAACTCAAAATGTTCAAATTTTAACTTTTTGCAAATAACCAAACAAGAGAGGTCATATCTACCCACTGTAAAAATCTCCCTTTGATTTGTCTTCTTTTCCGTGAAAAACCCCGTTGTGACTCTCTTTGTGTTTTTAGAATAACTACTACTACTAACAGAAACAGTTTTTGGCCTCTACTGAAAATTCATGAATTTTGAGTTGTTACGCTTTAGAGGAACAAGTGCGATATGTAAAGGGTGTTTTTTATTGAGATATAGAACTTTAAGTTGGCATCACTTTTTTAACTGGCGGCCATTTTGTCAGCTGTCAAGTGATTAATATTTAGTTTGGTTTGCCATTTTATCATGAACAGGTTGACAAAAGAACAACGCTTGCAAATCGTGCAAATTTATTTCGAAAATAATGGTTCAGTTCGCGAAGTTTACCGCAAGCTCCGTCCATTTTATGGCCGACCGTTGGTTACCGTTAATGGAGACCGGTATAGAGCCATGATAACCGACTATTTTGTTCCCGAATTGGATGGCATGAATGTGGATGAGTTGTGGTTCCAACAAGACGGCGCTACATGCCACACAGCGCACGTCACAATCGATTTATTGCAGGAAACATTCGATGAGCGCATAATTTCGCCCCATATGCTCGAAAAAGTGGTTGAAAATTGGACCTGTAGAATTGGCTTTATTCGAGCCAGCCGCGGCGGCCACATGCCCGAAATCATATTTAAACGTTAATGGCATAAAATTATCCTTCCAATAAAGCCAAATTGATGGACATTAAAACGATTTTCTTGTGTTTTATTTCAATTCGAAGTTCTATACCTCTAAAAAAAACACCCTATAGTAATCTATGTATATGCATTTTAACAAAGGTATAATTAGTTTTTTTTTTTTTTGAGAAACAGACAGAAACAGCAGACTAAATAAAATAAATTCGCAAACGTTGCTTTGAAATTTTTTCACAATGTGGAAACTATTCGAATTTCTTATATTTTACATATTACTATTATTTTTATGCACCTTTTTAAATTTTTTTTTAAAATCAAAAACGACTTTATTTACATCATATGTAGCTGCCCAAAGTAGCAGCAGAGTGCCGAATGTAGATCAATGCTGTTCACCGAAAGAAACACGAGAGTAATGTATTCGCGTACGTGTATTCATTTTTATAACAAGCCGATTGATGTTCGGCACTCTGGTGCTACTTTGGGCAGCTCAGATCTACATATGTACATAAGTACGAGTACATACTTAAATATTTAAAAGTAATGAGTGGGAAAATGATGAAAGCCCATAAATGTTTGTTGTTATCCTTTGAAATTTATTTTGGAGGTGGTATTGGCTGAAGTGCTATTGCGTGAACTACAAAACAAATGACAGTGTTCGAGCTCCCGAGTTCAAACTCCGGGCAGACCTAGTCATATCAATATCATATATTTTTCTGATATGCGTTAGTGTCTATGCTAATGTATATGGCAGCGTCCTCCTTCGTCAATATTTGTAGCAATTATCGTCGACGAAGTAAAATAAGTAATAAAAGGGCTGCATATAGAGATGCTAATCGGGACAGGTTTTTTCAAATCCCGGGCTTCGAGATTTAGTGATGGAGTCCCGAAATCCCCCACCGTTACCCCGGGATTATCGGGACTTACAAAATCCCGAAAATATTATGAACAAATATATTTTTATTTAACAGTGCTATACATGTATGTATGTAAAATTTTTTCCTAGAAAATAAATCGCCATAAGATATATTCAGCCTTATCATGAATTCCACATGTGAAAATTTCCGAATCAAATTTTTCGTTCACAAGGATTTTAATTTTGTTTAATCAATTCCAATAAAATTAAAAACTAACATATTTCTACTTTTTCCAGCAGACAAATCTATGTGAATGCTTTTTTTTAATAAATTGTCAGATTATTTCGCAATCGCATGAAGTTTTTTGATACCGATTTTTCACACGTTCGGAAATTTCCATGTGAAATTTTATTTAGGATAAGCCTGATTATATACATACAATCAAAGCAAATTTTTTATTTTAACTTTTTGTAACAGGATATTTCTAAATTTTTTTAATATATGTACATAGATGAGTTAAAAACCATTATTTATGCAAAAACTGGATTCAGATAATCCGAAAATCTTGGGCAGCAGAATTTGCATAGTCCTGAAAATACCCGGATTTCCTGTTTATCATCTCTAGCTGCATACCTTAAAGTACTACGCCTACTTAACAGCAGAGGTGCTGCAACGATGCTATAAGAATTAACAAAAACGCTCTCTTCTCTCTATCTACGTATGTATTTATTTATCACTACGATTTGTACAAGGTGGGCCAAAAGAAATCACTCTATTGCAAGATGCTCTTATTTTTGCAAATGGCGGCCAAATATCAAATCTGTTATGAAATTTGTGAACTAGACAGATGTAGAATACAAGTTAACAAGCCATGGAGCGATACACTCCCCAAAAACGCAGAATAATCGTGTCGTGGCGTTCCCGGGTCGCCTCATATCTCGTTTTGAGAATTTTTTGTGAGATTTTTTGAAGTCTAGTGTTTGCGTGAACAAGCCCGAGACCCTGGAAGCCCTCAAGGACAACGTTTGACACGAGTGCGAGAATCTGTCGCCCGAAGTTCTCGCCGAAGTGATGAAAAATTCCATAAAACGAGCAATCAATTGTGACGGCGCCCATTTGGCCGATATCATCTTCTCGACTTGACCAATAAAATTCTAAAGGTTCAAATAAACATAATCAAAAAACAGAATCGAAGTTTTTCATTTACATAAAAAAAAATGAGAGCCAAACAGCATCCGATGACTTCTTTTGGCCCACCTTGTACAATAGTACACCAATGGCTAATTTAGTACATTTAAGGAATCTCCCCAGTTTCACTCCATATTTATTTTCAAACAATTCCATATGCCAATTTCACTTTTGGAAAATGAAACTCATATGCTACTCACTTGAAAACAGTATTGTAAAAGTAAAACGCAACGAAAAAATCCAAAAATATGAACTCGTCCATTTTCAAATAATTTTGCTCCTAAATTCAGATGCTAGATCACATGCTTTTAATTTCTATATGTACGAGGTTTGTTCAAAAAGTATCGCCAATTTTTGAATTTTCGAATTTTGATTTTTTTTTGTGGCGTTATGTTGGTACTCATGTCTCTCACTTATGCCGACAATTTCGGCCATTTTGAATGTTCAGTTAATTGTTGACAGCTGCTTTGCTCGCACGTGTTTTGGCTCGTCTTCGATTTTTACCTATTCAAAAAAAAAAAAAAAAATGCAACAAAGAACCTGTATAAAATTTTGTGTGAAAAACGAAATTAAGTGCGCGGATGCATTCCGACTGTTGACTGTGGCATACGGAGAAGCTACCCTGGAACGTTTATCGGTGGTACAAAATGTTATCAGAAGGCCGAGAAGATGTGAACGACGAAGAGCTTGCCGGGCGCCCAAGCACTTCAACAATAGACGAAAAAATTGTTGAAGTGAAGAAACTGGTATTGGCCAATCGTCGAATCACCATTAGAGAAGTTGCCGAGGACCTAGACATATCAAATTGGCTCGTGCCATTAAATTTTTATCAATGATTTGGGTATGAGACGGGTCGCCGCGAAATTCGTACCAATTTCGACCAAAAAGCATAGCATGAACATTGTTAATGAGCTGTTGGACTCTGTCCACGACGACCCAAATTTGCTCCAGAGGGTCATAACTGGTGTCGAATCGTGGGTTTATGGTTATGACGTGGAAACCAAAGCTCAATCATCTCAATGGAAGCTGCCGCACGAACCAAGGTAAAAATCGAAGACAAGCCAAAACACGTGCAAGCAAAGCAGCTGTCAACAATTAACTGATCATCAAAAATGTCCGAAATTTTCGGCATAAGTGAGAGACATGAGTACCAACATAACGAAACAAAAAAATCAAAATTCGAATATACATACTTAACCCGCGAAAATTCAAAATTCGCGATACGTTTTGAACAAACCTCGTATATATCGGCATAATGGTTAATAAACGGTAGAAAACTAGGAAAAATTGTGATTTTTAGGTGTTTTTAACCAAATTTTCAATCTTAATTATTTTTTAAACAAGAACCGGCTTGTTAAAAAAAAAGTTTCGAGTTCGAGCACAGTGTAATTTGGGGAAGCCAATATTTTTTATTTACTTTACATATGTATAGGGTGTTTTTTATTGAGGTATAGAACTTTAAGTTGGCATCACTTTTTTAACTGGCGGCCATTTTGTCAGCTGTCAAGTGATTAATATTTAGTTTGGTTTGCCATTTCATCATGAACAGGTTGACAAAAGAACAACGCTTGCAAATCGTGCAAATTTATTTCGAAAATAATGGTTCAGTTCGCGAAGTTTACCGCAAGCTCCGTCCATTTTATGGTCGACATAATCGTCCATCAGAGCAATTAATTCGGTTAACCATGGATAACCTGTCAATTGGCCACCAAGATCGTGTGATTTGACACCATTCGATTATTTTCTTTGGGGATATGTGAAGTCGCTCGTCTACGCCAACAAACCAGAAACGTTAGGGGACTTGGAAGCCAACATTCGTGGCGTTATTGCCAACATACGGCCCCATATGCTCGAAAAAGTGGTTGAAAATTGGACCTGTAGAATTGGCTTTATTCGAGCCAGCCGCGGCGGCCACATGCCCGAAATCATATTTAAACGTTAATGGCATAAAATTATCCTTCCAATAAAGCTAAATTAATGGACATTAAAACGATTTTCTTGTGTTTTATTTCAATTCAAAGTTCTATACCTCTAAAAAAACACCCTATACATATGAATGTATGTGTGTATGTGTGTATGTATTGAATGTATTATTAAAAAAAAAAACAACTGCAGCAACAACAAATTCTCGTGTTAGGCATGCTCTATCAGCGCAAGCTAAACTTTTGAATCATAAATCGTTCGACACATTTCGTAATTTTCTTCACATTTTTAAGCTTATTGTTTTATAATTCATTTTAATGAAATACGTCACTGAAATGTTTTTTGTTGTTGCTTTATTTTGCTTACAGCAACAGGGTTTTCTATGTGAAACGTTCTATTTATAAGTTTAATTTATTCCCTTTAATTCGTATGTATTCATATATGTACATACATATGTATAGGTACATAAGTATGTACATATATACGCATGTACATACATATATACATAAGTAAGTAATCACGAGGTTTTTGAATAAAATTCAAACAACTTAAACTTAAAGGTTAATGTTAATGTTAGTTGTATTATTAAAGGAATTTTCAATATCAAATGTGTTAAATACTATGTGTAGCTAAGCAAAATTTCAAATTACATTAAAGTAATACTGCTGATTACAAAAGGAGTTGAACGTTTATTTATACATTCATTAAATGTACATATCTAATCTACTTGTATTGTATAACAGTAGCTGTAAAGAATTTTATTTGTTTTATTTAATTAAAACTTGGGTCGAACATTTCAACTTATTTAAATAAGTTATTTATGAATTATGAAAAATATCAATTAAAATTGTATCTTAATGTATAAATCATTTTACTTCTATACCGCTTGCTTAAATGTGCTAGCAAAAAACAAAAAAACTTGACAAAAATGGGGTTGAATCATGGGTTCAAGTGATGACGAACTGGTTCGAAACATGCATGATTTTTACATTAGCGTGAAGTTAAATAGCTGGTGTTTTTAAAATTTAAATTTATATACCTACTATATACTAAAATTTATAAACAGCGGGAAGTTACCGGTATTACCTTGCAAACAGTTTTCCATATTATTTTTTATTGCTTTTGACGTTTTATTGAATCTTTTTATCTTTTTGTATGTTTTTTCTTGTATTGAGAAACTTGTTGCTTAATCTTGCAGCTTAATTCACTTTCACTGAAATTACATATGATAATTATTAATGAACAAATAACACCAAAGTTATTGTAAATATTCTGACAAACACTACATAGTAGAACGGAACAACTAGCTGTTTTCAAAGGTCACTGCACCTTCATCATCAGCGTTCTTTGTGTTTGGTCCACTGTATAAATGATAATACTTGGCACGTCTTCTTTAGAAAAGAAAATACATAATATGTATGTCGCTAAAAAGGAGAAAGTGACTTTATACCATTCGTCATAATACAATAGCGATCTTATTTTTAATTGCTTAAATAATATCTTGTTTTGATTTTAATCTTAAATTATTGACGTAAACATTTTGTTAAATACGTATAATTAATACATTTAAAGCAACCGGCTTATTTAAAAAAAAAACATGGACTTTGACTTGATATATCAGGGCTGCCAGTATTGATTATTTGCTTTTTTGTTTGATTTGGAATACTGATGATTTACCACCTAAGAGGAGATTTTAAAAATCTCTTGGGAACAATTTTGCTTGTTAACGGGATATCTTGCAAGCATTTTTTTGTGTACATACATATTTTGTGTGACCACTTTTATTTTCGATAAATTTTTTTGAAATTATTGCTACATTTTTGTTTTGCTTATTCTGTCGTAAACGTAAACGTAAGAGCTTAATAACCATGATTTTTGTTTTTTTATTAGAAATTTATTATTTACGATCATATAAGCATCATCTGTTAAATTTTGTGGAATAAAACAAAAATTACCTTATCTTGAACTTTTAAATGCTTAAATTTTTTGTGACAATAAAATTTCGGTTAAGATAAAATTCCATTTTTCGAGTAAAGCATACCGAATAGGAAAAAACTTCAAGAATGTAACAATAATAAACAAACAACTAAACTGATAATAACACAGTATGAACAAATTTACGGAGTTGTGACAATGTATTCCGATAGAGAAGAGGAAAAAAAAATCGTGTGGCGGCTTTTGGTTCACATCGGAATTTTATTTTAAGCAGGACTAATAAAGTTTATCCCCTGCAGCATATCGGTATATAAATCATGTGTTCTTTACATCTAAAGTGTAGGTTATGTTCAGCAACTTTATAGAAAATATTAAAGCAAATATTTTTGTGGAACACATTAACACTCTAACGCTCCCACATAACGATAATTTTTGGCTCTATTGTAACAAATCGTTAAAAACAACCCTAAAAAATTTAAGAGCAGGATGAAATATTTTTCAAAAATGTCTGCCGAAAGTTGTTTCTCTCGAACAGTGTTGCCAGAAAATGATGATGAGAAAATGCTAAATCGGTAAAAAAAATTCTGCTAAAATGTTCTACAGAAGAAAAGTATAATGCCAGATTTAAATGTAGAAAAAATTATTGAAATAGCTTTGAATTTCATGTTTATACAAACTTATTAGTATTTACAGGTATTTTTATAGCACATACAAACATAAAATAGTTAATAATTGGTGTTTTTTGGAAATGTTACAATTACATTTAAAATTTTTTAACGAACTAATAATCCCAAATTATTATTAATTTAGTTATTCAGTAAAATATTTGTTTTATTAAAAATAGATTGAAATTGATTATTGAGGGGTTAGCTGGATCCTATGCGCATTTCACTGCAATACATGTACATTTATGAGAAAAATCCTCTATATAGAAGAGTTTTTTTTAACAAATTAAAATTTTTTTATTTTCAACAAATTCTGCCAGAAAGCATTTAGCAGAATTTGTTGAAAGTTGAATGCTTTTTAACAACTGAAAATGCCAGATCTAGCAGTGAAAATACTAAAATGGCAACAATGCTCTTGAAGAAAATTTTAAACTCTCTTTTTAGCACTTTTATGTAATGAATTTTGAAAAAAATATTTTTATTATGCATGTCTTTATTTCAAACCATATCAGCCCAATTATTAATATTCCCCGGGAAATAAATCCCAGGAAACTAATTTTTCCCGAGAATAAAATCCTCCTATTTTAAACAAATAGAAATAGAGACTGGGTGATAATTTTGAATTTAGTTATTTTATTACCATTTTTTTTATTTTAATTTGAAGTTTACTAAAGATTTTTTAAAATGGTAGAACAAGGAATGGAGAAAAAACTCCCGGGGAATTTTTATTCAGAATATGGCTGTATTGTGTGTTTCACCAATATTGGTGGACAATAAGATACTTAAAAATGTACGACAAAAAATATAATATACTATTTGAACACATTTTTTAATCTGTTATTATGGATTGTGTATGTATGTACCTATATTAGAGTTGTGCGCGTGTCGTGTATTGTTCGGGTCGTATCGTTTTGAGCAAAATTGACACGATAAAACACAAAACGATTTTAAATGTAAAATTTGTATTGATGTAAAGAAAAAATTTAATATTTTGCATCGTCAAAAACATAAAATCATTAAATTTGATAATAATGTAAGGGCCTCTTAAGCTTAAAGTTTTAAATTAAAAGAAAATATGTTTTGTACATATCTGTTTGAATATAAAAAAATGCTTTTTTTGCTATTCAATTAGATTTCGTGCGTGTTGCGCAGGTTCGTGTTGGAAAAATTTTTTGCGTGCGTGTTTCGTACGTGTTGGACATCTTGTTATTCGTGTTCAGGTCGTTTCGTGTTGGGAAAATTCGACACTCGCCCATCTCTAATCTATCTAGATGTACATACTTACCCAGTAGGAACGTGGAGAGTTAAGTGTCTCCAAGTCACCACTTTCCTTGAATATTTTGGTGACTTTTCGGAACGTCTACATATTTTGATGAGTAGAATTTTTTTTTTGTCAGATACGCCCTCTCGGCGGCACAAGCTGCTGAGTGATTATATGTCGACGACATAATCTTTTTTATTCAAAGAGTACTTTTTGCTAAAGATCTACCTAATCAATGGTACCAACGTCAGTAGTGTAGACTACAGTTATTAAAATGTACTAGTGAGTCTCTGTTTCTAATGTCTTTGTATGATGCCAAACGAACTATCAGGTCAATTGTACCAAAGTCCTTAAAAGACTCTCAATGACATGCACATATAAGCGACATTATGTATAGGGAAAAACTGGCATGAAGTTAGCATAAGTGGCAAAATTTAAGAAGGTCTTAACGAGTTTTGCTATACAATTTTACATAAAAAATGCACCAATTTTTAAAACTTAATTAAATTTCGCCATTTATGCTAACTTCATGCCAGTTTTTCATTATACATCAGGCTGTCTATAGCAAAAACCATTGTCTGGGGTATAATAAGTCAGTAAGTACTGGTGATAAAGACAATAGTGAATCAGTACTGTTTTATTATTTACACTTCCTATAGGGTACATATATTTATATTTATAATGATGATATTTCATTAATTTGCTCATGTGTATGTATAAACTTTTAATAAAGTTAGTAAGAATTTTCATATAAACATTTTATTTAATATGTATTTATAACGCACTAGATATGTATTTCATCACATTGTTTATTTAATGCAATATTAAACATTTGTTTACCAAATGCACATTAACACACTCCGCGTCGTGTGCATAAGAAACGTAACAAAGTTTGGTCAAATTATTTTATTTTTCATGAATACTTAATTTTTGCTCTTTTTGCGAACTGAACAATAACGGCCCATGCGGCGAATAGTTAGAACTTCCACCGTTTTACTCAACAATGTGGAGTACTGACTTGCACTACAAATCATATTGTGATTTAGTTTGTTGAAGACTTTTTCGAATTCTATGAAACATAAATACATTGGCAGTCGTAAAGCAGCTCTGGGCGAGTCAACATCAAGCGTCGTTGGCAATTATCTTTTAAGTGCAACCAGGCTACTGTTGTTTATTGGCGGATAACTGTATATTCTTGCGGTTCTTTTGTGGAATTTCTTTAACAACCACGTTGCTACTTCCTATGTGAAGGGATAGGTCGTGTACAGTCAGTCACAAAGCCTTTTTAAAATACTGTTAATAACATTTTGGGCATATGGTCTAGTTACTCCGCCCATATTTGTGCAACAATACTTTGCAAATTTACTTTGTAAAGTATTTATTAAATAAATAAGTAAATACATTGGTGAACGCCATTCCACTGACTGTTCCACAATGACATGTAGGCAATTTATGTGATCGATAGTAGAGCTGTGAGGTTGGAATTCAGCGTGTTCTTGCCAGAAAGCTGGTGTCACTCTATCGGAGATCCGCGCCAGTTATTTTGTTATTTGTAGTGACATTTCAATGTTCAATCCGTTTACTTCGCGACTTCTCGTTCTCGCAAAATTTTCAAATGATTGGGAGTATTATCCGAGCACTCCTATGCGGGTTGGACTACAATAGCCCCCCTGCTGAGCAAGATATGCTTCGTTTCAACATGCTGAGATTCTCATAGACAATAAATAATTCAATAAGAAATATTTAAAGACTGCATATTGGATAGTTTGTCATGGTAGGGACCATATTCTGTATTATTCAATACAAATATTGCTAAACCCTTGTCACGAGACGCAAGATAATTGTGTTTTCGGAGGTCTCGCTCACACAGTCATCAAATCCTCTTTACTTTTTCTTTCGCGTGGTATTATTTTAAAGTAATTACATTTTATTCTTTGTAATCTCATTCGCTGCCTAGTTTTCTTAAATAAATGGTAAAAATTAATATTTGCGAACGAAAATGCTTAAACCGAAGTCTCTAACATTTGAAAACAAATTTTAATCACTTTTGTAATACTAATAATCTTTTTTGCATTGTGATTTTTAATTCAATACCACAATTCCTCCATTTTATTTTGTACGAGTTCATGTGCTCAAATGTATTTTCATTCGTTGTCTGCTTTTTGTAAGTTGAAGTTAAAAATTAATATTTTTGAAGGAAAATTTTTAAAATTGAGTTTGTAAGCATTTGTAAACTAATTTTAATCACTTTTATAATACTAATAATGTTTTACAAATTGTTTTATTTAGTTCAACACTACAAAATCTTTCATTTAATTTTGTAAAAATGTTCAATTGTTCATTTCACTAAGTATACAATTTCTGTTGTTTGTTTTGGTTATTGTACTAAAAATATTCAATAACAAACACACTATAGTTGTCCCTTTTTAACAGTGATCAAATCAGCGGATTTTAGCCTTTTTCATAAGTCACTTTCTACAACTCTGGTCTACCTTGTGGCAATAGTTCGAAAGCGAGTATTTTGACATTTTTAAAGAATTTTGTTTCTGTTTGTGTTTCTAAGCTCTAGCAGCACTTTTTATTCGATGAGGTGCTTTAACACTGCTCTAAATACTAAAGTTAGGTTAGGCCTGGTATATGTTCCATGTAGAAGACCTGTCTTCTTATTCGACTGAATGGTGGACAGTGGAATAAGTAGTGTACCAGTGTTTGATTATCTACCTGGCAACCTCTACATGTTATATCATCAACAAAACCCTTGCGAACCAGGCTATTCTTTAACTCTGTATGTCCTGTTATTATGTTTGCCAATCTCTGCAGTGTTCTCCTTTTTAATCTCAGATTTTCGAAATCGATTATTTGCCATCGTAAATAATGGATTTTCGTTAAAAAACGAGGTCCAAAAAATGTGCTGGTTAAGCTTTTTTTAATTCTTTAAATTACGGTGCAGTCAGACATATTCGAGGCTATCGTCATACATTCGAGAAACTATCGAGAGAATTTCAATTTTTTTTAGATTCTCGAACAAATATCGAACAATTTTGTTTCGAAATTTCTTCGCTTTAGTGATCATACGTTCATATCGAATCTAAGGTCAAGTGGGCTCAGCTATACTAGTATGTATGTATATGTATGTATTTGTGTACATTCCTAATCTCGAATTTCAAGGCCTTTTAAATTTTTAGTTTTCTCTTTTTAATTTGTCACAAAGCCGATACCTGCATACATGCATAGAAGTGTATTCTACAAGTATTTGTATGTATGGTTGGATTAACTGCTATGTATAACTACAATTAAGTTCCACCCTAGTTTTTGTAATGTTAATAGTATTTGGTAAACTTTGTTCTTTTATTTTTTCAATTTAAAATTAATTTTTTTCCCGTGGACGTACATGCATAAGTACATAGTTACTAAATTAGGGTGTGTCGATTTTTATAGATTGAAAAAAAAATATTAGGGGGAGAAATGATACTTCAAAGAGTTCTAAGCAACTTTTCTTCAAAAAGCATAGGTCTAAAACGGATTTCGAGCTGGATTTCCAAAACATTTAAGCAGAGCTTCGTGAGATTTCAGAACTTTAGAGCATATTTTGGATTTTGCGCAAGTTCGACATACATCTTAGACCTATAGTTTCTGGAGCAAGTTTGCTTAAAATTTTTCATAGACTCATTTAACGCTCTACGATTTTTTTTTTGAAAACCAACCCGCCCTAATGTCCATTGTTCATGTAAGCCTCATTCATATGCATGTGAATATTTTTGTATGTGTTTACAGACGTATGAACGAAAGTACATGTGTTTGCTTAATTTTTATAGACACTTGAGTTCATTTTTCCTCTAATTTATTTGTTTCTCATTTTTTTCTGTTTCTGTTTCATTGCTATTATCTCATTTGGTATTTTAATTTTTTTTTATTTTTTTTATTCCCAAAAAGTAATAATAATAAACTGAAGGAAGGCAGGTAGGTGATGGTAGGAATGCTTCGTAAAATATTTACGCTTGCAAAAAGTGTATGTGTATGCACATACATACATAAGTATGTGTATAGTATATACTTTAAAATTCACTTTGTTGCTGTATTACTATTTTTTAGGGGCCATAAATTTCAACAAGATATTTAAAAAAGTCATAAATTTGCTCAGAGGTTTTAGACATCAGAGTAAAGATCAGCTCGCTGTTCTGCTTGTATATGAGTGTTAAAAAAAATCAGAAATACGTCTCCGAATAGTTTTCAAACATTTTTTTCTATCACAATTTTAGACACTGTAATTAGTTATGTCAAAATTTCTCAACATAATTCTTATTTTTAATACATATTTGTTAATGGACTAATAATCCCAAATTATTATTTTCCTTAGGCCCAAATTTACAGTCTATAGTTAACTAACGCCCGTGGTTTAACTAACGATTTTTCTTATCAGTTTCATTGGTTAAACCACTTTCATTAGTTAACTAAAGACTGTGAATTTGAGCCTTAGGGATAGTTTCTTAGGGCGACTTTTTGAGTTCAAAGATTAGAGATTAAATTAACCTTAATCTTCATTTGTGATTTTTGGGTAGTCGATTATATGGTTTTACTTGCTAGTTTAAGGGCTAATAAATCAGTGCAAGTTAATCTATATTTTTGGTTTAAACCAGCAAACCTATAAATCAGATCAGTATTTAAACCATCTGGCGTTTAAACTACCAATGCGGGCCATATGATTTTGTTACTTACATACCATATGTTTTACATTTAAAGAGCACTTAACTTTTATCCAAGCCTCTACTTTTTCTTCAGATCTTGTTCGATCTATTTTCTTGCATAAATATAATTTATTTCTCAGTAAAATTTGGCGACCTTTCATTAAAATTTATTAATTTGTTTGCTTTTTTGATTGTGCAGAGAATTCATAGCCTGCCGCAAAACAGTTGTTTCTAACGTTTATTCTAGTGTTGCCACAATATTATTTTTTAAACTACACATACATTATGGTTCACTGATTTACTCCTGCTGAGTTCAAACCACATATAAATTGGAGTTTAGTTCAACTAAACCAGCGTTTAAACTTTAACTGATTTATTAGCCCTAAGCGGCAAATCGTGGTGGTTTGTTTAATCTTACATAAATATTGACAGCATACACTTGTGAAACATATAACTTTTTGTAAAAATTATATGATAACATAATTAAAAAACACTTAAATAAATATATATATTTTATATTATTTATATATGTATTTCCTTTAACACGCGCAGTATTTTACTTGTAAATAACAAAATATGGCGGTTTCTTCTTCTTCCTACAAAAAATCAAAGTGTGTTGAGAACATGTATGACTTTTGCACAGAAAATTTTGCCACTATTTTGTTCCTCAGTATGGTAATACTACACATAATAAGAAGCTTAAACTACCACTCAAAAACATCAAACTCAATTAAGAGAGATTAAGTTAATTTTCGAATTACAGTTAATTAGAGATATAAACTAATCTTAATCTCGAACCCAAAAAGTCGCCCTTAATAATTAGTTAAACTTAGTTTAACATAATCAAGAAACAAATTTAAACGCTGTTTAACCGCCTATGCTGTTTTTCAGTAATTGATTAAGAGTTGCCAATTTAACTGGAAATGCCATACTTTGTTTTAAATCTAGATGTGGCATTGTTTAAAATATTTTATGTAAATAGGGCAACACTTAAAAAGCAATATTACAGTTCTTTAAATTTATTTAAAAAAAATCTGTAACTGTTTTCTGAGATTTTTGAGAATTTACAAATAAATAATATGGACTTTCTAAGTTACACTCCAAAAATAAACTACAAAAGACCAAGAACTCCAATTCATTTTACACATAAAAATGATTTGGGCGTGTTCTTATCTCCCTTATTTTTGTCGCAATTGTCCTAATAAAGTTATTAAACTACCAATGCAATGCGTCGTCATAAGAAACATATTAAACTTTTTAGTAAAACGGTTTTTTTTCAACTGCGTAATATTTATTTCATATTTTTATCACTTGACAGTTCTAACCAGTTAACTGAGCAATATTGCTCGGTTAAACTAATATATTTGAAAAACTATATCTTAAACTTAAACTACAGTTAACTGACAAGTAGAGCTTGTGTTTATGTTAAAAACTAGCTCAAAGTGTACAAAAAAAAAGAGAAAATAACAAAAGATTTTCAAAAACTCACGAACTTATTGAGCAATTCTTTTTTCGAATTTTTTACTTCATAATTTCCATTAGTTTCTTAGAATTCAATAAATTAGCATGTATTAAACATTTCATCCACATCTTCCAGGTGAACTGATCGAAGACAAGCCTCACAAACGGAATTCCGTTCGTTTGACAATACGCAAAGTGATGTACGCTCCCTCAAAAATTGGCGAACAACCATCAATAGAAGTGAGTAAAGAGTTTATGATGAAACCAAATAAAATCCATTTGGAGGCCAGCCTTGATAAGGAACTGTATCATCATGGTGAAAAAATATCGGTCAATGTACACGTGGCCAATAATTCAAATCGAACGGTCAAAAAAATTAAAGTTTATGTTCGTCAATTCGCCGATATTTGTCTATTTTCAACGGCTCAATATAAATCGGTGGTCGCCGAAACAGAATCCGAAGATGGTTGCCAAGTCTTGCCAGGCTTTACACTTTCTAAAGTATTTGAGCTTTGTCCTTTGCTGGCGAATAACAAGGACAAATGGGGCCTAGCTTTGGATGGCCAATTGAAACATGAGGACACAAATCTAGCCTCCAGTACACTGATCACAAATCCAGCACAACGCGAAAGCTTAGGTATTATTGTTCACTATAAAGTAAAAGTGAAATTGCTAATAAGTGGGCCATTGTTGGGCGGTGACTTGGTGGCCGAATTGCCATTTACTCTTATGCATCCCAAGCCTGAAGAGGAGGAGAATCCTTTGCTAAGCGATAAATCGCCACGGCAAAGTATACGCGATAATCAATTGCTGGTGATGTCTAACGATGACGCCAACTCAAATTTAACTGCAGCTGGCGTAGAAGAAGTACCAACCACAAATCTTATACAATTAGACGATGATGACGCCCAAGACGATGATATCATATTTGAAGATTTTGCCCGTCTACGATTGAAAGGTGCTGAAACTGAAGCCTAAAAGAAACAAGAATAGTGAAATATTAATGACTTTCAGTAATGCCATTTTTTAAACGAAACTCGTAACAAGAAAATTTATTAAATATTATCATCATCGACCGTTTGAATATTGTATTTAATAGCCCGGCCTTTTAGTTTTTTATAATATTTGTCAAAGGAACGGTCGTCCTAATATGCTGAAAAAAGAAATTCATTGAAATTAAAAAAAAAAAGAAAAAATAACCTGCTCCTTTTTTGAAATCGGTTAAAAAACAACATTAAAGTAAAAGTAGGCAAACAACTCAAAATAATTTGTATTTAGTTATTAACTGAATTAAAATTTTAATAATTATAACAACAAAACCACAAAGCAAACACAATAATTGTGATCAATGTCTTGATGTTAACGAAAGTGACTACGATGATGTTGATAATGAAAATTTATAATAATTAACAAAACGATTACGATAATGACCATAGAAGTATATACTAACTACTTATATGTCTTTATCCATGTATTTATGTTTATACTCTATTATATAATATATTATACAAAACAAAAACAAAAACAAAAACAAAAAAGGTAACGAAAAAACAATATTGTATTGTGTGTGTCTAGCATTTAAGTTATAATTTATGATTTTACTTTTACTACTCTACTCTCTGTTCTGTTTGTGTTTTTGTTTTATAAACATATGTATATTGATAACGTTACATTAAAATATCTAAAGGCTTAAGGAGATGAATTGTATAAAATAGTGATTGTAAAGTCTAACTACATTTTCTGACATCTTTGTGACAATTCATCTTAAATGTGGGTTTTTAGAAAACATTAAAAATTAAAAACTTTATAAAAATTTTTGTTATGCACATTTATAGTCGATCACCACACACCACACCACAGCACAACACACCACACCACAGCACACTATACTTAATGAAACAAAATTATACAAATACATGCTTACATACACACAAACATACAAACATTTCAAAATAACATAAATTACTCATTGCTTCATCATAAATACAACAAAACATTAAAGCTCAAGTACATACTTTGTTATTATTTATAATTTGGTTAACCAGGAACATTTTTAGAACTTCTAAAATAGTTACAAACATATTAAATGTATCATAGAGTACAATCTGGGGTTTAATTGCCGCTGTCGATATCCAGTCATTTTAATCGAACATTTTTAATTTGAGATGATGACTTTCGTTATCAAGCCATCAATTGAGTGTAATCTTTATAAACGTCATTCGATACAAAAAATAGATCTTCTAAACAGAACAAATAACATTTTCATTGACAATAAATTGTTCAAAATGTAAGTTTTGTTTAATTTTTTTTTGTGGAAAATTTAGACAAATTTTATGGACAAGTGGAAAAAATATAAATTTAAAGCAAAAAGAAGTGTTGACAGCATTTATGTAGCAGAGAAAAAATATTTGAATGCATCTTTCGGCAATCTAAATCTGTCCCACGATGTCGACAACGTTCGACTTGTCGCACACTTACATTTGAAACAACAACAAGATCTTAGGGCCTGTCCCACGATGTCACCAACGATCGACGAAATTCATGCATACATATTTTAACACCAAAAATCGCTTCGTGTTTCTCGTGTCAACACGCACGAAAACAGATTTTCTGTCACGAACACTTCGTGTTGAGCCGTGCGTGTTCGTGTCACGAAAAAAACACGACACGCGCCCATCTCTACTACAAACTCAACCGCTCTTTAAGTTGTGAATGGCAAAACCAATGTAAAAGTATTGTTGGCTCTCGACCGAACAAAATAAGTTGATTGAGAACGACAATAGAGAAGTATTAAATTCTTCGGAAACAGCAGCCTGAGCATACCCCAGCATACCAGGGCCTTTCCATATGAGATCATCGATATGTATGACAATATTCCAATTTGTTTAGAATATATTTTCTTAAAGATCCGAGCGGGGAAAAAAGGAGTAAGGATGGATGCCTTCTAAAAGGCCTCAGTATTCCTTAATTCGGATGTATATACAAAAACTGCTCGCTCCATTGCCAAATCATCAGCCTGTAACTAGCACAAGTTTATTTTACAGTCTTAAAATCTGTGAAATACTTTTTTCTTTTTCGAATATAGAATTAAACGCTTCCAAATTGCAAATATATTTTTTTATTTAATATTTATCATCATAAAAAATAAAAAAAAAATTGTAATATTTATCATAGTAAACATACTATAGGCTCAATTTGTTTTCAATTCAATGGTCTTTATTAATAAATTGAGCATTTTATCAGTTCGCTTTTTAATTTTAAGGAAGATGTCTTTTTGTTAAATTTAAGAAATGCGATGTTTTCTTTATAATAAAGAAATTTTTGATACTAAAATAAAAAGCACCTAATATTTTTTTTGCATTAATCGTAAATAATCCTTCTAAAATAAAGAGTGTTTTTTTTATAGAGTGTCACAAGTTTGAATCATAATAAAACAAGGAAATATATTTTTAATTTCAATGAAACGGGCTTTATTGGAAAGAAAATTTTATGAAATTAATATTTAAATATGATTTCTGCCATTTGGCGGCCACGGCTAACGCAGCATTTGCGGCCGTATTTCGCCGATAAGTCTTCGAATGTTGATTTCCAGGTGTTCAATTGTTTGTGGCTTATCGACGTAGACTAGTGACTTAATATAAACCCAAAGAAAATAATCCAATGCGGTTAAATCACACAATCTTCGTGGCCAATTAATTGAGCCATTACGTGAAATTATTTTTTCATCAAAAGTTGCTTTGAGTAGATCAATTGTAGCCCCCGCTGTGTGGCATGTGGCTCCGTCCGTATGGGCCAATGACTCCGCCAGCACATAAAGCGCACCAAACAGTAATTTTCTGTAAATTTCTCCTCACTTAAAATGCGAAAATTCTGCTTATTTACGTATCCCATTCATAAAATGGAAGAAGTGCACGATGATTTCGACAATTTGCACGCGTTGCTCTGGCCAACTCAAAGTTGTAACACTCTAAAAAACCCCCTTTATAATTATAATATGTAGATATTGCTAAGCCTTCGGATTGACTATTTTACATATAACTTGTATATATTTCTGACGCGATTTAGATATGGTTTGTATTCAGTGACCAATTTATTCGCCCTTATTCCAGTTGTCGACATCGACGTTACTTTAACACAATACAAACAAATTGGGGCTTGTGTACCCGTTGTCGAAAACAACTGACTCCTGTTGGCAGGTTAATGCTATTTTCTAGACCTTAGGAAATGGAAATAGGCCTTCAGTAGCACAAAATTGTTCTCGAGAGCGAGCAACCAAAGCCCCAATTTTTTGTATTGTGTTAAAGTGACGTCGATGTCGACAACTGGAATAAGGGAGATTGTATTCGTATTTTTATTTTATTTTTTGCTCTTTTAAAGTTTTTTTTTATTATAAAAAAACCCTATTTAATTTCAAATATGTAGATTTATGTATCTTACGTTAGTTTGGCATATTTTTGCTGGCAATAATATCTCTTGGTAGAAAAGAACTGACACTGAGTAGTATTAGAGATCGGTTCGAGTTATACCACGGCCAAAAATAGTATCAACTGACACTATTTGCATGCTTGTGTAATATGCCTCAAATATAACAGTGATATGGACTCTTATTCTGTAACCCGCTAAAGCTAAATCTATATCGATTTATCAATTTTCGGCTATGAATGAAATTTTCTAGCGTTTATTGCTAAATTAGGCATTGGTTTAAAAATTTAATCAGCTGAAATTTTATTATTTTATGTCATCGCCAAAATTTTTTAATGCTGCTTTTAGAATTGACATCTTTGAAACAATTTCATTCATTACATTTTGTAACTTTTTGTATCACACTGGAGATACAATTTGCTTTGATAATATGGGTCGATAAAATGTGTAAATGGGTGCCCTTTTCTTTTTGGACGTTTCCTTTTTAAATTTTCCAAATAAAGTCATGGACAATTAAGTCATATTGTGAATGTTTTCCTATGATAATCGATACAGATAAATTATGAGATGCTGGTATAATAAAATATTTTAAAACTAAAATGTTATAAAACAAAATAAAAATTACAAATTATTTTTTCTTGTTTTATTCACGAAATTAAGTCCCTTCACATACATACATACATACGTAAATACATACATATATTTATATTTATTAAAACTTTGTGCTAATGAAAAAGTTTACTAATACGTCAATTAAGCAAAATTGTCATTTAATTTTATTCTCTAATTTAGAACCAGTGACTCGTACATTTTGCTTTGTGACACATAATCCCATTGCTTAGCTAATCGTTTTAGCTTTCGTATTTATATATACAAACTCGTAACAGTAAAAAAAATAGTAAATATTTTTATTTATGCTTCCTTGAAGGGTACAAACCAAGAAATGGAAAGCAATTTTAATCTAAAATCAATAAGAATTAGAATTTGTAAGGGCATACTGGCACTACACTTACTCAATCACTAATCCCACTCACATTTGGCACAAAGCAAATTGTTGCAACAAAAAATTTGTATTAAAAAATAAAACTTTAAAACGCTTTAAAACTATACGTTAGCTTTGTATGGAAATGAAAAAGAAATAAAATAGATTTATAAAATTGCGAAAACTTAAAAATAAAAGCTTGGCTAACGTTGTCGACAGATAACGTTCGATCGATTATTTAGATGGAAAACAAAAAAAAATTTTCTTTTCGATCGAACGTTCTCTGTCGACATCATGAACCAGACCGTAGATGTTAGTCTTAAGAATATTTCCGACTTATGATAACAATAATTGAAAATTATTTCAACTTTTACAGTTTAGCTTAAAAATAGTTTGCTTTAATATTTATAAAAAATATACATACATATTTAATATTTGAACCACTAGTTTACGAATTTGCAAAATTGAACAAACATTTTTAGAAAAAAAAAAGAAAATTAAAAAAAAACGAATTTTCATTCACAATAAGTTTCACAAATCGTTACCTTTGTATAAAAAGGCCCTAACTCATTATTATTTTTGAAATCCATTTTTGTATATTTCTATAGAAGAACATTTAATTAAAAAACAATGAGTTAGGGCCTTTCTATATTAAGGCTGACTTCCAAAACGTCAATTGCTTAACATTCAAACCAAGTGTAGTGTTTCATAGCGCTGCAAACAAGAAATCAGAGCATCGGAAATGTGCACAAACTTTGTATTGATAAGTTTTGGAAGTTTGCCATAGACCTTAGTCAAATTTGTAGAAAGTTTTGTTATGCTGGAACGTCTTCTGCTTTTTCAGACAGTGCCGCTGTCGAATAAGTGTGACAAGTCTGTTCGAGACTTCTAATAGATTAGATTATCGATCGTATTGATTTACAATGACAGTTGTTGTAAACATGAAGATATGCAACTAAGCAGTAATAAATCAATTAATCGTATGTTATAAAAAGTAGGTTACTTGGAAGCTACTTGGAAATTCATGGATGAAGTTTTATAAAATAGACAAACATTTTAGGCATACTTCTTTGGAGCGACACATAAATATGTATTTGCTCTTGTAATTCTGTAGTGAAAACTTTTTAAACTGGTGCCTTAGGAACTGTGAAGTTTTTGTCTAATAGTATTTTAATAAAATAATATAATATATTTTTATGTTTTTACCTTTTATAAATGGTGTTTTAATAGCTTCGAATATTTGCTGCAATTAAATAAAAAGTCCCAGTCTCAGAACCTTTTATTACTCAACACTTATGTTAAGAGATTTTAAACACAAAATGTTAAATTAATTCACTGCTAAAATGCCATGATGTTAACTTTGATGTTAACTTTAATGTTATTTACACAATACTCAACACGCTTCACTCTGACTGACTGCGCTGCTTAGCGGCTGCAGAACAATGTTAACAACATCCACACACATTCTTCAACAGCTTCTCAAATACATTCTAGCTTTCGATTACGTAATTAGTTAGTGTAACAATTCAGTCTGTTGTTTATAAATATTTTTGTGAAAAATATTTGTATTAGGTTTGTTCACGTACATTCGTAACAATATTTTTATACTAACGTTTATGTTAGTTTTATTTACATACATATGTAACTATATAAAAGTTCATGTTGAACATAGGACGTCCAAATATACGTTTTCGTATAGATTTCGTAATATATTGAAAATGAAATAAATTGCCTTAAAATTTTAATTATCATGAGCAAATTGCATCCCAACAAACACTGTTGTTTCATCATAATTTCATACAAAATGCTTGTACACTCACGTTTTAGGAAAACAATATATTTTTATGTCTTCATTGAGTTGTATGCAAATTAAAAACTTTTAGCTCTTTTTCTGCAGAACTAGTTTTTTTTTGAGTTATGACTATTTTCCAATAAAGGAGCGATATGTCCTACTGTATCAGGAAATACATAAATATGTATATCTACTGCTTTCGAAACATCGACTTTCTGCAAAGGTGAGTTTTTAGTGAGTACTTTTTACATTTAGAGCTTGGTCCATGACTTTCCAAAAGTTCTTAATAATAGCTCAGCATTTACAAAAAATGCGTTTCTCCGGTCCAACGTATAAATTTTTACACTTGCTTAAATTTAGCACTTTTGATAATTTTTGTCCGTTATCAATGTAAATTTTTTTAGTTTTTAGAAATTTATTAAAAATTGTTTACAAATTTAAAAAAGTTTGCTTGTTTAGAAGCATTTTGTTGTTGCTTAGGCAACTCATCAGTAGACTTCAGCCACAATCCAAAAAGCTTACAAACTTTTTTTTTGCATATAAAAAAACACTCCCAAAAAACTGCAAACTTTTTTTTGAATTCGTATTAATTTTGACATGTAAAATAAGAAATTACAATACAAATTTTTAACTTAAAAGAACTAATAAAAAATAGTTATTAATTATTATTTGCATCATGATATACTGAAACTTTTAATTTTAAATATTAAACAATTACGAATTACATAAAATGGCGGTAAATATCAAAGACTTGTAACATACAAAAATAGTTGAAGAAGATGCAAAAATAAAAGGTCATCATATTAAATGTTATCTTTAATATGTACGGAAATAAAAAAAATAAAATAAGTACCTATTGCTTTAATGTAAAAATAAAATATTTGAAAATAAATATTATTTCTACATACGAGTACATTTAAACTTCATATATTACAATTCATGTTATTTCGTCAAACCGTACAAAAATATCCACCACCTTTATACAAAAAAAAAAAAAAAAAATTGAAAAAAAGGAAAATTATGAAAAAATGTTGAAGAAAAAAAAACATTGTTTATTTATAATTTTTTATAACCTTAAAAATAAAAATATAAATAAATAAATTTAAAACAATATTAAAACAAATATTGTTAGCATTTATAAATGAAAAACAGAAATTAAATTTATATGTATTTTATATGTTTTACTATATTAGATATGCATATGTATGTAACTTTTAACAAAGATATCATTTATAGCAATGAAAAAACTAAATTCGTTATTATATAAAAGTAATAAATAGCATTTGGTAAGAAAATGTTTAAGAAAATCACAGCAAGCATTGCATTAACAGATAATATAATTTTTGCAACTAAGCAAATAGCTTTATTCACAAATACATGTATTAATAAAAATATTTTAAACTATTTATATGAAACAAGTGATTGAAAATAAATATTAGAATACAATTTCGTACAGATTGCATTCTCTATCGAATTCAAAAATACCAAGAAAGCAAAATAAACAATTAGCAACAACAGGAAAATATAATTAATATTAATACATGATAAGCTGATGATAAGAAATTGGTGATTTTATTAATGAGATTTATTTATTTTGAGTTAAATTTATGTTTTTAAACATTTTAATAACCATAAATTAAAATAAATAACTGAAAATAACTTTCAAAAAAAGCCTTTTCCTGCAGTTTAAATATTGGTATACACATGTATCTACTTCCTCTTACTTTATTTCCTGTGCTTATTAAGTACAACCCTGTTTTCTATTACATACTTTTTTATGCAGTTTTCTTCCTCTTCACATGGCTGTACTAATTGAAGCTCTGCTAAGTAGTAAGTAACAGAACCAGGGCGAATTTAGTATTCGCCTTGTAAAAGAACTTTTATATAAATGATGTTAATTGAGCGCTTTTGCATTGCTTGTGTATTTTATGTTGTTTGCTTACATATTGGTACTTTTCGATGTGTTGAATAAAATTTCATATATTTTGGATTTAAATTATATACACTGCGCTTCACATGAATAGGTGCAGTTTCATACTAATCAATTTAATCTTTCAAAAATTGAGAAAATGAGGTAAACAAATACAACTCGAAAGAGTTCCGTTAGATTTTTTCTGTTTTTTTTTATAATTTGTGAAGAAATAGGTGAATTATTTTAGCGTCAGTTGAATAGGTGCAGAGATTAAAAAGTGGTTGTATGATCTTTTGTATAAATTTTAACCACAAAATATTTCAGCTTTATTTATTTAAAGTTCTCAATTTACATACACTTCAATGAAAATATTTTCTTTTCTCAAGACGTGAGTGTAAAAGTCTTTTATATGAAATTTTTACACAAGATTATATATGATATAACGAATTTTTCTGCATTATTAACTCCAAAAATTCATTTTTTGAGGTATGGCTGTGTTGCAATAAAAGAGTGATACATATTTATGATATTTATAGTATGTGTATGTATGTATGTACATATATGTATGTTAAGTACGATCAAGTCATGACTCAAGAAAACAAGATTGCGCATTATTTTATTTTCTGCTTGTGACGTAGGCATAGAATTTTGTTGTAAACAAAGTGCATACATTTGTTTGTGGAATGTGCTCCCTCTCACACACTTTTTACAACAAACACACATGTGTATTCTATATTGTCGTAGATGCGCAGTAGCAATTTTTTTTGTACTGCTGAATGCGCAATCTTGTTTTCTTGATTCATGCGATCAAGTCAAAGACTATGTATATTATGATAAACTGTTCTTAAATTTTTCAAATTGCCTCTTATTTATTTTCTTTTGTGAATGCTTGTCAATGAGGTAGTTTACACTAGAACAATTTTTAAGCCGCACAATTTATTTTTCTTTTCCAAAGTACACGAGACTAATTCATCTGGCACAAAATGTATACGTATACACAGCTTTGTGTGTGTTAGTGTTTTTTGTATTCATTTAACATTTGTTGTTTTTGAAGTTGTGTGTGTATTGGTTTTGTGCTGCCAATGCAGGGTTAAAATAACATTTTAACTTACACGGTTGGCATTACTGTTTTTCTTCTTCTTCTTTGCTCCTTAGTTTTATAAATTAAATTGTGGAATCGTTTGCTGAAATATAAAAACGTGTTGAAATATTAAATTAAAGTGTTTAAAAGTGAATAATATGAAATAAATTTATTTCAAAAATATTATTAAATGTGCAGGGCATAAATGTCATGTCCAGTAATTGAGTAATTGAGAAAATAAATGTGGGATTCCTAAGTTTTCCGCGCAGTTGTTTTGCCAATGTAATGGCTTTTTAATACGATGAAATAACAGTTTTTTATAAAGTTTTCATTATACTAAATAAATAAGGTATCAAATAAGGTTAATGAAGTTAAGGGCCATTTTCACAACGATACAAAAGTAAACTTTAAGAATTTAAAACCAGTATTTTGTATTGAAATACTAGTTTTAATGAAAATGGCCCTAAAACTATAAAAAAATTGCATTAAAAAGAAGTTAGAGAATGTGATTGTAATTATTAAAAAAATACTTACCCAGCGGTAAAACTCAGAAGGCTTTCTTGGTGCAGGCCGTATTAAAGGTCTGCTTAGGAATGTTTTTGATTCACACATTCCACACTCTCTTCTATGAGAAGGGAGAAGAGAAGGAGTAACATGTTTTGTTTTGTTTTTTACCAAAGCAAAAGCAAAATGCCTTAATTTGAAGCCCTTCTAGAATCTCTGGCGAAAGAATCAAGTGACAACGCGTGTAAAAAAGATATGAGTATGGAATGGAGCGAGCAGGCTTTATACATCCAAAAGAAGTAGTGTAGACTTCTAGAAAACATCCTTACTCCTTCTTTTTCCCGCTGGGTATGTCTTTAATAGTGTTTTCGGTTGTAAATATGTATGTTTGTGGCCGTTGTATTTGTTTTTGTTTAACACAACTGTCAACTAAAATGACGTGCATAAATCAATGAAGAAAATAGTGCAGGAATAAAAATATGCTTCTTTGGCTTTAAAATAGTATGTATGTAAATGCATGCATATGTAAATATGTAAATATGTACAGTAAGCATATACTATGTGTGAACATATGTATGAATGTCGATTAAATAGGCACACATACCTATGTATGTATGTATGTATCTATATTAATAACATAAAGTCCTCATTTCCGCTACAGCTTAACAGCATTCTTGACTTTTGTAACATTTAAAATGTATGGAAAAAGACAAACATAAACAGAAAAATATACAAATAAAACGCAAATAAACGGGGAAAAGAACCGGAAGAACTTGACGAACTCTCATCATTGTTAGAAGTTCTGTTGAGGTTTTGTAAATGTTTTTAGGGATTTGGTTTTTGTCCTTGTTCTGAGAGCCAGCAGCAAGCTGTGCCCACATACACACTTCTGTGGTCATAATGTGATGAGACTAATGGGTGAGATACGTTTGCGGTTCACTTATATTTTCTTTATGTCTGATTTAATTTTTTCCTTATACATATCGCTCATTTACTAAAACAACGTCATAACTAAAAAAATGGAATTTTCGAGTTAATGATGCAGAATTAATCCTCATATTGTTATTCATATTGTGTAAAAATTTCATACAGATAACTTGTATATTCAACTCTTGAGAGAAAAATTAAATTTTACCTTTCCATGAAGTTGTGTGTTGAAATTGAAAGCTTTAAACTTTATGACCTTGTTTTAGTAAATGAGCGATACGAGTATGTATATATGTGATATCATATCCAAATGTACTTGTTTATAAAAAGCTTTCTGACTTACTCAGGCTTATCCTAAATAAAATTTCACATGGAAAAATCGGTATCAAAAAACTTCATACGATTGTGAAATAATCTAACAATTTATGAAAAAATCATGCACACCGATTTGTCTGTTGGAAAAAGTGAAAATATGTTAGTTTTTAATTTTATTGGAATTGACTAAACGAAACGAAAAATTTTATTCGAAAATTGTCGCATGTGGAATTCATGATAAGGCTGACTAAGTGCTCTTTCACACACGTCAGGTTTACCTGATCAGTTTTTGATAAATTTTCTTTTGAACCTGCATTTGTGTTCATACACACAGTCAAGTTTGTTTCATCAATTTGCGTTGTCGTAGAGTATTACGAATGACAAAACCGAACGAAAAACAAACTTGACTGGTATGGTCAAGTCTGTACCCCCTCCATTCTCTTTTGCTCTCTCTCTCTCTCCCCTAAAAACTCAAGACTTGAGGAGTCAAACCTAACGTGTGTGAAAGAGGACTAAGCTCCATTTAATACTATGTTAACACTTATGGTCTTAAACGTGTTTAAGGCAAGTGTTTTAAAAAACTAAACACAACCGTTCACATTACATTTGAGATGTTTAAGGTTGTTTAAAATCTTAAACACTTCATTTGAGATGTTTAGAAAACAAGCCAATGTATGATAAAACATCTCAAAATCTTAAACACGAATGAGGCATTGAAGACGTAAGTGTAAGCATGATATAATATGTGAAGCTTATGTTATGCTTAAACTTTTACAGAATAGCAATACAACAGCCAATCAGATCTGTACTTGGATTCAGTAATTTTTATTACGATAATCGTATCGCTATAATAAATATGTATAACGAAAATTTATGGACTTTGCTATTCAGTAACAAGTTTTAACGATATTCGCTGTCGGTTGCAGTAAAACAAGCAAAATCACAAGCTCAAATTCATTTAGTTTTTTTTTAATCCATCTACATATGTGCTTTTCGTTTAATTTACATTTTGTATGCAGAGATGCCACATGATTTAAAATTAAATGGCGAGAAAAGCACACCTGCATACTATCGCAAAAAGGCAATTACAGAATGACATTATCCTTACCGCAAATAAATAAATATATCGATATACATATATCACGATTTTCGTTTCACAAAAAGTTACTGAGTCCAGGTACTGTGTGACAACAATGCTTGCTCTTACTTTGCAAAGAAATAAAGCTGTTTATCTCAAATGCAAATATCAGAGTAACTGCTTTTAATTCTTGAGTAATAAATTTTAACTTGTAAATGAACGTGGAATTTATTTGCTTCTCTTTGAGACGTCCCTTATTCTTAGAATATAAAACGCCATGAGTTACAAAAAAAAATTACCCAAAAAAAAGAAGGGTGGTGTCCTAGTATACTCGGTTATAGCTATGCTACTTAGCTATTTGAAACAAATTTAATGTGTTAATTAGCAAAGAAATAAAATTATATTATATGATGATGTCAAATTCTCCGCAAATATTTGAAAACGTTTCCATTTATTTCCCATTATTTTCTTTTCTAGTGGCGTACGATTAGATTTATATATTGTTTGTGGCCGGCGGCTGTTAGCCGATCGGCTGTGTTCTCTGGTTTGTGGTCATGTGCAAAAACAAATTGAGCAATTCTTCTCATTGTTTCTGTTTTGCTTTTGTTTCACTCACTTCAAAGAGCGAAACAAAACAAATTAAAATTTTTTTTCGTTTATTTTCCTACTCCAGTTTTAAGTACAAAGAAATGAAAGCAAAAATAAATTTATAGCTGTAATAGTGTCGATTTTATTTTTGTTACGAAATTCAAGTCCTAGCTCCTGTGTCATGAAATATATAGCATAGCTATAAAAACGGTAGTTTTGGTATTTTTCTTGGAATGGCAACACTGTTTTCTGTTTTTGTCAAATGTTTGCACAAGTGTGGATGTACTTGATATACCAGTAAATGCGGAGTTATATCTTCACAATATGGTTTGCGAATAATATTGAGGAATATTTAACACCCTGTTTGACTGTTCATTTTGTTTACTTCTTCGAAAGGAACACAAAAAAGTCATACGGAGAAGAAAATTAAAATGTTCTTTATTTTTTAAAATTTTTGGTAGGAAACAAACTTCCTTTGTATAACCTTATTTATTTCATTGTTTTTATTATATAAAATGTAGATAAATGCTGGTACTCACTATTCTACATAGTTAAACGACTTTCGAGAAAATGCAACTCTGATGGAGTTTATGAAAATTTCCAAAATACAATAACAACTCATTAGATCAGAGTGAAATTTTCTCAAAAGTCGAACGATTATGTGGGATAGTGAGTACCAGCCATCCTTAAGCTTCAGCGTGACTAAGACAAATACTTTTAGATGTTCTACCTGATATACAGTTATTTTCTATCACTTACTCATCTTCGAGTCATAATCATTTGCGGTTTTCATCTATTTCTTCATTTTTGCAGACGACCATGGATTGCCAATTGAAAGCTACTTAATTCTGTCTGCTACATATTGTTGCTGTTGGAAAACGGAAGTTTCTGTTTCCGGTTATTTTACCTCTTGTTTTTGGCAATACCATATCAAGGTAATTTTCGTATAAGTACAACAAAAGGAAACTCAGAAGGGATTTGCTTGTGTTCTATTTTATATTTTATGCATGAATTTAACAAGAGACTAACGATACATTTTCAACTTATTTTGTATTTACGCTTGTTAAATAAAAATTTGCTGATGTGTTAAAAACTTAAAGACGCTTGCAACTAATCATTTCGAATTCCATGCTTTGAGAAACCAGATAATTAATTAATTTCGACATTGATACATATTTCAGTTTGTCATTAATGTGGGGCAACACATATTGAGCATAGATATCATTCCTATGTTTTTCTAGCTGTTGAACCCACATCAGAGCCAATTCACTGGAAATGCTGTTGATAAAATTATTGAATGAAATGTCCCACAAATTATTCCAATTGCTAATAACAACATCGCCAACGTAGAAATGCAATTTGAAATCAGTTACACTAAGTCCAGTGGGATTTTGCGAGCTAGATGACAAAACAATTTCTCCCACAAAGCGTAGATCCTTAATTTTGTTATCCAGTATACCATTGCCAAGCAATTTAATAGGAAAACCAGCCAAAGAAGCCATATCATCAATTTTGTATTCACCTAAAGCTTGAATTTCTAGAAATATTAGATCAAAAGAAAGACGATTTTCGGCAGTATTAAAATCGCCAGCCAAAACTCGAAAGTTGTCTAGACCAGTTAGCCAAAAATTCGAAATGTTGCCAGCAATACTATTGAAAAAGTACCAGTAAATTGTCATATGAAAATGTTGTAGATAAATAATTTTTGAAAAGCAAAACACTTACTTGTAGTAACTGCTGTTAGAACTGAAAGCATGGTGTTGCACATGAACAGGAGCTAAAACTGGAATCTGCAGTGGTGCATAGCCACAAGGCATGATGTGGTGAAAGGCTGTTGCAAACATTTTCAAAGCAGTGCCAAGATCAATACTATTGTACTGATGATGATCTAAAGTTGCATGAGATAATAATTCAAACGAAAATAAATTACATTATAACATTCCTTAAATTTACCTGCGCGTGCAGCTACTTGCAGGCACAAGGCGGCAGCCATTAAAATGCAACAGTAATAAAACTTCATTTTTCCTTTAGTTCTAACACTTGAAAGCTGGTTATTCTTCTTAGCCAAACAAATAAGTACTGCACTCTTTTATAGCCACTTTATTATCAGGGAAAATTATATTATCTTAAAAAGCAATTGATTTGATTAATACGAGTGTTTATTAATTTCTTAACTACGAATAAGCTGCTTGTTATGCGTCACCCAAAGATCTTTTTGACTGATAGTTTATCTTATAAATAAGCCTTATATTATATTATTTATATATAATATTATTTATATATATTATATTTTAAACTAATAGGTTTATTTTTAATTTTGCTCTATCTGTATTATGTGTATTATAAAAAAAACGTTTTTTCGACCTTTATAACTTTGAGTTAACAACACTTTCTTGCTTGACAACCGATTTGATAGCTGATGGGGGCTTTGTTTGGTTTGCTATATTGTATTGTATTATTGTAGAAATATTGATGCATTTAATTTCCAGGAACCTTAATAATATTAAAGTTATTGCTAGCTGTTAAACACAATAGTTCTGTTTCTTTACTCTACATTGGGAACCCAAGAAATGAAAATTTGCACGAAAAGCCTTCCATGTAATCGAAAATTCGGTAAAGGAGAGGGAGATTTTGAGAAAGTAATGTTTCTCCTCTTCTTGCAAAAAACAGCCCACATTCGTTCTTCGGGCTAGTTTGGGCTAACAGAAAAGCAATCAGATGTTTGAAAAAAATAAACAATAGCATGGAAAGATTTCATTTTCTTACAACCAAACACACAAAAAAGTAATATGAATGACTTTGTAATATCAATTAAAATATTTGTAATATCAATTAAAAAATTAATTAAAATTTCACCTATAAACAATTTGATAATACCAATTAAGTTTTTCCACTCAAATTAATTAATACAATTAAAAATTTAATTAAATCAATTAAATTTTTAATTGAAAACATTAATTGGTGAATACTTTTTTCTGTGAAGAAATAAAAAGTTTTAATAACTATTTGCGTAAGTTTTTAACCGACTTTAAAAAGCGAGCACGTTATATGGTCGTTATATATGTATAGTTTTTTATATTCACCGATTTCTCCGTAATGTGTGAAGCGATTTAAAAAAATATTATATAAAATAAAACTTAAAATAACTCTGCCAAAAATAAACCGACTTCAATGCAAAGATTTGATAGCACATTTTCGAAAAAAATTTATCTTTCAAGCAAAAAAAAAAAATTTAAAATCTGTAGGTTAAGAAATACGTAAAATTAAATTTTAATGGGCGTGCCTCCGCTCATTTTTTAAATGCAAGACTGTGTGTTTCTCAGAGATCAGGGTGTGTGTTAACTTTTGTAAGAATCGGTAAAGTAGAACCAATTAAAATAAAATATAAAATGTAAATTTAACAGCTCAAGGTGTGTGGTAAGCTTCGTAAAAATCGGTTAAGGAATAAACAATAAGCTTACACAGCGATACGAACTTTAGCCTAATCAAATAATAAATAAATAATAAATTTTAATGGGCGTAGCTCCGCTTATTTTTTCAACTTTAAAATTCTACAATTGCAAGAACCAAAGGCGCTTGCTAGTTTTCACAGCAATCCAATAAGTAAAATATCATAAAATCAAATAAAACAGTTTGTGGGCGTGGTCCCACCCATTTTTTTCCAACGGGACCAAATGGAACGTATAATCTCGCAGACAAAAAAAGAAATTTTTACAATCAGTCTAAAATGTACGGAGCTATAAAGAAACAATGCCAAAAAAATATGGACGAATTGATAACCTACTCCTTTTTCTTGAAGTCGGTTAATTAAGAAAGAAAACCTTAGAGATATGCTGTTATATCGAAAAATTAGATATGATTCGGGAAAGAAATTCTATTTTTTATTTCATGTATAGAACGAAAGAAATATACTTCTGTTAAGGTAAAATTATTCGTTGCATTATGTTTTAAATAATATTTATATTTTCTAAGCATTTTGAATTGTCGATACTGCATATTAATTTGATATTTCATATTAATTTCTTATGATTCTAGTTAACTTTATGAAAGACTAAACTAAAAATAAAAAAATATACAATAAAAATAAGTTTGCATTGATTAAAATCTTTTTATTTCGAATAGCTAAATAATACAACTGCAATCTAGCTCCTCTAGCACTAGGTCTGGCGATAATATGAACTTTAATGAATTTCAAAATTTATCGGTACTTTAGAAACTTCAGTTCTTGGTTGGTTTGATTATCGCACAAGCACTTGACAATCTATTTAATATATGTATGCAAGTATAATTTTTTTAAACTAAAGCACAAAGGTATAGTAAAAATAGATCTATGAAGTGCTGGTCACTCAGCACTTTGGTGCCACTTTGAGCGACTATGATCTACTGGATACAAAGCGCATTTAAAACATCATCGGATCGTAAGAGCATTTAAAACATCATTCAAATCACACGACGTGTTTTTAAGTGGTACTTTGTTTTGTTTGTTTTGATGTCTCAAAAACCTACAGCAACAATAATGATTTGCAATTTAATTTACTATAAGTAACAAACCAAGCGTTTGGTGTGAGATAAACATGAAAAAGCATTAAATAATTTTACCTTGTAAGAAATGATTTAAACAAGCTTAAGTATGAAATATTTTCTCAAAAGTTTTTTCCTATACAATCTCAAACCTAAAAATTTGGTACATACACTTACCATGCCGGTTTTTACCACAATCGGCCACGCCCACCTCCATGAAACCCATACAAAATATAAATAAGATTTTTTGTTTAATATTTTGTCTATCATACGACAAAAATCTTTATTTATTCTTCATCTATCATTTATTTGACTAGTGCTACGAGCACAACAGGGACGAACGAAGAAATTCATTCACAGCGACAAATTCGCTGATAAGAATTCGTTGAGTAAACGCTTTGTGTGAAGCACACCAACGACGAAATATAACTCATCTTATAATTGATGAAATTAGTTACTGTTTACGTAAAGAGAGAAAATATTGTTCGTCGGCGTAAAGCACCCCATACACGATTCAATTCAATTGCCAATTGAGTCTTTCAATTGAATTGATTCAAATTTAAAAATTTAAAACTTCTATTTCATTTATTAATTAATTTTTATATTTTTTATTTAAAATTCAATGAAATTCAATACAATTTTAAAAACACATATATTTTTCTATACAAAATAAAGCTACAAACATACATTTTGGCAGCTAGTCAAGAGACAGCACAACCGAATTGAAAGATTTACTAGTCAACAAGAAAAATCAAAATCTTTTGATTTGACAACTGCAAAACTAATCAATTGACAGAGCCATACACGCTGTGATTTGGACAACAACCGACTCAATTGGAAATTTAATTGAATCGTGTAGGGGGTGCTTAAGAAATAGAAATAAATCTATCGCACAGTTCGTCACGCACGACGAATTTCGTTCGACGCCGTTGTTGTGTTAATTTTCTTACAAACGCAAATACTCGTATGTGTTTTATTTCTGTTTACGAAACTTCGCACGATTTTCTTCTTTCTTTTTTAAACTCATAAAAAACGTTTTAATTTATATAAAAATTACAATAAGCACGTTGCGTGCAAATGTCAACTTCGACTGTCCATAAAGCAGTGGATGTTTGCTTTTTACAAACACCAAATATGGAGTTAATTGCTTTGCGTTTTTTTTTTTAATAATGCAGTGTTGCAGCGCCTCTGGTGTTAAATGAGGCGTATTCAATTTTTGAAGCTGTGATTAGTAGCCTTTTTATTGGTTATTTTACTTCGCCGATGATTCTGCTACACAACGAGGGAGGGCGCTCTGATGTTACATTAGGATTAGTATCTGCTGAAGTCGGTATAATTCAGTGACCAGTGACTATGCCTTCATCACACGAACTTTCCTACAACAACTGATACAAAGGGACACTAATGCACATCAGAAAAATGCGTGGTATTGTTATTTGATGACTCTCTGATACCTGGCTCGAACCCAGGACCTTCATTTTCGTAGTCAACGTGCTAACTACTTCAGCCAATGCCACCCTCAGGACTTTGCATTCATAAAAGTGGGCTGGACCACACCCACCAAAACTGAAGATACAATTTACATTTATCAGATGTTTAAAAAACTTAGCACACACTTTGGGATTTTAAAGCAATACAATCGCCTTTTCATAAAAGTGGGCTGAGCCTTAAGTACGTAAACTTGCGAAAAATTGGGCGGGCAGGATCCTTCTTAATTTATTTAAATTTTTTTCTCTACAGCAGTTTTATGTGTTATCTAAATGAAACTAAATAATTTTTCAACTATTTTTCAAGTCGCTTAAAATTTTTTTTTATAATTTCTCTTCTATGTGCTTAAATTTTCTGAATATATTTAATTGCACTACATTTCATTTATTTAAAGTACTCAATTTAATATCCAAAATGTTTTGTCTGGACTACCACACTGACGATTTGTTAGAGATTCATTCTGGTGTAATTAAAATTAAAGACTTTGTGGGTGTCAGTTCGTGGAACGAGCGGATGAATGTGTGTTCTCTCCTGCTGTGTAATTGACTTCAATTAAATAAATCTTTAAATGTCTTGACGAGGCCATAATGAAATCCACTGTGTAGAATAACGTCTTGGATTTTTATGCTTTTGCTTTTCTTTTACTTCTTTTTTTTTGATTTTTGCTTCTTTCAAATTACATACTTACATACATACATATTTGTTGTAGTTTTCAATAATGGCAATATGCAGCTAGTACTTGTGCTCATTGGCGTTAATAATGTAATTCTTACCTTTAGCTTAGTATTACGAGTATTTGTTGTTGTTTGCATGATGCATGGCTGGTGAGCTGGTGAACTGCTGGCTAGTGTTAAAACTAGCGCCAACTATAAAATGAGAAAGAAAAATAAAAATACCCTCGACCTAAACAACTTGAAAACAGAATAAAAATGTTGCTAAGGCGAAGAAGGAGGGTGGCAAATAAAAACCTATATTTAGCAGCGATAATAATACGGATGCGGAAGTCCAATTAGGATGAAGCGGTAGTTTCCGTTCTAACTATAGCTGCAAAGCATCAACAGTCAACAATAATACCGAGTGCAAATAGAATGTGCAGGTTTAAGTGCCAGTTGTAAATATAAGTCAAGAGAGTATTTGCACTTTAATTGTGCCACCCTCAAAGCCTTAATAAGCAACAAAAACACCTTTCAAGATGATTATAATGTTGATGTTGCTGCTCTCCACCAGCAAATTTTTTAGTTAAATTGTTCAAGTATCAATTGCCACACAATTCAATGCTAGACGGACGAACGATGAAGACTTACTTCCTGTTATTATACTTGAAGGCGGTCTTTCTTTTAACCACCATCCTGCTGACAATTTGTTCTTGCTGTCAATTACATTCAGATTGATTTGATTTCACGTTTTAAACGGTGATGTCGTTATTGCAGGTGAACTTTTGTTTAAGAAAACGTAGCATTTTCAAACTGATTCCCAATTTTCTAGTACAGCGTTAACGATATGTATGTATGTATGTCTGTATAATTTTGGTATCAATTTTATGCTACAAGTATAAATAATGTTTAGGATTTGCATAAGATTCTTATTCCTTTTATTTTCTTGCTTTTTTATTATATTATTTTATTTTATTTGCAGTACTTTAAAAACAAAAATAAATGTAGTATTTATTGTATTTATTTATGGGTCTTTAGGGATAATTGGATTTTATATGTGATATTTATGCTTCAAGTAAAACAGGAATAAAGTTTCTTTCATTTTGCATACTCACTTTTTATTTAAATTGGATTTAAAAAGGATACAATTTGTTGCAAATATAAGGAGTTGTTTTCTTGGATTTGCCTTTTTTTTTTAAAGAGTATAATATTTGTGTATGTAAATATTAAGTGTTTTCGCAAATAAATCATTCGCTTAAGTTCTATGTCAGAAGTGAAATTTTGGGATTGAAACTGGCAATGGCAGGAGCTAACATGCTTGAATGAACTTTCTACTGCAATTAGGCAAGTACGAGTATGCATAGTAAAAATTCATATTGAGTGGAATTTCCTCTCAATCTTTCGTACTTTAATGCATTTTCTAATACACTTTTTATTCAACCTAAAAAACATTATACATCCTCGACTTCAAAGGGAGTCTGCTACAAAAAAAATGTTACCAAGGGTCCCTGAACAGGAATTCGATTTTTCAATTTCAAAAGGAAATTTAAATAAAACACACAAAAAACTATCATTTTGATAAAACTTTTATTTCATTATAATGCTTGACCTTTACCATTACGTACGAAATACTATATCATTTAATTGAGCGTCTCTTGATTTTTTGCAGCAGTCGATTGCTTTTCCCCAAATTCTGAGCAGTATCTCGGCAGTAACTTGACAAATGTTGGTTGCCAAATTCAAATTAGGGAATTGTCTACGTAGATACGGCCTTTGACGGCGTCAAATAACATGCTATTGGTGGCCAATTGACGCCGCCAAAACTTCAAGTTGCGCCAAATCGATCGTGTTGTGTGGCTCGTGGTACTGGCTTGGTGAAACCAAATATTGGCCAGTTCATAATTTACAATTGCAGGCAAAGCAAACTCTCTTATCATACGGTTGTAGTACTCTAAAGTGACGCTAACGGTTCTGCCAGTGTTATTTGCGAAAAATACGGCTCAATGACATCTGCAGACCATGATGAGCAGTCACCAAACAGTCACGGTTTCCGGCTGCAATGACTTTTCCACAATTACCTCTGCAGATTCTACGAGCCGCATATGCGACAAATTTTCCTGTTCATTCGCTTAAGACACTTTTGTTCGAAAAATCAGCACTAAAAGCCTGCTGCTCTATCAGCAAAATAGCATACAGCCTTGCCAGACCGGCGATTTTGCAACCACTAAATGGACTAAATGTACATACTCTAAAGGCTCAGTTAGCCGACTGTAATGTAATGTAACTGCAACAGTAGGAAACAGCTGATCGATATTGTTATGTGAAAAAAAGTAATGGAAATGGTTATAGAAATGTAATATAACGTAACCTACTTTTCATATAAAAATATCGATCAGCTGTTTCCTACTGTTGCAGTTACATTACATTACAGTCGGCTAACTGAGCCTTAAGAGACGAATTCAGTAGCTGAGTTCAGTAATTTTTATTACGATAATCGTATCGCTATAACAAAAATAACGACAATTTATCGACTTTGCTATTCAGCAACATATTTTAACGATATTCACTGTAAAATAAAAAGTTTAAATTCATTTAGTTTTTTTTAATTCTTCTTTGTGATTTTCGTTTATTTTGCCATTTTGTATGCAGTGCTGTCATTTGATATAAAATTAAATGATGAGTAGAACACAGATGTCCACTATCGTTAAAAAAGAAATTACAGAATCACATTACCGTTACCACAAACGAATAAATACATAAATAAATATTACGATTTTCGGTTCGCATAAAGGTACTGAATCAACTTACAGGACTCCTATTTTATATCAGAAACTCTAGTTTGCAATGTAATATTTGAAAAAGCCTCTGTTTATGTCTACTTATTCTGGCCATGATATTTAATTTTATAACTAAAAGAAAAACTAATTTTTTCACTCATTTGCAGTAGATCTTATTTATCATATGTAACATCTTATTATTTGTTGCTGGTGGCCTAACCACAACTATTCCTTTTGTCCTTCTTTTCCCATTTTAGTTCGCTTTGTTTTCTCTTTAAATAACCAAATACAGGTGCTTGTAGTTGTGAATGATTTGTGTGAAGTATGACTGTGTTGGTGGTGGTAACTAAATAGAATTTTGTTAAGTAAATTAAATATTTAAGTTCTAAAAACCACAACAAAGTTACTGCTGAAATACATTACGAGTATAGTAGATGCTTATCTCTTTTTGTGTGTTTTGTTATATTACTTTTTAAAATGTTAGAAGTTCTCGCTACCATTCAGCTCAATTTAAGTGGTCTGAACTTTTAGATGTGCGCTTATATTATGGGTAGAGTAGTTATGAATATAATACCTTCAGATGGTGAAATCATTATAATGTTGGTAGAAATATTCGTTATTTTGCATATAATACAACAGACACATTTACAGTGATTCCAAAGTGCAAGAAATCTGCCATTACTGCTTTTAACTTTAATGTATTGGCGCTGGTGCAGATAATATTGTTTTATATGAACAATGCTGGAATAAAACTCCCGCACAAACCAGCAAGGTAAAATGAAGCCAAGTAACCAAGATTTAACAAACACTTCTTACTCTTACAGAATCATGAATTTGAACATCACAAATATGATTTTTTAGATACATATATCAGCACCTACATATGTATGTATGTGTGTATGTATGTATGTAGGTATGAATGTATGAATATATGCATATGTTTATGTGTTTGTGGTTGAACTTACTTCTGTCCCTCGTTATGCATAATAGTTTATAAGGGTGTGTGTATCTAGCTTTGTCATTCCGTTTGTAATTTGCATAATATTTGTATGCGACCCCATTAAGGTTACATAATCTGGGTCGTTATGAATGTGGGAGACGAATAAGCGAAGTCCGTTCCTTGAAATCGATTTTCCGAGGCCACCAAAGACTTGCCAAAGACGCACAGACAGCTGCCGAAACGAATAGAAGTCGCAACATTTACAAGAAGTATCAAAGTATTCCCAGCTCGATATCTGGGTGCAACGCTACTCTGGTATATTATCAATAAATAACCACACACCCAGCAAAAAAAAAATAAAAATCTGATTTGGAAGCACTAACAACTGAGGGAAGCAATGTATTGCTTAATTTATAACAAAAGCTTCGAAAAATGCTTCTGAAAAGCACTAACCTAAGGCGGGCTCTCAAAAAAATTATATATTAAAACTTCTGTGAAGCACTTTAGTAAGGCAAAAAAGATTCATGGCGCAAAAAAACGTAACCCCTCAATATTAACGAAGAAGTTTTCAATTCAGAGACGTGTTTGTTAAGTTAAATAGTTTCCAATAATGTTGGATTCTATTACATTGTCATTGTTCAACTTAAGAAACACGTTTCTGAATCAAAATGTTTTTTCACTAATATTTATTGGTTACATTTTTTGGGCAAATATTTGCCCAAGTGTGACCATACCTTAAGCCAAACTGAACATGTTTAACAGTAACATGATACACAAAAACCGCTGAGTTGCCAATCATAGTGTTGCCAAAAAGAAACTTGCTAAAATATCACCCTTTATATACAGTATCAAATCAACATGAAATAATGCACAATGTTCTTTGAAGATTACTGTAAATCATGTTGAATTAACATGAAACATATATGAAGCAAAATCGTTGCGGAAAACTGTTAAATTAGCCTTGTTTTTGTAGATTTGAATATGAAATTTTTCTGTGTGTATGTAAATTAACATAAAAAAGTGAAATTTTTCTCTCCAAAACTTTTATTTTTCTTATCATAATAATCGAGGCACTAGTGTAATAAGCACATCATTATAATGGCTTTAATAACTTTTACTTTAAAGTGAACACTGTCTGTCATTCGTTAAGGAGCAGATGCAGGAAAACAGATTGCTATAAATCGTTATGGGTGATAACAGGCTTTTTTAAATTCCTTACATTTCAGTCTTTACTTCTTTTTTTTCTTTTTCTTTCTCTTATTTAAATATCCCGCAGTATATACCTAAATATTGTTTGCTGGTGTAAATGAATAGGTATTAGAACAATTAATGGCCGCAAAAACAGTGAAGCATCTCTTTAAGGATTGGTATGAGATTTCCATTTTCAATGCGAACTTTTCTCATGCATTGTATATTCTTGCAAACTTTTCCATCTTGTTACTAAGTTGACCTCAAAAAAACTTCAAAGACACAACTCCCGTAGAAAATTTAAATACACTACAGCTAAATTCTCAGAATAATATTTTTCCACAGAAAAAAGAACACAGTGTGTTAATGTTAATGATGCTTGTTGTATTTGAAACTAAAATAACGTGTTTTAAAATGTTTAAATTGAAATACCTACTCGTAGTTGATGAAAACTTCTTATCAAACTGAAAATCTGGTTTCAGAAACATGAAAATTTTATGATTTCATTAAATGCAACATGAAAGCATACCTTATCACAAATGCTGATAACTTTGGAAGCTGCTTTACAAGTTTTTTTTTTAAATTTTACTAAACCATTTTTCCTTGAGTGTAAGCTTTTTATACTCTTGTTAGTTCTTGAAGTTTCTTTGATTTTTTTTTTCAAAAAAGCCTGATGCGAAAGGAGATTACCAGGAATTATTAGAAAACTTGCGATACCCTCACAACAACAATATGTATTCGTACATCCTCTCACACTTTCAGCCACTTTCAGCCACTTGCTGCAGAAGCAACGTTAATAACAAGAAAGTTCTTTAAAGTGATGCGGGTGTTAGAAATGGATTAAAGTATTACATCAAAGTACTAAGTTGACAAATAAGAAAATTTATGAAAGAAAAAAAAAATTCAACAATAGACCACAGGAAAAAGTTTCTTATTTCATAGTTGTGGTTAATTAATGGATCATTTAATATATTTTGTTGTACGTTCTTAGAATTAAGATTAAGGGTAAAGGGTAATATGAGATTAGAAGTTAAAAGCAACAAGCTACTTGGAATTAAGCTTGAAAGCATATTGAAGATAAGTGGAAACTAAGTTGTGGCAAGCAATTTGAATTTCCCAGTACACATATGCAGGCGTTACTTTGCCATTGCACTCGAAAGATATTTAATTATAAAATGTTCTTAAAACCAAATGTTTCTACGAATTTGTGAGCTACTTGATTTCATTGCTCGCAGAATTGCTTAGAATTTCTGTTGCTAGAAGCGACTGCAAATCGCTGGCTGGTGGTCAATTAAATACAAAGTTTTTTTGTAAGATTAAATTATGTTTGGCTTCGTAAAACTGTAAGCTAGAGTGCTGGGGTCATGAATGATAATAATCCTATCTCCACGTCAAAATGAACACCGCAAGGTGGGGTGATTTTCTCCCTAACCAGGCTTCTCGTTGTTAATACAATTCTACCTGATGTGGTAATACTGGTATCAGCGATGTTTATAGACGTGAGAAGTGGAGAAGTGATACAATGACGAATGCTTTGAGTTCACTCAGCAACTAGGCCACATAACAGAATAAAACAGAACAGAACAAAACTATTCAGCACAAAAACGAAGAAGCTACAGAATGTTGAACTTCCATGGCTACAAGATCATATATTAACACGATTGGATATCAGACAGTGCAAAATATTTGGGTATTAGTATGATATCCAAGCTCTCATGGAAGTAAAATAAGCAAAATAGAGTTAAAAAGGGAAACAGTTATTGCATGAAGTACATTTGCTGCAAAATAGGGCTTAATCCCTAAAATGGTAAAATGTATGTATACAGCAGATTTATGCCCAATAGTAGCGTACGGTTCGTTAGTATGGTGAACTCCTATAAGTGAAAAATTTGAGTAGTAGTAGGCTAAGGTTCTACATATTCTGTGAAAATTTCAAGTCCGTAGCACTTACGGTTCTCGAGACAGATAGACGGACAGACGGACATCATAGCGAAAACAATAGGGTTGCTTTTCACCTTTGGTGTACGGAAAAATCAATAATTGCTTATAAAATATAAAACTTTTTCTCATATTCTATTTCATTAAAAATTCATATTAAATAGCTGATGTTAATAACGACTATGTGCAGAATTAGATAGACACAGAGGCAGATTAAGTGCGTGGTGGCACAGAAAAATGCGTAATATACCCTAACTGGTCTAATTTAATGGCCTGCACCACGCTGTCGATAAAGAAAGTTTCTATCGCTTAATTATATTGAAAATTAAGTTTAAGAAATTTTTTTTAGTTTTCAATATAAGTAAGCAATAAAAAAATTCTTGTCGACATCGTGGTCCAGGCCGTAAATTTGCTTGCCTTCTTCAGAAAATCACTGATATTTATATTTAATGATATTTCATTAAAAAATACTGAGCGTGATTAAGAAATAATTCCATAATTTGGAAGTTTTAAATGGCTTCGAATGAAAGAAAAGTTGGCCTTTCTAAGAACACTAAGAACAAATATGACCGAAAATTTTAAAAATTTTAGTATGTTCCCCTTATGATCAAAGGGCTTAATTGCCAAAAGTTTCATTGCACTATTGAGAATCTTATTTAATTTTCACGGCTTGTATAACCGTGCATAACCTGCAAAATTTTATACGAAATTTCATAAATTTAGTCCAATACAAATTTTTATTTGCCATTTATAATACCATAGACATCAGAACGTGGCTATAGCACAGCTAGAATTCAATAAAAGCTTTAAGGATTAGCGTGAGATTTTGTTGTTGTTGTCATTGGCATGTTTCTTTATATTTTGATATTTCAACTACGACGACAAAGTTAATGCTTGTTGCTGTTGTTCAAAGTCTCATAGGAAAAAATTAAAAAAAGGAAAAACTAAATAAAAAGAAAGACATGTTGTACAAGGGGAATAAGTCAAGCCAAATATATGTTCACTACCAAGCAATCATACACACACATCCTTACGTAAATATAAACACTTGTGAAAGAGATTGGTAGTATCTTTGAGCTTATAGGGGAAAATTTAAAGTGCATTTGTGTTATAGAGTAAGAGTGTGTGTGTGTGTGTAGGAAGTAGAAGCGGATATAAGGGCACAAAAAAGTAAAATCTGGAAGCCAAACAATAACAACATCCATTCAGCTACATGACGTAGACTTATTTTAAAATTCACACATACGCACACAGACACACATCTGTACGTACGTACGTACAACTGTATTTACACGTTCAATCAGTAACTCATACGTTACATTCAATATTTCAATTCGTTACGTTTTTTTTTATTTACTCGATTCAATATTTTACTCGAGGGTATAATAAGCTTTTCATTTTGTAGTAGTTGCTGCTTTTGTTGTTGTTTCCATTTCCATGGTTGGATAATGTGTTAAACAAATATCGGTGGTACATACAAGTACGAGTATATAGATACATGTGTGAATGTATCTGTTTTTTTTATAGAGACACCAGAACAATAAAGAAATTGATTCACTAAGCTCGAAAATTATCCCTAACCGTCCAATATTAATGTGAGGACCTGCCATGATGTCATAATCTTTTGCAGGCGTTTTATCACTGCCTTTACAAGCACTTAAAGGTGACAATTTTTGTAAATGTTGGGCATGAACAATTTGCTTCTTGCTGAGGATTGAGCCGATACAATGATTATGCAATAGCTTATGGTGAAGAAGTCTCCATTTCTTCGGATTTTAACTGCTTTCGCCACAGTAACAAAATGCTACCCTGAAGGCAAAACCTCAGAAATGTGTTGATATTGTCGGCTTAGAGTGTAAACCTGCTAAGTCCATTTTAAGTAATAAATTTTGTTTTTCATATATTTATTTATTGTATCTTCAAAAATGAACTAATAATAAGTAATCAAATCTTAAATCTAAATATAATTATTAGGTCCGACCAGTGTCGGACATAAACTTAGTGATAGTTATAAATAATACATAAGTAGTGATAATCAAAAAGGAAAAAAAAATAAACGTATTTTCAAGAAGTCCCATCTGGAGTGTTGAGAATAAGAGCCCTTGTTTTAAGTAATAAATGAAATTTTAATGTTGTTCGAAAGAGAAATAGATGCCACATCGACTCGTTTAAATATTTAGTTCAATTTGAAACTCTACATGTCTAAAAATTTTAACAGATTTTTTTGTCTCTCCTGTAAGCTTTGGTTCAAGCAACTTGGCAGGTTTTCACTCTAGGCAAGCGATATTTATTTCCGTTCTTACAGTCTGGAACTCAGAGTCATAACAAATACATTCCATTCACTTTTATGGAGAGTTAACAATTTTATATCATTCCAGTTTCCAGCTGTTTTCGTTATTTCGGTGTCTAGTTGTCTTCTCCAGGTATGGACGGGTCTTTCTCTTCTTCGGCTATCTTGCTGCTTATAATTTTGTGCTACTCATGCCAGATCTTTCTGTGGCTTTCGCAAATGTATGTCCCAGCAATTGAGGACGTCTGATGCAATAGCAGATTTTTCTATCAGCTTTTATAGGTAATTGGTTGAAATTATAACTGGCCAGAAAATGTTTGTTAGTTCATTCTGATCTCTGGAGGTTGTATTCCATATAACGTCGTTGATTTAACATTACAAAATGATTTATGCATACAAATGCCTTTTATTTCATATGGAAAATTTGTTTAACAAATTTTTATAAAACATAAAAACTTTTTATAAGTTACTAAATTTTTATTAGCAAGGCTTACATATGATGAAAACTATACTGAATTATTATTAGTATTAAAATAAGTAATTCCATCATTTATTATACGAAATGAATCAATACTTTCAAATGTTCAATAAAATAAAAAATGATTTTGATTTTCACACATTTGGAAAACAATATTTACTTAAGTGATAAACGGATTGGTGCAAACCGTCTTGTATATAAAACGCGCATGTTTTATATTTTCATACCTTTCTAAAGCACCAACCAAATACACAAAAAATAAGCTTATTATCAGCGTTGCCGTTTCGGTTACTTCTAAGCAGGGACAAGGACGTCAATCATTTAAAGAAGGTACTTTAGGCGCCTAAAATATGACATTAAAAACGCAAAATATGCACTAAAAACAACAAAATATGCACATATTTAAAAAAAATTTATTCCAAGGAAAAGTTTTCAATTTACATACAACTAAATAAAAATAAAAATATTTTATTTTCTCCAGAGGTGCGTGTACAAGCTTTTTTTTAATTAAATTTTTACACAAGATTAAATATGATATAACGATTTTTTCTGCATTTTTAACTCCAAATACGCATTTTCGAGATATGTTTGTATTGCAGTAAAGGAGCGATATGTAAATAGAAAAAGAAAAGTGTTGAGTTTTCGAATGTGAAGTTCAATCAAATTGTTCTTAGAAAGCTTTTGTGGGCGTGTAACGTCTGTGAATGTAATCGGCTCAAATTCTTGATTCTTTTATATATTGTTGTATATTTAATTAACTCAACCATTAGATACAATGAATTAAATACTAGCTATTAGATTTGATTTGATGAAGTCCGTTATCATTTTTAAAAACAATATCACGTTTCTGCGGAATGGTTTCACTACTTTCTGCTTTAATAGCAGACAATTTTCTATTGAAATCATCAAAATTACAAGTTCCCTTAAATTTGGTAGGTGTGTGTGTGCTTGTACAATCGTTCTACAATTCTACAAATATGCAAGCGAATAAATTTGTTAAAAAAAAGTTTTGCATTAATAATTTGTCAATAATATTTCTTGAAATTTGAATTTTTGACAAAATATGACACAAAATCATGCATTTATAGCAAAATATGAGACATAAATATGCATTTATGGTCCAATTATGCAAAAAGACGAATTTTAAGCAAAATTTGCAAAAATATGCACTAACAAACCGATGCCAGTTTAACGCAAATTCTTTGTTTTGTAAAGATATTTCGTTCATGCCATTATCAGAGTTACTAGAAAAAACAAGCATTAGCATGAAACCCCTGTTCCTGCTTATGAGCAAAAAGTTTTTCTTTTAAGAGGTGACTGCACAAGCTATTTGAAAAGATGAAACACTACGAGTATATGTGAATTTTAACGAGAGTATCAAATTTAAGCTTTTTATGACTAGAAATAAAGAAGTGATGGATGTTTGATCCAAATTTCATTAATTATATCTCGGACCATGTTTTCCATGAATTGATGGCAATAGTACTGGTCCCAATTATTAGATTTCGCCTCCGCAGTAACATGCATTAACAGTGCGCTGTTAACTGCAAAATGGGCTCTGCTTAATTTTTTAGGTTTTGGTCTCTGCTAGTTAAATTTAAATTTATCTTCACAAATTCAGAAAGTCAACGTCTTTAAACAAATTAAAAAAAAGCATTTTAAATTTGGTTTGTTTTTTCCATTTTTTGTCAACTTTTTAAAAATACTTTGCTTGTGCGTTTTTTTTGTGTTGCTAGTGGCAACACTGGTTATTATTATTTGTCTTTAAAATACAGTTTACATGATTGGCTTTTTCTTCACCATAGTAAACTTTGTTCTTATTCAGTTTATACGAAAAATTGCGGTTTTAATAAAAGACTTCTTTGCCCCTTTATACTCGTAGATTTTTTCATTTCCATTTTTTTTATTAAAAATAATGATTGTTTGCCGCTTTCGTTTTCTAATGATGTTGATGCTTTTGTTGTCAAATCATAAGGCATATAATTTTTTTTAAATTGATATAAAATTGAATTGTTGATGTTTCTGTAATTTAGTTTGTGTGGTTTTTTTTACACCCAACTAAATATTATGAATTTTCAATTTAAAATAATATTTTGTATTCATAAACAGCAACACATCTTTATAGACGCCACCCCTAATGGGATTGGGATGAGCTTTTGTTTTGCGTGCGGGTGTGTGTTTCCTTTTTCCGATGCCATGACTTTTATTTCAATGATACAGTGCATATAATTTAATGCGGGTAATAGGCTTTTGCTTAATACTCATAATACTCATATATGTATGTGTGTATGTATGCATATATGCGAGCGTGAATAGTTATGGCTTTAGTATGAGTATTTGTTTTTCCCAGAGTCTCCATATAAGAGAATGTCTTATGTGTGCATATGCATACCGTGATAATCTTGTTATGCTTATTTGTTACAACGAAATGGATTCTTTCAAGTTTATTTGTTCAGCATATGAGTAAAGATGTAGATTGTATGATTGTACTCGTAGTATAGTATATGTATAAGTGGGACGAATTGTGTTGTTTTGGCTTTTGAGATTGAACAACTATGCAGTGGAACAAATTGTGCAATATAAATGTTGCATTGAAGTTTTTTCGATTTCAAGTTGAGGAGTTTTTCAGTAAAAGAAAAAATAAAAAAAAAATAAATAAATTCATTAAAGTGCGACGTTCACTCGCACACGAAGGGTTTCTTGCGGACACTACATACATATATGTATGCAATACTCTTCGGACTTTATTCTATAAAATCGAATATCTTACCTAATTTATATTTTTTGTAAACAATTTTAAGTACACGGTAAATTTTTTACTGGCGATTTTTTTAGTTTTGGCGCTTTTTCTTAGTTTTGGGGATTTTTTCGTTTTTGGGATCTGTTTTGATTTTTAAAATTTTTTTAGGTTTGGCGTTTATTTAGTTCTAACGTTTTCTTCAGTTTTGGCGATTTATTTTGACTTTAGCGATTTCTATAGTTTTGGGCTTTTTTTGTCGTTTTGGCAATATTTTTAGTTCTTTTGGCGTTTTTTTAGTTTTGGCGTTTTTTTCGTTCTAGCGATTTTTTCGTTTTGGCGATTTTTATCGTTTTGGCGATTTTTTATTTTGGCGTGTTTTTTTTGGGATTTTTTAGTTTAAGCGTTTTTGAAAATTTTAAGAATTTGCCTTTGCGGTTTCCTAGATACAGCAAGTTGTCGAAATTACATAGTCAAAATAACATTAACTGATAGAATACCCTTCATTTTTGATTTTTTAAATTTCAGTGTTAATTGGTGCAATATGCATAAAAATACACTAAAATTGAAAGTGTCTATTTATAATCGCTTTAGAACACCTTTTAATTTTTAACTGTCATATATTTGTTGTTGTAGCGGACAAAGTTCTCCATAGCTCTTAAGGTTCTCGAGAAAACAACCTATGACAGACGGACAGACGGACATCGTAGTGAAAACAATAAGATCCTTTTCATCATTGGTGTACGGAACCATAAAAAACAATACAGGAAAAGGTTCTAACGACTGATTCTGGTGAAAACATTTTTCCTCCGGAAATCGGCATAGAATCGGCATGTCTTCAGCACTTTTATATAAAGTCCTAAGTTGAATATTTTAACCCTTTAAGTCTTCTCCATACGTTTTTGTGGCTTTTATTGTAATTTTTTTGTAATCAGGAATAATTTCTTAATCGGGCTTGAGTTCAGTATTTTCAATTCTTATTGAGTGTAATATTATTATTAATTAATGTCAGTTTCTAAAGAAGAGAAGAAAAATTAAACTAGACTTTATTATTTATTAGTTAATAGAATATTTTGACTGGTGCTTAGGGGCATTTGTTTTCCCTCTTTATTCCAAAGGGACATAAAAGACCCATAAGGCGAATAGTTGGAGGGTTAAAGTGATTTATAAATAAAAATGTAGAGCAAATATCATATCTAAAGTCCAACAATTAACATATGCCAACAAATTAAGAGTTTGAGACCCAGATCTGCAATATATAAATTGATTAAATTGATTTGTCTCTTGCCAAATCACAGGATCACTTAAGATTAATATCCTTCATCATAGGCACACATATTGTGTTCATTTAAAAAGTAAATCCCCTTTCGCTACGAATTATCTAATTTCTTCGTCTATCCCACTGTACTTGGGATAAATATTTGCTTTCTTTTTCGTGTTCACCAAATATGTATAATCTTCATATTTGATTTTCTTGAAGCGTTTTAAACATTCATATGCACGCATAAAGTAAATGTGATTTCAATTGTTTATAAAGTTTATGGAAAATAGCTGAAAGATACCAATTTTTTAACCATAAAATGTGGTGATGGTCGAGGGGTGGGGGGCTACTTTTCATATAAATTTGTTTAAGTTTTGGTATTATTACTCGTTTCAATATTCTTTTCATTTGCATTTAGGTAAAATTGTTTTCTGTTACCATAAACATTTGGGTGTATCAATAGCAACAGCACACGTGCAAAGAGTTAAATTAGATTAGCGTAATCGCTTGGAAATACATATTAAACATACAGACATACATTTTAACCCACATTTCTATAAAATCCGCAGAATTGTATAAATGAACAATAAATACGCCAGAAATAATAACTACGAATAAAAAAAAAATCAAATATAGCAGAAAAATGTTTTTGCAAATATATACATACTCGTAAAGTAAAAAGGATCTCTATTGAAATATAATTGAATTTATGACTTTACATTTAAAGTGCACTTTAAGTCAATTATTTGTAATTTCAGCAGCGGTGGCAGATTTCATACACCCGAATCCAATTTGAGAAAATTAGTAGTGTATGTGTAGACATGTGTGTGTGTGTATGTAGTAGTATTAGTAGTAGTTAACGAGGTGTTTATATTATTACGTGTTCATGTGTATAATCCTGTTGAACATGTTACGCAGTTGTTGGTGTTTTTTTCATTTGCCGGTGATATCCAATACTGCGATACATTCAATGGGGTTTTAACTTTGTATTTATTTAAAAAAGTGGGAATTTGTATGTAGTATTATTTTAATCTTTTAGTTTATATAAAGATACCCTACTCCACAGGATGGGGAACACATTACAACTGTTGTTAGGTTGTTAAGTTTTAAGCGATTTAAAAATATAATTTTGAAAGACATTTTCATCTTCAGCGAAATAAATTTAGATATCTATGAACATGCTGAAAAAGTGTGCTCGGGGATTCAGAAAATGGACTCATTATTAATGGTCCTTCGAGCCGTATTATAAATAATCAAGTAGTTTAAGAGAATGTTGCCAGAGTATTACAAATCTTATCATGCAACCAAAGTAATGCTTTCAACCGCCTCAATACCAACTTACAAATTTTTATGACAATGGACTTGTATGAGTGAGGCAAGTTTTGGGGTTAAAAAGTTTTGAAACCTAATTTGAAGTAACTGAAAAATAATTCATTTTATATTCACAAATACACGAGAAAAATAGTTTTACATGAATCAACGAACTTAAAAAGCTTCCCTGCAGAACATTTCTTGACAATTGATCCAAACGTATTCGTCCTATGACTTGAGAAAATAGGAGTGTTACCAATAGTAGGGAGTAGTGTAGGATGAAAAAAGCCCATCGTGTAAATGGTTAAATATTCACCATTTTCCATTTTCGTGATGTGTCATCTTAATCTTTAGTCAATTTAATTGCGACTCAGTCTAGTGTTGTATATAGTAAACAGCACTGAACAAGTTCAATGTGGTTGTACCCTGGACCTATCAAATAGTATAAATATAATGTTAAGTCACTCTGGAACCAGTCCCGTAACTATACTTAGATATTAAACTAAGCTCAACTAGTATTTATGCTTTTGAAATATGAGTGCCCCTGTGGCCGAGTAAGTAGTGTGCAAGCCTGTCATGTTCGAATCCCAAAAAATCTATGCTTAAAAATAAAAAAATTAAATATTATTGCATTTGTAATAATAAAAAAAATTTATAAATTTTCATTGTTACAGTTAAATGTCGGCATGACCAGTTTATATTGAAAACCAAAACAAATTTTGAACATATTGATTGTTTTCGATAAACAAAATCGCAGGCCGCAACTCACTTATCTTTGAGAAAGCGTCCCACTATCTTTAAAGTATACAGTGTGTTTAAAGGTTATACTCAATGTTCACATGAGTTTATTTATGTTGGTAACTCTCTGCTAAATAAAATTGTGTGTTAGATATTCCCCCTTATTGTGAATGGCGTCGTTGACGTCACATCAAGACGACAGTAAAGTTTGTCACTTGTCTATTCTTTGTCGACAACAATTGACTAATATTAACATGCTACATTAATTTACAAAGCATTAGAGATTAGTAAGAGATTGTCATTAAGAGCCAATTGTTCCCGATAAAGAGTAGACAAGTGACAATATTTACTGTCGTCTTGATGTGACATCGACGACGCCATTCACAATAAGGGGAATTGAAATTTTTATTACTTCACAATGTCTTAAGATGCCATTATGTGTGAAATGTAAAATCATGCAAATATCCGGGCGGCAGTTTACATCGCTCGGCATATGTTGTGTGTCACGTAGAGCCATCCTATTGAAACCACTTGTCGTTGGTTTCCATATCATCCAATTCTGTTCGAAAAAACTTGGTAAGCACTTGCTGCCGTAAAATGGGCGAAGCTCACATAACGTTGCCCGAAGAGAACACCTATTTCGATAAGACAATTTTATCATTTCCTAGTTTTTATGAATGCTATAGCTGTCCATGGTGATCTGCAAAACAGACTAATATTTAAAATATATCGACTGATATAGTTCAGAAGCCCTATATTAAAGTACCTAAGAAATTTAAATAAAACATTCCAGAAAATCAATTTAAGTACAATTTGATATGTTAAAAACTGACAGTCTTATTTATAAAAATTATTAAGGATTTATGTATAATTATGTATGAAAATTTGTTTTAAAAACGATTCATAAAGCCTTAATAATTTTTATAATTTTGATAAATAAGGCTGTGAAGGTTTACACAGCTTGATTTCGCTTCACCGCATTCTAAATTGATGGCAAATTACATGCCAAGCTTTTTGACGTAGTGGGGGTGCTTTTGGAAAAAAAATAAAACTTGGCATCACTGGTCATAAAAATCTAAGTTAAATCTACTTTTCATTTTTTTTACTTTAGGGCATCTTTCGCCTCGTGCTTTGCCAATTTCAACATGCAAAGACACATATACTACTTTCCCGACAAATGGACATCCACCTTAACTTCAATCAGCAGCCAAGAAGTAAGTGACTACTTTTGATTTGATTTGGCTTCAGTCGTTCGACAATAAAAAAAACAAAATTTTATAAAGAAGCTACGTTTACTTTGGCCAGTTTCTTTTCTTTTTACCCTTGGGTTTGGTTTAACAAGACAGAAACAAACATTTTTTTCTATATTTTTTAAAGTTCGTATCGACTCTGTTAGCCAAATTACATGTGATAATTATTAATGAACAAATAACACCAAACTTTATTGTAAATATTCGGACAAACACTAGCAAAACGGAACAACTAGCTATTTTCGAAGGTCGCTGCACCTTCAACAAGATTAATTGAAACAATTAAAATTTCTTTTGAAACTTTAATAACACATGCTTTATTTGATGTCTGTGTATGTGTTTGTAAATATAAAACCCTACACATACAGACAAATGGAAAATATAACAAAGTTATTGCAAACAATTAAATAATTTTTTGGAAATTTAATAACGTAGAACAAATTTATTTGTAAACAGACAAACATGCACACAAACATATTATTTGTCTATATTTAATTAAGGAAATATTATTGTGACAATTAAAAATTTTGTTTGAAACAGCGTTACTTGATTTCATGGTAGTTGGAAGTTGTTAATGGGACGCAAAACAGCTGCTGAAACGCCAAACAGCTGCTTGTCGTCTGGAAAGATTTAGAACAGAAAGGTTCGAAATTGTGGAATCGGTTGTAGGTCTTTGAATATTGCAAGGACCGATACTAAAAATAAATAAATCTGAATATGCTTTTTTGTTTTAAGATGTTTTTGGCAAATATTTTTATAAAATATTTTAAACCAATATATGCGCATGATAAGGATGCTTATTGATCTCTCTTTTTATATGGAGCAGAGTCTTAGGGTCGTAAGATTTGCGTTCTGTATATCTTTTATTTTCCTCTATCAGAATCAATATTATTTCATTTATTTTGTTATAAAGTGCTATGAAACAATTGGTATAGTAGACATGTACATATATTTAATAAACAAGCCCCTACTTAAAATAACAATAAAACTAATACTGCATTACGGAAGTAATAATGTATGTATATTGAGCGTACTCTGGCTCTTTGTAAATTTTATTTAATACTCCATTCCCTTTCATTGGCATATTTTAAGTATCTTAACGCATATATTCACTGTTGAACTTTTTTTTCTTATTCTGTTTTATTTTATGATGGTCATTTTCATATGAAATGTGTATACATTTTATTTTTAATTATTATTTTTATTTTATAATAAACGTAATGAAATGAAGCATGTAAAGTGCAAATTGCCAAGGGCTTTGAAATTTCAAACCTCAAGCTCAAAATTTGAGTAGATATTTAAAACAATTACATTGCAAATCGTGCGTAAAATTTGCAAATTTAAATGTTATTAATATAAATATATGTACATAGATATTGTATGCATACATATCGACGGCTTAATGTAAAAAAGGCGTATCTAAATTGTTTTCCGAAATTGTGTCTTTAACGTATAACTACATATATTTTCCTTAAAAATCTAAGAAAGTAACACTTAAATTTTTGGTCCCTCAAAAAAATGTTTTTTGCATGTAAATGCTTTAGCATTTTTTGTGTAAAATATCGAAAATTCGAGTTATGCCTTTTTTATATTAAACCATCGATATGTACATATAAAAGCATAAAAGCACGTACGTTTGTAGTATTGCATATAAGCCGAATTTGTAATTGCAGCGGCTTTTGTGGTTGCATTATATGAACAAAAGGAAGTATATAGAAGCCATTTAATACGTGTATAGTTTGTTTTGGATGTTTTAAATATGTTTTCCATAAAATCAGATAATCAAAGGCGGAGGTTGGAAATACTCTAATTCAAATTAAAATAACCAATGTGGTAGAAAATATATTTTAGCTAATTTTTTTATAAATAAGTTCAAAAGGTTTACCTTGCCATTGTTAGAATACATTATGAAATTAAGAAAAATTTATGTTGTATAAAGAAAAAGATTTGTTTGTTATTTTGGTTGGCGACCTTTCTGTGTGCCGCATTTTCAACATTAAAATTTTACTTAACTTTTACTTTAGTGGAATTGTGTTTCAATCCTCAAATTGCTTGGATCAACCAAAAAAAAAAAAATTGAATTGAAAATTGAAAAATTTAATTATTAGAATTGCAAAAATATGTAATAAAAAATATATAGTAAAAATAATAATTTTTGGCATCCCACACATATTTTGGGTAGTCTAGTGCTCGTGTTTTACATAGCAGCAACTCAACCAAATGCCTGTATGGTTAAAATTAATTTTTATATAGTGTGCAGCTTCTTGATCGAAGTTCGCTTACAAATGCAGCTTTTAAAAAAATTATAATATAGTTAAAAATTATTTCAACACGCATGCAATGCTTGAGTCAATTGACGTTCTTATCAAATGTTATTTAAAAATTAATTACAAAATTAAAAAAAAAAATTGTTGAATCAATTAACGTTTTTATCAAATATTAATAAAAGTTAATAAAAAATATTTTGAAAAATAAACAAATTTTTTTTTAATTAAACTTAATTAAATTTTGATACCATATCAAACAAAGGCGTTAACTTATAAAGACGTCAATATTATAAAAGAGACTGATATAAACGGCCTGTCCCACGATGTTACTGGAAATCGTTCGATCGAATACTTACATTGAAAACAACAACAAATTTTCTAATGTTATTATTCTTTGCAATATAAGTTGTCGATCGAACGATTTCTAGTGACATCGTGAGACTGGCCGGAGAGCTAATTTTGCCGTGGCCTAGGGTTGCCGGATTTTTTTCGCATATAATATTAGACAATGTCTTGGGTATTTTTCGGTTGGAATCGAACTTTCGGTTATTAGAAGCCGACGTGCTGTAGAGGTATAGAAGTGGCCTAGGGTTGCCGGACCCTTTTTTCCATATGACAATAGACGATATCTTCTTTTTCAATAATTGCATGCCAAAAATTGTAAATGTTAACTATTATACATGGCTTATGGTTCAGTTTTAAAAAGGGTAAAAAAATAAAAATCGTTTCTTAGAACAGGTTTTTAGAAGAAAAAACCAAAAACCGGTTTTTTACTTTTTTACGAGTTGTTGGGAAACCTATTTCCGCATGAGTCCACTACTGGATAACTCTACTTGCTTCCATGCATCAAAGACACTAGACACATTTTGTTTATGGGATAACAATGCCAAAGTTTCACTAAGCCATCATAAAATAATATTCGCAGTGATTGCATTTAACATTAAAAATTCCTGCTGATAATATTAATTTAGGTCTGGTATTGTCATACTTGCATATCTGCAAGTTTTGGTCTGCTCCCACTGTCAGAACAAACACTCAGACCTCGAAGCAAACATTAAAACATATTTTCCAAGTAATTTGTTCCATAAACTTTGCTTGCTATTAATATCAATAAAATATCATCAATATTATCATCGGCAATTCAAACCTATGTATATTATTTAGTTTATTTGAATTACAAATTGAATGAAAGTGCAGCATAAAAACAGATTTGTTGTGTAAAACTACTATTTTTTATATTTCTATTCCTACAAGCTAATGTGAGCCAATAGATGTGAATGGTTAAAAAAAATTTATATGTTGACCGTTATTTGTGTGACTTTGAGCGGAAGAGAGAGCACCACCTAAACATTTAAGAATAATTTATTACACACGTGTCGCCTTGGATTCTCCAGGATGAGAGCGTAGTGATAATTTAAAATTAACAACAGCTAAAAAGATTTACTAAAAAATGCAAGCTTATCTTTTATAAATATTTTCTGCTAAATGACTTAATTTTTTAAGTCTGTCTTCACACAATGGGAGTCTTATTGATAATATTAGCAATATTATAGGTGAGAGAAAGATAGAAATAGGGATGGAAATAGAGATAGAGATACAGATAGAGATAGATATAGAGCTAGAGATAGAGATAGAGATAGAAATAGAGATAGAGATAGAGATAGATATAGAGATAGAGCTAGAGATAGAGATAGAGATAAAGATAGAGATAGAGATAGAGATACAGATAGAGATAGAGATAGAGTTAGAGATAGAGATAGAGATAGAGATAGAGAGAGGGAGAGAGAGAAAGCTATGTACAGCCAATATATTCTGCTTTCAAATTCGTAACGCAGATGGTATTGAGCATTTTAAAATTGTACCAAGAACTTTCAAAATTTGTTCTTTTTGACCTTAATTGTACTAAAAGATTTATTTTAGTTCAAATTACATTTGTTTCTATTAAAATAATCGACTTTTTTCTAGCTACCGAATCGTTTTCACAAATCTGCTTGTAAGTTCGGATGTTAAAGCATATGGCTACACCTGTTTAAGTTTAATTTTAAGTTTAAAATATACAAATTAATATCATGTGCTTTAGCATTCGAATTTACAAGAAAAATGATTTGGAAATGGACAGATTCATATTTTTGATTTTTTCGTTGCGTTTTGCTTTCACAAGACTGTTTTCAAGTGAGAAGAATATGAGTTTAATTGTTCAAATGTGAAAGTTGACATATGCAATAGTTTGAAAATAAATGCGGAGTGAAATTCCTTAAATGTATCAAATTAGTCATTGGTGTACTATTGTACTTTCCGACTTTGAATAGTACCAATACAATTACCAATTTTGCCAACCCTGATTCGTAATGTTAGAAATGCACATATGTCGTTAACAATAAGACCTGTGTTATGTGACCACCGAAGATAGTTTAAATATTATCAAGAAGATTTTCATTGTGTGAATTCAGACCAATTTAGATATTAAATAAATTTAAGTTGCATCTCATCTACTCTTTGCACTTTCTGTAGTATGGCAATACTTTCTTAGTGTTGCCAGAAGTAGAGGAACATTTTTAGGTGCAGTTTCTTACCACTAAAATTAGTCACGAAAAATTATAGACGGGAGTAATTTGAGACTCGATTATGTTTGCGATTTTGATAAGTTATCGAAATAATTGTAAGAATCCATTCAAAAAGATTTCATAAAGCCTCACATCGAGCAGGCTCATTAAAAAAAACTAAAATCGCTTAGAAAATGTTTGTGAGGTTTGTTATCACATTCAAACCTTAACGAGTATCTGTGTTGTTGGCCATATATATTATTGCTCAATTAATTAGATGCATTTAGAAAGTCAACAATGGGTTACGGAACGCGCTCAGACAACAAATTGATATGCAGCGCATATCACATGCCATTATAAGTGTTTCATTTCAGAGTTAGAGATGTGTAGGCCGTAAAATGATAGTGTAGTTAAAAGCTGCCAGCAATTATTATTGCCAATGCTGCTGGTATCGGTTTTAGTTATCATCCGTTTCCGCTTTTAATTTTTCATTTCAAAAAGCGCACACATGAAGTTGCAATTCATACTAAAATTTTACAAAAGCAGGTTATTTTTGTTTCATATAAAATGTAAGAGGATGAAATGAAAAATTTATGAACGTTGGAGTTAATACATTCAAATAACATCTTATCTCCCCGACGAGCTTTAATGTATGTAATAAATTTTATAAAAAAATATTATTAGTGAAAAATTAAACTGAGTCTTAGTGGAGTGTTTTCTTTTCAACTTCATGTATTTATTATTGCATACAAATAGAAATAATATTAAGCTGGTCCCTTTTCAAACTTTATACTTCATATGCTATTTAACCAACATAATAATATACTCATTCCCGCAAGCAGCATCTTTTATATAACGCATTAAAAATTTAAAATGAAATTTTACCGATGGCAAATTTCAGCACAAAATACTTGAAGTGTCTGTCTGTCTATACTGATAGTCGTCAACATTTCAATGCCACTCCATTGAAAGATATCCATCATTACATTTCTGCAACTTTAAGCTCTTTAATTTATTTATTTTCTACTTAAATTCGGTGAATTAGATAAAAACAAACTATTTATAACTTTCACAAAAGTTAGTAGACATTTGGAGAAAGAACAAAGCATTGCAATTGCTGCCGCATATAAATTGCTTTTTATATTTTTTTCTTCTTCTTCTTATTTTATCTTAAGTAAATTGTTATATGCAACAAGTTGCACGTCCAAATGTATACAAGCATGGTGAACCAACATTATATTTAATTTATATAATTTTATTGTTTGCTGTTGCTGCAATGAAGTAAGTTTATTTTATTTTTATTCTTGTGTATCTTCATAGAAAAAGTTTGTTTTTTACGGTTTTTATTGTCTTACTCGTATTTGCTAAAGGAATTATAATTGTTGCAAGTGGTAAAATACGAGCTAAACGACAAAACAATAAGTAAAATATTTGTCTTTTATTTTTTGCTTCGAAAACAATTTGCTGTACTTGTAGTTGTTGTGTGTGTTTGTGTATGTGTGGCACAAGTATCCAGTTTAATTTCATACATTTCTCTGCAGCAGTTGTTGACAATAGTGACTTGTATTGCTGCTTAAGCTGTAGTAAACTGTTGCTCCAGCAAAGCAAAGAGAGAGAGAGAGAGAGAGAAAAAGGAAAAACTTTAAAGAAATAAGCAGCAAATGAATAAACCTAAAACTTTGAAACAGTGCCAAATGCTGTTGCCGCTTCTACTGTTTATTATTTATTCTTGTCGTAAGTAAATTTTACAAATAAATAAAAACTTCTCGCAACAAATAAATAGACAAACAACGTTGTTAGAAGTATAAATTGTAATCATTGCAAAGGACATCAGCAAGAAAAATATTATTTTTACTTTATTTTATTGTTTAAACTGTAGACACATCTGTTTGTAGGAAAAATAAAGATGATTTTATCTCAAAAGTAAATAAATTTAAATCATATTTTACTTCAGCTGTGTATATGTTTCATTTGTCTTCTGAAATTAAACAAATATGCATGTGCGTATATACGTATGAAGGATGAAAAAAAGTTTAAATCTGAAACTGGTTTTTAAGTTGTTAATTAAGCCACAGCGTATAACTAATTTTATACTGAAATTGTAGAAAATAAAGCATACGCCACAAGCGGAACACATCTTGTGATTTATATTTTTTGATGGAACTGATGTTATATTTTCCTTGCAGCATATATATGTAAGTAACATAAATAACATTTAAGTGTGCTGTTGTCGACTATGACGATATTCGAGAGCCTGTCTCCTATGCCTAGACCCAGTTATATTTATATCATACATTTTTCTAAAATGCATTAGTGACCATGCTAACTGCTCACTTTTCTACTTTTTACTAATCAATGATGCTATAAATATTAGTTACGTTTGACTGATCAATCGTACTTTACTAATACAATCCCCACATTTGACCAATCATGCAAGACTGATATACTGATCAGCTCTAATAGATTAAAGTTGATTAATGTAATTATAACAAATATAATTTTTTCATTCTTTTCTTTGCTTTCTTTCGTAAAAAGTAACTTAAAAATAAATAAATAAATAAAGTACATATTTAGAAACGAAGGAAAACAAGCTACGATAGAAAACTAACTTAGGCGGTATGTGGCCTTCTTCACTTTATTTTCTAACTATCACTCATAAAAGACCCAAAATGATTCTCCTCTGTATATCTGTTCAGGCAACTCACTACTTCCGGCCCCTAGACTTGGCATTTCGCTGCTAATGGCTTCTCAAAGTCTGCTGAAATCTAGGTAGAATGAGGAGGCATTCAGCCATTTAGACTGAATGGTCAAAGATCAATTAGGTAAATGAAGCATAATTGTAATGTGGGATTGCCCACTGAGATAGCAGCCCTATAGGTAACGCATATAAAAATATTTTACTTTAATTTAATTTAAATAAAATAAAAAATGCTCTATTTTTAACTTTAACCACGTTCCAGAAAAATTAAAATAATTACTTATATTTTAAACTTTCAGTGGCGTTATTACTCCCACTTTATCAGACATTGATGTTCCCAGCTACTTTTCCAAATTCAAGATGTCGCCACTTGCAGAGCTCAAGATGAGTGTCAAGTTTGGAAAAAATCTGTGAAGTAGAAGTACGTGAAGTATAAAATTAAGGTTTAATAGGCATGGCACGCCCACTTTTTTAAGCACACGATTATGGCATTCCAAGAGAAAAGATGAGCCATTACGCTCATGTCTCAGCTGGGCAAAACCTGGAAGTGCTCCATTGTCTCCATGTACTCCACGCATGCCCTACATTCATTGTCATCTCTGCCTCCAATCCGGTACAGATGCCCTCGTAAATTAGAGTGCAACATTAAGATGTCGGTTCACACATGATCCAAGAAACCAAACTGTTTGCTAATTTTCATGACCACGAGTAGTTTTCAGAGCTCAGCGTGTGTGCCATGTTGAGCAAAAATTTCTTAATTAGAAACACTTGAAATATTAAAAATTTTAATGGTGCGATTACGCCCACTTTCTCGTTTTTCAAATTGTGGCATTAAGAAAGCACTAGCCCAGCAAAAATTACTGCTTACCAGAAGCGTTTTTAAAAGGGAATGAATGTTACAGAATCACTTGCTGTTGCGCATGCATAAGGCATTTTTTTGTTCGAGATGAGCCAGCTAGAAGCAAACATTTAGCTTCCAAAAAGCCATGATTTTTTTTGCCTTACTAAAGTGCTTCACAGAAGTAATAATATATGATTTTTGTGAGAGCCCACCTTACTTTAGTGCTTTTCAGAAGCATTTTTCGAAGCTTTTATTATCAAATAAGCAATACATTGCATCCCTCAGTTGTTAGTGTTTCCAAATAAATTTTTTTTTTGCTGGGAGGTATGTGCCCTCCCAGCATTTGTAAAAATTGGAAACGTAAAGGTGCATAATATAAAAGAAAAAATTTTAATGCACGTGTCTCCGCCTACTTTTTCGATAACGTATCCAAATGGAAGCTATACACTGAAAAAATATTTTATACCAAACAAATAATTTTTAAATCTGTTTAAAACAAATGCAAGCGAATAATATATAACCTTTTCCTGTTTTGGAGTCAGTTAAAAAAAGAAGGTAACACACATACATTTATACATTTGAAGGTGAAAATTAAAAGCCTGAGTGTTACTTTTCTTTTTGGTGTAAAAAAATATTCCATCATGACGTGCTTACTTGGCTTAAAAAGGATACGAACCGTAGTGTAGCTCAACAAATTTCAACAAAAGGAAAATATTTAGGGCACACTTCTAGGAGCGACAAATAATTGTACGGTCTCCTGATTTAGTATTCCAAATTTTAAGTACACGGCAAACATTTTTTCGGTTTTTGGCGATTTTTTTAGTTTTGGTGTTTTCTGGTTATAGCGTTTTTGTCGATTTTGGCGATTTTTTCCGGTTTTTTCGATTTATTTTGGTTTTAGCGATTTCTTTTAGTTTTGGCCGTTTTTTTGTTTTGGCGATTTTTTCGGCTTTTGACGATTTTTTCGTTTTGGCGATTTTTTATATTGTTTTTTTAGTTTTAGCGTTTTTGAAAATTTCAAGAGTTTGGTTATCACGGTTTCCAAGATACAGCAAGTTGTCTTTACAGTACATAGTAAAAATTGCTTTAACTGATGGAAACCCCTTTAATTTAGAGTTTTAAATTTCAGTGTTAATTGGTGTAGTCGGCATAAAAATACACCAACTTTGCATTTTCAAGTGTCTATATATAATTGTGTGTATATTACATTCACATTTCAACATGTTGCGATGGTCGCTTTAGCACAATTTTTCATTTAATAATACTTATTATTGTAGCAGCCAAAGTTTTATATATTCTGTGAAAATATCAAGTTCGTAGCTCTTACGGCTCTGAAGAAAACAGCCTGTGACAGACAGACAGACAGACAGACAGACAGGCAGATGGAGATCATAGCGAAAGCAATCGGGCTCCTTTTTACCTCTGGTATACGGAGCCCTAAATATATATGCAAATAATGCAAATAAAGATGCTTGTTTTGAAAAGATTTTTTTTTGAGGATTTTAAGCTTATGATGTGTGTTATATTTAAAAATCTTTTGGTTTGAAGTTCACTGATGAGTTCCATGAGCAGAAAGAAGCTCAATTTCAAAATAAAATAAAACCTTATGCCAAATAAACGACCCATTGCTCCTTGCAGGAGTAAAAGGAATAGATATATATATATATTATGACAAATAAATATAACTCGGAATTTCTTATATTGCAAAATTAAGCACAACTAAAACGAACAATTATTCGTGATTATAATCATTGCGATGTGACTGTTTAAAGATCTCTTTGTGTGTAAGGAAGTTTAATTTACATAAAATATTTTATAACATTCATATCATACGAATACACTTCCAGGCTTTAAATCACAAGGATGGACTAATACCGACGACATTCCTTTCTCGCACTAAAAAACATTATAAATCAAATTTTTTAAATCTCTTTACTTCAGGTTTTAGCATTAAAATTCGTCCGCTCTAAAATTCAACAAACCGTGATGACTTTATTTGGGTTGCTGCTACCGCATCCTTGTAATAATCGTTACAACGTTCATATTAGAAAAGCATAAAATGTGGCAAACAAGGTTTTTTTGTCTTTCTTTCTTTCTATTCCTTTTAGACAGACATACGTACACATACTCGTACATATTTAAAATTATTTGTTGGTGTATGTGGGTGAGTGTTTAAGGCAGAGTTATTTTCATATGTCTTCCATCACGTTACGGTTTGTTAGATTTTATCTACGCTTATTAAATGATGTGTAAAATTCTTTCCACGGCTTTAATTACAAAGAATACAAAGAATATTATGCTGTCTTTTATCTTTAGGTACAATAGATTTTAGGGAATTCAGTACTTGCTTCAGTGGAGTTCTTTTTTCTTTTGGTGTGTGTTATAACAGATTTTCTGCTTAAAGTCATTTAACTGGTTTATTAGCTAAGAGTGATGTTAAGAATTATTTTCTTTTTTGGAATCATAATGTGAAAAGAAAAAAAATTGGACAATGTAAGTCTAAATCATACTGATGTACTTTCTTTTAAAAGTAATTTTGCAATATTCAGCAGGTAAAGAAAGAATATCAGTTTTAGTAGAATGAGTTAAGCAACTGCTTTGAGTTATACTTCACTCAAAGAGATGGTTTTATGAGAACTCATAAAAAAGAAAATAAAATTATTGAACTTTTTGAGGCTTAAAAAAATTAAAGCAAAAGCTTGTAGTAAATATTTTTGTAGAGCATTAAAATCCTTTAAGAATACTTATATAACTTTTTAATGAGAGCCATACTAAGAGGAGTTAGAGGAATTTAAAATATTCTAAAAAAATTTTCCTAATAAGCTTTTACAGAGAACTTGCGGGCACATCTTATTCCTGAAATGGAAATGTTAATATTTGAGAAATTATTATTTTGAGCAGATTTTAAGATTTGACTAATATCTAGTGTTAAACATTAATTTCAGTCATAACAGAATTTTTTTTTCGAATATTTTTGTAGAATATTTTGACTCGTAGTGTCCATGTTTAAATGTCAGTGCTGGCACTTTTTTGGAAATTGACAAAAATCCAAACAGAGAAGATTTGTAGAGTTTAAAATTTGTAAAAAAATGTTTCTCGTAAAATTTTACATAAAAGTGCTGATGTTATCATATTTATATGTGAAACGCAAGGGTAGTTTTTTTAAATTTCAAACATTTTTATTTATCCCATTTCATAAAAATTTATTTTTTGTCTCCGCTTTGGAAATATAGTTTTGCACTTTGCATAATTTACAGAAACAGAACACAAATTAAAAAAATTAATAACCTTAAATTAAAGTCAGCAAGTGTGGATTCTTGTTCCCACAAAATAACTAGTTTTTTGTTTTAAAAGCATGTCTGCAAATTGTTTGTCATTCGTGACTTTTCGATGTTTGTATGTTTGTAAGATGCAATCTCAGGAGCGCTGGACTGATTTAAAATTGTTTTTTTCAGCAAAATAATGAATGGAATTTCTTAACGGATATCAGTTATATAAGGTTTGCCTGAAGTGTGTAGTATATGGTGCAGAGGCGCTAAGCCTTCTATACTCATGAGGTATTAATTATCTTCATATTAGAAGAGATCCATCAAAGCAATAGTTTCAGTACTCAAAAGAAAAACAAAGCCGTTTTAACGTAAGTACGCCTTCAATAACCAAGAGCGGGACATAGAGAGAATTACTGCCTTTCCGAAAATATCTAACAAATTTGATGAAATTTGAATCATAGATAGATCAGCGTGAATAAACTATACAGGGCAAAAAATAAATTAATTGGGGGTAATACAACGTTTGGTGGGCTTAGCTAGTATAAAATATTTGAAAAAAAAAAAACAAAAGAGAGTCGTTTAAATCAATTAAAACTCTATGAGTAATAATTGCAATTAAAAAAAGTTGTTCTTAAAATTTAAATTGAAGTGTTAATTGAAAACTTTTTAACATGAACTTCAGCAATTTGCTAAGAATTTGTCATTCGTTACTTGAATATTTGTATCGAAAATTCAGGCAAGTCTTGAATAAAAAAAAAATCTTTGAAAATAACAAATTATGTTTCATTTGTAATAATTTGAGACCATTTGCATAAAATTTAATTGTGGGAAAAAAGAAACATGTAAAAATTGTAATTCGTGACTTGTCTATTTTATATGATTTATATTCTTGAGTAATTTCTAATAATTGATTTTGGTGATTATACTATTGTTTCGTGTTTTAAAGTAGAAAGAAAAAGTAAATTAACCAGAAAAATTAAAACTCAACGAATAAAGGTATGCAAAAGGAGGGCAAAAATCAAGGGAAAGGTATTGAAAATTGCTCTTAAAACAACTATTTTATTTCTTTCTTTTTTGGATTTGATTTAAAAGAGTGTTAAAAAATAAAAACGAAGTGAAATCATTGTCCTAGAGTGAGGTAACGAATGACAAACACAGTAAGTATGGTAAAAAATCATGAAATTAATGTTTTTAGGAGACTGTTAAGTTTCCGCAATCTACACACATCTGCTTATTCATTACATATTTTGAAAATTTAAAATAACAAAGTTCAGATATTACTTTTTGCTCTGTTTTTGTACCCATTTAGATCAACAATATTTACACAATAATTTATTAACCACCCATCAAATGATAAATGTGATATTTACCATAAAAGTTCATCCGAATCAACCATAAATCGACTGAAACTAAGTATTTCATTTGTAAAACAAGAACAAATAAACGGAATAAGCTTAGCTTGTGTTTTAATCCTTAGAATAGCAAAAAGTATAAATATTCACAAAAAAAAAGAAAGTAAAAAAAATTAAAAAAAAACAAAGATCTGCTCAACTGTCATGGATGGTTTAAAATACACCCAGGACAATACTCTGAAAAATGTTGTTGTCAGGTGAATTTGTGTGTGTGTATGTATTGGCACATTTAAGCATTGATCCGGACTATAAAACCATTTATTCATTCATTCGTTCATTCATTGAGTTACTCATTCAACCGTCATCAAACCAATTGATTCGTTTGCAATGTGTGTAAAACTTAAATAAATTTCACAAGCACAAACAATAGAACTGCAGGGGTACATGGCTGCTGTTTTGGGTATTATTGTCATTTGCAGTGCCCCAAGGGCAAGATGCACACATGTATAGTAGAGAGATGCAGCACATCATCCTGCTATAACTGATATTGTTGCTGCTACAGGTGCATGCATATTGATTGCATACAGTTTTGTTTTCTTATTATTATTATTTTTATTTTGACGTACATACATATATAAATAAATGTTGGCTAAGCTTAGGAAGGTGACTCCTAGGGATGGACAGCAACACATGCACATTTTGAAAATATTATGTGTGCTCATATGAGTATTAGAGTGGCGCAGATTAAATAAATAGAAACAAGCGTTGGTATAATTATGTGTTGTAGAGTACAAAAATACACAGAAAGAAGTGTCTGTTTTAATTACATTTTATTTTGTTTGCAGTGAACAAAGAAAAGGAAAAAAAGAGATCGATTGTTTTCGTTCTTGAACATAAATTGTATTTTATTTCAAGCGTACTCAGCTGCAGAAGAAAACTGCAAACTTTTGAGTGAAAATGTTTGGCAAACGTTCGCTGATTGATTTGTTCTCGTAAGTTTTTTTCTTTTCTTTTATTAAGTTAAATATATATCTCTTATAGTTATAAGATGATTTATAACCTTAAGAGTAACACAAAATAAATGAATCATTGAATAAGTAAGTTTCGGTTTTAGTTTTGTTCACTTTTTTACAATTGAACTGGTATTTCAAAGCAAAGTAGGTGCGCTCTTTGTCATTAGGAAAGCATTTTTTTTTTTGGTTTTGTTTAAGTGCAAAAACGGTTCAAAAAACATGAAAAGCTTAAGCGTTTGCAGGAAACGTTTTTCATACTATGCTTGAGGTTATAAATTTTTATCTCCACTCATTTTATACTCAGGCGTATACTTAATTTTAAAACCTAGAAATAACTACATATTACGTATACGCCACTGCATATTTATTTGACACAGAGTCTCTTTGACAAGTTTTTAAGTCTATCTTAAAAATGTTTGACTATAAAATATTTTCTTGTGTTTGAAATGTTTTGAAGAAAATTTAAATCGAATGTGAGTTTTTAATGAAATTTCATGCACTAAAAAAGGAGAAAATCCCAAGTTCCATATTTGAATTTATTGGGAATTTTTCTACACATATTATTTAATAATAATAGAAGTAAAAGGTATCAATATCATATCAATATGTCGTATATTATTTTTAATATAAATTTTATAGCAAAATAGCGAGCTTTGGCTATAGTAATATTTTTTAGTCATTATTGATACTCATATTCATGTATCAATGCGGAAAAAAATAAAAGAAAACTAAATCACAAAATAAATAATATCTTCTTATATTTTATATATAACAATAAAGTAATTTTCTGCAAACTATTCACTCTGTTATATAAATGATGCATACGTTTTTATGCTTTGATCATATTTTGGTCGTAGTCAATTTCAATTGAAAATTTGTTCTACAGGACTTAACTGTAGACAGTTAATATTAACTGGCACCACCCACTTGGCATACTGTGCATTGAGTGCTGCTGATGAGGTTGAAGGGGACTTCAAACGTAGTATCGTGTTCCATTTTGCTGGTGTTGCACAATGGTTTCACCTGGGATAATAAATCTGTATTTTTGAAACTTATGATCCCATGATAAAACAATGTATAAAGAAATCGTAATAGAAGACCTAAGCTTTCAGAATGTTGAAATATGTACCGCCATCTTGAAACACACGGTGACTTACAGGGTGTCTAAATTAACTACCTCAGGTGTGAAAAACCTTTATGCCCTGATAAATTTTAGAAATATCGGATTTTAATGAATTTTAGTTTGTTGTAAAGTAGTTATCGAATCACGAGTTACAGAGATACAGACTTATCATCCCCCTTTTCTGAAAGTGGAAGCACTGTGTGGCAATTTGGTCCTTAAACTCTAACAAGATATTTAAATCAAATAAATCACACAACTTTATATTCTATATATCTGTAAAGCATGTTAAGAAAAAACACTGGAATTAATAATTTCTTTATGTATTTCCTTGCGTATTTTGTATTACAGTATATTAATAAATTCAGTAAAGTGCGACTTACACGCATACGAAGAGTTCCGTACGGATACTACAATTGTAATACTGTACGAACTTTAACCTATATAACATGTGTATATTGTTTGGTATTTTTTCGGTTTTCTGCGTTTTTTTAATTTTTGGCTTTTTTTTATTTATGCAATTTTTTTTAATTTTTGGTGTTTTTGGTGATTTTTCGGTTTTTGGCGATTTATTTTAGTTTTAGTTTTTTTGTCGCGTTTTTTCTTTTTGGCGTTTTTTTTTTTGGCGATTTTGTTTAGTTGTGGCGATTTTTTCGGTCCTTGGAGATTTATTTTAGTTTTAGATTTTTTTTTTAATTTGGCGCTTTTTTCGTTTTGGCGGTTTTTTTTTTGGTTTTTGGCGATTTTTTTTTTGTTTGGCGATTTTATAATTTTGTGATTTTTTACTTTTACCGCTTTTGAAAATTTCAAGCGTTTGCCTCTTACGGTTTCCAAGATACAGCAGTTGTCAAAATTACATAGTCAAAATTAAATTAACTGATAGCACACCCTTTAATTTAGATTTTTTTAAATTTTGTGTTAATTGTTGTATGTAAATACATTAACTTTACAAATTTCAAGTGTCTATATACATATAATTGTATGTATATTACATGGGATTTTAAAATTTTTCGTTGCTCGTTTTGAAAAACCCTTTAGTTTTTAACTCTCATGTATTTCTTGTTGTAGCGGCCAAAGTTCTACATATTCTGTCAAAATTTCAGGTTCGTAACCCTTACGGTTCTCAAGAAAATTGCCTGGTGTACGGAACCCTAAAAATGCAACAAAATGCAAAAGGAAAAGCACTAAAATTTCATCTGCATTCGTTCGTTCGTTGCCGCCCTAATGCATGCTAAAAACTTTTTATTTCAATTCATGTTGTTTTTGTTTTAAGGTCACTAAACGAGCGTGTGTGCAGTAAAGTTTGTAAAGTAAGTGTGTAAAGTAACAGGTACATACTTACAAAGTGTCAGACTTGCAACAAATACTGATTCCTTTTCTAAGTCCTTGTTTATAACAAAAACAATATTAATTATCAAGTTCTGGCACATATCATAAGAAAAAAATAAACATATTTCTCTACTCATTAAAATTTCTTTCTCAAACTTTCCAAACTTTTGTCTCGATCCTCGCATGCATGAACGTAGCTTATGGTCATATTTATGCTCTTTACCCGTCCTACTGGCCAACCAGTCAAAGTCTTTAGAGATTGGATGTAATGAGAAAAGCTGCATGGAGAGCAATGCAACCAAACATAAACATCTATATGCACATATGTATACGAGTAGGTGCGTATAGTATGTTGTAAAATAGGGAAAGGACGCAAATATGTAATGTGAACTTTTTTTTGGGCTCAAAGTGCAATTACCAATCAGCGTAACAGGTGATCAATTGTAATAAAACTCCCAGGGTGATTTTCCTTTCTATTATTTTCTGTTTTTGTTATGCTTCATTTTTATTTTGTGCTGTCATTGCATGCAACTTCTCTTATTTTGCAATTCTTCTTTGTTGTCCTTGTAAAAGGATGAGTGTGTAAAGCAAGCTGCTTTCATTTGTTTTATTGTTGTCATTATGGGATGCCATAGAGCACACAAATATATTTTCCCATACATACATACTCAAATCTTTTATACATGTGTGCTTGGGTGAGTGCGAGCGTATGTGTAATGTTTTGAGTGAAATTCCCTTTTAGCTTTGTAAACGGTCGCACCTTAGGATGCTATAGATGTATAAACGTGTACAGCTGCATATGCTGCAGAGTTATTGTTGAAGTCATTCGATTGCAAAATTCTTTGTCAAATGTAATCAACCGTCAAGTGTTTGTCATACGTACTCGCAGTTGCTGCTTTCGTTCTAGTGTGACATTTATGTAGGAAATTTTAAATTGACGCTATTCAAAATGTTTATTACTTTAGTTATTTTTATTTATTTAATTGAACTTATTAAGTTTTAGTGAAGGTGCTAAATTTGGTTAATAGTTTTGAATTTCTTTTTTTTTAGAAAATAACTGCCCGTTTCTAGAAAACGTAAGTTAATTCTCAATTTTTTTGTACCTTATTGCTGTGTTGCAATATAATAATCTGTATTAAAAAATTATGTAACAATTAGTAATGAAGTAAACTTTCCTTTCCTTTTCTTGCAATTAAAAATAATTTTAACTAAATATATTAATAAACAGTCGTTAAGCAGCTCTGGGTTGAAGAACAGCTCTCGCGTCATCGTATTTATTTCTTAAGTGCGGTCAGGCTTTTGTGTGTTGTTTGGCCTTCGAGAGTTTTTCGTCTCGCTCGCACTGTTTGACTGATCTGCCACGGATAACCGTATATTCTTGCGGTTCTTTTGTGGAATTTCTTTAACAACCACGTTGCTACTTGCTATGTGAAGGCATATGTCGTGTATAGTCAGTCACAAAAACTTTTTTAAATATTGTTAATACCATCTAGGGCATATGGTCTAGTTACCCCGCCCATATTTGTGCAACAATACATTGCAAAAGTTACTTTGTAAAGTATTTATGAAATAAATAAATATTAATATACTAGCTGAGCCCGACAAACGTTGTCTGCCTCTCAATAATTTTATTATTTTTTAACTACATATTACACCACACAGTGGTCACTTGTTGAGTCAAAAACAAAACGAAACCCTACCGGGTATTAAACGGAACATGTGTTGAAATTTTCAGCTCCACAGCTCTTATAGTTCCAGAGATCATGCGTTACAAACAAATACACAAACATATAAAGATACATTTTTGTCCAGTATTTCGTTTCGATTACTATATAGTAAGAGAACTTTTATAGTTGACAAAACTTTTATAACTTTTCGAGTCACAGAGCAAGAACAAAATTTAATTTTTTCTTGTTTTCAATAAAGTTATGTAATTTTTCTCGATGCATTAACCTCCCACTTGTGTCACTGTTTATCCTTCAGTCAAATTAGAAGACAAATCTTCCATGTGGAAAATATACCAGGTATGAAATATCTTAGGGGTGCAGACTGAAAAAACCTGAAAAAGTATATTAAGAGGACTAGGTTCCCAATCTAATTAAGTTTAATAAGTTTTCATGGTTTTTATTGGGTATCTCCCCGATATTTCTTATGAAGAGCGCACAACATGCTATAACAGCATATATGTTGTCCGAAACGGATTGCGTCAATTATTACTGCTCCTCTTGCAATCTAACCTAACTTAACCTAATCTCCCACAAGTTACATAAACGAGCGCTAAAAGCTTTTAAGATGACCCAATGTAAAATAAAAACTTGTGAGTGACTGTAGGAGAGCCCTCAACTTGCTTATGGACAAATACAGTGTCAGACTATGTTGGGATCCTGGCCACAGCAGTGCTGAGGAAAATGAAATTGCCGATGAGCTGGCAAGAATTGTGTCCGCGTTAGATGAGGGAATATGTAACAGATCGGTGAAACTACCAATAGGTTATTACTACAGGGAACTCAGTAATTGGGTAGAGAGCAGGACCATGGGTAGAGAGCAGGACCATCATGGCAAAGTAGGGAGGATTGTAGAGTCTCGAGAGCTATGTGGCCAAAACTTGACTCAGGAAGATCCAAACTGCTACTGTACATGACTTAGAAGGCGATGCGAATCGTGATAGGCACATTGACTGGTCACTCCTTGGTTAGAGCAAGAAACAGCATTTGGGGAACTGGCACTCCATATTTCTGCAGGATGTGCGGGGACTGCAACGTCATAGGCTTAGCAGACGTTTCCAGGAGAGCATTACTGATATCGCGAAGTGTAAATTAGAGGACATCAGGGTTTCATCATGGTAATTCAGTGGCTTAATGGCGGATAATAAGACCACCCAACAAAACACATTCGAATTATTCGTTCAGAAATCCTTGTTATCGTTCAATATTCGTTGCTATCCATTTTTTTAGTTTGTCAAAATATTTATATCTCTATAATTATCGTAAGAAAACTAATGATTTTAAAGACGTTTCCAAACAAATACCAAAACTATAATAAAGTGTTATTTTACATTTGTAGAAGGTATTCAATGCATGCATCATTCACAGCATTACGGGCTACAATAGTAATATTCTCAGTTGTTCCTGAGTGACATGACGAGTTTGATTCTCCGCATCAAACTGACTTGTTCCAACAATTCTAAATTTTCCACCAGTTTCATAATTGCTGGCCGAGAGGATGTTTAACAATAACCCAAAAATGTGAATTGCGGCCGTGAAATTTTCAGCAATTCTGTTTCTGTAGAAACGTTTATTATTCTATTTTTATTAAAGGCGTAGTCTTTACTTTCTATCTGTCATGTTTTTGCAGGTTGTAGCATGACAATTTTTAAAATGGCGGGCTATACAAAAGGAAAAGTCTTAGTGCAACACCCTGTATTATGTGTGTTTATTTCTTTCAAATTTAACTATTGAAATTAAGACCATATGAAAAATTATGTTTTATAAAGTGTACTTTACTAAATAACATATCTTAAAATATAAATTAAAAGAACTTTTTCGATGTTGTGTGTTGTGTATATATGTATGTAAATGTATGCAAAATGAATTTGTGTACGTAGTCGTATGTTTTTGTTTGTTAAAACTTCAATATTCAATTAAAAACCAAAATGTGCATTTCACCTGGGGCCACAAATTAAGTTGTTGTTTTACTTGTTTTTGTTGTTGTGGTACATCTTGCTATTGTTATTTTTCATTTCTACAACTTGAACTTTTCATTTTAGTTCAACCCAAAACATCATCATCATCATCATGGTGCTCATCCAGGGAAACAAGTGATGTTTGAAAAATTGTTTGCTAAAGAAATCGAAACTCACTCCAATGAGTTTTTCGGGGAAAAAAAGAGATGAAAATAAAATCGTGCAATGTGAACTTAAATGAAAAAAAGTGAAGGAAAGTAAACCAAATTTGTAAAAATCTTACATTTATTTTCTGGTCTATTTAATGGCTGAACTTACAAAAATAATTGGTAAAATGTTGTTAATTGTACTTTTTTATTTTTTGATTTAGAGTTCTGCAACTGCTTAAGGTAATTAATTAGGATGTTGGAAAAATAAAATTGTTTCAATCCAAGCATTGTTTGCTTGAAGCTTTCAGATTTTTACGGGCCAGATTAATAATACATTTTTTTAAATAAGCTTAAAAAGTTTAAATTTTCTTAAAGCATATGGGATCATAAGGATTCTTTAAAGTTTTCAAAATATTAAAAACTTACATATATACACAGATATTAAAATATTTAAATGTAAGTAAAGATTTATTTTCCTTGTTATTTAATTAATTGTATAATAATTTATTTTCGCTACAATTTAATTAAAATCTTTCTTTAATAATTATTAATTATTGTAATGCTTTCACATTCAAGTTGCTTATTTATTTAATCATCTTGTCAAATATGTAGAAATGCATTACAACTTCCGTTTATTTTAATGAACTTAACTTGAGTTAAGAAGTTTTATTATTAAATAAATATTCCATGAATATTTAAAAGTTTTATTACTGTATCGTTATCAAAGTTTTCAAAATAAATTTTATTTATTTCCTTATTGTGTTATGAGTAAGTGCAATGATTACATATTTTTTCTGCAGATTGTTTGAAGCAAAACACATCCAACGGATATGAGTTGTTTTATATAATAAATATTAGAGTGTGTAATTCATATAATATGAAACTAATCATAAGTATGGAGCAAAAAATACTCATGCGAATATGTACAAAGTATCTAAACAAAACAACAGCCATGCATGAATAGAACTTGAAAGTGGGAGCCTTCGTGTAGGCCTTCCCATAAGTTATTTCAATACACTTCACAAGCTGCTTATAAAAGAAACCCTTTCTAAGTTTCATTCTGCGCATTACATCATTTGTGGCTCATTAATTTATTTTTTCAAAATTTAAAAAATATATTTTTACATACGATATATATACTATAATTTCAATATAACGCACAGTGGGATGGTTTCATAAAATTTTCTGTAAAAACTTTAAGCAGTGATGCTAGATCATTGAAGGTTGGCTTCAAATATTATATTGACTAAATTAAGAGAAACAAAAAATGGAATTTTATCAAAATCGGCCAAAAATTTATTTTAGAGGGTGATATTCCGCTCACTTTTTGTTTGAAAATTAAAGCAATAATTGATTTTGTAAATCGGTACACAGAACAATTTCATATTAAAAACTATGAAAACAAAATTAATTAAAACTTTTTCCGTAGCGATTTCGCTACATATGTGTATGTTTCAAATTAATTGAACATGATTTACAGTAACCTTCAAAGAAAAGTTGTTTCCTTTAAAATAACTTTAATTTCATGTTGATTTAATATTCCAGTACTGTTAAATCAATATGAAAAATCATGTTAAATCAATGTTATTTCAAGTGGGAACAACGTGAAGTTGTTACTGAAAGAAGTAGAATAATCATATTGAATCAAAATTATTTCAAGTTAAAACAAAATGAAAAAATTAAATTTAATGTAGTTATTTTATTTTATTAACTATTTATAGCTTACGTGATATACATATGTGTTTGCAGAGGCGTCAGGAAAATGTGTTTTGTAGTTTAGTTGGCTTCCCCAGCAAACTAATTGCATGGTAGTCAACACGCCTACCGCTGTAGCCAGAATAACCTTTAGTATTCCTTAGATACACATTTAAAGAAATGCCACAATTTTAATTCAGCATGATTGAATTGATGATTTAATATAAAATTTATTTAAAATTTAAGTTATGGGCGCGTATTCATAGTAAAATAAAGTAAAGGGCGTTTTTTTTTTATAGATGTATACAAATTTAAGTTGGCAACACTTTTTTCACTAGTGCCCATTTCGTCAGTTGTCAAGTAATTTATGCTTAGTTTGGTTTGGTATTTTAATATAAATATATTGATGCCTGGACAACGCTTGCAAATTGTGCAAATTTATTTGTAAATCATGGTTCTGTTCGAAATACGTATCGCAAATTTTACAGTCAACATAATCGTCCATCAGAGCAATTAATTCGATTAACTATGGAACGTCTTCGCACCACGTTTACTCTAAATAATTATGTATACGCATCCACAGAGACGTCGTACAGTGCGTACATGAGAAGTCATTGCTGCTGTAGAGCGCAGCGTAGAGGAAGACCCGAATCAGTCTATAGAGTCTATAATCAGGCTATAAAGACATGATTTCTGACTTGTTTGTTCATCAATTGAACAACAATGATGTGAAGGAGCTGTGGTTTCAACAGGATGATACACAGCTCGTTCCACTATTGATTTATTGAAGAAAACATTTTGTAACCGCATAGTTTCACTTTTCGGACCAGTGAATTTTGATTCAACGCCGCTAGACTATTTTATGTGGGGAAATATGAAGTCCCTAGTCTATGCCGATAAGCTCGAAACGAACGATTGACTACTTGTAGGACAACATTTGCCGCGATATTGCAAATATACGCCCCAAAACGCTAGAAAATTTATCGGAAATTGAACCTCCAGATTAGACTACGTTCGAGCGAGCAGTGGCGTTTATATGCCAGAAGTCATATTTAAATTATAATATCAGAAGATTTCAAATAAAGTAAATTTCATGTCAATTTAATAAATTAATCTTTGCTTTATTCCATTTCAAAGTTCTATACCTCTATAAAAACACTCTATATAATTTAAGGTAATACTGGTTTTAAATGTTTATAGTATACTTTGTTTTGACTATGAATATGCGCCATAGTTTTTGTTAATTGTCTGCAGAAATACCCAGAGTCTACGGCAGGAAGTGAACCTGTGACTCTAAGATTACTAGAATAGTAAGTACACTGCCTACTTGCCAGCAGCAGGACGTTTTCGTTGGTAATGCGAAGTTTAACAACAAAACAAGAACAATTCACAGAAATTACCACAACAGAGCATTGAAGCAAATAAACACCAACACACTTAAACAACATATTATTTACAATAAATTTAACATGATACCCAATCAAAATTTGTTCATGTTGATTTTACATGGAATTTTTTTTCTGTGAAATTTTTTTTATATATTGAAAAGTTTTCAGCTTTTGCGATTTTATAGAAACTTTTGTACCTTTTTGTGGGACTTTGGTTTCGGACACTAGCATTCAATTTTCATGATTTTCCTTATTTGTCTGCTTTTAAGCATAAACAAAACATTTTCACTTCCACCAGCAACACAAAGTACCCACTCCAACTTTATATGTATGAAAAAAAAATCCCACAACCTTAAAAAACTCCCTATAGATGTTTGGAGGATTTACTGAGCCAAAGATATTCCAAATAACTTTGGCTAGGCTCCTGTTTTTTGGTTGTTGCTTATGCATGACTCTTTTTCTATCTCATATTTTTTTAAAATAACGTTCCCATCAGGCACGTAATTGTTGCACAATGTACATTCAATCCTTCATGTGTAGATCCCTTACCCTGCTTATATCTTGCATATGCTTGGTTATAGTTTTGAAACATATTGTTTTGTTATGTGATGCCAGATTAATGTCCTTGTCGGAGAAAGTGTGTTTGACTACAAAAATAATTAACTTATAGTTAACTTTTCTTAGACTAACTTAAAGCTAACTGTAATGTTATCCAGAACAAATCCAAAATTAATTCTTAAGTTGAGTACGTAATCGAATATGGGGAGAGACAACAAATTTATGCTCAGCTACTTTGAAAGTGATTTCAGTTTTATATTAACATTTTGCTGTTATTATTTGAGATGGTACCTTAGCTGGGTAGTAGCGCGTTGAGTACAAAACGTGTGATGATACATGTTCGAACGCCAGATTTAAAAAATCCCTACTTTAAGTTAGTTGAAAAGTAATGCTGAGTGAGACAATAGACTTACGCCTAAGACATCGCAATGTTTAAATAGTCAGTTGATTACATTGAAAAGTAATCCAAGTGTCATTCAGTACTAGTTGCGAAGTAGTTAGCTTAAAGTTAGTTTAAAGTTAACAGAATTTCCGACAATAATAATAATAAATGATTATTTTCGCTTTTTTGTCCCTCAAATGTCGACATACATTTTTTAATAAGTTTCTTTGACATCCAAAACAAGATCTATTCATTAAGTCAAATCAATCCTTCTAATGATTTGTAGTGTTTTTATTTTTAAACGGTTAAAATTTGTTTAAAATTTTGGGCACCCTATACTTTAGTTCATGCTTGAGTTTGTTTTGTATTGTATGGTGTTGTTTTTTTTTCTATTGCTGTATTTTTGTAGAGTTGCATAGACCTAATAAATATACCTTGACCCAAGGTATAAATTTTTTCAAGCGAATCGAGGTGAATCTAGCTTGACTTTGCTTTTAACAATTTTTGCAATTTGTATGAAAAACATAAAGAACTTTAAAAACAAATTCCTTTAATTTTATTTTGGAAGCTGGCCAATTATTTTTATCACAGTAGACGGAAGAAAGCCTTTTATTTGTGACATCTCCTAGTCATCGTAAAAGTCCGGTAACACTGCATCAACCAATATTATTCTATTAAAATAACACAACAACATGACTAAAGTTTAGAAAAGAAAAATTATAAAATGAAAAGTAAAAAAGAACGTCCATCATTACTGCGGCAGCTCATTAGTGAAAATGTTCGTTGTAACGTTATAATGAATTTACATGTACATGTTTCAGATTTTGTTGCTGCTTTATTTCTTGTTATTTTATGAATAGAAGAACTGAAAATTAAACAATATTTTACTAATTTTATACAAAAAAAAAAACTACGTAGTAGAAAGTCTAGGCCAACCTTATTTGCTTTGCAGTTGGGTATAAAAAAGTTTAATTTATTTTTTTTAATTAATAATTTTTTACTATTGAAATATCTGCAAAAATATCTTCGTAAAAGTTGGAAAAATAGTATTTTAGTTGTGCGATTAGTCGACATAAATTAATGGAAAAAATTTTTACTTGAAATCTGGAGTTTGCTCGATCGTTAGGTCAATAAGTCTGTTACTTTTTTTTTTAATGAAACACAGATTTTTGGATAAACATTATATTATTTTTTAACGTTTTCTCATTTTTGTTCTATTCTCCAAAGTTTTTAACCTTTCCAAAAAAATAAAATTTCTCGAGATAATCAGAATAAGTAATTGCTTGCGAGATGATTTCTTCGTATTTATGTCAAGCCATATCTTCCGGCTTACGAACAAAAAAATCACTCAGGGCCGCAGAATAAGGCAGTAAGGAGGCCGTACGAAGCCTAATTTTTACAATGGAAATGAGTACGTAGATTTTAATATGAAAATTTTCTGAGTGTATAACGTGATTAGCAGAAAACCCTAACTTGGCCTTGTTTGGGTTCAATTCACATCGAAAAACCCACTGTATTGATTGTTTAGTGATGTGTTTTGGTGAATTTACGTTGTGAATTTATATTGTAATTGAACAACGCCAAATACTCCTGCAAAGTTGTCACACTACTGCGCTTGTGATCGATTGTTCGCAAGCACAGCGCCCATCTTTTTGAAAGGTTTTTCATACCCAACTGTTTCTTCAAAATTGAAAAAACTGAGCCATGTGAGTGGCTTATGGCTTCCACAATCTCCACACATCGCCCAGCACCATATTAAGGATTTTTTTGAATTGGTTCGGGTGTAGAGACCTGCTTGTATGGCCTTAACGAATTTCAGTAAAACACCTTTTTGCACTGAAATTGATGGCTTAGAGTCCAAATATTATGTCAAGTTTAACCTTAGTTAGAGTGATGGTTGTCTTCCGTAAAAAATAATTCTTAATGGGAACATTCCATTTTTTTCGCAAACCACGCGATAGTCTACTAGCAATAGTTGTCAAACACAAACTAAATGGCACAAATTGTTCAAATTTTGATAGGAGTCAACGTATGGTGGCTTGTTGACAGGTGCAGTGTTACGCTTTCAGTTAAGAGACGATCACAGATTGCGATTTCTTATGCCGAAAAATATATATAAAAATCCCTATTTTCTGCATGCATATTGCGAATAATTCCATGACTTCAGGACTAGCAGCCCTAACTCATAAATATGTTCATAGTACATATTATATATTTTATTATTCGCTTAAATTGTTCAAGCTTTCGTGTGTCTACTGCAACAGTTCTTGTTGCTGCTGATGAAGCTCACGAGGATGGTATGGCTGACGTTAGCGATGATGATGATGATGAACACGCGGCATTAAGTAATGTCAGAGAAGTAACTGATGAAAAATAAATTATTAAAAACCTTTTATGTATGTATTTACATGCATGTATACTTGTATCTACTACGTAAGCCATGTTGCTTGTATTAAATGCAAATACATTCATTTTCAAATATATTTTGTTCTACACTTTTCATATCGTAGTATTAAGTTTAATATTTTGAGCTTTTGTTGCAGTATATCCATACATGTGTACATAAAAAAATATAAATTTTCATATTTCCTGATGTTATGTTAGTTAGAATTGCAAAATGAATTAGAAAAAAAAAATTAGAAACATGCTAAAATCGCAAAATTCGAACTACAATATAAAATATTATGCCAAGTTGAATATAAATATTCTTTACACAGAGATTGTTTTACAAGGAGAAGGAAAGTTTTGTTACAAAAATGTAATTATTCGTATACGAGTGAGTATAGCAAAACATTTCATTGCAATACGCATTTTACAAATAATTTGCAATATTTAACCCTTTTTCGCTGTATATACTCGTACATATTATATGAAGCAGCACACATGCACCTTCATTTACAAACAACTTCCAATATTTGTATTTAATTTAACAACGTTATCAATCAAATTAAAATTTTTACATTATTTCAATGTTGTATGAAAAGGTAAAGAAAAAAAAAACATATTTAGAAATTCTGACCACATGTATACGTTTAGATAAACTTTGTAATTTGATTCCATCGTAATGTACTTGATTTACCCATTCACAGAAGACAAGTAAACATTTTATGAAATCATACATACAATGAAGTTCTCAAAAGAATATGCATTCATTATTAAAATTATAATTGCGAGTACAAGTCCGTAGGAACATACATAAATATCAATGAACAACATATCGTGCCATAGCCACAAAAAAAACGTAAGTGACATAATTTTCGAGTTTGAATTTTTGACGAAAATCAATCATTTACGATTGCAGATATTAGATTTTTGTAAAAATCGAAGATAAAAAATTTGTGGCTTAAGCTTTTTTTGGCGGTTATGGCTCGATATGGGTAAAAAAAATTTAAAGTTTTCTTCTAAAAACTTAAAAAATCACTCAGTTCACTTCTTTGCTTTTTTTATAAATGCATATTGCAGTAATGTTGCCAAAGTTAAAGGCCTTTTTCAAACTTAGACAGAGAAAAAAATTTTACTGCCATTTTGTTAATGACGGCTTTTTTATATTGCTCAATGTATATGGTAACTAGCAGCTATTTTGAAGCCATATTTAGCGGTTTTGAATGGAAACAATAGTTACCACCACTGGACACAGAATCAAATTACAGACGTGCAAGAGTACACAATAAAGTATACCAAGGAAATTCCTAGTGCTATTCGTTTAAATGAAAGCATAAATGTGACAAATGTTGTACGAGTATGCGTTTGCATACAACTCTCTAGAATAGAATAAAATGAAATAGGGGGAAAGTTCTAGTCCAAATTTTTATGTCATAGAATAAAGTTTAATAGAGTAGAATACAACAGAGGTGTCTAGAGCGCCTACGTCGAATTCGCAAACTTTTACAAAAGACTCTAGAGTCTAGAGCAGCTACGTCCTAACACAAATACTCTGACATTTGCATTTCAAGTAAACAGCTTTGAAAGCTCTTAAATTTGTTCTTGTTTCTTTGCAAGGTAAGAGCAAGAAGTTTTGTCGCAGAGATCTGATTGGCTGTTGTGATCTCCATACTTTAGAGTCTAGACTCTAGAGTATGGTCTGGTTGACGGAAACAGAGAAGCGGAAAAAGTATACAATCGATGAGAATGCAACTTAAACCTATGCTGGCCCACTTTATGTTTGTCAACATCCAGTGAATCATTTAATTTTACTAATAGTGTAACACTTGCATTAAAATTACTTAAACCTCTCTTGACTTATCCTGTATAATATTATTTGAATTTCGTTAAGCGCTTGACAAGATTTATTTACCTTTATACAACATTTGTCAATACAATTTATTTTATTTTTATTTTTAGAGCTCAGTAACTAATACATACATATTTGGTTATTTTTTTTTCTTAAATATTGCAAGAAAAAAATAAATATAAATATCATTTATAGCCGCAAGGCAATTTTATGCATATTTAACATCACGTTTTGTATTAAAAAGCACATCACAAAATCAGCCGTCAGAAGAATGCGAAATAAGAGTAATAACACTAAAAAATATGCCATATGAACATACAGGCGAAAGCATATTAGTTAGAACCAGATTAGAGGCAAGTTATTATGCAAATATGCTAAAGAAATTTCAGCGAACTGCTAAAACTTTTGCTGGACACTGTTCTGGCAAATGAATATGCAAGTTTTTTTTAACATACAAAGGTATTTCATGGTCTTCCTTTTTTGTTGCTGTTGTTCTTTCCTTTCAACAGCCCTTTTTGTGAACTAACTAATGCAATTGCTAACCAACGATTTGTGGTATCCATTTTGGTAAAAGTACTCGCATACTCAAGCGTACATGCATATATTTAGAATATCATTTATCATATTTCTATAGGGCTTGCGCCCATACAAGTGAACGCATCAGTGTGCTTGAAATACCCTGCAGTTTTAAAAGTAGAAATTGACTCAAAATCGTTAGGTATTTCCCTAACGAAAAATCGACTACCTACTACAGTTGCCACAAGTAATGCAAGAGTTCGCCTTTTGACTCTCTCGCTCATGGATATCAGCGAATGGAAAAAAACTGTGCTACTATCAGTGTTGCCATTTTGGTACTCTTCGGGTATTTTTTGGTGCTTTTTTCCTTTCTAAGTACCCGAAACTTTTAAATGCCTGTTTCAGAAAAACGGGTATTTATGCTGCTTTTCACATTTTCTCGCAGTGCTTTTTAGTGCTTTTTCAATAATCAACATTTTTTAAACTTAAACAAAGCCAAGAAGCAAACGCTTCGACTTTTCTCAATAATTATTTTTCATTCCTTATAAGGATTCTTTTTATTCATTTGTTAAGCAACGATTGTACTATTTCAATTCCTATGCGTGAATACAGTTAAACAACGTGGATTTGTCACTTGTGCAAATTGAAGAAATAGCAAAAAAGTGTCTTAGTTCTTATGAAATTAAACATTTAAAAAAATTAAATTTGGCATTATTTTTTTTTTGCTAAATCTTATTAACTTATTATGGCTTTCTTTAGATAGAGAAACAACAATATAGAAAAAGCTTGGAAAGCTTGGTTGCTTAGATCAGCAACAGATGCGTTCAAGGCACTATGCATTTGATATAATTTAAAAATAATTGCTCGGTATAGCGATTTAATATGTTTTACCATATTTTTATATGCGCACAGTGCTTTTGAGAATTCAAGTGTTGGCATGAGTGGCTGTTATACCAAAGAAAATCAACAAGAAAAACATTATTTTAAGTATACTATAGTTATTTCAATTTTTTGTTGGTGTCAGTTACAATTGGAAGTTCGTGGTCAGTGAATGTGTAATTTTAAGTGAAAAAATTGCGTTTTTTAGAAAGGTAAAATAAGCGGCAGAAGTAAATTAAAATTTCACATAAATAATTGTTTTATCAATTAATTGTATTGACTAGCGAACTCACTGACGAAGGGTTATGCAGATGGTGGCAACTGACTGCCGTCAATGTCATCCCCATGCTAAAATCGTCAGTCGTGAGCATTGCTAGTAGTTATTCTAATAGTTAGTGGTAACGATTGGTAGATAACGAAATAGCTAGACATTTGCTAGCTACGCCGACTGCAGGGTATACATACATACATATGCATGTATACACATATGCAAGTTGTATACAAATATGCTGGGGTAATATTAATTCAAGCAAGATAAATTCAATAGAACATAATCACTGTGAATATGAATTTATAATATTTTTGTTATGAAACTATTCAATACAAAATGAAAGATAAAAAAATTATTGAAAAAGCACAAAATAATGGAAACAATGCAGTTTTATTGTTCCTAGAAAAAAAACTTCATTCTGCAAAAACACTGGCAGAAAATAATGATAAATTTATTATTATGATGTCCTCATATGGATAGACCAATTCAAACATAATTAAAAAGGATTATTGCAAATTGATAAAAATGTCGTCGGCAAAATTTTGTCACAAACAAAATTGTTTTGCCAGTGATATGGATTTTTGTGTACTTTTACCGAGTACAAAAATGTATTTGGTTCTATCAAATTTATATTTTCTCTTAATGCCCATTTTTAGCGTCGCAAGTCCCAAGTGCGCCGCTACACTTGCGCCACTTTTTGCGCCACCATTTTCTTAATTTGGCTTAATTGGCCTTTTGTCGTTTTGATTCCGATATCCTTTACGTTTAGATTTTTCCACTATAGCCATACACATGACAAGAATTGTTCAATTCGCGGCTAAAAAGGAAAATTCTCATATCTTTTGTTAGGAAAATTATTCGAAGCACTTTGTTGGCAAGTAAGAATTTAGTTCGCAATATATTCAATAAAACAGCTTTAAAATTATTATTTTTACTGTATATTTAAATGTTTCACCTAATCAATACAAAACTAGTGTATTTGATTGGGAACAAGTGATTCAATTTGAGCCTATCTCATCACTATTAATGACGCAAACTGGGGCTGCAGCGAATTTTTTCGGCCTTCTTTATCAGACTTATCCTTTAGCAATTTGTTATTTGAAAAAAGTTTAATTGTTTTTCTTAGTGTTATTCTTGAGCTGCTATAATTTTTTCATTTCCCTAAATTTATTATTTTCAGTGTCGTTGTTCCTCCTTCATTTGTTCGTATTTGATAAATAGAATGGATGTTCATTTCATTGGGTGTATTTTGTGGGTATTTATGGTGATATATTCATATTGAAAATAGATAAAATTGCACATTAGGGTGAAACTCGTATTCAAATTTTTTTTGTGCATAAATGATAATTTCTTATTACAAAAACTAAAAATAATCCTACAACTACTAGGAAAATTAGATTGAAACTTTAGCTAAATTGTAATAAACTACAATAAGAACTCTCATTAAGTCTAATATTGCAGTAGTATTTTATATTAATAACGAAGTACTTGCCTAATAAATTTATGCATAAACTATGCAACATGTCATCTCTATGTTTTGTTCATTTGGACTAACTTCGATCAAAGGTTGCAATCGACTACGTGCACCCATCATTCAATAATTACAATCATTATTAGAAATTCTAATCCGTGTACACGTTGCAAATGTTTTATGATGAGTGTAATTGCTACAAAAAAATGCTTTTCTATTTAGTAACAGAAAAGAAATTTTAGAAAGAGATTCAATTAATTGTCCATTGTATTGAATGTTGCATTGAATGTTGGATATTAGTGAAACAACATAATATTCTGATATCGAATGATTGATTGACTTGTTATATAAATATTTTATGGTTAAATTCTAATTAAAAGCATTTAAATTACTGTGTATTCTTTTGAAAATAATATAAGAAAACTTTTGAGTTATTATTTTACGGCTAAAGTTTTGTATACTACTCCAGCACAAGTGGTCACATCTCATTGCTTTAAATGTACTTAAAACTATGAAAATTTCCTGTAAAATAAATTCATAGATAACATGTGGGCTTTATTTAATGCCGAATATCAAAATATCCTTAAAATTTAATCTTCCATGAAATTGTTTGTTTAATCAGATGGTACATTTAAGTGATTAATTTGAATGCCTTTGTTTTTCTTGTGTGCAGGGTATAAGTGTATGTGTGTATGTGTGTGTGTGTTTATGTGTGGACGTGTGAGTGTATTTACAGTTTCAGTGGAAACTAATTCTTGTTTAATTTCCGGTTGTTACGATAATACAACTTGTTTCCTTTTTGTGCCCATTCGGACAAAAACTTTCCAATACGTTTCCGTTAACATGTGAATGTATGTTTATGTTTATGTGTGTGTGTACTATATATGTATGTATTGCCAAAAAATGCAATGACGGAATTAGTGTTTTCCCTTATATTTTAAAACAACTGAACTCTGTCATATTTTTGAGTAAAATTACTTTAGTTACGTTTTATTTACGTAAATGAAAAAAATATGGCTGAAGTGGCCGTAGCCTGCTCCTTAAGTATAAACATGAAATAAATTTTTGTAACACTTGGTTTGTTTTAGTAATTCTTGTTGTCACTAACTATGATTTATTTAATTAATGTTTCAAACCTCAAGAAAATCGAATAATTGAACTTACATTCTTGCATTGTATAATTTTTTCTCAATAATTTAAAAAGGATTTGCTTATTAGACATAATTAAAATTAATTGTTATTTTTATTTATGATTTGCTTCTTTTTCTTTGCCCTAAGATTTTATGTTGACTTCCTACCTCTTCATTTGATATATCCTGTATTAAAATCGGCATTGAAAAGTAACACTTTTCTTTTTTATTTAATAAACTTACTTATAAATGATCATAAATAAGCATTTAATAGAATATTATAAAAGTATACGTTCTTATATTTTGAGGCATACTAAAGGGTTTGTCAGTAAGAGGTTTTAGTTTAATATGTAACAAAAACAAGTACTCTTAAACGAAATTGTCAGATGTTGATTTAATTATAAAAAAGAAGATACGCTGTGATATATTTATGACGTCATCAAAGTACTTATAGAAACTTTTTTAGTTTATAAACTAATAATAATTGAAAATGATCAGTTTGGTGTTTTTCGAAAGTAGTTCAAGCGTAATCATTCCATTATTGTTAATGGCGTAATTTTTTGCTTGTCATCTATCAAGTAGTTACAAGTTGAGTCATGAAAACTATTAAAATGGCGGCTATTAAAAAAAATAGCAGGCGATAACACGACTTAACACGATTTTTTCCAGGGGCCAACAAATTGTTACAAACTATTTACATTTTCGATTTAATTAAAAAAAAAAAATACAAATTATTGGGGTTCTACTGTATACAAATTTATTACTGCTATCGCAGCAAATGTAGTTCCATACATGGACTGTATTATTAATTAAAGAAATCTTTTGAAAAGTAATAATGAGATTTGCACTGCATTTTTTGAATTTTTTCTTCTCAACAATACCCCTCGCATAACTATAAAATCTAAAATAAAAACAATTACATACATTTTAATATAAAAAACCACAGAGGACCATTCAACAAAGAAACCCACACTCGCATTTATTTTAACATAAATGACCAGCAATTAGTAGACTATTCTTTTTCACATATTTTTTTTTGCTGTTACAACAGCAACACCTAAAGGACGAACGCATAGAAGAGGCAACAATAAAAAAAAAATGGTTTTATGCAACAATTTTATGACAATTATATGGAAATTGCCAAATAACACTTGCAAGAAAAAAATATTACCACAAAAATATTGTGCAGAGTGCAAAAATAGGAGTACATTAAGGCTGCAACAACTAGTTGCGCCTCTCTCTCTCACTCTCTCTGTTATTGTTATTATATGGATAGATGGGAAAGAACTGTTGTTGTTCTTTGAAGGTATATATGCTTCATGTTGCATAAACTATCGAGTAGGCAACTACAGTTGGTGTCATTAAAAACAGTGAACCAAATTACAAGCAGGATTTAGTGAGCTAAAAAAAATATAAAACGGAAATGCCCCATTTTATTTGTATTGTTGAACAGGTTTATTGTTACTGCAACGAATGCAAATACTTGTTCGTATTCGCTGTGCAACGCTGTAGTGACAGGAAAAGTGCTTTAAGTGCACACAGGCGTATGTTTATATACATATTTGGTGAATATACCATTTTTTTGTTACCTGCCTCATCACTATGGGATAGCTTATATCAAGTTTTATTAGCGTGCTATAGAGTTTGTAACAGATCGAAGAATATATGCTTTATATATAAATATGCCTTGAAAATACATACATATGTAAGATATTATTCCTCCTTATTATGTGAGTTTGTTGTCGCTAAGTCGAATGAACTTTATGTTTCAGTCACAGGCGAACATCGTGGCGAAAACATTAGGATTCCTTTTTACTTTTGGTGTGCGGAACCCTAAAAATACAGCTTCACTGAATTCGTAGCAAACTCAATTTTACATACTGAAATGTTCTTTTTGTTAACAATGTCCTTGCCGGACCATTTAATACCCGTAACGTGCTACAATTAACCTGTAACACATGCAACAAAAAAAAAACCAACTAATTACACACACAGCAAGAAAAATGCACGTACAACAAGCATGCATCACCATTACACCCCGCTCTTCATGCATACGGCTTAGGGCAGCTTAACTGCATCCTTCTGAAAACTTAAAATAAATTTACTCTTCATTTAACTCAATAAAAAATTGCAATATAAAATAAAACGAAAGTGCTAAAAATCTTTTAAATTTAATTTGCAAGCCAACACACGTTTTTACTGTTCCCCGAATGCACAGTGTTATGGAAAGTTTTTTCTGTCTCTCTAATGTCACTAATGTGGCTGATTAGAATAAAATGAATGACATGGACTTGAAAAGAATTGAATAGAAATGGAACGGGTATGCGTACATACAATGAATGTGAACAATTCAGCAGAAATTTTTAATGTTGGTCATTTAAAGTCAACCATTAATGAATGTGTTCATTACAATTAAATGTTGCAGACATTAATATGCTGACATTTTAAACGTTATGTTGGCTTATAATTACCTTAATATTTTATAGAGTTGTTTAATGTTTTTATGTTTTATTTTTTTTCGTTTTTTTTTCTAACAATGCATTTGAAATCATAAAAATAATATTTTACTGCCACATAAAGATATTTAGGTAAATGGCTTTAATTAAGCCCAATGGAGTTGATTTAATGGTAGAGAGGATTTCAGCGAAAGTATTAGAGAGTAATAATAAATGGGCAAGATATCGATTCTAATATTCTTAAGAAAAAGGTGTTTTTAATAATATTTTTGTGCTAAACATTTTTGTTTTAAGTGTTTTTCATGGAAATTGTTACAATTCAAGTTAAGAACTTGACTGCACCCGGTCAAAAAAAGAAAATAAAAATACTTGTGTGGCAACACTCTACTCTTGAAAAGCTGTTGTTGTTATTTACATTTATTTTCTTTAAATTCTCTTACAACTACAATTTGAAGCTGATAAAAAGTCAGCCAATGTTAAAGAAAGAAAATAAAAACATGTTGATTATTGAGTTCTTGTTTCAACATTTTTATTTGTTGAGCTTCTCAATTGTTTAAATGAAAGTTTAACGTAATAATTCTAGTAAGAAATTTTTGATTCCCTGATGATCTGCATTAGCAACGGTGAAATGCGCGTAGAAACCAGCTAAACCCCTCAATAATCAATTTCAATATATTTTTAATAAAAAAAACATTTTACTTAATAAGTAAAATAATAATTTTTAAAATTTTTGTTTTTATTTAAGGGAATAAAGAAAGCAGGTAGGAAAATATTAAAAACTAAAATTTAATAAAAAACAAATATTTGTAACGTGCAAAGAGGAAAGATATAAGGATATTGTTAACATCTTATCTCACTAAATTGGGAATCAAAATGTGTCTATTCATTTCAATGAACAGGTACTGATTTTCTTTGCAAAATATTTAGCTTAATACGACTTTGCAAAAAATAGGATTCCTGTAAAACTTAAAATTTTTATAAATTTTTGAAAACCAAAAGTTTAACATTTTTATATAAATTTTTTGGCCTTAGCTTCTGCGATATTTTTGAAACTGTTAAATAGATCTGCATAGAAATAAAATTTAATTAATTAAAGATAAAGATATTTCGTTGTGAAATTTTGTATTTTAATAAATACACTAAACCTTTCTCAAGTTGTGTTACTATATGTCATGCAAGTGTGTTAATTTTTGGCTCGGAAACTAGAGCTAATAAAAAAAATTTGAATTATATTGAAAATTGCATATCATATTTGGTCAGTAACAGCTAAAATTTTTCCGGAAAAAAAATGTAATGTAAACATGTGAATATCAATTAGCAAACGTTAACGAAACGTTTTTCACACAAAAATTAAATTTTATTTTCATTGCTTTTACTTTTGCACGTTAAAAGATACCCATAGACAATGCAATATTACTGATTAATTTATTGCTATAATAATTGTCGTTTTGCTCTACATTATTCAATAAATTGTACAATATTAAAAAAATATATTGCGCAATTTTTATTACAATATATTTATGTATGTAAACGGAAACAAAAGTCACACACACATGTGCATTTAAGAAATTTCGAAACTGATTTTTACACGATACATGCCAGATACATACAAAATTTTAAGCAAATTAAATAATTTTTAATTTAATTTAATGTTTAGTGATGTAACTGCAAATAACTATTCTACAATGTTGTCAGCACATTATAAAATATTTCTTATTGCGCAACATGAAAATCAACATAACATATGTACACACCCAATTGTTTTGTACAATAATTGATTTTGCACAATTTTTTTGTGCAATATTAGATTTATTGCACAATAATATTGCAAAAGAAAGCTAGATGATGCAAAGTTCTTGTGCTGTTCTTGTTTTATTTTCTTCTTTCTTTTATTAACTTACGTAGTCTAATTCGTATGTGTTGACTTTAATTTTAGATTTTCTATAATTTAAAAGATGGGCGCCTATCGAGATTCTGTTTCGCAACGCGAACATGCACGACTCAAAACAAGAAAAAAAATGTATTTGCAAAATATGTATGAATGATTTTTCATTAAAGAAAAAATTCGTTGAATTTGTATGGGTCTCTTAAGGATAAAGTTTTGTAAGGGAGTATACTACACTTCTGGATTAATCTTAAGCAAACGCCACACAAGATTATTGAGACCAAATCTTCAAAATTCACTGTTTCTCGTTATAATTAAAGAAACATATGTGACCTTCTCCGAGAAAAGGGACCTAGTGAGTCAAAAAACGGGTTTGGACTTAGGAGTGGATTCTGGTACCTAAAAGGGTGTAGAATAAGATGAAATGAGTTAGATTTCTGATAAAAATTTATGTACCCCATAAAAACGTACAAAACGAACTTGGGAACTTTTTTGATTTTTTGGTTTTAAATTGTTTTTTTCGTCAGCCCCTTTTCTCGGAGAAGGTCACATATACTTGTATGTCTATGTAGGTATTTGAATAAAAAAAATTATTTTTTGCTATTCAATTTACTTTCGTGCGTGTTGCGCAGTATTGTTTTTCCGTGCGTTTTTCGTACATATGTGTTGGATATCTTCGTATTCATGTTCGGGTCGTGTCATTTTGGAAAAATTGGACACGCACCCATTTCTAGTCGATATTAAAGAAAAATTCAAAATATTTCAAAATAGTCTAAAATAAGTCAAGTTTCAAATAATCGAATAATGCCTGTGATTATAATGAAGGCAACAAATTATGAAATATGCAAATGCTTAAGTCTATTTAAAAATATGTAAATACAATGAAATGGATTAATACAATTTGCAACTCAATTGAAATATTTCTCGCATTTATTCATCCTGGCAAATACGAAGGTGTGTCTTGCAAGGGCGGATTTGGAAAAATAATTTTTTGTTCATGATACAATTTATTTTATTTCCTTTTTTTTTGTTAAATCAAATATTAAATACGAACAAAAATTAAAAGAGAAAATTGTCTCCCTCTTTGAAGCAACAAATACAAGAATGGCGTCGTTATTGTATGCAAAGTTGAACTTTGACACATTTTGGCATTTTGAAATGCCAGTATTGTTGCTGTTGCCAGTATTGTACTCGTATGCATAGATTTTTTCATTTTCAATTTTACAATAATATTTCGTTTTGTGTTTGTTTTTATTTATGAATTTTCTGCTGCTTCACTTTCACAAAAAATACAAACATACATAGAGGTTTGCTTAAGGTGATACATGATGCAAAACTCTCGATACTGCACAGTGGGGTAGATAGATACTTAAAGTGTATTAGAAAGAAATCAATGAAAATCCTAGAAAGAAAGAATGATTAGGATTTTCTTAGCTGCTGAAGTTTCCAAAGTAAAAATTAATTTCTTTTCTCTCTCAAATTTTGACTAAATTTTTTGTGCAAATTTTTTTTTGCTTCATTTAAAAAATTTTATTGCCGTCAGTTGATGCAAACTAGCCAACGAAATGGCAAGAATTGTTGCAAATATTCAAATTTGTATGGTCTTTGACATGTCTTGCAAGAGACACACACTCTGACAAACTTATCCTACATTGACAAGTGTCATGGTCATTTATACCAACAAAGTTCATGTGGTTTTGGTATTGAACTAGAAATACCTTATTGATGTGCCTTTGGAGCAATAAATTCGAAAAAATATTTTATTAGCGGGATTGGAAATAAGCTCCACTGTATGCTGTTCTGGCAATGTCGTTTTAATTTGTTTCTCATTTTGCCATCAGCTCGTATGAATGGTACAACTGTTTGCAAAGAGGAACAATTTGATTAGCCAAACAACTTTAGCTGCAAGCGTTTTTAATTTTCATTAATTTATTTTTCATTTTTTTTAACATAATTTTTTCCATTTTTTGTTTTTTATTTGTTTTGAGAGGACATTTTTATAATGCAGCAATTATTAACAATATTTATTTACATTTTAATCAAATAATGTTAACAAAGGAAACAAAAAGTACAATAAGCAATAATCATCTCTATCGTGAATGGCAAGTGGAGTTTTTGTTGCCCTCGAAGGGTAAAATGCTATCGTGAATCTCCCTTGAAATTTTTCCCCGCTGTCAGTTTTCAGTGAATGTGAAAAATGGGAAGAAGAGTTTCCACCGCCATAAAATCTACTGCTTGTGAAGAATGAGGTTCATGCTTCGAGCAAAAAAGTGTTGCAGATGGAATTATTGTTAACAGTCGGGAACATTCTTGATCATGTCCTTAAAAAGGATTAATTAACTGAAAAAATCCCCGTGAAGAAATTTGTAACGTTTTTACTTTTTAAAAACGTTTTTCTGTGGACTCGAAGATTTGCAAAAAATAAAAGACCCCAGTTAGGGCTAAGAAAGACACTTTATTTACTAATTACATTTATCTCATAAGATCAAGAGCTTAAATATACGCATAAACTTAAATTACTTATGTAAATGATTCGCAACTGGTTGCCACGACTTCTACGCCTCTTTTGTATATACACGTCTCACAAAACCAGCTGCAGCGATGCCAATTGCTTTTGGCATTATTTTTAGTGCTTTTTGAAGACTCAAAACTCCAAATTTTGAGCGTTAGTGCCAAACTAAGAAAATACACTAAGCAGCGCTCTTAAGAAATGTGTGTATTTCTTAAAACTACTTAAAAATTATTTGGTGTATTTATTTTTTCAGTCTAAAGCATACTTCTGATATATTGTTGATACTATTGCCGAAATAGAGCAAAGCTTAAAAAATATAAGACATATTAACTTGATTAAATTACACTCGTTTCGATGTTCACTTTTTTTCACGTTAGTGCTTTTTACGCTTTTTAGATTGCAAAATTACGTTTTATAGTGGTTTTTTTAAATTTTGATGTTCTCTTAGAACCGAAAAAGTTGGCTATACTGACTTGCTGCACTGGTCTTGAAGCAACACTCACTCTGCCGACGATCACTGTTTGGACAACAATAATAACTCACTGACTTAACTTTTACACACTTTTGCAGGACTATCAACTGCTTTCAACTGAGATTTACTCCTTCTTCACAATAATGAGCTGAACTTCAAACTGACTTTATGATAGATAGACTGAACTGCCGGCAGATTCGTCACCCTTTTTATACTTCATGCAAGGCTTCCAGAATGTGACAGCAACGTCTAGACAATCTCAGCAGCATCTCTAAGCTTGCTTTTGATCGCATCATCAGTTCATGTATTAACTATGTATGTACTCGTATATGCGTATATACATCATTATAGAATTGCTTCTATAATTGTGGTTGTTTACTGGTGTATCTTTTTATTTATTTCTATTTTTGCCTGCACTACCATGTATGTGTGTGTTCTTATATGCGTATCTTCTTAACAAGCAGAAACTTTTTCATTATTGTTGTTGCTATAGTTTATTTAGTTTTTTAGCCAAACAATTCCGAATAATTCTTTTTGTTTACCAAACCTTTTCTTTCTAAAAGCAGTTAAGTTAGCTCTGTTCGAATATTTTTGCTTAACAATATTATTCATGATAAGGGGAATAAAAAAACAAGAAACATTTCTACAGAAAAATTACTCACGATTATAAATTTAGGAAAACAGAAAATATTTCAAGGGAAAAAATATTAAAAAATTTCATGACAATTAAATTTCAGCTTGAGGATTTAGTTCAGCGTTGAACGCGGATATGGAAAAGAGTAAATTGGAAATTGCATTGATTTATTATATTCTAGTACAATGTGTTCACTAGTGTTTTACCGCGATTTGATTCCAAACCAAATCCGTGTGGGGCCCATATATGTGAAGGCTCAGTTAGCCGACTGTAATGGAATGTAACTGCAACAGTAGGAGACAGCTGATCGATATTGTTATGTGAAAAGTAATGAAAATGGTTATAGAGATGTAATGTAACGTAACCTAGTTTTCATATAAAAATATCGATCAGCTGTTTACTACGTTGCAGTTACAGTCGGACAGTCGGCTAAATGAGCCTTAACGCGTTTTACTTCACAGATAGACCCATAGATCTGAAGGTTAAGTCTCTCCAAGTCTGAGCTCGATTCAAATTGAAGTACCAACAACACCCCCATATCCAAAAATACCAAGGCGTCAGCAGTCAAAAATAAAACATGATCTGTCTGTAAGCCTAAAAAAAAACTCTCTTCTCACATCATTGTGCAAATATTTACTATTAGAATAATTTGTATAATTTCATTAAAACTGACTAACAAGAAATTAATAATCTCTGCCTTCATCTCCTTTATAGTCTTCTGGCTCTTAAGCATTAATAATGTGTGTATTTATGGTTAAAATGATACTTAATTTTAAGAACAATAAAGTTCTGTGTAGGTCCAAAAATTAATTTCTCTGTCAGTCAGTCAGTCAGTTAGTCAATGTATGTGGCTTTGTGAATAACTCATAAAATTTTAAGTGTATGCATGTGGGTGTTTATGGTAACAAGTCAGTCTCTAATACTCATAAATACATGCAAGAGATCGTATTAGTAACATATTCGACTGCATAAAACGATTTGTTTGTTTGTTGGTTTGCTTGTACAACTGAATTGTTTCTACTTATTTCCTATTCATGTAATCATTATCCTATTTTGCTAGTTTTTGAATTATGCACATAATGCCTCACGATTCGTGATGACAATCATCATGTTGATGATGCTGACAATGTCCAAAGTTATTTCTAATTTAAACAGAAATTTAAATTATAAACTGCCACTGCATGCAACTTGGTTGGACTTTAGCTGCTGTGAACATTTATTTATTTAAAGAATATACAATAATTCTTGAAATCAATCAATTTTGTGAAAAAGGGGCTTTCAATAAGTCCTGGCAGTTGCTTATAGTGTGTGGCATATTATTATAATATGGGTCTTTGAAAAAATTCAGATTTTTTACCATAATACCATACTATAGCTTTAGTTGCCTTGTCAACTGGCAACGCAATCGAAATTAAAATTGCTAGTATGCTTGGAAACTTTCTCTTGTTGCCTAAAAGCTGTCACAAGTACGATTATGACAGATTGGCAGTTAAAGAAATAAAAGCCAAGCTTAATAAATTACTTACGAGTATTATGAAGAGGATTAGTTCAGTGGAAATATTTTGCAATGAAGAGAAGGAAGTAAAAAATGTGACATAAAGAAGATTTCAAATCCTTTAGACTTACTGCCTCTACTGCACTATTATTATTATTCAGCTAATGAGGCGGCTGCATTGATATTTCTTCATCATATGAAATGAAAATGTTGCATTAATAGAATGAATGAAATTGCTCTCTTTCTGCATTTGTTCATTTTCATCTTTCATTGTATTCGTATTTTTGATAATATTTTCGTTGATATTATGAAATTCAATTTTTCTAATTTTAAGAAGACCAAAAGCTTATCTCATTTGATTTGGAGATTTCTTGCTAAACCACTTTATAATACTTAAAATTAAATAAGTTTTGATACCAAAAATATACCATTTAACCGACTATTTTCAAATTCCCTAAAAGTCTAAGATATGTTTCACACAAACAATGAAATGTTTCATACATGCAACGAAACAGTTTTCATAGAAAACATTTCTTTTTGAAAAAGCTTTAAAAGTGTTGAATGCACGTTGTGTTTATAGCGCGGTGGGCATCAGGCAGCCTGATAAGCATTGAAATTATTGTACAAATTATTTATATGTATGAAATAACTAGAAAGTTAATAATAATCATGAAGTTATCCTTATTAAAAAAATTAAAAAGATGATTTACACATAATCATATAGGAACCTAATGAAATCAATAAGGCAGCCTAATGAAATCAATAAGAAATCCTTTTTTTTATACAATTCAGAAGAAAAGCTAATAGAATCAAAAAGTTTTTCTCTATGGATTGTTTTTTTTGGTGCCAAAAATAACGAAAATTGAGTAAAAAACTGCACCTAGAGAAAAAACAGCTCAAAATCAATAAAAGCCATATCGAATTAATAAGAAACATTAACGAAAGTCTAGTCATGTTGAAATTTCATATTTCAATATGGAAAATATTAATTTACTATATCAATTTATTAATTTTATTTATTTTTAAGTACCTCAATATACATTTTCTATTATATTGAAAATTATTGAATTAATGTGACGCGTTTTTGTTTTTAAGCTGCAGTTTTTAACTGAGTGTGTGAATAACAAGTTTTCTTCTTGATAAAATTAAAAATATTTACCACATAAAAATAATAAGGAATCTCTATGGAAAAATCTTCGATTCTTTCAGCTGGGGTATTCCAGCCTAAAACCGTTTCATAGAGAAAATCTTCTTGATTCTATTAGGCAGTTTTTTTCTCTGTGACTCCAAGAAATTTTAAAATCCTTTACATTCACCTTGCAACAATCTTTGCCTCTGTATGTTTGTAATGTAGATATATGCATGCGAGTAGAAATGTGAGAGTTCATTCATGTTGAACATGTACTTGTATAGGAATATTCGTTTGTTTATTTGTCTATAATTGATTCCTAATACACAGTTTGGTTTAATAATGGCCACAAAATCATCTCAAAATACATCATTATGATTTAACAATGTTGCGTATCAATAATATTTCTATTAATTGAGTATTATGGTTACTAAATACTTGAAACAAAGACTCCATACCATTAACACAGAAGCGCAGTGAAACGAGCGAGGGTGGCTTAGAGAGTTTTCAAGTTTTCATAGCCAATGTTGCTGTTGTGCCATCGATGTTATTTGTGGCAACGTTGACATTTGCAATAGATGTGAGTGGTGACATTTCATTTACAATTTCTATAACATATATTTTTAACCCAATATTATGTTTTCTTTTTGAGAGTGGCGTTGGCTGAAGTAGTTAGCACGTTGACTACAAAACCTAAGCTCCTGGGTTCGAGCCCGGTCTCCGACAGTCATTAAAAATAACAACACCACGCATTTTTCTGATGTGCATTAGTTACCTTTGTATCAGTTGTTGTGGGAAAAGTTGTAGTGATGCAGGCATAAGGCTCTGGTCACTAAAAACTACACCGACTTCATCAGATACTAATCATAGCAGAATCATTGTCGAAGTAAAATAACCAATAAAATGGCTACTAAACACAACTTCAAAAATGTAATACGCCTCATTTAACACCAGAAGGCGCTGCAACACTGCATTATCAAAAACAGCGTGCAAAAAGCAGAGTTGTAATGAAGCTTTCCTTCATCTCTTCCTTCACAGCCTGTCTTCTCTATCACTATTCCTTCCCTATCACCCTCTCTCACTATCTTCTCTTCAAATAACAGGTAGCACAAAGGGATCATTGTATTGGACCCAAGTGAGCTGAACTCTAAATTTCACCCTTCCTTACCAGCAGCCTGCTAACCTAACCTAACCTAGCCTATGTTTTCTTTTTATAAAACAAGTTGACTTGAACTTATGGGACATACCATGCCAATATAAAATAGTTTATTGAATCTTGCAATTGAAAATTATTCTCATTTGTTAATTATTGAATTTATATAATAATTTGCTTCAATACTCAACAAAATAGATTGTAACATAATGAATATTTAATCAGTACAAAGAAATATAATAATTGATTTCAAACTTGAGCAATTTGATTTATTCAGCCAATTACTTTAGTTAACAATAAATAATTTCCTCTATGACCTTGGCCGTCAATGTATAAAATGTTCCTTATTAAAAATTACATTAAAAAAAGTTAGTTTTAAATTTTACAAATTTTTCTACGAACAAAAATTAATTTATTTTCATTACAAAAAAAAAACAAAGAAAAACTTTTCTTTTAAAAGTTTTCATGCGTAATTGCTTGCAAATCATACCACAATGTTGGCAGCAAACATACATATTCTTCTTCATTTTGATTAACTTAAAACGTTTGTTTTATATATATATATATATATATATATTAATTTTACGTAAAATAAAAGAAAAATACAAACGTCATGTACATGACTGCGTAAAATTGTTAAGTTAGTGAATGTTGTAGAATTTGCATTCAGTTATTTTGCAGTTAGTAACAGTTTCGTACACAAATACATACACACGCTTCCACAAGTATGTTGAGTGAAAGTTTCGGCTGTAAATGTAAAGAGATAAATATGGGATTATTTATTTTATGCCACATGCGAATCATTCTCATTGCATAAGCCGCCAATTATTTCCAAAATCTTCGAACTGAATTTTTCATACCTATTTCTCGGAAACAAATACCGATTTCTTAATAAGTTATTTCACCAGCAAACGATGTTATGGTAACTCAACTATGCGATTTGTGAAATAAAACTATTTTAGTGATATGTAAAAAAAGGAGAAATTCTTTGTTAAAAGGTTATAGGTGGACATTACCAATCCACTGTTTGAGTCCTGCAATGCCATCAATCTAATTCAAAGGCCTTGAACTAAAATTGTTTGGCTGATGAATATCATATCGACGATTTTCCATTTTTATTTATATGATCGGTGTGGTCTGAAACTTGCTTCATCCTTTCGAATCAGTGCTAAAATTGATGATGATAGTCTAGCACGAATTATGTTATCTAAAACCTTATTAATATTGGGTAAGAAAGTTATAATCGGATCAGCCTTAAGTAGTTCAGTAATTAAATTAGTTGTCCTGTTTTCCACAGGCAGATTTATGTATATTAAACCTAAAATAAGCTAAAAGCAAAATGAGCAAAGAACTAAATTTCTTGTTACTCATCCTGTGTATTAGATAATGATAGAAAACTCTTCGCCTCGAAAAGTTCTCACTAAAGTTATAGAACAAAGGCACAGGATTGCTACTGTTTAGGCCCGGCGCCTTTGCACATATATCATTAGCGACTCGGCTTACCCTGAACAGACTGTACTTATGTTGCAATCATTTGTTGGGAAGTACAGCGACATCGCCAGACAGTTGTGGATTGCATTATGCAGCCTATAGTTCCTATAGTTCCAAGTTGAAACCTAATATTCCTATAGTTCCAAGTTGGAAGGAACAAAGGGCCATAACTAAGTTTTTCCATAACGATGTTTGATGTGCTATCGACTTTATTTCGGTCCAAGTCATCCATGCTTGTCATTATACTTGCTTTCTCCTTATACTTCTTTGGTGGTTCCATTCAATAGAAATCTTAGATATGTCATCATTTGGTTTTGTCATTTTCTGTTGGCTTTATCTACTCCAATGGGAATTTTTCCAGCACGCTCTCACAAGTCATTGTTTGAGATGACATTCGGCCAAAATATTTGGGTTATCTTCCGCAGTGATCTGTTTATGAATACCTGTATCGCCTGTAGGTCTCTAGTTGAGGTAATCCACGATTCGTTTGTGTTTAGACGAAGCATTTTGGTTTTGCCAATCTTGATGTGTAGCCCAACCGCTAGAGCATACGTATAAGCGACATGAAATTTATCTGACATATATGGATAATTGAAATCGAAGATACAAACATCATCGGCATAATCCAGAGTTCAAGCCGTGCTTGTAAGCCCCAGGTGATGTCCCACCTAGTAGTGGTTGCTTGTACCATTATTTTATCCAGCACTGTATTAAATAATAATGGAGACAAGATACAGCCCTGTGTAACGCCTACATTTACACTGAACTATCTGCGAGCCACTGCCTGTCCATGAAATACTTACAGTTTATGTAAAGTGCGGTGGTTAGGTCTATAATTTCGTTCGGTACTTCTTTGCATCACAATGCTTGCCAAATACGAGGGCAGATCAATAAGTCCGTGACTTTTCGAGCTTCCCTCGTAGTTATATGAAATGAAACACTATTCCCATCAAGTACCAGCTGTTAATAGACTACTGTCAAATTTTGAGCAAGTGTCGTCATTTACTTTGCGTTTAACAGCTGTTCAAAACATACAACCTCGTGTATTTTTCTAAAAATGGAAAAAAGTAAATTTCGAGTGCATAAACATTATTTTTTGCGAAAAAAAACCGTCGATCAAACCAAACGAAAAGCTCGATACTTTCTGACTGACAACTGACTTTACTGACTTTCGTTGTGGTCGCACAAATTCAAATGACGCTGAATGTTCTAGACGGCCAATTGAGGTCAGTACACCCCTATGGTTGAGTGGTAGTGATGCCAACCTCTCAGTCCAGAGGTCGGGAGTTCGATTCTCACCATAGACCCTGGGTGTTTTCTGCAGAAAAGCTAATCGCCTTGCGGGTTGTGTTTGTTTCTTTAAAAAAAAAAAATTCGAAAAAATCCACGCTATGGTGTTGGCCTAAGAAGAGTAAAATTGCGTGAGATTGTTGATGCCATAGCCATTTCATATGGCAGTGTGGTTTTGATTTTAAGTGATCAGCTGGGTTTAAGAAAGTTGTCTGCAAGATGGGTGCTATCAACTGACCATAAACGTAAACGTGTGACAACTTCAAAGGATTGTTTAGAGTTGTTTAACCGCAATCCGAATGAGTTTTTGCGGCGTTTTGTAACTGTGGATGAAACATGGATCCATTACTGTAATCAGGAGATCAAACAGCAGTCTAAACAAACTTGATGGTGGACGGTGTCGAGTACTCTAGCAAATTCGATGAATATGCATATTGGCGAGCGCCATTCCACGCAATGTCCTATTGTTATTCGCGACTTTCTTAGTTAGTTTGTTCGAACTGAGGACCTTCGGTTTTGTAGTCAACATACTAACTACTTCGCCAACGCCATGTTCCACGTTGATGTCACACCTTTCAGTCGGCTTCTATCTTCAATAAGTTGCCAATTATTGTCTTATATTCACACTTTACGCTCCTAGCACAGCTTACAGCAAAAGTAAATTAACAACTAAAATTGGTTAGATTAATGCAAGTCAATCTTAACAATATTTTTTAGTGCCGCCAATAAATTATTTCCTATCTTTTTTTCCTTGATAGTTATTTTTTTTTTAATTGGAGAAAATATCGATTTGTGTTAATTATTACAACTCTGCGCATAGCAAGTAACCACTAGTGAGTATAGAGTACCCAATTCTTATTTCAATAATTTGCCAACACTGCAGTGCAGGGCAAGAAATCTGCCTTTTATTTAAAGAAAAAAATTAATAACTACATACTGTGCAAAAATTGAAACAAAACAAGATTGAAATTGTTATTAAGGATTTGTTTTACTCACATTTCTCATTTTACTACAATTCAACTGCTGAAAATTCCATTAAACTTGGCACAAATAACCGAAGGCAGAAACAGTCGTATTCGTCTTTTTTTTTGTAATTGAGTTAGAAGAAACAAAAGTTTTTCTTTTATTAACTACAAGATGAAATCCAAGTAGTTGGGTGGGTTGGGTAGGAGTGTGGGGGTGCGAGTGTGCAAGCAAAAAGACGTTTCCCATTGAGGCCAAAATAAAAGATAAATGTTGGAAATTTTTCTGCGAAGGCACTTGTTACAGGTATGCAAATTACTTGTGCTTTAGGTAAACAAAGAAGGGCGTTTTGTTAAATAAATAAGAGGTTAAGAAAACAAGATTTATTATTTTTTAAGTAAATTTTTATATAATGAATTATTTCTTCGTTGAAGGCAATACGCACAGGATTTTATTTCTTTTGCTTTTCTGTTTGAGAAAAAAAGAAGACAATAGAGGGCATTGGACTTCCATGTCATTATTTATATTAGACTGTGTAATATTAACTCGATTGGGAAGAATTGGTTATCGGATGGGTCAGTGAATCCGGTTTAACTATCGAGTAATTAATTTCATTAAAAGTTATTTTTATATTATTTTTGCTAGCATTCAAATTTCCACTTAATAATTCAATTCATTAAAAATATTTTTTTTACAAGTTTTAATTATACCTTATTACAAACACAAGGGAATATTTTACATACAGGCATACATGCAAACATCCTTTTAAATATAAAATACCAGCAGAAGCTTAAAATAAGGCAGCCCAGCACTAAGAAACACAAAGAGAGCAAGCAGCTTAATAAAAAGGATTATTTGCCATTGTCTTGACAAGAGCATTTAACCTCAAGTGTCATCTTGCATTAATCAAGATTTAATGCAATTTAAGGTCATTTGTTAAACAGGCCAAACGCTGCATGACTCAACTCAAGTTTCCTTTATGCCCCAAACCCAACAACACACTGCCAAGACTGCCAGGACTGCAATAAAGGATAAAACGCAGAAATGCTCATGTTAAAAAGGACAAAAATTAAAAAAAAAATTATAATGAATGTTTTCTATTATAGTCTTTTATTTCATTTTATTGCGTGTAATTTAATGTCCTGGCAGTTTTTTAATTAAAAAAGCCAGCAAGAAAAATTACAAATGCTTGTCGTATAAGTATTTTTAAAATATGAACTATAACTCAAAAGTGCGATATATAAAAAATTGTTTAAGGTTTAAGTGAAACTACAAAGCTTTGATATGCTAAAATATTATAATTTTGTATATTTATGTGTATAAAAGTTCTGATGATGGCTTCAAACCAAATGCATTTTAAAGTGTTTTCTGTTTTTTTTTTATTTATATTTTTATTAGTGCTTAGAACTAACTAACTCAAGTGTCGTAAGCTTTTACTCTAAAGACATCAATGAATTAATGAATAAGACTTTTACATTAGTCTTTAGCAAAACAAGAAAAAATCGGAAACAAATCAACATAAATAAATATAAAAAAGATTTTTAAAAAACAGATTTGAATAAGAGAAAAAAACAAAACAAAAACAATAAGCTACAGTGGCTTAGAGTCAAAAAAATATACTTACAATCAAAATTTATGTTTGATCCTTAAAGGGATTAAATGATTTTTGATGATGATTTTTAGCCTAAAAACTTGGCGTCTAAATTTTTGATTTGGTGACACGGCAATTTTTTTTGGCAATAAATAAATTTGTTGGCAATTTTTATTATTATTTTTAACAAAATCGATTTTCAAAATTTTTGTAATTCAGAAAAATTAGTTTCAAAAACACAACGTAGCCAAACTCGTCTGCAAAAAGTAAAACAATTTGATGTGATGATTTTTCTTATACTAATTATAATAATTAATTAATGCGTTTTGAATTCGGATAAGAAAAATTTAAAAGAAATAATTCTTAGCAATTTTATTTTTTACTTTTAGCAATTTTCTGCTTAATTTTTATACGATTATTTGATAAAAATTTATATTAAAAAAGTGTTATATTACAACAAAATTATTATCAAAGACATATTAAGAAGAAAAAAACTACACAAAATTTACTTTGACGGCTTTTGGAGATTTTTAAAATAAATTTGACGAAATAGATCGGAAAATATCTGGCAACCCTGTAAAAGACTGCAATCAAACTAAAGGCCTCTGCTTCTAAATTTGAGTACTTACTTTTTCTGTAGTAACTTATCAGCGGTTTTTGACCAGAAAGGTCGCAGTTTTCCGCTAAAGTGATGAGTTTTGCATAATTTTATGTTTTTCTTTTAAAAATTAAATTTTTTTAAATTCTAAACGCACAATCACAATTTATTTCAAAATTTTTTGATTTAAATTATGCTGTCACTTACAATTACTTGAAACATTTTTGATTTTCACATGTTGAACCGAAACAGAACAGAAAAGCTAACGACTTTTTTAAGATTTCTATAAAAAAAAAAAATACGTCAGCTGATTCGTAACAAAACAGAAGTAAAAAGTAATTCTGCCTTAAGTGCAAGCTTATTGTATGATAAAGAAACATTTTATACTTTTTTTTTACCCCGCATTTATGCTTATCATTAACACTGTTCTATTTCTTCTCTTAAAATTTCGCATACGAGGTATATGTAGAAAAAATATATTAACAAAAATAAATATAACAAAAAGCATTCAACAACTGAATGTTTGTTTGTTAATGAGTTACAAATAAAAGGTACGAATGAATAAATTTGTGGGAAGAGAATGAAAGGTGCGTGGAAGGTGCAAGTGTGAGTCTGAGTACTTGAAAAATTTGCATAAAACCTTTTAATCACAAAATGAAATTGTGCAAATTTATTAAGAGCTTTTGAATTTCAAATAAGTGGAAGCATGAGAAAAAACATAAAATAATTTGAATGTGACAAATTTTTATTTTTTATAAGCGAATTACGCTTATTTAGGTGATAATTCAAAATAATGTTAGCGTAAGCGGGGACCATACACGTTTTTAGCTCTTAAGGCCGTATCACACAGAAGCCTTTTTCAACTGACGTTAATACAATAGCGGCGAAGGTTGACACAATGCATACTTTGTTGATGGAATCATTTGAACATCTTCATGGGTTTGTTCTCTATTTTATTTATTAAACTTAAGTTTTTTGATTGCTTTATTTATTTATTTTATTTTATTTAATTTTTGCTGCTACAAACGACAAAAACCTAAAGCCTTATTTATAAAAATTATTAAGGCTTAATAAAGGGTTTACAAAACAGATTTTCATAAATTTTTTTTCTTATATGACTTTGTAAAGCCTTAATATTTTTCGTTTTAAAAAATAAGGCCTTTAAATCAACGTACGCTAAAAGTTAAAAGTTGCTCAACGTGTGTACTTTGCGTTGAGGGAGCTCATACTAAACATTGTATTTCCACTTAGCAGTCAGTTAAAAAAAAGCGGCGGATTCTATATGACGGATTCTATGTGAGTGGATTTACACACAGAAATTTTATATTGCGAACTTTGTAGCTTGTAGAAGGGAAGAGAAAAGAGAATTAAGGGAAATACAGGCCTTCAGCCATACCTAAACAAAAGTGGCAAGCGTTTTTGAACTGTCGAAAATTCTCATTCCCATACAATTTGTATGAAGAAAACCGAAACACTGAGGCGGCAATCCCCTTTGACAGCGCGTTAAATAGTGAAGTTGGCTGTTAAAAAACTGTTTTTGTTATTGTTAAAAAGTAATGGCACTTTAGCTATTTTTATGTCAATGGAGCGGTTTTATTTCTATATTTTATCTTTATTATGCTGTATTTGACTATCCCAGCAACATAAATCTTTTCTTGTAAAAATACTTAAGGCCTGTCCAATGATATCGAAAGAATGCGTTAGTCTTAAACTTTATATTGAAAAGCACAATAAAACAAGTAATTTTACGTTTGTTATCAACGTAAATTATAAAACGAATGTATACGAGTACCTTCGATATCGCTGAACGTGCCACTAAATAAATATTTCTTTATTACTTTTTTGCGTGATCTAAATTTATTTTATAAGTTCCTGAAAATTTCTGTCTGTTTTTTTCTTCATATTTTCATAGGAAAACAATCAAATTTAAATAACGTAAAACAATTTTTTAAATATAACATAAATTTTTAGATATTCGCATGCAAAGTAATAAAAGCGACACTTTCTTCATTTGTATGATCCTCTGGCACGTTTTCTTTAATAAATGTTCTTAAAAAGAGGCCTTATCCATTGACTTTTGCTCTCCAAAATTTTTCTGAGTGTACAAAGAGTCAAAAAAGAATACATGTGATTGCAAAAAAAATAACATAAATTTTTGGGTTGCGAAGGAAGTTGTATATTTTGATGTCACGTGCGACATAGAAAAACAACTTTTGTTATCAGTGTGTCGAAAGTATATGCAGAAAGCGCATCAAATATTTAATACAAGTAGACATAATTAAATAACACTATTAAGGTGGTCACGTGCAACATCATAAGTTAGTAATAAAAATAAAAAGATTTTTATATTAAGAAAATTGTTTGTACTTTTAAAATATTTAAATTGAAGTTAAATGATGGAAAAGACAAACTGAAAGACAATTAAATATTACTACTGTGTACGCTGTGAATTGTATTTCAGTTTCTATAAGTTGAAATCCCACGAAAAAAAGCGGATTGCTAGGAAAAAGTGGAAAGCGTTGGCTGTATAAAAATTAAATGATTTAAGAAAAAAAGAGGAATGACCGCATACGTAAGAGAAGTCGACAGAAGCTTGCAGAAATGCAAAATTCCGAACAAGCACAAAATTATCCTTACAAACGCAAGCAAATATGGATTTGCAAAGTCTGCAAAAAAGTTAAGAATACTTTGCAACTTTGGCTGAACTAAGATAAGAGTTGAATTAAAACGCATTTCTGGTATAGTTGAGACGATCAAAAAGTAAAAGAAGCAAGATTTGGTAACATTTTTATATTATTTATAATCTCCTGAAAAGAGAAAAATAACAATATGTACATTTATATCAAGACGGAACTAAATTTCACGTGCGACTGTGATTAAAATTTCATTTACAAACATATTAGTCAATTATTGGTAAAATCCAAACCATTTCAAGGAGACCTTAACATTAATTGCTGGCCCAAAAAAACAACTACCATTTTTGTCACATGCGAATGCCCGGTTTTTTTAAATTATATTCAATATAAATTTTTTTTCCAAAATCAAACTTAGAATTATTAATTAAGTTACGCTTGTCGTCAATATTCGTTTCATTTTGAATTTTCACTTCACGTTCGACATCATGAAAATGCCCACTTATTAAGTATTTTTTAATATTTATATTTTGTTTTGCAATTTTGCAAAATATCAAAAAATTTTACAATCATTTTCCGCTTTCAATTCCGCAATTTCCAGACAGGGATTAATCGCAATTTCACTTAACATAATTATATATTTGGAGTAGGCGTTTGGTCGTTTGTTCAAAAGCTTGAAATTGTAATAAAGCCTTTTTTCTACTAAAGTTCCAGTACATTTGATTAACTATAAAAAAACAAAGGCTATCAGTGTGGTTGTGATTCTCACCGAAGATGAATGCCTTTGTTACTATGTTCGTCAAGATAAATTACTATTTAATTTTTAATTGTATTTGTAACATTTAATAGAAGTAAATAAAACAAAATAGATGATTTTGTTTGTTTTTAGTCCAAAATTGGAAAAGAACAACACAGAAATATTTTGAATACATTCGATGTGGAACATTTAAAACCGTTTTGGGGCAGCGTTATGTAGATGTATTTTCTATGTATGATAAAGGCTTCAAAGAGAATGAAAAATAATTTATTTTCATATATAAAAATGCTAAAAGGGATAAAAAGAAAATAAGGTTAAAGCGCTAAACATTTAAATTTCTCTAGAAAGTGAATACACTTTTTTGAACAATTTGTTTCATACCTCAATTAAATGTGAATAAAAAATTAGTGAAATAAATTTTTTGTTTCAAAATTAAAATTTGTTTATTCGCTGCTATTTTCAATTGCCCAGCGGCTTTGCATTTCAAAATCCAAAAAGGGATAATCATGATCTTTTTTTTTCATAAATACGCACCCATAGACAATTAACCGCAACTGCATATCGCAACCAAAATTTCAAACAGTCACAACTGTAAATGTAAAAAAAAATAATTTTTCTTGTTATAAAAAAATTTGGCTTGAATTTTTCATAAAAAATGTGGCAGAACAGATTACTGTTCATCTTGGGGAAAATATATAAAATGAATGTATCTGCAACATTTTAAATTAATATCAGAACCTGGATTCATTAACTTTTTTGCGAACCGAAAATTTATCGATATATTTGTTCGTTTACGGTAACGATAATGTGATTCTGTAATTTATTTTTTACGATCTGTGTTTTACGATCTGTGTTTTACATCTGTGTTTTACTCTTCATTTAATTATATATCATGGGGCATCCGTGCATACAAAATGGCAAAATAAGCAAAAAGCAGAAAGAAGAATTAAAGAAAAACTAAACGAATTTTTGCTTGTTATTTTACTTTTTTACTTTAACCAACAGCGAATACCATTGAAATTTGTTACTGAATAGCAATGTCGATAAATTTTCGTTATATTTATTATAGCAATACGATTATCGTACCAGAGAACTGTATGAGTTGATTTACTTTCGCTCTCCACTCACTTTTACAATGCTTTTGTTTTGTTCTTTAACATCAATATGTACTAATGATATTGCTTGCAGAGTTACCTCTCTAACAACTACTGTCATTAACTCACTCTCTTTTTTTGAGTGCTGTTAGTAAAAATAAATAAAAAATTCTTACTGTTGTTTGATTGTTTTGTGTAGTAATCAAATAACTCACAAAAGCACGTTGACTAGAAGAGGTCTTAAGTTAATAAAACATTGCCTATTAATTAAAAGTTTTTCTCGTATTAAAATAATTTATAAAACAAAATGAGCCTAGCTACTTTATTTTATAATATTACATAAAACTATATTTGTCAGAAGGGGTTTTAAGAAGTTTTCAAAACAATCATACTGATTCATTGATTTAGTGAATCGTATGAATGAATAAAAATTGCAAGCAGAGGCATGCATATATTAACAGCAGTCTCATTGATGTGAATCATGCAACAACAACTTTAATTATTTTTAATGTTAAGTGCTAGCTCAATATATATTTTAGAAAATTCAAAATTCGCAATTATGCAGATCTCTGTATCGTACTAAAAGTTACTGATTACAGTTACAGGGGCATTTGTTTCGTATGGGGGCTTTTAAAAGCGAAAAAAATTGTAGCATAGTTTCAAGGGCTAGTAAGTATTGTTTACATGTCAAATATTTCGTACGAAATAATTAATTTCGCTCACCACTTTTGCAAGTTTGAACAGAGTACTAGTCCTAAAACTTGTGGTGCTGCTGTCTGTTTGAACCATGCCTACTTTTGATTTAATGTGCGATATGTAGACATTTTACCTAAAGACATGTATGTATGTGTGTAGTAAAGGGTAAAATTTGAATGTAAGTCCCTCCCCAAATAACAAATATAAACAAGGGGCTTACGTACGTACGTACGTATGTATGTATGTCGGCATGTATGTGTGTATGTATATACGAAATGTGGGCGTGTGTGCGCTTAGACTGTAGATAAAATCATTTGGCATGATTTTGTAAACCCTTGTTAAAATATTTGCATAATTCTTCTTACTAAAATTGTTCCTCGCACACAAAACATACGCTTGCAACAAACACATATGCTTTTAAATATATTGTTGTTGTTACAGTAACAAAAGAAAAAAATTGTTGAAAAGAACTAAACGTAATGGGCTTTAATCAGCTTAAGGTTTTTTTTCATTTTATTTTTGAAAAAATATACAATATTTTCTCTCATAATTTGCCACAAAAAGGAAAGCAAGCCAGAGGCTAAAAGCTAAAGGTCGTTCTTAATGGCCAATGCTTATTTCAGCTGGCAGCGGAGCGTTCATGTGTTACATATATATGTATGTGTGTATGTACTCCTCCTGTCAGCGACCAAAGCCTAAGGAAATTAAACATAAAATATTTATAAAAATTAAATCTTTTATTCCAACCTTCATATTTTTGATTTTTATTAATTTTAATGATATGCGATAGCAAACAAAATTTATTCCCTTCATTATTATTAAAATTATGTACATGACAAAATATTTTGATAACTAATGCAACATCATCCTGCATTACTAATTTACCAAATATATTGAATTAAAAAATATTTGCTTTATGGTATAAATTATTAGATAGCTAAAGCAATTTCAGCCTTATGAAAGTGCGGCTTAAAACAAAGTCAGATGTTCCAAGTAAATGATGAAAACCAATGAAATCAACTTCAGTTAAAGTTACAATAAATTAATATTAGGTTTAGCTAATTAGAGAAAATTTAAACGAAAATTTGGAAGAAAATTAATTTTTCAAATAGATATTTGATTAGAAATTATCTTATCACCCCTAAAGAGCGTGAATTTTTTACTTTAAACTAACGCTGACTTTAATTTTCTTAATAAAAAGTTAAGAAATTTTGCATTTTTTCTAAGTTTAATCATAAAATCTGAAAATTGGCTCTAGAATCTAGAGTCGAGATGCTAGAGCGCATCAACTAAGACTATAGATTAATGTTCCAATTCTTTTCGACAATTGTGTCGTCTTGTCTTGTTGTGAACAGAGTAAAGTCTGGGTTGTGATGCTTTAGCACAATTATTATTTATTATCTATGCTATTAGGTTCGTGCACTTGCTTTGCGCTATGGTTATAAAGCATTATTTAGCCAACACATATAGTTATATATATTAACTATTTTATAGGGAATTTACATTGTCTCGAAATCTAGTACTTACAAGATTTCCAGCTAAATCTAGCTGTTTTTACTGGATTTCCCATACAAAACTAAATCTAATTTGTCAGTAGATTTGAAAGGAAATCTACTCAAAATCTGATATTTTTACTAACCGTTACAACATATTAATATAACAGGCCATTTGCACCTGCACAAAATCTAGCAGATTTGAATTAAAATCTTTATGAAAATATCTATCGATTACACTTACTTTTTTTGGCTTTTATCAAGATTTTTTTATCCAAAACAATAGCCATTAACTGAAAAATGTCCAAAGCTACAACTAAACAACTGCAACGTACCCAATGCACACACCTTTTGAAGCAGGCCGCAGCTAACTCACTCATCTTTTTTATAAATATGTTGTAAAACGTAGTAGAAAATAAATAAAAATATTAGATTTTTATTAGATTTACCACAAATCAACTGACAAAATAGATTTTGTTTTGCACGGAAAATTTAGTAAAAATGATCAAGATTTAGCTCGAAATGCCCTATAAAATATGATTGAATTAACTTCGGCCTGCTTAAAAAGGTGTGTGAATTGGCTACATTGCAGTTGTTTGGTTGTATTTTTGGAAATTTTTCAGTTAATGTGTTTTGTTTTGGATAAAAAAGTCTTGGTAAATGTAAAAAAACTTCGTGTAAATCAATTTGCATACAGACTTTAATTAAAATTTGCTAGATTTTGTGCAGTTGTAAAAGCCCTACTTTAATACTTTAATTAAATTTTTGAGTTTTAAAAACATTTTAGTTATACTTTCTGCCAAATACAAAAACAAAATTCAAAATAATATAAAAAATAATAACACAAGATATATGTGTTAAAATGTTATTTTATAGAACATTTACACCTGCACGAAATCTATTAGATTTGAGTTAAAACTTTATCAAAATTTATACCGCTTGCACCAAATTTTTTCACATTTATCAAGATTTCGTGGTCAAAACAAAAACCATTGAGCGAAACTACAACCAAACAACTGTAATGAAGCTAATCCTCACATCTTCTTTTTAGTACGGGGGCTTACTTTTTAGTACACATAAAAAAAACCATAGTTGCATCACCAAAGCTGAAATTATACGTGCCATAACCATAACCATACTAGGCAGCTCTTCGAACCAAAGAAATGGGCCCCAACGCCATAGCCATAATCATATAAGCCATCGAATTTTGATTATGTCAATATGGTATGCCACATGTAATTTATTTAAGCTTAAGTTCTAGTAGATTTTAAGTAGATTTCGACAAAATCTAGTGACGAAGAAGTGGCATAATAATTTTATAGTCTTTGAAAAGAAAGTAGATACGTTTGCTTTAACAACTTATTTGAGCTATAACATGGCCACCACTGGCCTAGAAAGTCAGACATAAGCATTTTGAATTATTTTAAACATACTTTTAGGAGCGATCAACAAATATTTCTACCTTAAATTTTTTGTGCTAAAAAATCTTATACCGCAAACAAGCGATTTCCTTAGTTTCAGGCCAAGTTCTTTATAAACTGAGTAAATATTTTTTTTTATTAAAAATAAATAAAACAAAAGACAAACAAGAACAAAATAGATTTAATTTGTTATGATCCATCTCCACTGTATTTTTAAAAGCTTGTTAAGATACTGAAGGCGAAAAGAGCCTTCAACCGTAACCGTTGAAACATTTTAACAAGTGGATCTCAAAGAGCGTACATAATTCTTAAAACTATGTTACAATTTTTAAAAATAGTATTAAAATGTGCGAAAAATTACAAAAATATACGCAATATAAAACAAAATAACGCTATTAAGTGGCAAAATTCAAAAGTCCATATAGAAACACCCTTCATATATTTATATTTATATAACAGTATATTCCGCGCGATTACATTTTGTTACGCTTTAAGGGATAAGGGGATAATCGGTGTGGAGGGTGGGGTCAGGCAGTTACAGTCAGAAGAAGAATTAATTTTACGAAATGATTATGTTCATAGCAGCATCAGAGCTGTAATCAGTTGATAGACTTTTATTATCATAGATTACTTGCTCCTGGCTCGGTTCCCCATAATGCAGGGACCTATTAGCGTACTATTTTTAGTATGGTTCGACTGTCATCAAAGCCATACAAGTCACGGGTTTTTTGTTAGTTATGTTTTTTTTTGGCGCAAAGAATGGTTCAAAACAGCATTTAAAAACTTCTCACTTGTGTATTTTCTTTTGCTTCTGCTAATACTTCTGCTACTGAAATCCAAAGAGTCGCAGTAGAAGTTAACACAATAAACGAATAGCAGTATAAAACGAAGAGCTTCAGCTCTCATCATGTTCGATAAGTTTTCTGTTTGTCTGAATGCTGCTTTAAAAAACTTCGGAAGTTAACGTAGTAGAGATGTTGTGTATTTTTTTTCTTTTGATTTTTCAGTTTCAATTGCGTGTTTAATCGCTTTCTGGAAAAAATGTTGTTGTTGTTTATTTTACTATTGTATTTGTACATACAGAAAAAAACACTCATACACACACAAAACACACATTCAAACACATACACACAAACATTTGTGCTTCGTAAACTTCGCATTCATTTAAAGCAACAGTCAGTCAAACCGAAAACTATACGAACATGTCGATAGCTGGAGCTCTTCGTTTTATATAGCTATTCGTTTACTGTGTTAACTTCGACTACGACTTTTTGGATTTCAGCAGCAGAAGTATGAGCAACAGGTTGTAATTGGGGAGTCAAAAAATAATAATTTTACGACTATAGCAAAAGTCGACTGCCAGCGCCAGCGCCAGCTGATGGAGTTTGTTTCGTGATTTGCCAATTGCTGTTTACGTTTTACCAATACAGTGCCTCTTAAACTGTAACAGTGCCTCTTAAACTGTACTAATACAAACCAGCCTTGCAAATACAAGAGAACATGCAATCATGTTTTACCAATACACGCGCATGGTGCCTATTAAAACTGTACTAATACAAATAAACCTTTGCAAAGACAAGAGAAAACGCAAGTACATGTCTCTTGTTTTCTCTTGGTTTTTTGACAGTTGTCATCACAAAACAGCAGTAAAAAGCCCTATTGTTTTATTCGTTGTACATTTGTTGTAGATTCGCGGGTACCTATATTATTGTATCACGACTGGTTCAAAATGACTGGCGAAAAACTCTGACATATAAACATTTCTTCTTGGTTGCAAAAAAGATATTTTTTTTTTGGCAAGTTGGACTTAAAATGGCTTTTTATGTCAATAAGTGAAAAAATGGCTAACTTGCCGTGGTTATAAGGGACACACAATGTTGATGACATGGCAGGTACTGCTAAATTTTTTACAGCTGTTGACTGAACGTGTGTACTTCATATTGACTTAATAAGCCCCACTGTTCTAATGGCACATCATTGAATAGGCAGCGTATTACTGTCAAAAATAAGTTACAAATATGAAGCGAAATATAAAGCCTTTGAAGTCAACTAGAAGTCGACTTCTATTAAGCTAATTGTGTGCGCAAAAGTAATTTTTTGGGTGTGCATATGTTTCCCTTGTTTGTGTATCATTTTGCATGCATGTCCATCATCAAAAGCTTATTACTTTTGGCGATTCTGTTGGTTGGCAGTAACAGTTAAAACAATAACAGTAAAAATGCAAAAACTATAAAACAACAGAGCAATATGAAACAAAAGCAACAAAACCACATTAAAATCAACAAAATGGAAAAATGGACAGAAAGTTAGAGGAAGAGATGAAGCTACAAAAATTAAAAAAAAAAAAAACAAAATAGGAACAAGTACTTGTATTGCAAAAGAAATGGTGCCCAAAGCGTATTAAGCAGAATTCAATTGCATTGAATTTTTTGCCATTGTTTTGTAACAATTGTGGTCGGTTTTTCACTCAAAGAACAATAATAACAATAAAAACAATTGTTTAAAATTTTTGTATTGCGTTCACCAGAAATTAAATTAACTTGTGTGCACAAGGAGAATGGACAGACAGGATATTTGTTGAAATTTAAGTAATTTAAATACAAGTTGTTTCTAAAACAGGCATCCCCGAGACACCTTACTCTTTCCTACTAGTTCTCAATTTTTTTTATAAAGAGAAGTAATACTCAGGCCATTAATATGCTTTACAAGAAACATATCGATTATTTACTCAAAGAAGGTCATAACTCAAAAAATGGAATTTTGAGCTAGTGGTGCAGAATTAATTTACACTTCGTTCGTCATATTTTGTAAAAATTTCATACAAATGTCTTGTTTACTGAACTCTTGAGAGAAAAATAATGTTTTTTTCCATTCAGCTGTTTGGATATTGAAAACTTCAAACTTGTTTTATAGCAAATTGGTTTTTTTGAGTTATGACCTTGTTTAAGTAAATGAACGATATGTGCTTGTGTTATCTTCTTTAAAACAGGGACAGTAAAGGTGAGGAAGTAATAAATTGTTAAGCTCTGCTATTATTATAAACACAATTGTGCTATTGGCCGTTTTGTTAGCTTTTATGGTATAGTTGCAGCTACTCTGCTGTTAAGTAGCCGTACAATTTTTAGCTATGCTGCCATTTTATTAGTTATTGTACTTTGCCAACGATTAAATGCTACAAGTATGGAAAAAGGAGCCCACATAGACTAATGTACATATGTCTGAAAAATGTATTCGCTTTGTAGTCAACGTACTAACTATTTCAGCCAACAGTACCCTCAATTTATCAATTCTGAATTATATAAATATAAAAATTATGCGTAATATTGAGAAAAATTTGTAAGAGTAATTCCTACTATGAATACGCCTATTCTAATATAAATATCTATGAAATATTTTTGGAAACCTTATGTACTTGAATATCATTCGATGGATGCTTTAAACAAAACTAACATTCACCTTGAGTCTTATATGTATGTATCTAGTTTTTTCAAAACTTGCATTTTCGCATTTGCACCTGTTTAAAAAATCAGTCCGCGCAATTTATTTTTTTATGAAAGAATAACAAATAATTATTGAAAATGTTATTATCAAGGAAACAAGTTTTACTGCTAAGAGAGGCATCCGTGTTTGCTGAGTGAACAAAGCTTAAGTTGTCTGTGAATAAATATCGTTCGGAGAATTCTTCAGAATTGGCAGATTAAAACTTTTGAACGTCTTATTGTTCGATTTAGCTCTAAGAAGTTATTTATGTTCGTACATGTATTTAGTAATTCTCGACTACTTTTTTGGAATTTTGTTATAAACATATGGAATTTCTAAGCTTTAAAAATAGTTGGTTGAAAGGCAATTGATAGACTGAAATTAGCAAAAAAAAAAAATAGCAATGAGCCAAACACGAAACACACTCGTCAGTCAGGACTATTAATCAATTCGAACAGTTTAAAAAAATTTAAGCTCTACACTTCGATAACAATATTTTCCATATTGAAAATGGAGGTATTTTAAAAGCTAAAATTTTTTTAAATAAGAAAACTTGTATCTCAAACTTTGAAAAAATTTGCGAATGTTGCAAATAAATTGTGAAATAAAGAAATGAAATTCTTATAAGATCCGATAAAAGCAAAGGGACGGCGAAGAAAACTTAACTGAAAAACAGAATTGACAAAGTTATGTAGATATATAAGAGTGTGTCATCGAATATAAGCATGTTTGTTTTTGACTTGGCGACATGACAATTTTTTGACGATAAATAAATTTGTTGGCGATTTTTAACAAAATTGATGTAAAAAATTTTTGTAATTCAGGAAAATTAGTTTGTCGAAGGGTAGTACCACAATAGATCCTACAAAAGTTTGTCTGCAAGAAAATAAAACAATTTTATTTTGATGATTTTTCTTATATTAGATAATTATAGTAATTAATGCGTTTTGAATTTGGATGAGAAAAATTAAAAAAAAATAATAATTTATAATTTTTGGCAATTTTATTTTTTACTTTTAGCGATTTTCAACTAAATTTTTAAACGATTATTTGATAAAAATTTATATTAAAAAAAGTGTTATAAAGAACAAATTTATTATCAAATATTTATTTAAAAAAACTGCTCCAAATCTTGGTGACTTTTGGCGGTTTTTGAAATCAATTTGGCGAAATTGGTCGAAAAAATCTGGCAACTGACCAGGGTATTGGTGCGATCCGACCACTTGTTTTTACTCAAATTTAAAAATTTTTCCTACGTTTTAGTTAATTTGTTTTGGAGTACATTAAGTGCTTTTGGTACCATAAAACGAACTTAATAATCCATTGACTGTCTTCTTTCACCGTTTATTCAAAATAGGGTTATTTTTGAAAAGGGCTTAATACAGTCGACTTTACTATAAAAATTTCATATAACATTAAACATGTTTTTCATCAATTCCTACATTTCTAAAAACTAAAGAGTTAAAAAAACATTTATTAGTTTCCTTGTAAACTTTTAATAAAAATTCCTTATTTTTTCGCATTCCTGCCAGCAATAAAGAAATGAACAAACAAAGCTTTTCAATTAAAAAATTGCTTTAAACTATAAAAATATGAAATACAGAAAAAAAGCACTGTAGAAAATATTAATTTTGTTTGTTTTCTGCACAAAGAAAATTTACACCTGAGTTAAACAGTGAGAGTAGTAAATTTTTGATGCATTTAAAGGGAAAATTCCTTGACAAAATTTAATGCATAAAAAAAAAATATTTCTTAAATGTCAAAGAACACAAACAAAAATCATAAATATTTTATTAAAAATTTTATAAGCGACAACAAAAATAAAATTAAATAAAAAATAAATGCTTTTAAATAAAATGCAAAATGACTTTGTAAATTGCCATAGACACTGCAAGTGCTGGAATAAGTGTGAACAATGAAATGTTAAGGATGAAGGGAGAAGGGTGAAGAAATTTATAAAGAAAACACGAGATGAAAATATATCCTACGATGGATTGCAGCAATTTAAAGCCGTTAAGTCAAGGATCTCTTCGCAATGTTATGCTTGTTTCGTTTAAATCTATGCACAAATACTTTGAAGACGCACTCACACTTATTCGATATATCCCAGCAAACTTATGCTTAATGTTTTAAATATATATGGTATTTATACACGGAATGATAAACTTAAACTTACATATGTATACCTTTACCATTTTTAGTGAAGGGTATAGTAAAAAAACTAAACTGATAAATCCTAAATAATATTCCATATTTTCTATTCCTTGCTCTTTTATTTCATTAAATTATCAGCCCATTTCTAAATATTACCAGAAAATAATTCTAAAGGAATTCAGTTTTTTTTTTAAATAAATAAAATCCTAAACAGATTGAGCTAAAAATCAAAATTTTAAGAGAGAATTTCGAATTTACGAAGTCAGCTATTTTGTTTCCAGTTGTTTTATTTTAACTGAAAGTTTGCAAATTACTTTAAAATGGTGGAAAAATGAATAGGGAATAAACTCCCGAGGAGATGTTATTCACAATAAGGCTGTAGTTGCCAGTTTTGTGTTAAAAAAACAGCTGAAACAAAATTATTGGCTTCGAAAGCTGGAAAATTTTTCCACATTTCAAGAAACCAATGATCAAAGTTAAACTTAAGCAGCAGAAATTAGTCTTAAAATAAAATTCTTGCTGCCTTATTACTTAATGATGCATTCTGAGTAATAACTTGCTTTTACTGGGTTACCCAGTCTTGTTCACTACTTTTGTTGGATATTGAAAACAATAACAATGTTTGTGCTTGCATATGCATGCATAAATAAATAATAATTCTTTGTTTTTATATTTATTATATTTTTTTAGTTTTTTGTTTTACTTTAATATAAAAATACTTACACACGTGTGCTGCATAAAGCATAAAAAAATTTAAATAGAAAATGAGACCAGATATTTTTAGGGACTTGAGATGAAATTTCAACATATTTTATAAAATTATTATTTACTTTGAAGCGGTCTAGAGGCTACCAAAATACTCTTTGAACATTTACGGGAATATTTCATTAGCTGAAATGCAAAACCATGTAACTAAAAAAAATTAAAATTTAAAAATGTTTGATTAATTATTGGGTACGACATCAAAACACACGCGTCTACATTTTTTCAAATATTTATCTTAACAATCGGCGCTGTGAAATAAGGCCCAAGGAAATAAAGCCCAACTAAGAAAATTAAATAAAGCCCAATAAAATTAAATAATTTTTAATTGGGCTTTATTTCATCTTAAATTTGGTTGAACTTTATTTCACTTATTTTAGGCTTTATTTCAAAATTAGGTTTGTTTCATTAGGCTTTTTTAATTCGGATTTATTTAATTTAATTAATAATGGGTGTTTTTTCATAGATTTTCTCTTATGCCTTATTTCTTTTTTTTTGGGTTAAGTTTTATTGGGGCTTATTTCATTTCTTATTTGGGTGTTATGTCTTATTTCATAGCGCCTTAAGAATCAGCCGAATTAAAACTTTAAAATAAAGAAATTTTCTTTAGTTACTTGAATAATTTTATTAAGGTTTTGAGGGTTTTTTCTACCTTGTTATTTTCCGAAACGGCACAGCCTAATAAAGATTTTCTGCCTTGTAAAGTTTTCCTTCCCAATATCGTTTTGCTACACTGCCGGCCTTCGGCCGTGTGGAAGGATTTTAAACTCTATGGTATGAAGCTTGTAATTTGAAAAGCTTTTAAATTGTATATTCGATTTTGATTGTTGCCAAATTTTTTGAGTGTATTTTCCCCTTAAATCTTTAAATATTTAAAAAATTTTGGGCGATTTTTAATTTTAATTTTTGGCCGATTTGGTTTTGGGCGATTTTTCATGGATCCGTAAATTTTTTCTTAGTGTTTTTTTTATGGGAATTGTTACAATTTAAACTTAACATTTGTTAACGCACTAATAATCCCAAGTTATTATTTACTTATTCAGTAAAATATCTTTGTTTTTAATTAAAAATACATTGAAATTGATTATTGAGGAGTTTAGCTGGTTCCCATGCGCATTTCACTGTTGCTAAAGCAGATCATCAGGGCACCTTTACCCAAAAATTTCTTAGAACAACTAGAGTTATTATGTTAAACTTTCATTTAAGCAAATGAGAAGCTCAACAAATAACACAGTTGAAACAAGAACTCATTAATCAACATGTTTTTGTTTTTATTTTCTTACTTTACTATTGCTACATTGGCTGAATTTTTTTTAGCTTCAAATTGTAGTTGTAAGAAGTATGTAAAGAAAATAAATGTAAATAACAACAACAGCTATTCAAGAATAGAGTGTTGCCACACAAGTATTTTTTTGACTTAAACGTTTCTGTCATCTACAAACGCTTTTTCCTTTTATTGTTGTTATATTCTTATTTTTTAAAACACACTGCAATTATTGCTAAATTTTTTAAGATGCTAGAATTGTTATGATTTTGACAGCATAAAATCTAACTCAAAATAAGTTTTCCGATATTGCCATTTATGGAATGTTGACAGCACTAAATCTAACTCAAAAGGAATTCTTGAATAGTCATCCAGCATGTTTACACACGAAACTGACAGCAAGCAATTTGATCGTGTCTGGACCAATTTTTCACACAAAAGGAAGACTTTTCGCATTGCGTTTCCTATATTTGTGGTCATGTTATATTTTTATGAAAAAGGGCAAATCTTTGATTTACACATTTCAGAAAAAAAGAACAACAAAAGTAAATGCAAAAGGATATTATGAAATGTAAATAACAATGGATTGTTAATACTCACACATCCACATGGTAGTACAAGGAAGCAAATCCTGATATATGAACGATTGCATATAAGTAGTCCTTAATGTATATTTTTGCATAAGGTGGGTTTAAATATTTGCATATATAATTATATGATGATATTATTTTGTGCAAGCATACATAAATGGCTTAAAGGATATTTCAACACAAAAAGAAAACTCGAAGCCAAATAAGCAACAACGCGCGACCTGCTCATATGTTTATTCTAAAAACAAAATAAAGTATCCGCATTCAATAAAAAATAAAATAAGAAGAACTTTAACTGTTGGTTGGAAATTTACAAGCAACACCTGGGCATAAATAAAGAACATGCAACATACATACATGTACATACATACATACGTGTACAATCCACTTCACTCACTCAATATATGAAACAGTTGGCTTCCTTTTTTTAATTTTTTTAGTGCCTGCTTTTCATGAAGTTTTCCATAATTTCTGCCAGCATAAAATTTTAATGCATTTCAATATATTCGCATGCTACTTGTTGCAGAACCGATAGTTTTATAAAATCACAAAAACATGCAGGCAGTGCAGCTTTTATGTGGAGATAAAGAAGCAAAAGAAATAGAAAAAAAATTATATTTAAAACGTTGAAACAACATGCCAAAGTACAATAAAAATAAACACTATCAAGCGCTGGAATCCTTCTTTTTTTGTTGCTGCCTTGCTCTAATGCTACAATCCCTAGTCGTTTACTCTTGCCGCACATATTGCTGACAGCTTTAAAAGCTTGGAAAAAAAAGTTGCAAAGGTTATGTGGTAACAACGCTACTTGTTGTTTAGTGAATTTTCCAAGGATTTCGTTTAGTTCGATTGGCAAGAGATTTGCAATTATTCTTTGTTTAAATTTAGTTCATCTTTCGTTTGGCATAGAGGGTACAATTTCTGGGTACAGAGTAGAGAAAGGAAGTGGAGATCTGATTGGGTGGTGTGCTCTCTTCTGTTCTCGTCGATGTGAAAGCATAAGAGCTTTTTTGTAAAAGATTTATACATTGTGCATATGGCTTGGAAGCCGCTGATCTATACATCTTTCATTCGGGTTTCTTGTATTTTTATTTAAGGTAAATAGCTTTGAAAGCTCTTACAATTTGTTTTTGTTTCTTTGCAAGTATTGTTGTCAGCGAGATCTGATTGGCTATTATGCTTTTGTGGATGTGAAAACACAAAGCTCTTTTGTAAAAGCTTGCACATTGTGCATATGGCTTGAACGTAGTTGCTGTAGGGCAGCTACGTCCAAACACACATACACTGACATTTGCATTTGAGGTAAACTGCTTTGAAAGCTCTTACAATTTGTTCTTATTTCTTTGCAAACTAAGAAGAAGCATTGTTGTCGTCGAGATCTGATTGGCTGTTGTGCCCTCTTTTGCTCTCGTCGGTGTGAAAGCATAAAAGCTCTTTTATAAAAGTTTGCATATTATGCATATGGCGTGCACGTATGTATGTAGTTGCTGTAGGGTATTCAACAGCTTGCATTGGAAATAAATTCAAAAGCTCTTCTATTTTTTCTTTATTTAGTTTTTTTTTTATTATTTAACTCTCAAGTGCATAAATTTAACTAGTTAAACCTTCTGATTGATACGAAGCCACTAAAGGTGCACTCTCGCCTCTGTCAGTCCATTTGGCGTGGGAGAGTAGTTTCCTTTTATTTGTTTATAATTCTTGTTGCTGTAACTGTTGTAATAAGTAAGCGAAGCCAGTAGCAGGATGCAAGTTTGCTTTAATATGGGAATATGATGCTACACAAACATGCATGCATGCGAGTGATTTTACAAGATAGACGACTGTAATAAACACACACAGAAATACACAGAATAAACAGTCATGTACACCAAGATTTGCAACTGCTTTCGATGTTACTTTTTTTTAAATCTTATTTGTGAATGAAATGCAGCATATAAATTCCCCTGTTTCCGTTTTATTGTAGAGGGAATGTGCATACTTTTGTTTCACTTTTATTGTTTTTCGATGAGAGTGAGTTGTTAACCAAAAGCTGATGTGGGCAACATTCGGTGCTTGTTTGAGTTTGAAGCCGTGTTTATAGTACCGAACTTAATTTGGAATGATACGTTGGCCACCGAGAGAAATGTATTCGTCATTCGTGGTGCCACTTTGGCCAGTGGCGCATTAAAACTGCTAAAATTTTTCTTAAAAAAAATTTAGAAATGGTCCTTCGCTACAAAGTTTCACTTTACCTGTAAAATTTTCCTTTATTCAATGTATTCAAAATACCCTTGCTTACCTATCCTTTTTTCTTACCGTTTTTTTGCTACTACACTTGTTGGATTTATTGTGCAAAATGGAAAACTGACATTATCTAAAGGTTACTAAAGCTGAGAGAGTAGCAACAAGCGTAAGTAAATGTCACTTCCATTTGCATTTCTATTCAAAAATTTATGATATTCGTTATTTTTTTTCTTGCTTTTGTAAGTTCTTTTCATACTGTTGCTTGCATATTCTTTATAATAAATTGCTTAAAAGTTAAAATAAATTTACGATTTTTCGTTTAACGAACCATTAACAGCTTTAGATGTTTTACTCCTCAACTGACGGAGTGCATACTCGTATTTATTTATAATACGAGTACATATTTTTAATTTTTTTTTTATTTAAGTGCAAATGAAATTTTTCAATTTTATTTATTGGTAAATTTTCTCTTTATTTTATAATCATGCATGCGTAATTTTAGAACATGACAAAAGCATTTTTGCACAGATTTGTTTTTTTTGTATGGAATCTAACAAAAAAAAAAAAAATATGCATATAAAATTTAATTAAATTATTTCCTGTTTTGTTCATTTCACTTTGTGCCTTTTTTGTAAGGATTCGTATATGTTCATATTGTAAATATAATAATAAACCATTTTAAGCCATTTTAAAGAAAATCTCTTAGAAAAGCAGGCCAGGGTATGGTGGAAATATTAATGAAGAGCTTGGCACAGTGGTTGAGAAAGTTTAAATAATATTTGTTTAAATCAAAAAAGGCAAAATAGTCATATGTATTTAACATTAATTTCATTATTTTTGACAGGAAGTATATTTGTGGCAATAATTAAAATTTTCTGTTTTTCTAGAAGAACACCTTGAAACGTTCGTTAAGAGAAGAAATTGCTAAAACGTATTTACCCTCAGACAATAAGCCAATAGCCTTAGCGGGTTTTTAATATTAAGAACGAATATACATATCCAAATAAAGAAATAAATATTTTGGAATGAAAAAAAATTTTATATTTAAAAAAAAACATAAGCAAAGCAGCAAGTCTCTATCTTGACTTAAGCAGTTTTTCCTTTTTTTTTGCCATACAGTCAAAGTATCTACATAAATAGTGGCGTTTTATATAAATTCAGTTGCATCAGTGTGTATATAAATGATCTTTTGTTAAGTGCTTCCTATCTTTGGATTTAAATTAATTAAAAAGAGAAAACACCCAGTAATTAAACATCCACTTAATAAAACCGTAAAGGCAAACATAAAAGGTTGGAAAAAAAGGAAAAGACATGATAGAGGTAGACAAAAGTATGGAAAAAACAGGTTGAGAAACACAGTTAGGGAATCTTAAACACCCAGTTGGCCATGTCTTTAAGCTATCTTAAACGATGGGCACACAAGACAATAGAAAGTTGTGCAATGTTTATTAAATATTGACTACAGCTCAAATAAGTCGTTGACAAAATTTTCTACCGAATGACCCCGAAATCGTTCTCGACCACACAAGCGACAACATCCACCATCATTTCGATTATAGTTCAGAAAATGATAGTGTAAGTTCTTGAGCGACAATATCACTCAACAGAATAGTCTTTAATTATTATTTTAACACGCAAATTTATTAATTTTTTGGTTTTCCCGTTTCATTTAAATTATTGACTGACTAAGCTGGGATTCGAGGCTGCATGTTTATAAGTTTTGGCGCTTACCACCTGGCTGTAGCATCACCTAAGCCTTGTCAACACGAGGCCCACATAGACATGTGTTTTGTTGAAAACAAAACATACGGCTTCTCGCTCTGATTGGCATCAACAAAGTCAAAAGTATTTAATTGAGGACAATATGCATGACATTATCACTCAGATTGTCGTGAACGACTATTTCTTTTGAGTTTTTCACTAGAAAACTAAATAACAGAGGACAAGTCGTACAAGAATCATAGATGACAATATCGTGCAGAGCAATTTATCCTCTTTCCCTTAAAGAGGAAAAGATCAACACACAATTAGATCAATAGGTACAGCGAGAGATAAAAAAGTGCAGACGAGAGAGAAACACACAGAGATAAGAAGATACATGTATTAAACACATTCACTCCAGCAGCCTACCGACTGCACGACTTCAAATGCCGCTAGCAACAATTGTAGCCATGTAGCCGGCAACTTAATTATTTTGAAAGCGGCAGCGACATCGTAAGCATCCGACATTGAAATATATACTCATATTTCAGTGGTGCCACTTTCAAATACTTCACATTTATCAAAATAAAATTACTTATTTAAAATGTTCTTATATCGCGTATAAAAATTAATCAATGTATACCTTTATATGAATTTTGAGATTTTCTTTCTGTCAAACAACATCCAATGATTTCAAGCTATAAGTCATTTCGCATTTTGTATTATACTGGCAGCACTGTATTTGCACATTGTCGCCAACAAAAATAGAAATTAATCTAATTTGGCTACAGTCACAAAAGTAGTCACGTTGTCGTTAAAATAATAATTTTCATATACACACATGTATTTGATTTTTGACAGGTTGTAGTCGGTAGCCTGCTATGGTGAATGTGTTTAATGTTTAATACTACACGGACACCAGCGTCAAAAGCACCAGAGAGAGAGAGATAGAGAGAGAGGGAGATATAGGGTGAGATAGGGTGAGTGAGAGGGAGTGGGAGAGAGAGGGGGAGAGAGAGGGGGAGAGAAGGAGACGCAACTAGATAAAAAAGTCATTGACGTACAAAAAAAGTGAGAGAAAAGACGCATGAGGAATATAAATACACATATAAACAATCTGAATTTGATCGATGCCATGGGCATCAGACGATTTCGGTAGCCAATTCACATCATTCCCTGGCCCTCAAATTGCTCATGCAAAATGTTCAATATGACATGAGATGTGTGGCATGTAGCGCTTAAGTCTTGAAACTATAAGATGTTTTTAAATATGAACCCATGACGACTCCAGCCTCAAAATTTGCATCAAATAGTGGATTTTTCGAGATGCACTGGATGATTTTGGATGTCAAGTGGATTGATATTGTACCCAAATGTGACAATGGTAAATGGTTCTCATAGTTAAAAATTATTTTCGTTGAAATGAGTTTCGAACTGTTACCGGGCCCATTCAGTGAACACACGTCGTTGTTTATGGTCATTTACCTTCAGCTTCTGGATCAGTTCAATTTTGTATGGATTCCAGCCCAAGATCCGATGCGGAGTTCGTTAATTCGTGGTCTATTGGAGGGATAGTTCTCATAATAGGCCCGAAATAGAACGCCACGGATGTTCTTGCACATTCTAACTGCCAGCGGCGATGCTTTTGGTATATCTTGCGCTCTGTCAACGTATGCTGTTGTGTGGTGGACTCAAATTATTCCACCACACTGCTAAAGGTCCTCTCGATAGAAGGAATGACGACTGGAAAATATGGCGCAGCGCATACGCAGTTGCCCAAACTGAATAACCATTTTGCTAAGACAATTTGAATACGTGTTGTTGAATGCTATATCCATCCAAGGTAGTTTAGGAGATAACATCCAATTCGAAAGATGTATGGCCGCTGTCATCTGTTAAATTTTTTAAGTTCCTAAAGGAAGACTTTTTATAATAGTTTTGTTTTCCTGTTTGAGTATTTTGCTCTAGGAGAAGTCTTCTCCTACGTCGTTACACTAACAGGGCTTCGCAAGGCTTAATCTGTTCTTTCGGATCCATGATATACATGGAAGTAAATTATAAAAAAATTTTAATTTTGGTTTTTCTTCATCTTTATTTTGCCACTTCAAAGTTTGTATTTTGTACTTTTGTTAAACTTATCCACTGTGCATTAGGGTTCTATTGCAGTTTTCTTTTTCTACAGTTGTGTTCACTTGAAATTCGTTCTAGCTTATTTATGTTTTATGTATATGGATTATATTTTAATTTTCCCTTCTTTTATTTTAAAGTAGATGTTGGTATCTGAAAACATTTTGAAAATGTAGTGTTTCCTTTGCAATACAAAAGTTTCAGAGAGTTGCAGCATTTGCAACAAGATTTGATGCTTTTCAGTCACTTTTGAAATGTAATTTGACATTTGAACTCTACTTAGATGAGAAATAAAAAAATGTTTTTAAACTTAATTAACCACTGTAACAACTCTTTTCTTACCCCGACTGACATGCACTGTCATAGAATAGAATAAGTGAAATTTGCGCAGCAGGTATTTTTATAAACAGAAATTCAATATCTAACATTATATTCACTTCATTAAAAATATATGTACATATGTATATATATAAAATATTTAATATTACTTCACAAAAGGAATAAACCAAAAGAAAACTATAAGAAAAAAAGGAATAATTTTAGAATGGGCATATTATTTCCCACCTAAAAGTACGTACTACGTATGTGAGCATATACTTACGAATGAGTGTCTTGGAATTTAATGGTTTTTCATATGTCATCTCACGCCTTTGTCGAACACGTTCTAATGTGTATTTTAAAACCACGAGCGCTCTTTAGAAAAGATATACAAATCTTGGCTGAAGGGATAACAAAAATGTGAAGAAACACATGCCTTAATTCCATTGAATTTTTTGAATTTTTTACATTTAAACATAAAAGTATTAAATGTTTGGTGCGCACAATTTTCATATTTACCTTAGTATTGATATGATTGCTTTTTATATTCGGGAATACAATAGCCGACATACAAGAAAATACATCAATAAAGAAGCAACTCCTTTGTATCCTGTGTAGCTGCGAAAATATTTTTTATTTCATAGTATAAATTGAAAATAACACTCTCCGTTAGAAGATTAGGATTTCTGGCTGTATGTTTTGCAATGGCAATAAGATTTTTATATAAACTTATTTCAATATTGAAGTCATAAGCTTTCATAATAGTCCACTCCCATCGTCATGTATAAGTCATAAAATTTTTCTCAAGAAAAGTTTAAGCCAACGCTTAATAAAGATAATTAACACTCAGGCAATGAATGCCCACTACAATTGCTAGGTGCTACCTTCTTTAGGAAAGGGATAGTGAAGCCAGGTGGGGAAGGAAGAGACAGAGGAAAGCTTCATTCCTTTAAAACTCTGCTTTTTTGCAACTTTCTAATAATGCAGTGTTGCAGCGCCTCTGGTGTCAATGAAACATACTAAATTGTTAAAGCTGTGCTTAGTAGCCATTTTATTAGTTATTTTACTTCGCCGATCGATGATTCTGTTACGCAATACCGACGAATTAGAGCACTCTGATGTTACATTAGGATTAGTATCCATTGAGGCCGGTGTAGCTCAGTGACCATGTATATGCCTTCATCACTTGAACACAGTTGTAGAAAAAACTAATATAAATGCACACTAATGTACATCAGAAAAATGCGTGTTGTTGTTATTTAATGACTGTCGGAGACCAGGCTTGAACCCAGGATCTTCGGTTTTGTAGGCAACGTGCTAGCTAAGTCGGTGAACGCCAGCCTCAAAAATTTAGAAAATATCCCGGGGAGCTCAGTTTTTCGGCTGGTAAGGCAAAAAAAACTATATACAGACTAATTTCAAAATATCAATTTCAAATTTCGAAGAAGGTGTTCATTTTGTGTGATATAACATTAAAATGTGGAGAGTTCCTGGATTCGGTAACTTTATCCAAACCGAAAATCGTAACTTTTATCGAAATTTTTTTTCGCTTGCTGAAACGATAATGTTATTCTCTAATTTACTTTTTACTATAGTGCACAGGTTTGTAAACAAAATGTCGAAATAAGCGAAAAGCACAAAGAATAATAAAAAGAAAATAAATGAATTTAAGCTTGTGATTTAACTTTTTTTACTTAAACTGACAGCGAATATCGTTAAAATATGTTAGTGGATATCAAAGTCGATAAGTTTTCGTAATATTTATTATAGCGATATGATTATCGTAAAAAGTCCTCTTTCACACACGTCAGGTTTGACTCGTCAAGTCTTGAGTTTTTAGGAGAGAGAGGAAAAGAAAATGGACCGTACCAGTCAAGTTTGTTTTTTCGTTTTGTTTTGTCATTCGTAATACTCTACGACAACGCAAATTGATGAAGCAAACTTGACGGTGTGTATGAACAATGTGAAATAATGCTATGCAGATTATGTTTTGAAATAGTGATTTTTCGCTTCCAAATGAGCTTTCCCAGCTGGAAAAGTACGCATTAATTACATAAATAATGGGAGAAGTAATGTATTATTTTTTTCTAAAGCAAGACAATGCATTCCCTTAGAAACGAGAGGGTAATTTGATCAAACACAATAATTACATATTGACAACCACGTGCATTACCACAACTGCCGAAGAAAAATGTATAGTTTCCGCTTGTGACGAGTGTTATGAATTATAGAATTCATTCCTCGGACGTATTAAGATAATTCATTACTTTCCTAGGACATGTTCTGTGTTAACAGTAACGACTTCTGGAATGAAAAATTATACATGCTGTGCATTACCTTCTCCTTTACTATTCATTACCTTTTACCACTGTTTACTTTTTATTATATACTTTTTCCCCAATCTTAAATTTTTTTTTGTATTGAAGATTTTAAAAATTAATATTTTTGTGCTTTTAGTTCTAAATATCTACATACATACATATTTATGTATGTGTATAAAAAAGCAACGTAAAAGGCACACAAAAGTAAAACAATTATGTGTATTAACATCTTTTCTTTTAAAAATTTCAGAGCCAAAATCTTCTAACTAATTCATCAGTTAATGTAATTTTGTTTTATATGTTGTTTGTACTAAAAGTTTTAAGCTTTTTAGAAGATGAAATAAATTCGTCGCAGCAAACTGAACTATTTTTTTTATTATATTTTTCAATGTTCAAATAATTATTTGCAGCCATTGTTAAAAATGTTAAAAAAATACTTTAGTTGTACAAAAATTCAATTAAATTTTTTTTTTTTTTTTTGTATGAGATAAACATGCAGAACTCCATTCACAATAATAAATAACACACAAGTTTTAGACTTGCCAGACATACATTTTTATATATTGTGATTTTTGCGATGTTACCACCAGCAATAGAAAACAAAAATTATTAAAGGGTCCGCTATCTAACGTTTTTTTTTCAACTAGTGCTTATTTCGTGAATTGTAACACTTAGCTCATGTCTGATTTGACAGATAATTAGTTTTATCCATCCGCTGAACGAATATGGTTGTGTATATGCTTGAACAACGCTGGGAAATATGGCCTGCGATCGACTTACAGAAGATGCCGATTTTGCCAAAAAAAATCATCTTTTCAGATGAAGCTCATTTTGATCTTGGCAGGTATGTAAACAAGCAAAATTGTCGCATTTGGGGCACAGAAAACCCGCACGCATACATTGAAAAGCCGACGCACCCAAAACGAGTCACTGTTTGGTGCGGATTTTGGTCCAGAGGTATAATTGGGCCATTTTTTTTTCGAAAATGAGCAAGGAGTGGCCGTTACAGTCAATGGCGATCGTTATCGGGCCATGTTGAACGAATTTTGTTCACAAAAATTGAAGAGGAGGATATTGGCAACATTTGGTCTCAAGAGGACGGCGCTACGTGCCACACAGCCGAAGCTACACTCGATGATTTGCGCCCTGTTTTTCAAAAAAAAAAAAGTTATCTGGCGGACCCTTTATATGAATTTGAAACAAACATAAAAAACAAAAACCAAATAACAAGATTTGTAATTGCCAGCGAAAAAAGTGCCTTTCCCAAAAAGAATTCTCCAGGAGTTTTTCACGAAAAATTTGTCCGCGATCACAAGAAAATCCCATATTGGGGCACAAATCCCCAAAACAAAGAGCGCGGTTGCCAATAGTTAGCGACCGGACGTAAAATGCAATTGTGGTTAAGACAGCTATTTTGTTTTTTTTACGCAAAGTATTTATTCTTTAAGTTCAGCAGTATTCTCAGATCATGAAAAGAAAACCGTTATTCATATTCGTGAACACTATTTCGAGATAAAGAAAACTTGTATCCACAAATTCCGTGCAAATGATTAATTAAGAGCTCAGAATAATGTTTAACTTTGATCGATAAAAAAAAAAAAAAACGAGAAGTGTTATAGAAATGTGTATGCATTTTTTCATCTTGTATACTTTCGAGTTGTAGCTTCAATACAATTTTTTTTTAACACTTTATTTGAGAAAACCTTGAAATAACTTACTTAGAGAACCTTTCTTATTATTGCAGAGGAAGCTTAATCTTTAAGTGTATCACTAGTTTTCTCAATGAAAAATTATCATTTTCTAGGACAGCATGAAAACGACTCCACTTCCGTTTTAATCTTTTTTCCACACGAGTTGTTTTCTTTCGTACAAAGTAAAAAATTTCCATCATTTGTCTCCATGTCATTGTTATATATTTTTCAATAAAGTTGTTTCAAACACTAAAACCTTTTTGAGAACCAAATAAAGCTTGCAAAACTTTATTTAATACTTAAATGACGCACAGTATAAACCGCTCATACGCACCGTAAAACATCTTTTGCTAAACATTCTTATCAACATTTTTAACACTCTTCATTTGCTTTCAACGTTAAGATTTAATGTATCAAGATTGAATAACCATGAATGGAACAGAAACAATTTTATAAAACATGTTACTTACATACATACAGCAAATTATTTCAACATTTTTCTTTGTAAAAAAAAACTTAACTTGTCTTGATACGATCAGTCACCCATTGCGAACGTTTGTGTGGCCAGTTTTATAGATAAACCTTATTTCAATTCCAAACACTTCACTTGTTACATCTTGCCATGCCTTAAGAGATTCTTTTTTTTTTTTTGTCAGGTAATAAACATTAAACTAATGTTGCGGTTGGCAAATTTAACCACTAAAGAAGGATATTTTCACTATATACTACCATTTGCTGTGGCTTTTCTTTTGTAAAACACCAGCCCTTTTGGAAGCAAGATAGAAAGGAATGTTTCTTTTGAATGGTTTTTTTTTACTTAATAAAAATTAAATTTTATTGCATTCTTGATATTCTTACTTATTCACTCTGGAGAATGAAATTATAAAAGCATTTATTTATTATTTTTCAATTCAACATTTTTGTTGCTGCTTTTATTATTATTATTATGGCAATTCCTTTGACAATTTTTTTACGGTTAAATGAAGGGAATTCAATTTTGTTTTTAATTAAAAAACAAAACTTAAATCCTCGTCAGTCTAAAGAATTTTACAGACACGTAAATATTTGTGTAGTTATAAATATATGTATATAGGATGAAAATGATCCTGCTTTCTCTGGAAAATAAGTTTTTTTTCCAATAATAAATTAAATAAAAATACAAGATAATACCTTTAAAAGGTAATTTTTATAAAGCATTTATCTTCAAAAGTTATTATGTTCCAAAAGATTATTCTTTTAAAAAAGTACTTTTTGTAAAAAAGACTTTAAGTAAGTAAGTAAGTACTATTTTTAAAAGGTAATTTTATCTAAAATGAATCTATCTATTCCAAAAGGTACCTCTTTCTTTCAAAAGGTATTTTTCATAACAAGTACTTTTCCTAAAAGCTACTTATTTAAAAAGTGATTTTCAAAAGGCTATTTTCTTAAGGAGTATTTTTTTAAAAGGTACTTTACTTAAAGGTACTTTTTTTGAAAGTACTTTTTTTAAACGGTACTTTTTTTTTAACAAGTTACTTGTTTTCAGTGATAGTGATTTTTTTAAAAGGTAATTCTTTAAAAGATACTTTTTATAAAAGGCTTCTTTTAAAATACTATTTTGAAAAAGTACTTTTTTCGAGAGGTATTTTTAAAAGTTAGTGTTTTTGAAATGTCCTTTTTTAAAAGGTACTTTTTGTAAAAGGTTCTTTAATTAAAAAAAGACACTTTTATTAAAAAAGAGACTTTTTAAAAGGTATTTTTTTTTAAATCTTCTTTTGTTACAGGGTTCTTTTTGTAAAAGGTTCTTTTTTTAATAAGTACTTTTTTCGAAGAGGTACTTTTATTAAAAAAAAACTCTTTTTAACAGGTACTTTTTAAAGGTCCATTTTTTAAAAGTTACTTTATTAAAAGCTAAATTTTTAAAAGGTATTTTTCACAAGCGATTTGTTTTTAAAAAGTGCTTTTTAACAGGTACTTTTTAAAAGGTATTTTTTTAACAGGTACTTTTTTAAAGTTAATTTTTATAAGAAGTATATTTTATTAAAGGTAAATTTTTAAAAAGGCACTTTTTCTGAAATGTACTTTTTCTAAACGATAATTTTTACAGAAAGTACTTTTTTAAAAGTTGTTTTTCCTGAGAGGTACTTGTAAAAAATTACTTTTTAGAAACGTTTCTTTCTTGAATAGTACATCACCCATAAGATATTTTTTCCAAAAGAACTTTTTGTGAAATGTAACTTTTCTAAAAGGTTACTGAAGGCTCGCCGCGAATAATGTTGTAAGTAACAAAATAATATAAGTGAAGTTTATTTGCTGGTGGTTAAGCGATGTATATATGCATTTCATTGTTGCTTTAACAAATCGTCAGTAGACTTCAACCACACATTATGAACAGTCACCAGCAAATAAATTTCACTTATAGTATAATTATGACAATATGTCGAATAATAAATCTCTGGAATGTAACAAAATAATAGTTTTACAGGAGAGGAAAAAATTCTTTTTTATACGAAACACGTATCGCAAATTTTGAATTTTCGCGGGTTACGTATATTTGAATTTTGATTTTTTTGTGGCGTTTTGTTGGTACTCATGTCTCTCACTTATGCCGACAATTTCGGCCATTTTAATTAATTGTTGACAGCTGCTTTGCTTGCACGAGTTTTGGCTCATCTTCGATTTTTACCTTGGTTCGTGCGGCAGCTTCCATTGAGATGATTGAGCTTTGGTTTCCACGTCATAACCATAAACCCATGATTCGTCACCAGTTATGACCCTCTGGAGCAAATTTGGGTCGTCGTGGACAGAGTCCAACAGCTCATTAACAATGTTCATGCGATGCTGTTTTTGGTCGAAATTGAGCAATTAATGACGAATTTCGTGGCGACCCGTCTCATGCCCATGTCTAGGTCCTCAGCAACTTCTCTAATGGTGATTCGACGATTGGCCAATACCATTTTCTTCACTTCGTCAATTTCTTCGTGTGTTGTTGAAATGATCGGGATTCCGGCACGCTCGTCGTCGTTCACATTTTCTCGGACTTTTGAGAACATTTTGTAACCCAGATAAACGCTGCTTCGGTCCAAGGTAGCTTCTCCGTATGCCATAATAACATTCGGAATGCATCCGCGCACTTAATTTCGTTTTTCACACAAAATTTGATACAGGTTCTTTGTTCCATTTTTTTTAATAAGTAAAAATCGAAGACAAGCCAAAACACGTGCAAGCAAAGCAGTTGTCAACAATTAACTGAATATTCAAAATGGCCGAAATTGTCGGCATAAGTAAGAGACATGAGTACCAACATAACGCTATAAAAAAAATCAAAATTCGCATATACGTAACCCACGAAAATTCAAAATTCGCGATACGTTTTGAACAAACCTCGTATATAATTATTTTTATAGTATGAATTTTGAGAAAAAAATTAAAAAAAAATTACTGCAAATTCCTTTACTATCCCATTGCAGTAATTTCAATTAACTTTCAGATGGTGATTAGTTTTCAATGGGAACTTTTGAATTAATTTGTCAAAGCATTTGTTAAATTATTCAGGAAACATTGTTTAATAAATGCCCTCATTCTAAGGTCCTGCATCCCTGCGAATGCATGGAAGATGCGTTCAATTTTAAGCCTGTTGATAAAAGTTACTTCTTCGATAAAATGAGATATATTTGAAAGAATATAAATTTTTATTTTTATGTTAATAATTAAAGGATTTCTTTGATAAGTCAGTTATAAAAAGAAACACAGATAAACTTAATAAAAATGCATAAAATTTCAAATATTTTGGTATTTTCTATCTGGCGACAATTTCAGTCGAAAATGTTTGCAGGGCAAACCATGTGTTGTTAATGCAATAGAACACATTAAAATGTGTAAGTCTAGTTTTCTACACAAGTATTTGCAATGTTTATACTTCCCTACAGTTCTGGTGGCTGTGTTTGAACTAGAGATTTTTGAAAGTATAACAAACTACTCTTGAAGATGAAATAAATTGAAAAATTAGCTCATTCGAACCTAAAATAATACGACTGAGCATTTCTTTTTATTTCTTTAAGGTCACTTAATTAATCTTAATTGTTAAATATAATGTAATCAAAGTTATCAGACTCGCTGTTAAGAAATTCTTTAGCTAATCTCAAGACTACCAGAATTTAGGGAAACAAGTATTTATAGAAACATATCCATATGAATGTGTTTTTCGAATTGCAAGTAATTCTCTGCATGTTAAAGCTCTTAAGTATTGGATGTCATTTTGCAATTTCTAATTTTAATTAAACAAAATAATTAATTGCATTATGTATTCAAGCTTAAATAATTGTTTGCATTTATACATATTTATACATACATACACACACTTGCACACATCCTATCCAGTAAATATGGCTGATGAGAGAACTGCTCAGAAACTTTATCAGGAAGTAATAATTTAATAGAATTAGTAAGCCGTTCTTGTCGTTTTAAAACACTGTAAGTCCATGTTTACGCTATGAAAGTCTTAGTTTGAGAGAGAGAGAGAGAGAGAGATGCATTAATGCATTAAACACATTCACCACCGACTAGAAAATGTCAAGGATAGAATACACATTTATATATCAGAGTGATTCTTTTGAAGACAGCAAGGCAACAGGGCGGCAGGTTGTTGTCTATGCTGATTTTGTCGTTGTAGTCCAATGCTACAATGAGAAAATTCAGTGTTGCCAGTATAATACAAAATGTTGAATGAATGATATCGTACAATTATTGCATATTATTTAACAGAAACAATATACAAAAATTCATTTAAATCATAAGTTGATTCATGTTTATACATTTTACGTCAAATACATTTTGAAAGTGTAATTTAATTTTTATAAATGCGAAATATTTGAAGGTGGCAATAAATACTGAACCATGTACTTATACTTAAATATGAGGTGCAGATGGTGCTGCTGCCGTCTCCAAAATATATATTTAATATATATTAAGTAGCTGGCTACGAGACGACAAATGCTGCTAGCGGCATTTGAAGTCATGTGTTCGTGTAGCCTGCTGTGGTGAATGTGTTTAATGCATAAGGCTTGCATAGTTTAAACTAGGACTAAGCCAGTGAACAAATATTTTTAAAAATACCAATCGAAGACTGTGGAACTGCTTGAGAAGATTATAATCAGTCGTATTGCGTATGTCAAGTAAAACAGTTTTGTCATACATTAAAGAAAACTTGTGTTGGGTGTTTTTTATTGAGGTATAGAACTTTATGTTGGCATCACTTTTTTAACTGGCGGCCATTTTGTCAGCTGTCAAGTGATTAATATTTAGTTTGGTTTGCCATTTCATCATGAACAGGTTGACAAAAGAACAACGCTTGCAAATCGTGCAAATTTATTTCGAAAATAATGGTTCAGTCCGCGAAGTTTACCGCAAGCTCCGTCCATTTTATGGTCGACATAATCGTCCATCAGAGCAATTAATTCGGTTAACCGGTCAATTGGCCACCAAGATCGTGTGATTTGACACCATTGGATTATTTTCTTTGGGGATATGTGAAGTCGCTCGTCTACGCCAACAAACCAGAAACGTTAGGGGACTTGGAAGCTAACATTCGTGGCGTTATTGCCAACATACGGCCCCATATGCTCGAAAAAGTGGTTGAAAATTGGACCTGTAGAATTGGCTTTATTCGAGCCAGCCGCGGCGGCCACATGCCCGAAATCATATTTAAACGTTAATGGCATAAAATTATCCTTCCAATAAAGCCAAATTGATGGACATTAAAACGATTTTCTTGTGTTTTATTTCAATTCGAAGTTCTATACCTCTAAAAAAACACCCTATAGAAAAAAAATTCTCGTAGACGAATATTCGACTCGACATATGTAATACAGGTGATTGTAATTTTTACAAATTCCATTAGTCGCAGGTTTGATGATGTATTTTCTTTGCCGAAAGTCTTACTTTAATGGCGTGAGGGGACACAGCAAGAGAAAGAGATCGTTCGATCGACACTTTCGTCTACACTCGAAGATAGAAAGTTGCTCTTTATACTTTTCAGTCATCGCACTCAGTTAAAAGCGATTTAACTTGAAATATATTTATTTATTAACTTCAATTCCATTATTTCTTTTTGACCCAGTTTATGTAGCCCAGCCCTTTTATACCATTTGAAAAAAAAGCCTAATTAATATTTAAATACAAAATGTTAAAATTATGTGTTGTATCAGCTAAAAATAGACGTACAGTAAACGCAAGCATATTTTGAAATAAGCACATATCCCAAACAGGCATACTTTTATTAGAGTTTTAATTAGATTTTTATGGCTGATTATACATTAAATATGCAACAATTAATTGGTTATGCTCTTTGCCCAGAAATTTTATAATTTTAAATGGCAAATAAACAATTTTTACGCCTAAATAGATTTCAGCTTTTGAAATCATAGATTTTTCGTTATTTATAAGCCTGCAAATGTTTGTTTATACATTCATTTAGGCCATAATTATCATATTCCCCCTCATCTGCTTATACCAGGCCTAGAAAATATTAATTAGATGAAAATAGAAAAAGATACAAAAAAGCGAAAATGAGTATTTAACCGTAGGAATTGATTTTGTTAATTTAGTAATACATTTATTAATTTATGCGTTATAGGCAATCTACCGTTCATGGTGTGCTATTTTTTTTTTGATGTGATTATTATCATCAATTTAATTTCCTGCTTATTTTCTGTTGCTTGGAAAAATATAATCCTCCAAATATTTGTGATTACAGTGAAGTCTTCAGAGCATCTGGCAGAAATTAAATACAGCAATAAGAATATTTTTTCCGATATTAATTAATGCATGAAATTAATTTCTATACTATAGTACTATTACTATAATTGTCAAACAATTTTTTAAAGATGAACACAACTTTAAGTTTAACATATTTAAACGCACCAAAAATCCCAAATTATTATTTTACTTATTCAGTAAAATATATTTTTTTTTTAATTAAAAATACATTGAAATTGATTATTGAGGGGTTTAGCTGGATCCTATGCGCATTTCACTGTTGTTAATGCAGATCATCAGGGAACCTTTACCCAAAAATTTCTTAGAACAACTAGAGTTATTATGTTAAACTTTCATTTAAACAAATGAGAAGCTCAACAAATAACAAAGTTGAAACAAGAACTTATTAATCAACGTGTTTTTGTTTTTATTTTCTTACTTTTGAAATTGTAGTTGTAAGAAGTATGTAAAGAAAATATATGTAAATAACAACAACAGCTATTCAAGAATAGAGTGTTGCCACATAAGTATTTTTGAACGGGTGCAGTCAAGTTAATAATTAGTGTTTTTTTATGGGAATTGTTAAAATTTAAGTTTAACATTTTTTTACGCAATTATTATTATTTACAAATTATTATTAAATTACAACTCAAACTTGGCAATACCTTGTGGAAGTAACATGTATGCACTGTTTCAACAGCTGTTACTTGTTTTGTGTTCTGTTTGGTTTGACAATTCGTCGTGAATAGACTGAGGACCACCGTGTACGATTTGCATACGCTGAATAGCTTCAAAAGCTATATATTTCGAAAATGATATCTAATATCACAAGGAAATTTTGTTCAGCGGTGAAGCTTATTTTTGGTTCAATGAATATGTCATTAAATAAAACCGTCGCATTTTAAGAGTCTCATATCCTTCTGAAAAAATCCTTAAATCTTAAAAAATTCACTGTTCACTGTGATGTATTTTACGGGTCCAGTGAAGTAGTTGGTCTCTAGCTTGTAAGAAGACCCCACTCAAAAAAATACTTTATACTTTTGTCTAGAAGTATACGGTAGTCCTGTATTTGAAGCTGAGGGGAATGTATAGAGTTGAGTGTAAATGATATGTGTGTGGATATTTTTCGTATATTAGTACTATGATACAAAACTGTGAAACGAAATATGGGAATCGGTTGACCTTGCAGCTTATCTCTGAAATTTGCCGCTAAGCTAGAGATTGAAGTCAAAATTTGCGGCATCTGATACACTTTTTATAGAAACTTTTTACTTATAAGAAGTTAGTTTTATTATTTATTTGAAGTTATTAAAAAACTAGAGCAAATCACCAGAATTTAGGTTAAAAGCTGATTAGATTTTGAACATGCTCGGTTTTGTAGTTTAAAGTTTGTGCAAAATTAAATTTTTTTTCGGAAATTTTTGAAGTCTGCCATCCATCTTACGACATGTAAGTGAGCTCAACGTCTATTGAATGCATCAAATTTGTTTCCGATCCTGTGAAGGTATACACATATTCAAATACGGACATTATCGCGAAAATAGAAGGAATCGACTACCAGGACCTCGAAATGTCGAAACACGATGAATACTCCATTTTGGAAAATTAAGGTAAAACCAGAAACTTCCTTTAGCGGGAAGTTAAAAATATGGAAGTGGACTGTGGAATATGACTGGACTACAGCCACTTTAGTATGGTTGGATTATGTAAAGCAAGGGTATCAGTTACAATCCCTGACTAACTTAGAACCTTCAGGTTCTTTCTGATACCACGAAAACTCTGCTTAAGTGGAGTTCCCACCGTTGAACCTGCCAGAGCCCAATATAAAGCTACTTTCACTTTAACTCGGGCAATGTCAGAAAATGTACTAAACTCAACAGCACCCTTGGTGGCCATTCTCTTTCCGTGTAATCTCAAGCAATAATACAGAAAATGTGCTAGTTTTCTTCGCCATCAATGTTTTAGAAACTGCGACAGAAGTGAATGTCTAGTTAATTTGGATACTATAATCGAGATTTCTTTCTTGTTTATTTAAATCCAATTCTTACTTACGCTTCCATTTAATTCTTCCTCAGTTTCACTCTTAGGCCTAAGTTTGCACGAGAGTAAGGATAAACCTACGTACTCAATATAATGTGAAACTTGTTAGGCTATCCCACCAATTTTTTCAAGTTCATCAGCTCTAGAGTTTCCCTGAAAGCCACTATACCTCGGGATCCAGATGGTGAGAATTTGACATGAGCTCTCAACTCTTTCCAATGAATTAATTGCAGAGATAAAGTGCAGTTTTTGCTTTCTTTGCACTTTCTAGAATATTTATTTTAAGACTCAGCTAAGAGCCCAGAGAGAGAGAGAGAGAATCAGGTACCGCGAGAAGACAACTAATTATATTGTTCGATAGCGAATCCCATAATCTCAAACTGAAAAACAGGATCGAATCAGCTCGTTATCGAAAGCGACGATTATAATCCAGACTTAAACGATACGACAGCTTCAAAAGTAACACGATACGAGTCGACTAATTCTACACTAACTAATAACAAGGTATCAAGGTGTCAGACCATAAAACAAATTAAACAACAAAATTACTGAAATAAAATAATTCTCTATTCAACCTTCGTACATATTCATTGCGCAAGTTAAACAATTTACTGTGTCTTTGCTGAAGCTCTATCATCATCTTTTTTCTTAAAATGATTAAGAGACCCACTAATTAAAACACAAACACCTCAACCAAAATAACCAAATACTTTTGCTTCTAAGTCATACGGATTAATTTGCAATGGCAGCGAGTGAGTGGCTTTGTGTGGGTAAGTGTTTAAGCAAATTAATTTTGTTGTTAATTATAGTGCAAAAACAAAAAATGTATTCAATTAATATAAGAATGAAGACTTAAGGCGATAATCTGATTAAATTCAACTGCTACAATTCATAAAATTAATCGTGATTTTTTTCCCAGTTGTAATTTAATATAAAGCCGACAATTTGTGTTGCTCTTTCCGGCTCATTTGCTGTAAAAATATTTAGTATTAAGTGAAAGTTATTAGTGCTTTTTTGGCTCTTATTTTGAGGAGACTTAAGATGAAGATGAAGAAGAAGAGAAGGGATTTATTGTTAACTTAAAATTAACTTCCATTGATTTGAAGCAGTCAAATCTATTTTGATTGTTTGGTCACAAAGTTCAAGTGCAGAGCAGAAGTCAAGTGATTCTTGGAGACACCCTTCATATATTTTGCATATTTAAATATTTTAAATATAGAATATGAATACTTAATTGTTGCTATGAGAAAATTACAATCTTGGATTTTCAAATGAATAATTGAACAAACTTCTTTTATCTGAGGATAAATACTCAGCCTTATGATGAATTCCACATGTGAAAATTTCCGAATCAAATTTTTCGTCCACAAGGATTTTAATTTCGTTTAATCAATTCCAATAAAATTAAAAACTAACATATTTCCACTTGGTCCAACAGACAAATCTATGAGAATGCTTTTTTTCATAAATTGTCAGATTATTTCGCAATCGTATGAAGTTTTTTGATACCGATTTTTCACACGTTCGGAAATTTCCATGTGAAATTCTATTTAGGATAAGCCTGAATAAGTAATTTTATTACAATTTGTATTATTTAGAGGTAATGGGCCAATCACATACTACGTAACGCTATTTTCGGAGTTTTTATAGTAACGCTTTTTACAACATTTTCAGTATACATTTTCTAAGCCGTAACAAATCCTTAATCCTTCCGGCTCACAGTGGGTCCAACCCCCATTTTTGGCGTATTTATTCATATCTCCACAAGTATAATAGTAACAGCCACTAAATTTGATGTGGACAACTCTTAGAACAAAGTACATGTTTTGAAAAAATCTTGGCGCATAGGAGGTGGGAAAGGGGTACCTCTATAAAAAGTCATTATTAATTAAATATTGTTAATGATTGTTTTTTATATAAGAAATATCAAAGCAGCAACGAAATTCATACAAACGGTGCTTTACTAACAAAACAAGCAAAAATCAATAATTTTTTTATTTTGTTATTAACGCACGCTCTTGATGAATAGCCTGCTCTATTGACTGACTTCGAATACGAAGCATACAAAAATAAATTACTTAACAAGCTTAAGAAAGTTAGCTAATGTCACACATTATTATACATAAAGTAAACCACGATCCCGCGTGACTCATGCGTGACTCACGCGTGACTCATGCGTGACTCACAATTTTCAGCTTTAACTCGTCATTACAAAAGAACCATTACCTATATGTCATTTATTTTTTGCACAGTGACGTAGAATTTTGTGCACTTTAAGCGAATACTTTCAGCGAAATCACTGCCTTTGGCCGCTATGTACTGCGCTCAGATTTTCAGTGATTTTTATAAACTTTAGTTAAGAAATGTAAGAATATATCGCTTATTTACTCAAAAAAAACATCATAACACAAAAAATGGAATTTATGTGTTAGTGATGCAGAGTTAATTACTTGATATACTCAAGTAACCCTACCAGATATTCTTGGGCTCTTACAATGTAACTTTAAGTTTTTCTATTTTGCCATTCTTGTGTATTCTGTAGCATTAAAACTTCCAATAAAATAAGTTTAATTTGACTTTATCCTATAATTTTACCCACTTCAATTGATAAACGACATACTTACTACAAACTTATTTATCGCTAATTTGCCATTAACAAATAAATGTGTACATGTTTCCGTGCAATTTATCATTCAATTCCTTTAACCACAATGATTGAACACTTTTTGATTAATTTGTCAATAAGTCGAGCTGAGCTATTTTAAAGCAGCAAATGTCTAATCGAATTTTTCAAACCATTAAAAATTGATGGTAATTTTATAAATTATATGAGAGTACAAAAACAGCACTTTTTTATTTACATATTTTATTTATTTATACACAAATGTGGATGGATTTATTCAATGTTGTATAGAAGAAAAACAAGCAGCAGAAAATGAGCAACATTTAAATAGAAACCATGAAATCATCATCAACAGCATCAGCATCATTCTATCAAGTCAACCAAAAACAGCAACATTAAAATACAAAAAAAAAAAAATTCAAATCTATAAAATTGTACGTACACCTTGTGGAAGTGATTTTCGATGAAAATGTACATTTTAATTAATTGAATTCATTTGAATCAAGTTGATGCCACTCGTTTCCCCTCCAAAACATTAAAACATTTACAAATGGGATGCATGCGCATTAATAGTCACAACAAATAATAATGATAATGATGATTGTATTGATGGCATATGACGATGGTGTGTGTAATGGGATGGATGGTGGTGAAGAGGAATAACTCTATAACTAATACAGAATAGCTGGGCCACAGCACACGAATAATATGTAAATAATTGTCAATTAAAGCAAAACGATTTTTACTCTTGCAGCCATTGTATAAAATCGGTTTTTATTTATAACTCATTTAACTGATGTTTTAGTATTTAAAGGATTTATCCAAATCTGTAATCAGTGCAACATTTCTTTAAGCACTTCAAGTGCAAAAACAAAGCTTCACTTTTTTATGTAGCAAAAGCAGGGTGACTTAGCATTAAGTGTTAGTAATAAAAACAAAATTCTTTTCCAATAAAATTTTATGCATTATTAAGCGTGATACAATAAATAATCTTTAAGGCAAATTGCGTCACTACCATTAATTTTGCTTATCATCTTGAACAGGGCTTCGGAATCAATGTTTAGTTTTCAATGAAAAAATTAACTTTTGCAGTTAGAAGTTAATTTTAAAGTTTAAAATTAATATGCGAGCTCACAACAGGCCTACGAGTATATATTGGGCTTATGTGTATGTCACCTGGCATGAGCGTAATGGCTCCTCTTTTCAACCTAACTTAACCCAATTTTAAAGTTGTTTTAAATAATTTTTTTTGAGGCAGGATACGGAACGCGAAATATGAAATTCATAAACCTTTTTGAAGACACTACACAGAAGGCACAAAGAGTTTTCCAATAGAGACCTCCGAACTTGGAGTGTGGTTAGCATTCATATTGTCGAATTGGCTGTCGCTTATTCACTTTCTTTAATATCACCATGGGCGGGTATAGAGTTCAACAACACGTGCATGAATCTTAGGGCAACGTTATGAAAGCCTCGCCTATTTTATGGCTGCCATAATCGTACGAAAATACTATTAGCAATAGGGTGTATAAATTCGACTTCACTGGTTTAGTAAAAAAACCAGCCAAAACTCATACGTTAAAGAAACGCAAGATCTGTCGAAAATATTGCCGTTATCCGTGAAAGTATGCAAGAGAATCGGAGACAGTGAATTTGGAATCGCTCACAACTTGGGCCTGCACCAGTACACAGGAGCTGAAGGCAAACGAACATAGACAGCGACGTGTGTTCACTTAAGAAGCTTTGGAAAACTAACCTTAATTTGCATCGAAAAATCATCTACGATGCAAATCCACATGAGATCCAAGAGCGTCTAATCTATTCCGGAAAGTTCAATGCTTAATGTGGGCTTTTCTTCTGGTGTCGCTTAATATTTCTTTGAGACCGACGTTGGCCGGGCCAACAGCGAGAACAATAGATCCATGGTTAAAAAAATGTTTTGACCAGACTTTGATGATATCGACTCCGAAGATGGGTAGTTTCAATGGACGGCGATGTAAACCAAACATTCATGCCATTCTGGACATTATGCATGAGCGATTTAAGGGACTGGCGGGCTCACGTGGAAGTCATACGAATTGGACATTTAGGATGTGTGGAGCACAAGATTATATTCCATACAAAATGACATCGACAGACCTTTCGAGCGAATGAAAAATTTCAATAATATCTCACACACACTTCGCAAAATATGTATTTTAATATGGGAAACAGAAAAATGTTGCTCGTAAGATCTTAGTACAGATCAGAGAACAGAACAAAGGTATTGTTTAAGAAGTCTTTGAGTATTGGCTATTAAACATCAATTCGTGCAAAAAAATAGTACGTATAACTATAAGCAACCAACAACTATGTTCATACACATTTCTAAAATAAATCAGCACAAACGACTACAAATAACATTTATAGACTGTTTGAGTATAAAAATACTCTGTGCATTAATCGAATACACATGCATCTATACAGGGCTATTTCATTGCATGTTATGGAATAGCCAAAATATATTTTTTATTCCATTTTATGTACACAAATACATTTATACGGTGGCGAATGATGAATAAATATTCTGAGTATCATGCGTATATTTTTTTGTCCGACTAAATATCCATACTCCGAGTATACTCTAACTGTAAATATGACAGAGCTAATACGCTAGATACTCATGTGCCTTCTTATGTATAGTTGTAGCGTAGCTTAGTTTTTTACATAAACGAAGTAGGGATGCTCTCGTTTGTTGTAATTGGCTATAGTCATGGTTGCTTGTGAGAAAATATGTGAGCGTACGAATTGTTTGCACTACAATTATGATTATACGAAGTGACTAAAATTAAGACTATTTGCTTAAGTATATTATTTTTTTGAGTACTCATTATCAGTGTCTGATATTATCTGTTATATGTCATATTTCTTAGAGAACTACATTGACAAGGCCATCACTATCAACGGCGTGCGCTATACATATGTTGATGATTACTAACTTCTTTATGCTAGAATGAATGAATGATGTGCATACCAACATGTAGTTTCCAGAGGATGACGCTACGTGCCACACAGCTCTTGCCGCACTGGAGGTTTTGTACGAACAAATTTGAGGGCCTGGTGAACTTGACACCGAGATCGGTTTTAATAAATTACAAACATCAAATGACGAAAGAATCGTTTTCTATTCGAGAATGAAGAGATAAAAGTTACGAGACATTATCATTTGACAACGAAAACTTTAAAATAACAATGACCGTAGAGTTAATTTTTTATTTTTTGTATAAAGTTATTTATAGTCTAATCGAATCATAAACGATGGCTGTTGCTAAAATAAGAATGAATAATGGTTAAAGTGATAATATTACATTCTCAAGATAAGAAACATTTTTGAGGAACCAGTTGATCCTAAGGCCTAAAAATCCCTCGTTGGTAAATTCTGACCAAACGTGCTTAGTTCTCGTTTGACAACAGATGATGGCAATTTGATGTTTTCTCTCTGAACGCGTTACAGCTACCATTTTCGTTTTTTTTTAATGCAAGTCAAGCGCAGTGACCAACAAATATGGTTATATCTCTTTTTTGACCACCCTGTTGCAATAATAAAAGTGACAAAAAAAAACAATTTAACAATTACGACGTCCAATTTTAAAACACGATTAGCTACGGTTGCCAACAAAAACAAAAGTTCTAACTTTTCCAACCAACTCATCCTCTGTGGGCTGCTTAAAATTGCAATTTAGTTTAATAATCTGCAGCTGGTCGCCATTAAGCCATCGGGTGGAGTCCTTAGCGCAGGGCGAAGTATGAAAAAGAAAGAATGTCCTTACAGGAATGCATTTTTAATTGGCTTTTATTCGAGTTGATAATTTTTGTTATTTTAAGTTTTATTTAGTTTTATTTTCTTTAACTTTTCTTTTTTCATAGTTCTTAACTTTTTTTGTATGTGCTCGCTGCTGAGTTTTTCCTTTAGTGTTTCTTTTGCTCTTGTTGTTTTTGCAACAGTTGTTAGAAATTACTTAATTATCTGCATTGAGTTTGTGTGGGTGTGTGTGTGTGGTGTTGCAGCATAAAAGGATGTTTGAGATGAAACGTTAAATGATTATTTATTTAAATTCACTTCAGTTCTTTAATTTGTTATTTTAAGCTTAAGAGAAAGTAAAGAGTTTTAATTATATTTTAACAAATGTTAATTACTTGTGCTTTTATATGTATGGGTGTGTATGTGTGTGGGTGGGTGTGGAAGGGTGTATGTGTTTTACAAAGGAATAACCAAATCGCTAGCAAAGGAATAAAACTAGTCAATATATTCACAAGCTAGCTGATATTTTTGGACTTAATTATTTCTTAGAAATGGGAAAGTAAATGAAATATGCATAAAGAAGAAGTAAATGATTATTTTTATTCAGCTCTATTTAAGTGTAAGTCTTGGAGAAATACTTTGGTCAAACTGACTTCAGTACCTCGTTTCTGTAATGAATATGAGATTATTTGGAGTCGAAAAATGTTTAAGAACAATAAACTTAATATGCTGATGTTTTTCAGAGTTCCATACACCAAAAGTGAAAGGAACCCTGTTGTCTATTTTTATGCAGACTACACCAAATAGCACTGAAATGAAAAAATTTCAATTAAATTCTTTTAGTTAATGTTATTTTGACTACGTAATTATGACAACTTGCTGTATCTTGGAAACCGTAAGAGGCAAACTCTTGAAATTTTCAAAAACTAAGAAATCCCAAAATAAAAAAATCGCCAAAACGAAATAATCACCAAAAACCGAAAAAAATCGCCAAAATAAAAAAATCGCTTAAACTAAAATAAATTGCCAAGAACCAAAAAAAATCGCCAAAAACGAGAAGAAACGCCGAAAACGGAAAAAAACCTTAAACGAGAAACAGCGCCAAACTAAGAAAAAGCGCCAAAATTAAAAAAGGCCAAAAACCGAAAAAGAAAGGTTCCGGGGTATTTAAAATTAAAAACAAAAGTTGTACATCAGGTAAGATATTCGATTGTATAGGCAAAAGTTCGTATATTATTAGTATATGTAGTGTCAGTACGCAATCCTTCGTGTGCACTTTACAGATTTTATTTTTAGTTTTTATATGAATTTTAGTATTTATATGAATCGTCCTTCGGAAAACGAAAATATTGATATTCTTTAGAGTTCAATATATTCCGTGGGCTTTACACATAAAGATGCGTATAAATATGCGGTTTCAGTGTAATTTGCTGAAGTTTGCAGAAACATAGGGTGCGCCATATTTTATGTTAGTATCTGTATGCTGAATAACCAGTTATTATTAGGTCTACTATCATAGACAGAGAGCCTCTGAGACTCTCCACAGGGAACCTCCTTTACCGTAACTGCACTATCCGCAACCTATGGATGCGGCCGATAGCACTCAGCTTTACTCTCTTAAGCTTTGGACTGATAAACATACTTAAACGAGGCCAAGTATATAATTTTCATGACTTGCTCAGTCCATTCCCTATATTTTAATTTAATACCTTATTTTTTAATTTAAGGCTAATTATCGAGCATATACATTTGTTTATTTTAATGCAAATGGAATATTAAAATTTTTATGATTTATTGTACTGCAATTTGTTGAAAGCTTCTTATGTCAAGAAAGCTCAAATTTAATATCAGTAATTTACTAATCATGAACAAGTCTTTTAATACGATACGAATCTTTAGCCACAACGAATCATAAACAGAGAAACAAGTAACTTCGAATAAAAACTTTAAAACTAAATAGAAAGATATCATAATGAACCCAACCAAGTGGGTCTTCGAGTGAAGACGTCTTGTTGCACCACCCTCCCTAAATAGAGAGATGACATTTTCTGACTATTGTACAATATTGTCCAAATATTACTTTCTGTGCAACAAACATACATCAAATGCGTTTGATTTTGTCCAACATATTCACCCTTACCAATAATAAAAGTTCACGTGAAATGTGTTCCCTTTCCCTAAAATTGTGATCGCCAATGTTTGCATTGTACTATTTTCTAATTTTGTTAACCATTTTTTGTTCATGGGAAATATTTCACGTGAACAAAATGTTCGCCTTTTATTCCCTATAAGGCTGATTGTGTCACTGACTAATATAACACACCTACAGGCAATTTGATTCTACACTATAAATTATTGCACAATAATATTGAAAATGTATGACTATCTTTAAATATATCCAGATTCCGTATTTGAGTTAAAACAGAATTTTTTCAAATTTTTTTTAAAATAATTTTTATTAAACGACTGTGAGTTTCTTTCATTGGGCAGATATCTGATAAAATATGTTAAATTCGAATGAAATGAATAACAAACAAAAATATCCCAAGTATTTGCTTATTTTAATCCAGATATGGTTTTATTTTTAATTTCCTTAAAAAATTTCCCAAAGAAGCAGGACTTTTCAGAACGCAGTTTTATGGTCTAGTTGAAAAATAAACAACACAACTGGAACAAATTAATTTTTAATTTACTTATTAAAGTGAGAAGCTAAGGGCTTTTAATGTTATTAAAAAAAGTACCATCTCTTAAATAAGTAAAAAGTTAATTTTAAAGAGCAGAAAAAGGTTCTGGCGAATTCATATTGTTTAGGGGTGGCTGAAGTTTCCTGCAAAATTTGTATGTTTATATACTTTCTTTCAACCTTTACAGAAGTTTTTGTTGATTCGTTGTGTGCCTTAAAATTTAAAATACTCATAGATAAATTTTAAAAGCTAAAAAATTTTTAAATTTTCTCATATTCCTTACTGTGACACAAAGTAATCAATATTAGCATTCAATTTTTGAAAATTGCATATTTTCTTTTAGGATTTACCACAACTACGGCTTGTTGTGTTGTGGCCTATTCTAAAGTAAGATTTTTGCAAAAGAAAGCTTTCAAGCTGAAATCCTATTCATAAGCATGAATATGTGCTACTATTACATTTTAATCATGCTTTCTTTAAAAGAAAAACATACAATTTTCTTTTGATATGAAAAGAGCACAAAATGGCACAAAATTATAAACCTTTTTATTTGTAACTTTAAATAGGGAATACACACACACACGCACACACACACGCACTTCATATAGAATTTTATCTAATCTATAAATCTAAATGTTTTGTGTGGAGATTTGTTAAAGAAACATCAGTCTATTGTTTATTAAAAAATACGAGCTTCCAGAAAAGATTTATTACCGGTATTTTAAAGTATTTATTACGCACAATGAACAATAGATGAATAAACGAACGAACGAATGAATGAATGAATGAATACAAAGATGATGAGATGACAGTGACAAAGGATTAAAATAATTATTTATTTCTGATAACAACTGAGCGAAACTAAAATGTAAGAAATATTTGTTAAATGAGTTTGGAAATAGAATGTTGAATTTTATACATACATATATTGAATTCTAAGGATTAAATTTAAGGACTCAAAAAGTATATTTCCTTAAAATATTTTATTTACTTTGTCAAACTCAAATTTTAAATTATTATGAATAGAATTAAAAGTTTGTGTTTTAGCTTAGAATATAACATATGAATGGGACTTAAAGTTTCAAGCGAAATGATCTAAATGTATCATTTGTAACATTGCACAAGGGGTCAATATTGTGTATTTTGTGCAATTAATTATCACTAAAGTAATATTTATTTAGCTTTAGTTAAAATATGGTTTTCTTCAAGGGACTGAGACTTATAAACTTGGTTAGATGCAGCAAATATCTTAAAAGAGTTCAGACAACCTAAAACTAGATCTATTGACCAAAAGTTTAATAACAAACACAAATTTTGGCTTACCTGCAGAAACATCTACAGAGTGTCTCCCCGCTTTCATTTTCAGCAGCCCTTTATTCATAATTTTTTCTCTTAATTGATATAAAATAAAAGTACCCTGGGTACGATCAAATAAACTCATGAATTACATAGATGTGTGCGTGCAGCCCTTTTTTTCTTAATTATATTAAAACTTTATTTTACCCGGTGAAATTTCTTCGGTTTTAGCGATTGTTTTTAGTTTTGACTCGTTTTCTTAGTTTTGGTGCTTATTTTTGTTTTTGGAATTTTTTTTCGGGATTTTGCGTTTTTTGTTTTTTTTTGTCGCTCTTGTTCTTTGTGAAAATTGTCCCTTCTGTAGCTGATTATTTGATCGTTATCAAAGCATACTTATATAAAGTATATGCAGGTCTACAACAACTAAGAAAGTACAAAAACAACAGACGATTTGTTTGTGTAAGAATAATGGATGAATGTCAAAAACAGATGAATACACTTAGACCTGGGCAACTGGCATTACTTTTGCATAAGCACAGATTGAAAAATAAAAATTTTAGTGCAAATTTAAATTTGATGCTTGTAGTGCACTATTTTTTGCACTTAAATAAAATCTCTTAAAAGTAATGGATTAATATTGCATTAGCAGCTAATCGCATAGCGAAAAATGCACTAATTTTGTATTGCAACTAAGCACATCATGAAGTAATGCAATATTATTGCATTATCAAATATTGTATACAGTAATATTGAATAAAACGTTAACCCATTTTTATCAGATAGCACAAATAATAAAATGAAAAATACAATAAAGTTCATTGAGGGCACTTTTATAAGTACGTACATACAAATTAAAGAAAAGAAAAATTGTTAATATAAATACAAGCTAGATTACAGAAACAATTGAAAAAAATGAATTAGTTTCATACTTCAAGTACGTTGCATTTCGAGCTTATATGAAAAACCGTGCAATTGACAAAAGATCAGAGGTTAGGTTTTCGTTTATTGTAAAGTTAAAAAATGAAGATTTTATAAACGAAAAATACTACCACTTGGAACAATTTCATCAAGTTTTGTCCTTCTCTCGAAAAATTATAAAAAACGTAGTGATATTATTTTTGATCTTGAGGGACCGACGATATGGATACGTAGGAAACAATTTACATATTTATGTATGTACGTATGTTTTTATGTATGTACACATTTACGTTGTATTTTGCACTATAATGCAATAATACTCTTCATAATGTGTGCAGTGGTGCAAAAAATAGTGCACTAAAAGTAACAATGCAATATTCATGCACTACTTTGAAGGGATTTTAGTTTAATGCAAAAAAATTGCACTTATATTAACAAAGTTAGTGCTTTTTAAGAGACAAATACAAGACGCGCACACTTGTGCACTGATTGACGGGTTTATTTGATTATTTTTTATACTTAATGAATTTGTTATAAATATTAATTTTTAATCGCATTATTAAGTCCAAACATTTTGAAAGACGTGCAGGGAATATAGTCTCATTTTATTTCTGGCTATAAAAGCATATGAAATCTTAGACCATAGACAAAAACTTTTGCACCCCTATGTGCATTACTTTCAAATATTTTATTTGAATCATTACGAGTAGATTTCTTTCATATAATTTACATGTGCACAAACACAACAATTAAAAACAACCAAACATTTTAAATTGTTACCATTATCCTCATCATCATTATTTTTGCAAAATGTTTAGACAAAAATTTTGGTTTGTAAAAGGCATCATAATTAATTTCACTTTCACAAGTCCATTAAGAAAGTTTATTAAAATAAAAGTAAAAAAAAAGAAATGAGTGAGCAAAAATTTGTTCTTTTTAAAATTTTTTGCTTCAAGGTCAAATGAAAACATTGAATACAGGGCATTTTTATACCAGATATACTTGCCCCATTTTGCCTAGAAAAATGAGTTCTCGGGATTCCCATAACGTAGTAAAAAGTTTGTGTTGTGGCTTCTCTATACTTTATAATTAATTTTGTTTTTTTTTTTTAGTAAATTCTAAGTTTAGCAAAAGTGAACTATAAAGTGACCTTTAAAATTTTTCCATTATTACAACTGGCTGATGAAATAAAAAATAAAGTTTTTATAAAGTATTAAACACATTCACCATAGCAGGCTACCGACTGCAATCTCTCAAAAATACGAGTAGAATACAAATGTGCATATGAAAATTATTTTGTTTTTTTACGCTGTAGCCAACATAGACTTATTTCTATTTTTGTTGGCGTTAATGAGCAAACAATGCGCTGCCAATATAGTAAAAAATGTGAAATAAATTATAGCTTAAAATGATTGGATATTATTTGACAGAAAGAAAATCTTAAAACTCATATAAAGATTGATTGGTACATTGATTAACTTTTATACTTATACGCGATATAAGAACATTTTAAACAAGCAATTTTGTTGTTATAACTGCAAAGTATTTGTAAGTGGCACCACTGAAATATGTGTATATATATATATTTCAAAATCAGACGCTTATGATGTCGCTGCCGCTATTAAAATAATTAAGTTGCTGGCTACAATTATTACTAGCGGCATTTATAGTCGTGTAGTCGGTAGCCTGCTGGAGTGAATAACATAATGTGGCGAAATTGCTGCAAATAACGACTATGCTTAGTGGCAATGATTTTGTTTTGTTTAATTTCCCAACTAGAAACATAAAATTAATATTTAACTTGCTTAGTAAAATATTATTTGATTCTAAGAAATACACTGAAATTTACTAATGAGAAAATTTTGGGAAGAAGTGAGATAAATATATATTAAAACTAAATAAACTTCAATTGGGCTGTAATTTACAAGGCCGAAAGTATGGCAACCTGTACAAATGTGGCAACTTCAAATGACTGAATCTTACAATTAAATTTTCAGGTAGGGTGAACTTGCCTTTAACTTACCACTCACTTTTAGGTTTAATATCCGTCCGATAAAATCATACCTTTAGCAAACGCTAAGTTAAAATAAAGTCCCTTACTGTGCTTAATAAATTCCTTAAAGTACAACTGGTATACGAACGCATAGAGTTTCGTACCTCTGTCCAACTCTTGAAAGTTCAATTGTTCCTCCAAATTGCTTGAAAGACAGTTTCATAAGTAAAATCATCATTTATGGTGAAAACTATCGTCCAATATCGCGAAAACTAGAAAATATAAAGATTGTGTATCCTTTAAGACGCATATCTATATTCTGAATTTTATAAAAATCTGTTGAATAGTTTCGAAGAAACACAAGTTGTCCGCTCACAAGCTCTTGGTGCTAATTTTAGTTCTATTAATTACAATCTCTTTCCTTATCAGTTGGTAAACATTATTGGTTGGTATGTGTGCTTTCTTCTGAAGAAAAAGGAACAAATTCACGTTTTATTAGTTTTTTTTCTAATAACGTATTCTATTTATTCTCTAAACTAAGTACTTTTTTCTGTGAACAATGAATCTCTGCAATGTAATGGATTATGATATTTCAAATTCTTGGCTTTGTGTTTGGTAGGTACGTCTGCCACCTCAATACAATCATAGTGCCCACCACTGATTATAATACATCGAGTAATTTCCCTTATCCTTGAAGATACATTTAAAAAAAACATATCCCTCGCTCCTTATTATTTAATTTTATTTGAATGTTTTATTAAGATCCTTCAATTAAAATACAATATCCTTGTATTTAAATGCAATCAAAATTTATTAATTAAACTAATTAATTTTTTCTTAGAGGTACAAATTAGTGTTGAGCGATACTGTGATTTTTTAATAATGTTGCTCCTTGTGAATGTGATTTCTAAATCACTGTTCCTTTAAACTGTGACTGTGATCACAGTTTAGCAGTATTTTGTTTGTAACAGTTCTATTATTTTGACAAAATCTAATAAGAAGAACAGCAGTGAAATTAAACAGTGACTGTGATCACGTTTTAACACATTTCAGCTGTTCTGCGCTTTATATTGGTATTTTGATAAATAATAATAAGAAGAGCGACAAGAACAAACAATTAGCAATCAACCCTATCCAAATATTGAGAATTGTTATATAAGAGGCAGTAAAAGAGAGCTATACATAGTTGCCAGAAAAAACGATTTGACACGATTTGACGATTTTTTTTCGACAAACGGTGAAGGTATAAACAAAAATTTATGTGGTAGCTGTATTTACTGTAAAGTAAGCATACAAGAACATTCACTGTTTGTATGAAAGAACTATATTTCCAAAACTTGTTACTTGATAAATTCAGTCACAGTTGTGATTAGTGATTTTTCAATAGCTGTGAAAAAGTAACAGGTTTCGAAAAATCGCTCATCTCTAGTACACATGTACATACATATGTATGTCCATAAATACTTCTGCATGATTTCAAACTGAATTTTGTCAAATTGCAGTTAATTTCATTATATTTTCCAAGTACATACTTTAGTTCTTTGATACAAATTTTGCAATTCTCAGGTGCCATGAAGCCAGTAAACTTATAGATGTACTTTGGTACATACATACATACATGTGCATATGTACATACAAAGTTATGCACATACAGTAACTCACATATTTGTGTGCATGTAAGTATGTACGAGTATGCATGTGTATATCTTGTACAAGCACTTTATGTTTTAGAATACTTTGTAATAAACTTATTCCTGCTTATACTTGCATGTGCTTGCTTGTGTATGCAAGGCGTTACGTGACATTATTGCCCGGCACCATTACATGTGTCAAATTAGCTCATTTTAAAAAGTTAAAGACAATTGGACAAAGTAGGATCAATGTATGATGGTGTCATTTGGTTTTGTGGTTGTCATATTCCTTTTGAACTATCAACCTTAAAATTGTCGGACAGCTAATGTCTACTCTTATCGACTGCTGTCTTTGTACGTATGTATGTGTGCGTGTACTTGTATATGTTCACAAACACATACATATTTATATTGCATATCAAACATTATTGAATTTCATACAAACATATAAACATGCTTTGTGTGTCAAAGTGTAAACTGTGGTGCATGAAGAACATTTTTGAGATAGAATTTCGAAGCTTTTAAGCGATATTTGGAAAGAAGTGTGAATTCATTTTTTACTTATTTTTTTGCACAATTCGTCGCCCCATCAAGTTGAAAAAAAATAATTAAAAAAATTTCTTATATGTTCATATTATTTTTTTTAATGAAAATTAAAATTCGCTAAATATGGTGCAGCTTTATCGTTTTCTGTGGGGTCGGGTCTTAATGATTTTGCACTTAGTGCGTTCAAAATTTATTTTTTCGAAAACATAAAATTAAGAAAAAATTTGGATATGTTAATTTTTTTAATGGATGTCAAAATGGACTATTTTCACTTCAATGAACGTCAAATTTCGTTTGAAAGGCTTAACAATGTTATTGTGTATGGAATATAAGATCGTGCAAATGTCTACAACGGCTTCGCTGAAGAGCGCGCTTCCGAAATGTAAAGCTTACATTACCTCCATATGAGATGAACAGGTCCTAAGTTGCTCGTGCAGAGAGTCCAATGTTGTAATAATTCCTTATATTGGGCCAAAAAGAAGAAAAAGTGAAACAAGGCTCAAATCATCACATTCGTGATCGTATCGACAATCTTACGAAAACAAATTAAGTAATACGTCAATCGTATAAGCTGAATGTGATTTCAGTACGTTCACGTATGTCACAATCCGAAAATGGTGTTTTTACGTGGCGAGTTGTACATTAACGGATGTTAAGATTCGACCCCAGATAAAATTATTAATTTACTTACTGCTTTCTTTTTCTTTTATTTTTCCTTCACTGCCCACTGTTATCAATTCGAATGTAATGTGTCAATTGAATATTCACTATTAAACCATTGTACGTGTGTGCTTGCATATTCTACAACTCATATGTATGTATGTGATTGCAAGTGTTAAACTCACAACCAAATGAAATTTAGACATTTGATTTCACTTTGAGATTTAAGAGCTTAACATACGACAAATTAACCCACGTTGTAATTGGGTGCTGAAATTAAATTATTGTATTCTGTTTGATGTGAAATGTGCCAAAGTGTGATTGTCACATCACACGTGTCCTCCTAATGCCAAACCTGTCATGCTGACCAGCCAAATAAAACTATAAATGCATTTTGAAGCACGTTATTGCTGACTCTTCTGCAGCACTCCTCCTCCTCCTCAGTGCTGTCACTTAAAAACTGGTCAGTAGTCATGGGGATAATGGGAGAAGACTATAGAACTGACATTTTTTTCTGTAAACTCCTTGGCACACACGTAGCAAGTTTTCTTGCCATAAGTTGGAATGTCGGAGCGGAAGGAAGATATAATTTCGTAGCAAGAAAACTTGAGTGTTAAATGGGAAGTGAGTTGCCCAAAATCATTTTGTTGTTCATTGCAATACTAGATAAAAAGAAATTGTAATGTTGAGTATACATCTGGAATATCTTGTGTTGGCAACGCCGTTCACATTATGTTTTTTTATATGGAAAGCAATGCCACACAACGAAAAATATAGGAAATGTCAAACATTGCCATTAATACACACTATTGCAATATAATAAAATGCCAAAATGTGTACTCGGCAAAAGAAGTTGATAAAGGAATAGTTGGGACAAATTTTGAGTGTCAGAAAAGTATAAAAAAATGCAAATTTTTTAAGAAGTATCAGACAATAACTCGTATTTTTTGTTTGTTATATACTGATTTTATATTTTGCTTATTTTGGTTATATTATATGGCCGGCGCTAAGGCGCCGCTGGCCAGGATTCGCAGGTTTATATGCAGAATCCTTTATTTTAATAAAACAATGTGCCGATTTAAGGCATGAAATAATTCTATCTTTTATTTTTGACTTATACTGCCTTAAATACTATTTTACAAAAATATTCTTACACAACTAGTAACCTACATAATCATACATTTAATTCATCAAAAACCCTTTTCACTAATTCAGCAGTTTATTGCAATTGCCAAATATTCAAGCTACAAAGTATTTGTTAGTTTATTAATAAAAGTTAGTGTGTCAGTACGATCAATGAAAATTGATCGTTTTGTTCCGTTTGTTTTTTCTTTTAAAAAGCAAAAGAAACAAAAGAAAATAAAAGAGGACAAAAGGTGCGTTCAGACGATGCTACACTACAGTTATAAGCGCAGTTCGATTAACAGGACTTGAGAGAAAGTGCGATGAAGTCCTTTTGTTTTTGTATTTTTGAGAGGATATTATTTAGTGGTTGATTGCTTGTTGAGGCGTATGAGTGACCAAAAGCGTCTCAAAATTTCTATTGATTCATTATTTTTTTATTTATTTAAAGACATTCCATATTCTCAGCTTTATAAACAATTTTATTTTTTAATTTTTTTGTGCAATGTAGGTTTCATAACATAACTTTTGGTGATAAGTAAGCTGCATCAAGTCCTATTTTGTCAAAAAAAACTTGTTAACTTGTTAACTACGTTAAGAATTTAACCAAAATCCAGGATAATCCAGCAGGTATTGTGTTCGACTATCTGTTAAAAAATATGGCTTACCTCACTACTACATTAATTTGCAATTTGATTTCTATGTAACAACGCCTGCTAATAAAGTTTTCTTACATACTTTGCTTTTTTTTTGATATTGGAATTCTTGAAAGAAATTTTGGCTTAACTTAAACTGAAATAAATTTTCTTTCTATATTTGAGTATGTGTATATTTTTCAAAAAAAAAAAAAAAAACCCAATACATACTCGTAGTTATAACCAAGTATACCCTCCTCCATTTCCAGCTGAGGGGTGATTTAATTCATAAAAATTAATATTCACCCTCATGACTCTCCTGCCTAAGAGAAAACTCTGATGTTGTTCATTTTAAATTTAATAAATTTGCAACAAAATAGAAAAAAGAAGAAACATGAATGAAACAGGTCACATTAACAATAACTACAACCTCCATCGTTATTAGATATGAAAATAACATTGTGTTGCAAAATTACAACACATGCGAACATCAACCGGGGAAGATTAGCTAAAAGACTTGCTTGTAAGCATTTTATTATTATTCAACAGTAGAATTGTGGCTTGATTCGTTGCTTTCCCTTGCCCTCTCCCCCAACTCTTTTGTTATGCATATGAACGTATTGTATTATAGAATATTAATAAAACAATTTTCTTCTGCACACACAAACATACATACATACATATAATCACACACGTATGCACATATTCATTGCCAGAGGTAATGTGAATCGGCAAGGGACCTGTTGTTGAGGCCTTACTCAGCAAGCATTAGTTATACTAGTTAAAATTTTATATGTGTTGCCACATGCTGAAGATCTACGCTAGAACTTGTTTTGACAATTTAGTAGTTTAGCGGTTTTACCACTGAGAGTGTATTTCTGTGGCAATAAATAATAATGGCTTAAGTCGAAATTTCTTGTTTTGAGATATTAAGGGTTTTTGTCTTTTTGTGTGTTTAGTTTTGACATCAAATGTTTCCATTAATGAAGAATATGTTAAAAAGTGTATGCAATCTGGGTTCGTACCACCCGAGGCGTTTGTATACCTAGATAGTAACGGATTTATGCAAAATTTAAACGGAGTGCCTATATTCTATCATATTTATAGAAGGGCCAATATTAAATCTATTCAAAGCAACAACCGCAGATTTAATACCAGCATTTTATCTGGAGATAAAAATATTTTTCCAAACCTAAACGTTAAAAAGTATTGGTGGCTCACTAAATAATCCTTTTTTTCACTTTTATCACTAGACCCTTTTTATTTTTGCATATTAAAGTAAAGTTTTTCCAACATTTTTCCTTATATTAGACTTTATATAAATACTCCTATGTATGTATGTACATAAATATAGTTATAAAATTTTCAAATAATTAGTTTAAATTATAATCAGTATACTTGAGCGCCCGTTTGTGGGAAAGTGTAAAAAAAGAAATATATATACATTTATATATTCTTTTGTTAAAATAAACATTATAAAAAAAAATTAAATTTTTCCATGTACAGGTCAAACGGCTGGCCGGATTTTGATTTAGTTTTTTTTTTGTTTGAAAGATGACTTGATCGAGAGGGTTCTTAGCTATGTTTTAAGAAAATCGGTCCAACCGCTTAGAAGATATCACATCTTTTCTAGATATATCGGGGGTTTTTAAAATATTAATTTTTGTTATTAACAATAACATTTTATAATTCAAATTTGGGTGAGTGATAGATCTTGAAGAAAAGAATAAGAATATGTAATAAAATGAACAAACACTTATGTTGACTTAAGTCATTATTATTTATTGTCACAGATTTGATAAACATATGGAGCATTTTGCACATGACTGCCTCTTGCAGAGGTCTTGGCCCAAGCACGGAGGATACACTTGTTTAAATGAAAAAAAATTAAAGAAATAAAAAGGTCACCAAACACTCAGAAAAACGCTAATATCGGAAAAATATTGCCAAAACGAAAAAGAGCCAAAATCAAAAATAGCTTAAATTAAAAACAAATAAAATCGGCAAAACAAAATAAGGCATTTAAACTAAAAAAAAACGTCAAAACAAAAAGTTTATTAGAAAATGTCTACATCGATTATAAAGTCGCAATGTACAGAATTTTTTTTATAGTATTGGTTAAATTTTAATTGGTACAATATACAGTTTGGCCAAGAACAATTTCTACAATTTTTGCACTGATATTTTCCAGCCCAACCTAAGCTGGCCTCTTTTAAGCTTACCTAGCTTAGTTTAGCGAAGAATATAGAAAAAGCTTGTAAGGAGACATGCCTAATCACAAAAGGCCTCTTTAATGCATGCCTATTCAAATTTACTGCTCTGTTCTTCTACATCCTCACACATGTTCACATATACATACATAGATAAATACAACAATAACTTTATAATAAAATAAAATATTATTGTTATGTGCGCCAATAACAGGTATACATTTTTCCTCAGTAAGTTAATTTTCATTTTTATAAATATTTGTTGTTAATATTGCCAATACAACAAATATTATATTGTTGTAGAGGCAATAACACAAAGAAAAAACTACACACATATATGTATATGTACGAGTACATATATTAAACTTTGGGGATTTGTAATTGTTATAATGAAAATTAATAATAAATATTCATTGAAATGAACATGAATATTAAATGGCTTCATATGTATATGCAAAGACCAGTAGAGTTAAAGCCAAAATAAATATTTAGATTTGCTACGCTTTGTTTTATTGTACGTACAAGTTTTATACGGAAAATTATAAATTTTATCATAAAATTGTGAATATTGTATGTATTGATTTAAATATTGCAAAAGTAATAATTAAAATAAATATGTATAATATTAAAATATTATTTTCTATAATATTCAACTGGATGTTGCTCAAATTGAATCATAAATAAACAAGCTTAAAACTATAGCCGTAAGCCCTTCAATTCTCAATCATTTGTTAGGACTTTTTCTATATGCATAGAAACTTGTAAGTCTTTTAGTATTAGGGTTGAAGTCTACTGATGAGTTGCCTAAAATGCAATAAAACTAATTTTCAGGTATTTAAACGACAAACAAACATATTTGAGTTCTTATAGGGCATTTACATTGTCTCAAAATCTAGTATTTACCAGATTCCGAGCTAAATCTAATTCCTTTTTACTATATTCCCCATACAAAATAAAATATAATTTTTCAATAGATTTGTAGAAATCTACTAAAAATATAATATTTTTATTTATTTTTTACTACCATATACATCATAATTTATATAGAAGGTGAGTGAATTAGCTACGCTCTACACAACTTTCTATTGAAGGTGTGTGAATGAGCTGAGTCGGTATTTTTTTCGTTACAAACTAAATTTCAGACAAAGGATTTTGTCACGGATACAAAATCTTGGAAAATGTCAAAAAAGCTTAGTGTGACGAAATAGATTTCGTTAAAGATTTCTAATCAAATATAATAGATTTCGAGACAATGTAAATGCAGTATTAATTATATTTTTTTAAGGACTAGATAAATTTTTTAGCGCACACACACTTTTGCTTTCAATGACTATATTTTAAGATATACTTTTTAATTTTATTATTTAAAATTTCCACTGAGTTTCCCTCAAAAGGGGCAATTATGAAAATATTGAGCAAGTTATTTTGATAATTGATTAACCAAACACTGTTGCAAATATTCGATGTTCGGTACCGACTACTAAATACTTTTCTGTCTGTTCTTTATTATTATGCCGCATACAATTAAGTTAGTCCTCTTTCACACACGTCAGGTTTGACTCGTCAAGTCTTGAGTTTTTAGGAGAGAGAGGGAAATATAATTGAGGGGAGTACAGACTTGACCGTACCAGTCTAGTTTGTTTTTCGTTTTGTTTTGTCATTATAAATAGTAATACTCTACGACAACGCAAATTGATGAAGTAAACTTGACGGTGTGTATGAACACGAATGCAGGTTTAAAAGAAAATTTATCAAAAACTGATCAGGTGTGAAAGAGGACTTACATTGTAGTTTCTTATTGTATTTGCAGTATATAATAAGTTATTCGACCATACTACAGTTTTTGTTGTCGTTTCAATTGTGGTTCGTTCGTCGTTGCATTTTTATCGTCTCTTCTTTCCGAAATTGGCAGAAGGAGAGAATTTATCGAAAACAAAAGTAAACGCCCTAGTGCCACTCTCAGTTTGATCTTCTGCGAATCAATCCAACTTTCACACAACCCCACTATTCTTTTTGCATTGTGAATCACAACTAATTTTTATTTGAAAAGGTTATGGACACTAGCCAACTACAAACTCAATAGTTTTTTAAATTGTGAATGTCAATTCCAATGAGTGACTTGGGCTAACTCTTAGAATCAGACAACCAAACTGAGTTGAGAAGGACAATATCGGCTAAAAATTAATAAAGGTTGATAGCACTGTAATATTTTACGTTGTTATTTTTGCCATTATTGCAAAATTTTTTAATAGTTTTATGTTTCTAAGCAAAGAATCAAAGAATGCTGATTAAAAAATTTTATTATTCAATTGAGGATGGTGAAAGAATGAAAATATGTAAGTATAAAAATATTAGGCAGAACGTTAAAATCTCTGCCATACCACAATTAATGTTGCGTGTTCGATTGGCAGCACCTCAATTTCTATTTATTTCTTAGTGAGTTTATTTGCTTTTCAAACTGCAATAAATTTGCCACCGCTTCCTCCAATCGGTTTATGAGCCTTTTCTCATGTTGCTATGACCTCTGTTTTAATTCTTATTATTCTTTTTTTTAACCCTTATTTTCAAGCAATTAAATAACTTTAACTATTTTTCGCTTCTATTTCATAAAAACATTATTGAATCTTTTATTTTAAGAAAATTTAAATTAATAACAAAAAGCTTTTTATTTGTAATAGAATCTCAATTTTTGTGTGAATTTTCTTATAGTCTTCAAAATTTTTGTGGCTTTTTTTGTATTTTCTACTACTTTTATTAATCCATAACATAAGTTCGAAAAACTTAGTTGTCAGGAAGAAAAAAAACAAAAAGAAGGAAAAACAAATTACGTGAAAATTTTATTGCAATCTAATAAATAAACAATTTCAATACAAAACATTTTCCTTATTCAAAAAAAAAACACATCGAGAAAATATAAAATATATTACAAATTGAATACAATTTATCTTACTGCAAATAAAAATTACATACTGCAAATGTCTATAATTTACAACTGGAGGAGTGTAATAATACATAAACAATTTGTTGATTTAAGAGGGTGATTTAGCAATTCTACACGACGTGTAATTTTCAAGTTAAGTGTATGCAAGAGTAATTGTAATTGTTTTCTTGGGCCTATTAAACATTTATAGATGATATAAGACGCACAAAAATATCGTAAAATAGAAATAAATGCAGACATTTTCTGTGATAAAAAAAAAATACGATAAAAATTCAAATTGAGTTTTGGTTGTTTTTCTCCATAATTCTTGCTACGAGTATAAGGGGAAGAGAGACTGTGCAACTGTTGTGTCTCATTATGGTCTATTAAATGCAATTTAATCGCCAATTTTATATTAAATGTGATTGGAATAAAATAAAAATAAAGAAAAAGTGTGCTACTGAAGCAGCACAGGTTTCAGTGGCCCTACGAATTCGAAATTAAAAATTTATGATAAAAATAATTAAATATATATCTGGTAGAGTTTATCGCATATAAAAGCAGAATTTATTTAATATTTTTTTTTATTTCTATATCAATTGTCGTCTAACAGGGCAATTGTATCGCTCGCTTAAGGTGGTTGCAGACTTAAAATGATTTTGTGTATATTAAATTCTTCCAAATGCCTTGTACAATATATAACTGATTCTGGCAGAAGAAATAACAAAAATAAAAACTAGAGGATTACCTCTCAATAATAAATTTCAATGTGTAATAAAATATTTTTTACCTAAAAACCAAAATAAAATCTTTTGCTTGTTTTAAGGGTTACGTATACCAAAGGTGAAAAGTAGGGTTCCTACAATGTGCATCTGAACATCTATACATCTTTCCGTCTGTCTGTCTGTTACAAGCTGTTTTCTCGAAAGCCCTAAGACGGACCTGAAATTTTCACAAAATAAGTAAAACTTTGGCCGCTACAACAACAAATATATGACATTTAAAAATTTAGGGGCGTTCTAAAGCGAGAAAATAAACATGATGAAATCGTAATGTAATATACAAACAATTATATACATATATATATATGTAGACATTCGAAGTTTTCAAAGTTAGGGCCGATTTCACCAACTCTATTTGAATATCAATTCATATTTAAATGGCGATTTTCATTAATTTTTGTTGGTGAAGTTAACCCTTAGTGTATTTTTATACAGACTACACTATTTAACACTGAAATTTAAACAAAAAACAGAGGATATTTTATCAGTTAATATAATTTTGACAGCTTGCTGTATCTTGTCTTGTAACCGTGAGACGCAAACTCTTGAAATTTTCAAAAAACGCTAAGTCTAAAAAATAGCAAAATTAAAAAAATGGCGTAACGAAAAATCGCCAAAATGAAAAAAAGCAACTAAATGAAAAATATCACCAAATGAATAGCTAAAATGCAAGAAATCACTAAAACAGGTGATCAAAAGGAGCCAAGACCCGAAAAAACTAACACTAAAAAAAACAAACAAAAATCTCCAAAACGAAAAAAACCTCCAAACCAAAAAATAAATCGCTAAAACTAAAAAATCATCAAAAACCGAAAACAATCGGCAAAGCGAAAAAAGCACAAAAATTAAAAAAAATGCCAAATGCTTAAGCAACGTCTATGTGCATTTCATTCCTGCTTATGTAACTCGGCACTAGACTTCAACCCCAAAGTTTTTGAATTAAGCTAAAATAATGATTTGGGAAAATTAGTGTGTGAACAAATAAAAGAAAAGTGTTTCAATATTTTATTTTTAATTAACGCGTGTCAAAATGAAAAGGAAATAAAAAAAAAATTATTTGTTTATGGTTTACCATATCTAGATGCAGTTTGTTGCAGCTAAGCCACAATTCAGTAGACTTAAACAACAATTCAAAAAAAATTACAAAACATCAGTCCTTATAGAAAAACTCTCAATAGATAATTAAGAATTAAATAAAGATAAATAAACTGCCTTATTTATAAAAAATATTTCCGGTTTATTAAGCACTTATTTGATGTATTTCTATAGGAAATTTGTCAAATAAACCTGTAATAAACCTAAAATATTTTTTATGAATTAGACCGAAAATGTTGAAAAAAATATTTCAGAAATTTTAAATACATTCAATGACAGCCAAGGGTTGCCTTAATGTAAAAAGTTAGAAGAAAAGCAAAATAGGTCACACTTGCTGAATAATATTATTTGTTGTTTTTTGAAAAAAGTTTCTTAGCGTACTAGGTTTGTAGTTTTATAATTCTCAATAATCTATTGATATTTTTTCTAAAACTTGTGCGATGATAATGCCAGACTTTTGAAATTTACATAAATATACGAGTATATGTTATTGGCAGGGAAATAAGAAATATGCTTAAAAAAAGTGTTTTATGCTCATTCAATATGCATTATAAACTTAAAAATATGCACTAAAAACTCAAAAAATATGCTCTTAAAAATAAAATAAGTTGGTTTATTTTTAAATGAAAATTTGTTTTTAATTAAAAAAACTCAACAACATTTGCATATAAAATAAGACAAAAATAAATTAACAAAGAATAACTGACGTATTAAAAACAATAATTTGGGTTTGAATTGCACGTTAAAATAAAATTGCCATACAAATTTTTTCTTTTCTTTTTTCTTTTTGGATACTCTCGTAAAAACTTAGCTTACCTACATTGTCAAATACAAATCGTTATCTGTCAGATCTAAGTAAACTTTTATACATTGACAATGTTCCTTGCACGTCTACTCAGGGCATAGCCCGTCGCAAATAACTGCGTAATATAAATATAAGAAAAATGTACATATACACTACATAGAACAATGGAAATAAGATCTCGATGGCGAAAAATAAAAATTTTGGCCAACACATAAGCTTGGAAGCATATTAAAATAAAAAAATTAATGAAGTATGCTTAGAATATGCGTGTAAGACTGATATATGCAAAAACATGCTTTAAAGGGTAAAATATGCAAAAATGTGCACTAACAAATCCATACCAAAATTCATAAAAAGTTCTGAAACGGATTAATATTTTGTCCCCGCATTAATACGTCACACAAGAAAAAACATGCAATTGCATATTTGCGGTTTCCCTGGTTATTGATCTACAGTGCGGGCTGAATTAAAAATACTGCTCTATGGCTGTAACAAGATGTGTTTTAATGAAAGTTAAAATAATAATTACATTAATTGGTAATGTTTGAGAGATTATAAACGCATTTAAATTAAATTTAAAAGTTTGCAAAATTCTCTTTGAATGTTAATTTGTTATATTCGGTGTTTTTTATTGAGGTATAGATAGAACTTTAAGTTGGCATCACTTTTTTAACTGGCGGCCATTTTGTCAGCTGTCAATTGATTAATATTTGGTTGGTTTGCCATTTTATCATGAACAGGTTGACAAAAGAACAACGCTTGCAAATCGTGCAAATTTATTTCGAAAATAATGGTTCAGTTCGCGAAGTTTACCGCAAGCTCCGTCCATTTTATGGTCGACATAATCGTCCATCAGAGCAATTAATTCGGTTAACCATGGATCGTTTTCGCACTACGTTTACTCTATGTGATAATACGCATCCGCAGAGACGTCGAACAGTGCGCACCGAAGAAACAATTGCCGCTGTAGAGCAAAGTGTTGAAGAGGACCCGAATGAATCGATTCGCCACCGTGCACAGCAATAACCGACTATTTTGTTCCCGAATTGGATGGCATGAATGTGGATGAGTTGTGGTTCCAACAAGACGGCGCTACATGCCACACAGCGCACGTCACAATCGATTTATTGAAGGAAACATTCGATGAGCGCATAATTTCGCGGAATGGACCTGTCAATTGGCCACCAAGATCGTGTGATTTGACACCATTGTATTATTTTCTTTGGGGATATGTGAAGTCGCTCGTCTACGCCAACAAACCAGAAACGTTAAGGGACTTGGAAGCCAACATTCGTGGCGTTATTGCCAACATACGGCCCCATATGCTCGAAAAGGTGGTTGAAAATTGGACCTGTAGAATTGGCTTTATTCGAGCCAGCCGCGGCGGCCACATGCCCGAAATCATATTTAAACGTTAATGGCATAAAATTATCCTTCGAATAAAGCCAAATTGATGGACATTAAAACGATTTTCTTGTGTTTTATTTCAATTCGAAGTTCTATACCTCTAAAAAAACACCCTGTATAAAACACTAGTACAAGGGTGAGATTTCCATATAAAAAAATGCTCACTGTATCTATTTATGTATGTATATATTTTTTTCATTAGTTCTTTTACTATGTAAACGACTTATTAATTAAAATGTTTAAAAGTTGCGAACATGACGCGTTACTAAAAATACTTTGTGAAATTTTTTAACAAACAGAAAATGGGATATAACAAGGAAAGTGAAAAAAGTTTTACGTCTCTATTAGCTTTCCGTGTGAGTTGTTCGTTGTTCATTGTTCGTTGTTTGCCTTCCCCTGTGTGCTTTAATTGGCAGAAAATTCTTATAGTAACATTAAAGGAAAAAAATTAAAAATAAAAACACTTCTTCAAGGGGATTGTCTGATAATTACGCTTTAACAAGAATTACATCAGTCAGTCAGTATTTTAAGCTGAAGGAAATGAACGTAGATGCCTCAATGAATGCTAATTAATGAATAGAAGTTGTAAAAGTAAGTACAATAGTGCCTATTGGTAAATGCATTTTAGTGCTACATAATATGTTTGGTCGGCAATACTTTTGTTAATCAATGTTTTGTGATTTTTCTTTGTGTTCATGTGTATTTTTTTCAATATTCACAAACGAAAAATTTAAAAAGTTTGTAACAAATCTTAATTAATTTATTACTTGACTTAAGAACTGATTATTCAGTGTTGTAATTATTACGAACAAGCCAATAACGTCTAGCAGACTGAGAAAAAAATTTTGAATATGAGAATAACAGGAATATTTCAGTTATTGCAGCTGCCTGAAATAAAAAATTTAACAACTAAATATTCACATTTTTGAATTACCCAAAAGACGAGCTTCTTCTTAACATAAACTAATACTAAGAAATCATAAGATGTCTTAGACAAAAGGATGTTATAAAAATTTTGTTTAACAATGTTTTCGGCTAAAAATGCTCACTTATGTAGAAAATTATATAAAATAAAAACAATTCACGGCTCTACGTATACTTTTGTGCTTATAACATGTTTATTCGAAAGCATTTTCTTTCGTTTCGAATTAAGGAGTAGATCCCAAATATTACTTCTGAGTTCCCGGAAATTCCTAAAAAATTTCGAAAAAATCCCATAACAGGAATATTTCAGTGCTTTTGCTTAATTTTTCTTTCACCGGGTGCAGACTATTTTTTAGAGTAAATATTTTTAGCTTTGGAATTTGAGGAACAGGCCTTAAATGCCAATATAGTATACACTCGTATATGTATAACAAAAATAGCTCTAATTTTAATTATTATTGTTCGAACTTCATTTGTTTCTATATTTATGATTTGATCAGGCTAAAGTTCGTATCGCTTTGAAAGCCAAATTACATGTGATAATTATTAATGAACATATAACACCAAAGTTAGTTGTAAATATTCTGACAAACACATAGTTGAACGGAACAACCGGCTGTTTTGGAAGGCCACTAAACCTTCCTCATCAGCGTTCTTTTGTGTTTGGTATGGTGACAGTTTATACAGATTTCTGCTTTATATACGCAACTTTTATTGCAAATGGAATATGTGAGTTGTTTTAGTTCATCGTATTACAATTTGCTGAAAGCTTTTTTGTAATGAAAGCTCATTTTTACCATCTCTAAAGTTACAACAGTCTTGCCATTGTCGTTTTGTTCTTTGCTTCTAACATCGCTCTGCGCATTAAAAATAATACATACAATCTGAAATATATTAAAGTATAACCTAAGTTAAGCTATTATTCCAAAAGGGATAATAATTCTATAAAAGTAAGCCATAACTTCCTCTCACAACATAATTGAGATTTTGCTCAGCAGTATTTTTGAATATGAAGAGTAAAGGGGTGTCATTACCTAAAAATCAGTTTAACTCGAGTTACGCACTTTTTCCTCTATTATGGATAAAAGGATTAGCTTTTATTACTTTGTAATTACAATATTTGCAAAATGTGTAAAACAAAACACTTTGCAATAAAATTGAACTACTAATTGAGGCATTAAATTTTACAATTATTTTATTTTTTAATTTTCAGTAAAATTGCAATTTTATTATATGAAAGACAATTGCAATTACTCGCAACTATCATATAAAGATGAGTAAAATACTAATGGAAATAAACACTCTGGCGATGTAACAGCACACAGTCAGTCAGTCGTACATGCCGTAATCAAAATTATTTTAAAGAATTTTATTGCAACTCCATTTCCTGTTCGGATCGAAATGCTCTGACCAACTGAGCATACGAGTAAGTAAACAGCACGTATGATTTTTCTAACAGGTTTCAAGGCTTTATTTTGTTCTTTTTATATAAATTTGTAAGTACTCGTATGTAGCTTCATGACATTTAGATGTTCATATATTTTTTATTGCTTGTATCCATCCACTCATTCGGTAATTTGTATGCAAGTCAAAGCCCAATTCTTTGCATGCTCGTGTGCAGCAGAAAATAATATTTGTATGGAGTCCTGCAAACACCAAAGTGCCTTAACGTTACAGATAAACATTCATTCATGTTCTTGGCAATTTTTTCTAAGTTCTGGTTTTTTTTTTTTTTTTTTTTGTAAAAACTTTAAAAAGTGTAAATATTGTTTGTGTGCTCATTCGTTTGTTTCTTGTTGCATTCAATTCATTCACTACGTGCAACACATTTGCAAAAAGTTCAAGCAGGTTAAAAACTATCAACATGTGGTCGAATTTTTCTTTTATATATATTTTTATTCTTATTATCTTCCTTTTGCTATTTGGCAGACAGACAGATATGGACGGACTGTTAGAAAACAAGTTAATGGCTCGAATGCTCCGAAGCATACACAATTTGTTTGAAGAAAACTGCTCAGATCACATCTTGAGACAACATTTTAAATTGATAAAGTTTTAAGATAAAAACACAGTCAGTAACAAATACTCGTACATGAGGTTAAATTCAAATGAATAGAACTAAATGTTGTAAGTCCAAGTATTTTTGTGTGGGTGTGAGTGTGGTTTATTAATGTTTGAAAATTGTATGTTATTTTTCTTAAATGGAATTTGTTTTCCAGGTAAATTAAATTTGCAAAAAATAAACAAATTATCTGCTTTTAAGGTCTGTTTAGTTAAGGGCAATGAACAAGTTTATTTTTACAAATCAGTTACTTTTTTTCTTAAGCTTTTTTTTTAGAAAAGACAAAGTAATTTAAATTATTAATAAAATTGATTGCTTTGTTAGTTCTTGGTTTATAATTCAATGAGTAATTTAAAGCCAGGGTACAAATTACGGTATTCGATATAGAACAAAGTGCTGGTACCACAAACACAAATTTTTCTTTTATTTCCCAGCAAAAAATTACAATACAAATCATTAATTACTACATTGATGAACTCAGCTCCAAGTAGTTCCATTTTTAATGAAACATCAATGAATTTAACACACAGTTGTTTTAGGACGCAAGTCATCCAAAAAACTGAATGGTATTCGCTTAAAAAGTTGCCTAGAACAATTATTAATATAAACAACAGCCACTATCGGCACAATGTACTAATTTTTGTCGGCTCACTGAAATAAAGTTATAAGTAATAAGCTAAATTGGCCTTATTTTTGAACTGATTGAAATAAAAGGACATAATTGTACTACACTGCATTGGTAATAGAGTCATATAGACTTAATCCGAAATTAATTGAGAAATAGGGCAATTTTGGCTTATTACTTATGACTTTATTGCAGTGAGTTTTGTTTGTGTGATAGTGCCTCCGCACTTTAGAATATCAAATTCAGTACTTGTGATTGGTATACAGTGAAACTGTTAAGCCTTTAAACTACTTCCGACTTTTTTTTTTGCTGTGTCTAGGAGATTCAACAACCAATGCAAAACAAACTTGGTACACTTGTTAAAATTTTGATACGATAGCTTTCGAATGCAGTAATCCATCCATTTGATACGTGACGAAATTTCAATTGATATCACAGCTTACTCGATATCGAAAGCCGTAATTTGCTCCCAGATTTTCTGTAATAAGTGGGAGAATGTTGAAGTATAATACATACATACATTTTGTATTTCTCTCCCGCTCTTTCACACTAAAAAATAAAATAACAGCAACAGGACCAGGACAAAGTTTCATAAAATTTTTATTGTGTTTGTATAGAAATTTCGATTGATATCGAATGCCTTAATTTGTAAATACAAAAGATTTTTTTGTTTAGAAATTTGTATGGAAACAGTAAATTTTGCAACAAATTTTTATTATTTTTCATAAAAACTTGAAACGTTTAGACAGGAAGTTTATTATAACATCTGCTTATAAATTTATTTTTTTATGTTCTCTCTGTTATTTTAAGAATTTGAATTTTTTTTAAGCCCACTTTCACAAATGGAGAACTAAGATTTTATTTCTTTCTGATCTTCTTGTTGGTAGATCAGGGGAATCTATTCTGATTTGTTTTTTGCGATGTTGTCGATATGAACTTTAAAATGGTCTAACCGATCTGAACTAAATTATCGACATTCTAAAGCAACTAAAAGCGATTTTGTTTTGGTAGATTTTAGTTTAAGAAAACTTTTCTTTTTCAAATAAATCTAAGACTTCGTTTTAAGTTAAGTTGAGAAAGAGAGTCAATGTTGACACAATTCCAGATCGATTGACCATTTCAGTAAAAATTGTGGGAAAGAAATATTTGAAAAACGCTCGAGTTTAATTTCTCCAAAAGTTCTAATCAAATCGGCTGTATCGATTTGTTGACTTATTTGTGCTTGAAAACTGCTTTGTAAAATTTTAAATTTGAAAAATTAAAAAAAAATATTAGTGAGACAATTTTAAATTTTTAGTTGAACTATAGTGAATTTTAATCAGAAATAATTTCTTAGTCGGGCTTAAGTTCAGTAAGTTCAATTCTGGTTGAATGAAAAATTAAATGAAAAATTAAAAATATTAGTTAATTTTAATTATTATTGTTCGAACTTCATTTGTTTCTATATTTATGATTTCATCAGGCTAAAGTTCGTATCGCTTTGTAAGCCAAATTACATGTGTTATTTATTAATGTACAAATAACACCAAAGTTTGTTGTAAATATTCTGACAAACACGTAGTAGAACGGAACAACAGGCTGTTTTCGAAGGCGACTACACATTCATCATCAGACCAAACAAAAACAACGCTGATGATAAAGTTGCGTTTCTACAAAATAGAATATGCTGCATTATTTCACAGTTTATATTTGTTCCAATAAAAAAAAAAAAACTAAACACACAGACGACGGCAGCGGCAGCTGAGTGGTTTTAAAATCTCTTTAATGAATCTAAGCTTCCTTAGTGGTTAATATGATAAATACTTGGCGCTTATTATTATTTATACAAACACTCCATGTTGCCTATCATGAGGAAAGAAAGGAATTGACTAAGAGAAGATAATAAGATTATTAGCTCACAATAAATAAATGGGAACACTTTTCTACTTACTTTCTTTTTACATACACATACATATAGACATATAAAGATATCAATATATGTATATGTATATAAATATATTAAACAGTTGAATAGATGCACTAATTAATTAAACTCTAGGGCATAAACATTCAAACATGGTTAGAAAAATGTCTAAAGTAGTCAAAAACCCTCATGAACACAGAAACAGGTTTACAATGCAAGAATGTATGAGTATATACGAGGGCAGACGGTAAAGAGGAAACAAATATTATCACTCAAGTACGTTCTGTCTACACAATGAAAAAAAATTAATAAGAGAGGACTTTAACAGAGATCAGACCTTTTCGATGACAGTTTTTTCAGCCACATCTAAAGCAACTTGGATGCACATATCTATAAGTTAAAACTTTTTCAACGTGAAATTAATGCGGATTTGTCTTTCATAATTTTTGAAACTTGTATGAACAACACAAAGAAATTTTTAATATTTTTACTATTTTGTGTGTCTCTCATATAAACGTATGGTATTGGCAATCAAACAACTATGAACGCATACAGCTAAAAATAGAAAAATGATCTCATATGCAAACACACGCATTCATGTTTAACCGAATACGTATTAGTATAAATAACCAACAACTTTGTTCAAACACATTTTTTAAATTACGCAGCACAAACGACTACAACTATAATTTATAGACTGTATGAGCTACAATCATACCTATAGGTATAAAAATACTCTGAATATTAATCGGCTACACATGCGTATATACAGGGCTATTTTATTAACGCACAAAGAAAATATATTTTCATACCGCCATACCGCCATAACAGATTTTCTATTCCATTTTATATGCACAAATATATGCATACCATGGTGAACATTGCGGTGACTAAACATCCATACTCTGAATATGAACAACTCCATTTCTAAGTATAGAAAAGAAACAATACGCTTCATAAGCATGTGCCTTTTTATTTATAGTTGTAGCGTATTTAATTTTTCGCATAAACGCAAAAAATGTAAAAAGTGATAATTTTCAAGAAAAACTTATTTTTTAAATAACGAACTATAAAACTACTCAAAATTAAAAAAAGTTGCAAAGCACAGATAAATCTAAACATTTGGGAACGCTGCATATAAACACAACAAAGAATAAAAAAATAGTAAGGACAAAAGAAAACATTAAAAAAAAATTCGTGAGGCTTCAAAAAACATAAAGCATAGATATGAACTTCATTTCGATCATACCTTAGTTTTATATTTTCTTTTTTGTTACACGTATCACACTGAATTAAAATTTTGGCCTGGGAAGCCAACACACAAACACTTTCCTGATGCCTGTGCCTATACACACGTTAACGTAAGTTAGTTAATTAATAAAATAAAATATTGTTTCAACTTGAAATAACTTTGATTTAACATGGTTGTTATTGTATTTTTTCAGTATCGAATTTCCGCTGTTCCAACTTGAAATAAGTTTGATTCAACAGGATTCTTCATTTTGATTTAACAGCACTTGAATTACTTTAAATCATGTTGAATTAACATGATATACATATAAAAAAAAATCATTGCCAAGAAATCTTAAATCTTAAAAACAAGTTTCCGTTTGTTTTAATGTGAAATTTTTCTGTGTGTATTTTGATTTATATTTTTATTACACGTGTTTTGTTCATATCGAAACAAAAAAAAAATGGATTTTAGGTATTGAAAGTACTGATGTGCATAGCGAGCCATAAGGATCTACATTCCAAAACTTTAACACATTCACTTAAATAGACTTATTATTGCTTCCCCATATCTTGAAATTATCAGTGCAAAAAATTTTTCTGAAATATTACAAAATATTTTCCGAAAATATAGATTACACATGAGATGACATTGGAAACTGCCTTCTTAAATTCTTGCACGCAGACACAAAAACTTAATTTTGGAACGCACTAATGTACGAATGTTCAAGCTAAATTAAATGTGAATGTATATTTGATCTTTAACTTGAAACATTGATACAGATGCGTGCGGTTACTCGAATATTTCTGGCCATCACAATCATCATTGCATTTTAAACCACATATTGAGTGCCATCATTGTTGTAGGAAAATTTCACAAACATTTTGGCAGTGACTCTCTGCAACCTGATTCTTTAAAAATGCTGTTGCATGTGGCATGAACCAGTGTTTGCTGTTAAATATGGAAATACTGCGAAATAGGGGGGAATGTACGAGTACTGCAAAATTGAACATGAAATAGTTTTCAATTCGCTTGTATTTTGGCCTGTTTGCGCTTGCAGCGCTTTGCTCATTGCATCCACAGTAATGAGAATTTGTGCATGCAGGAGTAAAAATATCTATGTTTTGTCTAATGTCTAAAAACTAACTATAATGAAGGAGTTTTGCATTAAAGTGAAGCATCTACATGTGGATTGCAACATGTTTTTGATTTTTGGTTAACAGTAGGTGATAGATGACAAAACAAAAGACTTATTGTCATTATCATGGACAACATCAGTGTGCTGTTTGCTCTTTGAGCCATTCTATTAGTGTTGTTTTTGTTTGAAAATAACAATTTCGTTATTCAAACGCAGCAAGTGCTGAAGGCAATAAATAAATTGATGCGGAAAAACAAAAGTACTTGTGCATGTTTTTGAAGTAAGAAATTGTTTTGTTAAATACTTAAATTGGAAAATTTTAGGATTTTTTTTATTTGTCTACCATAAGACCAGATATTGGCCATGTTTTACTTATAAGTAAGGGGCTTAGAGAGACAAAAATATATTTAAAATAAAAGTAAAAGCTCGATAAAATTCCAAGTTCAGGGTCATTAAAGCATCAATACATTGTGACCAAATCGACCATAACATGCCTTGAAAACGGGAAAGAAACAGAATAATAATTGATCGTATCGTATTTTATCTGGTATATGAACTTCTTTAAAATTATTGATAAACTAACCTCTTAAGAAGAGAATAAAATTTTTAATATCTTCATTGAGTCGTAAATTGAAAATTCTTATTCATTTAGCTGCAGTATTGAAGAGGTGTTACCTGTACAATATTTCTATTTCCAATCTCTATTGAAAACGACAGTAAAAAATCAAAAACAAAATTTTTAAAAATTGGATCGAATTCAAAAATAAGCACTAAAAAGTTAAAAACCATTTAGATTCAGTTATATAAAACATTTTTTATATTTGTTCAATTATATAAATCTGAATTATTCTTAGCTTTTTAGTGCTTATTTTTGGACAGCCAACTTTATTTTTTCAAGGGCGTAGTCTCGCCCAAATTTGCAAATATTAGCGTCCGCCTACTCCTATAAACTCAACAACGCATCACTTGCAGAGCTCAAGGCGTGCTAAAAGACTAAAAAAAATTGGTCAAGTAGAAGCACGTAAAATATTATATTAGATTTAAATGGGCATGGCCCCGCCTACTTTTTCAAGCACAAAATTATTTTGCAAAGTTTCGTGAGAATCATATAAGTATAGACACATATAATTCAATAGTAATCTTTCATAGGCGTGGCCTCGCCCACTTTTTAAATGCAAGTTTGAAGCTTTTTTAAATTTCCAGTTGTGTGCAAAGTTTCGTGAAAATCTATTTAGTAGAGGCACATGGAATATAATATTAAAATTTAATGGGCGTGGCCAACCCGCTTTTTAAATAGAGAAATTGTGGTTTTCTTAAAGCCCAGGGTGCATTCCAAGTTTTGTAAAAATCGAACGAGTCGAAATACGTAAAGTATTATATTAACTTTTAATTGGCGTGGCTCCGCTTACCATTTTCAATGCAAGATTGATGTTTTTTTATAACTCAAGATGTATGCAAAGGTTCGTAAAAAGCAATTAAGTAGAAGCCGACTTATACAGTTACAAACTTAAAATAAAAATACAGACGAATTGATAACCTCCTCCTTTATGAAAGTCGATTATTTAAGGAAATAGCTGTTGCGTGAACTAGTTCCCTCTACTGTATTCCCGAATCTACTGTATTTTACCTTAGTTACAATTGAAAATTTTCTCGAGCAGCGACTAAGGGCTTCAACAGTTAAATGTTTGCTGACCATACTCACCCTTATCGGGAATAAAAGTTCACGTGAAATGTGTTCTCTTTCCCTAAAAATGGAATCGGCCAATTTTTGCGTTGCTGTTTTGTCTCCATACTATTTTCTAATGTTCGCCTCTTATTGCCGATAAGACTAATTTATCATAATGCACATTGAAAATAACTTAATATGGTTTAACAAAAAATAATATTTTACCAAACTCTAATTTGATGTTATTATTTTCTATAATGTACAAACTTATAGTTTTCATAAAACTATACAAGCAATTAACTAGACTTTAGTGTCCATTATATAAAACTCCGGCCTGTGCTCAAAGTGATAAGAACAATGAAGCCATTTAGTTCAGCTTATTTTCAATTATTTTATGGTCGTGCAACATACAAATTTTCTTCACAGCTCCACAGAGCTTCGCAGCTCTAAATTAAAAATAAAATATATTAAAAATATTTTGACACTATAAAGTTTCTATAATTCAGCTCTTCGTCATACTATTAAAAGCCACAAAGAATTTAAGAGTTTTAGAAAACTTTTGCAATCATTTATGCCATATTTAAGAGTTGACAACAATGTGTGTGTATGAAAATCTATCTGTCAATTGAAACTCATTCGCACTTGAGCCACTGAGTCGGCAGAAGTACTCGTAACTGGATTTCAAATATTAAATAACTTGTAATCAAATATTTTTGAAAATTTAGCACTTGTCTGTGTATTTTACCACTTAAAAGTACAAATACTTAGTTTTTAATACACAAGCAAATACAGAATGCGGTCTGCAGCAAATTTAAAGAGTGTATCTTAGAGCTTCAGCACGATTATGTGTGTGAGTAGTTAAGCAGTGGTAGATTGTGCTTGTAAGCTTTTAAATAATTTACATACATATATACAAACAAATATGTACAGAGCCTACTTAAGATAAACATACACATACAGCGGAATAAGTACTAGGCCTTAAGATTTTGGAGCCTACTGTTAAATTGGTGTGATTTCGACACTTCGGATGCAAAATCTTATCCCACACATGCTTTGAAAGATCGTGTAGATTAAACGCTATTTTCTCACTCTACAGACTTATCTAGAATAATATTGTTTACTATGGACCGAAACTGTGAATTGGCGGACTAGGTTCTTCTTTTATTCTTGATAGGGAACATATAATAACGGAGAATCTATTCCTACTGCTCATATCCAATGATGTCACGATTATCATCGTTACCATTCATGACCAGTTGTTGTAAGTCGTAGTCATGATAAAAAAACGAAGACGCTCATAGTAGCATAGAATAGTACAGGGGAATGATCTGGTCCCAAGATCGGCACTACGACACCTAATGGATCTTTTAATCCTCTTATGGCGCCATTTTGCAGTTATGCAAGAAAACATTCAATCCTCACAAAAACCATTAAGTACCGGCAATTGTTAATTTTATTTTAATGCAATATTTTTGATACAATATCTAGTTTCAAACTGTAAGATTTTTTGGCCGAGTTTACACCTGACACACATGTGCCCAAAAAAAGCGTAACCACTAATTACTAATGAAAAATTGTTTGATTCAGACACGTATTTATTAAGTTAAAAAATTTCATACATAACTAGACTTGTATCGAACTCTTTCAGTAGCTCGTTTTTGACTCAAACCAATGATCAAACCCATTTCAATTACATGGGTTTGATCATTGGTTTGTATCAAAAACGAGCTACTGAAAGAGTACTTTGAAAGGCAGTTCAAAAGCAAGTAAAGAAGTAAGCCACATTTGCTTTGAGGGCACAGTATAATTTCCTTTGGTCTGAGAGACAACAGTCGACCAGCTTACTTCACAAAACGGCTCTGGGCTCATAAACGGAGCTGCACAAGCCCTCCTGGCTAGTTCATCTACTTCATTGTTACCCGGATTACCGCTGTGACCAGGTATCAAGCAAGTGGAAACCTTGCTGCTTATGTTTTGCTTCTGTAATGAGCCAAAGCACTCTGCAACAAGGTTGGAACGGAATTCCCATGAAAAACGGATATTAAGCGTTGCTTGACTATCGAAATGTATAGTTATGTATATGCGTGCCTTTAATGGCTCTACTTAAATTAATGAGAACACATTTGACAATTGCCTGTATTTATTTACAGAGATTTTTACGTTGGGCCCAAAACACTCCAACGTCAAGACAGTAGGATTAGTAGTAGTATAGTAAATGATGTCCAATTACATCGAAGTTATGACGGTTTTTCAGTGCGGAAGCTATGATTTAGTAAAAAAAATCCAATGGGTTCACATTTTTCAATAAGAAATTTTGCAAGATTTTTCTAAAAATTTATTTCACGCATGAGAACTCTCAAAACTGACATTGTGCAAATTTGGGAGAGATATTTTATAAAGCGCCCTTTCAACTTTTGTGCAACCAGTGGATGTCAAATTGAAAGAAATTAAAAATTTATTTAATAAAAATAAAACAGGAAAACTAAAAGCAATTTGAAAATTTACATTAATATAGAAAGGCCCCAACTCATTAGTTTTTTTTTAAATAGAACAATATATAAGGCTTCGAAAAATGGAAAAATCTTGATTTCGAAAAAATAATGAGTTAGGGCTTTTCTATATAAGGGTAGCGATATGTATGTGCATATTAAAAGTGTAAATTGTGTCTCAAAATGTGTAAAGAAAGCCACAAAAACTAAATTATTCAGATTATTCGAAGAAGTTGTTGATTATCAAATACTACGTTTATACGTTTGCAAATACAGCTGTAAATTGTTGCCATATTGTTGTTGTTTTAATTGCGACTTACTAATTCAGAAAACTATTCACGATTAGTCTATATTTACACTATGCAAGTCTTATTGCTAAGCTGGTTAGTTTGTTAGGAAAGAGAGACGAGGGGAAAAGAAACTTTACTGTTCTCCTCGTCTCTCTCTCACCATCAAACTAATCAGCTTAGCATAGTGTAAATATGAACTTAAAGCACTATTTGCAAATAAAATGCTTGAGGTTGCCACACTTACAAATGTTTCCTAATAAAAAACAATAAATTGATAAATATTGCATAAAAAACATTGATCGAAGAAAATAATGACTATAAAAAGCTGATTATTATTTGCTATATTATACATTTACACAATTTTTTTGTAAACCTAAGCAACATTTCTATATAAGTACTACCAAGTTTTTATACATTTACAATGCTGTATAAGCAGTGAGTTAATTTATTTGCAAATATTTTTATTTGCAAATAGTGCGTGTATAAACGTAGTAAAATGCACACTTGCACAGCTTAAGTTTACGAGTCAAAATTGTTGGGATAAATAAATTTCCATGTAAAATTTAAACTTATTCTTGAAAACCACAGAAGTGAGCTTTTGCTGCGTACAATATTGGGCCACTATAAGGCCAATTCATTGTTTTCACTTTCGTAACGGGCTTGTATGTAAAACATTTTACACTGTCATCTGAATGGCAATAGTAATCGTTAAGTAAATATGTAACTACAAATAAATGTACATTAGCAACAACGAGGCTAGTACAGAAAGTCTTATAAATAATAATGCCTTATGTGTGAAGACATAAGTAAATAATAATTTCATTACTTGAGAAACTTTAAAAAATTTAATGGCATACAATTAGATTGTTTTGATGGTTTTTTTTAATTTTTTAACAGATTTTGTTTGCAAAGTTAAATTAAGACTTGCCTCGTATAGAAAATTTTTATTTCATTTCTATTTGCTATTTGCTGTTCATAGATTAAGTAAGTGTTTCAGTATTAAAATACATGCACGAGTACGTGTTTGTGTGTGTGTTTTCACTTTTCAATGTTGTATGTAACCCAATTGGCCAGTTGTCGCTGCTGCCGGTCTGCAAGATAATTTGCAAATTGTCGTCAGCAAAATACAATGGAAAACAAGTTTTATGAGAGAATAGTATAATCTGGTAGTGTGTTAAGATTTATTTTAAATAAAGTTATAAAAATATCAAGCCTTATCTTCGATTAAATCGGAAGCGTCAAAAATTAAAGTTTTCAGGAGAAAGTTTTTTTTATAATATTCAAATTTGTTTTATATATTGAAATTTTCATTTACGATATAACTTTACAGCCTATATCTTAAAAGTTGTCAACAATTTTGGCCTTTTGATAGTTCTAAGCTATACGGGTATGTAGGCCTATAAAATTTTAATTTCAATAAAAAAAGTCTATTTTTGACTACATTTCGCTTACGATTAAATTAAAAATAAAGCTCGATATCTTCAACAGGAGGAGGAAAAACAACTTAAAATCAATAAAAACCATATTGAATTAATAAGAAACATCAACGAAAGTCTAGTCATGTTGAAATTTCTTATTTCAATATGGAAAAATATTAATTTTATTTATTTTTAAGTATTTTAATACTATTTTCTATTATATTGAAAATGATTAAATTAATGTGATGCGTTCTTATTTTTAAGTTGCAGCTTTTCTCTGCGTGTATATTTATAAAATGTGTCGTGCATAAAAACAATTGCGCATAACCATAGTCAAAACAAAGTATACTTTAAGAATTTAAAACCAGTATTTTGTATGGTAATACTGGTTTTAAATACTTAAAAGCAAACTTTGTTTTGACTATGGTTATGCAGTTGTGTAAAGCGGCCCATCCATTATACAATATTATTGTATATGTTGTTGTACATATTATTGTCATTTTGACCTGGCACAATCTTTTTAAAGAAAATATTGCCCAATTTTCGAAAAAGTAAACAACATTGAACAATGTTGCCACCACATTACACAATTGTCTTGATTGTACAATAAAAATCAAAAGTCTTTTAAAACTTGCCAATATATTGTGCCACCTTCGAATATGACATACACATTGGCGTTATTATTGTACAATACGAAAAATTGTGCAATTATATTGCAAGTGGGTGGGCTGCTCAACAACTTAAGATTATACACAATCTGTTTGTTAATTTGTTAATTTTCAATAAAATTTTATTAAGGACAACTAAGTAAAGTTTAGTCAGATGGCTGACATTGTCGCGCTTTTCTTGAGTACCTTTTTTTTTTTGAAAAATTCTATCAGTAAATATTTAAGACTATCGTCAATAAATCATGGAGTAGGAATGCTTTCTCCTGTTGGCATCTTTGGCGATGTCTTGCGGATATGGCCAATACGGAAATGTAGACGAGTGCACATTATGTATTTTCAATTCATGAGCTACACACAATGACGCTTATGGTACTCTATCTATTTTCTAATCTCTCTGGAGTATTAGAAAGTCATTTCATAATTTAAATAGATTTAATCTTATTATAAGGGACAATAAGAGAGCCCATTAGGAAAATAACTGGCTGAGGTATTAAAATGAAATTTGCTTAGATGGAAAAGGAAAAACGCAGTCTTGAATATTTTATTATTTAGAGCAAAAATACATTAAGATAAGAAAACTTACTTATAAATTTACAAACGCTTCCTTCCAAAGTTCCTAATTGGACTTTCATTTAAAAAAATTCACTATTTATTATGTCAGTGGGCAATAAAAACAATTTACTTTTAACAAAATCCCTAAATGGAACATTTCTTAATTTCCAAAATGTAATTGTGCTCGCAATTGACTTATAAAACATAAATTTCTTAGCTTACAAATAATTCAATAAAAATGTTAAAATAAATTAACAAACTCATCTCCTAAATTTCCCTTAGGAATGAAATAAAATTTATTAAAAAAAAGAAACTAAATAAAATTTCACATGCCACTCACGAATATTACATGCTTACATTTTATAATATTTTTGAGTGCAAACTTCTTAAAATTTAATTAAGTGTTACAAATTTACAAATTTTCAAAGTATTTGTTGTTTTACAAAGTAATTATTAACACAAAGCGGAAAAGCAATTAAAATTCAATTCCATATTATTTTAAAGAATATTTTTTTTTGTAGTGGAAGTCTCTTTACTTTGTGTAATTTTTTTATTTTTAAATGAGCAACATCAAATTAACTTAATTAGAATACAATTTTCTAATTATTTGATTTATTGTAGTGTTTTATTTATTACAGACAAGGTAAATCAGATAGCCTTTATTGGTTTAATAAAAAGTGTGCCATGCTAAATTTAAGAAAACTTTCAGTCGCTTTTTGTGAATTAAGCAATTCTGACAAACTGATAAACATTTGCCTTGGTGTTAACAAAATAATATAAAACTCAAAGTTATCGCTTAATTAAATATAGATTCAGTGACACTCTGCCAAAAACACATGATTAGGTACCCATACACAGTGTTTAAAAAACTTAAGTCCAAGTAGCAAAATTTATAAAATTTTTACTTTTCGCTACTTTGGCTTTGTCCAACTGCTTAAAATCCTCCAATTCTTCTGCTTCTGCTTGTGAAAATCAACAACAGTCGCAGTCGAAGCAGAAGCAGCAAACGATTTATGAACAATTGCGCAGTACTTTCTACAGTAAACGATATCAAAAGTTTTAGTTTGGTTAGTTTCGGTAGTAAAAGCATAAGCAGTCTGTACACCCAGAGAAAAAACAATTTAAAATTAACAAAAAAAAAAACACATTGATTCAATAAAAAACATTAACGAAAGTCTAGTCATGATGGAAATTTTTATTTCAATATTAAACAATATTAATTTATTTCGAACTCTTATGGAACAGTATTGTCGTCTTATTGATATGATATGGTTTAAACATTCATTTAAAGTGGTTTCCTTTAGATTTTATTATATTTCTTATTAATTCAATACTTTGTAATTTAAATTTCAACATAACTGAGAATTTAATGAAATAGAAGTCTTCAAATAATATGTTTTTGACTTTAAAACAATATTGACTCAATGTAGTTCAATAAATAAATCGAATCAATATTAATTCGAAGTTGAAAATTATTGATTTAAAGTATTTTAATATAATTTTTCTATTATATAGAAGCGTTCTTATTTATAAGTTGCAGCTTTTCTCTGAGTGTATGCTTTTGTAAGTCCATATTTACACTATGCAAGTCTTATTGTTAAGCTGATGAGTTTGAAGGAGCGAGAGACGACGGGAACAGTAACGTTTCTTTTCCCTTCGTCTCTTTTTCCTAACAAACTAATCAGCTTAGCAATAAGACTTGAATAGTGTAAACTAGGACTAAGTACCAAATAGTCAGAGTCGAAGAAGCAAAAGCTTTTGCTTTTACAAGCTTTCTGCAAATTCAGTCAACTATTTTGTCGTGCTTGTCATGTTTTTGTTGTTGTTTTTGCACATCAGACAAGAGATATATAGACTGCTTTTGCTTTTACTTCCGGTACTAACCAAAAGCAAAAGCAAATCAAATTCAAACTTTTCAAATCGTCGACTGCTAAAAGTACTGTGCAATTGGTTATAAAATGGTTTTGTTATTTTGCTTTGACTGAAACTGTTGTAGTTTTCAAAAGAGAAAGCAGAAGCAAAATCAAATGATATGAAAATAATTACAGTTTTTTAAATACTGTTAGCAATACTATTGTGCAGTAATTGATATTATACAAATATCAATCAAATGTGTGATATATTTTTAAGTCTTTATTTATATTAGGGCTGATTATCTTATTTAATTCATTGATAAATAGAGCAATTCTGTTTTGAAAGATATTTCTTTATCAGCCCATTTCATTTAGTTCAGTTATTTTTTGTTTTTTTTTAACATAAGGAAATAAGAAAAATGAAAAGGAAAAAGACTGGGGAATTGTTATTAAAAATAGGGCTGATTAAAGCTGAATGCTTAAATATTTCGTACTGTATGCAGTTATTTTGATATTTAAATTATTTTAATATATTTTTTGCTCTATATAAACATTTTACCATAATCATACATACGATACTATAAGGTGATTTTTTAAGATTTTTCAGATTTGATTATAAAAAACACATACAATTTAGAGAACTGTATGAAACCTTTATTTGAGTCGGTTGAACGATCTATATAATGCAATGTTTAAAGATGATTTCATATAAATGTTGACCGCTGATACATCTGAAATGGTTTATATGCTGGGTACAATTTTGGCATAATCTCTTCAACATATCGCACTCTTTCTCACGAATAAATTCTTCAATATTGTCTTTCAGTGCGTCAATGGTTGCGTGTTTGTCCCTATAGATATGAGCCTTAACAAAGCTTCACAAAAAATAGTCTAAAGGCGTTAAATCGCACGATCTAGGCGGCCAATTCACCATACCCAAACGGAAAATAAACTGTTCACCGAACTCGCCTCGTAATTGGGCCATTGTTTCGCGTAGTGTGCGGCATGTGGCACCATCTTGCTGAAACCATATGTCAGCCAAGTGTAGCTCTTCTATTGTGGGCAAAAAAAGTAAAAGCGGCTCAATTACTCACGGTCATCAACAACACTGGCGCACACAGTTGCGATATTTCCCTCTGTCCGCACACTGAGTATGCGTGTTGGTGGTATAGTGTTCTATAAAGTAATTTGGGTGCGAAATTTAGTCACAAGATTCCGCTTAGCTTCCCCAGAAGGACGCTTAAACTGACTATAACATGGAAGAAGTGCATTATGCGCTTTCGTAATCGAGCATGAATTTTGATAATAAAATTTAATAATCTGCCAGCGTTGTTCATTTGTAAGTCGATTCATGATTAAATTACAGACCAATCACCCTTTAGATATGATTTCGTTTATAATGATAATGGTGTATTTAAAAAAAAAATAATGAAGAAAAATGCTTTAAAATTTTACAATTAATTGTAATTGTAATTTCGATAATTGTTTTTCTTAGCAAAAATTACTTAAACACCCAAATTTTGCAACATTTTTGTGAAAATAAAAGTTTTTTTCTCGAATGTTTGTGCAAGGCAAACATTAAGAAGTTTTCATTTTGATGATGTATATGTTCATCCTATTCCCGCAGTTCTTCAACTCCAAAAGAAACATTGAAGTGAAAAAAATTTAGTTCGCTTGTGTACATTTACCGTGTAACAAATTCACTTTACCACTAAGCAAAAAATTGAGGGTGGCGTTGGCTGAAGTAGTTAGCACGTTGACTACAAAAACGAAGATCCTGGTTTCGAACCCGGTATCAGACAGTCATCAAATAACAACACCACGCATTTTTCTCATGTACATTAGTGTCCCTTTGCATAAGTTGTTGTAGGAAAAGTTCATGTGATGAAGGCATAGTCAGTCACTGGTCACTGAATTATACCGACTTCAGCAGATACTAATCCCAATGTAACATCCGAGCGCCCTCCTTCGTTGTGTTGCAGAATCATCGGCGAAGTAAAATAACCAATAAAACGGCTACTAATCACAGCTTCAAAAATTTAATACGCCTCATTTAACACCAGAGGCGCTGCAACACTGCATTATTAAAAAATGTGCAAAAAGCAGAGTTGTAAAAGAATGAAGCTTTCCTCTATTTCTTCCTTCACCATCTGTCTTCTCTATCACTATCCCTTTCCTAAAGAAGGTAACACCTAGTAATAGTAGTAGGCATTCATTGCCTGAGTGTTACTTGTCTTTTTTAAAATCAAATAAAAAAAATTGAAAAAAAAACAATAAGAGTTTCAAAGACGTTTTTATTTTTTGATTTTGATGAAATTCCACTTTTTCACATTAATGAAATCAATAGAGTATAATGCTTGGTACTAAGTTTCAATGATTTAGAATCTAGTTTTGGCCCAACAATTTCTGAAACCATCCCATTGTGCGTTGCCGAAACAAATATTTTTGTAAGACTATTCTTCCATTTGCACGTCTTGTTGAATCCTGCTGATTTGGCAAAACAAAATGAATAAATAGCAGCCAAATTGGCAGATGTAGCTTCAACAATATGAACGCTATAAACTGTCAAAGATGGAAAGTCCTTGTTGGAACACCATTGAAATTTGTGCCCATAATTATGAAATTGGTCTAAGTCATATTCATTTAGGCTTCGAAATATTAAATAAATCTTAAAAAACTTAAATAAATATAAAATAAATTTATGTTAATGGAGACTAGTGAAACACTAAATTAAAACGTTGCACAATACAAAAAAATATTTTGATTTATTCAAATATAATCTGCTAAATATCCCGAAACAATTAATAAATGACATAAACCATTTTTATAATTATGGAAATATATAAATGTTAAAAAGTGAGAAAGTGAGAAAATCCCTTTCATGCAGAACTTTCTGTTTTTTTTTAACAATATCTTACATTGAACTGAACCTAAGATAAGGTTGTGCAAATTTATTTAATACAGCTAAAACCAACTTTGTGTATTCAATATTATTTATAGCTGATTGTGTAGGAGTAATAGCGCGTACCACTTAAGACTTGTTACACTGTATCGAAAAGAACTTTCCACGGACACTTCTCTGTTCATTGTTTGGTACTCAGTTGTGACTATTGTGTTAAAGTTACTGTATAAATATCGCGCTGTACCAACATGAGGTGTTTTCATTTAATTTGTGAAAAATGTTTGCCTTCAAAGAAGAAAAGGTAGTAAGTAAAAATAAATACACAAAAAGAAAAACCAACGTACAACATACACGTTTGTAATATTTTTCAACCACACATAAGTTTGCAAGTAACTTTTTTTGCTCTTTGTTTAGTAACAAATGAATGCACATTTTTACATGGTTTCACAAGCAAATGAATATTAGATATTTATTCCCATATTCATAAAGAAGCAATTACATTGATGTAAAACAGCGTACGATTCGTTATTAATATTCACAAAGTTCGAAGAAAAAAACTAAAGATTTAAAATGTACAAACGTATTACATTGAACGAATCCTTATTTCTCTCAGTTTGATTTATAATTTAAAAAAAATTAAAGTAGTTTTATAACATTTATAAGTGTTTCTTAATAACAGCAAGTGGTTTTCACTGGTTCCTTTATGCTGTCACTCAAAAGCATGTATTTTAAAATGTTTGCTACTATTCAGTGTAATTTTTTTTTCGTGTTTTTCTTGTTGCCAATAATGCATTTGCACATTGTGGGCAACTATAAATCAAAAGTTTTATAGCTTAAAATAAACTTCTTTTCATGCAACAAATAAAAAATGAAATGAAATGAAATGAAAAGTATGCGAAGCAAACAAGCTGCAACGACACTTTTGTCACAATAAATGAAAATATTTTTTAAACAAGAAACTATAATTTTGAAGAAAAATTTATCATTCACAGTATGCTCTCGGGTTAATTTACAATTGGGCATTGAAGTTATTGCAAACAGATTTGGATGTCGTGTTAAAGTAATGGTCATAGTTTTATTTAATTTAAAACAAAAATTATATACATATGTACACATTGAGCAAAAACATTCAGAACCTTTTTTTTTATTAGCTTTAGCTAATTTTTAAGTATTTTTGTTCGAAGATTATTTTTCATATTTTTTGAAAAACAAATTATATGTGATAATTTTTAATGATCAAAAACCAAACAGCAAAGTTAATTATAAATATTCTGACAAACACTAGCAGAATGGAACAACATGCTGTTTTCGAGGGCCGTCACACGTTCGTTCATCATCAGAGTTCTTGTGTTTGGACCACCATGTGTATGAAGTCAGTTGATATAAATTTTAGATTAATATTCATATTTTCAGTGCAAATGTAATATATGAATTGGTTTAATACATTGTATTGTAATGTACTAAAAAATTTTTTTTTTATAATAAAAGCTTTCCTGTGTTGCTTTTATTTTTAGAAAGCCATATAAAGCACCCAATTAATTCTATGTCTTCATAACTATCAGTAATTTCTGATGCTATTTCAGCTTATTTTGGCATTGACTTCCTCAGGAATATCGATATTGCAAAAAGCAATGCTCGCTGATTTATAATCTCATATTTTGTTATACCAATTGGTATGTACGTTATATACTGTCTATACTAAATAGTTCATCTTGTTATTCTTACATACACAAATTACATTAATGCAAGCCCACATTATTTAAATATTGTGGTAATTGCCAGTTGCACAAGGCGAGGTTTTACTGTATATCTTCTAGGAAGCATATTTTTTAAATGTCATAAAATAAGACATGAAATAATATACATAAGTATATTCGTATTTCAATAGAAAAGTTGAGAATAAAGTAACCATTACAAAATCCTCTTAAAATCTTTATATGTATGTAATTTATAGTTAATTTTTCAAATAATAAGCAATTATTTTTGTTATTTTGCGCAAGCTGGTTCATATAAAAATTGAATTACTTATATTACTCAACCTTTGATTCAAAAAATGATGGCAATTTGTTCGACTTTGAAAATGTTCACATTCGTTACAGAAACCAGGCACTAATTGCTGCCAAGTGCCGCTAAAAAGGTTTCAGCAACACATATTTTGACTTGGGTTTTTTTTTAATGAAAATGGTTTATTTACGATAGCAAATAATCGATTTTGGTCAAAAAATGAAGTTTGAAAATTATGTCGCTTAAGCTTTTTTGCGGTTACGGCACGTTATCAAAAAAATAAAAATAAAGAATTAATAAATAATTAGCTGGAGTTCAGCCCGCTAAATTATAACATGTTTTTTAATTCTAACAAACTGATTCCTCTCAACTGATTCCTACAAAACTTCCCTTAAACCTAAGCAAGACTTCGTCCTTTCTCCAGTTTAGTTCCGTATATTTTGTAAAACAGCACATTATTGGTTTGACCCACCGACCATTTAAAAAATATGAGCTAATTATGGGGTATATATATTTCAAATATATTCTTTCTGTATCCAAAATTATTTATTAATTAATTATGGTTTCTGAAATATTTAGCATTAATTTTGCTCCATTTCAATTATTTTAAGGCTTAATAAGTATTGTTTTGCTGTACATGCCATAGTTTGGCGTTTGCGTCAACTTCTTCATACAAAAACATGCGAAGTAAAGTTAACTCTTGTTTTGCTTCATTTCTATAACAAATGAATAATAAAACAGAAGGTGCCGTAAGAAAAGTTAAATGGCGACTATTGAGCAAAACCATCATCACCCAGACGCAGCCGCCGATTAAATGTTTTAATATAAACTTACTAAACACTAAAAGAAAATAAAAGAAACTTTAATTATGCATGTTAGAGTATAACAGAAATCATTTAATTTCATTCTTTATATTAAATAAACTTCAATTACTTGTTTTTCTTGTGTAAGTGTGTAAGCGGATCGATAGTTAAAAATATTACGCCGGCGGTTTCTTGGTTGGCTTCAAACGATCGACTTATGTCTCTAGACAGCAAGCAGAATAAACAAAACAACAAAACTCTTAATTTACAGCAGTAAATTGTACGTATGGAGCACAAAAAGCTACTTTTTTAAAATAAATTAAGAAAAGTGGTGTATGCGGCACAAAACGTAGTTTTACTTTTACAATAAAGTAATATTAACTTCTAACTTTATTCGTGACATTTAACTAAAATTTACAGATTTCTTCCAAACATGTCTCGAAAGCAATGGTGCAAATACAAAAAAATTATTTTGGGTATACTTTGAAGAAACTTCATGTAAACCTTTTTTATCGTTTTTTCTCCATTCCGACTTTTTGGCATATACTCCAAACCAAACGAAATAACTTTCCATGTTAAACTTCTAAGCGTATCTGCTCTTCGGCAGATGATAGCAGAACTTGCCATTCATTCTTATTCAGCAATAGACCAAACCTGCCGGAGGTTGAGGCTATGAGGAAAAGTATTAATGATACTTTAAATTATGATTGACTTTAACGCTCGTAAGACTCAGTATTGTATGCTTAATCATAGACTTATGATCAAAAATGCTGTTCCATCGGTAACTATGTTTGGTGTAAGTATGAAAGGAGCAGAATGTAGTGATGCTCTTGGCCTAAGGTTCAGTGCGATGTTTGGTGGACTGATCACATTTTTTAAGTTTCAAAAGAGGCACTCAAATGCCTAACTCTAATGTATGGGCCAGAGGTTCGAAGCTAAACCTGGGAAAATAGGGTTCCAAATCTATTGATTTACTGACCTTTATATATAGAATAAATTACTTAAAGATTTTTTTCCTTTCATCTTCAATATGCAAAACTTCAAATCTAATGTCCATAGATACTACTCGTACTTCATCCATCGTATTCCCTCTAACCTGTTTTCCCACTTCTAGTACTATGCATTGCATGAGTAGTTGTGGTCCTATGAGAAAAATGTTAATGAGGGATATGTGATATGGATACGTGCAAACAAATATTCAGTCAGCATGGCTCGTAACGGCAGCTCCTTGCTCATTGAGCTGCAGCAGCAATATTCTCTTCGGTACGCTCATTTATTTATTTTGATGATGATTTTAAATCCAGAAGAGTAAAATTAGTGCAAAAAATTATCAATAATTGCACGATTTGCCTATTTTAGTTCAATATATTGTTTGTAATACAGACGAAGTGCGTTATGAGTTTTGCCTACAGATTTCATTTTTTTAAAGTAAATTGCCACTTGTCAAACCTTCATTCATTCATTCTCAGTTGTCAAACCATAGTTATCGATAGCGATAATTTTCAAATCAGCTAAAAAAAACACACTAGGGGTTTCCATGAGAACTCTTAAAATTGCCATTTGTGCAATTGGGCAAACTATGCAAGACTTGTTTCATGAAGCCCCTTTTGAACTTTTGCGCAAACAGTTTATATAAATTTAGAACAAACGTCAAAAAGTACATTTAATAAAAACAAAATAAAAAAATTTTAAGCAATTTTTTATTTAAAAACATATTTATATATTTCTATAAGAATTAAAAAGTGTATGTGTCTGTCTGAAAAAAAAATGCCTAAACAAATTTAAAAGTTGTTTACAAAATGCACAATGCACAGCTTAAGTTTACGAGTAAAAATTATTGGGCAAACTTAACAGGTTTGTGTAAATAAATTTCTAAATTTTTTTTTACATTTTACTTACGAGAGAGTAAAAATGTACATTTGCACAGTTTGCCAGACTCGTGAACATTCGTGTGCGTGGAAGGGTTTTATGTGTGATTGAATTAAGAAGTAGTTTCCATAACAAAATTAAATAATTAAATTACAAAAATTAAAAATTTTTAAAACTCTCATTATATAGGTAGAAAAGATGTGATCTCTTCTGGCTGAACCGATTTTCATCGCACATAGCTAAGAACACTCTCGATCAAGTCACCTTATAAAAAAAAACTAAATCAAAATCGGCCAGGTCGATTGTTCTGTAAGTAGACTCGTATAGACACACAGATACACAGAGAGGCACTACAAACACTAAGTGTATTAATAATATTAGCCAAAGTTTGTAACGCGTGAGAAGAAGTGACATTCAGTGATGAGGTTTGATTCATAATTTTTTTTAATTGGTCCTGCCGTTAAACTGTAATTAAATATTTCCACAAAATTTGCTAAAATTTCCTATAGTGCAGCGGCACTCATCATAAATTTTCCATAAGGAATGAACTTCTAAGGAAATGGTTGATACTTGACTTTCAACCCATGTCCATCGGACTACTTCAATTTATGCTGGAAGCTAAGCAAACATATGTATAAGGTGTTTTTTTAGAGGTATAGAACTTCGAATTGAAATAAAACACAAGAAAATCGTTTTAATGTCCATCAATTTGGCTTTATTGGAAGGATAATTTTATGCCATTAACGTTTAAATATGATTTCGGGCATGTGGCCGCCGCGGCTGGCTCGAATAAAGCCAATTCTACAGGTCCAATTTTCAACCACTTTTTCGAGCATATGGGGCCGTATGTTGGCAATAACGCCACGAATGTTGGCTTCCAAGTCCCCTAACGTTTCTGGTTTGTTGGCGTAGACGAGCGACTTCACATATCCCCAAAGAAAATAATCCAATGGTGTCAAATCACACGATCTTGGTGGCCAATCCATGGTTAACCGAATTAATTGCTCTGATGGACGATTATGTCGACCATAAAATGGACGGAGCTTGCGGTAAACTTCGCGAACTGAACCATTATTTTCGAAATAAATTTGCACGATTTGCAAGCGTTGTTCTTTTGTCAACCTGTTCATGATGAAATGGCAAACCAAACTAAATATTAATCACTTGACAGCTGACAAAATGGCCGCCAGTTAAAAAAGTGATGCCAACTTAAAGTTCTATACCTCAATAAAAAACACCCTTTACATACATATGCACATATGTGTGCACACTCCCTTTGGAGACTCCAAATACGAGTACAACTAACTAAGCTCGTGCGTAGCGATCACGATTCCATCTCTAACATAAGAAAAAAAAAACTTTTTGAACATATTTATAATTCCCTAAATCACAATATTACCTTAAATTTTTTGTTCGCAATTCATAGCAATTGCTTTATAATTTTAATGCCATTATTTTTTAGCTTTATGACGGTTGGTATTCACCCGAAAGTACACACACCACACAAAGTCACAACGCTGGTGCGTAAATGTCAGGTCACAATGTGTCGCAAATAAAAATAAAACCTATAAAAACAAACTCATGATGACATTTATGCATGATCTGAAACGCATGAGATGGAAAGCATCCAGTAAAACACGAAGCAAGCGTGATGGTAAATGCACAATTACACACACACATGCACGAGTGACAATAAATTTATGTTCATACTTCTTACACACACGCACACGCAATTGAATATAACCGTGCTTACGCACACACTTAGGTACACATACATAGAGATATATAAGTATGTATATGTATGATTTCATGGGTAAATATTAACGTTATTTAAACCCATTAAGTGTGGTAGCATTTTCGTATTTCTTTTTTTTTTTATTGTATTTTATTTTTCATTAAAACCGAAGCAAAGTGCGATGATGTTTGTTTCTCGTTGTTGTATTTTACAATTGTTTGGTTCATTTCGGATGCAAGTGCGAGCACTAGGAGTGAAAATAATTTATGTCTTGTTTTGTCATACGATGTGACATCATTATTTTAGCATTCTTTATAAATAAATGTGGCAAAAGTGGCAGTGAGTGTGGTGGCACAAGCTTCAGTACATTGATGTGGTTTTAGGTGTACAGCAGGGCGTGCAATATAAAACACATATACTCGTAGTATAAACATTCTAACATACGAGTATGTATCCTTAACGCACTAGAGTAAAAAATATTACAATCCGTATTTGTAAATGACAAATGCTGTGGTTATATTCAAATAAGAATGAGTAATTTTTGTTTTTGCATCATCAAAAAGTGATCAGTTTATTTTGTGCATATTTATTTTCCTGTAGTCGTTTTCTATGTCAATTTAGAGCAGTAGAAGGGAATATACGAGTACATATTTGTTTTATTACTTGGGTTTATTTGTTGAATTCATCTGTTTTACATGCAGCCAAACCTCAAGCTGAAAACATTAGCAACTTATGTTGTCACTCGCTTTTTCTATGTAATCGCATGATTTAGTAGGTGAATACAGGGAAATTTTTGCAGCAATGTTATTTATTTTATTATTTATTAAACATCTTAAATACTTTAGTCCCACTTTTATGTGAGAAGGTATTAAAATGAATTAAAGTTAATGTTTGAAATTGCACACAACAGTTGTAAGAAATTATTCTAATGCAAAAATAAAGAGCTTGTAACTCAGAAGCATGCCTTTTTTATGTCAATCTCTGTGTATTATTTTCAATTTAAAATTATGTATATACACTAAACTTTAATTAACTATTCTGAATTCTTGTAGCAGATAAGAAGAAAGGATTCACAGATTTCACACAGAAGCCCTGAGTTGAAATATGATCTCTATATGAATATGATAGCTGTATATATATAATTCATTTGAATCGAAATAGAAAAGACACCTTTAAAGGCTTCATTAGTATTTACTTTCTGTTGCTGTTCTGTGTTGTTCTGTTCTGCTTATAAATTTGCGTACTTACATTTTCTGAAGTATATCAGCTGTTTCTGACCAGAAGGTCTCAGTTTTCCACTACAGTGATGAATTTTGCATCGTCCATTGTTATGTTTCAATATAATTTTATGTTTTTGTTTCAAAATTAAATTTTAAATTAAATAAAAACATTTTGAAATGAACTGTGATTGTGTCTTTACCCCAATATTCATAAAAACATAATATGAATTTGAAATCCATTTTAGGAAAATTTTGTATGAAAAATTTTAAATAAAATACATTTCAAATTCATTTTAAATTTTATGAATATGGGGGTTAAAATTTAAAAAATTTGATTTTTACCAGATAAACATAAAATAATTAATAAAAATAACAATGGACGATGAAAGAATCATAATTTTAGTGAAAAACTGTTGTTACAGACGAAGTAACTATCAAGATTTAGAAGCAGAACAGCACAGCACAGAGCAGCAACAGAAAGTAAAGACTAATGACGCCTTCTGTCCTCCAAAAAGTTATTTCAGAGTTGACGCTCTGGTCTTATAAACATGCAAATTTTCTCTGTTTTATAAAAGATTACACTGTCGAAGTCTATGATACCGACTACTGATATTTGCTTTTAGATAAATTAAAGTCCCAGACAAGATCGTAATGGTAAATTTTAGCCTTTAGTGCAAAAAAAAAATTCCGCAAATTGTAATACGATGAACAAAAAGAATTGCATTGAAATATATAGTATATGAGGCAGAAATATATATGCATTAACTTACAGTATACCAATCGTAAGAACGAATAATTTTGAAGTTCAACCGTCTTTCGAAAACAGCATATTGTTCCTATTCTATTTCTGGTTCCAGTTTACAGTTTTAGACTGCCTCGTTTTGATAATTTTCTTAAAAAAAACACGCATATTTACGTTAAGCCTTTTTTCTACATGCCTTTTGAGCATTTATATACACGCTAAAGATAAATGTCAAAAATCCCCTCGAATTTTCATTTCGTGCCTTTTGTTTTACCTCGCAAGCCTCTCATCTCTCTCACCCACAAACAAAAAAACTTACCTGAACAGGTATAAGAAAAGACACAGTGTAAATTGCGTGTCAGGTTTTTTTGGGGCACAAAAATTTCGAAAGATTTGTTGTGAGAAACCAGTCTTAGAGTTGAATGAATATATGGATATCACAGTGGGTCCAAAAGAACTTTTCCTCGGATCAATTCATATCTCCACACCACAAAAGTGAGAGTCACTTAATTTTATATGGGCAGCTTTTAAAACAAATATGCACTTGCGTGATTTTGTTATTCGCTTGCGCTCCCAATGAGTTGCCTGCTATTAAATGACTTCGGATACGAATAATACAAAATTTTTGTTTTTAAACAAGCCTAAGAAAGTTGGCTAAAATCACACGTTGTTGTAATCATTATTATACACAAATACAACTACGATCATGCGTGACTCTTACGTGACTCTTACGTGACTCTTACGTGATTCTTACATGACTAATGCGTTACTCACGCGTAATAAGCCATGATATTGAACATTTCCAATGAAAACATATAAAACAATGACTAAAACAACAGCAATAAAAGGTGGTACGAAACGTTGCGGTGTTGTTGAACATTGCGGTGTTGTTGAAATGTCTCTATTTACATTAATGCTTATTTTCACCTATTGCAAAGGTATACTGAAGGACAAAAAGGAGTTGTTCTCCTGAACATAGTAGGTGATAAGGGAAAATGGAGTTAATATTCGAATTCAGAAGGTTATTTTACATAAAGTTCAGCATAATTTTAGGGCTTATTTTAATTCAGACCAGAATAATTTAAAGCAGAGAAAAATATACGCGATGTATTAAATATTTTCAATTACAAGTAAAATAATAAATATGAACATTAAAGAAAGTCATCTTAGCAACTTTCTCTTGCAAAAAATTTCCCACCTACATACGAGTACATATGTTCATCAATTACTATAATAAATTTCTTCACACCAATTCATTGTATTAGATATGACTACTTGATGATTTCGCCCTCACGGCGTATGATTAATATTGTGCGCGTACATACATTTTTTTTCTCATACAAAAACACATGTGGCGTATGAGTATTATTAATTGTAATTTAACATAATTTCTGCACTTATCTATTTGAGAAGATTATAATTTATGAGTTTTTGTAGTTGTTGCTTGCTTCACATTTTTGTTCACTTTCTTTCAGCAGTATTGGTAAATAGAATAAAAATATATTTATCTCTTTCCCTTTCAGCCTCTCACTGTGTTTGTTTATTTTATCCCTTAGTGTAAAAATGTTTTCAACACAAATACATTCAGTTGTAGTGTCGATTTATACGTTTACACCCTACACCAAAAGGAAAAGTATGTTAATAAGTTTGTCATTTTACTTGTAAGTTCAACGGTATTTATTTTTGATCTTAAGATTGTAAAATAATTGGACCCTTATCGGTTATCTTAACCCTTATGGCAGATTTATAATGGATACATATATAAAAAAAAACTGAGACCAACATTTTTTTTTAGCATTCATTGATATTAGTATTTTCAATAATCTGCTTTTAAATTATATATAATAAAGTCCTTATAAAGACAATTACACTTTGCAGCATAAAATCATTGTCTATGCTATGCTTAAGCTATGTATAGACAACACTCTGCAGAAAGCTTACAATAGACTCCAAAAACAATGAGTGCTTCCTTCAAATTTAAGGTTGAAAATATTTCACTTCAAAATACTTTAAATTAAATTTCTTGACAATTAATTAAAGTGTACTTAGGATTCGGCACAGCCCTATTCGTACCATTTATTAAATTTTTTTCTTCGCTTCCATTTTTATTTGTTGCTTCAAAAAACTTTTTGCTGATGATTAATACAGTTCTTTCCTGATTTTTTCCCGTTCGTTTGTTTGTTTGTTTGTTTTATACCTTGGAGGAAATGTTTATTTTAACCAATATAAATGTGTTTTTAATTTGTTGCCGCCTGAGGATTACAAATGATATCTTTCTTTGGTGTTTTTGTAAATATTTTTTTGCTTTTGTTTTTTTCACTCTATTTTATTTTTATGAGGCTTTGTTGTTAACTTTTTTTTAAGTCGTTGTGAAAGTGAAATAAGAGGGTATTTTTCATTATATGTAGTTCTAAATTGTCTGCAAATGAAATGTGTATAGAATGTGCAAAAAATGTATGTTAATTAATAAGCTAAGGTATTTAATTAATTACACAGTTAAAAAACAAACTTTATAACTTGAAAGTCTGCAAAAGGTTTGTTTTTATGGAAAAATTGCAGGAGTTAAATAAACACTTGCAGCTTAATAAAAATTACTTTATAACTTTTCGCATTCTTACAATCATTCATATACAAAAGATAAAGTCAACTTTAAGCCAAAGGGGAGCTATAAGTTAAGGCTCGGTAAATACTAAAGTAAACCTTAAGCCAAAAAAAACCAAAAAGTTTTTTTACGTCCTTAATTAAACATATAAACAGAAGAAAGATGTACAATTTAAGTTTCTCTTCGCCAATTGCCATTTTTTTGTTTAATTTTGTTTAATTATGTGGGACGAACAAGAATCAAAATGTTAAAAAAATGTTTGACCTGTTACACAAACGAATCTGTTGGTCCAACATAAAAATCCATCAACATGCTCGATGTGTAATATTCTCTTCAAGTAATATTTAAATTTTCCATTAGCCTATTGCCTAAATAGTTCATTGATGCAGGGACTAAAATCGTTATTTTCTTCAAAAAACACACCGTTCTTCCAAGGACTTAATTGAAAATGATTCATCCAATAATTTTAACCCAATTGGCTTACAAATCCAAAAAGATAAACTAATCATTTTAAGGTCGGTATGCATATACTCGTATATTGAAAATATTCAATTTCATATTTGCACGAAAAATTCATGTTTATTAATAGTTAAGATTCTCCAAAAAATTTCTTACTTTTGTATACATACAATCCTAAAAAAATCAAATGCAATAATTTTTGCTTCAACAAAAGTCATTATGAGTGCGTATACTTAATTTTTAGGTTCTTGTCAATAATTAAGTATACGCCTTAAATTGGGGTTTTACTATATTTTATGATTTCATCAGGCTAAAGTTCGTACCTTAAAAACTTTAATGCCACAGCCAGGTTTAAAATTTTGGTGTGAGAACTTTGATAGATTCATAAAAGATCAAAACGAGACTTTTAAATTAGTCGAACTGTTTTTTTATACTCTTCATTCTTTTTGGTTATTTGAAAAAAATCTTAAGTATGTGATTATTATTTTTTCATTATAATTACTAGACAAGAATTTTCTAAATATATATATATATATATATATATATATATATATATATATATATCAGTTACTATTCTATATACTTAATGACAGTAATCGGCCATGATGTAGTTCCAAAAATGGGTCCTTTAAAAAAAATACAAAACATGTACCAAACTTTTTTTTCTTTGAAAAATAAAAAATTGTGTTCCCCATATTTAATAAAGTAATGCTGAGAACACATCTAGCTTTTTTGTTGTATTGTCATTTTGTGGTTTCATTTTCAATATGTGTGCAACGCCAATCAATTACATTTTTTATATAGAAAGCAATGCCACGCAACGAAAAATATCGTTGGCAACGTTTATTGCGATGTAACATAATGCCATAGTGTGTACTCGGCATAAGCCATATGAGTGACAATATATATAACTTTCAAGAGATGCTTAAGTGAATATCTAGCATACAGGCACTTCGGTATATATTTTAAGCCATTCATTTATTTAAAAACATTGTAGAAATTGTAGACAAGAAAAAGAAAAAAAAAAACAATCAAGCTAAAAATGATTTATAGGTTTTTTGCCTTCTTTTTATGCCAAAAACAAATCATGTTCTGCAAATGAAACTTGTTGCGGTTTCTAAGGTTGCCCAAATTTTTTTCCACGCTCTCCAAGCAGCAGAGAACAATGACAAGGAAGAAATAACTGACATATAGAACCGAAATAAAAAGAAAGACAAATGATGCTCATTGAAGCTTGACCCCAAATGTAATTGTGTTAATCAGCTTGTTACAAGGATAAGACGATGAAAATTATTTGTTTGCACATGTTCCTCTTTATTTCTTTCCTTTTTTTGTAATTCAAATATTTTTCTATTATTTTGCCAAATTAGCTGACAATTATATTTAAACCTTTAAGCAAAAAGGTTTCATTTAATTCAATTAACAGTTTATGTTTTCTTTCATATATTTATTTAAAATATACATTTTAATTAATTTAATTTAATATAATGTAGTTAAATATTTATGACTTTTTTACATTGGCAAAGTAATTGCAGAAATTTTTTAATAATTTATAATAGTAATTTTTTTATATTTTTTGATTTTTTCGAAAACATAATTTTTCAAATGAACATAATTTTTAATTTATGTAAAGCAGCTTGGTTCGCACAAATGATTGCAAATTTTTAATTTTCAAATAAGTTGCATTTCTTTATATTATTATAGAGTAAATTTGTGTAAAAAAGTAAAGTAAAGTTTATTTAATTGCTAAAAAAAAGGCGCGGAAAAACATGACTAGTACACACTTGCATGCAGTTTATCTTAGGGAGAACTTCTACTCAGGGACCACTTGGTACCCCTGATATCCTCATGAAAACCACTTCAGTCTATGACTTAATGATAAATAACGTCGTACAGTGTTTTTGGTTCCACTTCATCTACGTGGAGCCTGCAGAAATCCGTGGTGCCAGCTCCCACCTGCTGATACTTGCTCTAACCACTTAACAGTCAAGACTCCTGTAATGAAGAGTGCTGTGTTGGCTTAAGTAGATAATGCGTTGACTACAAAGCGCCCAAGTTCAATCCTTGGCCAGGCCCAGTCATATCCAGCGTCATCCATTTTTTTTTTGGCACTAGTGTCTTTGCTAATGCATATCACAGCTCCCTCTTTCGTCTATATTTTAGGTTACAGATCGTCAGCGAAGTAAAATAGTTAATAATATGGCTACATAGTTTAAAGTAGTACGCTTACTTAACACCAGAGGTGCTGCTACAATGCGGTAAAAATTATTTTAAAAAAAACGCACAGAAGAAGAGTTTTAACAATTGAATACGTCTTCTTGTCACTATCCATTTCTTAAAGAAGGTAGCACACGTATATACTCATATGTACTCGTATATATGTGTATTTGTTGGCATATTGATTGGCTGAGCGCTGTAAGGACCCTTAGGATACTTTTGTTCATACTTAGTAATAGTTTGAATTTTGCCAGGTCAAGTCTTGGCCATGAAGCTTGCGAAACACTGCAATCTTTCCTTCTAGTTCAAGAACTATTTGTTCTTTTCAAATCGTTCTAAATTCTGATTTCCCTGAACTACTGGCCAGTTTGCAGATCCACTGACTATTCTGCACATTCATGTTAGATGAAATCAAGTAGGGAATGTATAAGAAAAGAAACACATGGTCTTGGATTGCACCACAATAGACAAACCGTTTCGGTTTGTGCGCTACAGGTAACTTGTTTCCTTACGTTACAATCTATAAGTACAACTTTTTTCAAAACATAGTCTCGATAAGTACAACTTATTTTGTTTTATCAGATTTATAGCAATTTTATCACTCAGTTTACATATTTTTTAGAAGAGTAATTCTACCCAAAACTTAAGGTTTACATAAAAAGTGTGGCCTGTGTGATTTTTATTAGTAAATGATTGTTTAGCTTTAAATAACAAAAATAAATAAGCTTAAGTTAAATTGTGAGTTTTATTTATAATGACATTTTAATGTTTTAAATTTTCGGTAAAAGTAAAAATCTCGATTGTTTGTGGTTTCAAATTATGAGGTCGTCGTACTGCTTTTGATATTTTACTTAATTATTTTTTTCAATACTGTTAACTAATTTACACCTTCAATTGAAAAAAAAATGCAAGTAATCAATTAAAAATTTAAATGAGTTCAAAAGTTTTATTAATCAAAAACTTAAATTGATACAATTAAATTTTTATTTAATTTTTGTTTATTTGTTTTCTTAATTAAAAGTGTTGAGTGGAAAAATATTTTTTCTATGCATAAACCAGCTAGAAAACAATTATGTAACTCTTTCTTAATTTTAAGAACATCAATAATAATTTTATGTTTGGGCACTTTTTTTTAAACTGCCAGCAATTTTACGGATTTGGTATGTTCTCTTATCTTTTTAATCTAGCGATAGCAGTATTCCGAATAAGTAGTTTTAATCATGTACCTTTTTTTTATCAAAGTTGATATGTTTACTTAAACATTGAATTTATGTTGTGAGTAAATTTAATTGGCATATGAATTGAGTATGAAAAAAAATTAACGAACAACAGACTATTAACAAAAAATAAAAAATAAAAAATAAAAACTTCAACTCAACAAAAAATTTGGAACAATGTTTTCTCTTTCTATAAAATACTATGAAAATGAAAACTAACAAAAAAATTTTTTTGTAGCAAATTTTTCCAAACACGCAAATTTGCAAAAATTGCAAACAGTTCTTTTTGCTTTATTTATGTTCCTTAATAATGCGTAACAATCAACTCTATTTATTTTATGAATTTTCATTAAAAAAAAAAATACCAAAAACACACAAAAAGTGAAAAAGAAAATAAATACAATATCTTTTTTTTAATACTCGTAAATAAACAATTTGCCGGGTGGTATGCAACATTAAAAAACCTAAATGTCTATACTCGTACAAGAACTTCAGCAGAATGTAGATGAGCATGAAAGAGAGTGAGAGAGGTAGATAGTGGGTGTGTATGTGTGTATGTGAGTACGTGTGTGCAGCTTAGTAATAATAATAAAAATGAAATAAGAAAAATTACATATGGCAAACAACAAACAATACATAAAAATTACAACATTTATTTACAACAAAAGCTTAAATAAAATATAAAAAAAGCTTCAGGTAGACAGACAGACATACTTGATGTTACTATGAATGATGTTACACACTTGCACACACTTCTTCATACTTTATTATATGAGCAGTGCGTTTCTTTTTTTTTTCTTCTTCTTTAATAAACTAATAAGAATTAAAGTTTTAACAGTGCACGATGAAGAAAATATAAATTCTTTTTAAATTCTCCCCCATGGAATTACATATTTTCATATATTTGCATAAATTTCTCCATAATGGCCTAAAATGCTGACATGTGTAGGCACATATGAGTAAGTGCCAGACTTTTGTTCTCTCAAAGGGAAGCCAAGGTGTTTGGGTGAAAGCTTAACTACTGCTTTTACCTAATTAAAGAAAATTTTTTTAATCGATATTCTCAAGGTTTTCTCTTACTATAATTTTGCTTTCCAGTATTTAAAAATGATGTTATCAGTGAAAGAAAACTAAATATTTAATAAAAAAAAACTCTCCTGAAAAAGCTCCGTAATTGGACTCATGTTAGATGAATTTTTTTCAAAATTTTGCACTTTTCACTTTTTGCAAGAAAACGATATTCATGTAAGAATCTTAGTCGTATTTTGCACTATGTAACTCTTATTGCTAAGCTGATTAGTTTGAGCGAGAGAGAGAGAGAGATGAGGAGAACAGAAACGTTTCTTTTCCCCTTGTCTCTCTTTCCTAACAAACTAATCAGCTTAGCAATAAGACTGGCATGGTGTAAACCAGGACTTATATCATGTTCTCTACTTTTTTGCTAGAAAAATTTTTGCCTCTAATAAGATTTCAATTGAAATCTTTATCAAAATCTATACCGTTTACACCAAGTTTTTTTTAGATATACATATATCAAGTTTATTTGACTTTTTTTAATTTTTGAGTGTAGGTAACACAACGGCAACAACTAGGAACCAAATGGTTTGGTTTTGACCTTCAAACTGACAACCCGTGCGACCTAGTACCTAATTTACATTAAGCATTTTTTGCATGAAATTAGTTGCATGAAAATTGTTTATTTGTTAATAGGAGGCCTGAAAGAGCAACTTATATCAAACAAGTTGTTCTACGTAATTTTTTAAATAACATTCTCTTTTATAGCGCTGCAGTTAGCAAATCAAAAAAGTTTCGTGCAACAAAGTTCATAAAACTAATGTAAATCAGGTATAACTTATATATCGGAGTTTCTTTAAAAATAAAAAAATAATTGATATTATTAATTATTAATGATTTCACTTCACTTAATTCTTCACTACACTGTAACATAAGCACGACTTTAAGTTACGTATTTTGTGTAATATTATAAGAAAATTACACAAGTATCATAAAAATTACAACAATAGCAAATGAGACAAAAGCAGCCAAAGCAACAAATAAACATAAAAAAACCGAAACAATTACAAACGATGGTTGTGAAGGGGAAATGCTACGAAAACTGCTCAAGACAAATCGCGGTAATAAACTATAGGCAGCAATTTTTTTACTTCATTTCACAATGAATAAATAAAATGAAAATGTAAGAAATCTGAGTATTAAAAAAATAAATAAATAATACAATAAACCGTAAAAAATGTTACATAAAGAAACAAAACACTGCTTAACTTTTTTTTTTATTTTATTTTAGTTTTTTTTTCTTTTTTTAATAAAACAAAGGCCACTGAACAAACACCGCTTGGTATCAAATACTTGTACTATTGAAAATTCTTTCGTGCTTTCACAAAATAATGCGTTTTCCTTGCTGCCACTGCTTAACCATAAAGTATTAAAAATACGCACCCTTTTATGGTTCCCTCTCTCCGCACAACTACGCCCCCACCTTACCATATGTGAATGTAAATGTGAATGCGAAGGTTGTAAGTTTTTTACAAAAAAGGTGGATGGAGGTCGTGTTGGATGGATAAATGTTATTTGCGGCCCATAAAACGGTTCACTAAAGCAATGCTTACACCGTTATGCTGTTATTTCTTATTCTTCCTTATTTTATTAATAATAAATAATTTACAATAAAGAAATACTTAAATAGTCGTGCTGCAGCAGCTCTTCTTTACCTGTGCTCTGCGTGTGTGTTGTGTTGTGTGCGCGTGAGTGTGCGTGTGTGTGTTTGTATTTAGCCTGAATCAGAGTAAAATTGAATGAGCAATTCAATTTTGAAGACTGCATGCACTTGGAAGACAAAGGAACAGTTTTATCTATTGTTTGATTAGGTGCACGATAAAACCTTTAGAATATCTGCTTGATAGCAAGGATCTTTTTAAGTTGTTGTTTTGTTCTTTCCCTTAAGTACATATTTCAAGATTTTGTGAAGTAGTAAATTTTATTTGAAAAATTATACCAAAAGGTAATAACAAAGGGCATTTTTGATGGAGTAAAGATTTTATAAAGAACAATTTTCATTGAAAACAATTGTTTAATTTAATTAAACATTTCGTTTACTTTGCTTGTGCAAAGTTCGAAGGTGAAATAATAAAGACTTGCATGAAAGCAAACTTTTTGTGATGACTTCAAGTAACCAGCAAAACAAGTATAATTCATATTTTAAAAATGAAAAAAAAACAAAGCTACATTCACAAAAATCTCCCAAAAAAATCGGAACTAATTCGAAAGGTTTACCACTTTCATTGCATACCAATCACTATAGGTACTGAATTTAATATTTTAATTCCGGGATCCCACTATTACACACACAAAACTCACTGCAATAAAGTCGTAAATAATAAGCCAAAATTGCCTTATTTCTCAATTAATTCCGGATTAAGTCTATATGACTCTATTACCAATGCAGTGTGGTGCAATTATGTCCTTATTTACAATCAGTTCAAAAATAAGGCCAATTTAGCTTATTACTTATAACTTTATTTCATTGAGCCGACGAAAATCGGTACATTGTGCCGATAGTGGCTGTTGTTTAGGCAACCTTTTAAGCGCATACCATTCAATTATTTGTATCACTTCCGTCTTATGATAACCATCTGCTAAATTCATTGATGATTCACCAGAAATAGAACTATTTGGAGCTGAGTTCAGTAGTGCTGTAACTAATGATTTGAATTGTCAGTTTTTGCTTTGATATTAAGCTTAATTTGATTAAATTGGTGCTGTAAGTCATGTGGAGTTTTATTGTAACATACCGCTTATTAAATAAAAAATTTTTCAAAGCAAAATTTATTCTTTTAGTTAGTTTAATTATTATTGCTCGAAATTGATTTGTTTCTATATTTATGATTTGATTAGGCTAAAGAGCGATACAAACGTTAGAAATTTAGAAATGTATTCTTGTTTTTCATTCAACAATTTATTATTTATTCAAAAGCTTTTATAACTGGAGAAAACCATTATGAATAATCTTCCAAAGCGACTTCACTCTGATCATTATTAGCAGCCATACCACCATGAAAGGATTTAACGTTCAACAGCACTTAGAAATTATAAGAATGGTTTATCAAAACGGGTGTCATATTTAAGCAACATTCCACGCGCTTTGCCATTTTTAAAGTCACCATAATCGTCCTACCGAAAAGAATATTCACAATGTAGTAGATAAATTTCAGTGAAAGGATTTAGTAGACAATCAATCAACATGGGTGCTTTGATGAAGCGCAAGATAAACTGCAAATATCACCGCAGTCCGGGAGAGTATGCAGAGAAATACAAAGCAGTCAGCTCACAAGAACTCTGCCTTCCGCAGACTTGCATATTGATAATAAATGTAACTTACCTAGAAATTAAAAGTAAATAATCATAGACAACGACTGACTTACCCTCGGGGGACCAGACCACACATGTATGAGTACGCCATGAAGCCAAATTATTTAATTTGGATCAATACCTACACACAAAAAGTAATATGAATTATTTTGTAATGTCAACTGAAAAATCAATTAAAATTTCGTCTACAAACAATTTGATAATATCAATTAAGTTTTTCCACTCAAATTAATTAATACAATTAAAAAAGTAATTAAATAAATTAAATTTTTAATTGAAAACAATAATTGGTGAATACTTATTTCTGTGTATTCACATGAGAACCGAAAGCGTTCAATGCATCTCAAAAAAGCCATTAGATGGGACGGTGTCATCATTCCATTTTGCTTTACTTTGAAAACGACTTTGTCCAGGTCATCATCGACAACGGCTAGCACTGTAGGTCGATGATTACCAGCCACATATCTTTAAAGTCCATATCAACCAATGCTGGCGTTTAAAAAGTCGCTAATCATCAACGTATTACAGACCTGGTAAGACAAAAGAGACACTTTTCGTGTTAATTCCTTAAACCCACAAATCAAGCGCTCCCATATTTAAGGCGCATATTGAAATGTATGTTTATTGTCCGAAAATATCCATTTGTAAAAACATTTTAATTTTATTAGGTGTTTTCTTCTCCAAATCCCTTTCAAAAACTACTTTTTTGGAGGAAATATCGTTTTTAATAAAGTACCGTTTCAAAAAAGTACACAGAAAAAAATAGACAAGAATTATTTTTAACAAAAACATGTTATTGAAAACAAATTTTCAATTCAATAATATTTGTCATTAACTCAATACTTTATTTTATCAATACCGCCCATTCTAAAATATCGTTTATTGTTTGTGTTGGTGCTTGTCTTGCTTGTTGGTTGATTATTTTGATTGCTCGTGTTGTATACGTGTGAATTGCGACAAGCAGCCGAAAAACGTCGTGGCTTGTTTTTTTTTTACTCAGCAAAGTAATTTTTAAATTATATCAAAGCGATCCGCACATGTAGGAGAAACATAAGAAATCATGTTTTGCGTTTATTAATTTTTTTGTATATTTAAAAACGATTTGCTCTTTAGCTGAGTGGTAAGTACGTTAGTCTATTAGTCAAGATGTTGCTGGTTCGACTCATCCCAAACACATTTAGTTTTAATCGCAGCCAAGCAAAACAAACAAAAAGCGGTTAAAAAATATGACATTCATCGACACACACACACACACACAAAACACTTATCATTTTATTTTAATTTTTTTTATGTTCAGTCAACAACTATTTTCTTTGCTTTATTAAATGTCTTTCTTGAATTTATTTGCAAAAGATTTGTTTATTGAATCAACGATTCTCGTATTCAAATATCAAAATTATTTTTTTCTGTGTATCTAATCTGCAAATTACTTTATTCAATAAAATCTTTTGTTTAAAATTAATTTTTTTTTAAAAGTACTTTTTCCAAAAAGTACCTTTTTCTTAAAGCACGTTTCTAATTAAATACCTTTTCTAGTACTTTTTGGCATAAAGTAATATTCTCAAAAAGTTCATCTCTCAAAATGTGCCTTGTGCAAAAGTTTTTATATATCAAAACTTAATTTTCAAATATTATATTTTCAAAAATTACACTTTCAAAAATTAGATTTTCCTAAAAAATATTGCAAAAAGTATTTTTTTTTTCGAAAAGTACATTTCCGAAAATATTTTTTTAAGATACCGAACTAATATTCAAAGTTCAAATGTTCAAGCAAGCACAATATCAGTTAATAATATTTAACTCAGATTCAAAACGTTTCAAGTATTTATATGAATTTTACCTAATTTAAAATTTTCAGCATCGTTTCCTAAATTTATCCTTTTTCTGCACCTTGGGCCCTTCGAATAAGCACTCATTTTATTATCTCGGCTGCTATTAAGTAGTAGAAGGAGCTCTATAGCTATGGTTCTTTGGGCTGGGTGATGATGCATCAGTCAGTGATCACTGAGTGTCCCAGTGCTTTCAATCACAATCGAAATTACAATATAACGTTTTATAAAAGTCATTATTTCTCTCTAAAATAGTAGTGCAATGGAAATTTGTTTAATTTAAAGTTACTTATTGCTTATTGGAATCTTTTTCAGTGGTCCATGTTGCACTTTCCACCATCCATATAACATATACACATATTTTAGATACTCCTAGCATGATTAGATGAGTTTACTTCCTTCCAATTACTTCTAAAGATTTTCGTGTTGTTTATACAGCAACTTTGTGCCACAGCACATTTTATATTCTGTTTACCAGGATTACAAGTAAGTAAGCAACAGTTTAAGTACATGAAACATATGTATGTATCTACTCGTATATGTACTGAGACAGATACTCCAACATTATTTCATACATTTTATGTATGCATGTATTTAAAAACATAAAAAGTATCTTGTATGAAATTCTGTGAAATTTTGCTATGATTGTTGTTAAGATTCCTTGCTTTTCTATTTCTTAAATTTTTAATGACTCTTCTGGGAGCCAAAGGGAGCTTTATGCATGCATTTATATATATTCACATGTGTGTGTGCGTAGATCTCTTTTCACAAGTTGCTAAAAACATCATAATTTTTGTTTGTTATTTGTCTTAAATTTTCTTATGGATTTGTTGAGTTTTCATCCATGTGTCCTGGTAGATTTATTTTCATTTTCAATGTTTTCTTTGTTATGAACAGATAAACTTTGCCGCTTGATAAAGTTGTACTCGACACAATTTTAGAATCAAGTATTTTTTTGCTTTTGTTTCTATGGAAAAATTAAAAAAAAAAAGAAAAACCTAAAGCAAATAATGTACAACTCGAGCATGAGTTAAACAAAAAAAAAAAAAAAAAAAAAACAAAGCAGAAAAAGGATGCAAAGTTTACCACTGTTGTGTCAATACAACTAAGGGTCGAATGCCTAATTGAAATTAATGAGATTTTCAATTTATTTGTTTTGGTTTCTTAATTTTCGCTATAATTTTCTTATTTGTCACTATTTTATCTGCGAAACTTTTAAAAGAGTTTTTATTTGATACGAGTGTTATTTACACATTTAAATGAACTCAAGTTAAAATAAATAAAAATTTATCTGGAAGCGGCGTTTACAAATTGTTTGTATATATTTAAATGATTACCATAAGATTAAGAAGACAGTATAAATTTGCTACTCTTAAGAGAAAAAGTGTTTTTATTTTCAAATGATTAATGCAAACAAAATTCTAAGAGTTCTTAGTGGCCAGTAGAAGAATTAAGTCAACGTTTAATTAAAGGTCAGTAAAACGTACAGTGAAGCTGATTGCAAAACTCTTGGTAACAGAAAAATAGCTTCTGGTGATAAATATGAAACTGTTTGCTTGTATTATTTAATTAAGCAAAAGTTTGTAATTTTAGGTAGACGAATTGCATGCGTTAGATTTGTAAGGAAAAAATTACATCAAGAACAATTATAATTGTTGTAATTGATAAGCACTAAGAACAGAAGAACCTGAAGTTTTCGAAGGCGGCTCGCTAAACTTTTACCATCAGCTAATGTTCGTTAATGCAAATTTTTTATCTTCTACACAAATTTTTCAAGGGCAAATAGAATACGCGAATTGTTTTGCTTCATTGTATCACAATTTATTGAATGTTTTTTTTTAATGAAATATTAAATTCACTATCAGTAGTTTATTAATCAGACACATGCTTATGTTTGCTTTTGCTTAAAACCAATTTTTTTTAGCTTTTTATTTAAGCTATTTGCAAACGATTGTCAGATCTTACAATATTGTTCAATCTGGCGTTATGAAGACTACTTACTGACAATAAAAAATTACCAACACTAGTTATGCTGAATATACATTTGTATATTTGGAAAAAATATCGGAAAATATATTGCAATCACAAAATGCGATAATGTGTACTCGGCAGTTCACACAGTTGTATCAAATTTGCCAGAAAATCTTAATATTTCTTTCCAGATGATTGTGTGATAAAAAATGTATCTGACAATATCGTCAGACAAAAAAGTGCCAGTTAACACAGTTGTCATATGCGAAAATTGTCAGATCTATTGTTATGCGGTCAAACTCAAAGCATTTGATAGAAATTGCCAAATATTAATCGTTTGTGCTTGTACTAAATGTAAGAACTGAACATATTTATTATTGTGGACCATAAAGAAGCAATTGCAATAACCTTGGCTGCACTTCTTTTATTTTATACTTTTTCGCTATAATTTTGCTTACAATGCTGACATTGTCAGAATTATAAATTTTGCATATGCGGCTAAATAAAATGTCTGGCAAATATCTGGCAATAATTTGATGATGGTAAGGAAATGTGTAAACACGTTTGTGAAATGTTTTAGAATTTGTTTTGCAATGGGCTCACAATACTTTTCTGTTAACGTTGTCAGACAAAAATTGTCAATTCACATGGTTGTAAGTAATTTTTAGCACATTTTACTAACAATATTTTAAGATCTGATAATCATTTGTTCATAGCTTCATAGATTGAAAGAATGATCATAGTATGTAAAAATAATCGTAAGATGTAACAATGCTCATAGAATGAAACAATGATTATAGAATGCAAGAATGATCAGAGAATATAATAATGAGAATGTAACAACAATCATAGAATGTGTAAACGATTATTGATTATAACAATGACTATAGAATGTAGCAACGATCAAGAATCTGGCAATGCTTATAGAATTTGACAATGATCAAGAATGTAAATAAAAGAATGATCATGGAAAATAAGAATTATCATATGATATAACAATGATCATAGAATGTAACAATGATTATAGAATGTAGCAACAATCATAGAATTTGAGAATGATCAGAGAATATAACAATGACCACAGAAAGGAAGAATGTTCACAGAAGGTAACAATGATCATAGAAAGTAAAAATGATTATATTATGTAACAATGATCATAGAATATTACAGTGATCATAAAATGTAACAAAGCTTATAGAATTTAACAATTATCATAGAATGTAAGAATGATCAGAGAATATCAATGCAATGATTATAGAAAGTAAAAATGATTATAGAATGTAACAATGATCACAGAATATAACATTGATAAGAGAATGTAAGAATGATCATAAAATTTAACTTGTATGTTGTTTGAAGTACATAGAAAATAGTTCATGCAACATATATAGGAAACATTTGATGCACTTTACAAAACATTTCTTTATTTCGCACTATGAAACTATTGCATGAAATATAATAAACTTTTCAAGAATTGCTTGACTGGGGTGCAAACTCACATTCCTTGTACCAATCTAAACAATCAGCCATTGTTGACTTAATTATTTTATAACTATTTCAAATTTGTCTCTTTGATCATTTGAGAGTTTTTTCTATGAACAATTTACGAGATTTACCAATCACTTCAAATCGACTTGCATCAAGTTTAAGCATTACGTTCATCATTTAGAATCATTTGAAATGTACCTCACACAGATTGTGTTGTAACATCGATAAAACAAAATATAATAAATAAGTTAAGTACCGAACATAGGTTAGGTTAGGTTAGCAGGCTGCTGGTAAGGAAAAGTGAAATTTAGAGTCCAGCTCACTTGGGTCCAATACAATGATCCCTTTGTGCTGCCTGTTAGTTGAAGAGAAGATAGTCAGAGAGGGTGATAGGGAAGAGATAGTGATAGACTAGACAGGTGATGGAGGAGGAAAGCTTCATTCTTTTACAACTCTGCTCTTTTTTTTTTTTGATAATGCAGTGTTGCAGCGCCTTCTGGTGTTAAATGAGGCGTATTAAATTTTTGAAGCTGTGTTTAGTAGCCATTTTTATTTTATTGGTTATTTTACTTCGCCAATGATTCTGCTACACAACAAAGGAGGGCGCTTTGATGTTACATTAGGATTAGTATCTGATGAAGTTGGTGTAGTTTTTAGTGACCAGTGCCTTATGCCTGCATCACTAGAACTTTTCCCACAACAACTGATACAAAGAACACTAATGCACATCAGAAAAATGCGTGGTATTGTTATTTTTAATGACTGTCAGAGACCGGGCTCGAAACCAGGACCTTCGGTTCTGTAGTCAACGTGCTAACTACTTCAGCCAACGCCACCTGAACATATAAAAGATCAAAATTTTTAAAAAATATTCGCGTTTTCTGAGTGCAATAACTTTTTCATCAGGAAGATGGTATGATTAGTATTTCAACCACAGCCGTATAAAAGGGAGAAGAACCTTGAAAGTTCTATTAAAGTCTGTTTTGTAATGTAAAATTGCATAACAACATTTTTTTTTAATTTTTATATTATAGAAAAAAATAGATATAAAATTAGTCCTTCCATTCACAGACAAAAGTATTCACCAATTAATTTATTCAATTGTGAATTTAATTGGTTCAATTAAATTTTAAATTGTATTAATAAATTTGAGTGGAAAGACTTAATTGATATTATCAAATTGTTTATTGGTGCAAATTTAATTAATTTTTTAATTGATATTACAAAATTATTCCTATTACTTTTTTGCGTGTTCTTAATAATAAAATTATTCAAGTAACTGAAGTAAAGTTTATTTTAACTTTTAATTAGGCTGATTGTTATGATAAAGGGTTTTTGTATTTTGATCTAATACCCAATAATGAATTAAAAATGCGATTTTGAATTTTTTATTAGTTGCGTGGTTTTGACGATATATCAAATGTACATCGTTAACTTAATATAGAAAGGCCTTAACTCATTATCTTTTTGATATCGATATATTTCATGTTCTTCTATCGAAATATATAAAAACCTCGATTTCAAAAAAAAAAAAAAAAATGACTTAAGGCCTTTCAATACTAAGGTAACGATATGAAACCTTACTTATTTCTGGAGGTGTTCCATTTAAGATTCTTATGTGTCCGTATGCTATTGATCTTCACCAGCCGGCACTGCAGCACTACTTGTGGCTGTGGCCATATTATTTGTGCGCCGGTAGGACTACAAAACTTTGCACAAATACTCTGCCTTTGGACTGAAAGGTGGACGGGGCCAGACCCATTAAAATTTCAATTGACATAATAAAAATAGAAACAAAGCAGTTTTAACTTTTATGCAAATTCTGTAACAAATCCGAACTTGTTAATTGTGTCACTGAAATAATCACTTACGAAGCAAAAAAAAACAGCCCTTTACCCGTCTTTTCACCTGAGTTAAAAATGAATTTTGTTCTGAGACAATAATAAAATTCCTTTTGCGATAACAATCTTAATGCAAAATTTAATAAATTAAAATATTCTCTTATAAGATTTTATAATTGTATACAATTCCTTGATGAACAGTGCGCACTTAGAATACGAGTATTCTGCTCAAGACGTAAACAAAACCTCTGTAATGAAGCAAAGCAAACGAAACGACTGACTATTGTCTAAAAGTTGTCATGGTGGGTTGAATATTATGCGTAATGTATCTTATTCTGACATTGATACTAATTTGCGATGGTGTAGCTAAGATAAGAAAGCAAAAAGTCTAGGGCACATTTAACACAACATTAAACACAAAATATTTACTAAATGCAAAAAAAAAAAGAAAACAACAAGAAATCAAGATAAAAGGTGTTGCTTTGAAGTGTAAATTTTGAAAAGAAATATAAATAAATGAGTTTTCGTTTTGACAACCTTTTGATGGAATTTCTACACTTAAGGATAAGAAGTAAAAACATTAAAATTAAAGAGAATATGAAATATTCTGGTTTATGATTTTCATTCACTGTGCCTTGCGACGCATAAAGATCAAGCCATTTTCACATTATTTTCAAAAATTTTTGTGATTGACTACTGCAAAGCTTATCCTTTTTCTTTTGCTTTGGTGTGAAAAAAAATAAGTTGTCATTGGCGTTACAATATATAAGACAACAAAAGCTTAAGATAAGAAAGTGTAAGAAAAAAATCGCTAATATTTTGTCATGAAATACTTGAGGCTTAAGTAGCGCCTAAGTGCCACAAATAAATTGAAATTCATTTAAAAGGAAAAGTTGATTTTTTTCTCAGCACATTTTACGTAAAAGTATTTGTGAACAAAAGCTAAAAGCAGCAAAAAAAAAGAGAAAAAAAAGAATAAGTCAAGTGATGAGGAACTTTAACAAAAGGGTTAGAAATTCCTTATTGTACGAGTAGTAGTAAAAGAACTAGAAGTAAATTTATTTGCCACACAACCAGCAACAAGCCGTTTACACTCAATCATTTACGTGAGAACAAAAAGTGTAGAAACGAAGTGTTTGTGTGAGGGGAAATTCACACAGAAAAGTTGTTAAATATATGCAGATTTTTTCATTTCATTCATTTTGTGTTTGTTGTAGTTGGTATCCATTTTGTCTTTAAAAAAAAAAATTTGTTTCATGACTGTGATGCTGCTGTTGAAGGATTTAGAAAATATTTTAAAATTTTTTCCAGTTGCGTGTTGAATGGTGCTTGTTACCCGCAATTTGTCTTAAGTGGTTCTACAGCAACAGTTTTTTCTTCCATAATTTTTGTACTGCTTGTGTGAGTGTGTTTTTTTTTCATTTCATGCAAAAGCGCGACACCCCTTTTTTTTCTAAAGTTACACATCTAAATAAAGAAAAATTAAGCTCAACCCAGCAAACAACATTACGAAAAGGAGCATGATAATTAAAATTGGCTTCTTTGTCAAAGAAAGGGGGTTAAAAATAAAGTTCTACTGTAAACAGGCCACATTTTTTTGAAGATTGAAATAAACAAAAAATATTTATTGCTTGTTTAACGATATCGTTCGTATTTTTTTGTTTATAAAATAAATTTTCTATGGAAATTTTCTGCCGGTATCACGATGGCAACAGAAAACCTTCGATCGATTTTTTATATTGAAAAAGACAACATATTTTCTTTTAATATTTTATTGTTCTTTTCAATACAAGTTGTCGATGGGAAGTTTCTTGTCGATATCGTGGACCAACCAGCTCGTTGATTATTAAGCCTTTTACAAAATCAAAATATGAAAATATTTTATGAAAAGGTTCTTATCTTTTAATTTTTATTTTTAATTTAAATTTCAACACAAACGCATTCTTTCAACTTCATTAAAAAGGTCCTCAATTTGATAAACAAAAAGATATGAAAGTTTTAAGATCAGAATATATACAAGAATTTTTTTTTATTAAAGCAGCTTATATAAATTAAAACAAAGAATAGTCAGTCCAATAAGAGCTTTCATTTGGATGTGAAAAAAAGAGTTGTTTTAATGTAAAGAAAATGGTGTTTCAGTAATAATGGAAAACAATATCAGTCAAATAGCCGCCTCGTTTCAAAATTCAGAAATTCTCATAGACGATAGATAAATGAATAGAAAACATTTTAAGCCTGGCGTTTTTAGGAATACGCCGACTTTAAATTTACAGACGACTCTTTTTACTCTTTTGAAAAGTACAAATTTGCATATTAGATAGTTTGACATGGCAGGGACTATATGTCCTCGATAAATTCATGAATTCCGCCTTTGAGGTATTGAATCGATTATGAACCATATCAATCCATAGAACTTATATTTAACGTAGCCGTAAAGAAACAAAGACTAAAGATTTTAAGTCACAAAATCTCATTGGCCAATTGTGAGGAAAAAAAATCAGGAAACTTTTCACGCGTTACTTGTGTGGCATGTAGATCCATCTTGTTGAAAATAAACGTCGTGCACATTAATATCTTCCAATTCCGGCCCTACAAAATCATTAATCACTGTTCGATAATGCAATCACTGCAGCAGTTGCTTGAGTGTAATATTTGAAAAAAGGGCCCAATGACCCCGCCAGACCAAAAACCTCATTAAATATTCATATGTTGAGAACCGAGAGGGTTTTTTAACAATAACCCTTGGTAAGCAAAAGTTATGTTGTTCCCAATTTCATCTTCCATATGCTTTATATTTTCAAAGAATTGCATGTGGGCTACTGAAAGCTTACACCAGGAGCTATAATTTTCTGCAGCCACTTTGCAGCCAATTGCGCAAACGAAAAACCCGCCTCATACCATAAATATCCGCAGCGTTTGGAATAATACATAGATTTTTTCACCGACCAATCAACAAAACAACTTAACTGCATTAAATGTCTTGCTGGGAAACCCTTTACAACCAACAACATACAATAGATGACAATAAACTGGTTGACAGTTCTGTTTTGCATTTCTTCTTCGCACGCAGCAAATGAACCGAAAATTCTAGAGGATGGAGAATTGTTTTTTTTTTACTTTCATATTTTAAATAGGCTTTATTTATTTTTCCTTAGCATATTGCGCATAAGATGAAGTTGCAACTGTAGGCTTATGACTGTGCCGCTGTCATTGTCAACATCTGCAACTCAAGTACAATATCATCATTATTGTAGGCAATTGTGGCCCATTGTGAAGGAAATTATGTATGGAAAATTATTCAAAACGCTGTTTTTTCTCCTTCTTAAATTTTCAACCTTTTATATTGACAAGTTCAGGCGTGATAAGTTTATTTCTTTAACACTTTACTTTTTTTTGTGTGTTAATATAATTTTTAATTTAACATCAAGAGAAAAAAAATAACAATTTGACTAGAACATGTTTAAGAAGAGCAAGGACAAGAAGTAAAATTGCCTCATGCGGATGCTGTCAAAACAAAAAGGTTAAATAATTGATGCTGACAATCAACAATGTAAATAATAATACGAGCAAAATAAAAATTAGAGCAATTTTTTTTTCAAGAAAAGTTAAAAAGAGGGCCTAAACAGCAAAGTATTCAAATGTAAAAAAGGGTTGTTTTCATTTAATGATATAAAAATATATTGTTTTATGAAGTGTATACTCTTTTTTTGGTGAAAATTAATGACCAAACATTTGCACTAATATCTTAACATTCGTTAGGGCCATAAACATTGAAAAAAGAAAATATTTCTATATTAAAAACCACAAAAATAAGGTAAGAGGCGGGGCCATAAGCATTAGTTATCTCAACAGCAAATAAAGCTTTAAGGTTTACTTTCAATAGTTGGATTTTTTGCCACTCTGCTATTCCTTAGGCCTTAGATGTAGTTCATACGTCTCAATTATTTTTCCAGGTACAAAATTAAATCTTAAATTAATTCACTTAAATCATTCGATATCACTGGAAAATTTTGAATATTTAGAATATGTATTTCCATATAAACTCCATTGAACTATTTAGAAATTTCCTTCTACATGTAGTGTCGTAATTTATTCCTTGGAGTTTAAGTTCAATTTCGAACTTTGGTGTATTCCAAGACTTTCAATACCAGAGTTTAATTCATTCCAACTTTTTAAATCTTATAAGTTTTTTTTTCTTTAACACACAACCCGTGAAACGACTGGCTGTCTGCAGAAAACACCCACGACCTCTGGACTGAGAGGATAGCATTGCTACCACTCAGCCACAGGTGCACCCTCCAGGAAGTATTAGTATTAAGGTACGCTTACATTAAGGCAATAAAAGTCAAAGTGCTTGCTAAGCAATTTTACGGACAATTATTTTCGATACATATCCATAAATATAGAAGCTTGTCAGAACCCATATATTCAGTTATGAGTTCTAAATATGTTCTATATAACAAAAAAAAAAGTACACTACTAATTCAATGGCGTCATAGTCCTTAGTAAGTTTTAACAAGACTGCCAAGGGTTGACCTCAGCGAATAATTCCCTTTAGAATATTGCCTGAAAATAATTACTTCTTTCTTGAAATTAAACTTTTGCATATTGTTGGTTTAAAAAACCAATTTTACCTTAAGTTACACTAATGGCTTCAGTTTATGGATTAAAGGAGAAAGACGAATGGAAAAGGATACGTTGTGTCATTCTCACGAGAAAAATATGGGATAAACTGGAAAAAAAAACTTCTATGAAGAATTTAAAAATTTGTGGCAGCGTATGTTTTATCGTATGGACAGGGACTTAGAACGAATACTTTTTAACACCTTATGTTTTTACCAACTCCATAGTTTTCTTCCTCTTAATCTAAAAATAATGAAACTTAGAATACAATTACACCTCATATGCGAATTTCTTTTAGGTGTACAGGTAGCTGTAAAAACGACATATTTCTAGATGTACTGACTGACTAAATGACTCAATGATAGACTCATACATCAATAAGGTGGGACACTTCCGATACCAATGCAGAAAATAGAAGTTTGACTTATATGTATGTAGATCCAAGTGAGCAAGTACCTAGTAAAACTAAGCAACATTATCGTTCTCAACTCAACTCAATTTGGTTGTCTTAGAGTTAACCCAACTTTCTCATTCGTATTGCCATTCACAACTTAAATTTTGGTTAGTTGTGATTCGCAGCACTAAAAATAATTTGGTTGTGTGAAACTTGGGTTGACTCTCATACGATCAAACTGAGTTAAATTCAGAATCGCAAGAGGGGCCAGAAATATTTAACCCAAGCGTGGTCCCGCCGCGTGCATTAAAGTTTATAATTAAATATTTAGATTAAACGTTTCTAACTGAAGCTATTTTATCAAAACTCTGCACAGGTATTTTTCATTTGGAAAACAAGACGGGCCTTACCATATCCATAACAAATTAAGCTTCTGTTTTACAAAACTTTACATGAAGCCTGGATTCTTGTAAATACATCCTAAAATTTTTAGATTAAAATTTTATTCTCTTATTTCATGTTATTTTTTTGAAATTTAATTCAAACTGCAAGCTATTGCAATGAAAAATTGCATTTGAAAACTGGAATGGGATCACTTCCATTAAAATTTATTTATAGTATTTAACGTGTTTCTACAGAAGCAATTCCTAGGAAACTTTGTACAAACCTCAAATTCTTCCAATAATAGATACAATTACGGAGTATTAAAAGTGGGCATGGCAAGACCCATTAAAACGACTTAATATTGCATATGCTGTCACGTAACCGATTCTTAGGAAACTATACATAAACTTGTGGTTCTTTCAATGATACAATATTGTGTTTGCAAAAGTGAAAGGAAACACACCCATTAACATTTATATATCATTTCGTTAAGTAAAGCAATTAACATGGATGAAATACCGAAGTATATTTATTTGACATAAAGTCTTTATTTATTTAATTTGATGATTTGGCTTGTTTTTATGGTTAAGTCTACTGATGAGCTCCAAAAAGCAGGAACGAAATGCATATAGACAATTGCTTAACGATAACAACAAGCCAAATCATCAAATTAAAGCAATTAACTTTTTTTAAGTAGACACGCCCATTAAAATGTGGGATTAAATTTTATGATATGAAAATTTAGATGAAAAAGAAATACAATTTGCTCAAAAATATAAATGTAAAAATTAGGTTCCTTTCCTAAATCTTCGGCCAATAAAAATGCTGATATGAAAAAAAATACGAGTTTCTTGCAGGGTACAATAATTAGAGCACCTTAAGTTTTTATCAAGTTGCTTATGTGAACTCATATGGCATGAGTTGTACACAGCGTGAATGTAAAGCATGTTTTTATTTTAGAGTGTAACAACTTTGAGTTGGCATTACTGCTTTATTTGAGCACCCACTTAACAGCTGATAGTTGTTTTTTGCTCACTTTGCTTTGAAATTTCATTACGAATCGACTTACATCAGAGCATCACTTGCAATTTGTTGAAATTTTTAATTTTTTCATCAAACTCAAATTGATATTGACTTTGAATTACCATTAAAAATTTTAATTTCCGATTAAGCCCATTTCTGCTTGAATGGGTACGTAAATAAGCAGAATTGTCGCATTTGAAGTGAGGAGAATCCACAAGCTTTTGTAGAAACACCATTACATCCACAGAAAATTACTGTTTGGTGCGCTTTATGGGCTGGCGGAGTCATTGGCCCATATGTCTTCAAAAACGATGATGGTCAGAATGTTACTGTTACTGTAATGTCAATGGTGAACGGTATAGGAACATGATTCGAAATTTTTTCGTACCTCAATTACCTGGCATTAACCTTGCCGATGTGTGGTTCCAACAGGAACCGATATGTGGTTCAAACCGGAACAGCGGGTGCTACAATTGATTTACTCAAGAAAACTTTGGATGAAAAAATAATTTATATACACATTTCCACAGGAATGTCAGATTTTGTTTTAATATGATTGTTTTTTTTTTAAACGAAATTGTTTTTTTTTAATTCTTTATACATTTATGTAGTCAGTCAGCAGCTCTAGATTTGGTTAAATTTTAAGAAAAATCAAGTCACATTGCTCTTAAATACAAGCCCAATTGCTTGCAGTCGCACGTGACAAAAAACTGAACTTTCCCGTGGAGATGCCCGTTTTTAGCATGATCAATTCCGGCTTTTCTTACTAAAAATTGTACAGCATTGAAGCAAGTTGCCCTTAAGATTTTCTATGCAGTGGTATTTTCTGCAAATACATGAAACAAATTTCATTGACTCTTGGTGGTTTAAAAAGCTTGAATAAGTTTTATTGCCTCCTTTGAAAGCTTTTAAATCATAGCAATAATATTTGTCCTGATACAGTCAAAATCTTAATTCATAATTGCAGTTTTATATAAAATATTTAGATTTTCGGAAAATATGGATTTTCAAGGATTTTAGTATTTTTCTTTCTATTGCGCTTACATTTGAGCAAAATCTAGCACTTACGAAATTTCAGACAAAATCTAGTAGATTTCCCATACAAAACAAAATCTACTTTGTCACTAGATTTGATCAAAATCGTCTTAAAATCTGGTAGAACTTAGTGATGCAATTATGGTTTTTTTTAATTTGTACTAAAACGTAATCCTAAGTACTTAAGAAGGTGTGTGAATTGGATACATTACAGTTGTTTGGTTTTGGGTTTGGAAAATTTTTAGTTAATTGGTTTTGTATTGGATAAAAAATCTTGATAGATGTCAAAAAAAAATTGGTATAAACGGTAAAGATTTTAATTTAAATCTGCTAGATTTTGTACAGGTATAAATATTCTATTATTCTTAAAATTATTATTTTAATCTTAATAAAAATTACTAAAGAAGAAATAAAAGATAATGGACAGTTAAGGCTAGTTTTTTTCATATTTTTTAACACACCAAACTTAAAAGAAATCACCCTGTTTTGCGTTTTAATTTAGTGTGCTGCCACACTAAATGTCTGTTTCTAAGGAACCCAATAATTAATTATTGACTAACATTTATGGCATTGTTCTCAGTTTTTTCTAAGTTAAATATACGGGTGGATTTTGTAGAGTTTGTTTTGCTTAAAAAACATGCTAAAAATAAGACCGTTAAGGACTATTGGCATAAGCAGTGTCAGCTAAATTACAATATAAAGTTCTTAATTTTTCTTTGGGAAATAAAAATATTTGTGTGGGAGGATGTTATTTAATTAAATATTTTATTTAGTAGTAGTATTCCTACATATAAATATGCACATTTTTGCTTCGGTTTATTTATTTTTAAGCTAGGGAAAAAGTATTTCGGTACATAAAATAATAAAGTCCAAAGATAGAAAAAAAACAAATTGTTTTTGGTTTAATATTGTGATGTAATTGATGAAAATCTATCCACCCTCCCCTCCCGTCCCCTCAGTTATTACTGATGATATTCATGAGTAATTTAAGAAATAATAATAACAAGTAATTTTTAATAATTCTAGGAGGCGAAGGGTGCAATAGCAACTCCCTGAGAGCTTTTTATACGCCCATGAGAGCAGCTATTGTTTGTTGACTTTTAACTGCGGGATTTCTATTGGGACATTGCGCCATGTTCGGTGTAATACTTTACCAACTTGATTATTCTCCATCTGCTGGGATCTGGGCCTCCAAAAGTGCGCCGAAATTCCCAAACGCGTGATACTGGTGCATGTTTCCTATTGTGACGATTTTCATTCATATTTTTATTTTATTTAAATATGCCAGTTTTTTTTTAGTAGGACCAGCACTTTGGGGATAACCCCCTACTCATGCAATGCATTGTGTTAGAACTAGGAAAATAGGTAAATGGAGAGGAGGCTAGAGGGAGTAGTGTCTGTGGGCATTCCATTTAAACTTTCCCACGTTGAAAGTGATAAGAAAGACTGCCGCGGGTAGTTTATTCCACATACGAACAGTACGTCTCAAAAAATAATTCTCTCTGGCCAATCGACCACAAAGGATGTACCCTGAATGAAGCACGTATTGTGCGTAAAAATAATCGGGTTTCAGGAACAAGTTGCCTAATTTCATTGGAACACATTCGATTGTAGTAACAATAGAACAAGGAAATACACCCCACATTGCATCGATGTTCCAATGAGTTAATATCAATAGAGTTGGATACCCTATTGTCACCGATGAGCTTCTTCGCGCTCTCCTGTAAGCGGTAGAGTAACCCCAAAATAGGCTTTTGAGTGCAGGCCCATACATGAGAGTTGTATTCTGTTAGAATTATTCCGATCAATAGGAGGTGGAGTATTGTGCATGTTAAAACTTTTTCTTCATTTCCACACTTGGCCGGTTTTACTATAAATAAAATATTCCTCTGTTTTACTATCACTACGCACCACATCCCACAAGAGAGAATGAGTTTGAAAGCAAATTATAATACATTCTAAGAGGATTCATGATAACTTTAACAAAAAAGAAATTCACATTGTAACATTTTATAATAAGAGCAAATGCTTTTTAAATAATTAAAATAAGCATGAGTTAATATAATTATATTAGTGTCTCCTTTTCAGGGATCATACATCTTATTACATGCGGCAAATGATAACGAGTTTGATGTGGTTCTTATTTTATTCTATTTTTTCTTTATTGCTTACATGCATGTACCCAGAAGAAAGAAGTAAAAAAAATATAATATATATTTGTCATTAATGTCAATAAGAGTGAAAATAAAATCCCTGATTGCGTTAAAATCGTACGTTTGCCAACGTGCGCAGGCAAGACTTAATGACTGACTGACTCTTAAATCACACATTAATTTTAGACACGTACAAGCAAAATTTAAAGCAAATCTCAAAAGACCTTTAACAACGAACGGCAGCAACTGAAAACAAGAAACCCGCCTTATAAACCATCTGCATAATTACCCACAACACACACGCACATACACCCGCACACAAAAGTACTTATACAATTACATAAGCACAAACATATGTGTGTGCATGTACGTGTACATAAATTTAATACACACTTGCACATGAAAATTATGTGCCTGTGTCTAAGGTGTCTGTCTCATTTTCCCAACAAACACAATATCGTTGAACATCAATCAACCTTCTGCACGATTAGGCCAAAAGTGAAAAAATTCCTATGTTATCTTTAAAAACGCCGATACTTGTATATTTTTTATGGTCTCCTCTATCAGAGGCAATTATCAGAATCCCCAAATCTGTACTTGGAAAGACAGTTTCTTAAAACAAAAAATAAAATAAAATAAAATAAAGGCTGTGAGCATATGCGTTATACGTTATAAAGCACGGAAATAATGTGCTTAAATACCTTTGGACATTATTTCCATTTTTAACCATCCATCAAAAATAAGAAATAAGGTCCTTGAATATTATTTTCACTTTGAAATGAAAATAATGTCCAAAATATCAAGCATGAATATAGAATATGAGGAATATCAGCTTCGCTGAGAAAAAATTTTCTTTCTTATTAGCCTTAGGCCTGCATTGAACCTCTAAAAACAAAAAAAAAATCTAATGTCAGGTGGAGAATAAATCTTTTCAGTCCGCCTAGCTGGAAAATAAAGAAAAATATCCCTTAGTCTCGTCAGAAGCCGTTAGCACAAAACAGTTAGTTAGCGGTGAAGATAATATACGAGTACGTGGTTACTATTTAATTTTTTATATGTTAAAATTTTCATCAAAACTATTTTCAAGAACTTTATGCCCTACAAAATGATATGATATATTTTAGCATGTAAAGAAACTTTTGTATATAAAATTTTTAAATTCAATTTTTAGAATTAAATAATTTTTTGCAATGTCTTGGAAAATAATAAATACAAATACAAAAATACAAAAACAAAATCCAAAAATTTTTTTAATTTTTTTCATTTTGGGAAATGCTTAAGCAAAGCTATTTCTAATGCTTTTTTAAATAAATGCTTAGCATCCTACTCAATAAACAATTGAGCTCAAACCGCTTTGTTTGCTGGATCATTGTTTCGAACACAAATATGTTCGTATGCCTCTTCTCTATATGTTTGCATCGCACAATGGAACTAAATAAATAATAAAGAGGTATAAAAACATCTCAATAATTTGCTAGTTATTAAATGTTATCTTAAATTGTACACTTGGGGCCTATACGGCCCTCTAGTTGATTATATATTATGGCAAAGCTTTCTCAAACTTGAATAACATTTAAAGACCTTTGTATTATATCTGTCGCAGAAATATGTCTGAGAATGATGTCGGTGCCGATGAAAGGATTGCTTCTTCTGGACCTTCATACCTCAAGTTAATGGTTCAGGTATATCTAGACACGTATCTGAGCTACTACCTTTTAAAACTTTTAAAACTTAATGCGATGAGAACATCTTTTAAAGATGTAGAAGGAGGTTTATTTTATACTATGGGAATATGCTAACATCTTCTCAAGCTGGTGGCAGATGTTAGATGTTGCTTAGTGGAAAAAATCTATCAGTAACCACACAAACACATAAGCCAATGGAGGCGCCAGATACAATGCTTCCACAATTATGCTCTATTTCCAACGTATACACACACAACCCAACAAAATGAATTATAACAAAAAACTGAAGACGTGAATAGACAATTGACACAGTGGAACATTCTTTTGGAACCTTAAGTAAGTTAAGTAAAAAAAGAGCGATGAGACCACCACTAAGCACATAGTCTTATGTAAGGAACAGAGCAGTTAACATTGTGGTGTTCTGGCAATGAATAATTTAAAAGTGCGCGTTTAAAATCTCTTAATATCAGTGTTGCAGGAATAAAGTGTTTTGGTTTGTTAAGAATTGTACACTGTTGACTTTTCATTTGATTAAAAATTTTCGAACAGGAAAAATAACGTTTGGTAACGATAACGTAAAAGATGGTGCAAATGTAACGAAACTTTCCAATTTTTTACTTGGGGCATCACATTCTTGAGTTAAAACTTAACATGTTGTAAAAAAAAATTTAAAGCATCAAATCAAACTTATCAATATTTTTTTATAGCTCTCAGCACCATTTGAAAATTTTAAATTATTTTATTTGAAATTTAATAAACTTTAATCCTGTATAAATTTCAGTATTTTTTACATTTTATTACAGAAATCAACATTCTGTTAATAGAAAGCAACAAAAGTTAAATTTGACTAGTTGATGAAAGTGTCGCATTTTTCTGTACCACCAGGCACTTTATCAGCACTCATGGTCTATCTACTGGAACAGCAAGTGTTTGTGAACATATGAGTGCATATATGTATATGTATTGAATTTACCTTCGGAAATGCATTTATAAATATAACTATTCATTCCTGTTTTTCCGTCTTCGTTTTTGTTCAAGTTGGCTCAAAGTTGCATCACAAAAAACATAAAAAAAAACTTTTTTTCTTTGATGAGTTTTTCTAAACTCTTCACCATTAATTTTCTATGTTTCAATTGAATTGGAATGTCAGCTTATTAGTGCCATCATCCCCACTGTGCAGTATTATAAAATAATACTATTTATGCAAAAAACCCAAAAAGAACGCTGAAGGTGGGAAAGTCCTTAAGAAAGGTAATAATAACAATATAAAAAATTTCAAATCTTCTTAAAATTTATTGACATGCAGACACTTTTTGTCTTTAGTTGGTTATGTTGGCCCATATCCCATTTTTTTCCTTCACTTTATTAGTGTGCGCGCGTGTGTGTCTGTGTGTGTGTGAGTGTTCGTCATTAAATTTAACCACTTTAAAACACTCACACTCCAACTCTTTATTTATGTATATACTCTGTTGCCTGCAAAAGCCTAAAAAGACATAAAAACAGGACAATATTATTTATATGAGTTTGAGATTTCCGTGTAACTTTCATTGTTGTGCTTGTTTTAGTACGAACGAAGAAAGAGTCCTTAAAAGATTTTATTGAAATGTATTGTCATGTGTCATAAACTTATTAAGTTTAACAGCTTTTTTAATTTTATAAATTCTAATAAAACCAGAAAGTAACATAGATTTACTTGAGTCAGCAAAATTTTAACATAAGCTTGGAAAGAAATAGCAGCCATAAAAATTGCAACGTGGAAAATATAAAGGGGGGTTTTTTTTGTTTAAAATTATAGAAGCTGCCGGCCGCATTATGAACTCGTAAAACTACATTATTAAAGGAATATTAGCAATAAAAAGATTTGTCTCAGATAAGAGCAGAAACCTTATTGAACATTACCCACTTTAGAGGAATTGTCTGGAAAAGTTTGAGGTGCTACTTGTGAACGATACTGAAATCCTATAAAGATGGGTTTCGTTTCTTATTTACATGAAAGCGCACAACAGGACTATACTGGCTTATGTGTATGCAAGCGAAAATGAGCGTAATAGCTCCTCTTTTCAAGCTAGCCTAACCTAATCTGGCAGGGAGGAAGGCGAGATGTTGCGTGCCTTCTTTCTCCTATATAGTTGCAATATAGTAAGATCTACAGCAAACCGCATTCTCTTTGTGTATCATTCGTCCCAAATTTTTATTATCTCACTACAGGTGCGCTCCTCCTCTTGACGTTTATTCGTAGTTTGTGGAAGTTTGTGCGAGATTGTATTCTTCTTCTCTTGAGGGGGATTCCAATATCCCAGATCGTCTCAATATTTTCTTCAGTGCTGATTTCTTCAGAAAGTGCTTTTGCCCTATTATTTTCATGCCCGAAAATCCATGTAAGATTAGCCGTATAGTGTCTTCCTATGGTTGAGGTAACCATAATCAAACAGCGACATACTATGATTGAATTATATGGTTGCAGTCAAATCATATTATTGTCAATAGAAAAGCAAAGTTTTAGCAATATTATTATCTGAGTTAATAATAATATTATCTACAAGAACAATTACAAGTTATCACATTTTGGTTAAATATGACAATACTATTATTAGATGTGACTAAAATATAATTAAAATTAACTATACCATATTCTAATATTATAATAATATTGTTAAATACGACCACAGTATTATTCTATATAATAATAATATTTTGTTTTTTAACCATATATATGCTAAAAACAGCTGTGCGTCAAAGCCGAAATAAATATAAAATAATATTGCTGAAATAAAATCTATAAATGTGCACGTGTACTTACACAAATATGTGCGTATACACGAAATGCAGACACGCATGTATAAAGAAATATATGTATATATATTTTTATTGATCTATCCTCTTGTTTATACTTCATTTATTTATTTATTTATTTAACACTACGCGTGCAATACCGATAACTTACAAACGAAGCACTGAACTGACAGAAGATATTTCTGAAAAAGATTTTTATCAAACTAAATATAGTATGGTTTTGGATAACATTATATTGTTATTTACATCATACTATTTTTACATAATAATACAAATTATGCTGCAGTCATAAATTTTCAACTAAACTATATTGTTAAATTCTAACCATATCACACTTTTTATGAATATAATAATGTAATTATTAAATTCAAACATTAGTTTGTTTATCGTAACGCAATAAATGTTTAAAATAACAATAACTTGTTTTCAATGACCACACATTTGTTTCGGAGAACATAATATTGTTTTCTCAACCATGCTACAGCCATATATTTTCTTTGTATGTATCAGACAAGGACAAAAAATTAGATACTTATATGCTATAACATTTTTAATAATTGTGCATATTAATATTCATTAATTATCATACTTGTGTATGACACTGTGCACTTCATTTATTACTTGTATGTATCGGCACTCATTAATTGTATTACCCTAGCATAGCTAGCCTACCGATCGTTATAACGATTATTAATAATAAGTGTTACCAAAAGACAATTTGTTCAAAGTATTTTTATGCAAAATTCAATAAAGCCGTTTTATGCATAATTCGAATAAGAAGCAACTGACACATCGTGCCACATCCTCTGCAATCATTTGACCTAAGCCCCATTTTATGAGAGGACTAAAACCGAAGAGTGCAAAAATGTGCAATTTCAAACTAATCTTAGCTAAAATCAGCATTAATGGAAGAATGACTTAACATTAAAGAAATCTTCAAAAATAAAAATTAGTTTACTTCTGGCCTAACAGGCTTGAGGGAACTCCCTAGCAAAGCAAAATTTTTTGCGCTTTACATTTTTTTAGAGAGTATTAAAATATTTTTATTTTCACTTTCGTTTAAATATGGTTTCTGTGGCGCACCTATGTGCGCCACTAATTTACATATTCATTTCCTCGAAAATAGCAATAATTGAATACTTTCGACTTCCTCAGAAGTCGCCTTAAAAACGTGGCAGTTGCTAAAACAAGAGGATATTTGTAGGCATTTACTGCATAAATTATGTAAATTAATGTACTTTAAGATTTCATTGGATTAATCTTCAAGTTCAGATAGACGGAAAATTTCATAAAATAATATGATTTAAAAAAAAAAAAATAAATAAACCATTTCAAATTTAAGCAAATTTTCAATTTATTGAAATTTCTTACATCATTACAAATATGTATGTATGTATGTTTGTATGCATCTTAACATAATTCGGTAGCAATATTTGGGAGCAGTGAAATTCTGTTTTGTAAAATACTTATGAACTTTAATTTAAAAAACCCCATCAATTCATTTATCCCTTATCCCTTTTTCTCCTTGTTTATTTTAATCAAAACCATCATAAAATCGCCCAAGGGCCTCGAGTTCAGCATCAGATTGAAATTTGGTTGAAATAAAAATATAATCTTAAATTTGATTATGAATTAGATTTTTCAATTTGCCAAAGAAATTTTGCTGTTTTGTTTGGTTTTTTTTTTCAACAATCCAAAAGGTTGGTCTTGAAGTTTGAACGATAGATTGACAGGTAAAAATAACATTAAAACTTAGTTTTGTTTTCAGATTTTTACTTTTTTAGGTCTCATCTTTATTTAATATATACATATGTACTCGTACATATAGTTATATTTATTTCTTGTTATAATAAGGATAAAACTCATGTGTGTACATAAGTATGAATTTCGATTATGCAATACAATACATTGTACAGTGGTACGGATCGCAGAAGAGCACACTTATTATATAATACACAGTGGAATCAATTAAAAAAATTAAATTTAAATTTAAATTAAAAAATACTATTATTTTGGTACAGTATTACCACCCGTACTGGGTTACCCACTTAATGATTATAATCGATTCTTGATAACTACTAATTTTTTTATTTGGCAACATGTTCACGTAATCTATTAAAATGAAAAGAATCATTATTCTCATCAATAAACTTCTACATCCTTTTTTTAAATTTATGTAATGTAATTTATAAGCAAGTAATAAATTTAGTCATCAGACAAATAATAAATTATAAAGCATTAAGCGCATTCAACACAGCATTTTTCGTTGTAGTCAAATTAATTTATGCTAGGAACACAAATGGGACGAACGACGAATTTCGTCCATGTCGACGAATTCGTCGATAAGAGTTCGCTGCTTAAATTCGTCGTGCGAAGCACAACAACGACGAATTTACTCAGCGAATTCCTCTATGATATTTGATAAAGTTGGTTATTGTGTGTGCAAAGACAGAGAGAGAGAGAGAGAGAGAGAGAGAGAAAATTGTTTTTTCGTCGTCGTCGTTTTTTCGTAGAAATAAATCTATTGCTAGTTTCGCCGCGTATGACGAATTTCGCCCTACGCCATGATTGTGTGCATTTTCATATACACTAATGTGTTTTATTTTTGACGACGAATATTCGCGATCAAAAGTTCGTCGTTCGTCGCAGTTGTGTTCCTAGCATTAATTTCTATTTTTGATGGCTACAAAACAAAAACAGTGTTAACAATATAGCAAAATATTTAAATAAAACTATTGTTTAGAAATTTTTTTTATTGCAAAATAAAAAAGAAAGTTACAAAATTTTAATGCTAATTACCAAAATAATTATATTTTTATAAAGCGAAATATCGTGGTTTTCGCGAAAAGTTGCAAAATTTTACACAAGCCATAATCTTGAATAAAAATTACTAAAACTATAAGGAATGCAAAAAATTTGGTAAAAATTGCGAAAATTATGAAAATTCGCAAAAAAAAAAAGTCTTAAATCACGAAGCTGAAAACATACAAAAAGTCGCTTTAATCACGAACTTTGCAAAAAATCGCGAGAAGTTGCAAAATTTTAAACAAGTCATAACATTGATTAAAAATCTCTAAACCTTTAAGGAATGCATAAAATTCGGCAAAAATCGCGAAAATTACGAAAATTTGCAAAAACTTATTAACAGTGGAAAGCTGAAAACATAAAAAAGGCGTTTGTATCGCGAACTTTGCAACAAATCACGAGAAGTTGCAAAAGTTTAAACAAGCCATACTATTGATCAAAAATCGCCAAAACTGCGAGAAATACCAAAAAAAAAAATAGAAAAAATTCGCGAAAACGGCAGAAATTCGCGAACACTTACTAACAGCAACAGATAATAACAATTTCTAATATTGTTTTAAAAAAACAGTCAGAAAGTTTTATAAAACAGTCAGGAAGGTTAAAACATGCAAAAAACGCTTTTATCGCAAAGTTTGCAAAAGGTCGCGAGAAGTTGCAAAACCGAAAGCAGGACCTCAAAAATTTATTAGAAATTGCGGAAGCCTTAAAAATATAAAAAGTTTGGAAAAAACGCGAAAATATCGCAAGTTAGCGAAAAACTGATAAATGTATTAAAGAAATTACTAAGCCTGTAAATAGTAAAGTTCGCAAAGAAATTTAAAGAAATAAACTGATTTGTTTTTATATTTTTGAATAAACCATATAATTTTTATAAATGTGAAATATTTGAAAGCGGCATCACTGAAATATATATATTTACGGTGCTGCTGCCGTTTTCAAAATAATTAAGTAGCTGGCTGGTAGAGAACATATGTTGCCAGCGGCACTTGTAGTCGTTAGCCGTGTAGCCTGCTGTGGTCTATATTTTTATAGCACAAGGCAAGTAGTTGTGATGGTAATGTCTAATTTTTTGCTGGGCAGTTAAACAAAATTTATTTAAAACTTCAGCACATCAAATAAAGTGTAAAGCAATTGTGAATTTTTCCAAACTAAAGTTATTCTAATAATGAATTCTGGGAGAGGAAAGCAAAAAATATACGCTTGTTGGCTTTTTTAAAGATCACATGGAAATTTTATTTCAGCAGGCTCAAAGTTTCCCCCCTTCGAACTGATCGTGCAGCATATCGGTATATGAAACTATGTGATCTTAATATGTGTGTGGTGTAGGGTATGCTCGGCAGCTTTGTAAAAAAAACTTTGAAGCAAATACTTTTGTGGTACACATTAGTCCTCTTAATCTCCTACGTAATGGTAATTTTTGACTCTGTTATAACAAATCGTGAAAAACGCCCTCAAAGCGCTGAGGGCTGGGAATGAAATGTTTATTACCACAAATATTGGCTATAAAATATTTAAAATAATTTAAAGTATAAAATTTAACACAATCAGCAAAAACCAGCCAAACCCCAGATTTCCCATTTTTGCTGATAAAAATTTCCTAGTGGGACAAATTAAAAAACAAAAAAAAAACTAAATTCTGGTCTGTGATAGCTGCACTGCTCTTTTTATTTTTCCAGTTACCAATAAAAACCAAACAGCATATTTAACTTTGAAAATTTATGACTTCTTAATTGCTCGTTGGTTCTACTGTGCACTGTATTCCTGCGTGTGGTCCTTTTCAGTTTCATGTCACTTCAAGTTACATCAGTATGCATGCCTTCGTATAAGAGTTTGTTGATAAGATTTACTAAATCATTTGAAAAAAAATACAGCTTTTGAGTTGTTCTCAACAAGTTAAGTAGGTATTTGTTTCCTTTTCTAAAAAAAAAGGAAAAAACATTAAAAATATGTATAAATCGATTAAAACTTCTTTTGTAGTTTTTTTGTTTTCGCATGGTGGTTACTTAACCACTGATATGTTGTTTGGTTACCTTTGACTCATTTTATAGTGTCATTTAATTTGTTGCAAAGTGTTTTTGTTAAATATGTTTTTTTTCCATACAGCAAATAGCTGTTACCTTTGAACAGTGGCCAATGGCTTGAATATGTCAATGGATACTGTGGATAGTGGTTTTGATTTAAAACCTGCTTAGAGGAATGCATTATAAAGAAATTGTACACCTTTGATTACTAGCATAAATTAAAAAACAGTGGCAAGAAAATTATATTTAAGCAGCATTCTGGGCTAACTAGTATGCTAGACACATCAGTAGAGGTATATGTTAGTAAATGGTGTAAATGATGTTGGAGCAAGCTTACAAATCTCTTAAGTGTCAACGTAGTTTTTACACAACAGCTTGACGAGACAATGTTTTGTTGCAACAACAGACAAGGGTTTGTTATAACAATAATTTGTCTAGTTTTGTTTTAACAATCACCCCTATTTTGCTTGGCGTCGGCAGTATTGTCGTCAATTCAATCAACATCACTTTAAGACAACCTCTATGCTAATTTTGTATTCCCTAACAATCTTATGATAACGTTGCCTTTTTATCGACAAATAAGACACACATATCTAATACTTGAGTCAGCTGATTCATTTTCTTTATCATTCTTGGCAAAAGTATTTTTGAATAAGTAAAAACTTTGACAATAAATGAAAATCAAATTTTTTTTCTTTCCGCTTTGGACAAGCTTAGTAAGGTTGGTGCTATAAGGCACCTCCTCTCGGATGTGCAGTTGGGTCCATTGTGATTCCGATTCGAACAAAGCAAATAATTAATTTAATAGCGGAAAGAAGACTTATTAGACAGAGATCATGTATTTTTCAGTTAAGGCTAGTACTCTGGTTCGAAGTTGTGAAAAATTTTCAGCAACATTGATTATTTCGCGTGAAAAATTTTACATATACTAAATGTAGCCCAACTTGCGGTTTTTTATAACTTTCTCGCTTTTGTTGCTTGAAAGTATGCAACATATTGTAAAAATTTTGTGCGAACAAAATACTGCTCATGTTGTTTCGATGCCAGAGTAATTTTGCATGGAAAAACATACTGCAAGATAGGATTTACGTATTTTTTGCAATAAGAACGCACAGAGTAATACTTTTGCAAATTTATTTCGCTAATATTTCATATCAAATATTTTTACATGTAGTTTTACAGCATTTCGCACGAAATTGCGAACAGAATACCATATGCTTTACCCGATGAAAAGTAAGTGATACATCACAGTCACAGTTTTGCAAATAATGAGTAATGTTAATCGTTTTGAGATTTTAAAGTTATTTTCGGTAGAATAAATCATCATCCAGGCATGTAGTGGAGACGATAAGCCCTTATATAAAAAAAGAGATCAGATCAACGTTTATTAGAAGTTGGAGCTGATTTGCCTCAGCTTCCCCTGAGGGGCTCAATACTAATTGCTTATATATGCTGCCTCCAGTTGCTCTGTACTCTGTTTTGTTTGCAACAATTTTTTTTTTTTACTTTAAACTTCAAGCCCCGCCAAATCGGTGAAAATAATTCTATCATACATTATACTTTCCCAACACACTATTTATCCAGCAAAAATATTCATCAACCTGGAAGCAGGTTGGTAAGGGAGAGAGCACAGCTACGGTATTACATGATTTTTGTTCGTGATGCCCCACTTGGTAGATCTCTATGTATGAAATTCTGAATGTATATAGAATGTGCATAATCTGTGTGTAATTTCGTTTTGAATTCTATTTTCATTGAATTCGAGGAATGATATCATTGCAATTGGCGATGATAAGAAAACACTTTTAAAATGTACGACTGGTTGCATTGTAACTTTTGGAAAATAAATAAATATGATATTAAAATCATCAATTACAATTTTAAATTACGAACTGCTCTAGAAATTTGTCTTTAAAATAATTTTCCACTAAACGGAACGTTACTGGAGCGCAGTGTTGTTCTTTGGGATTTGACTAAACTTAATTAAAAGAAATGTAAAAGCCAAATAAGACGAGCTTAAAAAAAATATCTTTTAATTACGTGCACTAACTAGACTAGTGGAGAATAACTCCTTGTTTGCGTAGCCTTCATTGAAAAAATATTCCTGCAATCATTAACTTTAATTGAAAATAAAGGCAAAAATCAAATAAAAGTTAATTTAAGTCAATTAAACTTTTGTTTAAAAATTTATACAAAATTTAATTGACTCAATTAAATTTTTTATTGAAATTTGGTTTTATTTTTAATTAAGGTTGTTGATGCAAGATTATTTTTTCTGTGTAGGCACTTACCTCGTCTTAAAATTTGCAGGGAATCCACTTAAAAAAATTAGTGCTATTCATACAAATGTTCTACTCAGCTCCGTTGTTTGAATTGTATAGACAGTGGGTAGATTTATTTACATATTTTTGTTGAATTTTGTTAGGGCAACGATTCACTGTAAGCTGCTGCTATTTTATAAAAATCTTATAATATAATGCCAAGGAAAAAGAATATCAGTACTAATACTTCTATTTTGTAGAAAATATTAAAGAAAAATGTATGGAAAAAATCTTGATATCCTCAATATTGGGCCACATGTGCCAAATTTCATGTTTCTATTAGGGTTAGTTAAATGGAAAACAAAACATTTACAAAATTCATAAAAGAAATAGATCAGTGTCGTGTCCCAAAGGCACATATGAAAGAAACAATATTTGTGTTAGGAAAACAAATATTTATGTTTTATAAAACTATAATATTTTACAAATAACACACATACCCACTCAAGGATGACCAAAAAATATCATGCAGGATATACTTATAAGCATAAGCCGCTTAAGGAGCGTTCATATGTACTTATGCACGTACATATATATGTAATACTTCATATAGCAAACGTCCTTAAAGGCTCCGACGACATATGCCTTCTCTATTGCCAATTGCTTTTAATAAACATAAAAATATATGACAAAGGCTAAGCAAATCCATAAAAGGTATACTCGATTCAATTCGCGTTGAGAAATTTATACTTTTAATTTAAAAAAAAAATTACTGCAAAATATGTGTTGAGATCCAACATGATAAAAAAAAAATATAATAAAAAATTAAATTAAATAAATTATTTCTTCTTTCGAAAGGCAAAACTATGCTTAAAGGCGGTAGTTTTAAAGGATATGAATTGTTCCTTAAGAGCCGTTTTCTGTCTCCTTATCGAAAAATATTTCCCCTGAAGTAATAATTTTCATGAAAAACTTTCTTTTAGTAAAAAACTTTATTTTAAGCGGTTATACATATTTATATATTTCTTAAATTTTGAAGACTTGTTTATACTACTTTCATTTGCTCATTTGTCATAATCATATTTTCTTTAACTTTAAGGAAACTGCAGAAAGCTGCCACACATAATATTAATTTCGGGTGCGTTGTCTGTCGGTTAGGTTGCCATCCATAATCGCTTATTTATAGAAGAGTTAGATTTTAGGCTCTCAACAAAAAAAGACGGAACTAGTTCCAAAGTTATACCACTTTACCAATCACTCCAGGTTCTAAATTTAATATTCTAAGGCTGTTTTTGTTCTAGGGAACCTTTTAAGCTTCTACCATTAAATTTCTCTTCATTTGTTATTCATTGATGTTTCACCAGAAATAGAACTACTTAAAGCTGAGTTCATGCTTTGTATGTTAATTTTGTGATGGGTTGATCCACTGGACCAGTATTGATTGCAGAAGAAAGAGCAACTATAGTTATTCGAAAAAATATTTCAGGCATTAGGTAACTGACAAATCTTTTGAGAATTTTAAAATAAAGTTAATGCAATTTATTTAAAAAAAGTGGTAGGAAAAAATTATTGTACATTTTTTTAAAATATACTCCAAAATAAATATCATGTTATACGCCACTTCTAAGGAAATGCTTTTTAATTTATTAAAATAAGTGCATAAAAGCATAACTCGTATGATATATATACCACGAGTCATGTGAACATTTCCATAAAAATCCAGTCAGTTGCTTTTATTATTCCCAGCAAAACAATTGGAACTACTTCCAAAAGTTTGCCACTTTCAATGCATACCAGTCACTACAGCTACTGAATTTAATATTCTAAGGCTATTGTTTATCTAAAAAAAATAGTTCTAGACAACCTTTTAAGTGCATGTTAATCAGTTATTTGTATGACTTCCGTCCTTTGACAACCATGTTCATGATTCACCAGAAATCGAACTACTTGGAGCTGAGTCATTTTTTGCTGGGTTATTATTGGACTTCTGTATAGTTTTCTTTTTTTTTGTTTAATAAAAGTATAATTATAATGTCGCAAATTGCAATAATATAGAGAACTTTTTACGCCTGGGAGAACTATAACGGTAAGATTAACTAAAACGTACTGTCATTATGAGCTCATTTTTTTCACATTTATGATAAGTACGAGTATACTCTAGCAAATCAGCATGGATAGATTGGCGCTTTGGAAACCAATCATCGATTCGCGCATGACTTCGTCATATTTATGGCGCATATAATCGTCCGTTAGAGCAGGCCATCTGTCAAACTGTGGATATATTACATACCATTTAGTCTTTTAATTGTACAATAATGCCAACACGTCAAAGAAATGTGTGAACATCGCCGCTGTAAATGAAAAAGCAGAAGAAATAAATATTTTTTGTGGACTAATTGGGCTTAAAGATTTTGGTAATAATCAAAATTGCAACATGCAGAGTCAGAGTGAAACCAATGCTTAACATGACATTGATCTCAGCGAGATGTGGTTTCAACAGGATGGCTCTGCGTGTCATACGGTGACCGCAGCCATCGACTCATAGAAATCAAAACTTAGGCGATACTTTGATTTGGAGAAATAAACCGGTGAGTTGACCTACACTAGCCGTTCACACGAGCAATAATCTTGGCAGTTATTGCCTTGGCAATTGTCAAATTTGATTGCCGACACAAGATATTAGCATGTAGACCGTATGAATGTGTGTTAGAATTGTATATTCAGCAATAAATGTTAAAATACATTGCTAAGCAATAATCTCTTAACACATGCTGTCAAATTGAAATAATATTTATTTTGTTTTAACAAAACAAGAAGAAAATATGTTTTAAATAAATAAAATAAATAGACTTTCAGTTTGCAATTAGCAAAAGAACTAATAAAGGATAATATAAGTATGTAAATGTTGAACACAAGCAATTTGACGTCATCATTCTGCTTGTGGTCGTACTGATAAGATCGTGCATTTTGGCAGCTCTTGATTATTTCTTATTTGACCACGTATGATCACGAGCTTATGCCCTGGGCTGAATACCGCAACGATGGGTCTTCAAGTGTTCACCAATTTAACAGTGAAGAGTTTGACACTAGTGTTCGCTATAAACGTCAAAATAATTAATTCTCATCGTTATGGACACACGAATCAACAAGTGAACACTGAAATTCGTGTACGCCAATTCGGCCCCTGGAGGTCAACATTGTTCGGTATATTCTTGACATATGGCCAGCAATTCGAAAAAACTAGCCTCTAATTTGGACATGCCGCGCTGGCGACATATCCAAAATCATTTTCAAAATTTACTGCCATGTATTGATCTTTCAAATAACAATGATTTTGAATTTAATTTTAAATATTTGTAGTACTTTTATAGTTTAAAATTCTACCTGCATCAAATAATAAAAATATTTTCACAAAAAATAGTACATTATTAATTTTCTCATGCAAATATACTTACTTTTATTAGCAGTAAAACAGCCCACTGTTATTAAATAGAGACTGTTATCAATTATCAATGTTATGTTATCAATTCCCCTGTTAAGTAACCACACAAACTGTTCGATTAACATAAAGCTTTCCAACATTGCTCCTTCTTTCTCCTTTCGATTCATACATCCCCTTAAAATGTTACTTCGAAACTGCCTTAAAACTGTTCTACTCTTGCAATAAGAAAGTAACGAGAGCACTTTGTTTGGTTGTTACAACCCCCATTTGCATGCAATTTTACTTAAACGCCACCAGTTGCACATGTATTATTCAACAGTTACTTACAGCTTGTATTACTTTAACATTTTATTCTATATTTTACATGCTCGCTAACATTTCTAGCTCTGCTGTTTTACATAATTTAATAAATTTTTATTTTGGTCTCGTTTTAGGTGATTTACGACATCAGTGTCCATAAAAATCTACAAATTATGCATAAAGGTAATTGAAAATTGTCAATCTTTCTTTCTTGAATTTTCTTTTTTCTCAATGTTTTACAGCCTGATTTTACCATAAAAATGTGATAAAAACTTAAACTAATTAAGTGCAAAATGTGCTTAAAACATTTACTTTTAGATAAGTCTCGTACCTAATTTTTGTTTTCAAATGCTTTAGCAGCTGCGACTACTAATGCATTCAAATTAATAAAAACAAAAGCTGTGCTTTATGACTGTTGCTATGAAGGATTATTATTAAGATTTCAATAAACAATTTTGTTTGATTTTATTTTAAGAAATGTCATCTTGTCTCTTTATAAAAAAATCTTTAAGAGATAAATTGCTTTAAGTTACAATAAAAAAAAAGACACTTACTTTGTCAATATAAATATATGTAAAATTATACCAAGAACTATTTTTAAATTAAAGGAGCTTTTTTAACAATTAGTTTGACATGCGAGTAGTAGGTTATTTTCAAATTAAAAAATAGAAAGTAACTGATTTTAACCCGACTATCTGAAATCGAGTTTCAAGGAAAGCTATTCTGTGTATTTTTACGATAATTCGCATATGGCTGTGTGCATTGTAACGACACGATTCCGCTGGTTGCCGGGATAGCTTCAGAGAAGTCCAGGGAACGTGTATAGTTGCATAAGAAATTTAATATATTCTCTCTTATTTTCTGAATTCCAATTATTTATTAATTTGTTTGCTCGTCTACAATGGTTCATCGAACAGTTGACCTGTCACGTGACGATATGCAGGTGTCGGTGAGTCGCCCAGCGAGTAATAGTAAAGTTACAAGGACTCGGTAATTCCGTACGAATGACCAGTCACCAAGTGGGGTACCTCCGAGGGATTGATTCCGCTCCCGAAGTGTCCAGATGGAACAGTAATAACCTAGCACTGGTATTTGTAGGAATTGATAACTCCAAACAAATGTCCAGCCACCAAGTAGAGTACCTCTGAGGGATTAATAATTCCTCCAGAAATATCCTGATGAACAGAGCCAACGGTCGTACCAACCTAGCCGGAGTAATTGCAGGAATTGATAACTCCAAACCAATACTCACTAAGCCACACGCCACCACAAGCACAAATGCAGCGCAAAATATTAATTGTAGGAATTGATAACTCCAAACAATAAGATCTTACCTGCAGGTAATAATAAAAATAAAAAATGAAGTATATAAATGAATTTAATATAATAAGTATAGTAAATAAACTATAATTATATGAAAACAACAGAAAAGGAAAATAATATTATTCCTATAAGAAAAGGAAATTAATGTATGTAGCTTAAAACGAGAGTAGCGACTTTAAGCGTTACAGCATGTGTCTATGTATGTGTGTATGCCTTTGATAGCTTAACCCATCGGGAATAAATTTGCGTAACTATAAAGATATTGATCTCACTTAGATATTGTGAGATCATGAAACAATTTAGGAATACAATTCGAGTATAAAGATTTTGAAAAAACAATTATTAATTTATATGGGCAAACTATGTATGTATGTATATGAAATTAATTAGGATTACATTTGTACTTCCTTGAAGAACAAATTTTTATCAAACTATTGCTTTGATAACAACACCTCTATCTGTATCTGGATTCAGCAACTTTTTGCGAACCATAAATCATAATATTTATCCAGAATGGCAGTAACGATAATGCCCTTCTTTAATTTCGTTTTTACGGTACTTTGACATAAAGTAACATCACTGCATAAAAAATTTCGAAATAAATTAAATTAATTTAGTCAGGCTAAAGTTCGTATCGCTTTTTAAGCCAAATTACATGTGATAATTATTAATGAATAAATAACACCAAAGTTAGTTGTAAATAATTCTGACAAACACGTAGTTAAACGGAACAACCGGCTGTTTTCGAAGGCCACTAAACCTTCCTCATCAGCGTTCTTTTGTGTTTGGTTCAATGTGTGTGGTGTCAGTTGATGTAGATTTCTGCTTTATATACGCAACTTTTATTGCAAATGGAATATGTGAATTGTTTTGATTCATCGTATTACAATTTGCTGAAAACTTTTTTTTGTAAAGAAATCTCATTTTTACCATCTCTAAATTTACAACAGTCTTGCCATTGTCGTTTGTTCTTTACTAATTATGCACATGTTAGTTAATTTGCTTAGTTTTTGTTCTACTTAAGACAAACTTTTTTGGTTTGATACTATAAGTATATTTTTGTTTTAGTTTTTTGCCACAGGCCCATGGATATTAATTTTAGTTAATTTTAAATTAATTTAATTTTTTTTACTTCAACCAACAGCGAATATCGTTAAAATATATTATATACTGGATAGCAAAGTCGATAAATTTTCTTTATATATATTTAAGCGTTTCGATTACAATGTGTGACACAAGAAACATACCTGAGACGTGTTATTATTTTTCAACAAATCAACAAACTGTTTTTGGAATTTTCCACTCATCCTCAAAAATTTTGCGTTACGGATAAAAATTGGTTTTTCATACCCATATGAACTTATCAGCCTCTAACTAAGTTGAATATTATTAAAATTATTATATTTTTATTATTTTTATACTCTTGAACAAAGAATTTTAATTGTGAAAAATTTTCAATAAAATCATCTTTAGTAATAAGACTTATTTTCAATAAGATGGTTATGTAAAAAAACCAAATTGTCGCGTAACCGATTTTCTGCGGCCGCAATTGGCTAATGTTGACATCAGTAACCTTTGGTTGCTGTAAAACGGTGCCACAAGCCACACAGCTGCACAAACAATTCAGTTATTGCATGAGTAATTCCCCAGTTGCATAATTTCCTGATTTGGCAATGTCAATTGTCAGCCTCGTTATTTTTATTGAACGCCGCTGGATTATTTTCTGTGGGGTCAAGTGAAAGACCCCGTCTTACGTGAACAAACCAGAAACAGCTGACGCTCTGATAAATTAAATTCGGTGCTGCATTGACGAGATTAGTGAATGTTTGTTGCAAAATATGGTTCTAAATGTTGTAAAAAGAGTGGTCGTCTGCCGACGATCTCGAAGTGGACATTTGCCCGGCATTATATTTCATTATTAATTCCCATGTTTCTACTTTGCATTGGTATCTATAATACTGAATTTGTCCAAAAAAATAGTGCGTTTTTCAGCCAATTTACTTCTTAACCTTAAATTTGTCCACTCTTTATTTCTTCTTACACTAATTTATTCTAGCAGTCCTGGTTAACTTTTTGATCAGTTTGATATATAAGCCTGATACAAGTAAAGGAAAGGAGAAGTTACCTGGATCTTTAAGTACTCACAAATAACAAATCATGATATATGTATAAAATATCAATATGTATTGTTTTAAATAATAAAAAAAAACTGGCCTCAATTATGTTCGTTATTGTCAAATTTATTCACTATTTACCCTTTTGGGATTGGGTACGTATGAGTAATACTAATAAAGAATAATACGTAAACCAAACGAACAAAACAAAACATTGTAAATTCATACTTATTTGGAATGTAATTTAAATTCAAGAAATAAGTTATATATGTATGTTGCTTCTAGTGAGTTCTAGAGTCTGAAACCATCCAAACGATGTGCGTCATATTGACTTCATTAGAAAAGCAATTTTGTGAAGATTGGTTAAGACGCAATTTGTAAAGAAAATTTACGAATTTTCCAGTTCAAAAATGTTTCCCAAGTGTGAACATTTGAAAATTTTTATATCTTAAAATTTTGTATGTGAATTTTTGGAAATTCGAATTTTATGGGCGTAAAAATTGTCAAAAGCGGTATCTCTACATCTCCGGAACGAATAAAGCAAGCACCAAATGTCAAACTAAATCTGAATTTATGCAAAAAAAAAAATAAGTCGTCAGGTGTGTGCTATTTATTTATTTTTGATCTTTTAAGGGTGAAGAAGGAGCGAAACCCAAGTTTTAGTAACTATCCCACTTATGCTCCAAAGTAAAAAGCACAAAAATAAAATTATAGTGGAATTGAAGTCCTTCTAATTTTCTTCAAATTAACTCTTCTTCTTGGTACTCCTTTTTACAAAACTATTTTTAGCTGATTTGCGCTTCGATGTCAAAACGGTTACATTTTCCAGTACATCTCGTTTTTTTAACCACACATCGCTAAGTATTACTGGTGTAACTTTTTGTGTGTTTTTGCACACGTATCGAGAAAAACCCCAAATTTTTCCGCTAGCATTAAGACAGAAAATAAATAATAAATAAATAAATCACTTTTGTTTCAACAAATTAATAATTTTATACGCCGGGTATCCGCTAGTAATTCACAATAATCAAGCAATTTAACTAAAACAATTAAAAGAAGTCATATGAAAATTTGAGTATCTTCCAACTCGACTTTTTAGCACCAGCCCCTTATTCTGTGGAATTTGTTGTTTTTCCATCAAAATCAATGAAAAATTTCTGCCGGTTTTCCAAATGTGTGTTCCTCAACACAATTCTTCAAATTTATACTTTATATATTTATTCTGCAGTCTTTTTATAAATAAAAAATTTATTTCACATGAAAACAAATATGTCTGCATATGAAACAAAATTTATTTAACACTTTTTATTAAAATTTATTCAAATTTTATTATTGTTTAAGTTCCTGACTGAACAAATGAGAAAGAACAAATACCTCGATACAAATACGACGTGCATGAAACAGCATCAGATGATGTAAATAGTTAAATTTGCAAGCGCGTTTGTATGTTTGAGAGTCACGCGAGCAAATTGAGCGGAAATATTTTTAAATAATTTTTTTTTATATATTTCATTTAACGAAAACACCCGCTAGTTCATTGTACGGTGTTTCTTGCAGATAAAAGAGTCTTCATTTGAGTCTTTTGGTTTTGATACAATTACTTTTCTGCTTAATTTTATTCATTTCTATTTGTTTAATTATTCTAACAAGAAATAGTAATATTTTTTTTAACAGACCAAGCTGAAGGTCTAAAGTGTCATGTTGAAATAAATAAATGACAGTCTGGTATCACTGGGAAATCAACTCTGTCTGTAAAAAAAATTTCACTGACATTTTTACTGACTTTTAAAGGATTCACTAGGGCATGTTTTCTTGATTTGTTTTTTTTTTATAATTTTATTGTTTATTTGGAATTGTTTCATTTTATGAAATTACATACTAAAAATTAAATTAAGCAAAAAATATTTTTTTATGTATTTTCATAAAAAATCTACTGCCTGGTGTATCGGATGGAATCTACAGGGAAGCCGCAGAGAGGATTGACTATACATGAGCACCGAAGCCAGTAAAATGCAAGAAACCAGGTTCGAAGTATAAACTACTCTAATGGATAGATTCGAATAGAAGAAATATGTTTCTTATAGGAATTATGGAAATATATGTATCGATGGTTTAATATAAAAAGGGCGTATATAAAATTTGTTTTTTCAAAATTGCATTTTTAACGTTTTCTGGTATCCAACGTATAATTGAATCCTCCTTAAAGAACAAAGTACGTTACCATTTAAAATCAAATAGCCATCGCCATTTGAAAAATTATTTTTGCGTGTAAATGCTTTAGCTTTTATTGAGTTTTTACTTCACCTATAAAATATCAAAACTTCGAGTTACGCCTTTCTTCTATTAACTTACACTGTGTCAACTGCGGGGTACCTAAAAGAAACAGGGTTTTCCATTAAGTATGCATCGACTTCAAATACAATTAAAACAACAACTGCGTACGCGAAGTTTATAAGAATGAATTTATGATGAAAATATTTATTTATCAATGATCAGTAGAATTGATGGCATTTTGTAAAGACAAAAAAAAATTAAATAAAGAGCATATTTGAGTTTAAGATGAATTCCTACAAAAATGATCCAATTGTTTGCTCTCATAGCCTATTTACTACTCGTAAAATGGTAGCAGAACCCGATGAGTTACTTAAGCTGAACCAAGTTTTTCTTTTACGAAAATTTGGACAACTCCCAGACGTTGTTCAGGTATCAGTCTATTCACAATAAAATACAAACTAACCAAAAGCACAAACTACCAGCTGTCAAGCGGTATTTGCCAAAATAAAGCTCTAAATTTCCATATGGTTTGTAAATGGTTTTAGCACGATTTGAGTGTTATGAGCTTTATGTCTATGAAACAAGTCATTACACTTTGCTTTAAACTGCACTTATAGGAAAACTCTTTTCATAAACACCTTTTCACATATGCTGCTGTTAAGTATTTTCCTCAGTTTGTATTTTTTTTTATATAAAAAAAACTCTATTAACCATTCTTGATATGGTGATTTTATTTGTGTGCGCTCAAAAGGGGTAATATTTACTCTTGGGGCCTTTTTACATCAAGTGCAATCTCAAAAGCATTTAAAATATTATGCGTCTTAACAATTTCTAGCCAAGTTCAAAAGATCAAAATATTCTACATAAGCTCTGCCCTCTAATTTTTTAATACCAGAAGATTGGTGTTAACCTCAATTATGAACCAATTTAAAAAACTTGGTAGGGCATGCTTCAATATATCTTAAAATTTTATTGCTTAAAAATTTCTTATCAGAAAAAAGATTAATTAGTTCAGTGAAATTATTGCTGTGGAAAAACAGAAAAGTGCTTAAGTTGAGATAAGCACATTTTGAGGCAATTGGCAACCACAAATTTTCAGGTTTCAGTTGCCATACGTAAAAGTATTTTGGCATTTGGCACGCAACTAAATTTCGGTCACCATCCATAATAGAGCAATTATTTTTATTCCCTTTAAGTGTTTTCATTTAAGCTGAGTGCATGTTAATTCAATCTGAAATGACGGACAAAATCAAAGATAAAGGCACACTAAAAGACATTTTAGTTGATTTCGCAAACATCTGATTTGTGCCAGTGTATATTGGAATATTTTTTCAGTTGAATATATAGTCTGTAACAATTAAATGAATCATTCTCATGGAAAAGTATTTTTTTTTAACAAACACAACCCCGTTAAGCTTGTCTGCGAAAAACACCCAGTGTCCACGGCGGGAATCGAGCCCATGACCCTAGGACTGAAAGGCTAGCATCGCAACCACTCAGCCACAGAGGCACCTTTGTAAACATTTGCTATTTAGTTTTGGTACATTTTTTAAACGAAGGGAGTTTTTCATACAAAAACAGCCCTATTTGCTGCAATTTCATATTGTTTTCGTCGAATCAAAGTAAAATAAACTCATTCGGGAAATGTCAACTTAATTTCAGCCGTTATCACTGTTAAGTTGTTTCAACTCATTTATTTACTTGTCTGTTTACAACTGTCTCTTATAATCTAAAAATTAAAATACTTATAGTTAATACTTGAACAATAAAACTTAAACCTAAGCAAATATGGATGTGTAGAGAGAATACCCAATTACTTGCCAATAATATGACTCCTAGGTATTTGCAGGTAAATAACCTGTACTTTAAGTAAGTCAGCTAATAATACGATTCCATGGTATGTGCAGGTAAATAACCTGTTGAGTGACACATGACTTATATATTGCGCATTTTCACTACACCTCCCCTTTTAAAGAGAAAGTTCTTATAGAGATCATTGATCAAGTGATGTCGATAAGAACTTTCTTTACAAATGTTATTGATAATAGTTTTAGGTATATATAAATTTTTAATATTATTCAATATATTATAATAACTATTAATTCAACTTATACTAAAATGCATGTTGTAATATGATTATTATGAATATAAAAAAAAATAATTAATATATAAAAATATATGACAAATACAATGTATCAAAGAAAAGTATACAAATAAATTATTAAAAGGTTTTCACATTCTGTTTGTTAATTTTCTGATTCTTCCCCTTTATTTTTACAGTAATATTATTTTTGTCGTCAACGTCAATGACTCTATATGGTCCCTTGTAAATTGATTCTAGTTTGTGTGCTGTGTTATTTTTTATGAATACTTCTTGACCTACGGTAATGTTAATGTTATTGAGGTTTTGGTCATGTGAATTTTTTTGATTTAGTTTTGCTTTGTTTATTAGATGTTCTGCTCTTTTCAATGCAGTTTGCAGTCTGAATTTTACCTCGTTTGAATAGTTATCAAAATTATATACAGTATCTACTTTCTCAGATGGTATTAGTGGATTATGGTTTGGAACGTTCGGAAAAATCAATTCAAATGGACAATATCCATGTACAGTTGAGGGTGTTGTGTTAAAAGCATATGTGAAATACCTTATCCATTTATCCCAATCGTTTTTAGATGTGTGAATGTATGAACGTATGTATTCATTAAATGTACGGTGGGATCTTTCAACTGTTCCTAGTGTTTGGTGATGGTAAGGGGCTGACATTGATCTTTTTATGTTTAGTAGTGTAAGAAGTTCTGAAAGTACTTGATTGTTGTATTCCGTACCCATGTCACTAACTATTGTATTCATAGGTCCATAAATTAATATAAAATGTTCTACTAATGCCTTTGCAATCGTCTTAGCAGACTTATCAGTTACGGGCACCGCTACAAGGTATTTGGTTAGGTCACATATTATTGTAACAATATATTGATTTCCCATTTCAGAAATAGGTAGGGGTCCTACAGTGTCTATTATTACCGTTTGAAAGGGTTTCTGGGGTGTTGGTGTTATAATCATATTTGGTTTTATGTGTTTTGTAGTTTTATTAGTTTGACATTGAAGACATTTCTTTACATATTGGTTAACATCTTTGGTGATGTTCTTCCAATAATAAAATTGACGTAGTTTCTTAAGTAGTCTGTTTGTTCCAGGATGTCCGCCAAATATAGGATCATCATGAAATTTTTTCAATAAAAATTTTTGTTCTTCCCTATCTGATACGATGCTTATTCTGGGTGTGAGCGCTATTTGTAATTTATTTATATGCTGATTTGCTTTTTGTTTGAATTGTTCTATAGTTACGAGGCTAAATAAATGATCATTTAGATTAATTTGAATTTTGTTTAAATTTCTAATTATTGCTTCTCTTTCAAGAATTGGAAAAAATTGATCTAAATCAATGTTTCCATTAGCAATAATATTTCCTATATTAACTTTAGGTGCTAGCACTTGTTTGCCTCTTTTAAAAGAAATAATAGGTATCTTTCCGTTAGTATCCATTCTAAGCCTTACCCATTTCTTTACGCAATCAAACCCGATAGTTTCAAAAACTTTGGGCTTTTCATGAATCATTTGATTATTCGTTTTCTGAATTTTATCTTTATTCCTGTTTCCTGACTGAGCTCGTGTTGTTACCATTAGAACATTGTTGGTAGAAGGAATTGATTTAATATCACTAAAGTCAATTCGAGATAGCGCGTCCGCTCCTGAATTGTCTTTTCCTCTAATGTGTTCTATAACAAAATCATATTCCTCCAGATCCATACGTATTCTTGTTAACCTACTAGATGGATTTTTTAAAGAATATAAATATGTCAATGGTTTATGATCACTACGCACAATAAATTTGTTACCATACACGTATGGTCGAAAGTGATTAATTGCCCATTGTATAGCAATTAATTCCTGTTCTATTGGCGCTTTGTTCGATTCTCCCTTGGTTAGTGCACGTGACGCATATGCAATCGGCAACTGTATACCATCTTTGTCCTGGGATAATATTGCACCGCAGGCGATTTTACTTGCATCGGTGGTTATATAAAAAGGTTTGTCAAAAACAGGATATTGAAGGATTTGTGGGGATGTTAATGCAGTCTTAAGACTCTGAAAAGCCTGTTCACAATCTTCAGTCCATATAAAAGGTTCCTTCTTTCTAGTTAGTCTAGTTAAATGCGCAGAATAGTATGCAAAATTTGGTACGAAACGTCTGTAATAATTACAGAAAGCTACAAATCGGCGAACTTCATCGCCATTCGTCGGTCTGGGATAGTTTTTAACTGAGTCATATTTGCTACTATCTGGTAAAATACCTTTGTCAGTACACCTATGGCCCAAATATGTAACCTCAGATCTGAAAAAGTTACATTTGTCCGGATGTAATTTTAAGTTGCATTCCCTGCATCTTTGAAAAACTGTTTCCAAATTCTTAAGCATATGTTTTACTGAGCATCCTGTCACAATGACATCATCCATATAAATAAAGGCCTTAGAAGGTGTTAAACCTGTAAAAGCCAAATTCATCATCCTTTGGAAAGAATTTGGAGCCACTTTCAAGCCATATGGTAAACGCGTGAAACGAAATGAACCATTCTCCGTCGAAAAGGAAGTAATGTCTCTTGATTTTTCATCCAATGCTATCTGATGAAATCCAGAAGTTAGATCCAGACAACAGAAAAACTTTGCTCTACCCAACTGGTCCAAAATATCCTCTATTCTGGGCAGTGGAAATTTATCTGCTGTTAACTTTTTATTAATTTGTCGGTAATCAACTACTAAACGCCATCGCTTGTTAGGGTTATTTGGCAATGCTTTCTTTGGTACCAGCATAATAGGGCTATTATAGTTGGAAGCAGATGGTTCGACGATATCATCCCGCTGAAGCTTTTCAACTTGCCTCGCTATTTCTTCCTTTTGGGAGTGTGGAGTACGATAGTTTTTAATGTACACTGGATCATGGTCTGACACTCTTAATTTCTGTGTGTAGAAATTGTTTGTACTTATTTTGTCACTTTCCAAAGCAAAAATATCAATATATTTTGAACATAGTTCAAGCAATTCCGATTTAGCTATCTCAGGGAAATTTTTTCTCAATCTGCCTAAAATCTTCTGTGTTCTTATTTTATCGACATTGGTAACATCAAGAACTTCATAATCAGACAATTTCTCATAATCAATTGATACATTGTTTAAAAATTTATTCTCACAATTTGTGTTCACTATTCTTACGTAAGGAAATTTTCTGGATATTATGCATCCCGCTACATACACTCCATCTTCAATTGTTTGACTTGGAACCACCAAATCAGAAACGTCGTTGTCAATTTTTATGGCTCTGAAAACCTCGGCTCGAGCTGGTAGTGTTATATGGCCATCATTTAGACTTTCAAGTAACGGAATATCTATAGGGTTACTTAGATTAGATGGTCTCAATGAAAGTAAATTCGAATTTATTTCATTTCCATATTGAATAATAGCATTATATGTTTTTAAGAAATCTAGGCCCAATATACCTTGAAATGGCATTGGGAATGTATCCGAAACCACGTGAAATTTGTGAGGAATCAAAAATCTTCTCACCATTAAATCAATTTGAACCGTTCCCAAGGATAAAATATTTCCTTTTCCTATTCCAGATATTTGAATAATGTCTTTCACGTTAAATTTCAATGAATTAAGCGTACTGATTTTGATTAATGAGACATCTGCTCCGGTGTCTACAAGAAATGTATTTATATATTCATTAGTTGATAGATGAATCTCAATAAAACTACTTAAGTTGAGGTTCAAGTGGAATATTGATACAGTACTAAATGCTAATTTTGATGATGGCCCCCCTCGTTTTGGGGGGAAATCTCGTTTTCCGAGACTTCATGTGCCAATCTTATGCGACCTCTATTCGGTGGACGGTTGGCCTGGTTTCTAAAGTTATTATTTTGGCTTCCACGTCGCCAATTATTATTATTAAAATTGTTATTATTATACCTGTTGTGATTAAAGTTATTTTTCGAATGCCAGCCTTGGCCGCGCATGCGATAATTATTGAATCTGTTATTGAAATTACCAGATCCACGGCGTTTAAAGTAGAAAACTGCAGAATTTGAAGTTGAAGCTTCGGTACTAGCTTCTACGAATTTCGAAACGACTTCATTCAAGGACGAGAAGTTTCCAGTTTTAATGATAAGTTTTACCTCATCATTTGAGGCGTTTCGCGAAATGGCTTTAGCCGTATTTTGTCTTATTAATTTATCAGCAATATCTTGAGGGTAGCCTTCTCTTATATAGGCTCCACCTAGTTTCTTCGTAATCTCTTGGATCTCATCCGCGTATGCGGTAGCTGATTTTGAATTTTGTTTTATGTTCATTAACTTCGAACATAATAATTCCGACGATTCACCCTTTATGGAAGTCTGTAGTCTGCTTTTAATAGCCTGAATAGAGTTTTCATCTGTAATTAAGTTTCTTGCCTGGCCTTTCAGTTTCGTTTTAATTACCTCTATAGCGACTACCTCGTGTGTTTCTTTAATTCTGTCAATCAGAGTCAACGAGTCAAGAAAACTTTGCAGCTCATTAACGTTACCGTCAAATACAGGGACAATTTTAGTTGTCTTGTCTATAATGTCGTCCTCTGTTCGTGTCATGTTTGTTTCCGTTTTAAAATCTTCGTTTTCTTCTGTTTCAGTGATTTCCCTAACTACCTCAAATCCTAATGCGAGCGGTACCTTAGTATTAATATTATGTCGATGAAAGACTTTTATCAATTTATCTCTTAACGTCAGAAAGATCTCGTTCGCTTTTTCTTTGTGTGGGGTAGTGTATCTGTCGTAGTTTCTATGTAATGTTGCCCTAATTGAATTATAGTTTTCAATTAAATTTTGTGCGTGTTTGTCTAAGGTATATTGTTTTATTGTCCGATTTTGATTTAAACATTTATATGATTGTTCAAACTTAATTTGAAAAGGGCTTAGACTGTCTATTATATTTTCCCATTGCATAATACGTACATATATTTAAAATTTACAATTATTTATTTTATTTATAATTTTAGACATTTTAAAAATTAACTTACAATATACTGATGGTGTTTACAGATGAATTATAGTTGTTATATATGTTGTTGTTGGGCAGCATTAACACTTCTGGCTTTCATCACCTTACATATCAGCTTGGTCAAATAAATAACTGCTAGTAATATCACCACTACTATTGATAGAGTTTCTATGTAACTTGTCTCAGCACTTTTTACTACATGTTGTTCAGTTTTTAATTGTTCACTGTTACGGAGTATTTCCACCAGATCTTTGTTATTGTTTTCTTCAGTTGATTTTCCGACTTCGTAACCTGCCACCAGGAGTGGAATGGTTGATAAAATTTTTTTCCACCACACCATTTTAACTTGACGTTGTTTTTAAAATCCAGGAGATTTTTTTTTATTTTTAATGATTTTCATCAAGTCTTCCGCAAAAAAAAAAAAAAAAAAACACTTTTTATTATATTTTATGTCCAGAGAACTTTGTTATTTGGACTCTTTTCTTGATTTATTTTTTCAATAGGTTTAAATTAATAGCTGTAATTGTTTCATATGTACTTGTTGTTTGTTTCCAATTTCCAGTTAATTTTTTTTTTGCACTTTAACAAAAATGAATCGTCATCACTTTAGCTTGTGTTCGCTTTTTTATATTAAAGTTTAATGCTTTTATGTTTAAAACACTTATTTTAATTTAAATGTTTTTTCACTAATATGTCACGGTCGCCATGTTAAGTTGTTTCAACTCATTTATTTACTTGTCTGTTTACAACTGTCTCTTATAATCTAAAAATTAAAATACTTATAGTTAATACTTGAACAATAAAACTTAAACCTAAGCAAATATGGATGTGTAGAGAGAATACCCAATTACTTGCCAATAATATGACTCCTAGGTATTTGCAGGTAAATAACCTGTACTTTAAGTAAGTCAGCTAATAATACGATTCCATGGTATGTGCAGGTAAATAACCTGTTGAGTGACACATGACTTATATATTGCGCATTTTCACTATATAATCTTATTTCACTAAGTAACACCCCACGCAGTTCGTATCATAAAGGGCTGCAAATCGATTGCCTTGCAATCATTCAGCCTGCGTAACGCAAAATCCAGAACAAAACAAATACTTTCATACAGTCAAATACACTGTGTATATGCATATGTTTGTAAGAATACGTTAACAAAGCAAACACTGTATTGTTTTTATTATTTTAATGCGATTCATAAAAAATCGTTTGATTTTGACTTGTTTTGTTTTATTTTTTTCTAGATTAAACCTTCTTTTATTTGTTATACTTTGTAAATTTTAAATCCTACAATAAACATTACTTTCAATTTCAGTTTTATTAGTGTGCATTTGAAACAGGAGCAAAAAGGCTTATAAAGTAAATATTTATTATTTGCATTTGTGAGTGTACTTTTCTATTAAAAATAAAGTTAAAATGGAAATAAAAATTGACTTAACTTTTGTGTAATACTCGGTCAATTTGAATTTATTTATTTTTTTAACATTAAATGCTTAATGAAATAATTGCGTCTTAATTAAAGGTTAAATTGATTGTATATTTAAAAAAAAAATTGTTAATGAAAAAAAAATCTGTTCCGGAATTACTTCACTTCAAATTTTTAGGATTTCTTTTTTCATAAAAATTTTAATTTAATTTACTATAATTTATTTTAGTTTGATTTAATTTAATTTAATTTACTATAATTTATTTTAGTTTGATTTAATTTAATTTAATTTAATTTAATTTAATTTAATTTAATTTGATTTAATTTAATTTAATTTAATTTACTATAATTTATTTTAATTTAATTTAATTTAATTTAATTTAATTTAATTTAATTTAATTTAATTTAATTTAGTTTAATTTAATTTAATTTAATTTAATTTAATTTGATTTAATTTAATTTAATTTAATTTAATTTAATTTAATTTAATTTAATTTTAATTATTTTTTTCGAACTTCATTTGTTTCTATATTTATGATTTTATCAGGCTAAAGTTCGTATCGTTTTTTAAGCCAAATTACATGCGATAATTATTAATGAACAAATAACACCAAAGTTAGTTGTAAATATTCTGATAAACGCGAAGTTGGACGGAACAAGCCACTGCTTTCGAAGGCCACTAAACCTTCCTCATCAGCGTTCTTTTGTGTTTGGTTCACTGTGTGTGCGGTCAGTTGAGGTGGATTTCTGCTTTACATACGCAACTTTTATTGCAAATGGAATATGTGAATTGTTTTGATTCATCGTATTACAATTTGCTGAAAGCTTTTTTTGTAAAGAAAGCTCATTTTTACCATCTCGAAATTTACAACAGTCTTGCCATTGTCGTTTGTTCTTTACTAATTTTGCACATGTTAGTTAATTTGCTTATTTTTGTTCTACTTAAGACAAACTTTTTTGGTTTGATACTATAAGTATATTTTTGTTTTAGTTTAAATTAATAGCCATATGAGCACAGGCTCATATGGCTATTAATTTGAGTCAATTTTAATTATTATTATTCGAACTTCATTTGTTTCTATATTTTATATGCGTGCCCAAATCATTGATAAAAATCGAATGGCACGAGCCAATCGATATGTCTAGGTCCTCAACAACTTCTCAAATGGTGATTCGACGATTATATTTATATATTTCTCGTATATGAATATAAAAGTTGTGCAGTTTTTTTTAGTAGTAGTAATTTCATCTCTTAAATTATTAATTTTCCAAGTTTCTATTAATTTTCAAAATATTATGCATGCTTGCAGCTTAAAGCTTAATTGTATAATGTCGGCTTAGCCGAATTTAGGTAATTTTTGGTTTTAAAATTATCTTGCCTAATCAATATACTGCTAGTACAACTTTGATGGGCAATACGAATGCCTGACTTAACTTTTATAAGCCTTTATACCAATTTCTATATGAAGTTATTTTTTTTCTTGCACAATAAGTTCTAGTTGTTAAATCATTGCAAATTACTTAATTCTATAGCAAAAGTATACAAATTTTAATTTAAACTATAGTGTTTTAGGTTTTATTTATAAGCTTTTGTACTAATCCCAAATACAATGTACATGCATATTGTGGACAATTTTATATATATTTTTTTTAGTTTAATAAGATTACATATATTTTGTATTTCTAGTCACATTTTAATTAAATTATTTTTTATACATACATATGGATATTTACCAATCAGTTTTCAGTAACCCAGTCAGCCGACACGCTTAGGAAATTTTTATGAAAATTCCTAAAAAGCAATTGGTGTTTTTTACATAAATTTATGATGTTGTTTGTTGTTCGTGTATCATAAAAATAGATTCGTGTCGTATTGAGATATATGTGTATTAGATTTTATGCGATATATAACAAGAAGTTATAAGATACTGTTGTGTGAATATATCCACAAACATTTGCATTTACGTACGTACGTTTTTAATTTAGAGCTCTTACATTCTTTTGAATTATACCCTCATGGACGGATGGATAACTCTCATCAGAACAGCTGAAATGAAAAAGAAAACTTTGAACGGAAAACTTTAATATTGTATTTTTAAAACAATATTTTTGTTTTCATTTGTTTGGCCAAGTTTTCAAAACTTTTTCGATTACAATTTAATATAATTTAAAGTTTTAGCTTTTTGTTGTTAGCTTTTTTGTTACAGCGCTTAAAAAATTTACATTCTCTTTGCTTGAGTAGAATACAACACCCCATTCCTTTGTTGCGCTAAATATCGGTGGCTGTTGAATGTACGCTCGACTGTTTAAATGTTGCTGATTGTAATATTTCAATTATAAGATTTTGTGTTGATGTTGCTGCTGTTGCTCTCAATACAGATGGATGTTTATTAAAAACAATATATATATATAATAAGTAAAATTGGAATTAAAAGGGAACGTGGAGGAAAGAAATTGATATAAATAAGTTAAAGTTCACGCACTGATTCAAGGAGCCAACTGTTGACTTGCAAACTTATACTTTCCCTTCATTTATTTTTTCTTTATATTTTTTATACTAAAAGAAAAGTAAATGCTGAAGATACATATAAAGCAGGTTAGCTCTACAATACTGACAGCGTTATTATTGAAAAACTGCTTTGATTGCCATACTCCACACACTTTTGCCAGCTTCTATACCTTTCAACACCCACTGGCAAAAAGAGCATAGAATTATAAATTTTCCACTGTGTTTGCAATTTGTTTATTTAAACAATTTTATTTTTAGTTAGGAATTACAAATTTTGAGCTTAATTGTGTTTAAAAACAGTGTGTGTCATTGAAAAAATAATTTTTTTGCATCTTATTGCTTGGTTGGTTGGTTTATAAGGCTGCTTGCTAGAATCGTGAGATTCCGTTTAGATACCACTCTACTTGTTTGAGTCCCAAACTGAGAACAATTTTGGATACAAAGCTAGATTCTAGAATCGGTCGTACTACATCCACCCCGTTGCGCTGTGATATGAGAAACTGTCTCTTCTTTGCTTGCATGTAACCAAAATGCCATAAAATTTAATAAAATAAATATTAAATTTTAATTAAATTTTTCTTAATAATATTCTATCAAAAAGTCTAATAAATTCGAAATTTTCTAAACATTGCCTATTCTGTGCAGTTCCACATGAAACGTTCAAATCAGAGTGAAAATAGGAGTTCAGAAAACAACTGGGAAACGGCAGTGAGCCATAAGTGTGATAGTGTCATAATCTTTTAAAAGTTTCGTTTGCAAGAAGAAACAAAAGCCAAAACAATGATATTAAAATAATTTAAAACATTTTGACAACATGACTTTTATGATTACTTCTTTGAATCTCCCAATTATGTAAGTATTTGGAAATAACACGGATTTTAAATATGTTCTAAATTTTTTATACGAAAGTGTTGCTGTATGTATTTTTGCTAATTATCTCATAATTAATCACAAAATCTATTTTGAAATTTTCATCAGTTACCAGCTTTTGGATTTAAGGTGACGATATATCATATTTTTATTCATACGTTTCCATGGTACAGAGGGTCACATTAGATTGACTCTTTCATTGCGTCATCCGCTTTTCATTCATGCTGTTGACATTTGAGTGCGATGTGGCTTTTCAAGGTGTGTGGAAAAATTCTACTTGTACAAGTCGCAGGTACGTATCATGCATGTGTGAGAAGCTTTACTTATTTTTAAACAGGTTTCCTAAGAACAAACTTTCTTTTGAGACACGCTGTATTTTGTATTTGCTTTATCAAAAATTAAACATAATTGAGAGCGATCTGCACTTGCCAGAGTTATTTGTTTGGAAATGTTTCTATCAGTAGAGGTAGTGAGAGTTGACAATCTGTAGCTCAGCTGATTTTATGACAAGGTATCTTGAAAACTGAAGTATTTTTCTATATTTCTTATAGACATCATAAGGGTAATCGAATCTGCATTTCAAAAGACACATATTTCTTAATAATATTTTTGCCATTGTAGACATAAGGTGCTGTCGATGTACACTCTTTAGCTTTGGAAAACATGACAAAAATTATTTTTAAAAACTTTCACAAGGATTCAATTTTGTTTGCTATCATTTCTTCTTTCAGAGACTGCAGCTTAGTTTTCCAACTGACTTACACATCAGCCCGTCCGGGATCTTTTACCAAAGGTATGCTTACATTCTAAATAGCAACACAAAGATTTTGGAGTTTTAATATTCAGTGAACATTTTTTAAATGTAGAATTTAATATATACCACTTTGGACTAAATTTCACCGGATATGTCACATTTCGGCATTTAGTGTTGATGTGTCGTGGATTTCCGGCGATAAATAATCAAATCTACGAACAAATAAGGATCGTTTAATTTTTTTTTACGAGAGGTAGCACTCAGGCAATGAATGCCCACTACTACAGGGTGTTTTTTTAGAGGTATAGAACTTCGAATTGAAATAAAACACAAGAAAATCGTTTTAATGTCCATCAATTTGGCTTTATTGGAAGGATAATTTTATGCCATTAACGTTTAAATATGATTTCGGGCATGTGGCCGCCCCGGCTGGCTCGAATAAAGCCAATTCTACAGGTCCAATTTTCAACCACTTTTTCGAGCATATGGGGCCGTATGTTGGCAATAACGCCACGAATGTTGGCTTCCAAGTCCCCTAACGTTTCTGGTTTGTTGGCGTAGACGAGCGACTTCACATATCCCCAAAGAAAATAATCCAATGGTGTCAAATCACACGATCTTGGTGGCCAATCCATGGTTAACCGAATTAATTGCTCTGATGGACGATTATGTCGACCATAAAATGGATGGCGGTAAACTTCGCGAACTGAACCATTATTTTCGAAATAAATTTGCACGATTTGCAAGCGTTGTTCTTTTGTCAACCTGTTCATGATGAAATGGCAAACCAAACTAAATATTAATCACTTGACAGCTGACAAAATGGCCGCCAGTTAAAAAAGTGATGCCAACTTAAAGTTCTATACCTCAATAAAAAACACCCTATATTGCTAGATGTAACCTTCTTTAGGAAAAGGGCAGTGAGAGAAAAGATAGGTGGTGAAGGAAGACATAAAAAAAAGCTTTATTTCTTTACAACTCTGCTGTTTTGCATCTTTTTAATAATGCTGTGTTGCAGTGCCTGTGATGTCAATGAAGCGTACAATATATTTTGAAGCTGGGCTTAGTATGCATTTTATTGATTACTTTACTTTGCCGATGATTCTGTTTCACAATACCGACGAAAGAGGGTGCTCTGATGTTTCATTAGGAGGAATAGTATACGCTGAAGTCGGTGTAGTTCAGTGACCAGTGTCTATGCCTTCATCATTTTCCTACAACAACTGATACTAAGAAACACTAATGCACGGTGTTGTTATTTTGTAATGACTTTCGGGCTCGTACCCAAGACCTACGGTTTTGTAGTCAACGTGCTAACTAATAAATGATAAACCACGAATTTACGAATAATTCTTATGTTCGTATATTCCAAAAAATTTTTATGTAACTTAATAATAAAGGAATAAGAATCGGCAAAGCTCTTGGTTGGCTGCTCAAGCGGCCCATTTGTAAGTGCCGCTCGCACAAAGTCGTGACTTGCTAACCGATTGATTTCAATACTTAAAGCCTTTTACAGTTCCACTCAATAACTGAATGAGAATTTTAGGGTACATTCACGAACATCAATGTTAACAAACAATAGTAAACAAAACAATTATTTGGTACCCTACATTAACTGAGTTGCTTTTTACTCAAAGTGTATGTGACCTAAAATATTATGTAAGCAAATTTTTGTAACGAACGATATGTTACAACTTAAAAAAACTTCCTTATATAAAGTCAAAGAAAAATAATTGTTTAATTCGTGATATGAAATTAATAAGGAAAAAAATTTAATTACAAAATCGCAAATTGATAAAAACTAAAAAAAAAAATAAACAATAATGTATAACAAACTTTTTCCTTTTCATCTTTTTCACCTTTACATCGTTAAAATAATTTTACGAACAATTTCAGTCTGTTAGTTGTTTGTTGGTGGCATTTTGTACGACAATTCGGCAGTGACAATAATTTTAACTTTTATTATTGAAAAAATTCCTTTATAATTTCGAAGAGGGGTGATGATTCTTTTTTTATTTTAATTCATACATTTGTTTTTCATCTCTCTTATAAATATGCATATTTATGTTTGTGTCCGACTTTAGGGATGAAGTAACCCAGCACAACAAAGCTATCCATTCTAAGAATGAAAACTGTAGTGTAGAATTTCGTCTGCGGGTACGAATTCATCTATAAGAATTCGCTGAGTCAATTCGTCGTGTGAAGCACAACAACGAAGAATAAATAACAGCTCTTATAATTAATAAAGTTAAAAGGGAGAGAAAAATAAAAAATAAATAAATCTATGGCAGAGTTTTTCACGCGCGATTTATTGCGTTCAAGGGCATATGTTAATTTTCATATGCACAAAAGTGCTTTATTTCTGATGACGAAAGTTCGTAACTAAAAATTCGTCGTTCGCCTCAATTGTATTTACAGCATAAAGTAGATGCATAATATTACAAAAAAGTAGTTTTGTTACCTTAGACTTTCCTGTTAAACAGCAACATGCCAATGTACCACAATAAAGGCCTGGCAAACGATGTCGATAGAAAACGTTCAATCGACAACTCGTATTTAAAACAAGAAAATTTAATTTCCTTTCCAATACAAGTAACCGATTGCATGTTATCTGCCGAAAACTTTAAACGGCTACACTGTAAATTTTGAGCCTGCAAAGAAACTCATAAGCATTGACAATTGAAATGTTTATTTTCGAAACAAACAAAAAACTCAATTGCGCTCGCAAGAGTGACTCCCAACATTTTTCGCTGGGTTTGCTGCTGCTTATGATGGTGCTGATGATGACAAAAGGTGATGTTTGATGTCTTTTTGATAACATGTTGAATGTTTTGTCTCGTGCCTCTTTGTTGGCTGCTTCTTTCATATTTATTTTTTTATTTTTTTTAATGCTCAAAGCTATTTACTTAATGGTTTTTATCATGAATAGCAACATATTTTTGTTATGTTTATGCGACTCACAAAAATATTTATTAAATACAAAGTTATTTTAATAACATTTTTATTATTTCATTTCTCGGAATACATTTACTTTCAAAATTTTTATGTTTTGTTTATTTTTCTTATAACATTCATTTTGCAAGAAAAAATATATTTTTGCCTTTTGAAGGCCGTGAGCGGGGATCTTTCATCATTGAAATTTAAATAATGCAAACAAGGTTAATTTTTGTAATAAAATATAAATGAAAATTAAACAAATTATTTTTAAATGCACTAGTTTAATTCAGGTAACTTGGGGGGGTAATCGTTGCCTTCTTGTTAAGGCTGACGATAGAATGGAAATGCGGATTTTATTTCTGTTCAAAACGGAGCCTTGTGCTCTGCGCCACACGCTGGAATAAACTTGGCTCCATTGAGCTGATTTCTCGACAAATATTTTCCTTTAAACCACAACAGATTGGGGATTGTCATTATAAACCCTCTTTTTGAGGTAGCCCCATAAAAAAACCATGGGAGTTAGATCGGGCGACCTCAGTGGCCATGGAATGTTCCCAAAGCGACTTATCAGTTTTTGGGGGGAAATTTTCCCGAAGCAAATTCATCGAAGCTCTGGCTGTGTGTACAGTCGCCCCATCCTGTTGAAACCACAAGTGTGAAGAGTGCGATGGATGAGGTCACCAGTTTGGCAAAATGAATTCCGTAATCATGCGTCGATAATTTTCACTATTGACATTCAAAGCCTGGCCTTGAGAATTTTCGAGAAAATAAAATGGTCCAATTATCTCATGCGTGGATAAGGCACACCAAACAGTTACCTTGGGGCAATGCAATGTTTTCTGATATTTCAATCGAAGGTTGCGGGTTCTTGGAGACCAGAAACGGCAGTTTTGCTTGTTGACGTGGCCGTTTAAGTGCAAATGAGCCTCGTCGCTCCAAAAAATTGGATTTACAGTGCAAAAACGCTCCAACATCGTTTCAGAAAAATTTCTGCGTAAATCAAAGTCGCTTTCTTTCAATTGTTGAAACTGGAACTGTATTTTGCATAAAAAAGACAAGATTTTTATCTATAATTTTATTGGAATAAACAACAAAATATTGACCTAGATTTTCAAACAAAAATCGTTGCCTGTCACATTCAAATGAACTTTTGTACATCGAAAATGTTCCTTCAACGTCCGTCACAAATAGCAAAACCAAATTTTTATTGAAACTAACGTCCGTAATGACTGCGTAATATAAAAGAAAAGTGTATACACTACACGGAACATTTGAAATGAGATTTATTTGGCGAAAAATATAAATGTCGACGAATACACAAGATTGTAAGCATATAAAAATAAAATAAATTCTATAAAGTATCAAAATATGCCCTAAAAGCATAAATTATGCTCTAAAATTTCGAAAATATGCTAAAAAAATATGCGTATAAGACTGATATATGCAAAAACATGCCTTAAAGGGCAAAATATGCACTAACAAGTCGATGCCAAAATTCAGAAAAAGTTTTGAAACAGATAAATTTCTAGTCCCCGCATTATTACGTCATACAAGAAAAAACATGCAATTGCATATTTGCGGTTTCCCTGCTAATCAGTCTGTATGCACTGCACTTTTTGCGTTGTTCTTCTTTAGTATGGCAAAATGTGGATTTAAGCCACTCGTGTGGGTTTAGGCTTGTATCAAGTAAAAGCGTTTTATCACCATCTATAAGTTTTAAGAATTCGGAAGGGATTTCATCTAGACCTGTTTCCTTTTTGTTCTTTAGCGAGTTAATTGCGTACTCAACTTTGCATCTACTGATTGATGGTCCAGATATAGGAGCATCTGCGTTACAATCATAATCCTACCTTTCATCATCAGTAAGTCCCAGTTCACACTAGTCAAGTCTTATTGCTAAGCTTATCACTTTTTCTTCTTTGAACTTTCATCGGCGTTCACACAATGAAAGTCTTATTTTTCAACTCATATTTTTTATGCATAGTTTTGTGTATGCGTGCGTGCTTTTTTTAACATTACGAATGAGAAAGCAAAACGTATTGACAGGACATGACACTGAGTAATCGTTTCTTTTCCCCTCGTCACTCTATCCTACAAACTAATCATCTTAGCAATAAGACTTGCATAGTGTAAACTAGGACTAAATAATTTTGCTACATAATCCCTGCAATTGCATTATTTTATCCGCTATCTCGAAGAAAGCTTGATCGTTGTGGTCAAACAGAATTGCTTTTATTTTCTTTTATGTACTAATTTTCACATAATTCAAAAATTATAAAGTTCCATTTTTATATTTTCTAAGTGTTGAGTAGTCTAACATTATTTCAAACGTATGAAAGTGCATAATAGTTCAAGTTTTTATTTCAACTTAAAAGCTTTTCCTGTATGGCGTTGGCTGAAGAAGTAAGCCCTAAAGTCCTGGTTTCGAGTCCAGTGTCCGACAAAGTCATAAAATAAATATATTACACATTTTTCTGACATGCATTAGTCTGCATATGTGTCAGTTGTTGCCAGAAAGTTTAAGTGATGAAGGCATAGTCACCGGTTTCAGCGGATACTGAACCTAATGTAATGTGAAACGCCATCTAAAATGGCACTAATTAGAGCTTAAAAAATTTAATTTACCTCATTGACATCAGAAGTGCTGCAAGACTGCGATAAAACATTAAAACGTGCAAAAGCAGAGAATGAATCTTTTCTTTATGTCTTCCTCCACCACCTGTCTTCTATATCACTATCCCTTTCTTAACAAAGGTCAGACCTGGTACTATTAGTACAAAAGAAAAGAAAAAACTAACACTCTTACATGAGTAACTGTTTCAAATTAGTTATTTCAAACAAAAAAATAGCTTCTCAATCTTAATCAAAACATCAAATTTCACTAGAAATTAAATAAAATTGGTTAGATTTAGTAGACAAAATTTTGTTAACTCAAACTCAAACTCCAACAAGTCAAAGCTCAACAGTCAAAATTGCTTATTTTCAACCGCAAGATTTTTTTTAAATATCTTTAATCATCTTTTTACTTTTCTATTTAATATTGTTATATAATTTCTTAGGGAAATTTTCTAAATGTTGTGCATGCAACAAGCATATCAACTTTCATCACTTGTAAGCAAGCGGCCTTTAATCTCACGCTAATTAATTGTCTTTGATTTATTAATACATCGCCAAATCTGCATTTATTTTCTCTTATTCCTTTTAACTACTTTCTGCTAAGCTTATGTACACACATGTTTGCAAAAAAAATTTATCCATTCGAAAAGAAAAATATTTTTGCTGCATGCAATGAATGTTTGAACGTATTTCTAGCCCCTTAAGTTATTAAGTGAAAAATCACATCAATATGCAAAATCCACTAAAAACTCAGTTATTTGGTTATTTATTTATTCATACATACCTACATAATCGCAGATATTGTACTCACGCTCGTCCATTCAATTAGTCAGTCATTCGTTGACTGACTCATTTAACAACAACATTGATTCCTTCAGTTATTGCTTAACAGAAATATGATTGTATGATTTCTCGTCAATATCCACATCATCATCGTTATTACCTTTTGCCATACTTTGTATCTTTAAGTTCTTAGTTTATCAGCAAATACTGTTTCTTGCCATTTATATATACATACATACATACATACATATGTATGTATTAGTAGTTTGTGTTTTAAGTTTTTGTAACCCTTGGAGTTTTTTCTTTGATCAGATAACATGGCAAAAATAAATTGATGTCCTTTAACATCACAGATATTCATTTATTCTCCCACATTTCCGTATTTCTAACAATTTTCCCATCCATATGGACTCTATGGAGCGTATGAGCTGTATAACATCTGACATTTGTCGCCTAATCGGAGTGGGTGTGTGTGTGTGTGTGTGTGTGTGTCTGTGCGTATTTTTCTTTTCATCATTTTCGTCATGAACTGTTGTGTGGAATTTAAATGCATCTTTACACATTTCTAACCAGAAGGCATACTAAGCAACTACTACAAAACACTCTTGCATTCATCTAAGAATACATGTGCATTAGGGTGGTCCCATTTTGAGTGTGGATATGTAACTTTTTAACATTTAAAATTTATCATAAAGTGTTTAATAAGTGTAAATTGATATCTTCCTGTACTGTTGTAAGAGTGTCAGCCTTTTTTTAAGAATTTTAAAATATATTTGAGCTCGTCGTTTCTAATTGACTTGAGTTCTAAATTAAAACTCCAAAGTTGCAAGCATTAAATTGAATTTTACTTAAGTTAAGTTTAATTATTCAAAAGTAACCAGTACTTTGAAGTTAATATTAGAGCCAAAGAGCAGCAGTTAATCCACTCACACGGAATATGATATTTTATTAGTTTAGTAAGCAAAATGTCAATTAATTCCCTCCCAACACATTGGCTGCTTTCTGTCAGCTCTTTTCTTTAGTAAAATAACACTAAGGCATGTAATTTATTCGTTCTACTAATGGAGAAGATTTTGCAAGAGTCAAAACTCAAAACCACTGACATTATTTACAACAATATTGACATCGTTGGTCGCAACACGTGATCACTAAGTGGAGCTTTTGCAAAACTCGAAAAGCAATCAAAGATCATGGGCCTTAAGTTGAAAGAGGACATAACATCTCAGCGTCTAAAACAACGTATACCGATTGAAAATTACAGCTTTGAAGTTGTAAAGTACGTCGTCTGCTTAGGTGCCAGTGTTAATAACAACAATGATGTCAGCTTACAAATTAAGCGGAAAATAACTTTGATTAAACTTGATAAGCAGTTAAGAAATAAAGCCCTATCTTGGCGAGCAAAAATAGTACTGTACAAATTGCTCATGCTGCCCACTCTACTATATGCTGCTGAAACATGGACATTAAAAAGAACCGATGAGACATTGCTAGCGGTGTTTGAGAGAGTAGATCCTACGCAAGATTTATGACCATCTAGGCGTTGATAATGGATTCTAAATTAGAATGAACTAGAGCTGTACGAGCTTTATGCCAATGAAGATATAGCCAAGTGCATTAAAATACAATGACTCTGTTGTCTTAGACATACTTAGCGAGTGGAAAATGATGCTCCAGCCCGTAAGGTATACAATGAAGAGCCCATCGGTGGGCAGCGTAGAAAAATGTAACCAAATCTTCGTTACATCGACCAGGTGCAACAAAACCTAACAGCACTTGGTGTCTTCGAAGAAAGAAATAGCTGGCGTTCTATTTCACTTCAGGCTGAAACCGAGTCCCGTTTTGTAAAAGCCATTTAAGCCCAGTAAAAGAAGAGCTTTCAAGGAATTCAATAAGATCTTGAGCTTATGATCTAGAAGTAGTGCAAATTTGAATAATTTCTATGTGATTCCATTGCAAGAAGTTCTCTTTCTTGATTCATATTCAGCGAATCTGAAGTCGTGTTCATGATGTAGAGTAAGTTTTTTTTGTCTAAATTTCTTTTAAAAATCGAATTCAAGGTCTATTTATCGGATCGATGCAACTAAACCAAAATTTGGCAACACCAGAAACCACACTGTGTTTAAATTGTCAGAAATATGCACAAACATGTATTAAAAAGAATGGTGCCCACAGCTTTTGACACTTTAAATACGTAGACGCAATAAATCATTAGGACGACTGCTTTGTCCTGATAAATAGACCTTGATCTAATAATTCATGACATTGGTTTCATTTTCTTAAAAAAAAAAATCAAGACATATCGTAAGTATTTGCGAAAACTACAAATGATCTCCAATTTTGCATAAGTAAAAAAGCTTCCCAACTAATTATCTGGATATTGTTAATAATCGATTCTTGAAAAGTCAAAAATTACACACATATTGATATTTTGAAAGAAGAGAAAAAGTAGTTCCTGAATAATTACTTCCAAATTTTTTTCACTGGGACGTAAAAAAGTAAGTAACACTCAGGCAATTTATATGTGAGTGACGCCTTTTTAATCTTTCAGTAATAGCAGCTTGTGCAGTTTGAAAGTTTTGAAATTCAGTCTCGACAAAAGAGTTTGTTCGATGAACAGTCTTCAAGCTGATCTACTTTATATAAATATTTATAGGGGTTTTTATCATTGTAATTAATGGTATCCCTTATGTGTTGGACCATTAAAGCATCAATTTTTCAAATAACAGGAAAGAATAAGTGAATGTAAAATTTATTTTTAATCGAACAATTACACGACTAAAAACTCTTCGATTTATCGAGCATCGATTCTTTGATACTCTCTATTGAGCACTTATTATTTATTGTATTCCTGACTATTTGAAGAATATAAAAAAGATACAGAAAACACTAAAAACCCTCCTTTTGGTGTAAGCACTGCCCTAAGGAATAACTTGCTTTTCCGCAACGATAGATTCGATTTTGCACTCATTGTACTATATACACACATCAATGGAAAAGTAACCTGCAATCTTTCACTAATACACCAAACCAATTCATAAATTCAAATAGCAATTGCATTCAAGTTAGTTTTCCATAAAGGAAATGAAGCAACGATGGTGTTGTCCTCAATTCCTTTTCCCCCTCTTCCTACAAATGCTTGCAATTGGAAAATACTTATAAGAACGTAGATACATGTCGGTTTAGATAAATATTACGACATTCAGTTGTGGAATTAAATATTGAATGGAATATACTTTTATATTGGATATTCACTTTAATGTGAAAACTGAAAAAGTCTGGGCATCGTGATTGATTAGATAAAGTTATTTTGTTTTATAATAAAAGAAGATTGTTTGTTATTTGGGACAAAAATTCTCTCATCATTTTCATTACAAAAACCGCCTTTAGCTATGCCCCAAGTAAAAGAAAAAGTGTCACCTGCTCCAGTGATTACTGTTGCTAACAATTACAATTTATTTCTGGTTACTAAAAAAGTCTTTCAATAGGGTCATCCACCTTTTGACAGTATAAAGCGGCCGCCGTATTGTTGGAGCTACATTTATTGAGTTGGCAGTCATTTCTTCAGTTTGCTTTCGGAAAACCAATATAGACGAAAATAGCGCTCAACAAAACGTGCAAATGATTAAATTGTTTTATAACAAGGGGTATTCTGTGTGGGCACATATCACATTTAACAGTTGCCATAATTGTGCTACTGAAAGGACTATTCACAGTCTGGTGGATAAATTTGAGTCAACTGGTTCATTAAACAATCAACCATCGTCTTTAGATCAATGAACTACATAAACTGCCGCAAAACATCACCATTGTCTAGGAGAATCCGATTCGCTGGCCACAACTTGTCGGATTTTGTGTCGTGACTTGGGTCTACAACCGTACAAAACTCAACTGACCCTGGAACTGAAATATGCTCGCTAAAGCGGTCCGGGAGCAGTTGAAAACTGGCCTTTGTTTTTATCGAAAAATCCTCAACATTGATAAGGCAAATTTTGCAATGAAAGCTATGTCAAATAACGAAATTATTGATTTTGTGACGATACTAATCTACATCAGATTCAAGATGAATCCCCAAAAAGCCAATGTTCTCTGTAAACCATCATCGGTTATCGGCGTCATCGTTCGACTTTTTTTAGAACAAGATGTTGGTCGTGCCATCACAATTAACAGCGAGTGATATAAGTTGATTACTATCAGATTCTTTTGGCCAAAATTTTATATTATTACAATAGGATGACACTACGTGCTGCACAGTTCATTTTACAATAGACATTCGGCAGTAGCAATTCAAGCTCTGGTCATATCACTTAAAGGTGATGTAAACTTGTGTGGGCTTCCTTGAGTCTCAGTTATATGCGAATACGTGACAAACAATATATATAATAATATGGATAATCCATAATTCAGACTTGTTTATTTAACAGAGTCATGCACAATCTAACAGAAAAGTTCAGGTTAGGTTAGAAAGGGTGCTGCTACAACACACCTCCACTCGGAGATCCAGTTGTACCCATTGTGATTCCCTTCTCTTGATGCCTGGTAATAAAAATTTAACCCCCAATAGTACCCAGAAGAACCTCAATTATGTGTCACTAATCCAACAAATACCCATATTACACTTTCGATGATACCTCACAGATGCTTTGGTTTACTTAGATAGAAAGCGCTTCATGAAAGATCCTTTACTTGTATTTATCTCTTAAAAAAAAAGCAAAACTGTTTTTTTCTAATCTTCTCATATACACTTGCACAATAAATAAAATACGATTGATTTGTAGCAAATCAAGAGTACAGAGCAAATGTTACAATTCGTTTTGGAATATTTATCGCACTCTAGTTTAACAATTTACTCTTTCGTTTAAGTGCAAAGGAAATAAGTCTTTTGCTAAAATAAAACAATAGGACAATAGTAAAGTAGAGCCAGAAATTTATTTCAAATAACACATAACAATAGATTAAAAAGCTATGTGCGTAAATACGGCCATTAAGAAAAACATAATTCAAAGATATGGATTTGTCTCTAATTTTGCTTTCTTGAAAGCAACAGCATAATACCGAAAGAAATTATTTTGCTTTAGCAAAAAAAAAACCAATACAACAATAATAATTATTTAAGCAGTTTAATAATAGGAACATTCATTTAAATGCTGTTAAGCAACTACAATGAATTTTAATAGATTTTGCATTGTTAAAGCTTTTTGTTTTAAAAATTTCTCAAGCGAAAAGCATGCCTTGTTTATCTTATTCACACGAAGGCATTTAAAAATATCCTACAAAATCCTTTTCTTATCCATATTTAATTTTTGTTTGCTGTGTTTTACTTGTATTCTTGTGTTTTATAATTAAAAATTTTTATCGCCTACAATTATTTTATAATGAGCGTTACAGAGAGAGAGAGAGAGAGAGATAGAGAGAGAGAGTAAAATATATAAATTAAAAAAATACAAAAAAAGTATGGAAAATATGCAATATTTATAAAAAGTCAGCAATATTATTATGAATTATCTCACAGGTAATTTAAACACGCTTGTATGTAAATATAAGTCTGTTTGTATGTAAAGTTGTATAATTATACCCTGCAGTACATCAAAGGTTTGGTTAATACTTTTGTGCTAAAAAGTCTTCTCAAGATTTTCCACTTTTTTTATTTAATGTGCTAAAGTTTTTCTAGTTTCTAATGTCTCGTGTCCAGAATCAACTGATAGACAGTTCACAAAGTTATTGCCCCGATATTATGTTGCCTAATACACTAGCGGGTGTATATGTAAATGTTTGCCCACATACACGAATATTTAATATTTTTTGTGGGACCGAGCGAACACCCTGCAGTCAGCGTAGCTAGCGAATGTCTAGCTATTTCGTTAACTAGCAATCGTTACCCTTAACTATCAGCCCAATTACAATCAATGCACACGACTAACGATTTTAACATGGGTATGACATTGACGGTAGTCAATTGCCACCATCTGCATAACCCTTCGTAAGTGATTTCGCTAATCAATACAATTAATTTTTCTATTGATAAAATAATAATTAATACATTTTTCAATTAATTATTCTTTTTTTATGCAACGTTTTAATTGAGTTCTGCTGCTCATTTTACCTTTCTAAAAGAAAAGCACTTTTTTCATTCAAAATTACTCGTTTACTACCCACGAGCTTCCAATTGTAATTAAATCCACCACAAAATCAAAATAATTACTTAAAATAATTTTTTTCTTTTTGGTCTTGCTTGGAATAATAGCCCAGTGTTTTAACACCCTCAAAAAAAATTCTTTGAGGTTAAAGTTATTAACATATCCATGAGTTAGATAGTCAAAAGGTGAACCCTTGCATTACTTGTGGCCACTGTAGTAGGTGGTGGAATTTGCATTAGGGAAACACCTAATGATTTTGAGTCAATTTCTAGTTTTAAAACTGCAGGGCATTTTTACATATGTAGGTAAATCATACGAAGATGTGTGTGTAGTGGTGACTATAATATTTTTGAATGAATATTACATTATGTACTGCTGAAATAAGCAAATGATGAAAAACAAAGGCAAAACGATTTTAATTGTATTTAAACATTTTTTAAGTAAATATAATTACTGCGCTGTTTGCATTACATATACAAATTATTTCTGTTTGTTTAAGTAAATGACTATAGAAATTAAAGAACAACAATATGACATATGATATCAAAATATAATGTTGTCTATGGTATGACACAAGAGTAAAATCAGATGAAATGTGTCAACTAATTTCTGCAAAAGTATTTGAGGTTGAAAAACAAATTAAATTTCACAATTGAATGAAAATAAATCGGATGTCTGTTTGTTTGGTTATGGCACAAAAGATCCATCAGGTGTCGCAGTACCGGTCTTTGGACCAGATCTTCCTCCCTTTCTAATGTCTGGTCCTCTTTCAAAATTTTCACGTTTAGGGACTAAGAACGTGCAAAATTTAATTTTCTTGCCTTCTTTTCATTTATCTTCTTTTTGAAGAAATATCAAATATTTTTTGACACTCCTTAGAAATATGAAGTGAAACAAAAAACAAACGACAAAAGCAAAAGAGAACACGAACAACACGAAAGAAACCGTAAAAATAAAAAAATCACAAGTATAGAACAAATCGCCAAAATCTCCCAAATAAAAAAACTCCAAAATAATAAAATAAAATTTTTCGAAGAAAAAATTTGGCATAACAAAAAAAAATTCTCGAGCGGAAAAAAGAGGAGAGAGGTATCTTAGGACACCCGGTTATAGCTTTAATGCCTAGCTAATTAAATCAAACTTAATGTGCTAACAATGCAATAAAATAATATTATATGATTATGTCAAATTTGCCGCAAATATTTTAAAACGTTTCCATTTATTTCCCACTTCTTTCATTTCTAGCGGCGTACGATTAAATTAATATATTGTTTGTAGCCGGCGGCGGCTATTTACCGGCTTAGAGCCGATCGGCTGCATTCTCTGACTGGTGCTCGTGTGCAGAAACAATACAAAAGCAAATTGAGGGAACCTTCTCATTGTTTTTGTTTTGTTTTTGTTTTATTCGCTTCAAAGAGCGACGAAACAAAACAAAATCAAACAATTTATTTCGTTTTATTTCGTACTCGGTTTTAAGTACAAAAAAATCAAAACAAAAATAAATTTAAAACTGTAATAGTGTCGATTATTTTCGTTGCGAAAATCACGTTCTAGCTCCTGTGTTGTGAAATAAATACCATAGCTATAGCAAAATAAGCGCCGAAGCGAAAACATCGCAACACAAAACAATTTGTTAAAAAACACTCAAACGAAAACAAGAAGATTTTCATTAATTAAAAAATAACAATAAACTGAAACAAAGCTGCAGGGTTGCCAGAAATTTTTTATTTTTGAAGCTTGGTATGCTTAGTTGTCAAATGTAGCTCAGCCCTTATCGATAGATGGTGTTTTCGAATTAAGTTGGTACCGAATTGAAAATTATGCAAAATGCCTAAAAAAGTGGTACTCCAAGGAACCAGAGTTGCCACATTTTTTAGTTTTGAAGGATTAAAATCTGTATATAGAGGTAAAATATGTGTATTTCGTAAAAATATCGCTTGCAATTAAGAATTTTTTATACAGTTATTTAATATGCCCATTTTGAAGGATACTTCAACGTTTCATAATTTTATGCGAGTTTGCGTGTGTGTGTGTGTGCGCGCGCCTTTAAATAATTTTATAATTTTCCATGCATATTGTTTGCATTATGGTATGTGGTATCCAGTAGATGCCACAGTTGCCACTTTATTTGTGTGCTTGTTCGGTTGTTTGTTTGTTTGTCTTTTAATTCCATAAAAAGTTTATTAAAATGAACATTAATTATATTTGACCGAACAGTGACCACATTACTCATGATATGAAATAAAGTTCACCAAAAAAAAAACAAAAACATAATTTTGCATGTGTAATTTTATCAACACAAACACATTGTCACGTAAGAGTTCATAAAATATTCATAGGAAATTGAAAAACGACGATACGATTGAAAATGTTTACATTAAAGTACTTTGCGTAGCACTCATGATTTATTTTTTTTTTTTTTGTAATTGCTTCTGAAATTTTAACCACGACAGCGTTAATAAAGAATTCATAAATGCCGCTGCGGGTTTATAATTTGTTTCTAATGAAGTATTTAAGAGATTTGTAATGCCAACACTTGATCAAAATTATTGAAGGTGCTATTAGCAGAGCTGAAGATGCATAAAATGCAAGTGAAAATATTTAAAAGCAACGTTTTGCTTTTCAAACGTAACACTAAGTTTCTAAAACTTGTGAACTTCTTACAGTCACACATAAATAGTTAAATATAAACGAAGCAAAATCAAACCCTTAGTTAGACATTTCAGCATTCTGTGCTCATAGGCACAGAAAGGACTCCCCTAGAATTATGAAAAATTGCATTTAATTATTTATTTTAATATTGCTCATGAAAATCAAAATTCATAATTCACCAGCAAAAATCCAAGGTGCCAGTTTTCCACCTGCTTATATTTGCTCTTACCTGGTAATGACCCCTCAAGACTTCTATAAGCCCCGTAGGATCCTGTTATTCGTATCTAATAATAGCTTGAACTTTTGCAGGTCAAACCATGGATATGAGGCCTTGCAATCAGGATTATCTCTTCTTTCTAAAACCCAATTCTTGAGTTCCCTGGTATAGTGGCCAATCGGTTGGATCAACAACATTTCTGCCAGCACCTGCCTCATCTAATCTTCATCCCAATCACACCTATTAATCAGCTGGCTTATTCATTTAACATTGCAATGGCCTGATACCCATTATAGCTTGCACAACCCTCGTAAAAAATATCAGATTTGACCCAAAACCTCCTATCGGGTATTGTCAATCAGGGTGTCCCATGGAAGTAAATCCTTTTACTATTAAACTTTAATTTTTTGGTTTGTAATAATTCTTGTAAGCTTAACAGATGTTTTTCCTTCTTTTCTACATTCACTCAGAACTGAGAAAACTACATATGAATTCCACGATAAAACCTTCTCATTTTAAGGGAAACAAAATTTCCCTGGAAGGAAAAACTGCACTTATATTCGTAATAAAGGCGATTTTTCAATGGAATAACTCTGCCAATGTTAACAGCTTCCGAGTAAAGTTTCCTAGTTATTATATTACAAAAAGCGATGTTGTACGTTTGTCAGTCCCTAAAAAACACGCTTGAAAATTTTTGGTAGTAAGCAATAACTAGCAGAGGCTAAGTCTTACTTTTTACTGCCATGTGAGATGTGAAGTTAAGTGCTTATCAAAATAAAGTCAAACCTGCCACTGCTTCGACATGTGTGCTTGCATGATCCCATTACTTTTTAAAACAAACAAGCAATGAAGTATACAATAATAAAAATAAATTTTAATCAAAAAATAAAATTGATAGTGAAATTAATAACATTTAAACTGGCCTATGGACATATTATCAGTTCTATAATAACGTTATCATAACCTAGCTTATGAGTGCAAGTGAAAATTATTAAAAACAAAATCTGTTTTATTTAATAATTTGTTTGCCCTTGTTTTGTCTGCATTTCATAGTGGTGGCATGTTGATTAAAATATGCCCGTATGAAAGTAAATCTTCAATTAAGGGCTGTAAACATTATTAAAAATGCCAATAAAGCACAACCACATTGCATTAACTACAAATTTTTACACACACACACACATGAACGCACAACGTAAACACACCCAATTGGTTGTGTTAACCTGAAAAGAGAAAAATACCGGTGTAGTTTTAAGTTGATGTTAGGGAAGGATGGTTTTCAAAAAATTTAATTAATTATTAACGTGCTAATGCAGGGCTTTTGTTATTTCCTTTATTAAAACAGTATTTTGTATTTGTATGTTTTATATTATGTTCCATGCACATAACTTATCTGAGGGAAAATTATTGTTTTAAATTTGCTTTTAAATATTTTGTTTAGGTCTTTATTGTTTGAATTTATAAGCAAAATGAATGTTAAATTTGTTATTATGGACTAAACCTTAAAATTATCTGAAGCTCATTAGAAATGATACTATTTTATTACACTCAAAGTACATTTTATTATTATGAAGTTATTTATTTCATTTTAATAGTTAATAAATATTTTATGAACTACAAATTATTTGGCAGCATTACTACTTCGTATTGAAATAATTATTTATATTAGTGCTTGTGTAACTTGACCAGACATCCCGCTTTAGATGGGATTATCCCACTTTTCGTAGGTCGATCCCACCTAGAATTCCTATCCCACTTTATCCCACTTTTTAGAGTTTTGCAATTTTCAATCTCTTATTAGATTTTTATTAAAATGTGCCAGACACAAAATTCATTCCAAATATTTTTTAAGTGTAGTTATTGCTTAAATAGCCACAAGTATGTGTGCTTTGCTACACTCCATATACGTTTTGAGATGAAAAGCAAAACTTTTTATATTACGAGTAGAAGTGCCATGCATGCGGTTCAATCTTCACTGTTTTGTAGAATACAATTCTCATTCTTAACACAAATAGTCATGACTGGTTCAAAAATTCTCGCTACATTAGTTTCCAAGATATTTTTTAAGTAAACATTTACTTTATTTGGCAGAAAGCATGCTCACTTGTCGAATCCCGATTATTTTCTGTCATCTGCAGAACCAGCAGAACGTACACACTTTTTGTTCCATTATTAACTCCTTTTTATAATACTATCATCGTTACGAAAACATTATAAATTGTTTACCGTTTTGGCTGCCAAGATATCTTTAAACAAGTATATCTTATATGTGGGAAGTGCTAAAAGGTATTTCAAATTAAAAAAAAATAACATTTATATGAGAGATGTCACATTAAAAAAATATTGAAATAGGTGCAGCCCCTCTTAGTTGATGCGATTAGCAACGAACGACATTTGATGTTTATTTATATAGATAAATATTTTTAAAATTAGTAACTATTATTTATTTTATTATTTCTTCCTCAATAAGACACGCAAAGAAGTGTCGAAATATCGTTTATAAAATTATTAATTTTATTCCAAAAAAAAAATACCTCAAGTTTAATAAAATATTTACTAATTTTAAAATAAAAGGTCAAATAAAATTTCAAAGATAAATATTTTTTTTTATTTAAAAGCGTTTCTTTAGAGTTGAAAAATTTACATACAAAACTGTGCACTTGCATATTACAGATCCTGCTTTCTAAAAGATTTATATTTCAAAATCCCTTTTTTTCAGCGGTATTTTCTTCAAAATCCCGCTTTTTAATCGATCATGTCCCGATTTTTGCATCTGGTCACATTATGCTTGTGAATATTCAATCAGTGTTATTAATTGGCGGTTGCGTATACTTAATATTTATTTCTTTATTGGGTTATTAATTAATCATACGTCAGCGAATAAAATCAAACGGGCTCAGTGTTGCCATTACATTTTTTTTATATGCCCTCGCACAAATGTGCAGATTTACTGTTTTTGGCAATTTTTTCAACTGTGGAGCAGTCTGTTGAAACGATAATTTTTTTTTTATTATCACTTTTTACAGTTTTTTTTTGAAACTTATTAATATTTACATGAAAATAAATACAACCATATGGAACAATGATAAAGAATTCAAGAAAATAGTTGCACAGCAACGACATGTTTTTATTTTGTTGCCTTAAAACTGCATTTAGAACTTTTCGAGTACTTTGTATAATGAATATAAAACAATAATCAAAATAAAAGCCTTAAATAATATTTTAATAAATATTTTATAATTCTTGTCTACAAATCAAAAGCAAATTAAAGTCATGTGAATAAATAATAATAATAAAATAAAAATAGCAAGTGCTTGATTTTGGCATTGACTTCGCTTTGTTTACAACTTATTCGAATTAGTGGTAGAAAAGTTTTTGTGAAAACACTTACATATGTCTTCTTGCGATTACTCGTTTGAGTCAAATTACATACACAGGTAAGATGGAGAAATGAAAATCAATTTGGCAAAAGCATACGATTTGTTGATCTAATCAATTTAAAAATTTTAGTTATCATATCATTATCACAAATTAGCCCCTATATTAACGAACGTGGAGTGTGCTTTTTTTTGTATTCATAGAAAATTTATAGCGTGAGTTGGAATATAGTTTATTCAACTACAATTTTATCGGCTAACCATTTTACAATCAATCTTTTTTTCTGTATAGTGTTGACATATTCAATCTCGGAATTACTTCTGTTTTTACTTCTCTTTTATTTTCTTTTTGGTCAAGTTTTGATTGCTACTTACAGAGTAACCAAAACTCCAAACCAAACTCTCTTTTGTTCTCTAATAGCCCACTGTTTTTCAGATTTGGCTCTTTTACAAGGTCGGAATTTAACTTCCTGCTTTAATAAAGTTTTGAAGAGAGTCTGGCACCCTGCCTTCTATTTCATTTAGCCATTTATTTTTATTCGTAAGGGCCATGATTTCAGTTATTACAACTGTGCTATGATCCGACGGACGAAATAATTTCCATTTCCATTATTATCCATTTCGTGGTTTCAAAATCTCAGGTCTAATAAAGTTGTCAGCTGTTAAATATTTGCCATTGGAAGTATCATTTATTTAGTGAAAGCTTTGCCATTACCGAATATGGATCGTCTAAGAATCACAGAATGCGAAAAATAGTTACAATTTATTACAAAATATTTGGCAACCTTTCGAGAATTACAGGGTGATCATCATAATCAACTTCCTGTATAAGGATTTAACAAGATTACAAAGAGATTTTAAGAGACTGGAAGCATTACAGATGCGGTGTGAAATGAACCTTATTGCAATACACACACTGCCAAAAATATTATTTCTTTTAGTGAAAACGTGGCGAATAACCCAAAGAACCATTACCGTGAATTCAAAGCCTTATGGTCGTATGATAATCGACTGTCTTTGGAATGCAATTAAAGATTATGAATTGGACGATATGCGATTTCAGCAAGATGGTACCACGAGCCGCACAAATCATGCAACCGAATTAGGCTTCATTGCAGGAGAATTTTCCAGAACGCGTAATTTCACGTTTTGGTGACGTCAATTGGCCACCAAGATCATGTAATTTGACGCCATTAGCCTTTTTGTGTAAGTAAGAAGTGATAGCTTTATTTGTATTTTACTTAACTCTACTTTTGAAAACGAAAAATAGATAACCCTATTCTTTTAGTAAATTTTGCAAGCTGAAGCAATATTCTTTGTTTAATTTTTGGTGGGCAAACTTGAGTATAAGAACTGGTACAATGTACTTATAACTTGAATATGCTTGCCAGAAAATTTAATTAAATTCAATATGTGAAAGTATGCTGATTATAATCTATTGGAAAACAATGTTTTAAAATATATTTTAAGTATCATTTAAAACCGCTTAAAAAGGCGCTTGTTCCAAATTTGATTGATTGATGCGGGTACAAAAACAAGGCACGCAGCCACTTTAAAATGTATTCCCAAAAAACATGGCCTAGTTTTTATAACACTTGAATAGCCTTTGATAATGCTTGTTGTCTTTAGTTTGTACATAAATGCCTTTTTTACCTATTTTTTATGAAAAGATCATGGTAGTTGTGGCTTCGAGTGTAGTGAAGAGAAAAATACAATATTTTCTACATCAAACTTATTGTTTACAAAGAAAAAATACATCAAAGCACAAACGAATGCTTACACATGCTGGCACTTACTGTCACTCTCAAACATCAACATGTTTTATTCATAAATATGTTTGCTGAATATCATAGCAAAGTACGGGCAATAAATTAGATACTTTCAAAAATTATAAAAACAAAATTTTAGCACTATATTGAGCATCAATTACAAAAAATAAATCTCAATAACTTTGAAGTTTCTAATAAGAAAATATAAAGAACTATAAAACAATCTTATGAAAACCAACTAAAGTTGAATTTGGATAAGTTTAGTAACCAGAAAATTTTTGTTTAGTATTTCCGCCAGCCTTAAGTTATAGAGCAAAACTACTTAAAAGCCTCAGTAGCATCATATCTTTCCTAAGTGCTTCAAAAAAAAAAAATACTTGCTCCTCAGCTCTAATTTTCTGTTTCCAAATTTTATTCTATTCTATATAATAATTCCCATTTAGTTTAGAATATTTCAATTGATCATCATTGTTGCATATTATTCATTCAAGTGTACGGTGATTTAGTAGGGTGCTTTTGTTTATATAGGGAAAGACTTTCAAACTTTTTATTGCTTTTTTCATCTTCAGAATTTTCCATACATGCCAGCATATGTTTACGCACATACAACAACTTTAGTGCTTGTACCATAATAATATGACTAAAGTATGTTCTGCCTGCTTCATATTACTGGTATGTTGCTTTTACAAGCACAACAACAACGAAAAAAATAATAAAGAAAACAATATGTTTGGTTTTGACCACAAAAGCATTGCCACTTGAATAAGTTTTTGCACAGCAATGAAATCACATTAAAAACAACAACTCACAGGTTCACTTAATAAATTTAATAAAAACATAATTCCTTTTACACGTTTGTCTTGGGATAAATATTTTTACAAACATTTAATTTTAATTTTTTTTATTTTTTGCTCTCAATAAAAAACCAATTTGAAATGGCCACAATAAATAATTTATAATTTCATTGTATTAAAAATAGGTCAAGTGTAAAGAAATAATACAAATAAATAATAAGAAAACGCTGAATTGTTTTACTGATTTTAAATGAAAACAATAAGGATTTAATAAAGCAAACTTAAAACCCAACGAATATTTACTTGTGCATTAATAAGTTTTGAAAACAAAATTTTCCTAATAGCAAAAACTTGCAACCTAAAAAAACAAAACTTTCATTTATTACAAAATTAATTCCGTTTCCTTTCTAAAATATACGTGAAATGTACCAACGCACTCACACACACTGTGTCAACACCCACATTATTTAAAACAGTTATTGTTTTGTAACCCTTATAAGGCTTCTGGGGAATTGCTTTATCTGACGCTTTTTGTCATTTTAATCAACAACAAAAACAAAGGCGAGAAACGTAAACGAAAACCTATTTGAAGGCAGTAAGAACAGTTAAAAGGTAAAAAGAGATTTGCGGTCAACTGTTGAGGGATGTAGTTTCCTTTATGTGTGTGTGTGTGTGTCTGTCTGTTTGTTTGTTTTGTTTGTTTTATTTTCCTTTTGATTTATGTTATTTATTTTTAGTTTGAATTAGTTAAATTAATCAAAAAGACCACAAACAATTCTTATGGGAAATTAAAATGCCTAAGTTTTTTTTATTCAAAAGAAAAGAGAACTAAACACTTAGTTAACCATGAAAACGTTAAACTTAACAACAAAAACATTTTAAATACTCGTATATAAGAAACAAAGCTATAAGTTTGAAAGTTATAATTCTAAAGGTTTTCAAAATAGAATGGCAAAGTTTTGCCACCGGTAATTTCTTAACATAAAAGCAGAGGTTATTAATATAAAAAAACAGTTTATACAAAGCGAAGTGACATAAAAACGAAACTAAATCGCTTAAGCTAAAATGCCAAAGATTATGGCCTGTATACGAGTATGTATGTAAATGGTAAGAAAACACATAACGGCTCATAACGGCCCCCTCCCACAACATTTGCTATGAATTCATAAAGAGCAAGTGGTGAGTGGCATTATAAAATATGTCACTTCCCATATGTAGATGTAAGGTAAGAGGTCCAAGTTACACGTGATAATTTTTAATCGCCAGCGGTCTTCTCTTTGATTCACTGTGTTTGTTGGCAATTAGTATAAGCTTCAGCGCTATATAGACATATTTCGTTTGCATTGAAAAATCAAAAGCTCAAAACAAAAAATTGTTTTAGTATAGTTATGGATACTTTTTTCCACAAGTTTACGTGCGGATTCAAGCTGCTTTACATGTGGGGTTAGGCAAAGAATTGACATCGGGAAGGGCAAGTCCTCTCTAATAATTCTTTTTTTTTAAAGAAAAGTAACACTCAGGCAATAAATACCTACTACTATTACTAAGTGTTACCTTCTTTAGGAAAGGGATATTGATAGAGAAGACAGGTGGTAAGGGAGTAGATAGAGGAAAGTTTCATTATTTTACAACTCTGATTTTTGCACATTTTTTATAATGCAGTGTTGCAGCGCCTCTAGTGTCAATAAGGCGTATTACATTTCTGAAGCTGCGCTTAGTAGCCATTTTATTGGTTATGATTCTGCTACACAATACTTAAGAAGACCTGATGTTACATGAGCATTAGTGTCCGCTGAAGCCGATGTAGTTCAGTGACAAGTGTCTACGCCTTCATCACTTAAACTTTCCTACAACAACTGATACAAATAGACACTAATGCACATCAGAAAAATGCGTGATGTTGTTATTTAATGACTGTCAGAGACCGGTTTTGAACCCAGGACCTTCAGTACGTCAGCTAACGCCACCCTCATTTATATTAAAAATTTAAAATATTAATGATGTAACTAATTTTTTAAATGCAGGATCTCGAACAAAATATTCAACAATTTGAATAAAATTCAATATAAACGCCAAATGTTTCCTTCACAGTTTGGTCCCATAATTTTTTCTTCAGAAATCGGAGGGGGAAATTTTCTCCGCTCGGTCCTTAGTTATTAAATTTTCAATTTGACCCTACAATTTTATTTTTCTTCTCCCTCCTTAACACACACATAACCTTTTCATTTCTAAATCGATTTCCAAAAAAAATTTTTTTTTTTTAAAGGTTTGGCTGCAGCTTGGACCCATAAATTTTTTCTAAAATTGGTGGTCAAATTGACTCCACCTTCTTCCCCACATTCCCCTATTCAAAAGCAAAACTCTGTCGTATGTGAACAGATTTTCAAAAAAAAGTTTGGTCCCAAAAATTTTCTGTGGGTCAGTTTGTTGTATGTTCTACAAGATCTTTGCATAACAGTTGAAATTTGTTTGAACAGAATTATTTTAATCCATTGTCTTGCAGATATTCATCTACTGGAAACGGTTCACTTGTGTATGTGTGATTGAGCATGCCTTACATACTTATGTATAAATATCCACAAAAGTCTGGAATCTATTTATGACTGAAAAAACTAGACTTATGTGTTACATTTTCAAGCACCTACTATATTGGTTTTATAAAAATTATTTTATTTTCCATATAAGGCCTTTGTATGAACCATCTTTTTCTAAATTACTTGATATAAATGCTAATAATTTCAATTGATTAAATAAAATTGCATGCAATACTTATTCATCTCTAGTTAATTGCATATTTTTTATAAAATAACAACGCAAGTCAAACTAATTTTAATAAAAAAATTACTTATGCGATAATGAATACCCACTGCCTTGTCATGCATGTTGAGTACCAAAGTACATTACGCTTCACTGTCAGTCATTTTCATTTATCCCTTTCAGTCTAATACTTTAAACGACTGAGCTTGACACGGAAGCAGTTTGTTTGGCAACAACGTTAGTGTTGAATTTGCTTTATAAAAAATAATGACAGCTTGAAAAATAGTTTAAAACTAGCAAAACTTTTAATTGATTGCCTTCTATGTATTTAAAGTTTTTTTAAAGAACTGCTCCAGCTGTTTATTTACATAATTTTTCGTTTTTGGTGGGAAAAAAGTTTTTACTTTATTTATGACAGCTTATTTACTCACTTAAGAAAAATCATACTCATTTTTTTGTAGACATAAAAAGTTGGTTGAGATTATCAAAAAAAGAGCAAAATTTTTTATATGAAAACTATCGAAACTTTTAAGGAGAACAACATAATAATAAAATAAAAAACAGCTGGATTGGCAAATTCGTCTTATAATTTCATTTATTTAGTTTAATAGGACATTCTTCCTCATAGACCCAAGACATCTGAATTTATACTGCTTATTAAAAGTTTTTTTTAGCTAAATGAACTTAGTTTTAACCTGTATCTAATATAAAATAGAATTGTTAGACAAATTAATATTTTTTGCACTATGGGGAAGTAAATCTGATGTAAATGAAGTTACACAGAAAAATATTTTCCTGCAATAAACACATTTAATTGAAAAAAAAAAATCAATTAAAAACTCTATTGAGTCAATTAAACTTTTATTTAAATTAAATTTTTAAACAAAAGTTTAATTGACTCAATAACATTTTTAATTGATTTTTTTTTATTAAACGTGTTTATTGCAGGAATCGTGGTTTTGATATGTTTTGTTTTTTTTGCATGAACTTCCGAGTTCTTGATAACTGTTTCTTTGGATGTTAGTTAGGTTCATGTAAATGTGAGAAAGCAAGCATCGTTTTGAGAAAAGCATAGTTTTTCCCAGTCAGCATTACAGTTGCCCAATTGCTTACATTATACATACATTAATTTTCTGTAAAGATCATAAAACTAATAAATGATGATAATCTTAACACAGCACATACACTGTTTACTTATTTATTTCTAATTTCTTGAAAAATTATGTTTTTAATAAAGAAAGAAACGTGTTGGTACCAGAACCTATCACTTGTGACTCCAATAACATATGGGGCATTCCACGCCAAGCCGGACGGTTTGGAATTTTTAAATTTTTTTATCCCCCAATTTTTTTGTATTCTTTAGCCTTCCTGGTAAATTTAAAGATTATTTTAATCAATCGTTCAAAAATATTAAGCAAAAAGTTTTTTATAATTTTTTCCATAATTCTCTTAATAATGGTTTTTAGATTTGTTTTACAGAAAAAAAAATATTTAAAAAATATTATAAATGATTTTAAGTGAGATTTTTTTATTTAATATTTTATATAGTATTTTTGAAAATGACTGTAGTTTTCGAATTTTTTTTTTAATTTTTTTAAATTTCAAACTTCTACCCACCCACTAACCTTTAAGCTTGGTCAGATAGTAGGCATTCCATAACTACTATTTTTTCGATTTCTGGACATTTAGAACACATCGACTCTTGCCTTATTCCAGGCAGTCCTGCCACTTTTTGCCTCAAAATTATCAAAGCGCCGATTTTTGCTCCAAAATGCAAATGTTTCGATGAACGCGTAGAACTCGGTAACTTTGTTTGTTTCAGTACAACTAATTAACTTTAATAAACATTGGAATACTTGTGAAGTCTTTCAATATGATTAAACCAAAAAAATATATAAAAAGGACAATAATTCTTAAAAGAAATTCTTTAAGACTTTCCTAGCTTTATTTCTGAAAAAGACTCTGCATTGCAAAAGTTTAAATTTATAAATTTTGAAGAAATTTCTAAAGGAAATGAAGTAAATTTAGCCAACCTTTTGGCAATAAAATTCAGATTTTATGGGTGAATTTCTTCTGCTGTCGTAACTAAAGTCCCTCTACATTCTTTCGTTAATGTGAAGGAATTTTAAGTCAATTCAAAAAAAGCTTTTCTTTACTTAAGCACTTTTTCTTTTTTGTCACAGAATTTGTATTGTATCGTCAACATAATGGTAAAGAAAAACGTTTTTTTGCCTTTCTTTAATGATTAGAAGATAAAATAACCTCATTTTTCTAACTATCAAATCAGTTGCCCTCGACATTTTAACTCTTTAAAGTGATGCAAAATTGATTTTGCTTAAACAAATTTAAATCGTTTAGGGCTAAAAAGTAAGTCTGTTTTAATACAGTATAAGCCTGCTCTACGTATATGTAGACGTACGAGTATAAATATAAATCATTCCACATTCCAAGGGCACAATCAAAAACTTACCAAGATACTAAACTTGTTGCTTGTCTTCTATCTGGTGTAATTATTTTAGTCATTTATTTATTATTTTGTTTTATTTTTCTTTTGGCCTTAAACCTTTTCCAATTTTGTACATGACCAGAATACAGAAACCAAACAAAATAAAAATGATTTCAAATAAACCGAAAACTATCAATAGTTAAAACACACAAGATATTATACAGCTAGTTTTGATAAATTTGCTTTTTAGTAATAAATTTTCAAATGATTTTAATCCCTTGACTTAAGCCTTTACAAATTGAAACTTTGTGTTATCCTTAATAATAAATAATTCATGTGTATGTATGGATTTTCTTAATATTGCTTTCTCCTGCTTAATCCTTCAAAAGGTCATTTGTGTAGTGTTAAGTTTGCATACACAAAAGGAAAATAAGGAAAAAATTTCGTTATTAGATATTTATAAGGTTTTCAAATTAAATTTCAATTGAATTTTCTTAACTGGAAATAATTTTAATCTGCCTTACGTTTTGTGTAACATTTAATGGAGTGCAATTAATAATAAACCGATTATATATTTCGTGAAACTCTGTTGGTCTTTGTTGGAGGATTAAAATGAAGCTTGCAAGAATTTACAGCACACAGCGTCTTAATGGTAAGGGAAGGTAAAACCAGGACCAATGGCCTCTAGTAAATATACATACATGCTGTGTGCTTAGGACAGAACTTCGCCCGATGCACTACCATGTGCCTAGATCTCTCCTCCACAAATAGATGGACATATAAATTGTTCGTGATAGCATAGAAAATTTAGTATTTCTCTAACAAATCTTATTTAACTATTCTCGTCTTCCTAAGAAAATCACATTACTTAAAATTAAACTATTTATTTTTAAAACAACTAATACTCGTATTTTACTGCAAAAGTGGGATACAAATGTTGTTTGAAATAAAATCATTTCTACAAAAAATTCAGAACTTGACTATTATTTACTTTAAATAAAACTAAATAAAAAATAAAATAACTAAAAACATATTCATGCAAAAAGAAACTTTAATTTGTTGTTGTACAACTACATATTTTATAAAAGTATTATTTAAATACATCTATGTATACGCATATTATTTGCTTTTTTCCTTGTTAAATAAAATATTACTTTTGGAAATCAAATAAACAAAACAATTACTTACATTAGCAAAAATGAGAAAATCAAGTAATTATTTAAAATAATTTATAAGAAAAATACAAATAAAATATCTCTCAGATTGAGTTACATATCAGAAATTCTTGCACTTGCAGAAAATTAAGAGCAACAACTTATTGAACAAATAAATCACATACAAAATTTACGTTATAAATCTTTTATAAACCAATAATAGTTTTTACGAATTACGAAAATTATTAAAAATTAATTATTCATTGAGTTTAAAAAACGTTTTTTATTCGATTAATCGAATAAACTTTTTGTTGCAATAAAGTTTTCAAATTCAATTTTTTAAATTTATTAATTGGACTAATCGATTAAGTTTTCTCGTTCAGGTAATCGATTAAATTTTTGGTTCTATTAATTTATTACATTTTTAAATTAAAAAAACCGTTAAAATTTCTTAATTCAACTAACCGATTAAATTTTTTCATTCGATTAATTTATTAAATTTATGTATATTAATAACCAATTGATTTTAATAATTCGACTAATCGATTAATTTTTTTAATTCGATTAATCGCCAAAATTTTTTAGTTCGATTTATCTATTTAATATTTCAATTGGGATAACCGATTTAACATCTTAATTCAACTAATCGATTAAATTTTTCCATTCGATTAATCGACTAATTTTTTGATGTAGTAAATTTTTTAAATTCAAATCAACGAATAAGTTTATGAATTCAATTAATTGATTAAATTTTTGAACTCGACTTGATTTTTTAAAGCGATTAATCTATAAATTTTTTTCATGCGACTAAAGTTTTAATTCGATTTATTTTATTAAAATTTTATTTAAACTTTATGTCTGTTATAAATAAATAGCAACTTTATTTATTTACTTATCGACATTTCGCTGCATCTTTTTGTAGCTTCTTAAAGAAATAATAAAAAATTTATTAAGTTATTAAAAAAATTGCATGCAGAAGCTGCACAAAATTGCAGCGAAATATCGTTAAATAAATAGGTAAAGTTGTTATTTATTTATAACAGAATTATAACAGACATAAATATTAAATAAAATTTGAATATAATAAAAAGAATAATGTTAAAGAGAAATTGCAACTAAATTGAAGCGTTGGCTGAAGTAATAAGTACGTCGACTACGAAACCGATAGTCCTGGATTCAAGTCCCCAACAAGGCCATTATATAACAACATCAAGCATTTTTCTTTTGTATTTTGTATCAGTTGTTTGGGGGAAAGTGTAAGTGATGAAGACATACTCACAGTTCCAGCTTCAGGGGGTACTTTCCCTAACGTAATATTAAAGACCCCTCCTTCGTCGATATTGTGTAGCAAAATTACCGTGTAAGTAAAGTGACTAATAAAATGAAATGGCTACTAAAAACAGTTTCGAAAATTTAAAGCGCCGCAGACATCAGGGGCGCAAAAAAGCAGAGGTTGCATAAAGAATGAAGCTCTCTTTCATCTCTGCCTTCACCATCTGTTCTCTTCATGACTCTCCCTTTCCTAAAGAAGGTAACAACTAGTAGTGGCAGTAGGCATTCATTGTCTTATTGTTATTTGTCTTAAAAAATAAAATAATATTAAAAAAATAGAATACTAAAAAGCTTTTTGTCGAGCAATTATATCATGCAATTCGGCAAAGTCTTTTTGAGGCTGTATGATTATATATACATATTAAAATCATTAAATCGCCTTACTTTAAGCTCATAAGCCGTGATTAGTATTGAAATTATAAGTAATTCTTTACAACATATAAATATTTTCTTTGAAGTGTAGACCTGAATATGTAAAACTTGTGAATTATTTAAAAGTAAATATACATATGTATACGAGTGTGTGTATTTATATATGTACATATACAAATATATATGTATATTATATTAGTAAAACATAAAAAAATTCTTCCTCTTAACTTAAAAGTTGTTCATAAATAAAATATGACTTTGTTAATACTATTATTGTACTAGTAGAGTGTCCAATAAAACTCTATTAAATTCACATATAGAGAAAATGAAAAAAAAATAAACCAATTTTTATATCACAGTGTCTGCACATTTTGGGGTTTTGTTTCCACATTTATTGAGAAAATATTATATGGATTAGACAATTCTCAAACTGAGAAAAAAAAACTTAATTTTGATTGTTTCTACACAAAAAGGGGAGAAACGTTAAAATTTTTCTAATCAAAAAAATAAAAAAATATATTAGAAATTGTTTCATTGATGCAATTTTTGATTTAACAAATAGATGTTTTATTTTTGCATATAAATGTAAACATATTAAAACAAATCGATTTTTGTTAAATACCAAAGAATTTCTATAGTAAAGTGCACACAAAGACACCGGTCATTTGAACCCAACTGAGCTGAAAACTTACTTTTTCTTCTTAGTATTTAGTAGTCAACCTATACAAGCCTACCGAGAATAATTATTCAAATATCCAACATCTTATGGCGAGACTAAGGCAACCCAACCCGTGCTTCTATTGTACGTGCAAATTTGTTCATAGTTTTTCAAAATTATTCGAATTAACTTTCTTATTCTTTATACATACATATCGTTACTTTAATAGAGAAATGCCCTAACTCATAATTTTTTTTTTTTTGAAATTAAGTTCCATGTATATTTCGATAGAAGAACATCGTATCTCGAAAAAAAATAGTTGCCTTAGTATAGTAACTAATCAATATTAATAAATAAATAAATAATAATAGTAGATGGGTAATGCCGGTCTGAGTCCTGTTTTTTGAATTTAAAACCGAGAAAAGCAAAAATTTTGGCAACCCTGGCAAAACAGTACTCAGACAGCGATTACCTATCTAGTAATTATTAAAAAAATTATTGTTGTTTCTTTAGCACGTCGAGATGCATTTCGTTGCTGCAACACACCAGTGGACTTCAACCACAATACTTCAACCACAAAAAAATTATTGAAATTTAATTGAATCAATTTAGTGCTTAATTGAAAGCATTAATTTTTGAATTTTCATTGAGGGTAATCACACGAGCACAATTTTTAAGCGCACAACTTTTAATCTTTCCAAAACACACGAGACTATTCATCCGGAATTAAATGTATACGTACACACAGCTTGTGTGTGTATTTTTTTTTAAAGAGAAGTAACACTCAGGCAATGAATGCCTACTACTATTACCAGGTGTTACCTTCTTTAGGAAAGGGATAGTGATGACAGGTGGTGAAGGAAGAGATAGAGGAAAGCTTCATTCTTTTACAACTCTGCTTTTTTTGCCCGTTTTTTTAATAATGCAGTGTTGCAGCGCCTTTGGTATTGAATGAGAAGTATTAAATTTTTGAAGCTGCGATTAGTAGCCATTTTATTGGTTATTTTACTTCGAGGGCGCTCTGATGTTACATTAGGATTAGTATCTGGTGAAGTCGGTATAATATATGCGGTATGCCAGCACAATTGTTCTGGTATGATCATAGCCATTAATTTAATTTTTTCTGTTTTTTTTATAATAATATTTTCAAACTTTGATTTTTTGAAAATCATTTTGGGGTCGAGGCTTCAAAAAGGTTGAAAACTACTGTTTTATATATACATAAGTCCATCTAATCAAAAGTAATATATACTTTAAGGATACTTGGAGACTATTACTATTTGAAAATTTACATCCAGACACTCTAAACTTCATACATAAATGAACAATTCGGTATGCCACAATATATTTACATACACCTGCATGTTTGTAAATCATTTTAAAAATTATAAACTTGTTAAGTAACTCAATTCAAATGCAAACAATTGTAAAATGAAAATAACAAATAACTAAACTAAACTAAACAATGAACAAAATGGAAACGGAAGTTTAAAAAAAAATTGCCATAACAATGGCTGCCCAAAGATCTGCGTAAGTAAGAGTACTTGTGTTCATGTCTGTGGGCATGAATGTACATTTCTATAACTAATTGTTTATTTTAAATAAAATGCATATATTTTTGTTTATGGTTTTTTCTTTAAATAAAAATATTTACTGCAGTTTTGCTTGTATTACTTCTCCTTGCTCCCACCGTGCTCACTTTCGCAAGTAGTGGCAGTTAAAGCATGATATACTACATACATATGCAAATAAATCAAAGCATTGTAATTTAAATTAATTTTCGTTTTATGTTGTTGTTTGAAAAACGTAAAGAATTTCTTAATTTTTGTATATTTTCAGAATTCATGCAAATAGTTGTGTGTGCTTTGTGTGGTTAGGTTTGAGGTTTTAAAAGTAAGAAATACACATGAAATAAAAGTTATTGAAATATTTATGGAGAAATAAGCAAATGCGTTGTTGTAATGCCTTTAAGGAAGGAGAAGAAAGTGCTGGTGGCTGAAGTAGGGCCTGTTCGTAAAATGAATCACTGCTCTGTATACTATTAATTGTAATTTAAAAAGAAATACAACTTAGCATATATTTATATTTAGTAGAGTAGTACGGCATATATGACATTTATTTCGGCGTTACCTTTACCTTTGGCTTTTTATCCATAGAACTTATGTCTTACTACCCAATCTCTGGAATAAAAGAGTAATGGATGTGTTTTTATAATTATAAAAAAATTAAGTAGGTTACTATAATTTCTTGCAGGTGCAGCGTTACCTAGAATATCCTTGAATTCAAAAGGCGGTAGAGGTGAAACCTTTGCGTAGAGCTTCGAGGTCTAACCATTGCCTTTTCAAATGACACTGCGGGTACCTGTGGCCCAACAGCAGACCTGCTCAAGGTTGGATGGGTGTTATGTGTCTGTATGATCCATTACTAAAAGCTAGACTACATCTAACCTTATGAGCTTAAATAGATGATACTCACCAGTTGAAGTAGAATATGAGTGGTTACGCTATGCTGGTACGAGTCCACGTAATTTATGAGGTTTTCTTTATGTATAGGTTCAGATTCCCTCAGGGGGATCTCCTAGCAGATTACGGATGTGTTAATTAAAGCGATTAAAGGTGAAAGTTTGAGCATTACTTTTGGAATTTTTTGCTCATTTTTAGAGATGTTACTATATTGATAATGGTTAGCCAACTTGGGTTAAGGTCGTGAGCAGGACAATTGGATCTTATTAGAAATATTGAGGAAATATGTTAAGGCAAAATACTGAAACATGATTTGTCTTTGAATTTCAGGACTTTAACTGCACATTACACCAACAAACATATATACTCAAACCAAAAAAGTTGCCTTCATTTAGCAAATGCAAAAGCAAATAAACAAGCCATGTTTTAAATTAGAAATAAATCTTTCTCACAAATTGTAAAACTCAAGTTTGCGTTAAGTAAAATGATATTCAGTGAGGATCTAGCGGACTTCAAAAACAGGTGATGTTTGTTTAAATAATACAATTGTCTCTGGTATAATCCGTACTTTCAAAACTATCACAAGCAATTTGACTTTCTCAAAACGCGAACTTCAATCTAATTAAAGCGAACAAAACTACCACCAAGATTATAGAGAATAAAGCAAAAAAAATAAAAAATAAAAAAAAAATAAAGAAACAATAAAAATTAGCTTTCTTTATGAACTGATTTAAAAAAATTATATACATATATACTTATCTCGATTTATGTAAATGGCTATCTGTGTATCTACTAATGAACCATCATAAATTTAACTAGTTTAATAAGTATCTTGTGTCAATTTTCTTTTCTTACCTGAACATTTTTCAATCTTATTTGAACATAAGTGTTTATAAGATTATGGATTTTAATTACTTTTATTATATGATTAAATTTCTTTACTTCATTGAATTTTATTTATGAATTATAAATCAGTTTTTTCTTTTATTTTATGATTATTTTAATCCAGCATGATTCTGTATTAGAAATTTTAATTAGAAAAAAAAACAAACAATATATAATTTTCTATTTATTTATTAATTGCTTTCTTTTCAATAGAATTATAAATACATAAATTGCTATCGTCTTCTTATCATTAAGCGTTTCTTTTTTAAGTTCAATAGTTTTCTTTTTCATTCATTGCACACACATACTCGTACATGCATACATACATATTTACTAAATTGTTTAAACTGTTTATTTGTTAAAATACACAGACTATTTATGTATTTATTTCTTATATTTTCAATAAATTGTTTTTATTGGTTTTTATTTGTTTATTATTAAATGTCTAAAATGTGTTTATTGAGCTGAATAAATTTAAATATGTACATATTACATACATATATGTATGTACGTATGTAAATACTTACATACTTTTAGTACACAAAATACTTGCAGACAGACATGCACAAGCAAAACATATTGTAACTGTAAATTGTCTTTAACAGTAAGATCTTTAGTTCACATAAAATCAGATAATATTTGGTCACAAATTGTGGCATATTGCCAATAGAAAAAAAAAATCTTAGAAAAAAAATGTTTCTTCGGTTGTGTGTTATTAAATAAATTTAAGCAAATTGGATTAAAATGTTTATTTTATTGTTTATTTTATAATGGTGCACAAATAATACAAATGCTTATCGGCACACAAATATTTTAAAAATATTATGTACCATAAGTTTGCTCACAATAATATTTAAAACATTTGATTTATTAGAAATGAAATAAATGTCTTATTTAATGCAGCGGAAATATTTTAGTTTTAAAAACAAATTTGTAAATCATTAATGATTATTATTAAGAGTAGTATGGCATGCAAAAATTAATGAAATTTAATTTTCACTGCGTCTAAAGAATTAACACACCATTTAAGTCTTGTTTTTATAAGTCGTTCTACACAATAAAAACCCACTTCGCTTAATCCAACTAATTTTACATGTCACGTTTATATTATAATTAATATGAATTATTATATTAGTTACTATTACAAAAAAAAATGTCTTTCTGCTCAATCCACGGAAAATTTTGTTGAATTAAAGTTTCTCAAGTTATAACAACATAAAATTACACTATAGTGTATGCAGTAATTTTATAAATTATTTAACTAGCGTGATGTGTACTGGCACGGCATTAGTGAAATGTGTGTTGTAGCTGGCTCCACAAGCTAAGATTTGAGCTCGAACTCATTGCGAGGTAATCAATGCGCTTACGGCTGCAGCCAAAACAATCTTAAATATTCTTTAGCTATACACTATAAAAATACCATCAATAAATAAAGTTTAATTCAACATGATTTCATTACAGATTTCACACAAATTTTTTTTAAATTAATTTTACTATTTTTTTCTTTTCTTTTTGAGCCAACAGAAACTGTGAAGCTACTTTTGCTTATTTGCAAAAGCACCCCCAAGTCTCCGATATTTTGCATTTTAATAAAAAACTTTAAACGTTAATGTGAACTGTTAAGTCCTGTAACTCATCGTCGCGACATACACAGGCTGTTAAACTGGAATCACGGGTAAAACTTTAGGAAGGAACGAACTCTTTTAGTGAGTAATATTTCTTTTAGAGGATTACATATATGGACAGTTTTCGTCTAACGATCCTTAATAAATTTTCATGAAAAACAAAAACTTCCCAACAATGACAAAAACAATATGTTTTGATCAACTTGAACTGTGCCAGCCCCACCATAACAACCTTATCAATTTCACAGGCAGTGGTCTACGGAGCGATGTGATGTTATCACCCAGCATTAAATTGCCATTTAATTTTGTTTCTATACTACAATAACCATGTAAATTTCTTTTAAAGACTTTAATTTTGCCAAAAGCAAGCACCGAACAAAACTATAAAAGTACTTTCTTCTACATACAACAAAATTACAATACGTAATTATTAAAGGAAAAAAGAAGAAAAAACAAAACAACACTTCTACAAGATTAAGCAATAAAGATTATTTTCTACAAATTGGCTGCTGCTTTCAAGACTTTTGATTTCTTGGCAGCCACCAGCAACGTTGCGTTCAGATTTTGTCTATGAACACACACACGCACACACACAAATGCATACAAAATGCATTTAGGAGTGAAATTTATGATGACATGATGTGGAACAAATATTCTCTTTAATAATCTAAAGTACAAATCTTCTTCGAGTAGATTATAAGAAATATTAAGTCAAATGCAAATAGAGATGTTAATGCAAGGGAAACAGCTAATGGAGATTAATTATAGATGTCAAATTTTAAACAATGTATTTCTCAAAATGCAAATGTAACATAATTTTTCCTGTTTTTAATAGCATACACAAAAATGTTTTTTGGCACGCAAGCAGACATTTGCCTTCCCTTTCATTATTATTTATAGGACGCTAGTGCGTTCCTGCAATTGTTAAGGCATATTATTTTTATACAAATGCTTCTTGTTATTTTGCTAATTAATATTCGCATAAGCAATTAATTTAGTAATTGCACAAGTTATAGTTTAGTTTTAGAAAAACTTTCACTTCACTTGTTACTCTCTCTCTGTACTATTTTGCCCTTTAAAGTTCAAGCAATTATAAATATATGAAATTTAAACATTTCTTTTCTAACAATTATAATAAATCAAGGAGATAAAAAAATATATATGTACATTTTTGATTAATTTATGACCTTTAGCCAGGTTATAAGATCAACATATAAATGTGCCCTGTGAACTTAAAACAAAACAACAAAAAAAAACGACAGCAATTCTCTTTCATCTTCTGCTTAAACAAAGCTTAACTATCTGCAGGAAATAAAAAGTGCACCCCACTCCACACAAAATTCCCCACTGGAACACACATCGCAAATTACTTACATATATATGGTGGATTGTAATAATATAGAGTCCGCCATCTAACGTTTTTTTCTTCAACTAGTGCTTATTTCGTGAATGGTAACACTTAGCTCATGTCTGCTTTGACAGGTAATTAGTTTTATTCTTCCGCTGAACGAATATGGTTGTGTATACGCTTGAACAATGCTTCGCTAAGTGGGCCTGCGATCGACTTACAGAAGATGCCGATTTTGCCAAAAAAAAAATCATCTTTTTAAATGAAGCTCATTTGGATCTTGGCGGGTATGTAAACAAGCAAAATTGTCGCATTTGGGGCACAGAAAACCCGCACGCATACATTGAAAAGCCGACGCACCCAAAACGAGTCACTGTGTATTGCGGATTTTGGTCCAGAGGCAAAATTGGGCCATTTTTTCGAAAATGAAGGAATGGCCGTTACAGTCAATGGCGATCGTTATCGGGCCATGTTGAACGAATTTTTGTTCACAAAAATTGAAGAGGAGGATATTGGCAACATTTGGTTTCAACAGGACGGCTCTATGTGCCACACAGCCGAAGCTACACTCGATGTTTTGAGCCCTGTTTTCAAAAAAAAAAAATTATCTGCCGGACCCTTTATAATGTAAAGTTATAAGTCTACAAAAACCATTTAGGGCCAGAAAAAAACTTGCAACTAACACAAAAGATGCTCGAGAAAGAAAAACTAAGAAAGGAAGTCGTCCCATAACCAACCCGCGCACACATTTTATCATACTCGTACACATTTAAAACATACATTATTACATTGACTATAGAGAATTTGCAACAAAAAGTTCAAACAAAGGCAAAACGAAAAAAAGCTGTTCTTAAATGCAACAGGCGAAACTATTTACTTACAGCATTGGGGCAATATCATCTGTTAATATGTAATACACATACTACGATATATAAACCGTTGTATTTATACATACATACATACATATGTAGATGTGATGGAGACTGTGCTACCAGTGACTGCATATGAAAGCCCAGCACATGTACGAGTATATTACACAATTTTATGGCATACAATTCATAATTCCTCTAAAGTACAAATACGTATAGGGCCTTTGCAGCAAGAGAGCCATAACTCAAATTAAATTTTTTTAGTTAATTTGCACAACTCGTTTTCTGTTAAACAAGTTTTTTTCTTCATTACGACTATCTTGACAATTCCCATAAAAAAACTTCGCAAGATCCCAAAAGTGCGATTTTTCTTGTTTTTGCCTAGCGCAGATAATATTTTTGGAAATATTTCAATAATTAATTTTAATTTCTTAATTATTTTTTTTTTTGAATATTTACTAAGCTGTAAGCGAAACTCCGTTAATGTACGGGACTTTTTTTAGTTCTTTAATAGAAAAATTTACATGCAGATCGAAAACATAAGTTTGGCATCGGTTTGAAATTTTTAATTAAACCGAGGTTGCCCAATTGGGGTTATATGGCCCCGCCTTCTTTAAAAATATTAATTCGAAATTGCAGACTCAAGCTCCCTGACACCTCCTTAAATGCTGAACTGGATGCCATGAGAACAGATCATAAATGTCGATAGATTTTGATTGGACTACGGCAAGACTATTACTAGACTATATCAATACTATGACTAGACCATAACAACACTATGACTTGACTGTGACTAACTATGCTTAAACTATGAGTAGACTATAACCATTAGAACTAGAATAATACTGTGAATATGCATGCTACCATTAAACTATGACTACAGTATAATTGACCTAAAAAAAAGACTAGGGCTAGGCTATGACATCTCTAAAACAAGACTATGATCAGATTATGACAACACTATGGCTTTATTATGAATAAACTATGACCCAACTATGACTAAACTATAACTACAGTATGACTAGGCTAAGAATGGATTACAACTAGACTATAACCGGACTATAACTAGACTAAAACTAGACTATAAGTAGACTATAAATGAAGTGGAACAACGCTAGGGTTAAGCTATGACAGCAGTAAGACAAGATGATGCCATGACGATGATGATGTGACTAAACTATGATTCAGTTATGATTAAACTATGATTTGATAATGATTAGACTATAACTATACTACGACCAACTTTTACTAGACTATGATTAGCTTACAACTACACAATACCTAGACTGCAACATAACTTTAAGTAGACTGTAATTAAACGATTACTAGACTATAGGGGAACAATAAATAGATAATGACTAGACAATAACCTTGCTATGACTAGGCTTTGACTGGACTATGACAATAGTATGAATAAACTGCAATTGAGATACAACAAAACTATGACTATACTAGTACTAAACTATGAAAATATAATACAATACCATGACGATAATAATATTACCATACTACTATAAAACTATGATCAGATAATAAAAAGGCAATGCACAGATTATAACTAGACCGTAACTAGATTATGACTAAACTATATCTTTTATTTTTATTTTCTGTATTGAAGATACATGTTTGAAACAATAATATATAGTGGCCTTTGCAAAACCATTTTTGCTTGTCTGCTGGCACAATTATTTATACCATAACTAAGCTCCGACTAAGAAATGACTGGACTATAACTAGATTATACTGTGACTGGACTATGACCAGAGTTTTTTTAAACTATGATTACCCTCAGCTATACTATGCCTAAAGTGTACAGATTTTGACTAGACTATGATTAGGCTATGACAAAACTAAGACGACATTGTGACAAGACTACGACAAGATTGTGACAAGACTATGATAACATTGTGACAAGACTAAGACAAAATTGTGACAAGAAGACTATGACTAGAGTCTGACTAGATTATTACCAAACTGTGACTAGACCATAGCTAAGTAATGACACACCTATGACGAGACTATGACTAGACCACGACTAGACTATGACTAGATTATGATTAGCCTATAGCTTAGCTATAAGTAAACTATTACTGCACTATGAGTAGACTTTTAGCAGACTATGATTTCACTGCAATTTAACTATGACTAGACTAAATCAAGGCTTTGTCTAGTATGTTAATTAACTATGAGTGAACTATAACTAAATAATGAATATACAATGAACAGACAATGACTACACTGTGAATAGATTCTGATTGAACTATGACAAGATAATGACAAGACTATTACTAGACTATAACAGGTGTATGACTAGTCTATGACTAGGATGTAAATAAACTATAACTGTGACAATACTATGATTACGCTGTAATTACTACTATGACTAGACTGTATGAAGACTTTGACTAAACTGTAAATAGACTATGACTAGACCATCACTAAATAATTAATAGATCATGACCATGAAAACTACACACCCTGATGATATGCTGAAGTGTCCCGAGGTGGTGCTGGAGGAGTTATCGTGGAGCCACTATTGATAGCGCGCTATCATTACGTTCAACAAACTAAAATACACCATGACTACACTATGACCAAACTATAGATGTGCTTTGAAAAGACAAGACAAGACTATAACTAGTCGTTGACTAGACTATGGCTAGCATATAGCTTGACTATAACCCGACTTTAAGCAGACTACGACTACATTATGACTAGATAATGGAAATAATATGACTAAATTATGAACAGACTATGACCAAACTTTTACTAGACTATAATTATGTCGCAACTATACTATGATTAGACTCTATAAAGACTTTAACTCGACTGTAAATAAATATACTATAACTAATAAATTCCTAACCTATGACAATTTGAAACTTTATACGGAATTAAGCGTTCTTTCCACGCATGTTGTAGCACTTGTTGCTTTTTTATCATTAAGATAGTTTTACTAAGAATTTTCTCCATTATCTGTTGCTTCTAACTAACAGTAAACATTGTTATATTTCTTTACATACATATATACATTTGCAATCATACACACTATTCTCATAGATTCTCATAAGTGGGCTTTGTCATCGTACATGCATAAAATCAAATAACAAATGTTTAAGGACGTACCAAACAGTTCAGGAATAATAATCTCAAACATAAATCACTAATAATATGGTTTTACAGCACATGGGAAATTTGCAGCGAATAATAGAAATACTTGAAAAAAAATAAATAAATAATAGTTGGGGGCGAATGCACAAAATAAATTGCACAGACAAATACAAACATAATAATAGTTGTTGATAGTTTCTTAGACATAAGCACGCTTACTTTTTTTAAGTAAATATCAATGGAAAATAACATTTTAAATACTAATTATATAGAGGTAATATTATTTTGCTCTTACACATTTAAAATAAGGGATGTAATTCTATATTGGTAACTGCATATGATTTTTCATATAAAACTTGACTTGAAGTTTGACTTTTAATTGACAAACTAAAACATATAAAAAAGATTTTGGTTTAAGTTTTTGTGCTATTTTAACAGCAATAAAAGCACGTTGTTTGGTTTTATAACCCAGCAGAAGAAAAATAGATGAACACAGTCAGTCAAAAGCTTTTAACTTCTAATAACGCTTAGTTTAATTTTTCAGGTTGCTTTGATGAAGGAGATTATTAATTCTATACATTAAATACTCAATTCGCCACAGAAACCCTTAGAATAGATTTAAATTTATTTTTATATTATTTATTTTAATGCTACAACATTTTCAATGCTGTTAAATGTGTAACATCTTCACGACATCGCATACGGAAATTGTTCTTTTAATACTTTCACATCACCTTACGTGAGATAACCAACTTTTCAAATCGCTCTTGCATAATATTAATGTGGCCTAAACTGTCCTGATAACACCACATCCAATTCTAGCTAAAATCATTTGGTAATCAGGTATGAAGGACTGAAAAACGCTGCTCTCAAAGAAATATGCACCCAACATATTAGACTCTGTTGTATAACATGTGGATTATCATCATCTAAAAATTCGACCAATTGTATGTGGACGAACCCATTCATCCAGAAATAAGCCTCATTGCTAAAAATAATTTGTCGATGAAAATTAGGGTGACTTTTCAGTCGCATTCACTAAGCAAACGTCGCTGTGTATGGTCATTTACCTTCAACTCCCAAGCCAGCCCAATTTGCCAAGATAAGGTCCGCAAAAGCCAGAGTTCTTGTCAGAGACGTGAAATCTAAGTACCTTGGATTCTTCTGCGATACTTTCGGCAGATTTTGAAGTTCCTCGACAGCAGCAACAGTGGACTTAAGTAGTGGACTTAAGCAGTGGACTTAAATTTATTCACTATGCTGGAAAGAATTCTCTCAAAAGCATGATTATGGCGACCGTAAATTGACCGCAGTGCACGAAGAGAATATCCACTGTTATAAAACAATTTCTTTTCGAATTAATATGTATCCATATCCGTCCATGCTGAATTGACAAATTAGACTGAATAAATAACAACCAATTCGACAGATATAACTTCAACAATATGGCCCCATTCAACTGTCAAAGCTCGAAAGTCCCTTTTGTAAAACCTTTTTAATTTCAAACAAATCGTTTCATAAGGATTGTGTACTATTTTTTATTTAATTTTTTTTATTTTTTCTATGAGTAACAAAATTTGTTCCCTTACCCTTCATTGGGTCTTTGTTATTTTCCTGATCTTCGTAAAACTTTGACAAATAACTTTATTAAAGCTTCTAATAAGAAAAGTTTATTAAAAGAATTATATAATAAAAGTATTTGCACTATTTGGTATACAAAATGCTACATACTCGTATGAGATAGTTTAAGTATTTTTGTATTCTAATATCTTCTTCATGTATTAAAACAATTATGCACTCCCTTAGAAATGAAGAACTTTTTCTAATGCGAGTAGTTTTCCCTTTGAGGAAGAGAAGTGAAAAATTCTTTTCTATTCTTCTAGTTAATAGGATTAAATAGTCAAACAAAGTTGAATGCAAAAGTATTTTTGAAATTATTTTTAGAAACATTAGATGGTTTATGAAAACTAAAGATGTATGTATGTATTTATGTATTTATGTATAGGCGTATGTACAATTCAATTAAATATACCCGGTAGGAAGTGTCAAAAGCAAAGCACTACTGCTTCACTAAACATTTTTCCCAGTGTTTAAAAAACTTAAGTCGAAGTAGCAAAAGTCGTAAAATTTTTACTTTTCGCTGCTTTGTCTTTTTTCGACTGTTTAAAATCAACCAATGCTGTTGCTTGTGCTTGTGAAAATCAACAACAGTCGCAGTCGAAGCAGAAGCAGCGAACGATTTATGAACAATTGCGCAGTACTTTCTACAGTCGACGATTTCAAAGTTTGAATTTGATTTGCTGTTGCTTTTGGTTAGTTACAGTAGCAAAGTCTTAAGCAGAGTCTATGCTTTTATAAGTACCCAACAGTCACCGTCGAAGAAGCAAAAGCTCTTGCTTTTAGAAGTTTTCTGCAGGTTCATTCAACTATTTTGTGCTGTTTGTCATGTTTATGTTGTTGTTTTTACACAACAGACAAAAATCAAAAACAAAACCACTTTACTGCGATTGCTTAAAACTTCTAAAAGCAAGAAATTTTGCTTCTTCGACTGTAACTGTTTGCGACTTCCAAAATCATATAGACTGCTTCTGCTTTTACTTGAGATATTAACCAAAATCAAAAGCAAAATAAACTCAAACTTTTCAAATCGTCTACTGCTAAAAGTACTGCGCAAATTTGGGATTGTGCTTTGACTGAAACTGTTGTATTTTTCAAAAGCGAAAGCAGGAGCAAAGTCAAATGACATGAAAATCATTACAGTTTCTTAGACATTGATTTTTCCAAATAAACGTAACCACTAACTACCAATGACAACCCCTTTGATATTATTGGATTTTATGACATTTTTCATTAGTTAAGCGTGAATGTATGTATATGCAATTCAAACGGAAACAAAAATAAAGTAAATAACCCACACGAATTGCTTTTTCAATGATATATGCATATACACGCGATTAGTAAACAAACATTGAAATGCTGCCGGGATTGTTTAGACTTAGCTGAAAGATTCTAGAGGCCTTGTGTGAAGTAAGAAAGGGGGGACGCGTCTGCTGGCAGTTCAGTTGGTAATTGAATAGTCTATAGTGAGTCAGTCTATAACGCAGTTACAGTCTGTCTTTGAATTTATTGTGAAGCCTATCTTACTGTCTTGGGTGAAGAGTAAAGGGAACAACGCAGCAGATAGTCGTACATAATTGTGTTAAAGTAACCACCGAGACATTGTTTATGTACAAATAGTGAGCATCAGCAGAGTGGGCCCCGTGTGTAAGACAAACAACAGACAGAGTGGTATTACGTCAATACTAGCGCAGAGAAGATAGTTGAAGAAGAAGAAGTTGATAGTGGAGATTTACCCGCCAACGTTTGTGAGGGTTTTACAGCTCATGGTCGCCCGTCAGAGCTTCGTCAGCTAACAACAGGGTACGCTACATGTAGGAGAGGTTGACAGTAGTGTAGGAGAGGCTGCAGGGGCGAATCATTACACCATTAGTACCCCCTCGCATATATGAAACTGTTCATTCGTTTCTCGCTAGATCCTCATCTCCATAAAATTTTGTGCTAAAAAAATTTTTTAAATAGTTTTATGACTTATATACAAATATGAAAATTTTTAGAATTCCGTGAACCAAAGTTTAAAAGGAACCCTACTGGTTTCGCTGCGATGTTCGTCTGTCTGTCACAGGCTATTTTCTCGAGAACCGTAAAAGCTACAGAGCTGAAACTTTCACAGAATATGTAAAACTTTGGCTGCTACAATAACAAATATATGACAGTTAAAAAATAAAGAATGTAGTAAGGCGAGCAACGAATTATGTTGAAATTCTAAAATAATATACAGACAATGGATGAAGTTATTGTATTGTACACCAATTAACACAGAAGTTTCAACAAAAATTATAAAATATTGGCAACTTACTGTATCTTGGAAACCGTAAGCGGCAAAACTATTAAAATTTACAAAAACAATAAAACTAAAAAATCTTAAAATGAAAAAAAGCTGAAACGAAATATCGCTAAAATAAAAGAAGCGCTTGAATTAAAATAATCATTTGAAATAAAATAAATAAAAAATAATGCAAAACAATCACCAAAAGCAAAAAAGTCAAAACCGAAAAAATTGCAGGAACCCGAAAAAATTCACAAAACGAAAAACTAGCGCCAAAACTAAGAACAATCGAAAAAATCGCCTAAAGGAAAAACTAGTGGCGAAACTAAAAAAACGCCAAAGAACGACAAAATGAGAAAACTAAAACAAAACGCCAAAACAAAGAATATCTACATCAGTTAAGATATTCGATTATATAAGCTAACGTTCGTGTAGTACATATTACGTATTTAGTTTCCGTACGGAATCCTTCGTTTCGCCCTAAGTTACCCATGTAAAGTTCTTCGGCTCTCCTTAAAAACTTGATATTCCGAATGGCGTTGTTGTTCCTGAAAACCACAAATATACTAATGTATGTATGTGCATATTAGAGATGGGCGCATGTCGTATTTTTTTCGTGACACGAACACGCACGACTCAAAACGAAGTGTTCGTGAGAGAAAATCTGTTCTCGTGATTGTTCGTGCCGTATCGTGTTGAGCTAAATTGACACGATAAACACGAAACGATTTTTGGGTTTAAAATATGTAGGTATGAATTTCCAGTAAAGCCAAAATTTAATATTATGTATCGTCAAACACGTAAAACCATCAGATTTATTGATAGCGTAGGGGTCTCTTAAGCTTAAAGTTCTGAAATTAAAGAAAAATATATAACTATTTGAATAAAAAAAAATCCCTTTTTTTTGCTATTCAAATTGATTTCGTAAATGCTGTGCAGTTTCGCGTTTTGAAAAAATTTCGCGTGCGTGTTTCGTACGTGGTGGACATCTTGTCATTTGTGTTCGTGTCGTATTGGAAAAATTCAACACGCGCCCATCTCTAGTGCATATACACATGTACTACTTTTGACTTGGTCGTATATTCGTACATTCTTAAAGTTTAGTAAGGCATGTTTGTACATATTTTTAAATTTTTAGTGCAAAATTAATATATGTACATAAAACACTTTCATATAGAATAATCTTAGTTTCCCTGGTAATCACACAAAGATCTATATACAAACATGCATTTGTATGTGTGCCATTTAGGAACTTAATAACAGTATAAGAGAAAACTTAGTGAGATTAAACCAAAAGTACCTTAAAACTGCAACTAATGAAACCAAATAAAAGTTTACTTTACCTTTCCATTTAAGTCAGCAGGCCAACAACAGGTTGTAATTAGCTTTCATTCCTGGAATTTTTTTTTGTAGTGGTTGTGCAATAAATACAATTTTATGTTTTATAGTGTTAATTTTGTCAAATACATTTTAGTGTAGGGGTCATATATAATTATTATCTAGATGCTATACATATACATACATATACATATATCAACTATAATAAAAGTATCAGTTAACTGACTGAAAAGGCCACTGGAAGCCAATACACCATTAAATTTTATGGTTTCTATAATTTAAAGGGTCTCCCAATAAGACGTTTTGTGTTGATATATAAACAAACGATTATTTTTAAGCAAATTCACCGGATGTTTATTTAATTGCAAAAAAGGATGGTATGCCGTTAATAATGGAATATCAGCCAAATAAGGGCAATGGTATCAACTAATTTTCACATTTGCGGCAATATATCCTCGACAATTTCTCGAATTCCTCCTTTTAGAACTTGAATATAGTGAATCGGCTAAACTTGAGTTTTTATCGCAGAAAGATGAAATTTCGTATACTTAGTTATAGCTTAAGTAAGAAAAATTTTAAATTTAAGAAAAATCGATGCAAGGACATGCCTGCCTCCACCACATACTGAATTTTAAAATGTTTATTTTAGCTGCCGTTATTAAAAGAATGCGGGCAAAAAAATTGGTATCTGGCTCCGAAATTTAACATTTTGGTGCTGTTATAAATTTTATTCCAATCGATGCAAGGACATGACTACTTCCCAAATATCCTTTTTCTTTAAAAATAAATTTTAGCTAAATCATTGCTTAGAAGGCACTAAAAATTAATAAAGGGTGTTTTTTTAGAGGTATAGAACTTCGAATTGAAATAAAACACAAGAAAATCGTTTTAATGCCCATCAATTTGGCTTTATTGGAAGGATAATTTTATGCCATTAACGTTTAAATATGATTTCGGGCATGTGGCCGCCGCGGCTGGCTCGAATAAAGCCAATTCTACAGGTCCAATTTTCAACCACTTTTTCGAGCATATGGGGCCGTATGTTGGCAATAACGCCACGAATGTTGGCTTCCAAGTCCCCTAACGTTTCTGGTTTGTTGGCGTAGACGAGCGACTTCACATATCCCCAAAGAAAATAATCCAATGGTGTCAAATCACACGATCTTGGTGGCCAATCCATGGTTAACCGAATTAATTGCTCTGATGGACGATTATGTCGACCATAAAATGGACGGAGCTTGCGGTAAACTTCGCGAACTGAACCATTATTTTCGAAATAAATTTGCACGATTTGCGAGCGTTGTTCTTTCGTCAACCTGTTCATGATGAAATGGCAAACCAAACTAAATATTAATCACTTGACAGCTGACAAAATGGCCGCCAGTTAAAAAAGTGATGCCAACTTAAAGTTCTATACCTCAATAAAAAACACCCTATATATATTTTTATAATTATGCCTATAAGCTCTGTTCTAAATGTTGCTCTATTCAGTTCAAAGACTTCCCATACATCGTTTTTCTCCAAAAATAAATTTTAATTGCATTTATGATTATAACGCGCGAAAATTTTGTAGAAATTTTTATAATTATGCATCTAAGTTTTGCTGTAAACTGTGTTCCATTCGATGCATCCTTTTGTTCAATAACTATTGTTGCACTAGAGTGAATTTTATTCCGGAATAATTTCAGTATTTTCAATTCTTATATTTTTATGAATTAATGTAATTTGCTAAAGAAGAAAAGAAACCTTAAGCTAGACTTTAGCTGGGGGAAATTTCGACAATTTTCCATTTCGCCACACATATCATCACCATCCATGTCTAGTTGAGCACAGATTGTTGTGAAAAATCAGTTATTTAACATAATTTTTTAATGAAATGGAATACGAGAAATGATTATATTGTGTCTACAACTATTGATTCACTATTGGTAAATGCATTTGTTAGTATAACTTTTCATTTTCTGTCAGGTCAAAGTCGTTTTCAAGTTCAACAGTTTTAGCTAAAAAATAGCTTGACTTTAGAGACCTCCACTCTTATGCATTAAACACATTCACAACAGCAGGCTACACGAACACACGACTTCAAATGCTGCTAGCGGCAGCCAGCTACTTAATTATTTTGAAGACAGCAGCAGCACCATCTGCACCTTATATTTAAGTATAAATACATACAGTATTGCCACCTTCAAATATTTCGCATTTATAAAAATTAAATTACTCTTTCAAGATGTACTTATATGACGCTTTACATCAATTTTTCGATATCGTTTCTGTTAAATAATATGAAATAATTGTACGATATCATTCTTTCAACATATTGTATTATACTGGCAACACTGAATTTTCTCACTGTAGCCAAAGAAATAGAAATTAATTTGTTTTTATTATTTAGCTGGTGAGGCCTATCTTGTCTTATGTCAATAAAAACTCCATTTTTATTACATATTTTTCCCGACGTTTCGTGAATTTTATGTTCACTTCTTCAGGGGATTTGTTAACAATCGAGTTGTGTTGTTATTAAATCATCAAAATTAAAAATATACAAGTTTACTTTGAACCAAAAATTACAATATTAAGAAAGATGGCTTTAGCTGTTCCTTATTATCACACTGGATATTACGACAATATCAGCATGGACAACAACCTGCCGCCCTGTTGCCTTGCTGTCCTCAAAAGAATCACTCTCATATGTACACACATGTGTATTCTATTCTTGACATTTTGTAGTCGGTAGCCTGCTGTGGTGAATGTATTTAATGCATTAATAAAAAGTGTTTTATTTACTTTTAGTTTTGCCTGTGAACTTTAAACTTTTTCTTTCACGTTGCTCCAAAGAAAAAAGTTGGATCTCAGTGGCCAATTGTGATAGTCTCTCCGAGAAATCATAAGGTCAGTAAGATTTTTACGTAAGAAAAATAAATATCCTAAAAATCATTCTCTTCAAATTCCGGCCATACCATATCGTTAATCATGCAATAATCATATCAACAATAATTCTTGGATTTTCTGAATCTGAAATTCTGACAATTCTGCTTGTGATGAGCCTCATCACTCAAGATGATTTTTCGCTGAAATTCCAGATCATATTTCCAGATATATTTCAAGAACCCAATCAGCAAAGACACGACGTTGTTGACGATCATAAGACGTAAGTAGTTGTGTTAACCGCACTTTAAAGCATATGATGCAATATTGTTTTTCGGGTGCTCAATTCCAAAGATCGATGAGATATGGTCAAACCTTGGGTTTTCCTCAACACTATGGGCTACAAGAGCAAAATACACTAGTTTGATGCTTCACATCACTAACTTTTCCCAACAGCTCAAATTTTTCCACCAGCTTCACAATTGCCGGACGAGAAGGTGTTTTAGGAAGACCCATATATGCTTTAGTTTTGGCAACTGGGATCACGAAATTTTATCCATTTTTATAGTTAATCTTAATAATATCTATGCGCTGTTAAAGCGCATATCGTCGCTTTTTTATTAATGGCCTAGTTCTTACTTGTCATTTGTCAAGTTGTTACAGAGAGGTTGAGTCATGACAACTGTTACAATGCAAGCTATTGAAAATAAAATCTTTTATTGAAACACCCTGTATAAGAAATAAAGAAATATATGTTAAAAACTTGCCAAAACTTGCGATAGGAATCTTAAAGATTTTAATTTAATGATATTCAATTTCATTCCAAGTATTAAGTATTAAGTATATCAAAAGCATTAAAACATATGATAATAAATTTAGTAAAAAAAACTTTTACATAAATATTTTTGCTTAACAATAAAAAATATAAAAGTTTGCTTAACATTAAAGTAGAGCGAATTTGTGGAATGTAGAAAAATCAACTCCCACCACAATATTTATGATTTTTATTATCATTATTTTACAGTCTTTTGCATAAGAATTAAATGTCATATGAGTATCCCTAGTATATCAATAAGTCGTAAAAAAAACTTTTTCACGAAAGCTGGTGTAAACGCATTAATGACATTTTTAGACTATTTGATCCTTCTTCGTTACTCTATCATCATAAAAAAATTAAATTTTGGAAAAATAAACTCCTTTTTCATTATTTTTATGGCGATGTAATAAAAAGACTTAACAAAAATATGTTAGGAAAAAACTTTTTATTTTCTTTAATCCCTCGCATTAGCATAGATCGAGTTTTTGTATATAATTTTAATTTAATTATTGACATTTATGGAAGTCATCTGTGTACCAGAAAATTACAATGAGTACTCGAAAAAAATATACATAAGTAAAAAGTCTTAAGTTTAGTAACTGCCTATAATCATAATTGTAGCGCAAACAATTTTGTACGCTCAGAAACTATGACTACAGTTGATTCGAGCATACAAGAGCATATCTAAACAAAAAATACGCTACAGCTAAAAATAAAAAGGCATATGCGTATAAAGCGCATTGACTCTCCTTCATAGTTATAGTCTGAGTATGCTTATACTCAGGCTATGGATATTTAATTGGGCAAAAAAAATTTACTCATGATACTCGGGATATTTATTCATCATTCGCCACCGTAATCAAACATTATTGTATATAAAATGGAATAGAAAATGTATGGGTGTGTCTGTGTGAAAACATAATCTATGAGTGTGTGTAAATAAAATAGCATATGTAGCCGATTAACAACCATAGTGTTTTTATACTCATGCGTGTGATTGTAGCTTATAAAGTCTATAAATTTTGGTTATAGTTTCTTGTGCTGCACAATCTAAGAAATTTTTATATATATAGTTGATCTTTATAGTAATGCGTATTTGGTTTAAAATGAATGCGTGTGTTTGCATATGAGCGTGTTTCTTATTTTTAGTTATACGCACTCATAGTTGTTTGACGGCCAATACTCTCTGGTACGTACCTTGCCCGGTTTCCTAGTAGTCTACACAGAAAAAAGTATTCACCAATTAATGTTTTCAATTAATAATTTAATTGATTCAATTAAATTTTTAATTGTATTAATTAATTTGAGTGGAAAAACTTAATTGATATTATCAAATTATTTATAGGTGAAAATTTAATTAATTTTTTAATTAATATTACAAATATTTTAATTAATATTACAAACTCATTCATATTACTTTTTTGTGTGTAGTGGGTACTGTACTAGACTATCGGTGCGGAAGTCGTGGATTTGATTCCCGCTAAAGACTTTTGTCTGTTTCACTACAATGAGCTGGGTTACATGTCATCACTGAAACTTCCCACCAAATTTTGGATCCAAAAACAATTTAATGTATTTAAAAAATTTAGTAAATTTTTGACATCGATATCTTTTTCTCCAAATTTTTGAGTCATTGATAACTTTCTGCGATGCACTTTTTTTAATTCGACAAACTTCAGTAAGTATCTAAAATCGATTTGACAAACACTTTTGAAGTTATTAGAAAACAAACGATTTTTTCGAAATTTTACGCCAACGATATCTCTCGAACATATCATGCATTTTTAGATCAATTGGCAGCAATCGATATTTTTTCAAGTTTAACAACTGATAAAGCTTTGAACTAAATTAGCTTAGATTTTTAATTGTTTTATCAGATGATTTTCGAAATTGATCGAACCAAATCGATTCACTATCTTACGACATCTAAGTGAGTTCAACATATTTCAAATACGGTAAATTTGCTTCCAACCCGTTAACCCGTACTTAAGTTATGAGATATTTACAAACACAAACACAAGCACACGCAAAAACACTCAGACAAACACACTGAAATACATTCATTCATATGGACATCATCGAGAAAATACTCAAAATCAACTCCAAGGACTTTAAATCGGCGATATATGATGAAAGTCGATTTTCAAAAATTGGGACAAATTCAGTAACTTCTCCTCCAGCGGAAAGTTAAAAATTTTCAGATTTTAAAAAAAAAATTATAGTATTTTTTTTCTATCGTTAAACATGGAATCAAAAGCAAAAATATTGCAGCTGTGGAGCAATCGCTTTTTTGGTCAATATTCCAGAAGGTGCAAAACGAAATCGTTCGGTTGTCATGGGGCACATTTGCCACCATAAAGCTTCCCCATATAATATTTATGTTGTTCTTAAAAAAATTCAATTTCATGTTTAACCACTGAAGCCGTCAGCCAATCAAAACTTTTGCTTTATAATTTTGTCACCCATCTTTTTAATTTTTTGCTAAAGTTAAACGGACTCTATGCAAAAAGGTAGAAAAACACATAAAAATTAGTTATTTTCACAAGCAACTGTTGTTAAAGTTGCAGTTTTTAAGCGGATTAAATTAACAAAAAAGTGAAAAAAATAAACTACATACATATACATAATAAATATAAATAAGCATCAACAAAATAAATGTTATTTTTATTACTATTTATTTATGTATATTCATGAACTTTTATTAAAATGTAAAAATATACTGAACAAATTTTAAACAACGACATGTATTATTTTTAATTTAATTTCTTTTTTGCTAAAAAAACAGAAATTTTCAGGATATTTTTCTTTTGCAGCATACAAATTAATTTAAAATAAATAAATAATATAATTGAAAAAAAAAATTAATAACAACTTTATTTCATAAGGGTTGTTCAATTAATAATATTTTAATAACAATTACCAACAGCTTTTTCCATTAGTTTTAATTTCTGTAAATTGTTAAAAAAAATTGTTACATGTTAAGAGCTTCTTTATTTAAATAGAATTCTAGAAATGTGTGAATAAAAAGAAAGAAGTTACGCGCATTCTATACATTTTTTAATTACACCCTACAATCGGAATATCTCGAGATCAGTTAAATATATTGTTATAATTTTTTCGGGTGGGTGCAGTAAAAACACTTAGTGGAAATCAAAAACGCCACTTTAAGAAATTAAAATTATTTTAATACATATTTGTTATGGTACTAAACTAAATCTTTTCCAAAAATCTTAACTTTTTCCCGAAAATCTGCATGTATATCTGTATTTATGAAAAGAATCTATTAAATTTTTGTCTAAAAGTTTAAAACTTTTCTACATAATTTAACATTGTGGCTGAATATTTCAAAATCTACCGTCACAATTTTTTAGAGGCACTTAAGCACAAAAAAATATTTTTAAACTTGACGATTTTATAATTGCCTTAAGCAAATGTGATTCAATAGTGAATGTCTAAAACAAAGTTTTTTACAAAATTTAAAATAATAAAAATAGCTTTTTTGAAAGAAAAAAAAACTTAACTTTTTCAGAGAAATTTTAAAATATTAATTGTTTAGCCTTTTTTGATTTCACGCATGTACAGGTTTTACTAAGAATTTTATCAAAAATCGAATGCTGGCCTTAAATAAAAAATCTAACAATAAACTAAAAAGTTATGGACGAAAAACTAAAAAAAGTCAAGACAAAAAAATTTGTTTCTTAAGTTAAATATCTTCTACGCCAAAGCCCCTCATCTTTACTACAACAAATATTACAACAACAATAATCACATGTACTTTGTTGGTATAAATTACCATCTTACTTTTCAAAACAGGGTAGCATCGTCAGAGTGTATGTTTCTTATTGGAAATGTCAAACACCATACAAAACTGAATATTCACTAGGTGTTTGAGGATACTCAAATAAAAGCATGTTTTCAGGCTTGTACCTCCACAATCCAATTTGACATTTGGCTTTGTATAATGACAAAATAAACCTCTTATCTTATGCACAATTTTCCAAAAACTATTTGAGAATTCACAAATAATAATATTTTTGAAAATCACAAAAGCAAAATAAGCAAATAATTTTTATTCTAAACCTACTACGCTTATTTTGCTTTTGTGATTTTCAAAAATATTATTATTTGTGAATTCTCAAATAGTTTTTGGAAGTTTGTGCATAAGATAAGAGGTTTGTGACTGTTCAAAATGTGTGGTTGAAGTCAACTGACGATTTGTTAAAGCAACATTGCTTAACCACCAGCAAATAAATTTCACTTACAATATAATTATGACAATATGTCGAATAATAAATTTCTTAAAATCGGATAGTTGTTAAAAAATTTACAATTCTCAGAAGTTTTTTTGAGCCACAGGTGGTCAACTTTGGCCCACTGTAAGACATGATGTTGGAAGTTTCAGCTAAGTCCAATGAGTAGCTTAGAATTTCCGGGCTTATTACCATTTACTTTAGAATACTAGACAGAATCCCAATTAAATTCACTAAAGATTAAGACGATGGTGAGTATCTAAACATTTACACTAAGGCGAATTCACATCGGGTGATCTTAATTCACCAGCTGACATAACTTCTCTGCTGTCAGTCAATGCAAAACGTTAGAAAATATTCTGACTGCAGGAAATTTTACACTAACAAAGATACAAGGCGAATATGCAGAGTTGCGCATTAAGACCACCCGGTATCAATTCGCCTTGATTTACACTATATATCTTTTTTCACCATACACTACTCCCTACTCTTGGTAACAGTCCCATTTTCTCATAGGACAAGTACTGTTTAGATATTAAGTTTTGTAGATTCTATTTATTTCTTTTTGTCATTTATTGAAACTAAAAACTTTAATGTTTATAATGTTCTTTATTCGATTTATTCAATTCATGAAAATAATGACACAATTCACTTTTAACCAAAAAATAAAACTCCCACTCAGACGCGAAAGAGACAATCCGCCCTATTCTGCATTTCGATTCGAATCGGAATTTTATCCGTTTGGCAACTTTGGTATTCTGCGTTGCGTTCTTCGATTTCTCTTTCGATTCTGTGTATTCTGCATTTTGATCGTAACTACGTTTTTGTAAATTGTTATTTTAGTGACGGAGCGTCTTTCGATTTTTGTTTGTTTAGCTTCAAAAAGTGATTAATTCAAAAAATAATATAAGTATTAAATGCAAAAGAAGGTTTAATTAATGAACTACACAATTTGTTTTGTTTTTTTTTTTTTGGTACTGAAATGTGATTTTTATTTAATTTATTACAGGTAGAAAGCAACAACACCCAAACAGTATAAAAAGTTGTCAAATTTAATGGCAACAAAGCACGATATTGCATGTGGATTATATAAATTAAAACAAATAAACTTTTTTATTTTTGTTACAATTATGTATACAAAATGAAAATATTAGCTCCGGTGCGACAGGATTGCTTATCCCTTATATTATTATTTCTTTTAATTGTTAAATCACTAAATTTAACTTTAAGCGCAGAACTTTTTATATAATTTAATTACTACAAGTACGTATAATAAACAAAACTTAACTTTCGGTGCGCCTAGTTGCAACTTTTAAGCTTATTGCATATTTTTAGTGTCCGATCATATGAAAATACATGATTTTTTTAATTGTTGGATTATGGTAAAATATGAAGATGTTACACAAAAATTAAAAAATATGTGGAAATTCGATTGGGAGTAAAGTAAGGAGATATAGATGACCAAAAATAAGATGGTTAAAATCAAAAATAACCAGCACTTGGAACAAAAATTATCGATACAAACAAAAATTTTAAACTGAAAATCACGACTGACTTGAAACCGAATTGTTTTTTAAAGCATTCTTTCATACCAATAGGAATGCGATCAGAAAAAGACTTGGAGTGCACCCAAAAAATTATAAGAAGGGTTAGGCTCGTCCATAAAAGAATAAATTCAAGAGAAAATAAAAAGAAAGATTTGATTTCTTATTAGAAATACGGTAGAATATGAATCCCCAAATCTGGAAGTTGATGATGATATTCATGACTATGACATCGAACATAAGATTCGTATGTGGAAGAAGATATGTCTCAACAAAGTGAATACTAAAGAGAAATATAAAAATATAAATATCAAATAGATAATAAAATAAAATACAGTGCTTTTCGCTTAAAGCGAACTTCAAGGTAAAATTTGTTCGTTTTAAGCGAAGTTCGTTTTAAATGAAGACATCAAGAAACCATTATTGTGTCTGCACATGTCTTTTTTTAACACTTTGGCTATTTATTTATTTATTAGAACATTGTAGTCTTCAAAAAATAAGTTTATTTAGTTTTTAAAAAAATCAGTTATTTTAGTTTGCTTAGTATTAATATTGGCTTCATTTATATACACTTCCACTTGGGCCAAGTGGTCAAGAATTTGTTGTGGAGTGTCGCGAGACTGAAGAAAATTTCTTACACAGCTTACGCTACACATTGCATCCAGGGTAGTAGTATTATAAATTATTTAGCACCAGGTGCTTATTTTTCCAAATTGTAGCTATTGTTGACTTGCTGATGCCCATTTCTTGGCATATTTGCTTTTGTTTTACCCCATCTTGTAAGCGTTTTATTATATCAAATTTCTCTTTTAAAGAAAAACACTTTCTTTGTTTTGCAACCGCTGCTACGGCCATCTTCTAACTTTGTAATTTTCAACTGCTGAATTCACATCGCCTTCACACAAAAACAAAAAACAATTAAACCTAGGGGAAGTACCTGATTATAGAGCATACGACAAATAAAATACAGCGTTACCAAATTAAAAAATATAATTTTTTGTTCATGGCAACACACTTCTTTGTTCGTTTTAAGCGAAAAAAAGAACAATTTACATGCAAAAAAAGTTTGTTATAACCGAAAGTTCGCTTTAAGCGGGTTCGTTATAAGTGAAAAAATTTTCATGGTTTTATAGAAATAAAAGTTCGTACTTTCGAAAATGGTTCGTTTTAGGCGAAAGTTCGTTTTAAGCGGGTTCGCTATAAACGAAAAATACTGTATTAAACGAAAAACCTTTAAGCACATCTTTTGCTTTAATGCATATATTTCCACATAAAACAAAATGAAGTTTTATCAAAAAATCAACTTAAAATAAAGTTCCAGAATATTATATACAAATATAAAAAAAATTTACCAAATTTCATTCACGTTCGAAAACTTATTCTATATGCTCTGAATCGAAAAAGCAAATTTAAATGCACATAAAGCTTCATATATGTGATTCGTGTATGGAATTTAATTAAGACTTTTTCTCCTAACTTGGCCAAAACTTTTAGTGTATAAAGTTCAATAAATATACAAAGTTACATGAAGCTCGAACTATTTTCCTGTACTTTATGACATTTTTTCATTTCAGAATATGTGGGAAGCATGCGAATCCTTGCACAGAAGTTTTTGAAATTCTATATTTGGTTAACTTTTTTTTACCAATTAAACCATGTGAGCCAAATCTCAACTTTTTACAATAAATCTTGCTATTTTTAGCCGCTCGTTATATGAAAACACGCCACTGTGCATCGTTAGTGTTTTATAAAACTGTAAGCCAATTACAAATTTTTGTATGACTAATATAATATAATAATTTGGATTCTTTGCAAGCAATTAAAATGTAGTTCCTAAAAACTGACTTCCAACGACTGAAATTTTCTTAACTACTGCTACAGTTTGACTAGTTTCGGCACCGCTCTCGTATCATTTTTACCCGCAATGACAATAAGTCTCATATCTCTATATACGAGTACTTATATAAATATAAAATAATATATATTTGGCCAATTCACAAAGCCTCCTAATATAACATAGATATTGGGTGTTTTTTATTGAGGTATAGAAATTTAAGTTGGCATCACTTTTTTAACTGGCGACCATTTTGTCAGTTGTCAAGTGATTAATATTTAGTTTGGTTTGCCATTTCATCATGAACAGGTTGACAAAAGAACAACGCTTGCAAATCGTGCAAATTTATTTCGAAAATAATGGTTCAGTTCGCGAAGTTTACCGCAAGCTCCGTCCATTTTATGGTCGACATAATCGTCCATCAGAGCAATTAATTCGGTTAACCATGGATCGTTTTCGCACTACGTTTACTCTATGTGATAATACGCATCCGCAGAGACGTCGAACAGTGCGCACCGAAGAAACAATTGCCGCTGTAGAGCAAAGTGTTGAAGAGGACCCGAATGAATCGATTCGCCACCGTGCACAGCAATAACCGACTATTTTGTTCCCGAATTGGATGGCATGAATGTGGATGAGTTGTGGTTCCAACAAGACGGCGCTACATGCCACACAGCGCACGTCACAATCGATTTATTGAAGGAAACATTCGATGAGCGCATAATTTCGCGGAATGGACCTGTCAATTGGCCACCAAGATCGTGTGATTTGACACCATTGGATTATTTTTTTTGGGGATATGTGAAGTCGCTCGTCTACGCCAACAAACCAGAAACGTTAGGGGACTTGGAAGCCAACATTCATGGCGTTATTGCCAACATACGGCCCCATATGCTCGAAAAAGTGGTTGAAAATTGGACCTGTAGAATTGGCTTTATTAGAGCCAGCCGCGGCGGCCACATGCCCGAAATCATATTTAAACGTTAATGGCATAAAATTATCCTTCCAATAAAGCCAAATTGATGGACATTAAAACGATTTTCTTGTGTTTTATTTCAATTCGAAGTTCTATACCTCTAAAAAAACACCCTGTTTATCGTTTTTAATATTTAAAATTATTTATTATTTATTTAGTAAACACTTTGTGTTTTGGCCAACTTCACTTTTCTTAAAAATATTTTCACAATATTTAGTTGTTTAAATTAAAAAACGCAACATTTTATATTAAACAAATATTATGGTTTTGCTGGTTCCTTTCCGTCCTTTTCAGCCCCAAATAATTTGAAATAATTCTCAACACAACTTACCTGTTTTATATGAAAACACATGCCAAGGGATTTCAACCAATAATTTATTGTTTTTGTTCCTTTTTTATTTCTTTTTTATGGCCAAGTCTTCTCCATTTATAGCAATTAGAAGCCAGTTAATAATTAAACGTTAGAAATTGTACGGCAAGTGCTTCTGACAGACTTGACAGCACACTTGGCTTTTTAAAAGCGAAATTTTTTAATTTTTTAAAAGACACTAGGTACTAATAGCAAAACTTACACACACTCGGTATCACTTTCAAAAATAATTGGATTTTTCAAGCAGCAATTTGAAAGTACATTTGTCTGACACCAATTAACAAAATTAGTAAGGAATTTTATATAAATTTCAGTTATATTATAATACTTAAGAAATGTATACATACATATATAGGAAATTAAATAAATACATTTCTTTAGAGCTTAATACATTGGCCCCATTCCGGGAACCGATTTTTTTACTTTATTGGTTTTCAATACAAATCTATTTATGACCAATTCTGACACATCAGTTCAGAACCGAAGTCTGAAGCTTCAGAAAACTGATTTACAGACTGAGGGACATCGCTTATTGGGCCCAGAATATTTATACTTTATTTACCATTTTTGCTGAAGGAAATAAAAAGTCAGAACTGTTCCGTTTCTGGCTTCTATAAAAAAAATGTTTCACTTCAAATTGCCATTCACAGCGCCCCGAGTTGTAACGCTGAGAACAATTAAGTATTACATGTCCGTTATAATTCACATGCCACCAAGCAAACATTTTGGGCCAATTTCACGATGTCGACAACGTTCGACTTGTCGCAACAAAATGTGAAAAATTGTTTTTGTTTTGAATGTAAGTGTGCGACAGGTCGAACGTTGTCGACAACGTGAAATTGGCCCTTTCTGTTAGTGACGTTTTAATATGAGGAAGCTGTTCTCTTCATACTAAAATTAATTCTGCATAAGGAGCTCAAGGTAAGGATGCCTGAAGCCACAACAAGAAATTGCTTACAAGTGTTTTGAACAATTCTTTCTAGCAGCCAGAAGACTACAAAGATCAAATATTTACTAAGGCCACCAAGTTTCCAAATGTTTGCATGATATTCATGTGTGCAACTGTGTTTGTGTGTGTGTGTGTGTGTACGAGTATGTGTGCGTGTTTCTAATTGCAAATCACAATATTTTCCTGCAAGGCGTATCAGTTTAACAACATCGTTAATCTATTATACTAGTATAGATTTCATATGCATGTGCAACAAATTGTATTCTAAATGTATTGCAGATATACTCTAAGGGAATTGTAAATGTATTGTTATACCTTTTGCTCGCCACTTGTTTTTTTCTTTAACAAGTTCTTTTAATTATTGCTCACTTTCTTTTTCACAAGACATGCAATTACAGCAAATGTCTGTTGCAATTGGTATAAAAAGAATATATAAAAAAAATATAAATTTAAAGTTTACAATAAGAAAAATTATCTGACAAGCTTTATCGAAATGGAATCAATACAAAAGGTATGCACGTTTCAAAGTTGTAAATTTAACTCAGCTGCTCATGAAGAACGTTTGGATCATTTTTGTAATGATTTTTTATACAACTAGATTATAGGGTGTCTTTTATAGAGCTATAGAACATTGAAATGGTATAACACAAAGATGATTTTTTTTAATTGACATGAAATTCCCTTTATTCGAAAGATAATCTTCTGGCGCTATAATTTAAATATGACTTCTGGCATGTGACCGCTACTGCTAGCTCGGACGTAGTCTAATCTGGAGGTCCAATATATACGAGTATGTAGGTCTACAAAAACGTGGCGAATGCTAACCTCCAAGTGGCAAATTGTTTTGGTATTATCTGTGTAAACTGGGGACTTCACATATCTCTTTAGAAAATATTCTAGCGACCTTAAATAGCATTATCTTAGAGGCCAGTTCACGGATAAGAAACGTGAAACTATGCGGTTAGCAAACGTTTCCTTCAATAAATCAATTGTGGCACGAGCTGTATAACATGTTGCATCATGTTAATGAAACCATAGCTCCTGCACATCATGCTTGTTGAATTGATGAACCAATAAGTCAGTAATCATGGTGGATAGACTGATTCAGTTCTTCGTCTATGTTACGCTCTACAGCAGCAATGACTTCTTCTGTACGCACTATACGATGTGTTTTGGGATGCGTATTATCATTTAGAGTAAACGTGGTAAACGTGGTGTGAAAATGTTAAATAGTTAATTGAATTAATTGCTCTGATAGACGATTATGTTGACTGTAAAATGGATGTAATGCACCGTACGTATTACAAATAGAACCATGAGTTCCAAAATTACTTTGCACAACTTGGAAGCGTTATTCATGTGTCAATCTATTCATGTTGAAAAACCAAACCAAACTTAACATAAATCACTTGACAGCTGACAAAATGGCCACCTGTTAAAAAAGTGTTGCGAGCTTAAATGTATTTCTTGCTGTCAGATTGTCTGTTTCTATTTATATGTATGTAAGTATGTGTTTGTCACACCATACAAATGTGTCTGAATAGATTTTAATAAGATGTAGTATAGAGAACAATATTTGAACAATATTGTTAAATTTTGCTTAGTTCTTTCTTACGTTAGTAGAAGTAATCAATTATAAAAAAAAACTAATTTATAAAATTAAACAATGTTAATTGAAATTTATTTGCTGGTGGTTAAGCATTGTCTGTATATTTCATTGGTGCTTCAACCACATTTTGAACAGCCACAAACCTCTTATCTTATGCACAGACTTTCAAAAACTTTTTGAAGTCTACTGATGATTTGGCTAAGCACCAATGAAATATACCGACAATGCTTAACCACCAACAAATAAATTTCAATTAAAATAAACTTATTACAATATGTCGAATAATAAATTTGTTAAATATTAAACAATCCTTTTGAAATTTTGTTCTAAAAAAACGGCTCGTGTGTAATGCCAGGCACTTTCAAAGCATTTGAGAAACTGTCACTTCTTTATGCTGCGGCAGTATACGTTATAGGGAAGACCAAGCCTACTAGCTGCAAGTACTACTTCCGATTACCCACTGGCCCGTCAGAGGCTCCTCCTAAATACTTTTTTTTTTGTTCTAAGCGTTTATCGTGGAAGCATGTCTGCATTTTCTTTAGAATCTCTCTGTCCTGTCAGACTGTTCCAGCTATTTATCTTCTGCTTTCTGCTAATGAAGTTACTATATGCAGGCTACCAGATTCTCTTATGGTCTCTATTTCCGCTTGATATACACTTGCACCATCGAGAAGACGATATCGTATCGATCACTTAAGAAAATTCCAGACACAGACAGGCAGACTTAAGAAAATTCCAGACACAACACCGCACAGCATTATTGATCGTCAGTCTAGAATTTGGTGTCATAATCATTTACTATTTCGCCCTTTCTCCATTGCTTTCTGGCTGGGAGAAGAATATTACAGATATTACAGCTGAACTTACCCATTCGTTTAAAAAAAAACTAGATGTGAGACAAACTTGTTATAAAACAAATAAATGAATTTAGTTTCTCACTGTGCACAGTGACTACCACGCAATTTGGATGAGTCATTTTGTATGAAAATAATGTGAGCAATACTACGCCAAGACATGAAATTTTGCGTACTGGAAAGTTCTCATGCAATAAAGTCAAAATTGGTCGTGTTGTGTGGCTCGTAGCATCGTTTTGTTGAAAACCCATATCTTCCACCTCATGTAGGGTATCATACGTCACAATTGACATTAACAGTTTTTTCGACTTTCCGCCGATTAATTAACAAAAGCGATGTTTTCGGTAGTGTGCTACACATTGCGATGATGCACAGGCCTGACAACAGCTTTAACGCTCTCAGCCTCTTCAAATTTCTTTACTATATTGCCCAATCCCTACATAGTAGGTCGATTATTACAAGCATAATTACGCTCTAATGCTCTAAGATTGTCCACCAGTTTTGGATCACCACTTTAATGACACTTCAGATGACAGATATTTAACTGCTGATAGCCTGGCCTGACCAGCGGGTTTGAAACCGCTAAATGGATAACGCCATGCAATATGTTATTTATCTTGGAAGAATTAAATTCCTCTACATAAGAATCATTCACATAGCTGGGTATACATACATAGATTTGTATTTATTTATTTTGTGACTGTTCAAAATGTGTGGTTGAAGTCTACTGACGATTTGTTAAAGCAACAATGAAATGCATATAGACATCGCTTAACCACCAGCAAATAAATTTCATTTACAATATAGTTATGACAATATGTCGAATAATAAATTTGTTGAATATTTATTTGAATTTTAAGAATTTTTTTTTAAATTTAATTTGCAATTTTCGCAAGTGAAGTGAACAACATATATCAAGTAAGTGATATTACTCTTACATTCCCTCTTAATTTGAATTAACTCTTAACAGTTATTGATTTGACTCGTATTAAATTACGCAAATATAAATGTTTCTGTAGCTATGAAGATTGTTATTTTATATTAAAACATACATATCGCTCACTAAATCATAAACAGTCACCACCCACCCAAAACAATCCAGATGCTGAGGAGTGGCAAACAGCTGCTGATACTGTACAAATGACGCAAGTATGTTATGCTCAATACACATCTGGCATTTCTTGTGTTGTCATTTCGTGGTGTCATTTTAAAAATGTGTGCAACGCTGTTCACATTATGTATTCTATATTAGTACACACTATTGCGATGTCACGAAATGCCATAGTGTGTACCCGGCATAAAATAAAACCTAGCATAAGGGTTTTTCTATAATATTTCAAGAATACTGTTGCTGTAGTAAAATACCACTTTGATAATTTTCAGTTGTAACTGTTTATGATTTAGTGTGCGATATGTGCAATGCACATTTTATGATATTTAGTTATTCTTTTGGCTTTGCTTAATTACGCAGCAATTAAATTTATGCAGAAAATCTTGTAATATTAAACCAAAGACTAATTAATTATAAACACACTTCATTAGTATAAAAACCTGCACAAATCCACACACACACACACGTAAGTACTTGCATACTTACATTACATGTGTACCTGCACACCTTCTACATGTTTTATTACTTACTGAATTAAGTACTCATATATCGAAATGATATTTGTGGGCCTTAAATAAACAAATAAGTGTGTAATTATTAATTTTCAATGTTTCTCTTAGAAACATTCGATTTAAATTTGCCATGGAAACTACTAATTCATATTCATACAAAACTTCAAAGAAATAATTAAAAAGTTGTATCTCTTTCATTAATTGCAAATAAATATATGAATTAGCACCAACTATAGTACAAAATTAACAACATTGGTCTCTAAGGCTGTGTGATTGAATGCAGCCACAAGCAAACAGCTACAAATAGTTTCAGTGACAAATAATATTTATCAGCCGGGTTTAACACAACTGATGTCATGTCCGAAACCTTCAAACATTTTATTGCACCAATACATGCGATAAAGTACCAACTTGCATACACATGCAGCCAACAGTGCGTGCTAGTTTGCCACATTTACATAATATGATGGTGTCATGTTGCATTAACACTTTAATAAATTCCACGTTTCGCAATAAAGAGCATATTAAATCAATTCATTTGTGCATATGAATATCAAGTTTATTCTCCAGTATTGATACTTCAACATTCCGTCAAAATGCGTATGCACATTGTGTATGTATGTATGTGCATTAAAAAAGTCCAATTTTTAAGAACCAATTCCCAAGCTGCAAGCAACATTAAAAAATAATACACATGCATACTTATATACATAGCATGTGTATCACGTGTCATGTTCTTCATATTTTCAGCTCACAATTTACAAAAACGGCTAATGGGGAGCCTTCTTACGTGCATTTATTTTTTTATGCTCAAGTTTTGATCTTATATGAGGGATAAAATAATTTATACATTGTGTATGCCTGTCTTTTTCTTTCTTATGACAAAAACAAAAACTGATGCATGCAAATTTTAAGTTTTACCAAAAACAATACGTTTATACAATTAAAAATCCATCGAATAACAATAACAAAAATAAGAGAGGTGTCTTAAGACACCCGGTTATAGCTATGCTGCTTGGTTATATAAAACAAACTTCATGTGTTAAATAACAATGCAATAAAATTATATTATATAATGATGTCAAATTCTCTGCAAATATTTCAAAACTTTTCCATTTATTTCCCATTGTTTTATTTTCTAGCGGCGTACGATTAAATTAATTTATTGTTTGTGGCCGGTGGGGCTAATAGCCGACTTAAGGTTCAATCAGACGTGCCATAGCCATAATGCCATAGCCATAATCAAACCAAAATTCAATTGATTTCTATGGTAATGGATATGGCGTTATGGCGAGTTACCTATAATCAAATACAGTGTTGCCCATAAGTTTGGTTCGAACAGCTGTTTTGTATGGTTATGGTTATGTCACATCTAATTCAAGCTTTACAGTGATCGGTTGTGTTCTCTGGTTTGTGCTCATGTGCAAAAACCAAACAAAAACAATTTGAGCAAACGTTCTCATTGTTTTTGTTTCTGTTACTTCAAAGAACTAAACAAAACAAACTCAAACAATTTTTTTCGTTTATTTTCGTACTGTTTTTAAGTACAAAGAAATCAAAACAAAAATAAATTAATAACTGTAATAGTGTCGATTATTTTTGTTACAAAAATTACGTCCTAACTCCTGTATCGCCCAATAAATAGCATAGCTACAAAAAATAAGAGAGGTGTCTTAGGACACCCGATTGTAGCTACGCTTCTAAGTTATATAAAACAATTTTCATGTGTTAAGTAACAATGCAATAAAATTTTATTACATGATGATGTCAAATTCTCTGCAAATATTTTAAAACGTTTCCACTTATTTCCCATTATTTTATTTTGCGGCCTACGATTACATTAATGTATTGTTTGTGGCCGGCGGGGGCTGTTAGCCGGCTTATAGCCAATCGGTTGTGTTCTCTGGTTTGTGTTCATGTGCAAAACCAATACAAAAACAAATTTAGCAATCCTTCTCATTGTTTTTGTTTCACTTACTTCAAAGAACGAAACAAAATAAAATCAAACAATTTGTTTCGTTTATTTTCGTACTCTGATTTTAATTACAAAGAAATCAAAAAAAAAATTTAATTTATAACTGTAATAGTGTCGATTATTTTTGTTATGAAAATCACGTCCTAACTCCTACTTCGCGCAATAAATAGCGTAGCTACAAAAGTGTTTATAAGGCAAAATTAGAGATAAAATCTTAGTTAAACATTAAAGAAATTTATTATTTGACATATTGTCACAATTCTATTATAAGTGAAATTTATTTGGTTTGTTTTATATAAGTTTCTAAGCCTATTACACAGAAAAAAATAGACACGATTTAGGTTCAATAACTATGTGTCGTTGGCTACGGAATGAATTTTGACAACTTTATTCGTTTTCGTAGTACACAGTAATTCGCTTATAAAACGCCAAAAATTTAAAAAAAATTGTGTTGTAACATTTTCTATCTATTCTTCTTTGTGGTTAAATATGTTTAAGTTTTATGGAATTCTAGCTGATATGATGTGATTCAGTGAAATTAAAATGAAAACCAAAATTTATTATGCAGTAAACTTTTAAGAATAATAAAAATTTTGTCGTAAGTGTCTTGAGTCCTGTTGGTAAAAGCAAAGATCATGGCACAATTTCATCTTTCAGTTTATTATGTAGTTGCGAAAAAAAACATTCAGTTTACTGTGTATCTGTTGTAAAAATGCAACTTTGTTTCACAACTAGTGAAATTTTCTTTTCTAAACTTTGCATAATTACAAATGGCATTAATTTAATCATCTTAGAAGTGTTTAATATTATTTCATTGTTATTCTTCAACAAATTGTCCGGCAATTAATGTAATTTTTATTTATTATTTGTTGCTTTTTATTATTTTTTTTTTCTTTTCTTTTATTTTATTAGCTGCAATGCAAGACTACTAACGCTTGCACTTATTCAATTCATACCCTCCTTTGCAAATATTTTGTTGCAGTAACAAACTTCTATTGCTGCTGCACATTTAAAGTTTTTAATTAAAAATCATAATAAATATGATAAATAGGGCAGCATTTTATAAATTGAAAAGCAAAAAAAGATTAAAATCCCCCCCCACCCTCCCAACAAAGTACAAGAGTAGAGAGAAAGATAAAAGATTGCAAGAAAACATCCAAGAGCGCCCGCATAATAGAAGATGCAGCAAGAGCAAGCAGCATGGAAAGAAATATAAGATTTCTTTTAACTGCAGAAGTTGAATTTCACTTCCAACTTGGTTAATTTAAGATGACACTTGTATTAATGGTTTCTAATTGTATGACACTTTATACTCGTCTGTCTCTGTTTGTAAGTGGTGGTGTGGGTTGGTTTGTTTGTCCCCTTGCGGGAGGACTGGTGCAACTTTGTTTAGCCGGCATATCAAAAGGGATTATAAAAAATTGAAATACATTATTTAATTTCTTTTTTCTTTTTTTTTTTTAATTAGATTTTAAAAGTTATTAAATTTAATAAAATTGTAGATGGAAAATGTGATTGCGAATAAATGTTGTACATATTTCAATAGGCGGAGAAAACAGAAGGAAAAGTAATGTTTATACTACTTCATTGTCCAAATGTTTTGCGAAACAAACACAATTCAATTGTCGGTTCTAGGTCTTCAGCGTGAAGATAAATTGAAGATTGATCACATGAACTTGAAGTACGCATGCAGTTATACAAAAACTAATATTACTCGTATTCAAGACATTAAAGCAAAGAGGTACAAAAAATTATTTAATAACTTGTATTAATAAAGAGGGTAGGTGGAAGATATTGAAAACGGTTGCACAGAAAATGTTGTCATACCTCAACGACAAACAAATAGTAGAGAAAAATATAAAGATTATGCCGCAGCTGGCCATGGTATTGACATACTAATAGACTAGGTCTTCATTCATAAGACATTCACAGACAGTTTCACACTTGATCTACGAATGCCGGGCATTGTACATGACGGAATAAAAATTTTTAGGATACTATACATTACAAATTGGTATAGCAGACCTAATGCGCTACCTCTATGCAACAGAATTATGGATCTAGTACAACTTATCACTGAATCTAGTGCTGGATGCAGACTTTTGCATTTATTTGCACTCGTATGAGTAGAATGTTATACTAATTGCTTACAGCTAATTTAACCAACCAACCAATCACTATTAATAAAAGCAGCACTTAAAAATTATAATTGTTATTATTTCTACATCATTGATAAAAATTTGTTATAAAAATTGTATCATTCATTTCAATCATTGTACCCCAATTGCATTTTTAACGCATAACACACCTCCACTCGGAGACCTAGTTGGGTATATTGTAATTCCCTTTTATTGACACCCTTTCATAATAATATTTAACCCTCATTTGTACCCAGAAGTGCCGTTATTATGTGCCATTAAGCCACGAACTTCCCATGAGGAAGGCCCTGATATTCTTCACATTTTATTTACTGATATCACTAATGTTTTCATGGAAATCATCATATCAGTCAATGACAGATAATATGTTCAATAATTTCTGGTTCCTTTTCATCCCCGCACATACTACACAAATCTGGAGTGCCAGTTTCCCAAATGTTTTTTCTTGCTCTGACCGAGCAGTGACCAGTCAATGCGCCTATCATGATTCACATCGCCTTCCTATTCATATCCAGTAGCAGTTTGGATCTTTCTGAGTCGAGCTTTCGAGACTCTACAATCCTCATCTAACACCGACTCCATTCTTGCTAAGATTAAGTTAAGTTTTGTTAGATTAAGTAAGTAAGTTTGATTGAACCCACTGATTTCGGTTCCGTTACAGTAGGTTCTTTCGGGTAATGGCTGATGTTATTATTAGGTTAGTTTAAGTTATTTCAGGTAAGGTTAGCTTAGGTCAAATTGAGTTAAAGTAATTTTGGTAAGATTACGCTATTTAGTTAAGTTAGGTTACGTTAGTTTTGCATTTGTGTTGTTAGGTTCGAATGCGTTAGGTGAGGCTAGATTAAATTAAGCAATGTTATATAATGTTAGTTTAAGTTGGGCTAGATCATGTTGGTTTAGTTTAGGTTCGGTTAGGTCAGGTTTGATTACATTAAGACAGATTGAAGTAATTTAAGTAAGGTTAGGTTACGTTACATTGGAGTAAGAGTAAGGTTACGTTAGACGATGTTAAGTTAATTAAAGTTAAGACTAAACTCGCCTATATGGGATAAGGCTAATTCAAAATAGGTTAGACAAGTTTGGATTAGGTTAGGTTACTTTAGGTTAGCTCAGGCTATATTACATTAAGTTAAGTTAAATTAGGCTAGGTACGAGTAAGGTCAGGTTGGTTTATGTTGGAATTAAGATATGTTAGTTTAAATTAAGTTAAGTAAGGTTAGGTTTTATTACACTAGGCTAGTTTAGGTCAGTTTAGGTGAGATCAATTTAGTTGAGTTTAGATAACTAAGACCCTATACCTGGACCAATGGTCCAACTAATCACCCACTTTTATTTTTTCAACGATAATCGTATGGAAAATTCAGATATTCTGCTATTAGTCAAAGTCATAATTGTATCTCAACGAAGAAAACAAGGATGGAAGTTACGAACTGTTCTGATCTGTTCTGTTTAAATTTGAAGATGTTCGGAAATGTTTTGAATATATCTTGCAAAAAGTTGGACCTCTTGACTTAACTCCTTTTGTAAGTTTGCATTAAGTGGTGACTTGTTAGTCCGAAAAATTCTAAATGCTTTTAAAGAATCAGTAAATTTATGCTTTTATGCAAATCCGTAGCATAGATAGAATATAAGATAGAACAAAAACTGGTGAATTTCATCTTCAAAACAAAGCTCTAATAGTGCGCTTTTATCTAATCCTAATCTAGTACTTACAAAATTCTGATAAAAATCTAGTAGATTTCTCATAAAAATTACCCTTACTGGGAATAAAAGGCGAATATTTTGTTCGCGTGAAATATTTCCCGTGAACAAAAAAAGGCGAACAAAATTAGTATTATTAGTATTTTGTATACTAACTCAACAAAAACGCAAACATTGGCGATCACAATTTTAGGGAAAGGAAACACATTGCACGTGATCTTTTATTCCCGATAAGGGTGAATATATCTAATTTGTGAGTAGATTTTGTCGCAATCTACTGAAATTAGTGATGCAACTAAAATTATTGTTCAAACTAGTACTAAATAATAAATAAATCGGTGTACTAAAAAAAGGAGTGTGAATTAGCTATATTGCAGTTGTTTGGTTGAAGCTTAGGAAAATTTTCAGCCAACGGTTTTTGCCTTGGATATGAAATCTTGGTTTAAACTACATAGATTTTAGTGAAGATTTCAATTTGAAATATGCTAGATTTTGTGTAAGTTAAGGTGTATTATAAGGTTTTTTTGATTCGACAGATTAGGTGTGTTTGCTACTCAATTTTTATTAAAAAAAAAAATACATATACTCATATGTAGTATTTTTTCGATATTTGTCTCAAAAATGCTCCTAACTAAATGCATATACTTATATATATATCACTGAGAACACTACATATCCCTTTGAAACTTATTTGGATGATGCGTCACACAGCCATCATAACTAAGCATCATTAGTGGCTGCTTTTAGGTCTACCAACATGTTCATTCTTTTGATATTTTCCCTATTCAATTCAAAGTCGACCCATCAAATCACTGTACGCACTGTATAATGATTATTTACTCAATGCAAACAAATACGAAATCCCCAAAACTATGCTCTCGTCTCATAAATGAAACTATTATTCTGCCCCCCAAAAAATTGAGACAATAAGTGGAAGGGTTTGTTTTTTCTGAAGTGAATAAAATTTAATTCTCCCATTTTAGTATAATAATAAAAAAAAAATTAACTAACCAAAGCCACAAGACACACATTAATACAGAAACATGTATTCACACTAACACACTCTCGCCAACTCGAGCAACAGTTTTCCTTTGTCAAAGAGGAATAAAAATAACAACACAAAGACATTTGAAAACATGTGGCAGGATGGCAACACATGAAACTAGTGTTGTATGTATGTATGTAAATGCAAAAATGTACACACAATAACTCTGTGTGTGCGGCAGAATCATAATTAAATAAACGAATACACTAACAAACTTTTTCTTGGTGAATATAAAATTAAATTCTCTCACAAACATTTCACTATTGACTACGTCATTGAAAGGTGACTTTTCCTTTGTTGGCAGCACAATGAAATACACCACATAGTGAGTAAAAAATGGTGTATGACACACTATTTTATTGTATTTTGTTGTTATTTTTTGTTTCCTTTTCTTCTTGTTTTAACTTGTTGGACAGCTTGTGTTTCTGGTGTTTCATGTGGTTGATTGTACAAAACTGTTGCTCATCGCATGAGGTCGGTCGTTGTCTTTAAATTAACACGAGTAATTTTGGTAAAAAAAGAGATTGTTCTTTGGTGCAAAAATTCACCTTTTTCCTTTGACAATATAACGTTAAGAAAAAAATGACGTAGATATTTTGGCATTTCCTTTTACGTTTGTTGTTCTGACGGTCGCTCCGTGCGAAAACAGGTAATCAGCAAATAAACACTGAAACAAAATTTTGTTTAAAAATTACTTACTGATCTATTCATAAAAAATAATTTTGATTTACAAATGGTAAAAATTATGGGTCCTTATGAATATGTCCGTCTGTCCGTCTGTCCTTCTATCTGGGCGTGAAATCGGGTTTTCGAGGCTCTCAGAAAACTTAGAGATTTCGGTCTTAGACTAATGTGTTAGAACTTGTCCTAAATATGTAGATTGTTTTTAAAAATTATAAAAATCGAAATATGCTGCCAGTGCTGGAAATTTGAAACATTTTTTCTTTATTAATTAAACATATTTCAAATCAAGAATTTTTTATGTTCGTCCAATTTTTATATAGAAATGTAGCTGCTATGCAAAACATGAGGCTTTCTTTACTTTTACGAAGTATTGTGATATGTTGCTTATCTGGCTCTTACCACAATTAAACAGTTCCAAGCAGTACCATATCGGTCCTATGATTCAAATCGATGGTCATACGTTGACAACACGGAACTGAAATTTTATTAATTTCAAAAATATCATTATGTACATATATATCGCTAGGGAAAGTTCCTAAGTACAAAATATATTAACGGACATGATCCATTTTATTTCCCTGAAACTGTTCCTTTCTGCGGAACAAAATCTAAATCATAATATTGTGATGTAAATTAACAACCAATATTGGGAATGCGATGTTTTGAATTGAGACGTTTAAGAGTTTTGTAATATTAAATTTAATTGCAAAACGGTAAATATTGTATAAACTAACTTATTTGATATGTGGATGCGACACTTAAACTATTTTAAGAGCATCAAATAGTATCACGATTTTTTAACTTCATATGTTATCAAAAAAAAGTACAATTGCATGAACTTTTCCAACCCTGCCATAGTTGGTGTAAATTTTTGTAAAAACCATAGATATATTTTTGTTATAAATATCAACTTTTAGGCCATTTTTTTCTCAAGTTCCAAAGCTGGAATCAAAAAAAATCATCATACCATCTTAAGACAAGATATGTTTTTAAATATTTCCAAAAGTATTATCTGCGCCCGGCAAAAAATAAGATACTGAAAAAATCCCATATTTGGAATTTTGCGATTTTTTTTTTGGGAATTGCCGGGAACTCAAACCCAAATTCCATTTGTTCTTACTTTCTGTGTATTAATTACATAATTTTTCATCTAAACGAGCATTTTCAATCGAAAATATTGATAAAATGGATTACGAGCTATAGGATCATTTTCAAATACATAATAGAGGTGTGCGTAAGCAGTCTTGAAATGTAAATACGTCTTGTTTTTTAAATGTATTGTCGTTGCATGTTTTATACTAAACCAATAATAAATGCTGTCGTATTATATGATGTACGTGTATATGAGTGTTAAGAAGCGATGTCGCGAAGACTTCTTGTTCGTAACAAATACTCAAAAGAAGTAATGTCTTCACCTTTGATGTGTGTATGCTTGTTATTTTGCATATTGTAAGTTTGAGTGTGTAGGATGTAGATGGTAAGCTATTATATAAAGCATTTGAAAAATCCCTCATGTCTTAAAAGTTCTTGCAAGTGGCCTTTTGCAGGGGTCTAATACATAAGAAATCTTATAATAAGCTGGTATGTGATGTTTTGATCCTAATATTCGTAAATATCGATTTATCTTTTAGGTGAAAAATAATGCACAGAAAGTAAGAAAAAAAATTAGCTTTTCAGTTCCCGGCAATTCCCAAAAAAAATTGCAAAATCCCGAAAATGGGATTTTTTTCAGTATTTTTGATGTAATTTTCTTGCTTTTCGTCGGTCCTAGATAATATTTTTGCAAATATTTAAAAAAATATGTAGTCTTAAGGTAGCATAGTACATTTTTTATTTCCTTACCTTAAATTTTATATTTGTAATATTTCTTCTAGTATTACTTTTTGAAAAAGTAAAAACATAGGGTTGGTATTTTTGCAAAAAATTTTTGGGGCTTTGTAGCTCCGTCGCCTTTTAAGATATATAATTCATACTTTAGGCCCCACTAGGCAATAGAAAGCACAGTCGGATTGAGCTAAGATCGCATTTATGATAGCAAACCTCACATTTAAGACAGCGCATATATTAAGAATTAAAAAAAAATCCCATACAAGCTGCGACCAGTCTAAAGCGGCATGGGCACACATTACACTGACGCTTCAAATTTGTGTATGTATGTGTTGGTAAAGTTCTGTTTTGCATATCACAGCAACACATCAAATTCATACCATTAAATTTCATTTAAAATTTGTTTTAAAAAGGAACGAACATATTTTTATTACATCTTTTTTCCACATTATGAAATTTTTAAAGTAAAATGCCGTACCGCGCATTTTTTCTATTCTATAACTATATTTTTTACATTTAACTTGCCATAAAGCAGGCAAACTACGACAAGTTTCACGAAATTTAAAATTAAATTTTTTTCATCTATTCATATATTTACACTGTGTCACCCAAAAACGATAATATGCAGTCGCTGCGAAAATTAAACAAAAATGACATTTGAAGTAATTACGCGCACACAGATCAAATTAGCTTCAAATTTCTGCCACGATGGTAGTGAAAATCTAAATTGTTTTGATTTTCATCAAACTCACATCAAACCATACCAAAGAAAAGCAGAATTTGACGCGTCAGTTTGATGTGTGGCCATGACGCGTAATGTTTATAGTAAAAACCGTTTAGCTCCTAAAAATAGCCATCAAACACAGACTTCACCTCTTCCTTGTTGACAAATCTTTTACTACCAAACCAGTTTTTCAAGTTAAAAAATAGAATATAAATCAAAGGAGTCAAACTTGGTGAAATATATAGGTTCATGCGGAAGCACTTGGAAGCTTAATTCATTGAGTTTGGCCATTGCAATAGTGGATGTATGAACTGATGCATTGTCCTTTATTTTATTACTTATTTGGCCATGATTCTCCCACTCCAGTCAACTGCTTTGACTATTTCTATGCATCAGGTGTGTAGTGGTGGACCCATGTCTTATCTTTGGTTATATGAGTTGGTGCAAAAATTTGGCTTTATTACGATGAAACAACGCTTAACACTCTAATGGAACGTCTCGACGACGCTGTTCTTGCTCTATGGTGAGCCAACGCATCATTTATATTGCGCACAGTTTTGTCATCTTGAATATGCGATGCATTACATAGGTTGAAATGCTTTTCATTTTAGCTAACTTACGCACCTTCAGCGGACTATCATACAATAACATTTTGAAGATATTTTTAACCCTGGACACCTGAATTGCTCGTTCACCACAGTGTTTGTACGGAGAAGTACGAACTGCCAATCGAAGCAGCTGACTCCCCCAAATATAATTTAGCTCGTCCTTAATATTTCTTGATTTGAGACCATTCAAATGAAAGTATTGAATTACATAATAGTGATTAATTTTACCATTGGTCACATCGCTTTTTATGCCTCTTAAAACTCAAAATACATGTTGAATAAAGTCGCTACTTTTCACTAAAATAATTTCTTTTTTCAAACTACTGCCGCCATTCATAAGTCAAAATAAACTAGTTATTTATATTGTCTGTTTTTTAAATAAAAAATTTCAATTAGGAACTTAATCTTTTCTTTACAGAAAATGTATATGAAAGTTATTAATTTTTTTTTTTTTTGAGTTATTTCCATAAAAATTTGCCACTGGGTGTGTATATCGGAAATAAAAATAGTTCTGAGACAAAAAGGAAAGGGAGTGCTTAAGTCGAGATAAGCTAATTTTGAATTAATCGTTTCCCTATAATCTTTATATTCAAAAGTAGATTTGGCAGGAAACTATAGCGTATTGACTTGCTGTTTTTCTCTTATAATGTCAGATGGAAGAATATCTTGGTTTAGCATATACTTTGATATATTTAAAATTTTATGTATTATTTACAATAGCACGATATTTTTCTAAAAACCATTGAAGCGAATACCGAATTTCCCAAATTAATTATAAAAGAAATAAATTTATGAAAATCGACTTGAAAACTTAAAAGTGCTCCACAACAAAATAGTAAGATATGATTGTAACACATTTGCCTCATTGCCATAGAATTTTAAGTTTTTTTATCGTCTTTTTCATTTACAATAAATCTCCAAGGCAAGACTTTTGTTTTATTTAAAAAAGCAGATCAATTCAATTAATAATTTAATTGATTCAATTAAATTTGTAATTGTATTAATTAATTTGAGTGGAAAAACTTAATTGATATCATCAAATTGTTTATAGGTGAAAATTTAATTAAATTTTTAATTAATATTACAAATATTTTAATTAATATTACAAACTCATTCATATTACTTTTTTGTGTGAAAATTTATTTATTTATTAATTTCTCTTCATTTTCTTACCTATGGACTTAGAAATTACTACAGTGTATTTTTGTTTTTTTTTTATTTTTTAATCAATTTTTCTCACCAGCTTTCATAATACTCCTGACTAACTGTGTCTCCCACCAACAACGACAAAATGCGCAAACTCTTTTTTTACAAAAGCAAAAAATTATATCCTACACCACCACCATAGATTCTCAGCGCAATATTCACCACTTGAGGACATGGTTGGCAGTACTTTTCACCATATTGAAAAGTCAAGAGAAATTTATAACAAAACATACAACCTAAACGGTACAGTACGCTTTTAGAGAAGTTGTCATAAAATCATCGAAGGGTTTCAGGTTTTATTTATGATAAAATATATATAAAAAGGTGATTTACTAATAATAACTAAAATGCTACAAAAAAGAATAAAGGAATTGAAACGACTGATACAAATATACGACTGCTTCAGAAATTATATACAAAACCCTAAAGATATGCTGCATTAAATATACAAATAAGAATAGCAGTGTAAAATAAATATATTAGCAAAAGAATTTAATAATTGTTTGTTGCTGATGAAATTCCATTTCTTTTTTTTATGGCCAGACGAAGAAAAAGCCAAAAGAGTGTAGAAGAACCAGAGTAAAAGAGAAAGAGGAAAGAGAGAGAGAGAGAATGTGCATACGAGTATGTGCATTTGCGAACGTGTGTGTGTGTGTATGTGTGTGTGAGTGAACAAGTGCTCATTTGTATTGAGGCATGTATGTGTTCGTGTGTGTGGTAAAGTGTTAAAGTAGTAAATTGTTTGAAAAGAGTGTCGAAAGTAGAATTGTGTTAGTACTTTTACTACATGTGTTTATTAACGTGCACAAAAAAATTTAAGCAACTTAAACACACAAAATATTAATAAAATAGATTTTTAAATAAATCAAGTATAATTTTAAATAACAAATTTGAATTGTGTGTACTGCTGGACATACTAATTCAATGTTAAACATATGTGTATATGAATGTATTTAAAAAAAAAAGTTTGCATTCAAAGTGAATTAAAGTGTTAATTGTGTTCGTCACCTTTTCTGTCTGTCATACAACTAAATGTTACCATGTTAATTAACTGAATATACGTGTAAATGACATTTCTTAAAAACGAGCAAATTAAAAATATGAAAGTTATCTAGTTGGGTATGTGTGTATGAATGTATGTGCGCTGTTAGCATATTGTTTCAAGGACTTGCTGTAAGTGAAGAAAATACCCGCCGTTTCACAAGTTGGCTGTCGGGCAATATTCAAGACTATATTTATAATTCTTGCACTTCAAACACACAAAAATAAACATTACTAAGACTTAAAAAATTAATTCTGCTACTACACAGTACCTTATCTCGATTCGCTAGCCCAGTAGCCACATATAAGACAGCAACAAACTGAAAATTAACCCCACCGCAAGCCAAAAGAGTTAAAGGAACCCTTCAAAACTAAAACTGTTTTACACACAAACATATATTCCACGTAAAACAAACTCTTTAGCAACACCTGAGTCCTTTGGCCAGTGCGTGTATTAATTTGAGTGTATGTGCTGGGTTAAATCCACCTTCACCTTTACGACATTCTTATGTGTGTATATCTAAAAAAAAACAAATTAAAAATAAAATAAACCAAAAATACATACTGTCTACTACTCACTTACTTAATGTTTGATGGTGTGCAATTTATGAAAATCTAAGCATCTCTCGCCTCGCACGTAAAGCGTGTCAAAATGTTTGAAAATACACATGCAAATGTATAAGAACAGCAAAAAAAAACAAGCTGAAAACATTCAGTGACGTGTAAAAAGTCATTCTCTACATAAATCATATTTCAAATTAAACATTGCTGCTTAATTTACACCAGGTATGTTGATTTCCTTTTAAAACTTAACTTTTTTTGCTATTTCTCTTTTCACTTTTTTCTTACTGTAAATACTCGTACTTTTTTAACTAACCCACATTTTATACTCGCAAAAACTACAATATCGTAATAACTTCTGTTTAATCTGTTACTGCAGAAGCACGAAAACTTAACTAAAAATTCTTTGAATTTTTTTTTTCTATTGAAAATACACTTAATACGCTAACAGTGTCGGGTAAAAAATTAAGGTACTCTAACAAACAAAAAAAATGTGTTTTGTAATACTCATGCAGGCAGTGGCTGTAGTTTCTTTAAATAACCTGTTGAGTGTTGAAGAGACAACTTTCGAAAAGTCAAAATTGTAAATGTAAACAATAAACTCAATGTAGAGAAATCGATTTTGTGCAGGCTGTGCAACCACACGAAATTGTTATTGTTTGCAAGGAAAATTTTTACAAAAAGGCCTTAATGTTGCTTATAGACAAACTTAACTTTAGCTAAAGTGAACTATAAACTGACCGCCTTATAAACATTTTCAATTATTACAACAGCACGATACACAACAAGTTTTATAATTGTGGAAACACTGCAGTGGATTCCAAAAAATGCGTGATGGCAATGACTCTTGCATTGGTTAGTTTGTTTAATTGCAATTATAATTAAGAATGTTTTGTGTTTCATTTATTTTTTTTTTTTTATTTCTTTATGCTTTGCAATACTTTTGTTTGCTTTGTGGTACAGTTCAATTTTTATATCTGACATAAAGCTGTTGTTGGAGTTACCATATCTTCAACAGCAAATATGGCAACTTCAAATGCTTAAAGTTCACTTTAAAATTTAAGGACAACAGTCGTAAAGCAGCTCTGAGCGAGTCAACATCAAGCGTCGTTGGCAATTATCTCTTAAGTGTAACCAGGCCACTGATGTTTATTGGCCTTCGATAGTTTTGCATCTCACTCGCACTCAATGACTGATCTGCCACGGATAACCGTATATTCTTGCGGTTCTTCTGTGGAATTTCTTTAACAACCACGTTGCTACTTCCTATGTGAAGGCACAGGTCGTGTATAGTCAGTCACAAAAACTTTTTTAAAATACTGTTAATACCATCTTGGGCATATGGTCTAGTTACTTCGCCCATATTTGTGCAACCGTATTATGCAAATTTACTTTGTATTATATGTATGAATAAATAAATAAATAAAAAAAAATTTAAGGACAAGAAAATCCCGCCTCTACAAAGGCGGTGCCAAAACTAGCCAAACTGACTCATAGATGGCGCCAGCAGTTTGTGTTTTAAGTTTCAAAACGCCACGTTGTTTAATATTTACTTTTTAAGCGACCTCAGTGAACTTGTAACCATTGCAGAAATTGGTGAGTGCTATGTAATTGAATAACTTCTTTTTAAAGGTCTCAATCCTATCATCAGCCCTGTCACAGACTTTAAATTCGATCGGAACTTACTTTAATTCCGTAATTAAGTTCTTTAGGAAACGAAAAAAATGGAATTGTCACTTTCTGTATGTGAAGGTACGAGCATCTATTTGAAAATATACCGTGTTCATGATCATTACAACAATATACATACACATTCATGGTAGGATTATTTTTATTTGTATGTCAACAGTTCGGGTAATATTGTATGCTTTTTATATGGAGTTTGACGGATGGGTTAAAAACATCTGACAATCAGCTGCACTGAGAAGTCCACTTGGTATTGAAACACTTTGTGTTTTATTTAATTCTTTACATATACATATTTATATGTGTAGTATATTAAAAAAAATTCAAATCTTAACGAGCAATTCAGCATCATAAAGACTGAGATATTCTATTCAATCAAATTAAAATAAATATAACTTTAACACACATACTGCGTTTGGATATGAAAGTGGAACTGCAGCTTCTCTCCATCAGCTTCGGCGCAATTTTTCAGCAAAGTCTTGTTGGCATTCAAAACTGCAGTTATTGCAATTGCAGATGTGTATTAATTTTTAAATTTTTTTTTTTTTTTTTTTAAGAGAAGTAACATTCAGGCATTAAATGCCTGCTACTATTGCTAGCTGTTACCTTCTTTAGGAAAGGAAAAGTGATAGGGAAGACAGTTGGCGAAGAAAGAGGAAAGTTTCATTCTTTTGCAACTCTGCTTTTTTGCAGCTTTTTCAAAATGCAGTGCTGCAGCGCCTCTGTTGCTAAATGAGGCTTATTAAATTTTTTTGAAGCCATTTTATTGGTTATTTTACTTCCCCAATGATTCTGCTACACAACGAAGGAGAGCACGCTGCTGAAGCTGGTATAGTTCAGTGACCAGTGACTATGCCTTCATGACTTGAACTTTTTTAAAACAACTGATACAAAGAGACACTACTGCACATCAGAAAAATGCGTGGTGTTGTTATTAAATGACTGTTGGATACTGGGCTCGAACCCAGCACCTTCGGTTTTATAGGCAACGTGCTAACTACTTCAGCCAACGCCACCCTCACTTCAAATAGTAATGTCTTTGGTATTTTGTGTTTTTTGTTTTGTATTGCACAATATTGTCACATTTAAATTGAAAACAATCGAATTGCCATATTTTTAGAATGAACAATAACGATCGAAATCTGGATAAGGTAAAACAAAATCGATCGAAATGAAAATTCACAATAAAAAACAGTTTCAATCGGTTTTTGTGACAGAACTTAAAAAAGTAGGTTATACTCTGGGGGAGTCTGGTTAATTTAAGCTGAAAGACTGTTCGTATTGTAAACAGGGAATCGCAGCTATTGAATATATCTGTACATATAAGTGTATCGAGCTAAAAAGGGACTATCACCCATGTCACAAGTGGTTTCAATTCCGAAAGTCGAGTCTTGAAAACGAAAAATTTCTTCAGAATGAAATCACTTGAAATTTTCAAACTGGCTTCGATATTTTTAGTAACTTATTCAGCCTGTTTATAAAGCTGGATTAATCCATTGTTTCCAAACAAAATTTTTGTCTGGACAAAATTTTTTTATATATAGTTTGACATCTCTCTTCTTGAGAGAAAGGAAATCATTTTTAGGATAATAATAATTATATATTTTGTACGGACAAAATTGAAATCGAAGAAGCCAACTATTTTAAGTTTTCCAACAGCTCAAAACCAGCCGAAATTTTATCTGGCAAAAAAAACAAAATCGTGCAATTTCGGAGAAAAAAATATTAAAATCGATTTTCAATTTCAATTTTGAATGTTTTCTTTCAATTTCCATATGCTTATTTGAGCCGCTGAAAATTCTCTAGGCGCGCCGCCGCTGGTCACCGATAATTTTGCTTCGACTTGTTTCTCTGCTTCTCAGTCTGCAGTAGTTTTTCGTACATACGTATGTACGAGTATATGAATTATTGTATGAAGTTCCATTTTCAAGTGAGTTGCTGTTGTAGTAATGCAGAATGCAGCATATAATCTTGATTTGGTACAACTGCAATGCTTGCACTAGCTGTTTGCAGTTATCAAAAGCAAGATTATGATCTGAGCACAATAAGTTCAAAGAGAATAACTGACTGATTTAAATGTTTTGAAATTTTTGTTTATTTTATTTTCAAATTTATTTTCAAGTCTCAAGCTAATGCTATTATGTAAATTACCCTAACTGTTTGCAGTTCCTAATATAATTATTTTCTCTGAAAAGTTTCTACAAAGTCATTATGTATGTGTGTGTTTGTGTATGTGTGTCTTAGCACTTTGCCACTACATAATTAATCATTTTACCATACATAAACACAAATAATTTTACAAAGCTACATACACATATCCTTATGCATTTTGACAGCAGCTGACAAAAAAAATATTGATGAAACTGTGGACTTTATGGTCAGTTAACTTAATACTTTTGCTCTCATTTACAACCATTGACTTGCAAATTTTATTCGTCTCAATTCATTTGGTGTTTCCAAATGATTTAGTTTCTGTTACTAAATGAAACAGAACATATACACAAGCATAAACACACACACACACATACACACAAATACACACATCCTAATAAAATCTTATCCGAAAAAAAGGCGAATTGTAAGCGCAGCAAAACACAACATTTCACACATTGTGCTGTTGGTATCAAATGTAACCTTTTTTTGTAGATTGTGTGCTACGTTTAGCTCATAAATATGAGGAGTAAATTTCATTATTATTATTTTTGTGACATATTTACTTCATTTACTGCAACAATGACATAACTAAAAGAAGCTAGTTTTATAGAAGACGAGTAAACGCGGGTGTAAAAAAAACTTGTTCTCTGTAGAAGTAATTGTACAAAGAATTTGTACAAACCTTTTTAACGCTATACAAAATGATATGTAGAATTATTGTAATAAGATTTTATTTTTTGAGTTATGATGTTGTTGAAGTAAATGAGCGTTATGTACTTTTTTTTCATGGGATGGAATGTAAAAATGAGGGTATTGCTGGTATATTTGGTTAAAAAGTTGATGGCAGCACTAAAGGGTGAGCTAAAATTGAAGTTAACATCTAACTGTTCATAATAATGATAAAACTTTAGATGCAGAGAACTCAAAAGCAATAATTGTATAATTTTATTTTTAGTGATTCATATTCAATTTAATTGAACCAGAGTGAATTTTAATCAAGAATAATTTCTTTAATCAGGCTTAAGTTCAGTATCTTTCAATTCTTATTGAATAAAATATTTTTACCAATTAGGGCTTATAAATAAGTCAAAGCTTAAACGCTGGCTTAGTTAAACTAAACTCAAATTTATATGTAGTTTAAACTCAACAGGAGTACATCAGTGAACCATACCTTCCTTATGTGTAGTTTAAAAAATAATATTGTGACAGTACTAGAATAAATGTCAAAAAAACAGCTGTTTTGCAGCAGGCTATCAATTCTTTGCACAATCAAAAATGCAAAAAAGTTAAAAAAATTTAACTAAAGGTCGCCAAATTTTACTGAGAAAGGAATTATATTTATGCTTGGCGAAGTAGAATAGTATAAAAGAATAATAAAGTGCAAGAAAACAAGTCGAACAAGATCTGAAGAAAACGCAGAGACATGGAAAAAAGTTGAGTGCTCTTTTAATGCAAAACATATGGTCCGTAAGTAACAAAACCATATGACCTGTATTGGTGGCTTAAACACCTAATTTTATGCGCTTAGAGATGGTTTAAATACTGTATTGATTTAAAGGTTTGTTATTTTAAACACATTTTAAACCAAAAGGAGAGATTAACTTGCACTGATCTATTAGCCCTTAATGTGATTTTCTAAAGAAGAGAAGAAAAATTAAACTAGACTTTTTATGTTTATTTAACACATGTCAAAATTAATAAGAATTTAAAATATGATGGCAATGAAATTGATCTAGACATGCTGAACCATCAACAAATAAATATTTTAAATTTTCTTTTAAAGTTATTTCTAAAAAAAAAAACCAAACATCTTGTCAATCGACCTACATTTGTAAAGTTTGGGAGTTTGTAAGCGTTTTCGTGGCCCCGAGGTAGTTAAACTTGGGGTCTCACATCTCTGCTTTAACTGTAACAGGGCGCCAAAAAAATATTGTTTCTAAGTGCTGAACTTTTTTTAAATTTATTAATATTTTTGCCTCAGGCACCACCGTCCAGAAGTCTTATATTTTTCAGTTTTTCAGCACTTACCCCAAATTCTGGGACACTGTTTGTTTAATTCACTTGTAGCATCAGCTGAGATGACATTGTTAAAATAAATTATGGTCATAGTATGAATAAATATAAACCGTATGGGGAAAATGTAAAAAATAAAGACGTGCACAGTTCCATCTGTGTGCACGTATTATTTTTCGTATTATTATATAATTAGCATAAATATAGCTCAATGTTTCAGTATCAAGTTGCTATTATTACAGTTTGTTGTAAAAATATTTGTAAGCAGATAGAAAGAGAATGTTGGGCTGATTTTCGGACCATATCGAGCCATAACCTCCAATAAAAAAGTAAAACTGACAATTAAGTTCGAAAATTATGTCGCTTAAGCTTTTTGAATGGCATTTAGAGCCTATTTCGCCTGTACAAATTACCGCCCAAGTGCTAAATGAAGGAACCCCCAAAATTGTTGGGTAATTAGTCATTGTGAAAAAATACCCAAAAAACGGTGCCCGATCGCCTAAAAAATTAAGAACAACCCCGAGGTGTAAAATAAAAAATCACCCAAAGTTTTTGGGTGTTTGTTCATTACGTATAATCTCTCGAATTTGGAATGAATAATCGCCTAAAATTTATTATTTTTTTGGGTTTTTACAATTTGAGGAAATTAGACAATTATTCATTATGGAAAAATGCCCAAATATCTAATATATCTAAATATCTATTTCTAGTCATCTCAAATCGATGGACAATCATCCAATTTTTTTAAAACAATTTTGGGCTATTTCAGCAATTCTAATTTAATATCAATTTATAATCAAAAGTAATTTTTTCAATGAAAAACAACTTTTAATTATAAATTGATATTTCAATAGAATTGTTGAAATATTTTCTTATTCTCCCAGTGATACAAACAGCAATACTTTATTATGTACTCTTGCACGTGTCTAGTGGAAACAAAAATATGTTAGTTAATTTTTTTTATTGCAGCAGCTGCTGCAAACCCTTTCTTTTTCACAACAATAAGATCGATTTTATGATAGATAGATAATACTCATGCATATCTGTTTGATATTTTTATAGTTTCTTGCATCCCTTTACATCATTGTTTTAAGTTTAATGTCAGTTATTAGACACTAAGGAAAGATAAGAATATTCACTTTAGCTTTTACTTTTCTAAATTGCTTTTCTTTTTTTTTTTTTTTTTTTTGAGAAAGCTACAAAGTTGTTCTTATTTTAGAAAACTTATTTTATGGCTTATTTTATGAAACTAATATTTCCACAAGTAAATCCATTTACTTAAATGTGCTGTATTGTTCTTAATAGTCAAAAACTGGGTTAATGTTGAAGTGCACAAGAGCAAATTAAATATTATTTTATATATTCGTACTTTTATTTATGCATGTACATCAAGATTAAGCTTTAACCACAACAAGAACATTTTTTCCAGCGAGCAATAAAATTTCACCTTGAATTTTTCTCATTAAATAAAACACACACACACACACATGAACATACACATACGTATGTACATATGTATGTATGTATAGCAGTGCTGGCCAACGACAGAAATGTATTCGTGAATGTGTATTCATTTGTATAAGAAGCCGATTCAAGTTCGGCACTTTGGTGCTACTTTGTCCAGCTAGGATTCATTTACAGTGCGCAGTGCAATATTTCAACAACTTAGTTCCCACCTAGGATTTTTTTTTTTGCTGAATGAAATCCAAGTCTTTTTCCGACTCTTCTGTGCTATTAAAATAAACATCTATGGGTTCACTTTTGAGTCAAAAAAATACAGTGTTTTTTTCGGGGTAAAATGGTACCCTATCCGCCACTCAAGTATGGCAATATAATTTTGTAGTAAAGTATAATGTGGCATATTTTTAGGCATTTTAAATTTTTTTTGTATGCATATTTTGAATCTGCCTTGTTTCTTTTTGTTTTGTGTGCTGCCACTATGAAGATTTTGGTAGAGTTCATACAAAAATAGTATGGCAATACTAAAGAAAGCAATTCCGTACATTTTATTCTGTTGATTTTATTTTTGTAAAGACTTGAGAAATTAACATAATAAATTTAAAAAAACTAATTAATTGTAATCCAGCTTTGAATAAATAAATGAAAAGCAGTATTCTTTGTTGAAAAAAAAATTTTTTTAAATTTTTTTTCACTTAAACATGCAGAAATTGTTAATTCCGTCCATGAAATTTAAAGTGTTTTCATTCCGAAAGTTTTTTTCGTTTTCCAAAGCACCAAAATACGTATTGAATTCCGTTTCCGAATGGAATTGACCTCTGGGACATGGCTGTGATAAATAATTATTTTTTTCACAAAATTTCCTAAATTATTAAGGCTTTTATACAAACCATCCAGTTTCAAGTATTTTTTTACCACAACTGTACACAAAAATACCAAACAAAAATCATTTCATTTAATTTTCCACATGGCCTGTAAAATTTGCTTATTTGTAATAATAATAATAATTATTATTATTAAACAAAAAGGAAGCTCCCAGTGGCTCTTGCTTTAAAACTATTATGATACAAAAAAAAAACTCCCAGTGGGTCTCGCTGTAAAGCAGAATTTTTTTTAATAATTTAATATACTTCTGCTGCTAATAACACTCTAGTTTTCATGGCACTTGTTTGAAGCAAAAATATCCAAGAATAAAATATAACTGCATAAAATATGAGGCAAAATGTAAATAAATATTTCCTTATTATAAAATTAAAGAAATAAAACCAAGAGGAAAATCACATAAATATCGATTTTTTTTAAGTTAGAGAGCATTTGAAATAGCAACAACAATAATAAAAATAATTATTGCAACAAACTATAATAATAACAACAACAAAACCATGCCACAAGAAAAACATGTTGCATTTAATTAAAAAGTGTCACACAAAAATAATAAATAGTAGAGAAGTAGAAAGTTCTGTCTTTAGGGGTTGAGTTTCCCAAACTTTTTTTTTCTGTTAAGGTATCAAATGTCATGTAATCAAAAAGTTATAATTGTACGTGTTTCAAAATTATTTTAGATATGAGTGCAATGAGCACTTTGGAATGCACAAAAGTTTTATTTATCAAGTTTGGCGAGTTCTAGGTCGTAAATACGTACTGAGAAGCAAAAAATTAATTTTTTACTTTAAAGGCCTGTTCAAATATTATGTATCGCTCTAAGAGTGGTTAAGGATTTGTTACGATTTAGAAAATTTACACTAAAATTTTGTAAAAAGGGGAACTAAAAGCGGGGAGAATAACAACTTCGAAAATATCACATGTAATCATAAAACCAATTTACGACCAATCACTTATCCTAACTCTAATTGTGATTATAAATAAATCGTTTGCAGTCTTTTACAGCTCTGGTATTGTATGTATAAAATTACTGAGAGCTGATAGATGTATGTCCCTATAAACATACGTATACGCATTATTTTATTCTACATTGCGTATACGTTGTGAATCTTGTTTGTTTAAACCTTTTTTGTTAGCATACTTTTAGGCTTTTTTGGGTTTTGCCTAATACATTGAATTTATGACTTTTTTATTATTAAAGATTTTCTTTTTTCCTAAATTTTAATGAAATTTTTAATATTTTTTTGGTGAATTTTTACGCATGTGACAGAAAGAAAAAGTGATCAAATCGAGATGGGCTGGTTTTGAGTTAATGGCTCACGTGCAATTTTCGTATTAAAAAGTACCCCTGGGGAAAATCTCAAGAATTTTGAGCGATTTTTAAGCTGGCTATAGCGCAATGACTTGCTGGTTATCTTTTTTCGTCTCATACTCTGGTATGCAGGGAAACAAGAAATATGCTCTAAAAAAGTGTTTTATGCGCATTCAATATGAACTAAAAACTTGAAAATATGCACTTAAAACTCAAACAATGTGCTCTTAAAAATAATGTTAATTCATTTATGTATTTGTAAATCAAAATATATTTTTAATTCAACAATTGAATAACATTTGCATATAAAGTAAGTCGAAAATAAAATAAAAAAAGGAAACAATAAAGTAATTAACAAAGAATATCTGCGGTATTAAAAAAAATATTACACTTCAAGTACGTTAAAACAAAATTGCCATGCAAATTTTGAGCAAAGCAAATAATACAAATTGAAAAATCGTTGCCTGTCACATACAAATGTACTTTTATACCCCGCCAACATTCCTTCAACGTCTACTGATGTAATCGGGTCAGAGTACGTCACAAATAACAAAAAAAAAATTTATTGAGATTAACGTCCGTGGCCTAATTAAACAAAACAAAAAATAAAACTTTTTCAATTAATTAATAGCTTTGAGGTAGCACTAAACTAAAAAAATATTTCCGATATAAAGATTTTTATTGTTTTTTATCACAGATAGAGAATTACTGTTGCTGTTTGATATTGATAAATGTGTTAATTTTTCAGTCTTTTGCAAGTACTCGTATTGTGCATTTCTCTAACCCATAAAAATAAAAATAACAGCAAAACTCAAGTTTTTACACCAACAATAAAAATGAACAGATCGTCGTACTTTGTACATATAAGAGTCTGCGTAAGATTTTTTTCCTTTATTTTGCTATAAAAAGTGACATCAATTTCTTTGAAAAAAGGAAGAAAGAAGAAGAAAAATGTTAAACCCAGCAAACATGCAGGCTTAATATCGTAGTAGGAATAAGAAAAAGCTTCAAAGGAAGTTTAAGACAGTTTTTGTTAGAACGAAATATGAATTTTATCTACTCTGATCCCCAAGCATCGCTCGTAAACGTTTCAAAAACGTTTGAGAGGGAAATTGATCTCTTTATTACTTAATAAGCCAAGTTGATTAGGTGCCTACAATCACCCGTATTACATTTGTCGCGTCGAATATTCGTCTACGATAGTTTTGTCCTAGCTTAAATAAAACTTGTATACGTTTGCTTTAATCTAGTACGAAATTCTCGTAGACGAATATTCGACTCGACTTACGTAATACCGGTGAATATTTCTCATAATTTGCTTTAAGTTTAATTTTGTCAGGGTTTCATAAATCAGGATATCAATTCTTCATAAGTCAGGCATCCACCAAACAATGCAAATGGAAATTTCTCTCTTACCAAAAATTCAAAACTAGTAAGAAAGCAATTCCCCTTGGTATAGTTTACTGCAAGCCTAATCTATGAAAATATAAATAAACATGTGTTCTTATTTAAATTTTATCTAAATTTAAAAATGCAGTCAAAAATAGTATTTCCTATCAAATGTGTTCGTTGGGGATAAACTAAAATTAAAGTGTCTTTGTCTCTGGATTGCATATACTTCTACATAAGTGTGCTTGTCAAATTTCGTTTCTATGTATTCAATTTTCACCAAAAGTTTACTTACACCACCGCAATAGTTGTTGTTGTTGTTGTTGTTGTTAGTTTATTTATTTGTCGGCTTTGACAAAGTAAAAATAAATACGAATGAAAAATAAAAATTATATCATCAATTTATTTACGAGTACAAGTGAGAGCTGATGTTGATATCAGATTGTTACTGGTTTATTGCCGCTGTTTCTGTTTCCGTTGCGCTCTTTTTTTCTTTCTTGCACAATTGATTTTATTTTATTTAGTTTGTGGCATTTCAAACAAAATATTTTTGTTGCAAAATCCAACCCAAAAACTAAAAACAAGCAAATTAAATTACAAATTATTTGCAACCAACTTTTGAAACAGTTTGTAAAATGTCGGAAAAATTTTTAATAAAACAGCTTTCAAAAGTGTTAAAATGCAACTCAAATATATATAAAATTAATATTGAAATATAATGCCATGTAGGGTTATACAAGGGAACGGGTTTGATTTTTGTAACAAAAATAAATTAACAGCATTTGAATATCACTTTAGCTTATTTCAACAAATCCGCACGATAAACCACAAATTGGAAAATGTAACACTATCAGACATATAATGAAAATGTGTAATTTCATATAAGTATTTCCATGATGTCGAACGTGACTGACATACACATTGAAAGTGAAAAACATTATGGCAACTTAAAGCTTTAAATTAGCCATATAGTGGGTGTTAAGGGTGTTTTTCAGCAATTTTTTATGAAAATTGCAAGAAATCTATGGCATTCGCATGTGACACAGATAGAAGTTCTTTGTGCGGCCAAGGACAAAAACGTTGATTTCAGTGAAACCTGAAGCAATTTTTTTTTTTTTTAGAATGTTGTGTATTAATGTCTATTGAAAATGACTCATATTTTTTCTAGTAAATTTTAATAACAGTGGCACGTGACATTTTTTCCATCATGATATTTATATTAATTCGGTTGCTCTTTTTACGTTCTAAACGTTCCAATTAATACCAGTTTTAGCAATATCACCTACGCAGCGTGAGACCAATTCGACGCTATTCATCGTTAGTCTGATTGTCGCCAGAGTTGAACATTTACAATTGATATAATATGTCAACTTATTTATTTTCATATGTAAACAATACTCTACAAAGCTGCACAATTCGAGTTTTGAAAATGAGTGGTGAAAAAATGGGGATTTCATCACTAAAATCCGCAGCCGCCTGTATGCATTAAAATTTTTCTGATATACAAAACAATTTTACTCTTTCTAGATCAATTTAGGCAAGCTTTTGCAACTTCAATTACGAGAACTTGAGTTTGATCGACATATTGTTATAGTTTTTCAATAAAAAGCAGACATGGTCAGCGTATTCAAGACTTCTTAGCTTATAACTAAGTCATCATCTTATTCCTCTACTTGCTCGAGTTGATTTACATATAATAACATCAAGAAAGATGTTGAAGAGAAGGGGGAATATTTGCTCAGTGAGTTTTCATGAACACCTCGATATCTAACATTACTGTACAGAGCTTTAACTAGATTAATCATTTTTAGGGACACCTTTTCAGACAAGAACGCTCTCAATTGCATTGTGGTTAAGGGTGTCAAAAGCTTTTTTAAAGTCTATAAAGAGCTTTACACAACCAAAAATGTTGTCAATATTTTATAAACGCACTGCAGTTGTCACAACAAATTTACACTTTCATTTTAACAAAATAAAGAAGTAAAAATTAAAAGACTATCATTTTTATTTTCGTTAAAAAAACAAAAACCACAATAGATTTGTTATTTTATATAAACTAAAACAGCTGTTGATAACCAAAATAAGAAAAATAAATAAACCACTGCCACATTTGTGTGGGTGAGTAAAGCAAATTTGAAACAAAAAATGTGCAAAGAGATATTTTACAGAGATGCCATTTATCTTTATTTGTATATTGTTACATAAGCGATACTGGGAAAATGGGAAAAATTGCGATTTTTAAGTGCTTTTAACCAAGTTTTCAATATTAATTATTTTTTAAACAAAAGCTAACCTAAAAAAAATGGTGAACACCATTAGGTTTACCCACCGTTTCCCCGGCTTGTAAACAGAAAAAGTTTCTGATTCGAGCACAGTGTAATTCTTGATATGATGTATTAACACGAATAATTTTTATTTTGCCAGTATTTGCTTTGAAGCCTGCTGCCACTGCTGCTTCTGATATATTGCTCAGATTTGATGAAAAATCTGAGCAGAACTATATCATCTGCATAATCCAGGTCGTCTGGGCTTAGAGTAGTATCTGATATTAAAATTTAATTTAAGGCTTAGCTGCTTGCACAGATTAATAGTAGAGCTTATGACGAATATTTTGGCACATGTTTTTGACCCGTGATGTACTTGGTCATACTCAAAAAAATTAGAGGCTTAAAAGATTCAAATATTCTTCATAGAATTTTAGGTCTAAGTGAAGTTTGTATCCCAAAATGTAAGAATTATATCGTTTCCGATATCGATTCATTGCAAGACCTTGTAAAAAATGGGATTAAGAGATTGTGAAAGACCCTTACTATTTTTTCATTGCTATCTAAACAATTTCATCGCTAAAAGAGTTTCAGAAAATTGTTAAATTTATTTATTAATGAATTAATTGAATTGCACAACAATTTGCAAAAAAAAAGAACCTAAATTTTTTTCAGTTCAGCAACGCAACTCTCCCATAATGAGCAATTTCTCAGCAGAAATCTTTATTACAATTTTTCATTAGCAAAACACTCTAAGTCGAATGTCCACAGACGCTACACCTTTTATGTATTCCTTTAGAATTCACTGTACTATTAGGCATCATGCTCCTAAGTGCTTGTCTGACTGAAAACACACAAACATAAATTCTGTTTGTCATGTTGCGTGTGGCGTAACTCCTAAAACACTTGCCTTACCTATTCAGCCAACGAAATACCAAACAGATTACAATTCATCACTATATTGTACAGATGGCCATAATAAAACCAAAATAGCTTCATACAACTACAAAGGCAATTGTACTTACCAGCTGGTGGTAGACTTTGCTCTGTGTATAAATTCGGACGATTCGTCAATAATAATAACACAAGGCACAAACAATGGCAGGAGCGCTCAAAGGAAAGACAACAGACGCAACAGGATACAAATGACAAAAGAAAATTGAAATATGCATGCATAAATGCACAAACAAAACTCATGGAAATTTAAAGAGTGCAAGAGAGAATGTTGTCGTGTAGTTGTTTGTGAGGTGGGGAGGTGGGGACACAAAATAACAACAAAGCTTATTTGTGGAAATGTGTGAAAGTAAGTGAGTGTTAATAGCTTGTCTATTGAATGAATAACAATGTGTGTTTGTGTGCATGCAGTGACAAAGAATGGTTTGATTTGTTTCTTATGACAGAAAGTGTTGCCATTAAGGATTATTTAGTTTCAAAAATAGGGTTTCCGTGCAATAATATGTAACTTGAATTTGTATCTTTTGTGCACGACATGCAAGGGTTAAAAAAAGCATAAGAGTATTTATTACATATCTTGTCAAATGCTGCGCTATGCAAACAAGTGAATGGTCCATTAGTTTTTGAGTATGATTTTCAAAAAATGTTTAATAAAGCAGTTAGTTTTTCACTCGTAAAACTGCGAGCAAAACAAAAGCTGAATGACTCATTCAGTTCTCATTCCCATTCTTATCTAACTAATCATATAATAATAGAGGAATTCCGCGCAAAATTACCTCACACAGGAAAAATAATAATTTGCTTGTTTTTAATAAAAAAATCGCCAGAGAATGAAAATTATGGAAAAATAATATAAAAAAAATTTTCCATTCTTTTTTTAGGAATGCTTTGAATATTTGGTCTTTATTTTACGTTTTCTTTTATTCCCTTTCTGCTCTTTAATAAAAACCTGAAATTACTATAATAGTGTTTGCTTCTTGTTGAAGTTTCATCTTTATATATCATGTAATGAGAGTTTTGAAGGTTAATTAAAATATTTAAAAGCTCGGTCACACCCGTCACACTAAAAATGTAAAATGTTAAATAAAATTATTACTGCACATAATAAATAAATATTTGATAGTTTCCAAGAATAGAAACGTAAGCGCAATTATGCCTCAACTTTAAAGACGAATAACGCCTAAATAGGAAAATAAAATAAGGTCCAATAAAAATAAGGAAAGGAATATTTAATTAATTTATTTCATCTTGAATTTGGTTGGCCTTTTCATAATTTTTGTTTGTTTTATTTCATCTTAAGTTTGGTTGGTTATTATTTCATTATAGGACTTTTTTAATTCGGTTTTATTTCATTTTTGCTAATTATCTCCCAGCAAAAAATTTCAAAAAACCTAATCGGGCTTGGAATTAAGAATTTTTGGTGGAAGCTCTTCCCTACTGGATTACCAACTTAATGATTTTAATAAGACAACATGTTCACGTAATCAACATGTTCACGTAATCTATTAAATCTAAAAAAATCATTTTACTCATTTATCAGCTTGTACATAATTTTTTAAAATTTTATATCACGTAATTTGTAAGCGAGTAATGAAATTTGGCAATCAGAAAAGTAAGTCATTATATGGCAAGTTGTTCTGATGGTAATGTGTAATTTTTTGCTGGTTTTCTCCTAAACTTTGTCTTGGGTCTTATATAGTGTTTTAAGCTTTATTTCATTGGTGCTTGTTTCATTTCTTATTTAGCCTTTATTTCATAGCGCCCATTAATCCTTTACGGATTCTTTGTATGATCTTTTTCCAAAAGAACCAATCAAACCCGTTAGAAGAAGCGTTACAGGCGTTAAATGTTTCCTGAGCGTCGCAATTTTATAATTAATTATAGAATATATTTTGTCACACCCGCCACACTAATGCAATTTCAATAATCTAGTAATAAGTTATAGGAAATATTTTATCACAACCCGTCAAACCTATGACCTGGATATCAAGAATATATTAAGCGGGAACAATTGGAGAAAATGTAAATGTACTTCATTTAGCTTTAGAGAGAAAGAGATAGAGAGAGAGAGAGAAAACAAGAGGGAAAGAAGAAGTGCTAAAAAAATTATGATGAATAAAAAATCATTTGATGAAAAAAGAATCATTTGAGAAAAAGTAAGGTCTCAAGTAGGGATGAGCGCTACCGCGATTTTTTTAATAATGTTGCTCCTAGTGAACGGGATTTCTAAAGCGCTGTTATTTTCAACTGCGACTGTGAACACAGTCAAGCAGTATTTTGTTTGTAGCAGTTCTATTATTTTCAAAATACTAATAAGAATAGCAGCAGTGAAATTTAACATTGACTGCGATTTGTTTTTTTCTCTTATTATTTAAAAAAAAGGTGGCCCCAATTTTTCGAATAGAAATAAAAACATATACATCTGGTGTTAGTAATATCCTTAAATGCTCCTGATGCTGTATAGTTCGTTACTCATTTACCTATTTTATGCAGCTGGCTGTATAAGAGAATAAGAGTATAGTTTAACCTTTTCCAACTGATCACAGATGTATAACTTGATTTGAGCAAAAATTTCTCAGAAATTTTAATTTTATTACGCACTCATGAACATATAACTCCTAAAATACTCAACAACAGAAATTATAAGAAGTAACGGAAACCCTGGAATTTTAAACTTAAATATCTCCGTATCCTTTGGCACTTTGATTATCAATGAGAAAGCCTGCAGAGATATTGGAATATGAAACTTGCTTTGATTAAATACTTCCTGCATTTGTTAGAGAATTTGTACGGTTTTCTATCCAACCAATTTTTTTACATTTAAGCATCTTTTCTCCATTTAACGACGGGATATCGATATTCTGCCGCCTTTTGGTTACTTACATTGATTTTAATTTTAAATTAATATTCTCTAACTTGTTGTCTTTGAATATTGTTTCAAATGACTTGAAAACATCCAACAAAGCACTGCACATGAGACAATTGCCGCCTGTTGTAATTTCCATGCACAACAAATAGAAATTCTTTCGCCAGAGTAAAAGAAAAATATTTAATTAAAAATTTTCCGCATTTGTGTGTGTGGCTAAGTATATAATACGTGTTTGTGTGACAAGCTTTATAACATAGTTATGTATGTATGTAAATGCATGCATATAAATTTATTAATTTTTAATTTATCAACTTTGGAATTTTATAAAAAAAAATATTTGAAATTGTTTTTACTTGTGAAAAGTATGCCTTAAAAAATGTATGTGTGTGCATAAGGGCGGCTCAGGAAAAATAGGGTTTTCTCACCCTCCCAGATTATAGATTACTTTGTGTTATGATGATTGCTAAAACATTTTGAAGGCCCAGCGGTACACGTTCGTGAGCTGGATGTGCGTTTGATAGACATTTGTTTTTGAATTTTCTACCAAGTGAACATATTGTTACGTTCTTCTTATTTTTTAAGTTCAAGTATTTGCAATTAAAGTAAAAAGTCGCAACTGTACAACTCTTATCAAATCAGAACATTTTATTTACTCAACAATAATATTAAGAGATTTTAAACACTCAATGTTAAACTATTCCCTGCTGAAATACCCACAATGTTAACTATGCCATTCCTTACACAAAACTGTCTGCTTAGGCGATGTAATGCTTTTTTTAACCTAAAACTTCCAGAAAAATGTTAGCAACATCCAGAAAATCACAGCATATTCAGCAGCCTCTCAATTTTAGCTTCCGATCACATTATTATGTGTATGTACGCTGACGATAGATCATATAAAGGGTGATTTTTTAGCAACTTTCTTTTTGGCAATAATAAATTTTACTAAATTTTAGGTTATTAAATTTTATTATCAAAATTCATGCTCGGTTAAGAAAGTGCGCCGTGCAGTTCTTCCATTTTATGGTCCGGCGGCTATTCGGAATCTTGTGACTAAATTTTGCACCAAAACTACATTATTGAACATTAAACTACCAACACGCATACGTAGAGTGTGGACAGAGGAAAATATCGCAGTTGTATTCGCAGCAATTGGGCCTCTGTTACTTTTTTTGACCAAAATGAAAGAATTTGAATTGGCTGACATGTGGTTTCACACAGCATGCAAAACAATGGCCCAATTGAGAAGCTAGTTCTGTGAACAGTTTATTTCACGTTTGGGGCCGGTCAACTGGCCGCCTAGATCGTGTGATTTAACGCCTTTGGGCTATTTATTGTGAATATTTGTTAAGGTTCATGTCTATAGGGACAATCCCGCAACAGTAAACGCACTAGAAGTCAAAATTGAAGAATTTATTCTTGAGATACAGGCCGATATATTGGCAAGAGTATGCCGAAATTGGACCCAGCGTATGAAACATTTCAAGCGTAACCGCGGTCAACGTTTACATGAAATTATCATTAAACCTTGAATTATATAGATTGTTCTAACGACTCAAATAAAAATTTCATACATTTCTCTAAATTGTATGTGTTTGTTTTTATAAAAAAGAAAAAAAAATTCGAAAGCTCTTAAAAACCACCCTTTAGAAGCATTAAAGTTGCTGTTGTTGTTTGTAACTGCCACACAGTGGTTCCAAATAGAAAATAAATCAGTATCTCTGAAATTTGCGGTCCGATAACAAAATATTTTACGTAGAAACTATAGAAGAAGAGCTAAGCTATAAAAGTATTGAAATTTTGAACCATGCTGTGATCTACATGTTGTCAAATCTGACTACCTCTTAGATAAATTCTTTATATTCATCTAAAGCTGGATGTAGCAGCGTTCATGCCTTAATCAGTTTAAAATTTAAACACAGTCCTTTTTGAAGTCTTTTTTTTTTTTTTTGAATATTGAAAGGGCAAATTTTTAATTAAAACAAACTTTTGAGCAAATATTCAAAACTTTTTCACGTGTATTTGAAATTTTTTATTTTGATTTTTTTTCACCGCTGTATGAATTGAGATAACTCAAGAATTTCTTTTACATGTTATCACGAAAATATTTTTTGGAAAATTTTGTCCATGCTACTACCGGAGATATTTACCAAATCAGGCAAAAAACCACTATTTAAATATTAAAAGCCAAATATCTTTGAAACTATAAAAGATATCTCTATAAAAAACTGCATTTGACTTTGCAAAAAAATTTGAAACCATTTAGCTATTATTCCAAATGCGATTAAAAGTCTAAACAAGATAAGCCGCAAGACATGTTGCTATAAAATCGTACAAATTAATTGAGTATTTGACCAAGGGTACTTTCGAATATGCAGATTACGGAACAGCCATTGACTCAAAATCAGCTAATCTCGACTTAAGCACTTTTTCCATTTTGCCTCAGATTTATTTTCTGTGCGACGCCATTGTGCTTCGTTTGCAATGGCTTATAAATTTCTTATGCTTTAAAATTCATGGCGACTGTTTTTTGGAATGCACAAAAGCACAAAACAAGCAATGGCAAATCGTCAGCCCATTGACGATTGGGATTGACCCACCGACCATTTAAAAAAAATTAGTTAAGTATGGGGTATATATATTTCGAATATCCCCTTTCTGAATCCAAAACATGTTTCGCAAAATTAATTATGGTTTCTGAGATATTCAGCACAAATTTTGCTTCATTTCAGCTATTTTAAGGTTTAATAAGTATTGTTTTGCTGTACATGCCACAGTTTGGCATTTGCATCAAATTCTTCATACAAAAACATGCGAAGTAAAGATAACTCTTGTTTTGCTTCATTTCTATAAGAAATGAATAGTAAAAAAAGAAGGTGCAAAAACATCATCATCCAGATGCAGCCGTCGATTAAATGTTTTAATATAAACTCATTAAACACTAAAATAAAATAAAAGAAACCTTAATTATGCAGAAATCATTTAATTTCATTCTTTATATTAAATACACTTCAATTACTTGTTCTTCTTGTGTAAGTATGTAAGCGGATCGATAGTTAAAAATATTATGACGGTGGCTTCTTGGTCGGCGTTAAACGATCGACTTATTTCTCTAGACAGCAAGAAAAATAAACAAAACAACAAAATTCTCAATTCACAGCCGTAAAGTATACGTATGGAGCACAAAAAGCTACTTTTTGAAAATAAATTTAAAAAGGTGGTGTATGCGGCACAAATAATATTAGTAATATTAACTTTTATTCGTGAAAGTTCACTAATATTTACACATTTCGTCCAAGCATGTATTGAAAGCAATGGTGAAAATACAAAAAAAAATCTATCATGTAAACCTTCTTTGTCGTTTTTCTCCATTCCGACTTTTTGGCAAATGAGCTGACGAAATAACGTACAAGCTTATTGAATAGATTTCATGATGATTTGAAAAAACGACCGCCTGTGGCAAAAAAAAAGTTCCTTTTCACCAGGGACTATGCAAGGCTGTACACATGTGCAGTTTGTATGTTAAAAATCCATAAATCGGACTACAAATTACTCCATTAGCCTTGAGTGACTATTTCTTGAGCTAAAACCTTAAAAATTGGAACAAGACTTGATTCCAGTGATGAATCAGGTATTTTAGAAATATGGGACAAAGTGACTACAGCTGAAAGTTGTAAGTTTCATTGTTTGAGTATTATTATCCCAATAAGTGAAATTTTTCAAAAACAAAAACTAACACAACTTTCTCAAGACTTCCTAAATTTTTCTCTATAACTTTTTCTGCATAAATCTTTGCAATTTTTAACATTTCCCTCTTAACTCTATTTGACATTCCTAAAACTTTTTTTGAGTCTATCAAATGCTGGCGCTTTTTAATTTTACAAATACCTAAACTAGTCGGTTCACTTTGTTAATTTTATTCCCAACAGGTTGACGGGACACAAACAAAACGGCGTGTTAAATTATACTCACTTTGATCAAAAAAAAAAAAAAGTCTCAATAAAATTGAACTGTTATTAACGAATCGTATCGCATTATATTGAATTGCTGTAGTTTTTTTTTTTTTGAATTAAAAGGTGTCAATTTAAAACAGCACCCATCAATCGGTAAAATGAAATTATAGACTCACAACAGGATTTCGTAGCTGTGTTTGTGTGTGCACATGCACGTATGTATCTGCATAAGAGATGGCGTTGGCAGGGATGGATTAGGATGCTGCCACATGATTCTTGATGTTCGTTGTATAATAACAAGAGTAGGCCGCCATAATTATTCAGCCAGCATCGCTATGACTAAAAGACACACTTTGACTGCATTTGCCTACAGCACAAATGAACTGTGAATTACAGAAGAAGAAAAAGCAACAAAATTTTAAAATAAGCAACAACAAAAATACCCAAAATCAGTTGGTTGGTTGCCTTAAATAAAATGAGTTAATCAAACGATGCAACAAAATTAACTCGCAATGGTGTGTGTTTACGCGACATCATCAGCATTCGAGTTACGAACTAAACAATTGGCCACGTTGGACATGGCTCAGTCTTGCTGCCTTACTATTACCACCATTTCCACCGCCAACGGTATGGGCGCCAATAACTGCTCTGGCATTATCATTATTTAATACCAGCTGGTCATTTCATTGATGTTGTTGTAAATTGTAAAACAATCGTTTAATTATACTTACTCCCTCAAACAACACATTCCTTTCTGTGCAAATGTGAATGAAAACTGAACTGACATTTTTGACAACCAGAAAAAAAGCACACAATTTTCGCAATAAAAGCAGCAATTTTCTGTATCGCAGCTTCTTTCATTACTTTTCACAGCCAACAATGGGTGTGAGCAAAGATTGATTTAATCGAAATAAAATGAAAGATATATAAATTGTACTCGTATGTATGAATTTTTATTAAAAAATGCTAAAATTAATGTTTGATTTAATTCACTGATATTATAGGTAAGTTAAGTCGCATTTAATCCAAGGCCTGGTTAATTCAAAAATAAAAAAATGCTGCTAAAATCGCATTTAAATGTTCTTATCCAACTAATCAGAATTAGTTATACATTTTTTTTATATTCATTTGGCATTTGTCTTCAGTAATATCAAACTTGTGAAACACACAAGAAAAATTTCTCATTAAGATTTCCGTAAATAAAGTTAATTTAATATTTTTCAGCAAAGATTTTGCTTCATATGTGTTTCATGTTAATCTAACATGATTTACAGTAATCTTCAAAAAAAAAAATTCATTTTGAAATAACTTTATTTCATGTTGATTTAACATTCCAGTAAAATCAAAGCTATTTCAAGTTGAAATAACATGAATTTATTTAATAAATGCAGTCATTGTATTTTATTAATCATTTTTAACTTTTTTTTTTATTATGCATATTGACACAGGGATCAGAAAAATGTTTGGCAAAACACTGCCCTACATTCGATAAAAAAAAACGACCTTTTCAAAAATTATCTTTTAAAAAAGTTCTTTTTTCCAACAACTTACAACGTTGTATTTTTATTTAAAAAAAACCAACAGCAAACAATTTAAAATCTCTCTAAAACATTTGAATAAAAAGTGTGGTCGAAACTTGTCCAAGCAAACAAACCTTTAATACTTTGTTAGTTTTGTTTAACTAGAATTGCACTCAAAACTTAATTGAAAATTCAATCAATTTAAAGAAAACATCAACACCATTAAATATTTAATGAAGTAATAAAACACAAAACGTTGTTTATAAATTTTATATGCAGATAAATGTAATAAAGCTTTGGAAAGTTATTGAAATTGTATGTATATGGATATTTCCAGCGAAATGTCCACCATCGACGCCAAAAAATTAAAAGTTCTTGAAAATGAGAGCAACAGTCATCCAATTTGACTAACTTGAAAAAAAAAATTTACATTTTTACATATGTAATCCATTTGAAGATACATAATGCACAACTTTTTTCATCTGGATATTTCTTTTGCCCGATTTGATTTGATAAACGTTCTTCAAGAGAAACATTGGAACACAGAATTTTGCTCTCGTAATTGTTTCTGACTATGTGATTGCAAATAACTGCAAGTTTCTACTTTGCAAAGTTCCATATTTTGATGTCACGTGCGAATTTGAAAAACAACAACAGAGCGTCGAAAGGACATACAGACACAATTAAAATAAAATAAAAACTTGCTGAAAAATGTAACGACTTGGGAACGTGATACCTATATAAAGTTAGTCACATGCGACACGTGCGTTAAAGTAAATTTAAAAAAGGCTAAGTTATTTAAATTAAGATGAACAAAACCTGACACAAATAAATAGAGTTTGCAAACGGTGTAAGGAATTATCGAAGATAGAAGAAATATAATTATAAACGCATGAAAAATATTGAAGTATATTTATTTGACATTAAGTCTGTATTTATTTAATTTGAAAATGTAGCTTGTTTTTATGGTTAAGCAGTTATCTATATGCATTTCGTTCCTGCTTTTGGAACTCATCAGTTTGTTAGCTAAATTCAAATGCAAGCAAAAGCTTGTAAAAGTGAAGTAAGTGAAAATTCCTTGCAACGTTCACTGAACTAATTGTTCAAGTATACCATTACTTATTCTTGTTAAGTTTATTGTTATTATTTTAAAACAAATTGTAAGTTGAATACTTCTGCTAATTCGAAAACATTTTTATTAAGCTTGTTTATTTATAATTTCGTAAGCAGAGCAACAGAAACAATACAAATGTCATGATGGGGAAAAATGTCACATGCTACAAGTCACGTGCGACTGTGCTCAAAGTTGAATTTTGAAAAATGTGTATAATTGATGTGTAAAACCATTCTAAAGAGACATCAGTGCGCAACATAAAAATATTGATTCAAGTTTCGCTAAAAATAAGCGTTCTAATTTTAAGCTTAGTAGCTGATAGCCAAAGTAGCTAATGCCTATTTAAATATTATATTAGTCTTATATTTATATAAGTTTAATATCATGTTAAAAAATAAATAATAATTTTAAACTTGTATTTAACATAATATATCTAAAGGTTCCCTAAAGGGATCCAGCTAACCCCTCAATTTCAATGTATTTTTAATAAAAATTATTTTACTGAATAAGTAAGAAAATAATTTTGGATTATAAGTGCGTAAATAAATGTTAAACTTAAATTGTAAGAATTCTCGAAAAAAAAATACTAATTAAGCGTTTCAATTGTTGGCCGGAAAAATAACTTATGTTTTTGTCACATGCGAATACCTTGGTTTGATTGCTGAAACTCACATTTAGGAGTAATTTAGAGCAATCAATTACGCTTTTCTTAAAAAATAAATCCGTTTTATTTTACTTTTGTTCACTTTAAATGTGTACGATGGTCACGTTCGACATCATGGACATGCCCATACACATAATAAATTTTTAAAGTCTCTTTTATGTTTGTTTATATAAATAAATAATCGTTTTGAACTAAATGCGAAATACATATATCTGTGGCAAAAAGGAAAAAGTGATTAAGTCGACTATAATGACTGACGCCATCATAATTTCTCAATTTAAAAATATTTCTGTGCGAAATTTTTTTTTGTTCTTAATAAACAATAAATATTTCACTGAACTAGTAAAATATTAATTTTGTGAAAAAATTGCGATAAAATATTTAAAAGAAAAAATTTCCAAAAAAACACAAAAAATAATTTTTTTTTATTTTATTTAAATATGCGATTTCGTTTCGAATAATAAGTTGTTTTTTTTTTTAATTTAAGACTGCAATTAATATGGTGTGGTAGAAAGGTAATATCTTGTACACAAATCGGAGTATTAAAAGAAAATCACTTAAGTTTGAGAAGTAATCTCCTGAAAAACTGATAAATTACACTTAAACACTTTTTCCTTGTTCCTACAGAAAATAACCTAAGTTTTCATTTAGTTTGTTAACGGAAATGCAAGTTAGTACAAATTTTACACACTTTTCCATAAAATTTAAAATTTAAATTAAATATTTATTATTTCCGTAATCCTTCAATAACAGCGGAAGAAAATTTATTATAATATTATACTTATAATACAAACTCATTGTTATAAATTCCATTTGTGACATGGACTAAAAGGGTTAGTCGCTTAATTCTTAGTGCCATTGTTGTCTAGTTGCCACACAATTTTTAAACACAACACACGTATACAACTTTACTCCCATATTCTCGCAAGCATGGCATATGAAATATTTAATAGATTTTCTAAATTATTCTTAAATGAAAACAACTAAACCAAATTGTTATTTAAAATAATATTTTCTGGTTTCAGTGTGGCAGGTAAAAAGCCAATTTGTTGGCTTTCGTTATGTTTGTTCTGCAACATTTTTTTGTGGTTATGGATTTACAAATTAGAAGTACAAACTATTTACCAAATAAAACACACACACTCACTTTGGCATAAAAACAACACAACACTATTATTAGTTAAATAAAGTAATTAATACAGTTTATTATTTGTATATTATAATATACTCGTTTGTATATTATAAAACTAAAAAACTAAAATATTTGCTTGTTAACCAACATATTAAGCACACGGACGCACACACACATCAATTACAGCCAATTAAAACAGAAAAGGAAATGCCACAAAATAATTTATCAACAACATTATTTTAAACAATTTAAAAAAAAAAGAAGAGTGAAAAAATTTATTATTAAATGAAAATTTGTTTTAAGTTTATCCTTGGATTTAAGTTGTTTGAATGTCACTCTATTAAAATTATCTTTGAATATTATTACGTAAGTATCTCTTTTCCATTTTACACATACACACACGAGTGTATCTATGTATGTATGTACGCACTGCTGCAATTCACACAATTGCATTGCAGCTTTTGTTGTGTGCTTAAATTTGTATACTTATGTTAATGTTAATTAACACTGATGCATTTTCATATTTAATTATTTTAGTGCCGAACAAATAACTTCATCCTTCAAACAATTGTTGACATTATTTTACAAGCACAAAAGGTAGACATCACAACTTGCACAACTGCATGTAAATAATGAATATATAGCGAGCCATAACCGCCAAAAAAGCTTAACCGCCAAATTTTTGGGACCTCTTTTTTTGAAGAAAATTGAATTTACGATTGCAAATAGACGATTTTGGCAAAAAAAATTAAGTTCAAAAATGATGTCGCTTAAGCTTTTTTGGTGGTTATGGCACGATGTGTAAATTTTAAGTAGAAAAATTCAGGTGAAATGACATATTTTCAGTCACTATGGATTCGAAATTTTAAGGCTGAAAAATACATCTTTAAAAAACTTGCTTCTGTTAAAAAGAAATAATTAAAATATTGTATTTGTTCGAAAATTCATCACATGATGCTCTATATAAAAATTCTACAATGGTTTTTTTGAGATGACGAAGTAAATATTACTCATTCGTTGCATTATCATATGTTACCAATATAAACGCCAAAAGAGGTAAAGCGACACCTTTTTTTGGACCTCGTTCTTTTTCGAAAATCGATTGTTTACGATCGCAAATGATAAATTTTGGTCAACAAATTATTTCCGAAAATTGTGTCATTTAAGCTTTTTTTGCGGTTATGGCCCGATACACAGATTTCGCCTCCTGTTAAAAATTCAAAGATTTGCTTTCTCTGGAAAAATTAATTCCTCTGAAATTATTACCCACTGAATATTTAAAATTTGAATGAATTCAGTGTTGCCAGTATTTATATTTGTGGTCTTAATAAGCATAATGTTCCGTGCACTCATAATTTTCGAACAGATCCAGAAAAAGTACCTTTTGCAAAATTAAGTTTCAAATATTAAACACTGAAAAAATGTTAATCATACTCTATATATTTTTTTTTTTTAATAATTTTCATGACACTAAATAAATTCAGTAAACAGCGAATTTGACTCGCTCACAAAGCCTTGCTTACGGGACACCCTATAGAATCAAATATTTTGCCTGATGCGGAAATTTTTTTAAAATTTCTTTTGTTTTGCGGATTTTTTTTTCGATTTTTAGCAATTTTTTTTTTAATTTTTGCGTTTTTTTTTCGTTTTTGCGATTTTCCAGCTTTGGTGTTTTTTTATAATACATACTCGTACATATTTTTAGTTTCAACGACTTTTTAGTTTTTCTTTTTTATGTTTTGACGATTTTTTAGCTTTTCCAACTTTTTCGGTTTTTAGCGATTTTTTTTTTTGTTAGTTGTAGCGATTTTTCTTTTTGGTTTGTAGTTTTTCGTTTCGTCGAGTTTTTACGTTTTTCGGCGAGTTTTACGGTTGTGTTTTAGTTTGGGATCTTTTTTCCGTTTGTGCGATTATTCAGTTTTGACGATTTTTTTTTTTTTATAAAAAATATTTTTAGTTTCGTTTTGGCGATTTTATCGGTTTTTGGCAATTTTTATTTATGCGATTGCAAATAACTGTAAGTTTCTGCTTTGCAAAGTTCCATATTTTGCTGTCACGTGCGAATTTGAAAAACAGCAACAGAGCGTCGAAAGGACATACCGACACAATTAAAATAAAATAAAAACTTGCTGAAAAATGTAACGACTTGGGAACGTGATACCTATATAAAGTTAGTCACATGCGACACGTGCATTAAAGTAAATTTAAAAAAGGCTAAGTTATTTAAATTAAGATGAACAAAACCTGACACAAATAAATAGAGTTTGCAAACGGTGTAAGGAACAATTGAAGACAGAAGAAATATAATTATAAACGCATGAAATACCGAAGTACATTTATTTAACATTAAGTCTGTATATATTTAATTTGAAAATTTAGCTTGTTTTTATGGTTAAGCAATTGTCTATATGCATTTCGTTCCCGCTTTTGGAACTCATCAGTTTGTTAACTAAATTAAAAAAATTTTTTGGGTTGAAGTCTACTGATGAGTTCCAAATTTTTTTATAATATATATTTTTAGTTTCAGCGATTTTTAGCTTTGGCGTTTTCTACGTTTTGGCAATTTTATCGGTTCTTGGCAATTTTTTAGTTGTTTGCTTTTCGGCGATTTTTTCGGTTGTTCTTTAGTTTTGGTGCTTTTTTCCGCTTATGCAATTTTTCAGTTTTGACGATTTTTTGTTTTTTTTTAGTTTCAGCATTTTTTTAGTTTTGGCGTTTTCTACATTTTGAGGATTTTTCGGTTTTTGGCGATTTTTTCGGTTGTTTTTTTTTTGTTTTGGTACTTTTTTCCTTTTATTTTTTTTTTATTTTTAAGTTTTGACGATTTATTTGTGTTTTTTAAATACATATTTTTAGTTTCAGCGATTTTTTAGTTTTCTTTTTTTTATGTTTTGACGATTTTTTCGGTTTTTGGCAATTTTTCTTTTGCTTTGACGACTTTTTCGGTTTTTAGCGATTTTCTTTGTTAGTTTTAGCAATTTTTTTTTGGTTTGGAGTTTTTTTTTTTGTTTTGATGATTTTTTGCGTTTTTCGCCGGTATTTTCGGTTGTTTTTAGCTTTGGCGATTTTTCAGCTTTGGCGATTTTTTTTGTTTGTTTTTATAGTACATATTTTTAGTTTCAGCGATTTTTTAATTTTGGCGTTTCCTACGTTTTGACGATTTTTTCGGTTCTTGGCAATTTTTTTACTCTGTTTTTCGGCGATTTTTGCGGTTGTTTTTTTAGTTTTGGCTCTTTTTTCCGTTTTTGAGATTTTTCAGTTTTAGCGATTTTTATTTTTTTTTTATAATACATACATATATTTTATTTCAGCAATTTTTTAGTTTTTGGCGTTTTTTTTTTACTTTGCATTTGAACGATTTATTTAATTTTTGCAGATTTTTTTCGTTTAAGCTTTTTTTGCATTTTGGCGATTTATCGTTTCGGCATTCAATTTTAGTCTAAAATTTGTTATTACACTAACTATCCCAATTTCTCAATTTACTTATTCAGTAAAATAATTGAATGTATTTTTTTTTATAATTAAAATAACACTTTGCAATAATTAGTGCTTTAACAAATATTAAACTTAATTGTAACAATTCCCAAAAAAAAATTTGTAATATAAAACAAAGAACTAACAGTTCGAAAAGGAAAAACTTCCCACACAATTTGTAGTTAAACAAAACAAATTACTTTTTCACCGGAAACGATTCACCCATACCTGCCCGATCACGCTGTTAAACAAAACAAAAACAACTACAATACATGTTTAAATAATTTGAGGTCTATAAAGGCATACACAAAATTAAAATGAATGACAGAGAGAGAAAGAATACTGCACATAAACTTTAGCACACAAAAAAAAACGCCAACAGCGTCACCATCATCGCCAGCATCATCGATTTTTAATTAATTGGCAAAATGTGTTTATTTTTCTTTTAATCGTAGTTGTTTGTTGTTTTGTTCGACGAATCCTGCTAAATAGAAAATAAGTGACAAGGTTTTGAACTGCGTGGCGCTTTACTGTCAAATGGGTCATCATTAGCTGGCGGATGGATATTCGAGACCTAATTATTTTCAGTTACTAAAAGGCGTTTTCAGTTTCGTTTTACTTTGGTTTTGCTTGTTTGTTTGCTTGAATGCCTTTCATTCCTGCCTTGGTAATATTGTGATTTTAACACATATTAAATTTTATTTTGATGTTTTCTATGCTTTCCGTGGACTGATAAGAACTGAGCGAATGAATGAATGTTTGATTGGAAACTTTAACGATAAGATAATTGGTAGCTAGTGCCTACTTAATTAAGAGGAGGATTATTTTTACGTTTAATTCAATTAACTAATTGCATACCAAGATTGGGCCTTTTCAATGAAATATTTCAATGACTAATTTAGGAGTTATGAGAAATGTACCTAGTACATGTACATTTTATGATGTAATTATATAAAATCCAATTATGCACAATATTTTTATTCGAGTATGTTCAAAAATACCGAATTTTTTAACGAAATTCAAAAGATTACTGAGAATTACATGCACTAAAACTTATAAGGTGTTTTGCTTCTGCTATAAAATATTTTAATAAATGTTACTTAATTATTTATGTATTGATTTTTGTCCACTGGTATAAAACCAATACTCGAATAAAATATTTCATTCGTTATTTATTCAAATTAAGGAATAAAAATTTTTAATTGTCATTTATTCCAAAAATTTAGCAAATTTCTTTTGTCGTTACTTATTATTCAAATGCGTTACTTATTAGCCAATACAAATTTTAAATCATTATTTATTCGAGTAATCGGATAAAATATATTGCGTTATATGTTATTTTTTAAAATTTAAAATTCTTTTTGTCATTTATACGGAATTATCAGTCAAAATATTTTATTCTTAACTTATTTCAATTATTGAATAAAAATTCCAAATTATAATTTATTCGAATAATCGAATACAAATTTTTTTTTCGAATATGTAACGAACAAGTAACCGTTACACATTCAGAACTAAAGGGAGTTTTTATAGAGTGACATGAATTTAAAACATAATAAAATAAGGAAATATATTTTTAATATCAATGAAACGGGCTTTATTGGAAAGAAAATTTTATGAAATTAATGTTTAAATATGATTTCTGACATGTGGCCGCCACGGCTGGCGCGTAAAATGCGAAATCTGGAACACCAATTTTCAACAACTTTTCAGAGCAGTTGCGGCCGTATTTCGCCGATAACTCTTCGAATTTTGATTTCCAGGTGTTCAATTGTTTGTAGACAAGTGACTTAACATAACTCCAAAGAAAATAATACAATGGGGTTAAGTCACACGACCCTGATGGCCAATTAATTGGGCCATTACGTGAAATTATTTTTTCATCAAAAGTTTCTTTGAGTAAATCAATTGTAACGCCCGCTGTGTGGCATATGGCTCCGTCCTGTTGCAATCACATATCAACAAGGTTAATGCCACGTAATTGAGGAACGAACAAATTTCGAATCATGTTCCTATACCGTTCACCATTGACATTAACATTCTGATCATCATCGTTTTTGAAGACATATCGGCCAATTACTCCATTCAACCAGAAATGGGCTTCATCGGAATATAAAATTTTGAATTGAAATTCTAAATCAATATAAATTTGTGTTTTAGCCCATTCTCTGAACAATTTGCACGCGTTGCTCTGTTGTAAGTTGATTCATAATGAAATTTCAAAGCAAACTAATGAAAAAGTAACTATCAGCTGTTAAATGGGTGCTCAAATAAAACAGTGATGTCAACTAAAAGTTCTGACTTTATAAAAAAAAACACTATTCATAATAATAAGAATAAATAAAAAATAATTAATGTGATGATCGTAAAAGATAAGCAAGAATAGTTAAACATACTTAGGTAGAGTGATATAACTTCGAACCGATAAACATAAAATGAATAGTGATACCTACAAATGTATTTACCAAAGGTAAATCAATAATTGTATACATAATATAATCATTTCTCATATTCCATTTCATTGAAAATTTGCGTTAAACAGCTGATGTTAATAACAATCTCTACCCCAGTAGATAGACTTCGGTGCTGATGAAGTGCGTGGCTGCACAGAAAAATATCGGTATTTCCCCCAGCTAATAAAGTTCTAATTTAATTTTTCTTCTCTTCTTTAGAAACTCACATTAATTAGTAAAAATATTTAATTCAACAAGAATTGAAATTACTGAACTTAAGCCCGACTAAGGAATTATTTCTGATTTATTTTATTTATTTATTTATTTATTTATAATTATCGAATAAAAGTATTTAAACGTTATTTATTCGAATTAACGTTAACAAAGTTTATTCTTATATAATCGAACAATGACAATAAATTTTGTTATATATTATATATTCGGAACTATAAGTTAAAATAAAATTTTTTTATTTATTATAAATTAGTAACTAATATTTAGAGTGCATATTTGATTTGTAATTTACTCAAATCATCGAATAATCGAATAATTATACATGTATTCGAATGATGGAATAAAAATATATATTTTTTATAGGTTCAAATCATCAAAATAATTTCTTCTTTGTTACCAATTTAAATAAAAACCATAAACCCTTGACTTCGTTTGATTAATTGAAACTAAAGTTTAGCACTCGGATAGTTGACAATCCTGCTGCAAGCTGAGTCGATTAAATTGCTATTAAAGGCCAATGTGATATAGTCCCGTTAAGAAAGTGTCATACACTTTATAAACGAAATTACACATATTATACTTGTTTTTACTAGTAGATACTTTATTCAATTATTCGAATAAAGTTTTTATTCGTTAAATTTTATGTGTGTATTCAACATTATTTCATCACAAATAACAAATAAAAAAAGTAATATGAACCTCTAAATTAATTTGGAGTTGCTAAATCGCATATATTTATTTTTCCAACAAAGTGTTTTCGAGATATTTTAATTTATTTGCGGAAAGAGGAGAAATGTATTTATGCAACAGTATAAAATTTATTTGATTTAAATGAAGGGTTCTCAAGATTTTCGGCAATAGGTAAAAAAAGCTGGAAAAAAAATATTTCTTAGCGATTATATCAAAAGAAGTTTTGGGGAAAAATAAATTAATGACATATTCGTGTTTAGCAATTAATGAAATTTACTTGAAAAACTATTTTTTTTTTCAATAATAAGTTAAATAAGTTAAAAATATGTGTACTAGTGCAATCTGTGTGCCAATTTTCAACGTGGCCTGTGTAGTAAATTTTGTACCGGTCTCTTAGTCATGACTATTTCACTAAAAGAACTGTTTCTCACTTCAATTCAAGCTAAAATTTACCTCTGTTCAAGCCTATAATAAAGGACATCATGGCTATTAAAGACGAACGAGACCCATTGTCGGGCACAGCTGGAATATTATTTTTCATTATCGAAAAAATAATAAACAAACAGCAACTTTATCACATGCTGGGTATAAATAGCAAACATTTTAGTTTAGTTATTCAGCAAATTTTCACATTATGCACTAATACACTTGCATACACGCATACACGCATACACACTTAAGCAGGCCTACACACATTCTGTTCAACACATCAACTAAAACACTAAAGGCATTTCATTGCGTTCATCTCAAACAAAAATATCCACAATTAAGATGGGAAAACAAATTTAAATGCATAAACTATTTATTTCATAGCTGCAAAGGAATTATGGAGAAGGAAAAATAAAGTTAAACTTTAACCAAAAAACTAAGTTTTCTTAAATAATTTTACATGAACAATAATGGCCTACAGCGTGAAATATTTGTTAGAATCAATCATGCAACAACTTCGTCGATGAATGAATGAATGAATATTCGTGGAAAACAACACTACATCAGCAGATGATGTATGCGGTATGTACATTAAGGTTCAAGACTCAGTTAGCCAACTGTAATGCAATGTAACTTTAACGTAGGAAACAGCTGATCGATATTGTTATGTGAAAAGTAATGAAAATGTTTATAGAGATGTAATGTAACGTAACCTACTTTTCACATAAAAATATCGATCAGCTGTTTCCTACGTTGCAGTTACATTGCATTACAGTCGGCTAACTGAGCCTTTAGACCTGAAGTTGAAAACTTTTTTTTTGGAATTTTGTATATGGGTAGCGATGAAAATATGCTGTTTGATGCCAAAATTAATGTTTTAAAAGCAATTTCACACCAACTATTTTGGATTCACATTTAGCAATCACATCACAAACACATTTGTGTCAGCAGACGATGAATTTTTCTTCTGAGCCATTGAATTACGAAAATTAACAAAGTATTTTATTTTACATAAGCTAAAAAACCTTTTTCAACAATATTAATATTTACAATGACAAAACTTTACATATTCATAGCAACAGCAGTGCTATGTGCTCAGTAGCAGAGCTGGAACAACGGTACTTTTAGACAAATATGCAGTTGTCAACAGCTAAAAGCGTAGGAATTTTGCGGCGAGCGACGAACAAATAATTTTACAGTTTTTATTTTCAATACTAGTTGTTGGTATAAATATTCTTAGCATTTTTTCAATTTCTATAAATATTTTTGTCTTACTGTAATAGCAAAAACACCATAAATTTTTGCAACTTAGAGCCGTTGGCGCCGTTGGAGTTATCGATTGTGCAAATTCGTCTGTCACGATGTCGCAGTGGTTGAATGAGCATCGCGCTCATTCTTAAGTAGTTGCTCGTCGACAATTTTGTTCAAAGTTAGGTATTCGGCGAATACGTAATTTAATTCGTTCGTGGCTGCAGAGATTCCGCAAAACTGCTTCGGCTATGAATGTTCCACGGCCAGGGCCCAGACGATCTTCAAGGACTCCCGAAAACATTGAACTAGTTGAAAGCAGTTTACGTGAAAATCCGCGACTTTCAGTACGGAAAAGGGCAGCCTGACTGGGACTTCCAAGAGCGATTATTCATGAAATTTTAAGAAAGGATCTGAAATTCCATCCTTTTAAAATTAAAATCGTTCAAGAACTGAAAGAAAGTGACTTTGATTTACGCAAAAATTTTAGTGAAACGATGTTGGAGCGTTTTCGCACTCTAAATCCCATTTTTTTTTAATGACGAGGCTCATTTTAACTTAAATGGCAAAGTCAACAAGCAAAACTGGCGTTACTGGTGTCCAAGAACCCGCAACCCTCGATTGAAATATCAAAAACCATTGCATTGCCCCAGGGGAACTGTTTGGTGTGCCTTATCCACGCATGAGATAATTGAACGTCAACGGAGTCTATTAAACTACATATTTGTAAATATTAATAGATATAAAATTTTAACTATTATAAGAATGCATGTATGCATATGGATTAGAAAAGTGAGTAAAGCTCATAGGCGTAAAAGAAAATTTAATGACGTTTAACCTTTCAAAAATTTAGTACTACATGCCCATTAATTTGCTTTATTAAATTTTGCTTAAATTTGTTTATTACACAAGGAACGATTGGTAAGTTTACATGTACTAGAGAACAGCATAATCCCTTCACACTTTACTACTGTACACTGCTCCCATGCACAGTACTTCAGTGTATCTTTCATACTAAAACAACGAGTTCATTTGAAAAGCTTTTAGCTAAAGCAATGTTAGTTGATTGATTCTGTTTTGAACCAAAATATCAAAACAAACCATTATTTCTACTAAAGTAAAACAACAGTAAGTCATAGTAATACTGGAGAGTGAAGTATAACATAAACAGAAAATAGTAAAGATTTAAAATATTAAAAATTTACACCAACATACTATCTCATAAAGTTTTCATTTTGAAATTTTCAAACTTTGCTTTTAACGTTACTTCTTGTATAAGTTCCATCAGTTTGCGAATCAGGAAACAAAGTTCTGAAGGCGACACAAGCAGTGCCTCGTTTCTATAAGGATTGTGAGTACTTTTCGAGTCGAAAACAATTTTATAATCCTGTGAAACACAAACTGAATAAGAAAAAAGCTACGATTATATTTGTTGATATTTTTTGTTAGTTAATTTAAGTTTTTATATGAATAGGCTTGTGCAAATAAAAATAGAACAACCAATATAATTATTTAATTTTTTTCGATGCGAGACCTTCTCACTAGTTACAGAAACAAGACACAAGACAAATAATTTCGTGTGGCATACAAAGACTTACCCCCTGTTTCTACAACCCAGACGGACGACTTGAGTATAAAATGTATATGGAAAGCACTAATATTTTTGAGTGATTTTCATAAAAATTTTCCAGATGAGTCACCTGCCTGACTTGTAGACACTGCACATAATGTTAATTAATTACATTATGGAATTTTCCATGAAAAAGCATTCAGAAGACATGGTGAAAAAGGTCAGATAAAAAAGTTGAAAAAAAATATTTTGCGGATTCATGCTACGCCAATTTTACTGTGTCACTCTCTTCTGTAGCGTTGCCGTTAGTAAATAGAAAAAGTTTTGTGAAATTTTCTGTAATACTAGAAAAACGACTAGAACGAACGACGCAAGGCAATTATTCCCCTTAAAAAAAATTAGCAAATTTTCAAGTAAAACAGTTGATTTCGAAAACTCGAAATTCACCCTTTTTTATTTTTCTTGCCGTCTGTTTAAAATGGCAAAATTTCGTTCGCGGGAAATATATACAACGGGAAGTACTACGCAAGGAGTACTTAGACTTGGGTTTTATATAATGAGGAGAATAAGTAGTAAGTTGCATAGCCCTCAACTGTATGTTTCATTTGAAAGAAAAAAATTAAGGTTTGAATTGTTGAAAAATTTTTTATTATATAATAATTTGATTGCGTAGCAATTTTCATTAAGCCAATGGACTATGGGAAAATAATTAAGAGCATACATAGAATGAAAGATTTCATGTACAGCATGTAAATGTTCATTGTATTGACAAAAACTGTATTAAAACAAGGCAGAGCATTTGACGAAAACGTTTCATTGTTTTCTTTCGGTGTGCATATGTATGTATGTATATGCTAGTTCTTGCATTTGTTTTGTGTGTATGTATGTATATAGTATGTATGTCTCGTATGTGTGTATATTTATGCATCTTTGCATATAGAAATGTATTTGATAGCTTTAGCTTAAGGTTGTTTTCAACTTGCCTCCAACAATACATATTCCTCTGCCTGTTTTAAATGCATCTCCTTCCAATACCCCGTTTAAACGTTCATTTGTGCGTTGATCTGGAAATATACTCAAATATTAATTTGCATATCGATTATAAACACCACGGCAATATTTATGAACACGTGCCTTAGTTCCCTGTATGAAACCGTCCATGTTCTGGTATTTCGCAGCAAAAAAAAAATTTTGCATTATTTAATTTTTTATAACAGCCGGAGGCACTCACTTGTGTGATATACATATAAAAAAAGGAAATACTTATACACATAAACAAAGGGCCACTTGACTGTGTGATGTAGTACATGCCTTTGCTTTGTTTTTTGAATATACAATTATTATAGGGATATCTCAGACATGACAATCAGTATTCATAGATTTTGTTTCATGTTTTTCATAACTTTTCACAGATCTAGTCAAAAGTTTACTATTTGCTTATGTGCCTTTGAAATTTTTATAAATTTAAAATCTATTTTGTTTAACAACACGCAAAATTAATAACACTGTATGCACTCGTACTACAATAAAATCAGATATTTTGCAAAGTGTTAAGATAAGGGAGACCAGAAAAGAAAGTTAGAGGCTTAACATTGTCTTCGAAAATGTTCCTCGTGAGGCTTTAAATCAAAAAGCTAAACAACTCCTGTACCAAAACCGCAAAGGTTTCATGGTTTCCTATAGGAATTTACAAGTACAACCGCCCCTTCCTCGCAACTTCTCATTATTGGTAAACGCATACATACATACATATGTGTGTACACATACATTTACAATTCGTTCGTTCCCTCTGCTAAAATCTCTAGTTACCCTATAGTGGACGTAGCTAGCGAATGTGTAGCTATTTCGTTAACTACCAGCCTAACTACTACTAACTACTAGCATGTTAAAATCGTCAGTCGTGTGCATTGATAGTAGTTAGGCTGGTAGTTAATGGTAACGATTGGTAGTTAACGAAATAGCTACACATTCGCTATCTACAGCGACTGCAGGGTATTTGTCTATCTATTTTGTTCAGATAAACTGGCGATGAACTGCAATAAAATTTAGAGAAGATACCAATTTTACGTGCTTCGCAAGTAGATTCATATTCATGGTAAAATTATACTAGGTACCTGCACGACTACAACAAAATTACAACATTAAAAAAACACACGCATTTTGTTGGTAGAAACAAACAGAAATTAGTCAAAAACATACATATTTCTTTTTAGTTAATTTTAATTATCAATCAACTGACACCACACACAGTGGACCAAACACAGAAGAACGCTGATGATGAAGGTTTAGTGGCCTTCGAAAACGGCTGGCTGTTCCGTTCAACTATGTGTTGTCAGAATATTTACAACTAACTTTGATGTTATTTGTTCATTAATAATTATCACATGTAATTTGGCTTACAAAGCGATATGAACTTTAGCCTGATTAAATCATAAATATATAAATAAAATGAAAGTTCGAACAATAATAATTAAAAATTTAATTATTATTGTTCGAACTTTATTTGTTTCTATATTTATGATTTGATCAGGCTAAAGTTCGTAACGCTTTGTAAGCCAATATTTAGCATTAGGGTGAGTACGAACCGAGTTTTTAAAAGTCATGACTAGAATATGACGTGGTAGTAAAAAACTATTAAAGACAGAAATGTGCATGCCCTTATGGAGCCATGAACATCGGTATATAAAATGTTGCGATCGGACTAAAAATGGCGACACAGTGAACAAAATACTAAAAGGGCGGTGTTTGTGGGCGTAGCAAATAAAAAATATATATTTGGAATTGTTTTTACATTATCTTTAATCCTAGAGGGTGACTGGCGCAACTTTTTTTCGAACCGCTCTAATGTACATTTATTTAAATATATATAATAAAAATTTCATTTAAGTAAATTTAAGTTTTCTTTCTATTAAATTTAATACCACTTGCAACATTGTATGATGACGGCCTCAAATGTTTACGTACAAAAATTTCTCAATTGTACAAATAGGTAAATAAATTTTTCACATTTTAATGATTTCTTTCATATATAAATATTTCTAGATAAAATGTTAATAAAAATTGAGAACAAATATTTTGTCACGATGAAGTCTAAGTAAAATTTAACAACAGCGAACTATAAAATAAATTTATATTATTTTTATACAATATTTTTTTTTTTTTGCATTCAAGAAATTGTAGTCTGATAGGAACTCTATGCCACAGTCAATTGACGCAGAAAATTAAAAAAAAAAAAATACAAGCAAAATTATTTTTTCGACAATATCTTTATTGAAAATACAAACAAACAATGAACTAAAAAGAGACGATGTTCACAATAGAGATGAGCGATTTTTCGAAATCTGTTACTTGTTCACAGCTATTGGAAAATCACTAAAGGCCGTGATACACTATCATACAAAGTGGTGCGATCTACGAAAAAATACAACCCTGGTATGATGGAGTTTATGAAAATTTTCAAAAGACAATAACAATTCATCACACCAGGGTTGTACTTTTTCGTAGATCGCACGACTTTGTATGATAGTGAGTCATGGCCTTAATCACAACTGTGACTGAATTTATCAAGTAACAGGTTTTGGAAATATAGTTATTTCATACAAACTGTGATTGTTCTTGTATGCTTACTTTACAATAAATAAAGCTAACACATTAATTTTTTTTATGCCTTCAGCTGTTGTCGAGAAAAAATAGTTCAAGCGTGTCAAATCGTCTTTTCTGGCAACTATGTATAGCTCTCACATTTTTTATTTGCAATTTTCTGTTTATCTGCCTCTTATACGACAATTCTCAATATTCAAAATTCTCTTATTAGTATTTATGAAAATACCAATACTAATAAATACTTTTAAAGCAGAAGACCTGAAATGTGTTAAACCGTGATCACAGTCACTGTTTAATTTCACTGCTGCACTTCTTATTAAATTTAGCCAAAATAACAGAACTGCTACAAACGAAATGCTGCTAAACTGCGATCACAGTCACAGTTTAAAATAATATAAATCACGTTCACAAGAAGCAACATTATTAAAAAATCACAGTATCGCTCAACACTAGTTCACAATATGAACATGCCGCCCAAAACAAGTTGCACTGAAGAGGAAAGCATAACCAATGCAGCAAAGAAAAAAGAAATCATCAGAACAACTAAGCAAATTGTTTATAAAATAAATAAATGTAATAATACCTATAAACAATAAATAATATTATAAGGAATTGTTGCAAATAGACAAAAATAAACACTGCATATAATAAGATATCGTATTTATGGCTATTTGTTTTTCTTTTAATTATAGCAAAAAAGCAGCACAAGGTTTTTTTTGTAATAAAATTTATATTTTACATAGGGGAATCAAAAACAAGATAAAATAAAAAAAAATACTCTTGACCACATTTTTAGTAAGTTTGAAATTTGAATATGCAAACATGTCTGGCTTCTAATGGAGATTAAAATAATGAGCTTCAATTTAACTTAAGAGTAAGCATTTCATTGTAACTAAGAGCAATTCGGCAATTATCACAAAGTGACAATCTATGTCTAAAAATATTTTGCTTCTAGCCCACTGTGCACAGTTATTAATATCCCATATTTATTCTTTCTTTTTCTTGTTTACACAAATACCTTTTGAACTTTATTTCTGTTTTTCTCAAATATACATACGTATGTATGTATGAATACTCATATGTAAAGGGTGTTTCTAACTGAGCCTTCAGTTAGCCGACGGTAATGTAATGTAACTGTAATGTAGGAAACAGCTGATCGATATTTTTATATGAAAAGTAGGTTACGTTACATTACATCTCTATAAACATTTTCATTACTTTTCACATACAATATCGATCAGCTGTTTCCTACTGCTGCAGTTACATTACATTACAGTCGGCTAACTGAGCCTTTATATCCGTATACATTTAAAAAGCTTTCGGTACGTACTCAATGTTTTTTGTTTTTGTGTCTGCAATGCTGCCAACTTGTTCTCATATTATCCTTTGTGGTTTTGAGCACATGTAAAAATCAATTTTCCCCAGAAATAAAAGATTTTATGAAAAAAAAAATGTATGACAACACTGCGTGTATAACAAAACTCTACACTCTAGAACACAATGAATGGCAATGCTGACAATAAGAAACCTGTATTAGAGTGACCAGCTCGTTTGTTTTATTTCGCAAGCAGTTGTGTTATTCTTTTGATTCATTCATTCCCTTTCATATTACTTTTATACAACCAAGCATTTGCAAATAACAATTTTTCCAATTAAATTAACTCACTGCTTATACAGCATAGCAAGAGTACAAAAACTTGGTAGCACCTTTATAGAAAACTTACTTATTTTGACTAAAAAAAAAATAGTTTAAGTGTGTTATATAACAAACAGTAATTTGTTCTTCCACAAATGTTTTATTTTCAATATTTATTATTTTTTATTAACATAAATTTGAAGGCGTAGCAAATAGTGTGTTAACCGCGAATAGGTTTCGTGAGCAAATAATTCGTAATAAAAAAATTATATAGCTAATATTTACAGTTTTATTTGAAAATGAATCTTGGGTATACGTAGTATGAAAGAGATGAAGGGCTAACAAATCAGTCAATGATTATTTTTATTTTATTTTTAAATCCTAGTTAAACACAAAATTTAGTTTTTCACCCCAAAATTAAATAAAACTTAAATAGCCAACTTTGTGCATTTAATTGTTGTTTAATTTTTACAAACATACCACATGTTTTGTGCATGGCTGTGTTTTTTGAAGGCATTAACATGAACATCATGTGGTCGTATTAAATAGAATTTCATTAATTTTCCCAAATAAATAACATATGTAACACATATATAGTTTCATATGAAATACGGTATACATAAATAAATAGAAAAATGCAGTCTGATGCTACTTGGGAATCTTGTAGTGTTACCGTACTTTCAACGTTATTTGGTAATAACCTTAATTAGCCACTAAAAAAATAAAGTATATTTAGATACACATTATTTTTTATGAAAATTAACTTAAATTAACAGTGGTTAAATAGGGGTTTAAAAATCTTAATAATTATTTTTATAAATAAGCCCTATATAATATTTAGTATAAAATAAATTTAAAAAACGTTTTTTATTACAATATATATTGTATATAAATTTTCAGGGAAAAGTCTCTCATTTTAGATCGACAACTGATTCGTCATAATATTAAAACAATTTTGTTATTGCTCAAACACTAAATTAACTTAATTCAATATCATTTAGGAATAAAAATTGGTTTTAACGTATCTTATTAAAATTTTTCTTCAAAAATGCCAAAATGTTTTATTTGAAATTAAATTACGTATATATGGCCATGTGGCAAGTTTTACTTTAAGATATAGGGTATGTAGGATGACGACATAGGAGGATACTAAAAATACTAAATTATTAGAGGAGAAATAAAAAAAAGTAATTAAAAAAATTAAATTGGGTTAAAATTTTCAACCACCTCCTTAGTTAAAGGTTACTCTTATGCAAAAATTTCAGATAAAATACTTGTTAACGCGCATAAATACACACATAATCAGATATGTGATGAAAAAAGATTTAAACACAAAATCAATTTGATAACGATAAAGGGTGTGATGTGCTTGCTATAGTCTGACAAACTTTCATTTTTTTTAGAATAGTTTTTGCAATGATTTTTGATAAATTTTCTTTCACTTTCCTACTATATAGTTTATATTTTATCTTCTAGTATATTACAGCAAAACCTAATATATAAACTGATAAACTTGCTTTGTTGGGCAAGTTTTATGGTCCATTGAATTTCTAGACTCTGTCCAAGTCACGAACGACCATCGCAAGAACCTCAAAAATGTTTTAGGAATACTTATACATACATACGTTTGTGTATTAAATTAATATGTAAATATATGCAAAATTAAACGAAACAGAAAAAACGTTCAATAGCTGTGTAAACTCTTTAGCTGAGATTAAATTTTTAAAAGGTTTAATTTCAAAGAGAAATCTTAAAAACAAACATCCAAATTTCTAAATCAATTTACGAGCTCAATTACGAGGCACATTCATAAAAATTCGGCAACTTTTTGTAATATGAGTTTCCTATGATATGTTTATGAATAATGCATTCTAAAACGATATTCAATGAAATGCTTTTAAAAATTTTGTTAATGAAAAGAAAATAACGTGAAATTTGTTTTCCACAAATTATTAATTTTTTTTATCGATCGAAATTTCCATACAATTACAATTAAAATTGTATGGCAGATGAATAAAAAAAAATCATAAATTGAAAATTTTCTGGCTACAAATGTAATGCCTCTCTTACAATAATATTTTTTTATAACTTCGAAGAGTTGCAAGTAAATTATAAACTTGATTTCTTAAAATTATTATTTTTGAGTTATGCATCTATTGCAATAAAGGAGGGATATGTATGTTAGAAGTATTGCCCATTACAAAATCATCATTATCTTGTTTATTTATTAATAGGTATAATTTTAGTAATTGTAAAGGAATTCCGTTATTGATAAACATTGGGTTTGTTCTTTAATTGAATTACATATGGATATTAAATTAATAAAGACATGTGTTAACTCTTTCTATCTGGTCACACTATTTGTGATCATTTTTGTTTTTCGTTTTCATTTTGCTAAAAGTCTACAAATTTTATCTACACTCGTGTTCTCCCTTAAAAAGTCTTTGTTGTTTTTTTTTTCATTTGCTTTGTTCACTCTCATACTCATTTGTTTTTTTTTTTTTGTCGTTTAATTGTTGCATGATATTCATTTGGTTTTTGTTGTTTGTTGTTATCCAATTTACAGTTTCGTTTTTTCTTCTGTCAGTTTTTACACAGAAATCGTCGTGTGAACTACAAGGTGGAGTCAAGTTCTTATTCATATGGACATTTTTGTTGATTAAATTCTAAGTAATCGTTGCATGAAAAGAAATAAGATATATAAAAAATGTGTGTTAAATTTGTTTGCAAATTAAACTAATATACTGCAAGTAATGAAATAAATTGGGCGGTGATTTCTTTATTAGATATGTATGTATGATTAACAAGTGGTTTAGTAACGAAATTTACCGAAAACCAACCCCAAATTAAAAGCGAATTAGCGACAAAGAGAATAACAAAAAAAAAAAGTGAATTACGAAAACAGTCCAAAGAAAAAAAGTGTTTGAATTGAATGCAAAAATATTTAATTAAAATAATTATAAAATAAACTAGTTATTATTTAATAGTGAAAAATTGTGTAATCTACTGGAAGAAAGAGTGTTAATTATTCTAAAAAACTACTGTGCACATAAACCAGAATTTTTATTTAAAAAAATGTATCTATACCTCAATGTGTTTTGGGTTTAAATTTTGAAATTTAAGCACAAAAGAATTCAGTTTTTAGTTTTGTTTATTTGTTTTTTGTTCTAACTTCTCGGCGTCTAGTTGCAAGATTTGCTTTTTATTTTCTATTTATTAAAGTAATTTTCGCGTTTTGTTTATTTTCTGTAAATTAAGTAAAGTTATTATTAAAAGTGTCTGTTTACGCAGAAACAAAGCCTTTGGAATTTCCCAAGAAAATCGATCAGCTCACTCAAGAAACGTGTTTGTCATTTTTAGGTATTCAAACAAGTTCTTTGACAGAATTCCTTTTGTGCTCTTGTCTTGCAATACAATGCTTTTGGTATGATCGTTTCCAAATTATGTATATTCCCTTTTTTTTTCTTCAAAATTCCTTTTGTGCTATCTTTCCGTGGCGGGTTTTTGTTTGTTTGTTTGCAAGTAACGTGTACACATTTCTGTAGCGGCAAATAAAAACATTCCAGAACAACGATAGTAATTCAGAATCAAAAATTTTTTTTCATAAATTTAACCTTACAAGTGTCTCAAATTTTAAATTCTTCTTTTATAGTGTGTATTTATCAAATCTTGCCTTATTGTAATTGTTCATATTATTAAAATTAAACGTTTAGTGTAAATTAAAAGTGCCTTAAAAATATACTTCTCTATATCAAAAAAAAAACTTATAGACCATTGAAGAGTAAAAAGTGTAAAAAACTAAAAACGCAGACCGCTTTCCGAGCAGTTTTAGACTACATACCTACATATTTTGGTTCCTATTTCTCAACATCTACAAACTGTAAGTTTTATTTTTGTTTTTATTACCACTTACATATATACATATGTATGTATTAAATACATCTGTACATAATATATTTACATATGTATGTACCCAGCCAGCATTTCATGAAATTAATAATCCTATTCGAGTCTCTTTCGACTCTTCCGCGCTATTAAATTAATAACTTATGCGCTCGTTTTCGAGTCGAAAAATACTGTTGATTCGCGCTCCTAATCAATTTCGACTCAATTTGGAGACAGTTTGTGGTAGTACATACTTACTTACAATCGCTTGCGAAACTACTATATTTCAAACAATGTTTCAGTTTCTGTTCAAATCATTTTCTAAGCATTTCTGGTAACCAGTTTTGAGTCTTATTTTAAGCGCAGAACTGTTTAATCAGTTTTTGATCATCTAAAGTAGTCGAAAAAGACTCGGTTTGGTGAAACAATCTGCAATGCTGACTGGGATAATATACATACATATGTAAATACATACATATGTATTTATGTACATATTTATTTATATCCATACGTTAATGACACAACTACATTTCCATTTTACTGAAGCTATAAATCATGGTCTATTCCAACTGTTTTCACTTCTGTTCTTATCCACCACTTAAAATAAAATCCCTTTGTATGCATATGAATGTATATATGTATGTACATAAACATGCTATATTTAATGTATTAGGAACAAATCGGTTTTAGGTCATAAACTCAAAAATAAACAAAAATTATCCCATTCCATAGAAAATTAAAAAAAGAAAAAATTTAATAAACAAAAAATTGGTGGCGAGTCCTAGTTTCCGAGTCATGGGCATCCAAGCTCCAGTATAAAATTGTATTTTTACAACGATTTAAAAGATTTTATAAATACCTATCTTTAAGAATCATTATATCAGTTTCTCCACCAGAGCTTTTTCCAACACAGCCGCCTTTCTCGGGCTTAAGTATCTTCTCCACCATGATTTTTCTCAACACGGTTCTGCTAACTAAAGATTCTTTGTATAGCCGGCATTTGGCCTGATTTTTCCCCAACACAGCGCTGCTTACTAAAGATTATTTGTGTCGCCGGTCTTCAGCCGCGATTGAAGATTTTTTCCACCATTGGTTTTTCCCAACACCGCGCTTCTTACTAAAGATTCATTGCACAGCTCTTAATTTATAACAATATTGTCCAGTTACATTCAGCCATCCAAGGCACAATCACAGTTTTATAGATATGAAAACTTTAAAGGCCCATAACTCTAAAACTAATGTTCGTCGCCAATTATTTTATCAACATATTTAATTTTTCTTCCCATTTTTTAATTTTCTTTAGGATAGTATACTTTTTATTTGATTTTGAGAGGTGCACTTAAACCCCATTTAAGCCATTTAATGAATCAGTCGTGTCTAATAAAAACTTTTATTAGGAATACTATATAAAAATTACCGGAACAATAAAAGCTTTACCTGGCGACTGGCTGGTCTCAAGTACAAATGCCCTAACACATACATATTTTTTACGAAATTGAATTTTTCCGTGATTCCAATACTTTTCACACAAATCAACCTCATCACTAAAATTTATTGCAAGAGTGTAAAAAATAAGGATTTAACAAGCTGTACTACAAAAAAAGTTACATACTGAATATTACACATTCCATTACAGCTTCTCTTGTAAAATAATCATATCCAAGGCAGATCACTTAATGACGTCTTAATTCTAGCACAATAACAAAAACCACTTGCATGTTGTTGTTGGTATAAATTGCCAATGCAGTTTGTTAATGCCGGCTGGTATTGCCAGAGTATATATTCCTGGAGGGAATTCCCAAAAACTTTAGTGTGTTAGAGATAAATGAAAATAATGTAGGCTTTAACTGCCTTATTCATAAAAAATATTTCAGGTTTATTAAGCGCTTATTTTTGAAATATTTCTATGGGAAATTTCTCAAATAAACCTGTAATAAACCTAAAATATTTTTTATGAATTAGACCGTAATTAAGTCGGTGCAATTGTTTTTAGAAAATGTGTAATTAAAAACTCTTACAACTTCGGCAATTATGTATTATACGCAAAATAGAATCTTCGACTGTAGTCGAAAGTGCTGATCGAACGAATTTTTATTTGGTATTATGACAAGCATTCGACAAAGACTGTCCATATTGTGAAATTCACCCAACTATTTTAATTTTTTTTTTGTGCTCAAGAATCGCACAGAGTAATGGATATTAACATACATTTGATTATGCACAGCAAATTAAAAATTTTCCTCCATAAGTGAAACCTTTCGTATTGTTTAGTCCCTACATTCTTAATTTACTTAAAATTTACAGAAATAGTTTACAGCTCGTGTTTGGGTGCTTAAAAATAAAAACACCGTTTAAAACTTAGATTTTTTTTAATGTTTCACATTAAAATGCTGCATCGAAATTCTGATCGATAAAAAAATCGTTGCTCAACAAAATTTTCGATGCATACAATACGAATTTGACATTCGATAGATACTCGATGTTAGATAGCTAACGAATATCGAAAATCTAAAGCAATTCATTGGCTTGAGCAGCACAAAATAATAAAAGCTATCCTGCGGGAAAAGTGCCCATTGATACACATACATATGTAATGGGGGGGAGAAAATGTAGAACTGAGAGGATAATTTTATCAGACCCAATGAATGTATTATTTATGCATTCACTGTGCAATTTGTAAATTTCATAAAAAAAATAATTAATTATAGAATTAATTCTTCGGACACATTAAAACAATTCATTACTTTCGGAAACGTTCAAGAAGCCATTCTTAGCGAATGCCTAACATAAGTGCAGCTTATCGACTTTTTCATAGTGAAATGTGTAGATAGGAAGCATCAGCGAGTGTCGTGTATTGTGTGTAATAAAGTATGATATAGTTCTCAATTGATCCATATTGAAATTGTTGCTAAAGTAATTGGTTTTATTAAATCAGTTTGATTGCTTTTAGTGTTGTAACAGTGTGCAACAGTGAAAAATCCACACGGTCTTAATATTATTATAGGATCGATAGTACTACCAAAGGCCAGTAAAACTCTATACTAAGTTTGGCGATTTTAGTGACCAATTTTTTTATGAGCCCCCAAAGAAGATCGAAAATCAGTGCGCCCTCAAAAAATTGTGTCATCAGATGTTTGGCCTACAGCTAAGTCAGACTTGGTCATACTAGCCCTAAACAAAATAATCAGGCTTATCCTAAATAAAATTTCACATGCAAATTTCCGAACGTGTGGAAATCGGTATCAAAAAACTTCATACGATTGCGAAAAAATCTGACAATTTATGAAAAAAAAAAAAATCATTCACATAGATTTTTTTGTTGGAAAAAGTGGAAATATGTTAGTTTTTAATTTTATTGGAATTGATTAAAATCCTTGTGAACGAAAAATTTGATTCGGAAATTTTCACATGTGGAATTCATGATAAGTCTGAATTTCTTTTTGCAAAAATTAAGTAACAAAGTTTTTGTTCACTTTTTTTTAGAATAATTACAGGTACTAACAATACGAGTATTTGGCAAATTTGAGCAACGAATTTTCTTTTGAACAGAATTTAGCTTTCGATGAAGTATTTTAGTATAAAAAATTATTATAAAGAAATGTTTTTTTTTAAATTTTTAGGTAAAGTTGTTGCAAATTTTAAAAATCACTTTGAGTGATATTCACAATAAGGTCATTCTTTGTCGAATGCTCGTCATAATACAAAATGAAAATTCGTTCTATCCGTTTTTTCGAAAGCAGTTGAAGATCGAAAGTTGCTCATAATAAGCGCCATAATTATAATCTGAACGTGTCATACAGACCACGTTTTAACTCAAAACTTGTTGTTTTTCACAATTTTTCGACTTAATAAGAAATCTTTTTGTCGGTATGGCCGGTATGGTCAACCGTTCTTCATATCGCTCATTTACTACAAAAACGTCATAAGTAAAAAAAAAATAGTTTTACCGAAAACGAGTTTAAAGTTTTCAATTTAAACACCACTAAATGGAAAAAGAAAATTTAATTTTTCTCTCAAGTTGTTAGTATACAAGATATTTGCGTGAAATTTGTAGACAATATAAAAAATGGCATGAGGATTAGTTCTGCATTATTAATTAAAAAATTGCATTTTTTGAGTCTTCACGTTATTGAAGTAAATGAGCGCTACTTAGCACGAGTATATTTTATCAACACATGTCATTTATTATTATTTCTTAACATTATAAGTGTGATGTAGTTGTGTCATTTACATTAAAGGAATTCACCAATATTTAGAAAGCGTTTTATTTAAACTCCACTTTAAAATTTTATTAACGTTCTTTAAAATTTTTGTCGATATTCGCCAAATGTTTTTTAAAAATTTTAATCATGATATTTTTGAATTCCTTTTTAAAATTTATTTAAATATGTACTCGTATATTTAATTTAAGTTTTAGCGATTTCTTGCATTTAACAATTCTTAGGAATGCAACTCTGCACTTTTAGATTTTAAATTTTAACTGATTTATTTTTAACACGCTAATTCGTCAAATTTTCTTTAATTTATAAGGAAATGAAAAGCATGTTAATGTTTTTTTTTTTATAATTTTTCAATAAATGTACCTATACCTTTGATTTTTATTTATTTTTTTTCATTTATGTATGTACATGTACTTTTTTTTATATGTTTGGTCTGTCTCTAAATTAAGTTTGGTCTAATTGCCAGCGGTTTGCTAATTCGTTTAAACTATTTTCTGTACTCTGTATTTCTTGTTTTCTGTCATTATCCCATTGTCTATGTTGTTTTTTTTTTTTATTTTTGATCATCTTTAATATATTTTCATGAATGTTTTTATTTCATCTCAATTTCCGTTTTATATTTTCTTAGCAAACACTTCAAATCAAGAGAAATATGAATATAGTAAAAATCAACAGTCCTTGTAATTAGAATTTTGTATTCTAGTTTTATTTCAAATAATAAGAAGAGTATTGATGTGGATCGGTCAAGAAATCTTAATTGTTCTTGTATGCAACCCGCAAATAAACGTCGAGACTTTCAGTTAAACAATTTTAGGTATATTTTTAACCGATTTCAAAAATAAAGGGCGATGTTGACACTGTTACTTCATAACCTGGTACATTTTAGATTGATTGTAAAAATTATTTTTTTTTTGTCTGAGAGGCTATAGCTTCAAATTGGTTTCATTGTGGGCGTGTCCCCGCCTAAAGTTTTTTTTATTAGATTTTACAATTTATTATTATATCTATGGCAATAAGGAAAAATTGCTTAATTCATATTTTACTGTTTTGCAGGAGAGCACTTTTAAGCTTTCAAGTTGATTTTCAGAAATTTATTTCTTTTACAGTTAAATTAAGAAATTCTCTGTTAACCTTTATTTTTTAAGCAAAAATCATTCTACATACTGTAAATAATACACTTAAGTTGAAATATGTATACCAAAGAATGTATAACCTAAATTAAGCTATTATTCCAAATGAGATTAGAAGTCTAAAAGAGATAAGTCGCAAGTCATAGTTCTATAACTTCCTGAAAAATCACACAAATTAATTGAGATTTTGACCAGATGTACTTTCAAATATGCAGATTACAGAGATACCATTAACTCAAAATCAGCTTATCTCGACTTAAGCACTTTTTCCTTTTTGGCACAGATATATCACATGATTCTACTCGATCGATTTTCGATCAATCGATTTTTACTAAACTTACCACACACCTCGAACTCTAAAATAGACACAATATTCCATTAGAAAAATAAAATGGGCGTAGTCACTCCCATTAAAATTTATTAATTTATTATAAGTGGTTGTACTTTACCGATTTTTACAAAATTTAACACACACTCAGCTCTGACAGACACACAATCTTGCATTTAAAAAAATGGGCGGAAGGAAGCACGTCCATTAAAATTTAATTTTATACCCCATAAATTCTTTCGAAAATGTTCTATCAGATCTTTGCATTGAAGTCGGTTTTTTTTTGGCAGAATTATTAATTTTCGGCGTGAAGCATTAAACACATTTGCCACAGCAAACTACCAGCTTCGATATGTCAAAAATATAATACACATGTTTATATGAAAATGATTATTTTGATGACAAGTCAACAAGACAGCAGGTTGTTGTCCATGCTGATTTTATTGCTGTGATCCAATTAAACTAATTTCTATTTCTTTGGCGACAGTGAGCTAATACAACGTCGCCAGTATAATACAAAATGTTAAATGAACGATATCTTGCAATTATTATTTTAAAGGAGTAATTATTATTTTATAAATGTGAAATGTTTGAAGGTGCCACCACTGATATACATACATACATACATATCATCGTATATTCAAAATACATTATGATTGCAGCAAAGCAATAAGCAACCGACGATATGTATGTATGCTTGTGGTGCTGCTGCCGCCTCCAAAATAAATAAGTAGCTAGCTACAAGGCGACAAGTGCAGCCAGAAGCATTTGGAGTCGTGTAGTCTGCTGTGGCGAATGTATTTAATGCATGAGTGTGGGATCAGAACGCCCGGTATTACTTGTTTGCGGTACAGAATCTCTTTCCATGATTTCCTTTTTTTACATTCACAGCATGCGACTTCAATTTCTTTTTCCTTTGTATTACAACCAAAGCTGAAAAACACAAAACTCGAAAAAATCGCTAAAAACCGAAAAAAATCGCCAAAACGAAAAAAGTGGCAACACTAAAAAAATCGCTAAAACTAAAATAACTAAACTAAAAAACATCAATACCTATTAAACAAACGCAAAAAACCGAAAAAAAATCCCAAAAGCGCCAAAACTAAGAAAAAAAAAACGTCAAAACAAAAAAAATCGTCAAACACCAAAAAAAAAAAAAATAAAAAAAAAATTACCGTGAACTTAAAATTTTTTAAAAATGTCACATCATCATCGTAAAGTATTACATATGTATGTAGTGTCCGTACGGAACACTACGTGTCTGAGCCAAGGTTGCACTTTAGTGAATTTATTAAGCAGATTTTGTAAAACTTTTCGTTTTTAAACGTTTCAAATTTGTATGAAATGTAACGAAAATTCGTTTCAAAAAATATTTTTTTCACACAAATTTCAAAACGAAAAAATCGTTTGTAAATACAAAATCTACCCTTATTAATTAGTTTATATTAAATATAAAATTCTTAAAAATGTGATAAACTTATTGGTTAGCCCACGTATAAAGTTTTATTTATTTATTTATTACATAATTTAATGAGATATGCAAGCTCAGTTCTTTTTATTCTTTCTTTCCCCTTATAGAAATATTCATTTTAATAAATCTTAACTCAATCTTTACTTTTATTATGTGCGTAACAACTAAATAAATTTATAACTATTTTAAATCATTACTTTTTACAAAGTATAATTTCAAAAAGTTTCTAACAAATATTTACAAAAACTTAGCAAAGGCAACAAATAATAAATTATTTCTTTTCTCACGCAAACCATTTTTATTTATAAAGTTATCATTTAAACACGAATGCAACAGATGGTGGGGAGAAACACTTCGTATGAAATCGAATGAAACTTTATTTGCTGGGCTCGCGTACCACTCTGCGCTAAAGCCTGCGGTAAAATCGCATTAAATTTACTTAATGAGATGTTTTCTTTTGAAAGGCAGTAGCAGTAATTACTCGTATACGCTTTGACTACACACACTAAAACTATAAGAAAGAACTGATAAGATAGATACGCATAAAAGTAGATACCGGGGGAAAAGCACTTCAAATTGTTCTTTACATACATACATTAAATATTAGAATGGAATGTTTATTGTTTGAGAAATCCTACAAAGTATTCATTCTGTCTTTGAAGAACAGTATTCACTTGTTAAACCGGCCAAAATTACCCAAATTGCAGACAATAATGTAAACAATATAAATTTTACATTAATTTTATTTAAACAAAATTAAAGAGATTGTAGACTTAAGGCCTCATCAGTTGTTACTTTTCGTTGTCGTTCTGTGCCGTTCTTTTCTGTATAAAATATTTTCCAATTACTTTTTCTGTGCAAGGAATCAGCTGGCAACCTATAGAACTGATTTCAGTTGTATACAAAATATCGCAACAAACCAATACATACACACTTTTGGCTGTCACTTAACGTTGAATTCTATTTTCTACAGATTTGTCCGCAACAGAACAGAACGAAAAAGGAAAAACAAACCACACATACAGACTTTCAATTGAACAGAAACAAAACAGCTGATTCAGAACAGAACAGCACGTACAAAATAATTCTGCCTTTATGCTACGAACACAACTGGGACGAACGAAGATTTTTTCGATGCGAACTTTCGTCATAAAAAATAAAACTTATTTGTGCATATGAAAATGAACACAACACCGCCGTTGAACCAAATTCGTCGGAGATAGATTGCTATTTTTTACTCCGACGAACGACGCAAAAATAATTTTCTCTCTCTCTCTCTCTGTCTTTGCACACACAATAACCAGGTGATCCTAATTTGCAACTCTGCGTATTCGCCTTGTATATTTGCTAGTGTAAAATTTCCAGCTGTCAGAATATTTCCTAAAGTTTTGCATTGATTGACAGCAGAGAATTTATGTCAGCTGGTGAATTAGGATCACCTGATATCAATTCGCCTTGATAACCAACTTTATCAATTATCAAAGCGGAATTCGCTGATTAGATTCGTCGTTATTGTGCTTCACACGACGAATTTATGCAGCGAATTCTTATGGACTAATTCGTCGACGTGGACGAAATTCATCGTTCGTCCCAGTTGTGTTTCTGGCATTACTCCCAAAAACATTCCTAGAAATGGTTTTCTCCAAGACTTTTGCAAAACGTCTCTCCGCTCAGAGGGAAATAATTTTATTGTAACTATAAATTATAAAAAAAGTATTAAGACTAATGACGCTTTTATTCGCCGAATCTGATTAACGTTAATGTCTGTTGGATTATAAATATTCCACTGTTCCATTTCAGCTTAATATCATTATCCCAAATTTGTCACCTGCCGATTAAGTATTAAATATGATAAACAGCCTTTGTTTTATTTTAAAAAAAATTTATGGCAAAACAGACACCATAATTTTTATGGTTTTTATACAACTATGTACACACGAGTATAGATAGATAGAGCATTTGCTCGAAAAGAATCATAACGAAAATAAATTGTTTTGCAGAAAACGTGCTAAAGTTTTGAATTTAAAAAAGCTTAATAGGAAAATAAACCTATAACTTTTCTCTCAATGTACACACCCAAGATATTTCATTAAATGTTTACACAATATGAAGGAATGATATGACAATTAATTTTTGCAGCAAATGCTCGATATGGACAAAAGCGAATTGATACCAGCTGGTATTGATTTGCAACTCTTTGCATTGATTTGACAGCAGAGAAGTTATGTCAGCTGGTGAATTAAGATCACCTAATGTGAATTCGCCTTGGCTTATTCAAACTTAATCAAAATTGTATTGCAGATGCTCCTGCTGGACAACCAACTTGACAAGCTTGAACTACGAAAATGTTCGTTTTGTAGGGATATAAGAAACTTTATACAAACTCAAATATATTTTCTTATGTTACAATTTACTAAAAGCATTTACGATTCATCTATTGCCGTAACTTGCGGTCTCCATCTGTACCTGGATTCAGTAACTTTTATTACGATAATCATATCACTATAATAAATATAACGAAAATTTATCGACTTTGCTATTCGGTAACATATTTTAACGATATTCGCTGTCGGTTGGAGAAGAAAATAATAAAATTTCAAGTTCAAGTTCATTAAGTTTTTGTTTATTAAAAAAAATTTATAAAAGTCAAAAGCTAAAAGCGAAACATTTTTGTCAACCGCATACATTGACAAAACTTAAAATTTCGAAAGTGGAAAAAAGTGAAAACATGAAAAAATCGACTAAACGAAAAAATCCGAAATCGCCGAACTAATAAAAAAAAAATCCAAAACGAAAATATTCTAGCAATGAAAAAACCAAAACGAAAAAAATCGTCTAAACATAAAAAATCTTGCTTAAATCGCAAAAATTCCACAACAGTAAAAGACCATAACAAAAAAAAAAAAAAAAAAAAATGTAAACCCACGAAAATTGGCCAAAAGAAAAAATCGCCTAAACGAAAAAAGAAATTCGACAAACCCGAAAAAAATGTACGCGAAAAAATCGTTAAAAAGTATTGGCGGCAAATCCGAACAAAAAATCCGAACAAAAATGCTAAACAGAAAAGTTGTCATGACAAATAGCTATAAACTATAAAAATCGCTTGAATTGAAAAAACATCACCTAAATATAAAAAGTTGCCAAAAGAAAAAAATCGATGAAACAGCAAACGTTTTTGAAACCAAAAATTGCAACTTTCGTTATGGTCGAAATATCTGATGCATCGCTTTTGTCAATTTTAATCCAATCTTTATTAATCTAACATCTTACGAGTATAGTATACCAAAATACAATGGGAATGACGGCTTATCACACCATTCCATTTGACTCATTTTATTTTAAAAATATGTAAACAGTGTTTGTTTTTAATCTTAGAAATGTGTAGTTTAAAATTAGCATTCGGATGTCTTAAAGTAAAACACAAAAGCTAAATACTTAAATAAATATTCTGATTTTACAGCATCGAAAGAGAAATTCTATTCGATGGAAATATGAAAAGGTCAACCAAAAAAATTTCATATCATAATAAGAATTTAAAATTCTATAGTCCATATTTACATTATGCAAGTCTTATTGCTAAGCTGATTAGTTTGAAGGAGAGAGAGACGAGGGGAACAGTAACGTTTCATCATCGAATGCAACTTTTCACTAGCTCATATATTTTAGCGGCTATTGTTTAATTTTGTTTATCTTTGCACAGTTTTTTTTTCCTTATACTCGTATCTTCTCTTATCATATCAAAATAAAAGCACACTTTTTTCTTCGTTTAAGAGGGGTATAACAGACATAATAAATGTCTTTCATTGTTAATTATTTGTTTATTTTTGTGCTTTTTCTGCTTCATTTGTTCATAAATAATTTATAAACGATTTAAAGACAACTACAAAAACGGTCGCCTTGAATCGTTTGCAATCAAAGCGTTTTACATTTAGAATTCTGGCCCTGCTACAGGGGTCATGCGACTGACAGTCGTTTGTGCGAAATGTGCGAAAAAATTCCAAAATCCTAGTAAGTTCATATGTTCTAAAAAGTCGTTTATTGAGATCTTAAGGTAGGATCACACGATTGGCGCAATGTACCAATTATTGCTCCATTTTATATGCCAATCGTGTGATTTCACAATTTTTGTCCAATACGACAATCGAGAACAATATTGTGGTGATAGACAACCATGCCCCAATAAAAATGCTAAAAATGCACCAATATTTATTGTATTCTCGAGCGGCAATCAAAGAAGCCAATACGCGACAATTTTTGAAGTGTTTTCGTAAGTACTGTAAACTTCAACTTACTTTATTTATAATTATAACTTATTTGCAACGTTAACATGGAACTGTGATCCAATCTTTAACCCATATATTTAGCTTTTATTCGTTTAAAAGAACGAAAATCGCCTCTGGTTTATATATTTAATGAGCACAAAATATACAAAGCAGAGGCAATTTTAAACGAATAAAACATTTTCACGTACAAAAAAAAAACAAACAAAAAAGTATTTCTTTTTAAAAGAAAACTATTTGCACGTAAAACAAAACAAACTAAAAACTACCACGACAGTTGTTTGTTTGTGTTGCCGCAAGTTAGACCAATCGTATGACTAGGATGCGGCAATTATTGCCACAAATTCATTCTTCGAAAATTTGTGGCAATCATGTGACTGCAACGTATTTGATTGGGACAATTCTATTATTGTGCACCAATTCACCACAATAAAAATTGGGTCAGATTGTTGTATTTGCGGCAATCCTGTGATCCTACCTTTAGGTACATTTTTGTAGTTGATTGTTTCCTTGAATTTTTAAAATGTTTTTGCGATTTTGATCTTGAAGATGAAGTTTTTTTTTGATTTTATATCTTCACATTTTTTGTTCTTTATGACAAGAGCTACAACTTTGCCTCAGAGAGTAAATCAAAGTTCCGAACGGTTTGCAAGAAAGATATGAGCCTGAGAAAATGCAAAAATGACACCGAAGCCCCAAATCTTTGGGGCCCATAAAAAAAAGGGCATGACGTGGGGCAAAACTGGGAGACACGGGTCTTTTTGTTTTGGTCTTTTATCACGTAGTGGTGTCCGTATATGGTTGCATTTCCATGACTTAAAAAATTACACACAGTGTTATGTGCTGTCCGTACGAAACCCTTCGTGTACGAGTCAAAGTCGCACTTAACTGAATTTATTTCAAGAGCCGAAAGCCAATATTACTTAGATAAATAAGTAATAATAATTATTTTTTCTATAAAAATAGCTGTTTGCTCCTGCTTCCCGCCAGCCAACACTTAACCATTTATCGTCTTTGTAATTTAATTTTAATTTTTACTTTTGACATTTGCGTAAAATACTTTGGATTTTAAAATGTTTCTTTCTACATTTGTTGCACTACGTCACTCGTTTGTATTCTTTGTGTCATTTATGTAAATTAATCAGCGATCTCGGTAGACAATTTTCAGATAAGCAGTAGAATATATCTAATGTCTGTCCCATAATCGTGAATGTTTTAAGTTTTGTTTTTAATAAAAAATTTGTATTCAATTTGATTATAAAAAAATGACTGTTAATCACGACTTTGGACTATTTTGTAAGAAGTTTGTAAATTCGGCCAAATTTTCCTCTCACACATTAAAAAAAAAATTGCCTTACATCTTTTATACAAAAAAAAACTATTTCCTTAAAAAAACTGGTTCTTTACTCTAGCAAAAAATAAATAAATAAACTTTAATGCGATTTAAAATAATTATGAATGTACGTACATATGAATTTCTGTGTTCGTTAAAAAGTTACTAAACAAAAGAGCTGATTCACAGAAACTTGTTAAAGATGTTTACACAAAAAAAAAAAAAAAAATAAATAAATTAACAATACATACACACAACTTTTACACTCAAAATTTAACTTACTGGTACATACACACTAGAACAGGCTAAAACGTTCTATCCAGTCGCTCGCTGGATTGTGTAATATGCGAGCGACAAGGTTTCGCAACGTAACACATTTTTTAAATTGGCTGTCCCATTCTTTGTAGTTGGATTCATAGAAGAACCAAAAATTATGTTATTGAAACTAACTCAAAAACTAGTAGTAGTAGGTAATAAAATGTTCTTACAGAAACCAGGAACAGGTTTACAATATTCTAATATAATATCTGTGCATGTATGTACATCTATGAAGAGTATATATTAATAATACAAAATTTATGAAATTGAAATATTGTTAGTGATTTTTCTTTAAATTAGGAAATGTCTAGTAGAGTTGAAGAAATATGATTTCTAAGTTTCATGTTAACATTTGTATATTCGTATAGCTTTTAGTTTGAAATTGAATTACAAAAGTAATCAACCGCAAATCATTTGACCCAATATTCACTACTATTGATTTATTCTTATAAATATATTTTGTGCTTTTGTTTCAAAAATAATAAACTTGTGTTCTTTTCTAAAAAAAAGGTTTTGCCCTCTTAAAAGTTGTAAGGTTCTTGCTGCTTTATATTCCTTGGCTAAATTGTTCAACTAGATAGGAAAATGCCCTGAACTAATAAAGTTTGTGCAATTTCAAGAACTGAAAAATAATATTGGAGGAGAAAGCCTTAACATCCTAATTTAAAAAAAAAGTACATTATCTGAATGCTTTCGCCTTCTAAAAACGTCCATGTGTTTAACTTCGATATCGCAAATAAACTGAAAGCCATACGTATTAGAGATGAGCGATTTTTCGAAACCTGTTACTTTTTCACAGCGATTGAAAACTCACTAATCACAACTGTGACTGAATTTATCAAGTAACAGGTTTTGGAAATATAATTCTTTCATACAAGCTGTGAATGTTCTTGTATCCTTATGTAACATTAAATAAAGCTACCACATGAAATTTTTTTATACCTTCACCGTTTGTCGAGAAAAAATCGTCAAATCGTGTCAAATCGTCTTTTCTGGCAACTATGTATAGCTCTCACATTTTTATATTTGCAATTTTACTGTCTCTCTATCTCTCATACGACAATTCTTAATATTTGTATGAGGTTGATTGGTAATTGCTTGTTCTTGTCGCTCTTCTTATTAGTATTTATCAAAATACCATTACTAATAAATACTTTTAAAGCAGAAGAGCTGAAATGTGTTAAAAAGTGATCACAGTCACTGTTTAATTTCACTGCTGCTCTTCTTTTTTGTTGCTACAAATAAAATACTGCTAAACTGTGATCACAGTCACATTTTAAAAGAACAGCGATTTAGAAATCACGTTCACAAGGAGCAACGTTATTAAAAAATCACAGTATCGCTCAACACTAATACGTATGCAGGCAAAGTTCCGCCTTATGAACAGAGTGTGTGTATTTACACTAAGTAATTCGTGCAGTTTCCGTCAAAAGTGTATTTTATTTCTTTTCGAATTACAGAGTAGACCCGCCAGATATCCATAGTTCTTTTTTATATTGGAAAGCTAAAAATGTTGTCAAGCTGGCAGTCTGCCTAGAAATAAGATGACAAAATGAAATGCCTTATCGCGGTTGGAGGTAAATTAAAGAACATTTTTTAATTTTTTTTTATCCTAAGGTCCAATATACATATCGTTACCTTAATATAGAAAGGCCCTAACTCATTATTTTTTTTTTGAAACATCTAAATCTCGATTTCTAAAAAATATTAATTATATTAAGGTAACGCAATTTTAATATTATTGTTAAGTGATTAACATTGCTCTGTTAATTGCGAAATGTTCCTTGGTTTTTGTCTCTGCTGGTTAAATTTGATAGTCGAGTCCGTCTCACGATGTCGAAGGAAAACTTCGGTTCAACAATTTATATTAAAAATAAATAAAAATTTTCATATTTTGTTGTTGTTTTCAATCTATATATGTACATAAAATTCTCGTGCCATGGTGTTTGTATTTGTATTTTTGTATGTGTATTGGGTAGGCCTGAGAATAGGTCTTAATATATTTTTATACCCCTGAGTGGGCTGCGCCACGCCCAGACGAACGAAATGTCGTATATCTTGAAAGCTATAGGAGTCATCGTATTTACATTTGATATGGACTCTTGTGAGAGCGAGGTGCGCAGTAATTCAAGATATTAGTACAATAGGACCGGAAGATGTGGCATTCCGCTACAAAGTAATTAATAATAATCGTATATCTTTCGATATCGTGGGACAGGCTGTAAATTTATGTTAGCACTCATACAAAACGAGTCACATTTAGTTGGGATTAATACTCTTTTGATATTTTGATATTTTCAAGATTGAATTAGAAAATTTTTCGAAAATTACCCTTGAAAACAAATATTTGTCGGAGAGTTATGGTAATACCAGGCAAGTTCGCCTGAATAGAGTGTGTCTGGGTTACACTGTGTAGTAGTACACTGTAGTCTTGAAAGTATTTCTTGATCATAGTAAACATGCTTTTGAATAAATTGACATGAATGAGTTTTCGAGGAAAAATAAGTAGTCTTATGACAACCATGAAAATAGAACGTCGTGTGACCCAGCACAAACTATTGTAGTACCATGTCTGTGAATCCGAAAGATTCTATATATTTAATTTTTTTTGTAGAATTTCTTAATACTGTGCCTCACAGCTTATTTCCTGCCTATAGAATATATTGAACTTTGAACGCTTATAGCAAGAAAACTGGAGATTATATCACAAATTAAATTTTCGTAAAAATTTTCTTTTATTTAAATAAAATATTATATATTACTTATTTTAAATACATAAGTATATGCAAAAGTAATTAAAAGAAAATTTAAAAATATATAAAAAATTCAAGTCACAGTTTATATCGTGCGCTGGCAGCAGCCTTAGAAAAAACTAAGTTGGAATATGATTGATGCATCTGCACGAATTAAGCTGTGAGCCACTTTATACGAATCAGCTATATAAAAATTTCAATACTTTAAGTGGTGTCCCACGATGTCGACAACGTTCGACTTATCGCACACTTACGGCCTGGCTCCAAAAATTTGTTTTTGTTTTTAATATGCGGCGACAAGTCGAACGTTGTCGACATCGTGGAACAGGCCCAACTCCAATACCTGCTAAACATAAAACACCGTTTGTTGCTGCTAAAACATAAAACGGAAAAGTCACGCTCTTATCTAAATTTGAAAATTATAATTTCATATGCATATTTAGTAGGGTGATCGACTCGGTTTTTCAACCGGTTTTAAAATCCGGTTTTTTACACATGGCTGTCGGTTTTTTCAAAATGTTGATTTTTCGAATGTCGAATAGTCCGGAGTTTTATAATGAAAAAAAAAAACAACTCCATAGAACAATTCTCGATTTGTAGATTTTGCAATAATATTATTTTTCACTATATGAAAAATTAGTTACTAAGTATTTTTTTTTCAGTGTAAAAGTTCTACGCGTCTGTTTTTCATATGGCAACACTTACTGCAACATGAAATTAAAGCGATTTTATGAGGTGGTAGCAGAGGCGAATGAAGTACAAGGGATGTCAATGAAAAGTGTTCAGATGTTCAGAAGTGACAAAAACTGTACAAATGACGCAAGTACGAGAATATAACATAAAAAGATGCATAACGATATCTTATATTGTTCAGTAAGACTGTGTTGCAAAAGAAATTTTTGCGCTCATTAGACATTTGTTCAGTAACTGGTTTATGGAACAACAAAACCATTTTGATAATTTTAAGCTGTGACTGTTTATGATTTAGTGTGCAATATGTACTTTACATATGTATGTATGTACATATATGAAGTTATTTTTTTTAATAAAGCAATTTAAAATCAAAACTTTTGTATAATAATTCTCCCCCCCATATAATACCGGTTGACCGATAATTTCAAATATTCGAAAACCGTTTTCTGGAAAATGTCAAATAATCGATAACCCTAATATGTAAATAGGTATCTAGATTCTCTAATATCCCCTTATTTAAATTAAATTTGATAAAATCTAAAAGATATTCCGATAAATTTATATGGGCTATTCGACAGGTTTTGCAAATTCATAAAAATCGCAATAATAATTTCAAAGCAAAAGTCATTGAACTAATTTCCAGTTTGTTTAATTATTTATTATTTCAACGTTTAGAGTGAAGTTTTGTTTTTTAAATTTATTTAATTTTTTTTTGTTGGTTTTAGGCTAAAAACAAGTAAATACATATTTCATTGTTAACTTGTTTATATGTTATTGTTGCTAAAATAATTATTTTTAAATTTTTTTTTGCACAAAATTCTCCATAAACTTGTAATTAAATTAACTGTGTTGTCACAAAAACAGATTTCATGTTTTTATTTAATTTTTTTGCTTTTAAATTTAAAGTGTTTCTGAACTCAATTTATGTGATCATCTGTAAAAGTCGTGTAATTGTGTGTTTCAAACAATTTGCAAAAATGATCGTCCCAATTATTATTCTCTGCTCGCACAAGACGCAGACATAAAAGAAGAATTGTTCTAAAGTGTGAGTTGTGGTGGTGTCTGGTCTAAAGATTGTTTTAAATTGAAGCCATTTGCTAACCAAAAAGTTCTTTTTTGTTTCACATTAGTCTTTCACAAAAAATATTACTCATCATTTCATTTGAAATTTATTAAATAGAAATCAAAAAGACAACTTATAAAAGCAAATGTTATTCTTTTGTCTTCTCTCCATTGTTTCTTTAATTCTTTCTTTAGGGTTCGCAGGCTGAATCTCAAGTAGTTAAACGTTTTAGAGAGGCATTTTTTATTGACTTTAGTGTAATTTGATACGCTCTTCCAAGGTGACAAAGCTTTGCAGTTTTGTGTGACACGTTGCACAAACTTTTGTGAATTACTCTTAAATCTTTGCATTTTATGTATTTAATGTGTTCAGCACTTTTATGTAAAATCTTGCCAGGAAAATTTTTGTGTAACATTTTAACCCTCTACCTCTTCTTCATATGGGTCTTTGTGACACTTTCGCAAAGGAAGGCAAACAAGAACTCTAAAAGGGTTGGTAACAAGTTTAAATGTTCAATAAACATATTTGCAATGAAATTCTACGTATTATCAGTTTCTGAAAAGCTTGACATTTTGCCCAAATGCCAGAAATGTCTAAAATGCGTTGTTGTTGGTTTCTTATCTTTCTCGCTTGGCTTCTGCGTTTGCGTGCTTGTATATTTCTAAATAAACAGAAAGTAATCATTATAATTGTTGTTTTTGGTTTCTTTTCTTTCGTCTGCATTGGCTTTTGTGCTTGTGTGGTTGTATATTTCTTAATAAGCATACAGTATAACATTATAGTGGTTTTTTACTTCATCTTCTTGAATGTTTGTACGCTGGTGTATTTTCTCCTGTAGCTAATAACTTCTGGATAATTATATTGTTTTTGTTTACCAAATATTTTTATGAAAATATTTGTATTAGGTTAGTGCCATGGTAATTTCTGTGACAATATTGTTTTATTTGGTCCCCTCTGCCGGAATGTGTTCTTATATGCTTAATTGATTTTTAAAAATAAAGCATCGCTTTTGATGCAAGCAAACGATTAAGTCATCTATTAACTAATTCACTAGCGCAGCGCAGTGGCATGCTTATTGAAGAAACTCGGCTGCTAAATTAATTAACCGCAGATCAATTAAGCAGACACTACTGTATTGCTCCCTTTAACGCATTGCAGTTACGCACTTTATTTAGTCTACTTTTGCAATATCTGAGAGATGACTTAATATTTCATCTATAATTTTTACTTAACTTATTTTCTTTATTTGAAAAAAAAGTGCTTACAAATTAGTTTTAACTCGAAACCCTCTGTTGGTTGCTCTCATAAGAAAAGCAAAAAACAAACGTAGTTCAATGGTTTTACGGTCCGCTGATTACCCTCAGACTTGGAGTTCTTTACGACGTTACGTTTGCTTTATTTAATATTTTCTTAATGTGTGATTCTACATACAAAAAAATATTGACGATGTCAAAAAGAAATAAAAGTTACCAAGTTGAACGGCCGGTTTGAAAATTTTAACACGCTTGACCTTGAATTTGGAATGGCTGGGCTTGTGGAGTGAAGAGTTTTCGTGTTTTAAAATTCAACTTTGGTTTTATTTTCATTATAATTTTCTTTATTGTATTGAGTTTCACTCTCTTCAACAAGCAACAACAAACATATATACATGCATAAGACGACCACTATTGTGACTCTTTGTAGCCGAAAGAGACCGGCAATGGCAATTTACTGCCCTCCTGATCATGCTGATGATTGGGATTGTGAAGTTCGAAAATTTTTCATATGGGTGTGTGCCTTTTTAGAAATTTTTATTCACAATTTAATATACATACGAGGGCGGGTCATTAACTTAGCGACTTTTTGAAGAAAAACAGGTTTTTACAAAAAAAAAAAAAATATTCCAAAAATTGTATTATTGAATATGGAAAAAGAATTCAACTAAATTATGCATTTGATTCAAACACATTACTTAGTCCTAGTTTACACTATGCAAGTCTTATTGCTAAGCTGATTAGTTTGATGGAGAGAGGGACGAGGGGAGCAGAAACGTTTCTTTTCCCCTCGTCTCTCTCTCCCTCAAACTAATCACCTTAGCAATAAGACTTGCATAGTGTAAACTAGGACTTATCAAAATTGCATGCAAGCATTAAACTATAAATAAGCAAGGAATTGAAAAACGTGGCATTCATCCACACACACAACAAAAATTATCACTGCGTTATCACAGAAAATTGAACAGATTGTTTTTATTGAATCAGCGATTTTCGTATTCAAATATCAAAATCATGTTTTTCTGTGTGTGTAAAAATTTATTTTATTTTTCAACATAGTCGCCTTTGAGTACTATACACTAAGTCCAACGTTTCTCGAATTTATTTATCCCTTCCGCAGAATATGATTTGTTTCTGAGATGTTCCTCCTTCCGTTGAGCCATTTCTTCAAGTTTGGGAACAAGAAGTAGTCACTCGGGGCTAAATCTGGAGAATAGAGCGAGTGAGGAAGCAATTCGTAGCCCGATGATTCATGGCTTTTTGAGCAAACGCGGCTTCCATCTTGCGGAAAGCTTTCTCATACGTAAGCGACAATTCAAAATTGAAACCAATGAGCCTTGTGAGATGTCTATAGTTTCCACAATCTCTCTCACTTTCAGTCTCCGATCGGCTAGAACCATATCGTGTTTGTTTCGGATGTAGAGATCTCAACGGGGCGTCCAGAAATTCAGTAAGCTACTTTTTTTTACCATTAAAATTGAACGTGAAGAGTCCCCATAGTATTTATCAAGCTTAACCTTTTTTTGAGTGATGGTTTTTTTTCGCAAAAAATTATGCTTAATGAGCTTCATTTCAGTTTTTCAATTTTCTTCTCAAAATGCGCGGTAATCTGATAGCACGAACTTAATGACGCAGTTTGTTCAAATTTAGACAGCAGTCAACTGAAAGTTGCCTGTTGATAGAAGCAATGTTGCCATTTCAATTGAGACACTGAGTTAATGACCCACCCTCGTATGTATGCATGTATGCATGTTCATACAAATGTAGTTACTCAAATTCAACAGGCAAACATTTTTTGTTTTTTTTATATTTTGTATAATTTGCTTTAGGTTTTTGTTTTTGTGTTTCTTTGTGTATATTTTGTCTGTAGCACCAGTAGAACGAACACAACTAAAAATAATTTCTTCAAACTCAATTTATACATATAAAATAAGGGATATTATACCACCAGTGAACCAACAAACCAACCATTGCACAGTAGGACCAGCGGCCTGTCAAATAATTTATAATGGTTGCTGGCATAGCTTCAGATGAGTCCAGGGAATGTGTGTGGTGGCATAAAAAATGTACACTTCTAATTTCTTTACAAAAATTACTTTCATTGATTATAGGTAGTATTTGTTTACGCAAAATCTCTGTAATGATGTAACGCTCAAAGTCAGCACCCTCATTTAAGCTACATAAATATTATTTTATTTCTTTTTTTTTTTGTATAATTATATCATTTTTAATTTTGTATATTATATTATTTATAAATTAGTTTTTAATTATGAAAATTCTCGTTTGTATGTGACTGTACTTACGATTCAAACTCAACGGATGACCGACCAGTAACGACATCTGGGGTAAGAAGCCACGTATAATCAGCTGTTCGTGCAACTGTTTTCGATAGCTGAACATATGAATGTCTGCTCACAATGATTGGCTGTGTGTGGGTGCTAAAAGGGCGAAGAGGGAGTTAGCGTGCAGGCGACCTGCATGTGTGAGATCTTATTGACAAGAGGTCTCCACTAGCCATGAACTTGGTATGGGCATCATGTCGGACATCGCAAATGGCTAATTGATGGAGACCGCTCATGTCCATGTTGCGTCCATGCTCTGACATGGATGCCCGAACATATGCCTGAACAACAATGTTCGCCATGAGATTCGCCGTCCGCAACCATTTACAATAGAAATAAAAGATACAGAACAAAATTGGTAAATATTCTATCTCTATTGCGTTACCGCAAAATACTTTGATATGCCTGAACATGGACATCGCCCGTCTTCACCACAACAAAGAAGTTGATAAGTTTTTCACAGTTGCTCTGCCGACATCATGTTCATGTCATGCTCAAGTCTATGGCTCGTGAAGACGTAGGGTGAAGGAGTTGTCAATTCATTCAAATAACATTTTGTTCTGCATTTTGCTTGTGGTGCTGTGTGACTTAGAGAAATAATTTCCAGGGGTTATCAATCTCTAGGAACATTCTTGCTAGGTTGGTACGACAGTTCGCTCTGTTTCATTTGGGATACTTCGAAAGGGGTTATAAATCCCTTATATGTACTCTAGTTGGTGCTTGGGCATTCTCAAGAAGTTATGAATAACTTGCGATTGTCCGTTTACTCTCTGGTCGTTACGCCAGCCAACTCCTTCATATCGTCACGTGAAAGGTCAACCGTCAAGTCATACAAACTAGTGAATAGGTATCTAAAATCGGTCAAGCGAAGGCTTTAAAAAAATAATTTTTTTTGGAAATCTTTCGTCAACGATATCATTCGATTTAAGTAAAATTGGCAGCACTCGACCGACGTTTCTTTTTGCGGCAAAGAGCTGATTCGATTTTGATTTTTATCGCTTAAGTATGTAGTTTAAAATTTTTTTTAAAAACGGTTTTGTGAAAATTTTATTTTCGAAATCTTGCGAATCTCGTATCTTTAAAAATCCAAGTGAGCTCAACATCTTACAAATACGGCAAATTTATTTCAAATCCGTTGATCTGTTCTTAAGTTATGAGTTGTCCAAATACATACACACACACATACACACATACGAACATCATCGAAAAAACAGTCAGAATCGACTCCCAGGACCCAAAACAAGTGAACATCAAAATATGATGAAAACTCGTTTTTCGAAAATTGGGTTAAAATCAGTAACTTCATATTGGGGGAAGTTAACAATATAACAAAATCTAACAATAACAACAATTTCAACATACATATTTTATATTTCCTTCGAATGTTTGCTGTAACCTCCAAGTATATACATACTTTTCTGCATCCTTCGCAGTAATATTTCTATTTGCTTTTTATTTATTGAATCACTCATAAAAATTAAATTATTCTTGAAGTATTAAATTATATTGACGTTACTTAAATTTAAATTTTGTTAGCAGTAGTTGTAATTCTAACTCATTACAAAGCTTTCAATTTTCCGGCAAATAACTGAGAATTACTAAATATCTAAACATAATAAACTAAAAAGCTCCAACAAAAATCTCAACAAATTGAGCCGATTAAATATTTTAAAAAAATTAATTAAAAAGCTTGTTAAAAGGACAATAAATCGATTGAGATATTCGGGTATGTTCTGTATTCCACGTGAAACAGTGTTATAAACACATATTTCCAACAACAATTCTATGGCAATTCCACACGTTTTAATTACACGTGGAATACAGAATAAACCCGATTATTTAAAATTAAAATTTCATATAAAACAATTACTTGAAGTGACCAATAAGTCATGATAATTTTTTTCTTTGCGCGCTTAGTCCGTACTTTCTTAAAAAAATAAACTATTTTATGACGTGAATGCCTTCGTCCCCACTGTGAATTGCATAATTCAGCGCAATCTTTCGCCTAGTCTGCCAGCAGAGTTTCTTTGCCATTAGGATTCTCGGGCTGCCACATATATTTTTTGACAGTTTCATTTTAAATTTATGCGTTTAATTTTTTTTATTCTTATACGTTTTTTTTTGTTTGTTTGGTTTTCCTATCTCTCAACTACAATCTTTTGCATTGTTTATCTCTTACATTTTTTGTGTGTGTTAATTTTCTTGGTATTTTTTTTTCAACATATTGTTAAAAAATTAAAATTAATGTCATTCAGTCAGTTTGCTATTGGGTTCGCTCGCTTATTTAACTTTTTTGGAACATCATGTTGGAAAACGGAAATGGTTTTTATGATTGTCTGCAATTGTATAGGGTTTTTATTTTATTTATTTTTTTGTATTATAATTTTGTGAATTCAGAAGCATGTTTTGTGGTTTTAAAAGTTTTATGTATTGATTGAAGTAAAATGATTGAAAAACGGACATATGTGTGTATGTACGTTGCATATATAAATAATTCCAACTAATGCATGTAAGACTGAGTTTTAATTGCGTAACTATTGAGTTTATGGAAGACAGACGAAATAGGAATAGAAAAGGGATCAATTATTGCTTGTACTCCTAATTCATTTTGTTTTATAATTCGCATTTTGAACAGTTGGCCAATTATAATTGCTGTGTGCGAATCAAGTAATGTTAGCGGTATCCGTAGGCTGATTTTTTGATTTGCTCGACATTTTGTGGGCTTTTTCTTATGAACTAATTCCTAATAGCTTTTCACTTTCTAGTGCAAGAGTTCATTCCCTTCCAAAGGATCATAGAGTACTATGATACCAGAACTTTTACCACCATTAATTTCAAAAGTCAAAACTGTAGTGGAATCCTGTTATATTATTCACAAAAAGAAAACTTTAAAATTTTTTCCTGCAAATTATTCCTTTAGTAATTTTTGAAACTTGTATCTAAAACAAACAAATGTTTAAATATTTGACACTATTTTTATTTTCCGTATAAATTGCGCTTTAATGAGGTGTCTCTGTTATGAACGTGTGTAAGCTGGGACAAATTAATGCTGGTTTTGGTTTTGTTTGAAATATTTATTACGATTGCAAAATGTACTGAAAAAGCAAAAAAACTAAAAACTAATAATTTAAAATAAAAACTGCCTTAAAAAATAGCACGACTGCTCAACAACATGAAAAACTGTGGAAAACAGATAAATTTGCACATTTGGCAACGCTGCTCGCACACGAAAGGTTCCGTACGGATACTACATATCTGCGAATGTAATAATATACCAACTTAAGTCTTTATAATCCAATAAAACCTGAGACTTTTTTAAAAAAATTTTAAATATCCAGTAAACTTTCTTCGGTTTTTGCCGACTTTTTGGTTTTGGCGTTTTTTTAGTTGTGTATTTTTTAGTTTTTGGCGTTTTTTTTAGTTTTGGCAATTTATTTTTGTTTTGGCGATTTTTTCGGGTTTTCGGCAATTCTTTCGTTTCGGCGATTTATTTAGTTTTAGCGTTTTTGAAAATTTTAAGAGTTTCCAAGATACATCAACTGGTCAAAATTACATAATCAAAATAACATTAACTGATAGAGTACCCTCTAATTTTATTACTTTTAAATTTCAGTGTAAATACGTGTATTTTGCATAAAAATACACTCTTGGTGTGCGGAACCCTAAAAACAACAACATAACATGAATAGAGTGTTGCCACACAATTATTTTTGACCGGGTGCTGTGAAGCACTAACACAATGCAAAAAATGATGACTTTTAGAAAAACACACGGACTGGACAGTATAGGTTTGGTAGTACTATGAAAGTTTAGTAAAACCCCATACGTAGTTTGGCAATTTTTTTATGGGCCTCCAAAGATCTCGAAAATCAGTGCCTGCAATGTACGTATGTATGCATGTATATATGTATGTATATGTGTGTGTTTACGTATCAGTGATCTTTAATGCACCGTTTTTTCGCTATTCATACTGACTTGTGAAATTTTAAATCGAAATGAGTAGACATCGTTTAAACTCAATTACTCTGCTTTACGCACACTCACGATAAGATTTATTTATAAGCATAGGTTGCAATAAATATAAATGCGACGTCGACATCATACTCATATCACACTCACACTCATAAATCACCTCAGTTTGATTTATAATATCAGAAAAATACTTATACTACTTACATTGATTCAGCTCACTCAACTCATCCATATACTACAGCTACAACTGGTATAAAGTGTATGAAGAAACATACATGTAACCTCATACTGAGCAAACACATAACCTCATAATGAGTATTTTAATGTTCGTATGCGAAGTTCGCTTTGCCATACCATACCAATTTTGCATCGTCTATAAAAACATTGAGTTAAGTAGAGTTGAAATGAACAACGTCATAAATCTTGCTAAGCATGGGTGCGATGAGAACTTCAAACTTTCGAGTGAATATGAAGTTGGCAAACCAAACGCGCTTTTTTTCGTTTTAGCGCGTTTACTAAAAATGCGCTAAATTAGCGCGTTTTGAATGAAGTCATCATCACTTCAGTTCAATATTTTTTTTGCATAAATTTAACAATATTCTAGTATTCAAAACTCATAATATTTTTTAAATTGGTTAATGATGCAGATGTCGCAAATATAATTCCCTTGCCTATGGTTAGAATTAAAAACGCATTTTAATACTGTAAATGGCAAACATTTTGAAATTTCACAACTAAAAATATGTATTCGGACCAAAACAATTAATGTTACTTATTAAGCATCTATTCTAACTGTAGTACTATAAAAAGCATTTGAATCGAAAAACTATTCGACAATTTATATACATAAGTTGTTACAAAGTTTGGCAAATAAAATTAAAATAAAAACGAAGTATTTCGATTATTTGGAAGGCAATTCTGATTCTGTATTCAATGATTTTAGTTATTTAGGATACAATTTCCAAGAAACAATCACCTGTATTACGTATGTCGAGTCGAATATTCGTCTACGAGAATTTTGTTCTAGATTAAAGAAAATGTGAACAAGTTTTCTTTAATCTAGGACAAAACTGTCGTAAACGAAAATTCTACTCGATATACGCAATACGGGTGAATATTATAAAATCTGAAAAGAGCTACTAAAAAAATTAATTGTATTTACTAATGCACATGTACATACATTGAATTTTATTAAAATTTAATTTAGCGCGTAGGAAAATAGCGCGTTTTGGCTATGAATAGTTGACAATGTTGTAACTTAGCGCGTTCTAGCGCGTTTTGCGAAGGGGAATAGCGCGTTTGGGTTATAAATAGTTGGCATCGCTGGAAGTTGGACAACATTGCAAGAAATTATTCATGATTCAACTCTAATCACTTTTTAACTACTCATTTCTGATCACTGTTACGTACATATATAAAGGAAATCAATTTAACCTTACGTACAAATAACATCCCTATAATATACAAAATTACTCGTATAAGTACATATTTACCTTTCCATTGCAGTCCATTAATTTTAATAAATTCGGTTTCAATGAAGTCTCAACAACAAAAAAAAATTCAAGTTAATTATCGTCTCAATGAAAAAAAAAAAATCTCAAGAAGAAAACAAAACTGATAAAAATGAATATTGTATAAGAAACTGATGGGATGTTGTTTGTTCGTATTGTGTATATATTCGTATGACTCACTGACTGTCTGTCAGGCAGGTACGTAACTACAATAAGACAATAGCAGAAAGTAAATTGTTAAAAAAAGTGCGTTAAGAAAGACCTTGAATTGCGTGTTTAAAATAGATATGAGTACGTTTTTACCAGTACAAGGCTTCTTTTATTTAGCTGCATATGAAATTCAAAGTCGCTGTGAGTTTGCGAATATTATTTAATGGCTTAAATTTTGTTTGCTTGTATACTCATGTCAATGTCATTGATTTTTGTATTTATAGTTTTGAAAAGTTTTAGCCCGCAAATTCGCAAAGCAAACAAAGTCTGTTGCTTTAATTTCTATTTGGGGCAAAATGCATCGCGTTATTTGATTTACTTTTTTTTAATAAATATTTTTATCATGTTTTATGTGTTTGGATTAATAAGATCAGACAAACATTTTATTTGCTCTATCCATTAAAGGAATTTTCTTAGGTTGGGTTAGGTTAGGTGTAAAAGAGGAGCCATCACGCTCATGTCCGGGGACATACGCTTAAGGCAGTATAGGCTTGTTGCAGTTATGACGGGGCACTGGACGGTCGGCAGACATGCCAGTAGGATAGGTCTGTCCTTTAATAAGTTCTGTCGAGGTTGTCTAGAAGAAAGCAAAGAAGAGACAATCTTCCACTTTCTTTGCAAAAGTCCAGCTTTGCATCTCTCTTGACACAAATTTTTAGGCAGTCATTCATGTACTAGTCAATCTTTCAGATTTATCTGTGATTGTGTTGAGTGACCTTATCAGATATATAAACGCGACTGGTCTAGGTCTAGTAACGATCACCGTATCAGAATAATATATACGGTTCTATATATCGTCGGCTAAATTCAATTTTTATAGCACACGACATTTTAATGCCATTCGAAAGAGAATGAGACGCCTCATCGATCTGCTTAAATATTTATTTTCATTTGAAGCTCTATATGTCGAAGAAACTTACGGCCTGGCCCACGATGTCGACAAAAAAAGTTTTTTTCGCTTACTTACATTGAAAACAAAAACAAATTCTCTTATTTTGGGCCAGACCGTTAATGTATTAGGCTAATTTCTTAAGCTTTGTATAGAAACGATTCACAGTATTTTGTCTCTCCTGTAAAATTTGCTATAAGTGAGTTGGAAGATTAACACTCTAAGCTCTAACGATATGTAGGTTGACATCGATAAGCGTAGTGGACCTTTCAAAAAGGAATCATCTAGATTCTACTTGAATGCCTGCGTATTGCAGGCAGTCACGTAAACCAACCAGCCAACCATAGGCTTGTTGCGCGCACAAGGAATTTTCTTTATTAAAAAAATAAAGTTATGCCTTTAGAGTTTCAATATAGACCTCATAGTTGTTTTCCGATTTGGCCAAAGTTGGAGTACAAACACCCCAGGGTTTTCATAAAAAAATCAGAATGAAATAAGTGCCAATATTTGAGGCTCATTAAATAATAAAAATAGATCTCTTGCACACCGATGAAAGAATTGTGTAGAAAATAACACCCAAAAGTTATGAAATAAGACCCAAACATAAGAGTTGTGCATATTAAAAGTTTTTGTAACAAAAATCTCTTCGTGTGAACGCAAATTTGATGAAAAATTTGCTGCAAAAAACTTTCATCATCTAAACTGAGACGAACTTGGATATATTCCTTGAACATTACAAAACAATGCAAATGCTTACCGAAATTTACTGTAACGTTGACGGCACTTCTCAACCTGCATAAAATAGAATTTCCTAACGTTGTTAAAGGCCGTGATACACTATCATACAAAGTCGTGCGATCTACGAAAAAATACAACCCTGGTATGATGGAGTTTATGAAAATTTTCAAAAGACAATAGCAATTCATCACACCAGGGTTGTACTTTTTCGTAGATCGCACGACTTTGTATGATAGTGTATCACGGCCTTAAGTGACATTTGTATACCAGTGATGTCACTATTGTATGTTCAATAGAATGGGGGTATTTTGGCTCTGTTTTTCGGTACTTTTGTTAATAATAATATCTGTTTGATAGACAACTTAAAATAATACATAATTACATACATATTTACAGACATAAATACATACAGATTTATGTGCATATATATAATAAAGAAATATATAAATTCACTATAAATGTGAAATATATAAAAGGATTTAAATGGTATCAAAACATTTTATTGTGTATGCACATATTTTGGTATAAAAATATTTCATTAAACACATACATATGTATGTGTGTATGAACAGATATATGCATATTTATTTATTATAAATATATAACATACATAGATTTATTTTTATATACATACACCAATACAGTTCAAGGAGCATTTACATAGTTTAGGTACTTTTTCTTCGCTACGGTAACTATTTGAACTTTTTTTAATTCCCATCACTGTTTTGTGAACAGCTGTTTCTTTTTTATATTAACCGTGAGTTTACACATGAGAGTAATAGTTCGAAAAACTCAATACACTCACACTTTTTTACTAACACATTCACATTTTTCGCACTCGCAGCTCTACTCGCAGCAAATTTTGCATACGAGTGAAATTTTGACACTCGCATGCAATAAAATGTCAAATAAACTAATGCAGTTACCCTGTCAACAATATTAAGCAAATTAACTGGATCATGTTATAATTAAAACTAAAAATTTCGATTGTTTTCGATTAAATTGTGTGTGAGTTTCTTAAAATTAATCAATAAAAGGAAATATTTGTGTTATAGATTGCTAATATCATTAAAATATTGATAATAATAATTAATGCTAATTATTTCCTTAAAAATGATTCTATGTTGAGAATTTGGCAACTCCATTTTGTAAACAAAACAAAATGAAATGAAAAGAAATTTATAGTTAAGATTAAAAACTTTAAAGAAATAAAAATGGATGTAAAATTGTGCCAAAAAAACATTTTTTCTTTCGTTTTTTTTTCTTTTCTTTTTCATTTGCTTTTATTAATTGTTGAAGCTTGAAAATCAAACAAATTTTTTGAAGTTTACTCCTTGGCGACATTTTTAAAATGAACTTTCACTCTCATGTGTAAACAGAAATGCAAATTGCAAGAGATTCGAGTATTTCGAACAATTTTTCGTTGATAATACGTATACAGCACTTGCATGAGAGTACTCGTATGTGTAAAGGCAGGGTAAAACAACAAACTAAAGTAAAGCGTACGCACGTTTTTAAATGTTCTATAAGTGCACAAACGTGCTAACAGTACGTTGCGGTACAGTACGGCAACAGCAACGTTCGGCTACCCAGCCATTAAAGTTTTAATACATACTCGTATTTGCTTTTTTAGCCTTTTAGCGTGGTGTAAGTGTATCAGTATCTCTATCCATCCAAAAAAATATTCCTTTAATTTGTGTTTATGTATTCTAATTAATTAATTTTGCCAACAAACATTTGCGAATAACATTTTCACATAAATTATTTTATTATTATTATTATTATTGTATATTTTTTTCAAATCAAAAGTTTCTACAAAATAAATTGTGTCATTTCACTTACTCACTGCTTCTCCTCTCCGGTCATGTTGTCCTATTGTGAATTTCTTACAATTGCTGTTGCTGTTTTATCACAACTTTTCTTTAATTTTTGTTGTGTAGTATCTGTATATTGGAATTATTCGTTTGTAGTTGTAAAAATATATGTATAAATATTTGCTTGCTATGATTTTTATTTCACTTGTTTTTGTTGTTTTTGATATTTCAATTAGCACCATATTTGTAATTTAAGATCTCTAAACATATTTTTGTTTGTTTATTACTATGTATTAAAAAAAAAAGAAAAAAAAACAAAACAAAAAACACATGCCTACACTAACACACAAATGTGTGCATTGATTTATAAACAAATGCAAAAATCGCTTATACACACACTCAACGTCTTAAACGCAGGCAGACACACAACACACACCAACCGCAAACACAAAACACTATTCATTTATCAAATAATAAATATTTTTATTAGGGGGCCCTCAAAAGTATAGAATTTAATGCCAAAAGCGTTTTTTTTTTTAAATAAAATATATGAAATAATACGACGATAAATTCTTGAGTAATCTTTGCTAATAAATTTTAATTTTCTAATAAATTAAAAAAATATGATTCTTTTGGAAAGTGGAAAATGTGTAAACCTTATTTTAGAAATAAATACATCAGAAGCGATTTCAGTTCGATTGAAAATCATTTGAGCCCAGTTTGATGCAACCGAATTAATAGATTTTTCGACATTTTAAATTGAAAATAGAAAAACAAGAAAATTTCATATTTTGTTTGCTTTCCATATACATACATACTCGTACATAAATTGTAGAGTGAATGTATTCTTTCTAGATAGATCATCCGATCATATATGGAGCTTTTGCTGAGCAGAACTTTTCACGACTATCAATTTCTTTGCATTTAAGCTTTACATACGGTTCCGCAGCTCATATATAAACTGGACAATAGAAGTTCTTGCCCGCCCATACCTCCCAGAAGACACATAGTGCTCATGAACCCAGTGGAAAAAAAGGAGTTAGGATGCCTTCTAGAAGTCATTCGAACTCCTTCCTTTGGATGTCCAAGGCCTGTTCGCTCCATTCCATACTCCTATTTTTTTACACGCGTTGTCATTGCGGAGTAAGCCTTCCGATCTCACTTATTCCTCCAGTGATTCTGAAAGGCCTTCAAATTTATGGATTTTGGTTTAACATTTTTTAAAGCACTAGTAATCCCAAATTATTATTTTAGTTATTAAGTAAAATATTTTTTTTAATAAAAATACATTGAAATTTATTATTGAGGGGTTTAGCTGGATCCCCCTCAATAATCAATTTCAATGTATTTTTATTAAACAAAATATTTTACTTAATAAGTAAAATAATAATTTCGGATTACTAGTGCGTTAAAAAATGTTAAACTTAAATTGTAACAATTCCCACAAAAAACACTAATTAATGGATTTTGTTTTGGTAAAAAATAAAATTAAAAATGTCACTCCGTCTATTCTCCTTTCTCATAGAACGTAACGCGACCTTCTATAATACATTTCTTAGCAGTAAGATAACAATAGGAAATGAATGAAAGAAAATAATATCCTAAGGATTCCTTTAGTAAGGCCTGACTGAAGTAAAAAAGTCTTCGGAGTTTCCTCGCTGGGAAAGTTTTGTTTCAAATTAAACTTATTTCAAAATTACCTAATGTATTACCTGATTAATTGAATTTTTATATGCGTGTTTTTTGTTTGAGCTCCTTTTCGGTACGAATATTTTTGCTACTATCAATTTATTTGCATTTGAACGTCTACTTTGTTCGTTTATACTCCTCCTGTGTGGTTAGAAAAACAAAAGTTCTTTGCCGCCAATTCCATTAAATTTCTCATAACAAACTTGTTTGAAATTAAACTTGTTTCAAAAAGACAGCCTTATCGTTAAATTTTTCCTTTTCTATAACCTAATTCATCACACAATTATATAAGTTTTTATATAAAACTAGCATCTTTCCGCAACTTTGTTCCCATCTAGAAAGAAACTGACATTTATATGTATATATAAAAATTAATCAAATTTCTGTGGCACGGTATCACGCTGGCTGGACCAATACCCCCATTCCTTTTTTGTTTTGTTTGTAATTATCTGGAGAAGAAGCATATGAAAGAATAAAATTCAGAAAGTTCCGGCACAGTATAAAACGGGAAAAATTTGTGCTGTTGAATATTTTTTTGATTTTGAGAAGATTGGTATGAATTTAGTTTAAAGTATACTACTGAGTACTTTCTGGATGCGAACGAAGTCGCGGGAAAGTTCTAGTTGTACTATAAAAAGTATTTATAACAAGCTTAGCAAAACCTCAGAAAGTACCAAGTTTTACCCGCTTTATCCACTAAAAAGTATCTTTTATTGTAACTTGAACCACATACGTATACCAATTTTCTTCTAAATCCACCAAGCTATTTTCGTCTTAAAGTGGAACAAACTCACAAAAATACAAACTTTCATACATATATATAATACTATTAAGATTATTATTATTATATTATTATTATTATTAAGCACATAAAACAAAGTACCCTTTTCCCATACCTCTTTCCCCCTTCATCGGCAAATTCGAAAGTTTTGCAGCAAATGTTTTCTAGTCCGACCAGGACTTACGTATTGAGCCTTAACGGTAACCGCTTTAAACACAACGCTTTCCGCTTTTGTTTAGTTACATATATCTCTTACAAAAATCAGGGGACCAATTAAGTTATTCAATACCATAGAAAATGTTAAAAACATTCCAATATGTTTTACAGTAACAAATTTGTTTCTTTTATAAAGTACTAGCTTTTACCCGCGGCCTCGCTCGTGTTGATCTGTTTAAGAAATATGTATATAAAAACTGGTTAAACAATCAAACCTGAAACGAAAAATCACCCTAACCAGCCCAAAAATTAGTTTTACGCAAACAATCCGTACCAAATTTAAAAAAACCGTTTCCAAACCGGATAAAAATATCCTATATTTAGCGCTGGTAATTGATTGGTGAAAGAATTTTCAAAATCGGTATAGCGGTTTGGGCGTGATAGCATAGCAATCAAACAAACTCACTTTCACATTTATAATATTCGTAAGAATAAGGATAAGCCCAATGCCCGGCAGAATCCAGAAAAATTTTAGGTTCAACCAACTTTATTGAGTACATCCATGGTGCTGATCTCTCATTTATGTCTTAAAGCGGTGCATTCAGCTGTACGATTGCATATTCTTCATACAACTGAGGACTTCCCTAATGTACGTACGTACATACATATAAGTAGCGCACAGATATGTCTTGTTTATTTTTGAATTTCCGAACAATGCAAAACCAAAAGTAAAAAAAAAATTACTAAAATTTCAAATAAACTTTAACTACTAACAATAAAACTGAAAAAATAAAGTTTCGTGCTGGAAAATTGCTGACAGTTTGCAAAAAAAAAAAAAAAAAAAAAAAAAACACATACACACTATTTTTTGTTATTTACTTATTTCTAATCACGTAAAAATGTCAAAAAATTTATTTATTTATGTACACACACTTCTCCGAGAAGAATCTTTTGGTAAAGTGGGATTTTGCATAACGTTTTGTTCTTCTTCTTTAACAATACAATTGTTTTAAAATGACAATCGATCTTTTAATGACTTCTTTGGATTGTTAAAATATGTTTGTATGTATGCTCAAAATCAGATTCACTTGCGATCAGGAGATTGTAGACTCTCCAGGGGGCAAATTATGGCATTCTATACGACTCGTAATTTAAAAATATTTCAATAGAATTTATATGAAAGTATTTTTAAATTACGATTCGTATCGAATGCCATAATTTGCCCCCAGGTTGGTCACCAAACTAGCTAAACTGAATACACCAATACCCCGGTTTGCGTCGGTAGTTGGGATCGGAGAAACGCGACGGAAACTGAAACGACGCATTCCGAAACACGATTTTCCGTACATTTGTATTGATTTGCATTTAATTGGTTCAAAATTACTTTTTTTAATAAAATTTTGGAATAAAAAAAAATAATTTTGTTTAATTTTAGAACAGTGAAAAACATAAGAAAAATATAAACATTAAAATTGAAAATAAGGAATTCATAGTAAAAGCAAAAGTATAATCGATGTGTAATTTTTTTTATTCGGAGCTTGTGCCATCTAAATCGATTACAATTTCTGCGGTTTGATTTGTCAATCTTGCTGGTGCTTACTCGTATATTGTCATTTCCACAGGAATGTAAATTTTTTGTAGCGTGCGACACCAAACTAATATGCTAGTTTTTTCAAAGCGAACGAAACTTTTTTTACTCTTTATATACTCGTCGTTGTGTAGGCCGTCTGCAGCTCTATATTAATTAAAATTTTAAAAAACATCGAGTCACATTGTTCTGAAATAAGAGCTTAATTTCTTGCTGTCGCACGTGACAAAAAAGTGACATTTCTCATGGAAATGCCCATATTTTAAATGGAAAATATCCTTTTTATGTTTTAGATTAATACAAACATTTTCATATCAACGACGCAACTTCGATGCCATGCGACGCAAACCGAAGACGCAAGGCAAGGCAACTTTGAAACGACGCAAACCGGGGTATTGGTGTATTTATAGGGTTTAATTACCCTTTGGTACTACTATCGAACCTCTACTGTCCAGTATTTCTGATTTTTCTAAAAGTCTTCATTTGCAGCCTGGTGTAATCAATTTAAAACTTAATTGAGTCAATTATTTGTTTAAAATTCGAATTAAAAATTTGATTAAATCAAATAAAACTTTTGCTTAAAAATGTCATTAATACAATTAAAATTTTAATTGATTTTTATGTATATATATATATATATATATTTTAAATTAAAGGTGTTGATTTTTCTGTGTACTTGAACTTTAGTTTTATTTTCAAACTGTTTCAACACCAATTATGTGTAATTCCTTGTATAATTTTGCAAGCTGTGTTTGTAATTCAGTAATTCAATGTGTGTTTTTATTGTTGTGTAAATTAAAATTATATTATTATTAAATGTCTTTAAAACATTTAAAAGTAACTTTTAACCCTACTATATATTTTTTTTTTTTTAAATTGTATTGAGTAAAAATATTTACAATGTTTTGTGTCGATTTAACCTTGTTTTTATAATATTTATATGCACCTTTATTCTGTTTAATAATTTTTTTTCATTTTATTTATCTTTCAAAAGCTTTTCAAATTGCAGGAAACCCAATTCTCAAAATATTTCCTTTCTTAAATAAGCGCTTGTTGTTATGTGAATTTTCTATCTTCTCTACTTTCTGCTGTATATATATGTTTATATATTTTTTTGTACTTTCTTTGATTCTCTTAATCAAATCTTTTTTGAGCAAATTTGCAACATAAATTTATTGTAGGAAAAATACAGAAACTTAAGAAAACATTTAATATTTTTAGCAGCCACATGTTTTTTTTTCTAAAATGTATTTAATGTCCCCAACACCGCTAATAATACAATCACTACCTAAACCATTCGGCAAAATTACACCCACTCAAAAATGAATTCTAGTGTTAAGTACTTTTTCTATAATATATTTGATTTTATTTGCATATAAAAATTTTTTTATTTTTCTAATAAAAATACGCAAAATTATTTTGTTTCTAAAAACAGAAAAAAGACGTATTTTTAACTAAATTTCTATTTCTACTTTGATTCTTGTCAAATGCTTATATTCCGTGTGTTTTACTTTAAATAAATTGACTTCTGTCGTACTAATTTCCATATATATTTTTAAATTAACCAGAAAAGGCAAAAAAAAAAAAATCATAGAGAATTTTTTATCAACTAATCGAGAATTATTTGGAATTTTTGTTACCAAATAATTCATTCAAAATGTATTGTATTTGTTAGAACTTGTAAGTTTAACCACCATGATATTTCTATCTCTCTTTTCGCAGTTTTACTCTATCTCTGCCCTTCTCATACAGAAATTAAATATTTAAAAAAATTGTGTGTACGTAGAAGCAAAATATGTACACACATTTATACATACATTTCTAAAAATTTCAACTACACACATACACCCATAACTACCGCCATTCTTAGCTCTAAAGAAATCTTTCCTGCCTTTTTTAATTTGTTTCATTATATTTTCAAAGTATTCAAACTTTTAGAAACTAATTTCTAGATAGGAAAAGTATTTTTTATGACAAGTACATTTTGCAAAAATAATCTTATTACCTTTTACAAAAAGTACCTTTTACAAATAGTACCTCTTACAAAAAGTACCTTTAACAAAAAATATCTTTTACAAAAAGTATCTTTAACAAAAAGTACTTTTTACAAAAGGTACCTTTTACAAAAGTACCTTTAATAAAAAGTGCCGTTAACAAAAAGTATCTTCAACAAAAAGTACCTTTTACAAAAAGCACCTTTAATAAAAAGTACCTTTTACAAGAAGTACCTTTAGCAAAAAGTACCTTTTACAAAGAGTACTTTTTACAAAAAGTACCTTAAAAAAAGTATCTTTAACAAAAAGTACTTTTTACAAAAAGTACCTTTAACAAAAAGTACCTTTAATAAACAGTACCTTTAACAAAGAGTACCTTTTACAAAGAGTACTTTTTACAAAAAGTACCTTTAACAAAAAGTACCTTTAACAAAAAGTACCTTAACCAAAAAATATCTTTTACAAAAAGTATCTTTAACAAAAAGTACTTTTTACAAAAGGTACCTTCTACAAAAAGTACCTTTAATAAAAAGTGCCGTTTACAAAAAGTATCTTCAACCAAAAGTACCTTTTACAAAATGCACCTTCAATAAAAAGTACCTTTTACAAGAAGTACCTTTAATAAAAAGTACCTTTTACAAAGAGTACTTTTTACAAAAAGTACCTTAATAAAAGTATCTTTAACAAAAAGTACTTTTTACAAAAAGTACCTTTAACAAAAAGTACCTTTAATAAAAAGTACCTTTTACAAAGAGTACCTTTTACAAAGAGTACTTTTTACAAAAAGTACCTTTAGCAAAAAGTACCTTTAACAAAAGGTACATTTAACAAAAAGTACCTTTAAAAAAGTACCTTTTACAAAGAGTACCTTTTACAAAGATTACTTTTTACAAAACGAACCTTTAACAAAAAGTACCTTTAACAAAAAGTACCTTTAACAAAAAGTACCTTTTACAAAAAGTACCTTTAACAAAAAGTACCTTTTATAAGAATTACTTTTTATAAAAAGTATCTTCTACAAAAAGTACTTTTACAAAAAGTACTTTTACAAAAGTACTTTTACAAAAACTACCTTTACAAAAAGTACTTTTACAAAAATTACTTTGTATGAAAAGTAATTTTTACAGAAAATACAAGTAATGAAAAGTACCTATTATAAAAACTACCTTTTTTAAAAAGTATATTTAATGAAAAGTATCTTTTATAAGAAATATCTCTACTAAAACGTACCTTTTATAAAAAGTTCCTTATTAATTATATTAATTATAAAGTACCTTTAAAGAAAGTATCTCTAATAAAAAGTACATTTTGTAAAAAGTATCTAAAATGAACCTTTTATAAAAGTATCTGTACTAAAAAGTACCTTTGATAAAGTACATTTTGAAAAAAAAAGTATCTAAAAAGTACCTTTCATACAAAGTACCTTTTTAAAAAATTACCTTTTATAAAAGTACCTTTTGAAAAAGTATTTTCTATAAAAAGTATCTTTCATAAAAAGTACATTTTACTAAGAATAGATTCGATTAACAGTATCTTTTATAAAAAGTACATTTTGTAATAACTAACTTTATAAAAGTATCTATAAAGTAACTTTTACAAAAAGGAAATTTAAAAAAAAAATACCTGTCATAAAAAGTATAGTTTTTAAAAAGCACACTTTCTATACAAAGGAAACAGTGGTACAATAATCTTATCAAGCAAATTATTGCGTACAATGTGTTTAAAAAGTCTTGTAGGTTTCCTTGTTGCCACTGCCTTCCTAAAACTTCACCCAAGTGCCTGTAGTCATACGCATACACACACACACTTCAATACTCGTACACCTTTCCTTTACATTTAATTCTACCCTTTCAAACACTTCTACTTAACTGTGTCTTAATTTCTTACTTCTTCTCTCACTTCTGTTCAATGTCTCTTATTAATACTGTAATCGAAAAATTTCCTGTAACATAAATTTCTAACTGAAATTTTGTTTAAAACCGACAAGTTTATCGAAAATTTTTTCTTTTTCGATTATTTACAGGCCAGTAAGAGAAAGAAGTTCGTTCACAAAAACAACAGCGCACGTCCAATTAAGCAAATGAATTAATACCTATAACCGCAGCAAAATAAAAAATGAAAAATAAAATAATAATTTCTTAAATAAAAATAACTTTAAACAACAAGAACAAAAACCCCAACCAGTCACAATTAAAAGAAAACATTAAGAACAATCAACACCCACTTAAATATTCACTTTGAAATTCCAAATCAAAACTAAAACAATAAAATTATTCGCTAAATATGTTTGTATAGGTAGTGTTTATATTCTAAACATCTGATCTAAACGCCATAGATATATATAGAAATAAAAATAAAATTTTTTTCTATCGACTCGGCGTTATTGGCCTCAAATTGTTTGGCAAATACCATATTTTTTAAAAATTTACACTTAAATATATTTTATTGTTGTTTTAAAACAGTTTACAATTTAGTGACTATAGTGTGTTTAGTACGACAAAAAAAAACATGTAATTGATCCAAGCATCTAAACAATCTCATAAATTTAAAGAAAATAAAAAGCAGAAGTAAATTCTTCCTTTCTGTACGCGATTTAGTCATCGCGCCCAGAAAATCAGTCTAACAGGCCGATTTCTAAATACTCGTTCATCATACTTTGGTATGTCCAAAAAAAAATTGAAAATAATTAAAAAAAATTATTGCAAAATAATTGATTGATGTCAACAACATCATAAATAAATTTTCAATGTGCTTGTGTTTGTTTCAAGTGTCCAAGTGTGTGTGATCAAAAAAAAGACGGATAGTTTGTGAATAAATGCCCTGTTTCGATAAATTCTATGCGGTTGACTTTGCTGCATCGTGGTTTTGTTTAATTTTGTAGTTGAAGTGATTTTTTTTTTGTATAAGTTAAAATATTTATAAACATACATATATATATATATAAATAAAAAAACAAATCAACAAAAGAAGTATAAATAGATTCCCTTTTTTTTGCTCTTTGAAACGCGCCGCGTTTTACTCTTTCAATTGCTCCATAGCATTTTGTATTTATTTAATTACTTCATACTTGTGAATTTGCATAAACTTCAAATATAGACAACTTAACTTTACGAGTACAGTTTAAATTGAAAATTTTAAACTAGACATACATACTCGTACATATACAATTTTGAACACAGTGGCAGTAACTTGGAGTCTACATCAAATGTACGGTTTTTTAAAATAGTCGGGTGAGTAAATTTACTGTAAATTTTATCTGCTAAAATTCTTTTATAAATATATTTTTGCCTCCTTTATTTCAAATAATTTTACAACAAATTAACAATAGCTAATAAAGATATTTGGGCTTGTGCAAGTTTAACTGCTACACAAAGCGTTTCGTACAACTTGTACGTATGCTTTTATGTGTTTGTTCAAGTTGGACCGAAAGGACGGACTTACCATAGCAAAATAAATTGCAAAAATTGCAATCATTTGACTTTTACGGTTGAAAGGTTAAAGCTGTTAAAGCTGGGTGGGTGAAAAGTTGTCATGACTCCAGCTGACATTAATAATAAATTCAGTAGAGTTCAACGTTGACTCTCACACGACGGGTTCCTTACGGATGCTATAAATAAAACTGTACGAACTTTAGTTTGCATAATCGAATATATTACCTGATGTAGACTTGTTTTAAAAATGCTAAGTGCCCGTTAATTTTTTTTCGGTTTTTTTGGTGATTTCGGTAGTTTTTGCACTTTTTATTAGTTTTGGCGCTTTTTTCTTATTTCGATATTTTTTTGGTCTTTGGCAATTTTTTAGTTTGGGTGGTTTTTCTGTTTTTGGCGATTTTTCGTTTTGGCTTTTTTTGGCGACTTTTTTTTTCGATTAGGCCCTTTTTTCGTTCATGGGATTATTTTAGGTTTTTGGCGTTTTTTGTTTGTTTTGACGATTTATTTTAGATTAACCGATATTTTTAGCTGCTGTTTTTTCGTTTGGTTTTGGCGATTTTTTTTAGTTTAGCGTTTTAAAAAATTTCAAGTGTTCGCTTCTTACGGTTTCTAAGTTGTCAAAATTACATAGTACAAATTACAATAACTGATAGAATACCCAGTAATTCTGATTTTGCAAATTTCATAAGCATTTCAACATGTTTCGTTGCTCGCTTTAACAAAAAACACTTAATTTTTGAAAATCATATATCTGTTGTAGCGGCCAAAGATTTGCATACTCTGTGAAAATTTCAGGGCCATAGCTTTAACGGTTCTTACGGACGGACAGACAGACAGTATATATAATTGTCTGTATATTACATTAGAATTCCAATATGTTTCGCTGCTCGCTTTAAAACACCCTTTAATTTTTGACTGCCATATATTTGTTATTATAGCTGGCAAAGTTTTACAGATTCTGTGAAAATTTCAGCAAAAATAATGTGGTTCCTTTTGACCTTTGGTGCACCCTAAGAGTGCTTCAATATTGAATTGGAACTATTAAAATTACGCAGTCAAAACTCGCGGTCGCAGTTCGGCCAGCAAGTGTGAAGCTGGTGGACAAACTAGAACCGTTGGGACAAGTTAGGGATGTGAAGGATCGAACTGGTGCACGTCGCTCAAGAACAACTGAGAATGCTGTTGTAGCCGATAGTGGTGAAGGAAAGAAACCCCCGTTTGTGCGGTTGTGAATGGATTGCGCTATGGTATGATGATTAATGAATATTTTCTTTTTGCATCTAAAACAAAATTTTTTTAAAAATTAAGAAACACCGGCGAATACTGGTTACAACTAGATATCATAACGGTGCTGCCAGTGTGGATGTTTTAGATTTTCAGTGTTGCCGTATTTTTTCGGGGAAGTGTTTAGTGTTAGTTTTTCGGAATCTCCAATACTGTCTGTATCTTTGCTAAAGGGTTCGCGACTTAGATAAGTGGTTCGTGGCATTGATAGCTGCAGGTGTCTCTGCTAACTATAGGTAATATAAATGCGAAAGTAAATTTATTGTTTGTTTGTTGCGCTTTAACGGCTAAACCACGGATGCAATTTGGATCATATAGATAGATCTAGATCTAGGAGCACGAGGGGCGGTAGATGGAAATTTCTGCCTCTCAGAAACTCTCTATCCGATTTTGATGAAATTCAAAACATAGATAGATCTGAGTCTAAAAGAAGACATAGTATGTATTATTTGTCAAAAATAGGACCACGAGGGGGAAATTTGGTTCTCTGTGAAACTATCTATACGATTTTAATAAAATTCAAAAAATGGGTAGATCTGAGACTGGAAGAATACAAACCCTATATTTTTTTTATCAAAAATAATCCCACTAGAGGGTAAGGGGCAGTTTCCAAGGTAAGTAAAACGTGAGGAACTACGTTCCTACCCGGTGTCCCATGACACCGTGTGTGTGCTTGGTGGAATTCACGAAAATCGAATTCAGATTCCAAAATTCATAATCAAAAATCAATACCAATTGGCATTCCAAGTGCTAAAGAAGTGCGTAGCGGCACAGAAAAATGCCGGTGCCCAGCTTAAATCAAGTTTAATTTTTCTTCTCTTAAAATATCAAATTAACTAGTAAAAATATTTCATTCTATAAGAATTGAAAATACTGAACTTAAACCTGATTTACTATATTTATGTTTTGAGCAAAAAAAAAAAACTTAAAAACGCACGAGTACTATTTTCCAATAAAAAAAAACTCAAAACAAAACATAATCATTAAAAAGAAATATTTTTGAATAAAATAAATGGTTATTACCAATTAATTCAATTATCTAAACACTCATAACTTATTACGATCAAAATGTATTTCTGTCTGCATGAATTAAAATTTTTAAGTGTTTTTACTTAAATCTACACAAATTTCTCTTCATCCTTCATTATGAATCCATTAGAAATAAAGTTAAAAGTGTGTATATAACACCATCAAATAATTTTAATAAATTGCCACTGATTGATATCTGCAAACACAAAAAAAAAAAAAACAATGAACAGTACAGTAGCATGCAACAAGTTTTTCAAATCAAATGTAAAACTTTTAAAGTGAGCATGAATATTTACACATTCACGAGATATGTATGTAGATGCATATAAATCGTATAAATAAATCATAAACACACACTCGCTGGTTTTAACAACTTGGCCGTCAAACCGACAGTCGTCAGTCATTTTGACTTTTATCCATTACAGGCAATTGATGTAAATATACATACATATGTGTGTATGTATGTAGTTGAAATAAAAATGCAGTGAATTATAAAGAACGACACATTAAAAAAAACAAAAAGCAAGTAAATGCATTCGCTCACTCGCTCACTCATTCACTTACTACCCCGCCCCAGTAGTCATTTATTTTTAGGCGTAAAAAACAAAATTATAGTTTCCTTCAAGCTTCAAGATTTTCAATGTATTTTTTTTTAGGAAAAAAAGTTTGTTTTTTATTAAGTAAAATAAAAGGTGTTTTTTCTAGAGTGTCACAACTTTGACTTGGCATCACTGCTTTATTTGAGCATCCATTTAACAGCTGATGGTTGCTTTTTCTTTAGTTTGGTTTGAAATTTCATTATGAATCGACTTACACCAGAGCAACGCGTGCAAATTGTTTAAATTTTTAATCAAAATAATTGTTCCATTCGTTTGGCGGCCACATGGCAGAAATCATATTTAAACATTAATTTCATCAAATTTTTTTTCCAATAAAGCTCGTTTCATTGATATCAAAAATATATATCCTTGTTTTATTATGATTTAAATTTGTGCCACTCTATAAAAAAACACCCCATACAACAAGCATATGGCCAGATATTGCTGCTAGACGTCTATTTAACTCCTCTCAATCTCTACGCGGGGGCATTAGTACTTTTCTTGATTAAGAATCTAGTTTCCCCAATAACCTTTTTTGATTTTATATGACGACATGTACGAGGTGTGTTCAAAAAGTATTGCGAATTTTGAATTTTTTTTTTTTTGAAGTTACGTATATTCGAATTTTGGTTTTTTGTTGTGGCGTTATGTTGGTACTCATGTCTCTCACTTATGCCGACAATTTCGGCCATTTTGAATGTTCAGTTAATTGTTGACAGCTGCTTTGCTTGCACGTGTTTTGGCTCGTCTTCGATTTTTTGGCTATTAAAAAAATGAAATAAAGAACCTGTATTTTGTGTGAAAAACGAAATTAAATGCGCGGATGCATTCCGAATGTTGACTGTTTCATACGGAGAAGCTACCTTGGACCGAAGCAACGTTTATCGGTGGTACAAAATGTTCTCAGAAAGCCGAGAAGATGTGAACGACGAAGAGCGTGCCGGGCGCCCGAGTTCTTCAATAACATATGAAAAAATTGATGAAGTGAATAAAATGGTATTGGCCAATCGTCGAATCACCATTAGAGAAGTTGCTGAGGACCTAGACATATCGATTGGCTCGCGCCATTCGATTTTTATCAATGATTTGGGCATGAGACGGGTCGCCGCGAAATTCGTACAAAAATTGCTCAATTTCGACCAAAAACAGCATCGCATGAACATTGCTAATGAGCTTTTGGACCCAAATTTGCTCCAGAGGGTCATAACTGGTGACGCATCGTCGGTTTATGGTTATGACGTGGAAACCAAAGCTCAATCATCTCAATGGAAGCTTCCGCACGAACCAAGACTGAAAAAAGCGCGCCAAGTTCGGTCGAATTTGAAAGTTTTGCTTACAGTTTTCTTCGATTGCAGGCGCGTGGTGCATCATGAGTTCTTGCCACAGGGTAGAACGGTCAATAAGGAATATTACCTGCAAGATATACGCAGTTTGCGAGGGAAGCAATCCGCCAGAAACGCCCTTATTTGTGGAAAAACAAAAATTGGCTTTTGCACCACGAAACGCCCCTGCTCACACATCATTGCTTGTACGCGACTTTTTGGCCAACAACAACACACTAATGATGCCGCAGTCACTGTATTCCCCAGATCTGGCCCCCTGTGACTTTTTCTTGTTCCCTAAACTGAAGAGGTCCATGAAAGGACGACGCTACGCTACGATTGACTAGATAAAGACGGCATCGAAGAAGGAGCTGAACAAGATAAAAAAAATTATTTTTTGAACTGTTTCGAAAATTGGAAATAACTTTGGCATAAATGCATTATATCTGAGGGGGATTACTTTGAAGGAGACAAAATAGATATTCATGAATAAATAAATCATTTTTTAAAAAACACATGCGATACTTTTTGAACGCACCTCGTATGTATTGTTTACATTTACGCATTAAAAAAACACATAGATGTTAATAGTTGAACTAAGCAGTAAAAGTTTTATAATTTTATACTCAAATAATATTTACATATGTAGTTAACACATTTTGTTCCGTTTGGCATTCATTCATTTGATATGTGTTCATATTACAGGAACATTCTTCTCAGATATACATAATTTTAGTGTCTAGCGGTAGTTTTCGTGGCGGCACTACACCGCCTTGAAACTCTGCCAGCGCGGCAGGTTAGTGGTTTGAGTTTCTAACCAAAAGAAGAACTACAGCTGTTTTAGTGTTGCAAACATTTGCAATGCTTTTTGTGTTACATATTGCTCATTTGCTCAAACAACATCATAACTCAAAAAATTTAATTTTTTACCTTTTATGGCATTGTTTGAGTAAATGAGCGGTGTATGAATTAATTGAAATTTCAATTTCGTATCTATAAACCTATCGAAGCCTTGCATTACTTTATTTTAAAATATGTATATTTATGTAAGGCATATTATACATTTAGCATTATTACACATTTAGCATTTATATTGTTGTCATTTTGCGGTGTCATTTTCAAAATGTGTGAAATTCCCTTCACATAATGTTTTTTTGTTTGTAACGCATTGCCACACAACAAAAAGCATCGGAAATGTCAAGCGTTGCCACTAGTACACACTATTGCGATCTCACAAAATGCCATAGTGTGTAGTCAGCATAAGTTCTATGCACACAAAATAAAGCACATACAGCTGATTACAGCAAGTGAAATTAAAAAATAAAAATAAACAACTACATTAGTACATTCAGCTACGAAATTGTGACAAATAAATTGGATAAGTGTCAAGGTTTCACATTACACACATACACATATATGTATGTATATCTATATCTACATATACTCTACTTACCTCTCCTTATCAACATTTTTCCCATTATATGAACATATGTATGTATGTGTGTATATATATAAAATAAATTTTTTACAAGCGTACCGTACGTAGTATCACAATTGCACTCTTACGGGCTTTTGTGCACAAACAGAGGATATTAAATTAAATTAAATTGATTAAAATAGTTTATACTATATGATACTTTTAATTTATATTTTCCAACTGTTGCCTTTTTTTTTGTAGATTTCGTGTGTGAAGGTGTGAAGTATATATTACTTGTATTATGTGGATTTTTCCCACTTGACCTGAGATTCGACATACACCAATGATCGCTAAAGTGAATAAATTCCGAAACAAAATCGATGGATATTTATTCGCAAATCTAAAAAATCGAACTTTTCTCGATAGTTTTTCGAATGTCGAATGATAGCGTAGTTGATGTGAGCTAGTCTGTAATGATGTTACATACATATGTAGTTTTTAATTCTTCTATTCAACTTTACACATGTGTATGAATTATTGGAATAAGATAAGAGGAGCAGTATGCGATCTTATAAGTATCATCGTTATCAGATGATATCGGAAGTCGTTGTTACGGAATCCTCTCAGCAAATTAATTTTCTTTGAACAAACAGCCTGCAAGAAATTCTAGCTCGAGTGAAGTGCGTTCAATGACGAAAAGCAGCAAAATTGAAACAAAAATATTTAAAAAGGAAAAAGAAATATGGCGATTTTAACACGACTGGTCTTTAAAATATTTTGACATTAATGAAATGCACACAATTATTCGATTTTAAGCATTTACGGTGTACATATGTATGTACGAATATATCTGTATATTGCTTGCAGTTAAAAGCAACAACATTTTTAAAATAAGGGGCTTAATGACAATGGCCTGCTTCTTATATATTTTTGTTTTCTGTTGAAAACACTCCATTCACTCCATGTAAAACTTACGCATACATTGAGACACATGCAAACACACACACAACAAACACAATTCACTTTTAAGAAGTTTTCTTTGTTTTTTGGCCTTTTATGATAAAATATCATAAAAATAAAACACGTTTTCTGTTAAAATTGAACGAAATCCTAAAGAAACACATGTTTGGTTATACGACGATCATTCATTGTATATTAAATTGGTTTGAAACAACAACAACAACAACAACAACATTTAAAAAAATCCTAAAAAGGAAATGACAAGAAAATTTAACGCAACAAATCAAATGTTTAAAAATCATTCATTTTGTTTTTGTTTTCGACATTCTCTGGCTCCTCTTTGGCAGTTCAAGTGTAAATATTAAAAAAAAAATACTTTATTAGTTGTATATTTTGATGTCATGTCACCATGGCCGTTATTAATGGGCCATAAGCTATACGAATAACGAAAATGCCATTCTACTGCAGCATGTTTGTTTATCAGTGATATGATGTGACACACTTGTCATATCTATGTGTATAAAAATAATCTTTTAATGCTCTAAGAGCGATTAGTAATAGAATTTGGTTTCAATTGTGGATGAAGAAAAAAAAACATATTTTCTACTTTTCCGCGTCCGCTCGACGACCTCTAGGTTCCAAACTCTCTGCGACCAGGTAAACCTGCCATATTGTATTGCAAATGCCATGACCAGTGTGACCATTTTAGCTGCGTCATTTAGTTTGTGCTTGCCAGCCGTTGATAGCAGACTAACGCCCAGTTGAGGTCTCTCCATCCGAAACAATTGAAAATATTCACGATATGGGTTTAACAGATCGGAGATTGAAATTGAGAGAGATTGTGGAAGTCATAGGCATCTCACATGGCTCAGTGCTTTAAATTTTGAATGATCACGACCACAATTGATCACAAACGCATGTGTAGTTCCATGGCGAAAATCCATGAGTTGGGTTACGAATTGCTACTTCATCTGCCCTCCAGATTTATCCCCTAGTGAATATTTCTTGAAGGCGGAAAGAGATTTGAGTCTAACGACGAATCATCTCACAAATCACATTTACGGAAGGGGTACAACAATTTTAGCAACGTTGGACTCTGTGTATAGAACCCAAAGACCTGGGGGGTTATTATGTAATCCGATTCGAACGGAAATGTGTTCGAATTGTAATGTTAATAACATACACATTCGAACAGTTTTCTTTTCGAATCGAATTACATAATAACCCCCCTGTTTTTCTTCAAAAATTTATTGAGTTAATGACCCAACCTCGTAAATGGGTAATTCCATTTGGACGGGTGTGGCCATGATACTCAAATTCCAAAAAATTAAATTTATAATATAAAACAGAATACGGATCCAAACAATGTCAGTCTTAAAAATATTAATTAATACATACACGATGATTTCTGCTCAGAACAGCCATAAAAAGACTGTGACGGGTGTGACCTTACAATTTTCAGTTTTTACAGAATTATTACTTTAAGGATATGTGCTATAAAATCTGCCGTATAACACAAATACTAATTTTGATGTAATAAGTTACTCAAAATCTTTGAAATTGTGTTAAATACTTACTGCCTGAAAAAAAAATTTTTTTCTTTAAAGCAAAGTTTTTGGGAAATGTACAATGAAAAACTGGCATAAACTTGGCATTAGTGGCAAAATTAAGCATTATCTTAACGAGTTTTGTCCCACAATTTTACATTAAAAATCTCGCTAGGACTTAATTGGAACTTAAAATTACATTATACGCCCACTGTTAATGTCAAATTGTGTGGAGGAACTGGTTAAAACCTAGTAAAATTTCGCCACTTATGCTCATTTCATGCTAGTTTTTCCTTAAACATCAGCCGGAAGAGTTTGAAGAAGTTCTTCTGATTCTTCACGTTCAGACGTTCTTGTGATTATTGTGCTCAATGATACTAGAGATCCTGCAGAAACTTCTTTGAAGAGTTTGGCTTAAGAACAGAATTTCATTTTGATGGGCTACAACGTTTAATTTTAGCGACTTGCTGAGGGTCACACTGAGCTGTGTGACCTTTTTAAGTGACGGGTGTGACCTAGTGTGAAAAAAGCTAATTTTTCAATGTCGCTAGCCGGGATTTTCGTTCTTGTGCTGATTGTAGACACCAGAGACTCCATAGGGCCTCTTTGCACAGTTGCTTAATACAAATTTTTTTTTTTTGATGGACAACAAATAATTTTAGTGACAGTCTTAACACAAGCAACAACGCCGGCAGAATGATGACGTCAAATTGATTGTGTTCAACAATGTATCTACAGGTGGTGAACACGTACGTTCAAATTTAATTGTTTTTTATGCATATACGAGTACATATTTACTCCTTAATAAAATTTTCTGCTAATTGTAAATTGAACTTGTATTTATTTTATGTAGCTATAATTTTTTTTTTTTACTTTTTTGTTAAAAAATACGGGTATATTCTGTATTCCACGTGGAATTAAAATGGGTGGAATTGCCATAGAATTGTTGTTGGAAATATGTATTTATAATAATTTATATTATTTCAATTTGACAGCATGTGTTAAGAGATTATTGCTCAACATTTGTTGCCTAATATATATTTGAACACATATTCTTACCATCCGCACAATAATATCTTGTGTTGGCAATCGAATTTGACAATTGCCACGGCAATAATTGCCAAGATTATTATTGCTCGTGTGGTCGGCTAGTAATGAATGCTACCAATTTTAGATGTATTCGAAACGCCTACAATTTGGCTTTCAACTTCTCTGCTTTATTTGGTCTTTCGTTTTCTTTTTCAATAGTTTTTTATTTCTTCTTCCAAAGATTCATTATACATTATAATTTTCTTAGCATTACTTCTTTCCCTGTCCCTTTCTCTCCCTCTAAAGCTAAATTTCTTTCTCCCCCTCTAAAGCTATTTTCTGTTCTGTTCTTGTTCTCGTTTTAATTTTTTTTTCAAAATCCATTGAAAAAATAGTACCTCAGCATTGGTGTGACTGGCATGACCGATGATTTCCTGTCACTAATTACGCGTTTATTAAAAAGGAGGTTCATAAAATTTTATTGTATAACTTGCTGAACCGGCAAACGTTTTGCTACATAAATTATTTCTAGGGAATTTCTAGGGTTGCAAATAATAACGTACTCATTGAAAGTGTGTGAGGATGTGTGAGTGCTGGAAACCATGTTTTAAATTTATTAATTGTTTTCAAATTAACTCATACCAAATTTTAAGATTCCTGCTATTATAGGAGGGTGCCCCTTCCTTCACCAAGTCCTATTCTACCAATACTTTGAATAACTTCGCACCTCGCTCTCAAAAGAGTCCATACCAAGTTTCAAGACTTGCTATTGTAGATATATACGATTATTATTACTTACTTTGTATGGGGTTGTTTCCTTCCCCGGATCCGTTCTACCAATATTTTGAATTACTTCGAACCTCGCTCTCAGCAGAGTCCATATCAAATTTAAATGCTCTGACTCCTATAGCTTTGAAGATGTAAGATATTTCGTGCGTATGGGCGTGGCACAGCCCACTTAGGAGTATGAAAAATAGATTACGACATACTGCCTTCTTCATAAAAAAATATTTCTCTTTAATAAGAGGTTTATGCAACAAATTTTCTATGGAAATTTGATTAATAAACCTTTTATAAAATCAAAATATTTTTTATGAATTAGGCCCTTATTCTCAGACTTACCGTATACACATGCAATATTTCATAAAAACCAGTCGTTAGAGTTTACAAACACCGTGACACAAGAATTTTATATCTATAGATTAATTGCCCTTACTTTGTTATTGTTGGAATGTATTAAGTATTTATTATATAAATTAACAATTTTAGGGCCAATTTCAACATGTCGACAACGTTCGCCTTGTCGCACACTTACACTCAGGGAAAAGCAGCACCTTCAAAATAAGAACGCGTTACATTAATTCAATAATTTTCAATATAATATAAAATGTATATAGAAATACTTAAAAATAAATAAAATTAATAAATAAGTACTGTATTATTATATTTTTTTTCCATATTAAAATAAGAAATTTCAACATTACTAGACTTTCGTTAATGTTTATTATTAATTCAATATGGTTTTTATTGATTTTAAGCTGTTTTTTCTCTGATTGTACATTCGAAACTAAAAACAACTTTTCATATTTTGCTGTTGTTTCAAATGTAAGTGTGCGACAAGTTGAATGTTGTAGACCCTTATTAAACCTTTTAAAGTTTTAGTGTGACGGGTGTGACGAAAAATTTTAAAATGTATATCAATTAATCCACAAAACTCCCATTATAAGACACACAATTCGAGACTTTTGCAAAAAGGAAAGAAATGATGAGATATGAAATAAAGGAAAACGTAAAATAAAGACCAAACAAATGAAGTAGAGCAAAGTGTCAGTCTGTGATCATTTCAAAGCTCTTAAAAATTTATAAAAAATATAATTATTTTTATTAATTAGGCCATAATTGCTATTCTCTTGTGAACATAAGATGAAATTTTTTTTATTAAAAATAATTAAATAATATTTTTACTGTCGTCGTTTTATGTGGAATTGCCCATTTGTTGTATGCACTTAATTTTTATTTAAATAAAACTTTTTGAAATGTTTTGTTTATTTTTATATTATACTAGCTTTTACCCGCTACTACGCTCGCTTTGATCTTATATATCTGTGGCAATAAGGAAAAAGTGCTTAAGTCGTATTTTACTGTTTTGCAGGAGAGAACTTTTAAGTTTTCAATTCGATTTTCAGAAATTTGTTTCTTTTGCAGTTAAATTGGGAAATTATCTGTTAACCTTGATTTTTTTTAAGCAAACATCGTTCTACACACACTAAAAGTAATAAATTTAAGTTGAAATTTATCAAAGTATAGCCTAAATTAAGCTATTATTCCAAATGAGATTACATGTCTACAAAAGATAAATTGCAATTAATATTGCTAAAACTTTCTGAAAAATTACTCAAAATAATTGAGATTTTGACCAAAGGTACCTTCGAATATGCAGATTACGGGGGTACCATTAACGTAAAATCTGCTTATCTCGACTTAAGCACTTGTTCCTTTTTGCCACAGATATTTTGAAAACTATACTTACAATTTATGAATGTTTTGTTATTTGTTACCCACTGAGAATGTTAATATGTAAAACGATAAAAACCGACAATTAGGGGATAAATAAATTCACGAATAGAATAAAAACCGAACAATCAAACCACAAACGAAAATTACTCGAATCAGCCCAATAATATATCTTTCGGAAAAAATCCGAACAAAATATACAAAAATCCGGTTCCGAACCGGATAAAAAATAAGCTATGTTTGACGCTGGCTTGGGCGTGAAGGCGTAGCAAACAAACAAACAAACAAACAAACTCTTTTTCACATTTATAATATTAGTAAGGCTGTATCCATATTTGAAAGTTGTATCAGTCCATTTTTTCATGTTTCGAGATTCGGACCAAAATGTCGTAGCCGAAATCGTAGTCGAAGTCGAAATACTCCAGCCACGATAAGGCTCTATATAAAATAAATTCTTATATGTAGACTTTTCCAACGATGCTTCTGACCCTCTTCAAAATATGGACACAAAATGGGTCACATTGGGAGAATAAATCGACGTTTGAATTTATTTTAATCTATCTGAAATATTTGAAATGTTTAAAAGCTAATACCAACTATAAGCTTTCATTCGATATTTGATATGTTACTTAACACACTAGGGTAAGTCAAAATATAGCTGAGATAACTGGCGACTTGAAGTCGTCTTACCTTCTTTCAACAATGTCTATAATTAAACAGTGCACCAAGAACAAATAAAGTGGCCGTGGGAAAATTCTGCACTAGAGTGTAGCTACTAGCTATTTTAATTTATAACAACCCAATTTTAAAATAAATTCCCACTTAAACTTTCAAAATGTCGATGCACGTTACTTTTTATTTACTTTGTTGTTCTCCTCTGCCAGAACCAGCTGTTAGAACTTACTGTGTTGTACAGTGTAACACCGAGTAAACATCTGTGATTTCTTGTGTTGTCATTTTCAAAATGTGTGAAACGCCGTTCACATTATGTTTTTTTTTTATATGGAAAGCAATGCCACACAACGACAAATACCGGAAATGCCAAACGTTGGCACTAGTACACATTATTGCGTTGTCACAAAATGCCATAGTGGCAAAACAATTTATTTTGAAATAAAAATATCAAACAAACTAAATTTAAATAAAAATATTAAATAAAATATTTTTTACGAGTATTTTTTGAAATTCTATTTGCAAACTTTGTTGATTTTCTTTTTGTTTTATGCAAGATGTCGCAGTGAGCACCTCTACATCATCTAAGAATTTTATAACATTTTATCATGACATAGTGCAAAGTATTAAAAAAAAATTCTTTTGCGAAAAAAATAAGCAGCCGACAAATGAATAGGAAAATACAGAGAAATAAAATGTGTTACAACTAAATTCCAACGTAACAGCAAGGAAATTCTTTCAGATTAAAGATGCTGGCAAAAAAGAACCTAAAATTTTTTTGTGTGTTTTTCTGATGCTTGACATAAAAGGGCGCAAAGAGCAGATGCTTAACATTTTGAGCGCACTTTAAAAATTTAAATAATTCAAATAAGCTTAATAAAATATAATTTGAGTAAACAAGAGTTAACAGCGTTGCCGTTTGACTTTAATTTTAAGCATTTAAATAACAAAACTATTTTATGCAACAAGTCCCTTAGAATAAAAGGATTATCCTTTAGTATTTATATTTAACAACTCTTGAGGCGAATTTGTTAAGAATTTAAATTTAATTTATAATACATTTTCAGCGTATCTTTTGTGTTTTTGTGTGCAACAGGTTGCAAGTTTTTTGCTATTCATGCCACATGAGTGTGTATATATGTATTTATTTAACACAATCGCATGCAACGTAAACCAAGATTGTGTGAGTGTGGCTGCATATATGTATTAGAGATGAGCGATATTTCAAGACCTGTTACTTTTTCACAGCGATTGATAGGTCTCTAATCACAACTGGGACTGATTGTATCAAGTAACAGTGATTGTTCTTGTATGCTTACTTTATAATAAATAAAGCTATAACATTAATTTATTTATATTTTCAGCTTTCGTCGAGAAAAAATCGTCAAATCGTCTTTTCCGGCAACTATGTATAGCTCTCACATTTTTGTATTTGCAATTTTACTCTCTCTCTGCCTCTTGTACGACAATTCTCAATATTTGGATGGGGCTGATTGCTAATTGTCTCTTCCTGTCTCACTCTTCTTATTAGTATTTATCAAAATACCAATACTAATACATGCTTTTAAAGCAGAAGGGCTGAAATCTGTTCAACAGTGATCACAGTCACTGTTTAATTTCACTGCTACTCTTCCTATTAGATTTTCTCAAAATAACAAAACAGCTACAAACAAAATACTGCTCAACTGTGATCACATTCACAGTTTAAAAGAACAGCGATTTAGAAATCGCGTTCACAAAGAGCACACTATTTAAAAAAATCAAATTTTTGCTCATCTCTAGTATGAACATATGTATGTATGCATGTATTTTGTTTTCTTATTGTTCATCTTGCCACAAACAAGGCAAGATTCTAAAACAAAGAACAGACATTTTACACAACAGACTCATGTCACACAATAACAAAAAAACAAAAAAAAAAAAATAAACTAGAAAAACTCTTCATGCTTGTAAATATACACAGGGAAAATTTACCACACATTTTATCCCAAGAATCCACAGCCACCACAATAAACAAAAGTATTGCACATAATCTCGTGCCACATACTACGTATGTATGTACTCGTATGTACTTTCATATTTAGTTTGATGCATGCAACAACATACTAAATAGAAAATTAAATTTATGCTCTGTATGCGTTGGCGTCAAACATGCATACTCGTACATACGTACGTTTAAACGTTACTTGGCAATATTGCATTTTAATTAATTTAAATTGAATTTAAACACAAAAAAAAATTAAGAGAAAAAATCGACGACAAAAAATCAAAATATAGACAAGAACATTAAATATTGTCTAGATTTTATTTCGCAGACTATCGTTTCAAGAAAAGTCTGCATATACTTTTCATCTTCGAAATTGTTTTAATAAAAAAAAAATATAAAAAATTTATCAAGAAATAAGATTTATCAACTCAATGACAATTTAATGTGAGATGAATTAGAAACTTAAAAAAGTCGTTAGCAAATGTAATAAGAATATATTTAATTATTTTAATTAAAAATTTGCCAAACAAAAAATAAAAGCGCCACATTATTCATCTTTTTCATGAAAATAAAATTTCTTAGAAAATAATATTCATAAATAGGACAATGATATTTTTTTCTTGTTAACGTCTGTCTGCCTGGTTTCCTTTATTTACTTTTAACGTTTAACGTTTCCTGGTCTTTTAATCAGACCTGTAAAGTGAACATAATTTCCATTTGAATTCTAATGAACGACTTAATGTATTTTTTTTTATAATTTAAGCGCGAGTCAATTTGAATACGAATGTAGTGTAGCAATATAAAATCGACACCACTATGAATATGACAAGGGCAAGACTGTTTTAAACTTAGAGATGGTAAAATAGAGCTTTCATTACAAAAAAAGCTTTCAGCAAATTGTAATACGATAAATCAAAACAATTCACATATTCCATTTGCAATGAAAACTTGAGTATAGAGCAGAAATCTACATTAGCTGACACCACACACAGTGGACCAAACACAAAGACCTTCGAAAACAGCCGGACGTTCCACTCTACTCGTGATTGTCAGAATATTTACAATTAACTTTGGTGTTATTTGATCAATAATAATGACCACATGTAATTCGGCTTACGAACTTTATCCTAATCAAATAACAAAAATATAGAAACAAATGCAGTACGAACAATAATACTAGGACGGATCAATAAGTCAGTGACTTTACGAACTTCCCTCGTAGTTGTATGAAATGCAACAGTGTTCCCATTAATTACCACTTGTTAATAGACTACTTTCAAATTTTGAGCAAGTGTCGTATATTTTTCTAAAAATGGAAAAAAGTGACTTTCGAGTGCTCATTAAACATTATTTTTTGCGAAAAAAAACCGTCAATCAAATCAAGGAAAAGCTCGATAAATACTATGGGGACCGCGTTTGCTCTCAATTGACCATAAACGTACATGTTGGACAACTTCAAAGGATTGTTTGAAGTTGTTTGACCGCAATCCGAATGAGTTTTTGCGGCGTTTTGTAACTGTGGATGAAACATGGATCCATTACTGTACTCCAGAGACCAAGAAGAAGTCTAAACAATTGGTTTCTCCGGGTGAACCTGCTCCGAAGAAGGCCAAGGTAATTTTGTCGGCCAATAGGGTGATGGCAACAGTTTCTTGGGATGCACGCGGGATTATCCAAATCGATTACCATCAAAAAGGAAAAACAGTAAACGGCGAATTTGATGCCGACTTATAAGACCGATTTAATGAGGATTTAAAAAGAAAACGATCCCCTATGGCCAAGAAAAAAGTTCTTTTTCATAAAAGATAATACACGGGTGCACACGTGTGTAGTCTCAATGGCAAAACTGTATGAATTGGGCTACGAATTGGTACCTCATCCGATATATATTCTCCGCATTTAGCCCCTAGGGACTACTTCCTATTTCCAAACCTAAAGAAATGGCTCGGTGGAAAGAGATTTAGCACCAACGATGAAATTATTGACCAAACAAATGCCTATTTTAAGGACCTCGAGAAATCGTATTTTTTGGAAGGAATACAAAAACGAAAAACGTTGGACTAAGTGTATTGAGTTAAAAGGAGATTATGTTGAAAAATAAATTTTTGTTTTGCAAAAAAAAAACTGTATTTCATTCCAAAAGTCAAGGACTTATTGATCCGCTCTCTTATTTCAGGTAATAACCTGAGGTGTATGAAATTTTAATAGAATCACACAGCCTGTGTAGAAACTGCAGAATTATTTGAATTTTTTCTGTCAAAATCCCCCACTGTGCCCAGTAAAAAACAAAGTTTTCCCTCTAATCCATCATTTGTAAACTTTTTATCTTTATTTTTCGCTTAAACATGAAAGTCAAAAGTAATAGACCAAATAATAGGCAACACGGAGCTCATTAATGGATTGATTATTTGTTTTTTTTTATAATCTCTGCCATATGTGTCACCAGATCACGAAATGTCATTTGGCTGTCTTTTTATAGTCAGATCTAAAAATTATTTCATCAAAAACATATTTTTTTTCCCTTGCCACTTGAGTGATTAAAAAGAGACTGGGCGGTCTGAGGAATGCTTTTTTTTTAGTTGATTTCCTCTTGTTGTGAATGAAGGTGTTTGCTATAAAAAACTGTTTATTTGGTTACTAAATGCTGTTATTTATGTTTCTATTTGCTTCTTAATTTCTTATTATGTATATTTATCTGCTTTTTTGTTGTTGCTATAAACATCATATAAAAATACATAATTTTGTTTATTTAGAGATACTTTTGGGTGTTGATAATAATTATTTTCATAATAATTTTATTTGGTTTTTTGATATGTTTTTCCTTTTTAACGTTGCTGTGCAGTAGTGCAAAACTGTTTATATGAATATTCAAGAAAATATCTTGCAGGCCTTTTATACATACAATTGCATGGCTATTTCTACTGACACTGAAGAACACCCACCACCCACATTAGGAAACCGACGACGACCAGCGATGATAAACTAGTGAGAACACTTATTGTGTTGTGTGTTTTGGTTGGGAGTGTATTTTCCGATAGCAATTTGTATTTGTTCGGAGAGAGCAAAGGATCAATAACAATCTGTGCAGTTGACGCCAAACGTGGCACAATGATACCTTGTTTTCGCTGTACTAAATTCAGTGCTGCCAAGTTTGAAATTACCAAAGGCTTACAGACCAATAAGTCCTACTTCCTTCCTGCTCAAGACCACGGAACGTATAGTGGACGACATGATTCAGAGCAGGCTATTAGAAGATAGTCTGAGGTTTAGACAATATGCGTATGTCAAAGGAAGGTCATTCGAAACGGCTCTTCACAGGGTAGTTAACTACATCGAAAAAGCTTTCAATGCCAAATTGTATACGCTTGGCGTTTGTATTGACATTGGGAGCGCTTTCAACAATGTCAGTACCGACGACACTCTTATCCAATCCTTAGTGCAGTTTCATGTTGCGGAACAGGTGGATAAGCTGCGGTATGCACAATGTACACGTTACGAATAGGGTGCGCCGTAGGACGCCTCAAGGAGGAATAATTTGACCCTTTTGGGTAACCACTGTATTCAGCCTGCTAAGGGACCTGGCTAATGAGGTTTGTGAACCAGTCTGCGGGACAGGACCTTAACCAACTTTGCAGGGAGGCGGAAAAAACTCTCAACATTGCGCTAAACTGGGCTCAGCGGAGAGGGCTGAATATTAACCCAGAAAAAACGAAAATAGGTCTTTTCACCAGGAATACAAAGAAAATGCAGTATATTGATCCTAGTTTCCAGGGAAATACCATCACCTTATACGATAGGATTAAATATTTAGGAGTGATCCTAGATCAAAAACTTCACATACAGGAAATACACAAGACGGCCAACTCGTGCTGGTCTCTCTGCAGAAAGGCCATTGGGACCAGATGGGGACTTAGCCCTATTACGACGCACTGGCTCTATAGGAGTATGATCAGACCAATTCTAACATCTAAGTGCAACACTAAAATTTTGGAGAAGGTTCAACTCATGTGCTGCCTAGGTATGGGTCCCTCTATGAGACCATTCTTTATGCCGTCCAACCTATAGACATTCGTATTAGATATGAAGCAGCTCTTGCTACAAAACTTCTACAAGTAGTGAAGGAATGGATCGGATAAGACAACTTACCACACCATCAGAACATATGGACGTCACTGAACGCATACGACTAGACTTTGGAAATGTCCGACCGGTTACGTGAGACTAGGGTTATAACTGAATGCGAGACATTGATACTAGAAAGCCACTCTTGGGTCAATCAAACCCTAGAACAAACACCAGTGAGAGTTTACTGCTACACGGATCACTCGAAGCTAGGGGAAAGAACGGGCCTAGGTTTCTTTATAGAAGAACCGGAGACTGAGATTCACTTCCGCTTGCCTGGCCATAATTTAGTACTCTAGGCGGAAGTTCATGCGATAACGAAGGTTTTAAAAAAGGGTCACGTGTGAATATTAGGCCCCCAAAGGCCAATATGTTTACCGTCATCAGGTCGGCAATTAGGGCTATCACAATCGAAAGAGTAAACTCTAGAATCGTTTCAGATTGCAAGAACATGATAAACGATTACCCAGTTCATGGCAACATTCGTTTTGTATGTGTGCTGGGCCACTATGGCGTAACCGAAAATGAACGTGCAAATGAACTGGCGAAAAAGGCCAGAAGGTTACGTACGGTAACTCGAACTAATGCAAAGTCTTTCAAGGCAGCGAAGATTGAGTTACGAAATTGGGCGAAGGTGGCCTACAGGACACGATGGAATTGTGATACTGTGGATAATCTAATCAAGGTTCTGTGGGGCGACCCGGACGAAGATAAAACAAGGGGAACGTTGAAACTAAACAAGGCCGAGCTGGGAAAGTTGACCGGCATCCGGCATTTTTAATTTTTTTTAGTAGACAACTTGTGTGTTACCACTTGAATTTATCAGCTGTTTGTAGTTTTAATGGTAAAAACCAGATTTTAGCTTTAGGTATGAAAACAATATTAACAATTATAGAAAATTGCAACCTTATCTGCTAATTTCTTCGCTTCCTTAAGCTTGTTTATTATTTTTTATTTTTTATTTTGTTGAAAAGCCTTCAGAATTCATCGTGTATTCGTTCACGCCATTTAACCGGCTGCCATCATTTTCTTTTTAATTTTCTCCGTATTTATTTGAATATGTTCCTACGTACGTCTATTCTTTAAATATTATTGTACAAAACTGCTGGTGTTAAGCAGTTTTTGTTTTCAATGTTTGGGCAACATGCCAAAAACAACCAACCGTATTAAATGGGCCTAAAATGACAGCGATATGGTCAGCAGCAAGAACAGCGACTATTGCGATGTTATTATTATTTTTTTTTTCTTAAGCAAAAATATTTAAAAAATTTTTTCCTTGCAAAAATTTGTAGTAACAACAACGTGCACAGCAGAATTATTAAAAAAAAACAACAACTATAAAAATGATTCCTATAAAATCAGCTTTAGGAAAAAACTGTCAGAATAATGTCATTGTACTTAGCAGGAGTGGCGGCACTACTTTTTATTGTTACTTGTAGTCAATTTGTTTCTTCTGATTTTATTTGTCTTCTAGTTTTTGTTTTTATTTTTTGTTTAGTCAGAACTAATAATTGTGTGCGTACGCCGTTAAGTTATTAATGCTAATGAAGTAGCAAATATTCACAATTTTAAATTCCATAAGTTCTAATGATTCCCGTGAATTGACAATATTTACATATGAATGATTTAGTGTAAATTCAAATAAAGCAAAGTGTGTAGGAGATAAAGGCCGATCGGTGCCATATTGGTATGCAATATAATATGGTGTAAATATGTTTCACGGTTGCTTTTTCACTTTTTCGAAATGCATTGGATTCGTACTCGTGTCATGCCAAGTTCTACAATTTTCTGAGCTCACTTTATCCAGGAATGTTCCTGAACGCTGACGACGACTTTTCGATGAATATTAGGGTTGGTTTCCAACTTTTAGGTATTTTTTTTATTTCATCATTTGCACGTGTTGCTGAACGCTATATCCGTCTATAGTATTTTAGCAGAACAGACAGATTGCAGAAATAACTTTCAATACGACAGATAAAGCTTCAACTATAAAACCTCTATCAACTTTCAAAGTTCGGAAGTTGCTTTTGCAAGACCCTTTAGAAGAGACGTATATCCATATTTTTTATTCCACAGAGTTAAGAGAAAAAACTTAATAAAATTTATATGCAAATTTTGCAATACGTGATAGGTGTTCTTTTTAGTGCCCATCAATCCATTAATGTTCTATATATCAATGCCCCGTTTCTGTAACAAATGTGAGAAATTTTTAGTCGAATTTTGTTTATCAACTTTTGCAATTAAATAAAACTGATATATAATAAACTAATGTAGAATACTTATTAAATCAGAACACTCTATTTACTCAGTATTGCTATTAAAAGCTGTTAAACACACGATGTTAAATTATTCACTGCTGGAATACCACGATGTTAACTTCGCTGTTCTTTACACAAGACCGTTTGCTTAGCCGATGCACGGCCCTTCTTATATTTACGTAATATACAATTTCCAGATGAATGTTAGCAACATCAAGAAATTCCTAGCACATTAAGCAGCTTTCGATCATTGACGTCTTTAGTGCGTGTTATAATTCGTTTTATTGGTTTGTATGTTCTTTGGCAATAGTGTCTAGTCTAGTATTGTGTAGCAAAATAATCGGCAAATTTATTACTCCGCCTAATTGACACCAGAGGCGCTGCAACAATCTCTGATAAAAAACATGCAAGCAGCAGAATTGTTAACAAATTAAGCTCTCCTCTAGCTCTTACTTTACCAAGACACTACACTGAAAGGAAACTCTTCATTCAGACAGTGAAATTCTTCATTAAATCAATGAAATTTTTCATTAAAAGTCAGCAAATGAAGCCCTTCATTGGATCAATGAAGAATAATTCATTCATTGTATTTATGAAGTTAATTTTGGCGGCCATGTCATAAATAAAATGAAACTATTTCATTAGTTCAATGAAACTGTTTCATGAATTAGATGTAATTGTTTCATTGATTTAATGAAGTTTTTAAATACCTTAAATGAAGTCTGTTCATTAATATAAAGAATCAGTAATTAATGAATATTTTCTATTAAAAACATGAAATCATATCCCTTCCAAACCACCCACTTAATAAAAAATAGATTGATTTTTTTATATTTTATTTTATATATACATATATGTACTTAATATATGTACATAAGTATTCATTAAAGTAAAATAGTTAAAATTAAAGGAACTAATCAGTAGACTTCAACAAAAAAAAAAAAAAAAAAAACAAGGTTTGAAGTAATCTGAAAAATTTACATGTTTATAGTAAAATTCTTAATATGTTATTGAGAATCACAACACACAAACATAAGTAATAATCAAACAATAATCTTTACTAGATGTTGGGCACAACCTTCTTTAGTTTGTATAGTGGTGAGAGGGACGTGAATGAATAAAAAGAGAGAGAGAGAGAGAGATGTTTGCTATACAATGAAGAACATTACATTGTATAATTGAAATGATTTCATTGCATTTATGACTACCGTACTGCTTTGAAATTAAGAGATTATAAATATAAGAAATAGAAAATATTTTTCAACAAAATAACTGTTAATTTATTTATGTTTGACAAACTGTAAGTAGACAAATTTTGTGAAACTTGCTTATATTTGCCCCAAATTCGCTAATACAATGAACTATGAAGAACACAAGAAGAGCAGAGATTGAAAGATTTCATGTATACAGTGTAATTGCTCATTGTATTAATGAAAAGTTTCATTAATATAATGACGAACATTTAATGAAACCGTTCCATTCTCTGAATGAATGATTTTCCTTTCAGTGCAAGGTAACACCTAGTAATAGTAGTAGGTATCCATTGCTTGAGTGTTACTTCTCGTTATACAAAATATGTAATGGCGTCTGCATTGGCTTAAGAGTTTGTGTGGTTGTATATTTCATATGCTTTGAATATTTACTTTAACATCGTCTTGAGTATTTATGTGCTTAGGTATTATGTTAATAAGCTTAAGATATTTGGATCGTTCTATTTGTTGACATGTGTTTTTTAATGGAAAACATTTGTCATTTCACGGTACATTTGCGTAACGCTATAATTATAAAAAACTATATATGTTTAATGTAATATAAACCTAAAACTTTACAATAAGTATCTTAATTGTTTTACTAACTGAATAAAGAACGAAACCAAACGTATAAAATTTTCTGAATTGTATAATTTATTTGCACTATATTCATTTAAAAATTATTATCTCTTATTTATTTTATGTTTGTTTCATTTTAGGTAAGTTTGTTGCAACAGTTATGAACGGCAGTGTAAGTGTTGAACATATTTTATTCCCATGCTTAAATCAAAACTAACAATTAATTTAACTTAAAAAAAATGCTCATGCTATCTATGGCTTCTTTCTATAAATTAAAAAAAAATATTTATTTATTTTAAATCCACTTTAAGAAAATTAATATGAAAAATTTGAGATAAAATACACCTCAAACTCATTTAAAATTGTATGAATATGAGGCCAATTTTTGATATGTATTTAGGGGAATAATTATTTTTTACAAGGAACAAGTTTTAAAATTTTATTCCTAGACAAAATTTTTTTTAAATATTTTTATCTTCTGTTCGATTTTGTCTTTTTCAAAAACTGCGGTCATGCATACGATGCAGTTTGACTAAAATTTATTGTATTATTTAATTTAAAACCTTAATACCATAAATCTTCTACACTTTCAGTTATTTCTCTGTAATGTGACATGAACTTGTCTCCTTGAAACTTGAGCAACAAACTAAACAAGAGTTTTTTTCTTCTTTTTTGGCATGTGCAGGCTCCCAGAAGCAGAAGCATTTATTGAAAAGAAATTTTAGTTTGGAACTTAATAAGTTCAAACTATTTTCACACTTATCATTCTATAGATATGCTTGTATTCCGTCCGGCCCACTTTTTAATATTTAAAAAAAAGCTAAAAATAAAAATTTCGATTCAGCTGGTTACAAGGGGCGTCTGTGGTATGCTTGCTGTAAGACTTTAATAGTTTTATCGTATTTTTAATAATAGTTTAGTTGCCGAATAAATAATAAACTACTTTTAAAAATATGCTCTACACGATTTAAAAGATGATATTTTTTTAATAAAATTTGTTTAATAAATCTTTTCTATTTTATGATAAGGTGTGTAGAAAAGCAAATTGGTCCATTAAAATGCATACAAATAAATTTGTAAAAAGATTGAGGTAATACATTTCTTCCGTTAGCTAGAAAAAAGATTTCATGCCAGATTTCATGATGCTGTTATCAAGATATGAATGTTGACTATGGCATACGGAGAAGCTACTTTGGACCGAAGCAACGTTTATCGGTGGTACAAAATGTTCTCAGAAGGCCGAGAAAATGTGAACGATGAACAGACGAAAAAATTGATGAAGTGAAGAAAATGGTATTGGCCAATCGTCGAATCACCACTAGAGAAGTTGGTGAGGACCTAGACATATCGATTGGCTCTTGCCATTCGATTTTTATCATTGATTTGGGCATGAGACCGGTCGCCGCGAAATTCGTACCAAAATTGCTCAATTTCCATCAAAAACAGCATCGCATGAACATTGCTAATGAGCTGTTGGACTCTGTCCGCGAAGACCCAAATTTGCTCCAGAGGGTCATAACTGGTGACGAAGCGTGGGTTTATGTCTATGACGTGGAAACCAAAGCTCAATCATCTCAATGGAAGCTGCCGCACGAGCCAAGGTAAAAATCGAAGACTAGCCAATACACGTGCAAGCAAAGCAGCTGTCAACAATTAACTGAACATTCAAAATGGCCGAAATTGTCGGCATAAGTGAGAGACATGAGTACCAACATAACGCCACAAAAAAAATCAAAATTCGAATATACGTAACCCGCAAAAATTCAAAATTCGCGATACTTTTTGAACACTCCTCGTACAGCCTCAATAACAATTCAAAGAGCATCTTCTATTAAAAATGTCTTAAAAACTTTCAGTTAAATAATTAATTTGTTTAATAAATTCGAAATTCCCTCTTCCATATAATTTTTCTTGCCAAGTGATTACAATAGAATAATTTTCTTGGGCTGGTATTTTATTTGATATTTTTAATATTTTTTTTTATTTATCTGTGCAATTCTTTACAATAGAGATATTTATTGGGCTGGTATAACATCTGGCAACACTGGTGCATAACCAACAAAAAACTTTGCGTTTAAAAAAGTCATACGGTGTGGCAACATTGGTGTATGTATATGCTTGCTGCCCCACACACTAAAAACACCACTGCTGCTTCCTGTGTCCCAACAAAAATATATTCTATTATTTCTTATTAATATTTAGAAAAGCATTTTAAGCATTTCCTTCTGCTCCTTCAGACGGTAATAATAAATTTAAAATATTTCTTTTTATTAAAAATCTTCAACCTTACGACTGATCAAAACAATAGACTTAAAAATAAAATACATTATCACACATGGCAACATAGAAATGAGTCTAATCCAAAAAATAAAAAATATATTAAAATTTAAAAAAATTCCTAAAAACTAAAATAAATATATATTCCCAAAATGGCATTACTGGTGCCCCAAAATCACAAAAAACTGTTTAATAAAAGTCTTTCAATATTTTCGAAGTATTGAAAAAATCTTAAAATAAAATATGTATATTAAAACGTATGGCAACACTTGCAGCTGAGCAACCACTTAATATCACCCTTATTCCAGTTGTCGACATCGACGTCACTTTAACACAATACCAAAAAATTGGGAATTTTTTACTTGCTCTCGCCATTACTTTTGTACTACTGGCAATCTATTCCCGTTCCCTAAGGTCTAGAAATTAGAATAAAGCTGCCAACAGGATGCAGTTGTTTACTTAAGCCCCAATTTTTTTTATATTGTGACCTCGATTTTTTGCTAAAAACCTTTTTTTAAATATCTCAAATAAAACGTACTATCCCTTAATGGCAACACTGGTGCATTCAATTGTTGCTCTACTGTTCCATTAACATCATTTTTACTTCCAGAATCTCAACAAAAACACATCGTGTTTTTTTTTTGATATTTAGTAATAAAATTTAAACAAGTGTTTTTTAACCACTTTTGTTGTTGTCCTTCAAACGCTGATTATCCATTGTGTGGTGTTTTTATTTAAGTACGAGTACATGTTAATCTTTAGAAATAAATTGCTAAAAACAGGTGGTTTTTAAATATAAAAAAAAAAAATATATATACATATTATACAATGAATTTTCTCTCATGTAATGTAATTGTTGTAGCTTCTCCTGTATGCTAATGCTTCAGCACCTTTTGTCGCTTTGGCAACTTCTAATATGTTCCTTCAACTCGACATTGATTTCTCTTGCTAAACAGTCATTCAACGCTTGAACATATTTTTAAATGATGCAAAATAAAAAAGAAAATCACTTAATTTTTCGCTAAGCAAATAGAAAAATGCAATTAACAACAAGCCAAAAAGTTTGTTGAATGAATGACTAATTTGTAGTATTTTCAGATATAGATACTTTGATCTTGTGTGATCGAAGTATGTATTTGTGTCTAAGTTTATATTTTTTTTATAACAAATTGTTACGATTTATTTAATGCTTTGTGCGTTACTAAAAAATCGATTTATAATTGTTATAGAGAAAAATAAGTAAAAGTTCAAGGTGGTACAAAAATAAAATTATTTGTATAAAAGTCGAAAAGAATTTTTTATTCGATTATTCGCATAATTTTGATGCGCTAAACAAATTCATCACAGCAGCCGCTAGCTGCATTTGTCGTTTGTAGCCGACTACTTAATTATTTTTGGGACGACAGCAGCATTATAAGCAGATGCTATTGAAGTATTAATACTTATTTCAGTGCTGCCACGTTCAAATATTTCGGACAACAACCTGCCGCCGTGTTGCCGTGCTGTTGTCAATATAATCATTCTATTTTTGACATATCCAAGTCGGTAGGTTGCTGTAGTAAAATGTGTTTAATACTTCAAGGTCTCTTTATTCTATTGTTCAAATAACGGGTGATTTTTTAAAAGCTTTCGTATTTGATTTATAAAAAAAAATTAGAGAAATTTATGAAATCTTTATCTCGTTAGAACGATCTATAAATATAATTCCATATTTAAAGATGATTTGATATTAATGTTAATCTCGTTGATTTTAGGCTACGCCTAAATTGGTTCATACGCTGGTTCCAGAGAATTTATTGTATCGGGATTACAGAATGTTTACGTGCTAGTCCTTCATAAACTATGAATGCTATACTAAACCTTATTCCGACCTATAAACCTACATATATTCTCATGTGGTGCGGCAAGATTAGTGGCATCAGGATGAGAACAAGGTCTTATGATAATGCCAGAATCCTTGATCAATTACCCCCTACACTGAGGAAATCTTCTGATTACAACGCACTTGTTCCTCGAAAGAGTATCCAGTTTTCAGTAGAGGCTGTTTTTTATGTTTTTTATTTCATATACTCTTGTAAGAGATACAAGTCTCTCATTTACTCAAAAAACGTCACAATACAAAAAATGGATTTTTACTCAACTCTTGAGAAAAAAAATAACAGTTTCTTTCTCCATTAAGTTGTGTGTAAATTGAAAACTTTAAACTCGTTTTCTGGTGAACTAGTTTTTTTGAGACATGGCGTTGTTTGAGTAAATGAGTTTTTTGTTTTTTTTTGGCGAAAGAGTAGAGAAGATGGGGTTATATTTTTACAGTGGGTAGATATGAGAACTGATTTCTTGCAAAAAGTGAAATTTAAAAAATTTAGAGGAACCAGTGCGACATGGTGTCTCATGTGGACTTTGATAAAGCAGGGGATCTACTCCGTAATTCGAAACGAAAGGAAATGCTTTCGAATTTGCATGTAATTAACATATAAATTCAAAAATAGTTACTTTCGTTTCGAATTACTGAGTAGACCGCCAGTTAAAGTCCTAATTCCTTCCAGGGAGGAATGGAAAGGAGCCAAATAGTAAGAGAATATGACGTCAAAGTACATATTGATGGATTGAGAATGCTTTGCGTTGTGTGCTCTGGGGTCTCTTGAGACGATCTTGGGATAGAATGCTCCCTCTATCTGCCTAACGAAGTCAGTAAGAGAAGTCTGTAAAGAAATCGAGTAGGATTCTGATTGACATGAAGGTACAGCACAAAGTCGGTATCTTTGTCGACAGCTAGGTAACACTTCTGTCCCTAAGATCTTGTACCACTTTCTCTATACTAATTGAGCAGTGCAGAAATATGCTATCTCAATTAGGTGAGCAGGCTGACCGTATCCTCTTCTGGGTTTCAGCACACAGTAACTTCCCAGGTAACGAACAGGCGGTCGAGCTGGCCAGAACTGGATCTGCTATGAATGCCTCCAATGCCGAAACGGTAGCAATGCCGTTTGATACTATTAGAAACTGCATCTGCAAGCATTATCTCCATAAGGCTTAATACAGATCACGCACTACATGCCACGTGATACGTGGTCTTGCTTCAATGATAGATAGTGGACAATCGCTAGATATGTCGTGAAGAAAGCAAGGAAGAAAAAGTTTTCCGCTTTCTTTTGCGAAATGTTCAGCAATGTACTAAACGACTTTTGAAAGTTATGCGAGAACGCTCTAAGTGACCTGATTAGATATCTCAATGGGACGGGTTGGTGGTAGTACCAATCACCGTATCTGAGTACTTGAATACGGTCATGCACATGTTGAAACCGATGAGTGGCTTGCGTCAAGCGGATAGCCACATATTTAAAGCAACCAACAAACCTAAACATTCACATTGCCAATCACAACTTAAATCAGGATTTTTTTTGTTTTAAAGAAAAGTAACACTCAGGCAATGCATGCCTACTACTTTTACTAGGCGTTATCTTCTTTAGGAAGGGGATAGTGATAGTGAAGACAGGTGGTGAAGGAAGAGATAGAGAAAAACTTCATTCTTTTGCACGTTTTTAATAATGCAGTGTTGCAGCGCCTCTGGTGTCAAATGAGGCGTATTAAATTTTTTTAAGCTGTGTTTAGTAGCTATTATATTGGTTATTTTACTTCGCCAATCATTCTGCTACACAACGAAGAAGGGCGCTCTGATGTTACTTAGGATTAGTATCTGCAGAAGTGACTATGCCTTTATCACTTGAACTTTGCTACAATAACTGATACAAAGAGACACTAATGCACATCAGAAAAATCCCAGGATCTAAGGTTTTGTAGTCAATCGTGCTAACTATGCTCAAGAGAGACGTTAAGATACTTTTTGGGTATGGTTTGAGGTTCACTTGTCATACGATATATACATATATAATTTTGGTTACAACACGCATCTAATAACTGTTGTCGGAAACTTAACTGTACACTATAGTGAGTGCACTACAGCATAAATTATCTCCTTTGAATTCTACATAAATATCTTGTACCAGTTTTGGCGTTTATTATTGGAGTGCAAATACCGAATCTTTTAAAGAATTTAATTAGGTGTATCTTATAACTTTCGCGGTATTCCTTATGTACTCGTACGTATGTGTGTGAGTATATCCAAAAATATAAACATGCTACACATTTTTTTAGATCATGTGCACATTATTTTTCGCCATCTTCTCTTAATTTTAATTGTACATATTTAATTTTTAGTGTGTTGTGGTGCTGTTTTTAATTGTATACAATAATTTTGTTGTAAAGTGTATGTACTCGTATGTTTGTAGTTTTGTGCTGGTATTTCGCATTAATTTTTCTTGTTGCTTATTTCCAACATCTGGTACGCGTAATAATTTATGACTTCCACTGTAGCCTTCGATTGTAGATATTGAACACAAAATGAACAGCCAGCTATAGTTAAAATAAAGTAACGCGATTTTGTGTTTTTTTTTTTAAATTCTTCATACATACATTTTGGTCTAAAATAAAAAGAAGCACATGGCCTTATTTTTACTACAAATTGTTTTTTGTTTTGTTTACTTTTTCACTGCCTTATTTCTCGCACTAAATAAAATTGTTTAATTTAATATTAATACTTTGCCGCCAATGTATGAAAATTTTTTATTCCTCTATATTATTACGTCTGGCCATTTAATTATTTTGTTAATGTCTTACAACTATTTCATTTGCTTATTTGCTGTTTTGCTTTTCTTTATCTTTGCAGGTAAGTTTACCTTACGAGGAAAAAGAAAACGTAAGTTTTTAGTTTTATTTTCTATTTATAATGTCTAGTGACTTGGTTTTGGTATTAAAAATTCTGAATGCTTTGAAATTGTCGTATGAGCCCGATTCTTAATATTTACTCGCATATAATTCCCACGGAATTATTTTTTTCCTAGAACAAAATTGTTCTGTTCTAAACAGATGGTGTGGAATATAAAAACATAGAGATAATTTCGAATTTTCGTAGTTTGCTGTTTTGTTTTAATCATGGTCTAATAAAATTAGTAGTATTGAAGCCACAGCTGATAGTTTCTTATTTACTTGTTTCTTGATGTGATATGTCAAATGCTGTTTTTGTTTTTCCAATTTGCATTAATGCCAGAGAACATGCAATCATATTTTACCAATACTCGTGCACAGTACCTACCGTGCAGACGGCGTAGCTAGCGAATTTCTAGCTATATCGGCAGTCAATTGCCACCATCTGCATCTCCTTTCGTCAGTGATTTCGCTAGTCAATACAATTAATTTTTCTATTGATAAAACAATTAATAAAAAATTATTTAAATGTTTAAATTAATTGTTCTTTTTTATGCGATGTTTTAATTTACTTCTGCTGATCATTTTACTTTTCTAAAAAAAAACGCACTTTTTTCACTTAAAATTACACATTTACTGACCACGAACTACCAATTGTAACTGACGCCAACAACAATAATTTTTTTTAATTAAAAATTTCAACAATTTGCACGCGTTGCTCTGGTGTAAGTCGATTTAAAATTAAACTATCAGCTGTTAAATGAGTGCTCAAATAAAGCAGTGATGCCAACTCAAAGTTGTGACATTCTAAAAAACACCCTATATATGAATCAGAAGTCGATTCAGAAATCTCCCCACTGACCTACCGAAGCACGTATTTATTTTCGTACAAAATTATATTAAAAAATAAAATAAAAATCAAATCGCAATCTCATTGGCATCCGAATTTGTATCCAGGTAAGCGAGAGCGAATGCACAAAAAAAATATTAGGATTTCATTATGAGCAGCCGACCAACATCGTAATGTTTGTGTTAAATTTCGTCATTCGCTTATGCTGATTACAGTTTGCAATTTATTTTGCTGTCATTGTCAAAATGTGTATAATTCATTTCGCATTATGTTTTTTATTTGGAACAGAATGACACACAATGAAAAACATAGAAAATGTCAAACGTTTCATCTGCGAAGCGCTTCATTTTGTCTTAGTGCGTATCAAATTTATTTTTGCTGGGTAAATGCTTATTTTCTTAATAAAGATATGCATGTTTTTATTAACAGCTGACTTTTTTTTGAGGTTCAAACAAGTTATTCGAAATAAACAACACATGTGCGAAAAAATTTAACACGACTTCTGTTAGGTTAAGCCTGAGACAATTTTTAATTGTGTTATTTTTTTTTTCAAACTAAAAAATATGTAGCTACAAATGGAAACTACAATATAATGCTAGGAACACAACTGGGACGAACGACAAATTTTGTCCATGTCGACAAATTTGTCGATAAGAGTTTGCTGCGTAAATTCGTCGTGTGAAGCACAACAACGCCGAATTTACTCAGCGAATTCCTCTCTGATATTTGATAAAGTTGGTTATTGTGTGTGCAAAGACAGAGAGATAGAAATAGAAATAAATCTATTGCTACTTTCGCCGCGTATGACGAATTTCGCCCTACGCCATGATTGTGTGCATTTTCATATACACCATTGTGTTTTATTTTTGACGACGAATATTCGCTACCAAAAGTTCGTCGTTCGTCGCAGTTGTGTTCCTATTATAATACTTTTTTTTTTTTTTTTCAATATAAGTTCTCATATAGAATTTTGTTCTAATTTTCTGTCTATATTTTTATGCCTTATTTAACAAAGAAAATAATCCATCGGTTCTGTTCTCTAAATCGAATCGTTTTAGATATATTCAATAATCGAATAAATGGCTATTTGGTGTTCTACAAATTACTCGATTTGCTAACATTGTAAATTAATAAAATTTCTAAAACATTTCACCGCTTATAGTGGTGCCCCACTACTACTGGTAGTCAGTGATCGCTCCCTTCCTTTTCTCAGAATTTCCACCTATTTTTTTATCATAAAGTTTAAAGTGGCACAACAGTGTTCAGCCACTAATTATTTGACGCATTTATGTATATGCATGGAAAATAAACACCTGCAAATCAAATGATTTTGTTTTTGTTTTTGCACATTTAAAAAGAAAATAAACAATCTTGATGATTGTACAACGAAGATGTATGAGATCTAAAAAAATACAACTTGTTAATTTTCTCAATATTTGAAGATCAAAGTGGAAATGAGATTTGTTTGAAATAATAAAAAAATAATCAAACAAGATTGTACCATTCAAAGCCGTAAAAGCACCGACAAGAAGACTGAAGTCACTACATACAGTTCACTATATTAATATAAATGTGCGTATGAAATAGAGACACGACACGACATGAACGCGAATGCCCAGATGTCCAATACGTACGAAACACGCACGCGAAATTTTTTTAAAACACGAAATTGCAAAACATGCACGAAATTCAAATTGAACAGCAAAAAAGTATTTTTTTTTATTCAAATAAAACATATTTTTGTTTAGTTTCAGAACCAAGCTTAGGAGACCCCTAAACTATCAAAATAATTTTTTAAGGTTTTGCGTATTTGACGACACAAAATACCAGGGCGAATCAATAAGTCCGTGACTTTTCGAAGTACCACCTGTTAATAGACTATTGCCAAATTTTGAGCAAGTGTCGTCATTTACTTTGCGTTTAACAGCTGTTCAAAACACTCAACCTCGTGTATTTTTCTAGAAATGGAAAAAAGTGAATATCCAGTGCTCATTAAACATAATTTTTTTTTTGTGAAAAAACTCCGTCAATCAAACCAAGGAAAAGCTCGATAAATACTATGGGGACTCTGCACCATCGATTTCAATGGTAAAAAAGTGGTTTACTGACATTCGTTGTGGTCGCTTAAGTAAAAATTACGCTGAACGTTCTGGACGGCCAATTGAGGTCAGTAAAACCGAAAATGTCGAAAAACTCTACTATATGGTGTTGGCCGATCGAAGAGTAGAAGTGCGTAAGATTTTTGATGTCATTAAGCATTTCATATGGCAGTGTGGTGTTTCGATTTTAAGTGATCAGCTGTGCTTAAGAAAGTTGTCCGCAAGATGAGTGCCGCGTTTGCTCTCAATTGACCATAAACGTACATGTTGGACAACTTCAAAGGATTGTTTGAAGTTGTTTGACCGCAATCCGAATGAGTTTTTGCGGCGTTTTGTAACTGTGAATGAAACATGGATCCATTACTGTACTGCAGAGACCAAGCAGCGGTCTAAACAATTGGTTTCTCCGGGTGAACCTGCTCCGAAGAAGGCCAAGGTAAGTTTGTCCGCCAGTAAGGTGATGGCAACAGTTTTTTGGGATGTATGCGGGATAATCCACATCGGTTACCTTCAAAAGGGAAAAACAATAAACTGCCAACTTATTAGACTGATCTAATGAGGATTTAAAGAGAAAACGACCCCATATGGTCAAGAAAAAAGTTTTTTTTTCATCAAGATAATGCACGGGTGCACACGTGTGCCGTCTCAATGGCAAAACTATATGAATTGGGCTACGATTTAGCCCCTAGTGACTACTTCCAACTTCCAAACCTAAAGAAATGGCTCCAACGATGAAATAATTGACCAAACAAATGCCTATTTTAAGGACTTCGAAAAATCCTATTTTTTGAAAAATACAAAAACTGGAGAAACGTTAGACTAAGTGTATTGAGTTAAAAAGAGATCATTTTGTTTTGCAAAAAAAACTGTGTTTCATTCAAAAAGTCACGGACTTATTGATCCGCCCTTGTATTAAATTTTTTCTTTGCTAGAAAATTCATGTATACATATTTAATTTTAAATAGTTTCGTGTTTATCGTGTAAATTTTGCTTTAGTATGAAATGAAGCAAAAAAAAATTAATTTTTGCAGAAAAGTAGAAAGAGCTCAAATATGCTACAAAAATATTTCTAACTGAAATTCAAAAATTAATATTGGTACTGGAGGTACGAAAAAGTCGCACATGTCCGGGCTTAACAGTTTATGGAAAATGTTGGGAGTATTGTAAGAATTTTGACAGAAGGTGGCAACGTTATAAAACATGACGCTTCAAGGGGTAACGTTTATATTTTAAGTCAGCCTTCACAAACAAATGAGAAATAAAGAAAATTGTTTCTTAATTCGGTTAGTTCTGGAACCGCCCTCGTATATGGCTTCCGATGACGATAGCAATCTACAATAGGAGCGAATTTTTAACCCTTCTTAAATAAGATCCAGTTATTATATTTTAAAACGCCTAAAATCAGTCCTCAGAACTTTGTTAATTTGTGAAAAGTTTGATTCTGTCGTACAATGTTATTTTTAGTACTAAAATTGTTGCTTCATATATTCCATCTTTTTCAAAGAAATATTTGAAATTGTGCAATTTAATGCTTAGATCTGCGATTTATAAATTTTTTGCGCAGTTTAGTAATAAAAAATTTATATTATTTTTTTGTTCTCTTTCTCAGATCATATTTACCTTTAAGCTTTTCCTCGTGTTGAACATATTTGCCTTTGAGTTTTTCTAATGCTTTGTTCTATTTTGTTATATTCATATACATACGTATTCGTATATCGTGTTTGCAATTAATTACTTTAGAAAAAAACATTATCAAATAAATGAATAATTCGGTGCAATACCGTGTTGAATTTATAATGTTCTGTTATTAATTTAAAATAGCCTAGAAAACTTTTAAATTCTTCAAAGAAGTAAAGCAAGCTCTTAAGCAAAATATACATACCAGGTGTTGTTAAAATGTTTAGACAATTTAGTTTTGTGAATGTGTATAATTAAAAATACGTTTCTTTTTTCACTCCTTCATTTATTTTGTAAATAAACGTATGTATGTAAACTTTTCTGATAATGTTTATACTAATGATTTCAATAAGATTTTTTTTATACCAGCGCTTTATCTTAAACCAGCAACAAGTATGTACATACACTTCCATACATACATACATACTCGTACATTCATACATGCTTTCATATATCATACAATTTTCTTTTCTCAGTTCTTGTAACGAGTATTTCCACCTTAAACGCTTGAATTATTTTGTTGGCACTAGTTGTATCAAAATAATAATAAATGATTAAAAACTACGGCACATCATTCATTAAAATTTCCCCAAAAATGCAGCCAAACGAGAAGAAATTATTAAGCAAGAAAATTAGATTTCTTTTTTGCCTTGATGACATTTTGTAAATTAACGCACGCCAATTTTTAAATTTACGAGTATAAAATTTATTTGGTTGAAAAAAAAAAAATTAAAATAAATTTAATTGAAATTATAAAACTGTAGGGAGTGTTTAAACTGCAGTAGGAGTTTAAGAGCAGTTGCAGCTACAGTATACTCGTATGTAATCGATTGCAATTTGTGTAATTGATTCCACAAACGGACCTTTCACAATTGTACCTCATATTAAAAGGTATAACGTAAAATAAATATGTATAACTCAAAACACAAACAAACATTAAAAAAGTACCTTATGAAAAACTGTTTTAAAAAATTACCTCTTCAAAAAGTACTTTAAAACAAAAAAGTATCATTTTCAAAAGTACTTTTTAAAAAAGTACAGTTACAAAAAATAACGTTTAAAAAGTACCGTTAAGAAAAAGTACTTTTTAAAAATTTTCCGTTTAAAAAAAGTACTTTTTGAAAAAGTACCGCTTAAAAAAAGTATGTTTTGCAACAGCAACTTTTAAAAAAGTACTTTAAAAAAATTACCATTTAAAAAGTATTTTTAAAAAAGTACTATTTAAAAAAGTACCGTTTAAAAAGTACCGTTGAAAAAAAGTACTTTTAGAAACAGTACCTTTTAAAAAAGTAATTTTTACAAAATTAAAGTTTAAAAAATATTTTAAAAAAAGTACCGTTTAAAAAAGTATTTTTTAAAATAGTAACATTTAAAAAAGTATCGTTTAAAAAAAGTGCTCTTTGAAACAGTACCTTTTAAAAAAATACTTTTTAAAAAATTATCGTTTAAAAAATTACCGTTTAAAAAGTACCGTTTAAAAAATTATTTTTTAAAATAGTACCGTTTAGAAAAAGTACATTTAAAAAAAGTTCCGTTATAAAATACTTTTTAAAAAAGTACATTTAAAAAAAGTTCCGTTATAAAACACTTTTTAAAAAAGTACCGTTTGAAAATAAGTGCCCATTAAAAAGTACAGAAAAACATTTCAAAACCTTCTGCCAATGTTTCTTGGTGACAGACTTAAATAAATAAAAAAGAAACTTTAGTAATATAAAACGATAAATTTGTAATTTACAAACCTTACCTGTAAACTACACAAAAATGCCTCTTTAACATGCCTTACGGAAATGCCTCCATAAACAAACAAACTAACCCGTACATTTTCAATTACACAAGAAAATCTCAAGTGTCTAATAAATATTTAAATGAGTTTGATATATAGAGACTATGACGAGTGTGGACAACGTCTCTGATGCCTCGTCGACGCTGCATGAAATGTGACCAATTTATAAATTTGCACCGCCAAACTAGCCGGCAAGTCAAATAACTCACAAACTAAAAGTATACTTTCAAAATTCTTCATGTCTCCCAGCATGGTGTCCCAGCAAACATTTTGTGTAAAATTCTTAACAAATCAAAATTATATTCCTTTGGGAAAAAACCAACTGATATTAAAAAAAATTTAACCCTGAAAATATGCGGATATGGAACAAGTAATAGTTTATGCCTTGTAATAAAAGTAGGACCACGGGAAGAAAGGAGCATAAGAGCGAGGCAATTTTTACTAGTGTAAAACTAAACAACCTGTTTTTATAGGATAAAAATATGGTGTTCATTCAAAATAACAACAACGAACGCGTCTCAAGAACAAAATTCGGAACCAAAATGAAAATTTTTAACCGCATATTGTCACATATCATTTGTGGGCGTCAGCAACACGCAGCATCTGAATTTTGCGTAAAATAAAACAAATCTAAGTAAATAATTCATAATGTTGTAAATAAAAGTTGAGGTCTTTTTTTAAAAGCGAATTTTCTCGATCAATACATTTTTGTCTAAGAATATTTCATTTATAGTTGGGATGTACTAAAATAAGTCATTTTGTATAAAGATAAAAGTAAGTGCTTCCTTTATTCATTACAGAGAAGTAACTATTACGCATATAATATAATTAGATAACTAAGTACCACTTATTACTTTGCAAGAACATTAAAAAAGTACTACTTATTACCTTCATCACCATTAACTTTCATTAATTGAAAATTATCACACTGCCGCTATTGGTAACAAATTGTTTAAATGTTTGGGGGGACTTGTTTAATCTGCACTCGGATATTCTAATACACATTTCATATTCAACCGGTCGTTCATAAACAAATTCATGCTATGAAAATGATAATAATCATCAGTGCTGAAGAGCTGCAAATGATCATCATCAAGATGGTGATGAGCAAGAGACAAATAATTAAAAAAAAAAAAATTCCTTTTCAAAATTTATAAGAAATACAAATTATCTCGTACGAAGTAGTTGCAGGGCAAACAAACAATTATATTTGCTGTGTGTCTCTGTTGAAATTTGTGAATGAACACATTGCATCAGAGCAAATGATGGGTGCAGAGAGGTGTACTCGTACACTTTACAGTTTTATAATGCTACTTAGCTCTTGATTGGTAGGAGAGATACATTTAATAAATTTAGAAGTCATATTATCCCTTACAGCTACTGAAAAAATAAAAATCAACCCGTTGTTATCAAAATGGCCTAAGTATGACAATTATGAAAAAAGTCCAGCAAACGTGTCGGAAGTCATTGTTTACATTAGTTGTTGTTCTATATCCCAGCAAAAACTGTTGCCTTCCAGTAAAACTTTACTTTTACTTTTCAACAAAAACTATTATGTTCTTACAAGCAGGTGCAGGGTCAGCTGCGTCGCCAACTGGCAACACAACCGAAAATAAAATTTGTTTTATATCGAGCCATAACCGCCAAAAATGCTTAACCGGCGCATTTTTCGGACCTCGTTTTTTTTTACGAAAATGGATTATTTACGATCGCAAAATTAAGTTCGAACATTATGTCGCTTAAGCTTTTTTTTTGCGGTTATGGCACGATATGCTTATGGAAACTTTCTCCAGGTGCCTAAAAGCTTTGGAAAATATGATTTATGGCAGATTGGCAACTAAAAATAAGAAAATCTCCAAAATTTAAAAAAGTGGAAGTAAAGAGGAAGAGAAGCAGGTACAAAATGTTGCATCTTATTAGACGGCCTTTAAGGGACAATTCTAGTCCTTGAAGTATCGTCTCTTCTGGTTGTAAATGTTCTTTCTTAGCTCAATTTTTAACTAACAATTTCTGTTCTTTAGCTTTAAGGCACCCATAGACTACGCAATATTATTGAGAACTTTATTGCACAATATCAAAAAAAAAAAAAATTATATACATATATAGAGCTAAAAAAAGACAATTGATTTTTTTTTCTTCATGAACAAATTAAACAGTTTTTAATAAGGTAATTTAAAAAATTTGAAAACAATGTTTAGTGATGTACCTGGAAATATTTATTGTACAATATTGCCAACACACTACAAAATATTTCTTGTTGCGCAATATATGTAAATCAAAAGAGTTTTGATTTTATCCAATATATTGAGCCACATACCGATATAATATACACCCAGGCAAATTTATTGTACAATATCAATTATTGCACAATAATATTGCAGACTTGTGGATGCCTTTAAAGCATATGTTCTTCATCGCAAAGAACAAGGCCTTTATATGATTTAATTTAATTTTTGTTTGTTTTTGATTTTGACATCTTTTTCTTTTAAAAACTATGCAGTAACTAAAAATTTGTTGTTGCCGTTTGGCAACTGACCATTAATAGCTGTTAATTTCAGTTGCCATGCGTTATAACATTTTTGCAACTGGCAACGCAACTAAAGTTCGGTTGCCACATCTATAAGTCGTCGTCCACAAAGTGTACATTGCCTCATATACATAAAGTTCTTGTTGACTATTTAATTCGCAAACCAATGTACGCTCTGTGCTGTTATATTTTTGGGAATCGTGGAATACCTCAACAAGAGACCTAAAGGCGATATACATATATACAAAAACATATCACTGCTGAATATAATGATATATTCTGGCCGAATGTCATCCCAAAGAAAGGCTTGTTGGAGCGTGTAGAAGACATTTACCATTCGAGTAGAAATAGTTAAAAGAAAATGGAATTGAATCGGTCACATATTGAGAAGATCAAATGGCTATTGAAAGGAACCCCCTAGGCACAAGAAGGAAGGGACGACCCGCCCATATTTGGAGAAAACAAATGGAATAGGAAAAAGGCCAAGCGCCAATGAGCTGGACCGATTTAAAACCGATGGCACATCATAGATTGTTATGGAAAAAGTTTGTTATGGCCCCTTGGAATTATAGGAATCAATATATACATATATATATATATATTTAGCAACAATTTGCAGATAGTCTAAGTAAAAAAAATATGTATGAAACTTTATTCACTAATTTCGTTCTTAAATTTGCTGGCTAAATGATAAAACGACTTAAGTGGTTTACGTATCAGCCGATTCAATTATAATACACACTTGCATTGTCTATGGCTTTGCGAGCACTAATCACTGAAGGTAAATTAGGCGAACACAGGCGAAAAGATTTTTCTTTACACGCCATTTCGTTTTGATTTATGTCAGGAAAAATTATTATAAAATATGAATCGTTTAGTAGTGAAAATAATCGTTTGAAAACTTGCTTGTTTCTCGTGCATAAATTTTAGGGGCAAGCATAAATTTTACAAAATTCTTATTTGGAAAGTAATGAAATATGGTACACAAAATGACGAAAAAATGAAGGCACTGTTCCTGTAAATGTGAACGATCGATCATTTATATATTGAAAATAAAAACCAAAAACTCAATTTCTTTTTGTTTCCAATATTAATATTGCTGCGAGAGCAAGAAAAGGCCATTAACTTGATGTAAAAAATTGTCTGTAAACGTTTTTTTAAAGAGGAGTAACACCCACTACTATTACCTTCTTTAGGAAAGGGATGTTATATACGGAAGATATGTGGTGAGGGAAGAAATAGAGCAAAGCTTCATTCTTTTACAAGTGCTTTTTTAATTTTGTTTGCACGTTTTTAATAATGCATTGTTGCAGCGCCTCTGGTGTCAATGAAGCGTACTAAACTTTCTCAAACTGTGTTAAGTAGCCATTTTATTGGTTATTTTCCTTCGCCGACGTTTCTGCTACACTATACCGACGAAGGGCGGGTGCTCTGATGTTACATTATGATTAGTATCCGCTGAAACACTTATACAATATAGAATTATAACGAAAACATAACTGCACATAAATACCTGCATATGCAGACTACAGACACAACCTATAAAATACTTCTTATTTGGACTGTTATTAATATCAATTCTTCATAAGTTGATGATGATAATTGACGTATCTTTTATTTTTGGCAAAGATATCATAATGCTGCTAATCTGCAATACAAAATTGTTTGCGGTATTTCCACTTTTCAAGCTTAAGCAGATCTTTTTTCGACTAATTCATGAGTTTATATAAAGATGGTGTTGCACGTTGCTTGTTGTAATTTTGGCTACTTTAATCAGTGTAACTTATTTCAAAGAAATGCCGGAGTTTTTGGTCAGCTGTTGATCTCAATTATTTTTTATTTCTTGCTCTGCTCATTCGTTTGAAAAGTAGTCATGAATTAAATAAAACCCACAGTAAGTGTATTACGAGTATTTTCTTGTTTATATCAAACTGCTGTTGTAATTCAATTGAATGATTTATTAGACTATGGTTAAGATAATACCCGCAGCATGATCATCGATTATACATACAAACATTTAGTTCATTGTAACACTTTGCTTAAGTATGAGTGCATTTTATTAAACAATCAGCTGCAGTGGCACCATCAAAATCAACGAACTGGTGCCACCAGTGATAAAAACATTTTAATTGGACCATAAACACAGTTAGTTAATGATGAGCGTTAAAAATTTAAAATTGAGATAAAGCATAAGAGCAGAAGATTTGCTGAAGAAGTTAACTATTTAAGTTTTTTTTTTTGTCAAAAAAGCGTTGCTTCAAGTTTAACAACTATTGTGAAAAAATAAAAAAATAAACTTATATATGTTGAGGGATTGTCAAAATTTTTAAGTCTGATTCAAACACTAAACATGAATTTCTTAACATTAACACTACATCATGTTAAGGGATAATGTTATTCTATAAACAGCTGTTACACCTATTGTTAGCAACAATAGAATAGAACAGAAAAAGATGGCAGACAAACAAAAATACCCTTACGCCTAAAAGTATGCTACATATAAGGGTTGTTTTAATAGTTATACATATATGTATGTGTATATCAGCACCTAAAATGCAAAATAACGTAACATCACTTTTCCTAACTTTACAGGAGAAACAAAAAATTTCATAAAATGAAAAATATTAGAGTTCTTAAGTCAAAATTATTAAATCTTGGTTTTTACTAAAACAAGAAATTCATTTTGGGTAAAAATTATCCGACTATCAAAGTAAGCTTAATGTAATGTGTCTTACGTTATTTTGGATTGTGGTTTTCTGAAACAAAATAACGTATCATCAGATTTCTAAATTATGTACGAGCATATGAAAAAACGAAAGCTTAAAAAAATATAGTTTTTATTAATAATTCAACAAATTTTTTTTGGTGTTTTTACCTTTGAATATTATTTTGACACAACTAATCGAAAAAAAAAGAATTAAGGACAACAAGAAAAATAGTATTTTAATTTATTAAGAGAGAATAAGTTGATAACAAAATTAAGATAATCATCTACTAATTTACTAGTTACTAGCTGACTTCCAGAATTTCAGGTAGTCCTTTGCGGAGAAGCTTAGATAGTCAGTCATCCTTAGTATTGGTTTTGCAATATATGACTCTTGTTTGATCGTACGCCAAAGCGTATACGTTTTATTGATTTCACAACACTTATTTGCTTTTCTTTCCACATTAGGAATAATTTGTACTGAAAGTATGATGAAATTAAATTTAATATATATATATATATAACTAAAAAGTCAATGCTTATTTTAATTAAAAACAGGAAAATAAATCTTCTGAATTTTTTTAAATTCGTATGAGTGATGGATGATACGTAATATTGTTTAAGAAAATCATGCTTTTGATGATACGTTATTTTGAATTTTGTTTATAACTTTGGTATTTGGTATTTACAAAATTTTGTATACATACGGGGTCTGATAAAAAAACCGTTATTTTCAATTTTTGCAAAAAGTATTTATTTATTCACCAATAACTATCGTGTCCCCTTCAAAGTAATCCCCCTCAGCTATAATACACTTATGCCATATGTGTTTTTTCCAATCTTCGAAACACTTCTGAAACGCGGTTTTTGGTATCGCCAACAGCTCCTGTTTCGATTTTACTTTTATCTCCTCAATCGTAGCAAAACGCTTTCCTTTCATAGGTGTCTTCAGTTTTGGGAAGAGTAAAAAGTCAGCGGGGGCCAAGTCCGGTGAATATTTTTACTGACTCGTCAAAAGTTGGATAATTCTGGAGTGATTGGTTGCTTATAAAAACTAATATAGTATGCTCAATTAATTTTTTATTTTTTGATATTTCGGTAACCTTTGGTTAACTCAGGATATAAAAGAAAAAATAATTGTAAAAATTTTTACCAACATACATATTTGACCAAAATAGTATCAAAATATGCACTAAAGGGGTAAAATATGCACACAAAATCGAAAAAAAATGCTAAAATATGGTTGTATGACTGAAATATGCAAAAATATGCTTTAAAGGGTAAAATATGCAAAAATATGCACTAACAAATCGATGCCAAAATTACATAAAAAGTTCTGAAACAATAAGTATCTTACCTCCGTATTAATACGTCACACAAGAAAAAACATGAAATTGCATATTTGCGGTTGCCCTGCTTATAAGGAATTGACAAAATTAATTGAGAAAAATCAAAGCGCTTGCCTCTTTGCTACTCCTATGTTTAATTTACAAAAATTTTGATTATTGAAAAAGCACTAATAAGCACTGTGAGAAATTGTAAAAAGCACTATAAGTGTCCGTTTTTCTGAAACGGGTATTTAATAAGGTTTCGGGTACTTTAAAAGGAAAAAAACCCCAAAAATACCCGAAAATGGCAACGCTGATAACCACATATACTTTATTGGTATAAAATACAATCTAACTTGTCAAAACAGGGTAACATTGTCAAACACCATACAAAACTGAACATTTCGTCGGTTGGTTATTGGTTTGCGGCACAGTATATTCAAAATGCATTATGTCTGCAGCAAACCAATAACCAACCGACGATTTGTTAGCCGTTTGAGCAAAACCCAAATAAAACCGTATTTACAAATACATGAGTCACCTTATTAGTGCGGTCACCTTGCAGACCAACCTAAATTACAAAGCAAAGCGTTGTCCGGCTGTCAAAATTTCTCATGCCAATACAAAATGTATGAGACCAACCGAAATAACGCGGTGGCAACACTGCAATTGAAAATCCAATTTTGACAGTGCGCAAAGAAGTGAAGTTGGCTGCAAAAGTACTGTTGTGTTTGTTGAGTAAGTCAATTTTGCGTTTTCCTTTTTATATCTTATTTCTATTTAGAGTGTTTTTATTAATCGAAGTGAGTAAACATTACTGTTTCTGGCGCAAGAACGTTAACACTGTAGGGTATTATTTATTTCAATTATATTTTACAAATAAATTTGTAGGGTATTATGTTTATCAGACTCTGTGTGTATGTATTTATGTGTGTTCCTTTGCGGCCTTATATCGTCGCTGATTTGACGAACTGACCTAACTAACATTTTAAAAATTTAACAGGAAGGCAGCTTTTATGGTTGTTTTATACATTCATTCTTCTGGCTGCGTCTGAAGTCTTTTTACTTATATAGGCACAACAATAATGCTTACAATTATGAAAATGGTAGAGAAGGTGTATTATGACTTATAAAGTCTAGTAAAGAATTTAACTCAGTTTTCAAAAAAATGTCAGTTAGTTAAAACAGCGATGATATAAACCGAACGCGTAGACCGATTTTAATGATTCTTACGTCAATCGATTTGTCTTAATCCCCGTAGTGATACTAAAGATATGACTAGTAAAATTTTAATTGTGTAAATACAAAAACACCTGGGTATCATTCGACAGGTGTTTTTTAGGTTTCTCTTATGATTTTTCATTTCGTATGACCGCTTAGAATATTGAACGGTTCAAAGTTAGTCGCAGTCGGGTTTTTTTGATTTTTTATTTAATTACTACTTGTTGTCTAAAAATATTCAAAAGTTAATGGGTTATTTGGGTTACTCATTTCAGGGTAAAAGCTAAGCGCTAAATTACGTTGCGCTTTGCCCTTGGTTCATAGTTTTCTCTTGAGTCAACTACTTCAATGTGAATTTTTGATTGGGATAAGAATTGAGAAGAAGTATATCACGCTTGATATACTATACATACATACATACTCGTACATACTCGTATCTATATAAATATGTCTGAGCACAGATGTACAGATCTAATAAAGAATAAGGTAAGCTGAGAGCTCATGGCAAAGTTAGAGCCCGTGTATACATACATACATACATATGTACATTAGGGCCATAACTTTTTCACACTTTTTGTGAATATCAAAAAGGGCACATAGTATAGTCGTGTAGAACATTAAAAGTTATTAATAAAAAATATGATAATTTTTTCGGATCGTTAAAAAAGTTCACGCAGGGATCGGGTTGAAGTTTGAAAACAACCATTTTTATCTCACGGAAATTTTAAGAAATTACACCTGATATTTGTATATATTCCTTTGCGTATCACTTAAATGCTATTTTGGAATTTATCCACTGCTTTAGATTTAAAAATCGCGGTTTAAAATTCGTTATATGTAAAAACCTGAGTAAAATACCTTATGCTTAAAGCGATATAAAAATATAAACAATCATCCGAATTTCATAGATAGTTTGTTTGAATTAATAAAAGATGTCTTTCAAGAAAAGTGGTTTGAATGTATAAATACAAAAAAAAAAAAAAAAAAAAAATAAATAATAAAAAATTTTTGTAAAAAGAATTTCTTGAAAGGGTTTAGGCATTTGCTTCCATGCGTGAGGTTCATTAATTACTAAAACATTCTTGGCCTCTACCTGTTACTATGCCAAAAATTTGGTTATAGCCCTAATGTACATATATGTATATGTATATACAAAATGATTTTATAATGCTCATCAACAGCAAAAGCATATTTACTGTCTGTTTTTTTTTTAGAAACGAAATTGCACAAGTAAAACAACATCCTGTTATGCAGTAACCGTCAGACATACCAGAGAATGACAAAAATATAGTTCAAAGTACTCTTGAAGGCCATATGACTACTTATCCTACACAATCGGACGACTTACGAAAAAATACAAACCTGTAGTCGAATCGTCACATCCGTGAACGCGCAACTCGTCACGTAAAAACACTATTTTCGGATTATGACATACGATCATGAGTGTGACGATTTGAAGCCTGTAGTGCGATTCACTAACTTTTTTTTAGCGATAATCACATAGTTAAAATAATTATAACGAAAATTTATCGAACTATTCAGTATCATTTTTAACGATATTCTCTGTAGGTTATTGCCAGCTGTGCCGTTATTTAAGCGACAATAATTTATGTGCTGTTAATTTTATCCACAAAAATCAACAGAAAAGATCAGCTGCGTACTATCGTTAAAAAGAAGTTACAGAATCACACAATCGATATTGCAAACTACAAAATGTATAGACAAAAATTGCGATTGTCGGATCGTTAAAAGTTAATGAATCGAACGACTGATCTGATGAATTGCATTGTCTATTGAAAATTTTCCTAAACTCCATCATAACAGTAGTGCGATTCAATAACTTTTAACGATCCGAAAATCGTAATTTTTGCCTACACATTTTGTCGCTTGCAATATCGATTGTGTGATTCTGTAACTTATTTTTAACTATAGTACGCAGCTGATATTTTCTGTTGATTTTTGGCGATAAAATTAGCAGCTTAAATAACGGCACACCTGACATTAGCCTACAGCGAATGTAGTTAAAAATGTTACTGAATAGCAAACACGATAAATTTTCGTTATAATTATTTTAATTATGTGATTATCGTTAAAAAAAAGTTAGTGAATCGCACTACAAGTTGCATTTTCTGAAAAGCCGCACGAATGTGTAGGAAAGTGAATCACGTTATTAAGCAAACATAAGTACATAAATGTGTACATATGCACATTTCTACCAAGAAGGCTCTCAGCCTTATCTTATTAAAATCGATGAACAAGTTCTGATTTTATTTACAATTAACTGACGTTAAAATGGTAAAATATCTACATAAATACATACGCACTAGTACATTTTTTGTATGTCTTCTAAATGACTGTGAGTTTTCGTATTTCGTTTGTTTATCCAAGTTGTCTACCATGAATAAGTTGATGTAACGTGGCACAGTGAATGTCAAATCAACGAATTGTAAACAATAACAAACCAGACAAACTTGTTAATAATGATCACACGATGATGATCACGATTGATTATTTTACCGGCCGGCCGGCAACAGTGAATTTTCATAACTCATTATAAACAGCAGCTGTGTGCACTTGCATAACAAGTTTTTTTTTCTAACTACACAAATGTACACAAAAGCTGCATGTGCACCAGGGATGGCATTTATAATTTCAAAATTGTATAAACCTTAAAAACTTTTACTTGAGCAAGCAGCCGACTGGACTCATTTTAATATTTATCAATAGTGCGTCCTACAGCCGAAAGACTTTCTTTGATACACTGTGTAGGATGTCTCTGATGATGCTTGCTGTCCTGTAAAGTAGTTGCTCGAAGCCATGGCTATAATAGATGATCAGATTAGGTTTAACAAGTTAACGCCACTTCGCTTGGGTACAAATAACAACTCGCTAAAGTGACAGGTAGATAGAGAAAAGAGGAGCTCAATATATGTATTTGTTCGCTTTTATAACTCTGCTACTGCGCATCGTTTCAGCGCCCCTGGTGTTTACTAGGGGCATTATTTTAAGCTACAATGCGTTGGTCTAAAGCAGAAAGCCACTAACTCAAATAATTGTAACTTTAAAGGAGAAGGTAAAAACATAATAGAAAATGTAATAAGTGAGACAATTCTTAAATATTTAGTTGAACTATATTGAATTTTAATTATAAATGATTTCTTAGTCTGGCTTAAGTTCATTAATTTCAATTCTTGTTGAATGAAATATTTTAATTAATTAATGTGAGTTTCTAAAGAAGAGAAAAAAAATTAAATTAGACTTTATTAGCTGGGGGAAATACGGTCTAATTTAATTTTTCTTATCTTCTTTAGAAACTCACATTAATTAATTAAAATATTTCATTCAACAAGCATTGAAATTAATGAACTTAAGCCCGACTAAGAAATCATTTTTGAAAATGTAATATTCAAAATGTAACTTTTTTTCAAATGAAGTGTTAAAAAACACTTGAAAAATCGTTATTTTTTACACTATTGCATTAAGTACAAGGTGTATTTGTGTGAAATGTGTTGGAATCATTGAATAACTCAATTTCGTAAAAATGCGACTTTGGGCCTTTCTACTTCATACCATTATTAGTTATTTGACTTCGCCGACAATTTGCTACAAATATCGATGAAGCAGGACATTGTTCTCGAAGAGGCCAATTGCTTAGTAGTCAACGCATTAACTATAAGAGCGATAAGTTTTTTTTTGCAAACAAATCTGCAGATAAGATTCAGCTGAAAGTCTATTCACAATAAGACAAATGTCTACAAAAAAAAAAAAAAAAAAACAACACAAAAAAACTAATAGCTGCCGAAATTACCTATATATATATATATGTATATATATCAAGCAGTTTGTACTTAAAAAAAATTTTTAAAATAACGGTGTCTATTCTTGAATACGAGTCGACTTGGTGAAAGTTACATGGAAAACAAAAACAAAACTGTGTAAATGCAAAAAAAATTTGTTTTTGTTTCTCAAATAAAATTAACCGTTTTTAAAAGAGAGAGAAACGCCTTGAAACTCTCTCGTTTATTTCATTTTAGAATTGAATGGCAAACAAAAACAATTTTGAAAATTTTTTTGTTTCAATGTAAAGTTTCACTTCTTTGACGCGTTTTCCAGAATAGCCACGAACGTGTACTTGAAGTGTACATTAAAACAAAATTTCCATAGAAAACCCTGTTTTAATGTACACTTCAAGCTTTAAAAAAGAAGACACGATATCAACGCTTCTCTTGGGAGAAGGTTTTTTTTTCAGATTTTCCTATAGTATGTGCAAGTGATTTTAGGAGGGAAAAATACAAGAGAAGTTTTTATTTGTTATATGTAAATGATAAATATTATAAAACACATTTTTTGTAATTATAAACATACATACATATAAATATATTTAATGAAGTTTCAAGTGTACAGTTCCACGGCAGCTAATATAAATCTTTCAAATAGTTCAAATTAGTGTAGATACTTGGATAAAAGTAATGCCTGCCGCAGGTAACACCCGCTGATACGATACCACAACATTTTCCATCAACAATGACCGGACCGCCCGAATCACCCACACAGCTGTCTTTGCCACTTGCCCAGGCACAAAACATAGAGTCTGTTAAATTTATTCGTGGGTAGTACAACGAACAAGTTTTCTTATCAATCACAGTTACGGTAACAGTTTGCAATTGATCTGCCACAACATTCGTTTCATTAACTCGGCCCCAACCAAAAAGTTGCGCTGGATCACCTGCTTTAATGGTTTTGTTACAAAGACCTACTGGTTTCACAGATGGTCCGGTAATAGGTGTCTCCAATTGCATCACAGCTATATCCATATCAAATGTCGGCCTGTTAAAATACTTATGAATTATTATTCTGCTAACGTTTGATCTGATACCGTAATCAGTGATTCTCGAGGCACCACCCACAACAACATACCGATTTGGATGTAAGCTTACAACACAGTGGGCTGCAGTGAGAACAGTTGTTTCTGATATTAAAGCTCCGCCGCAACACAATTTTCCATTCACCTGAATTTGTACCATATAAGGAGCGTTATCGATTGTGATAGTTTCACCACCCGCAATGCGTTTATACCTTGCGGGCCAAACGACTGCTATTTGCAGGCATATCAAAAGACACGTTATCAATGCTTTGCCAAAGTTTTTTATCTTAAACATTTCTTGATGTTTTAATTTCTAGATTGGAAAAATAACTTTAACTATTCGATGCTTAATTGAAACTGATACTATTGTGAAACTGAATATTGACTTATACCAACGAAATTAAATTTAATAAAAAAAACATATGTTCAAATATTTAAGCAAAAAGACGTCAATAACCTGCTACAAATGGGTAAGTTAATGAATAATTCGTTCACAAAGTCTATCTTTTAATATGATATACTTTTCGTCACGTTTATAAGAGTTTTAATTGTTTTCAGTTTTGAGAATATTTTTCGGTAAATAATATTTTTTTTTTAATTGAATAATAGACATTCATATATGTATGTATAAGTAAAATATAAGAGACAACACAACTTTTCAAAACATTTCTCTTTGGGATTCAGCATTGGTGAGTAAGGAGGCAGATATATAAATACATAAGCTGTAGGTCGATATTTGCTATTGCAGCACGAATTTGTTGCGTTTTGTGGATCTTCGCATGCGCCAAAATCAAAAACCCGTCGTCTTTATGAGGCGTTTCTGGAAATTTCGTCAATTTTCATCGTATTGGTTTAATTTTTATTTTAAATAAGTAGTAGTTTAGTACATTTCGTGTACTTAGGTATTGAAAAACTTACGGAAGCGCCGCATAATGACGACGGTTTTTTGAGTTTGAAGAATGCGCATGCACTAATTTAAGCATATTGCTACGTTTTTACTCTTTCAAAACGCTTTAATGTAGACATGACCCCAGTGTAGCAATTAGTGGTTAAAAATGACACTTTATTCACTAATTACACTTATCTAATAAAATCCAGAGCTTAAATACACACACACACACAACTTAAATTACTAAAATGACACTCACAACTGGTTGCGATGGCACGACGCACAGCGCCTTTTTGCATAGACAAAAATACAGGGTGTTTTTTTAGAGGTATAGAACTTCGAATTGAAATAAAACACAAGAAAATCGTTTTAATGTCCATCAATTTGGCTTTATTGGAAGGATAATTTTATGCCATTAACGTTTAAATATGATTTCGGGCATGTGGCCGCCGCGGCTGGCTCGAATAAAGCCAATTCTACATGTCCAATTTTCAAGTTGATGGACAAAGCTCCAATTGCTGTGCACGGTGGCGAATCGATTCATTCGCTCTACAGCGGCAATTGTTTCTTCGGTGCGCACTGTTCGACGTCTCTGCGGATGCGTATTATCACATAGAGTAAACGTAGTGCGAAAACGATCCATGGTTAGCCGAATTAATTGCTCTGATGGACGATTATGTCGACCATAAAATGGACGGAGCTTGCGGTAAACTTCGCGAACTGAACCATTATTTTCGAAATAAATTTGCACGATTTGCAAGCGTTGTTCTTTTGTCAACCTGTTCATGATGAAATGGCAAACCAAACTAAATATTAATCACTTGACAGCTGACAAAATGGCCGCCAGTTAAAAAAGTGATGCCAACTTAAAGTTCTATACCTCAATAAAAAACACCCTATACAAAATATAATCATGTCATTTCAAGCCATAAGCGCTGAAATAGCTTAAGCGGCACATTTTTATTTTTTTGGACAACAATTGACTATAGTTATTAATATATAAATGAAGGGCTTATTGTAAAAACACGATAAGCCACACGCTTTCAGAAAGTGGTTTTATCAGTTCATTTAATTACTTTACAGCATCGGAACGTCCTCTTAAAATATTGTACCTATATTCCGTTTAATTTCCGCCTTAGCCGCAAGTGTCACTTTTTACATTTTGATTTTATTCAGAATTATTTGTCCCAAAAACTCGATAAGCCACAGCAATTACAAAGGCAGTATTACAAAACGATGGATTCTGATGAAGATAGCAGTGGAAGTGATTATTTTGTTGAAGATAGTGATGACAGCGTGAAAGACAAAGAGTTTTTGCCAACAGATGATGAAGTAATTTCAGAAACCAGCGAGGTATGATTTATAGAAACTGGTGTGGCTTATCATGTTATAGCAAAAAAAAAAATCGGGTATTTAAATTTGTGTGGCTTGTAATGTTTTTGTTATTCAGGAAAATTGTGTGGTGCCAATTGAAGACGAATCGCGTGAGAATAATACCGCATTTCGCTGTAGAGCTCGAAATGAACATAATTAATTGACCGGAATAAGAGGAAAAGTAAGCGCAACTCTGGTCATGAGTATTTTTGTCCGAAAACTGAAACTGAATCACAACTTATAGAAATTATTTCATGTAATAAATATAAAAAATAATAAATTTTAAACTGCAAAAACACGATATGCCACTTTATATCAACCAAAATAACAAAACTTTTGATATTCCAAAAAAAAAAAAAAAAATATGAATAAATTTCATGCAATAACTGGATAAGCCACAACTTTTTGCGATTTTAGCGATTTCCGAAGATTTATTGGTGTACAGCGACGGGTATGTGATAGTAGTCTTCCTTAAGCACTAAATAAAATCTAAATATCTGTATCATGATTTCATCAAATCCCTATTTTCTGCATTTATTTTAAACTTCAAAGGCGATTTTCTCAGTATTTTCATTTTGCGGCTTATCGAGTTTTTGCAATAAGCCCTTCAAATATATATTTGCGATGGCAAATAATCGATTTTGGTCTAATAATTAAGTCCGAAAATTTTGTCGCTTGAGCTTTTTTTGGAAAAGTTATGCTGTTCGATAGTTAACAGTCTACTTCAAACCAATTTGAAAGAATTTTGAAGTCATAGTTCTTATTAACCCCGCCAGAGGGGGTACAAATTTCAGTGAATTTTGTGCTTTAATTACTAAGCAAAAAGTTTACTTTTGACCGTTTCATTCAAACAATTGTATTAATTTCAGTTTTTCGAATAGAAGATTAAAGTTTGGTTTTTCTAATAGCTAAGAATATACGAAATAATACATCATAACCATTTAAAAAATATATATTTTCAAACTGATTTTTTATGGCAAAATATATAAGTTTATTAAAAAAAAAAAAAAAAAAAAAAAAAAAAAAAAAAAAAAACTAAAAAATCATTCAAGTTGAATAGAATATTAAAAAAGAAACAAAAAACCTGGCATTCTAGTTTTTTCCGGTTTTGTTTACCTGTTATATTTTCTAAAAAAAAAACTTTTCAAAAAAATATTAGAAAACTTTGCCGGAACCCTTATCGGGAATAAAAAACGAACATTTTGTTCATGTGAAATATTTCCCGTGAACAAAAAATAGTGAACAAAATTACAAAATGGTACACTGACATAACATTAACACAAACTTTGGCGATCACAATTTTAGGGAAAACGAACACATTTCAATTGAACTTTTATTCCCAATGCACTTTTTTACGAGCCCAAACGTTCGATTTTGCTTCGAATTTCTCCATATTTCAAAGAGATGTTACGAAAAAAACTAAAAACATTTAAAAAAAAAATAAAATGAAAATGATTTTTAGCGTTTTTTTTTTAAATAAATGTTAAGCTGAAAAATTTAATGAACAAAAATTTTTGTTCACCTCTGTTTTAATCTACAAAAAAGCGCAAATTAGAAAATGAATTGCCTTTTTTTTTTAGATGATAAACCAAAATTTAATATTTTTCTATAGTTTAGTATATTTGCTATAAAACTCATGCACATTTTAAATTAAAAAGTTGCTTTCCAATAATTTAAATTGCTTTAAAAATCGCATGTAATTGACTTGCGTGAAAAAATTTCTAAAATTTATTGAATATATATAAAGGAAATTATGGTCTTCTGTACCTGGATTCAGTAACTTTTATTACTATAATCGTAACGCTATAATAAATATTGGGTGGTTTTTATTGAGGTATAGAAATTTAAGTTGGCATCACTTTTTTAACTGGCGGCCATTTTGTCAGCTGTCAAGTGATTAATATTTAGTTTGGTTTGTCATTTCATCATGAACAGGTTGACAAAAGAACAACGCTTGCAAATCGTGCAAATTTATTTCGAAAATAATGGTTCAGTTCGCGAAGTTTACCGCAAGCTCCGTCCATTTTATGGTCGACATAATCGTCCATCAGAGCAATTAATTCGGTTAACCATGGATCGTTTTCGCACTACGTTTACTCTATGTGATAATACGCATCCGCAGAGACGTCGAACAGTGCGCACCGAAGAAACAATTGCCGCTGTAGAGCAAAGTGTTGAAGAGGACCCGAATGAATCGATTCGCCACCGTGCACAGCAATTGGAGCTTTGTCCATCAACTTTATGGAAGATTTTGTGCAAAGATCTTGGCTTGCGACCTTACAAGATCCAGCTTGTGCAAGAATTAAAGCCGCGAGACCATGCAATGCGTCGTGATTTTGGTGTATGGGCCGAAAATGAGATTGATCTCGATGCTGATTTTCATCGCAAAATTTTGTTCAGTGATGAGGCTCATTTTTGGTTGAATGGCTACGTCAACAAGCAAAATTGCCGCATTTGGAGTGAAGAGAATCCACATGAGACCCTTGAGACGCCATTACATCCACAAAAACTCACTGTTTGGTGTGCTCTATGGGCTGGAGGAGTCATTGGGCCATACTTCTTCCGAAATAATGCTGGAGAGTCAGTTACCGTTAATGGAGACCGGTATAGAGCCATGATAACCGACTATTTTGTTCCCGAATTGGATGGCATGAATGTGGATGAGTTGTGGTTCCAACAAGACGGCGCTACATGCCACACAGCGCACGTCACAATCGATTTATTGAAGGAAACATTCGATGAGCGCATAATTTCGCGGAATGGACCTGTCAATTGGCCACCAAGATCGTGTGATTTGACACCATTGGATTATTTTCTTTGGGGATATGTGAAGTCGCTCGTCTACGCCAACAAACCAGAAACGTTAGGGGACTTGGAAGCCAACATTCGTGGCGTTATTGCCAACATACGGCCCCATATGCTCGAAAAAGTGGTTGAAAATTGGACCTGTAGAATTGGCTTTATTCGAGCCAGCCGCGGCGGCCACATGCCCGAAATCATATTTAAACGTTAATGGCATAAAATTATCCTTCCAATAATAATTGATGGACATTAAAACGATTTTCTTGTGTTTTATTTCAATTCGAAGTTCTATACCTAAAAAAAAAACACCCTGTATAAAGAAAATTTATCAATTTTGCTTTACAGTAACATATTTAAACGATATTCGCAGTCGGTTTAGGCAAAAAAGTAAACTATTCAAATTCCTTTAGGTTTTCTTTAATTCTTCTTTTTTACTTTTCGCCTATTTTGCCATTTTGTATGCAGGGATGCCACATGATAAAGAATTAAATGGCGAGTAAAACACAGATTTACACTATCGAAAAAAAATAAACTACAGAATCACATTATCGTGTTACCGCAAACGAATAAATGTATCGATAAATATTACGATTTTCGGTTCGCAAGAAGTTTCTGATACCGAGTGCTGGTTTTCTGTCTGTTTTTGAAATTTCTTAAATGCACAGTCGGTCCAAAAAGTCTTTTGACCGTTGCAATTGAAAATACAATCATAAGAACTGCATAATTTATTGCAAGTATCAAGCCTGATATACAAAATAAAAGCAAATTCTGTAATACGAAAACGTATTGTACAATTTGTCAACGCTTAACGTTTTCGTTTTACAAAATTTGGCCTTAAGGCTTTAAAAAAAGGTTTATAAAACAGATTTTCATGCAAAATTGTTATTATTAAGCCCTTATAAAGCCTGAATAATTCTTATAAATACGCCTTATTTTTTAGAGGAATATATTTTAAAACTGAAATTTAAACGTAATTTTAATTTGTAAACAATTGCAAAGTAATTGATTTTATAATTTTTTTTTTAATTTTTGGTAATTTTAAGTTCAACATTATTTTCATCATATATCTACTTCGGCCGGCTCGAAGGAGGTCCAATCGAAGGCAGTTTGTTGGTAATAGCGTGACGAATGTTGTCTCTCAAAGCCTAAGTAATTTGTACTCGTACACAAGAGATTTCACTTAGTTTCACAAAAAACCTCAGCGGTGTTAAATTATTGGATCCCTGAAGTTATTAATTCACCGCACGTTTCTTTCAATGTATACATTGTCGCATGTGCTAAGTGTCTTTGGTAAAAAAAAAATCTAGTTTTGGTCAACATAATTTTTTGTCGAAATACGAATCCGTGGCTCCATGCACTGTACGATGGCTCTGAGGATGCTTATTGTTCCGTAGACTAAAAGTGGCATAAAAGCGACCTATGATTGCTCCAATTAAATCTTCTGCTGGGCGATTATGCCAAACTTAGAATTAACGAAGAGCACGAAAAAGCAAACCAAAATAACCATACACAGAAAGAAATATTGCTGCCAGAAACAACTTTAATTGAAAATAAAACGAAAAATTAATTAAAATGTATTTAAGGCAATTAAACTTTTGTTTAACAATTTAATTAATCACAAAGTTTAATTGACTCAATTACATTTTTCATTTGTTTTTGGTTTTATTTTGAATTACAGTTGTTTATGGCAGGAATATTTTTTTTTCGCTGTAAGGGAAGCAACAGCTGCTAAAATGGCGCACATAGCAAGCTGTGTTGCCAGCTTGAAATTCTCTAACTCTAAAAACAACACGTTCTATGAATACAAATTTTCTAATTTTGGTTTTATGTTTTGAAATTAGAAGATCTCAATACATATACATAATTATTTTATATTATTATTATTATTTTTCGAATACGTATTCATAATTGAAGACAACAATTAAAGCTTAATCTCCATTTCTATAGGAGTATTTCTTTTCAATTAAATTCCTTCAGCTAAAAAGTGTTTAAACTTTCGCGATATGGAAGAAAAATATAAATGAAAAGATTACAAATAAATTTTTGTTCCTCAAGCAAAAAAATTTTGGCCCTGGTTTTGTTTGCATTATTTTTTTTTAAATTTTTTTTAATTCATTTCTGTATTTTGCGCATGATCTCATCGAGCGAATGCAATAAGAAAGAAAAGAAAAAAAAAACAAGCAAAAAAATGAGAGCTGTTGTTAATGGTCTTATCGATCTTAGTTCTTTTGTTTTCTCATAATAAAATGTACTCTTGGTCTCCAAAGTGACCAGTGCTGCCAGCAGTGAACTACAAACTAACAAAACTGAAGCTACACAGTTGGCCATGTATGTCTGTAAGTCATCTTAAACGATTAGTACAAGGTAAAAAAACAAGGTGAAAAACATATTGACTACAGCTCAAATAAATCGTTGACGAAATTTTCGAACAAATGGCCACGAAATCATGCACGATCACACAAGCCCAATCAATGTCCACCATCATTTCAATTGTCTTTCACAAAATGATAGAGTGAGTTCTTGAGCGACAAAGTTACTCAACGGAACAGACAGCCACGCAATTATCAGTTGTTGTAGGAAAGTTCAAGTTCACTGAACTACACCGCTTTCAGCGGATACTAATCCTAATGTAACATTAGAGCACCCACCTTCGTCGGTATTGCATAGCAGAATAATCGGCGAAGTAAAATAATAAATAAAATGGCTACTAAACACAGGTTTGAAAATATAATACGCCTTATTGACACCAGGGGCGCTGCAACACTGCATTACTAAAAATTTGCAAAAAAGAGCAGAATTGTAAAATAATGAAGCTTTCCTCTATCTCTTGCTTCACCACCTGTCTTCTATTTCACTATCCCTTTCCCAAAGAAGGTAACACCTAGTAATGGTAGGAGGCATTCATTGCCTGAGTGATACTTAAAAAAAAAACATACATACAAAACACTCTACTTGTCGCTCAGATTGTCATCAACAAAGTCAAAAGTTCTAAATTGAGGACAAAATGTAAGACATTGTCACCTAAATGGTCGAGAACGACAATTTTCTTTAAATAGTCGAATAGGAAACTAAACAAGAGGATAAGACGTACGAGAATCATTGATGACAATTTCATGCAAACCAATCTGGCCAACTGGGTACTTAATAAATTTATATTAACACATGTATGCATGTATGTACATCTGCAGGTATATAAATGTATTTATTATCCACACAAGAATGTATCAAAACTCATGCGATCATTTTTTATCATACGAAGAAAACAAATCACTCACTGTACCTATTCATTATTTTAATATCTTTCATTTGGAGTTTTTGGATTGCATATAAATGCATATAATGTCTGTACAACAAAGTCTAATGTTAATGTTTGATGTTTATCTTAGCTGGAATACGCTTCACTTCAGATGAAGTTATCAAAAAGTAATAAGTTTCGATTTTTAGTTTTTATGCTAGTTCAAAGCCCCAGTGTTATGGCAAAAATTTATTGATTTTATGTACAGGCAAATCCCGGGTAACGACCGATATAGTGTCAGGTCCATATACCATATTCCGAAAAATTCGTTAAATCGCAAAGTTGTTAATGTAATACAGACAAATCTCGTTATACCGAGATTTGTCTGTATTGTCAAATTTGAAACACTTATAGTAATTTCACTATAAAACACATGAGAATTATAGCGTACATTATTACGCGCACCGAATGCAGTACAAGACTTCGAAAACTATTCTTATTTGAACCTCTTCTTAAGAAGCCAATGCTTTTTAAGTCCTTTTTTTCTCTTGAATATCATGAGAAAATTATTCTCATTAATCTGAGGCAAAAAGGCATTTTTATGTTTAGAAATTTGTTGCTGAGTAGTAAAATACATTTAATTTTTCGTTTCACATTGTACTAAAATACTGGAGCACGATCAAGGTTAGATTATATATTTTCTTGTTTTGAATAATGTCAATAATACCACTTGTCTACTTTTTGTTACTAATAACGTGTCGATGAACATTTTGTTCTATATTTGCATTTAATTAGAAAAAAATAATGGTTGATATTTACATAAGTTATTTTGTTTTCAAGTTCATTAACCCCGCTGTTTGCTTTCAATTCATTAACCCCAAAATTCAATTCAAAAGACAAATACCAAACTTGTTGAAAACAATAAGTATTCATATAAAATTTGGTAGCATAGAATTGATCTTAAGCTGTGTACAGACTGTTGTTAGATCACACAATTGTTGTCAGTAAAATGTACTTTAAAAATATCTTACAACCCTGTGAACTGGCAAACATTGCATTGTCAGTCTATTGTAATGGCCAATAATAGCAATAAAAGACAAAGGAAATGGACAAAGGAAGTGCTCCCTTCCAACCCATGAAATTGCGTAATATTTCGATAGCTGTCGCGATTGCTCACATTGGCGCACTCATCGAGTTATTTGGCCGGTTTGTAACTATAGACAAAACATAGACCCATCAAAATACAGCAGAACACCCGGTTATAGCTATGCTGCTTAGCTATATAAAACAGCCTTAATGTGTTAAATAACAATGCAGTAAAACTGTATTATATGATGATGTCAAATTCGCCGCAAGTATTTCAAAACGTTCCATTTATTTCCCATTATATTCTTTTCTGGCGGCGTACGATTAAATTAATGTAGTGTTTGTGGCCGGCGACGGGTATTTGCCAGTTTACAGCCGTTCGGCTGTGTTCTCTAGTTTTTGCTCATGTGCTCAATACAAAAGCAAATTAAGCAATCCCTCTCATTGCTTTTGTTTTGTTTTTGTTTCACTCACTTTAAAGAACGAAACAAAATAAAATCAAAAAATTTCGTTTCGTTCACTGAATGGTGTCGATTATTTTTGTTACGAAAATCACGTCCTAACTCTTGTATCGCGCCATAAATAGCATAGCTATAATAAATTTTAATAATTTAATGACACTGTATGAAAGCTATATTTTATCACCAATAAGTGCTTTCATGGCCATTACCACCAGCACTAACCAACAACGTTTCAACTGAAATACTTTCATGACATCATGAATAATGCAGTGCATAAACTACTCGTATTAGATGTTCAAAAATCTCATTGACAAGAAGTCAACAGTTGTTATGGCTTGATGCATTAATGCTGCCCTTATTTTATATTTATTTACACGTTCCCTCAGCTTACACCCTTCACTTAAATTTATGAAACTGTGTATCATTTATTCTTTCATTTTCCTTCTACTATTTCCATTTATTTTTATAATATTTATTTTTCAACTCCTCTTTTATTTGGCCATCTATCACAAGCCAAAAATGTAAAATTCATTCATCTTCATCAATTGCCATCAAGACGAAATAAAAACCAATGCAACCACAATATGAACTCAGTTTCAGAATAATTTTGCAGAATCGCCATTACCATCGTCGTCATCATTATCAACGATAATTTTGAAAAGGACTTTGCTAATGTCTTTTCATGCTGTTAGATGTTTAAAAGCGCCATGAATGACTGATTGCGGTCTTTACGCAGAGATTTCTAGTAGAATTTTTGGGACAAATAATTTTGTAAAACATTTAAGCCGTTGCAAGGAACAAAGATATTTAAATGCCAAGTGAGCCGATCAGTTCACCATGTCACCGCGACTTGTAAATCTGAGTTTAAGGCCCTGCCCCACGACGTCGACAATATGCGTTTGAAACAACATCAAAATATTGAAATTTGTTTATGTTTTGAATGTAAGTGTGGGACAAGTGGAACGTTGTCGACATCGTGGGATAGACCCTAAATGCCGTTACAGTTTTTAAAAAAAAAAAAGTGCCAATAAAATTTACCCATACGGAGCAGAGTTAGAAAGCTAACTAAAATGCTCCATAAAAGACCTGGTTTTTTCTATAATTTTTGTTGTTAGTTTTTATAATTAAAGAAAATCCTAGTGTTACACTCGGAAATTACTGGTTATATGAAATCGTTGTATTAGCTTCCAGACTTGTAGCAATCGGCAAAATAACGTCTATAAAATTATCGTCTATATTCTGGCTTCCACATCGTTTTCACATGTTTTCTTGTGAGTTCGTATGTTCTAGCATCCAAATTTTTAAGAAAACAATTTGGAAATAGATGAGTTCAAATTCTTGGATTTTCTTGTTTCGTTTTGCTTTCACAAGACTACTAACAAGTGAAAAAATACGAGTTTTTTTGCGCTGAACTCACAAGAAAACATGTGAAAACGATGTGGAAGCCAGAACATAGACGTATAAGTACATATACTTATAGAAATTTCAGTATGATCCAAATGAGAATTCTATCGTTCTATATAACACACAGAGAATGCAGTTAACAAAAGTGGTTCTTATACGCAATTCTGTAAGTTGCTAATACATATAATTTATTAATAAGAGTAACAGCCTGGCTCTCGATGTCGACAAGAAATTTTCTTTCGCTTATTTATATTGAAAAAATAAAACAGCAAATTTCCTTATTTTGTTTTTGTTTTCAATATAAATAAGCGAAAGAAAATTTCTTGTCGACATCGTGAGCTAGGCAGTAAGACTTTAATATGCGCTACAAGGGCTTATCTTTGGATGTTGCTTGTCGCGTAGTATGATGAACTAGTACGAATTTTAGTATTTCTACTTCATAGAATTTTAATCTGCGTCAGGCACAAAAAGTAGATGACATACGTTAAAAACGTAAATTCAACCAAACGATAAGTCAAAAGATAGTGGGACGCTTTTTTAAAAGAAAAGGATTAACAGTCGTACGCTCGCTTAAGATTTTTGTCGATATCATGAGAAAGACTGTTAATATTCGTGTTAAATTTGAATTGTTTTAAATATTAATCAAAAGATCGAAAGTGTTTCAAAACAGCGTATTATGAAAGCATAAATAATTGTTCTTGCTGGTAAACGTAAACTCAAGCAAACGAGGACTTGAAAGATAGTGGAACGCTTTTTCAAACCGACGTTCGTTCGCTTAAATTTTTTTTCGAATGTTAATATTATATAATACCCGTCTAACTTTGAGTTGTTTTGCAATTGAATATAAATATTTGTTTACCCTCGAAAGCGTTTCAAAATAGCGCATCAATAAAGCATCATAAAATAAACTGCTAAAAATATTAGTTTCCTTGAATATTCATACAATATTATAAAATGAATGAATGCTAAAGCGTAGAAAACCTGTTGACTACAGCTCAAACAGGTCATTGATGACATTTTCAAACAAATGACCGCTAAGCTCAAATATGACAGCAAGAGCGATTCTTTCGCTCCTATTTTCCTTGTCCCTATTTCTATAAAATTTTCATTAATAAAATTGTACGCAATTTTACATTAGACGTTGCAAGACCAACTAGTTTGATGCATGACCCGCTGAGTAGTTTTTTTTTTTACAGAGTCTTTGAGTATGGTTTCTGTTAGACTGTCTTAAAAGAAACTGTAACCGACGAATATCGCGCACGACAAATGTTAAAATTTCACTGAGTAGTTGTGTCCTCTGCGGCAAGTTGGACAACTGGGATACTCATCCCGTCGAAAATTCCGTTAACTTTACACTAACTTTAAGCTAACTATTTTGCAACTAGTAGTACTGACTATACCTTGGATTACTTTTCATTGTAATCAACTGACTATTCAATAGTCAATTGTCTCACTCTGCATTACTTTTCCACTAACTTTAAGATGATTTTTTTTTAAATCACCTGGTAGTCAGTAAATTTAAAATTTTTTTCTGGGGTTCGAACATGTATCATCACATGTTATGTACTGAACGCGCTTTGACCCAGCTAAGGTACCATCTAAAATAATAACAGCAAAATGTTAATATAAAACTGAAATGAGTTTCAAATTAGCTGAGAATAAATTTGTTGGCTCTCACCAAATTCGATTACAGACTTAACGTACAACTTAAGAATTAATTTTGGATTTGTTTCAGATGACTTTGCAGTTAGCTTTAAGTTAGTCGAAGGAAAGTTAACTATAAGTTAATTATTTTTGTAGTCAACCACACATTCTCCGACAGGGCACACACACACACATTCTCCGACAGGGCACACACACACAAACACACACACAGTCGCACTTATACGCATGTGCACACACGTACGAACACACGCACACGCAAATATGCACACACACCACACATTCATAAGCACACACAAACCCACAAATACTCCCATGTATACAGATATCGCGAAAATAAAAAAAACTTCGAAATATGATAAAATCTCGATTTTCGTGATTAATTAGAACTTAAATCTCGCTCGCTAGATGAGGCCAGTAGAGCAACTGGAAGATATTTTCTGAAGATGCGTGTCGATTTGAAGAAGGAAGAGAAGGCATGAAGATGGATATGTAAGAAGTTAGATTTAAAATTCATGACTTGCTCTCATATGTCAGCCCCATCCGTTATAGTTTTTTTTAAATTTTGCAGCCTGCGCTCTCATGTTGGTATGATATCAACGGACAAAGCATTTTCTTAACATTGACCTTTTGACATTTCTATTGGAATCCAATTCGTCTTTAGTAGACAGCGGTCGTTAAAGGGCAAAAGCTTGTGAAGAAAAACGTAATTCACAAACCGAAAAATAAGTTTGTTCGAATAAATTAAACATGAAAATTAAAATTTACACTCGTGCCATATTTGCGTTTGATGAGTCATGCAACACCATAAATATTTAGTTGAGTTGCCGCGAGTTAAATTGTTTATACAAAAACATTTATTGCCACAAATATTGTTGCGACTGCATGTGTGTATAAATTTTTTTTTCTTCACCCATAAATAAAATTGTAAAACCACATGGTTATTGCTCCGCTGCAACATACAAGTACATATCGCTAATTTACCTGAAGAACGTCATGACTTAATAAAAAAAAACATGTGATTTTTGAGTTAATTATGCAAAATTAATACTCATATTGTTAATAAAATTGTGTAAAAATTTTATAAAAATTTGTTTAAGAAAAAAAATAAAATATTAAGGCTTTTCATGAGAGCACTTTAAATGGCAATTTGTGCAATTGGGCAAACTTGCGAGACTTGTTTCATGCAGTCCCTTTAGAACTTTTGCGCAAACAGTTTATGTAAATTTGAAACAAACGTCAAAAAGTTCATTCAATAAAAATAAAATAAGAAAATTTTTAATTTGAAAACATATTTATATAATTCTATAAAATAAAAACTGTGTAGGTGTGTCTAAAAATGCCTAAAGAAAGCCAAAAAGCAAGAAGTTGTTGTTTACAAAATGCACAATTGCACAGTTTATGCTTACGAGTCAAAATTCTTGGGCAAACTTAACAGGTTTGTGTAAATAAATTTCTAAACAATGTTTGAAATTTGAGTTACGACAGTGTAAAAATTCACAATTGCACAGTTTGCGAGTTTGTTTAAAAGTAAACATGCTCATGAAAACCCTTAATATTTTTCCATTAAGATGTTTGAAACAAATTAAAAACTTTTAACAAATTTTTTAGTTTAAGTATAAAACTAGTTTTTTTTAATTGTGATGTTGTTCAATTAAATTAGCGATATGTTTTTATATCTTATATAAGAAAACGAACACATGCTTTTGCAACAAATATGTTTTATTTTTCTTTGCTGATTTCTGCTCTATAAAATTGTGACAATAAATTTTATTGTTATTTCCATCGGAGATGCTGCTATTTTGGCTGCTAACATTGTTGCTGTATTTTAAGATCAACTTCCTTTTGTGGTGTCATCGTCTGTGTCGTCATTGTCATGAGGCGTTCCAAGAGAGACTCCCCAGCATTTCTTGTAAACCTTTACTATTCTAAGAGTATTTTGAAATGTGTGCATACTCCTCCTTCGTTTCAGTGACATGAAGTGTGTATTACGAGAGTTGCTGTTGATATTTGTTTGCCTTTGTAACCGCATCATCGTTGTTGTCAGCATAAATATAAATGTTGGTAAGAATTTCGAGCAACAAAAAGATGACAGAAGGTTGTCGTGGGGCAGTCTGTCTCAAGGCCTGAGTCAATTTCCTCTTGTTTTCATTTATTTGTCTTTGTCTGTCTTATCGTTTGTTTCTCGGGTCTATTATTGTGGCAGATATTATGGTTGTTCTTTTTGTTGTTGTTGCTGTTGCAATTTGTATTTGCTTTTCGTTTTCATTTTCGTTTTGTTATGGTTGTGCTGTCAGTTCTTGTTTTCTTTGAATTCACATTTCTTTCGTTTCTTTCCCTGCATGTATTAAAGAGTTTGAAAGAACGCGTTTATTTTCATTCTTATCTTATTTCTTTGGTTTTCATAATTTATGGCTTTTACTTCTGCTATTTTGCTTTCCCAGCAAACAGAAGGAAGGTCTTATCAAATGGATCACATGCTTAAGGAATACAATTTTCAATTTGTAACTCCACATTTTCGTTTTCTTGTAAAGTCATATTAACAACTTTCAAGTATTCAAATAAGAAACGTGTTCTCTGTCACGCACCTTATGTAATAATTTTCTAAATAATTCTCATTGAGTTTATGTTGTAATTAATATAAGTATTTTCACTTTACAAGCAGTTTGATAACGATTAGTCAAAAATCCCATTTTTAAATTTCCGCCTCTTAACTGAAAGATCAACAGCCGCAGTGGCTGTCAACAGGGTACTGTCAATTGAATCCTGTCAAAATTTCAACAAACTGCGTTATATCGCTTTTGTTTGACAGTCATTAATTTGGGAAGAAAATGGAAAAAAGTGAATTACGAAGTGTGTACATCAGGGATGGAAAAGTTGGTACAATTGTACCATTTTTAGCACTATTTGAATGCCAAAGTACCGTGCACCCCAATGACCATTTTAGCACTATTGATTTTTTTTTTCTATTATGTAATATAAATACAAATAGCATTAAAAATGTAGAATATATAAGTAACCAGTTTCGAGCGCAGGCTGATGTAGAAGTTATTAAGTCCTTAGGAAACGACAGGATATGTATGTACCTTTTGCTCGAAGGTATTAGAAATGAAAAATTAGGTAAATGAAGCGATGTTTTCCGATATTTCAAAAATATGTTGGAGGAATGTTATCTATTCCAAATTCATCTGCAAATGTGAAAAATATATTTCCAAAGGATGGAAAAGTATATCCTAAATGTTACTTTTATATTCAGATCTCAGCAACTAATAGTCTTTTTTATACGTTCTGACATTAAAGAATAATATTAATTAATATAAAACTAAAGAATTTGGTACAATCGTACTGAAAAAAGTACAATTTTTCTTGAAAATTAGTACAATTTCTAAATCTGATTTCGCATCCCTGGTGTACATCAAGCTTATTTATTTATTTATTTCATAATACTAGACCATATGCCCAAGATGGTATTAAAAGTATTTTAAAAAAGATTTTGTGACTGACTGTACACGACCTATGCTTTCACATAGGAAGTAGCAACGTGGTTGCTAAAGAAATTCCGCAAATGAACCGCAAGAATACACGGTTATCTGTGTCAGATCAGTCAACCAGTGCGAGCGAGACGCCGAACTCGCGAAGGCCAATAAACAACAACGACGCTTGATGTTGACTCGCCCAGAGCTGCTTCATGACTGTGCACATTAAGCTTATTTTTTTTTTTTTTTTTTTTTTTTTTGCAGAAAGAAAAAGCTATAGCTTAAACCAGGGTTAAGCTTGATAAATAACTACTATGAAGATTTTATTCAATCGAATTTATAAATTTATTAAATTATTATAATAATGGTTTACACAATTTATTTGTGGCCATACAATTACGAAAGAAGGCAAACGTTCTAAACACAGCTCTCTACACCCGAAACAATTGACAAAATTCAATACATACGAGTATATGGTGTTGGGCGAACGGATATTGAAGTTCAGAGAGATTGTGGAAGCCATGACTCATTGGTTTACATTTTGAAAGATCAGTTCTTTTCAATACAAGTTGTCAACGTTCTTTGTCAAATTTGGAAGATAGAAATTATTTATTCAATAAATATTATATGTGACATTAAACAATTCTTGAAATATGAAAGAAGTCATTTTATGGCAGAGTATGCCAAGAATAGGCCTCAATTGCCCAGGCTTGTTTAGGAACTTCTTCAAACTGTATTTTGTACATCAAAATTTTCAAATTGCTTTCAAGAATTTACAAAGTACGCTTGCATAATCTCACCATCAAGTGTAATCATGGACGATTGTTATAAATTACTTTCAAATAATTTTTTATGGTTTTGTCATACGAAGTGGCTTTTAAAATATGTGCATATATACAGGGTGTCTGGTAGCAGATTTATATTTTCAAGCTTAAATTAAAAACGTAATAATTGACGCGAAGTTTTATTAAGAGAATTGAACGATAGAATGGAAATGCAGATTTTATTTTTTAAAGAGTTGAACACACTTCAAAACGGAGCCTTGTGTTCTGCGCCACACGCTGCACTAAACTTGGTTCAATTAAGCTGTTTTCTCGACGAATATTTTCCTTTAAAACAATAAGAGATTGGGGATTGTCATTATAAACCCTCTCTTTGAGGTAGCCCCATAAAAAAAATCCATGGGAGTTAGATCGGGCGCCCTCGATGGTCTTGCGATGTCTCCAAAGCAACTGATCAGTGTTTGGGGTAAACTTTCCCGAAGCAAATTCATCGAAGCTCTGGCTGTGTGTGCAGTCGCCCCATCCTGTTAAAACGTGTGTGATGAGTACGATGGATGAGCTCGCAGGTTTGGCACAAAGAATTCCGTAATCATGCGTCGATAAATTTTACCGTTGACATTCGTCGCCTGGCCTCAAGAATTTTCGAAAAAAAATGGTCCATTATCTCATGCGTGGATAAGACACACCAAAGAGTTACCCTGGGGCAATGCAATGGTTTTTGATGTTCCAATGGAGCGTTGCGGGTTTCTGAAAACCAGTAATGGCAGTTTTGCTTGTTGACGTGGGCGTTTAAGTGAACATGAACCTCGTTGCTACAAAAAATGAGATTTACAGTGCGAAAACGCTCCAACATCGTTTCACTAAAATTTTTTGAGCAAATCAAAGTCATTTTCTTTCAGTTCTTGAACGATTTGAATTTTAAAAGAATGGAACTTCAGATCCTTTTTTAAAATTAGATGCATAATCGCTTTTAGAAAGTAGCGGATTTTCACGTAAACTGTTTTCAACTAGTTTAATGTTTTCGGGAGTCCTTGAAGATCGACTGGGCCCTGGCCATGGGACATTCATAGCCGAAGCAGTTGCGCGGAATCTCTGCACCCACGAACGAATTAAATTTACACTCTGTCCATCTCGCGATTCTCCCTCCGCGCCGTTTCTTCCTTTTTGAAATAATTGTATTTAAAAATATAAATTTGCCACAAGTTAAGTTGAAAATTGTGCGCTTGCTGGGTTACTTAAAGTCGTGTGTTTGTGTGTATAACACAATGGGTGCGCGTGTGAAAATGTGGGAGCGCCATATTTGTTATCGGTTGCAATATTTGCTGCAGCATGTTGTTAAATAAGTGTAATCGCTTCGTGTTATTTCAATGTCACTGTTGCATACTTCCTTCACTTATCTCTTTTCGTGTGGCAACTTGTTGGTATTGGAATTTAAATATTATCTCTTTTCTCAATTGCTTAGAATAACTTGTGTGTAAGTTTCTATTCTTGCGTTAAAAAAATGCAAACATAAATACATATTTCATATATGTACGTTTATCTTAAACCATCGCTTTTAATTGAGAGTTTCTAAAAGTATGTCTGAACTTGTAATAGCAGCGGCTTAAGGTTCTCATTTATGAACATGGTTCTAGTGCATTCTCATAGAAAACCTTGAAACTATTGAATTTTAGGCTTAGATGGTTTAATCACTTATTTTTTGTACCTTAAGCCTATTACTCTGTTCAACATTTCACGTGAATGGCGGTCAAAATTCATACATATTAAAAAAATTGGCAGGAATTGTTCATGAGAAAATGTTGCAGAAATAGTACTCTGTTTATCTTGGGAAAAAAGTGTGAAATGTAAGTTGTCATGCGAAATAAGATGAGTGCAACTTATTTTGCATGGAATTTACAAAAACCACACGGGGTGTTTTTAAAAATATAAGAAATTGTAGCATAGTTTCAAGGGCTAGTTAATATTGTTTGCATGTCAAATGTTTCGTATGAAATAATCAATGTTGCTCAACATTTTTCAAAAATTTCAACGGACTCCTAGGCTTCACGCAGAACATTTTTGTGCAACGTTTTTACAGTCCAACACGGCTCTTTTTTGTTCCTTTCGAAAAGAGCTCAAAAAAGTTCCCTTAAATTGTTCTGCAGACATATCTGCTATACGAAGCCGAATTACAAAGTCGAGGTCTTCCACAAAATTATTTTTATTTATTTTTTTATTTTATGAGCAATATATTTGTAGATTTATTTAATTGTTTAGGTAGGGAGGGGTACTTCCTTGTAAAATTTTTCGAAAATGGCAAAATGGAAAGAGGGCTTCAGAAAATAAAAATTAAAAATAAGAAAAAAATAATTGAAAATAATTGAAAATAAAAATAACAAAAAAAAAAAAATAAAAACTAACAAAAATTAAAAAAAAAAAAAAAAAATTAAAAAAAATTAAAAATGGTTAAGAAAACAAAAATTAAAAATAAAAAAAAATTAAAAATAATAAAAAAATAAAAACAAAAAAAAATCAATAAAAAAATAACAAAAATTAAAAAAAATAACAAAAATTAAAAAAAAAACAAAAATTAAAAAAAAAATTAAATAAAAAACTAAAATAAAATTAAAAAAAAAAATTTAAAAAAAATAAAATAAAATTAAGAAAAGTAAAAAAAAATTAAAAAAAAATAAAATAAATAAAAAAAAAAAATTAAAAGACAAATTAAATATATATAAATATTAACTGCTTTAATCATAAAAAATTATTTTTGTTTACAAAAGGTTTATTACACCTTTTGTAAACCGTAATTAATTTTTATGAATGAGGCCTTCTTAATATAATGTAAATAATAAACTTTTTTTAACCTCTTGTACTGTGCAACATTGTGAATGGCTGCCAAACTGTATTAATAAAAACTTTGTATACCGTTTGGTTGCAGTATTTATGTCGTGTACAGATACAAAGTTGCTTGCTTGCTGCGTTTTTAATACTTTAATAAGAGTGTGCTGTGGCTTGCGAAACACTGCGCTTTGTTCGGAAACAAAGCAATGAACGTTTTGGAAGTCAGCATGTTTCTTGATTTGTCATTTCATCAATCTCTTGTCAGGTGATAATGAAATTATGGAAAACGATGGTGTTGTCTGCTCTATGAACTTCACCATTGCAACTTTGAATTGCACAATTCGACCACAGCTTTTGCTTTACCATATTTATATATTAATATATTTGCCAAGCAATAATTCCTATTAAAATAATTAATTTTTTTTTTCTAATTAAAATTTTAGGTTGCGACCATGATGTCGTGTCCCATGTCCATCCAATTGCCCATATTACAAACACTACACAGCGAACAAGCGTTCTCGGCCATACATATTGGAGTTAAGGTAAGTCTTTATGTTGTGCTTAATACTTTTCCTTTTTTTATTTTCATTTGAAATTAAAGTATTTTTTTTTGGCATAAACTTTCTTGCTGCTAATTAGGCTTAGATATCTGTTTTTATTGCTTATTTCTTGTCTGTTCATAACGTTGCTGGCAGGTGGTTAGTTATTGTTTTAAAACATTTTCCGGTTAGTGGTTGATAAAAAAAAGGATGCTTGCTCCTTTCCGCAAAGCGCTTCCTGTTTTTTTCTTGTCGCTTTTCATTAAATATTATTAAATTGGTTGGCTGCTGTCATAAATCATGTAACAGAAACGTAATTGAAAATGGCCAACGAAACAATGATTAAAAAAGTATTTTTATATATAAAAAAAACCGCAGTAGTCTATCGGCCATTAGATTAAGACGTCATAAAATGCAGTCCAAAAGATTCTAAGTGCAAATATTAATTTTTATAACATGATTTTAAGGTAATCTGGTTTTTTGCTTAGATTAAATAAATGAATTTTAATAAAACCAAAAAATAATATATTAAACTTCAGAAATTGTTTCAGCAGAAACAAAATTTATTTATTTATATAAATGTTCACTGAAAATTAAAGCCCTCGTTTACCTTCCTAAGGGAGCTCAATAGAGTTATTTGAGAGCCAAACCAACTTTTATATTTACATTATTGCCATTCACAACTTTAAAAACATTTGGAACATTTGAACTAGAGATGGGCGCGTGTCGTGTTTTTTTCGTGACGTGAACACACACGACTCAACACGAAGTGTTCGTGCCAAAAAAACTGATTTCGGGTCGTTTCGCGTTGAGCAAAATTGACACGAAAAACACGAAACGATTTTAGATGTAAAATATGTATGAACGAATTTTCGATAGAGAAAAAATTTAATATTTTGCATCGTCAAACACACAACACCAGCATATTTGTTAATATTGTATGGGCCTCTGAAGCTTAAAGTTCTGTACGTAAACAGATAGTATTAGCTGTGATTGCAGAGTGTATCGCTGAAAAGCGACTCTTGAAAAAAATAAATTAAATTTTCTCATCTTCAATACTATACCAATGAAATATTTCGTGCTTGTTGTGCAGTATCGGGTTGACAAAATTTTTCGCGTGCGTGTTTCGTACGTGTTGAGCGTCTTGGTATTCGTGTTGGAGCGTCTTGGTATTCGTGTTGGTGTCGTGTCGTGTTGGAAGAATTCGACACGCGCCCATCTCTAATTTGAACGCTCTAATTCTTCGTCGTGCGAGGGGAACTATTTATATATTTTTTTAACTATAATTAATTGACCTTTTTAGTTTATTTCCTTATGTTTGATAAGCTTAACTGGCAGCACTTATGTTAATAGCTAAAATGTGACAACACCCTAATTAAGGTTGAAATTATTTTGGCATAAACGTTTGGCACAACGTTTTGAGGTACAAGTGCTATTTGTTTTATTTACAGTGACAAAAAAAAAATTGGAAATTTCAAGAGAAGATTTTCGTTGGATTATTTTTCACAACTTTCGACGTCTCAACATCTCAACAAGAATGTGTCGATGAATTCAGTTCTTTGTATGGCAATAAAGCACCATCAAAAACGCCAGTATATCGCTGGTACAGTGATTTCAATCGTGTGTCGTAATTCCGTCGCCTACGAATTCCGTGAAGGTCTTCTAAAATTAGTTGTTGTGCCACAAAACATCGATCGTGAACTGATAATGCAAGATCGTCATGTGACATATTCTGAGATAGAGGCATCATTGTACATTAGTTCCATTTCAATACATTCGATTTTGCATGAACACTTAGTTGTAAAAAAAAAATAATTTGTTCTCGTTGGATGCCCCACAATTTATCAATCGCTCAAAAAAGGCTCGCGTCAAGTGGTGGTGCTTCAAAAGACGTGTAAAAAATCATGACAAATGACGAATCATGGATGTATGCTTATGGGCAGGAAACAAAACAGCAATCGATCGTGTGGGTAATCTAAGACGAGCTAAATCTACCAAAAGTTCTTCGTGGAAGAGACACAGCGAAGCCCATGGTCGCCTGTTCCTACGGCCGAATGGGTCATGTGGCCACTGTTCTGCTTCAGCAGCAGCTGTACAGCTGTTAATTCTTAGTGGTACACGACCATTTGTTTGCCGGAAAACTTCTGAGAAATTCATTAAACTAACCCCCGGTGACGAATCATCATTCATCATGACAATGCGAGCCGTCAAACAAGTGAATTTTTTAGCAGTCAAAACATCGAATTGTTGACTTAGTCGATTCGTATCGTGCTACTTTTGAAGTTGTCGTATCGTTTAAATCTGGATGTTAGTAAATATGTGAAGCTGTAAGCGAACGTGTCAGCTGTTATTGTGTTTCTCTTTGCTTTGTATAGGGTGTTTTTTATTGAGGTATAGAACTTTAAGTTGGCATCACTTTTTTAACTGGCGGCCATTTTGTCAGCTGTCAAGTGATTAATATTTAGTTTGGTTTGCCATTTCATCATGAACAGGTTGACAAAAGAACAACGCTTGCAAATCGTGCAAATTTATTTCGAAAATAATGGTTCAGTTCGCGAAGTTTACCGCAAGCTCCGTCCATTTTATGGTCGACATAATCGTCCATCAGAGCAATTAATTCGGTTAACCGGTCAATTGGCCACCAAGATCGTGTGATTTGACACCATTGGATTATTTTCTTTGGGGATATGTGAAGTCGCTCGTCTACGCCAACAAACCAGAAACGTTAGGGGACTTGGAAGCCAACATTCGTGGCGTTATTGCCAACATACGGCCCCATATGCTCGAAAAAGTGGTTGAAAATTGGACCTGTAGAATTGGCTTTATTCGAGCCAGCCGCGGCGGCCACATGCCCGAAATCATATTTAAACGTTAATGGCATAAAATTATCCTTCCAATAAAGCCAAATTGATGGACGTTAAAACGATTTTCTTGTGTTTTATTTCAATTCGAAGTTCTATACCTCTAAAAAAAACACCCTATACATGCGTGTGTATGTATGTGAGAGAGAAGTTAACGTTTGCCCCCATAAAAATCTATTTTCTGTAGATTTCTACCTCACACACGTTACGATACATATTGAATAAACAGCAAAATTTTTTATTTATAGTACAGATTTCGTCAGCTGATTCGTAAACTCACGATACGAATCCACTAATTCTACCATTATCCTCCGTACACTCCGTACTTGGCACCCAATGACTTCTTCCCGAATATCAAGGGTAAACTGCGTGGTCAACGATTTACGAGCGCCGAACGATTTACGAAGAACCCTGTTTTGGAGGTGTCTCAAGAGGAATGGAAAAACTGCTAATGACAAATGGTTTGAATGAGTGCAAAAGTGTATTGATCATCAAGGGCAATATTTCGAAAAAGAATAAAGCCATTTTCATTTCAAAATGTTTGTTAATATTTGCTATTCCCGAAATATAAGCAGTAGCACCCAAGTATTAGTAATTTTTCTCTCTTCCAATTACAAAAAAGTCGCCCAAGGATTTTCAGTAACCAAAACTTCACTGGGAATTTTAAAGTTAATATTTTGTATATTTGGTCAAACTGAAGCTGCCGCTTAAGTCAGCCATCAACAAGGTTTTTGTTTCTTTCGCCAGGTTGTCTATGAATTTTTTTTTTTTTTGCATAAAAAATTCATTTAATTAATTGTTTTTTCCCAACTAATTGACTACTTTTGCTATTGATTATTGTTGCTGTTGTTGTCTTTATGTTGTGCTTAATACTTTTCCTTTTTTTATTTTCATTTGAAATTAAAGTATTTTTTTTTGGCATAAACTTTCTTGCTGCTAATTAGGCTTAGATATCTGTTTTTATTGCTTATTTCTTGTCTGTTCATAACGTTGCTGGCAGGTGGTTAGTTATTGTTTTAAAACATTTTCCGGTTAGTGGTTGATAAAAAAAAGGATGCTTGCTCCTTTCCGCAAAGCGCTTCCTGTTTTTTTCTTGTCGCTTTTCATTAAATATTATTAAATTGGTTGGCTGCTGTCATAAATCATGTAACAGAAACGTAATTGAAAATGGCCAACGAAACAATGATTAAAAAAGTATTTTTATATATAAAAAAAACCGCAGTAGTCTATCGGCCATTAGATTAAGACGTCATAAAATGCAGTCCAAAAGATTCTAAGTGCAAATATTAATTTTTATAACATGATTTTAAGGTAATCTGGTTTTTTGCTTAGATTAAATAAATGAATTTTAATAAAACCAAAAAATAATATATTAAACTTCAGAAATTGTTTCAGCAGAAACAAAATTTATTTATTTATATAAATGTTCACTGAAAATTAAAGCCCTCGTTTACCTTCCTAAGGGAGCTCAATAGAGTTATTTGAGAGCCAAACCAACTTTTATATTTACATTATTGCCATTCACAACTTTAAAAACATTTGGAACATTTGAACTAGAGATGGGCGCGTGTCGTGTTTTTTTCGTGACGTGAACACACACGACTCAACACGAAGTGTTCGTGCCAAAAAAACTGATTTCGGGTCGTTTCGCGTTGAGCAAAATTGACACGAAAAACACGAAACGATTTTAGATGTAAAATATGTATGAACGAATTTTCGATAGAGAAAAAATTTAATATTTTGCATCGTCAAACACACAACACCAGCATATTTGTTAATATTGTATGGGCCTCTGAAGCTTAAAGTTCTGTACGTAAACAGATAGTATTAGCTGTGATTGCAGAGTGTATCGCTGAAAAGCGACTCTTGAAAAAAATAAATTAAATTTTCTCATCTTCAATACTATACCAATGAAATATTTCGTGCTTGTTGTGCAGTATCGGGTTGACAAAATTTTTCGCGTGCGTGTTTCGTACGTGTTGAGCGTCTTGGTATTCGTGTTGGAGCGTCTTGGTATTCGTGTTGGTGTCGTGTCGTGTTGGAAGAATTCGACACGCGCCCATCTCTAATTTGAACGCTCTAATTCTTCGTCGTGCGAGGGGAACTATTTATATATTTTTTTAACTATAATTAATTGACCTTTTTAGTTTATTTCCTTATGTTTGATAAGCTTAACTGGCAGCACTTATGTTAATAGCTAAAATGTGACAACACCCTAATTAAGGTTGAAATTATTTTGGCATAAACGTTTGGCACAACGTTTTGAGGTACAAGTGCTATTTGTTTTATTTACAGTGACAAAAAAAAAATTGGAAATTTCAAGAGAAGATTTTCGTTGGATTATTTTTCACAACTTTCGACGTCTCAACATCTCAACAAGAATGTGTCGATGAATTCAGTTCTTTGTATGGCAATAAAGCACCATCAAAAACGCCAGTATATCGCTGGTACAGTGATTTCAATCGTGTGTCGTAATTCCGTCGCCTACGAATTCCGTGAAGGTCTTCTAAAATTAGTTGTTGTGCCACAAAACATCGATCGTGAACTGATAATGCAAGATCGTCATGTGACATATTCTGAGATAGAGGCATCATTGTACATTAGTTCCATTTCAATACATTCGATTTTGCATGAACACTTAGTTGTAAAAAAAAAATAATTTGTTCTCGTTGGATGCCCCACAATTTATCAATCGCTCAAAAAAGGCTCGCGTCAAGTGGTGGTGCTTCAAAAGACGTGTAAAAAATCATGACAAATGACGAATCATGGATGTATGCTTATGGGCAGGAAACAAAACAGCAATCGATCGTGTGGGTAATCTAAGACGAGCTAAATCTACCAAAAGTTCTTCGTGGAAGAGACACAGCGAAGCCCATGGTCGCCTGTTCCTACGGCCGAATGGGTCATGTGGCCACTGTTCTGCTTCAGCAGCAGCTGTACAGCTGTTAATTCTTAGTGGTACACGACCATTTGTTTGCCGGAAAACTTCTGAGAAATTCATTAAACTAACCCCCGGTGACGAATCATCATTCATCATGACAATGCGAGCCGTCAAACAAGTGAATTTTTTAGCAGTCAAAACATCGAATTGTTGACTTAGTCGATTCGTATCGTGCTACTTTTGAAGTTGTCGTATCGTTTAAATCTGGATGTTAGTAAATATGTGAAGCTGTAAGCGAACGTGTCAGCTGTTATTGTGTTTCTCTTTGCTTTGTATAGGGTGTTTTTTATTGAGGTATAGAACTTTAAGTTGGCATCACTTTTTTAACTGGCGGCCATTTTGTCAGCTGTCAAGTGATTAATATTTAGTTTGGTTTGCCATTTCATCATGAACAGGTTGACAAAAGAACAACGCTTGCAAATCGTGCAAATTTATTTCGAAAATAATGGTTCAGTTCGCGAAGTTTACCGCAAGCTCCGTCCATTTTATGGTCGACATAATCGTCCATCAGAGCAATTAATTCGGTTAACCGGTCAATTGGCCACCAAGATCGTGTGATTTGACACCATTGGATTATTTTCTTTGGGGATATGTGAAGTCGCTCGTCTACGCCAACAAACCAGAAACGTTAGGGGACTTGGAAGCCAACATTCGTGGCGTTATTGCCAACATACGGCCCCATATGCTCGAAAAAGTGGTTGAAAATTGGACCTGTAGAATTGGCTTTATTCGAGCCAGCCGCGGCGGCCACATGCCCGAAATCATATTTAAACGTTAATGGCATAAAATTATCCTTCCAATAAAGCCAAATTGATGGACGTTAAAACGATTTTCTTGTGTTTTATTTCAATTCGAAGTTCTATACCTCTAAAAAAAACACCCTATACATGCGTGTGTATGTATGTGAGAGAGAAGTTAACGTTTGCCCCCATAAAAATCTATTTTCTGTAGATTTCTACCTCACACACGTTACGATACATATTGAATAAACAGCAAAATTTTTTATTTATAGTACAGATTTCGTCAGCTGATTCGTAAACTCACGATACGAATCCACTAATTCTACCATTATCCTCCGTACACTCCGTACTTGGCACCCAATGACTTCTTCCCGAATATCAAGGGTAAACTGCGTGGTCAACGATTTACGAGCGCCGAACGATTTACGAAGAACCCTGTTTTGGAGGTGTCTCAAGAGGAATGGAAAAACTGCTAATGACAAATGGTTTGAATGAGTGCAAAAGTGTATTGATCATCAAGGGCAATATTTCGAAAAAGAATAAAGCCATTTTCATTTCAAAATGTTTGTTAATATTTGCTATTCCCGAAATATAAGCAGTAGCACCCAAGTATTAGTAATTTTTCTCTCTTCCAATTACAAAAAAGTCGCCCAAGGATTTTCAGTAACCAAAACTTCACTGGGAATTTTAAAGTTAATATTTTGTATATTTGGTCAAACTGAAGCTGCCGCTTAAGTCAGCCATCAACAAGGTTTTTGTTTCTTTCGCCAGGTTGTCTATGAATTTTTTTTTTTTTTGCATAAAAAATTCATTTAATTAATTGTTTTTTCCCAACTAATTGACTACTTTTGCTATTGATTATTGTTGCAAATGTTTTAATGAACTTTTAATTATGACAAATAAATTTCTACATGTCGCTCGTTTACTTCAACAAGGCCATAACTAAAAAAATTCCAACTTTTGATTTAATACTGCAGTATTAGTTCTCATATCGTTAATCATATTGTGTAAAATTTCATACAAGTATCTTGTTTATTCAGCCCCTGTACCTGGATTCTGTAACTTTTTGCGAACCGAAAATCGTAATACTTATCAACATACTTATTCTTTTGCGTTAACGATAATGTGATTCTGTAAATTCATTTTTACGATAGTCTCCAACTTTTTCTTACTCACCATTTTATTCAAAATTATGTGGTATCTCTGTATAGAAAATGTGAAAATAAGCGAAAATCACAAAGAATAATAAAGAAAAACTCAATGAATTTGAGCTTGTGATTTTATTTTTGTTTTCTCCAACCGATACCGAATATCGTTAAAATATGCCACTGAATAGCAAAGTCGATAAATTTTCGTTATATTTATTATAGCGATACGATTGGCGTAATAAAAGTTACTGAATCCAGGTACTGGATTCAATACTTTTTGCGCACCGAAAATCGTAATATTTATCGATTTTTTTTTATCGATTGTGGTAACGATAATGTGATTCGGTAATTTCTTTTTTAACGATAGTCTCCAGCTATATTTTAATCACTATTTAATTCAATATCATGTGGCAAATATCAAAATAAGCAAAAAGCACAAAGATTAAGCAAGAAAAACTGAATCAATTTGAGCTTGTGATTTTATTTTTATTTTTTACTTCAACCGACAGCGAATATCGTTAAAATATTTTACTGTATAGCAAAGCCAATAAAAGCTTGTTATGTATATAATAGCGATACGATTATCGTAATAAAAGTTACTGAATCCAGGTACAGGTTTTGAGAGAAAAATTAAATATTCTTTTTCCTTTAAATTCGTTTTCTGTAAAACGAGTTTTTTTTGTTGGAATTATGACGTTGTTGCAGTAAATGAACGATATGTACTCGTATGTGTGTATTTATGCATTCCTACAATTTATTAATTTACTTAAACCACAAATGTATGTTATTCAAATCCTTTGAAATTGTCATAATGTTTACATATGAAAATGATTAAATACTCGTACATTCTGACACATCGAAACACTTTACAAAAAAAAAAAAAAAAAAAAACAAAACAAATGACTTAATAAATGACATAAATTTAATAAATACTGACAATATATAAGAGTATTCGTGCACGTGTAAATGGTAAATTTTTGTAACGAATACAATTTTAATTATTTACTTTAATGGTGATTTTAGTGATATTTTGAATTGCTCCCTTTTGTGCACATAAAAATTCACTTATTTGGTAAATGAGTGAATCAAAAGAAAGACTACTATTGGCTGTTTTCGACGAAAATATTTTGTTTGCATTATAAAAATGTCAGTTTAACAATATCTTGATATTTATAGCACTAGCGAGGGCAATTTGATGTTAATTATTACACAATTTGCCAAAAATTAATCGTATAATTAACTAATAAAGATCTAACAGACTAACAACGTTGCTTTAGTCAAGAGAATTGTTTTGTTTATTTATCATTGGAATAAAGACAATTATATTCATATAAGGTAAATTCATTGGCAAATATAGAAAAAAATTAGCTTTACCTCAAACAAAATGGAAGTAGTAGAAGATGGGCGAAAAAAAATTTTGATAAAAAAAATTATCACAGCTCTTTTCTTAAGAAAAAGGCAAATTTTTGGAAATTATGTGGACATTTATAAAGGGTTCGCCATCTAACGTTTTTTTTCAACTAGTGCTTACTTCGTGAATGGTAACACTTAGCTCATGTCTGATTTGACAGATAATTAGTTTTATCCTTCCGCTGAACAAATATGGTTGTGTATACGCTTGAACAACGCTAAGAAATATTGCGACATTACTTTGAAAATCATGATAATGTTGCAGAATGTGTGCGAAAATTGCGTACGGATTTTGGAAGAAGAGAAACACCGTCAGCTCCGTATGTTCTCGTTATCTCGTGAAAAAAGTGAAATAAACTAGCAGCGTATCAGTGGAAGGTTCTCATGCCCCAAAAAGTACAAAAAAAAAAAAAAAAAACTTATCTTGCACTTGACTTGAACGTGGCCAAAACATTATAAAGGGTCCGCCGACCAACGTTTTTTTTCTCCAACTAGTGCTTATTTAGTGAATGGTAACACTTAGCTCATGTCTGATTTGACAGATAATTAGTTTTATCCTTCCGCTGAACGAATATGGTTGTGTATACGCTTGAACAACCCTGGGAAATATTGCGACATTACTTTTTTTTATTTTGCCAAAAAAATCATCTTTTCAGATGAAACTCATTTTGATCTTGGCGGGTATTGAAAAGCAGACGCACCCAAAACGAGGCACTGTTTGGTGCGGATTTTGGCCCAGAGGCATAATTGGGCCTGTTTTTCGAAAATGAGCAAGTAGTGACCGTTACAGTCAATGGCGATCGTTATCGGGCCATGTTGAACGAATTTTTGTTCACAAAAATTGAAGAGGAGGATATTGGCAACATTTGGTTTCAACAGGAAGACGCTACGTGCCACACAGCCGAAGCTACACTCGATGTTTTGCGCCCTGTTTTCAAAAAAAAAAAAAAAAAAAGAGTTATCTGGCGGACCCTTTACAAAAAGTAAAATGTTATTTATGACTTTGGAATATGTCTTTTTTTCTTTTGTCCCCATCTCACACAAGCTTTTATTTCACCAAAATGTATTAATTCCTTAAACAAATTATTTTCCAATTTATCCAGTTTATGTTACAAAAAGTAGCTCTTAACTGACACATTTTGGCACACACTTTCAGTCAAAAATCAATATGGCCACTGACTGACACTCAATGGCAAAAATTTCTCTGTTTGACAGTTGACGGACGAAGTTTGATCAAGCCAAAATTTGAGCAAAACTGTCGCTCAAATTCTTTAGTGGGTATTATTTAAATCACTTAAATATTTAAAATAATTAGCAGTTTCTTTGCAACTAGACATAATAAGAAATGAATTCAAGAATAAAACAGCAATAGAAAAGAAGTGTAACAAAAAAATACAATACATAAACAACAAGAAGTACGCACTTTTAAACACACTTAACTAAATACTCAAAAAGGAGTACGAGTACACTAATGATATGCAAGAGTAGAATGTGTTTGTCATGTACAAATATTTGAATATGTCGAAATAACAAAAAGCTTAGTGAACCTCCTCCTAACTCACACTCATATATTACTTTGTGTGCACCAGAGATGGATGGCATGGGTAGTTTTAAAATTGTGCCAAGCAACTTAAACATTTTTAACTCTAATCGGGAATAATTTCTTAATCGCACTCAAGTTCAGTATTTTCAATTCTTATTATAGAATGAAATTTTTTTTAGAGTAGAACTTTTGAAATGAGAAGGCTGGATCTGGGCCGAACTTGTAGCACCAGAGTAAATTAGTTTTCGTTCCATAGTAAAAAAACACACATCTTATCCAATCTTCCCCATTGTTCGGCTGTCGTTTAAAATCTGCGATCCAATATTTTATAGTTCTAAATGAAGCAGCAGACTTCCCTAGAGTAGAATCTAGCACGCTTCTAAGATTGGTTGGACTGAGACCTTTCAAATGAGAGCTTTGATTATATGACTGCGACCTTTTCTTTTTCATGTTTAGAAATTCACAGAGATAGTTTATTTTTGACAGCAAACAAATACTAAATAACATGGCGCATTCAAACTTAAAACACAGGTTGATTAATGTTGCCACCTTTCACCATAGCAATTTTTGTTCGAACTACTGTCGCCATCTATGCGTGAGGTCTGCTAGATTGGGGACTATGCTCTATCTATAATATATGTAAATTCTATATTCTTGAAAATGTGTTACTTAATTTGCAATTAGATTAAACGTGATTACTAGTTGTATAACGATTGAACTTTTGTTTTGTGCTTAGTACATATCCGTCCCTTATTCAAACATGGACATGATCTAGTTTTGCTTAAAAAACTTTACATTTACTTACAACTCAAAGTGTGCCAATCTTTTTTATGATATGACTTCAAAAATACATTTCTAGGGTTCCGTACACCAAAGATGCAAAGGAGCCCTGCTGTTTTCGCTACGATGTCCGTCTGTCTGTCACAGGTTGTTTTCTCAAGAACGTTAAGAGATACAGATCTGAAATTTTCACAGAATATGTAAAACTTTGGCCGATACAACAAAAAATATATGATAGCCAAATACCGCAAAAAAATCGTCAAAACGAAAAAAAATCGCCAAAACGAAAAAAGCGCCTAAATTAAAAAAATCGCTGAAACTAAGAAAAAATCTTAAAAAATTGCCAAAAACCCAAAAGAAAACTCGACAAAACAAAAAGAAGCTCAAAACAAAAAAAAATCGTCAAAATTAAAAAAATCGCTAAAACCAAAATAAATCGCAAAGAAGCGAAAAATTCGCTTAAACTAAGCAACCACTGCCAAAAATTGCCAAAGAACCAAACAAAACATCGCCAAAACGAAAAAAAGCTAAGACTGAAAAAATCGTTAAAACAAAAAAAAAAAAGCGAAAGAAAAAATTTCTACATAAGGTAAGATATTCGATTATATAGGCTAAGGTTCATATAGTATTACTTATGTAGTGTCAGTACGGAACCCTTCGTGTGCGAGTTAAAGTCGCACTTTACTGAATTTATTTAATACACATATTACTTTAATGCAATAAAATGCACAAGTGAGATATGTGTAGCTCGGTGTTGCACAATCGATAATAGAACCATATTTTGTCAGTAATGCGTTCTACAGATAGATTTTGCAAATATGATTAATACATTTTTTATATGTCAGCTAAATGTATGTATGTATTCCCAGCTCTGTAAAATAAATGCTGTACATAAAAGCTAAGCAAACACATTCAAATGAAAGCACGCATGCATTTATGTGTCGCTCTTATTAATACGCACTTACAACAGAGTGTTTCAATCTATCTCTGAATAAATTTAAATATTTAAATAAAGTGTGTAAATGCTTTTAATCTTGACTTTGACTTGTCGTTGTTGCTTTTAACAGCCATAGAATTTGAAAAAGAAGAAACAACAGTCTGCTTGTTGTTTTTATTTTAGCTTTCAATTGATTATTCGGGAATTGTAGCAATTTATTTTTCTAAAAATTTTATAATTACAAAACAACCCAACAGCTTGTTGAGCGCCGGTAGTCAATCAACAGCTGTTTTTTTTTTGTCTCTTTCTTCATATCTTCATTAGTTTTCTTTTGCATTTGCTATTTAGAGGAAAGGATGTATGCTCCAGTTATTTGTCCAATTTGCATTATTAAATTTTAGTTGTTGTTTTTTCTATACTCCTGCTGGCGACCATGTTTCATTGCTAATGTTCAGTTTGATATAAGTTTGTGCGTTTTTAAATCTGCCAATGTCTTGATTGCAAAAAAAGCATCAGCGGAAACAGAAACGTTAAAATCTGTTACATTTTTCCTGTGTCCTGCCTTTTCGCTTTCTTTCTGGCTGCTTGTGCGTGTGTAGTGTGCGTGTGTGTGTGCTTCAGTCCGGTAGTAGTAACGAAGAAGAAAAAAAAAATTCGAAATGTAATCATTAAAATCTAAAATGAACATCTTTCATAAGTTCGGCTGCTGCCATTCGTATTTTGTATGCGTAAGACTTTAATGGGGTCATCAATGTCAATATCACAAGGGAGTTAAAAAGTGGGTTGTTCGGTTGTTCTTTATATATTATTATTTTTATTTTTTTATTAATGCGAGGCACTCGCTGTAGAAAATTGTATGCTTGGTCAAGCAAAATTATTCAACATCAACTGGAAATTTTCAACACAGATTTTTTGTGTTGTCCTACAGAAATTCATGGCACCTGGTATATTTGAGCTTAATTTGAGCTGTACAGCAAAATAAAATAAATTTTAATTTAAGGCAGGTTTGTTTGCAATAAAATACCATTTTCTATAGAACACAAAGTTTCTGATGGGGAAAATAGCTAGATTAACAAATTATTATTCTGCAGTTTGTATATTATTATTATTATTATTGAAAGTGCTATGGAAGTTATCCTGAGTTCGGAAACCGATTTTCCCAGCTGCATATGCCCTAACCCTAAGCTTTACTGTAATCGTAATTGTTATATATGTCTGGAGACGATCAAATAAACCATCAAGCCTATATTAGAAGCGCTGATGCCACTAAATTACCGGGAATGAGCGCAGGACTCTTTATAAACGATCTGGCGGTCTGCAGTCTTGTCTAGTGCAGTCCACCATATCCCTATGCAAGTATGGTCCTTATTATTATACTGAAAAGCCATTTGATTGGACGTTGCTGTGCCATGGCATTTTGGAGTCTATTTGTATGCCTAAATACTTCGTCAGATACGTGTCAGAAAACCTAAGTTGTGTTCCATTTAGAATTGGAATTGGAAAACTTGGTATCTTACATTCTCTTGGGAAGACTTCAAGCTGCGTTTTCTGAAGATTTACACTGCGGCCACTTACGGCACTCCACCTCACCTCCTGGTTATCAGTGAAACCTTGAGACGCTGTGAGAGAGTATCCGGTTATTTGTCGGATGCAGCCACCGCTATATCAACGGCATATGGAATCAAGTTCGACGTCCATATAGTTCCATAAAAGAGGGGAAAGAACGTCTCCTTGTGGTTTAACTCGGCTTGCTAATTTACTTATCATAGCAGATCAGTTACAAATTTATGTCTGCTTGTATATTTTTTATTTCATAAAAAATTGGCTCCTTAAACTTTCCTTTGATATGTCAAGGCGAATTGATACCAGGTGGTCTCGATTTGCGACTCTGCATATTCGCCTTGTATATTTGTAAGTGTAAAATTTCCTGCTGTCAGAAAATTTCCGAACGTCTTGCCAGTGAAATTAACAGCTGACTATCAGCTGCTGAATTCTGAGATCACCTGATGTGAATTTGAATTGGTTGCTGTAGTATGACAACTTGTCTTCATCTGTCTACTCCTTACAGAATTAATATAAATGTGTTTGTATCCTTTTAAGTTTCCTTTTTGTAAATAATAAAACTAAAATAGAATTTACAGCAAATTGTTTTTACCTTGTATGAAACATTTTCGCAGACCAAACATTCAATCATCTTTAGCCCCTAAAACAAAAGATTTTCATCTTCCTTTCAAGTTTTTTCTTCTCCTTTTGGTATTTTTTTTGCACTTTTCTTTTGAATTTATTAAGCAATGCTCGTCTTTTTTAACTTTCCGCTGTATTTCACTCTAAAGGGATTTGTTTTACACACATTTCCTGTAAGAAATGACATCTTGGACTTGAAACGTCATATGGTAAATTTATTTTCATTTAGCTTTGTTTAACTGGTTAGTTATTTGGCATTGAGAGAGAGAGAGAGAGAGAGCACATGTATCTGCTAGAAAAAAGGTCATCCATCTTTGTTGTATAAGACAGACGTAGCAGCGGATATTTTATTTTATTTATTTTTTATTTTTTGTATTCGAATGTAATAGTTTCTTTATTTTTTGTCAAATCTTCCATTTATGCTGTCATGCATAATAAAATAAAAAAATCTGTTCAATTTTCTGAGCAGTTGGGGCAGACAAGTATGCGTATGTATGTATTTATATGTTTATAGTGGGGGTGGTCATTTCTGGAGTCATTACAAATATCAGCTTGGTTCAGTCTTGTCTTGATTTCTTGCCCGTGTGACGACTTGCTGTCTGTCTGTCTGTCCGCATGACCATTCATTGTCGTTGTCATTTATTCTTGTTTTATGTTGTTAAATTGTTGTGTGATTACGTGTAAATCCTTCCGTTACTTAAAGAATAACGAAATGCGTTTGATAAAAACATTGTAACTTTGTAAATATTCAATGTATTCCTTGGGGAAGAATTAAATGATGAAAATCTCGTCGTCACTGTAGGAGCTAAAGATAAATATCTTTAACTAATTAGATGGTGGCGAATTGTTCTTATATTATATATTAGAAAAACTGTGATGACCCAGATTACATAAGTGTGTAGTTTCAATCGAAAGCTTCTGTTATACAGTAAAAAATTTTTTTTTTACTTATTAAAAGTGTATTTTTGTTTTAGAAAGGATTTATAAACTTTTTATAAATTTTAACTATATTTTATTAATATGGTCTTAAATCTGAAGGCCCTTCAAGTTGAAATTTAATAAACTGTAAAGCTCAAGTTGATCGCCCCGCTGCTTTGTAGTCGTTTTCAGATTTTTTTTGTAGAAATTAACTGAAAAATTGAACGACTGAAATTTATAGAAGCAGCCGCAGGCCCATAACTCTTTAGGTGACGCAGAAAAATATTGTTCACTCTTGGTTTTCTACTCAGGACATTGGAAATGGGATTTCGATGGAGAAAAAAAAATTTTACCAACATTTAGCTTGTCAGCATATTAAAATAAAAAAATCTTATAAAACATCAAAATATGCCCTAAAAGCTTCAAGTATGTGGCAATAAGCAAAAAGTGCTTAACTCATATTTTACTGTTTTGCAGTACAGCACTTTTGAACATTCAAGTCGATATTCAGAAATTTGTTTCTTTTACAGTTAAATGTGGGAAATTCGGTATTCACTAAATTTTTGTAAACAGCATTCTACACATTATAAAGAATACATTAGATTTGAAATATACCAAACTAAAAGCTTAATTAAGCTGTTATTCCCCATAAGATTTTTAGATGAAGAAAGATAAGCTGCAAGTCTCAGTGCTACAACTTCCTGAAAAATCACCTAAAATAATTGAGATTTTGCTCAGGTATACTTTTAAATATGGAGATTACAGTGATGTCATTAACTCAAAATCAGCTTATCTCGACTTAAGCACTTTTTTCTTTTTGCCACAGAAATATGGTCTAAAAATTCCCAAATATTCTAACAATATGCATGTAAGACTGAAATATGCAAAAATATGCTTCAAAGAGTAAAATATGCAAGAATATGCGCCAACCAATCGATGCCAAAACTCATACTCGTAAATAGTTTTGAAAGGGATAAATATATTATCTGCGCATTAATACGTCACAGAACAAAAAAACATGTTATTGCATGTTCGCGTTGTCCCTGAAAATTACTTACGAGAAGTATAAACTAAATTGCAAAGTAAATTTTGCGTGTGCAAAAGCCGTCTAAACAAAAAATTTCTTGCTTCCATATGCCACTCTTTATACCACTGCTTGCCTCATTAACACAAACTCATTTATTCCATTAATTCACACTTACTATATTTGTAATATGAATTAAACAACTTGCATACGAGTATGTCGGCTTTATAAGATTTCATGATTAAAAAAAGCAAAAGCTTGTTTGTGATTAAAAAAAAAGACATTTCAATAACATCTCTTATTAACATCACCAGCATCACCCTAAAGTACTTTTTTGTCCTTGCCCTGCTAAATCATTATGCAGTATTTCTTTCACATTTATCTTTTAAACGCAAGAGTGTCAAAGCAAATTAAATATAAATTCTATTAACTATTAACAGGTGAACGAACAATCATCAAATCATCTGATGAGCGCGTGCATGCATATTTAAAATATGTATGTATACGAGTATCTACTAATAAAAGCTTCTAATATGCATGTGTTCATATCGAGCCTTTTTTCGATTTTATCGTAAGCGACATGTTATCGAAAATAGAAATTTTTTATTGAAATTAAATTTTTTTTTTTAAATAATCTAAATGCCAAAATTGTTGATAACTTTTAAGATACGGGCTGTAATATTTTATCGCAAGCGACAATTTATGTACAAAAACATATTCGAATGTTTTAAAAAAACCTTGTGAAAAATAAAATGTTTGTCGCTTACGATAAAATCGAAAAAAAAGGCTCGATATAGTAAGTGCTTAATTTTTCTTCTTCGTACTTTTGCGAATTAAATATACGAGTATGTATTTTTCAAAAGCCTTTTTTATTTTTCTTAAATTAATTTGTTTTGCTTACATTATGTCAATTCTTTGTATGTTGTCAAGCATAACAGATATTGCTAGTTACGATTTTTCCATTTTTTCTGCTTTTTATATCACACCAACGTTTGTCTCAGCCAAACTTACGCTGAGTTGTAAATGACTATACCAAAACACAACTAAAAAGTAAACTGTTAATTTAGTTGAGAATGGCAATGGAAATTTATCAATCCCCACAAAACTATTTTAAATAATGGAAAACGTGATTTGACGCATAAGTCAATTAAAGTTTTGTTTAAAAATTTTATTAATTAAAAAGTTTAATTGAATTTATTTTCAATTAAAGTTGTTTATTGCAGGAATATTTTTTTCTGTGTATCAGGGGTGACTCTTAAAAAAATAAAATATTTTTTTTCCTCTTGGCTTTTCTGGTTAATTTCTGAAATTGATTAATTTTAATTTAATTTTATTGCAATTTTAATACATATATTACTTAAAACCGTCTGCATGAAAAAAAAAAATTCAACCATTTTGCACGCCACTGTAAGTAAATGCTGATATCTATTTTTATAGGTATGCACGTGTGTGTTCTTGTGTTGAGCATTGCAAAGTCGTGTTCTTGTTTTTTTCCTGTAAAGCCTAAAAGTATGTCTTATTATATTTCTATTTATCATTTACTTCATCCTAAAAGTCTTGCCACCGAAATAAGGTGATAACAGGCAGGGTTGTCAAGTATTAAAATTTCTCAAACAACCGCGGAGATTTCAAATCTAAAAATTGCTTTAAATAATGTGGCGATTTATAAAATGGTTTGTAATGTTTGCATGTTCTGTTTCATTTTCTGTTTATACCATTTTAAAGCTTTTATTTAGGGCCTAATTTTGTAAAACGCAAAGCCAAGCGTTGACAAATTTTATATGGAAAAAATTTAAATTACAAAAAAAAAAATACATACAAAATTTATCCACGCTAAGCGTTGCGTTTTACAAAATAAGACCCTTAGTAATGATGTTGAATTATTGTTTGCACTAAAAGATGTTTGAAAAGTAAAATTCAATATAAAAAAAGAATTTTATATGATTTATAACAACTTGGAATAATTTTTTCAATTTTATATCATGGTGTTGCATTAAAAAAAAATAAATAATTGGTCTGGGATCTCGTAACCTGTAGTAGGTCATGTGTGTGTGTGAGCAGATAAATATGTATATTCGCCCAGTTTAAAAATGTGTCACATGCCATGCATTTTTTTTAAATAATGCAAGCATTTCAAAATCCCCACATTTTTACCCGACTGCTCGACGAAAAGAAGGGTATTGTGCTTATCAACCTATGAATGTATGGATTTATATACATATGTATGTATGTATGTATGTATGTGTGTTCCCTTGCGGCACTATATAAACTGAACGCGTGAACTGATTTTGATGATTTCTACATCAATCGATTTGCCTTAATCCTGGGAGTCATATCACTGAAGATATGACAGTAGTCAAAACTCAATATGGCGGCCAACAAACGCATATCAAAATCGGTATCATTCGACCTACATATACAGGGTGTTTTTTTTAGAGGTATAGAACTTCGAATTGAAATAAAACACAAGAAAATCGTTTTAATGTCCATCAATTTGGCTTTATTGGAAGGATAATTTTATGCCATTAACGTTTAAATATGATTTCGGGCATGTGGCCGCCGCGGCTGGCTCGAATAAAGCCAATTCTACAGGTCCAATTTTCAACCACTTTTTCGAGCATATGGGGCCGTATGTTGGCAATAACGCCACGAATGTTGACTTCCAAGTCCCCTAACGTTTCTGGTTGTTGGCGTAGACGAGCGACTTCACATATCCCCAAAGAAAATAATACAATGGTGTCAAATCACACGATCTTGGTGGCCAATCCATGGTTAACCGAATTAATTGTTCTGATGGACGATTATGTCGACCATAAAATGGACGGAGCTTGCGGTAAACTTCGCGAACTGAACCATTATTTTCGAAATAAATTTGCACGATTTGCAAGCGTTGTTCTTTTGTCAACCTGTTCATGATGAAATGGCAAACCAAACTAAATATTGATCACTTGACAGCTGACAAAATGGCCGCCAGTTAAAAAAGTGATGCCAACTTAAAGTTCTATACCTCAATAAAAAACACCCAATATTTTAAAATCATCTTTAAGAAAACTGGTACACTGTAATCAATTCCTTCTTCCCAAGCGAATCAAGCTACTAGCCAATGAAAGCAACGAATAATATGTAATAGCCCAATTCACAATTTTGTGCAAATGGTTTTTGCTTCGCAGCATGTGCAAAATGGTATGATGTATTGATACTCACCACTTAACAATACTTAGGTGGTGAGTATACATATATATAGATATACTATACCATTTTGCTCATGCAACTATGCAATAGCATTTGCACAATATATTTTAATTCGTTTCATTAAAGTTTCCAATCTATACATTTTCATAATTTATTTATTTTTAATTAAAAAAAAGGAAACACTTTGTTATTTGGAAACAATTCCGATTAGATGGATAGTCATTATTAAATTTTTTTCTGTGTATGGGTAACTCCATTGTGACGAGTTTGACTATGATATTAAAATTTCTTTTTATATTTATTAAGCTTGACAATTGTTATACAAACATATATTCCCTGAAGAAGTTACCCATTGTGGCAACGAAATATTGGAATAAAAATAAAATTTGTTAATTCTTTTTATAAAAAAACAAGATCTCAAGCTTAATAAATATAAAAAGAAATTAAAAACATAAAGATCGAAGAAATTTAAGCAAATATGATATTAAAATTTTTTGTTCTAATACAGAAATATAAATTTTATTCTTAAAGCTTTTAATAATACGTAGACACTAAAAGAACATGATTTCTACTCAGTATGGCCATCAAAAGACTGTGACGGTTGTTACCCTACAAAATTCAGTTTTTACAGGTTTATTACTCTGTAAAATCTTCAGTAGAACTTAAACAAGGATGTAGTAAATTGTTCAAAGTATTTGTGATTTGTATTAAATACTCACTGCGTCGATTTTTTTTTTATATATGTTTTAAAAACAAACGTTTTCGAACATGTGACGGGTGTGACCTTGTTATATGACTTGTGTGACCCGGCATAAAAATTAGAAGAAGTTTTAACAAATCAAACCTTTTATTGACTTTATTCAAATATTCAATCAATTTGACTCTGCAACTCTTTGCGTTGTCTGCTCTTTTGTTTTCTTTCTATAAATTTTTTTCTAATGATTCTTTATCCATCATAATTTTCTTAGCATTTATTCTTTTCCTGTTCCTTTCACACTAAATGCCGTTCATATATATTTCTTTTTAAGCTCTTTAGGTTTCTTAATTTTGTTCTCGTTTTTTGGTAGTTTGGCATCCATTGAAAAACTAGCACATCAGGATTATTGTGACGGGTGTGAACAAATATGCCCTGTAACTAATTAGTCGAATATTAAAATGGATGTGTACAAAATTTAATTATACTATTAAATCGTTTACTTATTTTTTAATTGTTGAGAAGTGTCAAGTATTTTTTTTAAATTGTTACTGTGACGGGTGTGACCGAAAATATTAATATATCAATGCGTCCACAAAACTCTCATTATAAGACTGACACACCAGTGTGTAATGGATGCTCATTTCAAATTAATAAAAATTTATTTTATTTTTAATTTGTCTATAATTATCCATCTCTTGTGGACATTAGTTGAGCGATTTTAATTGTAGGGTAAGAATTTTTAAGAACTTATAATATTTTAAAATAGTTTAAATTTTTATTATGGCGTTTAATCTTTACCCCCATATTCATAAAATTTAAAATAAATTTGAAATGTATTTTATTTAAAATTTTTCATACAAAATTTTCCTAAAATGGATTTCAAATTCATTTTATTTTTTTTATGAATATGGTGTTAGGGTTAATGTTTATAAATTAAATTTATTTTTAAATATGTATTTCCTAATTTAAGCCCAGCATGAAGGAATGAGTGACCACATGCAAAGAAAAACGCAGTTAAATGCAAAAACTTAATATGAGGCCTAAATTGAAGTGTGACCCCTCTGAACAATTTACAGCTTCTCATAATCTGAATGATAATTGATAAAATTTATTAAAAAAATTCATATACATATTAAGTGAGAGGTTGTGTTTCTGTAGCGTTGTAATGATTGAGATTCAATGCTGCCACAGTGGGTCAAAAAGATTTAAATTGCAAAAAATTTCAAAAGCTAAGAAAAGTGTTCACGCTTTAGAATTGATTTGTGTTTTAGAGCTCTCAACAATTAATTCATAAATTTAATGGTACTGGGAAACCATTCATGATGCATAAACATAAATATGTACATACTAGTACATATGCATGTTAGTATATACTCAAGTTTTTAAACGGGTATTTAAAAATATATTTTTTCTTAAATGCTTAAGTTTTCCCAGTACAAATAATGTATTCAAACACGACTAGCAACAAAAACCGCCACTAACGTGGCTGACTGCATTTTTGTGTTAAGAATTAAACCGGCTTTTTTCATGATCACAACACAAAAAACAAAAACATGGGATTTTGCCAAATGAGACAGTCTCCAGAAGAAAAAAAAAAAAAAGAAAAAATAAAAAGAATTACGTACTAAGCAAAAATCAAGACTAACTAACCAAGTAACTAACTCTTCACAAATGTGCATGCAGTGAATGAGTGTATTGACCTTAATTATTAAATAACTAAGATGTACTCTCTCCCGTCTGCTGCATTTTTATATTAAATATTTAAGCTTATTATTTATATTCTCATATTTTTTTTGTGGTAGACTGACTTACAGTTGTAATAACTGCTATTAAAAATATAAAGAAATAAAAAAAAATAAAAAAAATAAGAACTAAATTATTAAAATAACAAAAACATATCGAATACAAGCAGTAATTAAAAAAATGAAAAAAAAACCGACTGCGAACAACTTTGAACCGTTAAATATCCTAAATGGCCATTCGAAATTAAAAGTCAAAAGAGAGATGATTTTCAAACACCTGTCGAATGATGCCCATTTTTTTTTTATTTTTTGCGTATTTACAAAATTGCGTCTATTGCCCGAAATAGTGAGTTTTAAGATTAAGACAAATCGATTGATGTAAGAATCATTAAAATCGGTCCACGCGTTCGGTTTATATAGTGTCGCAAAGCAACACACATACAAACATATCGTCACCTTAAATGCAAACGGACGTAACTACACAAAAGCTCGAAATCCAGTTTTTGAATAATCCTTTTGTCTAAATTTTCGACCTTTTTTAATATATTCAATTAAACTATTTTTTTTTGAGCTGTAGGTCTGCTTATATTTTGATTTATTAGTCCGATATTTCGTTAACTTCTTCAGGATATTTCTTATTTTTGGTTTGTTTGATATTTAATTTTTATCTATTTTCTTTTTTCCTTTCGATTAAATTAATTATAATTATTATTCATAAAACATGATGTCGCAGCTCAGTTCAACTTTGGCTGCAAAATTCAAATAGTTGGCATCTCAGTTCGATTTTGTACGGACAAAATATAAAATTTAACCAATTCAAGCTGAGAGTTGTTCGTAAAAAGTATTTTCTCTCTCTCAAGAACAATTAAAAAAAAATTTTTTTTGTCCATTGTTCGGAAACAATGGGTGAATCAAGCTTAACTCAAGCGATTTTATTGCATTTATGCAAAACTATAAGTTTTGTTTTTACCACTTCCACAAAGTTTTCACTTTCAGTTTCATGTACTTCGGCTTATCAAATTTTTTTCTTTTCCATTAGCGGCTTCTTTCGAAACTTTGCACGAACCATAACAACGGCCCACAGCAAAATCTTTAGTTTAAGAAAGTGGCTGGGGTTACGCCCATAAATATATTTAAAAATAAAATGGGCGCAACTAAAAATTTAAGTTAAGTTTAAGTTCAAACTAGTGACTTGATTAAAACCTTCCGTTTAATGTACTTTGGCTTAGCAGAGTTTAATCTAAAGGGTGTTTTTTTTTTGCAAACACTTTTTAACTGGCGGCCATTTTTTCAGCTGTCAAGTGATTTATTTTTAGTTTGGTGTGGCATAGACTGACGCCTGAACAACGCTTCAAAATTGTGCAAATTTATTTTGAAAATAATGGTTTTGTTCGAAATTCTTATCGCGCACTACGTCCATTTTACGATCAACATAATCGTCCATCAGACCAATAATATGGATTGTTTTCGCACCACGCATCCATAGAGACGTCGTGCAGTGCGTACAGAAAAAGTCATTGCTGCTGTAGAGCGTAACGTAGAGGAAGAACCGAATCAATCTATCCGCCATTACTACTGACTTCTTTGTCCATCAATTGAACAACCATGATGTGCAAGAGCTGTGGTTTCATTAACATGGCGCAACATATCAAGCAGCTCCTGCCATAAATTATTTATTGAGGAAATGTTTGGTAACAGCATAGTTTCACGTTTCGGACCTGTGAAGTGGCCTCCAAGATCGTGCGATTTAACGCCGCTAGACTATTTTCTGTAGTCTACGCAGCTAAGCCCGAACGACTCAGCATTTGGAGGAAAACATTCGCCGCGTTATTGCCAATATACGATCAGAAATGTGTGAAAAAGTGATGGAAAATTGCACCTTCAGATTAGATTACGTGCGAGCCAGCTGTGGCGGTCATATGCCAGAGTTCATATTTAAATTATCATGCCAGAAGATTGTCTTTCGAATAAAGTAAATTTCATGACAATTAAAAAAAAATCATCATCATCTATACCTCTATAATAAACACCCTTTATTACTTATGTATTTCTCATTAGCCGTCTCCTGCAAAGTTTTACGTGAATCATATGCACTGGCTATAGCATAATCCTGAGTTAAAGAAAGTGGGCGGGGTCACTCCCATAATAAATTTTAGTTAAAATTTGCGTTAGAATTCTAAAATTTGACACACAAGTAGGCCCAGCTGAGTTACGAACTAGAAAAATTTTACAACACTGATTGTTAAACTGGGTGAGGCGGGGACATGCTCATTAAAATTCAACGTTACATTTTAGACAGACAGCTGATATTTGGTGCACAAATAGGCTGCCTAGAAGAAATGAAAGAAGAAAAATAATTCACCAAACAAGAATTTGGTACAAATTTTGTTTTCAGTACTGTTGTTTAATGGATGAAATTTTGGACAGGAACTTGGCCTTGTGTCATATTTATGTTTTTGTGTGGCTTGAATATGAAAGAATTTTGTTGTACTGATTCTTTTTTTTTCTAAGACATCATGTATTATTACATTATTGAAAAGTTCTTTTCAAGCCTAGTGTGCACATACTTTTTATTCGAGCAGTTGAAAATTGTTAATACATAGAAGTTTAAGAAGTCGAAAATATGCAATAGAATATGTAATTGTAATATTTTCCTTTACTTTTTCATAAACCGGTTCATTAGCTAACGATCCTAGTGTTCTTGGGTTTAAAGTTGAAATGAAAAAAAGAAAAAATATATATATATTTTTTTTACTGCCGCTCGTGTGCCAGATCATTTGAATGCTGTTGTTGGTCAGGAAGTTGCACACTTATGTACAGATGTACGTACGTACTTAAATGTAGAAGTACTTGCAGTAACTAAATGGTTGCATTTCTAGTTGATTTTCTGCTTTTATATTAAACATTTTTTTTCAAGCCAAAATCTAACAAAAATCGCATCCTAAATTTCACGACACAGTGGGACGCTCGCTAAAATATTAGAAAGCAATGTATACAAATAAATTGCTTCGCAACTAATTCGTATTTTATCTATGAGTTTCGCAAATAGTTCAAGAATGGTGAATGCTTAAGGTACCCATAGACTATGCAATATTATTGAGTAGTTTCTGGCTATTATTCTTGTCATTTTGCACCACTTTACGAAATAAATTGCACCATATTAAAAAAATATATGGCGTAATATGCATGTAGATATGTATGTATCTTACAATTTGTATATCTTGCAATTTTTTAGTAAGTAATTAAGTTAAAAAAGTAAGTTAGAAAAATAATCACCATTATCGTGGTTGGCGTAGGCTTTTTCTACGACTGGCCTAAGCCAATTTTATGAGGCAGGCTGTCAAAATATCAAATAACAAACATTTAAAAAACTTATTGCCAATTATTTTAGAATTATTTAAAGAAAAGTAATAATGTTGAGTGTTAATGAAGATGAGGGTACTTTAAGTCTTGTGGCACGTAATGCTGTAAAAAAATAATTCAGACAGCAAATAAATATGAGAAGCTGGCGAACAAAATCAGCCTAGTCCCGTTAACTATTTTTTTTTTTACAGAACAGACAAATTACTGTAGCTGGATCCAGTAACTTTTATAACGATAATCGTATCGCTATAATAAATATTACGATTTATCGACTTTGCTATTCAGTAACATATTTTATCGATAATCGCTGAAGGTTGGAGAAAAAATTAATAAAATCACAAGCTCAAATTCATTGAGTTTTTCTTATTATTCTTTGTGCTCTTCGCTTATTTTCACATTTTTTATACATATACGAGTATACCACATGATATTGAAGTAAATGGTGAGTAAGATAAAGCTGGAAACTATCGTAAAAATGAAATTACGGAATAACATTATCGTTACCGCAAATGAATAAATATCTCAATAAATAGTACGAATTTCGGTTCTCGGTTCGCAAAAAGTTACAGAATCCAGGTACTGAACTACCTAAATAGGGACTAGCAAGGAAATGTCAGTTTTGGTTATTTTTTTTAAAGGTAGAATCGAACTAGTTTTTAGTGAAAATATTTCCTGACTTCATAGATGTGTACTTGGATAGTCCGAATTTTTTGAGGGTGGCATTGGCTGAAGTTGTTAGCACTTCGACTACAAAACCGAAGGTCCTGAATTCGAGCCCGGTCTCCGACAGACATTAAATAACACCACGCATTTTTCTGCTGTGCATTAGTGTCCAATTGTATCAGTTTTTTAGGAAAGTTCAAGTGATGAAGGCATATACACCGGCCACTGGACTACACTGAACACAGAGCGCCTTCGTCTTTATTGTGTACTTCGCATCATCGGTAAAATAATAAATAAAATTGCTACTAAGCACAGCTTCAAAAATTTAATACGACCCATTGACACCAGAGGCGCAGCAACACTGCATTATTAGAAACGTGCAAAAAAGCTGAGTTGTGAAAGGATGAAGCTTTACTCCATCTGTCTTCTGTATTACTATCCCTTTCCTAAAGAAGGTAACACCTAGCAATAGTAGTAGGCATTCATTGCCGAAATGTTACCTCTCTTTACAAAAAAAAAATGCTTCTGGCGTTAACAAAGTTTTTGACGACAACTTTTTGCAAGTTTGACAGACAAATACATTAAATGCGGTACTGTTTAATCGACTCTTTAGTAATATATCAGGGTAACATTTCATAAAAACGCATGAAATTGGCCACAAAAAGGTTGGATGTTTAGTGGTGTACCTGAAAATAATTATTGCGCAATATCGTCAATACATTAAAAAATATATTTTGTAGCGCAATATAAATCAAAAGACTTTTGGTTTCATGCAATATATTGTGCTATATATCAATATAATATATACACAGGCAACTTTATTGTACAATATCAATTATTGCACAATAATATTGCAAATGTGTGGATACCCAAATTTCAATGTTTTACCGGGTTCTTGTTGCTGCAAACCATTTAAGTTTCTTTGAGAAATTCTTGTTAAACTCACGGCAAATAAATGCAAACTTATTTAGTTTATTTGCTTAGCTTATTATTTTCTTTTAATTATAATTTTTTTCCCTCCAGTTTTAAATTTAATAAAATCCAATTTGTATAAAAATTAAAAAAAAATTTACTTCAAAAATTTACATACTCAGTCTATTTCGTCCGCGAACTGTTAAGCAAAAGCTTTTATTTTGTAAACAAAAGCTCTTTTATAACATTACTATGCTTCCATAATTTCTCTATTCTAAGCTTTGCTAACTTTGGAAAGAAAGTGTTATACACCAACAAGTATTCCCATTTCTCCACTTGGCGAATAATAATTTTCTCTTAAAATGTTAAGTAAAATACCAGTTGCTTCCAAAACTATGCAACAGATGTCTAACAGTTTGCATAGAATAAAAAAAAACGACGGCTAAACTTTTTATGAAAGGCGATGTAATGTAAGCATGTGTTATTAGTGTAAACTTTTAACAGTGAAAAATTCTTTCTATAGATTGGTAGAGGGTATTACAGAAGAAAATCAGGAAAATTTGCATTATGTTTTCTAATTCAGTGTCAACAACATGGATCTTAACACTCCAGTAACTTCTCAGTTGACATCATTATCCTTTTTATATTTAACATAAGACATCTGAAAAAGGTTGGTAAGCCTTTAAAAGTTGGTTTAGATTATTTTATGCATGCCCAAGCTGATAACATTCAAATTAGACACTTCCGTATTCGACAATTGGTTAAACGAGAGCATTTTTGAACGAGTTATAATATAATTTGTCTTGAACGAAATAGCCCAATTATGTTTACGTGTAAGTCTTATCAACCGAAATTTTATACTTTACAGCGTTTGTTTTATGAAGGCAGCTCCTCGGTGTAAAGACAAGCAGCTTCTTGATGTAAAGCCAGTAAGGCTGGCTTTACATTTCGCAGTGTTGTATTTCATATTGTTAGTTATATTTATTATATTACATTCATGATTATTCTTGTATTGCAAAAATAAATCGTGATGTTTTTTTATGCACTTGCCTACACAAATAACACCAACAAGACAAGTAAAAATTCTGTTCGGATAGACGAGCATTCACAGCGAAAACAGTGCTTAATAAATACCTCATAAAATGGAACAAAATTAATAAGATATCTCTATGGTTTTTTTTCAATAAGGAAATCTTATTAATTTAATAAAAAAAACCTTTTTGAAAATATCAAGAAGAAATCTTGTAATTTTTATTAGGTTATCTTATTGATTTTTTCAAAAAGTTTTTCTTCTTGTTTTTATTAGGCGTCCTAAGAAAAAATAAAAAAAGTTCTTTATGTCTTTATTATTTGTACTTCTGTATTTTCATTTAAATTCTATACCATTTAAATTCTATACCATATATATAGAAGGTATTACAGAAGAAAATCAGGAAAATTTGCATTATGTTTTCTAATTCAGTGTCAACAACATGGATCTTAACACTCCAGTAACTTCTCAGTTGACATCATTATCCTTTTTATATTTAACATAAGACATCTGAAAAAGGTTGGTAAGCCTTTAAAATTTGGTTTAGATTATCTTATGCATGCCCAAGCTGATAACATTCAAATAAGACACTTCTGCGACAGGTGATTGTGGCTGAAGACTGTTCGAGGATGAACTAGATACAAATAATAAATTTTGTTATCATGCATTTCAACCGCCGCACAGTGGCGCCATTTGCCTTTTTTCGTTGCAAAAATCATATCTTTTGAACCGAACAAGATAATCGAATAATTTAAATTGCATGTCATAGATAATTGTTCAACCTATAAAATGAGCGGTTGGAGTGGACGCTACACCTTATAGGTGCTTACTTATGGGTTTTCAAAGTTAAAATTTGTGAAAAAATCCAAGTTTTGGTAACAAAAAAATTTTTTTTAAGAATTTTATATTTTTTTGTAGTTCTTTTGTAAGCTTTTCATGTTTTAAGATATTACCTAAAAAATTACAACAAAAGAGTTTTTTTTTAAATGATTTTTTCAATTTTCTGTAAAATATTCATTTTCTTGGTAAGACAAAGTATGTCTAAAATACAAATCATTTCTAAACTCTAATTTTTTTCTAACTCATCTATTTTATGGTAACAAAATCAAATTATTTTTACCAATCTTATATTTCTTAGTTCTTTTGAAAGCTTTTTCTGTTTTAAAGTTATTAGCCAACAAATTAAACAAATTTTTTTTCAATTAATTTTTTGAATTTTCTGTAAAATATTCATCACAATTCGTAACAGAAGGTATATTTAAAAGACTAATCATTTCTAAAGTATAATTCCATTGTAGTTCTTTTCGTGACTTCACATGCCGCAGGGAAGAAATAAGTGGATCGGAAGATGCTGCTAACATGTTGAAGAGGTCCTCATTTTGCCTCACCCTTGATGCTTTGAACGTGTTCTGCAATCTATATTTTTTGTAAAATTTGTTAAGAGACTCCTGCGCTTCTTCAGAAAGCTCTCCAATTGGCAAAGACTGGTACTCAATTATATCTTTGCCATGCGCCAATATTTTATGGACGGTCGGGGTCAACTTCTTCTGTGGATAAATTTTTGCTAAAAGAGATGCAGTTTCCGATGCATATTCTCCAAATTTTGTAGAATTAACACTTTCTTGGCAGTTTAAAACATTCAAGATCGTTCCCAATCTTTTGACGATTTCATTGTCAATTCCAGTGATTCTAGTTACTGCCTCATCATTTGCAAAAAATCTCCTTGAAGTGTTTCCATCGTTTGAGTTACCGTATCCACACTTGGGTAGGGTATACGCCAGTTTTAGCAAGAACTCCATACACCTTATCCTTGCGTGCAATGGTGACATTCCATATTCGTAATTCTCCTCGTTTGTAGAATCGTTTAAATTACCGAAGTTCTTCTGACTCTTTTTGCAAATCGGGCATGTCAATGTTGAGGTTGTTCCTGTCAGTTCGTTTACGACTTTTCCGTCAACCATGGTCAGGTGGAACTCGTAACTACATTCAATATATTTTCCTTCTCCAATTTGCAATTTTGTATGCTTAATCTTGCTTATTTGTTCTTCAATGTCCTTCACCGTGGTCCTTATGAGTTCTGCCGATTCCTTTGCAAACTGAAACATTATTGGTCGGCAATAATGCACTGATGACGGTCGATGATTTTTCCAGTGTAGGGAAACATCAGATTTTAGCCGCAATGGAACAACAGATGCCATAAACATATTTCCGTCAGATATTGTAGTGTCATCGGAAGATATCCTTTGCTTATAAACGCTTTGTCCGGATGATCCATCGCAGCCCCATTTGCTGATCAATGTTAGTTTCTGAGGAAGAATTTCCACCTCATTTTCAGGAAGACTTTCCAACAACCGTTTTGCTGTATGGTCCATAAGATCCTGCAGATTGGCTTTCGCAGAGACTTCCGTAAACTCCGTACGCAATGGTCGTGAATTTATTTTGGCTTGCGTAATATGCTTGTATCCGGGGAAAAGGTCAGCCCCGTGTCGCATTAAAGATGCCCGTAGTATCTCATATTTCTCTTTGGAAAGTTCTAAGTCCAAAAACAGAGCCAAGGCTTCTTCGGAACTATACTTTTTAATATGTGCGTTTGTGGGAGTGGGAATGCTTTCCTTAATCCTTTTTAGTCGCAGTGGGCTTGCATCAGCAACAGATTTTGTAATCTGCGACCTAACTCGTTCACTATCCTTTATGTATTTAATAGACAGCGCATCCGATAAATCCTTCGTGGTCAAGTCATTGGTGGCATCGGCAAGTTTCCTCTTTCTTGTGAAAATTGAACACTCCTCCATACTTTTTTTTGGCCTTCCTTTTTCTCCTCTGGTTGATGTGGAGGGTTTATCTACTGCCAATATATCCAGGATGGTGTCTTCATTAAGCCAGTCCTCGTATTTGGAGTTGAAGATGTTAATGGTTCGATTGCATTTCACCCATTTTGTCTTAATTTTGGCATGTATCATACAAAGATTATTTTTTATACTTTTGCTTCTCTCAATATTTCCGTATAAGCTATCGAGTTCTTCTAAAGCAGCTTCCGCGAAACACGTTGGTGTAATTGACTTTCTAAACAGTTCAAATAGTTTTAAATTGTTCAACGCCATGTTTTCAATACTTGTTTCGCCAACTTTCAGTCGTAGACTAATGCAGGCATTAAGCTTGTTTTGCAATATATAGGCCTATGCTACCATGTCTACAAATGTACCTGTTACATGCATACATATGCATTTGGGCTGAATTATACAGTTTTGATATTATGCACGTAGCCAAATGAGATTTGTGCCTACCTGTACCATAAGTCAGTATTGTTCTTCACCATATGTACGCCAAAAATAATTTTTAAGTGAGGTGCGTACCTGCTTATTTCAATGAGTAGTTTTTTGTGCATCTTGTGTCTGTAACGGAATATTAGGACCAAATTTTTCGCCAGAGGCTCTCAGGTAGACAACTGACTCAAAATGCAATTTTCAAACTATTACATCAAAGTAACTGTCAGTCAAGGCATGTAAGGGATGCCCGCCATACAATTTCTGCAACCATGTCTTTTTAACGTTTTTTACCTGTAGAAGCCAAATAGGCACGTAAAGGCAGATAAAACCTTTTGAGTTATGTAAAAGACTAGTTAAAGAACATATTTTGAAAATATGGCGGAGGTAAAAAAAGGTAAATTTTTTTTATTTTCCGTCAAAGTTGAAGAATAGTGAAAAAATGGATAGTTTTTAAATACTGATTTACCTAGAGAAACACAAAGCAAACAGCACAATTTTTTTTATTGTTATACATTTAATAAGCACATCAATCACTAAAAACAAAAAAAAATACTATTCGTTGCCTAGTTTTCGTGATATTACACCTGAAATCGGATCAAACTACCTAAAAATTGTGTGTTTTTTTAAATCCGAAAATTGGTTAACTTTGAACAGTTATGTCTTCTAAACTAAAAATCTGATATTGTTAAGAGTAGCATATTTGAGATCGTTGAAAAGTTTACTATAAGATGGATTCATTTAAAATTTCGCAGGCGCACATGAAAATTTTGATTTTTGCAACCTCGTTTGCTCTACGGGCGCCACTGTGCGCCGCCCATGTTTCAATGGATGTGTTTCTTTATCCTAAGCGCTTCTGTATTCGACAATTGGGTAAATGAGAGCATTTTTGAACGAGTTATAATATAATTTGTCTTGAACGAAATAGCCCAATTATGTTTACGTGTAAGTCTTATCAACCGCTATTTTGTACTTTACAGCGTTTGTTTTATGATGGCAGCTCCTCGGTGTAAAGACAAGCAGCTTCTTGGTGTAAAGCCAGTAAGGCTGGCTTTACATATCGCAGTGTTGTATTTCATTTTGTTAGTTATATTTATTATATTACAGTCATGATTATTCTTGTATTGCAAAAATAAGTCGTGATGTTTTTTTATGCACTTGCCTACACAAATAACACCAACAAGACAAGTAAAAATTCTGTTCGGACAGACAAGCATTCACAGCGAAAACAGTGCCTAATAAATACCTCATAAAATGGAACAAAATTAATAAGATATCTATATGGTTTTTTTTTTCAATAAGAAAATCTTATTAATTTAATAAGGAAAACCTTTTTGAAAATTATTAAGAAGAAATCTTGTAATTTTTATTAGGTTATCTTATTGATTTTTTCAAAAAGGTTTTCTTCTTGTTTTTATTAGGCGACCTAAGAAAAAATAAAAAAAGTTCTTTATGTCTTTATTATTTGTACTACTGTATTTTCATTTAAATTCTATACCATATATTTATGTATGTGTGTATGTAGTATGCAGTGTTGCCAGAATATGATGATGAGAGAATGCTAAATCGGTTAAGAATTCTGCTAAAATGTTCTACAGAAGAAAAGTATAATGCCAGATTTAATTGTAAAAAAAAATTATTGAAATGGCTTTGAATTTCATGTTTACACAAACTTATTAGTATTTGCAGGTATTTTTAGAGCACATACAAATATAAAATAAAAATAGTTAATAATTAGTGTTTTTTGTAAATGTTACAATTACATTTAAAATATTTATTTTACGCACTATAATTCCAAAATATTATTTTACTTATTCAGTAAAATATTTTTTTAATTATAAATACATTGAAATTGATTATTGAGGGGTTAGCTGGATCCTATGCCCATTTCACTGTTGCTATTGCAGATCATCAGGGATCCTTTAGCTTGCAATACATGTACATTTAAGAGAAAAATCCTCTATACAGAAGAATTTTTTTTTAACAAATTAAAATTTTTTATTTTCAACAAATTCTGCCAGAAAGCGTCTAGCAGAATTTTTTGAAAGTTGAATGCTTTTTAACTAATGAAAATGCCAGATCTGGCAGTGAAAATGCTAAAATGGCAACAATGGTAGTATGTGTAGATGTTATTTAATTATACATACATACATATTATATTATTTATTTATTTATTTAAGAAATACTTTACAAAGTAAATTTGCAAAGTATTGTTGCACAAATATGGGCGGGGTAGCTAGACCATATGCCCAAGATGTTATTAACAGTTTTTTAAAAAGGCTTTGTGACTGACTGTACACGACCTATGCCTTCACATAGGAAGTAGCAACATGGTTGTTAAAGAAATTCCACAAAAGAACCGCAAGAATATACGGTTATCCGTGGCAGATCAGTCAACCAGTGCGAGTGAGACGCAAAACTCTCGAAGGCCAATAAACAACAGTGGCCTGGTTGCACTTAAGAGATAATTGCCAACGACGCTTGATGTTGACTCGCCCAGAGCTGCTTTACGACTGACACATATTATATTATATTTTTAATTAACCCACCCTACATACATATTATTACTTGCGAGGAGAGAGGTATTGAACCAGCAACCGTCTGACTGATAGACAAGCACTCTCGCATTGAAATTATTGTACAAACATGTTTATACAAAAACGATAAAGATCATGAAAAAAATTGTCTCTACGTTTATTTATAGATATGAAATAACAAGAAACCTAATAAACCTAATTAAATCAATAAGAAATCCCTGTATTATACAATTTATAAAAAAACCTAATAAAATCAATAAGATTTCCTTATTAAAATAATTAATAAGATGCTTTACACATAATCATATAGGAACATAATGAAAACAACAAGGAATACCTTTTTGAAAAAATCAATAAAGCAACCTAATGAAATCAATAAGAAATCCCTATATTATAAAATTTATAAGAAAACCTCAAAGAATCAAAAAGTTTTTATCTATGGATTGTTTTTTTGGTGCCAAAAATAACGGAAATTGAGTAAAAAAAAGTGTGAATAAGAAAGATTTCTTCTTGATTTTATGTGGTTTTCTTATTGATAAAATTAGTAAGATTTACCACATAAAACTAATAAGAAATCTCTATGGAAAAATCTTCGCTACCCCTTAGCCTAAAAACGTCTCATAGAGAAAATCTTCTTGATTCTATTAGGCAGTTCTTTCTCTGTGTTTTCACTTGTCTTCTATAAACGGGCCGTTACATTTTATTTAAAAATTTTTATTGACCTTAAAGTAAATAATTGGAAGATAAAGAGATTGTGAATCTTCTTATATATTTGTTATTTACAATGCAATTTGAAATATAATAGAAAATCCAACTGAACCGTCAGCACAATTACTGAAGTAATACAACATACTTATTACGATTTGTATGAAAAATCTAAGAACATTTAGGTTAATTTTTTCGAAATCGCGTACCGCATGTATGGAAAGCACTATATTTCGTGTTTACCTACACGCGCTACTCATTTCTATTTTTTTTTTGTCAACATATCTAAATGTTTGTTTTTAAATTCAAACTTCGCAGTAGCCTAATTTATTAATAAGCATCTTTTGTCGTTATGGTCACATTATTTGTACAATAGTTTCAATTGCTGATAACAATCAAGTTATTTTTTATATCCATCTGAAAGATAGTTAAAATTTTAGTTAGATGAGAATTTTCTTAATGAGAGTAATAGTTTAATATTATATCGTCTCTTTTATTGCAACATGATAATATTTCAAAAACGTTTGAGTTTGGCAGAAAACAAGTTTAAAGTTTTCAATTAACATACAACTCTATAAGAATATTACACGGTTCTCTTCTTTCCAGAGATGAGCGTGCCCGGCTTTTGTATGAATATTTTGTATGAGTATAAGATAAAATACTTACGATAAGAAGACTAATTTAGGAATTATTTATTCTCTACATGCTTATGTTTATTTCCTTTTTTATGTTTTACTTGTGACACATTTTTTGTCGTTTGATACTTTCAGTTTAATAAACCTACGGCTGGCCCGATTTTGATTTAGTTTTTTTTTTTTTTTGCTTGAAGCATGGCTTGATCGACAGTGTTCTTAGCTATGTTTGTAGAAAATCAGTCTAGCGGTTTAGCAGATATCACATTTTTTATACCGGAGTTTTTAAAATTATTAATTTTTATTATTTTTTATGTTTTTTTTACCACTTAATAATAGCTAGTAAAATTGAGCTTCTGTTACAAAAAATCTTTTTACAAACTGTTATATGGTAAATCAAAAGAGTTATATAACGTATTCCATTTGTACTAAAAAAAAGTATGGATATAAAACTGAAGTTGCATTAGCTGACATGACACACATTTGAACGAACACAAGAACACTGAACACATAAGCAATTATAATGCGATATTTTTTTTGGGCAACAGCTGTAGTATTACACTGAAAAAAATTATTAGCAAAAATTAAAAAAAAAAATTTTTTTTTTTAATAAAATTTTAGTTTCAGTAAATATTTTTTACTGTTCCAGTAAATTATTTGTTCCAATTTTATTTTATGCAAAAAAAAAAAAAATAAAAAATTATAATTGTGTAGAGTTAAATATTCCAATTCATACAACTTATATAAAATAATATTCGTAATAAGATTTTTTAGATATGATTGCTGTTCAAACATAGAAATAATATACTGTACAATTCTTACAAATTTCTTTGTAGCAGCTAAATTGAAAAATTTAATATTTGATTCAAAGAATTTTTTGTTTAAATTGGAAAATGAGTTTTTACTGTGTATTTTATGTATTAATATGTTAGTATTGGTGGCCGTATACTTCGCGGCCTTTCTGTTTCTTTTTTTTTAATGAATTGTGTCATATGTTAGATCACCAGATACGTGTTGCCCAGCATGCTCGCGTTTTTTCAAATTTTTCTTTTATATTTTTGACGCCAACTTGTGTACTTGCACTGAAAAAAAATCTTCCAATTAACAATATTAATTAAAATAAAAAAAAAACAAAAAATTAAGTTGAACATATTTTAACACACAAATTATTATGTTACATATTCAGTAAAACATTTTTTTTTAGTAAAAATACATTAAAATTGATGATTGAGGGGTTTAAGTGGATCATATGCGCATTTCACTCTTGCTAATACAAATCATCAGGAAACCTTTACCCAACAATTTCTTAGAACAACTAGAGTTATTGTGATAATTTTTCATTTAAACAAATGAGAAGCTCAACAAATAACAAAGTTGATACAAGAACTCAATAATTTGTTTTATATTTTCTAACTTTACCATTGCTGCATTGGCTGACTTTTTTTCAGCTCGAATTGTAGTTGTAAGAAGTATGTAAAGAAAATAAATGTAAATAACAACAACAGAAATTCAAGAATAGAATGTTGCGCCACACAAGTATTTTTGACCGGCTGCAGTCAAGTTAATAATAAGTGTTTTTTTTTTAAATTAATTGACAATTTAATTGTGTCAATTAAACTTTTTATTTAATTTAATTTCTAAGCAGAAGTTTAATTGACTCTATTGAAATTTTAATAAAATTATTTTTCTTATTTTTCTCAATTATTAATATTAATTGAAGAAAAAAAAAAATCTTTATACATAAAAGCAGTTGGCAAAGTTCCGCTCCTCAGAAGTTTTTCAAATAAATTATTGCATTGTATGAGAGTCTTTCCGAGTTATGGCAAATAAAACCCAACATTTACGGCCATGTTCTGAAAACCATTTCGCTATGAAATCGCAAAGTTTCAAAAACGGAAAACAGTGTTCTCTTTATCAGATAATTTAGTGCATTCGAACGAAATTGTGTTCGGATAAAGAATCTCAAGCATATGTAATCTTAAAGCCAAATAAAAAGCTGCAACAAGTGAGCTTTCTAGTTATTCCCCCCCCCCCCCACCCTTAAAATTTTTCGGTTTTAACGAAATGGTTTTCAAAAGCTGGCCGTTACTTCATTACAAATTTAATAAATAAAATTTTTATTTTCCTTTTCGGTTACGCATTTTCCAATAACTCGCTTATAAATACTGCAGCTGCAAATTCATGCTTCTTTCTTTGAAAATCTATTTATTCTGATGTTCGCTAACATGCACCACAGTATCATAGCTCGAGAACGGCTTATGATAGCACATACTGGCATTTCGATGCTATCCCGCTCGGACATGTTTAGAGCGACCATACAGGAAAGCATCAACAAGTGTTTGTAGCGGATTGTACTATATTATAATATTTATTATCGCATATAGGGCGCACTCTAATATCAGCCTGAGTCCTGTCGAATGTATGCAAGAAAAGAGGAAATAAATGAAGAAGAGCCAAACAATTTTAGTCAAGTCAATTTCGACATTTTTTAACAATCACCAAAAATGTCATTGCTGTTGAAAGGGAATGAACAGTCATTCAAAATTGTTTTAATTTTTTTTTTGGGTGTAATTGGCCATTCTGTCGTATTGTCTAATTATTTTCTTAATTAATAATTTTGCACCATAGATACTAATGAATGCTTCACACAATTTCTTTCTTTGCCGATTTCGGTTTTATTTATTTTCAATCTATTTATTTTAAAAGTAAACCAAAAAGTATTCTTATATGACGATTAAAAAATTAAACATATTTTTTTAATTGTTTGGATGATTTTTCCTTGATTAATTATTCGAGCAGCTAACAGAAAGAAATACGTTAATTTTAAACATTTATAGAAAAAAGTCGTTGACATAAAAATCAAAAGAAATTTTAATATTTTACCGTAAATTGATATAATAATTGTAATAATTTTTAAAAGTATGTATATTTATTTGGGAAAGCAGGAATTGTTCTCTTATACCCGGTATAATGTGTTCCATGGTTTCTTGGAACTTTATAATTCGAATTAATTGCTGCCCTTCGGTTTCGATATGCATACATATATTTTCCTGAAGCTACAACCGGTTGTTCCGGTTTTATAGCATCTTCTAGAAAGTTGAGCACTTTCGGAACACTGGTGTAAACGTCCGGAGAATTTCGGCTGGCAGAGCCTTTGGACCACGATACTATAGCACAAAGTGTCCCATTAAACACAACTGGACCACCCTCGGCGCCATTGTAACCGGAGAGAGCTTCTGTTTCATCAGCGTATGCACAAATCTTTGAATCTGTTATAAACACTTTATCCCGTTGGATGTCTTTACACTGCTCGTTATCAATCACGTTTACCCTTTGAGCTCGTAGTGTATGTCTAAGATACTTATTCTTTCCTTGGCTCCAACCATAAACCTCAAGTGCAGCATCACTCTTCCACTCTTCACTGCACAATTTTATTTTTTCGATATATGTTCCCATAACAGGCGAAAGAGAGTTTCCTAGTTGCAATACAGCTACGTCGTTATCCAATGTAACGTTATTATAAGAAGCATGTATCTTTATTTTGATAACTTTAGCGTGGACACATTGATTACCGTGTACCGCAGAACCGCCTACTGCTATAATTTTTGATGGATCCTTATTTTCAACACAATGGGCGGCAGTGACAACGAATCTTTCATTTACTAAAGCTCCACTGCATAGCAAAGTTGAAGGGTTACCAAAATGTTTCGAGTTGGCTGGTGGTGGTCTTTCAAAAATTTTTACCAAAAAAGGTACAGTCTCCAATGCATGAATATCACGAGGAGCCCATCGTGACAAAACCACTGACATCTGTAGCACTAGCAAATGACAGATTATAGACATTTTAAAAAACTTGTTTGACTGGAACATTTTTTATTTATTAATTTACAAACTATAATATTTAAACTTATTGGAAACTGATGATATATTAAAACGAATTCGCGTCTTATATAGCCAAAGATTTGAGGATAAAATAGAAACAATTGTGACAATATTTGCTCAAGTAGTTTAATTTTAAATTTCATTTCGTTTAAAATTCTACTTACGCACATTAATTCATCTTATAAAATAGTAGATATCGTACTCTTAAATGCAAATGGTATTTAATTTATAATCGTATATAGTATAACTTAAAAATAACTTAAAATTTTAAATACATATGGAAATACTAAATATATTTATGTCCCGATTAGGGATGGAAACCGAACTTCAAATGCTTTGCCTACTGGCAACGCAACTGAAATTAAAAGTTGTCTTATGTATGTTTACTTTCTCCAATAGCCAAAAGGTTAAGAAATGTAAAAATAGAGTAAAAGAGTAAAATTTGATTGTGACAGATTGTCGACTGAAAATAATAAGGGAGTTCACAATAGCGTTTTTAAAATATGTCATAATATTGCAACGATGCAATTTGAATGCTTTAATATGGGCTGGCAAGTTTGTTGTTTTATCAGGTGGCATATTTCAAAGTATAAAAAGCAAGTCAGTTAAATGATAAGATAAATAATTAATAAAATACAATGAGTACAATAAATTAAATTCATGTTGTTTCAAATTGAAATAACTTTGATTCTTCGTGTTATATTCAGTATCAAATTTACGTTAATACAACTTAAAATAACTTTGATTCAACATGATTCTTTAGTTTGATTTAACTATACGGGAATGTTAAATCAACATGAATTAAAAGTTTTTTTTTTCAAAAGGAAAAAAATCGTGTTAAATAGCCGCATTGCCGAAAAAGGATAAATTAACCTTATTAAAGTTCTCTGTGTGTAAGGCCTTATTTTGTGAAACGCAAGGCCAGGCTTTAAAAAAATTTATATAACGTTGCGTATTATAGAATAAGGGCCTCAAACTGACTAAATACATTTTTTGACAGGAGTGATCGACACGAGTGCGATGGTTTGTGTTCATATTAGGCGAATTTTTCTGTTCAAGCAATGTTCTTACGTTTCATTTATTATTTTCGTTTTAGAGATTTTTTCGTGCTGTTGTTTGTGTTTTGGCGATTTAATATTATTTTAAATTTTTTCGTCCGTTTTGACATTTTTCCGCTTTATAAATTAATTGGATTTGTACCTGTAAGCAAATCAATATAATACGAGTATGTCAATAAAGCTTTTATACATGAGTAGTTTGAAATTTAAATTGAAGTGATACATATTAACTTGAACTAAAGTGAATTCAAATCAGGAATAATTTCTTGATCGAGCTTAGGTTCAGTATTTTAAATTCTTATTGAATGAAAGATTTTTATTAATTAATATGATTTTCTAAAGAAGAGAAGAAAAATTAAACTAGACTTTTTAGGTGGGGGAAAGACGCAAAGCACAAAGTTATATATACCGACGGTGCATCGAATAAGTAGAAATTATTAATGTGATGATCGCAAGAGATAAAGAAGAATAGTTAAACATACTTAGGTAGAGTGATATAACTTCGTGCTAACTTGAATAGAAAATGAAAAAACGGAAAAAACAGAAAATTAAATCAATAACTATTGTATACACAATAATAATTTCTCACATTCTCTCATTGAAAATGAATTTTAAACAGCTGATATTAATAAGCTATTGAAAACAAAGAAAAATTCCGTTATTTCCCCCAGCTAAAAAGTTTGCTTTAATTTTTCTGCTGTTCTTTAGAAAATTACTTTAATTAATAAAAATATTTCATTCAATAAGAATTGAAAATACTGAACTTTTGCCCGAAATTATTCCTGATTTAAATTGAATTTAATAAATTTTTTATATGATTTTCTCATTTAGAAAAACAGTTTCGAACTTTTAGGTAAATGTCTATATTATCTCTTTGGCATTTTAGGCAGCGATATTTAAAGTTTTGTATCGCTTTGTATTTAAGACTCCACCGAAAAAATAACAACTTTCTGACGAAAGTTATCTTTAAAATTAATTGCTATTGCGCCATCATTTTTCTAACGTTAAAATACTGGGTAAACCGATATCAGGTACTTTGTTATATTCTTTGACAAATAAGTCTTGAGCTTGACCATCATGGAAAGTCTTAACCAAGCGTGACCTAAAATTGAATTTAAAAAAATCGATTTGATTTGGTTCGCAATTGCATATAAAATAAAAGTCCCAATATGTTTTTTTTTTTTAGAGATTTTCGACAACAACTGTTAAATTATTCATTTATTCATTCATCATTTATTCGCCGGGTGATTGCGGGTGAAGAATGTTCGAAGAGGAACTAGTAGATGCAAACACTATTGCTATCATACATTTCAACAGCCGGCTATGTTTCAATGGATGTGTTTCTTTATCCTGAGCATATCCCGCATTCGAAAATAAGATAAATGGGCTATTTCGTTCAAGAAATAGCCTAATTATATATACTTACCTAGATATAATCAACCGTTATTTTGAATTTAACAACGGTTGTTGTATGCTTACAGCTGCTTGGTGTAAAGACAGGCAGCTCCTTGGTGTAAAGCCAGCCAGCCAGACAGCTTTACATTTCGCAGTGTTGTATTTCATTTTGTTCGTTATATATTGATTATACTCGTATTCATTCAATATTAATTTTGTATTGCAAAAATAAGTCCTGATGTTTTTCTATACACCTACCCTTACGAATAACAAAAACAACACACTTACTGCCAGGAAAATTTCGGTTCGGACAGAGGATAATTTTCACTTTGCTTCTATAAACTGGCAGTTAAATTTTATTTAAAATTTTTTATTGACTTTAAAGTACATAATTGTAAATAAAAAAAGGATTATGGAGGTTCTTATATATTTATTATTTACAATACAATTAGGAATAGAATAGAAGATGCAACTGAACCATCAGCAAGTCAAGTGGCAGTTTCTCATTCGCAGCACTTTATTTTGTAATCAATATATACACACACACACACATATATATATATATATATATATAAAGACTGTATCGAAGGAGATTTTTCGAAAATCTACGCTAGATTTGTATGAAAAATCTAAGAATATTTAGGTTAATTTTTTTCGATATCTCGTGCATGCTGTATGGAAAGCACTTTCTTTCATGTTTACCTACACGCGCTACTCATTTCTACTTTTTGTCAACATGACATAATATTACGAATTAATTTGTTTGCTTTTAAGTTAAAACTTCCTACATCGAGCTTAAAATTAATAAAAACCATATTGAATTGATAAGAAACATTAATGAAAGTCTAGTAATGTTGAAATTTCTTATTTCTTATATGGAAAACTATTAATTTACAGTACTTATTTATTAATTTAATTTATTTTTAAGCATTCCAATTTACATTTTCTATTACATATATTGAAAGTAATTGAATTAATGTGACGCGTTCTAATTTTTAAGTTGCAGCCTTTCCCTGAGTGTAGTACCTTAGCTTATTAACGAGCCTATTTTGTCGTTGTTAAGGTCGCATTATTTGTACAATGACTTCAATTGCTGAAAACAATTACATAAGTTCCAAAAATTCAGTTATTTTTTATGTCTGCCTTAAAAAAAATGTTATAGTTGGGCAGAAAATGTGCTCGATGTTTTCAATTTACATACCTACAACGCAATAAGAATATTCAATAGTCAAGTTCTCTCCAGAGATGAGCTTGCCAACGATAGACGAATAAGTTTGCATTAAGGTGCAATTAGACGTTGCACTTGACTACAAAACCGAAAATCCTGGGCTCGAGCCCGGTATCAAACAGTCATTAAATAACACCACACATTTTTCTGATATCCATTAGTGTCCCTTTGTATCAGTTGTTGTAGTAGGAAAGTTCTCAAGTGATGAAGGCATAGTCACTGGTCACTGAACTATACAGACTTCAGTAGATAATAAACTGAACACCAGAGCGGCCTCCTTCGTTGTGTAGCAGAATCATTGGCAAAGTAAAATAACCAATAAAATGGCTACTAAACACAGCTTATAAAAATTTAATACGCATCATTTAACACCAGAGGCGCTGCAACACTGCATTATTAAAAGCGTGCAAACTGCAGAGTTGTAAAGGAATGAAGCCTTCCTCTATCTCTTCATTCACCTGTCTGTCTTCTCTATCACTATCCCTTTCCTAAAGAAGGCAACACCCAGTAATAGTAGTCTGAGTGTTACTTCTCTTTATAAAAAAAATTAATAAATAAATAAAATACAATCAAACCAAAATTCAATTGAATTCTATGGTAATTGCTATGGCGTTATGGCGAGTCACTTATAATCAAATACAGTGTTGTCCATTAGTTTGGTTCGAACAGCTGTTTTCTATGTTTATGGTTATGGCACGTTTGACTGCACCTTTATGCACGCGAAAGCGTACTTTCAAAGATATGACTATGTTCCTATAAAAGAGCGATATGACTAAATAGATGTTACCGGGTAATTTGTGTTCCAATGAGTCGCAATAGTTGGCATAACAGTTTCCATACAAAGTTGTGATATTATTATCGGTTGAAGGATTTAAGTGGATGTATGAAATACTTACAGACCTTGAAAAATAAATACATAAACATAAAAGTTACAATTTTATACATTTAACGAAGATTTTCTTCCAGAATAATTTTGTGCAAATAAATTCATTACAACATTTTATTTAGTATTTGTTTTTATTGTAGTGAAACAGGCCACTCTTAAGTAAAACTTGAGAGGAGTTTAAAATATGCAATACCTACAAATGTACATATGTATGTACGTGTATGTATGTACTTACAACTTTTTTAACATCTGTATATATAAACATGCAGTGATCTTGAAGTGTGTTGTGTGGTTTTGGAGAATAGGGCAAATGAAGAAGAAGAAGAAGAAGAAACGAACAATATAAATTTATAAAGGAGACACAAATGCTGACGGATGGATGCTGCAGCAGCTGCTGCTTGGCTGCAATTATTTCTGCCAAAAGGTTGCTAAACTTGTTTTGTTGCCTGAATTTCAAGTTCGGCTGGTGGAATTTTTGTTGTTCATCAATAAAGCACATTTTCGCGTTGTTAATGTGTGGCAAATTAAGCATTTCTGGACATACACAAAGCAAAATATATAAAAATATCACTAAATTTAAGGTAAAAAAAAACAATTGTTTAACTTCAGTTAAATTTCAAAGTAAGTTATTTTATTTAAGCGTTTTGTTAAAAAAAATTGACAATTTCGACAATAAAAGTTCACGTGAAATGTGTTCCCTTTCCCTAAAATTGCCATGCCAATCTTTGCATTGTTGTGAGTTCAATTTTCTAATCTTGTTCGCCATTCTTTGTTCATGGGAAATATTTCAAGTGAACTAGACTAAACACCTTCAAAGTGAATTGACATCAGGTGACCTCGTCCCTGTAATTGCTGTTTCAAGCGAAACGTTGCAAAATTTATTGACAGCAGCAAATTTTGCACTAACAAATATTTATATGCAAAGTTGCGTATAGAGATCAGCTGGTATGAATTCGCTTTGAACACCTTGTTAATACTTCATAATAACTTCAATATATTTCTAAATTTAATATGGTGGAAGGCATTGTGTACTACTGCAAAATATTTCAAAGCAGTTCACTTAAAGTCTTACAGCCGTATCAAAAAAAAAAAAAAAAAAAAAAAAAAAAAAAAAAAAAAAAAAATTAGCTGACGTATACGTTAAAATAAAATTAACATACAAATTTTTACAAAAGAACACTTTAAGTTCAACTTAAATTTTTTTTTAGATACGGCCGTTAATTAATATTTTTTGATGAAAATAAATCAGGTTTTATTCTTACCCCGAGCCCGTATAGCTGAAGGTTGACTTTGGTGCGACAACGCTGACGTTCCCTTTTCGAGTGCCTTAAATTTGCATAAAGACTTTTTTTCGCAGCACTCATATTTATTTGTGGGAAATGTATAATTAATATGCTAAATAAGCAATTCTGTTAAAAAATAAATAAATACGTTTTAAAAGCAAAATGTCTGCTTTAACCAAGGAAGACATTGTAAGGGCCAATTTCATCAACTCTTTAAATATCAATTCATATTTAAATGTCCATTTTCATTCATATTTTTATGGAAAAATCACTTTTAAATACAACTTTGCCTCAGAAAGTAAATCAAAATTCCGAACGGTTGGCAAGTTATGAGCCTGAGAAAATGCAAAAATGAGACCGAGGCCCCATATATTTGGGGGCCCGTAAAAAGAAAAGTGCATGACTGGGGGCAAAACTGTGAGACGGATCTTTTTTTTCTTGGTCTTTTATCACTTCACAGAAAAAAATAGACAAGAATTATGTTCCACAAAACCATGTTATTGAAAAAAATTTTAATTTCAACAATATTTGTCATTAATTTAATACAATATTTAACAATACCGCGCATTTTAAAATATCATTTAATTTAATTTCTTTGTGTGGGTGTTTATCTTGCTTGTTGATTGACCCAACGCGGTCATGTGCAAATGTTGTTGTATTTTTTGATTGCTCGTGTTGATTCCGACAAGAAGCCGGAACACGTCGTGGATTGTTTTTTTTCCACTCAACAATGTTATTTTTAAATTATATCAACGCAAAGCGCACATGTAGAAGAAACCTAGAAATCATGTTTGCGTGTATTCATTATTTGCATAATCAAAACGATTTGCTCTTTAGCTGACTGGTAAGCACGTTAGTCTATTAGCCAAGAGATTGCCGGTTCGACTCATCCCAAACACATTTAGTTTCGAAGGTTGTGTGGAAAAATAAATAACTTTAAAATTTAACAAGAAACCAAATTCTAAATAAAAATTGAAAAATAAAAACTAACAAAAAACACACATTAGAATTTGAAAAACAAATTCATTAAAAATTGTTGTTTTTCGTTAACAACTCAATTGTCAATAACACAATCATTTTAATTGGAAATAATTGAGTTGATTTTGTTTTCAGATGTTACAAATGTGTGTTTGTATTTACAAAAATCGTTGTAGGTGCCTTTTTAAATAATATTTTAATTGTATTCACAAATAAATTAATTGTATTTACAAATCTTTTTTTTCCGTGTTAGTGGTGTCCGTATATGGTTATATTTTCCATGACTTGAAAAATTACACACAATGTTAACATACATAAGTAATCTTGTTGACTCATATGCGTCAGACTTCATACTTAGTTGTTGTTTAAACATTGTTGTTAATTTTAATATTGATTCTGACATTTGCCAAAAATATGAAAAGAATTATGAACTATAAAAAAGATTACTACAATGATAAAGTCAGAATCCTTAAATTTACTGAATCATTCAACTGAACTAGTTCTTTCATGAACTACACAAACCTAATTTATAGTTGTAAATTAGGAAGGTGGTTACTCACAGCAGCCATATATTTTCGTGTTATTTTAAAACATATTAATTTATGACTACCATTTGAAGACCCCAATTATTTCCGCTCTATATATAGGGTGGGCCAAAAGTTACCATGGGGTTTAAAAGTTTAATAACTTTTTCGTTTATTAATTTTTTAAAATTTTTTTTTCAGATTATATAATATACAAAATGGAAAATTTTTTTACACTAAGTATGAAAAATAATGTCTCTTAAATGACCACCGTTTTCAGCTTCGCACTGATGGGCGATTATGATTATGAGTGATGAAGCTCATTTTCATTTGAATGGCTTCGTTAATAAGCAGAACTGTAGGTTCTGGGGTTCTGAAAATCCAAGAGCCATTCATAAACGCCAATTGCACCCCATTAGGTGTACAATATGGTGTGGGATCACATCTGAAAATATCATTGGGCCTTACTTCTTCGAGAATGAAGATGGAAGTGATGTAACCGTAAATGGAGAGCGGTATCGGTTTATGATAGAAATTTTTTTACGTCTTGCTCTTGAAAACATACCTGGTATGTGGTTTCAGCAGGACTGAGCCACTGCCCGCACTGCCCGAGACACAATGGCACTTTTAAGTCAAATTTTTGGAGAGCGAATAATTTCCAGAAATTCGGAAATAATTTGGCCCAGCGCGATCGCCAGTTTTGACAGCATCCGACTATTTTCTTTGGGGTTATTTGAAGTAGCGAGTGTATGTGAACAAGCCAGAGACAATCCTTGAACTCAAGGCAAACATTGTTGCAGAAATTTTGGAAGATATTATGGAAAATGCTGTAAAACGAGCCCATCAGTGCGAAGCTGAAAACAGTGGTAATTTAAGAGACATTATTTTTCATACTTAGTGTAAAAAATTTTCCATTTTATATATTATATAATCTGAGAAAAAAATAAAAAAAAAAATTAATAAACGAAAAAGTTATTAAACTTTTAAACCCCAAGGTAACTTTTGGCCCACCCTGTACAGAACAATTGGCGCAATTTTAATTAGCATATCAATTGTCTTTAGTGTAAATCTTTTATTTTCTCTGTGTAGAACGTTTGCTGCATTATTTTGTCTTGCGCAAATACATACGAGCAGTTTAGTATTTTAAATCATTTTTGGAACTACTTTAAATTTTTTTAAGTCTTATAATATCCAGTTTTAGCAACCGGTATACATTTGTACTAAAAGGATCTGTTTTGTTTGGTGGAGTTTAGTTTATTTTTTTTTCATATATATCGAGGCAGAAGTATTTGTTTTTTTTTAGCTGAGACTAGTTTTTTTTATGAAAAACTTTGCCACCAAATCTTAATTTCCTTAGAACGAGTATTAAAGGAATTTTGTTGCTAGATATTTTTTTTAACCCTAATGCCGCACTTACTTGTACAGGGTGTCTGGTAGGAGACACCAGCCTTGTGTTCTGTGGCACACGCTGCAGTAAACTTTGTTCAATTTAGCTGATTGCTCGAAGAATATTTTCCTTTAAAGCCACAAGAGATTGGGGATTGTCATCATAAGCCCTCTGTTGGAGGTAGCCCCGTAAAAAAATTCATGGGAGTTAGATCGGGCGAACTCGATGGCCTTGCGATGTCCCCAAAGCGACTGATCAGTTTTTGGGGGAAACTTTCCCGAAGCAAATTCATCGAAGCTCTGGCTGTGTGTACCGTCGCCACATCCTGTTGAAACCACGTGTATGAAGAGTTCGATGGATGAGCTGGCAGTTTTGGAAAAACAAGAATTCCGTAATCATGCGTCGATAATTCTCACCATTGACATTCGTCACCTGGCCTCGAGAATTTAAAGAAGAAGAAAATAGTCCAATTATTTCATGCTTGGAAAAGGCACACCAAACAGTTACCCTGGGGCAATGCAATGGTTTTTGATGTTTGAATGGAGGATTGCGGGTTCTAGAAGACCAGTAACGGCAGTTTTGCTTGTTGATGTGGCCGTTTAAATGAAAATGAGCCTCGCCGCTCCAAAAAATGAGATTTACAGTGCGAAAACGCTCCAACATCGTTTCACTAAAATTTTTGCGTAAAGCAAAGTTACTTTCTTTCCGTACTTGAACGATTTGAATTTTAAAAGGAGGGAACTTCAGATCCTTTTTTAAAATTTCATAAATAATCGCTCTTGGAAGTCCTAGTGAGGCTGCTATTTTCGGTATTGAAAGTCGCGGATGTTCACGTAAACTATTTTCAACTAGTTTCATGTTTTCGGGAGTCCTTGAAGATCGTCTGGGCCCTCCTGGCCGTAGGACATTCATAGCCAAAGCAGTTGCGCGGAATCTCTGCACCCACGAGTTAAATTTACACTCGATCCATCAAGTATTCGCCGAATACCGAACTTTGAACAATTACTTAAGAATCATTATTCTTAAAAAATTTCTCCTCAGCGAACGCGCGATGCTCACTCTACCACTCGACCCTGCGACATCGTGACTAACAAATCCGCACAATCGATAATTCCAACGGCGCCACACTCCCTCTGCGCCGTTTTTTGCTTTTTGAAAAAAATTATATTTAAAGATATAAATTTGCCACCAGACACCCTGTAGATATACATATGGTTATATCGTTCTTTTGCTTCAATAGTGCCATAACTCAAAAAAATGCGTTTTTACAGAATAATTAGATATTTCGTATTCTATTTGGTGCAGTTCATATAAATAGCTTGTACTGGCACCTCCTGAGAAAATAATATTTTTTCTTATCTAAATGGAAAGCTCTAAACGCGTTCTCTGTAAAACTATTTTATATTTGAGTTGTGACACTATTGAGGTAAACTAGCGCTGTGTACTTCATGTACATATGTATAATTTTTCACTTTGTTTTTCCTGGCCGCTTGAGTTTAATAAACTTTCATGTCTGGCTAAACAAGTTCATGGTCAAGCCTAGATAACTTAGCAAGTTTGTTTGTTATTGCTGCATTTTCATTCCTCTATTCTCTGTCCTGCCTCCACGGTTTCTTCATCATCTAGGCTGCATCTAGAATTATCTGTGTAGTGTTGCATAGACAAAAGATGCGCTTTTAAGATTATAGCAACAAATGAATGTATTTACATTTTTCGCTGCATGCAATAATGCTCATGCATTATGCCGGTGTTAAATCTGCAGACCGGCAGCACGCAAGCATTTGCATTTATAATTTCTTTGCTTTTCCTCTAACATTTCTAATTCTCAGGAATGCAGTTTCTTGCCACAAATTAAACTGCATGTAACATTGCTTTCCTTGTTTTTTTTTTTATTATTTTTTTATATTATTTTAGATTTTTTATTTTTTTTTATATTTTTTATTGTTCTTCTGATTTATCCATTAAGGTTAGTTATGCTTGGTTGCGGTTTAAAATGCTGAAATGTGCACATAAAATAAAAAGTTGTTGTGCAGTTAATAATTGCTACTTTTAATTACTCTTTAAATTAAATGCAGCCAAGAATGAAAGCAGTCAGGCAGGCAGGCAAGCAGGCAGGCAGCAGTCGGTCTGTCAGTCAGGCTAATGCGTGTGATTCAAGTGTTAATTCCAGTTAACAAATGTAAATACTTGTAACATCATTCAATATACACCGAGATAATTAAATTCTATATTCAATTACTAAAGTATTTGTTTTTGAAATTTAACCAACAACGAGAAATGAATATTCGGTTAACGAAAGAAAAATTTTCAATTACTCTATATTAAAAAAAAATTGTTTTGAGGCTGTGCTGAAATTAATAAGAAATTTTTTTTTAATAGTTGCTAATATTTTTTGTGTGTGTATGTACCCCGTTTATAAAATAAATAAATAATAAATTGCCTGCTTGTTTAAAATAACTCAATAAATTACAATTATATGCACGAATGCATCTACATGTGAGTTTTATTTTAAATTGCGTTCTTCAAGTTCCTGTACCTTGAACAATTTTGAAAGATTTTAATGTTTATATGCAAAAGAATTTGATAATGGCAGAGTAAAATGAAGTGCATCAATTTTTATGCGAGAATTTAAAACATACGCCATATAAACTTATTATTAATTTCAGCAAAAAGCTGCTGGTCTCCTGCTTCGAAACCTTAAAACCTGGTGGGCAAATTACGGCATTCGAAACGACTCATAATTTAAAAATATTTCCATATAAACTCTCTTGAAATATTTTGAAATTACGAGTCGTATCGAATGTCGTAATTTGCCACCTGAATTTTTCTTCGAGATATACTAATTTATGTGAAATTCCCTAGCATCCAGTACAATCGATTTCTTCGTTAAATGATGGCGCATACTCATAGCCAAAACAAAGTATACTTTAAGAGTTTTAAATCAGTATTTTGTATAACAATGAATATGGGCCGATGTCTTTTGTGCAGTATAAAAACATTGGCCCATCTTCATAGACAAACCAAAGTATACTTTAAGAATTTAAAAGCAGTATAAATACTGATTAGAAACTCTTAAAGTATATTTTGTTTTGACTATGAATATGCTCCATTATATTTTGCCAGAAAGTAGACTTCAGCATCTTTGCACATTAAGGTAGGGATCAGTGTTGCCATATACGTTTGAAGAAAATTCTGCCCGTATCGAACATAAAAAAGTGTTGCTATAAAAATATTATACATATGGACAATTCTCAGGCGACGAACGCGACATTAATGTACACTTTTAGTTTAAAAAAAAAAAAAAAAAAAAAAAAGCAAATTAAAATCCGTCCAGTCCAGGCACGGTCAGACACACAGATACACAGCCGCACACTACAAACTTTAACACCCCTTTTTTTGGTCGTGGGTTAAAAGTGATAATATATATATTTTTATTTAAAGGTGAAGTAATGATTAAATTACGATTTTATTCAGTTTCGCACGCTTACTAATTGATTACAATAACTAATAATCGAAAAGTAATCTGAATTACTTGAAATTACGGAAAACCAAATAGATCACATAACTATCGGCAAAAATGGCGCAGTTCGTTATTGGATGTGTGCAATAAACGAAATGCCGATATTGCTAGCGATCACTACTTATTAGTTGCCACAGTGCACATAAAAATCGCCGCCATCAGGACGAACAGCTGTTTTCAGCAGAGAAGATTCAATGTAGCAAATGATTGGTAGAATACGCCTCAAGTAACAATGAAACTCGAACATGGACGCATGTAAAGGAAATTATCACTAAGACAGCATAAAAATATCTTGGGTTTAAAACTAGTACTCGAAAAGAATGAATTAGCGATGCAGCAGAGGAAGGTCGCAAAGAGCGATGTCAACACCCACAAAAGACGCTTGAATAAGGCCAGTCAACAGCAACTATACAACGCAGTGCCCGGAGAGCTAAAGGCAATGGGATCAACAACATAGCGAAAGAACTACAAGCAGCTGCTTAAACCCATCGTGAGAGGGACATGTATATGTATGTTAACAAGCTGACAAACAGAATATATCGACCGAAAGCCTTTAAAAAACGATGCGGTAGAACTCATTACATCAAAAACCCAACAGGTCACACCCATAGTTTAGAGAGCTTTTACTTCGGCATGCTATCAACATGCACTGCTCAATGTCAACCAATTTGTGATTGTGCCTCACATACACCAAATGCCGGCATCTCTACTGGTTGTCCTGAGATAAGTGAAATTAGCGAGACGACACGATATCTGAAAGCAAACAAATCTCCTGGTTTGGATAATATCTCTGCAGAACTGCTTACATCCGACCGAGCAACCACTGCACCATTGCTAGAACCTATTGTTAGGGCGTTTTGGGACCATGCATCTTTACCTGATGAGCTGTATGATTTGACCAACAAAAACAAAATTCGAGAGGCACAACCTTGTTAAGCATGGTAAATAAGGTAATTGCGTATATTATTAACAAAGGACCCGTCAGCAACAATTTGCCCATCACTCAAAAATTAACATGCTGGCTTTCGCTCTGGAAAATTTTGCGTTGACCAAGTACACAGTCTTAGGATTATCGTTAAGCAATCAGTGGAATGGATATCATAATTATACCTAATTTTTATTGACTCAACCATAACACTATATGGAACTCGTTGGTATGCAAGGGTGTACCCGAAAAACTAATACGATTAATCAAAGCATTGTACAAAAATGCCACGTGTCGTGTGTTGCATGAAAAACAACTGAGCAACACCTCTACTCTTTAACTGTGTCCTCTATGCTATGATGCAGAAGGTAAGAGAGGTACTACGTGGGGCTTACAAGGACGGTTGGGGCAGCTATACTATGCCGATAACATATGTGTGTGTCTACTTAGCCACTCATTCTCATAGATGCAGACAAAAAACTCCACCATCAGTGTCATCGCCAAATTGGTTGGGCTGAAGATAAACATACCCAAAACAAAATCGTTCCGCATCAATAGTAACACAGATCGCCATCATGTAACTTTTGCAACAAAAAAGTGCACGAAGAAATTTTTTTTGGCTTATTGCCATATATATATTTGAGAGCTATCACCAAGTCTGTAGAAACTGTTGGTTAAAAAACAGAAGACACCAGTTTTTGCGGGGGCACTGATTTTGGAAATCTTTGGATTCCTATGAAAAAAGTTGGTCACCAAAATTGCCAAACTGCATATAAGGTCTTACTACGCTTTAGTAGTACTATCGAACCTATGCGGTCCAGTCCGTGTGTTTTTCCAAAAGTCTTCACATGTTGCATAGTGTCATCAGAGAATCTTTACCCAAAACTTTGTTAGAACCGAGTCTATGACGCAAGTGGTCCATTTGTTAGCTCCAATTCTGGCATACTGTGCCAGCATATCTGCCTTCGCTAAAAGCTTTATCTAAGTGTTAATCGATCTCCTGAACTTAAACTCTCTTATGAGACACAATGTTTATCAATTATTAAAAAGAATTGGTTTTGCATAATTATGCAGGAACTGGCAACACTGATTTTTTAATAAATTTGAATTTAACGTTTACTTGATTAAAACGTACAAGTGCAATTCATTGCTTTATATTTACAAAAATAAAAAATACTGCATATATTAGGGCTTATTAATTTAAATACTGACGTGTGTGTACTTTCTTTAGAGTTTCCATTAGACGTATTTAGGGCCTGTCGCACGATTGCGACAACGTTCGACTTGTCGCACACTTACATTTGAAACAACAACAAAATCTTACCATGTCACCAGAAATGGTTCGATCGACAAATTGTATTGCAAACAACAATAACATTAGAAAATTTGTTGTTGTTTTCAATATAAGTATTCGATCGAACGATTTCTAGTGACATCGTGGGACAGGCCGTAAAATTTGTTTTTGTTTCGAATGTAAGTGTGCGACAAGTCCAACGTTGTCGACATCGTGGGATTAACCCTAATGACCTGACCCACGATGTCACTAGAAATCGTTCGATCGAATACTTATATTGAAAACAACAACAAATTTTCTAATGGTATTGTTGTTTGCAATACAAGTTATCGATCGAACCATTTCTGGTGACATCGTGGGACAGGCCGTAAAACTATATTCGTAGAAAAGAGCTGTTCGAAGCAAACTCATGTGCAAAAAATAACCATAAATAACATCAATTGCCTTACCAATGTAATTTGTCAGCTAATGAAGCACCTCATTGGATCAATGACAAACGCTTCATTGTATTAATGAACTTAATTTTGGCAGCAATGTCATAAATATAATGAAACTATTACATTAATTAAATGTAATTGTTTCGTTGACTTAATGAAATTTTTTGCATACCATAAATGAATTTGATTCTTAATAAATAATTTAAGACTCGTATATAAATAATTGTTAAAAGTTAAAGAAAAATATAATTTTAGTACTCCAAAAAATTAGTTTGTCTTAACATCACTACAAATTAGGAATCGTGAAAGAGAATTTCTTGCAATGGACAAGCCTATGTTAAAATCATTAGTGACGATGATATTTAAAAAGAAGTGAACAAATGATTTAAAAATCCAGTATTCAAAATCTAAGCAAGCGTGAGCAAGTGGTTTATTTTAGCTTTTATTTCGATATCGCGGAATAGGCCAACGTAATACATTGCTCAGCGGTGAGTAGCTTGTAAATTCAGTCGTGTTTTTTTTTGAGTACATTTATATTTTATTCCTGTAAAACGGCGGCGTTTTAACATCCTCTGATATTAATCACAAATAATTTCTTATTAGGTCTTAAGTTCAGTAATTTCAATTCTTGTTGAATGAAATATTTTTATTAATTAATGTGAGTTTCTAAAGAAGAATTGTCTCAACAAAAATCCTCTTGATATTTTTATTTGAAGTAAATAGTTTTGAAAGCTCTTAAATTTGTTCTTGTTTCTTTGCAAAGCAAGCGCAAGAATTGTTCTCACCGAAATCTGTTTGGGTGTTGTGCGCTGGTCGGTGTGAAAGCACAAAAGCTGTTTTGTAAAAGTTTGCACATTGTGCATATGGCTTGGACGTATTTGCCCTTAAATCCCGATTGCAAGTTATGCTGACTCCTTAGATTAAATATCTCCGGAAATCATTTCATCTGCGAAATTCCTAAAAGTCTTCAAGATGCGCAAGTCTTACGAGCCAGTCATAACGGATACCTGAAGCGTTTTAAAAATTTATAATAAATAAGTCTAACATTTAATATACTCGTACATATATGGAGTAAAAAGAAAATATAAGTAACTTGAAGAGGAAAAAAGAACCTTTCTTTTAAATACATAAACTCAACTGTTGCAGCTTCAAATTCCTTGACTTTCATACTTTCTATAATATATATATTTTTTTCTTGTCGATTTCCTCGCATTCCATTAGAACTGTTTGCTCATTCTAACGCTTACCGTGCCGATGCAACGAAGCATTTACAATTTACTAGCTAAACCATCCGCAAAAAAAACTTGCAGCCTAAGCAGCAGCAATAAGGCAACATGCAACTAAAATAAAGTAATTTTGTCTGTCCTTGCATCATTATTTTTAATGGGTACGTTTGTCTCTTCTCTCTCTCTCTCTCTCTGTATCACTACTAATCCTCTCTCGCGGTCCATTCGCCGCTAAGTTCCCCCTCTGCTAAAGTCTGATTGCAAGTGTGTATTGTACGTGTGTGTGTGTGTGTGTGTGTGCGTTTGTGTGTGTTAAGAAGACAAAGCACATTAAAAACGCTTTGTTGTGGTTCCTTTTTTTTATCTAGATTTTTTGTTTTTGTAATATATAACTTTTTTATATACAAGTACATATGTACATATATTCCTGTTGAGTGTCTACTGATAGTTGCATGCAACTTTGCAGTTTGCTTTTTCCCGAAAGAATAAATGTATATAAACATAAAAAAGAGTATGTACAATATGTATATACTTATGCATTTACAGACATAAAGCGTGTTTTTTTAAGAGTGTCACAACTTTAAGTTTCTTTGAGTAAATAAATGGCAACGCCCGCTGTGTGGCATGTGGCTCCGTCCTGTTGGAACCACATATCAACAATATTAATGCCACGTAATTGAGGAACGAACAAATTTCGAATCATGTTCCTATACCCTTCACCATTGACAGTGACATTCTGACCATCGTCGTTTTTGAAGACATATGGGCCAATGACTCCGCCAACCCATAAAGCGCAAACAGCAATTTTCTGTGGATGTAATGGTGTTTCGACAAAATCTTGTGGATTCTCCTCACTCAAAGTGCGACAACCAGAAATGGACTTCATCGGAAAATAAAATTTAGAATGGAAATTCAAAATCAATATCAATTTGTGCTTCAGCCCATTCGCCGAACAATTTGCACACATTGCTCTGGTGTAAGTAGATTCATAATGAAATTTCAAAGCATACTAAACAAAAAGCAACTATCAGCTGTTAAATAGGTGCTCAAATAAAGCAGTGATGCCAATTAAAAGTTGTGACACTCTAAAAAAAGAACACCCTATACGTACAAGCTATGTAGTTTTTTCTTCATTTTTCTGAGATTTTTGTGAAAACTGCATTTTGATGCTTGTTGTTGCTTCTTAAATTGACTTCTTAGCCATTTGTTGAATAATTTTTTTTATATATTTTCGATATGTCTTCTTAATTTCTTGTTAAAAACTGTCTGCCGGTTTTTTCTTGCACAATTATTTCAAGATGCTGCATTGCTAGCTATTTGCGGTCGTTTGAGTCAATAGAAATGTTTAGATATATATTTGCAAATCAGGGCCATATTTGACCATATGAAGCTGAGTAAATATTTAGCATTTCGTCCGTTGTCATTTTGCAAACGCAACATCTCACAACGCTAGTACACACTATCAATGTTTAGTAACAGAACTGAACAAAAATAATTACCAATGAAACATGGCAACACATTAGTTACCAACTGGCAACGCGCGTAAAGTGTGATTGCTAACCACAATCGACCTATTAAATTAACTAATAAGGGGCAACCGATGATAATGCAGTGCAATCTCAAAGCTATTGCAGTCACAGCTGGGAGCAAAGTATTTCTCTACTCAAACCTTAATATTTCTTTAACTATTGAAATCCAATTTAACTTTTTTTTTTTGTATAAAATGTAGTCCAATAAACCCCTCAATAATTAATTTCAATGTATTTATAATAAAAAAATATTTGACTAAATAATGCATTAAGCCCATTCACGAACACACGACTTCAAATGCCGCTTTCTGCATTTGTCGCCTCGTAGAAAGGTTCTTAATTTTTTTGGAGACGGCAGCAGCATAATCAAAAAAGTATAAAATATGGAAACACCATATTGACTCAAAGCTAACACAAATGAAACTTAAATTAACTCAGACACATTGGCTGATAGATGCAACCCTCAAGGTAGAGGTCCATAGCTCGCTTTTTGCGCGTTATGCTTTACAGGCGTTTCATCCTCTTGTTTCGTTCTATACTTTGTTCGCGTTGAGTTACATGCACTGCTTTTTATGCGCCATTTTATTTTTCTTTTGATCAGCTGTGTGCGTTTGTTTATAAATACTTAAAAAAATCTCTATGAACAATTTCAAAAAAGAAAAGGTTTTGTGTACGGCCGTTGTATTTAGAACGGAATTTAAGTGGGTTTTTTGAAACCACATTTAAAAAATTAAAACTTCTGACCCTGAGCAATTTCGAACCGCGACAAGAATGTCTGCAAATGTCTTTGACTATTTATTCAGCATTTTAAAAGATAGTCTTGAGAAGAACTCGGCCAGGACTATTCCAGCAGATTGTCGGCTGTTGTTGACTTTAATGTAAGTAAATTGAAAATTATATATAAATGTATGCACATTATTGGCTTAAGCAATAACTTTTCTAAGCAGCTATTTAATAATATGCAAAATTTGTTACTGAGAAAAGTGTGGTGAGAAGTTAATTAAAATACATCACTTTAATGAAAATATTCACATATTTTATAAGTTTTTTTTACTAAGAAATTTTTTTTATTGAAAAAAAAAAGAAAAAAAATTATCCACGGCAAAGTAATATTTATCGATAACGTAAGAAATAAAGTATTATTTAACATCTTTAGCATTCAAGAACAGCTGACTTTCTTTCATGTTGCTTGTAACGCGTATAAAAGTAGAAAGTAGACCTACTTTTTCCTTTGAACGCGCCTACGCGTTCTGCGCTTTTTGCAATGTAACTTGTCACATACTATTACATTGATTCTACTTTTTTGACAGATGCATAGAAAGCGTAACGCGCAAAAAGCTAGCTATGGACCTCTACCTTCAGTCTAGATTGTAGGCTTTTAATATACAAGTCGCTTTTGAAACAAATATGGTGCTATGAAATTCAGCTATGGGGCACTGCTTCAGCTTCCAATGTAGAGAGAATCCAATGACTAATAACATCGGCTCCATGGTACATCAGAAATTCAAATTTACATCGTGATTTAAATATGCCACTAGTGAAGAAATTAAAAAATACGCAGGCAAATTTTTAACAAAACTCGAGTCACAACCTAATCCACGTGCTCGTAGTATCTTGAAATTTACTGGACACATGCGCTAAAAAAAGAGGGACAACTGGGCCCTAATAGCCAAAACTTCAGGGCCGTTGGCTGAAGTAGTTAGCACGTTGACTACGAAAATGAAGGTCCTGGGTTCGAGCCCGGTATCATTCAGTCATCAAATAACAACAGCACGCATTTTTCTGATGTACATTAGTCCCTTTGTATCAGTTGTTGTAGGAAAGTTCATGTGATGAAGGCATAGTCACTGGTCACTGAATTATACCGACTTCAGCAGATACTAATCCTAATGTAACATCAGAGCGCCCTCCCTCGTTGTGTAGCAGAATCATCGGCGAAGTAAAATAACCAATAAAAAGGCTACTAATCACAGCTTCAAAAATTTAATACGCCTTATTTACCACCAGAGGCGCTGCAACACTGTATTATTAAGAAAAAAACGTGCAAAAAACAGAGTTGTAAAAAGAATGAAGCTTTCCTCCATTTCTTCTTTCACCAAATGTCTTCTCTATCACTATCCCTTTCCTAAAGAAGGTAACACCTAGTAATAGCAGTAGGCATTCATTGCCTGAGTGTTACTTCTATTTAAAAAAAAAAATCCTGCCCTTAACTATCGTTGTAATAATGGCACTTCGACTTAAGATTTGAATACTTATTGTTAGTTCAGTATTGAAGATACGTGTAAAAAAATAACCTTCTGTTTCCCTAATGCAGGCAATCGGTCACGTCTAGAAAATTTTTATGAAAAGCACTCAATAAAATTAGTACTTTTCATTTATTTTTTTTAACCCAAGTCGCCCGTGTGAGTGATGGTAAAAGGAGATAAATTCTATTAACAAAATTAATCTATAAACATTTTTATTCATAAAAAATTAATTACAATAAAAAACAAAACAAGAAACGATTGTTTTATCAGACACTTGTAATAATCCAAAAGCATTAAAATCACTTCATCGTTCACTTTAGCCAAATTTGACTTTAACTATCAGGGACTTTATCGCCATGTTGTTAATAATGTGCCCTTAACTGTTTTATCTATGAAATGTTTTATTTTCTGCGCACTACCATCAATCATGGAAAACCTGATATGCAGTAGTTTTGCAACTCTTGTCTCACACGTATACGAATTTTGCAGAACGAGATTTTTATGAAAGAAATTAAAAAAAAAAAAAGAAATAATAAAATCGAAAACTACTCTTATATACCAAAATTCTTTAACTTTAAACCAAAACTTCAACCACAGCACAAACAACTTTTCAAGAAAGAGTAAATTTATAATTCGCCTCTTGCCACTGCATGTGAAAAATTTTGTGTGTGTTTTTTATTTTTGCATCTTTTATAATTTTTCATTGTATTTTTGTGAATTTATTGGTCTTGGACTTGCACTTGAAACTAGTATTGCCAAACTGTATGTGGCAACAAAGCAAATAATTCAGCCACCAAGCAACAAAACTAGTTATTTAAGCAACTACGAGTAAACACACACATGCACACGCTAAGCAACAAGTATTTTTGTTTTATTTTTTTTTAATTTTTTACTTATTGCTTATTTCTTTTGCATTATGGCCAACAACGAAACTTGTTGCAACAATAAAATGCCACAGACAATCACTATACAACACACAGATATTAACTTATATTACTGTGTATGTTTGTATGGATGTGGAACTGCAGAAAATCTTTTTGCAATTCCTTGAACTATGGAGACTAGAAACATTCTTTACTCCATGTCTGACTGCCAGCCTGGTGGTTTGTTGGTTGCTGCTGCTGCTTGCTTGCTTGCTTGCCTCCCTGCCACATTGCTGCCTGCATTTGCTGCAACTTAGTGCAGTCAGAGTATGTGTGTATTTATTTATTTAATTTTTATTTTTTTGCAACATGTCTTGGCTGCTTGCTGATACGCTTGGTGATATTGTACTCGTATAGCAGCAGTGGATAGAGTTGAGCAACAACTAAACAGCTTTTAAATGATTTGCCATGAATTTGTTTGTTGCTTACCTGATGTTGTTGGTATTTTTGTTTGGTGCTGTACTTTTGGTTGTTTGCTGTTGCTGTTGCTGTTGCTGCTGCTTAAGATGCCATTTTGTCCTCCTCTTCCATTTCTGCGTCCGCACGAATTTCTTGCCAACCATAAACCATTTATTACGAGTATTAACTATTTCTTCTTCTTCTAGTGCTGGTAAGCAAGTTGTTGTTGCACATTTTATGCATTATTTTGTTGCTGTATTTAATTTAGTTTTTTTTTATTATGCTTTTTTCCTCTTCTTGCTTTTACTTCTTGTTATTTTTGTGGTAATGAATTTCAATTTTTTGGTTTGTTAAAAGGAATTTTATTGCTTCTCTAATATATACAAGCTGTATTAAGCCAATTATCTGAGGAATTGCTAAATTTCTTCTTTTGCAATTTTTATTTATTTCAACCTACTAAATTTTAATTTTTTCTTTCTTTGCAGGTAAGCTAAATTAATTTTCTGGAAATTGCTATGATTTGTTAAAGATAATTTTATCGGCACATCGCTACAGTTAATTGCCGCAATTAAACGATGCAACAATAACGTTGTATGTAAGTGGTAAGATAAATGTGAGCAAATATTTGTTTTTGTTCTTCTAATTGAAAGTTGATAAATATATTTGCTAAGAGACTTTAAAATAGATTTTAAAGACACATATATAATTTCTAGGAGGCCCTACTAATAAAAACTTCTAAAAGTTTAAATTTAAAATATGATCAGGGGCTATTCACATATTACTTAACGCTCCTAGTAGGCAAGGGTAGGAGGGGGGGGGGGTGTTAAGAATAATTTGCAGTTTAGTAAATTTATACTGAACATTTTGTAAAAAGGGATGGGGATGTTCCGTAATATGTGAATGGCCCCTTATGGCCTCATAATCGTATGAAGTAACGTAAGAAAAACAAAGTTAATGCAAGCAATTATCAACCATACATAACTACGAGAATTGATTAACGCAATTAACTTGTTAGCTACTTTGAAAAAATCATTTTCTTTGTGTAGATAAAGAGATATTAATATTACATGAAAAAAAGTTTAGAAAAAATTTAAAAGTAATAATTAAATCTGTACCTGACAATAAAATTGGTTAAATTAACCAATGTGAAGCGGTTTAGAAATATAATTTTAAATTACATGTAAAAGAGTCTACAGATAAACTCAGTTACTGCACTGCAGTTTTTGTTGAGCAGGTTTATAGTTTAGGGGCGTTATCTGCTCCTATTTCTCTCTCTCTCTCTCTTTCTCCTTCTTTTTAGTCCAAAATTTAAATTGATTGAGTCGCCATGTTTCCAGTTCTATACGTAGGATCAGCTGGAAGCATTAGAATTTTCAAACGAAATTGATCATACTGCAATATGAGTGAGTCTTGACGTTTTAAATAAATAACTTGTGGACCAAACTGCTTCTTTGGGAGCTGATAAAATCTGATCATACCCATCTGAAGGTACTAGCAGATCTGTGTCTGTTATTATCGATATCCGAACATTCGCGAGGTGGAAAAATTACGCCGTTTTCCATGAACAAACGGCAACTGATGAATCCAAGATATACTTACAAGGTGGACCAAAAAAAATCACCCTATTGGAAGATGCTTTTATTTTTGCAAATGGCGGCCAATGTCAAATCTGTTTTGAAATTTGTGAACTAGGCAGATGTAGAATACAAGTGAACAAACCATGGAGCGATACACTCCTCAAGAACGCGGAATAATCGTGTGTATTTTTTCCGGGTCGCCTCATCTCTCGTTTGGGCGATTTATACTGGCCCGCAAGATCGCCCGATTTAACCGTTCCAGACTTTTTGTATGGGGTTTTTTGAAGTCCCGTGTTTACGTGAACAAGCCTTAGACCCTGGAAGCCCTCAAGGACAACATTCGACACGAGTGCGAGAATCTGTCGCCCGAAGTTCTCGCCGAAGTGATGAAAAATGCCATAAACGAGCAATATGAACGATATTATCTTCTCGAATTAAACAATAAAATTCTAAAGTTTCAAATAAACACAATCAAAAAAAAAAAAAAAAAAAAGAATCGAAGTTTTTCATTTAGAAAAAAAAATTAGAGCCAAACAATTAACACCGGCTGACTTCTTTTGGCCCACCTTGTACATTGTGAAACGTAGCGACTTCCATGAATTTTCAATGGTTGGCTTTTCATAAGAAACCAGAATTGTGCACAAACTTTGAATCTACCAAATATCACAATAGGTATTTAGCTGATAAAACGAATAGCAGTAGCAAAAGAGAGAGAAAGAGAGAGAGAGAGAGAGTAGTAACGGTATTATATCATCTCTCCTCCGATTAGAGATCATTTTAGTATTTTATACACATCTATTGTAAATGTTGAAGATAAAGGGTGTTTTTTATTGAGGTATAGAACTTTAAGTTGGCATCACTTTTTTAACTGGCGGCCATTTTGTCAGCTGTCAAGTGATTAATATTTAGTTTGGTTTGCCATTTCATCATGAACAGGTTGACAAAAGAACAACGCTTGCAAATCGTGCAAATTTATTTCGAAAATAATGGTTCAGTTCGCGAAGTTTACCGCAAGCTCCGTCCATTTTATGGTCGACATAATCGTCCATCAGAACAATTAATTCGGTTAACCATGGATTGGCCACCAAGATCGTGTGATTTGACACCATTGTATTATTTTCTTTGGGGATATGTGAAGTCGCTCGTCTATGCCAACAAACCAGAAACGTTAGGGGACTTGGAAGCCAACATTCGTGGCGTTATTGCCAACATACGGCCCCATATGCTCGAAAAAGTGGTTGAAAATTGGACCTGTAGAATTGGCTTTATTCGAGCCAGCCGCGGCGGCCACATGCCCGAAATCATATTTAAACGTTAATGGCATAAAATTATCCTTCCAATAAAGCCAAATTGATGGACATTAAAACGATTTTCTTGTGTTTTATTTCAATTCGAAGTTCTATACCTCTAAAAAAACACCCTATATAACGTTCGGCCAAATTATAAAAAAATTATACTAATGTAAAAGCATATAAATTTGAAACTGATCTGTTATAATAACGGAAATGCTTCCCTTGCGAACTTTTAATTTTCTGTTATGGTGCATGGCACAGCGCGGTGGGGTGAATACTGGGACGGGATATTGAGCTAAAAACATTGATATATGATACTTTAAGATCCGACTGCAAGTGCCGTAGTTATAACGGTATAAACTATAAAAAAGCGACCCCTACGTTCGGCAAAAAAATCACACTTTTTTTTTTATCAAAATTTGCCTTGCAATAATGGGCACAATTACGAATGTCTTATTTAGGTTTCGACTACGATGATTTTGTACTAGATCAAAGAAAAAATGTTTCAGAAAAATTTTACAGTAAGACTGTAAAAGAAAAGGTTTGACAAAATCAATAATTTAATAATACAAAATACTGGTTTTACGCTCTTAAAGTATACTTTGTTTCTGAATATAAGTATGCGCCATTATTTTTGTATGTATGTATATAATTTTGTTAATCAAATATTTTAGCCTGGAATTATTCAATTGCTTAACCGATCTGTATACGAGATAACACACTTCCCTTACATATTTATGAAATGTTGTGGGAATCGGTTAAATACAATTGCAAGATATATGATGTTAAATTTCGATGGCAGTGGCCCTCTCCCCACTTCTTTGAAACAAATAAGAGTGTGTTATAAGCGTAGCACCTACGACCCTTTTTACTAATAGCCCTTAATGTGTAATAAAAACGGTGGATAAAAAGAAATCCATAATATGTAAAATAAAATTTAAGTGACCTGACTTTTACAAATATTGAATTGTGTCATTCAGATTAATGACTAGGAGCCCATAAAAATATAAAACGAACTTTTATAGCTTCGCCCGTATTTTCAACCATAAGAAAATAGCTTTTAAAATTGGTTAACAAATGAGGGAGTTGTGAAGTTGCCTTCAAAAAAGCACAAGAATTGAATAAAATGTAAAACTACCGATAACCGAATCACAAAATGATGAAGAAGTGAAGTGAAGTGAATGAAGTGCGTAATAAGAAACATATTAATATAAATAGTTTTGTTATAAATTGCGTCTTAGCAATTGACACCAAAAACTTAGAAAAAATAAACGTTGTGAAATATAGCAAAGCAATGAACTATTTATAAATATATTTTATTAACTTAAATGTCATAAAATGTTGACTTATAATGAATAGAAAGTTGAAAACAATGTTGAAACTGAATTTCCCAAATATAAGTCTTACGTAAATCAAGTGCAAATAAAATATGATGTGAGTGACGCAAGTGAAGTTATTATTTGAAAGAACAACTTTCATTTGTCTCTGGCATACCTTAGATCTGGATACAAGAAAATTTTTAAGAGTTACCAAACTCGCATCGTCCCCGCTAGCCCAAACAGCTGACAATCGTGCGTCCAGAGCCCTCACGTAATTGTACACTTATTCGACTGTCTGAACAGACCCACTACTAGTTCCAGTAGCCTGACAGACCGACTAAAGTAGGCCAATTTCTGCGTCTACCCCTACCACCAGGTGACACGAATATTAATGATAATAATAATCCAACGTAAATTTTTAGTGAAGGACATGCGGACACAGCGCATCTGTTACAACATTAATAACTAAAATTGCAAGAATCGGTGAAATTCAATCGAAGCGCAACAACAATTTGCACTGATAGTAAACTAACAACTAAAATTGGTTAAATTAACCAGCTGAATAGTTTTTTTAATCTGAATCACAAAAAGAAACTCCTTTACAATAAAATTAGCAACTAAAATTGGCTTTCGTTACGTTATTGAGCTAATATTTGCAAAACTGAGTACATCCATGATGATGAATAGCCAAGTAAATTTACGAAATTAGTAGAACCATATAAATCACAATAACAACTTGCACTGAAAATATATTTAGAACTCCAGAAATGTTTTCGAATTTGTGTGTTATTAACATTACAATTAGAAGACATTTGATATTGTTTTATTTAAATTCCAACAATAACTTGCACGAACCAAGTAATTGACAACTGAAATTGGTTAGATTAACCTACAAAATTTTGTTTTTACGAAACACTTTCTCTGGCGCTAGGAAAAGAGACGCGAAAAAACTGGCGATGCATAAATCCTCTATGAATTTTTGTTAATTTTTTTTTACTCAGAATCCGAAATAAAATAATAAATTTGTGCAACTAATTTCATGTTTTTGTTGTTTTTTTTGGCTCTGTTGTCTGTCTAAAGGCATTAACGACAGTTGACTGAAATTACAGTCGTGTTCTGTTAAATCGTAAAATTATATGGTTTCTCATGATACGAAGGAGCGCTCTTTTATAATTGACTTACATCTAAACTTACGTCCGTAAATTTCCGTTTTGGCAAAATCTCTGTTAATTTATTCAATATAATTCTTTTTCTAGTTTACGAGTATTTTGGTCAATATTTTAAATATTGCGTTGTTTCAATCAATAGATAGATTTTAAATTCATTGTGTATTAAATTTTTTCATTCATACAATCAAATGCTTGAAATGAAATTACACATTTTTTTAAATTTTTTTTCTTTCCATTCAAAATAAAAATTAATATAACATTTTTTATATTTCCAATTCTGATAATTCATGTCATAAATTTGATACAAAATATTGATGCAAATTTTTTTTTTTTTTTATTAATTCAAGCAATTTTATGAATGCGATAAGTTTCCAAAAATAATAAAACACAAAAGACACAAAAAAAACAACTTAGCTTGACGTATTTAATTTTTCTTTTCAATTTTAGGGAGCGATACTTCTTTGCTATTGCATTTACGTACATAAGACGCATATAATAAGTTAATGTACTTAAGCAAATATATAAACGAATTAGAAAATAAACATAATTGTACAAATATTTGGCTAACTGTTCCGTTTTATTTTCTTGCATTAGGATTGCTATAAAAGACCCAAATTCGATGTCATTTGGCATCAGTTTTCATTAATCAACCAGCAAGAGAATAACATGTCCAAGTTCAACAAGATTTTTACCAGTTTGCTTTTGTTGCAAATATCAGTGGCTTTATCGTGGGCTCTCGATCTAAGCTCAGTTGAAAGTAAGCCATATTTAGTGGAGCTTTTACTTAAAGATGACTACAATATCGAATATTCCAAGTTCCTGTGCAGTGGAACTTTGGTATCAAAAAGGTTTGTTGTCACTACCGCATTTTGTGTCGAACAATTTAGTGCCTCGCAGCTTGTTGTAACAGGTGGTACTACGAAAACTAATCGTGATGGTGTCACAGTTAATGTTAGCGAATTATCCATACCCAAGAACTACAATAGCTTTACACGTCATATGAATGTAGCAGTGTTAAAACTAGAATCAGATCTGGCGTCTGTTGAAGGAAAAACTATCGAACCAATTGAGATGTGCAATAAGGAATGGGAAAGCGATACTGAATTTCAAGTATTTGGTTGGTGCGTGGAAAATTACCTGCTCAAGTTTCGCGCTCAAAACTTGAAAATGCTAGATATGGCGAAGTGTAAGGCCATTTTTAATCCGGAACCAGTTATAACAGATACACAGTTTTGTGCGGCTGGACCCAAAATAGATCCCAGTTCCTGTTGTTATGATGACGAGGGTAGTCCAGTTGTTATCAATAATCAATTTTGTGGTATTGCAACCTGGGATAAAGGCTGCGCGACTGAAACTTTTCCCGACATCTATACTAATGTATTGAAAGTAAAGGACTTTATTAATGAGGCCATGAATCAATAGTTTTGTTTTCATTTTCTCGTACATAAATGACTAGAAAATTCCTTTGTAATTTTGTTATAATTATTAAGCACGAGTTTGTTTTTTAGAAAATTCTAATTGATTTTATTTGTGAACAGTTTGTTAACATCGTCGGGAAATATGTAAAAAAATTATTTTTAAAATAGCTCAATTTCTATGCCTGTATGAACGATAAGAACGATAAATTCGATCGAACATTTGTATTAAAGATAAAGACAAAAAATTGCTTTTTTCTTTTTAATATTAATAATCGATCCAAACGTTCGTTCATGCTAATTTAAAGGAAATGGATTGGAATGTCGTAAATAACTAAATTCAATTACCTTGATCTTAATAAATACAACAAAATAAACTAAAAAGGTCAATAAAAATGTTATAAAAATTCTTTTGTAATTTTAATTGTAAATGATAAAATAATAAAAAAAAACTAAAGGTGAAAAAAGGATTTTGTGAATTATTGGCTCAAAGTTGCTCGAACGAACGAAGCAATTTAACATTTAAGTCAATTGGGTGGCTAAACATTTCTCTAGTGTTTCATATATGTACAGAAAATAAATTCAGTGAAGTGCTACTTTGGTGCGCACACTGAGGATTCTGTAAGGACACTACTTACATATATAATACTATGCAAACTTTAGCCTATAAGTACCCGGAAAACTTTGTTCAAGTTTTTTTTTCGGTTTTTTTTTTTTTTAGAGCTTTTTCTTAGTTTTTAGAGTTTTTTTTCGTTTTGGCGATTTATTTTGGTTTTTGTCTTTTTTTCGTTTTGGTGATTTTTGCGTTCAAACACATATTTTTGTTTTGGATTTTTTTTTGGCGTTTTTTTTTCTTGGTGGTTGGCGATTTATTTTAGTTTAATAAATTTTGTTGTTTTGGCACTTTTTTAGTTTTTGTGATTTTTTCCTTCCATTTTTTAAGTTTTAGCGCGTTTTCTTATTTTTCGGGTTGTTTTTTTTTGGTTTCTGGCGTTTTTTAGTTTTGGCAATTTTTTGGTTTTTTGGCGATTTATTTTAGTTTTGGCGTTTTATTCGTTGTGGCGATTTTTTTCAGTTGTTTTTTAGTTTTGGACCTTTTTATTCATTTTGACGATATTTTTTTAAGTTTGCGATTTTTTTTTTGGTTTTAGCGTTTTTGAAAATTTCAAGAGTTTTCAGCCAAAGTTTTACATATTTTGTGGAAATTAGGTCTGCAGCTGTTATGGTTCTCGTGGAAACAGCCTTTGAGAGACAGGCATTAACATGGACGAACATCGTTGCGAAAACAATAGGGTTCCTTTTTACCTTTGGTGTATGGAACTCTAAAAAAATAAAATTCATAAAATTTTTAATAGTACAAAAATTTTTTTACCAAACATGTTATAACAATCAGACAGACGGCCCGTTTAGAAACCGCATAATAATGGACTTTTTTTTCCCAAAAACCAAATCCGCACATTAAGCGGCGTTAAAGAAGGCCAAGGTCGTTTTGTCAGCCAAAAAAAAGTCATTGCGATCGTTTTGAAGAATGCATGAGATATAATCCATATTGACTACCTTCAAAAGAGTAAAACAATTGATGAAGATGATTATGCCAACTAGACAAAAATCATTAAATTGGGCTACGAATATTTCCATTATCCGCCCTATTCTCCTCATATCGCCATGGGGTGCAGAAATGGCTCGGTGGAGAGTGATATGACTTCAACGATGACATCATTTCACTGAAAAATGACTTTTTTCATGTTCTTAACAAGTTTTATTTATACTTTCTGAAAGGCATTTAAAAATATCAGACACGTTCGATAGAGAGAGAGAGAGACTCTTAGAGAGAATGTGTAAATCACGGTTTACAATGAAAAGAAACAACCGAAAAGTATATTTATATAAAAAGATATGACAAAAAATAAATTGATTGATTTAATAACATAACAGAATATATATTTTAAGGTCGTGTACAGTCAGTCACAAAGCCTTTTTAAAAAACTGTTAATAACATCTTGGGCATATGGTCTAGCTACCCCGCCCATATTTGTGCAACAATACTTTGCAAATTTACTTTGTAAAGTATTTCTTAAATAAATAAATAAATATTTTAAGAACCAAATAAATATGTATTAAATTTTTTTTAATTGACTTAACAGGGTTTATGAAAATGCTAAACGGTTTGGGATCATGATGGTATTGCCAATAAAACACACAATAGTTTTAACTCTTACAGCACGCAGTCTAGTTTATAATATAAATTAGGAAGTTTTGTTTTGTTTATAAGTTGGCATAATTACATTACAAGGAATGTTAGGAAAGTAAAATCGATTATTTAATTAGATTTGCGGAATTTCTCATACTAAGTTTTGTAATAAAAGAATCTTATATGTAGTTATAATTAATACGTAAAATATGGTACCCAAACTAAACAATTCAATTTCACTTTTTTTTATCATTCCCAACAAATTCTACTGCGTAATTCGAAACGAAAGATAATGCTTTCGAATTTGTATGCATTTGCTTTCGTTTCGAATTACAGAGTAGACCCCCTGGAATGGAAGCACTGACAACTGAGCGAAGCAATGTATTGCTTACTTGATAACAAAAGCTTCGAAAAATGCTGCTGAAAAGCACTAACGTAAGGCAGGCTCTCTAACAAAGTAGAAAAAAGTAAAAATAAAAATTTGCAAGCCAGTAATTTTTGCATCTGAACACACAAAATTTATATGTAAATATATTATTACTTTCATGAATCACTTTGGTAAGACAAAAAATTCATGGCTTTTTGGGAAGCTGAATGTAATGCTTATAATGGCTCAGCTCGAACAGAAAAAAAAAATTCCTTATTCATGTGCAACAGCAGGTGATTGTATAACATTGTCGTCTCTTTTACAAAAACACTTCTGGGAAGCAATAATTTTTGCTGGGTTGTGGTTATAAGATGATTTAATATACATACATAGATCATCAATTTCGGCTGCAGTACTCATTTAACTAGTTGCAACTGGAGTTACGTTGACAATATTGTATTTATATGTGTAAATAGTTTCGATGATCAATCTCGACCAGACTTGACAGTATAATGCTTTGCATGCAAAGGAACATAATCTTCGCTGATGACCATATCCCAAAAATATTTATTTTTTGTTCTGCAAGCATAATCTTCCGTTTCGCAACTTTCTCTCGCACAAAATCCGGTATACAATTGGAGTTGTGAGTGCTACAATCTACTTCCGTATCACAAAGTTCCTCCTCACTCTGTAACATATTTTATTCAAAGGGTTTTCTATCTATCGGTTGTTATTTTTGTGTGTTCTTTTTCCATTTTTTACTCTTAAAAAAAATAGAAAATATGTAACCTAAAATTCGACGTGGGGTAATTGGCGCATATTCATAGTCAAAACAAAGTATAATATATTATAGTAAAGTTTAAAACCAGCACTACCATACAAAATAATGGTTTTAAACTCTTTAAGTACGAGATGTGTTCAAAAAGTAAAGCGAATTTTGAATTTTTGCGGATTACATATATTAACGGTCTGGCTCACGATGCCAACAAGAAAGTTTCTTTCGCTTACTTACATTGAAAACAAAAACAAATTCCCCTACTTTGCTACGGTGGGCAATAAAAAGAAGAAATTATCTTTTAAAAGATGAGTACCGCAAATCTACATCTTCAAGGCAGAATTATTAATATTACTATTCCAACCACCCAAGAAAAATTATTATTAATTAATACATTTAATAGACAGAATATTATCAAAAAGTGATATATGTACATATAATTTAATGAGCAAAATAAGAAAATTATTAGAGATATATTAGATGATAGTAGTCTCCATAAACAATTAATTTGTAAACTGATAAGGTAATTGCAAAACAAAAATAAAAACTTATAGTTCATCATCAACATATGTATGTACATATCTATATTCCTACTGCGTATTGTAAAAAAAAAATTATTTTAGTTTGAAGTGTATAAAAAAAAAATAAATTTCTATACAAATCTTGAAAAAGGTGGTGGAAAATAAAATAGATAGACAATCGAATAAAAATGCCTGTTTTGTAAAGATTTTTGTTTGAAGCTTTCAAACTTATTATGTTTGTATACTGTGATTCTCAATTAAGTATTAAGAGTCTTACTATAATCACACGAAATTTGTTAACTAAATTCAAAAATTTTTTGGGTTGAAGTCTACTGACGAGTTCCAAAAGCAGGAACGAAATGCATATAGACAATTGCTAAACCATAAAAACAAGCAAATTTTCAAATCTTGACTAACGCAAAATTGAAATACAGATATTTTTTTTAGAATACGGCTTTGCAAAGTCAAATATATTTGACAATAATAAAATTTAAAGTGGCACATCGTAGGCCATAAACTGTATTTATACCAGGTTTATAAAAAATTAAAAATTACCAAAAGTGCAAATTTTAACTATTTATTTTAATCTAGACCATATGATATCCGTCTCTCAAATTTCATCTAAGTCCATTTCGCCGTGTTTGTGTTATTTCGTTGAAACTTTTATTTCATTATAATGCTTGGAGCTTGCCATTACGTACGAAATACAATGCCCATTTACTGCAATTTCTTGGCGATAACTTGACGAATGTAAGTGTTCAAATGTTCCAAGGGTTAGGGAATTATCCGTGTAGACACGGTCTTTGGCGTAGCCACACAAAACATCTATCGGCATCAAATCGCATGATATTGGTGGCCAATTGACATAAAACCATCAAAACTTAAAATTACGTGTTCGTGGCGCCGCCTGCTTGATACCACATATCGTCCAGTTCATAATCTTGCGTTGGCTGAATTAGTTAGCACGTTGACTACAAAACCGAAGGTCCCGGGTTCGAGAACGGTATCCAACAGTCATTAAATAACAATACCACGCGCTTTTCCGATTTGCAGTAGTGTCCATTTGTATCAGTTGTTGTAGGAAAGTTCAAATGATGAAGACATAGTCACTGGCCACTGAACTATACCGGCTTCAGCAGATACTAATCGTAATCTAATATCAGAGCGCCCTCCTTCATTGTTTAGCAAAATCATCGGCGAAGTAAAATAGCCAATAAAATTATTAATGGGCCTTACTTACATTGTCTATTTTTCATATAAAACATTAACGGTCTAATTCATAAAAAATATTTTAGGTTTATTACAGCTTTATTTGACAACTTTCCCATAGAAATACGTCAAATAAGCGCTTAAGGCCGTGATACACTATCATACAAAGTCGAGCGATCTACGAAAAAATACAACCCTGGTATGATGAAGTTTATAAAAATTTTCAAAAGACAATAACAATTCATCACACCAGGGTTGTACTTTTTCGTAGATCGCACGACTTTGTATGAAGTGAGTCATGGCCTTTAATAAACCTGAAATATTTTTTATGAATGACAGTAAATAAGCTATTCATCGTCCATTTTTAATACGAAAAATGCAATGGCCTATACATCGTCCAATTTTCATATGAAAAAGTTAAATAATTGCTGTAGCTCCCGCCAAGTATTTTACATTTTTTGTCTATTTTACTTTAAATTAATAATATATTCTGGTTATAGTAGCGAAATCTAAGTAGCCACTTACTCTATTTTCAGCGACAAGGGCACTTATGGCCTTCTGATTTCCAAAGAAATGATACTTCTGTGTTTTAGTTTACTTGTTGTTGACTCTAAATAAACTGATTATTATTTAATCTTTGTTTTCATTTTAGGCTACAATATTTACGATTATATCTACACTTTTAATTAATTTGTGTGCGTGAGCAGAAGTGTGAACAAATTAAAAATAGATATAATTACAAAACAAAAAAAAAAATTATTGAAAACATTTTTAGTTTTTATCTTGCATTGGGTTTGCTATATAAGACCCGCGTTTGATTTTACTTGTCATCAGTTTTCATTAATCAACAAGAAGGTTTAGAAGTTTATAAAGTGCTAAAAATCAAAATAAAATGTCCAAAATTTTTACAAGTTTGCTACTGCTGCAAATATCATTTGCTTTCTCGTGGGCTATTGATCTAAGCTCAGTTGAGAGTCAGCCCTATTTGGTAGAGGTTTTAGTTAAAGATGACTACAATATCGAATATTCCAAGTTCCTGTGCAGCGGAACTTTGGTATCAAAAAGGTTTGTTGTCACTACCGCCTTTTGTGCCGAAAAATTTAGTGCCTCGCAGCTTGCTGTAACAGGTGGTACTACGAAAACTAATCGTGATGGTGTCACAGTTAATGTTAGCGAATTATCCATACCCAAGAACTACAATAGCTTTACACGTCATATGAATGTAGCAGTGTTAAAACTAGAATCAGATCTGGTGTCTGTTGAAGGAAAAACTATCGAACCAATTGAGATGTGCAATAAGGAATGGGATAGCGATACTGAATTTCAAGTATTTGGTTGGTGCGTGGAAAATTACCTGCTCAAGTTTCGCGCTCAAAACTTGAAAATGCTAGATATGGCGAAGTGTAAGGCCATTTTTAATCCGGAACCAGTTATAACAGATACACAGTTTTGTGCGGCTGGACCCAAAATAGATTCCAGTTCCTGTTGTTATGATGACGAGGGTAGTCCAGTTGTTATCAATAATCAATTTTGTGGTATTGCAACCTGGGATAAAGGCTGCGCGACTGCAACTTTTCCCGACATTTATACTAATGTATTGAAAGTAAAGGACTTTATTAATGAGGCCATGAATCAATAGTTTTGTTTTCATTTTCTCGTACATAAATGACTAGAAAATTCCTTTGTAATTTTGTTATAATTATTAAGCTCGAGTTTGTTTTTTAGAAAATTCTAATTGATTTTATTTGTGAACAGTTTGTTAACATCGTCGGGAAATATGTAAAAAAATTATTTTTAAAATAGCTCAATTTCTATGCCTGTATGAACGATAAGAACGATAAATTCGATCGAACATTTGTATTAAAGATAAAGACAAAAAATTGCTTTTTTCTTTTTAATATTAATAATCGATCCAAACGTTCGTTCATGCTAATTTAAAGGAAATGGATTGGAATGTCGTAAATAACTAAATTCAATTACCTTGATCTTAATAAATACAACAAAATAAACTAAAAAGGTCAATAAAAACGTTATAAAAATTCTTTTGTAATTTTAATTGTAAATGATAAAATAATAAAAAAAAAACTTTAAAGGTGAAAAAAGGATTTTGTGAATTATTGGCTCAAAGTTGCTCGGTGTGGTTAGTGGAATAAATCGCTAGTAGGGGAACTTATAATCCCTCTCTGTGCTATGGACAACTTTTCAATTGTAATAGTGTTCAACACCCAAAACTATGCCAAAGAAAATATCAAGTCATAAATTTCACAGCTAATGATTTCTATCATATTAAATTTAACATTTTCGGCAATTGTATGACCAAACGTCCCTCTAGTAAAGGGGGATCTAGCCATGAAACTAAAAGTGCAAGATCTGAAACAGAAATTGAAGTCACGAATTTTTTATATTAAAGTTTAAGCAAAAATGGTTAAAAAATATCCCTTTGCAGGGCAGCATACTTTTAGGGGCAACAAAAATTATTTATCGCATCATGTCATGCAATACATCATCACCAATCCATTTCATAATTATTGGCGTTTTTTGCAAACAAGGTCAAAATTTGTTCCACTTTCAAGGACAAAGAAGTAAGCTTTTTGTTCTTTTGAAAGTGCAAATTTATTTAATAGGAATACTGAAGAATGATGTTGAATTTTATATTACTGAATACTGAAAAAATTGATATTTTGGTTTTTTATTTTATTTGTAAGGGAGATTTTGGTTAAGAAGATACTAGATTAACAATTTAAGTTTGTTATTTCCGTAAAAAAAAAACAAAATTAATAAGATCAACCAGCTCAAATAGTTTACGCAACATAATTGCATTAACAACCTGCATTTACTGTGAAATTAACAACTAAGATTGTTTCGTAGGTCTAGTTTCTCCAAGTGCTCAAGTCTATTAGTTAGCCAAGAACATTTTAAATTTGATTACATTACTATACGCGAAAATTATCTTACGTTTTATAAAAACAGGCAGTAAGTTAATTTACAGATAAAATATTATCTACTATTTTGAAATACAAATACACATGAACAATTATGAAAACTTTTTATTTTAACAAACAGGATTTCGAATCTGATTTGAAGTTTTATTTTTTTCTTTGTAGCAGTCCAGACTTGTAACTTTTGTTGCAACAACTTTTCATTTTTTTTAAGAAGATAGAGTGAGAGAGGAATACAAAATGCATATATTTCTATGTTAACACTCTTCTACATCTTCAAGAATTGCTGCCACAAAAATTGCAAGTCTGGACCGGGACTTTATTTGATTTTATGAATTTATAGTATATTATTTTAATAAAAAAATTTGTTTTTCATACTATTCACCTTTAATGATTTTTTTTTATTATTAATTAGTTAATTTTTAATTCAGTAATTGAATACAAAATGAAGTTTTTCTCTGTGTAGTCTTGCGTTTTTTTCACATTAACTTGAGCAATTGTTGAACTACAAGTTCATTTGTTAACATATTTTTTAAATTCACTTAGCATAGCCAAAGCTTTTCAATAAAATTTCCTTTTAAACAAAAATTAGCATTCCATTTAAGTTTTTAACATTTAAGAGATTTCATATCAACAAACTTTCTAGCTTAAAAATATTTTCGAAATCTTGCTGCCCCTTCAAACGAAAACATAAGAGAAATTTATAAGTTGGTATTTGGCACAACATCCACAAATAAATTACAAACTCCCCCTTAAAAAAAAATAAGGACTTGCGCTTTAATAATTTTCGGAATAACACGAAGGCAATAAATTATTGTTTAGTAAAACTACATGTGGCACAGCAACAGTAAGTGAGGTGGAGATGGGCGACAACAGCACATGTACATAATAAACGGCTAAAATAAGCGCAACAACTTGTGCACCTAATTTACCTGTACACTCCGAAATGAGTTCGGCGTCAACGTTGTCAACAACGTCGACGACGATGTTGTGTGTTCGCTGTGAAAACCACCCCCGCTCTTTCAACTACATTGACTATTTTACTCACTGCTTACGTTATATGTGTTTGTGTGTGTGTTTGTAATGAGAATAATAATAAAAAAAATCGTACTTGAAACAGGTGTAATATTGTAGTTTTTGTTGTTTCCTTGAGAGTGTTGCCTTTTTTTTTAATAGATTTTGTTGTTATTTTAGGGTATTTGTTTTTGTTTTTTTTTTGGAATTTTCCAAATATTGTTATCGCATTCTGACAGGAGTATACTACTATCCTTGTTCCTTTCGAACTACAAACAAAGTAACAAAAACATGCAAATGTGTGTTACTGGCGTATGGTTGTATATGAGTTACCAAAAGGTAGAAAAAATAACAACAATAGACTCTTGCATGTGTATGTGCAAAATAAAAACAATTAAATAAAAAAAACAAGCATATGAGAAAATATCGGTAAAGAATGTGTATGAAGGCATTAGGAGAAAAAAGTAAATTTCAGTTGTGTGTTATTGCACTCACAAATGAGATGTTTGTCAGATTGTAGGGGCTGGAGGGTAATGTGTGTATATGTGTGTATGTTAGAGCAAACATTGCCGCAAAGGTATAATGTAAGTATGTATATGTTGCTGTTGATTCATGCCGATGATGATGATTGCGATGACGATGATGATACAAAATGGGTCAAAAGGTAGCGGACTTTCCTCTCTCTCTCTGTGTGTTTGCTATGAAGTCGGTATGTTCGCATGAGCCAACTAAAGCTGGAATCGTGAAAAACTTACATGCACGTTTTCAAACGACCTTGTTTTTATATTGTTTTCTATCCTTAAATTCACACTTATGTTGTAGAAAGTAAAATAAAATCAAAAATAACTAAATATGTATGTATATGATTAATATAAAGTATTAAATTTTTATTAAAAATTAATTATTTGTATGACATTAATTATATTAAATTGTTAAAAGTTATTATTTCTAGATACAAGTATTTTAATATTGCAAAAAAATAAACATACACAGAAAATATTGTTCACTCATTAATATTTTCAATTAAGAATTTAATTGATTCAGTTAAGAATTTAATTGTTTCAATTAAAAATTTAATTGATTCAAATACGAATTTAATCGATTTAATGCAGAATTTAATTGATTCAATAAAATTTTTTATTGCTTCAATTAGTTCGAGTGGAGAATCTTATATTACTGGTGAAAATTTAATTAATTGTTTAAATTAAATTACAAAATTTTACTTGATATTAAAAAATTTTTTATATTATTTTTAACCCCCGGCCAAAAAAATGTGTGTTATGAGTTTGTAATATTTGTGTGTTTATGCGTGCCTGTACGACTCCACGTACAGGCCAAACAGTAGGACCGATTTTGGTTTAGTTTTTTGTGTTTGAAAGGTGACTTGATTGAGAGTGTTCGCTATGTTTGAAGAAAATCCGTCCAGGGGTCTAATCGTCGCTTTCGATAACGAGCTGATTCGATCACATTCTTTGATTTTGAGATTATGGCATTCGCTATCGTATAATGCAATAATATGGTACGATATCGAATGCCATAATCTGAAACTGGAAAAACGTGATCGAATGAGCTCGTTATCGAAAGCGACGATTAGACCCCAGGCGTTTAGAAGATATCATATCTTTTCTAGATACGAGTATATTAGGGGGTTTTAAAATTAAAAATTTGTTATTTATGTGTAGAAAAAAGTTTACTAATTAAATTAGCAAATTTAATGATTCAATTGAATTTTTAATTGTTTCGATTAAATTTTCAATTGATTCAATTAAATTTTTAATTCGTTCAATTAGATTTTTATTGACGCAACTTAATTTTTAAGTCATTTAATTCAACTGTTAACTTAATTTTAAACTGTTTCAATTAAATTTTTAACACGTTGTCTTCCACCATGTACAAAAAAAAATTAATTTTGGAAAAAAACCATTTCATAGTGATCGTTACCATTGTCTTACATGTTTTGATACAAGTAATATCGCGTAGAATGTGTGTTATTTACAGCACGTGTCCTGCAGTGGTTTACAATTTTATCTGTAGTGGTGCCATGTGTACCACTAATGGTCACACGGCTATTGCAATTATTTAATTTATTATTCATTCCTAATGAATGTCACTTGCGTGGTATTGAAGTAAGAATGTGTGCAGTTAGTTCAGTATATAAATGCGGTGCTTAAGTACCTGAAATAAATAATAAATAAAGAATAAATTTAAAAAAGTTTGTCTGTTGTTGGTTAAGCACGTCTAGACACATTTCGTTTAAAATTGCGTGGCAGTTTTTCTCTTTTGAAACTTGGCATACATCCCTTAATATTTTGTGTGATTTTAATTAACTGATTCCCAAGAAACTTTTTACAAACTTCAAGCATAACATGTATAAAAAATGGGGTTTCCACTATGATCATTTGGAAAATTTGCTGCAGATGAGATAATTCAAGAGCGTACTTTTGAAATATAGTTTGATTGTTGTTTTCTTTATTAAAAAAAATATGGTAGTACTGAAAGAACTAGTGACACTGGTCGTCAGCTGCCAAAACTTTTATTTTTTGTAAAAAAAAAATAAAAATATTTTCCTTAAAATGCGACAACAAAATAAATCTGGCAGCACTGTGACGTCAGTTTATATTTTAGATTTCTGCGAATCCACTTGAGATAGAATTTTCTTTTTTTTTACAGCTATAAGAAGCTTAGATTATATAAATAGCTTTATAACTTTGACAAAATTATATATATTATAATTTTTTAACTTTTAACATCGTCACGCACATGTTAACTCTGTCACGCACAATTACACGGTACGTTTGTGGTATATACTCATTCGTTTCGAACAAGCTAATAAATAAAATGCAATCCAAATTGATTTTTTATCTTTATTTGTATCTTTTATTGGAAACGAAAAAATTTCAGGTCAATGAAAATAACACATTTTTGCAAGTTGATGATGTAGCCCTGCGGTTGATTTTTCTGTGGATTTCATGATATAGAAAAATTGCCTTAAGTATGTATGTATGTATATTGCAATTAATTTTTTGTTAATAAAAAAAAAATATTATAAAAATCTAGTATCACCGGTCACCAGCTGCCAAAAGCTATTCTTCCTTTACTGAAAACAAACAAAAAATTCTTCAAAAATCTAAATGTAAATATTTTTACGAAGTGAATAGTTTTAAAATGAAGCCTTTGGTCGTTTTAAGTATTTTCTTGTATAGAAAAATCGGCTAAAGCATATTGCATGTATTTTTTTAATAAAGAAATCTGATTGCACAGGAAAAATCCAGTGGCACAACGGCCAATCCTTTTTTTTTCTAAAAAAAAAATTCCTTAAAAAATCTGGCAACGCAGAAAAAATATTTCCCAAAGTTTTTTACTTATGTTTATTTTTTTTATAATTTTTAGTGCTAAGATTTTTAAGGCAGTTAAATTTTTTAAGAAAAGCATTTCGAAAAATTGGGGCTAAATTAAATGGTTGTCAAAATATTTTGATGTTTCGATCTTTCTCAAAATATTTGCACTCACATGATTTTAGATTTTATCTTTCCTTTTTCCTTGTAGCCAAATCTTGATTCTTACCAAAATTGTTAGCAATTAAATTTTCGTTGCGAGTTCTAAACAGATTTTCTCTTAATACGAAAGAGTATTTATTGCATACCAATAGGAATGTAATGGATTCTATTACATGAAACTGTGCTACACAAGAGGAGAATGTTGTTGTTACCCTTATTTCTTGTTATAATATGCATGTATATTTTCTTTACTGTGAATGTGTGCGTTACAACATCAACAGGCAGGCAAGCAGGCAGGCAGGCTGATAGGCAGGTTGGCAGTCAGTTCAAAGACAACCTGCTGCTTTTTGTTTTTATTTTCTTTCCTGTTGCTTGTTGTTTTCGTTTTAATACGAACGAGTTAGTCAAGCGAGGAGTAAAACAACGATGGACGGACGACTACGATGATGGTGCTCGAAACGAAAGACGGACACACTACAGACCGACAGAAAATTCAACAAAATTCAACAGTTTTTTCTGACGTCCATGATAATGACGTTGATGTTGATGATAATGAAGATGGGTTTGCATTGGCGCTCTTGTACTCTGCCCACGTAGACGCAGTTGATTCACAGATTGATTTTATTTTATTTTTTTTTAAACATTTTCAACTGAATTGAGTGAGTGAGTGAATATTGTCGGCATCGTACTGTCGTGTGCTGTATGTTTATATAAAACGTTTCGATGGTTGATTTGTGTGTTTTTATTTTATTTTTTATTTGTTCTGTGTGTGTTTTCTTATTTCCTTCTGCTCTGTGTGTTTTTTTTATTTGTATGAAACTCCGAATAAAATTGTAGGTATATTACCTTAGTATGCCAAACGTTCTTACTTCAGTCTTCGTACAGTCTTTGCTTTAACCCGTTCCAAATTCTGTCCGCCGTTTGCTCTATATTATACAACAAAAACAACAATAATAATTCATAATATATAACAAATCAAAAATCAGCACAAATAAATTTGATTTTATAAAATCTGAATATTGAAAAAAAATAAATAAAATAGAAATAACAAAAGAAAAGTTTCAAAATTATTTAAGTTCGTTTCTAATTTGCCAAACGAAAATTTTGTTGATTTAAAAGAGTAAACTCTCTTCATTATCGTCTCTTAACATATTTAACTATCATTATCGTCATTCTCATCATTATCATCATCATCATCAGCGTCGTCCTCATCGTGTACCACCAGCTACTCTAAACAACTTTTGTCGTAAAGTTAAAGAAGCAGCAGCATTATTAACAGAGGAAGCAGCATATTTTTGCTCGTATTTTTTGCGCGTGTTTTTGCTTTTCCATTTGGTGTTTGAAGTTGTGTGCACAAGTTGTTTGTTTCTGTTTCCCTGCAACTTTACTCAACAACTGCTTTGTGAATTTTCAAAAAAAAAAAAAAAAAAAAAGTACCACCATCGTTTTTCAATAACGTTGAAAAATCAAAGTTGAGCTTAGAGGTTCAATTCGTAAACGTCAGTAATACCAGCAACATCGTTCTTAAACGTTGTACGTTCTTCATTCAAACACACGTTCGTTTATGGTTTAAACGCTTTTAACGCAATAGTTAACGTTGGTCTCTCACGCAATAACAACCGTCATTCTACGTTTATATACATATATATAAAAAAAAAGTAAAGCATTTTTAACAAAATAATTGAAAAAAAAAATATTATAAATTTAATCAAACGTAACAAAATAATTGCAGTTAGAAAAAAAAAAGTTTAACGGAAAAAGCAAGAATATAAAAATTAAAATTTTCCCTAAACGCGAATTTAACATTTTTCAACTCTCTAAACTGCGTGTTTTTTAACACTTAAAAAAAAAGAAAAACAAAAATCTGACTTGTGCTTAAAAGATCAAAGTGAATTTTATTCTCAAATATCTTTTTCTAAACCTCGTGAGTTTCTCCATCTTAAATCTCAATTATGAAATTTCATTTATTTCTTTCATTATTTTTATAAAATGAACTTTTTTATTCCTTTTTTTCGTATTGCTTATAACCTGATTCAATTAATTCTTGTTGTTGATATTCTGGCAAATAATTCAAGCGTCTCTTTATTCCATTTCAAACAAATTTTTAAACCTGTTATAATTATTGCCAAATAGAAAAAAAGTTAAACATTATTCTAAATGTTTTAGTGGACAACAACCAGCAGCAACAACAATAGCAACAACATGTGTCTAAGCTTGAGTTAATGCTCTCTTTTTCATTCTTAAAAAAAAAAAAAAATAACTAAATACACTTTTTTTCATTTGAACAAAAATCATTTATAATAAAAAAGCGTGCGATTTTTAGCTACACCCAGATACACACAGACACAACACTCGAAGTCACAGAGAACTTGAAAAAAGCAAAAGTTCGTTGCTACCTTTACACCATTTCCATATTAACATATTTCGTTAGATAGTTAGAAGCTGAAATTTTTATTTAGTTATAGAAATTCCAACACCTGATACGTTTGTGAATTAGTGTATTATAAACAAATGCAGCATTTCCCCAACCAGTCTAATTTAAATTTTTTTTTTTGTAATAAGAAAATCGTATTAATTTGCAAAATAAAACAAAAAATCCATTCTTATTTGCAGCCTGTCCCACTGTGTGGACAAAAAAACGTTCGAACGATTACTTGTTTAAAAAACAAAAACAAATTCTCTCGTTTTATTCTTGTTTTCAATACAAAGTAATCGATCATCGGCCAAGCCGTTAAACTATTAAATAAGAAGCTTTTGGTTAAGAAAAATAATTTCATGAATAAAAAATTCATAAAAAATCAAATACTGAATAACAATCCTGAATATATCCTGATAAACTACACAAAGTTTTAGGCAAAATATCGAAAGTTAAATAAATTTGTTATCTATTTAGAAAAAAATACCTTTTAGCTTAAATAAAATTTCGATAAAATTAAAGGTCGATTAAATTATTATGTGTAAACACAAAAAAAAATTACAAATATATCGACCCCTATTTTCGATTTAAACATAAGCGACACGCAGTCAAAAATAAACTTTTTTCTTGAAATAAAAATTATCCAAATGGCAAAATTGTCGATAATATTTTATTTTCGATTTAATCGTAAGCGACAAAAATTTAATTTTTTCAGCAGAAGGTTTTTTTTTTATAAAATTCAAATTTGTTTTACATAGTAAATTGTCGCTTACGATAAAATTTTACCGACCGTATCTTAAAAGTTATAAAAACTTTTTGGCATTTTGATAATTCTAAACTATAAACCATAAAATTTTAATATCAATAAAAAGTCTATTTTCGATAACATGTCGCTTACGATTAAATCCACAAAATGGCTCGATATCTTAAACATATTTGAATAAGAAAAAAAAAACACTTCCCCTGAAAACTTCAATTTCAATAATTTTTTTTTTAATTTTCGTCTGGTTTTCCCTAAAAACTTCATGTCCAATTACCTTTGTATTTGAAGCTTAAGCAACAATAAAAATTTAAATACAATTTTCAGAAAATTGTAAACAATTTTCTAGTTTTAATAACATCCATAAATATAATAAATGAAGACTTTTGGAAAAACACATGGACTGGACAGTATAAGTTTGATAATACTTTTAAAAGGTAGTAAGACGCTATACTTAGTTTTTCATGGGCCTCCAAAGATTTCGAAAATCAGTGCACCCTCAAAATTGGTGTCATCACTTTTTGGCCAATAGCTCAAAAACAAAACTGTGTAACATGTAGGGATGTAACCGATACGATAACGATATATCGGCAATACTTCAGGTTTGCCACTGGAAGTCTAGTTCAAGCGGAATTGCGAAGTTTCCTAATTCTGCATGAATTGAGAATAGTTCATATTTTGAACAAAAATCTTGTTAATATTCCTAAGAAAATAATTTTTATTAGTTTAACACGTCTATATGCATTTCGTTGCTGCTAAGCATCTAGACTTGCCAAAACAAAACAGAAAAAATATTTTAAATCCGTAATCATTTTGCCACGCGTTAAATAAAAATAAAATATTGTAACATTAATAATCTATTACAAAGTTTTTTCTATTAAAAAAAAAAATAGTTACTTTTTTTTGTTCATTTGACCATGAATTAAAATTTAACTCCTTGTTTTCGTTTTTATTGCTTAAGCAATATTGAAGACTTATTGAAGACTTTAATTGCAGGAAATTTCCCCTTGCTCAGTTCTGTATATAAAGTTTTGTATATTTTTTAATTTTTTTTTATGGTTTAGCATTGTCTACATGCTTTTCGTTCCTGCTTAAGGAACTCATCAGTAAAACTTCAAGCCAAAAATTTTGAAAAAAGCTGAAAAACTTCTTAAATGCTTTTGAGAATCACAATATACAAACGTAATAAGTTTAAAAGCCTAAAACAAAAATCTTAACAAAACAAGCAATTTATTTTTATTTTGCATTTATTTTTAATTTTTCACAACATTTTTACAATTAGTATTTAAAAAAAAAACAAAATATTAATTTTCATATAATAAATACCGAAGTATTTTTTTTGACACTAAGTCTTTAATGTATTAGAAAATTTTGTTTTTTTTTGATGCATTTCGTTCCTGCTTGAGGAACTCATCAATAGACTTAAAGCCAAAGTTAAGAAGGATATCGGCGATATTTCTCTTTGTGTATCAGTATCGCAACGCAAAATGGTTTATCGCAACATCTTTTGTAACGCCTTGCTAAACGTTAAAGTAATTTATATTTTAAAAAAATTATCTGTGTAGTAATTTCACAGATTGCTACAATAAAATATTGCTAAATATTAATTTAAAAAGAAACAATTTTTACAACTGATTTAATAAAGAAATTAAAGCAACAATGAAATGCATATAGACATCGCTTAGCAAATAAATTTTTCTTATAATATAATTATGACAATATGTCGAATAATAAATTTCTTGTATAAGAAATTATTAAATATGTTATACATAAATTTAATTGATAAACTTAAATATTTTTAGCGTCTTACGGTCTAATTCATAAAAAATATTTTAGGTTTATTTGACAAATTTCCCATAGAAATATGTCAAATAAGCGCTTTATTAACCTGAAATATTTTTTGCGAATAAGGCAGTTATTCTATAAATCACGCACCGAAATCTTAAGTTATGTAACAAACAAAAACAAATTCAAAAATATTTTATATTTGGCCCGATTTTTTAATATCGACAATATTCGACTTGTCGCACACTTAGATTTGAAGACATGGTTGGGTCGAAATCGTTCACCAGTTCATTTAAGACACAAACCTTTGATCAAAATGATGGGCAAAATCTTTTTTTCCTTAAATTGAAAATGGTGGACATGGGAGACGAAAATCAAGAGCTATCGTGATGGCTACTCGCATCAAATTAAAAAGCATAACAATAACTTTTTAACGATATATAAGAAATTCAATACGGCGGTCAAAAATTAGCAACCATCAAAACCTATCGAGATACAGGAGCATAAAAATACACCAAAAGAAAAAAGAGCTTAAAATCAATAAAAACCATATCGAATTAATAAGAAACATTATCGAAAGTCTACTCATGTTGAATGAAGTTTCTTATTTCAATGTGGAAAAATATTAATTTACTGTATTTTTACTGTATTAATTTGTCCCGGTCCAGACTTGCAATTTTTGTTGCAGTGAGAGTGTTGAAATAGAAATAAATACTTTTTGTATTTCTGCCTTGCTCTTTTGCACTAAAAAAAATAAAAAGTTGCTGTCACGAAAATTTGTTAATTTTATTTATTTTTAAGTACCTCAATATACATTTTCCATTATATTGAAAGTTATTGAATTAATGTGACGCGTTCTTATTTTTAAGTTGCAGATTTTCCCTGAGTGTACTATTCTATAAATAAAGAATAAATTCCAAATGTCGTCCGTAGGCACTGAATTTAATTTTTTTTTATTTATTTAATATTTGACTAATTTTCCCGGGGAAAATTTTCAAACAATAGCAACTAATAGGGAAAACAAAAAAATTCGAATCGGAAAAAGGAGAAATTTTTCGCGGAGTTTTGTTCTTAATTGCCCCGTACATAAACTTACAAAAAAATTCTAAACTCGTAATTATAGGCCCAATAAGTTGAAATTATTGTTGCCGTAGTTGAAAGAAAAGTTTCCTTCAGTTTAGTTAAAAGAAAAGTTTTCTTTTTCAGAAAACATAATTTGAATCCTGCATGTGAATTGTTGAATTTTGTGTTGTTGAAATTCTAAAAAAACGTTATCGAAATGTCGTAAAAAAAATTAATATTGAATAAATAAATGAATAAAATAAAATGGCATACGTTATATTAAAATGAAACGCCAAAAATTCGATATAAAAAGCATAAAATATTAATAGAAAAAAAAGTATTCAATTAAAAGTTTGATTAATTCAATTAAATTTTTAATTGTATTAATGAATTTGGGTGGAAAAATTTAATTGAAATTATCAAATTGTTTATAGTTGAAAATTTAATTAATTTTTTAATTGATATTACAAATATTTTAATTGATATTACAAAATCATTCATATTACTTTTTTGTGTGTTTGCAGCCTATTTTCATATTTTGATTAATAAGAGTTGCAGAAAGTTGCTTTGTTTTCATAAAAAATTTGTTTCATAGACTCTTTTATGTTATTTTTTGTGAATGAGACAATTAGAATTTTTGACTGCGATGTATTTTATAAAACATATTATTTTATGTTAATAGGGTACATTTTTTATATGCTGTATTTATTTGCTCAATTCGAACTGCTTGTTGCATTTCTTAAGGTTGTACTTGAAAAGGAAATTTGAATCAAATTGTCTCTAAATAAACAAAAATAAATTATTTGTAAGTTTTCTTTTGATACACGATAAAACAAGTGTTGTGAATTGAGCAATTATTTTATATATTATTTTATATATTAATTTATTTTATTTTATTTTATATTGATTTGATATGGTTTCATTTTGGTTTATTAAATTTATCATAGTAAATTTTATTTTAGTAGGTTTTACTATATATTATTTTATATAATATTGTTTTTAACCTCCGACCAAAAGGTCTGTGTATCAGTGTGTTTGTATATCTGTATGTCTGTCCACGCACAGACCAAACGGCTGCACCGATTTTGATTTAGTTTAAAAGTTGACTTGATCGAGATTGTTCTTAGCTTTGTTTGAAGAAAATCGGTCCAGCCGTTTAGAAGATATCACAACTTTTCTAGATATACTCTGTTGAAATCTGTGTGTCTTTAACACCGCAGCTCCCCAACATCTAGACCAATGTTAATTTGTTTTTTTTTTCGTATGAAAGTTGATTTCGCCTAAACTTGTAGAAAACCGGTCTAGCCGCTTGGTCTGTACGTCGGCGGTTCTTAAAACTTTTATTTTATGTTATATTTGATTTTATTGTATTTTTATTCTGTTTCATTTTATTTTGTTCTGCATTATTTTATTATATTTTAATTTTATATGGTTCTATTAACCCTTATAGGGAATACAGGTTCATGTGAAAAGTGTTCCATTTCCCTAACATTGTGATCGCCAATGTTTTCGTTGTTGTTGTATCAGTATACTATTTTATAATTTTGTTCGCCATTTTTTTTTTATTCACGGGAAATATTTCACGTAAACAAATTGTTCGCCTTGTGTTTCCGATAAGGCAATTTTATTAAATATTTTATTTTATTACGTTTTATTTTATATTATTTTATATAAAATATTGTTTTATTTTATTTTCTGTTATTTTATTTTACTTCATTTTATTTTATTTTATTTTGTGTTATTTTTTTAATTTTATCATATTTTATTTAATTTAATTTTATATTTATTTCATTTTATTTAATTTTATTTTATATTTATTTCATTTTATTTAATTTAATTTATATAATATTTTATATATGTAATATTGTTTTATTATAATTTATTTTGTGTTCTTTTATTTTGTTTTATTTCATTTTATTTTATTTCATTTTATTTTATTTTATTTTATTTTTTTTTTAATTTTTTTTAAATTTATTTTATTTCATTTTCTATTATGTTGTTTTATTTTGTTTTATTTTATTTTATTTTGTTTTATTTTATTTTATTTTATTTTATTTTATTTTATTTTATTTTATTATATTTAATTTTATTTTATTTTATTTTATTATATTTAATTTTATAATATTTTATTTTATTTAATTTTATTATATTTTATTTTATTTCATTTTATTTTATTTCATTTTATTTTATTTTAATTTATTTTATTTTATTTTTTTTTATTTCATTTTATTTTATTTTATTTTATTTTAATTTATTTTGTTTTATTTAATTTAATTTTATTTTATTTTATTTGATTTTATTTTATTTTATTTTATTTTATTTTATTTTATTTTATTTTAATTTATTTTGTTTTATTTAATTTTATTTAATTTTATTAATTTTTTTCATTCAAAATCATTTTATATTTTCTTGATTTCTTGCGATAGAAACTGAGCATTTTAGATATTTATATAAAATAAAAATGTAATATTTTATAAGTTCCGCTGACTCACAGAGAAAGTTTTGAAATAGATGGGAAGCATAAAAATTGTTGTATCAATAAAAAATATTAAGGCAGTTAAAACCAATGCAATCATACGAGTATCAATTATCCGAATTGTAAAACTTTTTAAAAACATAATTTTTTCCAAAGTATGTAACATATATATTTATGTTTTAAAAAATATAATAGAAAATATGCATTATATCAATCAAAAGTTAATGTGGATACTTTATTATCTTAGATATTTTTTAAGACATTTAAAAATATGCGTTCGTTAAAAAAATATAATGCGTATTCAAGTTGAAGGTGTCAAAATATAGCTTGCATTATCCATAACTTTTCTGATGTCAATATTGATATTTTTTTTAAGTGTCTCGGAGACGATCAAATAAACTCATGAATATTGCGTGCAGATAAGTTTTTTTTCCTAATTGCTCGTGTAGCTGTACTAATATAGCTATGATAGCTCCAACATAATCATTTCCTTAAAAAAGTAGATATTACATTTTTCACAGATTGTGGCCGGTAGTCTCTTAGTAGAAAAAGTCTTAAGCTCTAGTCTTGTAATAAGTGCTAAAAAATTGTTCGCAATTATAAAATACACGCATAGAGTTTAATATTAATTTTAATATGAACCAACTGAGAGTTGTTCCATTTTGTGTTATTAAACGACAACGAACGTGCTGCTTATTGCGACTATGAGAAGTTGCTTAAGAAAATTTGCATTTATAAATTATTTACTTAAAAATTACTTCCATATCTTTTCGATTCGTTTTTAAAATATAAGTAAAGCCGACATTATCACTACGTTATCGCTTTAAGCAAATAGATATAACCAGAAGTAGGTATACATTATAAAAAGCCATCATTTGAAATAATTGTTCCCCTTTAGCTCTTACATTTATTAATTGAACATATGGAAATGGTGTACATGTTATACAAGCCGAGTTTAGAGTTTTTTGTAATGTGTATGGTATCTCTTTCTATGAACGGGCACCCAAGAAAGCAAACAACCACAAAGAAAACACAGCCAAACAACCGGCAAAATAAAAATTCCAAATAAAAACAATAAGATCTCCAACTCTCAACGAAACACGTTTATATTTTTAAAGAAATTGGTAACAAAAGCAATTCAACAATAAATCTTCATATATAAAGAGAATAGAAAATAAGGGAAAGAGCGTGAAGTTGGCAATATTTTCAAGTACAACAATTTCAATAAATACAAACACAACATTTAAGACACAACTTTGCTGAATTATACATACAGACGGGTACCATTTATTCCTCTTATATCCAAAAAAAAAAAAAAAACAAACCACAAAAGAAAGAAGCCAAGAATTGTTAAAAAAAAACATAAAGAATGAAAAAAGCCATCACAGTGGTTATTATTAACTTAATGGCAAAAGACAAGAAACACAGAAAAATGAGCAGAAACATGATAAAAAAGACAGACAGACAGACAGACACCGGTAGGCTTAAAGATTCAGCTAATATGTTGTTGTTGTTGTTATTATTGCGTTGTACACTTTTATAACTTGTACTTGTGCTCTCGCCTTTCTTTTTCTTTCATTCTTGAAATACTCGTACATGTACTTTTTATACCTTCTCGCGTTTTAAAATTGTTTAATCATATTGTACATAATGTGTTTTATTTGAAGTGCAGAAATAACGACGACACCTGCAGCACAAAACAAGTACTTCCCCCAAAGTGATTAAAGCAAAAGCCACAAAAAAAAGAAGAAAAAATTATCATAAAATAATGAAAGAAATAAAACATAAATTTTTGTTAAATAATAAATATTTTTCTTTATTTTTAGTGTTTCATCAAAACTTTGTGTTCACAAATAAAAAACACAAGCTTAAACCCATAGTGCATCTAACAAGTTTTCAAAAATAAAACCTACCAGTGCAATTTTTTTTCTCAACTAGTAAAAATTTAAATAAAATATCTAAAAATATTTAGGAGAAAGAAAATAAATAAAGTGATAAGGAAAATCTTTCCAGCAGAAAAAAAAATTAAAATTAAAAAAAAAAAAATATCTAAGCGCGCCGCTGCAGAAAAACTACCGACGAAACGTTTGAAAAATATAAATATAAATTCAATCAAAAAATTCCTCACACTTAATTTTCATCAAAAAACTATTTGACTACACTAATTGGTAATGTTAACACACATTTTTTTAGTTTTCTTTTAATTTAAAATTCATTTTATATAATTTCATTTATTTTTAATTTTTAACGGTAAAACACGATAAGTTAAACAAACGACTTACACCGACTTCTTCTAATATTTATCGATATAATCTGGAATAATAAATTTATTATTATTATTAAATTATTGCTATATCGTGCCATAAGTGCCAAAAAAGCTTAACCGGCACATTTTTTGAACCACTTTTTTTTTGCACGGAAATCGATCATTTACGAACTCTAATAATCGATTTTGGTCAAAAAATTAAGTTCGAAAATAATGTCGCTTAAGCGGTTATGTCACGATATTAAGAGCTACGTTCTCCCCCATTGCCTTGACATAAGTAAAGCAATCAGCAATATTGTTCCGTTATTCTGCCGACGTTGTTGCCTTATTGCAAACATATTTATTGTCAGTCTAGAAGGGGGCATTAGAACAATAACATTAACTTTTTTAGCATTTAAACTGCTTAATTTTCCCTCGATATGAGAAAAGCTTAAAAAAATATATGTATTTATTAACTCTTTTGAAACAAAAATGAACTAAATCTATATATATATGTACATTGTACATATTTATATTTTTAACAATGCAAACAAAAGAACGTGTTATTTTGCGCTGTCAACGACACCATTAAAGTCTCTCTTAAAACAAATTAATCTAAAACACGAAACAAAATCGTCACACAAATATTGCAGAAGAAAAATTAATAAGACCACTTTAAGTAGCGACAATATTCGTCATTAGAAAATTTCCAATTTTTCGCTAACAAACACTTAAAAGTTTTACAAACATTTTTAAACAATATAAACGATCACAAACTGGTTGTTAAATTTTTATTACGATTATTTTGCTCTCTGTCTATTGAATTCAAACAAAAGTTAGTAACTTTTCAGTATATTTTCTCAAATTGTTAAATTTTAAGCTATTCAGTAAATCGAATCTAGTTGAAATCGTATGATTTCCAAAATTAATAATGATATTTGATGCTCCATATAATAGAAAAATAAAAACAAAAACGTTTTAAATTTTTTTTTATATTATAATATAATTATCGGAGTTAGTTTTCAAATATTTTGCGATTTCAAATCTAAATCGATTTAAAGAACAAGGCCGTATATTTTATTGTTAAGGCCCTTGTTATGAGTTCAAACAACTTAGTCCACTCCATTAATGGAAGTAAATCATGTCCTTTGACATGAGCGTACTGACACCTCTCGTCAACGTCGTCAACGTAGTTTTACACAGAGAATTAATTTATTATACCACTGTACGAAGTGACAAAAATCGGCACTAAAAGCTTAAGAAATTTATCAAATTGCCGATTTCCAAATTTTTGTTAACAAATTGTAAACAATTTAAAGAATCGCAAACTATTTTTCTCTCTGTGTATTGAATCGGACAAAAGCTACACTTTTTTTTTTTGTATATTCCCGTAATTTTTTAAATTCTTTGGGGTTTATTAAATCAAATTATTTATATGTTCGGTCCCATGTTATAAGTTGCATTCGATATTTGAACTGTTTTTCTGGTTATTGAACATCGATTATGGAATCTTAAATTCGCATTGTCTGAAATATTTGAGTTTCATTTAGAATACAATTTCGCTGCCCTTACGAAACATCTACTACAAAATTGTTTTCTTGTATTCCATAATATTTGAATGGGACTTATTTCATCTTGTCGTATGCGAATTTCATTATAAAGTGATTCTCAAATATTGGGACTTACTTCCTTTTGAATTTTTAGACTTATTTAATATTGTTGGAGCTTAACTTATTAAATATTCCTGTGACTTTTGATGCATTCATTTTACTGGAAATAATTTAATTTATTGTCATCGCATTCTGTCCAACAAAAAAAAAAAAAAAATCAAGACAGGTCTAGTCAACTGCTAACACCTTAAAACGAATTTTATTAACTCCAGAATTTAAGTTGGTGGTGTTGTGATCCAATTTCAGAATTAATTAAAGTTAAATAATTTATAGTTCTCTTCGATTAAAGCAAATATTTTTCAAATTAGCAAAGCACTCGTTTTTAATATTTTAAATTTTTTATTAAATCTCTCACAAATACTTGCAAAATTCACGGACGTTCTTTTGTTGGCAATAATTTTAAATATAAAAATGCAAAAAAAAAAAAAAAAAAAAAGTGAATGTATTTTGTTTAAGAATCTTATGATTTCGTTTATTTATGAAGAAAAAAATGAGTCATTATGAGCGAAAAAAACCAGCTTAGGTTCTTAACATATACAATTAAAAATATGAAAGATATATTTTTTGTTAAAATTAAAAATTAAAAGGTGAGAAAAAAAATTATTGATAAATATAATAATGTATATAAGATAATTAATTAAAAATAAAGCCAAAGCTTGTTATGTAAATAATTAGATTTTTTTCCTTTTTAGACGGCTTCCAAATCAGCTGTAAAGAGTTTCAATTAGTTTTTTTAGGGAAACTTTCAATCCATTTTATATATTCGTTAGTTGTAAGATATTACGCTCATACCCCAAAAGTTCGCAACAAGGCATAGTGGTGCCTAATGCAAAAAATTAGAATAAATCTGTATCTTCTGAACAACTAAATATTTCAAATACAAAATAGTGCATGCAAAAAATTTGGAAGAAAATAATCATTTTTGAAAACCCTATTCTAATAGTAAAAGACATACAGGGTGTCAAGTTGATCACTTCTCATCAAAATTTTACTACAATTTTTTTTTTAATAAATTAAAATGTCAAATTATTGGGTACACAAACCACAAGAAACGAAGTTTTTAGAACTAGAATTTTTATTAGAAATTATTGTATCATACCTTAAGAGGGCAATTTTTATCATTTAACGAACGCTAATTTGCAATCTTGCACTTTTTCCAAAAAAAAAAAACGGCATTGAAAGAAGAAAAAATTTTGCATTTTTTTTATTAACAATGCATAACATAACATAACGTAACAAATTTTTTTTAAACTTGGGATCTTCTAGTATGGAAAGATTTTCGTTGTTGCAACCTAAAATACCGTAATGCAACGGAACATAATGTAACATAACATGACGTAGCATAACTTAACGTAACGTAATGTAAAAATTTAATTTAGGCTTAAGGCTCAGTTAGCCGACTGTAATGTAATGTAACTGCAACAGTAGGAAACAGCTGATTGATATTGTTATATGAAAAATAATGGAAATGATTATAGAGATGTAATGTAACGTAACCTACTTTTCATATAAAAATATCGATCAGCTGTTTCTTACATTACAGTTACATTGCATTACAATCGGCTAACTGAGCCTTAGTGAGCCTACAGTAATGGAATGTAACTGCAATGTAGGGAACAGCTGATCAATATTTTTATGTGAAAAGTAGGTTACGTTACATTGCATCTCTATAACCATTTTCATTACTTTTCACATAACAATATCGATCAGCTGTCTCCTACTGTTGCAGTTACATTCCATTGCAGTCGGCTAATTGAGGCTTTAACATGTCATACCATAACATAAACTAAAATACCATAACATAATATAACATAACAAACGTAACAAAACATAAGGTAAATTAACACAACATAACATAACGTAACATAATGTGACAACTTAACGTAACGTAAACTAACTTAACATAATTTAGCACATTACATAACATAATATATTATAACATAACGCAGCATAATTTTCTTTTTTTTTGTTTTCACTTGGTTTTTTTAATGGTAATATTTATTTTTCTTTACATAAATATTCATATGTATTAATTTACTAACAATCAAAAATAACCTCTTTTTCTCTCTTCCAAATTGACGAATTAATAGTTTCTTCAATACAAAAACAACTTTTAAAAACAATCAACTGTTAATAAGTTTGTGGTATCCTCTCGATAAATCCTTATGAAAAGTCCTTAAAAGCAACTCTCATAAACTCATTAACACAAACAACAAACGATTTTCAGAAAAAACAAAAAATAAAATTCTTTTTGCAACAAATTGTTGCTTAAATACCTTAAGAAAAACAACTACAAATTAACAGTGTTAACTGTTTTTTTTTTTACATATCAAAAGAAAAATTATTTGAACAAGAATTTTCAAATAAGAAAAAAAAAATTAGAAAAAAGGAGCTTAAATTTGAACCAGTTTAATACAAAACAAAATATTGTAAATCAAAAATTTCTTATATTTATTTATTAAATTAAAGTAAAAGGATAGAAAAGGCAGCTAAATATTGTAAAAATTTTGAACAAATCAATTAGCAATTCGTAAGGTTGTTTTTTAAAAAATAAATTATCTTATTACAATAAATAGAGAAAACTCTCCCTGTTTTTAAGCGTTACAAATCGTAGTAAATTTTAGCAATCAAAAAGTTTCGATTTTTCTTACTTAAGAAGAACAAACTTAAATCAAACCCAAGTCAATTGTAAAAAAAAAACCAAACAAAATAAAGTAGACAAAAAGCAAAAAATATCTTAAAATTTATACACACAGATTGTTGGTACAAAACCATATTAACTCTTGGAACACTTTTGTGAAATATTTCTGAATAGTAGAATTATTAATTTTAACATAAACTTAGTGGTTTAGGATTTTAAACAAAAAGTTAGTGGGATTTTTAACCAAATCGATTTATTTTTATTTGGCTAAAATCCTTAAATGTATTTAATATAAAAAAAAACTAACTCAAGAAAGCGCGTTTTGACAATCATTCAAAATAAATAGCGTATAAATATTAATAGAAATAAAAAAATAGAAAAAATCATACATACATACACATTATATACAAATATTTTACAATATTTCTTAAATTCTATTGCTATTGCTATTGTGATTTCCCTCTAAAATCAAACAACTTTTACTCTAAATCCAAACGACAATCTTTTATACTAAATAAAACCACAAATATTTAATAACTCTTTAAAAGTTTATTAATATTTTAGACTCTTAAACTGTGTGATGTTTTTAATATAAAATATATGCAAACCTAATCCTTGACAATCTGTCTACAAATTTTCTACATTTTATATTTTACTATAACAATAATAATAATAAACTTAACCACATAAATTTTAACAAAACAATTCTCTTGCACATATTTATCTAGATATTTAAACTTACAATACAATAAATATCCCTACTGACAATCTTAATCAATCATCTAAAACTATTTATACAAATAGCAAAAAAAAAAAAAAAAAAAATTTAATTCAACTTAGTGTTTCAATACGTTTAACTAAAATATTTTAAATCTTGTGGAGAAAAAAACTAATCATCAGCTCTTAATAATTCAAGAATTTAGAAGCATATTTTTAGCCTATAAGTAATAATATTTATAATCCTTCAATTGTAATCAAATAACCAATCAAAATAGCAAAAAACCTAGGCAACAATTTGTGCAATTAAAATAATTGTTCAGACGCAACGTAATCAAACAAATTCAAGTCAAACACACACACACACACACAAGTAAAAAGAACACACACATTTACATTTTTCCTCTCAACCCATATCCTCTCCCAAAACCACAAAATTTTCTCACGTACTAAAAAAAGAAAAAACAAAAGAGAAAAGAAACATTAACGCCATAAATTAACTTAAATTAAATATCGAACGCATATATTTAATAAAATTGTTGCCAAATAAAACTAACAAAGAAAGAAAAAAAATAAGTGTAATTTTTGTCAGTGTTTTAAAAGAAAAAAAAAACCCCCTTAAAGGATATTCAACAAGTTCGCTTAAAGACAAAACGAACAAACTTTACAAGTTAGTTTGCTACTACTAACTAGCATACCGAGAGTTATCTCAACTTCAACTTCAGCAAACAACAACAAAAACTTTTAAACTTAATTTAAAATGGTAAGAAGAAGGTTCCTCTTTAACAAGTTTTAAAAATTTTCGAATAACCATGTTTGTTTTTGTGTTGAAATTTTTAATTAATGTATTTGAGACATTTTATAAATTAAAACAAGGAAATATTTTATACGCAAGACGGCAAAATTAAGGAAATATGAAGGTCCTTCCTGGCCTAGATTATGGCATTAATGGTTTTGTAATTTAATTAATTACTTTATGCAGGTTTTCCAAGTTTTTGTCTTCCTTTCCTTTAAAGAATAAACTTTTCTTTGTTTTTTAATAAATATGATAATTTTTGTTTGCGGAAGACACGAGGGGAAAAGTTAAATGAGACCAGCGCTTCACAAGCATTTATCATCTTATACGTTCACTTGAAATGACGTGTCGTATCATATATTTCAATAAAAATATGCTTAAACAAAATTAAATGCAAATGTTTTATATTTCATATATTTCCGTTAAAAATTTTCCTAAGAGACATTTTTTTAATATGAAAATTTTTTGTTTGTGGTTGATTAAGCACATCTATATACATATATTTCATTGCTGCTTAAGACACTCATCAAGAGACTTCAGGCAAAAAAAATTCTGGAAAAAAACTATAAAACAACGTCATAACTCAAAAAAACTAGTTTGCCAGAAAACGAGTTCGAAGTTTTCAATTTACACACAACTTAATGGAAAAGGAAAATTTTATTTCGCTTTCAAGAGTTGAGGAAACAAGATATTTGTACGATACTTTTACACAATATGAAGATCGATATGATGATTAGTTCTGCATTATTAACTTAAAAATTCTTGCTTGAGTAAATGACTGATATGTTAGATAAATTCTGACTCCATAGCTGGTTCATAATTTCAGTTATTTTTACTTCTGCCAGTAGAATACGAATGTATGTTCTGCATCCACGAATTCATTAGCTGCATTTCCAAGGGAGTCCAGTCCCTGAACTGCTCCCCCAAGCTTCAGTTGTTTTTTAAACCGCCTCAACATTTTCCACAGCTTCCTCTAATGGGCTGAAAATAAACTGCTTAAATTTCCGAAAACGCCGACAACAAGTATTAAAAAGGCCATAAACAAGCAATCAGCATATCGGTTTCAATGTTGATGCTCATGGATACACCTTGTATCTCTAAACAATATAAATATCGCATCCGAAGAGAAACTTTGTTTAAAACGTTTTGAAGCCAGCCGGTAATTCCATTTTGTTAAAATTAAAAACATACTGCCTTATGTATAAGAAAAAACTAGCACGTGGTAAAATTTAATATGATCTTAATATGATAACGCTAGGATTTAATAGTGGGTCAAAACTATATACATTAAGCGCCGATTTTTAATATCAAATTGTATGGAGGAACTTGTTAGCATCTAGTTCAATGTCGTTACTTATGCTAACTTCATGCCATTTTTTTCTTATACATAAGGCCGATAAAATGTTTAACTGAGGTCGTTGCTGAAAGAACATAGCTTTCGATCAGAAATCCCATCAGAAAGCTGTGACGGGTGTGACCTTAAAAATCCCAGTTTTTACAGAATTATTACTTTAAATTGTTCAATGTCTTTGTGTTTATACTAAATACTAGAAAAACTAATTTTTCTTTCAACATTTCTTTTTGGAAAATGTAAGACATGTAACCTCTCCAAGTGGCGGGTGTGACCTAGTATAAAAACAGTTACTTTTTTTTAATGTCATCAGCCGGAATTTTGATTCTTGTGCTTATTGGAGGCGCCGGAGGTTCTACTGGATCCTCTTTGCAGGGTTTCTTAATAACAGAAATTATTTTTGATGGACTACAAAAAAGGTTACGTTTACCTTTATTGACTGTCTTTTTTGAATAGAATTTTGGATGTTTGCAAAAGGATTACAATTTAACTTTCATCCTTTTTTCCGTTGTCATAAATTTTGCTGTTTTTCTTTTATTGATTCTTTATACATCGTGATTTTCTTATAAATTCTTCCCTTCCTGTCTCTTGAGAGATAGTCTAAAGCTAAATATTTTACTTCATTTTCTTCAAGTTTCTTCCTTTGTTGCCGTTTTCAATTTTTAAATATCCAATGGAAACTGAAGTGCTACATCGTTGCTGTGACAGGTGTGACCAAATAACTAATTAATCGAATATTAAAATGTAGGCTCACAAAATTTTAATAAAGTAGTATTTGGGCTTAATTTTTTGTTGTAGAAAAGTATCAAATATTTCAAACATTTACAGTAAAAATTATATTAAACTTTTTTAGATTTTAGTGTGACAAAATTCTCATTATAAAGACATACAAAGAAAAAAAGCAAATAAGACTGTACGAATTCTCGCCCAAGTGCAAACCACCCGCAAAACAAAAATCGAGAAGTGCGCAATAACTGTAAAAAAAATTGGCTAATTGTTCATCGACTTGTCGACTCAAATTTTTTAGATATTTGGGTATTTGTTCATAATGTATAATTGTCAAATTTCCTCAAAATGTTAAAAAACGAAAAAATTTTTTGGCCAATTATTCATTCCACATTCGGGTAATTGTACGTCATGATTAAAAACCTAAAAATTTTGGGCGATTGTTCATTTAACTCTTTGGGTTATTCTTTACTCCTTCTTCGCTCCTTCATTTAGCTGCTCCGTGCGATTTGCACGGTGCAAAAATTTCGGATATCTAGCGAACCGAATCGATTCAGTATCTTACGACATCTAATTCGGAATTCGGAAATTCGTTTACCTGTTACATCACCGTCGAATTCCAGAACCTCAAAATATCGAAATATATTGAGAATTCAATTTTCGGAAATTGGGGTAAAATCAATAAATTGCGGAAAGTTACAAAATATTTCCTAAATTGTAGAATTATATTTGTTATAGATTAAGGTCAATTTACATCCTATTGATGCCGTTTGTCATTTTGATGTTAACAATACGCTATTGCCCATGAGTGTTTATACATAAATAAAACACCATTCTAGAGAATCTGGAGCTTTAAATATTACTAGACATTAGTGTTGAGCGAAACTGTGATTTTTTAATAATGTTGCTCCTTGTGAAGGTGAGTTCTAAATCGCTGTTCTTTTAAACTGTGATTGTGATCACAGTTTAGCAGTATTTTGTTTGTAGCAGTTCTCTTATTTTGACAAAATCTAATAAGAAGAGCAGTTGTGAAATTAAAGAGTGACTTTTATCACGGTTTAACACATTTCAGGTCTTCTGATTTAAAAGTATGTATTAGTATTGGTATTTTGATAAATGCAAATAAGAAGAGCGGCAAGAACAAGCAATTAGCATCAACCCTAACCAAATATTGATAATTGTCGTATGAGAGTCAGAGAGACAGTAAAGTTGCAAATACAAGAATGTGAGAGCTATACATAGTTGCCAGAATATGCAAATAAATTCATGTGGTAGCTTTATTTACTGTAAAGTAAGCATGCAAGAGCATTCACAGTTTGTATTAAAGAACTACATTTGCGAAACCTGTTACTTGATAAATTCAGTCACAGTTGTGATTAGTCATTTTTCAATCGCTGTGAAAAAGTAACAGCTTTTGAAAAATAGCTCATCACTACTAGATATGGATGTGAGTAATTAGCGTAATATAATATTTAAAAGACTATTAGGGGAAATATCTTTATTTCTTTCTTTTCTTAAACTTTGCGTGTTTCTTAAAATTTTTCTTGCTATAAAATGTTTCAAATACTTTTTAACAAGATTATCTACATTAAAATGAATTAAATTAGATTTTTTTAAAACAGAAAGAAAAACGTTTCAATAAATTATAATCAAATATTGATAATATTTTAAGGAATTACTTTAGTTAATTATCAAAATAAATATTTTGTTTAATTAATTGTAAATTAATTATTTAAAGACGTCTACCTACATATGTATATTGTTATATAAAATATATTTTTATTTAATTTAATTTAGCAACGAGTTGATAAGAGTTTCAGCATATTAAATTTACTATTATTATTATTATTATTATTATTAGTAAAAGAAAAGAGCGGCTACTATTATTCAACTTTCAACTTAAGTTTTTTTATTTCCTTTAAACTTTAATTGCTAAATCAATATATCTTACGAACTATCTGCTAACTGTTTCTATTAAATGCTAATGGCCTGGCTGAAATAATACATCCTGCTCTTCACTTAACTCCCAGCTCTTTCACACTGTCCTATACAACTCTTTTTTTTATTTCACTTTCCCACAGCAATTTTAAATAACAATTCCATATCATAATACTTTCTTTCACTCACTTTGTAGTATATTTTTCACTTGTCTTTCTCTCATATTTTTTATATAACTAATATAAAAACTAACTACTTTTTTCTATTACGTTTTGTTTTGTCTTAAATAAACTATTCGTTTGGTTTTTTATATGAATTTAATTTTTAATTTCCGTTACTTGTTAAATGACCGTGTTTTTGTTTTTGCTAAGCACATTTTCAGGACCTTCAATATAAAAATACACAATTTTCTTGTACAGTTATTAAATATGTATTTATATTTTAATATTGCTTTTGTTTTTGTTTCCATTTAAAAATATTCACTGGCTTTTTTAATACGAATTTATTATATACATACATTAAAAAAAATAAACAAATATATTTATAAATAAATAAAAAATACTACTAAACAATTTTGTAAAAACCAACCACAAACAGCAAATGCAGTTGTTACAAGCGGCACCAACAGCAGCGCATCCACATCAATTGCACATGACGCCGCAAACGTTTACCACGACCGCGTATCCAGCGACTGCAGCTGCAGCAGCAGCCGCCGCCTCTATGCTGCATCAACAACAGCAGCAGCAGCAGCAACAGCAGCAGCAACAGTTCCAAATGCAACAGTTTTACGCTCAACAACAACAGCAGCAACAACAAGCTGCTGCTGTTCAACAACAACAGCAGCAGCAACAATTGCAGATGCTGCAGACCTACATGCAAATGCAAGTGAATAATGCCACCTCGCCCACAACGCCCACGAAATACAATACCAGTCTATTGGGTCAAACCCCTCAGCAGCAGCAGCAGCAGCAAGCGACTGCTTTCTTCTCCACGGCAGCGGCTGCACCTCTGACAATAATACCCGCCTGCAATGGCACGGCAGCTGTGGCAGCTGCTATGTTTGCCGCAAATATGGCTGGTACGACATCATCATCGTCGTCAACAACTACTCCATCCAATAATGTAAATAATAACATTAGTCTATCTGCAACTAGTTCTTCTCCAGCAGCAACTGCAGCGACTGGAAGAGCTTTCGCAAGTGCTCTGGCGGCAACAAACGCTCTAACGTCTATCAACACTAATGGCCATCATGCTATAACTAATACTGGGCCAGGTCTATTGGGTGGTGCTCCAAATTTGATTTTAAACGCCTGTGACTTTGCTACTAGCAAATATTTGCCCAAAACGAATGCTCTGGTCGGCAATGTTGGCGGTGGTGGTGGTTATGTTGGTATGCGTCGAGGTGCTGGTTTGCTGGGCAGTGCTCCTGGCTGTCCCACCATCGAGTTGGCTAATAAAACTTCTAAATTATTATTGGCCACCTCACCGGTGATCAGCCACAGCCAGGCCAACTCCTTGGCGTCGCACTCTTCCAGCTCAAGTCGCTGCAGTTCTGCTTCTTCTGATTGTTCTATGCCATCGCCATCTTCATTACACCTATCTTCTCCTAAAAAGGTTTGTGTCTACTTTTCGCCTAGAGTAACAAAACAAACAAACAAAAAAATTTTTTATCAAATCTTTACCTCTTAACAATCCTTTCCATTTTAAATAATTCCTAAACAATCCATCATCCTTTTTGTAAATGCAAGAGCAATGTGCTGTTTCAACAACCCCGATGATTAAACATGTTTCCAGTGTCAGTCGTCGGGATTGTGTGAACAGTACCGAAAACAGAACTTTGATGTCTCGTTTTTCCCTGTTTATCTTTCAAGGCTTTGATTGTTGTTCTGTTTAACAAAATCACACTTCATTTAACATTTGTCACCTTAAGGTTAATTACCCACATAAAATAATTTATAACTGAACTCTCTATTTAGTGATGTCAAAAATAACTACAAACTCAGTGGAGGCGGTTTATTTTTTATATTTTTGTCATATTCTCGTACTATAGGGAATGTTTAGAAAAAGTTTATATGTTCACACTTCCGTGTTTAACGCCTCATTCGTGTTTAAGAGCTTAAACACGACGATTTTGAGATGTTTTACCGTACATTGACTTGTTTTGTCAAACATCTCAAATGAAGTGTTTAATATTTAACGCACATGGAGTATGTTCAGTCCGTTTTTTGATAACTCTGGCAGCTTTGTGTTGCTATTAAATGGCGGCACGTGAAAACTTATTTGTTAAACAAGTAATTAGCTAAAAAATACTCAATTATTTACAAAAACATTTGTTGTTTGAAAATAACAAACCCATAAAAAAGCATAATTGCTCGTAATTGTTTACAAATACAACAATTTACTGACAAAATATCAAATGTAATGTGAACGGTTGTGTTTAGATTTTCAAAACACTAGCCTTAAACACATTTAAGACCATAAGTGTGAACATAGTATAAAGCTATGTACAGACGATTGTACAGACATTGCCAGCACAGAAAATCTCACAACTTATTGCCAGACCATTGTAAGACAACAAATTTAAATGACAATATCGTCAGTCAAAAATTTTTTTGTTTACACGGTTGTCGTATTCTGAAATTGTTAGATCTATTGTTATGCATTGCCAGACTCAAATCATTTGATAGAAATTGCCAATTATTAATCGTTTGTACTTGTGTTAAATGTAAAGGTGAAACTATAAATTATTACAAACCATAAAGAAACAATTGCAATTATTTTGGATGTATATTTTTTAATAATATCTTTACACACTCCCTTTTTCTTTAAAAGCAATTGTGTGGTGGAGTGTTGCTAATAGAAATAATTCTCTTACAATGATGCCTGAGAAATATTTGGCAATAATTTGACAAAGGCAGCAACATTGCCAGACAAAAATTGCCTGTTCAAACAGTTGTAAGATATTTTTTTTTTCATATTTTACCGACAATATTGTGACAATCGTCTGTACATACTCGTATGTATGTAACTTAAATCTTTTACGGAAACAATTAGGAAATTTATTTCTTAAAAATAATATCGTCCTAAAGTTGTCTCCACTCACTTAATTGACGGCTCGGCAGGTGGTCTACGTATTGGCTGCCATTGCTTGATGAATGTTTTCTTTTAAAAACGCTAAAAAATCGATTTATTGGCGTAAAACTTAGATTTGAGATAATGCCACAGAAACAGGTCCATAGAGGTTAAATCAGCACTGCGTAGCGAACAATATATCTCACCTCTCCTGGAGATCAATTTTCCACGAAGGTCAAGTCTCTGACTGGCATCCTGGGTACTTCGTTCTTATACCAATTGAATTTTGTGCGGAAGCGGTCTTATGTCTTTGTGCAAAACGCATTGCAATGACGGTTTCACATCTAAAGCCGTTGTGAGATTCTTAATTGTAAGGTTAAAGCTTTCAATCGTTTAGATTTTCTTGCGATATCGTTGAACAGACAGTTATAGTGTGTGTTTGTATGTGACTAGATTACAGAACAGCGCAGATAAAGTATAAAAACAAAAATTGTTTTCAAAATTAAAATGAATTAGTACTCCATAAATTGTAATATTCTCATAAGATATTAATTATTTTTCCCGACGTTCATATATATAATTGTGTGTATATTGAGCTGATAGAGCGATACACAAACAATTAGTCAAGAAAGCACTCAATACTGCATTTAAATCGCTCAGTATATTGAGCAGCTCGAAGCGCTCACTGAAGTGAACCGTTCAACTAAACTTGTTCGTTCGTGAGCGACACAACTATAAAATATTGCAGAATTTCCTACGCCCTACAGTCGCCGAGTTATCATTACTCGCACTCACAATGACCAGAAAAAACTAATAGATATCGTCGTAATATTTTACAGCCACGCTAACGTTTGTCATAACCCGCTCGATCTTCAGATTCGTATCGTTCATGCATTAAGCTAAACTAATAACTTTCTTTTCTTATGAGACACCCTGTATATCACAAAATGTCAAAATACTTATTGAATACTTACGAGTAGTTTTCATAATGCAAGAAAGCGATTTGTCTAGGAAAAATATATTGAAAATACTTAAATAGATAGAGATAGAGATAACTTTAAAAAAATCGCGTACGATTATGACTAATCATTTAATTTGGTTTTGTATCTCTGTAACAATATCCGCCAACGTAATCTTGAGTTTGTATTTGTAGGCTCGTTCAGTTGTAAATATGATTCATCTACAATAAGTCAAGCATCGCCAAATTAACTCATGCGAGTGGCTCCCTTGGCACTTCACACTCTCGTGGTACTTCTAAATTTTACGCACAAATTATGTGAGCAAAACAGCTGAGACAAACTACGAATTTCGCTCACTGCGACGAATTCATCAATCAGATTTCGCTGCGTGATTTCGTCGTATAAAGCACAATAACGTCGAAAAGATAACAGCTGTTATAATTGATAATGTTGTTTGCGGTTTGTGCAAAGAAATTGAAAATAGTTCACGCCATGTTTGGGTGTATTTTCATATAAACAAATATCGCACACTAAATGATAAACAGTAACTAGGACGAGTGATGTATTTCGCACAACGTGCTGCCATAACCAATAGACAGCTGTTTATGTTGTCACTTGTTTATTCATTTCAAAAAAGCAACAACAAAAATTTGTCAAAAGCAAGCAGCTTTTTATGGTAATGGCGAAAAACCAAAATTCAATTAGTTTCTATGGTTATGGTTATGGCGAGTAACCCGTACAGTATTGCCCATAAGTTTGGTTCGAACAGCTGTTTATGGTTACGGCACGTTCAATTGAACCTTCAGTTGCTTTAAAAATATAAGTAAAATTCGGAAAGAAAAAGAGAGTGTGAGGTGCTTTGCAGATGCTTGGTTTGAAGGATACCTCATCTAACTATTTTCTCTCTTCTTCACTTACTCTTTCAGCTTTCTCTTTGACTCTAGCTACATAGATATAAATTTATGCACACCGGTATTCATAAATCATAATAAAAGTTAATGCTGGCTTACGCTGCAAATTTTATATGCTTTAACTTTAACAATAGTTTATGAATACCGGCGGTAGTATGTATGTACATATCTCTTTCTTAAACTCTTAGTAGATGTAAATCTTGTTCTCTTCTCTTCATAGAAATGTTATTGCTTGTTTTTGTGTATAAAATATATTTAAATGTGCGTAAGTGTGTTAGCTGCTTCGTTTGATTTTGATTTTTTTTTAATTTAAATAATTAGTATTTTATTACTTTAAGTAAGTTTGTACGTGTAACGATAGTATTTTCCTTAAACTTTGCCATGACTCAATTTAATTGCACCAATAAGAATAAAAACCTTGTTATTATTACTAAATGCCTTTTAAATATTTTAAAACTATTAGGTAACATCAATTTGATTTGTTAACGCTAATAATGTATTGCCTGGAAGTAACGAATTTGGATGGCACTCGAGACGCATCAGTAAATTAAATAAAATTTCCTCGATACGTCTTACTAAAAAGCTTTATTAGTTGTAATTTCCCCTAATGGTTTGTGTTTTTGCAAATGGCTTCATTGCAAACATGTGTCTCTTTTCTCTATAAATTTTTGCTATTAAATTGCCTTTTCAAACGAATCCTGTTAAAACCACAACAATTGACTTAACCATCTACTACCGGTTTTCTTCAATGAATTTAAAGTTATGATTGTAAATGTGTGATCCTTCATAGGTTCCTGCAGTTTAATGTATATAATTTTTTTTAATTTAATTTTTTTTGCTGTAAACCCTGTATTTAAGTTTAATGAAGTAAGTAGACACCTCTGTATAAATTATTAAAAACCGCTTTGGTTTTTTTTGCGTGAGTGTGTGTGTGTGTGTGTGTTAAACTTCCTGCTCCTTTTCATATTGCAACAGCATAGTGTGCATATTTATTAGCTTTTATGGGGTCTAAAAGTGCCATGCCAACGCGCTTTTAAATTAAAAATAAGTGCTTATCACTATTTAAGTTGTTGCTGTTATTGTTTTTCCTTGCATTATTGCATTCTTGCAATGTGTTGTACTCGTATGCGATGGCTTTGTTAGATAAGTGCCGTCTACACTGTTGTCCGGCCTGAAAGAGGCGTTGAAATATTTAAATAATATTTTATGAAAGGTTCAAGGCAAACCTTAACATATCAAGTGATCAGAACAAATGAAAAAGAATCAAAAATGCATATGACTTAGACCACTTTCATAATTAAGGGCATATATGTAATACTATATGAAAGTAAGCCTGTACAATCGAATATTTTATCTTATGAAGAAATTACAAAAAATATAAAAATTTTTGGCGTTTTTTCATTTATTTATTTTTTTATTACTTTCTCGTATTGGCGATTTTTTTATGTTCAGGGACTTATTTTAATTTCAGCGATTTTTTTTGGCGTTTTTTTCAGTGCTTAACCAATTTTTTTGGTTGTTTTTATTTTTGGCGATTTATTTACTTATGGCGATTTTTTCGTTTTGGCGATTTTTGTACTTTGAAATTTTTTCGTTTTAGCGTTTTTGAAAATTTTAAGAGTTTGCCTCTTAAGGCTGGTACTCTGTTCAAAGTTGTGAAAAATTTTCAGCACCATTGGTTATTTCGCGTGAAAAATTTGACATGTACTAAATGTAGCCCAACTCGCGGTTTTTTTTTATAAATTTCTTGCTTTTATTGCTTGAAAGTATGCAACATTGTTAAAATTCCGTGCGAAAAAAAAACACTGCTCATGTTGTTTCGCAGCTAAACTAAAATGATGCCAGACTAATTTTGCATGGAAAGACATGATTTTACGTGTTTTTCACAACAAAAACAGAGTACTACTTTTGCGAATTTATTTCGCAAATATTTCACACCAAATACTTTTATATGTAGTTTGACAGCATTTCGCACGAAATGGTGAACAGAGTACCAGCCTTTATGCATTAAACATACTCATCACAGCAGGCTACCGACTACAAAATGTCAAGGATAGAATACACATGTTTATATGAGAGTGATTTTTTTGAAGACAGCAATGCAACAGGGCGGCAGGTTGTTGTCTACGCTCATTTTGTCGTTGTAGTCCAATTAAACTAATTTCTATTTCTGTGGCTACAATGAGAAAATTCAGTGTTTCCAGTATAATACAAAATGTTGAATGAATGATATCCTACAATTATTTCATATTATTTAACAGAAACAATATCCAAAAGTTGATGAAAAGCAGAAATTGATTCATTTTTATACTTTTACGTCATATAAGCACATTTTGAAAGAGTAATTTAATTTTCATAAATGCCAAATATTTGAAGGTGGCAGTACTGAACTATGTATTTATCCTTAAATATGAGGTGCAGATGGTGCTGCTGCCGTCTCCGAAATAATTAACTAGCTGGCTACGAGGCGACAAATGCTGCTAGCGGCATTTGAAGTAGTGTGTTCGTGTAGCCTGCTGTGGTGAATGTGTTTAATGCATTACGGTTTACAAGGTACAGCAAGTGTGTCAAAATTACATCGTCAAAATTACACTAACTGTATCGCCCTCTTTCTCACGAATAAATTCTTCAATATTGTCAGTTCGTCAACCATTGCGGGTTTGTCCCCATATACATGACGCTTAAGATAGCCCTGCAAAAAACTGGTCTAAAGGCGTTCAATCGACCAATTGGCCGACCCCATATTTGAAATAAACTGTTCATCGAACTCGCCTCTCAATGCGACCATTGTTTCGCGTGCTGTATGACATGTGGCACCGTTTTGCTGAAACAACATGTCAGTCAAGTCCAGCTCTTCCATTTTGGGAGGAAAAAAAATAACGGAGGCTCAATTGCTGCGAATGGCGCCAAATCGATAATTCACGGTCATCAACAACACCCGCGAATACAACTGCGATATTTTCCTCAGTCCACGTTCTACGTATGCGTGTTGGTGGTTTAATGTTCCATAATATAAATTTCGTGCGAAATTTAATCACAAGATTCCGAATATCCTGACCATAAAATGGAAGAAGTGCACGGAAGCACTTTCTTAATCGAGCATGAATTTTGAATAAAGTTCAATAATCTGCAAAAGTTGTTCATTTGTAAGTCGATTCATGGTTAAACTATAGACAAAACTGAACATGTTTAACAGTAAGTAAAACAGTGTTGCCTCATTTAAAACCAGAGGCGCTGCAACACTGCATTATTAAAAACGTGCAAAAAGCAGAGTTGTAAAAGAATGAAGCTTTCCTCTATCTCTTCCTTCACCACTTGTCTTCTCTATCACTATCCCTATCCGAAACAAGGCAACACATAGTAATAGTGGTAGGCATTCATTGCCTGAGTGTTTTACTTCTCTTTATAAAAAAAAAGTTGCTAAAAAAATCACGCTTTATAATTGTTAGGATGTCAAGATTTTTCATTGCTCGCCTTAGAACACACTTTAATTTGTATTTCCCATATATTTATTTATTTGTATATTCTGTGAAAATTTCAAGTCCGTCGCTCTAACAGTTCGCGAAAAAACCGACTGTGACAGACAGACAGACCTCGTAGAGACAAACAATAGTGTTTCTTTCACCTATGGTGTACGGAACCCTAAAAAACCAAAAGTCAATCAAAAATATAATTGTACAAACAAAGTTCAATTGACTTAATTAAATTTTTAATCAATTAAATTTTCAATAAAGTAAATTTTTATTGAAGACAATTTTTAAACAAAAACTTTATTGACTCATTTAAATTTTTAATTGATTATATGTATTTTTTCAAATAAAGGTGCCAATAGGCGAAATATAAGATACATATTTATCCGACCGCGCGACGCAAAGAAGGGTATTGTGTTTAAAAGCTTATGTATGTATGTACTCGTATGTATGTATGTATGTTTGTATGTATGCATGTATGTGTGATCCTTTGCGGCCTTATATGAACCGAACGCGTGGACCGATTTTAATGATTCTGACGTCAATATATTTTCTTAATCCCGGGCGTGTCATTAAGGATATGACAGTAGTAAAAACTCAATATGGCGGCCAACAGACGCCATTTTGTAAATACGGAAAAAATTGAAAGTCTGCGAACTATATCAAAATGGGTATCATTCCACAGGTGTTATAAAATCATCTTTATGTTTCTCTTATGATTTTTCATTTGGAATGACCGTTTAGGATATTGAACGGTTCAAAGTTGGTGGCAGTTGGGTTTTTTTATTTTTTTTTTTAATTACTACTGGTGTTATATATATTTTATTAAGCTAAAGCTCATTTAATATCCTTTTTTTTAATATTAGGTAGCCCTTGGTTAGCTTTTTCAGGCTTTGCTTTTGTTTTGAGTTGACCAGGAAATGGTGTAATTCTCGCAGCAGGATATACCACAGACCCGCATATAATTGCGCTAAATTATTTTTAATTTTTATTTCGTTTTTTTTTGTATCTAAAAGCATAAAAAATAAACGATAATAATGACTCTTGCCTGCCGCCTCGGTCAGATATTAAAATGCAGATATTATCATGCACTGCACATGTTTGTACATACGTTTGTATTTACTCGCATATGTACGTATGTAAGTGTGTCTGTATGTCTCTGGTATGCCCTTGCTTGCCAAGTCAGCCAAGCTATCTGACTTACTCATGAGGTTGGTTTATTTTTGTATTGTGTCTTTTTTAGCTCTTAATCCTTTCAGTGTTTTTTAACAACACCTTTTTGTATCGATTAGCGTTAATGTATTATTGCATATTATACAAACAATTTTATTAGATTCCATTTTATTCGTATCGAAAAAATAAATCTATTATATTAGCTTATGATAATTTGTTTCATTTGTTTTCAGTTGTTTTTCCGGGAATTAAATAAAGGAAAATCCTGTGTTGTTGAAGCGATATATACACTTACCCACTCCATCCACACCTCAGAATAGTTATAAAATATTTTCTTTTTTTTTTAGCATGAATTAAAAAAATGCTAAAGTTTGTTTGTCTGTCTACCGCCCTACTCCAGCCATACGAGTATTAAAAACTATTGAGCCAATTTAATTGTGTTCGTAGGACATCAAAGTCTTGCTAATGGCAAAAGAAACAAAATGTTATTAGAATATTGTATTATTTTCTTGTTTAATTTACTGTGACTTTTAACTGCTGTATTATAAAAATAATTTATTTTCTGCTATCTTTCTTACTGAAGCGTAGCTAGCTCAGACATAATAAAAATAAGCAGCACATATTGGTAAATTTTTCTAAATTTAATGAGAATTATCGAATGTACTTTTATAATCAGGGAGCTTACAGTGAAATTGATTTAAAAGAAAATAATATTATTTTATTGAATATCATGAGTCAATATGAAGTTGAGTAAAGCCCAAAATTTATGTTTAAATCTTACTTGGGCTAAGGTTACATTCTCGAGCATTGCGGTCCATATGTCACGAATAGTACGAACAATATTGTATGCCTAAGGGTTGGGTTAAATTGTTGCTGCCAGCACAAATCCGTAACATCACGTCACTTCGCAGCAAATAATCGACAAATGTCAAATCACACGACTTTGGAGGACAATTGACAGGTCCCTTTTTCGGAATCAAGCTATAGCCAAATTTTAATTTCAATAAATCGACGGTTGCGGTCGCCGGATACTGAAAGCACATCTCTCCCGAATCAATGTCGTTCATATTTTCAAAAAAAAAATCTTTGGCGGAAAGCACCATTTGTTCCACATCTGCAACTTTAGGATATCTGCAATATAACTTTCTGCTACAAAGAGTTTAGCTAACAGTGGCATTTGAAAGTACACGATAAATAAATATTTAATTTATTAAAATCTAGGAAATGTTTCAAAAGGCACGCAAGGAAAACATTCGGTTTTCATTTTAATGAATGAACTTTTCCTACTTTAATTAAAATGATAATTTTTGTAGCAGATTGGGGAAAAATAAATTATACCAGCGCTTCATAAGCATTCATCATTTTATACATTCACTTAGATATCTTATCATCCATTTGAACTAAAACATGCCAACAAATTTAATTCAAAGGTTTCATATTTCCTATAGTTCCATTCAAAGGAAAATTCCTTAAATTTACATTAAGGAAATTTTATATTTTAATAATCGCTTGACAAGTAAAAACTTTCAATGCTTTTAAATTGTGTGCTTGTTTGCATGCCTACAGAGAATAAAACAAACAAAAAAATGGCATGTTAATAATGAGAAAGACTGGTTGTAAATTTTTAAACGATTAAAGTCCACCATTCTTCGAATTTCATTTAAACAACCAAATTATAAATTATAGTACAATTGCTGCAGTTAAGTTGCAGGTAAACAATTGTAAACTTATTGTAATAATTGATATTTGAAATATTAACGTAAAGTCGATATAAGCTAAGCCGCAGCCAATATTTGAACGTCAACGCCGCCGCTAAAATATCTAAGTCATATAAGCTTTAAATTTTCATTGATTTAATTAAAATTTATGTAAATTAATACCATTGCAATGTATACATTGATCTCTTGTAGATTTGAGCAGTTTTCATTGAAAATTCTCAAATTGTATGCATCTGTCCGGCGCCAGTTTTCGCGGCGGTGTGTTCGCTTTGAAACACTGCCAGCACTGGAGTTTAGTTGTTTTGTTTTTATAAACGAAACAAAAAATACAGCAGAAGGCAAATTACGGCATTCCATATCGATCAAAATTGAAAAATATTTCCATATAAACTTCATTTAAATATTTTGGAATTTCGTTCAATATCGAGTAACGTCATTAGGGAGCAATAGTGTTTTGTATTGCATTCAGGAATTCTAAAAGGCATTCTGTAGCAATTATATAAGAATAATTATTGAATTAAGAAAAATTCCTAAAAAGGTCTTTAATAAGGCCAGAAGTAAAAAGTTCTGCTGAGATTTCCATTGGCTATGACCAAAGCAAATAAACACTAACACACTTTAACAACATAGATACCTTTTATTAAAAAAAAAAAATCCAATTAAAGTTGTTGCATGTTGATTTTACATTGGTAGTTTTTTCTGTGTGTAGAGCAGCCATGTCCAAACACACATGCTCTCATATTTGCATTTGAATAAACAGCTTTGAAAGCTCGTACAATTTGTTCTTGTTTCAAAACAATATTTTCGTCGAGATTTAATTGGCATAAAGCTCTTTTGTAAAAGCTTGCTCAGTGTGCAGTCTACTCTACAAAAAATGCTCTATGTCAAAAAGTGAGCGCATTATGATAGTTCGTTTGACACTTAACCTTTGCGGACGTTCTATCGGGCTTAACGAAGCATTTTCTATAAGCTTCTAAAAAAAGTTTTTGAAATATCGAGTTTTTGTATATTTCGATAGAAAAACATCTAATGTATAAAAAAAAAAAAAAAAATTAAAAAAAAAATCTCGATTGCCTTAAATAGGGCCTTTCTATATTTAGGTAACAATATGCTTTTCATATGCTCAATTTATGTTCTGGTGAGTTTTTTTCTTTTGTTTTTATTAAAATATTACCTAGTCTACATTCAAAATTTTTAGTTACATCAAAATTCTGTTGCTGCCTGAATTAGTTTTACAAAAAAAATATAACAAATAACTTCAATAAATATTTATGTTATTGGTTTTTAATCCTTTAAGTGAATGTAAATTAAAAAACAAATCTGAACCAACAATGCAAAGTATTTTGTTAGTTTACGTTTAATTGAATATTTTATTTAAATTGATTTTTTCTTCTTCTCATATTTTGTTCATAACAAAATTGTTAAGCTGGAAAGCAAAACATAAAATGAAACTAAATTAAATTCAAAACATATTTTTTTGTCTGCTATACAGTTGGAGTTAAATGTGTGTAAGCTAAAGCCTGTTAATCCTTAAGATTTGTTTTACAATTTCAATATATATTTTTTTCACCGGCATTTGTTTTCACTGGAACTACTACAACAGCAATAATAAAAAGGGAAATAATTGCAAAAAACTATAAAGAAGTGTATTAAAAAAAAAGAAAAACTCGAGCCAAAAACTCAGCAGCAACACTAGAGAAAACTTTGTTTTACTAAACCGTTTGTTGTGTTTTTTCTGCTGGCTGCCTGGCAAAAGTAATTTAAAAACTTTGTTTTTTTTTCGCAACTCTAGCAATGCGCTAATGCCTTCCTTAGCTGCTTCAAAGAAGAGCAACAAGCAAAATATATAAAAGTCCTTCACACTTGCACTGACACGCATATACATACATACGTACAGTGACAGACACTATGCTTCTTATTTCGATGTTAAGCAAAACAATCTACAAGTTAGATTTAGTTTTATCCTCTTTATAGCCTTCCATTTTTTTTAATATAATTTTATAACTTTTTAATTCGTTATTATTATTTCTTTCAATTCACTACTTGCCAGGAAACAACTTTCCATGGTGACAGTGTTTTCATTTCCGTTTCCTTGCTGCTTATTGCTATAAAAAATTTGTGCCAGCATAATTTAGACATTTTCTTAAATATTGATTTTCGCCTGCAACAATCAAAACTCGAACACGTGATTTCGTGATTTGTTTGACAGGCTTTGTTAAAACTAAATTATATATTTAAGTACATTTTTTTTTTTTCAAATACGAGTAGTCTAGCAAGCGATATGTCAATTTCTTTTTCTTTCCATATCTCTTTTTTTAACATTTCTCTGGCACCCCTTTTGTTATTTTGCTGTTGTCCAAATCAGTTCATATATTTTTTATCACTGTAATAGTAATAATAAAACGTATGTACGAGTATGTAGTATAACAAAAAAAAAACCCCCATCCCTTAATCATATAAATTTGTTTTGGCTTACATAAAAAGTTTGTAAGTGTCTGTTTGATAGTGTTATCTAATCGTTTGAAATATATTACATTTTTCGCCCTTATCGAAATGGAAATTTACGACAGTTGTGTCTGTGTTTATCCCTGCTTGCTATTAACTAGCAAAATATTGTAAAAGCCGACAAGAATGTTAAGCTTTACAATATGTTTAGCACAACTGTTGCTTAATGAGTCTACTGCTTTGGCTGTGTCTAGAAGTGGGAAAATACATTTCGAGTAGGAAGATGGAGGGGCATAGGGCAGTCACTAAATTACAGTCGCAAAACGCTAAAGTTAAAGTTGCCATAGTGGGCTCGCATAAGTGGGCTCGAAGGACCAGCAAGATAGTTCAGAGTATAAAGCCTTACAATATGTTTAGCACAACTGGTGCTTAATGAGTCTGCCCCTAAAAGTAGGAAAATAGATTGAGTGGAGGAAGATGGAGGGCGTAGGGCGGTTTAAAACTTATGATTTTGTTATAAATGCCTGTAAGAGTTGCCATATCGCACTGCTTCAAAGGTAGCCCGCAAAGAAATGGGCTCGAAGGACCAGCAAGATAGTTCATAGCACTATATACAAAGCCTAGTTTTTTTCTTCTTCTAAGGTTCCTGATTTCTTTATCAATATTTGTAAATGCCTGCAAAAGTTGGCATGTCGCAGAACCAGCAAGATAAATCATAATACTATATACAAAGCCTAACATTTGCTCTAAAGTTCATGATTTCGTTATCATTATTTATGAATGCAAGTAAGAGTTGCTATATTGCACTCCTTATTTTTTTTTTTAAATAGAAGCAGCACTCATGGGACAACCCCTACTCATGCAATGCATTGTGCTAGAGATGATGATAGAGTAGAGTAGTGTCTGTGGACAGTGACAAGAAAGACTTCCGCAGATAGTTTGTTCCACATACGCACAGTAGGGCTAAAAAGGCCAATCGACCACAAAAGTATGTGCTCTGAATGAAGCACTTGTTGTGCCCTCCTTCGTTGTGTAGCAGAATCATCGGCGAAGTAAAATAACCAATAAAATGGCTACTAATCACAGCTTCAAAAATTTAATACGCCGCATTATTAAAAATCGTGCAAAAAGCAGAGTTGTAAAAGAATGAAGCTTTCCTCTATCTCTTCTCTATCACTATCCCTTTCCTAAAGAAGGTAACACCTAGTAATAGTAGTAGGCATTCATTGCCTGAGTGTTACTTCTCTTTATAAAAAAAAATTACCCGACATTGCGAGGATGCTCCAATGAATCACTAGAGTTGGATACCCTACTGTCACCGATGAGCTTCTTCGCCCTCTGCTGTACGCGGTCGAGCAGCTGTGAAATAGACTTTGAAGTACCGGCCCATACATGAGAGTTGCACTCCCATTTAGGTCGGATATAAGTACCGTAATTTCCGCTTAATTGCTCCCCTCATAATTGATTTACCCGATTGCTTGCTCTGAAAAACATCGCATGAAAATGTTCCATATAAAACACATGGAAAACTACATAAAAATATGTATCAACTCTTAAAATCATTTATTTTTATTTACTTTTTTCATTGCATATGCACATGTCATACATGCATAATCATTGCAGCGTGTTGTAACATGTTTCGGATAATTGATCTCAACGCTCAATTAAACGTGGTTTCTTTTAATTGCAATCAATTAAGCGGAAATTACTGTAGTATAAATGGCAAGGAGATCAGATCGCTTGCACCGCTTCAAAAATCGAACATCACACTGAACTTTCATGCCAAGGACATCAAGAGCTTCTGATTCCTTAATGTTTATACCCCCTATAGTTACAGAGGGAGCTTGAGTAATCATACAACATTGAGTCTTACGAGCGTTAAAATCGGCCCTATTCGGATGACCCCATTCAGAAATTTTTGTTAAATCGCAATTTAAAATATCATTCATAATTTGTCGCATGGCCTCAACCTCCAGTAGATTTGGTCTATTGCTGAATGAGAAAGAATGGCAAATAATGTTGTCGTCCTCGAAAGAATAGATGGGGTTGAAAGTTTGACACAGCAGGTCATTTAGAAAAATAAGAAATAGAGTTTGTGAAAGAACGGAAACTTGCGTTACCCCTGAATTTATCTTGATTTCGTTTGATGAGATACTATCTATAACAACTCTTGTAGTACGATCCCTGAGGAAACTCGATAAGAATCAAGAGAAGTTCTCACCGACACCAACGGCATTTTATTTTGACAAAAGTGCAGCCAGCACCTTACTTTCGCCAAAATAGTAGATTGAATTACACCATTTCTCCGAGAGGAGGGCAAGTAGGTCTCGCGTAGAGCGGCGTCTACGACAGGCAAACTGCCGTTCGTTGAGTAAGCTGTTGGACTACAGATAACTTACGAAATGGAAGCTTACCATACTTTCCATCACCTTGGAAAGTGCATAACATATTGCTATTGGGCGATAATTTTCAAGGTGATTAGCTTCTCCTTTTTTAGGGAACATGCTAAGAATTCACCAGCATGGTACAACTTGCAGAAGGGGTTATCTAACAGACGTGCTAGCGTCGAGGAGCACTGCTTCAAGAAATAGGCTCGAAGGACCAAAGCCTTGCAAAAGCTATTCACTCAATTTCGTTTTCTTTTTAATAAAAATGTTTAAATTTTCTTATAATAATAAACTTCTAACGGAAATTTTCATTAATTTTATTTATATTTTTCACTCTTAAACAAATGATTGGGAAAAAAAGCCATTGAGAAATGTTTTCTCATAAATCAAAAGTTTTCGTTGCGTAAAGACATGTCATTAAATTTATTAAAAACTTTTTCATATAATTTATTTATTTCTTTTTTTTGTTTCATTTCTTTTTTTCGCTGTGGTTGTTTTTGCTTTCATAACGTCCTTTATTTTTGTAGTTGTAAAGCAGAGCACCAAAAAAAAAGGAAAATATTTCTCAGCTAAACGGATTTCAATCAACAACAAGTTTTTCAAGTTTGTTTTCCAATAATTTATTTCGTTTGCATTTTATTTGATGCGATGATTTGATATGATGATTTTAAGTGATTTATTTCGAACAGAAAATATGATAAATAACCTATAAAGAGGAAATAAGTCAACACCCAACTGCTAACAAATCAGCCAGCAACCTTATACGACTTCTTAACATACTTATGACATTTGCTGTTTGAATTTATTGAATGAGTTTTTTTTGCCCGAACTTTTATTTCCATTACAAAAAATAGCAAGGCTGTTGGGTGACAACGGTGGTGGTGTAGAGTTCCTAAAACTGCCTTCAAAAACATACACACACACACACACACACAAGTCAGTCACAGTGCAATTAACACATGTGTATGGTGGCACAGTATGTCAGAGCCCGGTTGAGGGAAGCCCGAACAAAAGCACCCAGTTTATAAAGCTGCCAGTCTCTAATACTTAAATCTAAACATAACATAATTTATTTTTATTTATTTTTTGTTGAAGTAACAACATCGTTAAAATGTCTAGTAAAGCGATACTAATGATGTCTTTGTGTAAAAGTGTGTTTCAACAGTTTATGCGGGTTTAACTAACAACGTTTCGTAGCTCATTTTAATTTGTGTGTGTGTGTGTGTGTGTGGCTTGCACTTGTTGGTAAATGAACTAAATTTCCCGCTGGGCTTACACGCTTTTGTGTTACATCGTTAATATTTACTTAGTTATAAAATAAATATGTATGTATGTATGCAGTCTGGTAGTACATTTCCTTTAAATTTCCTTTTCCTTAAAGGTTTTGCCACTGCTACTCACTGCTTAGGTGTATTCTACTTCAATCCTTATTATCTTTAGTATTGCGTATTAATTTCTTCTATAATTCTTTTTTTTTTCATTAGCAAAGGTAAAACTTTTCTATTTCAGAACTTTGGAAACGTTTTTCTTTAAGTTGTAGTTGGTTTTTTATCTCTCTCTCTCTTTTGAAGAATTTTCAAATTATAATTCATTTTCTTTTCAAGTAAAAAATAATTTTGTCATAAGGGTTATACACGAGGGACGATTGTAAAGCCATTTCTTGAACAGATTGATCTTATAGGTAAATATAAAAATATCTCTAGCATTATGCTAAGAACACAACTGGGACGAACGACGAACTTCGTCCGCGTCAACGAATTCGTCGATAAGAGTTCGCTGCGTAAATTCGTCGTGTGAAGCACAACAACGACGAGTTTACTCAGCGAGTTTCTCTCTTATATTTGATAAAGTTGTTTATTGTGTGCGCAAAGACAGAGAGCGAGAGAGAGAAAATTGTTTTTTCGTCGTTCGTCGGCGTACAAAATAAAAATAAATCTATCTCAGAGTTCGTCACGCACAACGAATTTCGTTAGACGGCAGTGTTGTGTTCATTTTCATGTGCATAAACGTGTTTCATTTCTGATGACGAAAGTTCTCAACGAAAAATTTGGCGTTCGTCCCAGTTGCGTTCCTAACAATGGTGTTTGTTTTTATTCTTGCTCCCTCTCTTTCTCTCTCTCTCTCTTTCTCTCTTTGTATATATTTCGCACAGCTTTCTTATAAACCAACATAATTCAAGGTTTCAAGCTGACATGCTGCCGCCACAAAACTGTTTGTTTGCGCCGTAAAAGATTTTAGCAAATTTTTTTTAATTAATCTTTTTTTTTTCAATTTCAAAAGATGCCAATTCATATAATAATTTAATGCTATTTAATTGCTGTTAAATTTTGAAAAAAACAATGCATATTCAGTATTTAAATAATCAATTTCAGCCGGCTAATGCTTCGTCTGTAGTGGACCGCCGCTGTTTCTTTCCTCACGGAGTAGACTTCTGGCGACATATTTTTTTTGTAGTAAAAACAGCTGCTGTCTGAGGCTTTGTCATGATGAAAATAGAGCATGCTGTTGTTGAAATTATTGCTATCTTTCCACTACGAGTTTAATCACATGCTTTCTGCTTTCTCAAGCATGTTTATGAATAATGCCGTTTACACGGTGTATTCGTGCTTCGTCTTGGCATTTTTTTTATGTACGACTGTATTCACACATACATACATACATACGGATCATACGCCCGTATATACATACATACATGTGAGATGTAAAAAACATGTCATTATTGTATGTTAGGCATAAGTAAATCGGATTCGTTGATTCGTAACGTATACGTTTGCGTTAGAGTATTTATACTTCTAATGGTAGAATTAGTCGATTTGTATTTTTTATTCTTTTTATTTTTTTTTTGCGAAGTTGTCATACACAGAGAAAACAGTGCCTAATAAATACCTCATAAATGGAATATGGACATCTTATTAATTTAATAAGGAAAACCTTTTTGAAAAAATCTAGAAGAAATCTTGTAATTTTTATTAGGTTATATTATTTATTTTTTTAAAAAAAATTTTTATGTCTCTATTCTTTGTACTTCTGTATTTTCATTTAAATTCTATACCACATAAGTACGTATGTATGTATGTAATATATCGATGTCTTAATTCCAGAGTATGCTAAGTCGACTTAGCATGTTTTCAAGGAGTTTGTTTATTTGAATTTGGATTGATGTAACTTGAGTCCTGTCAAAAGCTCGACTTAATCGGACAACCCTATCAAAAGTTATGCTCACAATTGTAAAATTGAATTTCTATCTTATACGGCCTTTGAGAAATTCCAAATAAACTTTGAACGCGTCTCCTGTAAAATTCACTTTCTAGACTTAGCGTACTCTGGAATGAAGCCATCGATATGTAGATGTTTTTTTTATCTATACATACATACATACATATTATATTATATTATATTCTTAATTAAGCCAACATACCTACATATTATTACTTGAGAGAAGACAGTTATTGAACCAGCAACCTTCTGACTGCTAGACAAGCACTCTAACCAATATACTAACAGGCAGCCTGAATCCTCATTGAAATTATTGTACAAACAAAAAAATTGTCTCTATGTTTATTTGTAGATATGAAATAAAAAGAAACCTAATAAAATCAAGAAGATTTCCTTATTAAAAAAATTAATAAGATGCTTTACACATAATCATAAAGGAACATAATGAAAACAACAAGGAACCTAATGAAGTCAATAAGAAATCCCTATATTATACAATTTATAAGAAAACCTAATAGAATCAAGAAGTTTTTCTCTATGGATTGTTTTTTTGGTGCCAAAAATAACGGAAATTGATTTTATGTAGTTTTCTTATTGATAAAATTAATAAGATTTACCACATAAAAATAAAAAGGAATCTCTATGGAAAAATCTTCGCTTCTCCCTGCTGGGATACCCCTTAGCCTAAAAACGTTGCATAGAGAAAATCTTCTTGATTCTATTAGGAAATTTTTTCTCTGTATATTGTTTAAATCTGGATATTAGTTAGTAAAAAGTTGAGAGAATGTGTCAGCTGTTATTGTATTTATCTTTGCTTTCCACGTGCGTGCGTACGTATGTAAGTTAGAAGTTGATGTTTGCTATGTAAAAATCTATTTTCTGTAGATTTTTAACTCACATACCTTGCGCGTCACATTTAAAAAATAAACAGCAATATGCTTTATTTATGTTACAGATGTTGTCAGCTGATTCTTGAAGTCACGATACGAATCGACAAAGTTCATTTAAGTTTTGCTTTGACTTAAAAATAATAATATGAGTTATACAAAAGCCCAATTGCCCAAAAAAATATACATCATTTTTGTACATAAATATTTCTCTAATTAATTTTTAATAATAAAAAAAAGTTATAACATGTATGTGAATATTGCAGACATTTTAGGTTTGGCCTTCGATTGATATTTCTTTTAATAATTAATGAACCCTCGTTAGTGAAATCTATGATAAACTTATCAATAGAAGTGACTGCCTGTCTGTCCGTAAATGTATGCGTGTGCTTATTTATTATCCAAAAATATATCTCTAGTAATTCAAACTAATATAAGTCTTACTAATTTTTTGGTTATGCGTACATACATACATGGAATGAAATATGTTTATAATAAACTTGTAGATATTTATGTTTTTGTGAATATGTTATCGTATTCCATAATAACACACAAATATAAGTATGGAATACTTTTGCAAATATAATTTCGTTAGGGTTTTTGAGAGCACAAGCTAATAAAATGAATAGCAATAGAAAAACTTGTAGAATTTTACATACGAGTACAGCCTAGAGTCATACAAGCTACATGATACTTTAAACAACAAGTTTCACATACACACATCTATACGAGTACAACTAACTAATGGTTTTATATGAGTTGCTATATATGATAATATATGCACGTATCTATGTACATATAAATACATATAAATATGTGTGTGCAGTATAACATTTCCCTGTGCGTCACATTACTTTTTTGCTCCTGCTGCTTGTTGTACTGCATACTTTTATTCCTCAATTCACTTTCCTTTTGAAAAAAAAGGAAAGGAAAGGAAAGGAAAAAAGTTTTATCCACATACTTACCTTGTTTAGCAACGGCTCTCTTGCGTACTCTTGGTATCTATTAATCAACACCACTGCACTTGAGTTGAAATTTGAGTACTTGTTTGTTCGTTGGCTTACTGTCAGGCAGACAGACAGACAGTTTGCTTGCTTGCTGCTGCAGTTGATTTCATTAACAAAAATGCAAAAACAAAACAAAAAATAATTCAAAAGTTTAACACACATTTATCCTTGCACATCTGGTTTGTTTGTATTTGCTTGTGTGTGTGCGCAAAGGCTTAAAAATTCATTTGTAAAACACAATTATACTTTATGTATACGAGGCTGACTATTCAGATATATCATAAGTCAAGGCCTGAAAGATAATTTTTTTATCACTTCTACGTCTATGTGTTCTTTGTAAGTAAATTGAACGTTGGAAATAATATGTCAACATTTTGATGAAAAAAATGCGATGTCGATTGTCAAATTAAAAGTGTTTTCAACTGCTAACAATTTATGTAGAATAAACATTAACGAGTTGTTATGCAAAGATTTTTGTAGTAAATAAACCATATGTGGCATATGTTTACACTAATTCTCAATTCAACTTTAATAGACTGGGATCGAACTCATTCAGTCAGTCGTTATTGACAAGAAAACCATTATCAAACGAATTTTTGACACAAACCTGTGCTCAAACCCATTTAAATTACATGGATACGGTCATAGGTTTGTGTCTAAAATGAACGATTGAACGAGTTGGTCTTAGCTCTAGTTAAATACGATCGATCCACTGAATGAGTTACAGTTGTGTCCAACATCATTTTTTGCACTAGTTCGTTCGCATTCGAATCACAAGTTGTTTCAAATCCAGTTAATTTTGCTCAATATTGTTGTAAATCGTTATAGAAAATGACGAAAACCTTAAACTTAAGAACACTTGGGTGGAATTTATTCAGTCAGTTGTTTTTGACACAAACCAATGATCAAACTAATTTAAATTACATCAGTTTGATAAATTGTTTGTATCGAAAACGACCAACTGAATCAGTTCTACCCAAGTCTATTTGTTTTTAGAGTTGTGTCCATCAGCTCTTTTTGAACTAGTTTGAAAGCGTTCGAATCAAAAGTTGCTTCAAACCCATTTAATTTACATTGGCGTTTTTGACGGGACTTGTATCCAACAGAACGAACTAGTTCAAAAAGATCTGTTGGATACAAGTCTATTTGTTTTAGACTAGACTTGTATCGAAAGCATTCAGAAGCTCGTTTTTGAACAAACCAATGATCAAACTTATTTAAATTACATGGGTTTGTGTTAGAGCTGGATCCAACTCGTTCATAATTTAAATGGGTTTGATCATAGGTTTGTGCCAAAAATGAACGAATTAACGAGTTGGACTCAGGACTGGTTTGTGTCATTGGTAGCGCTGGGTCCAACTCGTTCATTCGTTCATTTTTGTTACAAACCTATGATCAAACCCATGTAATTTAAATGGGTTTGATCATAGGTTTGTGGCAAAAATGAACGAATGAATTAGACTTGGGTCGAACTCGTTCGCTGGTTCATTTTTACCACAAACCAATGATCAAACCCATTTAAATTACATGGGTTTGATTATAGGTTTGTGGCAAAAATGAACTAGTGAACGAGTTCGACCCAAGTTTAGAATGAACGAGTTGAACCCAGCTTTACTGACTAGTTCCATATAATATATATGTCTAAAGCTTTTGGTAATGAAATGTACTGTTTGAATGAGCTCGACCCAAATCTAGACTGCCACCTTTTTTAAAATTACACTCTTAGATTTGCAAGGCTAACTAAAGTAGTACAAATTGCTCACTCATGAAAGTGTAAATAATTAGCTCTTCCCCCCTCGCATTTCGAATATTTCATAAAAAACTTTTTTTGTTTCGTTAAAGTTCTTATTTGAAGCATAAGTTTTACACTAGCGTTAAATCTCTGAGTGTGCTTGTCATACATATATTTTTTTCATTATAAAAAAGTCTATAAATACAAAATAAGTTGAGGGATTTTTTTAAAACCATATATATTTTTTTTTTTAAATTGAAATAAAAAATATATTTGCCTTTGGTGTCACATAATTTGAAGTTTTCCTTTTTATACTCGTAATGAACTGTTCGTAGGTGATTTTGTATTTTTTGTAAAGTTTGTTAGAGAACCGAAACTAATTCGAAATTTATAAAGTTTTATAACACGCATTATTAACTAAAATGTGGCCATCATCCATCACCTTCGTCCCAAATGAATTTTTATTGTTAAGTATTAAACACGTATACAACAGCAAGATATCATAACAATATGTCAAAAATAGAATACACATGGCTCACTTACTAAAACAACATCATAACTCAATAAAAGCTAGTTTGCCAGAAAACGAGTTTAAAGTTTTCAATTTACACACAAGTTAATCTTATTTTTCTCTCAAGGGTTGAGTAAACAAGATATTTGTATGGAATTCTTACAGTATGGTCACACTTGGGCAAATATTTGCCCAAAAAACGTAACCCCTAAATATTAATGAAGAAGCTTTCAATTCAGAGACGTGTTTTCTAAGTCAAATAGTTTCCAATAATGTTGGATTCTATGAAATTCTCTATTAGTTGTTTATGAAACTGTTTTACTTAAAAAACACGTGTCTGAATCAAAATGTTTTTCACTAATATTTATTGGTTACTTTTTTTTGGGCAAATGTTTGATCAAGTGTGACCATACCTTTACGCAATATGAAGACGATATTAGTATTACTCTGTGTCATTAACTAAACGTAAAATCAAAATTTTGCCCCTGCAAGTATGCTCTTCATTTATTTTCCTTTTGTTTAACCATTGTAACAAATGCATTTCACTTGGTGATTAAAAAAAATTAAATAAAATAAGTATATCAATGTATCTTTAGATGGAAAAGAGTAGTAAAACAAGAAGACACAAATTACTTCCAGTAAATTGCCAAAGGTTTTGTTCATTTAAAAACCAAAGTTTTACACACATTTTTCTAATAGTAAGTTTAAGATAATAACTTTTCTTTAGCTGTTTTTGATGCTTCAAAATATGTATATATGTATATAAGAAGAAAGTAATAGCATGTTTTCTGTTTAAAAATAAAGAATAATACTCGTATGCTAAGAAAATCCACTGTCTTTTTGATTTAACAAAGGTTGCTTGCATTCACCTTATACACACATATATACATACGAGTATGTATGTATGCACATACGTGCCTCCCTCCTAGTTGTATGCTATGAAGAAAGTTAGTCACGCTGTATGAGACCACGATATCCATATGTATGTGTGTATCTATCTCTGTATATGTAAGTTTGTGCATTTAAGATGTATGAACTAGATTTTCCGTTTAACTACTGCAATATATTGTGTCAACACTTTTATCAAGTAAATATGGTGGCACAGCTTTCTAAAAGCTTAAAAATAAAGAAAGAAATGACAACGAAGCGAAGAAGAATAGTAATTCAAAATGAATTCTCTTTTTTTTTGTATTCTTTGGCTCCCTTTGCTTTCATTTTAAGTCCTTTGTATATACTTGGGTATCCTGTGATGACGGTGTTGACTTGATTTTTCTCTGAATGTTATTCAGTTTTATTTGTAAAAGTTTGTTCTTCCTCTAACAGCAGCTTCTAGCAGTCAAGCAGTCATTCTAAGGTGATTGTGTTTTTCCTGCAATATTTTGCCATTTCATCATTTTAAGATAAAAAGTGTTTCCTTCGAGATGTCTGTCTGTTTGTCTGTCGGTCTGTCTGCCTGTTTGTCGATTGTTTGCTTTTGAATGTGCATATGTATATAGTATATACGAGTACGTATCATTTTTTCTTGTATTTAATATTCCTCCTTTTTTTAATTTTACTTTATTTGCGTAATTTTTTCGTATGCGAATTGTTTGACGTCGCTTTTATTCGGTCTGGCGTTTTGTTTGCTGTTCAAATTATACATGCTGTTATTTTTCTTTATTATTTTTAAGATAAAAAAAGAAGAAAAATTTAATGAAAAATCACTTTAGTTCTTAAACTATAGGTGCATATAAATTTTAAGCGATAAAATGGGTACACATGTAAAACATTTTAGAATCATATAAAATTTCTAAAAATGAATTGATTCATTGTAGTATTTCGATTTGAATTTTTGGCTGAGAGCATAATGCTGTAGTTGCCTCCCCTGCTAGTACAGCAGTTGTCGCTTAGTTGATTCTTGGTGAATTTTTTTAATTCTCTGAATTTATTAAAAAAGCTTGAAATTACTGTGTTTACATATGACCAAAAATGTAATACTTACGCAATTTCGGCCAAGATCTAGTAGATTTCCCATAGAAAACAAAATCGACTACGCCATTAGATTTTGTCAAAATCTACTTAAAATTTTTTAGAACTTGGTGATGCAAGTATGGTTTTTTTTCTTAAAATTTTTAATAAAAAGTCAGCCTCGGTACTTGAAACGGTGTGTGCATTGGCTACATCGCAGTTGTTTGGTTGTAGTTTTGGAAAATTTTCAGTTAATGGGTTTTGTTTTGACTAAAAAGTCTTGATAAATGTATAAAAACTTGGTGTGAATAGTATAGATTTTCATAAAGATTTTAATTAAAATCTCCTAGATTTTGTGCAGGTGTAAATGCTCTATTAATGATTTAGTTAACAGAATATTGCATCAAAAACCAATCAACTAAACACAAATCACTGTCACCAAAATAAATTTGCAAGAAGTACATGCTAATGCTCAGATGACACAATATTCTCATACTTTTTCTTAATTAAATTTGTTTGTTCATCGCTTTGCTGTAGTTTTTGCCGAATTGCATGTAATTGATATATAAATATAATTTTTTATAAATGATTCCATAGGGAAAGTACGATATTGCCTATTACGAGTACACTTGTATCGAACTCATTCAGTAGCTCGTTTTTGACTCAAACCAATCATCAAACCCATGTAATTTAATACATAAATGTCGTTCGTGTAGAAAAAAAATGCAAAATTCATTACGGCCGTGAACTTTAGGCCAAAATTGGTACGAAATTTTAAATAATCGTGTCAGGAGGTTGAAAAGATGGGCAACTACTAGACTAAGATCGAGCTAATTTTTGACACAAACCAACGATCAAACCCAACTTTGTGTCAAAAACGAGCTACTGAATGAGTTCGGTTCAAGTCTAGCAATTAGGTTTGCACAATCTAGGGCTGGTTCCAACTCGTTCAGTCCACTGTTTAAGACACAGACAGATGATGAAAGCCATGTAATTTAAGTGGTCATATGTTTTTGTCTAGAGTTATGTCCAACATCTCGTTTGAAACAAAATGAGCTGTTTATACTTTTGTCGAACTCATTCAGTCGGTCTTTTTTGCCACAAGCCTATCATCAAGCCCATTAAATTTAAAACGACCGACTGAATGAACACAAGTCTGGTCAAAAACGTCATTGTAAATTAAGTGGGCTTGAAACAACTTTTGATTCGAATGCTAACGAACTAGTTCAAAAAATCTGTTGGACACAACTCTAATTGTGTCTGAATCGACCGACTGAACAAGTTCGAACTAGTTGGACCCCGCTGTAAGACTATCTTAAACGGGATTACACTTATGTCTAATCCGACATGTTGTGCACTAAAGCTAGGTCCAACTCGTTCGAACTCGTTCAGTCGGGTTTTAACACAGGTTTGTGTGTAAAACAACCAACTGAATGTGTTCGAACGAGTTGAACCCAGATTTATTGTGCACTCTACTCGATGATGTCGGGTACCCTTAACGTACCTATTTACCCAGTAAAATATGTTCGATAAACCGATAACGCTAAGTAGCCAATCTGTTCTAGGTATTCGCTTCGGTCTCTGCAGTTGTAGTCTCTAAAACATTCCAAGTCCGGTATATTGTATATATGGATAATTTATCTTCTAAACACTGGACAATGGCAGATGAAGTATTGTAATGTTTCATCCTAGTTCTCAACTGAAATATGAGACCTTCATTAGAGCTTCGAGTTCTATACCTGCGCATGAAAATGTGGGCTGGGTATCAGTTATCAATTTCTTTTTATCATTTCGATATTTTTTTAGACATAGACCTATAACTAAACCCGTCCAATTTAAATGGGTTTGATTATACGTTTGTGTGTGAAACGATTTACTGAAAGTAGGGTGGGGTCGAACTTGTTCAGTGGTATAGTTTTGACACAAACCGATGATCAAACTCATGTAATTTAAATGAGTTTGTATCGAAAATGAGCTACTGAACGACTTTGCCCCAAGTCTAACTGAAAGAGTTCGATTAGACTTAAGCCGAACTCGTTCACTAGTTCATTTATGACACAAACCCATTATTTATGATCAAACCCATTTAAATTACCTAAGGTTGATCATAAGGTTGGGTCAAAAATAAATCAATCAGGTATGTGATGAAAAACGATTTAGACACAAAAACAATTTGAAAACGATAGAAGGTGTGATGCGTTTCCTATAGTCGTTTCGTCAATAATTTTAAAACTTATTTTTAATGGTTTTTCCAAAAATTTTTGACAAAGTTCTTTTCACAACCCTATTACGTGAATTATATTGTATCTTCTAGTGTACTTTTTAGAAGTCGGTAGTTTAAAATTAGCTCCAAAATTCTACTCAAAACCGATCGGAATTCATCACACCTTTTCAAAGCGATTGTTTTGAAATCGTTTTGAAAACGATCGTTTTCCATCACATACCTGAATGAAAGAGTTCGAGCCAAGTCTAACCGCTCTTTTCACAATGTACAATTAAAAGCTTACAGGGACTTGAACTGCAAGTTTTGTGTGAATAACTTACACTCAAATCTCATACATTGTGAAAAGGGACGTAAGTACGATATAAGTCTAAGCCCATAGAATTTAATGGTTTTAATGACAGGTTTAAGTCTAAAATAACCGACTGCATGAGTTCCACCCAAGTCGATTGTGCATTATTTTTCGCTTTTAGGTATGTGCTGTGACTGTGTCTGTTTAATTTATTTTTATTTAACAAAAACTTAATAGTGAAGAGCAGATTGCTTTGATAATAATATAAGCAATAATTCTACGATAATTATCACTAACTAAATTCTCTCATTTTGTTTTCAATATAAGTAAGCGAAAGAAACTTTCTTGTCGACATCGTGGGCCAGGCTGTAAATGTTTTAATAACCAAAAATGTTGTTGCTGTACAAGTGAAGAGTGATGGGTGTTTCTTTTGCAACTCTTATCCCTTAATATTTAAAAACAAAACAAAAACTTCATAATAATTCATAAAATTGTGTATGCTCGTATGTAAATGGGTGAGTGGAAAAGTTTGAGCTTTTATGTTCATTTTGTATTTCAAATTTTTTTTTACGAGATTTTCATTTTAATAGTCATGCATATTTATGATGCACACACACACACACACACACATAAATACAAATTCCTACATGTATTATTCTATACTTAAAAGGTATAAAAAGAACTCATGTTGGCTATAAAAACAAACTCATACACCTACAAAATTCATGGCAAATCAGCGGTCAAGTATGGAAAATTGCCATAAATTCCATATGGTTTTGCTTAATACATGCAAGTTACAAATAAATGAAGTCCAACATAATAACAACATGTAAGGCAGCATTTATTTCTTAAGCGTGCCACACGAGGAATGAAATTGTTACATGGAAATGCGAACATACATATGTACATCAAACGTATACTCGTACATATGTACATATATCAGTCATAGCTTTACTCTTACACATAAATATTTATAATTTACTGACTGTCTGCTCGTCTGTCTGTATCTTTGTCTGTCTGCCTGTTCTACGAACAAGTATGAAATGCCTGTTATGCTCATCTATCCCTTCCCACATGTGTAGTTGTCCTATTTTAGGGCTTTTATTCAATTCATCCTTTTCTGTTTGTTGTCATAGTAGTTGTTGTTGCAAGTGCCATAAAGTCTATTATTGTTCATCATATTCATCTTGTTAAGAATCTAATAATACATTCATATTGTACTTGTTTTTGATTATAGTATTAGGTGTGCGAAAAATGAGTCTGGACCGTTTAAATGTAAAAGTTAAGAAGACAAATTTTTTTAATATAAATGCTGATTAACAATATACTCAGCTTTTAAAATAAATAAATACATAAGTATGATTTGACTTAATTCTCCAGCTCTCATATATTTGGTCTTGATGTCACATGCGACATCTAATTGCTGAGAACATGAAACCTGTTCGGTTTATTGTTTTTTACACTATCTTGGCTTCGTTTTATAAATTTTGCTTAAGAGAAGTCAGTGTTGAAATAATAAACGCTCCTATTGTAGAACTTCAACTGATGATTGCATGAGAGTTCATATGTTACATCATCCACAAAGCACATATTTTCGTTTAGATTTAAGTCGATCTTGTTCAGTCGGTTATTTTAGACACAAACCTATGATCAAACACACTTCAATTCCGTGTATTAGGTCATAGGTTTTTGTCTTATATAACCCACTTGAACGAGTTGGATCCAAGTTTACTATTTTTAAAGCTGGGTCCAACTCGTTAATTCGCTAATTTTTGCCACAAACCTATGATCAAACCTATATAACTTAAATGGGTTTGACCATAGGTTTGTGGCAAAAATGAACGAATAAACGAGTTGGACCCAGCTCTACTATTTTTGTTCAAATACTCATCCTTGTTTTTGCTGTGAATTGTTTAGGTGTCGCATCGTGACTTGCGTCGAACTCTTGCAGCAGTTCAATTTAGATACAAGTCTACGCGCATTATTCAAATGAATTTTTCTGTACCGTTAAGATTTTTATGAAGAATGATCATACCAAAGCCGACTTATTCGTTCGAATCATCATTGCATATTTTGCTGAAGAATACGAACAAGTAAAAATGAGCTCGCATAAATTAGACTTGGGTCAGCTCGTTTACTAGCAAATTTTTAACTCAAAGCGATGATCAAACATATTTATATTGAGCATAGGTTTGTGTCGATCCAAATCTAATGGGTTTGATCAGATGTGGACTTGTGTCCAACAGCTCTTTTTGAAGTAGTTTGAGAGCGTTCGAATCAAAACTTGTTTCAAACTCACTTAATTTACATTGATGTTTTTGACCGGACTTGTGTTCAACAGAACGAACTAGTTCAAATAAAGCTGTTGAACACAAGTCTAATCATATGTTTGTGTTTAAAACGAACCTAGTGAACGAGTTCGAACCAATTCCAGTATGAATTCGGTGGTGGTCTTAATTATAAGTAGACTTGGATCGAACTCTTTCATTTGCAAGTTTTTCACCAAAACCAATAGTCAAACCCATATAATTTAAACGGATTTGATCGATCCAAGTCTAGTTACTAGAACTGAGTCCAATGCGTTGATTTTACCCTATGAGCCAACCCATGTAATTTAAATGGGCTTGTGTCTCGAACGAACTAGGGAACGAGTTCGAACCAAGTCTATTATGAATGCACTGGTTGTCTTAATTATGAAGAGCTAACATAGAAACAATATTTAAATGATTTCATAGTACTCTCACACAATCAATCTGAGTTGAGTTAAGAACAACAATAAGGCCAAAAATTTATTGTATTGTAAAATTATCTTTGCAAGCATTAAGACAAAATTAATTATATAAAAAGAAAACATCATCGCATGGATTTCATTCACGGTTTGACACTTCTAATATTCATGAAGTGAATATGTGTGATGTTTGCCATAAGATTACTGTCATTTTTGATTATGTTTGCCATAATATTGATGAAAAAGGAATCAATCCAAAGACACGTTTTTCTATTAGTGTACAATCGCTATAAATAATAAACATTTGCAGAGCTGTATTTAATAGAAATAAAAATTGTAGAGTTTGTACTTTAGTTGAAAGTAATTGTTAAAAGGTAAAATTAAATAAATATAGAAATTAATATAATTCAACATTGTGTTAAGGAAATGATATGATGATGTCAGTTTAAAATTCCAAAATTTTGTCCAAACGTCAGATACTTATTTCTACTCCCAACAATGTGTATGTGTGTATGTTTGTGTGTGTGTGTGTGTGTGTTTGGGTTTAATTCCTGTTTTCTCTACTAAGACAAGACAGCAAGTGTAGAAGAGACGAGCTGAGCTGAGCTGAACTGAGTTGAGCTGAGTTGCATGTGAATTTCTGTGTTGGCATTTGTGTGGTTTCACACATACAAAATCTCTTGATTTGTGTTACAAAATCCATCATTTACATTTGAAATGTTAATATACTTTTATATCTGTATTATACATATTTATGTATTATATACAATATTAACATCATTTTCTCTTATCGGATTTGAGGGAATAAAAGCAGTAACATTTTAAAAAACACAAAAAAACATATCAGCATACTTTTTCGTTTGTGTGTGAAGGTTTTTGTTAATGTTTTAATTTCTTTTTTCATTTTGCTGTCTTGCTCTTCAGTTCGAAATATAAATTTCTGAAAACAGTTTATTTTTGTTTTAAATGATGAAGGCGGCCAATGGCAAAATTAAATAGTACAAATATTACAAGATTTAATATAAATATTTTATATTATAATTTAGGGAAATGGATATTTTATAATACATATAACTTCATAATACAGGGTGTCCGCCGGGAAGGTATACTACTTTGCTTGTTTATAATTTTTGATTAAAGTTGTTCTTTGAAGTCCAAGCTGCTGAGCACGGCGTCGAATTGAGGTTGAGGGATTGTTTTGAACACTTTCTTGAGCAGCAGTAATGCTTTCAGCTGATCTTACAGTACGTTGTGGTCCATGCTTGGGCCTATAACCTACAGACCCTCTTCCTTCGTAATCATTCACTACACGATAAATAGTGCGTTTTGTTGGCACGTTGTTTCTCCCAAAAATTTCACGGAACTTTCTCATGGTCGCAGTAATCTATGATTGATTTTGATAAAATGTTTTAACGACTACAATACGTTTCCATAATAAATTTGCCACGTGTCTACTTCACGACTGCTAAATATAAATATGGCACGACTAATGTTTACTAAAATGGCGGCAAAACAAAGTAGTATACCTTCCCGGTGGACACCCAGTATGACAGGTTCCATTTAGGCAAAAATGCAATAAATATTTCTCGATACTTACCAAAAAAAAAAAAAAAAACTAAAGCAGCACGTAATTTTAATTTTCTTAAAGAACACATATATAATTGTCATTAGGTTTTTTTTTTTGTTGATGTAGTATCTTAATTTGAAGCACTCACATGGCCATCCCTGGAACTTCTCCCTCATTTCTAGGCCAAATGGCTGGATAGTCCCTAGATCGTTTAAGTAGTTACAAATAAGTTTTATTTTTCATTTTCGACAACGAGTTTTCTAAGCATTTATGTAACTGATTTAGCATGCATTTGTGCTACTTGACGCTGTTTTTTCAAAAAAGTGAACGAATCCCGAATCGATTTGTCAAGAACTTTTGAAGTTATTAAAAAAAGGCGCTTTTTTAGAAAATTTTCCTCAATGATATCTCTGGAACAAATCAATAGATTTTAAGAGCTGGGGGTCCACTCTGTAATTCGAAACGAAAGAAACTGCTTTTGAATTTGTATGTAGCTAACATATTTGATGTCGTTTCGAGTTACAGAGGTTCAGATTAGATTTTGGACTCGATCGGTTTACAAATTTTAAATTTATTTGAAAAGAACTTTTTGAAAATCCTCAAAATCTACCGAATCAAATTAGGGTTTATATTAGCTAACGAAACCTAAGTGAGGTGAACATCATAAACTTGGTTCCGAGATCTGATGAAAACTCAATTTTCTAAAGTGATATTTTTGAAAGTAGGAAAAGTTCTGCAAATTTATTTATTTCATAAAATTTTTTGTGTTTATTGTTTATTCTGGTCAACATTTAAATTAATGAAATGTTTCATTCAGTCATTGAGTTGATTTTGATTTTGTTTTCAGTTGCAATTAATTGTTTGGGTCCATCCATAAAATTTCAAATGATTTTAACATTAAATAAATAAATAAAAATAAAATATTCAGCCGTGTCACACATTACGTTCGGAATTGTTTTGATTCCGTATTAACCATTCCGTTAGAATTTAATTTTGTTACTTTCATCAATCCGAAAAAAATGGTTAAATCGCTTTTATGTTACAAGTATGGCAATACAATTTTGTAGTAAAGCATAATGTGGCATATTTTTAGGCATTTTAAATTTTTTTTGTATGCATATTTTAATTCTGTCTTGTATTTTTGTTTGTCTTGTGTGCTGCCACTAGAAAAGATTTTGGCAGAGTTCATACAAAAATGGTATGGCAATACTAAAGAAACCAATTCCGTACATTTTATTCTGTTGATTTTATTTTTGCAATGACTTGAGAAATTTACATAATAAATTAATAAAAACTAAAATAATCGTAAATGAAAAATAGTATTCTTTATTGAAAAATTTTTTTTCAAAATATTGTTTTTTTACTTTAACATGCAGAAAATGTTAATTCCATCCAAGTGATTTCATTGCGAAATTTTTTTTTTAATTTTTCGTATTCCAAAGCACCGAAATACGGATTGAATTCCGTTTCCGAACGGAATTCAGTTCTGTGACGTGGCTGATAGAAACAAAACAAAAAAAGATAAAATAAAATAAAAAATTAAAATTCCATTTTTGGAAAATAATGACCTTTTCTAAATTTGTGCATTGCGACGGGTGTGACCATGGTACTCACATATTTTCTTATAAATGAAAAATATAAAAAATATAATTTAAAAATGGACCGTTTTCCAAGTACTTTAAACTTAAAAACACTTAAAAATGTGAAGACACTGAAGGAATATGATTTCTGCTAAGAATGGCCATCAGAAGGCTGTGACGGGTGTGATCTTATTAATCTTAGTTTTTACAGAATTATTGCTTTAAGCATATATTCTGCAAACTCTTTCGTAGGACAGTAATTTGGTATAGTAAGTTGTTTCCAGTCTTTTTGACATAAAGTTGTGACCAAACCTATGTAATTCAAATGGGTTTGATCACCGTTTTGTGTCAAAAATAAACTAGTGAACTAGACTTGGTCGTTGTCGGTAATTTTTGTTACAATCCTATGATCAGACCCATTTAAATTAGAGCTGGGTCTAGCTCGTTGAGTTGTTCATTTCAGACACAAACCTGTGATCAAACTCATGTATCAGTCATTCATTTGAAACACAAACCTGTGATCTAACCCATGTAATTTAAATGGATTTGATCACATATTTGTGTCTAAAATAAACTACTGAATGAAATGGATCCAGCTCTAATTTAAATAACAATTGTTTGATTGTAGATTTGTGTCAAAAACGATCGACTGAATTAGTTCAACCCAAGTATAATAATAGTGAACGAGTCGGACCGGTTTTGATTTAAGTACAGGTGGCTTGGCTTTTTATTTTCAGTGTAGGCTAAGTTAAATTTTTTTAGGTGTATGTAACCTCAAGTTTATTTTCATTTCAGTTTTATTTCCATCCAGTTATTTATAAGAGGAACAAAAATTAATTTAAAATTGATATTATATTGTCTTTTATTCAAAATGAAAAATTGTAGAACAATTGTTGTCTAAACCAGCAATATAACAACATTAATATAATTCTATTAAGTTGTCAAATGAAATTCTTAAGGAGTAAAAAAAAAAAAAATCAAAATAAAAATTATGGTGCAGCATTTTTGTATCCTTCTTGCTAAAAATAAATTTTGATTTATTTAATTTCTCTTCCATGACACAAGAATTTTTGTAGGCGTTTTTTATATGTATATATTATTTTTTTTTATTATTTAGTAGCTTGTGACGTCTGCTTGTGATTTAAAAAATGGTACGTGTGTGATAATGCTGAAAGATAACAAAATTGTAATAACAATAGGGTATAGATATAAAATTATATAGCGTATTTTTGTATGTATGTATGTATTTTGAAGTCTGTTGGGTAAACGTGAGTTGAACAATAACAATAAAGCTCTAAAGTTAGAAATACATACATTTAGCTATTTTTGCTCTAGGATACCTGTTGATAAGGCAACTTATGGTGGCTGCAGATGTTTTAGTTTGGCCTTTTATCGAACAAAAATTTGCCTAGTACTTGCTTATTATTAATAAATAAATAAATGTTTAATGTTGTATAGAAAAGTCAGTATGTATAGGAGCAGCAGGAAGTAACAATAAACTCTTATACTGCCATAGAATTTCAAAATGATTTATATTTACGAATTTATATAAAGAAGGTGGCAATTAAAATAAATTAGGAAAAACTTGAGGTGTCAGCTGACTGAGTGGGTGGTGTGTGTTTAAATAGCATTAAACGACAATAGAATATAAAAAAAAACTGCTTCGAATATGTATTGCCAAATGTTTCCTTTGCGATACTTATTCTCCTTAACTTTTGGTATTTTCACATGAAAATTTTGAAATGTTTTTCATGCAAATTGAAAAAATATAGATTTTTTAAGTTTAAAAAAAAAAAAAAAAAAAAAACCGACAAAGTTTTTTTAAAAAAAAAACTTAAAAAATTAAATGAAAAATTATTTTCATTGTGAAAGATATTATTTTTAGACTCTTGAATTGATAAATTATAAAACTTAGAATCTGTGTGCAATAGTGAAATATGCTTCGACCCCACAATAACTAATGCCCTCGCTTGGCAGATCAACAAATGCTGTTGCATGCTTTTGATAAAATTGAATACCAGTTTTAGTGTTCTCATAATATCAAGAGCACTAAAAAGAGAGAACAATTCAATAATGTACATGATGAAGATTAAGCAAGCAAGCAGTTTGTATTCACCTTGAATTGGCAGTTCAGTTTTCAGAAATTATTTTAGGCAACCAAGCCACAAAAAAAATATATACATACAAAGAAATTTAGCATTGAGAATCTTTTTTAAAGATGTGCAGCACATCCCTGTTTGTTTTCCCAAACCCAGCTGTTTTTTGTTTGCCAATCTAAAATATGTATTTTGTTATTTTAATTTTTTTTTTTAAATTTTAATTATGCTAGTTTTTAATTACTGATCAAACTTATCTGTAATTGTTTGAGTGAGTTTGTTTTTTTCCTTGGCATTGGCAGCAACAACAACAACAGTATTAGCTGTTATATGTTGTATACATATGAAACTTGAAGGTGAGCTTACAAGTTTACTTCCAAATGAACATGATCAAATGTGTCACAAACAAAAGAAAATCATTTTCCGAGTATATACAAATTTTCCTTCAAACAGATTCTGCTTAAAAAAAATCACATAGCCTATTTTTACAAAACTTTTGATGCAATATGACATCACTGGCTAAAGCAGCTGTTTAGCATTATAAACACAAATCTCGAATAAACAATAAGCTTGGATTCAGTTTAATTATTGATATCATCCAATAGTTTTTTTTTGTTCCAACGTCAACACCATTATTTTATGAATATTTAAATACATTTTTTTTTCAAATGTCAATTTATATTACAAGCATAAATAATAATAATAATTTTCATACTCGTAACATAAAATAATTTTAAATTTCTCAAAAAAAAAAAGAAAACAAAACTTATTGAAATTAATAGACCACGAAAAGCAGAAAATGGAATTTTGTACGAAGGACATAAATTTTTTTGTATGTGTGTGTTTATCGTATATCATGATAACTGTACAACATACTGCTGTTTGTCATATGCTAAGTTTATTTTGATTTATTTACATACTCGTATATATGAAATGACAAACATTTGTTAAGGCAATGTCCTTTTATTTGTACTGCTAAATCATGTTTTTCTATGAGAGTTGTTGCAAGAAAAACAAAATAAAAAAGTTTTCTTACTTAACATCATCATTTGCCGACAAGTCTTTTCGAAACTAAATTTGTTTGGTTTTCTCTTTAGAGTAGAAAAAGTTTTATTTGTGTGTTTATTTAATAAATTTAAAACAAAAAAGTAATAAAATATAAAAGCTCAATTTTTAGCAAAGCAAAATAAATGTAGAAATGTTTAACAACAATTCTAATAAAACTAAAACAAAATAATACTAATACTAATAATGATACATATTAGGCTCGCCCAAGAGTATGCCAACCTTTTTGGGGCTTTCAAGAGGTCCGTTCGCACGTATGTGTGTGTATAACATCAACATTTGAAAATTTTGCATGTGTTTGTCGAAAGATTTTTATTAATGGCCACCAGTAATATTAATTCATAAATGGAAAAAACACGTACAACATCTAAAAAAAAAACACAAAATAAATCAATAAATTGCTGTCAAAAAGCTAGAAACTTTTTTAATATGTTTTTTTCTGTTCTTAGATTTCTTTCCCATGAGTAAACTGAAATATTTATTAATTTTTATAGTTTATATTTCACAAAAAAAAAATGAACATATTTGGAATTTTTACAACATAAAACTTATTGTTAAGCGTATTTTCATGTTTCCCAAAAAAAAAAAACCTATTTTCATCTGAAATTCTATACAGGTTCTTGCTACTTTTCACCAAAAAAGGCAAAGTAAATAAAACACTCACACCAATGCCTAAATAAAAATTCATTTCTTTTTAAAATAGTTATCAAAAATATGAGTATTTGCTGACAATGCTCAAATATATTTTTTGCTTGGTAGCCTTTAAAAAAAACTGCGTGTTAAGAAAAGACTTTAACGATATTTGTAGCAGTGAAAGGGCGCCGAAGTAAAATAATGAAGATAATAATAAAATGGCTACGTAGGCTAAATGCAATGCGCCTACTTAACACTAGAGGCGCTGCAACTATGCTATTAGAATTAACAAAAGACACATTAACAGACTTGGGAAGCGGGTTAATCTTAATAATCTGTCCTTTCTTCTGTATACATTTGCTGAAGGCAACATACAAAGCTTGGTGGGCATATTAATAGTCTGAGTAAAAGAACAAAACTTTTGCAGTTAATCATTATGTTTGTTAAGCTACAGATCAAACAAATATGTGTTTAATAATATATTTTTAATTAAAGATTGTCAAAAACTAATTATTTATATTATAATGTATTTGTATTGGCTGTTCTACTGGACCATTAAGCAATTAATTTTCATTAGAAGAAAACTTTCTGAATGCCTCACTTCAAATATTAAACAGTTGCTATGTTTCCATATCCATCCCTTATTTACCAACTGAATGTCTCAACAATACTAATTGAATTTTGAAATTCAATCCTTTTGCCAAATGTTTCCATCTATTCATAATCAATTTAAGACACAAAGTTCATTATAAATATTAATAATTTCTTTTATCAATTTAAGCAGCAGCTTAAATTTCAAACAACCATAAATAAGTATCATCATTATGGCTACTGCCCTGCCCCATCATTATCCTCTTTCTTACAATAGCAATCATTATTATCAATAACAATTACATGCTTAGATTTTATTTCTATTTATAAAGTTATTAAAATTATTTGATTGCTTTAAATTAATAACAGATTTGTTGATATTTGTTTCTGCCAACTTAATTGAAATTCGATTTATTTAGTGCAATAACACGGTGCAGCAAAATTATTTTTATTTAAATCAAAATAAGCAGGATCTTTTCTCTGAAGGTTATTTATTGCCTGCAGTTAAAGAGCAGAGTTAGAGGGTTAAAATGTTTTACAAAAATGTTTCTCATAAAATTTTACATAAAAGTGTTTAAAACACTTTCCATACTTAATAAATTCAGTAAAGCGCGACTTTTACTCGCACACGAAGGGTTCCATAAGGACACTTCATATGTATGTAATACTATACAATCGAATATTTTACCTAATGAAGCAATTGTTTTTAAATTTTAAGTACCCGGTAGAAAAATTTTATGATTTGTGGCGATTTTTTTTAGTTTTAGCTCTTTTTCTTTTCTTTTGTTTTTGCTAGATCTTAAGTTTTGGATGTTATTTTTTAGTTTTTGTCGTTTGTTGACGATTTACTTTAGTTTAAGCGACTGTTTTTTACTTTTGGCGCTTTTTTCCGTTTTGGCGATTTTTCGGTTTTGACATTTTTTTTCGGTTTTTTATGCCCCTATCACGGTTTTCAAGTTTTAAAAAAATACAGTTGTGGTTTCATAATACTAAAACACAGTTTGGTCGTGTGAGAACCATGACAGGGGCCTTAGTTTTCGCGCTTTTCCTTAGTTTTGGCGATTTTTTTTAGTTTTTTTTCGGTTATGAAAATTTTTTTAGTTTTGGCGATTTTGTCGGGTTTTGACGGTGTTTTTTAGTTTTAACGATTGTTCTACTTTTGGCGATTTTTTTTCGTTCTTGGCGATTTGTTTTTAGTTTTGGCGCTTTTTTTTCCGTCGGGGTGGTTTTTTAAATTTTCGGATTTTTTAGTTCTGGCGTTTTTCAAAACATCAAGAGTTTGTTGCCTCTTATGGTTTTCAAGATAGAGCATTAATTTTAATTTCAGTGTTAATGGCTGCAGTCTGCATAAAAATACACTTACTTTACAAATTGCAAATGTCTGTATATAATTGTATGTATATTACATTAGAATTTCAACATTTTGCTTTGCTCGCTTTAGAACACCCTTTAATTTTTAGCTGAAATATATATTTCTTGTTGTAGCGGCAAAAGTTTTACATATAGTGTGAAAATTTCAGGTCCATGGGTATTACAGTTCTCGAGAAAACAGCCTGTGACAGACATACTAAAAGACGGACCTTGTAGCGAAATCAATAGGGTTACTTTTCATCTTTGGTGTACGGTACCCTAAAAAGCAAGAGTTTTAAAGGTCTTCGCTACTGATTCACCACAATTAACTCAAAAAGTCCTAATGCTGGCGAAATATTTGCTAAACGTTTTATTACTGTCAAACGTGCGAAGTTTATGCATCTGACAAAGGCATCATTGTAAGAGATTTTTTTTTTTGTAGGGGCAACACTGTACACGCTTAATTAACAAAAGGAAAGTTAAAAGTTTAAAAGTTATAATTTGATTAATGCAGCCAAAATCATTGCAATTGCTTTTTTATGGTCTGTAATAATTTATATTTTCACACCAGAACAAACACTGACTAATTCCAATAATCATCAAGAGATTTGAGTCTGGCAACGCCTAACAGCAGATATGACAGTATTTGCATATGGCAAGCGTGTGAACTAATAATTATTTTTTTTTTACTGAGCATATTGTCAGGTAAATTTATTGTCAGGTAAATTTATTGTCATACAATAATAATTTGTAAGATTTTCACACAAATTTGATACAACCGTGTGAACTGACCATCTACCTTGTGCTGACAATTTTTGACTGACATATCTGTCATGCCATATCTGATAATATTGTAATATCATATATATAAATAACTAGATGAACCCGGCAAACGTTGTCTTACCCTCAATTAATTTTTTTTTAAACTATAAATTACTCCATACAGTGGTCACTTGTTGGGTCAAAAACAAAACGAAAACCTACCCGGTATTGACCCGAACCTGTGTTGAAAATTTCAGATCCACAGTTGTTATAGTTCCAGAAATTATGCGTTCGTAAAAAACACACACTGCGATTTTATATATATGTATAAAGGCACATTAAAAAAAGTCATTCAAAACTTTGGAGGTCCGTAACTCCGTAAATATGCCATTCCGAGGATTTTTGGACATTATAGTTTTTTCTTAGAATTAAATTTTCCACCATATATGCTTTATTTTATATTGAGTAGCTTCACTAAAGTATATTTATTCCCTAGTTCGTTCCTTTAGAGCACAACTCTAGTGAAATGCACACGAATGCAGAAAGCCGACGGCTCATAGTCGGCGTTGATTGCAAATTATGTGCTCAGCCGCTGAATTAATATGGTACAGTTTACTTAATTCTGAATCCATATTTACTGCAAATTTTACAATTATTGTCGAACGGGATAAAAAGTATCTTATGTCCGTCTTCTGGCTCTAAGCTACCTTCCTACCAATTTTCACCCAAATCTGTTCTGCCGTTCTTGAGTTATAAGTGGTGTAACTAACACTACTTTCTTTTATATACATATATAGATATATTGTTCAAAGCTTGAGTTTCGAGACAGCGATTTTCCTATACCAGATTCAGTCTTATTAAGTTGTTGGTATCTTGTTTTCTTCTTGTATTGCACAGTGTATTTCACTTAAAAAAAAAAATCAATATTCTACGTAATAAAACAGGTATCATTATCCATATTAAGGCCATAATAACTTTACACAAAATTTAAGTCAAAACAAATGACCTGATTTATAAATTTTCTGTTATCAAAACAGCAAACAGACAGCTAGACTTGCATTCAAAATTAAAGTGTTCTAAAATGTTTTGCAATTATTTGCAAGTGTTAATTTCATGCAGATGATACTTTCGTTAATGTTTATTAATATCGTAAATGTATGAATTTTATTTTATCAATAAAAATGTTTCACAGCTTGATTGTATAACATTAAGGCTTTATATTTGATATAAATTTAAAACTATGTACTTGTAAATGGATTATTTGTTAATGTATGTATGTCCTGTGTCCTTGATATTTAGTTGTGTGTTTGCGTTGTCATTTCAATGTTTACTAAATGTAATATGTTTGTTGTAAAAATAAAACATTTTTTTTTTAATTTTTGTATATTTTATTATATATGTACTATGTTTTTGATATTGTAAATAAATGTATGTATTTTCAAATTGATTTAATTTCAACTTTTATTAATGATATTTTTATTTTCTTATTTCGTTTTAGGTAAGAATCGATGAACAACTTATAATAAAGTTAAATAATTTGGTAAGCAAATTTATCAAAAGAAAATAATACTCAATCAAATAAATGTGTGGCAAAACATATAAATAATCATATAGTTGAAACTGAACTTTCTCAGAAAGGAAAAACTGCCTAGGTCGAGATAAGCTAACTTAACTCAGTCTCCATATTGAAAATAATTACTGGGTAAACCTGAACTACATATATTGTGTGATTTTTTATGAAGTTATATAGCGCAATGACTTGCTGCTTATCTTTTCCCGATTTATAAATAATGTCAAATGGAATAATAATAGCTTAATTTTTCTTACACTTTGGCATATTTCAAATTGTAAAGATTCGTTATATTGGGCACTAGCAAAGTGCCGTATTTCGACTATGACTCGATTTTTACGATTTTGTACTTGATTACAGAAAAATGTTACAATGTTCTTTAGTCAAGTACAAAATCATCGTGATAGAATTCGATAAGCAATGTTTTCCTCAATAAAATGAAAGTGACCAATCGAATTTCCCAATTTAACTGTAAACATTTGAAAGTTTAAAATTGCTCTACTGCAAAACATATAAAAATGACTTAAGCACTTTTTCCTTATTGCCACAAAGAGTTCAGAGTCCATTTTCAAATTTTTTGGGATCATTATTATAACGGCCAAACGGCAGAAAGGGTTTGAATAATTATTTTGCAATCAAACCTTAGAAGACTCTCTTTTAAGGCCTGTCCCACGATGTCACTAGAAATCGTTCGATCGAATATTTATATTGAAAACAACAACAAGTTTTCTAATGTTATTGTTGTTTGCAATACAAGTTGTCGATCGAACGATTTCTGTTGACATCGTGGGACATGCCGTTAATGTGCTTAAAAATTTTATCGCTAAGTTACATAAAGAAATTTTTTTTTTAACACACACGTGACACTTTTCAAAAACATTTTAAAAGAACAGTTTTATTATGGAACATTTTACTACACTTAATCGTTATTTGAAATCAATTCGTAAATCAAAATTGTCCAAAAATTAACAAAAGGTTATTATTGTTATTCGATTAGGCTAAAGTTCGTATCGTTCTTTAATTCCCAGTATAGACTTTAGCATTTTGTCAAATCGCAATAGCGTGAACTAGTGGCAATGTTTGTCATTTCCTATATTTTTCATTGTGTGCCATTGCTTTCCATATAAAATGTGTTGCACACATGAAAATGGCAAAAAAAAAAGCTAAATTACTTGTCTACCACAATTTTTAACGAACAAATTGCACCAAAGACAATTGTAAATTAATATGGCAAACACTGGCAGAACGGAACAACATGGTGTTTTCGGATGCGCCACAATTTCATATTAGCATTCTGGTGTTCGGTCGACAGCGTGTAGTGTCAATTAGTGTATATACCACAGCCCCATAAAACATATTTTTCAATAAAAATGGAATGTGTGAATTGATTTGATTCATCGTTCCCCAATTAAGAACAAATAACACAACGGCAATACTGTTGGGATGGTGGTGATTATAAATTTGGGCTGTCATATTACTATTTCATATTAATATTGAAAAATATGTATATATAGTTTAAGTTTTCACCAATTGGCACCACACACAGTGGACCAAAGACAACAACGCTGATGATGAAGGTGCGGCGGCCTTCGAAAACAGCATGTTGTTTCGTTCTGCTAGTGTTTGTCATAATAATTTGGTTTTGGCCAACGAAAGGGAAAATTTAATAAAATTTTTAAATGTATTGATGACGACTCTAACCAGCAAGCCATTGAGCTAGTTTATTCTAACCCTATCCATATCAGAAATTGATAATTAAAATCGTATGATATTTTTTAGTCTTTATTGCAAAATATTATTTGAAAGTAAATTCAATTTCATGGCACTTACAAGTGCCTAAAAATTATTATTTAAATATATAAAAGCAATTTTTTTCATTCCACAGCTTCAGTCAGTTCGTTGCTTAAAGGATTAAATTTTTTAGTGTTCCTGTTGTTTTCTTATTATTTTTTCTTCTTCTTCAAACAACAATCCTTATTAAGAAAACCAATTATTTTGCATTACACTTTCAGAAACCCCTAATCAATTTAATTTATATAAAGTGCAATTCATGGCAATATTTATACACGTTAAAATTCTTACGTTTTCTTGGCACAAAATGTCATTGCTACCGGGAACAAAACAGTCGAATGGATTATTTGTATGAATTGCAAAAAAAAAAAAAAAAAAAAAAAATAAAAACTAAAAAGAAATTGTCTTTCTGCAAGAGTTTGTATGTATATGGCTGTATGTGTGTCATTATAAGCTATTTTTGCCATTTGACCAGTTTAAGCTGCTTTTCCTGCACTTGTTTGTTCATATACTTTTCGCCTTTTATACCATAATTGAATTTTAAATAAACTCATACTTACACATTCACACACACACTCACACATGCATACACGGAGAGCTGCTTGCATTTACATTTCTGTGGAAATGTTTCTTCGTTTTTGCCACATAAACCCAGACAAATAGACTCTTTCACCTGTCCTAAGTGTATAAAGTACGAAATGTTTATATGAGAATCATCTTCTTCCTGGTTTTCGCATTTTCAAGCTTGTTGTTCATACAAACAAACCTTTTGTCCTCGTGCAATTTCAACTATTTTTTTTTTCTTTTGAATGCACATATTTAAACCCAGCAAGCAAATTTATAGTGAAATGTTTCAACGGTGGCGGTTGGAATATAATGTAAGTATTTTCCCCGAACCTAAAGAGAAATATAAGATTGAAATTTTAAACGAAATTAATGTTTAAGAATTTTTTAATCATCTGTAAGTTATACCATATTATCTTTCTAAATATGAATAAGAAAAGTTACAGTCGTTTTTGAAGTAAATCTTTTTTTGTGTGAAATATTGTTAAAATATATATAAAAAAGTCTTATCGGTATGTAAGATCATGTAAATATTTCATTTCAATTAAGACGTGCGTTTAAAACTTTTATTAAAAATTCTACTACCAAAATTTTTTCGAACATTTGAAGCCTACAACTTTTCTCCCTAAGGGTCTTTCATGTCCTTTTCCAAAAGGTTTGGCTGAAAAGTACTATAATTCATTGCATTGTAATCGAATAAATAACAGATTTTTTTTTCGCTTAAAACAAAATCAATAATAATTTTCTTGCCACAAATTCGCATTAATTTAAACATAAAAAAAATTATTACCCCACTCAACACCTTTTATTGAGGAAAAAAACCAAATTTTATTCTGTCAATTAAAGTTTTAGATTAAATAAATTTTTAAACAAAACTTAACTGGCTCAATTAAATTTTTGATATAGCTTTTAATCAGTTAGTGCCAATTTCACCAACTCTTTTTAAATAGCAATTCATATTTAAAAGTAATTTTTTTGAACAAAAATTCACGAAAATCGGCATTTAAATATGAATTGATGTTTAAATAAAGTTGGTGAAATTGGTCCTTAATGATCAAACAGAATTGCGGCATAAACACATTTTCCATACAAATTGACACAAAAAATTAGTCCAAGAAGGCAGTCGAGAGATAGAATTTATTTTATTTTAACAGCGTTTTTTCTTATGCTCTCATATATAAATATATATTCGAAAAACGATGTTACCATACTGTCACTACACCTCATACATTTAATAAACAAAACTACAAAGAAAAATAAGCACAAAAGAAAATAAAACAAAAATAATTCTGCAAAAAAAAAACCGACTTCAATGCAAAAATCTGATGGAACATTTTCGAAAAAATAATTTATGGGATATAAAATTAAATTTTAATGGGCGTGCCTCCGCCCATTTTTTAAATACAAGACTTGTGTTTTTCAAAGCTCAGAGTGTGTGTTAAATTTTGTAAAAATCGGTACAGCAGAATCACCTAAAATAAAATATTAAATTTTAATGGGCGTGACCCCGCCCATTTTATTATCAAATGCAAGATTGTGTCTATTTTTGAGCTCAAGGTGTGTGGCAAGTTTCATAAAAATCGGTTAGGTAAAACCACGTGAAATATAATAATAAATTTCAATGGGCCTGGTCCTGCCCATAATTTCTTCTTTAAAATTGTGTAACTACAAGAACCAAATGGGTTTGCTAGATTTTGCAGCAATCAAATAAGTAGAATATCCTAAAATAAAATTAAAAAATTTGTGGGCGTGTCTCCGCCCAATTTTGTTTGCTATGGAACTGTACCCTCTCAGACAATAAGGGAATTTTTACAATCGGTCTAATATGAACCGAGCTATGAAGTAACACAGTCAAACAAATAAAAATAGAGACGAATTGGTAACATCTTCCTTTTTTTGGCAGTCGGTTAATTAGAGAGAACTTGAAGTTACTGCCGTAGATTTTATTATGGGCTTTGTTAATTTGACAGCGATTTTTCTTGAATTTTTTACTAAACTTTTAATCTTAATTGATTTTTCAACAAAATCTAAATTCAATCAATAAAAGTTTCAATAAAACTTTTATTTATTTATTTAGTAACATAATTGACACTATTAAATTTTTTGTTTAACTTTTTATAAATTTAATTTGTACACAAAATTTAAATTCAATCAATTAAATTTTCAATTAAACTTAATAAAATTTTTGTTTAAAAATTAAATTTTAATTGAACTTTTATTCACTGGAGTTTTTAAGCAAACTCCACTCAACTAAAGCTTCAATTAATCTTTTAATTAATTAAATTTTTAAATAAAAGTTTAGTTGACACAATTAAATTTTTAATTAAACTTTTAATCAATTTATAAACAAAAGTTTCAGTGAATCAACTAAATTTGTAATAGATTAATTAAATTTTTTTTCCAATTAAATTTGTTCAGTGGAGAAAAAATTTTTACCCGACTGCGCGAAGCAATGAACGGCATTGTGTTTATCAGCCTATGTATGTATGTATGTATGTGTGTTCCTTTGCGGCCTTATATAAACCTAACGCGTGAACATATTTTAATGATTCTTACCGCAATCGATTTGTCTTAATCCCGGGAGTGTCACTAAAGTTATGACAGTAGTAAAAATTCAATATGGCGCCCAACAGACGCCATTTTGTAAATACGCAAAAAAAAAATAAATAAAAAGTCGGCGACTATATCAAAATGGGTATCCTTCGGCAGGTATTTTAAAATCAGCTCTCATTTATTTCTCTTCTGATTTTTCATTTCGAATGACCGTTTAGGATATTGAACGGTTCAAAGTTGGTCGCATTTGGGTTTTTTGATTTTTTTAAATTACTCTGTGAATATGTATCGTTAGCTAAAATGCAGCAAAAATATAAAGTTCAAAATCGAATTTTAGATTGAATATTATGATTGTCATTAAACTACACGTCTTGACAAATTTTTACACTTCTGCGAGAGAAAAATACGCTTCTATTAAAAAAAAAAATCTTTATTTTGTATTTTTTTTGCGGCTGTAAAGTTACAACCTTTTGCATTTAAGCTCACGATATGCACTTAATTAGATCATAATTTTTTTTTTTAAATTTCATACGTTGTGCTTTTGCTTAAATTATTTTCAAAAGCTATTTTAACATTAGCTCCTACCCGAATGCTTGCTGGGTAAGACGTGTTTATACACTTGCAAGTGTGTGTTTTTGCTAGTGAAAAAGCACTTCTTTTACCAAGTCTGTAAATACAGTCGAAAAGATTTTTATTCCTTTACATTCCTTTTACCTGCTATCACTCGCGTGTGTTGAAAGTTCTTCATAGGTTTTGGAGCTTTAAAATTATTAACTCTTGGTTTCTTGCATTTTCCTTTACATTTTTCCTACTACATTTAACAGGTTGCCGGTAAGACTTCTTTAGCTTCTCTTGATGCAATTTCTGCAACAGAAAGATGCTGATTGGCGACTTGAGTGTGTGTGTGTGTGTGTATGTGTTAAGCTTGTATTTATTTTCCATTTTGTCACAGAGAAGAACTGAAAAGGGTGGCTGATGATATATTTTTATTTTTATATATCATAAAATATTTAATATTAAATTTTTATTTACATTTTCGTTTATTTCTTTAAGTTTTTTATTTTCATATTTATATATTAATGTTGTACAAGATGAGATGAGATGAGATGAGATTTTTTTGTTCGTACATCTTTTATTATTATATTTTTATTTCATTTTTATATTGCAAAGGGTTTTCTTGAAGGAGTGTATATATTTGTATAGAGCATGTTTATTTCTAGCAATTTACCTTAGTATTTACACATTTATTCGTATAAAATAAACCCAGACAGACACACATGCCTAAATGTATAGCGCATCCTTTTTTCTGATAGAAGAATACGAGTGTAATAGGTTTTTTTTTTTTGCTATGGTCTTATCACTCGAGATTTTTGTTCCTTGTTGGCTTAAGCCTTACATATAATAAACGAGCACATATAATTTTTTTGTTGGGGAAACGAAATACATTTGTTCACAACCAAAACTTTTATTTTCCCCAATAAGTACTTTCTTTCATTTTTTTTAATTCTTGTAAAACTTCTTCACTTTTAAGATATCTAAAGGGCTTTTTATTTTATTTTTATTACTTCTTTTGTGTCCTTTAAAAAGGAACAAAATAGAGGAAAAAGTGCCTGTTGATTAATATTGTCTGTCTTATTTCGTCGTGCCTATTTAATAAGACAATTCTTCGAAATGGCAAAAAATTTGTTGGCAAATATATTGGATATTAAAGCTTTCCATAGAAAACTAACCGAACAATAAATTTTGATCTTAGAGGTTTCGCAATGCATGTGCTGGTTTTATTTATTACGGCTAAGTCATTATTATAGCTATAACTCTGTAAGTCATTAAAAGAGTACTACCCATTACCCATTTCACTTGAACATGCTGTGGCACAAGACAACTACAAACTCAACCGTCATTTGCGCATAAGTTATGAATGACAACGCCCATTACAGTTGTGTCCAACAGCTCTTTTTGAACTAGTTTGAGAGCGTTCGAATCAAAAGTTGTTTCAAACCCATTTAATTTACATTGATGCTTTTGACCGGACTTGTGTCCAACAGCTCATTTTAGTTCAAAAGAGCTGTTGGACACCACTCTAACGCCCATGTAAAACTTGGATTGACTCTCCGACATCATAATTTGGGCTGAAATGCCCCTTTTATACTATCAGCTTACATTAATTTTATTTAGCGAAGAGCAATGCAAAAGAGTAATTAAAGTTTTTTTCGTTAGAATTCTTAAAACGTTTAATAGTTCATTAACCAAAGTTCTCTGGTTAATACCTCAACTTAATTTGTTTTAATGGCCACTGCTCTCACTTCAAATGATCAGCTTTATAAAAAGAGTATAACGCTAAAATTATTTTAAAAGCATTTATCAATTTCTTAAGTACTCCATAGACAACTTATAGCTGCATAGAGAATGTAAGAACAAGTAATATCCTCAAAGAAATTTTGTAATTTTTCTATGATTAACAAACACACAAACATGTAATACATTTAAGCTGGCGGGGCGGGCGGGACAAGGAAGAAGTTTTATTAAATGACCTCACAAAACCCTCCCACTGGCATGTTCCAATGTTACCTTGATGATAATGACGATGATGCTAACGATGTTGATAATGATGCTGATGAAGAATCCTTGCCATATAACGCAGTAGTTAGTCTACTTAAGAATAATGGTTTGAAAAAATAAAAGTAAAATCCTTTTTCTTATTCGACTGCTTGTTTTTTTATTTTTAATTGCAAGTTAAAGAAGAAATATATATTGTAAAATAAATGAACAAATGACTGGTGGATGCTATAAATGAATGAATGGAGTGTATGTAAGAGTTGTAGTTGTTGCTAGAGTTTACTCCTTTTTTTTACCTCAGGTGTATCAAAAATATCTGGCCAAAACCAAACAATAGAATGCGTAAGGATTTTAACCATTTCCCATTTTGCTTTTCATTAAGTTATATCATTCAAAAATATGTATTTTTGTTATACTCTCAGACAAAAGGATGGTTTTTATTCTTCTATAGCTGTAAGAAAAACAACAAATAAAAAATAAATAGATATCTCGTCCTTATTACTTTATCTCTTTGTCTTGTTGTTGAGCTGCTCTTGCCTTTTGTTCCCTTTTGCATGAAATATCTTTGTGTACAATAAAATAATACAAAAACCTTTTATAATGAGTTAAAGCTATTAATTAATTGAATTGAATTTGTATAAGAGAATTTTGTTTAATATTTTTTTTTTTGAAAAAAGGTGCCTTGATGAAATTGAAAGATTTTTTTTTTGTTAAAATACCCTGACTTAAGCACAATGTTGTGATTTTTTGCCTTACCACTCGTGATTAAATTAAAAATCAATTGTGTTTCAGTGCATAAGCGTGATTTGTACGTGATTACATTTAAAAAATCACGCACGAGTTATCACGCACGTCCAAAGTTAAATTTTTTAGCTGCGTTGGAGAAAAATTCTTAGATTTTTTTTTAAAATATTTGAACAGGTGTGAGCTGGTTGTTGGTGGCAGTGCTTCTTTTAAGTTATTTTTACATTTATCATAACTGATCATTTCTAATATTCATTTTACTAATAAAAACAAATATAGAAACCATTTGACCTTTCAGACTATCCCTAAAACTTCCCGCTGAACTACAGATTTTGGTCAAATTTGAGCCATCCGAAACACTTTTTAAGTCTATGAAAATCAATAATTAACTTAAATCGAATTTGACGCAGACTTTTGAAAGTAATAGAAAGAAAAAAAAAAACGATCTATTTACATATTTCGTCAACGATATCGCTCGAAGGACATTAACATTCAATGGCTTAGTAGTTTTTAATTAAAAGAAGAAAAAAAAACAGTTTTGTGAATGGATCTCACGATATCTAAATCAGCTCAACATCTAATCTAATGTAATAAATTTGCTTCCGAGCCCTTGACCTATTCTTATATTATGGAATGTTTACAAACTCAGCGGGAAAACTTAGAAGCCCTTCTTACTTCAGACCTTATTAAAGACCACTTTTTTTTATTTGATTACTACTCTAACCTAAATGCTCCTTGGCTTCGAATCTTTCTCATAAAATATAAGATAAACATTCCACATTCCCTTATATAAGAAGGAGAAGCGAACGAGGAAATTTTTGTTTGTTTACAAAAGCAAAAGCAAAATCGATTAATTTTAAGGCTTTTCAGAATCACTGCCGAAAGAAGCAGGAGCGGAAAGTTTACCACGCCATGACAATGCGTGTGAAAAATTTATGAGTATGGAATAAAGCGAGCAAGCATTGTACATCCAAATTAAGGAGTACAGAGGCCTTCTAAAGGGAATTCTTAGCCCTTCTGCTTCTTCCCGCTGGGTATATACACACAAAAAAGTAATATGAATAATTTTGTAATATCAATCAAAATATTTATAAAATCAATAAAAAAAATTAGTTAAATTTTCACTTATAAACAATTTGATAATATCAATTAAAAATTTAATTAAATCAATTAAATTCTTAATTAAACTCTTAATAGGTGAATACCTTTTTTCTGTATGCACGCATTCATGCTCAAACACACACAGCCACACGTACTCAAACACAGGCACACATGCATGTACGAGTACACCCAAACAGCATGTTGAAGATTGTTTCACCAAACTGAGTCTTTTTAGACTACCTTAGATGATCAAAAACTGATTAATCAGCTCTGCGCATACGCTCGACATTTGAATGTTTGAATCATTGTAAGTACTACCACAAGCTGTCTCGAAAATGAGTCGAAATTGATCAGAAGCACGAGTCATAACAGACTGTTTCAGAAGAGTTTCGGCTAGGGTACCATTTTCTCCCGAATGAACAATCATTTTCGACTCGAAAATGAGCGCTTAAATGATTATTTTAATTGCGCGGAGGAGTCGAAAAAGACTCGAATATGATAATACAGTTACATACATACGATTATATACATTCATATTCATCCATTATCTTAAAAATAGTTAGAATCGAATCTCGAAAATTTGAGGTAAAATCAGTTACAAAAATTTTTATTCACCCTTATTTCAATACAATATCAAAAAATTGGTGATTGTTTACCCGTTGTCGAAAACAACTGACTGCTATTGACATGCTCATGGCATTTTATAGACCCTAGAGAACAGAAATAGACTGTCAATAACACAAAATTGTTCTCTACAGCGAGTAGACAAAATGAAATTTTTTGGTATTGTATTGATGTGACAACTACTTAGAATAAAGAAGATTATGTCAATTAAACATATTAAATTAATTAAATGTTTAAACAAAAGTTTTAGTGACTCATACATTTTTAATTAAACTTTTAATCAGTTAAATTTTTTAACAAAAGTTAAAATTAATTGACTAAGGTCAAATAATTAATTAAATATTTAATTGACTGTAAGTTTTTTTATTTTCAATTAAAGATGCTAGTTGAAGAAGAATTCTTTTCCGTGCGTTCCAATAAAATTTTTAATTAATTATTTGTATACAGTTTCAATTAAAGATGTTAATTCAAGAACAAATTTCTTCTTTGCGGACCAATAGGTTGCAAGTTGCACTTGTGCAAATTGTGGAACATTTAACAAAAAAAAAAACTGCCTTATTTATAAAATATATTGCGGTATTATAAAGGCTCAATAATAAATTTTTTTTATGGAAATCTGTTTTTTAAACCCATATTTTATAAATAAGGCAGTAGACATATTACTTGTTGATAGAGCTAAGGTAATGATATTGTTCATTCTGACTTTGTTACGACCTAAATTATATTTAAATGTGAACCGAGTTCCATCACATACCTGATAATTTCTATATTTCAGTATTCACGCGCACGTCTTCCGTCAAATATAATAAAATGTTAAATTGTGTGCAGAAAACATTTTTGTTAGGGCTTTAATTGAATGTAATAAAGCTAAAGGGCCACTCACACTATTATACATGTATAAAGACTTTCATCACATTTTGCGAGAAAGAAATCTAAAGACATTTGTTTCGACTGTCAAAAAATCTAACGTAAAGTCACACCTCATATTACATTAAAAACACAGCTGGAAAGCAAACAGCTGTTCAGGATTAACATGCCTGCATTAATCGTTGACTTCCGTCGGCATAGCAGTTTCATGAAAACTGTGGTCGTGCCGGCCCTTGAAAATAAACGGCATTCAAAGTAGTTGATATAAATAATATAAAGAAAAAGAAAATAGAATAATTTCGCTCGTTTTCAGGCATGGCTTACACGAAAAATTATTCAATACGATAAGCATATTCAATATTTATAGCCGGTTTCAGACGAATACATATTCCCATAAACGACGGCACGGCAACGGCGTCGAAACAGACGACTTATCAGTTTGTTTATTAGTTGATTTCGTAGTAATGCAACTCTGATCATATGAAAAGTATTATCGTTTAGAAAAATTTCAAAAAATGGTCAAGTCTTGTGGGATGTCAAATTTTTATCGTATTATTTACCATTCGTCATGACATTTTGCATTCACAATATCGCACTTGCACGTATTACTTGAATTTTTGACATGTCTTAATACAAAGTATAATAGTCTGAGTGGCCCTTAACAGAGTATTTGAAAACTCATAGTAAAAAAATTATTTTACAAAAAATAAAAATTTTTCTAAAATCTTGCTTCATGCAAAATTCGCTTGTTCATTTCAACCAAATTTTCTTTTTTTATTACAAATCTTAAAAACAAAACAAAAAAGCAAATAAAATAAAACAAAATTATACCTAATTTAATTAAGTTAAATTGTAATGAATTCTATTTTGTTTTTTGAACAAAAAAAAAACTTTTTTATTCTCTATACATTTATCAAATGTGTAACATGTGTGAATATATTAAAAAAATATAATGGCTTTTTAAAATTTTGCAACTGGCAGGCTTGTTATACAGACATAAAAAAATACATTGAAAAATTGTTAAATAGAGATACAAAAAGCTGTAGTAATGCTGTTTAAAAAGCAATACATCATTTGCAGAAAATAATAATAATGTGTGTTGTTGTGTTGTCTGAAAACAACAACAACAACCACAGCAGTAATGACTAGAAATGTTACTTATACGCCTGGGGTGCCATCATCTGCTCATACAACATACGCTTACACAAACCTTGTGCATGTATTTGAGTTTATTCTGCCCCAAAGCATATCACAATTATTCCTTTGTGTTGTTGTTCATGTGGTCGTGTATGGAAATTGTTCAAATTCGATTCTTTTGTGTGCATACAAGCTTACAAAAAGGAGACAGTTTCAATCGGAAGTTGGAACTCATTTCAAGTCAAAACATGAAACCTTTAAAAATAGCTCCAATGTAACTAAAAAAAGAAGAGAGATGTCCTAGGACACCCAGTTATAGCTATGCTGCTTAGATATATAAAGCAAACTTAATGTGTTTTAAATAACAATGCAATAAAATTATATTATATGATGATGTCAAATTCTCTGCAAATATTTCAAAACGTTTCCATTTATTTCCCCGTATTTTCTTTTCTAGTGGCGTACGATTAAATTAATGTATTGTTTGTGGCCGACGGCGGCTGTTTGATCGGCTGTGTTCTCTGATTTGTGCTCATGTGATAAAACAATAGAAAAACAAATTGAGCATGCCTTCTCATTGTTTTTGTTTCACTCACTTCAAAGAACGAAACAAAACAAAATTAAACAATTTGTTTCGTTTATTTTCATACTCTGCTTTTAAGTACAAAGAAATCAAAACAAAAATAAATTTAAAACTGTAATAGTGTCAATTATTTTTGTTACGAAAATCACGCCCCACCTCCTGTGTCGTGACATAAATAGCATAGCTATAAAAAAAGAATAACGGCACCATTTTAGATTAAATATAAACATCTTTGCTGCAAAGTTCTGATATCAAAAAAGTTTATTATTGGCTATAATTAATTCTCATTGTTGTTTTTAATAAAAATAGTTTTTTTTATGTTTTTTGGTTTGCTGTAGCAATAATGATTATTCATAACAAAAAAAAATATATATTTCTCACTTATATTGGTTACGATGATCAAAATGATATTTGTCTCACGATAATGGTTGCTTATAATCATTATTTAAATTCCTCCATGCTTAAGACATTTTTTTGTCATTTCTCTTATAACTGTTATGCCCCTTTAACTGTTATGAACCTTTAATAATTTCTACTCCGAAGAAACGATGCCTATGTGGAATATCGAGCGTTCATTTCGCTCATTGCCCTTAAAATTTAGCATTTATTCATCCTTATGTTTGTTGGGTTGGCTTACAAGTTCTTTTTTTTATGTTATACCGTCCTGAAGGAGAGAGAAAAAACCATGTCATTTTTGTGCTGCAAATCTTCTTTTTGTCTATGTCAAATTTGCGTAAATTGAAATGAAATATGTTGTTTTAATTTTCGCTACATCCTGTAAAACAAATACTAGCGGGCGCTTGTTTAGATAGAAATAAGATTTAGCGAAAAACAAATAATTGCCATTTACATTAACTGCACGACATATTTGACTTCATACAATGACAAACAAAAAGCTATTAGAACATTTTCGTTTTAGTGATACATCTTTATTTTATTTTATAGTTAATTGAGAAAATATAAATTTTATGGTATTGTGCTTTTGCTGTAACCGCAAAAATTAAGTATTTACATACTTATATGTTTGTATTTATATTTAATAATGAGCTTGTGTGTTGCTGATTGCTCATTACCCAACACCCGCACACATATTCTTTAATGTTGTTTAAGAAGAAAACAAGTTTAATTTTTAAAGAGTTTTTAAATCACTTTTTGTATGAAAATATGTTTTATAAACCTTTTATGGGGGCGACCCGGACGAAGATAAAACAAGGGGACTGTTGAAACTAAACAAGTCCAAGCTAGGAAAGTTGATCGGTATCTTAACGGGGCAGTCTAATCTACGTAGACATTTGTACCGGATTGCCACGCATGACAATGAATACAGGACATGGAGATAATTTAGCACTTCCTTTGCCATTGTCCAGCTTTCGCCCAGCCGATATGAGACCTTACCGGAAATTACCCACTAGAAAAGTTTGAGAGACTACGTGAGCGATACTGAGTTGCTATAAAGGTGGGGTTCGCTTGTTAATTTACATGAGAACGGCCAACAGGCCTGGACTGGCTTACGTGTATGTCCCCGGACATGAGCGTAATGGCTGCTCTTTTCTAGGTTGAAAAGACCTTACCTTGTATAAATCAAACCATATCTAACTAGCTTTTGTCCGCGGCTCCGCTCGCGTTGAGCGTTTGAAAAAATATATAAAAATTGGTTTTAAAACTGGCTGATCAATCAAAATGACGAAAAAATTCATACGGAACATAAAAAACCGGTTCCGAACCGGATAAAAAAATATTCCTCATTTGACGCTGGTAATGAAGCTTTCTATTGGTGAAACAATTTTCTAATTAGGTGTAGAAGTTTGAGCGTGAAAGCGTAGCAAATAAACAAACTCATTCCGGGTATACACTATGTCATTTTGTAACATCGCAATAGTGTGTACTAGTGGCAATGTTTGTCATTTTCATTATTTTTCGTTTGATGCATTGCTTTACATATGAAAAATATAATGTGAACGGCACTGCACACATTTTGAAAATGACACCACAAAATGACAACACAAGAAATGTCAGCAGGCTTCACAACTACGCGACTTTAAATGTCATTAGATGCAATTGTCGCCCTGTAGCCTGTTAATTATTTTAAGTATTTTGGAAACGGGAAAAGCATCACAAGCAGCTGACATTCAATTAGAAATACATATTTCAGTGATGCCATCTTAAAATATTTTACATTTGTAAAAGTAAAATTATTCTTCAAATGTACTTATATATATCACGTAAAAGTATAAAAGGGAGTAAATTTATTTCTTAACATGAATCTCAGGATGATGTTTCTTCTAAATAATATGAGATTATTGTAAGTTTTCATTCATTTCACATTTTGTTTTATATTGGCAGCACTACGTTTGCCCAGTGTTGGCAACAAGATTACAAATGAAGTAAAGTAACCTGAACAACAACTTACAGCCGTGTTGCCTTACTGTCGTTGAAATATTCGTTCTCATATCAACATGTGCAAACTATTCTTGACATGCGGGCCTATTCTGAAAATCACGGTGATGTCAAATCGTGTGATTTCAAAAACAAACTACTATATTTTATTTTGAGTTTTTGTCATTTATAATAATATATTTTATTTCAAATTCCATTATTAATTTTTTGAAATTAAATTAATTTATTAAATATGTGATTTGCAGATCAGTACCGATATTGAAGTTGGCTGTCTCAAATAAATAAATATATAACAAAGTGCATTTTACAGATAAATATAATTCAAAATATTTCAATATCAATTACTCTTTAAGGTTAAATAATTCACCAAAGAATTTCATTTGAAATCATTCCTAATTTTGTATTTCAATCACTGCGTTGTTGGTTGGGAAAGATTTACCGTTCAAAAATTGTATATGTATGCGGAAGTGCTTGAGTATGCAAAATTCATGTTTTTCTTTCCTGTGATTGACGGCATCTTTTTAACAAAAAGAAAAAAAAAATAAATTAAAATAAAATAGACTCCATCCACTTCACTTAAACCCCATTTATTTTCTTCATATTTTTTATTACGCCAGTTTACATTTACACAGATACATAGATACATATATGCGTACATACATACATATCTATCGTTACCTTAATATAGAAAGGCCCTGATTCATTATTTTTTTTGAAATCGAGATTTTTGCTTTTTTTCGATACATTAGATATTCTTCTATAGAAATATACCAAAAAAATCGAATTGAAAGAAAAAATAGTTAGGGCCTTTCTATATTAAAGTAACGATATATGTGTATGTATGTATGTATATGTATGCATATGTTAGGAAGTGAATATATTTTGTCTTCGTCTATGCCATCCTAGGTAATGTAATACCTTATTTTTTACGAAATTTTTTTTACTTGAAAAAAAATAGAAACATTTAACAAGGTACAAGGGTGCTTCAACACAATGTATTCGTGGCTTGTATCCAGAAAATTAATTAAGAAAATTAAATTTGAAAAACTTTGCTTAATCACTCGTTTCTCTGGCAGCCAGCCTAAAAGAAAAATGAAAAATAACACACATTTAGAAAATATCATAACAAAATAATAAAGAACTTAATTAGTGTTAATGAATAGCAGTTCAAAAGGTTTATGCTAAAGCGGTAACAGGTAAGGAAAAAGAACTTCCAACTTCCAAAGAGGTTAAAAATTTTAAAATCTGTTGATGCACAAGTAGTGGAGAATTTTAGTCCTTTCAATAATTTTAACCAGGAATAATTTCTTAAACGGGCTTAATAAGTTCAGTATTTTCAATTCTTATTGAATGAAATATTTCTATTAATTAATGTGAATTTCTAAAGAAGAAGTTTAAGAAATTATTCCCGATTAAAATTAACTCTAGTTCAATTAAATTTAATATGTATCACTTAAATTTCAATAATTCTAATATTAGCTATCCCTGGCAGGAAATAAATTATTTTTATTTTATTTTCTGGCCTGCAATGCAATTAAATTATTATTTCTTATTATAACATTAAAGCAACACTCAGGCAATTAATATGCCTACCGACATACGAGTGCATATCAGAAAATGACAAAATTATCGTTTTAATTACTCCCTGAGTATTGGCCGTCAAACAAGTATAAATGCGTACAGCTAAAAATAAGAAACATTCAGTTGCAGTTTTCAAACATCCACACACACCCACACATTTTCCATTCCATTTTATATGCACAAACTAGAATTTTCCCGCGAATTTTTCGCATACAGAAAGAAACTGACTAGACTTGCAATGACTTTGGTCATTTTGTGACTTTTTAGGCGCAGATCTAAATCTCATTTAAATCGGTTTGACTGTTCCAGGAGGGGGAGAGGCAGACATTTCCCCCGTATCGCCCGTTTTTTATCTAAACCATCCATATGTATATTTTGATATTTAGAGGCTTATAGATTTGCTTATATCTTCTTTTCGGTTTATGACATCCCCATGATCTGTTTTTGAACTTAAGGAGAAATTTCTCCCTTTTCTAATTAGAATTTTTCGTTTTCCCCATTACTTGCTATTAGTTGGAATTGTTCCCAGGGACAAGTTTCACGCGGAATTTTATTCATGATTGCCCTGTATATTTTTGAAATATATTAAATTCAAATGATATTATTAAGTCAAGTAATTGCTTGCTTATCACCCTTATCATGGGCTCTACTTTACAATTTTTGTAATAAACACCAATACATACATACATTTCATATTTAAATATTTGCCTACCCAATGAAATCCTTGAATTTTTTAAATTGAGTGGCAGAAGAAACCAAAATCCCACTGTGCACTGCTTCAATAGCTGCAATCTTAATTACATATGACGTTATGCAAGAAGATTTTTAGTAAAAAAAAAAAAATCATTGAGAAACTGAGTTATTTTTTCTTTTCTTTTTCGTTAAGTCTACCTCAACTGCTTCCAATCTTACGACCAGTTTATAGAAACCAAGTAAAAATTCTCGTCTGCCTACATTACATTGAAAACTAAAACCAAGCACTCAAATATGTTTTTGTTTTCAATATAAATAGACAGACGAGAATTTTTGCATGTTTTCTATAAACTGGCAGTTAATCATTTGCTCGTTAAGCAATAATTCATAAAAAATAAAATTAAAATAACTTTCAATTTAACATTAGGAATATTTACAATTTCTCATTTAAGACCTGTTTGACTAACTTCAAAGATATGTATATTAAAAAGCGACTGCATACACAATCTTATTACTAAGAAATTATTTAGGCTCCTAAAAGCACGCAACACCAATAAACCTCATTAGTATATGCATCGTCGTAATGCAAGGTCAAAAGCAATAAATTGTTTATGCATATCGTATGTTTATGCATGTCGTCGTAAATCAAACAAATTAAGAATTCTTTAAAACAAACATTTCCACACTTTAATTACTCTTTGCGAAAAAGTAAACATTTTAATTAAATTAATAAAATTGTGCACAACAATGGCTAAAAAAAAAACAAATGAAATTTACCTTTAATGTAAAAATAAGTTAAGCAACAAAACAAAAACAGAAAACTCAGCAATTTTATATGAAATAATAGAAAAAGAAAACAAATTGAAAAAAAAGAGATTATAAACTCTATTTAAGTACTAAAAGTAAATAAGTCATTGCAACTGTATGAAGAGAAAGAAAAAAACATACACACATAGAAAAACTTAAACAAAAACAATTGCCAACAATGAAAGAACAAGAATAATAACAATAACAGCAATGCAGTAGTTGCAGCAACAAATATGCTTACTTTTCTTAAGTTTCTAACTACTGTTGACTTGTTGCAAACAAAACAAATATTGTTCAAAAAAAAACTGTAACAATAGAAAAAGTAAAAGAAAATTATATTTTAACACACACACATACGCATGCGTGCATGCATATGCTTGTACTGCTGCAAGTATACAATTTTGTGTGTGTGTGTGTGTGTTGTGGAGAAAGCGAAAAATCAAATTTGTTTTAAAACTCTCTCACACAGTCTTGTGTGTGTGTATTCGCCTGAACATATTAAGGAAATAAAACTTAAAATAAGCACAAACTTTATAAGACTTTGCAAACCTGCAACATTTATACTCGTACATACTTTTGCAACTGTTTACAGCACTTTTTTTTATTTAAGTGACTTTTGGTTAAACACAATAGTACTAATGCAAAAAAAAGAAGAAAAAAAAACCTAAAAAACGAATAGGAGTATAATGGTAATATTAGCTTTAAATATGGTTAGTTAAGAGTTGCCTTTACTTTGTCGTGTGCTTGCACGAAGTTGGTTGCTGCTAAACCCCGGTACGGAGTTCATACGGAATTTCAGGTTCTCATACTATATTAACGTAAAAAAACATTACCGAAATTCAGGTAGGTAAATTTCATAAAGAAATTTCCAAAAAAAAAGTACACGGAATTTTTGAAATTTTTTGTCTATCTTGGGGATGTTATAAATATAAGTAGAGACTTTTTTCAGTCAACTGAAACAAAAATTAATGTTCAATCAATTGTTTGGTCACGGAATTTTTGACACTTCTCATTTTCATTAAATTGCAATTAATTTTTGTGTTGTAAATTCAAAAATAAAGGAATTTGTGTGTATGCAAACATAATTCAACACCAAAGGCTCCTCAAAAACTTCGCACTGGGTTTAACAGGGAAAATGCATGGAATTCTGAAAAACAGGTTACATATAGAATTTGAATGTTTTTGTGAAAAATAAAATAAAAAAGAAAAATTATGATTGTACTGTTTTCACACCGAAAGTTAAACTTCGTTTTAACGTTAAAACGATAAACTGCTGATTTTGCGTTCCCACTGCAAGTTTGATAAATTCAGGTTTTAAGCAACTTATATAAATTTGTCCAAAATAAAATAAATGTGCTGTAGAAATGCGTTGCTGTATTTTTTTTTAGCTTTTTATAATATTTATCTGACACCCTGTATAACGGTTGTTTTTGTTTGCATGAAAAACTCCGAAATTTTACAATGCACCCTAAAAAAGAAATTATTTTATGTTTTGTAAATGAACATTTTAAAATTGTGTAACTACGTATACAAAAAAATTCACAAATTTATTATAAGTTTAACCTTTTTTTCGCACATGGATGTGAGTCATATCGTCTATTTTCACTTCCCAGAGAGAGGTCAGTGAAAATATTTTCGTTGCTTTCCGTCCGAAGGATACTTTTTCTTCACATTTATTTATATTTTTTTGATAATTATTGTCGCTGCATCTATTTTTTAAGTTGCAAATGTGTCAATTAGTATCTATTCTTTTTCACTGGCATAAATATTATCACCTGCTTCCTGGTCATTTTAACTTGGCAGCACTGAATTTAGCACAGCCAAAACAAGGTTGCATTTCAAAAAAGAACCAACTTGAAATCAATTCAAAATTGGTTTTAAGTTTATTCTAACAAAACCAATTTGTGTGGTAAAACCAGATTTTAACAGTTGGTATGAATACTTTTCGCATCATCCTCGCATCTTTTGTACTCTCTCACCTCACATACTTGTCTTTGTATTATTGTTGATAAAGAGGGCAATTTAATTTTCCCTACATTATACTGCACTCACTTCACATTTATTATATGTATATTGTATTAAAGTTCTTGTTGCTGTAGTATATCCATTTAGTTTTTGTTTTCTTATTTGTTAAACAAACAATAAAAAGCCAACAAAAAAACTGGTTAAGAAATGAAATATTTCTATACAAAATTTTACTTTTCGCATACGATTACGTGTGCTCGTACGTTTGAACATGCAACATGCTTTTTTATATTTGATTTATTTGCAATTTGTTAGATTTTATTTTGCTTAGTTTTCTCTCTATCTCTGCGCTAGTGTTGCCAAGTTAAAATATATATCTATATTTCATGATTTGATCAGGCTAAAGTTCGTATTGCTTTAGAAGCCAAATGACATGTGTTAACTATTAATGAACAAATAACACCAAATCGATTGTTTGCAATTGTAAATAATATATTTTCGAAAGTTATGTCGCTTAAGCTTTTTTGGCGGTTATGCCACGATATATCCACAGTGCACGAGAGTGCGTGTTTGAAAATGTTTTTTTTGCATAAGCGTGTGTGATAGTGAAAATTTTCGAAATTGATCGTGTGTAAGCAGTCTTGAGTAAAATATACTCTGCCGTGCACATCTTTAGTTATAACACTACTTCTAATATTGTGGTAAAGACAATTCTATCTCCATTTCATCCCAAGTTTCTATAAAAAGTTGTTATGGCACTTAAGACAAAAAAAGAGATTTCATATCGCGACCACACTTTTTTTTAGCTTAGTAAAGAAAAAACTCTGCTCTTCACGGGTGAAAAAAATTCAACTTGTTTCTTGTTAATAATAATAAAACAGCAACACTGTTAGCAAGCTTTCTTGATTTTCATATAACTTTTTTGTTCGTTATATGTATGTGTGTGTGTGTGTTAGTGTGTGTATGAGGGTGAGTGCTTGTCTATCAGTGTGAGTGTTTTTTTTCTCTCTCAAAACAATGTGGTTTGTAGTATTTTTTTTATTCTCAATTTTTTTCTTTCTATTATTGTGTTGAGTTCGGTTACATTTTGTCGCGTCCAAAATAATTTAATTTTATTCTTGTTTGGCTAAGGACACATAAAACTCAGTACAATATGTAGCATGTTTGTTGTTAACTGAATGAATGATATTTTCTGTTACATTTCTATCGTCATACATTTTTTATACTTTTTCGCAAATCAACAAAAGTCACACAAACAAAAACAAAAAAAAACCTAAAAACTTTATAAAAAATAAAACAAAACTGTTAAAAACTAAACGTCATAAATCCTGGCAATGCACATTTTTATTTAGAAGAAACGTTAGTCAATTCCACCAACATTGTTGAGTCACTCAAATATGGGGGGGGGGGGAAAAGCTAAGGGAAAGTGTTAAACACCTAAAATTGTGCTTTGCTGGACTTGTTAGCAGCGATTGTGAAGAAGTACTAATATAATCTTATTAATCATTATAAGTTTTACCTTAGCTCTGGTGCTAGAGTAGAGTTTTGAGCTTTGCTGTCTTTTGAGCTTTTTGTGAGAATTTTATAGAGAATTTTATGGCGAACTCGTAAAATTTTACTCACCTTAAACAAGGGTCAAAAGCCAGCAAGTGGAGAAGGGTTAGAGTCATAAAATATTCTACAAAAATATTCCTCGTATAATTGACTTAAAACTGCCGAAATCATCCCTCAAAAACATTTAAAGTTTTCACAAATTTTAGTTTTTTTAAGTACAGCTTGTTCAGAGACATTTAAAAAAATGTTCACCATAATCATAATGGACCCAATTGGATATCCAAGTGAATTTGTGTTACAACACTACCCATTCCCTTAAAGAATTTTTAACATGTAACCTTTGTTTAAACATTTAAAGCCATGATGAAGCCGCTTAAGGTAATTTTTTTCTTTATCGAAGTAGATGAAAAAAACTACGTTTGGAGTTGGAGTTTAAAATGTTTCACAAAAATGTTGGTCGTACGATTTCACCTGAAAGTGCTGGGGTCTAATCGTCGCTTTCGATAACGAGCTGATTCGATCACGTTTTATCAGTTTGAGATTATGGCATTCGCTATCGAACAATGTAATATATGGTTAGATATCGAATGGCATAATCTCAAACTGAAAAAGCGTGATCGAATCAGCTCGTTATCGAAAGCGACGATTATACCCCTGATTACATGTCATTTAGTTCTTAGCCTGGCATAGTAAACACTGATAAAGAAGTCGTTGCAAAAAATTATTTTAACAATTTTAATTGATATTTATTGAGCTTTCGCAATGTATGCAAATTTTTTTCGCCATAAAATTTCCTAATATCAAATTACCTTATTTTAATAAAAATTTCGTGTAAAATACTTTGAATTCTGTGCTTACGTGAGCAATGGCTTCCAAGGCAGTGGGCCTAATTACGAGTGTCGTATTGCGACTCGGACTATGACGATTTTGTACTAGATTAAAGAAAAAATGTTGCAAGGCTCGTTAGTCTCGTACAAAATCGTCGTAGTCGTAGTCGAAATACTACACTCGTTATTAGGCCCAATATTCACTGCTTTACCTACGATAAAAATAAAATTCTTTTATTTTTAATATTCGTTTAAAACAAAGTTTTAACTTGTACGCAACAAATTACTTAGTTGCTTAAATGTGAGCAGTCAATTTCATATATGAATTTCACCTGTCAAATATTGTAATTTATTTTAATTTTTACTTCCATGCACTGCAAAACAGTTTTTGCCCTAATTTTAGCTTAAGCCTTCATTTTATTTTTATTTTCATTATGCTAAAGATGACTAAGAAAAAGCAAAGATTAATTTCGCTTTAAAATAAAAATAAATTCTCTCTTGTGTGAGAGAGAGAGAGAGAGAAGAGAAGACAAAGATGTGTTAATTGATAAAATGCCTTTAAAAAAAATTAATTTTAACAGACACTTCTCATTTGCAAGGATAGTGCTCGCAAATTATTTCCATTCCATCTTTCATATTTGTTAAGAACGAGTCAGGAGAAGTGTTTATGGCTTAGAACAGAAATAGATACATAAATATATAAAATAATTTGAGACACTTGCTCATACATAAGTGGCAGGTTACGATGTTTGTTTTAGACGAAGAGCGCGCCTAAAAGTAGGGCTGGCTTTTCATTCATACCCAACAGCTCTTCCGTTGCCACATAAATTCTGACACTTTCATTCTATTTCTGGCTTGTGCTTATATTTGCTAAAATGCCTGTTAGTGCCGACAATAACTCTTTTGTTTTGTGTTTGTACGTGTAAAAGTAGTTGTTATAAATGTTACACGTTTTGTATTTGTGTTCGTTTCTTTCTTTTTTTTTTAGGGGATTGGAAAAAATAGTAAAAGCGAAAAACAAAATCACAATTACCTTAAAACAAAAAGAATAAAAAACTATGAGTTTTCATATGCGACCAGGAGTTACTGGCAAACGGAAATAAAACATAAAATAGAAAAAAAAATGTGCAGGCTATGAACTAAAAAAAAACCTGAACCATAATAACATTTAATATTAACAGTAATAGAAAAAAATAGTGTATGTGTGTTATTACTGTAGTGGCAAGCATAAATCCTTGGGTATACTGACAGTTGCAATTGCTTACAAAAATATCGTACGTCTTGCTTGTTTTGACGAAAATCTCAAAACTGAAATTAGTTTTTTTATTTTATCAAAGCAAACAGCGTCATCAAGTGAATGAATGTTCAACCTAGAGTTCCTTCCTCTTTTTTTTTTTTTGTTGCTCTCATTTCACTTGTAAATGGGTGAACTTGGTTTTTCCCAAAGTGGCTGTAGTAGTTTCAGCAGGTTACTTTATTGCAGATGTATGCATTTCACAAAATTGGAAAAACAAAAAAATTTATATACATAAAAAAAAAAGAATCGCGCAGAGTAGGAAATGTTTGATTTCAGCAGCAATGTCAACAAAAACGACTTCTAAGATTAAAAATATGTACAAGAAAAAAGAAACTAATTTCCCAGGGAATTTTTTCGAAATAAAAAATAATACATTATTTTGTTAATTAATCTTTAAAAAGAATTGAAAAACACTAAACTTGAGCCCCATAAAATTTTTTCATAGTTTCTGTATAAATTTCTTTCCAAGCGTCCCACTTCTAATCCTCAATTTTTAACATTTCTAACCGATCGCCTTCCAGCTTATTTTTTGATTGGCTGCTACTTTAGTAATGGGTCTCCAACTTGGAATTTAGGTTCCGCCTTTTCGAACTGTATTGATACATGTTCCACAAAGAGCTCCTCTAGCGAGTTCAGCTAATTTCTGAGGATGGACACCAGTAGCTTGAACAGTTAATTTTAAGCTAATCCCATAAGATATTTAAGGACTTAGTGTCATCACTTGCAACATCTTGTGTCACAACTTGGAGTTGGCATCACTGCTTTATTTACGCAACCATTTAACAGCATCCATTTAGTTGCATTTTGTTAAGTTTGCTATGAAATTTCATTATGAATCGACTTACACCAGAGCAACGCGTGCAAATTGTTGAAATTTTTAATCAAAATTACTGTTCTATTCGTTAAACTCATCGTGCACTTCTTCCATTTTATGGTGTACACAATTCTGGTTGAATGGGTACGTAAATAAACAGAATTGTTGCAAGCTTTTGTCGAAACACCATTACTTACATCCAAAGAAAATTAATATTTGGTGCGCTTATGTTTTCAAAAACGATGATGATCAGGATGTTACTGTCAATGGTGAATGGTATGGCAAAAAGATTCGAAATTTATTCGTACCTCAATTCCGTGACATTAATCTTACTGATATGTGGTTCCTACAGGACGGAGCTACATGCCACACAGCGGGCGCTGCAATTGATTTACTCAAAGAAACTTTTGTTGAACAAATTATTTCACCTAATGGCCCAATTAATTTGGCCACCAAGATCGATTTGACCCTATTGGATTATTTTCTTTGGGGTTGTGTTAAGTCACTTCTCTACGTCCATAAACCACAAAAAGTTGAACACCTTGAAAACGTCGAAATCGGCCGCACATGCTGCGAAAAGTTGTTGAAAATTGGCGCGCCTTCTACGCGCCAGCCGTGGCGGCCACATGCCAGAAATCATATTTAAACATTAATTTCATAAAATTTTGTTTCCAATAAAGTCCGTTTCTTTGTTACTAAAAAATAATTTTCTTGTTTTATTGTGATTTAAACTTGTATCACTCTAGAAACTTAGAAATTTCCCACACAATAAGACAATTGCTAATGAGCAGTTGTACGTTTTTCACAGTTTTATTAATAAATAAAAACACATTGAGTAATTTAATTGACCAAAAAATTATTAATTAATTTTAGTGTTACGTGCTGATTAATAATTATCACATGCAATTTTGCTTTACGAATTTTACGAACTTTAGTCTGATCACATCATAAATATAGAAACAAATGAAGTTCGAACAATAATAATTAAAATTAACTAGAAAAATTTAAAGGGAGAAAAGAAGGAGTAACATGTTCTGTGTTTTTTTTTACCAAAGCAAAATAAATTAAAATTAATTTGAAGCTCTTCCAGAATCACTGGCAAAAGAAGCAATAACAGAAGGCCTACCCTGCAATGACAACGCGTGTAAAATAGATATGAGTATGGAATAGAGCGGGCAGGCCTTGTACATCCAAAGAATGGAGTATAGAGGCCTTCTAGAAGGCATCCTTACTTCTGCTTGTTCCTTATTGACCGTACGAACTTGTGGCAAGAATTCATGATGCACCGCGCCATTGCAGTCGAAGAAAACAGTGAGCAAAACCTTCACATTTGACCGAACTTGACGACCAGCACGACCATCGTCATTGACATCTTTTCTGGCTTCCTTAAATCGGTTATACCACAATTGAACTTGTGCGCTGCTTATAGTAGACTCGCCAAACGCCACAGTCAACATTTCAAATGTCCTTGCGCATTTAATTTCATTTTTGACACAAAACTTAATACTGTTTCTTTGATCCCTTTTTTCGAATAGTAAAAAATCGAAGAGCACACCAAAACACGACTAACCTTTTTATCTGTCAACAACAAACTGACAATCCAAAATGGCTGATATTGCCAACATATATTACAGACATGTGTACCAACATAACAGAAAAAAAAATGTGAAAAGCGAACATACGTAACTCACGAAATTTGAAAATAACGGTTATTTTTTGATCAGACCTCGTATGTGCTCTCCAGTCGTAAGTACTTACAATTTGACTGAACAACCCATTATTTTTGATTGAGAAGTTCAAAAGGTATGCGGAGTCCCCATAGTATTTATCGAGCTTTTCCTTGGTTTGATTGACGGTTATTTTTCGCAAAAAATAATGTTTACTCCATTTGTAGAAAAATACACGAGGAGTTTTGAACAGCTGTTAAACGCAAAGTACTCGTAAATGACGACAATTGCTCAAAATTTGACAGTTGTCTATTAAAAGGTGGTACTTGATGGGAACAGTGTTGCATTTCATATAACTACGAGGGAAGTTCGAAAAGTCACGGACTTATTGCTTAATTTAGCTTATATAGGGTGCGCCATGTAACGTTTTTTTCAACTAGTGCTTATTTCGTGAATGGTAACACTTAGCTCATGTCTGATTTGACAGATAATTAGTTTTATCCTTCCGCTGAACGAATATGGTTGTGTATACGCTTGAACAACACTGGGAAATATTGCCTGCGATCGACTTACAGAGGATGCCGATTTTGCCAAAAACATCATCTTTGCAGATAAAGCTCATTTTGATCTTGGCGGGTATGTAAACAAGCAAAATTGTCGCATTTGGGGCACAGAAAACCCGCACGCATACATTGAAAAGCCGACGCACCCAAAACGAGTCACTGTTTGGTGCGGATTTTGGTGCAGAGGCATAATTGGGCCATTTTTTTTTTCGAAAATGAGCAAGGAGTGGCTACAGTCAATGGCGATCGTTATCGGGCCATGTTGAACGAATTTTTGTTCACAAAAATTGAAGAGGAGGATATTGGCAACATTTGGTTTCAACAGGACGGCGCTACGTGCCACACAGCCGAAGCTACACTCGATATTTTGCGCCCTGTTTAAAAAAAAAGTTATCTGGCGGACCCTTTACTTTGGTATATTTCAACTTAAATATAAATATTACTTATAGTGTTTGCGAATTTAAATGTAAAAGAAATATATTTCTCAAAATCAACTTGAAAGCTTAAAAGTGCTCTCCTGCAAAACAGTAAAATATGACTTAAACACTTTTTCCCTAGTGCCACAGATATAACTTGTTGCTCAGAGATTACTTTCGGTACAGTAAAAGCTGCGCATAAAATATTAAATGTGTAGATTCTTTTTATCTTTTTGAAGTTAAATTTCAATATAAATTAAATTTGTAAATAGCAACTTTGCAAATTAATATTTTATAACATATATTTTTACAAATTATCCACTTCATTGCAATTGATTGTGAGCAACCTGGGAGACTGGCTGGGTGGGATGATGGTTTGAGGTGAGAGGGTTTGTTGACCTAGTGCGTTCCTATTGCAATTAATATAAAGTATAAAAGCAAGCAAATACATATGGGAAATTAAATGTTTTGCTACGATTTTATTACAGCAAAACAGCAACTGCCGTAATATTAATGAATTCTTTAAGAAAATTCTATTTGTATAGATGGATGTCATATTTTGTGTGCGTGTCTGTACAAGTTTAACACATCCGGCAATTGAATAAAATAAAATAAATGTGAAATTTACAAGGGGACGAAATAAGTTAGGGTTTTCTTGTTTTTTTATTTTTTTATTTTCTTACTTGGCTGGTTATAATTCTACATAAATTTCCGGTATTGGTATAATACGGGTATATATATTAACACTGTGATTACGGTCAAACGAGTATAATAAATCCCGGGAGTGTTAAATAAACAATTGCATAAAATAGCAATTTGGTGAAATGAAATAATAGGCTCTTAAAAGTATGCTAGGAAAAATGTTATATTAAATTTTATGGCGGTTCTAGGGTGAGTAAAAAAAAATAAAAAGGAAACACTAAAATACAATTAAAAAAAAAGGCCAGCCATAAAAAAGTTGAGAAAATAATTTTCTTATTGACTTTTTCAAAACTTTTGTTGAACTTTGCACATTTGGAATTTATTTTAAATTGCTATTGTCTCAAAGTTATATTCTAATTTCTATTTTTAGCTAAAACCATCAATTTCTCTTATTATTTCCTTAATACCTTTATCCTTGTTGCTGCATCCGTTTTACCTGGCCTTAATAGTCCTGCTGCAGCCACCACTACCACTGGCTGGCGCTGGCACTGGCACGATTTAACTGTCTCGTGTATTTGGCACACAGTGACGTTTATTAAGAAAGAAATATAAAAAATGGCTTAAATGAGAAGAAACCAACGAAATAGAAATAGCAAAAAACAGAAAACAAACACCAAAAAAAAAACATGTAAATAAAATAAAAGGCTAGCAAAATATGACCTGTTTTTTCCGTAAAAGTTCTGCTCGTGATTTGATTGCTAAACAGAAATGTTTTATTAAGAAGGCACACTGAAAACAAAAACTTTTTTTTTTAAGTTCAAGCAATAAAAAAATTAACTTACGATTTTATGTTTGTATGTATGTACATACAAAGTAAATGTGCATGGCAGTATGTGGGAGTGTGTGTGCAAATATTACCGGCAAATGTTGAGGTTGGAAAAAGAAAATTTTTAAAGAATTTAAGGTTGGGTTTTGTTTGTTTGTTATTTTTAATAAATAGAGCGAAAAACACCAATGGAAATCAATGTAACTGAAAAGTTTTGAGAGCAAACTTTTTCTTAGTTTTTACTCCCTTTCAAAAGGCAATTGTAACCGCAATAGAATAACAAGGGTTTATTTTTTATCTTCTCCTTAAAAATTTATTACAACTAAATTCTTGAAATTTCTTTAGTTTTTAGCTAATTTTAATTATTATTGTTCGAACTTCATTTGTTTCTATATTAAGTTCGTATCGCTTTATTCTTTAGGTTTTATTTTGCAGGTTTCGATTTTATTTTAATCTCATGTACACAATTAAATTCTGTTTCTACGGTATTATAAAATTCTAAAAATTTTATAAAATTAAGCAGTTGATAGTGAAAAAATGCCTAACCACCAGCAAATAAATTTCAATTGAAAATCATAATTTTTATATACACGAATGCCTGCTGTCGTTAATGTGTTTAATATTTGAAACATGGCTGACAACTTTGTTTGATATGACTTGCTTCTTCATGTCTGCTATATATTTCATGCATAATTTTATTAAAAACAATTGTTAGTTGATACTAGAGGACTTTATTACCCGAGCGCTCTATATTATTTTCAATATGACCTTTCGTTTTTTTTTCCTTTTTTTTTTTTTGATTAAAAAAAGCTTTATCCGCACTTTTCTGTTTTATTCTACATTCATGAATAGAACTGATGACATTTTGCTAACTATAACAAACTTATTGAAAAATTCTCAGAAAAAAAATTTAATTAGTGGGAACATATTTGCGACAACTTTTCTAAAATCTAAAATTTAATCTGTAACATGAATAACTTGTTTTTTTTTTTGATATATAAAGAAAAACAAAATTTCATGTAATTTATTATTAAAAAACTATGGTATGAACATTTAGAATATCAAAAGGGTTATAAAATCTGCATTATGGGAAATGCAAAAAAAGGATTACGATTAAAGTTAAAATGAATGTTAACAATTTTTGACATTTAGCATAACATTATAAATTTAAAGAATTAGAAAAGCGAGTATAAAAAATAAAAACAACCAACTAGATGGGAACTAATTTATTTCCATTTCTATATATATTTTATAAGTAAAATATAAATTTAGTACAAATTTAAATAACAACAATGTGAAATTAACAAAACACAGAAATCATGAAAAGTCAACACAATCATGATTATCAACAACAGCTCACTCATGCTTAACAACCACAATCAGCATATGCAGGCAGCATTTTGATACTGTGTGATGAATTCTGTTTCCGGTTGCTAAAAATTATTGCTACATTTAACATTATAAACACACACACACACACACACTCAAATAGTTACAATAATTTTATTTTAAAACAAAAACAAAACAGAAACGAAGTTTATGTTGTCGTATGAGTATAAATTTTTAAATATGTCTCCTGCTCTTTTGCATGCTGCTGCTGCTGGGTTGTGCAAATTTCATATTTATAAACTTGTAAATATGAATTTTATTACACGACTTTTGCAATGAAAGTTGTGACAGAGAGTTCATGCATGTGCTTGCCTGGTCATTTTGGTTACTCTTAGTAGTTTGTCATGGTAATCAGGTGCAGGCAAAATGCTCTCAAACACACAAACACACACACTCACATGCCCTCACATTTCTCTATGCATTTTTAATTTCGAAATTTACAAGTTAAAATGGTATAAAAATATTAAATATTTAACAACTGACCATATAGTTTGGCACCCACATATTATGTCTCCACTTTATGAATTTTAGCTCACACATGAGCACATGCATACACACATACACACATACATATATATGCATAAAACGGAAATGCTGATGAGTTGGTTTTTGTTCTGTGTCACATCATGCCAAAACAAATCAAATATTTATCATCACTTTTGTATGATGAAAATTAACAAACAAAAAAGCTGCAGGAAGACAAAAAACAAAAAGTAAGGAAAAAGTAACGGAAAAAGTTAAAATAATATAAAATAAAATACTAAATGCGGAAATGTTTTCAACAACAGACATTTATGCTTCAAGTTTTATTTTATGTCACTTTTATTTTGTTTCGGCTTTATTTTTTTAGGCAACAAAAAATTTTGCGATGAAGATTTCCTTTCAAAAATATGCAAATATTTTATTTTATATATATATTTTTTTTTAAGGACAAATTGTTTAGAAAAATTGAAATAGTTTAGGAAATTTGAGACAATAATATTTGGGGCTATAAAAAAACATGTGTATGGAAATTTTTGTTAAACGAAGGAAAGTGACAGACAAGGTACAGTGAACAGAATTAAAATTATTTGCATTATGAACGTATTCATATCGAAAAGGGCAAGTTGCATGCATGCATGCATATATACGCATGCAGGCAGTACAAGTGCTCTGTGTGCTTGTTGCAAGAATTTGCAACGAGTTGACTTGCAAAATAAATGAAAATATTGTAGATTTTTTCTTAATTTCAATTGCCTGCCTAAAGTTTGAAATCAAAACACACCTTGGCTGTTTTTGTGTTTCTATGCATAAACGAGTAATATATACATACATATATGAATATCGTCACCTGAAATGCCAAATAACGTATCATCAAAAAATTCAAAATTGATCTTTTTTTTATTCATTATGATTCACTACATCATTTAACATATTTGTACAAAATTTTGCAGGTCTTATATAAAAAATACCCAAGTTATAAACAAAATTCAAAATAACGTATCATCAAGTGCATGATTTTCTTAAACAATATAACGTGTCTTACATCCATCGCTCATACGAATTTAAAACACTACAGCTTTAATTGAAGTAGGCATTGACTTTTTAGTTATGTATATTAAATTTAATTTCATCTTAGTTTTAGTACAAGTTTTTATCATTCTGAATTTTTTTTACGAAAGTGGAAAGAAAACCAAAACTGTTGTGAAATCAATAAAATGTGTTCTATAAACGAAAATATTTATAATAAAAGTATGCACAATAAAGAATAAAAAAGCTAAATGAATTTAAGCAGCGAATACGATTATCGTAATAAACGATACTGAATCCGTATACAGTTTTTAAAATCTCTACAAAAATCTGAGTATTTTATTTAGAAATCTTAAGTGCTTCAAGTCCTAATGCTTTTGCAAGTTACTTTTGTTATTTTTTCACTCTAATTTTCTTCTTTTGAAAATATGTCTGCACTGGAGGGTAACAATTTATCCTTCGAATTTTTGCTACTATTAAGTCACGGTCTAGACTTGCAATATTTGTTGCAGCAATTGTTGAATGTGTGGGAGAATATTGAAATATAAGTATATAAGAGTACATTTTGTGTTCTTCTTTTTCACTAAAAAATAAAAATTGCAGCAACAAAAAAAAAAAAAAGACGGGTGTCTTAGGACACCCGGTTATAGCTATGCTGCTTAGCTTTATAAAACAAACTTAATGTGTTAGATAACAATGCAAAAAACTTATACTATATGATGATGTCAAATTCGCTTCAAATATTTCAAAACCTTTCAATTTATTTCCCATAACTTATTTTCTAGCGGCGTACGATTAAATTAATTTATTGTTTGTGGCTTGAGGCGGCTGTTTGTCGATCGGCTGTGTTCTCTGGTTTGTGGTCATGTGCAAAAACAATACAAAATACAATACAAATTGAGCAATTCTTTTTATTGTTTTTGTTTTGGTTTTGTTTCACTCACTTCTATTTATTTTCGTACAAACAAATCAAAACAAAAATAAATTTATAACCGTCATAATGTCGATTACTTTTATTTTTAATTTTTTATTTTTTTTTGAAAATCACATTCTAGCTCCTGACATAAATAGCATAGCTATAATTATAAGCTGGACTGGGACTAATTAATTCCGGTTTCTTTTTTTTTAAATTTTACCTTTTTTTTAACTTTTTTGAAATTTACAATAATAAATTTACAATAATTTCTAATAAAATCTCTAGTTCTAAAAACTATTTTATTGCGAATTTCCAATGAAATAAATAATAATAAATGTAAAGTTTTTTCCTAGAAAAAAAAAACGCCATAAGTCCGTTTTTATTAGAATTTAAAAAGATTGCTTTGTTTTGTTGCGTTCTTTCTGTGAATAACAACAAAGAGAGAGACAACTATTGCGCCGCACAGTGGTACGAATTCCGAAACTAGCTGAACAAAATTATTTGATTGTTAGTTTATATAATTTTGGGGCTGCTGAATTCTAAAAAAAATAGTGAAAAAATTCTAGCTCAATTTTTTTTTAAAGAGAAATACGATAGAATTTCGCTATTGCAACCTTGGGTAGTATGAATTTGTCTTATAATATTTTGTTAAATTCGCAGTAGGTTTTCCTGGTTTAGCGATTTTTGAATACTGAAATTTATTTAAAAATTTCTATATCGTTTAAAAAACAGTGAAGTTTAAGTATTGCGAATCCTATATTCGAGTTTTTTTTTTGTAAATGAGTAGTCAACTTAATGTTTGGTTTTTTAATTGTCACTGGATATTAGAATTCCTTTATAGTATAAGATATTTATAATTTACAGAACAGTTCAGCTTCAACGAGCAGAGAATTAAAGAATAAGGCGTGATATATTTATCCGATCGTACTTTTTGGTGTCATGCTCTCTGTATCTTCTATAATATTTGCTGCGGTGCTCGTAATTAATTAGTTATTAAATTAGATTTAGGTTAAGGGAGATACCGGCATTATTCTGTGCCACTACACACTTTAACAAAAAAAAAAAAAAATACTAAGTCTATCTACTTAAGCAGAGATTGTTTGTTAACATCAGCTGTTTAACATATTTATATTTTATATTCTTGTACGGTTTTCAGAAGTCGGTAGTTCAAAACTAGCTTAAAAACTATACTAAAAATCGATCAGAATCCATCACACTTTTTGAAAAAGATTGTTTTGAAATCGTTTGGAAAACGATCGTTTTCCATCAGATACCTGATTGTGTACGCAATTATAGATTTACCTTTGGTAAATGCATTTGTAAATAGAACTATTCATTTTCTGTTCTTCCTTTTTATTTGCATTTTCTCTCAAGATTTGAGTATACAAGATATTTGTATGATATTTGTACATAATTTCGCATTATTTGAGTCATAGTAAGCGATATTTATTATTGCACGATTGTAATGGTATGTTGAAGCAATCAGATGTTTGGGTTGCCCTCTTTTTTTATAAGAAAAGAATGATTCAAAATTTTTTTTAAGTTTTTTTCCTTTATAGGCAACGACTGTGAAATGATTTATTTTTGCTACCATTTTCATAAGTATTGGGGTTGCTTAGAATCGATTTTAATTCCTTTTAATTTCTGTTTGTCAACGAATTAGTTTCTGTAAACTGATTTAAGTCTAAAAAGTCTTCTTAATACAGCGTAGGAAAAACCGCATTAAACACCAAACCAAAATGTACTAAGAACTAAGTGAAAATGGAAAAAGAAAACTAAAATGTTTTCTTTGAAGTCTTCAAGCAGTGTTGCCGCTCTGTTGTGATTTCAGCTGCAAAGTGGATTTTGTTCGCCGCAGACGATTTTTACGTTTAACATAATTTTTCAACATGATTTGAAATATTGCTCATAAAATTCTAATCTTAGTTGCTTATACATATATTCATAATGCTTTCAAAATATTAGCATTTACTTTGACAAATGTTTTGAAAAATAGAAGAGAGTTTAATTATTTTCACCCTTTAGTTGCTGTCGGTTTCTGTGTGTATTTTGTGTGATAAATAATATAAACATTTTGGCTAGGAAACTAAACTTCTTTGCGACAACAGTGCTGCCTAAGGTAACACATACAAAGACACCGAAAATACGTGCACTTAAGCCGCTTGTTGCTAAATAAACTAAGCAAACACAAAGTAAGTTTCTTTTTGCAAAGTATACAAAGTATAACCACAAATATTAAGTAGAATAAGCCCACAAACTGAGAGAAAGATTAAAACAGATGATGAAAAATTAACTAACACACACACATACACACACACTCATACATACATACATACATATACTCACATGTACTCACATAAATACACAAAATAGCAAGCAAAAAAGAAAAGTGGTTCTTGGTTTTTTTTTTTTTTTTTTTTTTTTTTTTTTTTTTTTTTTTTGAAAGCAACTGAAATCATTAGCTTTTTCTTGTATATTCATTTTAGGAATAGATAAGCAGCAGGCAGGTCAAACCCAAAAAATTTTTCAAAATGAAAATAAATGAAAAACTATGCAAGCTTAATTAATAAGTACTAACATTTAAACTTATATACATACTAGAGATGGGCGCGTGTCGTTTTTTTTTCGTGACACAAACACGCACGACTCAACACGAAGTGTTCGTGACAGAAAATCTGTTTACGTGCGTGTTCGGGTCGTTTCGTTTTGAGTAAAATTGACACGATAAACACGAAACGATTTTTGGTGTTAAAATACGTGAAGAAAAAATTTAATATTTTGTATCGTCAAACACGTCAAATTTGTTGCTCGTGTAAGGGTCTCTTAAGCTTTAAGTTCTGAAATGAATCAAAATATGTATCTATTTGAATATAAAAAAATGTCTTTTATTCTATTCGTTTCGTGTTTTGAAAAAATTTCACGTGCGTGTTTCGTACGTGTTGGACATCTTGGCATTCGTGTTCATGTCGTGTCGTGTTGGAAAAATTCAACACGCGCCCATCTCTAATACATACTAGCTTGTACCCGCTGCTCCGCACGCGTTGATCTGTTTTGCTATTTGTTACTCAGTAATAATGTAAAAAAGCGATAAAAAATTTAAAAAACCGAATAAAAACCGGTTTTAAAATTAAAAAAACCAAATAAAAACCGGTTTTAAAACTGTTTTTAAGCAATCAAATCCGAAATGAACATTGCCCTAGCCAGCCCAAAAATGTGTTTTTCGGATAAAATCCGAACAAAAAGAAAAAGAAACCGGTTCCAAACCGTATAAAAATATGCGATGTTTAACGCTGGTAATGTAGTTTCCTATTGGTACAAGAATCTTTAAAATCAGTTTAGAGATTTGAAAATCTGTGCCGAATATAAAAAAATCGGTTCCAAAACGGATAAGAATTTTCAAAATCGTTTTAGCGGTTTGAAGATCTGTGCCAAATAAAATAAAACCCGGTTCCTAGCCTATGGTTTGATGCTTGTAATGTAGATTTCTATTGGGGAAAAAGGTTTCGAAATCACTATATTGGTTTGGTAGTGAAACCAACAAACAATCTCACTTTCAAATTTATAATATTAGTAAGGAAGTAAGGATATACATATCGTTACATTAATATAGAAATGCCCTAAATTAATTTTTTTTTTCAAATCGAGTCTTATATTTCGATAAATAAATAGTCCATCTAGCGAAGCATGCTAAATATCTAGATTTAGAAAAAAAATAGTGAGTAAGGGCGTTTCTATATTAAGGTAACGTTAAAATACAAATGTTCATTTTGTATTTTATAAATTCTGGCATATGAAATAGTGTTGTCTGGTCTTATGATGTTTTGTTTGGAACAATCTTTATAAACACTTGCATATCCTTTTTAAATGTAAATTTTAAGTACTGTAATTTTCAGCCGCAACTTTGTGGAGTTTTTAATTTTTTTTTTCTTCCAAAAAAAAACAGCAAATCTGTTTTTTTTTCGGTTACCAATCTCCATTTTCATTGTTACGGCAAAAGGCCATGAAATAAAGTAACCAATGAAACAAATATTCATAAAAACAAATGAACAGTAAATGCGTACGTACTCCGTACGTTAACGGACTTGTTGTCAGTAGCCCGCAAACAGATTGCAGCTTACAACAACTTAACTCTTTTAAACTGACAACACAGGCCAAATGCCAAAATAAACAATAGACTTTTTCACCAACAATATGTTGATGATAATGATGATGGCCAGGCAATAAAGTTGCTAGGCCGAAATTTTGTTGCTGTTGTTGTTGTTACTGCTGTTAATGGTGGATGTGTTGGGGTGTGTGTGCTGTTTAAATGATTTCCTATTTGCTTTTGGTAGTTTTTTTTTCTTTTTTTTTGTAAATGTTGCAAGTTGTTGCACTTTTATTTTTTTCCGCCTTACTTGATTTTTATAGCTTTTGTAAACACCAAATGGTCAAGCGCGGCACATCTTTACAGGAGTCTAGATAGTGCAGAATGAATTTTTAACACTACAATTTTTATGAATAGCGTTTAATTAAGAAAAGAATTTGATTAATAATAAAGATTTTGCCTTTTTATGCACGATTTATAGCATAACTTTTTTGAAATGAACTTTAACCTCATTCGGGGCAAAAGAAAAGAGAGTGTATCAAGAATTGGGAACAAACTACATTTTGAGAAGCTACAATCACGGCATGTTCGCATAACAATTAGTGGTCCGCATACTGCCTTTATACTAAACCCATTTTATTTTTGGTTCTCTACTCAAAAATTTCTTTCATTGCATAAAAAATAATGATCGCATAATTTAGGGCGTCCATTTTGTTTTGAGATTTTGAGATTTCTTCTTACCGCCTGTCCTACGATGTCACTAGAAATCGTTCGATTGAATACTTATATTGAAAACAACAACAAATTTTCTAATGTCATTTTTGTTTGCAATATAAGTTGTCGGTCGAACGTTTGCTGGTGACATCGTGGGACAGACCTTTAGAAATCCCTTTCGTTAGATGCCCATATCACAAGTGAAAACTAGACAAAAGCCCACTCGAAAACAATATGACGAAGAATTTGTTCGATTAGAGCTTTTTTCGTGGAACTAACCCTCTGTTTGTGCAAGACTTTGACGTTAGAAATCTTGGCGTTTTTGTAATAGATTAAAGGAAGCTTGTTAAATTTTTCTTCAATCTATTACAGAAACGTCAAGATTTCCATCGTCAACGTCCTAAGCACCCCATGAACGATTCAATTAAATTTTCAATTGAGTCGGTTGTTGTGCAAATCAAAGCGTGTATGAATGGCTCTGTCAATTGATTAGTTTGGCAGTTGTCCAGTTGTTTGAAGAAAAATCAAAAGATTTTGATTTTTCATTTTGACTAGTAAATCTTTCAATTCGATTGTGCTGTATGTGTGTGTGTGTTCGAGTCTCTTCATTAGCTGTCAAAATGTATGTTTGTAGCTTTATTTTTTAAAGAAAAAGTTTTGTATTCTTAAAATTGTATTGAATTTCATTGAATTTTAAATAAAAAATATAAAAATTAATGAATGAATGCAATAGAATTTTTAAATTTGTAATTGTGAAAAAAGTATAAATTTGACAGTTGAATGAAAATCTTTAAATTCAGTTTATGAAGTGTGTTTGTGGCCAAGAATCAATTCAATTGAGAGACTCAATTGACAATGGAATTTAATCGTGTATGGGGTTCTTTACACAAACAGGCTGTTAATCGATGTATATATATATAATAGACTCTCGATAGTTTGAAATTCGAGAAAAAAATTTTAATAATCAAGAGCTTAAGTTGTCGAATTTAAATTGTCAAATAAAAATTCTTCGCTGTAATAAAATAAAATAATTCTTTTATCCAAGTCATGCAATTATTCCATTACAGTTATAACAAGTAATTGAAGTCGCTTTATACATATTACGTCTAGTGCACAATTGTCTAATGGCCAAATAAGGCATTGTCTGTTTGTGTTCATTGTCCATTTGCTGGATGTTGTTTGTGTTGTTTACAAAATCGGGGGTCATGTTTTTGAGCCTTTACAAATACAAAAAAAAAAAAAAAACACACAAAGAAATAACAAAAGTTGCAATGTTTGACTGATCAGTTTACTAAACAACTGTGAAAGCCACCATTAATACGGCCACAACTTTTTACTACTTCCGTTGCATCTGATGCCAAATGATGTAAAAGCCATTTTTTTATTTATCCGTAACTGATGTTTAAAAGTAGCAGAATGAGTTGCAGTTTGATGTTACTAATGTTACTGTTGTGTTTTACACTTGTGTTAATGACATTGGTATTATCAAGTCAATTTGAAAAAAAAAAGAGTCAGAACACAAACAAATTCTCTTGTACAGACTTGCAGTTGTAAATGCAAAGCAGTGAAAAAAATCCTCAGCCAACACAAACTAATCAAACAAATAAATGTTTGTATGTGGATATAAGTCAAGTGTGTTGTTGTGTGAGAGTGTGAGAGAGTGAGAGGTAGGGGACGGACTGAGTGCTGTATAATATGCCTGCTGTTTGCACACAAAACCTAATCGTGTGTGTCGTTACTTGCTTTTGCCGGCAAAGTTGAAAAAGGGCCTACTGCTGGCTAGTCTTTTATTTTTTAGATTTATGATTTGCTTTTATAAAACCTATGTTGCTAAATTTGCTGCCAAAATGAATGCCAAGTGCTGAAGCACAAGCCCCCAAAAAATATACATATACATGTCTACATAAATACCTAAAACATTTTTGTAAAAAAAAAACACAGACTTATTGCGGCAACTTCAATTATGATATACAATGGCTCTACAATTTCTAACAAATTGAAAAATGTTTGCCTGCTGGCTGGCAAGTATTTTAAGCCTCATGATTTTGGGTTAATGTTGCTGACAAGCAGTGCATCTGTTTGTTGGGCTTAATGTCACAATAACCATAGTTGTCAGTCATAGTTTTTGTCAAACCACAATATTTTGCAAATGTTTGCACAATTTTTGTGTGGCCAGAAACTCTTTCCTCCCAGCGGGCTGTTGTGTATGATTGTAAGAATTGTGACATTTTCTCTGAATGAGTTTGAGAGAGTATGTCTGCTAGATATGAATACACAAATGCAAATTTCGCTCTAACACGTAGGAAAAGCTCATCCCCTTGCGTATACTTAATATCAATTTGATTAATTGCATGTAACTCATACTTTTTTTTTTACAACAAACAATATTTTGATGCTTTTGATGTGCAAATGTTTAATTTTAAAGCAATCTTTAATCGCAAGTAGTTGCAAATTTTTTCAATATTTCTTCTTAGTGTGCTGATCGGTTAAACTGCTTTTGTGGGTTTGATTCCTACCAAAAACTCCATATCTTTTTCACTACAACCACTTAACAATTCTTAGTGGTGAGTATCAATATACTATACCATTTTGCACATGCTACGATGCAAGACCATTTGCACAAGACTGTGAATTGGGCTAATATATAATTTGTATTTGCAATATAATTATTTACCTAAAAGAACTATAAAATGTAGAACTAACTCAACCACAAGCGTTTTCAAAGCTCTCATGTCCCCGAGTAAAAACAATCTAATAATGCTCACAGGCTTCCTCATCCTGTGCAGATTCTGTGATTACGACGATGAAACTCCAGAGCTTATTCTGAAGGACTGTGAAGCGTTATGCCACAAAAGATAAAGCCAAGTGGGCAAGCACCTATTGGAGCATTGGGAACTGCCAACACTAGATCCACTTGCAAACTAGAGATTTATCAGGAGAGTAGGTCTAGATGAGGTTCTCTAACACATGGCAAGGGATACAATAGATCTACTTTGGTCGCAGTGTCCTGTGTTTCATTTATTCAATCATTCAAAACTCATGCAGGGCATGTGGTCTTGGTCACTCCGATTTTTGTGGAACCATATTCTGCAAATTTACTTTGTAGGATGTCTTATAAATAAATAAATAAATACATATATAAATTCATTAACTCGTTTCATATTTTACTTGTAAATTTTTCAAAACAAATGGAAAATAACAGATTTCGCTACCAACATTTTACTTATTTATTTTTACTTTTATATATACAGACAGTTTCCCCGTTTTCTGCAATATTTCTGCTTTAAATTAATATCAAAAAATATTAAATATCTTGCTTAACATTCGTTGCACTAGAGAATTGCATCAGCTGCATAATATTATTTTTCAATTTATCTCACTGTCTGTCTGTTTGTCTGCATTCCGTATGTCCCTGCCTGCGTACACTTGTGCCTTCGTATGCTTTCATATTTTGTCGGCTTCCATGATTGAATACAATTTGGTAGAAAATTTATCAAATATTTCGAAAATAAATGATGTTATTGACGATGATATAGAAATATAAACATTTATGTTGGTGCACAAAAAAAAATGGATAGCATAAAGAAATTTTATATTCCTCCCAAATAAACAGGCAACATTTCAACAACATTATGTCAGGAGTTCGTAAATAAAGGTAAAAAAAATTAAATCTATTACTTTAATATAAAAAAAAAATTACAGTGACAAAGATAAGAAAAATAACTGTTGTTTCTTCAATTTCCTTATGCTGTTAAAATCAAACGTTTTTAAAGTTAAAGCGCTCTGTTTAAACCAGTTTTCTCATACCAAACCCCATGTTAAACCAACATTAATTTTAACATTAACATTAAGAATACTGGCGCTTACTTACATTTATGTAATTTAAAAATAATATTTCACCGCATGGTTTTTGCAGTCTTCTTTTTACCAAGAAGAAGAAAAAACTACCTTTTTTGTTATTTACTGTGTATTTTGCATTACAGTTATTGCTACTTGCTGTTAGATTTTTCTTAAATCGGTGTTGCCAGAAGAGCAATTCAAATTCACACGTAAATATATGTGAATTGAAAATTATCAGCACTGTTTTAGTTCGCGGAAAATAATTGCCGGTGAATGTAGTTTTCTTTGAAATGAAGTCCTCTTATTCTAAGTAGACCGCCAAAAAACAAAATCTGACTGAAAGTTTTTAATTTTTTTCCTACAGTTAATTTGTTTGTTTAATCGAAAATTTACAAATCAATTTCTAAAATAGGAAAAAAATCCCAAGGAATTGATATTCGAATTGGCATAGACAATAGTTTGCAATAAATTTCGTGACTCGGTTTTAGTCGAAATCAAAACAGCAGTTTTTTGGTTCAAAAATTCGCAACCAGAAACTGTCGATTTTCGATTATTTACTTCTTGTTATATAAACATGTTTTTTTTTAATTTGATAAAACTCATAATGATTCCAGTGCGGTAAATAACATTACGAGCAAATTCTTCAAAAAATAAATGGATGTGATTTGTAAAAACTGAAATTGATAGAAATTATTGTATCAAAGTTCGCAATAGGTTGATGTGGCTTAAATTAAAAGTATGACACACAATCGCAATTTATATTACAATCAATTGTAGTGAAATTAATACTAAATGACTTTGAAAGCGTCTGAGTTATGAAAAATCTAATGACCAAAACTACTATTTAATAATGGAAGAGTGGACTAGCACTAGAGGAAGGCAATAAAGATATGTCAATCTGCACAATTCAAATGGCAAGTGTTCTAGTCTGTGTGTGTGTGGGTGCGAAGAATTTTTAGAAGATGTAATTCCAAAACAACTCAAGACCTAGTACGGCAAAAATTAATTGAGTTCTACATTTCATTAGATTGGGATGTTGTGGCCTGTACTATCTGTCAATGGAGGAGCATGAGCATTAAACTTGGATTAGAAAACTCAACAGAGCTGTAATTATGTATGACTCACAGAATCAAACTTGCGGTGATGGATGTGGTTTATAAAAATAGTATTCATAAGCCAGAGAAAAAGCTTTCGAATCGGATTACACAATAATTCGATTCACGCTTATTAATTTTTATCGGTTTTTAGCAAACTCTAATTTGAAAAACAATAATGGGCCTTATTACGGTTGTCGGATTTTTTGTTTCGACTTTGACTTGCTGTTCTGGAGTTAAGAAGCAAACAACATTTTTGTGTTATCTATTACAAATTCTTAAAGTCAAATCGATAAATTTGACAACCGTAATTAATAAGGCATAATATAATTTTCAAACAAAGTCAATGTTTTATTTATATTTTCACTCTTAGTTGCTTTCTAAATGAATTTCGAGAGAAAACGTTATCGACACGAATAATCACACCAATAAAATAAGAAAATTTGTTTCTTGTTTTATATATATGTAATCGATCGAGCTCTTTTTGTCGACATCGTTGTACAGGCCGAAAATATACACTCCATTTGTCTAATAATGTGGCAACACTGACTTAAAGGCACTCAAATACATCATCTGACAAAAAAAAAATTCGACATGTTCATACACTCATAAATTTGCATACAATTCCTTTCATAGAATATTGCCATACATTGAAAATATAATTGTGGCATTGTGGGCTTTTGCACTTGTTTCGTCGGTTGTTTTGTGTGCTTGTTTGTTATGCCATTCAATCCAATATAATGGTACAATTCAATTGCATGCAACTCAATTTTGCCAAAATAATTTTTGAATACACACTAATGCACATGCATGCAGATAAACCCACGATGCTCGTGAAACTACTGTAACCCAGCGAACATGTGATATCTAGAGAAAACTGGAAAGTTGCTTTTAAAAAAATATGAAATTGCTTTAAAAGCAATTAAGCAGACATTACTGTATCAAGTTGAGATATTAATATTGGTTTGACCCAAAACATATAATTCTAAAGTCTCATTTATTTGGTTTAAACTTTAGAACCAAACTTGCGAAAAAGTATTGATAAAAATCATACAACCATAAAACCTTTGACTTTGTGGTTGGCTGCTGGGTGATTGGCTACATTTGGATACATACATACAATGTTTGCCATAAACATCAAGCACTCCCAAGACGCACATAAAACTAACTGTATTTACTCATATTCTAAATAACACACTCTCTCGTTTGCTATTATTATTATTTTTTTTCATAGCATACATTTGTGTGTTCAATAATAATTTGTCTATTGGTTTTTGTGCCAAACGAAATTCCTTTAGACTTCGTAGTGTGTTGGTATGTGCAGACTTTTTGTGGTTTGTATATTCGGTTTGCTTGTGTGTACATAATTTCCTAATAACATTTTAGGCTAGAATTTGTTTTGTAGATGATGGTTTTTAGTAGCATTAAATCATTTCCTTGTGGATTATAAACTTTGGCCTTTACTTATGCCTGTGTTTTGTGTTTTGTATAAGTTTTTGACCAAAACCAATTGTTAATTGTTTCTAGTTTGTCAATAACAATTAAATATGATTTTTATCATCTATATCATTTAAATATAAATACTTGATATTATTATTTAAATATTTATTAAAATTATTAGGAAATGTTGTTGGAAAGAGGATTTGAAAATATTATACTCAATTTGAGTTTAAAATCTTCTCTAATATGAACATTAAATAATATAAAAAAAAAATATAATAAAACTAAACATATTTTTTTTTAATTATCACTAAGGTAACTGGACTGAATAACGTGTTGGGCGTGACAATGTCAGGGTTTAAGGAACAAGTTCCCTGATTTATTAGCTTAAATTATTTTGCAGTAGCGGTGAAATAGCTGCAATGAGTTCGATACCCTGCTGTCACGTCACCCATGAGCTTTTTCGCTCTCTTCTGTATGCGCTGAATTAGCCTCAAAATAGACTTTGAAGTGAAGGGTGGTGGGATGAAGGTAGTACAGGGTGGGCCATTTAAAATTTGAAATTTTAATCGGCTCTAAAAAAAAAGTACTGAGTATTTTTTCAAATTTCTGGTTTTATTAGAAAGGTTGCACTTTGTCATTTAAGAATGAAACACAATATCATTCATATGACTACTACAACTGGCTCGGCAGTACCCCATCCGTTCAACCCAATTAGTGCGAGAAATGTTCAGTTCCTGAGAACGATGACGAGTTGGTTTATCCACGATTCTTTTTCATCCACTTGACACCCAAATTGAACTGAAGGCCGATCACTTCTGGAAAATTTTCCACACGAACTTCTTACAGTTTGCTTTAAGAACTCACTACTTTGGAAATAAGTTTTTAATGTTTCCAGTTTTGTTCGAGCGTATAGCGTACCATTTTGCAAATGTCAAACATAAACTTGAAAATAGAACTAAAAATTAATGTTATTCAGCTTTTCATAGTCAAAGTAATTTGTAGTTCAAATTTAAAGTTTTAAATGGGCCACCCTGTGTAAACAGGAAGAAGATTAGATGCACTGAAGTTACGCTGAAATCGTTTCAAAAGAAAAAAAACCGTTGCCCTTAAATCAGTGTTAAAAAAAAACTGCAGTCGAAATAGCAAAAATCGTAAAATTGTGCTATTTGTTCGTCTTTTTATTTTTTGACTGCCCCATCACAAACTGTTGCTCATACTTCTGCTACTGAAATTTAAAGAGTCGTAGTCGAAGTTACAAAATAAACGAATAGATATACTCAACGAATAGCTCCAGCTGTCGACACGTTCGTACAGTTTTCGGTTTGACTGTCAACACAACATCTCTACTACGTTAACTTCAGAATTTATTTATTTTGCCGAACATGTCGTCAGCTGAAGCCCTTCGTTGTGTATAGCTTTTCGTTTATTGTTTAAACTTCTACTGCGACTCTTGAATTTTCAGAAGCAGAGTTATGAGCAAAAGCAAAAGAAAATACACGAAAGAGATGTTTTTAAAGGCTGCCTTAAATGTTTTTTTAGCTTTAAAAAATATGTTCAATTCAGCAAACATAACACTGGGACTGCTAAAAAAACGCCCTCTAATATTTGATCAATCTATTTCTTATTTTTTTCAAGCTTTTCAGTAATGTTGTAAGGCCAACAAAAATTCTAAAACACTTTTCTATTTATCCTGTTACATATATTTCCTCAATTAAACACTTAACTGTTTGTTTCATAAACTTTATTAGCTTAAGTAACTTAATTACTCTGATATCATACATATGTATTGATGTATTTTACTTAAGATCTTTCTTCCGTAGTTGCTTTTAATATTTTGAAATTTATGCGTAATTTTTCAATATTTTCAAATAAATTGTTTGCAGTTTCTATTAATAAGCAAAAACATATTAATACATATTGATAAATTATCTTTGAAAATCATTGCATACTTTTAGATGTTTTATTGTTTAACATAATTTTACTGTTTGTCAATTTAATTTCATTTGCATAATAATATTATCATTTTCAATTATTTATTATAACATAAATTTAAGCTTACCTGTGTGTATGTGTGTGTTTGTAAACATATAATTTTTTTTTCTTATCCCATTTGTTTGCAAAATGTACACAAAAGTGTCTTTAATTTTCACACTACTGTTTATACACTTACAAGCTTATTTTGTTTTTCTTGATCGTTATATAGATTCTATAATAATTTATTCTGCTTTATTATTCTTATTATATGTACATTAAAATTTATGACATTTACTTAATATTATTCATAACAATGGCATTCGTACAGTAGTTAGAAAAATAATTACATACATACATTCATACTTACTTATTTGATTATTTAACTTTGTTTTAACATGGTATGTGTTTATATACATCTATAGTGTGTGTGTGTGTGTGGATGTGTGTTTGTTGTTCGAGAACAAACATGAATAAATGCTTTTGTTTCATTTCATGTTAATTAATTATTTAATTGTTTCACTTATCACTTAATTAATATGGGATTTATGCGAACTTTATGGATAAAAAAAATAAAATATTTTTTCTCATACATACATATGTTCATTTGTTTAAAATACATAGCACAAACTTTTATTGTACAATTGCTTTTTATTTGCTTTTCAATACAGTTGTAAGCAAATAATTTACTGCGATACTTAATAGTACAGGGTGTCTGGTCGAAAATTTATTTTTTTAAATACGATTATTTCAAAAAGCAATAAACGGTGCGTCGTGGGAATTATCGATTGTGCGGATTCGTTAGTCACGCTGTCGGCGTGGTCGAGTGAGTATCGCGCGTTCGCTGTGGAGACATTTTTAATTTTTACGTAATTGTTCATCGACAATTTTATTCAAAGTTCTGTATTCAGCGAATACGTGATAGACCGAATGTAAATTTAATTCGTTCGGGGGTGCAGAGATTCCGCGCAACTGCTTCGGCTATGAATGTCCCACGGCCAGACTCCAGTCGATCTTCAAGGACTTCCGAAAACATTGAACAGTTTGAAAGCAGTTTATGTGAAAATTCGCGACTTTTAATACGGAAAAGAGCAGCCTCACTGGGACTTCCAAGAGCAATTATATATGAAATTTCAAAAAAAGGATCTGAAGTTCCATCCTTTTAAAATTCAAATCGGTAGAGAACTGTAAATCCCATTTTTTGGAGCGACGAGGCTCATTTTCACTTAAACGGCCACGTCAACAATCAAAACTGCCGTCACTGGTCTCCAAGAACCCACAACCCTCGATTGAAACATCAAAAACCATTTCATTGCCCCAAGTTAACTGTTTGGTGTGCCTTATCCATGCATGAGATAATTGGATTTTTTTTATTTCTTTTTGAAAACTCTCGTGACTAGGCGACGAATATCAACGGTGAAACTTATCGACGCATGATTACGGAATTCTTTTTGCCTAACCTGCGAGTTCATCCCTCGTATTTGAACAGGATGGGGCGACTGCAGACACAGCCAGAGCTTCGATGAATTTGCTTTGGGAAAATTTCCCCTGATCAGTCCCTTTGGGGACATCCCATGACCACCGAGGTCGGCCGATCTAACTCTCATGGATTTTTTTTTTTGTATGGTACTACCTCAAATAGAGGGTTAATAAAGACAATCCCCAATCTCTTGTGGCTTTAAAGGAAAATATTCATCGAGAATCAGTTCAATTGAACCAAGTTTACGGCGCAGAACACAAGGCTCCGTTTTAAACAGTGACGTTAGTGCCAACGCAAAATATCGTAATTTTTCTTTAAAATCCAACTACAAAATACACACACAATCCAAAGAAATGCTACGATATTTTGCATTTGCTCACGAAAATTTTCATCAAACATCGAATACCGTCAGTGTGTTCAACTCGACGGAAGACATCAGGATGACATACTCCCTAAAAATAAAATCCGCATTGCCATTCTATCGTTCAATGCTCTTAATAAAATTTTTTGTCAATTATTCTTAAACAATATATTTCTATTTTTTAATGGAAAACTGTAAGAGTTCGAAGCAAAATATTTTTTAATACATGTATCTTAGAAAGGATTACCTTTTCTAAAAAGTACTTAAAAAAATTTATAAATGCAAAATTACCTCCAATACGTACCTTTAAAAGAAGTACTTAAGAAAAAAAATTATTTTGAAAAAATGCACCTTTAAAAAAGTACATTTTTAAATAAGGGCCAATTTCACCAACTTATTGAAATATTAATTCATATTTGAAATTCATTTTTCCATACCAAAATTTATGAAAATCGACATTTAAATATGAATTGATATTTGAATAGAGTTGGTGAAATTGACCCCAAACATCTTATTCGAAAGTCTGCTGTAGAAATTTTTCTTTAAAAAAATATCTTATTGAAACAAATTGCTTTTCTAAAAGTAGATAAATTATAAATTCTTCAGAATTTTTTTGTATTGATATTGCAAAAAAACAAAAATATATGTGCTCGTACATGAATTTCTACTTAACATATTCTAATACCATTTTTTCTTTTCTTTTTACGTTCTAGGTGAGTCCTCACGAATATTATCACATAACAATGCCGCAAAAATTTGTAAGTTGTTTTTAATTTCATTTATCTTTTCATTTCTATAATTTTAATCTACATACTTAGTCTGATTGCTTATCATATGTACTCGTATGTAGGTTTTTCTCAGGAAATTTATTTATCCATAGAAATACAAACAATTTCGTCAATTTCGTCGCTTTGATAAATTAGTTAACACGTACGAGTAGATACGAAAACATACTGTTTTAATTTCATAAGAAAAAGTTAAAAGAATAACTAAATTTCTTCAACCTTTTTAAAACGCAAAATAACTTTCAATTGTTAATAACACTGTTCATAATGAAGAAAAAAGTACAGAAAACCTGTAGTGGGTTGTAAGACTTGATTGGGGTACGTCATTTCACCATGTTTAGAAATACGGTTACAGCTTCAAATTCGGTACTTATTGATTTTATAAATATTTTTAATAAAGTAAATTTTGCACTGATGCAAAGGCATCCAACGGCGGTGAATAAAATATAATTAAGATTTTATTTCATACTTTCGAAAAGATATTATGAAAAAATTATTTAATTGAAATCAACTTCATGCAACTTGGAATACACTTTCTTTTTAATTAGTTGTTTTAACTTGAGAAATAAGGGATGCGTTTAACTATGACTAGAACTTCTCACTTATTTCAAGCTCAAAGCGCTAGAAAATACGTAATTTTTTAATTATTATAAAAAAATATTTTCTCAAAATTTTTGAACCACAATATCATTCGAAGCATTAGGTTAAATTTTGCGGTATCAACGCAATTCTCAAATACAAAAAATCAAATGCGTATTTAAAACCGATTTAACACGAACTTTTTTTGATGAAGTTCCAATTACATAGAGATCTGCGCGAGTCGTGTTTTTTTTTGCTTGACACAAACTGTTCGTAACAAAAAATCTTATTTCGTGCGTGGTCGGGTCGTTTCGTGTTGTACTAAATTGACTCAAAAACACGAAATGATTTTAGATATAAAATATCGCTCACTTACCCAAACAATCTCATAACTTAAAAAATTCAATTTTTTTAAAAATTTTTATTTTTTATTTTTCAAAGAGAAGTAACACTCAGGCAATGAATGCCTACTACTATTACTAGGTGTTACCTTCTTTAGGAAAGGGATAGTGGTAGAGAAGACAGGTGGTGAAGGAAGAGATAGAGGTAAGCTTCATTCTTTTTACAACTCTGTGCTTTTGCACGTTTTTTTTAATAATGCAGTGTTGCAGCGCCTCTGGTGTTAAATCAGGCGTATTAAATTTTTGAAGCCATTTTTTTTGGTAATTTTACTTCGCTGATCATTCTGCTACACAACGAAGGGGGGCGCTCTGATGTTACATTAGGATTAGTATTTGCTGAAGTCGGTATAATGATGCCGAATTAATCCTCATAACGTTCTTCATATTGTGTAAAAATTTCATACATTACTCAACTCTTGAAAGCACCATAAAATTTTCTTTTTCAATTAAGTTGTGTGTAAATTTACTCGTTTTTAATAAATAATAAATTAATTTCTTTGAGTCATGAACTTGTTTGAGTAAATGCGCGATGTGTATGCATTAGCTTCCAGTAAAGAAAAAAAATGAATATTTTGCACAGTATGTATGGGTGTCTTAAGTTTAAAGTTCTGAAATTAAGCAAACACATACACTTGTATGTAATGATTTCAATATATAAAATAAAAATGATTTTATGATATTCAATTTGAGTTAGTGCGTGTTGTGCCGTATCGTGTTGAGGAATTTTTCGCGTGGGTATTTCGAGCATATTGCAATTCTTAGTATTCGTGTTCGGTTCGTATCATGTTGGAAAAATGCGACACGCGCCCATCTCTAGTTCAAACTATTCAAATTGGCACAATGTTGTTTAAAAAAGCTTAAAACTTACCAATTCTCAATCGATTGGATTAATTCGAATCTCATTTCAATTGGCATTAAGTAGCCTTGTTAAGATGACTAAAAAGAATATATAGTAAAGGTTGTTTTTTATTGAGGTATAGAACTTTAAGTTGGCATCACTTTTTTAACTGGCGGCCATTTTGTCAGCTGTCAAGTGATTAATATTTAGTTTGGTTTGCCATTTCATCATGAACAGGTTGACAAAAGAACAACGCTTGCAAATCGTGCAAATTTATTTCGAAAATAATGGTTCAGTTCGCGAAGTTTACCGCAAGCTCCTTCCATTTTATGGTCGACAGAGCAATTAATTCGGTTAACCATGGATCGTTTTCGCACTACGTTTACTCTATGTGATAATACGCATCCGCTGAAGTCGCTCGTCTACGCCAACAAACCAGAAACGTTAGGGGACTTGGAAGCCAACATTCGTGGCGTTATTGCCAACATACGGCCCCATATGCTCGAAAAAGTGGTTGAAAATTGGACCTGTAGAATTGGCTTTATTCGAGCCAGCCGCGGCGGCCACATGCCCGAAATCATATTTAAACGTTAATGGCATAAAATTATCCTTCCAATAAAGCCAAATTGATGGACATTAAGAAGATTTTCTTGTGTTTTATTTCAATTCGAAGTTCCATACCTCTAAAAAAAACACCCTATACTTCAAACAAAAAGTTTCGTTTTATAAAATTTAGCTAAAAAGTTGTTGAATGCTAAATTTTCCGAATGTACTTCGACAAAGCTTGAAACTTTGAATTAGTGCAAAAATTATTTATTTAAATTATAAAAATATTTGTGTAATTTTAAATGTTAAACTAGAGTGTAATCTTGCAGCACCGTGTATTAAAATACGTTTGGAAGTTTTAAATCCAAAAAGGCCCCGCGACCTCTCTCCAGTCATTTTATAAGCATAAAAAATAAGTGCCTTCTTTTTGTGCCACCATCTGTCTAATTAACGTCAATATAAAATATGTGTTAAAATATTTTTTTTTTGCCTATCATCATTCATTTAAATGAATATAATAGACATTTTTATGCGTATTTAGCTTAAAGAAATTTAATTAGTATTTTAATATCCAAAATTCACTGAAAATGAAACAAAGGAAGAGCCGAATTTAAACAAACCCCCTTTTAAATGAAAGCAGCCATTTTGTAAAGGAAAACAAGAGACAATGTGTCATGAAAAGCAAAACGCTAATTGCGATAATTGTTATTAAAATTAATTTTGTGTAATATTTATACAAAACACATTCTCATAGACAAAAGTTTAATACAACACAATAGCGACAAAGCATTTAATAAGGATTTATGCGTTATTATGCTGGGAGCTTAAGAAATTTGGCAAATGTTTGTACTTACTTTAGAATAATCCACATAAATGTTTGACTTTGACTCTGTAAGTACCAGTTACACGAATTTTGGTTTTCAATATTAAAATTGTTCGCAGACAGCATTCACTTTAACCTCATCCTGCTCCTTTCCAAATAATTTAGTTCGCATCTCAGTTAAAATCTCATTTAATGTCTTTTATATTGACTTGATGTTAGAGGCAATCGAAATTTTTTTTATTTAAAAAACCGCTCCGCACAGTTGTATTAATAGCAAAGTATTTGTGCGTATTTCTTTGTGCACGCTTTGTGTTTGAAATTTTGTTATAATACGAGTCCTTGTCTCCTTTCATTTTTTGCCTGTAATATGCATACCATGCTTATTGTAACTTGTTGAAGCTTCTTGATAAGATGTTTATAGTCCAGCTCAGAGTTCTATTATCATCATTTTGGTGATTGGTATCATTATGTCTATTTATAAAAAAAAATTTTTGGGTTTCTAATGGTTGTTATGGCTCTTAATACTCAAGCATTTTTGAATATGGTTAAATATTTCATGTAAGATTTTCAGATGTACAATAAAGTATTAATGATCTACGCTTTCTACGGTGGCCGTAACTTTAAATATTCCCATTATATTGCTTATAAACATGAAAACAAAATTTTTCTTTAAAATACTTTTTTTTTTTAAAATATGCTTAAAAAGTATCATTTGGAAATGCACATTGAAAAAATTACTTTTTCAAAAAGCACTTCTAAAAATAATACCTATTTAAAAAAGTATTGTTTAAAAAAGTACCTCTTGGAAAAGTACTTTTTGAAAAATTAGTCTTTAAAATATTACCTTTTAAAAAAGTACTTCTCAGAAAGTACTAAATGAAAAAGTACATTTTAAAAGATTTTTTTTAAAAAAAAAGTACTTTTTTCAAATTACCTTTTAAAAAATTTCTTTTTGCACATTTAAAAATTACTTTGGTTAATGACTTTTTGAAAAAGTACCTTTTAAAAATAGTACTATATAAAAAGGTACCTCTTGGAAAAGTGCTCTACAAAAGAGTACTTTTTGAAAGTACCTATTGAAAAAGTACCTTTTAAAAAATTTCTTTTTTCACATTTAAAAAATTACTTTGGATTAATAACTTTTTGAAAAAGTACTTTTTAAAAAAGCACTTGAGAAGTGCATTTTTAATAAGTAGCTTTTGAAATACATAGGTAGTAATCTTTAAAAAAGTGCCTTTTAAATATGTACCTTTCGAAAAAGTAGCTGTTGGAAAAGTACGTGTTGGAACTGTACATATTGCAAAAGAACCTCTCAAAAATCATGTCGAAAGGATACTGTTAGCACTTTTTCCCAGTTTTTTTTTTGCACTTTTTTCGTTTTTGGGATTTTTTTTTCGCTTTTTAGCGTTTTATAGGTTTTGTGATTTTTTTAGTTTTTTGCCGACCTTTTTTTAGTTCTGCCCCTTTTTTCGGCGATTTGTTAGTTTTGGATTTTTTTGGATTTTGGCAATTTTTTCGGTTTTTGGCAATTTTTTCGGTTTTTGATGTTTTTTAGTGTTGGTACTTTTTCTAAGTTTTTTTTCACTTTTTTTCGTTTACTACTAAAATGTTCTCAAATATAAACATTTTTTAAACTTAAAATAATTTTTAATAATTTTTATTTTTAAACAAAACTTTAAGTTTTCGCTGCTGGATTGGAACTGCTAATACCTCTGACAAAACTTTAGCGCTCATACAGATACATATTTATTGCTCTCATATAACATATTTTTAATGACGTTTGTTTGTTCTTTTCTTGAATTTATTTTGCTCATATTGTCATACTGCTTTTCGATTTATTTATTTGTATACTTTTTCTATTTGTTTAATAAACAAACTCAAAACAGAGCAGGTGCCCCCATTAATATGCAGCTATTGTAGTTATGAAATTTTCCTATCTAGTGTATTTTTAATGTCACAATTCAATAGCGTGAACTGTTTAACGTGAATTCGGCTTTCAAGTGTTCCTAGTAAATCTAATTAAATTTTATAAAGTTCTAAAACTGATCATTAAAACAGAAGTTTACACAACCCAAGCTCTTTTACAGTATATAGTGTCATCTGGATAAACGCACATAGGGATCACCCATAATTCTTAGAAGTTCTCGTCGCAAACTCCTCACTGATGCCGACACTGATATGTGTAAACATAATTTTTCGTTCACCAACGGCCGCTACTGCAAAAAATATATTACTACGTTTATACGCGCACTTTTTGTAAATAAAAATACGAGTATTTGCAAATAAATTAACTCACTGATTATAAGGTATTGTAAACCTGGTAGCACTTCTATAGAAATGTTACTTATGTTTACAAAAAAATTGTATAAATGTATAAAATAACAAATAGTAATAGGCTTAAACTAAAAATTCCTAAAGTTTAAAAAATTACCAAAAGTATAAAATCTCCAAAAACCGAAAAAAATCGCTGAAACTAAACTTAATCGCCAAAAACCGCAAATATCGCCAAAAACAAAAAACACAAACCAAAACTACAAAAACCAAAAAGATCCCATTAAACGAAAAATGGACCAAAACTAAAAAAGGCTCCAAAGCTTGAAAAAAATCGCCAAAAACTGAAAAATAGTAGACCAATTGTTTATTTTTTTAATGTAGACATCAGGTAAGATATTCGATTATATGGGCTAAAGTTCCTATAGTACTACGTATGTAGTGTTCGTACGAAACCCTTCGTGTGCAAGTCAAAGTCACCTTTACTGAATTTATTTTAAAATCATATTTGGACGATATTAGATCCTGAGAGTCAGATTCTGACTATTTCAGCGATGATGTCTCTATGAATATGTCTGTATGTTTGTATGGGCATGTGTGTATGTGTGTTAATATATGTGAATGTATGTATGAATGTATATGTGTGCCTGTATGTGTGTGTGTGAGTGTGTGTGTGTGTGCGTATGCATGTATTTAGACATGTCATAAGATCAGATTCCGAAACATTTCTAAAAATTTCAAAAAACATGCCGATTGTTGCCAATTTGTTTAAAATCGATTGTTTTGTTCGGGACATCTCCCGACGAAAAATTTCGAAAAAAAAATCTTTTTCTAATAACTTCAGAAGTCTTCTTAAGACTTAAAAAGTGTATTGGATGTCACAATTTGACCAAAATCTATAGCTTAGATTGAAGTGTCAGGGATTGCCTAAAAGCTTAACCGTTTCTCATTATATTTTTTTTTTAAATTAAATAAAAACAATTTTAATTTTTCGTTAATTATTTGAATAGAATATTTTTAAGAAATATTTCTTCTAATGTAAATTTAATTTTATTATTGTAAAATAAGTCACGCTCAGACAATTCTTTAATGTATTCTAAGCTCCGAGCTTGAACCCTGGCCAGACTGTGAGGTCAACATCATAGATTTTTCTACAGTAACTATGCTAATGCATCACCGATGTTTATAGCAATTAATCAGTGGCGAAGTAAAATAACTAATCAAATTGCTACATAGCTTGTCAGATAAGTAAATATTATAAAAAGTTGAACAAAAAAAAATACAGCAACAAATACACACATTTCTACAGTACATTTATTTTATTTTGGACAAATTTATCAGACAGCTTTTTGTTTAAAACCTGAATTTATCAAACTTGCAGTGGGAACGCAACATCAGCTGCTTATGGTTGTAACGTTAAAATCAGGTTTTATCTTTCGTTGCGCTTCAAAGCCGATTCTTTCAGATCTGGCCACAATATAACCAGCAGTTAATAAAAAAGTGCTGCCCAGTCTTTGCCTAAATTTATGCTCTAAAAATCTATTAAAAAGAAAGAACATTGAGAACTTACTTAAAAATAAAACAATTGTAAAAAATGTATATGTTGTTGGTTAAGCACATCCAGTATTATTTGTTGCTGGCCATCACTACATCAGTAGACTTCAACCACAATTTAAAAAAAAAAATCCCAATTCTTAAAGAAAAACTCTCAATATAAATATAATTATTGGGAACTACAAAACTACAAATATTATGCAGACGAAATTAGTTGGAAAGAATATATGCAAATTAAGTATTTCATTTCTTATTTCGTGTTGTTTAGGTCAGTACCATTCAGACTTTGCTCCTTTGCCCCTCAACATGAGATTCTTGTGATTATGCTTTTCTATTTCATTTAAAAATTCCATGAATTATTATGCAAAATTTTAAATAGATCTGATATACCCTTAAATGACTCCTCAGCGTGTAGGTGTAAAGTATATAGCAGCTTGTTGCTTAATTTCTAATTTCATAAAATTACAAAGTAGCTTTATGTTGCCACGTTGCAGCGCCCTAAGTCTTAGAGGCTAAGTTGGAATTATTTCTTGCTAAATTTTTATTACGTCTGTATTTTGTGTGAAGAAATATTTGAAATCGTTAAAGACTTATGCAAATTTAACCCTTATCAAGCTGTTGTAATGTATTTATTGTAAATGAAATCTTTCTAACACAATTGTTGGATAAAAATTCAATTAAATCCTTAAAGTTATGTTAATGGAAACTTAACTTTTTTTTATAAATGATGTTATAACAACAACGCCGCCACAACCAGCTTAAGGGCTGATTTTGTATTATCTATGATAAAAGAAACTGAAATGGTTTTTTTTTGTTTTGTTTTGATTTTGCTTTAAATGAAACTTTTGTTTTGCTTAAAAAAATATGCCTTTAAGGAAAAACAAAAGTTGTTAAACACTACTTGACTTTTGCCTTAAGTAAAATTGTTTAGCTTTTAGTTTGATACTTTTAGCCTAAATATTGTATGACAGAAACTATAAAGACATTAACACAGACTTGTTTGAAATTCTAATACTTGTTTTGCTAAACTTTGGCAGCTGTGGTTCAAACTAAATTTTGCTTATCGGATTGTAAAATATGGAAACAGCCCGTCCCTGAAACTAAAGTTCTTGCTAAGCTACAGACATTGGTGAAATTTGAAGCATCCGATACACACTTTAAGTCTATAAAAATAATGGAATTCTACAATCAATTTGACGAAGACTGGAAGTTATTGGAAAAAAAAATTTTTCTCGGCATTTTTCGTCCATGATATTTTTCGAAGGAATCACCTGATTTTAGTCAAATTAAAAAAATGGAATTTTTATTTTCGGAAATTTTCGAAATCTTGCCGAGTTTCATATTCAATATTCCATAAATAATCGTACCTGACCTAAAAGTATGCAATAGCTTTTTAGCACAAATTTTATGCCATTTTATTCAAAGTTTTCTTCCTATTTCGTAAATTTCCGAGAAGTATTATTTTTAATCAAAAGAAGAAATTACTGTCTTTTAGTTTGTTAAAAGAACACATTCGGGCAAAGTGCAGCTGCATAATTTTTTTTTTCTTTTTTCAAATCAAAAAGAAGTTAATTTTTAGAGGCTTATAAATTGGGGCATATTTATTTTCTTAAGGGCTTATTTTGTCTCCATAATTTTTCTTTTTAATTTATAAAGGAATGCTATATTTTTTAAACACAAGTAAGAGAAATGATATTATTAAGAAAATTATACATACTCGTATATGAGCGACTGAATTGTGTGAAAATATAATGCATACCTTGAGTACAACACTTGCTTGGACTGTACTTGAATTTTTCAGTAATAAAATAAAATTTGCCAGTGCTCATTTCATCTTTAAGTATTTCCCTACCAAACTGCATCATTAGAGTTTTGAAATAGAGTGGATGAAAACTGGGGTTTCGACACCAAAATCCCATTGTGGGACGCTTGAACCAGCAGTCAAAACTATGTAATCAACAATTCAAAAACTACAAGATTTAATGTAGTTTCTAATAACGTACACAAAAAGTGACTCTTGAGGTAATTCATTATAATTAAAATTTCTGTGTTGACTGTATTAACTTGATAAAACATTCTAAGGATGCATTAAATAAAATTTTGTGTCCCTTGCTCCAGTGGTAGTTAAAGCGTACTCCTGCTTTAGAAATTGTTTATAAATAAATATAAATGAAATTTAGGTATAAAATTCAAATTTTAAATTCAAAATTTTTTTCTTTTGAAAAATCATCCACTCCACAAACTAAAGTGACGCTTGTGTGGCTTTTATTTGTTGTGACTTACAAATGGCAGTTGCAAAAGAAAAACTTAAGCAATAAACAACACAAATTGAAGTATGCTACAAACTTAAGATATTTCTGTTTTATATAGAATTTCAATTTAATTAAAAGGTCATTCGCAAAAGGACAAGAAAAGGTTAAGAAATTCCTAAAAAGCAGAAGCTCTTAAAAACCGAAGTGGAAAGTCAAGTATAATTTTAGTAGTATATTTTTTTCTGCAGAGATATTTTCTTAAATTCTTACAATATTTTAACAAAATATGTGCAATCTGTCTAAAATTGTAAATAATTTCAAATCAAATACATGCCCTCATTCAACCATTCACTCATTCATTTTTCTTCTAATAAACAATAATGGTCAACAACTTGAAATCGTTTGCATTAAATAGTAGAAAACAAGTAGAAGTCCTACATAAATGAATAGTAAATGATTGCTCAAGCAGGAAATTTTTTTAACACAAATATCTCATCATCAAGAACAAGAAAAAAAAAAAAATAAATATATTTATGTATGCACTTGACAAACATTGAAATACGACATTATTTCCAGTAAAAGAAGAAAAGTAGAAAGCAAAATAAAATAAAATAAGAATCCATTGAGAATCAATTGCTGAATTAATTTCAATCTAACCAGAAATATTACACATAGTTGTTTAAAGAAAACAAAAGAAATTCCCAGCAACAGCACCGGCCAAACTTGCAGAGAAATCCTCAGATTACAAAATAAAAACTTGGTTGGGTTGGTAAAATCGTAAATAAACATACAATCACAAGACCTTTAAAAAGGTAAAGAGGAAAAAAATGGAAATGAACAGTCTTAATCAGCAGGGAAAGAACCAGACCAAAAAATACAAATGCCAAAAATTTGTTCCATTTTAAAATGAAGTTTGCAAGAAGCAAAAAAAAATCAAAATAAAAGAAAGGAATAGTAAAATAAATGCAAAATATAGTTTATTGAGTTGTCGAAAAAAAATTTTTGCTGCTTAAAAAACAACAAAAAAATGAAATTATTGAAATTCTCATACAACAAAAAAAGAAAATGTTGCTGAAATACGAGAAAAAACAAATATGTAACTGTTAAAAATTCAAACGGAAACAGGAAGTGTTGCTGAAACACTAACGATGATGAAAACAACAACAACAACAACTTAACTGGCAGTTATAAGCTTGCAAACATACACACTCTCCCACACTCATACACACCCATGCTCACTTTCACAGACAAATCAAGTCGATGCTTTTGCTTGTTAACGGAGTTTATGGTTTGGAATTGTATTGTTTTTTCTTCTTCTCTCGTCCTGTTTTATTTATGTTTTAATTTTTGTTTTGCTGCTAAACAACGACTACAATATGATGAATGTCAGTTCGGAGAATTTATGAATATTGAATAAATTCATAAGAGGAGGCAAAACAAAAAGACAACACAGAAAGAAGCAACCAGTTGTAGAAAATGTACAAGAAACAAAAAATCATCACCACAATCAATGATTTTTTCTTCATTACAGGACCAATTTCACGATGTCGACAACGTCGATGTCGACTTATCGCACACTTAAATTTGAAACCACAACAAAATATGAAAATTTATTTTTGTTTTGAATGTAAGTGTGCGACATGTTGAACGCTGTCGACATCGTGCGACAGGCCCTTAATGTAAAGAACAATGGCCTTTGTAATTCTAACATAAAATATTTATATGGCACGGAATTCCTAGTTCAACTTGACTTAAAAACAATTTATTATGGTGCATTAAAAATAATATTTCTCCAGTAAACACATTTTATTAAAAAAAAAACAAAAATCAATTTTACATTTAATTGTGTCAATTAAATTTTTTAAGTAATTAAATTCGTAGAACCAGAAAGCACTGAAGTTTTGGGTACTTAAAGGATTAAAAAAAAAATTAAAAAAATCCTGCTTCAATAGTTTCTACAAAATTGCTGAACATATTCTACACCTCAGATGTAAAAAACGCACAGTATCATATCGTTAGTTGAAATGCAAAAGCACATCCTACAAACGGAAAATCTTCACACTAAAATCTACGTAAATAAGATTAATTTAAAATTTTTAGCAATAATTTTGCTTGATATGTATTTCATATTAATTCAACATGATTTACAGTAATCTTCAAAGAAAATTTTTCATTTAGAAATAACTTTATTTCATGTTAATTTAACATTCCAAATCATGTTGAATCAAAGTTGTTTCAAGTTGAAACAACGTTAATTTGATGCTGATTTGAACCTAGGACTCATCGACTGGTAGTCAACAATAGCTCACGTTTCTAAAATAATTTTGGAAAATAAAATATGTAATTGATTTTGAAAAATATGATTTTTTAGTAAAATTTCTTGAGAAGATTGGTGGTCATTTTGATTTTTTATGGAAAAGCACACGTACTACACTGTATATGTATGTAGTTGTGGTAATATTAAAAGCCCTAAATGTGGCCCGATTGGTCACGTTTCTGAAATAATTTTGGATATTTTAAATCTGAATTAAAAACTTATGAAAATCGTACTGCCCTAAAACAATGAATAAGAAGAAAAAAATTGCCTCCAAATAATTTTGTTTACCCCAAAACTATTAAGTAAACATCAAAAAAAAAAAATTCATTGTAAAAAACCACTTTTCTTGCTCTCTTAAAAATTAAAAGTTTTTCTCCTTCTTCTTTTAACTTTAATATTATATGCAATTTGATTACTTTGTGGTCATTAAAATATTTAAAATTTTCATTGAATATTTTAAATTACACAGAATAAAAAATATACTGAACAACACACACTATGCCAATTGCTACATGGGTTGAGATACGAGAGTAATCATGATAGCAATCTGCAAAAGTTTATAGAAAAATCTACAAGCCTTAATAATCTTTTTGCTCATATCATTCCCTATATGCATAGGGATTTGCCATTGTAGGCATTAATATAAAAACTTTTGTATCTTCCCCTTCTGTATATTACATTCAACATGTATTTAGTTATAGAAAGAATGAAGAAAAAAAAACACCAAACTACAATCCAATCACATCATACGGCATTGAATGCAATTCACGAATACACATGCATCTGTTCCAGTTTTTCATTTTGCCAAACAAAACTTATGAATCGCTCGCTCTCTGCAATTGTGTCATCATGACAAAAAGCGCAATAGGGAAATATTTTCAATGAATTTATCTGCTGTTTTATATGAAAGAGGGGGAAAAAGGATGAAATGTTTTATTTAGTTAAACCTGTTGTTGGGTAACGGACGTTATCACTATTCGCTGATATAAATAAATAAATGTGTGTGTGTGTGTCTGTGTATTTCAAGTAGTTAACTTTAATGCATGTGTATTGATAAGAAAATATTGTAAGCTAAAATAATTGTATTGCATTTATGATGATAAATATTTTTTTTTTTAATTTTTATACTTATAAAATTTTTCAAAGAAAATTTTCTTTCTGATTTATACAATTGCGAGCTATTGATTGCTATTATATACTTTGAAGAAATTTTTTCTTAAGAATAAAAAATAAATTTCTTCTATGTACGAGTATTAACAGGAAATTTTGAATTATGACATTTTTTCGCGTCAATGGATTTCAGAGCACAAATAAAAAATAAAAAAAACTGTAATAATTCATAATTAAATTATAATCTGCATGAGTGGTACTTCAAAAGAAAACCAATAAGTTGTCTTTTTTACTTAATATAAAATATAGAAGAATATTTCTAAAAACCAAGATTATTAAAAAAAATTTAAATAATGAAGTATATAAACTTAAAATGAAATATTAAATATTTAAAGGCTTTGGCGCATATTCAAAACAAAAGTATACTTTAAGAATATAAAACCAAAATTACCATACAAAATACTGGTACTAATCTCAAAAAATATAATTTATTCATGAGAAATTTATCAAACACTTTTCCATACAAAATTTCTTTTAATAACCTTGAATTCATAAAAAGTTCATATTCATATGTAGGTAAAACAAAGTATACTTTAAGAGCTTAAAACTGGTTTTAAATTTTTAAAGTATACCTTGCTCTAACGACTTTCATTTCATTTTACGACTGTAGAACCTAAGCGAATATTATTTATAATAAAAAGCACAAAAAACCTAAAGCGGAAGAATATTTGAATAAGAAAAAAAAAACGTAAAATGTGCTAATTACAGTTGGTGGTCAGCTGCTTCTTTGCCTGTATATTTGAACACAGAATTGGAAAGAAAATTTTAAAAAGATGCATGTATTAGTAAAAAAGTGTGAGTGTGTTGAAATTTGAAAGGCACATTTTGGTCGCGTAACCTTTTTTTATTTGTATTGATTTTATTGATTTTGACATGCCTGAAATAAATATAAATTATTTCAATAAATATTTCCAAAAATTTTCATTTTCCTTTTCGCTTTTAAATACATTCAATGACAAACAAAAGCTGCCTTGATGTAAAAAGTGAGTAGAAAAGCCAAGTAGCCAATACATTTATGAATGATATCTTCTGCTTTTCTGATTGTAGTTTTGTAATTCTCAATAATTTCTTAAAAGTTTTTCTACAAATATGGCGGTCTTGTAAGGTTTTTAAAATTGTGATTGAAGTCTACTGAAATGTTGCTTAGCAGCAACAAAATGCATCTAGACGTGCATAAGGGACTTGTCGAATCTTTACATATGAAATTAAAGCAAAATTTTATGGCCTGTTTCACGTTAGTTATTCAAATAAAACTTTTGACCGAAAATTTATATTGGAAACAACAATAAAATATGAAAACTTATTTATGATTTGATCAGCATAAAGTTCGTTTCGCTTTGTAAGCCAAAGATCAAGGTCATAAATATAGAAACAAATGAAGTTCGAACAATAATAATTAAAATGAAAATTTGTTTTTGTTTTCTATATAAATTGTATATAGAAAGTTTTTCTTCTATGTCGTGAAACAGGCCATACAATTTTGTGTTTGTTTCAAATGTAAGGCCGCAAATTATTTGCTATTAAAAATCTTGTTAATGGAAAGTAATCAAAGTGAAATATAATAAATAGACTTTCAATAGTAAAAAATTGATCCCGAGAGTTGTTAATGTGACATCGATGTCGTCAACTCGAATAAGGCTGAATAATTAATAATTATCTTAAAGAATCACAACAGCAACTTTTTTCCGTCCATAGACAAGACGACGCAATTATCGAGCAGAACTAGGGCATAAGTCTCTTAAAACCAGTTTAGATGATGACATATTTCTTGCATTAAATCTTACTTTTGTTGGCGAGTTGAGAAAGAGAATAACACATATTTACTTTGTATGTAAAATTCAATTTCTTTTCTCTTGCTGGCTATTTCAAACTGTGAGAAAAATTGTTACAATAAATCTGTCATCATCTAAACTGGGACTAAATGTTTTCCTTTTTGTTCTTTGATCGTTTTGTAAAAAGTGGTTGAACGGGTAAAACGGGTACTTCAGCGTAAAATTCTATATTAAGTCTATAAATATAGCAGAGATTGAAATGCAACCCTCATTTTCAGCAAATTTAAGAAAGGTATTAGTTGTGATTTCTCTAACATTTCATTTGTAATCCTCAAAAGCAGAACTTTTCCCCCTTTTTAGTTGTTCTTCATTTTAATTTCAGCACAATACATATAACTAGCAACATTTGTATGTTAAATACTAAACTATTTTAAGCTTTATATTTCTAACTTATTTCTATTAAACTTTTCCTCTGTTTTTGCCTGCTTCATTATACCTTTTTTGAAATGAATGAATGAATGAATAAAATAAATATGAATAGAATATCAGCAAGTACAATAAACCGAGTAATATTTGAAATAAAAAGTTTAATGAATTAAAAAAAAAAAAAAGCTAAAAGAAACCAGAATACATTTGCAAAAACCAACACAATCACCGAGCAGTCATGTAAACTAAACTTTAGTTAAGATTTGCATGCAGAAGTAAATGGTTTGTGTGAAATTACTACGCATACACAAACACAAACACACACACACACTGCAATAAAGTTAACTTGCAGAGCAGTTTAAAAAATATAACTTGCAACAGGTTTTATGTTGTGTTTAATATAAAAAAAACAGAACATCAAAGCAAAGAAGTAAAGAGTGAACTTTGCTTTTCTTTCATTTCTGAAATGAAAAAATCTGCTTTATTGAGTTAGTTTTGTTTGTATGTGTGTTTCAGTCAAGTAAACTTTTAATATATTTCTCTTTCTATTTAAGTTGCAAAAATATTACAAAAATAAAATGAATTAAAATTATTTATATCTCTCCAGCCCTGGCTTTTTAATATCATTTCCAAATGAAACACGAGTAGTTGTTAAAAAAAAAATAAGTAAAAAAATTAAATTAAAAATAACATCAATGTTAATGTCTTTAGTTGTGTTTAGCTTTTGTTTTAACCCAAGAGAAGCAAAGTACATATAACATTTAATTTTCTACCTTCTTTACTCCATCAAGTCGCAGCAAACATACATATTTACCTCCTTGGCCACAAAAATATATAGAAAGCAACAATCTTGCCGCAAAAAAGCAAATAATACTTTTACTTATTTATCTAGAGCAAAAAGAAAGAAGAAAAAAAAAACACACACACACAAACACAAACAGACACAAAACATTAACAACCTGCACAACTTATCTAAAAAGTTTTTAATACGCTTTTAAATCACAATGATAATGATGATGATGTTTAAACGTTTTTCCAACTCATTCAGAGTCTTCCCTTTTTTTAGAGTTTACCACAAAGCCATTTATTTATTTGTATTCTGGTGTATATGTAAATGCATTTCCTTCAGTAGGAGCAAGAGTATTGAGCTTGATTTCCTGTTTTTTGTTTTGTTTGCACATCCACTGTGAAAGTTGTTGTTTATGGCAGACAGTGTTGTTTCTGCTTATTGCAGTGTAGAATTTTGCGGCATTTTGTTTCCCTTATTTTCTATGCGTTTAATAACTTTTGCTGGCAGTAAAATTTGCACAGTATGTTCAATCCTCTAGCAAGTCCTAGTGATGACAGTTTCTGAAGCTTTTCAGCAGGTTATGCTTAAATTTATGTATGCATTGTGCTAGGAACACAACTGGGACGAACGACGAGTTTTTCGTTGCGAACTTTCGCCATCAGAAATAAAACACATTTGTGCATATAAAAATGAACACAACACCACCGACGAACGAAATTTGTCGGGCGTGACGAACACTGAGATATATTTATTTCTATTGGAACGATGAAAAAACAATTTTCTCTCTCTCTCTTTGCACACACATGAACCAACTTTATCAATTATAAGGGAGTAATTCGCTGAATAAATTCGTCGTTGTTGTGCTTCACACGAAAAATTTACGCAGCGAACTCTTATCGACGAATTCTTCGACGTGGACGAAATACTTCATTCCTCCCAGTTGTGTTCCTAGCATTACTCGCATATTTTTTGTGAAGTTTTTATATAAACTAGCATAGCTAAAATAATCTATAAAGTCACTATTGATTTTCGGCTACGAATGTATTTTTGAAACGTGCATTGGTAAACCAAGCAATGGCCTAAAAATTTTGATCCACAGGAATTTTAGTGTTTGTGTCATGGCTGAAAAATTTTAATTTTGCATTTGTTCAGCATTTTAGCAATAAAATTCAGCCTTAGCTTTAGCGAATAGGGGGCTATTGCCTTAGTTTTTTAGTTAGCCTGCCATTAATATTTATTTTAAAAATTATAATTTTGTTTGTGTTAATATATTTAATAATTCTCAATTAGTTTTTAAAACTTTTATACATAAAATAATTTGAGAATATTGTTTGAAATCTGTGCACGGGGTTGCTGTTGGCTGAAGTATTTAGTTGGCTATAAAAAATGAAGAAATTCAAACCCTGGCCAGATCCTGTCATAGGAGCATCATAGATTTTTCCGGTGTGCGTTAGTCCCGTCACACTCGTCAACTTATGTTGATTAAATTTTAATTAATTTTCAAAACCATACCAATACCATTTCGTGCGTGTTGTGCACTATCGTGGTGAGAAAATTTTTAGTGCGCGAAACACCCTCATGTACGTGTTGGACTTCTTAGTATTCGCGTTCGGGTCGTGGTTAACGTATTTCGACTTCGACGACGACATTGGTCCTATATTGCAGTCGAAGTCGAAATACGTCAAGCGGGATTGTTTTTAAAAAATTTTAATTAATTTTCTATTCAAATTTGCTAATTTGATTTATTTGCTTAATTATTCTCTTGGATATGTGTCAATTTTCTTTTTACTTGAACCTTTAAAACCTTTTCGAGTAATCATTTAAGCTTGTTTCTTGTACTCGTAAATTTTTTAAATAATTCCCCTTATCGTTCTTGGCATTTTTCGACTATGGCTACGACTGCGATGTTTCTTGTAATAGATTTAAGAACAAACAAAAGTTTAATTTTTTTTGCTTGCACTAGAATTGGTTCCATTTATTTATATTTTATATAAAAATTGTATATTGGTTCAAGTTTATTTTAACAGTTTTAACGTGTGTGTAGTTTCGAAATAAAAGCATATATATCGAAGGGAACACAAAATTCACTAGAAATTCATGATGTTGTTCGAGGTATAGAAAAAAATTCAGCGGAATAAAATGTTTGCCTTATTTTATAAAATATTTTATTTATTTTTTTCCTTGAGCTTACCTGCATCATCTTACATTTACCCCGACGTATGATTATTATTTATTTATTACCTTGAATTAAATATCAATCATACGCCTTTTGATTTTCACGAAACAGTTTGCTCGTTGCAGTATAACCGCTTTGTATGCCAAGTTGGAACTGTCTGTGATGCCATTTTAAATTCAGGAATTGTCTTTCTATGGAACTGCTTTCTTTTTTTTTAAACCACTGTTCCATGAAGCCAGCTCTGCACACAGCAAATAAAAAGGGCAGACTCACTACTTAGCCGTGCACCATACAGCTTTCCATGTTGTATTTTATCTGCTTTTTTTTGTTGGTGTTTCTCTTTTTCTTTCGTTTATTTTTTTCACCACACTGGCAGCAAAATAAACGTTTCACGTTCTATTATTACGCTAAACGAATTTGTATGCTGTATTTTGTGCATGCTTGTTTAAGACCTGTTGCTTTAGTTTGCCACAGATACACACACATATACACATAAACATGTGCGCACATGCTTACACACGTCCCCACATAAAATTTTTTGTACTACATTGTACGATGAGTGAGTGGTTGGGTTTTAGTTTTTATAGCGGTAATATATTTTGTGAGTTTATGTGCACATGTTGTAATTGATGTTAAATTAAGTTTAAAATACAAATAAAAAATCATCGAAATAAACTTATGTTTGCAAGTAGTAAATAGCAAAGGGCAAAAGTATTAGCATAAAGTATACGAGTATAAAGTTTAAATACATTATATTTCTTAAATCTTTATATGGATGAATCTACTACGTTTTTCTATAACAGGGACTTATATATCCCTGTTGCTCGGACTTTAGGAGAAGTTTTCTACCCAGCAGACCATTTCCTACTTTGTTTTTTTAAGAGATGAAACCAGTTTTAATGTAAATATCAATTAAAACAAACTTAAATGCTTTGTGGTGTTACGTAGGAATAAAAAGTTTTAATAATAAAACCTTAAAATTATTTTCCCTTATTACACAGTACAACAGCCAATCTGGGGGGTGAGAAATTCCAAGTCAGGGTGATGGTACTAGGTCAGTATGGTAAAACCCTCAAAGGGTTTGGCGTTCGTATGTGTCAGTTTTTTTTATGACCTTTTAAATTTTTTCTTTTTCACTTGTCCGATTTTGATGAAACAAATTTAGAAAAATTAAGAATTACCATTTCTCTAATCTGTTTCTATACCGTTTTCCTATATGTGCAACACTTTCGAAGTTAAAAATAAATTTGTGGAGGCAAAAAAATAATTTTTTGCCTAAAAATTTAAATATTTTTTTTTTTAAATTCATAAAAAATCCAAAATGGAAAAAAGTGTCAAAACTAATTACTTTCGCGTAAAGTCACATAACTCATGAGCAAAAAACACGAAATTAATAACACTTGATGCTTTTTTCCGTTTTGGATTTTTTATGAATTAAAAAAAAAATTTAATTTTTAGGCAAAAAAATATTTTTTTTTTTTTTTAGAGAAATTGTAATTCTTAATTTTTCTAAATTTGTTTCATTAAAATCGGACAAGTGAAAAAGAAAAAATTTAAAAATTTACGAACGCCAAACCCTTTGAGGGTTTTACTATACTGACCTAGTACCATCACCCTGACTTGGAATTTCGCACCCCCCAGACAATAATCCCAAAAATGTTCCACAGTGTTACGTAACGTCAATACGAGTACATTACCAAAAAACCACCACTCTTTGCTGATAATATTTGACTCAAAGCCTGTGGACATTTTCTAGGCCTTAGGAAAGAGAAAAATACGAGTACTACAAATATCAGACATTTGTTGTTGTCAACGAGTATGTGGAAATGTGTAGCATTATATATATTTAAGGCTTGTCCCACGATGTCACCAGAAAACGTTCGATCGAAAACTTGTGTTGCAAACAACAATAACATTAGAAAATTTGTTGTTGTTTTCAATACAAGTATTCGATCGAACGATTTCTAGTGACATCGTGGGACAGGCCGTTATTTTTTCGCCAATGGACTAAAATATTCTTAAAGGCTAATAAAAAATTTAATTAAAAAAAAAAAAAATTATAAATTCTTATTTTCTTATAGCGTTCTCGGAGAAAGAAAAATCAATTCTAGTAATAGTAGTATTTCATGCTCGTAATATAGGATTGAATTAATAGTTCATCTTAATCAAAAAGGCGTCGATTAAGGGTTGAATAAATTAAAAAAAAGAAAAAAAAAAGATTTCATAATTTTCTTAGCAGCTACCAGGGATCATTTAGATCAGGAAGCTAACGTACAAATTCGAAAGAAATTTCTTTTCTTTTTAATTACACAGTAGACACCCTGCTCTCCTGAGGAACCTAAAGATGGCCTTTGGTTCTAGCTTAGGCAGTTTCCAATCTTCCCAGAGGTGCTTGCCCAATTGGCTGGCCGTAACTTCTGGAGCCTAAAGCATGACAAAGCTTCTGGAGTTTCATCATCATAAGCACAAAATCTGCATTGGCAGTTACTCTCAATGCCAAGTCTGTTGAAGTGTTTGAATCCAGGGAAATGAACTCAGAGATGTTTCCTGGCATTCTTGATCTCGTATTCGATTCGAATCCTACAAACTGTGGTCGGATCATGTGTGTGAGAGCCACTTCCTGGCCAGTTTGTCCGCATTTGCGTTTCTTTCACTCTAATGTTTCCGGTAACCCATTAGAGTGTGACCCAATTCGTGCCGCTTATCCAATTCAGCTCTATGCGGCATTCCCAAGATAACTTAGAAGTAAAGTCATATAAAATAAGTGTCTTAATGGCAAACTGACTATCCGATAAGATGTCTATTTCTTTTTCTCGGAAACCCCTGTCGAGATGAAATTTTACTCATCTCTCAAGAGCTTTCCAGCGTTTTGTAACCATTTGTATATCCTGTCTGTGCCATGTCTCAGGATGTATCGTAGTTCCATCATCCCCTATTCGCTTCCTTTGGTCAGAGTAGTATCAAAACTCTTATTAAAGTCATACGCTTCATTAATCACTAGCTGCGCTTCTTCTCGCGCTGTTGTTAAGTTTTTTCCCCACAGCAGTTTCTTGCACAATCGTTAGAGGAGTGAGTTCAAGGAGGACTATATTCAGATAAAAAAAAACCCAAATATAATATAATTTAAACACTTTTTTTAAACCACCAAAAAAACACCAAATTTTGCAGTCTAACAGCAACTGACTGAAATAAATTTCCGAAAATTGACTGGAATGTGTAAAACTAGTCTTCCCCAAAACGGTAAAATATGACATAAGCACTTTTTCCATATTGCCTCAGAAATATTGGATTGGAAAATCAGTAACTTTAATGAGGAGAACAGAAAAGAAAACTTCTTATCCAAAATCATTAATGCTGTTGACATTTTTTGACTTTAAAAGTATTGTCTAGTGTTTTATAAATTTATGTAAACAATAAATATTTTCATAAAATAGCAAAAGGTTCTTTAAATATTCATAAACACTTAAATATGCCATACATGTATACGTACGTACATTTGGCTACAAACTTAAAGTGTCGCTTGTATATTTAGTTGCTGCTGACACACTTAACTGCTCGTTAAACACGCTAGAATGTTTATTTCACTGTGTCTCTACATGTGTGTGTGTGTGTATGTGCATTTGAATATCAATTTTAGCACTAACACAAATACTTTTTACTATATGCATGCATATGCTGAGCCAAACAATATGAATTTTTATCTTAACTATAAATTTTTTTCTTCACTCTTTTTCCTTTAGTGTACATGTGCAAACATATAAATATTTATATACTATATTAAGTTTAAATAGTTCTTGTGTGTGTGTGTGTGTCTGCGTGTTGTGTAACGGTATTTAAGTGTGATTTTAGTAGTCTAAACATGAACAGGCAGCAACAGCATTATCTTGAGATTTTTGTGTTAAAAGTGTTAGAATTCTAAAATACCTTCAAAAGGAAACTAGCAAACAAAATGAATAAGAAAAAAGAAATACAGGTAGAAAAACACAATACTTACAATGACAAAAATTTGTGTCCTGCTTTGGCGCTAACTGTAGCATCGTTAAAAAAAATAAAAATTTGCATACAATAGGGCGTTAAATGTAAACACCAGCATTTACACATACGTATGTATGTTTATATGGATGTATGTATGCTTAAACTTACATACATGCTTTTCGTACATACGAGTATACGACTGCTGCACGTTAGTCTAGTTTACTTTTACACTGACTAGCTAAAGTATACATGCAATTAAATGTTAAGCTCTGTACAAGATATCTTAACAGAAACGTAGACACACACATTTGTGTATGTATGTATGTGAATTGATTTACACTACGACCGCTTCGAATAGCAAGAGAATTTTTGTGTAAGAATTAACGAAGTTTTGTATAATAAGTACGTTTAATAAATTCAGGTTTTTTTTTTTAAATAAAATAAATCTGTAGAAATAAGTGTATTTGTTGCTGTACTTTATCTTCTTTTTATAACTCTTATTTGACAAGCTGTACAACAGCTAAGAAATTTTACATTGCGCTCTAAAATGAAAATTATTTTTTATTATGGTACAAAACTGGGAAAAATTGCAATTTTTAGGTAATTTTAACCAAAGTTCAAGCTTAATTATAATGGTTAGCACCATTGGATTTAGCGTATTCAGATTAAGTTTACCCATCAGGTCCCCCGCTGGTTACATTTTTTAAGTAGCACAGTGCTATTTTTAACTGTGTTATTATTATTCAATTCCCATAGTTTCTAGGTGGAACATATGGCCTCAACGGGCGACAATGGGCGCTCTTGAGTTCAGGGAACTTTTTGACGTTGCTAGTGTTGAACTGCAGCGTATTAGTAGCTTTATATTGAGCTCTGGTTGGTTCGACGGTGGAGACTCCGCATAAGCAGAGTCTCCGTGGTATCACAATGGACCAAAACGGTCTAAGTGAGTCCGGGTTCTTGACTGCCACCCCTACCTAACCTAAGGCCTCAACAAACAAGTTAAAATTTGGTTTATCTAATGCTAAAGCTTTGATTTCACGCCATGTACGCCCTTCTGTCGAACCCTCGGTTTCAACCAGTCTCCTCCAAGCATTAGCAGGTCTTCCTTTTCTTCCGTTCGTGTTATATTGTCCCTTAAGTTGCCCATAATGTGGCGTTGGATATAGTGATAGGCCAGAATACGCATAAGATTTGTCTCGGACAATGAATACCTGGAGTGGATTTATTTCATAAGACGGAAAATGTTTTGAGTTTGGTGCGCTTAGAGCATTCCAAACGATGCTCTAGCTTTTGTAATGCGGGACCTTATATCATGCATTGTACAGTTCTTTGATCAGTTTCACCGGCACTCCTTTACATTCCAACGCACCTCATATCGCTTTATGATTTAATGTATTGAAGCCTTTTTCGAAATCCATGAAGCGCATGTACAAAGGAGTCCTCCTGTTTTCTAGAGCTTCTTACAGCCTATTGTTAATTATGTGTGCTAATATTTTGTCAACCACGTTGAGCAGAGTTATCCCTCCCCAGTTCTTACGCTGCGATAAGTTACCTTTTTTTTGGCGGAGCAGAATAATGGTACCTACTTTTAACTCAAGCGGCAGCGTTTCAAAACTCGCTTATAAGTGGGAGCAGAATATGTTAGTACAAGTTAATAAATTAACCAATATTAACTCGTCGAATATGACCAGATTTACTTTAATTTTTTTTTGTGTAAGTGAAAGCAAAATCTGTATTTTGTTGCTTCAATCAAAAAATATTTTGATCTCTTTTTTTTTAATTATTATTGTGTGTCCTTGTTCATTTTATGTCTAGTGTTAATAACAAAAAACTCTTATTCTTGTTTTATGCACGTATGCACGCGTATATTATGGTGAATGTGTCATTATTGTCATAATCGTTGTCGTTGGTATTGCTGTCATCTTTGTACTCTTTATGGGATGAGTTAAAACACTACATTATACGTATAGTTGTATATGCATGTATGTATGTGCCATACCTACAAACAAATGTATTCTTGCTTATGATTCAAAATAACGATACACCACTCACTATACGATGCTTTTGTGTGCGACAATAAGCAACATCAGCAAGTTTTATTTTAATCACGTGCACACATACGCACACATACATTCGCATAACTGTATTTATTGCAGGAGAAACAAAAACAAACAACTGAGAGATTACTCTTGTACTAGCAAGACTGGCTCTTGTTATTCTTCATACTCAAGTACATACACACCCATACTTGTGAGTATGTATATATTTCTTAAATGTTTTGTATAGCCTTTTTAGTTTTTTAATGTATGTAGGTAAGCAAGTGAAGTTAGCTGTATGTATATATGTGAGTTTAATGTTTAAGTAAAAGTGTACACGCGAAAAGAACATGTAGCAAACATGCAAGTATTTTAGTCCTATTAACAATTTGTAAACTGAACGTTTTATTTAAAATTTCTATTTTTCATAGTTTGATAATTTTATTGTTACTTTAAATTTTGTTTGGCAATTTAAAGGCGAGACATTTACACCATTTAAAGTTTAATGACTTGAGTAGGAAAATAAGTTGCAATGTTGCTAGGGTGATAATATATTTATTTACTTTTCTATTGTATTAAATTAAAAAAAAAAAGAAGAAAGAGTTTGTCAACAATAAGCTTTGAGGCTGCTAAGACAAGTAAATTTAATGTAACACTAAAAATTTGAAGGCAAAATCATATGATTTTTAATTAGAAGTGTTTTTGTTCTAAATAAATGCTTTGTCTTATCGTCTAATTGCCCAATATTGTATATGTACGAGTATATGCTGTTGGTAATTGTCATACAAGACTGTGTTCAGATTTGCAATTCTTATAATTGTATATGTTTGTCAAATGGTTGTATTGCAGTCAGTTACCTGTTTCTTAAAACTTACAAGTGTTGTAATACAAGTAAAATACTTGCGATGATGCAAAGTCCTGTACCTGGATTCAGTAACTTTTGTTTTGATAATCGTATCGCTATAATAAATATTTTTATTTCGACTTTCCTATCTTGTAACGTATTTGAACAATTGAAGTAAAAAAGTAAAACCACAAGCCCGAATTCTTTGAGGTTTTCGTTAATTCTACTTTGTGCTTGTGCTTATTTTGACATTCTGTATGCAGAGATGCCACATGATATAAGATTAAATGGCGAGTAAAACTCAGATGTGCACTATCTTTAAAAGTAAATTATAGAATTCAGCTACTGCTACTGAATTCAGTAGCTTTTTGCGAACCAAAAATCGTAGTATTTATCGATATATTTTTTCGTTTACTGTAACGATAATGTGATTCTATAATTTCTTTTTAACAATAGTCTACATCTGTGCATCTCTGCATCCAAAATGTCAACGTAAGCGAAAAGCACAAAGAATACTTTAAGAAAAACTAAACGAATATGAGCTTGAGATTTTACTTTCTTTTTTTTTTTTTTTTTTTTTTTTTTTGCTTCAACCCACAATAAGTATTGCTAAAATATGTTTTTGAATAGCAAAGTTGATAAATCTTATTTACATATATTATAGCGATACGACTATCGATATAAAAATTACTAAATCCATGTACTGACCACATCTGCAACGCTTCCAGTCTCTTCAAATTTATGTATAATCTTGCTCAATAGGTCGACGAAAATTGAAAATACTTTTAAGCCACAAATTGTTTTTAGTAAGTTTTAACTATTTTTACGAGTTATTTAATTGATCCATATTCGTAAATGCCAAACATTTCAATTAATAAACTACACTTCACATGACAGATATTTAACAGCTGATAGACAGCCTTGCCAGACCGCAGGTTTTGAAACCACTAAGGGGGTACCCCTGTACAGTGTAATTAACCATGGACTTAATTTATTTCATTTATTTTTCAAAACGTTTTACTAATTAATTTTCTGAAGGAGAAACAGAAATATATTTGTTTTTTATTTTTGATCATTTAAAACCTTTTTAATTTTATTTTTAATTGCAAAAATTACACATGTCTTCTAATTAATTATTATTGTTATTGTTATTATTATAATTTTTTTTTTTTGTTATAACAAAGTGTTTGTTTTTCCTTATTTTTTTTTACCAAAATTTCTCATTGTATGAATGAACTGGAATTTTCATGAGTTGCCTGCCTAAACGTGTTAGACAGACATTTAAGCCACAAATACCTTTTAGAAAGACACACACGCTTAACTGCTCTGCCGTGTTGTCAGTTGTTTTAATATAATTAAAAATTTTTGGTATTATTTTAACCAATTAACTGCTGTTGAGGTGGTTCTTATACAAACAGCTGTACGTACATACGAGTATGTATGTGTGTGTATATCCTTTATACAAATTTAATGCTTAAAGTTTAGGCTTAATTTTTCCTGTTTGCCTATGAATTTTTCTTTTGTGTGATTTAAGCAGTATACACACATACATACATATGTACGTAAAAACCTTTAAATCCTCTTTTGTGACGGGTGTTAACAAAGTGTTAATTTAACATTAACAAACAAACGAAGCAACAAAAAAAGAGTATCTAAAAAATCCTTATTAAAAACTTTAAATCAGAAAAAAAATATCGCCAAATGTAAAAAATTATAAAAACAAACGTGTTGGTTTTTGTTGCTTTATGTGTGTATCTGGTTGCCGGGTATTTTTTTATATTTTTTTGTTTTTGGTGGTTGGGTTGTTTTAGACTCTAGAAAAACCGTTGTTGCTTGCTGTTGTTAATAGGAAGCACACGAAAGCAACAGCTTCACCAACATTTGGTTGGCTGAATGTTTGCTAGAGTTGAGTAGCAAAATAGCAAAAATTGCTAATTAAAAATTTATATAAAGTTTGCTGTAATAGCATTTTTAATTAATGCTATACTCTGCTCTTACTTTTCATATCACACTTTTTCCTAAACTCCTTTAGCACGTTATTCTCTTTTCGAAATTACACAACAACAACAACAAAAAAATGTTTTATACTACGGTGATTATAATATTAACACCACGGCCACCACGAGCAACCGTTTGGCGCGGTAGCTGGCAGAGTTATCTTTATTAATTTTTTTTTTCAATGTTTTCTGCCATTAGCAACAACTAACCCTTGCGTTTTTTTTATCGTTTAATTTTTTGTTATTGGTGGAGTGAGAGAATAGAAAAGAGTAAAAAAAACGTAGAAAACAATTGCAATCAAAACAATCATTCTGTACAACAAAATTAACAGTTGTTTTTACCAAATTATAAGCAGCCAAATTACGGCAGTAGATATCGAACGAAATATCAAAATGTTTCACTGGAACTTATATGGAAATATTTTAAAATTTTTCTCAATATCAAAAGTTTACGTTTGAACATATTTTAAAGGGGATGTTGAAGCTCCTTCCCGTCCCACCTTTGAACATTGTTGCCTTTAAGAACCAAATGAATCATTTGGCTTCTGATTTGTTTCTAGTTTGAAATATATTTCATTTTCTCAACGTTTAAAAACTTCTCATTTGTTTCTGCTTCTGAAAATTCAGGAGTCGCAGTAGAAGTTAACACAATAAACGAATAGCTATACAAAACGAAGAGCTTCAGCTGTCAACATGTTCGACAAGTTTTCGTTTTTTCTGGACGCTGCTTTAAATAAATTCGGAAGTTAACGTAGTATAGATGTTGTGTGTTTTTCTTTATTTTGATTTTTTTTTTTTTTTTGGAAGAAATGTTGTGAAATGTTTGTTTTACTATTATATTTGTTCATACAGGAAAAAACACTCATACACACATAAAACACACATTCCAACACATACACACAAACATTCTCTTCGTTGTGTATATCAATTCGTTTATTGTGTTAACTTCGACTGTGACTCTTTGAATTTCAGTAGCATAAGTATGAGCAACAGCTTGTGATTGGGCAGTCAAAAAATAAAAAGTCGAAGAAATAGCACAATTTTATTACTTTTGCTTTTTCGACTGCAGTTTTTTTTTAACACTGGCTTAACTTATGTACTTAAGGATTGAAAACATTTTGAGAGTATTAGTCTTTGCAAAATGCTTTGTGTATTTTCATACACTCATACACGTCTTAAGACATGTCAAGATTTTCTTACTACGTTTGCAAAATGTCAAACAGTACGAGTCTCTGCTCTTTCAGTTTCATCGTTTCAAAAACCTGAAAACCCATTTCCACATATTTTACTCCGATATTCAAAAATCAAATCTTTATGATATTTCTAAAGTTTTAGGCACTGGGAGTCGATTTTGACTGTTTTCGCATTGCCCTCCGTACGGATATATGTGTGTATGTATGTGTATGTTTGTGTGTGTGTGTTTTTTTGTGTATGGTGGTGTGTGTGTGTGTGTAAACATCTTATAACTGCAGAGCGCGCCAAGTAATCGAAAGCCTATTTGCGCTGTTTCGAAAGATGTGGAACTCACTTAGAGGTCGTGAGATACTGAATATATAAAATAAAATTTTTATTTCTTAAACAAATATTAAACTTAGAAACGGATAAAGTTTAAAATGTTTTTAGCTTAACCTCAAAAAGACAAGTCGAGTGATGCCAATTTGACTAAAATCGCTGAGAAAAAATTTCGAAAACAAACGTTTTAATTGACGTAGTTTTTCTATTAGTTTTAAAAAAGTCTTCGTAAACTGTGATGTTATATATCCCATGATTTTTATAGACTAACAAACAGTGTATGGATTGCCTCAAAATTTGTTCAAAACCTTAACGGGAAGTTTTATAGGATGATGATCTTTAACATCAACCAATTCCCATTATTTTTTCTTACTTTTTACTCTACACTGTCTAAGCTACATTATTTATTCTATATGAATATGAAAAAGTAAATTACCAAATACACTAATAACCATCTTTCGTCTTTGAAAATTAATCATAGAGAACATGATGAATTTCGCGTGACATAGAGGAATAGCTTTTCGCACAGTGTTTTGTTTAAGCTGTTGCTATCAACATAAGCACACGTTAAAAATAAATAGAATTTTTAATTAGATTTTAATAAGTATTTATAATTTTAAAGACCCACAAAGAACAACGTTTGCATATATTTTGTAATGAATAATTAAATAATTTATGCTGTTTGGCATAAAATGAAACAACGAAATTATTTTTTGGCCTCAGATTCATTGTTTTCTGTTTACAGCTTATGAATATTCAATTAATTTTAAGTAATTTAATATTTGCTATTTGCTTTAAACTTATTAAAGTGGTGAGATAACAAAGAAAATGTTGACAGCATTTTAAAGAGTTCCTAATAACGTTTTATTTAGCAGCATTCTGAATTGTTTTGTATTAAACAAATTGCCGCCGCTAACAAAATGAACATAATATATTTATTGGCTTTTTGCTAGCCAACATTTTTGTAATACCAATTAAATGGTGAAAATATTCATTGTTACATATTTTGTTGAGCCGTATTCGCCTCTCTTTCAAGCAATTAATTTCAAAGTACATATTTGAAAATATTTGTTAAATATAATTTATTATTTGGCAAATATTTAAGTGATATCTTGAATTCTTTTACTAAAAAAGTTTGCAAATCTTTTGTTTGTCTAAATGCATAATATCTAAAAATAGAAGAACTAATTTGAATAATAATAATAATAATTTAAAGTCCTGGACTGTTTGACTTTCCTGCCTCTTAGCTGAAGGGTAAACATTGCTCTTGACAACAGGCACCTGTTAATTGACTGCTGCCAAAATTTAACCAAGCTGCATCATTTAATTTGAAAGCAGTCTGCCTGCTGCCTGAGTAGAAGAGAAGAAAATGCAAAAAAGTGAATTTCTTATGTTAATTAAACATTTTTAAAACCATTTCTCAAATAAAGGCTAAGCTTGGTCAATACTAAAAAGACTTTGCACCGTCCATATCAATTGAAAAAAGTGGTTTAATTTGTGGCCCTAGAAGCGCAAAAGATGACGAATGCTTAGGAGGCCCAGTTGTGGTTTCTACGCCAGCAACAACTGACAAAATTCACCATAAAGTGTTGGCTTAGCAGATATTGTAAGTGAGATTGGGTTTGAGAAAACTTTCAGCAAGCTGTATGCCATATTTACTCACAATCAACCACTCCTGCAAAGTTTGTTCAACTGCAACATAGACGTAACTTGGATGCAAGGCAGGACACTACAGACCAAACAGCAGTCAAAACAATGGTTTTCTCTAAGTGAATCGGCGTCAAAGAAGGCCAAGGTGGGCTTGTCTACCAATAAAGTCGTGGCGACCTGTTTTATATTTATTTTTATTAAGCCAACTTTAAATAAGAACTGAAAAAAACCGACCATATATGGCCAAGAAAATAGTTATTTTCCACCAGTTCCATTGTAAACGTGACTATTTCTTGTGCCCAAACCGGAAGACATGACACGGCGGAAATAGATTTGACTCCAACTGTGCAATCATCTAACAAAAAAAATTTTTTTTTTGATGATCTCTAAAAATCAAAAATTACTGCTTCCCAGAAACGTTTTTGTAAGGGAGACTATGTTAGAGAATTAGTTGTTGTTGCGCATGAATAAGGCAATTTCTTTGCTCGAGATGAGTCAGTTAGCAGCAATACATACAGCTTCCAAAAAGCCATGAATTTTGTGCATTACCAAAGTTCTGGGTTGCTAATTTTGTTTACGTTTTTTTTTGTCTACTTTATTAGAGAGCCTGCCTTATGCTAGTGCTTATCATCAAAGCATCTTTCGAAGTTTTTGTTATCAAGTAAGTAATACATTTCTTCCCTCAGTTGTAAGTGCTTCTAAATCAGAATATTTTTTTCCTGAGAAGGAGATTACGTAAAAAAAAATATATTATCCAAAAGCCAGCGTTTGATTCATAAATTCTCGCAATCGTAAATATTCAAAAAGAAAACACCTTTAATCAGGGGCCTTAACAAAAGCTTATGTTCAGGTTACAAAAATTAGTGCTTGGAGAGCTTATTATGTTCTTACTAAATGAGATAAATCTAGAAAGATATTTCTTCGAAAATCTCAGCTTATTTAAAAATAATAAAAATCCCCCAAAAAAAGGCTGTGAAATTATAAATATAAATTTTTGCTGCCTACTTCGGCTTAGTTTGTCTTAAGATGCCATACAATAGACCCTCCTTAAATAAAATTACTCGAAATTAAATTATTGCCTTAAGTGCCTCAAACTATGCAACACAAATTTATTCATTTTAACTAGCAAGCGTTTATAAGGCATGACATCAAATATTTATTTAAATAAAATTGTATACATTATTATATTTCTTTGCTGGTTTGATTTTAAGACATAAATTAAATACTTAACAAGACATTATTGTATTAAACCTGATCAGCAAAAGAAAACAACTAATAATAACAATGATAGCAACGTCATGAATAAGAAAAAAAGGCAAAGAAAAAATAAAACAAAAACGCTAGACCAAACCTTGATAAGTGAAATAAATTTTAAATAATTTTATTAATGATCAGCCTCAAAATTCGTCTGCAAATTACTAAAAAACAATATACTTACATATATATATATATATATATTTATATATATTTGCTATAGAATGACACCATAAGTCAGTAGCAAGAGAAAAAAATTTTAGGTCCAAAAAAAGGTAAATGTTGCCAGTGAAATAAGACGAAAAGTATGTGTAGTATGAGGCGACAGAATAACAACGGAAACTTCGGAATGACATCCATTAACACACCTATTAATCATAACAATAACAAAACTAATGAAAAACATTTAAATCCCCCATTTACCAACACTAACACCAACAACATTCTTTGTCGCCACTAATAGGAATTGAAGTGGATACTTTAGTTTACTTTTTTCAGTTTTTGCTTTTCTTCTTCTCTGCTTAAGGGCAAAACACCAATGAAACAAAATGAAAAATTTACAAACTCACACATACTTTCGTATTTAAACAGCAATTGGTGTGTTGTCACTTACAGTACAGCTGTCATTATTTGTTGTAATTTGTGTACGTATCATATTTAAAACCTCAGAAAAGTAAACTCGAATAAAGAATATTTAACACTCTCTCACACACACACACTGGCACGCACATAAGCAAAAAAGAAAAGTGACAAGCGGTTTCTCGTCTTTAGCAAAAAACACTTAAACCGAAACCAAAGATAACAAATTTTGTATCAGTCCTCTCGCCCATCGCCCACGAAAGGAAGCAAAAAAAGGACAACCTTACAAATAACAAATATAGTCTATAGAATAATGTGCAAATGATGTAGAAATAACACCAATATAAAGGTGTGTAAAAGTCAGACCAAAAAATACATAAATATGTACATGGCTGGTGGTAAGACTTGTTTATATGAGAGTGTGAGTTTTATGTGGCCAATTTTTCACATGATGCTTTTTGAAGGTTAAAAGTTTGCCACAACAACGCAGCAAATGTAATCATAATGATGATTGTTATCTTAATAATGAGCATGAGAAGACCATGATAACCAGTGTGATATTTAAGAAGTTACATAAATTTTTATATAAATATGTGTGTAGCATACTTTGAGGTAACCAAAAACGATAATGGCAACGTAAACTCACATTAAATTGAAACTAACATTAAAGGCAACAAAGAAAGTGCCAATAGATAAGCGGAAAGAGTAACAAGCTATAAAAGCTCTTGGGCTGGGCATTTAATGGCCAAGTGTAAGAGCTGAACCATAAAAATTGTAAAGAAACAGGTGACTGAGGAGCCAATTAACAAAACAAAGTTTTTAGTGTTGTCGTGTTTGAATGACACATACTGCCAGTTGACGTGGCTAGCTGCCATATAAAAAAGTAACAGCACAAAAAATATTGCGGAAATAAATAAAACACACCCCCTCCCCACAAAGGAATTGTTTCTTGAAACAAGCATAAAATTGGTGAATGGAGTGTAAGAAATAATTAGCTGGTTTTTTTTATTTTTCTTCTTTTTATAGATTAGTAAAGGTTGTCATAAAATGTAGCGACGGTCACAGCAGCTGTTGCTTGAAATTTTAAAATAAGTCAGTTTTTGAAAAGTTTTCTTAATAGCTAGACGAACGAAAATAAGAACCAACCACAAATGTGTCAAAAGTTTAAAGTATGCATTACCGAAAAGGACAAGAATATTGTAAATTGATTTTCTTTGTTTTAATTTAACGCTAAGAATACAAGAAATACGGTTAAAACGCATTGAACAGGCAAATTAAACTTACTTAACCTAAAAGTATGCTTGTCTTTTTACAATGAAATTTATTATTAAAATCTCAAAATTCAGAGACTTGAAATGATAATTTTTAATACGAAAATTTTACTTTATTTAAGGAAAAAAATATATCGTCAGCTGAAATGCAAAACCAGGTAACTAACAAAAAATTCAAAATCGCATTTCTAATTAATTATCGCCCGAATTAAAAATAAAATAAAGAACTTTTACTTCAGTTACTTTGTTTAGTTTTTCTCTCTCCTATAAAATTTAACAAAGTGTAATTGTGTGTTTTTGCATTTCAGCAAATGATTTACTAGACTTGCAAGCGCAAGTTTAGTATATTCTAAAACAAATTTTAATAACAGCTTTCTACGAATAAGTTCAATATCTAGTGCCCGTCCTCTAAAAGTAAGACGTCGACGATTTTGTACTAGACTAAAGAGCATTTGAAATTCTTTTCTAAATCGTAGTAGTTGAAAATCGATACTCGTAATTAGGCCATTTAGTTGGATTAATTCTTATCGACAGATGCGGTGCCACACAAAAAATTTGACGACCTAGGCAAAAAATTTTGCAGACAATCAAATCACAGATGAAACAGCTTGAAAATATTTTTGTGCTTAATACGATATTTATGTATTATTGATTACTATCACTAAGTTTATGCCTGACACTGGTTGGGCCTAATTATTATATCTAGATTTAAGATTTGAAAACTTATTGTTAGTTCATTTTTTGAAGATACAATAAATAAATAAACGCATGAAAAAAAAAAAAAAATCAAATTGGAATTTTGATGTCAAACTCCCATTTTTCAACCACTCAAATTCAAATATCGAATGATGCAGTTTTGTTGGGAAATATTGCAACATTAAATGTGCTTTTATTTTTATATTTATTTATTTTTAGGAAATTTTTTTTTTAACTTAAATAAAGACCATTTAATGTTGCAAAGCAAAAAATAACGTAAACTTTCACGCAATTCATTTTTCCATATACATATGTGCGTACAAAAATTTTGACAATACAATTTGCCTGTGATATCTTTGAAAAATATGCAGTCTTATTTATAAAAATAATTAAGGGTTATAAATTTTTTTTTATTATTAAGCCTTTAAGATGAGGAATAAATAAAGTTTTTTTCTTGTAGATTGATAAGCAATATATTAAAAAAAAATTATCTTTATTTTATTTTGTATGGATTTCATAGGAGTGGGCGGTTTTAATGAAACTCGGCGTGTGTTTTTATTATTCTAGAAAACTTTTGATGGGATAGGAAAAATTTAATTTGAAGAAATCAATGTGGATTGCACTGGCTGTGGATCTGGCTGATTTTGATGAAAGTCGTCATGTGTTGTGTTTATTCTAAAAAGTGTATATTTCTGTTTATTTGGGAAAAATTGTATGCGCTCAAATATATTTGGACTTCATTGAGTTGTAAGCTTGGCCGATAGATATTGCTGAAATTCCGTTTTATTCTTAATTTAGTCAATATAATGCTCGGTGGCAAAATTCTATGATCTATGACCTTTCCTTACAGTATTTGCAGATGTATGAAGTCATCCCACTGTGCAACATGTTCCACAAAAATTAATGCAAATAATTAGTGTAGGATATACAATTTTTTGGCTAAGTATGGCATCTATTTTATTGCCATATAGTGAAGCAACGTACCTTAAAAAGAATTTAAAATATATCGGCAAAGGTAGACTTTATTCATAATGAGGCTTGAATAGATTACAGTGCAATGGATAATATATGAATTTGTATTAACTAACCGAGTTTAATTTTATAATGGAAAGCTCTTTCGTTTATTTCAAAAACTATTTTAGTTTATATAATTTTCCAATTTTGAGCACTCGCTATGTGTTTTATATTTTATGCCAGCTTTAGATATTGTTACGCTCTTTACGGCACAATTTTATTACGGCCTAAGAAGCAATTTTGTAAAAAATAAAAAATAAAAAATGTGTATATGAAATAAAAAACACATCAAGTGAAAATGCTTCACAAGTTAGAAATTAATTTCTCCAAGGAATCCAGCTGGAAACATTAAATGAGTAACAAAACTTGCAAAGAAAATACAAGAAATGAAAAAAAAATAATAAAGCATAAAATAAAAGCAGGCAGTACTACAAAATGACAAATAAGTGGAAATTTTAAAGGTAACCTAGAAGCACACTACACTAAGCAAGAAAAAAGGAAATGAAAACCAAACATACACACACACTTGCTCAAACATTTATGAGCAGACTGACAATTAGGATACATACCGTCGAACAGTCATTTCAGCCAAAGCTTGGCAATGACAAACAGCTAAAGTTCATCTGGCTGCTCTAGAGCATTTCACTCACTGCTGCTTATACACCGCAACAAGACAACACGAAGGCATAAATAAAAGCGTATTGTAGTTATCTGACTGAATTATTACTCACTTGCCATTATACAAATAATATTTTTCAAAGAATATGCTTGGGCTGGGTTTTCTTTTATATACATTAAATTCTTTAGTTTTTTGGCCATATAAAAGCAACATAAAAACATAATAATATCATGTAACTGTTTGTACCTACATACACACCTAGACCACCTATACACACGCTTGCCTTTCAATGTCCTTTATAGCAGATCATAGCATATTCTATTAGCAATTACAAGTATGAAATGCAGGCAACCAACCAACTTCAGTAGCAGCACGAACAAAAAAGTAATAAATATAACTATGAACTACAAGTAAGATATGTTCTACAAAACAGATTATCACTGTCATGATGATAATTTTTTTTATATTTTATTTTGTAATAATGATAAGACACAAAACGAATGTTGTATAAGAAATGTTTGGGAAGAAAAAAGTTTTATACATTTTATTAACATTTTACATGTAATTACTTGGCTTGTAGTAGTGGAACAAAAAAAAAAACCAAAAAAAAAAAAAGAAAGAAAGAGAATAGTAATAAAATTAGTGACATTTCACTATCATCTTTCGTACCTCTAACTCTTTTGATGGTTTTTCTCAGAATCATTTTTCTTGTTTAACATTGTTGCTGTTTTTCTTGGCACTTCATGTTGAATAATTAAAATTTTAATTATAATTTTTTTTATTTTATTATTAAGTTTAATTAGTGCCATGCAAGCAGGAGCTTTATAATTTTTAAGAAAAAACGTAGAAATCTAAACAGAAACTTACTCTAACCCTTAGGTTATGCAACAGTTATTACAAAAATAGTTGCAAATTTAGTTGTGGTATTTTATATTCTTCATTTTGAGTTTATATAACGTTACAAGGTCCTAATTCATTATTTATTTTGAATATTGAAAATTTAAATTAAGAACTGCTACTCGCACAAGGAACCAAATACTCCTTATTACATAGACCACCTTTAGATACATGAATTTTTGTTTGTTTAATTTTTGTTCAAAATCTCAACTCTACCAACTATTTTCTCAGTGAGAACTAAAACTCAAAAAATATTTTTTAACCTGAGAAAATAACTTTTGTTTTCTAAAGCATAGTACTCTGTTGAAATTTCTGAAAAATGTTGAGCAACATTGATTATTTCATAGGAAAAATTTGACATGTAAATAATATTAACTAGCCCTGAAACTATGCTACGATTTCTTATGTTTTTAAAAACGCCCCATGTGTTTGTTGTAAATTCCACACGAAATAAGTGCCACCTATCTTTTTTCGCATGAAAACTTAAAATGTTGAAGATACATTTCATACGTTTTTCCCAAGATAAACGGAGTAATATTTCTGCAACATTTTTCCATGAACAACTCGTGCCAATATTTTTTAAATATGTATTTTGACAGCATTTCACGTGAAATGTTGAACAGAGTATCAGGCTTAAGAGAAAAATAAAACTCCAGAAATTGTGATTAAAAGGTAATTTTTAAAATAAATTGTATAACCGTTTCATTCTCTCATTTTAACAATTATCAACAAAGAGACTAAAAACGACTGGGTTTGTCATTTAAACAAATTTTATTTGATTAATTGAGGAATTTTTTATGTGAACGAATCCAGCGAATTTTTATTTCACTTCCAAGCAAATCCTTGAATTTATTAATTTTTATTTATTTCAATATTTTATTTTTATTTAACTCGTATCAAAATGAATACGAATTTTAAAAATTTATTTGTTGTTGGTTTCGCACGTGTAGATGCATCTCGTTGCTGCAGCAAATACATTTTTAAGTTCGTAGTAGTTTTTATTTATATTTACTAGAAAAGACATCTACTGCCGCTTCCACTATGTCGAAAAATCCCTGCGAAAGTAAACCAGTAGCTCGAATTCTAATAAATTTTAATTCCACTTGAGTTTACAGTTTTCTTTTCTCTTTTTTTGTTTTATGTGTTTGTAAATCAAAGCAGAGCTCATTTGTAAATTTCAAGTAGTTCTAGCAATTTTTGTAAATTAATTAACATTTACATGAAAATAAATACAACCATATTGAACAATGAAGGATAATTTAACAAAATAGTCGCACATATTCGACTACATTCGTTCTGTGAGAAATGTGCGAGTACTTCGTAGTATGAATATGAAACATTAATCAAAACAAAAGTGTTCAATAATATTTGGATGAATATTTTAAGACTCTTGTCTACAAATAGAAAAAAAGTTGAAGAAATGGTAATAAAAAAATAATAACAAAAATTAAAAATTTTAAAAACCCCCAATATATCTAGAAAATATATAATATCTTCTAAATGTTAAGAACACTCTCGATCAAGTCACCTTTCAAACAAAAAAAAAAAAACCTAAATCAAAATCGGTGCAACCGTTTGGCCTGTACGTGGACTCGTACAGACTCATAGATACATCCTACAATCTTATAACACCCCTATTTTTGGTCGGGTGTTAATTAAATGAAAAAATAATATTTTTAAAAACTGTTGGATTGTTCGCAAGTAAATTTTACTAATCGAAAGCTAAATAGCAAGTTCTTGATTTTGAGATTAAGTTCGCTTTGCTGACAACTCATTCGAATTAGTGGTATGAAAAGATGGAGAAATGAGAATCAGTTTTCTTTCGCTTAGAAAGCCCATGAAGTCATTCTTTCGACATAGCAGAAGTGGCAGTTAATAAGGTATAAAAAAGCATAAAATTTTTGTGAAAAAAATTTAACTTTTTAATAATTTTTTATGCTGATACATTTTTGGTTTTGTTTACATAAGTTAAGAATTTTTTGCTTTTTTTAAGTTTTGTTATTTAGCTTGTGAATTAAAAAATTAAATAAAAAAATGTTAAAATATTTTACACAGTAATTACACATGCTGACTCACAAAAATGCCCTTTGCAGGGGAGCCAAATTGATTTAAATATATTTACGTTCTGATTATCAGACATACTTTTGAACTTGTTTTTAAATTAATTTTTTTTGTGCTGCAAAAAACTACAAACGTCAATTAATATAAGCGGAAATAAAGTTGATTTTCCTTTATAGTTGTTTTTGCGAGGTTATTTTTCCGTGTTAATTTCATAAAAAAAATCAAACCTGAAAGTATGCAGCAGTTCATATACCAGACATGCCATATCATGCTGGTGTACTTATTTATAGTTCTGCTACTGCAAATGTGTGTGTGTGTGTGAGTAAGAAATTTCCGTTTTCCATTGCCAGCAAATTGCGATGCGATAATTCTTCCAAGCAGTTGTGTTTACGGTAAAAATAGTGTATTTTAAATATTTTCAAGTCAGTTTATTTTATTTTCATTCAGAAATTGTGTGTTTGTTTTTCGCACAAATATTTGCATTCAATAATTTAATTGATAGAATTATATTCAAATAAATGTTGAAGTGTGTATGTGCAGGAGTTATTTATATTGATAAAAATTCCATATACATATCGATCGAGCATATTTCAGTGATTTTCTTTTTGCAATAAATAGCATGCACTAGGGAGCAGGCTAAAAGTTGTTTTCTCTTTTTTTTAATATACAAATACATACATATTTCCTTTTATTCTTTAATGCTAATATTGGAAAATGTAAAAAAGAATTGTGTTTTTTTTTAAATTATGACCATGCAGATTCTTTGCACTCGTAGTGCATAATAGCATTTTATTAAACCAATTGCATACATTTTAATTTTAACTCCTGGTGTTGTTTTTTAATTTTTACAAATCCACAGTACGCCGCACATTGTTTAACTTCCTTTTGCTATCATTCAATGACCAAACACGTTTGTGGATTGAACTTGTAGCTGACATGTGTGTGCAACCTCAGCTTATAAAACATTTATACACATACTAAACATATACATACATATGTATGTATACTCCTGCTAACACATTAATACATACATATACATATGTATACAAAATTATGCAGAGAGACAGACAATTACACATTAAGCTGTACAGTTACAATATTGCGATTATGTTGATGATAATGACGATGAAGCTTTCAGTATGTAACGAAAGTCACCACACCACATACAGTATATTATGGAGTCATCTGTATCCGGTTTGGTATGAAAAGACCTACTAACATTATCACTACTACAACTACGGCCAAAGTTGTGCATAACTTAAACCAAACCTCTCTCTTAAATGACCTCTCGTATGACGTCATTTTGTGTGGAAGTGTAAGTGAGTGTCAGTGTCGTCCACTATGTACGAGCAAAAATCGTTGTTTGTTTTATGTTGGCTAACTTAAGTTTTATGGCATGTTTGGCTTAACTTTGGTTTGGTATGACAAATAGTTCAGGCACATTACCGGCCAACCCAGGAAAAATTCAAAGCCAAACCAAGCCATCGTATCCAAAAATGCATTCAAAACTGACCAAACTGTCATCGTTGTCGCCTTTGCGTGGTCAATAGTCATTGTGCGTTTATGTTTTCTGCCGTTGTGTGTATTTATGCTTGTTTGTGTGTGTGCTTTATTCTTTCCATAGTGGGCTTTTGTTCTTGCCATAGTGGACTTAACTCTACAATATGATGACCTGTCCTGATAGAAAGCATTGAAATATGTACATGTGTACTTATTTTTTATACTTATTTAGTTTAATTCATAAGTAATTAAAAACGCAAAGTAAATGTTTTTTTTTACCTAAAAGCAGGCTACATTTTTCGAAAAACACTAACTGCATTATTCATAAAAAATATTTCTGTTTAATAAGAGGTTTATGAAAAAAATTTTCTATGGAAATAAACCTTTTATAAAACCAAAATATTTTTTTATGAATTAGGCCCTAAATGTGGCGAATTTTGTTAAAAATTTTGAACTTTTTGGTTAATTTTATTGCAAACAGTGCAAAGTAATATAACTAATAAAAATAATTTAGGCTATAAACTCTTCAATTAACTCTCATAGTGAACAGATCAACAACAGAGTTATAATAGGTAAACGGTGATTTTTTAAGAGCATTCGGATTTGATTTATAAAAAAACACATAAAATTTAGATAAATATATGATATCTTTATTTAAGTAGGTGGAACGATCTATATAATTCAATGTTTAAATATGATTTCATGTAAATGTTGACCGCAGCTACGCCTTAAATGCTTGTTACGCTGGGTCCAATTTTGGCATAATCTCTCTAATATGTATAGCGGCCATTATTTCAAGAATAAATTCTTCAGTATTGTCTTCCAGTGCGTCAACTGTTGCGGGGGCTTGTTCCCATAGACACGATCCTTAACATAGCCACACAATAAATAGCCCAAAGGCGTTAAATCACACGATCTAGACGGCCAATTGACCGGGCCCAAACGTGAAATAAACTGTTCCCCGAACTCGCCTCCTAATTGGGCCATTGTTTCACGTGCTGCGTGACATGTGGCATCGTGTTGCTGGAACCACATGTCATCCAAGTTCAGCTCTTCCATTTTGGGCAAAAACAAAAAGTAATAGATTCGCAATTGCTGCGAATGGTGCTGAATCAATAATTCACGGTCATCAACACTGGCGGATACAGCTGCGATAATATCCTATGTCCGCAATCTACGTATGCGTCTTAGTGGTTTAATGTCCAATAATATAAATTTGGAAGAAGAAATATCTTAGTATATATGATGGTAGTTTATATCAAAGTATATTTGGTGCGAAATTTAGTCAAAAGATTCCGAATAGCCGCCTCAGAGGGTCGCCCAAACTGACCATAAAATAGAAGAAGTGCACGTTGCACTTTCTTAATCGAGCATTAATTTTGATAATAAAATTTAATAATCTGCAAGCATTGTTCATTTGTAAGTCGATTCATGTTTAAATTATAGAGCAAACTGAACATGTTTAGCAGTAACATGATACACAAAAACAGCTGAGTTGGCAAAAAGAAAGTTGCTACAAAATCACCCTTTGTATTTGTTGCGGCTTAATTTTTAAAACAGCCGCAGCATTTGCATGCAAACAAACGACTTAAGAGTTCAACCATTTGTTTGAATGTTCATTTGTAAATTCACATTGTGCGCTAATTATGGGATTTATTCATTGCGAATTTATTTTGGAGATGTAAGTGTATCAGGAGTGTTCTGCAAACCGCGCGATTTGAAATCGTGCGATTTCAAAAATGAAAAACAGTGATCTGCTGATCGGACGACTTAGCGCATTCGCAGGTCAGTTCGTATAAAATATCTTAAACATCTAAAATATTAAAACCAATTAAAAAGCTGCAACAAGTCACCTTTTTAATTAAGTTCTTTCCTGGAAATTATGCGATTTCAAAACGTGCGGTTTACAGAACACCCCTGTATATTCTCATATTCGGCCATGTCACAGAGTTCACTTCCGTTCGAAAACGGAATTCAATCCACCTCAATATGTCATGCCCTAGCCGGATCATACCCCAGCATACCAGCGCCCCTAACAGTCTGGAACACAACTGACAAATTTCTGTGTTTAAGCTGTCTTTTTTAGACACCATCTTCTACAAAAATGGGGTGGATTAAATGCCGTTTACGAACGGAATTGTACTCTGTGACATGGCCGATTAATATAGAAAGTCCCGTGTGAAAACTTTGGTTTTCCAGGAAAAAAGTTTGGCGACCACTGCTGTACCAATTTTATACCTTGTGTTGATATATGTACGTCCCTTAAATTGAACTTTCATCATCCTGAAAGCTTTAATACACAGAAAGCGCATAAATAGAACGCGAAAATCATCATGCAAACAAAAAGTCTTTTAATAAAATATTTAATAACTCCGTCAATTTCTAAGGAATTTATTAACACAAGCCTGAGAACTACTCTTAATCAATTATTTTTTTTATAAATAAAGTCATAAACAGTAAGTTTGCAGTACAAAAATACGGCCTAAAAACGAATTCAAAGTAGAAAAGTGTCGAAAAATAAACGGAAAAAATTTGTATTTGGTGAAAAATACACACATGTATCTGAAATATACTAAAACAAAATATATATGGTTCGAAAGGTTTTAGTCTCTTCTTTCTAAATCCGTTTATAAATTTGAGACTTAAGTTAGTTAGAAGTTGATAAGTGCATACGGGTACGAAAAACCTGTTTTGCACCCGTAGCTCAAGATTTTGGGGGTGTTTGGAAAATTTCAAATACAGATTGATGTCATACTCGAAGAAAAATAGTAACAGGTCACAGATATTTTTTTGTCACAAAGTCTGCCTGGCTCACAATGTCGACAAGAAACAAAACAAAATAAAAAACAAGACAAAAAACAAAATAAGAAAATTTGTTGTCGACATTGTGAGCCAGGACGAGTGTTATTGGCTCGAGTGCGTGATAGAGGCACAATCCGAATACGTATTTCATCGTCAAAATTTTGCATTTTTACTAAATTTATATAACGATATTAAATTAAAAACTTATTTAACTTAATTCCAAACAAAAATTAATATTTTTAATTTTGGTAGCGTGTTTCATCAGAAAACCGGTACAACACACGTTCATCGTGCGTCGCCCCAAAAGTGGCGGGGCCAATTTCTATGTTCGGCAATTAATTTTATCTTCAAGACAGAGGGTTATTGGATGTAAAAAGTGAAACCTTTCAAATATAATTTCCAGTAATTCGTTCGCACATAATAAAGCAATAAATTTTTTTTAAATACGTACACACAAAAAAGTAATACGAGTAATTTTGTAATACCAATTAAAATATTTGTAATATTAATTAAAAAATTAATTAAATTTTCACCTATAAACAATTTGATAGTAGCAATTAAGTTTTTCCACTCAAATTAATTAATACAATTAAAAATTTAATTGAATAAATTAAATATTTAATTGAAAACTTTAATTGGTGAATACTTTTTTCTGTGTATTGAGTTTTAAAGCGCTTTAAATAAAAATAAAATAATAAAATTTTAAGTTTTCGTTATGAAAAGTAATTGTATGATGCAGCTAGCTGAAATATCTTGCCATAATCGTCAAAAAAGCTTAAACGACATAATTTTAGAGCTGCATTTTTTTGTCGAAAATCGATTGCTTGTGATTGTTAATAATCGATTATCGGCAAAAAATTATGTTTGAAAATAATGTCGCTTAAGCTTTTTTGGTGGTTGTGGCACTATATAATGCTGTCACAATAATGTTGTCTAATACAAGCACTAAATAACAATCACAGCCTGGTAGGTACCATCGCTCGGCTCACAAACTATGACAAAATGTGGTAATTTCTGTGTTATTTTGAGAATAATTTTTGAATTTTCTCAAATTGCTTAAAATAACGTCAGCATAGTCATAATACCTTACTACCGTATTGTTAATCGAAGAAAATACTCTCAGCCGTTGGAAGTCACCCGATATAAAGCACAATGTGAATCATTTCTACCCAAATCGGTGAACAGTTTGTTCTTTTTGTTCATAATAAATTTAAAATAAATATAACTTTTTTTCTGCTTAAAGTTAATACAATTTTTATTGCTAAAATATGCCCAAAAACTATTTTAATTTAATGAGATAGTAATTATGATTTCTTAAAAACACTTCTACATACTTTTGCAAACATTTCTGGCAAAACAAAATATACAACAAACGACCGTCATTAGAAGCAAATGGATTTCAAACCATTATTACATATCGACAGCATAAACAAACAGCATGCAACTCATTAACGTGTATAATCAGTAACCCATACACTCACTCAGTAGTAGCAGTAGCAGTAGCAGGCGCATATATTTCATCATTTGTCGCATAATTACATCCGCTCTTTTTAGAAGGATAGTCGCCACCATCACTATCCACATCATAAGCATTATCATTAACATGAGGACAATGTTGTTAACGATGAGGGTTACTTTGAATTCTAAATGCATGCACACTCTAATACAGACACACTCACACCTGTATTAATGAAATGATACATATGTAACTGACAAATCTAAATGAAGGACATACACAGACATTATGTGATTTGGTAACTAAATATTATTATGTAAGAGAAACATATACACATAAACCATAACGGTGTTTGTGTAACAGTAAATATCAAAGACTTTTAAAAAACAATTGTAATTTATATGAAAATATTTTTAAGGTTAAAATGAAAAAAAAAAATAAAAATTATTCAGATGATGAATTAAATTTATTGCTTTGAGGAGATTTCTTTTGTGTTTTATTTAAGTAATAACGTAAAATGTCTTTGAAATAGTTGGGGGGTTTTTTTTGGGAGGCACATACATAAATTTACGTTGGTAACACTGTTTTTCATGGCAGCTGAAATGAAATAAATAGGCTATGCTACTTTTTTGTAGGACTGCTCTAACATTAAATTAGCAGTACTGAGAACTTTGATAGGGCAACCCCATATGATTTACCCTAAATTGGTAAACACTTTCTATTTGAAGTAAAGTAATAGTTGTAAAGGGTGATTTTTTTGAACAAATTTCTTTTTGGCAACATTGTTTTTGACAGCTTAACTGTTTTCGCGTATCATGTTACTGCTAACCATGTTCATGTAAACATGAAGCGACTTACAAATGAACAAAGTTTGCAGATTATTAAATCTTATTATGAAAATGCAATAAACTGCACTTCTTCCATTTTATGGTCAGTTTGGGCGACCTTCTGAGGAGGGTATTCGGAATCTTATGACTAAATTTCGCACCAAAATTACATTATTGAACATTAAACCACCAACACGCATACGTTGTGCGGACAGAGGAAAATAACGTAGCTGTAGTCGCTAATGTTGTTTATGACCGTGAATTATTGATTCGGCACCATGTTTTTTTCCCCAAGTGGAAGAGCTGTACATGTGGTTTCAGCATATACCATATGCCAATCGAGAGGCGAGTTCGGTCAGCAGTTTATTACACGTTAGTGCCCGGTCAATTGGCCACCGATCTAGGTGCGACTTAACACCTTTAGACTATTTTCCGTGGAGCTATATTAAGGCTCATGTCTATGGGGGGAATTCCGCAACGGTTGACTTACTAGAAGACATATTGAAGAATTTGTTCGTGTGATACCGGGCGATATGTTTTAGGGACTATGCCAAAATTGCACCCAGCGTATGAATCATTTTAGGCTTAGCTGCGGTCAACATTTACATGAAATCATCTTTAAACATTGAATTATATAGATCGTTCTATCGACTCAAATATTTCATACATTTCTCTAAATTTTATTATTTATTTTTAAATCAAATCCGAAAGCTTTTAAAAAGTCAAATTTTAGATTGCTAAAATGTTTTTATTATGCTGAGACCTTCAAAACTTTGTTTTGTTATCTGAGAACTTTTAAATGGCCAAAATGTTGTTTGAAAACTGATGAACATAAATGAAAACAAAAAATAAATAAAAATTTAGTCTGGCAAGTTAAAATTGTCAACACTGGCTTTAGGGGCTGAGAAATTTAGATAAAAAAACACTATCGGTATTTTAGAAGGTTGTTAACTTTGAATAGGCAACACTATTGTTTTTGCAGGCGGCAGGAATGTGTAATATGGCAACAATGCTTTTTGACAACACTATCGTTTAAAATCGATTCCCTGATCAACACCCAGCGATGGAAACTTCAGTACACTGTTTCTAATTTTTACTCATTTACTCATTATTTTAAAATCTATACAAACTCTTATCCAGTCATGCTCCATCATTTGTACTGAAAAAGTAAACCCGAACGTTTGTTTCCTCTACTACAATCGCTGTATTCACTACAAATAGGCAATTAAATTTTTTTTAAATATATAGTTTATACTAGCAAATTTTTATTTCCAGCCTTAATAATATTTCTTTGTTTCGCATAAAGATGGATAAAGAATGGAGTTAAAAATAAAATAAAGATTTGTATCCATCGTACATACTCGTACTTACAAGTGCATATGTACTATAAAATGTTATACATAATACTCGTATGTATTACCAATTTAATATCCCTACAGTGGGATACTTTAAAACCAAGTGAAAACTAGGAAACTTCAATAAAGAAGTCTACAGTTGTATTTATTTATTTTTTTTTAATAAGAAAAAGTCAATATATAGAAAATTGTATGAGATATAAATCTACTAACACACAAACAAGAAAACATAAACCCATGTCTACTGACATACGAGAACACGTACAGGTAGAAATCTTGTCTTTTATTTTTTTAAGGCGTGCAAACACTATAATTCTCAAACCTATACCCATATTTATAAGGCAAAGAGCCGTAAAGCAGTTAAGTGGTATCATAGTAAAATGTAATAAATTATCTGTCAAACAGCTTCCGTGTGGCAGAAACAACGAAACCCACAATAACAAACCTGCCAGCACAGCATCTCTGTTAGAATTTCCACAATTTAAATCTATTTAAAGCTAGTGGTATATTCTTATTTCTCTTTTGGTTAACTTGTTATGCTGTCGTTGTTGTTATTCATTTGAAGAACTGCCACCCATTTATTTAGTGCACAAGCTCCACAAGTTGCAGGCAGCAGCTGCCTTAAATTTTCATAAACACTCCTCTTGTATTTGTTAAACAAAATCGAGTCGTTTGTACGGCTGTCTAAGGGAAAATAAAAAGAAAAGGTTAACATTTGGGTTTTTCTTTCGTATCTTCTATTTTGTTTACTCGTATATCATTTGGTTTTATTTATTATTATTATTATTATTTTCTTACATATGTATGTATTAAACATTTAAGAACACTTAAGCTTACCTAATGCATGCACAAACGGAAATATAAACATTTTCGCCAGTTTTAAAATTCTCTTAATAATAACACAACAACATCTTTTGCCTACTTTTAGGCCCTTAACGTTCTTAGACTAAAAGGGTAGACTGTAATGCATTATTTAGGCAAAATTTTATATATATTTCTTTTACCATAAATAGCGAATTTTAGCTGTGTTATTAGTGAAGTAAACATGCATAAAGTTGTGCTGCGTGAAATTTTATGTTTTGTAGAAAATAAAGTTTGCTCCTACTGCTACATAGATACTTGTAACTAGCACTAGTCGTAGTAGTAGTAGATGGTCTTCTTAATAAATATTTGCATTTGGCTTTATAACTTCAGCTTTTACTAACCAACTAGACACAGTTTTTATATATATTTTTACTTTCTTTTTGTGATACATAAAATTTTCTGGCATAAAAGTTTTCTTGCCAGCTCTATTATATATTCCTACTGCTGCTCAATCGTAATTTTTCTTTAACGTTTATATTTCAATTTGTTTATTTAAATATTTAAAACACTTTGGCACAGAGAATGTAAAAAAAGAGTAGTGAACAAACCGAAAAGGCAAATACAACTTTAGACAGCGAAGTACAAGTGTGTGCCACAATATTCTTAATCCAAACGATTTGCTGCCAAAATATTTGTGTCTATAAAACCTACAAAAAAAAAAAGGAAATAAAAAGGCTGCTTGGATATTTATACAAATGCGAAATGAGAAACAAATATTAAAAAAATAAAGGCAAAAGTATTATTTTTTTTTGTTGTGAAATTTTATTGCAACATTTTTCACAATTTTTATTATGTTGTTCTTAGTGCTGCTGTTGTCTATATTTTATTTGAAACAATTTACATACATATTTCATTTGTAAGCTGGGAGAAAAAATAAACTTTTGCCTGTATCACTTTCGTCTACGCGGGCTGCTCATCACCAGCCAACAGTCATATAAATAAATTATTCAAAACATGTGTTTCCTTTAGTCGTATTTATACGTTAAAGCAAAGTGTGATTGAGCAGTAAAGTTGTTTAAGAAAAATAACAGTTTATACGTATCCTTAGCAAAAACCAAAAAAAAAAAAAGAAAAAATCTAAAACTTTTTCTTAAGACATTTCCTGGTACGTTTTTTTTGCCATTTTTCCACTTTTGGTTTTAGATCACGTCATCTCGTTTAAACAACTTTATTTTTTAACAGTTTATCTTCTTTTCAATTGAAATGATATGAATGCGGAAAATAAACCTTTTTTTCGTTTCATTTAATAGAGTACGAGTGTATGAAAAAAAATGTTTGAGCAAAAGTTTTTAGCATAATGTGATCAAGCAAAGAAACCAAAGACTTGGAAAATCAAACAATTTATAAAGATTTATTTAAATTCGATAACAAGCCAAACACAGCTTTTGTATTTTGTTGGAAATACTAAAAGGCTCACGGATAACGAAAAATTGGCATGAAGTTAGTATAAGTGATGAAATTGAAATAAATGTTAAAGAGATACTCCATTCAAATCAGTTCATTAAAAATCGGCTGATAATGTAGCTTTAATCCTAGCCGGATTTTTAATTTAAAATTGAGTAGCAAAACTCTTTAAGGCCATATTTAATTTTTCCACTTATGCTAACTTCACGCCAGTTTTTCGTTGTAAAGTAAATCTTTATTTTTTTAAAGGCTTAAAAATTGAGCAGCATCGCGCCCCTACAAAATAATCACCCTCTTTCTTGATAAAAAAAATTATATTTTTGTATGTTACTTAAAATTGTTGTTCATATGATTCCCAACATATAACTTAAATTTTTAAGGAAAATTTGACGGCGACATTTTTTTAACGGCTTTGAATTTCTTGCCGCCATTTTTGAAAATGACTTGAGTTGAGTTGAAGCAAACAGTAATGAAATTCGCGAAAACGAAAAAAATTTATATAACAACTGTTAACCAGTTTTAAAAATTAGTAAAAGAGTGAATCGCTCACTTGCAGGAAGATTGTTTTCCGGTAATTATGCCCTTGATTGGTATTGAAAATCAGCAAAATCGCAGAGACGGTTTCAGAGCTGGAAAATTTAAAGTAAATAGCTAAAAAAAAGTTATTGTTCTCCTGTTAAATGAACCTAAGTTACATTTCAGTAAAAATAAATTTGTAATAAAAAAAAGACGATTTCAGGGTTGGAAAATTGAATTTTATGGTCTAGAAGAGTAACCTACTAAAACTATTTTTTTCTTTTTCTGCATAAATTATACATATATTATAATTTTAAAAGAATTACATTGGTATAAGAAATTAGAAAAGTCTACAAGGATGATTTCAGGGTTGGAAAATTTACACTTTTTGTGGTATATAAAAGTAAATGTGTCTAATTATTTTTTTTCTTTTTTTATTAATTAAATATGTTTTATGTTTTCAACATAAATGTTTGTTATAAAAAATTAGAAAAATGAAAACTGCAGCTCCAGACTTAAAAAATTTAAACTTTTTTGGTATGTAAAAGTAAAATGAATTGTAAATTAATTGAAACTAAACAGTTTTGTAAAACTTAGTTTTATTAAATTCAGGAAAATATGAAATAAAATAGCTTAGGATTAACAACTAGTAACACAGTTTTTTAACATCATATCTTACAAAAAAAAAAAAAAAAAAAAAAAAAAAAAAAAAAAAAAAAAAACTACGATTGTATACACTTTTCCAGCCGTGCCATAGATAGCTTGTGTTACTGTTTGTAAAAACCATGTTTCAATTTAGTTAGATTTTACATGCATCAGTTTTTGCTGATGTGCACCAAAATCGAATGCATGTAAAATTTCGCACTGTGAGCCGTTTTCGTAGATTGTGCTGCCAAAATTTGACACGGGCCACACACAAATGCAGGTGTGTAATTATTTTAGGCTGTTTGCAAATGTTTTAAAACATAAATTTTGTTATACTTTTTTCATTCAGTTTATATTGATATGTTCACAAGATTTGTTCAGCTTCTTTGCAGCTACAACTTTGCAAAATGTTGTTGACTACAAACTGAGGGCGCACTGATTTTCGAAATCTGTTGAGATCCATAAAATTAAATTGATCACCAAAATTTGCAAACAGAGTTAGGGCCATTTTCACAACGATACAAAAGTAAACTTTAAGAATTTAAAACCAGTATTTTGTATTGAAATACTAGTTTTAAAACTCTTAAAGTATACTTTTATTCGTTGTGAAAATGGCCCTAAGGGTTTTACAACTCTTTAATTATGCTATCGAACCTATACTGTCCACTCCGTGTGTTTTCCAAAATACTATCGGTCTAATTCATAAAAACTATTTAAGGTTTATTACAGGTTTATTTGACAAATTTCCCTGGAATATGTCAAATAAGCGCTTAATAAACCTGATTTTTTATGAATAAGGCACTATATTTGTTGCATAGTGTAATTACTTTGTATAGGGGTGCCCGTCTCCCGAACATGCAGTTTGTTCTAAGAGCTACGCATATAAAATTAAGTAACTCTCGCTGTTGCAGTTGTGAAGACATGAATTGATCCGCGAAAAAAGGATCTGTGGCCCTACTGTGCCGCAGTCGGAGAGATATTTCAGCAATTTACTTTGAGACTGTTTCGAAAACAATTGAACTATGAGGCAGTTTTAAGAGTCCAGTTAAAAATGTAGCTAATGAATTAGCCGAGGCAGAGTAAATTTCACTGACGGATAAAGAGACACCTGAAGTTGTTGAACCTTTTATGGGAACTGAATTTATCTCACAAATAATTATTGATAAAATTTTTGCTTATTAATTTATCTAATATAGGAAACAGCATTTTTAATTTTTAACAAAATAATTTTACAAAAATAACAATCAACTACGCCGTTGATTCAAATATTTAAAGATGTGTATTTGAGATGTATGCCCTTGATTATGAAAGTTGTCTAAGTCATGTGCATTTTTGCTTCGAAGTTTGGAATAAATTTAATAAAACTTCAATAAACCTTTAATAAATATTAAAAAAATTTAAATTAATCGTAAGTAGTACAACTCTTAATTTAAATATGGCATGATAATCAAATGTAATCTACTAAATATCTCGGCACAAGTAATATATGACTTCATAATTATGGGCCATAAACGATAAATGGCCCGTATCGATAAATAGTTATAGTCGTAGAGTGCTTAACTGTTGTTTAATTGATGTTGACGTTGAAATAATTCAATATTGAGACTTAGATGAGGAGGACATTGACGCCGGCAATGGAATATGGTGAATATTGCATAAACTGTATGACGACTTAATTAGTTCGAATGAAATTTTGCGCACACACACTTACATGCACTGGGCCCGTCGTGCTATGATAGTATTTAGCGTTTGGCAAGCATATATATATATATATATATAGTCTTAGCAATAAAGTAATTATGTTTGGGAAATATAACAAATGATCCCTTATAAAATTTTCAAGTTCTTATAAAGTTGTGCACTTAATTAAGCATTTTGCTTTATTTCATTTTGGATGCGAATGAGACGAGTAGCAGCCAGGTAAATTTTGTTTCGTTTTTACGGCTTCTTATTTCGCCTTTTAAGGCAAAATTTAAATCCTTTAATAGGTTTCTTTTTTTCTTCTTTGCATGCCACTTGCCCACAGTTTTCCTGTTTGGTTTTGTATTTAATATTTAATGTAATATTTTTTGCTTTATCTTACAATGTAGCCGTAGTTGTTGTGTACTTAAGTTTAATAGTACCGGAAAAGTAATCCTTACAATCTTCTTTTGTTTCCTTGTGCATTTAAAATGCATTGTGCAAACAACGGCGCTGAAAACGAAGGGCAGGGCCGGGCCTGCATTGCAAATAAAAAAGCGAATACGAATTAAACTATGCACTATTGAAAGCAACAAAGAGAGAGAAAAAGTATGTAGACGAAAAAAAAAGTACTCAAAACGATTACTGTACGTACAGTAACAGCAGAATAAACAATAACCATCAAGGGATTCATTAATTTTTAATTAATTTTCTTTCAAGTGTTTATATAAATATTTTAAAATAAATTACACACTTTAAACAATTTTATTTTAATTTAACACGTCAACTTATGCTGCAAAAATGTAGAGGCTCAGAAAATTTCAATGCAGTAGATATCTGTGCTGCAAATTATTATAATTCATTTGTTATTTAGTTTGACAGCTAAACTATCTAAATCAAATAAAAATCACGTCATCAACAGACATTTGAAAAAGTTAAAAAATAAATTATTAAAATATACAGTGACGAACTAAATAATTGGCACAGTAAGCACTTAATGCTTCACTATGGATTTAATCGACTTATTAAAGAGATTTTTATGAAATAAAAAATTTTTGTAAGTAAAATGATAAAAAAAAACTATGAAAAAAATACCCAATTTCGCTTGACAAATTGATTGGCACATTTTTTTTTGAAAGCTATACGATATTGGTTATCTGTAAAAATTAATATTTAGTTGCTTATCTCTTTTATTTTATAACTGCCTTCAACCGTTTTTGTCAAAGAATTCAGCAAATTTGTTTGTGACTGTCTCAATATTTTGCTAAACAAAATTAATTTCTAATTGTCTCTTTTACTATGGTGAAAGAATGTCATCATGGACATTGTAGGCTAAAGAAATCTAATTTTCCTTTCTCTATCCTACTCCTGTGCGAACAGCGACTCGGGCGGTCGCATAGGTCGAATGAGTTGTCAACAAAGCCATCTTAATGTCAAAATTAAACAACTGCTAGTTTGCTTTCGACATGCAAATTACTTCAATTTATTTTTCTTCTTCTTGTAGACAAGAGTTATAAAACATTCATCAAAATATTATTGAATACTTGTTTTGATTATTCTTTTACATTCATTATGCCAAGTACTCGCACATTTTTAACACAACGAATTGTTGTTTCGTATTTTTTTTTTATAAAAAACAATCAAACAAAAAATATTTTCCTGAAGAAGCCACACAAAGGAGAGACGAAATATCAAAATATAAAATATTAATATAAAATCAAGAGACCTGGTTTAAAGCTGTTGTTGTTTAAGTTTAGTTCAACTAAGCCAGCCAGCCAGCATCTAAATCTGCATTGATTTATTGGTCCTAGCTTAGAAAAGGGGAAAGATCTGGTCCAAAGATCGGCACTGCAACACCTGACCTGCCATAGATCTGCAAACTGAATTAAATCAATCTCTGTATGACTCTCCTTATGAAAGTCAGCACAGATATTGGAGAAGGCCGCCTAATATCATCTGAACAAAGAAACTCGTAATGAAAAACACGCCTTCTACTGTTACAGAAGACCATACACTCACAAAGAATGTGTCGTTTTGCAAGCATAAACGCAACACAAGGGTGAACGAACTTGGTTACTTTTCCAAGAGTGACCAGAAAGAAAACCAGTAATAAGCCGAAAGTGGTTCCTATTGAGGTTCAGGATGCCATTATATATAAATGGCTGCATCAATGCTTTGGCCTGTCTTAAATCAGCAGAAGTCAGCCAGATTTCCTTACCGATCGAAGTGTCATACTCGTATTCTTTGATCAGAGATGTTACAGTTGAACGACTTACGCCGCAAAACGGCTATGGGCCCATAAAAGAAGTAGAAGAGGCCCTCTTGGCCAGTTCATCCGCTTCCTTGTTTATTAGTTCTAAGTTTGCCAATAATTTTAAGAATCGAAATTGGGTATTTCCTTATATCTTCTCTTCTTTAGAAAATCACATTAATTAATAAAAAATATTTCATTCTATAAGAATTGAAAATACTGAACGGTCAAGAAATTTTTCCTGATTATTCTAGTTCAATTAAATTTAAATATGCATCACTTAAGAAATAATGCAATAAACGTTTTGAAATGAAAAAAAAGCTGAATTTTGTGGAAAGCTTACCATTCTATCTAGTAACAATTTATGCTTATTACAAATCGCTTTAATAAGGCAATTCAATCAATCGTGAAGTTGAAAGTGGCTACTGTGCCAATAATTGAGTTCGCCACTGTACATATTTGTAATTCAATTTTATATATGTATGATTTTAATATACATGTACTCGTATATACATTTGCGGGAGTTTGTTACAATCACTTATCATATGCCCTATTCATTACTTGCGTAGTGTTGCAACAGCCGTTATTCAAATTTATTCTAGAGCAAAACAACAATAAAAAAATAACGTGTACATGTATTTTTCAACAATTTGGCTGCAATATTTACTAGATAATCTATTTTATAAAAACGATTACATATTGGCTGTAAACAATTACCTAAACTGTTGCTGCTTGTGCAACAATTCTAAATATGGTATGTAAATGCAAATAAACATACAGCAAATGCCAACAACAACTTGGTTTTTACATTTTTTGTATATAAAATCTGACAGTTTAATTGTTATATTTTTCGAATAATTGATTTATTTAAATATATATTGTCTGCAGACAAAAAAAAAAGCAATAACGACAGCTAATAGAGCCAGCCAGAACATGAGAAGCAACAATTTTTCCCTCCCTTTGTAAAACATGGCTGGCTTATTTCTACTGCAAGTTTTTGTTGCTGTTGCTGATGTTTTTTTTTTTTTTTTGGGTTGGTTTAATTGCGGTGTTGATTTAATGATACCACATGTTGCTTGCTTTAACATTTATTGGTTTTTCATAATAGTCAAAGCATAATATTAGGGGGCGTTTTTAATGTTTTCTTCCTCATGTTTTGTACATTTAAGTAATTCTGTGTTTAATTTACGAGAAAGCAAAAGAAAGTTGATTGTAAAGTAAATTCACTACATCATTCATCCATTTAATTTCACTTATATCAAATGATTAAATCTTTTATCAGCAAGCCATTAAGCAAACCCCTAAAAACTCAAATTATTATAGAGACACCAGCACAAGCTACACAACGGCATTAATTTATTAATTGAAATTTAAACTTTAGCTTATTGGCTATTGTGTGTCTTCCGAGTAGGCTTTATATATATATATATGTAAATATGTATTTAGATATATTTATTTAAAGATTATTTATTTTTAATTTAAAAATGTCGTGTGCTTTAGGCTAAGTCATGCTACCACAGAACTGTCAAGCTAAAACCAATTTAAAAAAAAAGAATACTAAAAAGATCTTATTTCCCTTGCAGAGTTAGTTACTAAACCTGTATGCTGATAAAAAAGCCTACCCTTATACTGATTTTAAAGTGGTTTGTGTTTTATTGTGTTCTAGTTTTAGGCAATAATTTTGGAGCATTATCTTGTCATTAGAAGCGAAATCAAGATGTCAAGTCTTTTATGTATAATTTCTATTTATTTCCGCTTGACAAATTACTTTTTTGTTAATGAGTAGCGCCGAAGAAAATATGAAAAAACTTGATGCCTCTATTAATATTCTAAAGAATTAATAGAAAAAACTGTGAGCAAGAAAACTTAAGCATACTTTAAGGCTTTTAAATTTTGTTGTAATTGGACAAATGAATGCCGTAAGCTTGCTTCCGTTAATCGTAGGCAGTGTGACCATTTTAGTATTTTTTTTGTAAGCTAAACTAAGCAATAAAGCGTTTATGCATTATTTTTTTAGCAGTTCTTAGTGTTATATAATTTCAAATATTTGAAAAGAGTTTAATTTAAATCATACCGAAGAGTAACACGCCCATGATTTGAAAAGAACATTTGGTGAATGAGATTTGAAATTACCCAAAAAGGTATTTTTGTTACAAACCTTTTTGCATTTTTGTGATTTGTGTTCGAAATACTTAAATACTCGTCGAAAAACACACAAAAATGGAATTTACTAAATACCAGAAATCACACTTGAGATGTGATTTTGTATTTTTTGAAAATACCAATAAAAATTTTAAATTTGATTCTATTTTCAAACGCACATTTTCTTCGACATTGTTAGCCAGTACACCAATAATATTTTATGACTGATTTAAACAACGAATACATAAAAAATATTCAATAAAAACTCTTTTTGAAACACAGAAAAATGTGAAATTCAGTTTCAATTATGAAAGTTAATGATAAATTATATATCTGAAGCTGTATTCAGAATTCGAAGGTTAAATTCAGTTTAATTCCACATTTTAAATTAAATATTTACAGATTTATTTATAAAAATTATTAAGCGTCTGTAAAATAGATTATGGTACAAAATTTTTCTTATTAAGCCTTTATAAATAAGGCTGTCACAATTTTTATTAATAAAGCTGTTAATTTTTTAATCAGACTAAAAAATAATTCTGATTAAAATTCATTCTAGTGTGATTAAAAATTTAAATATGTATTCTTAGTTTTTTATTTATTTTATTTTAATGTCTTTATTTCTGAACAGTTTTGATTTGATTTTAGTATATAATGTATCGAAGAGATATAAAAAAAATTTCAAAAGATTTTTTTATTGAAAACTCTTTATGTCCTCCGCTTTTCGCGCTCGGAACTAGTTTTTGACTGACTACTAGATTTAATAAATCCCCCGTGCACGTAGTATTTGCGTTCATGCGATTCCGTACTTTTGTTTAATTTATCTACGTTCAATTGCTGTTCCAAATCTTCAACACAAAAAAAATCATCATTTATGGCAAACACCGTAAAATGGCCAAAAATGTGGCTGTGTGTTTGTCCTGGGGCCTAAATGTGTATGTGTAAATAATTAGCAAATGTATTTTATATTTAAGCTTTATTTATAAGCAGTTGCTTTAATTCTTTTGCATTATTTCAATTTTTTTTTTAAATCTGGTAACACTGATAATTATTATCAGTGGAAAATGTAATATGAATTATTCTAAGCATTCAATAGTTCAAATATTTACTTGATAACTGAAAAAAATGGATGTGAAAATTTAAAGCAACATCAAAGATACATATGTATTTAAGCAGTGCCAATTATATTGAAGCATAAAAATAAAACCCAAAACTCCCCATAAGCTGGAACGAAAGTGATACGGGTACTTGCCTTAAAAAAACAATTATTGTGTTGATCTATACTTCTGGTTACATTGTAACTTGCGAAAATCTTCTTAAATCCAACAGCTCTAGAGAATAAGTTGTCACACAAAAAAAAGAAAAGAAAAAGTTAGCTAACAACAACTAAAAGTATGCTTCACTTTTCAAGTAGGCATAAAAACTGAATTACACTTGAGAAGTTTAACCAAGAAAATATTGCTTTTTAAATTTAAAGCATAAACAAAATTTGTATGCATACATATACACAAACATACATGCAATAGTATTTATCTTCACAATATTTGTTATCTTTACTAATTACCGTAACATTATTGATTTCTTTCTTGGCTCAAATCTGTTGAATGTATGGTTGAAAATTGTATACCTTATGTAAATTATCTTAAAGCATTTTTATACATATGGCGAAGGCTGTGGAATTGTATTTTGTAGCAAAAACCTTTTAAAATAAACAACCAAAAAGGAAAACAAAACATATTTAATACGCCTAAAAGTATGTTAAATATTTTATAAGTCTAGTACGAAAAGAAAGCATAGAAAACAAAATACATGAAAATAAAACAAGGTCTCTTTTAAGTAATGGTAACATCTGAATATATTTGTGAGAAAAAGGTATAGAAAGATGTAGTATGTGGGTCGTCGTCATTCATTTGTTTGCTCATTCGGTCGTTCGTTCATTGACTTATTCTCTGACATGCATACACACACTTATGAGCCCACATTTACTTCACATTTTTCAGTTTTAATGATTCTTCATTCATCTTACACATGCTTTCTATTTTGTTTTTCCATTTTTCCATTTGTAATCAAAGCTATTCATAATATGTTGCCTACTTTAAGACTTGCAAAAAAACTGCCTACACATATGCATATGTACATTAATATATATTTTTTTGTATGGTTTAACATGAATAAATATGCTCGAAATACAGTAAATATTTAATGTGTATTTGTTTTTATTTGGGTATGTACTCGTATATGGGTCATATGGCTGGACTCGTTAAAAAGAAAAAAGTGAATTTGCTGTAGGAAATAAATAAATAAGTTTCACATATTACCATTTTAAAAGGATTTTTTAGCACAAAAATTTAAGTTCACTATTTAAAGACAGAAAGAAGCTCGCTCGCTCTCTTTCAAATTCCTGCTGTGTAATTTTGAATCATATAATTCTACCCTTCGCCATTACGCAAGTCCTTTAATGTACTGAAAACTTTCTGCTTAAATATGTTAAACCTTAAGAAGTTGCATAAAGCACAAGTTAATTTTATGTTTTTCATAGTGTTAATTTTATTCCTTGTTAACAAAAAATTTTGTATATACAGACATTTTTATTGCTTCAACTTAAGTGAGCAGAAAAGCTAAAATAGTTTGTGCTTATTATGCTGTTGTGGTAATTAGTTCATTAGCCAAAATTTAATATAATGGTTGTTACTTTTGCGTGGCATAATAAAGCCAAACTCAATTATGATTATTTACGCACAAAATTTGTAGCTTTTGTTGCCAGTCTCTACTTCCGTTTTAGTTAACTACTATGCAATTTTTTTGTGTAACTTTTATATGTATTATTTAACTATAAAGTTCGAAAGAAAACTTTATGCATAGTTTAGTTTTCATTTGCATGTGTCTTGATTATATAATCAACTATTTAGTTATTACAATTAAGCATTTATGTTAGTTAAGTGACAACAAATATAAATAATGAAGCTTTTGATTGTATTAAACAAAAGTTAACAATAAACCAACGACAGTTAATGTAGTTATATGCTTTTATAAGAGATTTTAATCAAGTTAAATTGGGTTAACAAGACATTAAGTATGCTACAAAATGTGCATAATGAAAGCTTTAATTAGTGTTTTGGAAAATAAAAATATTTATGGAAATTCATTTAGAAGAGAGAAAAAAGAAATTTTGCATTTAATGCGAAAGTATATAAATATATCATAGTTCTTTTTTTAAAATATGCAATACTTTTGCTAAGGGAAAAATTTTAATTTGCAGCTGTGGTTCCACTTAATTACAGCACTCAAGTCCTAAAGCAGCTTGGGCCTCCGTAATTTATGCAAGGTTTCTGGAAAGGGAAAAAGTAAATAATTGTATTGGATCTCCTATAATATTTTCAATTAAAAATTTAATTGATTAAATTAAATTATACAAACAATATCAACTTATCCATCTTGTGTTTTATGCCCTAATTCAGTAAAAAGATTTAGGAAGTTTTTGCTCGAAAATACGTTGAGTTCTTGTTTTAGAATTCTCTAAATTATTTTCTTCAAAAATGGTTGTTGTCTTTGATAATGAAAAATATAAATATTATTACCATATTTTTAAAGCATAAACATAAAATTAAAGTATTAGTTTGAAAAATATTTGAAAAATATGTGTTGGATATAATGTTTAGAACAAAATCATAAAGCAAATACACGAACCTTCTAGCATGGACAATAAGACAATAATTGTTTTAAAGAATCACATAGAATCCATAGACAAGACGATACAATCGTCGAACAGCATTAGGGCATTAAAAGTTGGTTAAAAATTTTTCCGACTCGAAAAGCTCTCACTTTCGTTACAAAAACGTGGCACAGTGGGATAGTGGTTTCATAAATTTTTGTGCAATAACTATAAGGAGTGCTGCCAGATCATTGAAACTTATAACTTATAATAATGAGTATTATATTGATTTAATTTATTATAAAAATGTAATAACATAAAAAGAGGCCGACTCAACTCAAGTCGATTTGTTTCCATAAAATTTTTCCTATTCAAGCAGAAAGAAGTCTTAAAACTTTATTCATACAGTTTCTAAAATAAAAAAAGACTGATGCCGAGTTTTATCAAAATTGTCCACGCCCACTGTCAACCGCTTCGTATCGATTTTTTGACAAACCCCAAATCATCCTTCAGCGTATCAGTTGGAGGGTTCTCATGCCCCAAAAAGTGCAAAAAAAAAAAAGAAAAACTTATCTTGCATTTGACTTGAACGTGGCCAAAACATTATAAAGGGTCCGCCATACAACGTTTTTTTTTCAACTAGTGCTTATTTCGTGAATGGTAACACTTATCTCCTGTCTGATTTGACAGATAATTAGTTTTATCCTTCCGCTGAACGAATATGGTTGTGTATACGCTTGAACAACGCTGGGAAATATTGCCTGCGATCGACTTACAGAAGATGCCGATTTTGCCAAAAAAAAATTATATTTTCAGATGAAGCTCATTTTGATCTTGGCGGGTATGTAAACAAGCAAAATTGTCGCATTTGGGGCACAGAAAACCCGCACGGATACATTGATTTTGGTCCAGAGGCATAATTGGGCCAATGAGCAAGGAGTGGCCGTTACAGTCAATGGCGATGTTATCGGGCCATTGTGAATGAATTTTTGTTCACAAAAATTGAAGAGGAGGATATTGGCAACATTGGGTTTCAACAGGACGGCGCTACGTGCCACACAGCCGAAACTACACTCGATGTTTTGCGCCCTGTTTTTAAAGATCGCATTATCTGCCGCACAGCTGATGTCGTTTGGCCACCTCGGAGCTGCGATTTGACACCTTTGGACTATAATTTGTAGGGTGCCGTCAAAGATAAGTGTTACGCCGACAAGCCAGAGACAATTGACGCTTTAAAGGACCGATCGTGTAGGCTACTGCATGGCCAGCCGAGGCAGCCATTTGAATGAAATTAATTTTCATTATTAACCGGTAGGATTGTACTTTCAAATAAAAAAAGAAATTTGAGAAAATATTCAGTAGTTTTTTTTATAGCATTAAAAAGAAAAAAAAAGTTATCTGGCGGACCCTTTATTTGTGCTGGATAATGACTCGAAGTACACAAGAAAAAAATTATAAACAAATGACATAAAAATTCTTGAATGGCTTCGATAATCCTTGCCTTTAAACACTGTGGAGAACCCTGTGGGCAATTTTAAAACAACAGATTTTTACCCTTAACAAAACTGGACCCAGTTCGTTAAAAAAGTTATTATTAAATTTTAATACCTTCTCAAACACCGTCTAAAATTTTATAAAAATTGGACGGCATGTTTAAAAACTGCAAATTTACATATTTAAATGTTTTTTTTTTTTTCAAAATGCCCCCACTGTGCTTCGTAGCAACATTTTAAAGTTTTTAATATGTATATTTCTTCGTTTTCTATGCTTTAAGATTTGATCCTTATAAGTGAGTGTTGTTTATAGCCTTAATCTCTTGTTTCTTTTTATTTCGTTGTACACATTGCAACCGTTTTATAACTACAAACAATTATTAGCTCTGAAAATCTGTTCATAATTTATATTAATAGAAATCAGGGAAAGGAAGAAAGTCAAAAGCTTTGTTTGTGTTTTTTGTGTACAAATAATAAATATTTATTATTTTTATTATACTAACTTGTATTTGTTTTTATATTCTTGTTTTCTTTTCCTGTGCAGCGTGGTAGCGACGAACTTTTAAGTCAAGCAGCAGTTATGGCGCCCGCTTCGGACAATAATAATCAGGATTTAGCCACAAAGAAAGCCAAATTGGACTCAAGCACTGTATTGGGTGGTGTTGGTACGTACAATTATCATACATATATTTTATTTACTCATTTCCTACTTATGTATATATACATACACACTTGTTATTTTCCCAAACATAAACGAAACGAAATTTTTCCCTTACCCTTATTATAATAAGCAATTTAATCTCCATAATTATGAGGAGTATGCTGATGATTTTGTGCAAATAAAAAAAAAACTAACAAAAACATTTATACCAATTAAATAGGTTTATGTTATAAATATATGTATTTGTTGTTTTCTCTATTTTCTTTTGATACCAACAAGAAAGTAATTTTTATTTTTATTTTGAGATTTTATAAAAAGATTAAAACATGTTATTTTTTACTTCTGATTTTGTTGTTTAAAAAAAAAGGAGAAGATAACATAGAAATCATGTTAAATAATACTTAAAAAGCAGCAACAGTGTTTGAACTGAAATAAAAAGTTTTAGTATAAATTAAATGCATTAAGTAGTTTTGTACTTTTCTCTCTCAATAAAGTAAAGTAGACAAACTTGGTCGAATAACAAGCAAAAACAAAAATAAGTAGAATAGTTTCTGCAGTCGAAATTTAAAACTTCCGATGCTTAAATACTTGAAATAATAAAATGAGTTAAAAGAAGAAAAGCTCCAAGACAAATAGAATTTACGAGTAAGTGTAATCCTTTCCTACTTAAAAAAGTATATTTTTGATTGAAGTTTTTTTTTATGAATCTATGTCGTTTTCATATTTTTTAACTCGAATAAATATAGAGTTGCCAAAACGAAACTCTCATAAAGTTTAGTATCAAGACATAGACATCTTTTAAGGCAGCTCTACCCTGCCGCAAATTAAAGTCTTCTCGGGCCTTTCATGTCTAAACGAATCTCCATATAACTAACAACAAGAATGGGGCTATGAATTGAATTATCCAATATTTGTATACGCAGAGCGTAATTTTTTTTAATGTATTCTCAAAACAATAACGGAAATAGAAATCATGTGAATTGCATTAATCATATAATTTTATTTGGGCAGATAATAATATTTTTTTATTAGCAATTTTATTTTTATTTTTGATAAATCTGTCTCGTTTTTTGCGGTTTTAATTGAAATAAAAATTTTCGCAATAAAACTTTATAAAATTGTTATTTCTTTTTGCTTGAATATTAATTACATGATTGAAATAAAAATTATTCAAACAAAAATCTTGCAAAAGTTTTTATTTTCCAAAAAATTGTACTCGGCTTATTCTATTCAAATAAAAATTTTATAATATTTTTTCTGCTTGCAATTTGTTTAATAAAATAATTCAATTGTTTTTGTTAAAAAAAAATATTCGAATAATTTTATTCGATTAATATTATTCGCACAAAAAAGATGTAGGTTAATTTATACATATAGGCTTATGCATACGAATAAATATCATTCGAATAGTTTTTGCAAACTGCTTAGTGCAAATAGTGTCCGAATAAAAATTGTATTTCAATGGTTTTCTAAACTGAATAATTTTTGTTTGTTGTTGGTTAAAACATAAGACATAACACATAGAGAAACTCGTCATACTGACGTTATTAACCATTTAACAAACTAAAATTCTTAATTTTCTAATAATTAAAAAAAAAAAATATGCGATTAATTTTATTCGAATGTTTATTTATATGGATATAAATAAACTGCAAATATTTTCCGAATAAAAGTTTTTTCTTATGATTATTTTTAATTATTCGAAAAAAAAAACATTATTAGAAGAATGTTTTCATAATAAAGATTATGATTAAATAAATTTAATTTGCTTAATCAGAACTATTATTATAATGAAAAGCAATATATTTTTTAAATAATCCGAATCTAAAATTAGAATTAAAATTTGTTGGAATAATATCGATTAAATATAAATCAATTGATCAGTGTTCGTTATTCTAGGGTTGTTTTTATTTCAAACAGTTATACGGTAAAAGAAGTCAAAGTAATGTCATGTGTGCAAAATAAGTCGAATATTCTAATAATAATTGGATAATAATCGAAATTGTCAATTCAAAAATATTGTCCGAATAAATATTAATCGTAATTAAATTTAATTTGCCCATAACAGTGCTTCATTTCTGTGTTTTGTGAGAAGTTTTCGCATCGAGAAAAATTAAATAATTACATATATTGGTTGTCCTATTTTACACTTAAATAAACTTACAAAAATACCAACAAAAATAATTTTTGTCTTACTCACCCTGTGATTCATAGAATGATAAGAATTTTTTCGATTTCAAAAGCTCTAACATTCCTTACAGAAACGAGGCACAGAAAGATTATAATCATGGAAAATAAATTTTTCCTAAAATGATTCGAATACAAAATTAGTCGAGTCAAATAATTGAACTCGATTAACCTTTGTTTTTTTTTATTTGAATAAATTTCATATAAAAATAATCGAAGTATTTAATCGAGTCGGAAATTTTTGTTATAAATAAGTCGGTTAATCTTTGTTAATTTTTTTATTTGAATAAAACCTTTCATATAAAAATAATCGGAATATGAATTAATCGAAGCAAATGCATTTATCTAGGGGTTTCTTGCAAATAATATTAATGGTTCAATTATGTATGGCAACCGATATCTAGTTGCGTTGCCAGCTGTCATAATGCTATCACGTATGGTAACTGCTTACTAACAGCTGTTAATTTTTGTTTCTGTTTTCTACTTCCTTCTCTGTACAAATAATAAACTTCTATATAAGAACTAATTTTTAAAGCACTTTAACTTGAAAATTTTATTTTTAGCACTTATACTCGTATTTTTTATATCGAGCCATAACCGCTAAAAAAGCTTTAGCTTTTGGACTTCTTTTTTTTATGAAAATTAATTATTTATGATGGAAAATAATCGACTTTGGTTAAAAAAATTAAGTTCGAAAATTATGTGGATTAAACTTTTTTGTTGTTTAAGGTACGATATTTTGGAAGCTTTTTTTACATTACTTCCAGTTGCCAATCTGTCATAATTACATTTTCAAGAAATTTTTCCAACTGGAGAAAGTTGCCATACATAATACTAATTATAATTTCAGTTGAGTTACCAGTTAACAGGGCAACTGAATTTTGTCGGTTGTCATCCATAAACGAGTGATAAGTTTTTTGTTTAAAATTTGTTAACGCACTAGTAATCCCAAATTATTATTTTACTTATTAAGTAAAATATTTATTTAATAAAAATACATTGAAATTGATTATTGAGGGGTTTAGCTGGATCCTATGCGCATTTCACTGCATTTTCACTGCAGATCATCAGGGAACCTTTACCCAAAAATTTCTTAGAACAACTAGAGTTAATATGTTAAACTTTCATTTAAGCAAATGAGAAGCTCAACAAATAACAAAGTTGAAACAAGAACTCAATAATCAACATGTTTTTTATTTTCTTACTTTATCATTACTACATTGGCTGACTTTTTTTCAGCTTCAAATTGTAGTTGCTTTTTCATAGTCAGATGGCGCACCCATTGTCTCTGTCAGATCAGTAACAATTTTGATAAAATATTGCAAGGTTTAATTTTCGCTTTACAGACTTAAATTCTCTTCTAAGTACGAAAGCAATCGAGGTTTATAATGTAAATTAGTGTTAAAGCAAAACTGAACAATAAAATTAGGTCTGTTTTGAAGCTGGTATGTTTAAATTAGTTCTATTCAAGGATGATACTGCAAAACGCTAACCCAAAAAAATTGTAGATTATTATAATGTTAATTTGTACAAAAAATAGCAGCAGTTCCACCACAAAAGTGTTTATTACATCTTGCAACAACCATAAACTAAACTTTATTTTTGTTTGACAAAATTTTAATAAATTATGTAAAGCTTCATAATTATCTAATAATTTGAAACAGCTCTTTCAAACATTTATCCTAAAATATATAATGTGTTGATTAAAGAAAATCGCTCATAAATTCATGAAATATTATTGACAAAAAGTATTACAGAGGTAAATAAAATGAGTCTGCCACAAAAATGTTTTTGCCATTTTACACAAAACGTTAACAAGTATGCATAATAATTAATGAAATTTTTGTATACAAAGCAATTGCCGATTTAAAACTGATGATGGCCAACAACAGCAGCCAGCCATACTCAAATATAACTATTGATAATATAAAACCAAAAAAATGCCACTGATATAATCAACTACAAAAGCAACAAAATCATGCCACCATCTACTGCATTATAACCGCAATAATATACAAAATTTTAGACAATTCAATTTATATTTATATTAACGTTTTTGTTGCTGTCAACATGATTTGTGCCTACCTACCTACCACCCACTACCAAAACAACGCAGCCGTTCTAAAACACAAAAACATGCAATATTGAACATCTGCATGCAATTCGCATTTGCATATTTAAGAAAATTCCTGCTTGAATGCGAATGTGCGTGTGCACAAACCACAATAAAGCATACTTTTGAGAGCCTTAAATATTTGTTGTTCAATAAATATTTGTTATTGGAAATGCCAAAACATTACAATAAAAAACATTTGGGCGAATTTTACAAACCATGTGATATTTTTTCCTTTAGCAGTTTTAGTCAAGTCATAAAGGACCCTCAACCAACCTGTTATAGCCACAAGTATCCAGTTGTTATGTTTTATGGTTTAAAACAATCAACACTCCCTCACTGCCCCTAAGGACATTCATGAATTTTTCCTTTTGTAATATATCCATAAACCTTTTTTAATATTGCCTCCCTCGTTTGATTACAAAGGCATTTCATAATTATTACTTTTTTTCAATGACACTGACGGTACGGAATTACTATTTGTTGGCGGTATTAAAGAATTTTTTTATGAAATGTTTGCTTTGCAAAGTAATTACTATTGGGTTTTAATTTAATAGCAAACATTGATGGGGGGCTTTTATAATTATCTTATGGATTTTTATGATTTTCTATTTGCGTTAATACCTCTAAAATGTGGCCAATTTGTATAAACTTCTTTTCAGCCTCTTGCAAATACGAGTAATTATAAACATTTAAAATTTTGCAATGCAAAAGTATTATGTTGAGGTCTTTTTAATTTGTACTTGTAACTAATAACCCTAATATCTACTTATCATGGTTTCTATTGGCTTACTATAATTAAAATAATTAATATTAGTTTGTTATTTAACACAAAACAATGACCGCATAAAAATTGCAGTATTTTCGCTTTAGCAAGAGTTTTTTTTAGGTCGTAGTGTTATAAAAAGAATTTTTTTTTATTAAAAAAAATGGCTTATGGAATCATTTGATTGCAATTGAAAATCATTAAACAATCAATTGCAACCTATTTTGTCAAATCAATAGTACCTTTCATTATCTCTATAAACAGAAAATATAAGTAAAATTAATTAACTCAGGAGTAATGTATTGATGTTAATTAATTTAATAATATTAATAATAATTTACCTAAGAGATACATTTTAAAATTAAGGACTTTCGGGAGGTAAGTATATCCTTACCTCCATTAAAGCCACATTTTTTCACTTAGAAAATGTACCATTAAAATTAATAGCAGTTTTCTATTCATTTTGATGGCAATTGCAGCGGAAATTAAATTTTTAGAATAAAGGATATGCGAGGCTATGCTGCAAGGGTGTGCCTAAAGAGCAAATTATCCAAAACAGCTAATCTTAACAATAGTTGTTGATTTTTAAAGCATTTTGATCACAAATTTATGTAAAACATGTTTGTTTTTAAATAAAGGATATAAGGAAGGACAGCATATCCTTGTTCCCATTTCTACAAAATTTCTCTCAGACTTAAAGAATAAAGTTCTAGAAATAGTTATGTATACATTTTCGCTTCAGCGTATAAAAAATATGTTAAATTAAGGAGATTGAAGTATCCTTGCATCAACCATAACCAAACCTTCAAGTGAGTTAAAACCACTAATTTCCATGATTGTTGTTGATTTTTAGTGCATTCTGATTACAAATTTTTGGTAAAACATAATTTTTAAATAATTTTTGAAATGAAGGATATGTGGACGTTAAGCATGCCCTTGTTCCGATTGAAACGAAATTTTTCTCAGAGTTAAACAATACAGTTGCAGAAATTGTAAGAAACTTTTACTTCATTCGCATCAGAATTGTAGCGAAAATAAATGTTTATTAAATTAAGGATATATGGGAGGTAGGCATACTCCTGTATCGAAGAAGATCGAACTTTCTTTTTAAAAGTAACAAGCACTGATTTGAATCATATCTGCCGGTTTTTAATACATTCTGTTCACCAATTTAGGCAAAACAAAATATTTAAAATAAAGGATATATGGATATAAGGTATGTCCTTGTTCCGATTGAAACGAAATTTTTCTTAGAATTAAAGTAAGCAGTCCTAGAAATTGTAAGAAATTTTCACTGCATTTTTATCATAATTATAGCGAAAATATATGTGTTATTATGAAATTAAGGATATATGGGAGGTAGGCATATTCTTGTATTAAACAAGATCAAACTTTGTTTTAGATTGAGAAGCATTGATTTTAATGTTAGTTGCTGATTTTGAATGCATTCTGTTCACAAATTTAGGTAACACTAAATATTTAGAATAAAGGATATATGGAAGTTTCTTATATGCCTGTTCAGATCGATACGAAATGTTGTGCATAGTTAGGAAATATAGTCCCTCAAATAGTTAGAAACTTTCGCTTCTCTCTGATTATAATTGCAGCAGAAATTAATTTTTTAAATTTTTAATGTTTACTGGCTGCTTGTCTCTGCTTTTAAGCCATTCGTTCGATTCGTTCGGTTTTCAGTTCAATAAAATTTATATCTCGTATATTGTTAAGCTTTCATGTACGACAATTTTGAGCTTTAATTAACTGCAAGTAATGATGCGATTTCCTGTGCTGTAAAAAGAAAACAATAGTTCAAAGTTAATGTAAGAAAAATTTTGCAGCATATATATAATATGCATATTTATATATGGAAATAAATTTCATTTCATTATTAACTTAAATCTATTCCAAATAAGAAATATTTTCTTAAATTACTTCAAAAAGTTTTAAAAGTTTTTCGATCGTCTGTTTATTTATTTAGTTTTTTTCTAGGCGAAACTTACTTTTTTTTTATCACACACCTTCACCTACCATTGCATAGTTTTTAATTTTACCTGTGATGTGGTCTTTTGGCTACAATAGAAGTGTATATTTTTTATTCTGCATTTCTGGGATTACAAGCACATCTCTAGACATGTACTGTATCCAACTTACAGTTCCACAAAGGTAATATTGGCGTGCCTGTTAGATATGTATGTACATATATGTTTGTTTTTCTTCACTTATACACTCGCACATCTTACTACTCTTTTTCACTTAAGCCCCTCAATAACCAGCATGTTGTTGTCGTCGATGACTACATGATGTTGCTTGCCTGGTTGGCTTCGTTTGGTGGCGGCGCTCGGCTGCATGAATTGGAAGAGGGAGAGAGTCGAGAGTGTCATTGTTGTTGCAGTGTATTTGTAACCACAAAACATAATATTTATTTATTACTTTACAAAGGACTTTTCTATTAATTAAAAAGCAACAAACTACAGTTACTCCTTTTTTTTAGTTTTTATACATGTGTACCTGTGTTTGTGTCTGTGCTTGTGTGCGTATGTTGCATTAGTGTATCATGAGCTTGCTAGTTATGCTGGTGGCTTGTTGCTCTTCATGCCTCAAATAGGCGTTCAATACTGAGTTAGACTGTTTGTTTGGTTTAGCAAAAAAAAAAAAGGCAAAAATTTAAATTGAATGGCTGTTACAGTTGTTAGTTGTTGTGGGGCGCTGATAACGACTATGGTGGCGGCAACAGGGTAAATTTTACTTTTTCTGGTAGCTGCGGTTGCTCTAGGCATCACTTCGGTCTCTTATGATTGCAGAAATAAAATATAAAAAACTTGTAGTAACATTATTTTTCAAAGCTGAAAATATTTTCAACTAGAATTTAAAACAATGCACAGTTCGAACTTATTTGCAGTCACTAATTAGTCCTCTATTATATCTGTAAATTCAATAAATTTAAAAGCTAATTTCTTTTCAGAAAATACATATGTATATATTACATAAGTATATATACTTATACAATATACTGTACAATTGTTTATTTGCGTTTGTGTGCGGTTTTACTATTATTTTTTTTATTACTTTTCCTATTGACAATGAATGACAAAACAACAATGGAAAATTGTGTAAATAATTGTAAATGTCTGCTTGGTTTATTTTGAGTTTGTTTTCTGTTTTTTTTACACATACAACACCTGTGTCCTGCACACAACTCTCAGCCTTTGGCTTGCATGTCTGAACAAGAAAACATTGAGCAAGAAAAAATATCAATGAATATCATATACTACCTGTTAAAGCAATAAACGAAAGCTTTTGTAAAAAAATGCACTTGGTAAGGGGGTTTATTTTTTTCATACAGTTTTCGTCATGATGGCCCAACAAATTTGCAATCGAAAAAAAATTTCTTTTATGTATTGTGTTGTGTTTACGGTCAATATGTTTATTTTTATTTTTTTTTATTAATACAGTTATACACACACACACACACACACATACTCACATATACATATACCCACCAATAACAAAGCAAATCCACCTCTTAGTCCACAATCCAATACAACATGAAAGCTGCTTTTGTTACATACCCCTCCCTCTGCCAGTCACCTTCTTTTTGTCATTTACTGAACTGGTCATTTGTTCATGGTCATACGTTATAGAGTACAACAATAGAAAGCAACAGTCAATTGTTAAATTGTATTTGTAACTTTGAATCGGTATATTCGTATACCAAAAAACGCACGCACACACACGTTAAGTACATGTACGAGTGTATGTGTAAACACATTCTTGTTTTCTTGAAAAACAGGCAACATGTGTTGCTTTCATACGAAGATGATGACAATGTGACTATTCTATTTTTTACGGTTGTTTTCGTAAAAATATCTAGCAAAATAAAAAAAAAAACATCCGAACACTCTTAAACATTTTGGAATCCAATAAAGCGTGGAAAGAGGGCGTAGGGAAATGAGCATACAAGAGTAGTGAGTAATAATTTTAATAATAATCAGGGCTCGAATAGTAACATCCATGTTCGTATCGACAATCGTACGACAGATAATTACGAGATACGATAATCGTATGAACGTAGTGGCATCATGACAGATCGACAGTTTTCCTAAAATTCTTAATAGTTCTTAACTTCGAAGGCACTTCATTAGATGTATTTTCAAAAATAGAAAATATAATTGGAAATATAGGGCCTAATTTTGTAAAACGCAACGCTTAGCGTTTTCTGCGTTATTTTGTAAATATTTTTCTTAGTTTTTGTATAGAAAACAGACATTTCAAAATACGTTTTGCATACTTTTAGGGGCAGTTGCCATCTTAGTTTTCTGTCTTCAAAAAAAAAAACACAAACTTCACTTATGTTCTGATATTTCTAAAGTGGTGGCTGAGATCCTGAGAATTTTATGTGGCAGAAGATTTTTACGCAAGCATATGAAAACTTACAGAAGAAGCAAAACCAATACTTTCGAAAAAAAGAAGAATTTTTACATCTTATTTTTATGCAACGCGTGTTAAAATTAATACATATTTGAAAAATTTATTTGTGACGGACATTCACATTCATTTCTTAGTTTACATTTATTTCTACAGGGAAAAATAATCGTATAGCCTTTTGTGTAAAATTATGTTTGCATACACACAAATTCATTCATTTTTGAACTTACAACACACAAAAACGCAAATATTAAATAAAATTTGATGAAAATTAGAAATATCAAAATTTCCGTGACCAAACAATTGTTTGAACATTAATTTTTGTTTCAATTGACTGAAAAAGGTCTCCCCTTTTATTTAAAACATCCCTAAAGATATGCAATAAATTGAAAAAATTCCGTGTACTTTTCTTTTGAAAGTCCGTACTAGCGAATGGAAATTTCTTTATGAAATTTACCAACCAGAATTTTCGTATTTTTTTTTTTTACATACAGTTTGTATGAGATCCGTATCATACTTTAGACACGCCCACAAACTTAATAAATCTTTAAACAATGTCTCTGTTGTTATTTAAATACGTCTAGTTGTATTTGGTTGCTGCTCAAGCACCACATCAGTAGACTGCAACCATATGGTTGATGTGATTCTTTAAAGATTTATTAATATTTTATTTAGAATTTATTAGCTTTTATTTCTACTCACGATTAATATTTATCATGAGTGTGCTATTGTCATGTCTTACGTGAGTGGCAAGCGTTTTCTTTTATTTATTTGTTGTGGTAAAATTAAATTTCCAGCAATTTCTTCACATGCTATGAATTTTATTCCTCCAAAACTTTGGTAGTAACCCTCGCTTAAATTTTTAATGTCATTGAAAAACTGCTAAAAAGGAGAAGTAGAAAAAGTAGAAGGAAGCAAGAACAACTTCGAAAATTGGCAACTAAAACTAGTGAAAACATACAATGACATGCAACAAATTTCAACTAAATGCCATTAAAAACTTTTGGCTATTGCAGCAACGGCCAGCCATGCATGTTTGTAAACACACAACTACATTCATAGCACACACTTGCACACACACACACACACTCGCCTAACAAAGTCACACGCACATACACACTCCTGAATAATAACAATAACACATAGAAGTATCTGTTGGGAAGTTGTCGTTGAATATTGGGAGCTTTCAAATTCTGTTTTATTTATTCACTCGACATTGGATAAATTGAATGGCAAATTTTGCGATGACAACAATAAAGCGTAACAAGAACAAGAAAATTATCGCCCAAGGAGCAGTGCTCACACAAACTGTTGGAGTCGTATAAAATAACAAAACATGTAGCAGACATGTCTTACATAGCAATGAATTCTTAAGCACTTTGTGTGATGTGTAGATTTGTTAAAGTTTAAAATTTTTTTTTAGTGTTACTCCTTTTTTTACCACGTTTATGTTGCATTTTTTTTTTTAATGTCTATAGACACAAGGTGTTACTATTGCATTAAAAATTTTTTTTGGTATTGGTGGTTGTTTGTTTATTGGCCGACTTCTAGTGTAATGCTTATGTTTGTTTATGCTGGCTGACATTTACTCTGCTTCAGACATTTCGTTGTACTAACAAGGTTTCAGCCATTCAAAAAAAAACAATATAAACTTTTTAAATGTTTTTATGTTGCCAATGAAAGTGATAAAATTTTCTTTTAGCCTAAAAGTAGACTATTTTTGATAAACAGACACATCATATTATTTTCTTTCTTTTCGTTTTTGGAAAATTTTTTCAATTACTAGATTAAAAAATATACCAAGTATATCTTAGGGATTCAGACTGGAAAAACATAATAAAGTATATTGAGGAACCCAGATTCCTAACCTAAATAAGTTTGGTAATTTTTTTTTTGGTTTTTATTGAGCATCTTACCAATATCTCTTATTAAAAGCGCACAACCTACTATAAAAGCTGAAGTGCTCCTCTTTTCAACCCAACCTACGAGTACTTCCAAAAATTATCATTACAAAGAAAAGGCAAAAATGTGTTTAATCTGCAATTAATTTGTAATTTTACTAATATATATATGTGTGTATGTATATATTTATATTAAATCGCCTGTTGAATGGCAAAACTATTAATTTTCTCAATTGAAATTTCCAAACCAACAAAAATCCATATAAATGGTTGTTTGTTATTTTTAGTCCACTGATGCACAATTGTAAATTAATAAAACTATACAATTACATAAGTAAAAAACAATATTTGCATTAAATGTTTTTTTTTGTGAAAAAAAATAAATAAATAAACTATGTTTAATTGACTAGATACTGTTCTTACTGTTTGTGGGTTGCACAATTGAAGGTTGGCCGCGAATAACGTTTTAAGTGACAAAATAATAATTTTTCCGGAGAGCCATAAAAACGTATTTTAAAGCAAGATTGTTTTTTTTTTGTTTAATTTTATTTTATTTATCAATTATTTTGGACAATTTCGTTTGCATGATTTTGTTAGTTACAAGTACTTACAAAGTTCTTCCACTTACTGACTGTTTGTAACTGTATTTTGACGGAGATAAGGTGCATAATTTTGGATGATTTGGTGTTTGAACAACGCAAGAGATTAATGTTAACGGTAGTCTGTGAAAAAACTGGTTTTGTAAAAATTGTTCGCCGCCACGCTTCAATTGTCATCCTGATAAGTGCTGCACATTAAAAAAACATAGCATTTAATTTAAGAATAATTTAAAATTGTTTGTGTCATTCTGTTTTATAAAAAAATTTCGAAATATTTTTTATTCACAATTCGAAGGCATGTTCCCTTAAGCATTAACAGAAATATGACTGACTATAAATAGACGGAATTTAACTGCAACTGTTTTACATTAATTCCAAATCGGAAACAGCTTTTTTGTTTAACTTATAGTTAAGGGCACTTCCATTGTGACGGATGTAATCATGATATTCACATTTTTTGTTATACGAGTACGAGCTCGATTTGCGTAACCGAAAGGAAAACGGTGTTGTTGCTTTTACCGAAAAATCGCACTGTCCAACCATTAAGAATTCAATATACACAAACAAAAACTTAAATTAATTTATTTTTTATAATTTAGACATAAAAATTCATTCGTTTAGTAACGTTCTAAAGTAATTATTTTATACATAAAAAAATAGAACAAGTTTTGTTTTTTTTTTAATGCAGAAGGTTCCTTAATATTTTGAATACCAATATATTTTTCTTGAGGCCCTATCTTCTTCATAAGTAGCCAAAAAAACCAATATACGAGTATATAAATACGAGTAATATGTTTCTTAAGTGTGGTTTGTTAAAATTAAGTATTCTGAGCAACTAAATTCAGTGGAAAAATTTTTTGAAGTTTAGTAACATGAAAAAAGCTGCACTCATTGAGACAGTTTAAAAAAAAATTGCACGTATAAAAGTTACCCGTATTAAAACGTATAAAAATTACCCGTTGCGTTAATCGTGGCATTTCAACAATCGCTGGTTGCTTAAATCGAGCTCGCACACTAATTCATAAATATAAAATTTATTATGAAATAAAATGAATGAAATATAATAAAAGAAGTATATTTCTGCTCAGCATTCTGTGACGGGTCTGACCTTTCAAAGCACACAATAATTTTGGCGTAGTAAATTGTTCAAAATCTGTTTCTATGTATTAAACGCTTTTGGCCTGCATAAGTCTTATTTTTCTTAGAAACAAAACTTTTTTGAAAATGTTCCAAATGTCCCAAACTCGAAAAAGTTTTTAATGTCAACAGCCGGAATTTTTATTTTTTATTTTTTTATTTTTTTGCTTAATAGAGGCACTAGAGGCTTTAAAGAAACCTCTTTGAAGAGTGGCTTACTAATAGCAGTTCTTTTCTGTGGACTACAAGCCAGGTAACGTTTAACTGTATTGAATATACCGCAACATCTCCTACGTCAGTTTTGTCCACTGGCACTGCAATACTTACGTCAAAACTATATTAACGCTGATCCATTCCGTAGAATTTGTTATAACTTTAATGAATTGTATAATGTTATTGATATATCTTTGCATATAAATGTAATGAAACGAAATTTCATTTTATACCTGAATAACTAGTTAAGTTTTATAATATTTCATGTACATTTTCTTTGTTGTATACTATGTAGTATGTAAGGATTTCAATCCATAAATCGGTTTTAGATCAACTGAAAAATAGCGAGTTACTCAAAACGTTAAAAATTTTACTTTCATTATTTTTCCGTTGCCTGCTCTTTCGTTTTCTCTCCCCACCAGTTTTTCTGTTTTCTTCCAATGATTCTTTATCTTTTATATAATTTCCTTAGCACTTCTTCTTTTCCTGACTCTTACTCTTTCTAAAGCTAAATGCAATTTATATACCTTCTTATTTTCCTGATTCTGATTAATTCTTTTGCGTGACGGGTGTCACCAAATATTTTCTGTAATTAATTACTCGAATATTAAAATGGAGGTGCACAAAATGTTGTTATATTATTAATTGAGCTTACTTTTTTATTGTTGAAAAGTATCAAGTATTTATTATGTAAAGTAACAAATTTTATTAAACTTTTTAAATGTTTAATGTGACGAGTGTGCGTGAAAATTTGAATATCTTAATTAATCCACAAGACTCTCACGAAGCAAACAACAAGATAGCGAGGTTTTTTTTAAAGATGAGCAGAAAGGAAATAAATTAACTTCTAATTGTACAAAGGTGTAGAAAAATAAAATAGATTTATATAAATATATATAATATAAATTATTTTCTGGGTTTTGTTGAAAGTTTCTAAGCCTGCTACGCTTATTTTTTTCTGGTGATTTTCAAATAGTTTTTGAAAGTCTGTGCATAAGATAAGAGATTTCTGACTGTTCAAAATGTGGTTGAAGTCTACTGATGATTTGGCTAAGCAACAATGAAATAAACCACCAGCAAATAAATTTCAATTAAAACAAATTATCACTTTCGGCTAGTGGAAGTATCTTGCTTACTTTGCCTGGTTAGCACTTTTAAACTTCTCAATAATGCTGATTGATATTGGTGGGTCATTAAGTATTGACAGTGAAAAATATTACTTGTTTTCCATGCAATGCTTCTTCGATAGTGAGCAATAGTGCGCCAATCGAATCCTACATAAATAACATTTTGCGATTATGGAAAGAAATGAATTAATTTAACGAAGTTATTGTATATATTAAAGTTGTAAAAAATTGCAAATAATTTAAAATATGTTCTCAAACACATATTGTAATACATATGTTTGTGTGTATTATACAGGTGTATAACTATACATGCACAGATGAATAACAATAAATATTAATAACAAAACGATTATATTCATAACTACTGCTACTTACCGTTCACCTGCTGGCATGCAATCCCCCTTTGTATGGCCTTGTCAGGAAAAATAAAAAATATTAAACAACAACAACACCCAAAGCAGAACGATTCAGAACATTTAAAACATTTAATGCAAATGTTGTATGAAAATAATCATACGATATATTAATTAAAAATTCCATTTATTGTAAATACATTACTACAACAACTAAAAGTAATTGCTGCAACAACAAATGCAAAAAAAAGGAAGAAAACATTAAAACAAACATATTGTTTTTATAAAAAAAAATATAGTAATTTTTTGCATTGTTGTTATTTTGGTATGCTTTGTTTTTTTTTCCCTTTTACTTCGTGTAGTGTGTAGTGGCGGCTCTGGTTATCATTTACAATTCCGTTACAATTTACATGAACATGAAAATGTTTGCATATGTTTGGGCGGCTGTATCCGATTAAATTTGTAATGAGCACAAGAGTGAGAGTTAATAATTGGTATTTAACACAACATGAATGCTGTTAAATTTTACCGTTGTTGTCGTTGTTGTTTCTTAAAATATGGAATACTCGTATGGCTGATCATTATTTTAATACATTATTTCGAAAATTGAATTCAGTTGTATGTGGATGAAATTGTGGAAATATATGTATATGTATTAATATTTGTACATACAAATATACTAGGTATTTTTTTTCTCAATTGTTACATGTACAACATTTGTTTGTCAGGTGTTTATGGTGTGTGAAAGCAATTATCTTTTTTAAATACGCAAATATGTTTAATAACATAAACAAAGAAAACAGCGAGCGAACGCTTTCCTTTAAATAAATACTATCAAAATGCTGCGAATTAAATTTAGCCGATGGCCTTGGCAGCCAGTGCTATCAATGTATATATTATTGTTATATTTTATATAACTTTAATATCAAGTAAATAAATAAATAAATAAATAAATTTAGAATTAAAAAAAATTTATTAAAAGGTTAATTTATAAATACCAACTTTTGCTGTGTGAGGTACTGATACATATGGATCCTTGTTTGCAACATAGTGAGTTATTTTATAACTTTAAAACGCCAATTTGACCAAAAAATTTGTTAAAGCTTTCAGTTTACATACAACTCAATGAAAATAATAATTAAATGTTATTGATAATGTAAAACTGCAACCATAGCACGCCAAGATCTATGCATCTAGGCGTACTCAACCAACAAAAAACAAAAAAAAAATTAATTTTGAAATTTGTTTGGTCGAACCTTCTTATAATAAAGAAAAATAAGCAAAAGAATACGAGAGATTACATTACGTTTATTGCTACACGAAAAAAATAGACACAATTTAGCTTTGATAACCATGTGTCCGTTGGCTATGGAGATGAATGTTGACAGCTTTATTCTTTATTATTATTTATTTAAAATAATATTTATTTTACAGTACAACTCAAAAAAAAAAAAACTATTTGATAAATAAATTATCAAGTATATTCATACATTCAAAACAATAAATACGGATTTGACAACAACAATAATAAAACTTATCAAATTGTACAAAAAAAAAACGATTTTAAAATTCTTGGTTTTTTAAAAAAAATTTCTTTGTTTCTTCAATAAATTATTTTTTAAAATTAAATATCTAATAACTTATTTGTAATTCTACTCATCAATCATGGAAGTATTTTTTCACAGTAAATTTAAAAAAAAAGTTGAATACAGGCCTTTTTTTTATTGAAACTTAATTGTATTTGTTAGTGTGTCTGCTTTTATTAATTTTGCTAACAATTTAATTAGGAAAAATAGTAATGAAATTCAAACAAACTAATTTTCAATTACCTTTCAGGCTGTAGAAAAGTGTAATTGCTTATTGCTAACAGAGATTTTCCTAGGGGAACCTTGGGGAATATCAAGAATATTTTATACTAGTTAGTTACTTTTACTTTAGTCCCAATAAAAATATAATTCTTAAGAAAAAAGAAACCGATTCTTAATATTTTTTATATGTATTTTTCTTGTTTGCTTTAGTCGTTTTTTAATTTATGTTCATTGCAACTTCGTTTACTTTTCTAACACCCTTAAGAAATGTAATTCATTAAAAATATGTTCTTCTCACATGCACACACACACAGCAACACACACACACACCAGCATGCAACTGTACACATTCCTACAATACTGATTTTAAAGCAAATTTTAGTCTGTTATAGTCTTAAAAGATATGAGTGTTCGTGTGCGATACTTTTTTCCATTGCTGCTGTAGCTAAGGACTAAATATACATATTTTTTTAATTGCATTTCAATTACAATTTTTCATTTGCTTCATTTCCATAAAAAAAAACCTACAGCTTTTATTTTTCCATGCTAAATATTTGCATACACTATTTTTTCTGACTGTACGACGTCGTATAATGGGGGTAAAAAAAGTTGATAAAATATAAACCCTGTTACTCGTCCTTGTCCTCCGCTCTGGATATTTGCATACATTTCTGTACCCATTAGCCGGGGTTTTTTTCCTCCACAAATGAATCTTTAGTTATTTGAAATATTCCACTTATACTCATTCGTATTGTGTGTTTAAACATTCCCAAACCCACCACTGGTATATTCGTTTAAAAACAAACTCATAAAACAATAGCTTCACAAAAAAAAGCTTAACAGAAATAAAAAAAAAAATAAAAATAAAAAATACTGACTGTTCCACATCATTGAAGAAGTAATTACAAAATGATTTTTCCGTTCATTTTCTCAGCTTTTCAGGGAAAATGAAAAAAGTTTGCATACGTCTGACGAGTATGTGTGTGTAAATGTATATTATTTGTCCTCTTTAAAAAGTAATCATAGTTTTATGAACGTTTTATTAAGCTCAGATTTAAGTTTCGTTGCACCGCATTAGTATGTAACAGCAGTAACTATTGCCTACGGAGCAATAATAATTTCAATCAAAAGGGATTGCATGTGAACTTATAAAATATATAACAGTTTTTTAAACCTTTAAGCAGGCCAAAACAAAAATGGCAAAATTAAGGTTACCGTGTCAAGGGTCATATGCATGTTATATGCTGGTATTTTAGCGGTTTTAAGTTATTTCCTAGTCGCCATAAGATTCTTAGTTGGTTATTAGAAATACAAAAATTGTTGCTTGCACTTGCATAAGAATCACAAAAGCCTTAAAGTAGGCTTTACAAAAATTTTTATCAGTGAGAATGAAAAAACTGTTATAAGTTTTAGTAAAATGCAGTTCACACTGAATTTGTTATTTGTTTGCTTAATAAAATGAAAAAATTATCAATACATATTTTCGATTGAAAAATTTGAAAACCAATATATATTTTATAAATTGATTTTGTAAAGTATATCTTAAATAAATAAATAAATAAAAATAAATTTCAAAACCATTTTACTAAGTTATTTACTAAACAAATTCTATTGACTCTCCTTAATAAATTGGATATTTTTGGGCATAGAAGTATAATAAATGTTAAATAAAGTATACGGATTTTCGTTAAACACATCATGTCATTAAAAAGTAGCGTTCTAGAGCCGGCATACTTCCTGGCATGTTATAGAAGACGATATCTTGCCGGCACATTTTTTTAAGGTAGCTAAGATGTTTTTGGAGCGGTTTTTGGTTTTATGGAATCGTACGTCATTATAGTGGCTAAAAACGGCCTAGAATTGCCGCACTTGCTGAAAGATGATAGTAGACGACGTCTAGTTACCGGCAAAAGTTTTTACGGCACCAAAAAGTTGTGGCTAGGGTGTTTTTGTTTGTATAGGACTTTCGGCTATAGAGGCTTAACGCGCTATAGGGCATAGAAGCGGCCTAGAGTTGCGGTACTTGCTGTCATATGATAGTAGACGATGCCTAGTTTCTACAAATTGGTGGCTAGAGTGTTTTTGGAACGGATTTTGTTTCAGTTTTCAATACAACTATTTTTAATTACATTCTATAGAATAAAAGGCTTATTTTCAAATTTACACAGAAAAAATTATATTTAGTATTCAGTTACTAAATTCAAAAAGTCAAAATAATATTTTTACTGAAAAAGGACCTACCACAGAATTCGTAAACCAAATGCCAAAATTCGTAAGGATTTAATAGAATGAAATATATATTTTTCTTCTTTATTAAAATACTGCCTGGCTCACAATGTCGACAAGAAATTTTCTTTAGATTATATAGGGTGTTTTTTTTAGAGATATAGAACTTCGAATTGAAATAAAACACAAGAAAATCGTTTTAATGTCCATCAATTTGGCTTTATTGGAAGGATAATTTGATGCCATTAACGTTTAAATATGATTTCGGGCATGTGGCCGCCGCGGCTGGCTCGAATAAAGCCAATTCTACAGGTCCAATTTTCAACCACTTTTTCGAGCATATGGGGCCGTATGTTGGCAATAACGCCACGAATGTTGGCTTCCAAGTCCCCTAACGTTTCTGGTTTGTTGGCGTAGACGAGCGACTTCAGCGGATGCGTATTATCACATAGAGTAAATGTAGTGCGAAAACGATCCATGGTTAACCGAATTAATTGCTCTGATGGACGATTATGTCGACCATAAAATGGACGGAGCTTGCGGTAAACTTCGCGAACTGAACCATTATTTTCGAAATAAATTTGCACGATTTGCAAGCGTTGTTCTTTTGTCAACCTGTTCATGATGAAATGGCAAACCAAACTAAATATTAATCAGTTGACAGCTGACAAAATGGCCGCCAGTTAAAAAAGTGATGCCAACTTAAAGTTCTATACCTCAATAAAAAACACCCTTTATATACTGAGAACAAAAACAAAATAAGAAAATAAGAAATTTTGTTTTTATTTTCAATATAAATAAGCGAAAAAAAAATTCTTGTCGACATCGTGAGCTTAAAATGAGTTTCAACAACATGTTTGTTAAAAAATACCTGCCCTAATTTTTTTTTCTGTATATAAAAACAGAATTATTGCCTCTTAGAAGTCCAGGTTTTCACAGGTTTTAAACAGCAATGCGGCTTAACAGTTTTAGCACTAAATTATCATCTGTACATACATACATATCTTGTTTTATTTGAGTTTGGTGAGTTGAGTAAATCTAGACTAATGTTTGTAAAGTTTTAAAATTTTTGCAGATAATCATGATTAAGTACAAAAATATTTTATAGCAATATTTGTTCATGGCTCAAAGGGTATATCAGTAAGCAATTGGCATCCTTGATAATCTCTCATATTATTCTTTTCTGCGAGCAACTTGAAGTCATAATTCTCTGTGACACTGTACATTAAAAAAGAGTTGTAGGTAAATGGAAAAAATTTCGCACACATAAATTTCACCAATCAGCGAAATTAATTAAACTGACTTATGCGAACGAAGTATTTGAAAAAAAAAGTTCAATTCAAAAATATAACAAGTATAGCAAAATTTCGGCGGTTGATTTAAATTAACATCCAAACAATTTCTTTTTTTTGGGATTTAAAAAAATTTGTTCTATGTAAATTTCAGCAATCATTATCAATAAATTATAATTGCTAAAACAAACATTTAAAGGCAGCCAATTTTTTGGGGCAGAGGCGCCTCACCTTCATTCCAGTTGTCAACATCGACGTCACGTCAATAGTTGCCAAAAATAACTGACTGCTTTTGACAGGCTCATGCTATTTTCTAGATCGTAGAGAATAGAAATTGACTGTCAAGAGCACAAAATTTTTCTCGACAGCGAGTAGACAAGCCCCAATTCGTTGGTATTGTATACAATATTGACGTGACGTTAATGTTAAGTGCTGAAATAAGGGTGATATTACAACTTGGCGATAAAGTTCTGAATAGGTTGTTATAAGTTTAGCAGAACTCAACTATAAAGTGACCTTTAAATTGTTTCTCTCAGACAAAACAAATAATAATTTAAATTTTTTTTAAAGGATTTTATTACATATTTTATTTTTATAAAAAAATATGTTATTTAATTGAAACTACACAATACAATTTGCATAGTACCTTTTTCCATATATTTCATATAAAATCTAAACTCTTTTGCGATCTTGTGATAAAATGTTTAGTCGCTTTTGTACGCTTTTCATTTGTTTTCTCTTTTGAACACTAAACTAAAAACGCTTTTCAATTTATTTCTAATTTATTTCACAAACAAATCGATTTAGCAGATTTATTTCATAATACTTTTATTTAACAAGTTGTATGGTCTCGTTTGATGTATTTATTTGTTTCATAGATATGAAATAGTGCTAAAACTTTAAATTTATGAGTGTCAAGCAATAAATTTAAAAGATATTGTATGTTTATTTAATAGACATTTTTTTAATACCTTTTTTTTAAATAATTTTTTTTGTTTAACACTGTTTAGCTTTTAAATAAAAAGCTTTTTGTCTCCATTCGTTATACGCTGGCTGTTATGTCATTTAATGCTGCTGTTGCTATTCGTTGTATTTTATGAGCCTGTTTGAATAATTTATTTTCAGTTTTATTTCCGTTCCTGAACTAATCAGAAAGTGTAATTTCCGTTTTGTATTGAATGCAACAGTTTTTGCTGATGTTTGCACAAATGAACACAAAAGCACCAGTAAAAAAGGAGCATTGGCCAAACATTGACCTTACTGGCTTGGCTTGCCTTGGCTGATGACGTAAATAAAATGGAATAATAAAAATGTTAAGTTAATAGTGTAGGTAGGTAGGCTTAGTGAAAAGATATTTTTTAAATCCTGTTTGAAAATTACTGAATTTTAAAATGTTTTCATTAAAAACCACATACAACAATTTTCCCTATTGTCGTTCTCAACTCATATCATTTTTATCTATTGTGCGTAATGGCAATTTCTCACTGAGGTACCCTTAGAGCATTTTAATATTTTATAAATTTGAAAAGATTCAAAGAGGTATTTTTCTAAGTACTTTTTTTAAAGAATTTTTATGAAAAAAAAAATACTTTAAAATTTAAAATTGAAATGAAAATTTAACGTTTGTTAAAAACGTACTTTGTTCAAAATGTAATTTTTAAAAATTAATTTTTTTTAAAGGTGTTTCAATAAAAGGCACTTTTTAAAAAAAAAAGTACTTGTTTTTAAGCGTACTTGAAAAAAAAAAATATATTTTGGGAAGACACTCTTTCAAAACAAAACTTTTTCAGAAAATTTTTTTTAATAAGAATTTTTGCAAGTTATAATTTATATAATTTGTATATACATATATTTTTTATGTGTGGATAAGTTTTTGAAGTTAAATTTTTTTATTTTTTTTTAAATAATTCTGCCAAAAAAAACCGACTTCAATACAAAGATCTGTTACAACATTTTCAAAAAAGGCTTATGGGAACAAACTGGACGTAAACTCTTAAAAAAAACAAATTAAAAATCTGCTAGTTAAGAAGAAGTAATTATGTAAAATATAAAATTTAATTTTAATGGGTGTATCTCCGCCCACTGACTTAAATGCAAGATTGTGTATTTTTGACAGTTCTGGGTGTGTTTTTAAGTTTCGTAAAAATCGGTCAATTACAACCACTTGAAATGTGTATAAAAATAAATTTTTATGGGCGTAGCCTCGCCCATTTTTTCAACTTTAAAATTGTGTAATTAAAAGAACGAAAGGTGTTTGCTAGATGTCGCAGCAATCAAATGGATAGAATATCATAAAATCAAATGAAAACATATGTGGGCATGTCCCCACCTACTTCTTTACAATTCGAACAGTTAGAAGCTATACCTGCTCAGACAAAAAATAATTTTTGCAATCGGTCTAAACTGTACCGAGCAATGAAGTAACAATGTCAAAAAAAAAAACATACGAATTGATAATCGCCTCCTTTTTTTTTTTTTGAGGTCGGTTAAAAAGGTATTTATTTTTAAGGCTGTTCTTTGCCAAAACGAGTCTTATTGAATTTTTTTTTAAATTATCTGTTTTTAAGAAGGTTCTTTTTTTAAAAAAAAGCTACCGTTTTTTTAGAAAAATTGTTTTTATTCTTGAAAAAGAATACTTTTTCAAATAGATTTTTCTTCTTAAAAAACTTTATTTTTTATAAAGTATTATTTATTTAATAGTTTGCTTTAAAAAATGTACTTAAAAAAATGTATTCTTTAACTTAATTTTTTTTTGTAATTAAGTCAACATTGATTTTGCCTCTTCTTAAAACTAATATAACCTGGCCAATTTAAAAAATCAAAATTTCTTACATATAAAATGTCTTAATACTTCAGAAAATGTTTTTCTTACCCTCTAAAGTTGTCGCCTATTGAAGCTGCTTTTTGGCTCTTGTAATTATTTATTTTTTTTTACCACTTATTTCACTCTTTAATTTTAAATCCCCTGCTTTTTCATAATTTGTCTCCAATGCCACATTGTTTATCTCTTTTTTTTCTCATGCTGCAATCCCTCTAGAGCTGAAGCTCTGGAGTAACTAACTCAGTGCAATCATAAATTCATTGAGTGAACATTGTACTTAATACTTTAACCATTTCATATGCAACATGTAACATAATCATGTAGACAAAAAAAAAAAACACATTGTTAAAGGTGGCATATATATAATAATGCCATACACTATGTAGTAAATAACGATAGAAGTAAAGTCCTTCCATTTAAGTTGTGTATGTCTGGTTGTATGTCTAGATTTTAAATATGAAACAAAAAGTAGGTATGCAAGCTAGAAATAACAAAAAATAAACAGTTGTTGCATATGTTGTTGGCCTTATTGTACAAGAATATACAGCCACACAGAAGCAGACGGCTGTAAGTCTGTTTGTTGGTATATGTTTATATGTGTATATGTAGTTGTTTTTAAAATATTCCAAAATTTTAGCATAAACTTATAGTCACAACAAAACGAACTTATAAAAAAAAATCCCTCATGTTTGTGAGCAAATGGGATTTAAAAAACAAAATATACACAAACAGACAGCAACACACTCACACATACACAAACACACAACTGCTGAAGCATTTGCAGTTCCTACTTTGGCATTTATTAGGGTAAGTGCTGTATGCTGAAATAAAAACATTTAGCATATTTTTAGGAGCCGTTACACATGCACATATCCATACATACACACATGTAACATATGCAGCACAAAAACTGGTTTCCATTGTTTCTATATGGCGCGCTGCTTAATAACAGGGGATCTTCTCACATGTTGTTCTGCATACTTTTAGGTAGCTTTAAAAAGGTTCATTCAGCATAGTTTATTTTGTATAAAGTGCCTTAAAATGTTTATTTACCTATTTGTTTTTTTTTACAACTTATTTTTTTTATTTTCTCGAAATTTTTACTTGAAATAAGCTTTGGTACATTTATTTTTGATGGCTTTAGAGTGCGCATAGTAGTACAATAAATATAACGTGCCAAGCTGTTTTTTCTTCTTTATTTGATGTTTTCTACAAAGTGTTAACAAGTTCAGTTAACACCCTTAACAAAAAGCATATTTAAATTAATTAACATGAAACAATCGCAAGAAAACTTTTTAAGAGAAACAAATTTAAAGCTTAAAAAAATAATTTAATCCTTTAAAATTTTTTTATTTATGTGCATTTCCAATCATTCAATTAAAAACTTTTTTTAAATAAAATATTTATTATTGCTTTTTTTTTTGCAGGTAAACCCTCCAAAGTCATACATTTGCGTAACATTCCAAATGAATCCGGTGATGCTGATGTCATTGCCTTGGGTGTACCTTTTGGCCGTGTCACAAATGTTCTTATATTAAAGGGCAAAAATCAAGCATTCTTAGAAATGGCCGACGAAATTTCCGCCACAGCTATGGTCTCATGTTATAACATTAATCCGCCACAGATGCGCGGTCGCATGGTTTATGTACAATTTTCAAATCATCGTGAATTAAAAACGGATCAAAATCATGGCGTAAGTACTTAATTGTTTATCTCTCACATTGTTTGTTTTTCATTTATTTAGGCGTATTATTTTTAACAGCAATAGCATTTTCAATTAGAAATATACCTACAAGTACATGAGTAACGTCATGCTAAAAGGTTTTAATTCTTTCTGTGCATAAATATTTTTCCATAAATGATTTCACATGCAAACTCGAGGTCACAAAGTTGGTATGGCTAATGGTATTTATTAACTGACAGCTAAAATTGTTTAATACAATGGCGCTGCTCACAGCTGAATGTAAAGCAAAACAAAAACATTTTTCACATATAATTGAATATAGCTGATAACGATGAAAAATTCATGACAATAAACGTTTCATTGTACGTTAATTTAAATAAACGTTAAAAGAGAATACCACCCATTCCATCTTTTAGGTTATTATTGTCTTGAACTTTACTTTATTCCTTATGGGTACAAATAAAATAAAATAAAAAATATTTTTAATTGCAAAAATATTTGAATCAATCAGAAAAATGTTTGCCAAAATGAATTAGAAAAAATTATAGCAGGTTATTTCAGCGGATTAATTAAATTTGATCTAATAAAATATTTAATTGTATGAATAAAAAAAATTAATTAAAAACGAAAACGAAAAAATCTTTGAAACATGTCCATATGTAAAACGGGTGTGATCAAAAATATAAAAAAAAAATATTTTGATTTTAGTTGAAAAAAATAAAATAAAATAAAAAAGAACAGAAATACCCAAAGTAATGATGAAAATTAATGACCTCTTAGCAATCAGCTCCTAATCGGCTGCAGCGAACTGCTAAGGAGCTGCTAAACTGCTAAGAAACTGCTAATGAGTTGCTAATTATTTGCCAATTGTAAAGATTGAAATTTCAATAAAGAAGTGTAAAGGGTGGTTTTTATAGATGTATAAAACTTTAAGTTGGCAACACTTTTAACTGGCGGCCATTTTTTCCTTTATTTTGGTTAGACATGTCAACATGAATAGACTAATGTCTGAACAACGCTTCCTAATTGTAGAAATTTATTTTGAAAATCATGGTTCTGTTCAAAATACGTATCGCGCACTACATAAAATGTGAATAAAGTTCTTTTTATATAAAATATATATGTATTTCGATTCTACTTGTTTAAATACTTTCCTAATACATGCTCGCAGCAGCTCCAAATCTCATTCCATGAATCCGCATTCTTATCTAATTAATGTGCGTTTCAATATTCAACCGAAATATCATCACCAGCTGCATATTCGTTTATCCTTTTCATAACTTTTGGTACTCTTTTTCAATTAATTAAAAGAATATCATGTTCAGGCAATTTTTATACTTGATTACATGCACATGTCTGCATGCGAACGCACTCTTCAAAAAAAAACTTGTTTTTTCTTCTTTGTAATGCATTTGTTGGTTTTAGTTTTCAAAACTCTTGAGCGAAATGTTGGTAGACATGCATGCATGCATATGTTTCTTTTCACTCTGACTAAAACTTTAAATAATTTTACCAAAAACCAATTTTCTAAATTCAATTTTCATCTTGAACCCACTTAAACTTTGTAAGATAGAAAGGAGCGCAGACCTAGCATTAGGAGGTTGAAAGTTGTTAAAGAAAAGGAACGAACAAGTTATGAAAAACTAACACACATCTTGTTTAAGTTAAGTGTATGTATATATGTATGCAGGTATGTTTCATTTTAAAATTCTAACAGACATTTTTTTTTTACTTTTTCTGCTATATTACACACACAATTACACTTGAAGAAAACATAAGAAAAAATACCGCCTGCTGGTAGTCATCCCCTGCTTGGTTGGGCTAAACTTGTGTCTTATCGCCATTAGTGTCGAGATGCAGTCAAGTCGTCAGCACAGCACGTGCTGCTATTTGAAAAATATTTTTCTTTATGACACAACAAACTGGAAGGAAGATGTATCACTTTTGCCTTTCACCTTTCAAAGCAAAAACTATATGGCAGAGACATCAAAACATAAAATTTTGTTTGAAAAGAAAAACTAATATTTCTGTAATGAAATGCCACATTTATATGATTAAAGGCTCTTTCTTAGAGAAAGAGAGAGAACGAGAAAAAGAAAAAAAGCAAAGCAACAGAAATACTTTTAAATGACACTTATGTGTTTTCTATTATTTGCGTTAGACAAATACACAAATGGAATTAGTCGCACATGCACATGTCCACGTACTTACTAGTTTTTAGACAGACGGTCATAAAAGTCAATATTTGTTAAATTTATTTTTGCTGTTTAATTAGGAAAAATAAATGACAGTTGGCAAATTTTTAAATTTATGAGTTACTAAACGTTAGCTGAAATGCCAAATTACGTAACTTCAACTTTTAAAATTTTATAGGAGACAGAAAAAACTAAAAAGATATTCAAGTGAGTGAAGTAAAATTTCCTTATTTTTATTTTTATTTCGGTTGACTGTCATGGTAAATGTTCTATAATTTGGAGGGACATCATACTCAATAATTAATTAATAATGGGATTTTAAAAACTTTCTTAGTTACGTGGCTTTACATTTCAGCTGACCATATAAAACTTTTTAAAATCAAAGCGTAGTCTGGTGGTCTACTAATCCAATGGTTTCTTGTTTTTTCTGATTAGGTAAGGTAAGGTCGAAATGATGGGCAACTACATTGACCCAATCCCATAAGAGATTACACTTATTTCCTATCGGGCATATTCGGGGCTCAACCTGATGATGTGTGGTATCCTCAATATACTTATGTATCTGTGGAGAAAAGCCCAATTCAATAAACCAGTCACGCCAAGCAACCAGAGTATTCATTATATTATCTTGGGTCTCTCCAATCGGTGGCCTTGAGACATTCCAAGTCCGGTACGTTTTCTCTATGGAAAATGTATCTTCTAATTCGATTAAACGATGGACGAATCTGCTGGTGTATGGTATCCTCAATATACTTACATATGTATCAATAAACCAGTCACGTCAAGCAACCAGAGAATTCAATATATCGGAGTCCCTGAGACATTCCAAGTCCGGTATGTTTTCTCTATGGAAAATGTATCTTCTAATCCGATTAAACGATGGACAATGATACACAGATAGTATTCCAATGTTTAGTCCTCCTTTTCTCTTCTTCCGCCTGTGACATTCTCTGTCAGCTACATACGAGCTAGATGAAACCTCACCTCTGTGTGGCCGGTTATTATACTAACCAGGCTTTTAGAATTTCTTTTGACTTTTTTGGATTTTGATATCCTCATAGGATTTTGGTTATTCTTCCCACAGTAGTATTTTGACAAACTCTCTCATGTTCTCCAATCGACCACTGTTTGAGTTCGATTTTGAGTCTCTAAAAAGGTCTGACGTTCTGCAATGTGACCTTACTCAAAAATGCCAACATCTGGACAAGAACCAGCACAACGGGACCCAACAGCATCCAACTAAGCCGGTTTCTCATAAAATTGGCAGCATGTAAAGGATTTATTTAAGGAAGTTCCAAGATTTAACTTCCTTCCTTCTTCCTTATTCCTAAGGCTTTGGCAACAGCGTTGACATCTTTGAAAATACGAGCTGGAATTTTTTTTATCGATTTCCTTTAAACATTTTATGCTTTTCGTAGCGGCCATGATCTCAGTCTGAAAAAATATGCTACTAACCGGCAGACAGATAATTTTTTTACGGTTCGACTGCTATCATAGAGCCCGCCTCCCTATTGGTCACAATTTTTCGAACCGTGTGTATAAATACAGTCGAATCCGCTTTAGCACAATACGCTTTATTGAAATTATCGTATAACTGAAAACCAAAAAGCAAGCCCACAACTACGTTTTGTATGAAACTTACTTCGCTTTAGTGACAAAATAAACAATGACAAATTTATTTATTAGAAATCGATTGCATAACTTATGGCTGAACAAATTGTGCATGTTTTGTCCGTTAAAAAATTAAATGGCAAAATGTATTTGTCCTTTTCGCTCTTACGTACTTTATTGTATTTTTCTATTATATTGTCAATGAAAGTGGCTAAATATTTTCGAGGAATTCGTGAAACATTTCAACAACAAAATGTGCACATATGCATGTGTATGGTTACTGATTTTAAGCAGTACGCTTAACTGTAACAAATTTCAGTAATCCCAACTACGTTTTAGAGAAAAAATCGGATAACTGAAAAAATTGGGTTTTGGTTATTTCCAGTAAAGCGGAGTCGACTGTAATGAATTCTGGATTATTCCCCGCTTGGTGCATTTCATCCCATTCTGGTATAAGGATAATACAGTAAATTTTTAAATATCTAGTTGGGATTGTGTCACATGTGTCTGTGGTGCTATTAGCCCATAGTAGGATGTTTACTATTCTCTGTTGCCTAGTTATATGTTCTATTTCCAAACACTCTCTCATTACCGCTTCATATTTACCAATATTGATTAAAAATTTTCCATCGTGTTTGCGGATGTGGTTTGGCAGATGCCAACATGGCACTGTCTTTGTTTTTTTTAAATCAACTTTATATTTACCTCCATTTTTAATAATGTCCACTACACTAACGATGCGTACGTAAATTTGGTTTTAATACTTTGTTGTAGAGCCAGTGTGTCATATACAAGAATGTTGCTCTTGAGCACAAGCAAAATTCGGAATTTTTGGGCTCAATAAGACTTGTATAGTCTGAACATAAAAAAAATTATACTGAACTTCGGTTCGGTTTCGGCATGGGCTTAATACTCTGCGTCGAACACTAAGTTTTATGCATTTTATATGCAAACAAGTTATTGTTTTTTCGTATGTTTATCATTAACTTGAACAACTTTTCCTTCGACCCTCGTATACTTCGACAGATTAAAGTTTTTGTCAAAACTACCACGAATCTGATATAAAAGATATTAAAGTCGTACCATCAGCCAGTTATCATCATCACGAGAAAGCACAGCAAACTCATCATATCAAAATGATTGTTCGTATCTTTGATTGCAGTTTGCCAGTGCCACAGCACAAGGATTTGTAAGTTAGATAGTGTACAAACAATTCAAAGTTTGTATTTATGGTATTTTTCAAAAGATTTTTATGTTACTTCTATGGGTCTGTACAGCATGTGTCTCTTAAATGAACGTCAAGCATGTGTGTACAAGATTGTGCGGTTGACTTTAAGAAAAATTCCTTAAGTTTTCTAACCATATGTGCTGGTTGTGTGTAGATTTACACTTTTTACCACATTACTAACATTTTTGTCATACTAAAGGCAAAAATGTTTTTTTCGTACTTTCATTTTGCTTTTCATTTCTTGCTGTTCTCCATTTTACTAATGTCTTTTTGTTGCTGAATTATTTTTGTGTGAGTGACAGGAGGGAGGGAGGGAGTGTGTTGCTGTAGCCATATTTAGAAGATCTATTATTGTCATCATATTTTATCCACCTGATTCATACATATGACTGGCAATATGATTGCTATTTCCTTGGCACATATCCTTACACAGTCCTGTACATGCATACTCACATACATGCAATTTTTCTCATTTTATTGTTGTTAAGGTGACAAAAGGTAAACAACATCTAGCGATTTTTTTTTATCTTTTCATTTTGATTGTTTTTCCAATTTTCGTTGAGAATGCAAGGGAAAAATATAAGATAATTATTCTCTGTAGAATCTTAAGATGAACTCATGCTTTCAAGTAAATTAAAGCATAGATTGTTCTTTACTTTTTTGTTTAGTGCAAGCGAAATGTTATTTAATTATGTATAAAACAATGAATAATTTTAGTCATAATGATTTATAAAAACAAAAGAAGTGCTTTTTTGCATATAAAATTACACCAATTCCCCCAGAATTTCCTACGCTGCCATGCACTCGTTCGTCATCAATTATTTTACCGAACAGTCTTTGAAAATAGAATTATTTGGTACTGCTTATCCTTTATCCTCTTAAACAAACATTGTAGCAATTTTTTTTGTAATTGTAGAGTTTTATTATGGCTTTTTTTTATCAATTTGGTCGTAACTTTAGTGCAGTTTTTTAATAAATTTTACAAAAGATACCTTTCTGAGAGAGTTAGGGATTTATGCCAGACTATAATGATAATACTGTAAATTCCACAAGACACGGAACTAAGCGGACTAAAATTCAATATTATATTTTATATACTTCCGCCAAAACGATTCCAACGAAACTGCACTGTTGGTCTCTTTCAACAAAAACATTTCGAATTACAAAAATTAAATATTTATGATTTGATCAGGCTAGAGTTCGTATTGCTTTGTAAGCCAAATTACATGTGATAATTTATTAATGGACAAATAACACCAAGTCAAGTTGTAAATTTTCTGACAAACACGTAGTAGAACGGAACAACCGGCTGTTTTCGACGGCCACTACACTTTCATCATCAGCGTTCTTTGTGTTTGGTCCACTGTGTGTGGTGTCAATTGATGTAGATTTCTGCTTTATATACGCAACTTTTATTAATTTAAATTCCAATTTAAAGTATTTCGATGACAAATATATAGTAACGGGATTTGGTGGTAAAAAATTAGGTGCGGCCACGCCCCTTAATAATTACATTTCATTTTTATGCATTTCGTATATAATACGCTATTCGTACACAATTTAAATAAAGCTTTCATTTGTTATTCGTATATTTTTTCTCAGATTTTATGCCATATTTGGCAAATTATTCCATAAATTATATATTAAACTAAGCGAAATAGTTATGGCCTGAAGACATTAGGCATGGTTCAGTGATTTCAATTGTGTATTAATAATTAGTTATGAACAGGCTGGAGGGGCAAATTGCAGTGCAGATTTCGCACATGATGTTTAATAAAGAAAATGTTGTGAAATTTTGAAATATTTGCAGTAGAATTTCCTATTTAAGATTCAAATTTTAAGCTTAAGGTATTAAGTAGCAGATTAGTTGTACACACGAATTTTAGTTAACTTAACGCATACTTTGACTATACAATTGAGAAAAATGTTAAAAAAAAGTGTAAATAAAATAAGTAACTTAAATATAATAAATATATTTTTGTATTATGAAAAATAAGAATGGTTTGCATGAAGTTTGCAATAATACTAAGTTTCTTTGTAGCTCAACTATGTATATGTATATATTTTTTCCGACGTTTTATCCTGTTAGCAAATAATTTATTAAATTAATCCAAAACCAATAATTTAAATGTTGCCCTATTAATAAGTTGTTGAGTTTCCTGCCTGCTTGTTTGCATTTATGTAAATTTACTGGTTTATTGCTCAAACTATTACATACACTCGAACACTCACACACATATACATACACACACACACACACACACACGCAAACACAGCCGTAGTTAAAATTCTTATGGAACACTTATAATCCATATTAATAAAGCCTACATATAGGCAGGCGGCTGTTTAGCTGTATTTAATGTTTGTTTGTAACCATAAACCCAACAAACATTTTTCCACTTATGGCGCTTGGCGTATTTTGACTTCGCTTATGACGTTTTTATAATAGATTCGAGAACATCGTAACGTTTTCTCTTTAGTACAAATAATACAATATTTGCCCTTGTTGTGAATGGCGTCGTCGACGTCACATCAAGACGACAGTAAGTATTGTCACTTGTTTAGTTTTTATCGGAAACAAACAATCTCTCACTATTCTCTAAGGCTTTGTAAATTAATGGAGCATGTTAATAGTAGTCAATTGTTGTCGACAAAGAGTAGACAAGTGACAATTTTTACTGTCGTCTTGATGTGACGTCCACGACGCCATTCGCAATAAGGGGGATTATTTAATCTTCGTGCCAATCAGATTAGCAAATTCTATATTTACTTATATGTACTATTTGCGTTTAGTTATTATTGTTATTGTCACATACTTTTAATATCATTATAGATAACACATATAAAAACTATTTATTTAACTGAATATAATTTATTTTTATTTTCTTTTTTTTTTAATTTTTAGCGCCAAGTTTATATTTTTAGGCGCATAGTTACGCCAAATTTGGCAAATACTAATGTCCACCCACTTTTATAAATTTAATATTGCGTCACTTTCTGAGGTCAAGGTGTTTGCCAATTTTCATAAAAATGGGTCAGGTAGCAGCGCGTGAAATTTAATATTATTCTTTAAGGGGCGTGGCCCGCTTACTTCCTTATGCACAAAATATTGTCATTCTAACAGCAGAAATTCTTTGACAAGTTTCGTGGGAATCGTATAAGTAGAAGTATATACAATTTAATACTAATCTTTCATAGGCGTAGCCCCGCCCACTTCTTTGAACACAAGATTAATTATTTTTCAGAGTACAAAGTTTTGTCAAAAAAGCACGTGAAATATAATATCGTCGGCTTAGATTGTAAACTTGCTAACTCACTTCCACAAAATTTTAGAGCAGGGAAAAAAAATTCTGTTAACTGTTTCTATACAAAGCTTAAAAAATTTGCCTAATATATTAAGTTTCTTCGACATATAGAGGTTCAAATTAAAATACATATTTAAGCAAATCGACGAGGCGTCTCTTTCTCTTTCGAATGGCATGAAAATGTCATATGCTACAAAAAGTGGATTTAGCAGGTTTACACTCTAAGCCGACGATATTAACTTTTAATGAGCGTGGCCCCACTGACAATGAAAGATTGTGTCTTTTTTTAGAGCTCAGCGTGTGCGCCAAGTTTCGTAAAAATCAGTTTTGTTGGGCGTGGCTACACTAATTTTTTAACTTCGAGATTGTGTTGTTACGATGGCCCAATGAGTTCGGTAAGTTTCGTGACAGTCGAATAAATAAAATTAATTTAAATAAAAAAATTATTGAACGGGTCGCCGACCACTTTTTTAAAATGAGACGAAATGGAAGCTATACCCTCTCAGATAAAAATAAAATAAAATTTACAATCGGTGTAAAATGTAACAAATGTTCATAACTCGAAGTTACATAAACAAAAAAAAATAAAAAATGCAGACGAATTGATAACCTCCTTCCTTTTTTTAAATCGGTTAAAAATAGAAAATAATAATTAGGAAAGATTCTCCGTTGTCCTACGTCAAATCTGGTGGTTAATGGTCAGTCCAGTTTCGACTTTGTGCTGTAATCTTTAGTGTTCCATATTTTATTAATTATAATAATCCATGATCTATTTTTTATTCACAATTAAGTTACGATAATTGATTTTATTTCAACCGTGTTTTATATACTCACCAAAAAAATTTTAATAAAAAAAAAATAAATAATTACTAAAAAAGCAAAATTCGTAAAAATTGAATAAAATGAATGTATACCAGCTCGCGTTCATCTGTTTTAAAAAATACATAAAAACCGGTTTTAAAACTAGTTAAACAATCAATTCCAAAATGAAAATTATCCTAAACAGTCCAAAAATTTATTTTTCGGAACAAATCCGTGCCTAATAGAAAAAAAAATGTTCCGAACCGGATACACTATATTCTTTATTTGACGTTAGTAATGTAGCTTTCCATTGGTGAAAAATTTTTCAAAATCGATTTAGCGGTTTGGGCGTGAAAGCGTAGCAAGCAAACAAACAAACTCAATTTTAAATTTATAACATTATTAAGGATTAAAATAATGTAGTTTATATTCATTAGACCAAATAAGGAAAACAACTTTGAACTTAAAATCAGTTTCAAGAACATGTTTGGGAAAACAAAAATATTTTTTTCTGTGTACAACACACAGTGAGTGGGTCCCAATTAAAAAAAAAAAATAATAATGAGAAAAATTTCTGTACTTTCTAAAATACCGGCCCGAAATCAAAATTTATTTTAAATTTTTTTACCTTTTCCTTTGGTTCTCTCGCCATTATTTTATACATTTATGTGCAAACAAATTAATGTTTTGAGCTCAAACCCTCGGGTTAGCTGGGTGTAACTGTGCCTAGTATTTGCTTGCATAACTGCCAATTATGTTGATTACACAAATTACGCCACAAAAACAACAAGCAATACTATGCAAAGCCTTGACTGTGCATGTAAGTGAAAAAGTATAGTAAGTCATAAAGATTTTCGAATGGGTGATTTATGTATGCACTCACTTCTACGTTACAAAAATAGTAATTATTCCCCCGAAAATTTTCTCATAATTATGCTTAATAAGTTTTGTTCGAACATTTCAAAAATATTAAGCAAATATTTAAAGTTATTTTTGCCTCCAATGGTTTTTGCCTTTTAATAACATTTTATTTACTTGACCTTATTTATGAAGTAATTATTTTTGTAATTATTGTAATTGGTTTTATTGGCCTGGCCGTATGTTGTTGGTTTTTAGACCTTTAGTCTACCTTTTTTGTAATTAGGCTAGTAGTTCATGTATATATTAGTTAATGTAGTTTTTCATATTTTAGGGAACAAATGAACAAAGTAGAGTTTATCTGAACCAGTGTGCAACGCTTTGAAAATCACTTTTCACCGCGAAATGGAAAAATTATCATTAATCGAGAAACATTGTTGCATGAATAAAAGGCTAAAGGTAATAAGAAATATTTTACTTAAAATTATAAATGTTTTCGTTGCAGTATTTTAATGTGAAAAATTATTGAAAACTTTAGTAAGAGATTACTTTTAATTGCTAACCATCCAGTCACAAATTGCAGACTAATTTTTGTCGATTTTATATATAGAGCTAAAGTTGTAAGGAGTAGCAAATTCGAACGGTTTCACTAATGGAAGAAAATCTTCAACTCGCTGTGCAGGATCGAACTATTTTCAATTCCATTACTCTCTATGATTCTTAAGCTTAAAGTCTTAAAATTGTTGCAAATTTAAAAAAATCACAATAGCAACATTCTTTGCCGAATGCACGTCATAATACTTAATGAAAATTCGTTTGATCAGCACTTTCGACTACAGGCGAAGATCGAATGTGCCATTTTTAAAGCATCGACCCCGTATAACTTAGCAGCTTCTGGGAAATCGAGTTCGAAATATTAATGTCTTACATTTCCGTTCCAAAATCTATTAAATATGTTGCTAATTAGTATTTTGAAAATTGTTAAGACTGAAAATCCCTTCTCTTTTATCTATCACTGTTTTCAAACTGCTACAGCTGCTGCTGGTGCGGCCCTAAAATACGTTTGAATAGCTGATGTCGTTGAATGTCTGTCCTCAAGTGTATGACCCTTGCTTGTTTGCATGCATGTATGTGTACACACTTTTGTGTGCAAATAAACTTTATACAATTCGTTGTTGTATTGTACTAAACAACTCATTAAACTATTATGTATTATAGTTTACTTAGTAACTAAAGATAAATTACATACATACATACAAATATGCCATATAACAATCGTACATACATACATATTTTGAGTCGAATGCCATACTTGTATTAATGGTCTAATATACTTCATGAAAATTATATTAAACTTAATATAAACATGATCAATAACCATAATAGATGACAGCCACCATAACACCGCACCGCAACACAACATGCCACATTACGAGTATACAACTTATGCATCTGCACATACGAGTACATATGTATGTATGTATCTGGTATATAGTTCAAAACAAGCATACATAAATCACATTAAGGTGAAAACAATGTTACGTAAGTTCTACGAGTATTAACCCTTACAGTTTTCGGTGTAGATTATTTTGCCAGTGTTGGAACAAAGTTTAAATTTATTAATTAAATCTTCTAAATACTTTTAACACGCTCACTTTTCTAATTTAGTTTATTTAATGAAGACTTATTATTATTTTATATCTGTGCCAATAAGGCAAAAGTGCTTAAGCCATATTTTACTGTTTTGCAGGAGAGCACTTTTAAGCGTTCAAGTCGATTTTCAGAAATTAATTTCTTTTAGAGTTAAATGGGGAAATTCTCTTTTGACATCTATTTTTTTTAAGCAAACAGCGTTTAAGTTGAAATATACCAAATTATAACATAAATTAAACTATTATACCAAATAAGATAAGTGGCAAGTCATAGTGTTATAACTTCCTGAAAAATCGCACAAATTAATTGAGGTTTTGGCCAAGAGTACTTTCGAATATGCAGACTACGGAGGTATCATTAACTCAAAATCAGCTTATATCGACTTAACCACTTTTTCCTTGTGGCCACAGATATTACTAGCGTATAGGAAGCTATTTTGTCAGTGGGTATTTTAAATAAACTAACCAAGATCTTTCATTTTACACTCATATCTAAAATGTGCATATGATAGTGTAGTCACTTCAGACATTTTTTATGATAATTTTTTGAGTTTACTCGCCAATCCCTGCTATTTAATAGCAATATGAGTGTAAGTTATTGGTCTGAAAATATGAATTTTCAAGTGCTATTTTTTGTGTGGTCCTCTGACAAATTATGTATATATTTTTTTTTTTTTTTTTTTGTATTAATCAAGTTCTTTGGTTTGTTTTCCTGTTAGTTGCTTACTTCTACTAGTCAAGTCCTTTGAGAGGATATTTGTAGTTTTTTTTTTTTTTTTTTTTTTTTGCAAACGATATACATTTCGTCACCTGTTAACAAATTATGCTTTTTAGCAGTTTTTCGCCTTGGCACTTTTTTCATTTCAGCAGTTTTCATTTTGTCTATTGCATCTTGTTTTTCAAATTTTTTCGTTTAAGTGATTTCTTTCAGTTTTTCTGTGCCAGATTAAAAAAAGTCCATCCAATATGTATTTTTTTGAGATTTTGAATTAAATAATTAATTTCATAAAATTAGTTTTTTAGGTAAATTATTCTTTTTATACTTTTCTGGCGTTACCACAATTTTAGAACAGCGAGTTTTCATCACATATTACCGTTTTGAAGTCCTGGTAGTCGATTCTGACTATTTTTGCGATGATGTCCGTATAGATGCATGTGCATGTGTTTGTGCATGTGCAAACGCCCAGCAGTAAAACTCAGAAGGCTTTCTTGCTGCAGGCCTTATTAATTATTTTTTAATTAAATTTGGGGGGAAAAAAATTCTTAATAATAGTACATCTCTTTTTTTCAGAATTTTTGTAACAAAATTAAGTTTTTACCCATTTTACCCCTTAAAGCCCAGTACGGAGTTCATACGTAATTTCACGTTTGAAAATTTACATGTATTTCTACACTGCAAAATAATCGTGTAGCCTTTTGTGTTGAATTATGTTTGCATATACACAAATTCATTTATTTTTGAGTTTACAACATACAAAAAACACAAAAATTAATTCAAATTTGATAAAAATTAGAAATATCAAAATTTCCGTGACCAAACAATTTTTTGAACATTAATTTTTGTTTCAGTTGACTGAAAAAAGTCTGCACTTGTATTTATGACATCCCTAAGGTGGGCAATAAATTTCCAAAAATGCGTGTACTTTTCTTTTGAAAGTCCGTACTTGCAAATGGAAATTTCTTTATGAAATTTACCAACCTTGAATTTCCGTATTTTTTTTAAATACATTTTATATGAGAACCTGAAATTCCGTACGAACTCCGTACCAGGCTGAAAAGTACAATAATTGGAAAAGTATTAAAGACCCATCCGTTTTTCTTTTAATTCAATAATGATGTAACTATAATTTTCATTCTATCGTAATTAGTAACATACCGAGTTTCATGTTTTTAGATTTAGTCGATTGTACTGCACCTTGATGAGTCAGTGAGTGAGTAAGTTAGGATCTTTATTTTTACATATAGATTATTCTTTAGATATTTCATTATGTAATATTTTTGAGTTTCCCTCTTTAAGTTTTTTAACTTGTATATTCGTGCCTTCCATTAATTTCGCTAGAATTTTATTTCTGTTTAATTAATAATTTCAAAAATGTGTGCAAAATCTTTCCCTGCTTGCTTATATATAGTTAATAATTCCTCTAGACTTTTCCATCTTAAGACTGTGTACTTAAAAATTAATTTATCAAATCTAAAGCACCCTTTTTTATTTTATTTTTTGAGCAGAGTCAAAGTGAATATTTTATAAAGAAATGGCTTAAGATAAAAATTAAAGCAAATGTTGCATACCCACAAAAACCTTAAATATTTGCATCAAAATTGTGAAGTTGGGGTTATATTTTAACCTTTTCGTATTCTGTTCTTTGTGCTCGTATGCTCCTGTTTCTAACCAAACGAAATGAATGCTGCTTCGTTTGTAGTATTATTGAGTTTCTCACGTATATGACGGTAACATATGCATTAAATCCTTTTGTTGATGCCAATATCCTTCGTGCAAATGTGTGTGTATATGTGTGGGTAGTCTAAATGTTTTTTTCGCTACGTTTTAGATTGACATACGCTCGTCTATGCTGGTTTAAGTGTTATCCAAAGTTAAGTTCTTCCCCTCCATTCTTGCAGCCATGTTGACTTTCAACATACATACATACATACGTACATTCAATTGGTAAGATGAAAATGCATATTCTGGTATGTTATTTTGTTTCTTTTGACACTTTAAGACTTGTTACTTCTGCGTTTGTTTTGTTTAACTGTGTTGTGTTATTGTTGATTTTATAAAAGAAAAATTGTAGCTTAAATGTAAAATAAAAAGGAAAACGTAAATGTCAGCCAATACAGCAGACGTATTTTCTGACATATAAAAATGTTTTAAATTTCATGTATACATACATACATACATATCCATACATACATGTACTTTAAATCCTTACCTTTCCTTATGTTTGCAATTCGAGATAGTTTATTTTATTGTTGTTATTGTTACTTCAGTTTTGAATTTTATTTTTTTTGTTCACCTCGTTTTTCAATTTTCCTTTTTTGGATGAGTGTGTGTGCAAATGTTGGCAACTTCCATGCAATCAGTCACTTTGAGTTTTAGCACATGATTTCAAATTCTATTTTTTTTTTGCTCCCCTGCAACTTATTTTACCTTAAGGATGAAATCCCTTAAGGTATTATAATAAAAAAAAATTATATAAAATATTTGTGTACATATTTTACTAGTGTAATAAATTTGCAAAAAAAAAAAATTAAGTAGAGATTTTTATTTTGGCAAATTGTAAAGAGCCACTACTATCTATTATTTTTAGCAAAAATTTTAGAGAAAATGTTCTTAGGTGTGAACTTTTCAAGCGTATTAAATATTAAATTTTAATTTTTCCTACTTACACAAATGGAAAAGGATCTATCCTTCAATTTACATCTAGAATAAAGTGAGACGGCCAAGTGCAACAAACTAAGTGCTGGAAAATAAAAAGAAATAAAATTTTTTTAGATAATATGTAAAAAAAGGTAAAAAAAAGTATTAAAGCTAAGCACGGAGTAGGCTGTCTTACAGTGGCGCCTGAAACAAAAATATTTATTAATAAATCTATATCTTTTGAACTACTGAGCCGATTAGAGTATGATCAACATAAAGCGTGTTTTTTTAGAGTGTCACAACTTTGAGTTTCTTGAGCTTTGTCCTGTTTTTGAAGACATATGGGCCAATGACTCCGCCAGCCTATAAAGCGCGCCAAACAGCAATTTTCTGTGGATTTAATGGTGTTTTGACAAAAGATTGTCGATTCTCCTCACTCAAAATGCGACAACCAGAAATGGACTTCATCGGAAAATAAAATTTTGAATGGAAAAACAAAATCAATTTCAATTTGTGCTTCAGAACATTTGCCGAACAATTTGCACGCGTTGCTCTGGTGTAAGTTGATTCATAATGAAATTTCAAAGCAAATTAAACAAAAAGAACCTGTCAGCTTTTAAATGGGTATTCAAATAAAGCAGTGATATCAACTCAAAAGTGTGACACTCTAAAAAAACACCCTTTATATAAACATAATAGAAGAGGACTTTAGCTTTCAGAATATATATATATATATATTCAGGGTGTTAAAGTTGATCATCTCTGGGCATGAAAATATTTATAAGTTTGTAACCTGCACAGCTGTGGTTCGACTTCAAAGTCCTTTAATTTTTTGGAAAACAAAAGATCCTGATTTTTTTGCCTTGACTTCCGTTGGTTTCTTGTTGTGATTAAAATCAATGTTTTAAAAATTGTTCAAAAAAATTACGAACTCTTAGCAAAAATATAATGTTACTTTTTTAAGTTTTAATGCAGCGTCGAATATTTACATTCACTCATTTTTAATATTACAACCAAGGCCGTCATAAAGCAAAAATGATAAAACTTGTTTTTATTGCTTTACTTTTTACTGTAAAAATTTTACGACTTTATTTGCCGACATTTCTTTTAAAATGCCATTTGTAAAATCCTCAAAGTCGCATTTTATTTAAATGTAAACAAAGTTATTGCGCACGGTCTTGTCTTATTATTATTATTGCAATTTTTCACAGCGCACTTTTATTTTTAATATTTTTTATTTATTTATTTCACTATTTGTTGTCACCTTTGCTGTAAAATGTCCCATCTCTCTAAATGCGTCTTTAGGAGTTAAAAGAAAAAAAAGAGAAAAAGAAATCTCAAACTTGATATGAAATGTATCATAATAATCTCCCAAAATATGCCTAAAGTTAGTTAATTGTTTACTAAACAATAAATATAAAATCTGTTTTATAGAAGAAGAAAACTTGCACTAAACTTTAAACTACAATTTTAGTGAAAATATTAAACAAATTTTCATCACCATTATTTTCATTGGATAAAGGAATAATACTTTATTTAAATAACTCCAGCAAACAATTCTAAAACAAAATCATAAAATTTTCTTCACAGACAAAAATTCCATTAATCTGTATAATTAAATTTAGAAGGGAATCACACATATAAAAAGTTTCCTTTTGTATTCTATGAAGCCAATAAATACGCAATGGTGCAAATAGCTAAAGCATTAAAACACTAAATTCTAAACTAAAGATTTAGAAACCCAACACGCACTGATGCTGGAAAATAGCAGAGATGGTAATAAAATAACATTTAATACAAGTGTCAAGTTAAAATCTATTAAATCGCAATCTCACACATACACATACACATACACATTGCACACCAGTAAAGCAACAAAAAGAACAAACAAAAAATCAAAATGTAATAAACTAAAACTTTAATAATGAACTAAACTAAAGGATTAACTTACAGAATTAGCAAACATGTAGAAACAACAAACATAAACACACACACACACATACACACACATATGCAAACAAGTTATTAACATGTATGTATTATAATATACAGCCCTACAAACATTTGCACTTGTTATGTAAACTTTTGTGAAAATGTATTTGTAATGCAAACATATTTAAATATATTCCGTCGGCTTAGAGTGTAAACCTGCTAACTCACTTCCAGCAAATTTTACAGTAGAGACAAAATACTGTTAACGGTTTCTATACAAAGCTTACGAAATTAGCCTAATACGAGTACATTAAGTTTCTTCGACATAGAGAGCTTCAAATTAAAATAAATATTTAAGCCAATCGATGAGGCGTCTCCTTCTCTTTCGAATGACATTAAAATGTCTTATGCTATAAAAAGTGGATTTAGCTGGTTTACACTCTAAGCCGACGATTTATGTGTTTGCACAAACATACATACATACATACATACGCCTTAAGCCATTTTAGTGTTAAAGCACGTTGATGACAGCTTTGGAAAAATTTTTGCCAACTCGTCGTTATTGTCATTAACATCAACATTAAGTTTTGCTCTTTTCTCCGTTGCTTTGTTCTTATTGCTTGTGTCATTTTCATTAAGAAACGGAACTGGCTTGTTAACAGCCAACTGTGTTTGTGATATGGCAACGTGAATGGGAAATTCTTTCAATTGCTTCAATTTAAAAGTACACTTCGGTTTTAAAATATTTGCAAACTAAGCTTACGAGTATCTGTATCTCTGCGTGCCTCCAGATTTGACAGTTTGACAGTCTTTGCGTGACAGCAAATTGTCATTGAATACAAAGTTTATGTGAATAGTTGTGAACTATTTTCTGCTGTTTGTTGTAAACTAATTTAAGAAAATACTTGTGTACAAAGCGTTACCTTAATATAGAAAGGCTCTAACTCATTATTATTAAAATTTATTTTTTAAATCGAGGTTCTAGAATTTTTCGATACATTAGATGCTCTTCTACCGAAATATGCAAAAAACTCGATTTGAAAAAAGAAAATTGTTAAGGCACAAGTGGTCTTAATGACACATTAAGGGTGCCTAGACACGCTCAGATTATGATGTGTGCACAAAATTTATTCAGCTTTGCAGTAGATACAACTTTGTTTGGCAGAATATTTACAACTAACTTTGGTGTTGTTTGTTCATTAATAATTATCACATGTAATTTGGCTTGCAAAGCAATACGAACTTTAGCCTGATCAAATCATAAATATAGAAACAAATAAAGTTCGAACAACAATAATAAAGTTTGCCAAATATTGTTAGTATAGAATCAGCAGTCCCTGGAAGTTATTTTGGGAAACGCGAAAAAAGTGTTTTCCCTAACTTTTGGAACAAAGAAGTGCTCGAAGAAATTAGTTTTGTAGCATAAGATGTTAACAAGATTTGTTTGGTAGACTTTTAGCTACATTGTTGCCATATATGGTTAACATCACAAGTCTGAATAAGCTGTTGGCCAAAAATTGAAGAAGACTTTTTTGAGAGCGCATTGATTTTCGAAATCTTTGGAGGCTCATAAAAAAAATTGGTCACCAAAATCGCCAAACTAAGTACAAATTTTTACTACCCTTTACTAGTACTATCAAGCCTATACTGTCAAGGCTGTGTTGATTTTTCAATGTTTTTTTTTTGAGTGTTGATTGGTTGGTTGGTTTCCGCGGCTGCCTACTACACGCAGGCATTCAAGTAGAATCTAGATGATACATTTTTAAAAGAACCACTAAACTCATCGGTGATACTAGACCCAACCCGTCGCATTGAGATATCTGATTAGATTTTTGAGTGTAGACAATAAAGTATTGTCAAAAGAGCTGTAATAGGGAAATGCCTAAAATTAATTGTATAAATAAGAGAATAAGTGTAATAAATATTTAATTTTATTGTTTCCATACAACACCCAGCTGTAATCAGAATGAATAAATAGGCCTTATATGAGGCCTTATTTACAAAACACAATAAATGACCCATCCCATGCATATATGTACATACATACATATGTACATATTCATTTAAACCCGATGTCATTGGCGACCAAGGCCTTTCATGCTTTCTTACTCAAGAGGCCTAATTGAAGACCTACTTGAAGGACTTCTTTAGCAGGCGTTGCGGTTTGACGCAAGGCCTAGATTTACACAAAGTTTTCTTTGCAAAGTCTTGTATTAGTAAAAGAGAAAGTAAACTTTGCGGCGCCGTCAAATAAGGCCTAAGGAAATAACGCCCAAATAAGAGATGGCATAAGCCACAATGAAATAAAAATCAAATAAATTAAATAGAAGCCAAGAGAAAATTTATGAGAAAACATTCAATATAAATGAAATAAAGCCCAATGAAACCAAACTCAAGATGAAACAAAACACACAAAAAAAAATAAATAAAGCCCAATTAAATATTCATTAATTTTGTTGGGCCTTATTTTATTTTCTTATTTGGGCATTGTTTCCTTGGGCCTTATTTAATAGCGCCAAACTTAACCTGTGTAAAGGTCTTCGATGTATTCATTGCAAAACCTTTTGACATATCCTAAGTTTTGTTTGTTTGTTCTGCCCATATCGGTATCCTCATCGCGAAAATTTCAGGTTACATCGGAATCAGAATTTTTCTTAAGTTTTACAATCCCATTGTTCAAAGACCTATACCGTTTGGCATCCCTAGTCTTAAAATATTTGTGTTTGTATTTGACGCTAATGATGTTATCCTTTGGTTTAACGCAATTCTGTGTTTATTTAATTTTCTTCTTTATTTCAATCTAATGTTGAACACATTGTGATGTGTTAAGCAAACAAGCCAAACAACAAATGTGAAAATAAAAATAAAAATGTAGAATAATATTTAGCTAAAGGATGGATAAGAGGGTACATAAAAGATAAAAATATATACATACATACATACGTACTAGTGTACAAATTCCCGAATATTCGTCAATTTTTAGATATTCGTATTCGAATTTGTATTCTTCATATTCAAAATTAAAAGTGTAGAAGCTTGACAACTTTTACATGGTAAAAAATATTTAATATTCTAAAAGTGTTTAAACTTATACATTGTTGATACTTTAAAAATTTAAAATTTGTCTCTAGAGTCTAAATTGATTTGTCTGCAAAAAATCGAAAATTAAAACTTGTCCGGGGGTGTAAGAATTCATTTAATTTATAATGGAAATTGTGTTTTGTATCGTTTTCAAATGTAATTTAAAGACGCCCAATAAAATCTATAGGTAGTTTTCTTTATCAAATTTAATTTTAATTTAATGTACGCGAACAGTAGTAAAAAGTTCTTAAGCATACAAAATTTTTTATATATCATTTTGCAAACGTAGATAGAACCCCAAGAAAATGCCTAAAAATTCACATATAAAGCGTATTTTATTAGAGTGTCACAACTTTAAGTTTCTTTGAGTAAATCAATTGCAGCGCCCGCTGTGAGGCATGTGGCTCCGTCCTGTTAAAACCACATATCAGCAAGATTAATGTTACGAAATTGAGGTACGAAAAAAATTCGAATCATGTTCCAATATCGTTCACCATTGACAGTAATATTCTGGCCATCATCGTTTTTGAAGACATATGGGCCAATGACTCCGCCAGCCCATAAAGCGCACCAAACAGCAACTTTCTGTGGATGTAATGGTGTTTCGACAAAAGCTTGTGGATTCTGCTGACTCTAAAAGCGACAGTTCTGCTTATTTACGTAACCTTTCAACCAGAAATGGGCTTCATCGGAAAATAAAATTTAGAATAGAAATTTAAAATCAATATCAATTTGTGCTTCAGCCCATTCGCCGGAAAATTTTCACGCGTTGCTCTGGCGTAAGTTGATTGATAATAAAATTTCAAAGCAAACTAAACAAAAAGCAACTTTCAGCTGTTAAATAGGTGCTGAAATAAAGCAGTGATGCCAATTCAAAGTTGTGACACTCTAAAAAAAAAACACCCCATAGTATTCGTATTCGCGAATATTGTTTCAAATATTGACACTCGGCACATCACTAATACGTACATACATGCACACAAAAGAAGTTGTTGTCATTCATGCTTTTAAGTAAAGATCAGATGTTTATAAGCGAATGTTAAAAGAATTCAACAAGAAACCGGAACATTTCATTACCAGATTTTTTTCTGTTCTTATGTATTTTTCATAGTAAATTTACGTAAAAAAAAACTTTACGTATATGTGAAGAAAAAAAAGGTATTATTTGAATAAGCAGAGAAAAAAACTGTGGCAGCATACAAATCTTTAGCAAGTATAAAAAGATTAAATATAAAGGATTTTCTTTCCATAATATCTATGTGCGTACATACTTACATTAGCAGCAACGTATTGCACTTTAATTCAATTGTTACTTTGAATGTCTATGTATGAGCAAGTAAAAATTCGTGTTTTCTATTACTCTTATTTATTTATATGGGTAATGTACGTACATACATGTATATAAAAACTCATTGTTTGTATAATTTGTATATTTCCTTTTTTATTTAATTTCTTTGGTCGATGTCTGGCAGCCTTTTGTTTGTTCCATCTAATGTAAAGAGCTTCTTACCTGGCTCTCTATTGGCATAACTACGAAACATTTAAATAAGACTTTATAAAAAAATTGTTAAATAGTTTATAAAAGAGAAGTTTTTAAGCCCTTTATAACATGCGATATGGTATAATGTGAAACCAACTTTCTTGCTGCTCTCTATTTTTGATATTAATGGTCAGCATGCTCTGGCAAATTATCATGAATAGATTCACTTTTGATCAACGCTACCAGTTTACACAGATTTACTTTCAAAATCTTATAGACTTTGTAATTTTTATGGCTCACATAATCGTTCATATGAGTAATTTATTCCTCGAACTGTGGATAGACTTCATACCACATGGAGTAAAACCAATGCACAGCAGACCTTCAGGCTTCACTACATGCAGAAAAGTGCACCGTTTGATACGGTTGGCACACTGAGGTCATCATTGGACCTTACTTCTTCCAAAATGAAGCCAAAGCTTGCCTTAAGGTCAATGGAGATCGCTACCGCACCATGATCAATGAGTTTTTGTTTGAAAGTATGAATGACAATGATCCAGAAGAAATGTGGTTTCAGCATCCATACTGCGATCACAACCATTAACTTATTGAAATCTAAATTTGGCGATAATGTAGGTTAAGTTGTGTCTATATCTTGGTAACGAACATTCGTAGTTCTTTCAGACTGCCGAATGAATTTACCGTTCTCCAAGCTGAGATTTTTGGCAATCCTTAGGGCCACGAAACTAGTGGTCATATATGTAGCTGGAGGCGAGAAGGTAACCTTCAGGCAGCTCTAAAAGCCTTGAAGGGACACAATGTCAAGTCGAAACTTGTTAGTGACTGTAGGAGAGCCCTCAGCTTGCTTATTGACAAATGTATTATCAGACTATGTTGGGTTCCTGGCCACAGCAGTGTTGAGGGAAGTGAAACTGCCGATGAGCTAGCATGAATAAGGTTGGCGTTAGAAGAGAGAAAGTTTAACAGATCGGGTGAAATAACCGATAGGTTATTACTACAGTGAACTCAGTAATTGGGTGGAGAGCAGGACCGACCGCTCATAGCGACTATTGTAGAGTCTTGAGGGCTATATGGTCAAAACTTGACTCAGGAAGATCCAAACTGCTACTGAGTATAAGTAGGAAGGCGATAGGCGATGCGATTCGTGAGAGGCTCGCTGACTGGTCACTGCTCTGTCAGAGCAAGGACCAGGCTTTGGGAAACTAGCACTCTAGATTTCTGTAGGATGTACGAAGAAGAAGAGGAACCAGAAACCATGGAGCATATTAGCTGTCATTGCCCGAAACTGCAACGCCATAGGCTTAGATGGCTGACAGACGTTTTCATGACAATGATTTGCAATGCATCGTTTTCTCGCTATTCATACTGACTCATGCAATTTTAAATCTAACTGAATAGACGTCGTTTAAACTCAACTACTCTGATTTACGTACACTCACGATAAGATTGATTTATTAGTATAGGTTGCAATAAGTATGAATGCGACGTCGAAATCATACTCATATCACACTCACAGTTTGAATACTTATACTACTTACATTGATTCAGCTCACCCAACTCAGCCATATAGTACAACTACAACTACAACTGTATAAAGTGTATAAAGAAACACATTTGTAATCTCATAATGAGCAAACATCATCATCATCATCATCATCGTCGTCATAAATCTTCCTAAGTTTGAGTGCAATGAGAACTTCACACTTGCGAGTGAATATGAAGTTGGACAATATTTCAATAAGTATGAGTGCGCATAAGTACAAGAAATAAGTCATGATTCAACTCTACTCACTATTTCACTACTCATTGCTTATCACTGTTCTATAGGCCATGACTCACTATCATACAAAGTCGTGCGATCTACAAAAAAGTACAACCCTGGTGTGATGAATTGTTATTGTCTTTTGAAAATTTTCATAAACTCCATCATACCAGGGTTGTACTTTTTCGTAGATCGCACGACTTTGTATGATAGTGTATCACGGCCTTATAAGAGCATTAGTAATATTGCAAAGTGTAACCTGGAGGATATCAGAGGCTTCATCATGGGAATTCAGTGGCTTAATGGCAGATAATAAAGGCACTTCTGTCAATAGAATCTCCGAGTAAAGGTATGTTAAGACACCTCCCTTCTTAACCTAACCTAACCTAGATTAAATTGGGTCTTACAAGCTGCCAGTTCCATAAACAACCGAGTCAGTTGGGTTCTGATAAGTTCCGTTATTCTGCCTGGGCGGGCAGGGTGAGAAGAACAAAAAAAGTGTATCCCTTCAGTATACTACTCGTATGTGCTCAGTAGTAAGCCAAACTGAGTCTTGCACGTGTGAATTTATTCTTCTAATATCGTGTTACGATATCCTGCAGATACGAAAAGCACATGATAGTAGCACTTTTAGCAGCAAGATAGGTAAGGCAGTGGCAGAGTAGTAACCTTTCTCACGGTTCGTTGGGTGTAATGGCGCCGTGTAGATTGTCTAGGTATGATGACTTTTATTATTAAGCTTCTTATTCGTTGTTATTGTTATTATGTACAAAAATTGTTTCATTCTATTATTGCAAATAATACACGCTAATATTACAGCAAGTGTGTGTACAAATATTTATTTATTTGTTCTTTCTTTTAATGTTTTTCTTGTTCAACAAAAACACTGTGAAAAATGAATAAAAACAATTTCTTCAGACGTACACGAAAAGTGTGTACGTAAGTATATTTAACGTTACGAATTTTGCGGTAAACAAGAAATATTTGTTGCTTTTGCTTTTCGATTCCTAAGAGTTGAGTTTTGTGGACGTGTTCTTATACTCGTATTACAGAGTTTCCTCTATCAAATGTTACACATATGTATCACGCACTACGAGTATATGCAGGCGTTCTTTAACTTTTATTTTATTTTTCTTTTGCCGTTTCTCTTCACACACGTGATTTTAAGTGACGTGTGTAAATTGATTTAAATTAAATTTTTTTCTATCTCTAAAGCATGTGTATGCGTCTGGAATTCAAGTGCCAAGCAAATAAATACATCACGTCACGATACATGAGATGTATGCAATTTTTTTCATTTTTACTTTTGCATGTGTAGTTATGTCACGGTACATACATACGTATAATATTTGTTAACAAATAAATAAAGTGTACTCGTATATAATAGATAATAAAAATAAAAGCAACAATGAGTTGGAAGAAGAGTAAAAGTAATTTCCATAAAAGAGTTAAATGAAATATTGATGCTTACACATGAAATATAGTCTAGTCTATGCATTAAAATAAAAAATGAACTTTTTAAGCATAAAAGCTGTCATTTGCCTACAAGAACTACGAAAAATGATTGACATTTGTTAAATTTATGTAGGCCCTAAAATATTCAAATAAGTATGCTTTAAATCAAATTGTTAATGCGCCCTTGAAATAGGCAATGTTATGTTAATGTAAGAAGAGTTGCTGGCAAATATTAAGGGCCTGTCCCACGATGTAGACAACGTTCGACTTGTCGCACACTTGCATTTGAAACAACAACAAAATCTTGAAATTGGTTTTTGTTTTGAATGTAAGTGTGCGACAACTCGAACGTTGTCGACATCATGGGACAGGCCCTAAATTGCTTGTTAAAATAGAGAATAAAAAAAAATACAAAATAATTAAAATTTTCCAGTATTAGATTGCATATTGTAGAAATATTTACTTTGAAATTAATTAATGCTTAAAATAAACTTTTCTAACTAAAGGCAGAAATAGCCAAACGTTCACATGCGGTAGCGAAACAACTGATCGTTTTGGTTACTTAAAAGCAATGCAAATGCTTGCCGAAATTTGCTGTCCTGCTCAACAGGCAACTGTAAGTTGACTCCTCTCTAAGTGCCCTTTTACATTTGGGAAATTGAAAGACAGACAGACGAAGTTTGTAGAAGAAGGGGCGAAGATGCAGAGTGTGTAGTACACGACCCCCTGTACTAGACATTTTTTTGTTTCTCTTTTCCACTTTTCGCAATTTATTCTTGTTGCTTCATATGATTTTTCTCATTTCAGCGAATCTATGTATACTTGAGTGTATTATCAAGGCATATGGTATTTATGTGCATGTGTATGAGTAGCAATCGCGAAAAAGAAGTAAACAAACTACAAAATTTCTGTCTGTCTATTAATTTCCAATATGTAAAAGCTTCGGGCAAGAACAAAAGAGAATTGAAAAAATGTCCGGCAAGAAATGTCTCAAATGTAAAAGAGGACTAAGTTGGAACAAGCTGGGACATTTAGTTTGTGTTTGGCAGCCGTTGAAGGCATACTACCATGCGTTTTGAGAAGAAAATGGAAAAAAGTGAAATTCTGGTGTCCATTAAGCATTATTTTTTGAGAAAAAATCATCACTTAAACACAGGCTAAGCGTGATAGGTATTATGGAGACTCTTCGCCATCAACTTCAATGGTAAAAAAGTGATTTACTGCATTTCGTTATGGCCGTACAAGCCCAACATTCTGGACGCCCAGTTGAGGTCTCTACATCCAGAGCAATTGAAAAATTCACGATACGGCTTTAGCCGATTGAAGATTGAAAGTGAGAGAGATTGTAGAGAAGCCAGGGATTTCAATTTTGAATAATCACTAGGATATGAGAAAGCTTTCCGCAAGATGGATGCCGCGCTTGCTCACAATCGGCTACAAACGCATGTGCTGTTTCCATGGCGAAAATCTATGAATTTGGCTACGAATTGTCCCCCCCCCCCACTTCTGCCCTATTCACTAGACTTAACCCCGAGTGAGTATTTCTTTTTCCCAAACTTGAAGAAATGGCTAGCCGGAAAAAGATTTGACTCCAACGACAAATCATCTCCAAAGCAAATGCCTATTTTGATGACCTCGACAAATCATATTTTTCGCAAGGGATAAAAAATTGGAGAAACGTTGGATTAAGTATATAGAACCCAAAAGAGACTATGTTGAAAAATTAAATTACTTTTTATATAAAGACCTGTGTTTCTTCAAAAATCCTTTTTTATATATATATAAAAAATAAAAATTGGTCAATAATAATAAAAATTAATTTCCATTTAATTTTTATTTAATTAATTCGTTTTGCTCAGTGCCTCCAATCGTTCTGCAAACATGCTGCTCCATAATATTGCTGTTGCTTGGTTGCTTAGAACCATAAAGTACTTTAACTTTAAATAAACAACAAAAGATAAAACAATTATGCCCTTATATCTGATTTTCTCTGTTTAATTTGCAGTTACCCCTCAAAATATGTTTAAAAAGTATTTAATTAAAAAAAATATGAAAACATTTCGAATTATATAAATAAATTACTGTAATGAAAACCTCTTATCAAAGTGACCAATATTTAAAATATTAATGGCTTCATATCCAAAAGTGTGCTCCGCAATTACAATAAATTGTTGCAAAGTTATCTGTGTTTGTATAACCGTAAGAAAGCAAAATGTTGGAAAACAAAAAATATATAAAAATTATGGCATAAGGGTACAAACAAAATGAAAAACTTGTTGCCTTCCGTCAATTGAGAAAAAATTACTTTATTTTTGTCTCTGCACTTAAAACAATAATTTTTATATCAGCTTTAAATAAAAAGCATCTACTTGTCATTGTTTTTCCCCTAAAGTTCTTTTTTTGTTACTTTTTGCCAGCAACGCTTTCTAAAGGCAACAATAGTATCCAGATTTATTTTTGTTTTAACTTTATTTCTTTTTATTTTTTTCATTTTGTTTTATTAAAACTTAAAAAGCGTACAATTTTACAATGAAAAATAATAAAGAAGAGAGAAGAATAATATAAAACTGTTTTGTTTTTATTTTTATTTTATTTTTTTTTGCCAACTACCACAACCATTATGATTGTGTGTTTTCGTTTGGGTTTTCTTTTTCACGCCCTCATGTTTGTTGTTTTAAGTTTATTATTTGGCATTGTTGTTTAAGGTGACTTGTTTCCGGTTTGTATGATGTTTTGTGTAGCATACTTTTTGGCAAAGAAGGGTATAAGCATAAGTAAATTGTGTGATTTAAGTGACTTGGCATTGACAAAGAAATTTTAATAAAAACAATAAAAAAAATTAAATAAACCTGAATCTATTTGGTCAGCCTTAAAATGTAATTGAAAATCAAAATATCAAATCAAATTTTTATTTGCTAAAGCTGCCTCGTTTCAAGTTCAATTTAAATAAATAAAGTGCTAAGACTAACTGGCAGCTTGCTCATATTACTACTCCTGATATTATAGACGCGTGCCCAAAAATTTAGCTGCTTTCTGTAGGCAAGCCAAATGTGTCTTTCATAGATTCAAGTCATATTAGAAATTAAGATATAAAAAATGGTGGTGAATCTGCTAGTTACGAGAAAAACCGACATAACAAGAAAACAAACATCTGCAAGTCCTTGCTGTATATAGGCAAACTTACATTTCATTTTAACGAACTTAATTATTAAAAAAAAATACTATGCAAAGTGCGGGAATTGAAAAAATTAAATTGAAATAAATCTACAGTTTCTAAAGGATAGTAAGTTCTATTTTATTAAAATCTTACACTAACTAAATGATTTTCATACAAAATATATGAAAAAAAAATTAAATATGTGAGCAAGAATCAGAGCCCTTCGAAGTAGACATACTATTATGAAAATATAAACTTACTTTTCTCCAATTGCAAATTTGAGATCAAAACATTTAAAACCCGTAATAGGGCATTTACACCTTCAAAAAATCTTTATGAAAATGTATACCGTTTCACCACATTTTTTACATTTATCAAGATTTGTTATCCAAAACAAAGCCCATTAACTGAAACTTTTCCAAAACTGCAATGTAGCCTGTGTGAATTGGCTTTTATGTTTTTATGTACGAGATTTTGCTCAAATTTTAGAATTTTTTATACTTCAATAGGAAATGTGGGACTGGGGCTGCTATAATTTCTCATCGAACTACCCGCTGGGAAACCTAAGACTTATTTCCATTTCATTTTTTAATTCCCTTACGTTTATTTCTGTTCATTTTCGTACACTAAAAAAAACCGTTTTTATGCGAACAAAAGATGTCTTATATTTGGCTGTTTCCAAAGTAGCGGTCGTTAGCGGCTTTCGGAGGTTTTTTAAATAAAATTCTAATCTAAGGAAAGATGCCACGAAGGTTCAAGCATCGGTAGCAACCGAAAAAATTTATAAAGTAACGGTTGTTACATTAAAAAAGTTAAAAGTTGTTGATGCTTATTTGGCCTTACAAAATTCTTCATTTTACTTACCTTCTTATTTTCCGCTTTTGGGTTAACAATCGTTACAGTCGTTGAACTATTCACAAAAAAAATTAATTCTAACTTGTCGCCTTTTCAAAATTGCTGCTAAGCATGAAGAAATTTTTCAGTTTTCAGTTGGATTTTTTTGTTCGTAAACCACAGTGTTGCCAAAGGTCTTAAAAAGTGACCGTGCAACTCTCGAGAAAAAAAAACGATCACGGTGTATTAAATTCAAAGTAGCCTATTTTTGTTTGTATAAAGAAAATTAAAGTTAATCATTCGGACAATGACAGATACATTTATTTTGTGTAAGATCAGCGTAAAAATAAATTAAACATAATTTTATTTTTAAGCTGTAAGGAGTTATATACAGTGGAAATACCCAGCTATAACTTCAAATTAATAAGTATACCAAATAACAAATTTTTTTAAAATCATCCAATATTCTCTAAGACGCATGAGGGAAAGATCAAATCATGTAGAAATTTAAATTAATTAGACTCCAATTATCGACAATAGAATGGCCTATACAAAGCTTTGAACTAGAAAAAATACTTGAGTTTTAAAATTAAGAAATATATTCCCTTTTTTTTGGTTTATTTAATACTCTTTGCATGAATAAATCACAAAGTTTTAATTTTGGTCGTGTTGTGTTCATAAAGCTTGCATCTATTTTTCTGGTCATGCATTTACTTAACATAAAAATTTCTTTTATTGTTTTTTTTTAACCAAAAAGAAAACTGGAAAATAAGTTCTATATTTTTCTTTTTAAAAGTTAAGGATTATGTTCAGCCGGATTTTTGTCCTTATTTTTTTTTTTTTTTTTTTTTTTTTTAAGTAAAAATGTGTTTTCTTTCTAGCAAACCATAAGTAAACGCAAAACTTTGTCAAAATGTAGCAACTTTTTCAGTTTGTTTTATGTTAAAAGCTTTTATTGCCATTGTTGCTAAGACAAAAGTTTAAAAAATTAGAGTGAGTGCTAAATTTTTTTTCTTTTTTTTTTTGTATATTTTTATTGACATTTCTGTTGCATTTTATTTTTATTCCATTTCCGTTTCATTTTTAAATCCCTTAAGTGTATTTTCATTAAGTATTATATCATTTATTTTCCTTACCTGTTGTTTTTATTCTATTTCATTTAATTCTTTGTTTATTTTTTTCTTGGTGGGCATTTACCATATGAGTGCGCATTTAAAAAAAAAGTGAAAATGATAAATAAAAATATGTCATAACGTTTTGAATGCTAGAAAGCCCCAAATTTGTTTTATTTGTATAAAAATGAACAACAAAGCAACAACATTTTTTTTTTTAATAAAAACTAAAATATTGCTCTGTTGGTTTTGTAAACATTGGGGAATACCTTCGTATGTAAAATAAAAAATGTAAAGACTTTTCAGCAAAAAAAAAAAAAGGAATAAAAAAAATAGAATATAGACATGTTTTACTAAAGATTTTTTGACAGTTGTGGAATTGGACGTATAATATGATGACACAATTTGGACCAAACAAAAGAATTGCAAACTTAAATAAAATTCTTTTGTGGTGCAATAAATTTGCTATTGTCTGCAAGATTTGCGGTTTCCTTAGAAAGTTATAGAAAGCGAAACAAAAATGTCATATAAAAATAAATAAAAAGTTTTCGGCTACCAAAGAATAATTGTTATTTCCTTAAATGTTTATGAATAAATTATTATTATTATATTTCGTGTTTTTTTTAACAATAAAGAGCATTACTATACAGCCAAAAATAAAATAATAGTAAAAATAGCTGACCGATTCTGGTATAAAATACACTTGTATAGAAATTAATGTGAAATTTTCTTCTCTGTATTAATAATTTTCCCAAAAAAGGCTCAAAAATACCCTGAGAAGGGATATAATAAGATGCATAAAATACCAACTTAAGCCTCTGAATGCATCAAAGCTAAATTTTCAACTTAACCATAAAAAATAGATCTAAACCTAAAACCAAAAATTAACGAACTCTAACATGAGTTTTAACGGTAACTTTCTTTTTATTTCTAAATAAAATTCAAATTTTGAAGTAAGTTTGGTTTTGTGGTCCTTCGAACCATAAACAAACAAGTTTTAGGCATTTATAACGTGGTGTCCGAAACTCGCATTTGTCTGCTTAGTAATTTCTATAGTTATTTTATTTATTTTAATAGGAGAACAACAGACAGTCACATTGGCAGGATATGTATACGTATTGTATACGTATTTATGTTTGTGTTGGTAGAAATTTGAAACGCTTATAACTCGCTTAATATTGCATCAATAACGTCAATGCAAAATGGCTCAAACAAACTTTAGAATTAAAAATAATCCCTAAATGTTTATATTGAAAGCAACAAAAATTTCCTTTTTTTTTTTTTGTTGATCTTTGAATTTTCAGTTTGGGGTAATTTTTCATTCCTGTTTCGCACACTTTTCCCTTTCGGAGTAATGCGCAATTTTTAATGTTTTGTTTTTTAATTATTAAATGGGTTGAATTTTCTCTGCTAAATAAATATGCCCCAAAAAATGGCCCTAAAGTTACAAATTTAAAATCCCCCACAATTTTTACATTGAAAGCATTTAATTTTTCATTCATTTTCAATTTTCATTCAGTTGTTAGAAACTTTTTACTTCTAGTCTTGAACAAATTATCCATTTAAAAAACTAAAACTGATCCTTTTTTTTCACTTTTAGTTTGCGGTGATTTTGAATTTATTTTGGGGGTAATGGACCCAAAGCAAAAACCGAAAAATTAAGATAAATTACTTTAAATTAAAAACAAAAATAGCCACAAAAGAAGGAAAAATGTCCTCATTTTTAATTTTTGGTTAGTGCAAGTAAAGATGATAAACTAACAAAGAGGTCGAAAGAAAAGAATATTAATTATTTTTATCCGATTTTACAACTATGCCATTTTGCGTTAGGTTGATTTTTGTAGTATCGCTTAGGCGCCTCGGGCATTGAGTAGGCGTATTACGTTAGGCTATGTAGCGATTTCGAACGATCTATGTATGATGTTAAATATGGCTGATTCTGGCCCGGTATCGACAGCGTTCTCTCAAAGACCGTTATTTGTTTTGTAGTCTATGCAATAAGTGCTTCAGCTACTAAAGCACCCCTCTACTCTCTGAAAGCTTTGAGAGGTTTTAAGCGTTTTTCGTATCAGTAATTTATTAATAAATAAAATAAAAATATAAAAAAAATTAATCCGAATTTGAGTCGTCATGATTCCATTTTTGATGAACAAAAAAATTAGGGCAAATTGTCTATTATCCATAAGTAAATCTTAAAACGTGTGTCATATGTTTAGCAATGGGAATCAATTTTTATGATTTTCAAAAAAAAAAAAAAAAATAAAACACAGACAATACTTGCAATATGTACAGATTTTTTCTATCGTTTCTTTTTTGTTCAACAACAGCACGTACAACTTTGTTTATTTTCATCTTTTTTTAGTACCTTTGAGTCTTTTTATGCGTCGTAAATTTATTCATACGTGGCATATATTGGTGTATAAATATGTACTCTTTGAACCTTTATAGTGTCTATTTGCTTGTTTAGTTTTGCTTAACTTTTGCACAGACTTTAATTATATTTACTTTTGCCTCTGACGACGGTTTGCTGTTCGTTGTCCTGCCTCGGTAAGCTCGAATTGGGTTTACATAAATGAAAATCTTACGCTCGGTTAATACTTTGTTTTGCTATTTCGTTTGTAAGTGCGAGTGTGTAAGTGTGTATTGCCCTATATGTCATCTGTAAAAATTCCCGTAAACTTATGTATCTCCTCTTTCTATTTCAATTTGTTATTTGTGTTTTTCTTTTACATGTTCACATACACACACACTAAGATTTTCTTACTTGTTTACAATTTTGATATCAAAAGTCGATACGCATAGGAATAAATTTATTTCCGTTTGCCATTAAATTGTTTTCCGATCACATAAAATACACAAATTTACCCACACACACTCGCGCCCATTCTAAATTTGTATTTGAAATAATAAGAATTTTGTCTATGTCTATGCTTTTGAATCAATATTAGAGTGATTGATTTCCGTTTTCCGTTTTGTGGGTTTCTCTTCATTTATTTATATTTATATTGAGTTGAGTTGGGTTTGTTTTACGAGCATCTTCTCGTCAGCCAGTCCGCCCTTGAGACAACAATTAGATTTTATCTGCCCCTAATGCCTCTTGGCCCCTATAAATCACAGTGTATGGCAAATAAAAAGTTTGTGTAACGGTAACTGGGAGCGGATTTGTTTATTTAGTGTATATTCGAGTTTACATAATTTAAAGTTGCTTCAAAATGAAAAATAAAAAATAAGCAGTAAAGTTATACTGAAACTTTTTGGCCTACATGTCATGATTTTGCAATTAACGCAATTTTTTTTTTTCACTGCCGAATTGCTTAAAACAGCGATAAAGAAAATGTTTTTCTTTTTTGCTTCAAGAACCTCTGTAATCCTTAAGTAAACTTTTCTCTCAATCTGGCCGCAAGAAATATTTCAAAAGTTTTTGCTTAAGAACAAACAGGATTAAATCTTTTGCTTTAACTTTTGTTTATAATTTTTAGCTGCTGTCATAAAAATAAAGTTAAATTTAAAGTTAGCAAAATATCAAGAATAGAAAATTAGACATTTTTGAGCCTTTTGCTTAGAAAATTTCTCTGCTTATTATTTATAAATGTTTATTCTCTAAATTTTCTTTCTTATTTTTTAGAATGCCATTGTACCAGCTGATTATCGCATACAGTCACCAGCTTCCGGCTCACCATTGCCTCTTACTAATACCACAAATACAGATCTCACAGTTGCCGTTTTAACAAATAATACGAACGCTGTTAACTCTGTGTCCGGTAATGCCAATACCGCCGGTGGTCCGAATACAGTTTTACGTGTTATAGTCGAATCCCAATTATATCCCGTTTCATTGGATATCTTACATCAAATATTCCAACGTTTTGGCAAAGTCTTAAAAATTGTTACATTTACAAAAAACAATACATTCCAGGTAAGAAGTTTCTGCATTGAATTTTTGTATAATGTTTTTTTTTTCTTACTTTAACTTTATAACATTTTAAGGCGCTCATACAATATCCCGATGCCCATTCGGCTCAACATGCTAAAACCATTTTGGATGGGCAAAATATCTACAATGGCTGCTGTACGTTGCGCATTGACAACAGTAAAATGACTACGCTCAATGTTAAATATAATAATGATAAGTCGCGTGATTTTACAAATCCCTCATTGCCGCCTGGTGAACCGGGTGCCGATATAATGCCCACCGCTGGCGGATTAGTAAATGCCAACGATTTATTATTGATAGCGGCCCGCCAAAGGCCCTCATTAACAGGTGATAAAATAGGTAACACTATCCACTTTCCTTTATTATTTCGTTGTGTTTGAACTGTTTAAAGTTAATTTTTAATTTTTTTGCTTCATGTTTTTGTAACCAAGCAAAACACTTTTATTACTGATTTGAAAGCTCCCAGTGAATTATAATTTAGATGCTCGCTAACAACTAAAGAGATATCGTAATGAAATTTCATGGGGGCAAAAATGAGGTGTGTTTGAATTTCAGAGACACGCGATTTTGGATGAATAAATTAAAAATTCATAAAATTCATTTATAGTCCGAAGTTAAATAGTTTATATCAGAGAATGACAAAAGTATCGTTTTAAGTACTATTTGAGTATTAGCCGTCAAACATTTATGAATGCGTGCTGCTGAAAATAAAAACACTCAGTATGCAAACTCACACGCATTAATTTTCAAACGAATACGTACTCGTATAACTATAGTCATCAAACAACTACTCGTATGTTTAAACACATATTTTAAACTACGCAGCACAAACGACACTAACTAAAATTTATAGACTGTGTGAGCTACAATCACATGCATGAATATAAAAATACTCTGGCTATTAATCGGCTATACATGCGTTTATACAGGGCTATTTTATTTACACACTCACATAAAGCATATTTTTAAACAGCACACACACACATCCACATATTTTCACCCCATGTATACGCTGGCGAATGATGAATAATTATCCCGAGTATCAGCGTATTTTTTTATCCGATTAAATATCCATAGCCTGACTAGAAACATATTCAGACTGTAAATATGAGATACGCATGTTCCATTTTATTTTTAGTTGTAGTGTGTTTTAAATTTTTTCCATAAACAAAGTAGAAATGCTTTTGTATGTTAGAATCGGCTATAGTCCTTAATACTTGAGAGAAAATATGTGAGCGTGAAAATTGCGCTACAATTAAAATTATGTACAGTTACTAAAATTATGGCTAGTTACTTAAGTTTATTGTCATTCATATACAATAATTTTTTTTTAATGATATTTTGAGGAAACATGCATGCACAAGTTTCCACTTTTATTTAAAAGCTATGGGATTTTTAACACGGATCTTGTAACAAAACCCCATTTTGTTTTTAATCATTAATCATTATTGTTCTTGTTCCTCTTAAAAATTGGGAATCATTTAATATTGAGTTTGTTACATATGACGTCGGGTCAATAAGCATACGACTTCGAATTTCCTGCCCGTAACTGAACGGGCATCAAAATATAAACCAGCTGCGTAATTTCGTTTATTTTTGACAGCCATTTATAGCAGACAACTGGGTTGAAAGCAAATAGAAAAAAGTGAATGTCGTCTGCTCATTAAACACAATTTTTTTACGAAATGAAACTACAACCAAAACCAAGACTAAGCTTAAAAAATACTAAGGAGACCACACAGAAAAAAATAGACAAGAATTATTTTCAACAAAACCATGTTATGGAAAACAAATTTTAATTTCAATAATATTTGTCATTAACTCAATACGATATTTTATCAATACCCGCGCATTTTTAAAATATCGTTTCATTTAATGTGTTTGTGTTGGTGTTTATCTGGCTTGTTGATTGACCCAACGCGGTGATCTGCTATTATTGTTGTTTATTTTGATTGCTCGTGTTGTATACGTGTTAATGCTGACAAAAAGCCGAAAAACGTTGTTTTTCACTCAACAAAGTTATTTTTAAAATATATCATAACGCAAAACGCACTTGTATTATTATTTTCGCATACAATAACGATTTGCTCTTTAGCTGAGTGGTAATTACGTTATTCTATTACTAAAGAGATTGCCGCCGGTTCGACTCATCCCAAACACATTTAGTTTTAATCGCAGCCAAGCAAAAACAAAAAAAGTGGTTGACAAATGTGACATTCATACACAATAACAATTATTACTGAAAATAAAATTTCAGTCAACATCATTTTCTTTGACTCATTAAATTTCTTTATTGACTGAAAAAAATATATTCAATAAACGTGCTAACAATTTTATTTATCAATAATAAAAAATCGTCATCACGGAAAATTCAAAGGATTTTTTTATTGAGTCAGCGATTTTCCTATTCAAATATCAAAATAATTTTTTTCTGTGTATTCAACATTAATTGCAATGGTAAAAGAGTGATGTTTAGAAATTCATTGTGACTGACCCTTTTGTTCAGCCAGTTGAGGTCTCGGAGATGGGAGATTGAAAATGAGAGAAATTGTGGAAGACACAGTCATCTTACATGGCACTGTGGCTTTGGAATGATTACTTGGGAATGAGAAAGCTTTCCTCGCTCTTCACAATCCCTTTCCTAAAAAGAGGTTACAAACATATAGACATATAATTCTCCGCATGTTATTACTTCTCTTACAACAAAAAAAAAAAAAAAAACCTTAACGAGGCAATTGTGAGCGAAGTGGGATATTAACTTCTGTAAAAAATATCTTTTTTTCTATAAACTCGTACTTTCAAATCGATTTTTTATTGTGTTATTTGTTGGGTTGCAATTTGTTTAATTAAAAATTTCTATCAAACACTTTAATATCTACTAACAACCATATATTTTATTTATGTTAAATATATAATTTTTTTTTTACTATTTCTTTTTAACATCAACTAACCACAGAGTCTGCCTTGTGTAGATTAATTAATAATTTTTTTTCTAAACACCAATTGCAATATGAACAAAAATATATATGTATGTAAAATTTTCCTTTTTTTATCTTTTATAGTGAATGGCTTGGGAGCACCGGGTGTGTTGCCACCGTTTGCTCTGGGTATTGGTACTCCCTTGGCTGGAGGCTATAGCAGCGGTATACCCAACTTGGGTGCATTTGCTCTTGCCAATAGTGGTGCTTTACAAACGGCCACCCCTGCTTTGCGTGGTTTTTCAAATGTGTTACTTGTTTCGAATTTAAATGAAGAGGTTGGTAAACAATTTTATATGTAAATTTTTAGACATGTAAATGCATATTTTTATTCAGTTATTTATTTTGAAAGTATTTAAGTTAATATTTAAAAAATAATAGTTTTCATTGCATTTTTTTACATAATATGTTCAATGTACATAAATTTGAACATTAAAAAGTAATTATTTGTTTTTTTATGAAATAGAAACAAAAATTATAAATTTTTATTTTAAATTTAAAAACAGAAATACGAGTACTTTTAGCAGATTTTATTTATTTTGTATGATTTTGCCCCGAAAGTTTGCAATCTTTTTAAAAACTCATTAGTAGTGAATTTTATATACATTTTGTTTTTAATATTATTTCCAGTGCAATATACATATGTATGTATGCATATGTATGTTTATGTAGATGTTTTCTTATTTTATAAATAAATATTTAATAAAACCGATCCGATTTTATAATACCTATAAGTGAACACATCCATGCATACATACATATACATTTTAAATTATTATGCTTATGTATGTTTGTTGGTATTGCATTTCTCCATATTTTCCATACATTTTCCATTTCACATTTGTATTTAAGCTATTGCGCTTTTGCTTTATCATTGTTTGAAAAACAGCAGCATAAAATGTTTTCATTTATTTCAATTTCATTTCAATTTTCATATTTCATGCTGTTTATTTTAATTCTTCTCTAATGATTTGCGTTTGTTTTTTCTCTTTATTAAGTTTCAAATTGTATTCCTATTTTAGTGTTTCCTTAATTTAAGTATTTAAAATCAATTTGAAATTTATTTGTTATACATCTATATTTCGGTTTTTATTTTATTGATTGCATAAATGATGAAATAAAATTGAGTCTCAAAGAGACTTGCCATTTGCAATCGTAGCAGAATTGTAACCACAACCACTGGCGAAAGGAAGTTATTGGGCCTAATTACGAGTGTCGTATTGCGCCTGCGACTACGACAATTGTGCACTATACTAATGAACATTGCAATCATTGCAAAATCATCGTAATCGATGTCGAAATTACACACTCGTAGTTAGGTTAATTACATATAGTACTTAAGCCAAAATTCGACATACATATGTTCCTCTGAGTATAAAAAAACCTTCTTTTTTTATCATATATCAAATTTCGTTTCATAAAACAATCCAGCAAAAAAAAACATGACAAAAATGTGGTTCAATAATGTGTTCAGGTGGTCATGGCAAACTGGATCGATTCAGAGGAAAAATTCATGATTTTTACATGAGCATTGGACTTGTGTCCAACAGGTCTTTAGAACTTAAATGAGCTGTTGGACACAAGTCCGATCAAAAACATCAATGTAAATTAAATGGATTTGAAACAATTTTTGATTCGAACGCTCTCAAACTAGTTCAGAAAGAGCTGTTGGACACAACTCTGATGAGCATGTCATAAATAAATTTCTGTTCATTAAAAAGAGTGACACGATCCAGTGCATGTTCGTTGATTCGAAGAGCTTTAGGTTAAAAATAAATATTTTTTTTTATGAGTCGGTGATGAACCCGTGCATGTTTTAGGAAATCGTTAAATTAAGAAGGCGTGAATAATAGAAACTGTTTGACTTACTTTAGTTTCATTGGACCAAACGCAAGATGTCGACAAAGTTCGACTAGTCGCACACTGACATTCAAAACAAAAACAAATTTTAATATTTTGTTGTTGTTTCAAATGTAAGTGTGCGACAAGTCTAACGTTCTCGATATCGTGGGTCAGGCCTATTATGTTGGGTATTAATAGCCCAAAGGTATTCCGTAAATCGTACGATACATTGAAATCGAAATAAAGTCCGAATCAATAAGTCATACCTGCTCCCTCATCCACTCTCTTTTTCCGAACTTATTACCGAGTGACTTTTGCTCCAAAGCAGGAAAAATTGGTTCGGCTTTGACTCCAACGATGACGTCATCTGACAAACAAATACCCTATTTTCATGACTTTGACAAATCCAGCGTTTAAAAACTTCTCATTTGTGTATTTTCTTTTGCTTCTGCTCATACTTCTCCTTTTGAAAATTCAAGAGTCGCAGTAGAAGTTGACACAATAAACGAATAGCTATACAAAGCCGAAGACCTTCAGCTTTCGACATGTTCATACAGTTTTCTGTTTTTCTGAACGATGCTTAAAAGAAATTCGGAAATTGAGGCAGTAGAGATGTTGTATGTTTTTTCTTTTCTTTTGGTTTTGCAGTTTCAATTTCGTATTTAATGGCTTGCTGAAAGAAATGTTGTTGTTGTTTGTTTTACTATTATAAATGAACATACAGTCATACACACACAAAACACACATTCAAACACATACACACAAACACTTCATATTTATTTTAAGCAGCAGTCAGTCAAACCGAAAACTGTACGAACATGTCGACAGCTGGAGCTCTGCATTATGTATATCTAAACGTTTATTATGTTAACTTCGACTGCGATTCTTTAAGTTTTCAGTAGCAGAAGTATGAGCAACAGGTTGTGATAGGGCAGTAAAAAAATAAAAAGTCCAAGAAATAGCACAATTTTACGACTTTTGCTATTACGACTGCAGTTTTTTTAACACTGGACAAATCTTATAAAAAAAATAGAAGAACTTTGGACAAAGTGTATAGAGCTCCAAGACGATTATGTTTCAAAATAAAATGATTGTTTATTAAAAAAGCTGTTTCGTTTGACTATCTCTGATAACCTAAAAAGTGATCTTAGAATAACATGTCCATAATATATAATATATATGTATAATTATAATATATTCTATATGTAAAATCGTTTGTGTGTTTGTTAGTAACGCATGATCCTCGAAACTAAAAGAGATGTGGATCTGAAGTTCAGGTTCGGTTTAATGAACGCTAAGTATTTTTTTTTTACCATTGAATAGACTTATTTTGAAAAATTCTATTTTTACCCCTTGAACAAACATTTGCAATTTATATGTGCTCCCAAAGATATGACAAAAAATAAACTTGGCAGGTTTTAAATAACACGCAGATAATTAAGTCACTGCATAGTTATAGTGATGACATTGAAAACATTTCCATTGGTACTCAATGCAGACGCGGATACAATAAAACGAAAGGCCTGTCAACGAGATAGTGACATGAATGAGGATACAACTCGCCTATATTTGCATAAAATAAAAATATTAAGAAAATAAAATAATTGAGGGTAAGGCAACGCTTGCCGGGCTCATCTAGTTTAATAAAATGTATACATTAAAGGAATTTTTACCGGGGCAATGTCCGGATTTTCGTCGTCTTACTGCATCAAAGTCATAAGTAATAAACCAAGATGGCCTTCTTAATTAATTCATATGGCCCTATTACCAATGCAGTGTAGTGCAATCATATCCTTATATTTCAATTAGTTGATAAATGAGGCCGTTTTGGACTATTACTTAGAACTTTATTGCAGTGAGTTGTTGAAAATCGGTACATTGCGCCGAAGTTTGGGAGCTCGGCTTAACATTCGTCTAAAAATACTGTCCTTCATTGTTATTTCCATCCAAGTTTACTTAAACATGAACAAAACCAGGTTATGTTGTTTAGTTGTACGACTGACCTGTTTTGTGGAATGAATTTTCTTGCTAAATGCATTCGGCTATTTTGTATACAGTTTTATAAGAATAGTAAATACAACTGTATTATTATTGTAGAATTCCAGAAAAAAATTCAGCTTTCTTACGCGATATTATTTCCCCGTTTAAATTTGCAATAGATACAATGCAAAGAAAGGATAACATGAAAGAATAATTATGCGTTAGAATTTTTTTAATCTCTTGCCGGTAGCGTCAAAACTTCCGAAAAACGCTTCTTTGCTTAAGTCGACAAATATAAAAATTACACACACCCCCAATGCATAAAATTTAAAAAGATTTTATAATGCATTTTATTTCAAATTTTTCATACTACAAAATTTTTCTAATTTTTCGAATTCATTTTACTTTTTTATGAATATGGGGGACAGAGTTTTGTCGATTATATATGACTTTCTTTTTTTGCTAAAGATTTGTAATATTATTTAACATGAAACACAAAGCGGAATACATGAAAGCAGTTCTGCACAAAATTCACAGATAAACCCAATTTTTAAAGTTTATTTAAAGAGCAATGAAATTCGTTAATCATAATGCATTTTATGACTTTTTAAATATTTTTATTTAACACAAGCATAACTTTTTTTTTTATTTTTATTATAACAACTAGAAACATCTCGTAACAAAAAGAAGCCCCTTTTTTTATTTGAAACTGTTTTATTTTATTTTCCTAATTTATGTGTTTTTTTTTAAATAATTTATTTCAATATCATTTTTATTAAACTTCATTTATTTTACATCAAACTCTTGCTAACTAAATCTCTCTTTTCTCTCTTTTTTTCTGTAGATGGTCACGCCTGATGCTCTATTTACCCTCTTTGGTATGTCTGCACAAAAAATTTTTTTTTTTTAATTTTTATTTAGCTAATTTTTAAGTCAAAATAGAACAGATATAAAAACATACGGCCATTTTCTGTAAACCACTTCGTTTTAAAATCGCAAAATTTCAAAAACGGAAAAGAGTGTTCTCTTGATCCCATAACTTAGTGCATTTATAATTAAGTGCGGATAAAATATATCAAGCCTATAAAACCTTAAAACCAAATAAAAAGATGCAAGAAGTGACTAGAAAACTAATTGAATTTTTGCCTGAAATTTGTCAGTTTCAAAACGAAATGGTTTTCAGAAACTGGCCAATAGAATTTTTGGTTAACAAAAATCTGGTTGCAAATATTGATGGCAATTTGGAGTTTAATTGATGTAACTCAAACTTTTTAGCTTCTGTGAATTACGTTAAAATGCATATTTTCATAATTAATGGAAGTATTTGACAGGACTTTTTGAAAATATTTGTTGCTCGACGAAAAAGAAGGCAATGCGTCATGACATGAGTTCTTCGAAAATTTCATGCAGTTTATGTAGCTCTCTTTCTTCTAACTACTTTCTTGCTTTAGTTTAACAAAGTTTTTTAAAAACAACTAACAAAAAAACTAAACTTGTTAATATGTTCTTTCATAGAATTCTTTAAACAAAATTTTGACCTTCTGAAGAAAATTCCAATTTTGAAATCTATATACATATATAAAATCGCAGCGTGTGTTTGTTACTAACGCATGATTTCTGGAACTATAAGACCTGTGGAGCTGAAATTTTGAACACAGGTTCGGGTCAATACCGGGTAGGTTTGCGTTTTGATCCAACAAGTGACCGCTGTATGGAGAAATTTGTAGTTTAAAAACGAAATAATTGAGGGTAAGACAACGTTTGCCGGGCTCTTCTAGTATACATATAAATATTGGAAGCCCTGTGGAAAATTACGAATTCGTACAAATTGAATTATCTTCTAGGATATTCGCAAACTAGTTTACGAACGTTCGAAAATTTATTTTCGTATATGTACGTACATATAAAATTTGGCATCAATTCTTTAATTTGCCCATGTGTATCATGTGCAAACAAATTAGACACCCCATTGTACTTTTGAATCGAAAATTGTTATCGAAAGGTTTTGTCTTTCAAATCGAATTACATATTCACTATTGTTAAACCAGTGCCGTTAATAAGCAATATAATAATTTTTGTATACAAACTTATTCCCATATTCATGAAATCTAAAATGAATTTGCAATGTCCCAGCAAAAAATTATACATTACCATCTTACTTACTTTTCTGATTACTAAATTTTATTACTCACAAATTAAATTACATAAAATTTAAAAAATAGGAAGCAGAAGTGGAACATTCGTTGGGTTTTAAAAGATGACGTGAAAATATTGCCAAAATATGTAAACTAATGAGTACTTACATTTTGGAAAATTATTTAAAAAAAAAATTTTTTTTAGTTTCGTTCTTAATAAAAGTTCATTGGGCAAAACAATTGAAATTTTTCTAAATATAGTGTTTATAAGTAACAATGCAGGCACGGATACGAATAAAATATTAACCATTTCAATTGAGTATGTAAAAACAAATTTTTTTCGCTTAAAAAAAAGTGGTTGCATCAAGAAACGAAATAACTATTTCCCACAACGAAAAAAATAATTATTTCCTACAATAAACAACATAACTACTTCTCAAGGATCGATTATTTTAGTATCACGCCTTCTTAAAATCATTAAGTTGGTAATCCAGTAAAGAACAGCTTCCACCAAAACTGCTTAATTCTAAACTCAATTAGCTTTTCTGAAATTTTTAGCTGTGTTTTATTTATAGTTTTGCGTAAAAATTTTTCTTAAAATAGATTTCTATAACATTTTATTTTTTTCTATGAATATGAGCCATAGATTTCTTTTACTTATTTCTTAATGATCAACAACAAAATTCTTTGGTAACTTAAGTATTTCTGCATTATATCATATTTTCTTGCAAATAATTTAAATATATATTTATAGATTAATATTTATAGATATTGACATTTTAAGCATTCAAATCATATAAACTTCTTTTCACGAGCAGAAGGAGATAAATTGAAGTGAGTCTTTTAGTTTTTTGTTTCATACATATCAAATTGTCCTGCTTCGTAAGCAGCTTAAATAAAAAAATTAAAGAAAACATAAACTATATGTTGTATTTGCTAAAAATCTTCTTTAGAAGCGATTAATTTAAAAACAGAAATATAAAAAATAAACCTTGCAATATTTCCACTTGGCAACTTATAGGAAACAAACGGATACAAAGAATATGGAAAAACGTAGAGCGAAACCTTTTTTTTTTTTTTTTTTTTGTAAAAAAAAAACAACCTGAACAAATTGCTTAAGTAAAGTGCAAGACGAAAACAAAGCAAAGGAAATGAATATGAATAAGTTGGTACACAGTGGTATGGAAAACAAAACAAAAGTATTAAAAATTCAAATTGTATATTTTTTACTGTAAGTTCGTGTTAAACTCCCTTCCACTCTTCGCTTCTTGTTTGATTTCTAGTTCTGTTTTCATATTTATATATGATTACCTTTTATCCGCGGCTCCTCTCGCGCTGATCTGTTTAAAGAATACATAAAAACCGAATTTAAAACTGGTTAAACAATCAAACCCGAAACGAAAATTACTCTAACCAGGCCAAAAATGTGTTTTCGGAAAAGAATCCGTACCAAAAATAAAAAAAACCGATTCCGAACCGGATAAAAAATATCCTATATTTGACGCTAGTAATGTAGCTTTTCATTGGCGAATGAACCGATTCAGCGGTTTGGGCGTGAAAGCGTAGCAGACAAAAAAGAAGAGAGAATATAAAACAAACTTCATGTATTAAATAACAATTCAATAAAAGTATATTATATGATGATTTCAAATTGGCCGCAAATATTTCAAAACGTTTCCATTTATTTCCCATTATTTTCTTTTCTAGCGGCTTACGATTGAATTAATGTATTGTTTGTGGCCGGTGGCGGCTGTTAGCCGGCTTACAGCTGATCGGCTGTGTTCTCTGGCTTGTGCTCATGCACTTCTCATTGTTTTTGTTTCACTCTTTTCAAAGAACGAAACAAAACAAAATTAAGCACTTTGTTTTGTTTATTTTCGTGCTCAAAACAAAAATAAATTTATAACTGTAATAGTGTCGATTATTACTGTTACAAAAATCACGTCTTAACTCCTGTATCGCGCAATAAATAGCGTAGCTACACCAAACTCACTTTCACATTTACGGCCTGATTCATAAAAATTCCTTGTTTAAGTTTTAATCTCTAATAAAAATTTGTATTCATGTCAGTGAATTAATTATTAAACGATTTTGCTTCTTTTGTATTTTTATGTCGGCAACATCATGTTACTTTCGCTCTCATTTTATGTTTAGTGATGCATATAACGAACAATTTTTAATTGACTTTAAATATAACCAAACACGCTTTTGGCAAAAAATATTTTGCCCCACAATTGTCAGGGAAAATAAAAAATCAACCAACTCTGGGAGCATCTTAATTACAAACTGCTCCTGGTCAACCAATTAGAGAATCGAAAATGTGGCCAGTGATCTATCCTCTAACTTTATATTAATTAATTATTATTAAGTTAGTAATTAAATAAAAATGAAAATAACATTTATAATCGTTTCTTTTTTTTTTTTTTGTCATATACGCATGTGTACGTCCATATATATGTTTTAGCACAAATACATACGTACAAACATATGTTTTTGCTAACAATTTATTCAGTGTTGTGAAATTAATTTATTTACGGTTTTTCAACACTGAAACAAAAACTCGGTTAGACACTTTCTTACTATCGAAATTAATTTCTAGTCGAATGCAATTTCGATCACGAATGCAGGAATTAGCCCCCCCCCCCTGTTCTTTGACTTTGCTACTGGAGCTAAAATAAATATTTCTGACGTTTGTACTTCGTAGCATCCTACATAAAGCTCTTCATATAATAAATAGTGATTTGTTAAATTTATGCCACACGATTGTAAGGAGTGACTTTGGGATTGATTTATTGTATTCGTTTTTAAGATATCCCAAAATATTTATTTTTTCTTAATGGGAGTACCTCCCATCCACATCCACATCTCCAATCCGGACTTTTTTTTTGTATGATAACACATATTAAAAAAAGCTTTACTCATAAAAATATTAAGCTTCTGACTGCATATCTCTAGCGATGTTCAAAAATAAAAAATCAAATTATGTGGGAGGTGCCACGCCCACTCATTTTATTCCGACTATTTGATGAACAGTTCATAAAATTAATATAGTAATTTCTAAAATGTCTCAGGTATTTTACCAAGATATTTCTACTTAAATATGTATTTGTTAGATATGGGAGGGTCATGCCCACTTGTATATGCTTAATACTATCTCTTTGAAGATATTATAAAAAGAGGTACTCGCACAAAATTTTGGAGTCTTTAGCTGTATTAGTTTCATAAACTTTCAAAAAAAAAAAGAATTTTCTTCAATATGGGAAGCGCCACGCCCACTAAAAATATTTAAAATATATATCGTTACCTTGATAACGAAATAAAATAAAGTCGGCGATTGTTTTCATGATAAAAACCCTTAAAGGCACATACAATTAATATTAACTTCACTGCTTTTATGTTTACTAATTGTTTAAGGATTTGATAAATTATTTAAAACGCCTTTAATGGCACCAGAGTCCGCAGCATGCAAATTCATATACTAGCGTCTTTCGAATAGCAATATAAATACACATATAATTTCGGTCAGCTTTTATATTTCTAATCGTGTATTCTAGAAATGACCCCTGGACCACTTTTGCTTATTTAAAATTCTTTGGAGTTTTTTTACAATCTCGTTAGAAATTTAAGTTAATGTCGTAAAATGTATGTACTTTTTTTTTTTATTAATATTTCAGCGTCACGGCGACCCACCCCACTGTGCTTATTCATATTCATTCATGAACAAATGAAAAACAAAATTCTAAAAATACTCGATCCAAATCAATTTTAACTAAATAAATTATTAACGAAACAAAATGTAAAAAATTGCTACAGAAATGGTTTGTGCATGCAGTAAAATAAACCAGCAATTTGCACGTTTTAAAAATGAAGCAACATAAAACTGAAATAGGAAAAACAACTTTTTTATGCTAAAGAAAAACCATTTAAAATACTGCTTGTGTTAAACACTTAAAGCTTAGAAGGTCTCTCCTCTTAAAAATAAATATCACATGAAATCATTTAATATACATTAGAGTTTGGAAAACAATTTACAGTTGTGAACAAAATTTAAAATACAGCTGCAAACTTAATAATAAGATTTTATATATAACTAGTCATCACTTTTTTAATGCCCTTTTTACATATTAAACTTCTCCTTTTGCTTGCCTAACATGAGATTAAGCGTAAAATTATTTTTCGCTCTCACTGTAGCTTTTTAATAACTTTTATGCATAATCTTTATATTCGATCATATTTCTGAATTGTTTTAAATTTTATTTTTTCAATGTTAAATAATACCCCAGTGGCTCATCAGTTTTATCTTTTACTGTTTAACTTGTTGTGCCAGTTAATGGTTTTATTTTTTAGTTTGGTCCTTTGAATAAATAAAATAATTTAACAAATGCTTAAGCAAACATGCACACAATCCAATAAACACTACAATGGTTAAAGGTATACTCCTGTTGATTTTCCATTTTCAGTTTTGCGTGTGTGGTAAAATTATTATTATTTTTTTAACCAAAAAGTTCGAAATAATGGATATAAAACTATTATAGGAGAATTTTATCTAGAAAAAAAGTAATTCATGCTGTTCGTAAATAAAAATACAAAAATACTGCAAAATTTCATTTAAGATAAATAAATTACAAAAGAGACAAAAAAAGCTGTGGCATGCTGTTATTTGCTACAAAGTTTAGCAGCCGAGCGAGCTTCCTGTTTCGGTTTTTCTCCTAAGCCACATACAATGCGTATGTGTTTATATACTACGTATGTATGTATGTGTGTATATATGTATGTATTCAACAGCGAATATGAACTATAGAAAAACCACAAAATCAGCGTGGTCTTAATATTTGTACTCGAATTTTTTTCTTCTGGTAAAAAGATGACTGCAGGTGGCAAAAACTTTATATGTAGTCGTATGTTGTATTTATTAGTGCAGGTATAATTTATGTCTGCGTTAGCAAATTTTATTATAAAATGGCTGTTAGCTTTATTTTGTTTTGCCTGCAGTTATTAATTAATTTTTGTTAATTTTTAAAATATTCGGACAGCAAGTTTTGAAGTATTTTATCGATTAATGGCAGTCTTTAAAGACTTTATTTGAAACATTTGAAAATTATTTCTAACAAAGGAAGTTTATAAAAAAAACTTCAAGAATATGTAAAAGTTACTTTTTATAAAAGGAACTTTTTATTAAATACACTTTGCAAAAGGTACTTTTTATAAAAAAACAGTTATTTTTATAAAAAGTTCTTTTTATAAAAGGTACTTTTTTTATAAAGTTACTTTTTATAAAAGGTACTTTTTTATAAAGTTACTTTTTATAAAAGGTACTTTTTTATAAAGTTACTTTTTATAAAAGGTACTTTTTTAAAAAGGTATTTGCTACAAAAAGTACTTTTTCTGAAAGGTACTTTCCATAAAAGGTACTTCTTCTCAAAAGTACTTTCTTTAAAAGGCACTTTTTCTGAAATATATGTTTTTTAAAGGGTACTTTTTCTGAAAGGTACTTTCTATAAAAAGGTACTTTTTGTAAAAGGTACTTTGTATAAACGGTACTTTTTTTAAAAGCTTCTTTCTATAAAAGGCACTTTTTCTCAAAGGTACTTTCTTTAAAAGGCTTTTTTTTTGCAATATATGTTTTTTTAAAGGGTACTTTTTCTGAAAGGTACTTTCCTTAAAAGGTACTTTTTCTTAAAAGTATTTTCTTTAAAATATACTTTCTATAAAAGGTTCTTTTTCTAAAAGGAACTTTTTACATGCATTATCTTAGAAATGCACCGCCAAAAGTTCATTTTCTAATATTTTTAAGCAATTTCTGTTAAGCTTAAAATTGCTGCATCTAGTTACTGGAATTTAACGTATTGTGTTTTATAAAGGATAACAACATTACGATGGCACAACAGCAACAATATTAGCTGCTAAGTACGTTTGTTTAAGACAACAACAAATGAATAAAGTTTGAAAAAAAAAAGAAATAACAAAGTCCAGGTACAAAGTATCAGATAGAGAGACAGACAGACACACACACTGACGATGCAGAAAATTAATGCAGATTTTATATACGAGTAAAGTTTATTTTATTTCAATTCTAATTGTAATTCAGGTATTAAGCCAACAAAAGACTATCAGTGGAGCAAGAAAAGAGAGGGAATGGGTCGTTAGAAGCAGAATGTTAAGTAAAGAAAGTATTGTCTGTTGAAAAAATAATGGTAATAGAATAGATATAAAATATCAACTAAAAGAAAACCTAACCAGATATTAAAAAAAATTATATGTATGTTTCTATGTTTGTAGTTAAAAAAAAAAAGTACAAAAGACTTTTCTCATTTGATGCACACAATAAAGCACAGCATTACAGACTTATAGAAATTCACAATACATGAAGTTTTTTCAATAGCTATACAGTTGTACTTTAAAAGGCAGCGGTGGAAAAAATAATAGCAGATGCATAAAATAAAGTTAGTACAGTTACAAGAATTACTTACAGCTTTGATCATAAAAATTATTAAGGATTAGTGAAGGTTTTATATAACAGATTTCCATGCAAAATTTTGCTTTTTAAGCCTTTATATTTTTTTTTGTATTTTAAATTTTACCTAGTGCAGAATTAATGTCTTAATTCAATTAAGCTATTTTTTTGAGCTGTAGGTGTGTTTATATTTTTTAGTTCCATATTTCGTATTCAGGGTATTTCTTCTTCTTTGGTTTTTTTTTCTTGATGAAGTTAACCGCAGGTTAACGAAATATCGAACTAATTAAAATTAACAGCTAAAAAAAATAGTTTAATTGAATATATAAAAAAGGTGGAAAAATTAGATAAAAGAATTTAATGTCTTAATAGTTCCAAACCTGGAGTCCCAAAAATTTTATAGTTTTTAATGCAGTCAATCCGTTAGTTGTCGAAAGTGTTAAATAATTTTGTGCTCTGCTTTAGTGTGATAAGTGCATGTTTTAAATTTGTGTAGTTAAACAACTTTTTATCTAATGTTTAGCTTATTTGTAGTGTTCTCTATATTTTTTCCTGTAACTCCCACATACTTTTATTACATTAGTTATTTAACATTTTGCGTTTGTTATTTTATGAAAAAAGAAAAAAACTGCAGCTCTAATAAACGATTGCAAAAACGTAAAAGTACATGGTAGAAACTCAAAATCAAAAGTGAGCATGTACTCGTATACGTACAAATCTGTTTGTAATAGTGCTTGTGTGTATGTATGTATGTATATAAGTTTAGCGTGTGTTATTTGAGATGTTGTTGTATGTCAAGTGCTGTATTGTATGATTTATTTTTATTGCTATAAAATGACTTGTAAACATCAAGTACTTGTACAAAGAGTTAGACGGACGTATGAAAACAAACACATACATAAACACATATAGATATACACATACATATGTATGTATAAATATGTCTAGTGGACTATATGCAGTTCATTATTTAAAATTGTATGTGTTTTATTTAAAGTAATTTTTTTTATTTGTGGCTTTTTATTTGTTTTTTTTTTGAATTTTTGAACGTTTTCTATTGTGGCGCCCGAAGTTATGCTTTATTATTTGTATTTAGCTTTTAATTCAAATAAGAAAACAAAAAGCTCAGCTAACAATTGTAGTGTGCAATACAAAATTAATTAGAGTGGTCAAGCTTAATTTGTTTAACTGCATTAAATACATATTTCAATAAAAAATTGTATAATTGTTTCATTTACTTGTGTTATGTTTAAAATTTAATAATTCCTTTTGCTGTTGCTGCAAAATCTCTTGCACTCACCTTAAAAACTTTTGCCTATATTTTAAATAAATTTGTCGTAAACTTTTGTATAATACTTGCCATCTGCTTACGTTTATCCTTTTAAATTTTCCATTCATAAAGTTTTTATCAATTTGTATTTAATATTTGATATTTGTAGTAGTTTTTGTCTCAACTGATTTCTAGTGTATCCTGGAATTTAGACAAACATGTAATTATTTGCCAAATTGTAATTAATTTGAATATTAATTTGTTTTGAAGTAATGTTATTTGCATTAATTTACAAAACATTTACACACATAAAGTCAGAATTTCATAGCGCATGTACAATATCAAAATATGATAGTTCTTTATAGACTGCGAATCACTTTAATAAAGAAATTTAATTTTATACAATTTGAACGAATATTTCTCTGACGAAAAGATTAAATATCGAAAGACACAACTAGTCCACTTTTGTTTGCACTGCTTAAATGAAGAAATACTTTTTTAAGAGATAATTTTAAAGCAAAGTACTTTTCAAATATACTTTTTATAAAAGGTACTTTTTTTTAAGTTTTTTTTCTCTGAAAGGTACTTTTGTAAAAGGTACTTTTAAAAAGGTACTTTTTCTAAAAGTTAATTTTTATAAAAGGTACTTTCTATAAAAGGTACTTTTCATAGAAGGCAGTTTTTATAAAAGGTACTTTTATAAAAGGTACTATTTTGAAATGGAACTTTTTATAAATAAAAAAATATGCAACGACAACATAGCAGGGAAGACAAACATATGGTATAGGGTGCCATATGCTACTATGGCGCTATCGACTTTTAACACAATAAAAAAACGATTAACATTTCTTTGTTTAAGTGCAGTTCAGGAAAGAATTCTTTAACGGTTAAATTTTCAGATACTTACGACTATTTAAAGAGGTGCGGTTGGCTGAAGTAGTTAGTGCGTCAACTACACAGCAAATGACGGTGTTTGAGAGCCCGAATTCAAACCTTGGCCAGGCCCAGTCATATCAACATCATAGATTTTTCGTGACATGTGTTAGTGTCTATGCTAGTGTATAACGCAGCACTCTCGTCGATATTTTTTTTTAGCAATTAATCGTCGGCGAAGTAAAATAACTAATAAAATGGCTACATGGCTTAAAATAATATGCCTATTTAACACCATATAAAAATTAACGAAACGTGCAATAGCAGAGTTGTAAGAACGAAAAAATTAATTAAGCTTCTTTTCTCTGCATCTGTCACTTCACCATCTGTACTTGTCCTATTCCTTTGCTACTCTTATGTTACACAAAAAGACCTGTTACTTGGACCCAAGTGAGCTAAAAACTTACTTTCTCTTCTCAGCAACCTGCAAACCTAACCTACGGCTATTCAAAGTTTATAGTTTTAAAATATGCAAGGACATCCTTGCTTTGAATTGAAAAATTTCAAATTCACCTTAAGCTTGCTGCAAATGATTCGTGTGTGGAATTGTTTTAAAAAATTGTTTCCAATTATTTCTACTTTTTTTACTTAGAACAATTTTAGGCCCACCGCATCTGTGCTCCGATTTAGATAAAACTGCGTCAAACCTTGAAGTACATTAAAATAAACGAACATACAAAATTTCAAAAAGATCGAAAAAAAATTTTTTCGTAAGACTTTTTTTGGTCTCAGGATATATGGGAAGGACGCGAATCTTACACTGAGTTTTTAAATTATATCTCTTATCAATTCAATGCGTGTCATAAATGCAAACTTTTGCAATAACTCCTTCTATTAACGGGCGCTCGTTATATAAAAACTGACACTGCGGCGACTCGAAGCAATTTGTTGCAAAGAAGAATTTAAATACTTACGGCGTGGCCCACGATGTCGACAAGAAAGTTTCTTTCGCTTACTTATATTGAAAACAAAAACAAAATAAGAGAATTTGTTTTTGTTTTCAATGTAATTAAGCGAAAGAAACTTTCTTGTCGACATCGTGGGCCAGGCCGTTAATAAAAATAAAATTAAATATTACTGAAGCTCAATTTTACCAGATTATGTTTCTTACCTATTTTTGGAAATTCAAAATAAAACTGCTTCTTTTCCGTGATATTCGTCGATTTGAATTGCAATACATGGATAAAAATTTCTTAAACGGCTTCTTTATACGCAAAGTTTACTTTGCAAAGTCTTGAGTTTGTAGGAGAGAAAAGAAAAGATTCTTTGTGTCGTTTTCAAGTGATACATAAGAAACTCTTAACTTTTAATATTGTAGTATTTTATTTTTATTTAAAATGATTATGATGAAAATTAATGCAAATTTAAAGAAGTTTATTTGCTGCTGATTAACCACTGAAATGCGGCGTTTCGCTGCTAGCTTCTTCTTATTACTTTTGCTCTTGCAACAAAACTTACTCAATTAACCAAAGAAAGAAAAAAAAAAAAATGTTGATATATTAATATTAATTTGTAACGCTTGTGAAATGTGCACTTAATCCACAAGAAACTTGAACCATAAACGTTTTTATTTATAAGCGTATTTTGAGTGTGTTTATGACAAGTTTGTCTTATGTCCTGCCTGTATCAGTACACGTATTCGTATTTAGGTCGTTCAAACTTCTATCATATTTTATCTATTTTAACATGATATTGTGACGTTGTTGTTTGTTAAGTTTGCTTTTATTGCTTTTTTTTCTATATCATTTCACTTCTACTACGAGGGTATTTTTATTGGAAACATTTTGCTTGGTAACAATTTTTCCATTTAACTTTAAATTTCTGCAAATGATGGACTTCAAGTTCACTAGAAATAATTGTGCTCTTGTATTTTGTTATTGAAATGTGGACTCTTTGGACTTATAATGTCTATATGTAGCAGCTCCATAATCATTTATTGAATCAAAATTTTAAATTTTTTCCCAATGCCTCTGGTAAGAACTCATGCTGAAAAAGTGCTTAAGTCAAGATAAGCTAATTTTGAGTTAATAGCATCTTGTTAATACTCACACTCAAGACTTTCTCTGGGCAAAACAAGCTCAATTAAATTTTTTCTACTTAAATGAAATAATAACTTAATTTGTCTTATATTTTGGAATGTTTAAATTTGAATGTAATATAATGTTTAATGTATTTTCGTAAATAAAATGAAAGTGGATACCAAATTTGCTAATTTAACGGCAAAAGAAATAAATTTCTGAAAATCGCCTTGATAGTTTAAAAGTGATCTCGTACAAAACAGCAAAATATGACTTAAGCACATTTTCTTTATTGCCATAGATATGCAGCCATGTTCTGAAAATCACTTCGTTTTTAAACCGACAAACTTCAGGAAATAATTCACTCACTTATTACAGCTTTTTATTTGGTTTTGAGGCTTCATGTGTTGGAGATATTTTATCCGACCTTAATTTCACATGCAGTAAATTATCCAATAATGATACAAAAATTCAGTTTTTGATTTGATTAATTTATTGGATATCGGATATATAAAATTATAAAAAAACCGATATTGTCCTTCGTCCAATTTTTTCAAGCTGGTTTTTGCAAAAGCACGAATAATCCGACGCATTCGATAATTTTTTTTTAAATTTTTTTTAATTTGTTTGCGATTGTTTTTAATAATCAAAAATTATGCAGCATGAACTTCTCTTCACCACAGATCCTTGAATATTTGGCGAATTAAGCTATTACATAATTTTATTTTGCACTAATAGATTCAAGTATATAAAACTGCGATTTTGTGTTGTGAAAATATATTCGGATAAAAAGTGTTTTCCAGCATTTTTAGTTGAATCTGTTATGTCAACATTAAGAACATTGTCGCACTTATATTTTGTTTTCTGTTGACTTCAGACCTTTTAATTCCTCTTAGAAATATTTCGCCGAATTCGCGTACTCTTGAAAGACCAAAATTGCTCTCACTTAACAATAGAATCCCTCGTATATAATAATTTAATATACAACCGAGAAGTACGTGTTGTCTTCTGCTGTTTCTTGTTTATATTTTTAAGTAGACATTAAATAAACTGTGTGATGACAGTTTTAATATCAAATTGAGAGATCATTTAAAAGGAATATAAAACAATATCTAGAGATAGAATATTAAATTAAACTAAAAAAAAATTAAAAAAAAAGACCTAAAATGATGATGACAATATAGCTTAGCACTAAAATAAAATTCGAATAATAAAAAAGAATTATACACACACATAATGAAGTGACAATATTCTTAAGTTTTAAAATTTAAATTTTAGGTCAACATGTTGCAGTCAAAATGCTAAACAATGAACTAAGTTTAGTTGATACTTTCATGTTTGCTCTGTTGCAAAAATGTGTGAAATTTCATTTCAATAATATGAGAATAATATTGATATAGTATTTTATATTTGATTGTTACACAAAAACAATATTTTTTCAATACAGAAAATTAATCGATTCAAATAAATTTTTAATTGTTTCAATAAATTCAAGTGGATAAACTTAATTCATGTTATTAAATTGTTTACCGGTGAAAATTTAGTTAATTTTTCAAATTGATATTGCTAAAGTTTTCTCATTACTTTTTTCTGTGTAGTCAAATAAGTACAATCATTTGGTATTAGAACATGAGTTTATCTGCAAAAGTTTTCAACTAAATAAATTGAGGCTTAACATTTTGTTATATATTATATAATTATGAATCCACACTCATTGGCAATACAAATTTAAGCACTTGAATCACTGTACTCATTTAGATACGGTGGTCATAAATGGGTTAATTAATTTACATGGAAATGATATTAATTTCTGCAGGCATTTTGGGGCATTAGATTAGCAGGTTTTTTGTTGGGGAACTCATAAAATCTAAATTCGATTTCGAAAACTGCTCATTGATAACAAATATTTCAGAAGTATGTTTTACAAAATATCAATTAAATAAATATTTTGTTAGTCAACACAATAGATACACACAAAAAAGTAATATGAATGAGTTTGTAATATTAATTAAAATATTTGTAATATTAATTAAATTTTCACCTGTAAACAATTTGATGATATCAATTAAGTTTTTCCACTCAAATTAATTAATACAATTAAAAATTTAATTGAATCAATTAAATTATTAATTGAAAACATTAATTGGTGAATACTTTTTCTGTGTATGCATAAGTATGTTTTTATACACACACTTTTCTCAAAATAATGCAGAAATTTTTATCGCCCTAAGAAGTTTTCTTATACATACAAACAGGTTAATTATATCAGGAATATGTCAGCGAAAGTTATATGAATATTTCAGCTTCTTAACAATTCGCCTTAATAGAAATTATTATTCCTTTTTTTTTTTGCTGCCCAACTGAGAAAAATATTAAAATTGAAATATCTGATTTTATTCATATTTTCTGCTTTACTTTTTAATAATACTTTTAGCCAAGTTAGTTTTGCATATGCAATCATGACCTGTCGTTTGTAAAGAGTAATATTGTCGCAATCTATTCAAGAGAATGAGTGAGTGGGTCGCTTTCGTATAAATTATTATTTTTTCTATTGGCCCTTGCATTTTTGTTGTTTATTTCTTGCAGTTTCTTTTGCTTTGCATTATCTCTAGAAGGCTGCTGAATGTACAAGCACCTACAGCCAGCAAACATTACGTAAATAGTATTTCCTCTTTGTGCTAAAAATGATTTGAAAATACTTTGTTTAAATGTGAAAATTTTTTTTTTATTTAAAATTTATTATAATTTTTTAAGGTTCCATTAAGGTATTTAGATTTATGAATAAATTAAAATTTTTTAACATTGTGACGTTATGTTTGTTGGGTAGTATTTCTGCGAATGCAATTGTTCTTTAACTACAATAAAGAAACACAAACGACAGACTTGTTAACTTTAATAACCGTAATAAAAGGAAGACTTATATTTTTTAATATTATTTAATTTACATAAAATGTTATTTCTTTGGTTTGCTTTGATGTTTTTTTTTGTTTTGTCTTTAAGTAATAAAATAAATGCCAGTAATGATAATTGTTGTTTAGTTAAATAAACTGTGCAACTACAATTTATTACAAATTGTGTTAAAAAAAATCTTGCAAACTTTAATGCGAATATTCTTGTTGAATTATTGCTTAAAACTACTAAACTTTAATGTAAAAAGTTTGCTTAAAGTGGATTAAGTATATACGTATAAGCCTTAGCAGCAGCGAAATGTATAGAAATTTTTTAGAAAAGTGAGCCGTGTCACGCCTTCTATAGAACTACCGCCTTCGCCGTATCTAATGAAACTTTGCAGAAATATTAATTTTTTAACGCAATATGATATGTTGTTTAGAAAAGTAAGCACTTATACAAGCTTTTAATAAAGGGTTCGCCATCTAACGTTTTTTTTCAACTAGTGCTTATTTCGTGAATGGTAACACTTAGCTCATGTCTGATTTGACAGATACAGTTTTATCCTTCCGCTGAATGAATATGGTTGTGTATACGCTTGAACAATGCTGGGAAATATTGCCTGCGATCGACTTACAGAAGATGCCGATTTTGCCAAAAAACTCATCTCTTCAGATGAAGCTCATTTGGATCTTGGCGGGTATGTAAACAAGCAAAATTGTCGCATTTGGGGCACAGAAAACCCGCACGTATACATTGAAAAACCGATGCACCCAAAACGAGTCACAGTTTGGTGCGGATTTTGATCCAGAGGCATGATTGGGCCAATGAGCAAGGAGTGGCCGTTACAGTCAATGGCGATCGTTATCGGGCCATGTTGAACGAATTTTTGTTCACAAAAATTGAAGAGGAGGATATTGGCAACATTTGGTTTCAACAGTACGGCGCTACGTGCCACACAGCCGAAGCTACACTCGATGGTTTGCGATCTGTTTTAAAAAAAAAAAGTTATCTGGCGGACCCTATATTATCTTTCGAGCTGTAATTATTGTTCTGTTCAGAACTGTTGTCAGAAATTGGTGTTATAGAACCCAATGTTGTAATTTTTATTTTTCAGAAATATTCCGATCAGCATCTGAGAGAAATAAAGTACGAGTATTGTTTTTGGTTTATATTTTTGCTTTGAGCGCTTGAAAAGTGGCGCTCAATGTTAGTGAAATTAAATATTTGTATTTGGTTGCCTATGAGTGCATATACATATGTATGTCTTTCACTATACACGTCCTTTGGTAAGAATCTTCTGCAGTTGTATCATACAAAAAACGTTTGACGCAGACAAGTCTTCTTTAAGAATGTTCAAGAACATTTGAAATGACGCCTTGTTAAGTGGATTGTGTGAAATAAATCTATAAAGTTACCATCCCAGCCAAAGTGTTCATAAGTTTTCCTGGCTAAAATCTCCTCTACTTCTGTCAGTCCTGAAAGCTACAATGAAGTGCTATGATTTATTAATATTTTTCGTTTCTCTCTTTCTAAACTTTCTTCCTTCATCAATAAATGTAATATTACAGCCTCGCCTATTTTATTTACATTATTTGCTTTATTCTGTGTAACAAAATATATGCTTGTTAAAATAATTAATTTGTTCCTTAAATATTCCACATTGTATTAAAATATCCAATGTGTGCTTAAAATGCCAGTAATCAATTTAAACTGGCGTTTTAAGCACACATTACTGAATCAAAGCAAAACCAAGACGGTTTCATAACACCACTTTAAGCCAGAATCGATTTTTGGTAATAATGAATGGCCATTCTGACTTGGATTCCAAAGCAACAAGGAATGATTGTCACCCAAAGCTTTCGTTTTAAATAATCAGTTTCAAGTATTCGTACTCGCAACGGAAATTATAAATGGTCCAACTCATTCAGTGTGTCATTTTAGACACACAAACGTATGATCCCATGCAATTTAATGGGTTTGATGACAGGATTATGTCTAAAACCACCAACTAAACCAGCCTTAACATGAAGGTTTGTGATACATTTGGATCAAGGTTAGGTAGGAGTGGCAGTCAGAAGCCCGAACTCACTTAGACTGTTTTTGTCCATTGTGATACCACGGACACTCTGCTTATGCGGAGTCCCCACCGAGAGCTAAATATAAAGCTACTAATACGTTGCAATTCAACACTAGCAACGTCAGAAAGTTCCCTGAACTCAAGAGCGCCCATTGTGGCCATTCTCTTTCTTGCAAGTACAGGACAGTGACAAAGAAAATGTTCTACACTTTCCTCTTCATCGATATCCTGGCAGCTACGGCAAAAATCATTATGTTCAACCTTTAACCTTTGTGCATGCCTACCTATGAGACAGTATCCGGTTAGCAGGGACACTAGAATCGAGATCTGTTTCCTATTCTTCAAAATTATAGAAACCGTATTTTTCCTATTTAGATGAGTCCATAACTGTCTTGTGATCACGCAATCATTTCTTGTGACCCACCTTCTATTTGTTTCATCCTCTATCCTGCGCCTGAGCCTGAGTTTGCAAGAGAGTAGGGGTAAACCCACACATTCCAAATCTGGTGGAACTTGTAGGGTTATTGTACATTTGGGTCAAACTCACTAGTTAATTTATGACACAAACTGATCAATAAACCCATTTAATTACTTCGGCTGTATCATATGTTTGTGTTTAAAATTATGGTATCAGTACTGAATAGAAATAAAATCAAGTCCAAAATCAAGGCTTACAAGGCGCTGAGTTAGTAAGTAAATCATTCAAATTTGCTACTTTTTTTTTTGCTCATGAAAGTGGACAAACCTGTCGAAAAATGTATGGTTTTGTTGGTATTTAATTTTTTTCCATCATACTTGTTGCAGCTAACTGATACGTATGATGAATATTCAGTATGAAATTACACATTAAGTATTCGTCATGCATAAAAGTATGCTACAAAATTTGAGCTAGAATTTTAATGCAAGTTAGTTTATTGAAACTAATTAAAGATAATTTAAAACCAAAATTTTTATATATCGCTCATTTACTCAAACAAACATGGAATTTATGAATGAGTGATTCAGAATTAATCCTCATATCGTTCATAAAGAAGAATTGTGTAAAAAATTTCATATAAATATCTTGTTTATTCAACTTTTTTTTCTTTTTCCCTTAAAATGTGTGTAAATTGAGAACTTCAAATTCGTTTTATAGAAAAACTGGTTTTTGGAGTTATGACGTTGTTTGAGTAAATGAGCGAAATGTATATATATCGAGATTTATGTATATACGAATTAAAAGTAAATAAAATTTAAAAGAAGTATTAGTGCAAATATTTGTAAAGCAAACGTTGTTTGCTTTTATTTGGCAATTCTGTTCAAGGCTGCAGTAACATTTCTTAAGCAACCACGAAACTGACGTCAATTCATCTCAAGACTTTGCTGCGATAGACTTTTAAATAAAAAAAACGTATTTTTTTAATTAATAACGAAGAAACTAATTGTCGCATTGTTCTTAATGTTGGGTTGTATAAATGAAAAAAAAATACTTGCTTTTTACTTTAATTTTGTTTTAACAGAAAATTATAGAATATAAAACTAAGAATTTTGAATCTTAAAGCAAATTTTTAAGTAAGTTGTTATTAAATTCACAAGTTCAAGCTTATTTTCTGCAAAACAAGTGTTCTTGAGTTTTCTATTGAAGAAAAGGCTCGATTTATGTACATTTCTCTATTTACAATCTGTCCTTTAAAGAACAGTAAGCAAATTTGATTAAATAGCATTGACATAATATGTTAAACTTCTTTGAGAACAACATAATGAAAAAAATTATATATTAAGAGATAAATTTATTTATAAAAATGATGTAGTAAAGTAATTTCTAAGTAGCGGGTCCAAAATGTGGTGCTTTTAAAGTCTTTTGATTTCCTTTGCATCATCGACGAGTACAGTAGTATGTTTTTGTATTGATATAATCTTTCTAAATAGTTTTCACTAACTCTTCTAATTTTTTCATTTACATTTGCAATAAAGAAATCATTGTGTTAAGTATTATTTGATACAAAAATGGAGCGTTTGCTTTTGAAGCGCAAAGTTTTAGACTGGTGCCTTTGTAATTCATTCAAATGTTGATAATTTGAAACCCGTTAATTTAAATTTCGCGATAATTTGAATTTAATTCAAGGTCCCTTAAAAAACATTTCTTCGATAATTTAAAATTATTTAAATGGCATCGTGATCGCCGACGTGCTAAAATTTAAAAATTTCTTGTTGCTCTACACTCTGTAATTTGAATTGTTATAATTTGCTATGTTTTATTCAAAGGAGCCAATACAGTATTTTAGACCCCTACTGCATTATTCATAAAAAATATCTCTGTTTAATAAGAGGTTTATGAAATAAATTTTCTATGAAAATTTTATCAATAAACCTTTCATAAAACTAAAATATATTCTAATATTTCATTGTGTTTTCTTCGATTTAATAAGAGTATTCCATCTTCATTTCCTGTCTATATGCAGTCCTCTAAGTATTTTACGCAGTAATTTTGTTGAGTTTGCGTATTATATAAACAAACAGCAATGCAATTTCCTCGACGTAAGGTAAAGTTGATATGAGAACAGTTTTCCGTGTTGGCTTTGATTCTGCACTTGCTTAGTCATGACGCAATGTCAATCAATTATGCATTATTAACATCTCCATAAGTTGCAGTCAAAATATTTCCGTTGATTTCCATGTCTGACCTAAATTATTATATAGAAAATGTGTCCGATTACACCTGTTTTTATGCAGCATATTTGAAAATCTCAGAGTTTATTTAAATATAGTAAACTAAAATTTAATTTTTATTTTTGGTAATGCCACATGCTTATCTAATGTAAGAAAATTTACTTGTATGTAAATTAAGTAACAATGAAACTAGAAGAGTGTTTGCTTCCCGCACTTCTCTTCCACGATAGTGTCATAAATAAATACAAATTAAAACTGTATTAGTTTAATATAGATTTTCAGCGCTTGTTTTGTGGTAATATTATTAAAATGTTGCATAACTTATATCTTTGTTAGTTGACGTTCTCTAAATCAAATTAATAACATGTGGTAAAAGTTTATTTGGCCATAATTAATATACAAATTTTTACAGTAAATTTTTAGAAAATTTCCCTCCAATTGTCGCACAATTTATGGTCTCCAGACATATGGCTGATTCTTGCCATTAAAACGATTGGCCTACTTTAAGCAGTCACAAATGATTATTGTACAATTTACCTTTTCCATAATACCAAAGATATAAAAATATCTTATCTCTCTCATATGTGACAGTTAAAATCATCTAATCGATCAATATTTGACAGTTTTATAGTGTGAAAGAGATAACATAAAATATTTAAAGGCTTTTTGATAAGTTGTGACATCATAATAACACTTTAACATGTATATTGAATTTTATTTAGTTAAATATAAGACTTTTTCATTCTATAAAAAGGGGAATGTATGTATAAAAGGTAAAGTGTGTAAAAGTGTATATATTTTTACAGTTTATAGAAGGTAAAGGCTTGGAATTTTTTTCTATTCGAGCATTATTTTTTATTACATTTTTTATATATTTTTCTTTGAGCTTAAGTTAATCGTGACATGTGAAATGACCTGTTCTATTTAATAAAAACATGTAAAATATTCAATGTTTCTATTAATATTGATTTTTCTAAAGATAATGTTTTTATAACAAAATATGATAATTTTCTACTTTAAATATGTATTAAAGGTTATTTAGTCAATTAAATGAATGACTTTAGATTTTACATATGACGTTTATGTTTTATCATGTCCATACACTTGGCACATAAAATTATATTTCCCAGCCAGTAGAGTTTGGGAAAAGGCAAATGTATTTTTTAACTGCAATTGCAAAAAGAACCTCAAGGTGACATTGTTAGTCGAAGCAGGTTAAAGAAGATTTGTGTTAAGCATAGATTATTAAACCTGTATAATTTGTTCTTAGTTATTTTTCTATACTCTTATCCAAATCTTAAATGATTAGTGGTCACCAGCTTAAGAGCATTCGGCTTAAATCATTAATTTTTTGTGTGGAGATATTTACGGTGTAATTCATAAAAAATATTTTAGGTTTATTACAGGTTTATTTGACAAATTTCCCATAGAAATATGTCAAATAAGCGCTTAATAAACCTGAAATAATTTTTATGAATAAGGAAGTTAGTAGATAACATTTAAACAAATCGAAAAAAAAAATTTATGTTATGCAATATTTTAACTTAGAGTTGTACTGGTATCGATTATTAAAAATTTATTAAATATCTATTGAAGTTTTCTTTTTTACGATTTATTTAATATTTCGAGCACGTTGACTACAAAACCTAAGGTCTTGGGTTCGAGCCCGGTCTCCGACAGTCATTAAAAATAACAACACCACGCATTTTTTTAATACGCATTAGTGTCCTTTGTATCAGTTGTTGTTTTAAAAGTTCTAGATGATGGTCACTAAAATCTAGAGCGACTTCATCAGATATTAATCGTAATGTAACATCAGAGCGCCCTCCTTCGTTGTGTAGCAGAATCATTGGCGAAGTAAAATAGCCAATAAAATGGCTACTAAACACAGCTTCAAAATTTAATACTACTCATTTTACACCACAAGGTGCTGTAACATTGCATTATAAAAAAGCGTGCAAAAAGCAGAATTTTAAAAGAATGAACCTTTCCTCTATCTCTTCATTCACCACCTGTCTTCTCTATCACTATCCCTTCCCTATCACCCTCTCTTACTATCTTCTCTCAAACTAACAGGTAGCACAAAGGGATCATTGTATTGGACCCAAGTGAGCTGGACTCTAAATTTCACCCTTCCTTACCAGCAGCCAGCAAACCTAATCTAACCTAACCTAATATTTCGAAGCAACATTGCATATGACTTAGACCACTTTCATATTTATGGGCGCAATTATATTTTCGAATTAGTCTCACTAAACAGTTTTATTTTATATCCATATCATCGAGTTGTATAGAAACAAAAATTTGTCTACTACTTGAACGTAAATGCGCAACCATCAAAAATTAAAATAAAAACAAATTAGAATTGATTCTGAGTTCGCTGCAGTTCCCAAGCAAATTTCGAAAAATCCCAAAAATGGAATTGGAAACCGGGCGTTGATAATTTTTTTTTGGAAACGAAACAGGCCTTAAATTCGATATTTATAAAAAAAATGGTATATTTCGAAATGCTCTGGTAAAATTTTGAATTTAAAAATTTATTTGTAATAATTCTGATAGCATTAGTATGGTATTTTTGCAAAAAAAAAAAAATAATTGCAAAATAATTAATACACTTTTTTTGAATTTTTCATTAACTTGAGATGGCATATCTACTTTAGGGTTTTGTGGCTGCGCACCTTTTGGGCATTTATGAACTTTAGCTTTTAGATTTTATATCCAAACTTAAACTCTGTAAAACCTGTATGAAATTTTATAACAATCAAACGTGCCGTTTATTACAATTATTTTGCCAAACAATACCATTTGTACAAAATTGTGATGTGAATTTGGATATTGTGTCCAAAAATAAATGTTTTTTCTTTTAGTTATCATAATAAGGGCCATTTTCACAAGTTGACTTTAGCCAAAGGCAGGATTTTGTCTGCCCGATAAATATCTTCGCATTATTGAAACTTAAAATTTTTATTGTTATTATTATCAATAATAAACATATTTAATGGATAAAAGTATAGTAAATGAAGGTTATATAATTTTGCTAAAGTCAAGTTGTAAAAATGGCCCTAAGAGAATCATATTTGCGTACTTATTGTTTTGGCCATATGTGTTCATGTTTGTCTTCTAAAAATAAATTAGAAAAAAAAACAAGCAAACTTAAGTTGCTTTTATTAACGTTTTAAGTTTACTTTAGTTTTAATTAAATAAATGAGCTTTTTGACAAACCCGTACTAAAAAGTAGTTGTATTAGTTACACTGGAATTGTCATAGTATTTAAGCCAGTAGCAAAATTTAGAGTAGCAGCAATTCCTATTTTGATGGATGTTTGTTATAAAATTTTTTAATATTTTTTTATTTTCAAGTTTTATAAAGTAAAAAGCAAGCGAAAAACAGAATTTGCACTCAATTTACATTTAATTTCCCTGCAGCAGAAATCATATGCTTTTATAATAATAGAAGAAATAACATAAAATATCATGTAAGACATGGTTAAAACCGTCAGCACTCCCATATTTCTTCATCAAATATGTACCAGAAAAAAACAAAAAAATTTGGAAATTATTTCAAAAAAGAAAATCTTCTCAGTAGCAAAATTCAGCTAATGTTGCCCGGGAGAATAGAGTGGCTGTTTTCTTCTCTTTGCTGAAGGGCAATTGCTTTTTTTCTTGTACATGCTTTAAATGATAATAAATTATTATCAACTGCGAATGAAATTTGGTACTTTTGCAAAGGAAGTTGAATGACAGGAATAGTTATTTGCTTTTTAAGAAATTTCAAAAAATATTGCTTTGCTTTTTTCTCAACTTCATTTCTTAACATGATTAACATATAAAGAACATAAGTCAAGTTGTTGCGAAAAGAAATGGCCAACGAATTTGTAATTTAACTTACATTTCAATTCTCAAAGAAACAAAAAAGAAGTGCTTCATAAAACATTTATCTCTTCTGTTGCATGTCCGTAAAACAGTATTTTGTTTTTTTTTTGCTTCTAAGACAGGACGGAATAGCAGTTTGTATAGAACCTGCGTTATGTCTGTTACTTATACGATGGTTTTTCCTTTTGTATTTACCATATTGATATTTTTGTCTAACTGTTTCCTAAACATTGCTTGATTTCAAATAGTTTCAGTTCAAGTTTCGCAAATTCGATGGAAAATGTGTATGTATGTATGAGTATGTGTGTATTTGATTTACTCTTGCGTCAGGTGCCACTACATCTACTGCTTCAATTCAGTAACAAAAATTTGTACATAGAACAATTTGAATCTTTCACTCTTTTACTCTACTCTTTGTTTTAACGAACATTTGTATATTAGTAACGGTGGAGATGCCATTCTTTCTTAGCTTGTTTCACTGCCGGAGATCGGGATTGGAAAGTTTATAATGAGGCGTCTGGGCACGAAAGTTTCTTAAAAAAAATTTAAAACATATAACAATTAATAAAAAACAATTAATTGAGCAAACATTTTCGAATTATCAGTTTTAGTTGCTTATTATTTATTTTTGGCAAATAAAAAATTTTTGTCGCAAAGTTGTGATTCCATTGCCGACCTACTAACATACAGAGTGTTCCAATAAGACATTTTACTGTTGACCACACAGAAAAAAATAGACAAGAATTATTTTCAACAAAACCATGTGATTGAAAACAATTTTTAATTTCAATAATATCTGTCATTAACTCAATACGATATTTTATCAATGCCGCGCATTTTAAAATATCATTTAATTTAATTGGTTTTTGTTGGTGTTTATGTTGCTTGTTGATTGTTGATTGACCCAACGCGCTGATGTGCTATTGCTGTTGTTTATTTTGATTGCTGGTGTTGTATACGTGTGAATGCCGACAAAAAGCCGAAAAACGTCGTGGCTTGTTTTTTTTTTTTTACTTAAAAAAGTTATTCTTAAATTATATCAACGCAATGCGCACATGTAGAAGAAACATAAGAAATCATGTTTTGCGTGTATTCATTATTTGCGTATTTTATAACGATTTGCTCTTTAGCTGAGTGGTCAGTACGTTAGGCTGAGTTTACATCTGGCATTTCTTGTGTGCCATGTGCCCAAAAAACGTAACCATTAATTACTAATGACAAACTGTTAAACTGTTTCCAATCATGTTGGATTCTATAAAATTGTCTATTAGTTATGTATGAAACTGTTTAACTTAATAAATACGTGTGTGAATCAAACAGTTTTTTTATTAGTAATTAGTGGTTACGCTTTTTTTACGCATGTGTGGCACATGGCACACAGATGTAAACCCGGCGTTAGTCTATTAGTCAAGAGGTTGCCGCCGGTTCTACTCATTCCAAACACATTTAGTTTTAATAGCAGCCAAGTAAAAACAAACAAAAAAAAATTGGTTGAAAAATGTGACATTCATCCACACACACACAATAACAATTATCACTGGAAATAAAATTATCAGTCAATAACTTTTTTTTGATTCATTAAAGTTCTTTATTGAATTTATTTCCCATAAACGTGCATACAATTTTATTTATCACTAATGCAAAAATTCATTCATCAATGAAAATTCAAAAGCTTTTTTATTGAATCAACGATTTTCGTATTCAAATATCAAAATCATTTTTTTCTGTGCATACTTTTCAGGAAAACACGGAAGTCTACTCTATAATTCGAAACGAAAGAGAATGGTTTGGCAGTTACATGCATTTTCCTTCGTTTCGGATTATAGACTAGAGCACCAGTTTTGACCATTTCTAGTTGCTTGTTTTGTAAAGATTTTTGTTTGAGGGTTTAAAACTCATTATCTTTGTATATTGTGATTCTCAAGTACTAAAATGTAAAAAGACGTAAATAACAAAAATAAAATTTTAAAGGAGAATCAAAAAACTTGTTACTAAAAATTAAATTTTTGTTTGCATGAGTGTAAAAGTTTGCCAAGACATGTAGTTTAATGACATCCATATTAATCAATCAAAAACTCGATTTAGAATTTTTTGCATTTTAGCTAACGATGTGAAGATTTTTAACTTATTCTAAAAAGTTTTGAGTTGAAGCCCATTGATATGTTCCATAAGCAGGAACACAACGCACATAGACGTTGCCTAATAAAGAAAGCAAAAATTCCTTAAAAAAATTTAAATTCAAATATTGAACTTCCCATGCCTGCAGCCAAATGTTATGTACAGCTCTTTGCCAATTTATTTTCTGGCGAATTTGTTTGTTTCTGCTGCATCTTGTTTGTAGATTTATTCAATTGTGATGTAGAAATTTTCCAAACCATTTTAAAGTTCTTTCACTTACGTGCAGTTTGCTAAATAGAAAAAGGAATAGAAAAAACTCCCCAGTTGGAGATGAAGGCCAGCAATTTGCACTTTAGACATATTTACGTTTCTTTTCTTATTACTCTGGGGAAGCAATTTATGTGTACTTTAGTGTTTTTTCTTTTTGTAAGAATAACAAATATTTTTCTAAAATTTAAATCTCAAATTTGTTTGGAAGCTTCAAACTCAGGTAAATTATAAAACTAATTTAGATTTGAAATGGAACATATACACACTCGTATGTATAAACTTTTGTTTAATATAACATTTATAAAAATTATCGCTAATGAAAAATGTTGATGCTTTAGTAAGCCTTAATATCTAGAAGTATAAAAGGATATTAAATTATTATTCGCCAGCTTTTCAATACCTTTATGGGGCCATCGTTTAAACTGCATCAAATATTAAATAAAAACTTATATTTTAAAACAAAATCAATAATGCATTAAGGAACATATGTATACGCACGTAACCATACAAATTAGCAGGAAATAAGTGTAAGAGAAAAATCGGTAAAACGGACTTGAAATTCATGATAACGAAACTTCCGGCGTAGCGGAACAGGTGTTAATGTTTTAAAAATGTTCTACAAAGTTTGGTTTTTTTTTTTTTTTTTGCTTCACCAAAGTAAAGCAATAAACTACAGTTTCTATATTCGTTAGCAATTTCAATGTTTTGCTTGCAATGAGCAAGCCACCATAATCACCATCACGGCACGGCCACCACAAATTATTAGCCTTAAGAAACCCTTGCACTGGAAATGTGAAAAACAAAATAAAACACAACCAAAAAAAATAAATAAAAAAATACCTGCACGACAAAGTTTACAAGATGAAGCGCTGCTGTGGCAGTATCTACCTGCATATACATAAATGTTTTGGCCAACTCAATAAGCATCATAAATTTTCCAAATGAAATATAAAAAAATAAATTTTCGACAGTTATGTACAAAAGTTTATTCCCTCACTAAATACATAAACATTGGTCGGGTCTGATGGCATTATGACTGAAGGTTTCTTAATAATCTTAATTTTAAGTTTTTTTGCTGCCTTATTTTGAACAAACTTTTATTATTCATACTTCTTCATCATCAGCATTATGGAGGCAGTCATTATTAGTAGCCAAACTTTTCCCATAGTTTTTCTTGTCGTACAAATTGTGGGTGCTTTCAAGTTTAACTTTTCATATACATATTTTTTTACATTTTGTATATTGAAAAGTTTTGCCGCGTTTCTACCACATGTTAGTTTTTCACTTCCTTGTTTTACGGGCGGTTTTTTTACTTATAGACCTGAAACAACAACAAAATATTAAACCTAAGTGTGAAGAAATAAAGTAATAAGTTTTCGTTTTAAAGTAAAAATAATACCTTTTTGCTTGAGACCATTAGGACTTATGATTTATTTTTAGCAAAAGAAATATGACAGTAGTTCATTTCTTTAAAGCAAATTAAATGTAAATGGGCAAAAAGCAAAATAAATTATCGGCGTGCTCAAATGGTGTTCTATTAGTTGATATTGTCATAATGTCTTAAGGCTTTATTTATAAAAATTTGTTAAAGAAAACTTTTGCATGAAAATCTCTTTTATAAACCCTTTATTTAAGCCTAAGTACTTTTTATAAATAAAGCTATTAATAATTTAGCATAGTTGAAAAAAAATTTTTGTTGATATAATTATATCATTATATATAATTATTGGGCCTGATTCACGATATCGACTGCGTTCGACTTGTCGCACACTTGCATTCAAAACAAAAACAAATTCTAAAATTTTGTTGTTGTTTCCAATGTTAGTGTGCGACAACGTTCTACTTGTCGATATCGTGAACCAGGCCCATTGTTTTGTATTATGAGAAAGAGAGGTTATCAATGAAAACGAGAGAGAGAGACAAAGGTGCTGAAGCGTGCCACACAAGTATTTTTGACCTGGTGCAGTCAAGTTAATAATTAGTGTTCTTTTTTTAATAAAAAAATATTTTACTGAATATAAGTAAAATAATAATTTGGGATTATTAGTGCGTTAATAAATGTTAAACTGAAAAAAATAAATTGTTTGTACCCGAAAATTGAAATTTTTAAACTAGTTTTTTGTTAAACTAGTTTTTTTCCTTATGACTTTCAAAAAATAACTGAGAATTACTGAATATGCAAACAAGTTGAATTTACAACAAAAATGTCTTTAAAATTACAGTGTACTACATTGAACTAAAAAAGCATTCTCAAGACTAGAATTTACTGCCAGTTTATAGAAGCTATGTAAAAATTCTCGTCTGCCTACTTATGTATATTGAAAACAAAGCACTCACAACTTGGTTTTGTAATGTGTTTGTACAAATTTATTCAAGAAAACTTGTATACTTGTAAACTTGTATAATCTAATACGAAGTTCTCGTAGAGGAATATTCGACTCGACATACGGAATATTCACCCGTATTCCGGTATAAGGTTTTATTTGATCTAAAGAATAAAGTTGTGTGCTAATTATATGAAAAGAAGTTGATATGTAAATACTTTGAATTTATTTTGCATAGTTAATTTAGTTACTTTATTGCACAGTTTATAACTAATTATTATTATTATCTAATATCATTTAAAACAGGTGTTTATGGCGATGTGCAACGTGTAAAGATTCTATACAATAAAAAGGATTCAGCTCTTATACAAATGGCCGAACCACAACAAGCTTATTTAGGTAAGTTCTTACAAATAACTTAGTATTAAAGCTTACCATATGCGACAGGTGTTTTAAATAATATCAAAATTTGAAAGGGTTTAATTAACCTGAGGGCGGCAGTTGCCAGCAAAAAAAAAAGCGAAAGCTAAATATTTTGAAAGAATGGATATTTTCATTGTACACCAAGTTTTAAAGGTAGATTTTGTACATACACAGAAAAAAGTATTCACCAAGTAATGTTTCCAATTAAGAATTTAATTGATTCAATTAAATTTTTAATTGTATTAATTAATTTGAGTGGAAAAAATTAATTGATATTATCAACTTGTTTATAGGTGAAAAATTAATTAATTTTTTAATTGATATTACAAATATTTTAATTGTAATATTTTCGTAAAAATATTTTTTAAACGAATTTTCGTTATTTTTCATATAAATTTGAAACGTTTAGAAATGAATTTTTTTTTAACCTGCCTTATGGTTTAATAAGAAGTCATTGTTGCAACTTGTAAATTTCTGATATTTTACGAATTTTCCAATGATAGAATTCTCACCCGATTAATATTATAACTTATATCGTCGGCTTAGAGTGTAAACCTGCTAACTCACTTCCAGCAAATTTTACAGGAGAGACAAAATACTGTTAACGGTTTCTATACAAACCTTAAGAAATTAGCCTAATACGAGTACATTAAGTTTCTTCGACATATAGTGCTTCAAATTAAAATGAATATTTAAGCAAATCGATGAGGCGTCTCTTTCTCTTTCGAATGGCATTAAAATGTCATAAGCTACAAAAAGTAGATTTAGCAGGTTTACACTCCGACCTCCGACCTACTGCACAGAAAAAATTACTAAAAAATTAAAAAATATGAATATGAAAAAAGATGTCAACAAAATTCTGTGTTTGATTTAAACACAATGGCGCATAACCATAGTCAAAAAAAGTGTACTTTTAAGTATTTAAAACCTGCATTACCATACAAAATAATGGTTATATATTCTTAAAGTATACTTTGTTTTGACTATGGTTATGCGCCAATGCTTTTCAAAATTGCGAGAAAGCGTTAAACTGTATACACAAACAAAAAGGGGTTTGAAAACGTCCCTGCAGTTGGCGTAGGTAGCGAGTGTATAGCTATTTCCTTAACTACAAATCATTACCATTAACTAACTACAGCCTAACTACTTTTTTCACTAAAAGTTACACGTTCTCTGATCACAAACTTCCAATTGTAACTGATGCCAACACAAACTCAAAATAATTACATACTTAAAATTATTTTTTTTCTTGTTGATTTTCCTTGTAATAACATCATCACAGAAAAGTCAATAATCTTTTTTATTCAATCCATGATTTTCGTATTCAAATAACAAAATATTATTTTTTTTCAATGTGGCCTCTAATAGTTGGGCCAAAAGAAATCACCCTATTGGAAAATACTCTTATTTTTGCAAATGACGGCCAATGTCAAATCTGTTTTGACATTTTTGTAAACTAGGCAGATGTAGAATACAAGTGAACAAGCCATGGAGCGATACACTCCCCAAGAAGGCGGAAAAATCGTGGCGTTCCCGGGTCGCCTTATCTCGGATGACTTCTTTTGCCCCACCTTTTAGTTTGACAACAGTCTGCACTCCGGAGTTACGTGTGTTTCGTAATTTTTTTGAAGACATATTGTAAAAAATTACATCCCAGCAAAAAGTTAGACATTACAATCAGAATTACTTGTTATATAATCACTTACTTTTTTGATTCCCAAATTTCATTACTCGCTTACAAACAACACTACATAAAATAAAATAAAAAAAATGTGGAAGTTGATTGATGAGAAGAATGATTATTTTAGTTTTAATAGATGACGTGAACCTGTTGCCCGATAAACAAAGTAAGCAGTTTTCAAGAATCGATTATTTTAGTCTCACGCCTTGTTTAAATCATTAAGTTGGTAATCCAGTAGGGAAGAGCTTCCAATAAAAATGCTTAATTCTAATTACCTTTTTTGAAATTTTTTTGCTGGGATTTTCTATGAAGAAGTAGAAGATACTTGAAATATTCCCCCTTATCAGGAAAAACTGGCGAACAGTTTGTTAACGTGAAATTTAGATTTTTTGGACTTTTATTACCTACATGAAGCACTAAACTTTCAGCGGATTAAGTTTCTAATCTATTACACGTGCATTCGTAACCGAAAATCAATAAATTCACTTTATAGATTTTTAGCGATAGAGATTTAGCTTTAGCGAGTTACAAAATAAGGGGCAGGTTTCCATTTTTAAATCATCACTATAACTAACTTTAGAAAAAATTAGGTAACTTAAGGTGACCGCAAATTTTATTGAACTCATGACTTATTTTTCTATAATTGTGCTATCATAAATACAAAACATATTTATAAGCTTCATGGGAGACAAAAATTGTAGTATGTGTTTTTTTTTTGCCAACGAGGAAATGGTCTTAAAGATAACTCCTGCTGTTGAGAAAGATTGAGGACATTGGAATAAAATATTAAACATTATTAATATGAAATTCATGTTATGTGCATTAAAAAAAATATATATATTGGGCATATTTTAAGCTCCCCGACTACCTGTAAGGATCGTTATAATTAAAAGCACCCCTAAGGAGCTTTTGAAGATTTTCTTACCAACTGCGTTGCTAGCAAAATAATTAATAAAAATTTTCTTATTACACCAAACGAAAAAACAAACCATGACTTCAGAATATTTTGTTTGCAATTATTTAATGTATGTTGTACTGGTATATTGAGCAATATTTGCTTTACTTCGTTTTTGTATTACTTTTAATTTTGCAGTTCAAGTTGAGCTGCCATTGCTTATTGAACTTCAATGTGGTTTTGCACTGACATATGCACGGATTTATTTATTTCATATATATAAATTTATATGCATGTGGCTTTTGGTGTGCTTGTTTATTGATACAGCTTTTCAGGATCATAATATTTTGAGACCATACATGCAAGAATATTTATTGCAGCATACAACAGCAGATGCATTTTTTCGTCTTGCTTGGGAATCTTTTATCAACAAGCATTCCTTTTTTGCTTTTAATAGCAATTTTCAATAAGAATGATGGTATCGATGATGATGATGAGTTTTTGAGGTTTAATACAAAGATTTATTTACTTTATATATTTGTTTTTTTTTTAAGAAGAATGTATTAAATCATAAATACTTGCCTTAAAATTGCAGTACACTGCAGTGTGTATGTATACGTGCACTATGAAACGCACGCCCGCACACATTGTTGATGTTTTCCATATTTTTCATACATATGTACTCGTATGTCATTGTTTATATTCATATTTAAGAAGCAAAAGTGAACAGCATTAATTTACAATTAATATTATCCTTGTGCTCAGGGCATGCATGCAGCTTTCATGTAATATTTTCCCCTTATTCTCTTTGTCATTTAAAAGATATGCAAAGAATCATTTAACAGGAATAAAAGTGCAATTCACATACATACTCGTATGTAAAGTACACAGGTCACGCACAAATAAATGCAAATTTATTTGCTTGCATGCTATAAATTAAATGCACTATTATTTGTTGCTGCTGATGTATGAAGTAATGAAAATTATAAAAATTAAACAATAATGCATGTACGAGTATACTGGACAGATGTACGCACTATAGTATTAAATATTTTGAAGCTGATTAAATATATGTGTATAAAATACTCACTTAATGTCACGCGCTTCTTCACTCTCTTGTCTCTGTCTTATCGCTTTTGATTATTTAAATGTACTGAATATTTAGCAAATGAAAATTTCGCTTTAACAATTATCATAATCGTTTTATTTTTACAATTGAGTTTGTCAATGTCTGTGGTTTTCATAAATAACAAGCTATGTTATATATATATATATATATATATATATATATATATATATATCTCAATTCAAGTTTATGATATATTATATTATATTTTAAATGCTTTTAGAAAAATATGGCCGTACTCGTATATACGTCATATGTTTTTCTAAAACAATCACAAAAATTCCAAATTTTTTTTTTTAAATAAGCATCAAAATTAATTTTTTTTTGCTCTACTGAAAAAATTTGATTTTTGGACATATGCTGTTATTGATGAAAAACACACATATATTTATGGTTATAACAATCATTAAGGCTAAGGCATTTTAATATGGCACGTCTGATTAAAAGTTTAGCCTAATCATGAGCAAGACAACCTGATGCGCAACTCAAAATTTTTGATAGTAAATAAAATCCACCTGCAAATCACGAAAAATTACCACCTGTTCTAAGTCGTACACAGAAAGAAATATGTAGTAGAATGTGTAGTTTTTCTGATCATTTATTACGTTTTCTGCACCGTAAACGCTTGTAGTAGAAAACTAAATAATTCCTTCAGTTTCGTGACAAACGTGCATTCAGTTTTCAATTATCTAAAGTTCAGCTTGCTCAAACATAAACGTGTGTACAGAAATATACTATAGGAGTTCAATTATTATACTACTAAATGTAAGTTCAATAAATAACAACACGCTTTAAATTTTTGGTTTTTTTTTAACGAAATGTTCAGTTTTTTTTTAATTTTTTAAGCAAGTTATTATGTTGAACGAAACATTTTAAATGTTTAGCTAATTTTAATTATTATTGTTCGAACTTCATTTGTTTCGATATTTAAGATTTGATCAGGCTAAATAAAGTTCGTATCGCTTTGTAAGTCAAATTACATGTGATAATTATCATTATTATCATTATTATTATTTGTTCATTAGTAGTTATAATTACTAATGAACAAATAACACCAAAGTTAGTTGTAAATATTCTGAGAAAAAACACACAGTTGAACGGAACAACCGGCTGTTTTCGAAGGCCACTAAACCTTCTTCATCAGCGTTCTTTTATGGTTGGTCCACTGTGTGTGGTGTCAGTTGATGTAGATTTCTGCTGATTTCTGATTTTAAATTTTGTTTAACAAAATTTACTTAGCATTGCGTTCAGCTTTTCTCAGTGACCATTCAACCATAATTTAAGTAAATCCTTACAAAAACTGAACCAAACGTTTAGCTCGCTTATGGAGAAGCATACTTTTTTCGTTCATACGCGCTGAACGCGTTCGGTTTTTAATGTTTTGAACGCACTTCTAAAGGGGCGTAGTAAATGTGCCCACAAGCATTCAGCTTGACTTTTTCTGAACATTGCGCTTAGCTCATTCTTGTTTTTCTGTATACCACAAAACTATCTGAACTAGCTGTTGAAAAAAAACATTGCTGTATTCAAAAAGAAACAAATGTATAATATAAAAGAAGCAAAAGAATAATAAACGTAGAAAATATTACACAGAAATCCTAATTTGGTAAATAGTTATAGAGATAATATAACGAAACAACATGTAGACAGTGTCGTCACATTTTTCGAGTTAACGGTTTGATTCAAATGATTCAAATCATTGTGGAAACATAACATTAATGCGACGCCTAAAAACAAAACAAAACAATCTTTGTTGCGCTTTCGTGGTATTTGCCGTTTAATTTGTTATAAATAAAAACTTAATGTTATTCATAAACAAACAGACGAATATAAAACATTGTGTTTACAAAATGTTTACTTAAGGGTTTTGGTTTAATTTCGTAAGTACGTGTTGTATTGTCTTTCTCTATTTGTGTTCTCATTTACACCACATCACTGCATGAACCTAGTGGGCTCTTAACACGATAGAATAGCGGTATAATGTTAAAATACAATACACCGAGAATCCATCCCCCACACACAGTGTGACATTATTCATTCTGTATTTTTGTGTGTGTGTGTATGTGTGTGTTTGTTAAATGTAATTGTATGCAGCCAACCAACCTTTTATGTAAACAATTGTTTTCAGAGGTTGTTTTCAGTAGATATTCCTTGTGCTTATTTGCACAAAAACAATAATCACAGACAGCAAGAAAAGCACTTGTACTAAAAAAAACAAATGTTGTAAAAGAAAAATATAATTGCAAACACGCTTTTATTTACAAATACACACAATTTATACATTCATTAAAATTCTATTATTTACTATGTGATTTTTTTTTATTTTAATTTTTTTTTTTTTTTTTTGAGAGTGTGCATGTGCCACACAGTTGAAAGTGTAAATTTTGAACAATTCGAGGCTCATTTAGCAAAACATGCATGCATGACTATTAGAGTTGTTCAGATAAAAAAGTTTTTGTTACATATCTAAGATAATTGATTGGTTATTGATATAGTGTACTAACATAAAGTTTTATCGCTAGACCAACAAAATGTTTTGGGCAGCCACATAAAACAAAGCAATCTTTAATGTGAAAGTGCTCTTAAATATTCGTGTTTCAGCGTCATTTAAGCTGAGCCACTCTAATGTGCATACAAATACAATACGAACGCAGCACAACCACTAGAAGTGACTAAAATAATTTCATTTCTGGCTTTTTTCCACTTGTGTCCATTGTATACGACAATTGCTTTTAGATAGAGTTAAAGTTTTATTGTTCCAAAACGCTGTAAACTAACTAATACAAACAAAACCATGACACATGTTTTTAGCATTAGCATGCAAATTAGCATGTGAGTGTGTTTATGGCTTGAACAGGTCACAGTTTTATTTACTTTTTGTCTGACGTCCTTTTTAGGATTTAATTGTAATAAAAACTTCTTTTGAAAAATAAAAACTGTGTGAAATGCAGATTTAGTTTACAATAAACCAAATAATTTAGTTCGTTCATGAAAAGACTTTAATCTGACTTTTTTCAATATTAAAAGTATTTAATTTTCTTTTTGTAATTAGGTTTGATTAGATTCTTTTCCGGCTATCTTTTAATTTTATTTTAAAATAACTCTAATATTATGAAAAAAATTTATATTGAAAATAGTTTGTTTATCAGGTACTATAATAAATTGAATAAATTAATTTTTAATTCAGAAAGTTTTGTGCTTTAGCTTTAGCTGAAGCTCTTAATTGGAAATCTAGGTTCTTCAATAATAGAACGATTAACAATTTCCACGCTTATTACAGTGCTTGATGATCGTGGCCGCCCCAAAGTTGTGCGGGTGTCTTAAAATGTGCTTAATGCGAGATAAGCATGTCTTTTAAGAGACTCAAACCTTGGACGAAGAATGTCGCTTTTGTGAATTTCACTCACTGTAATTGCTCAAAAAAGTAAAGCAGCTGAGACCAAAACTAAAATAAAAAAAGGATAAAAATTACTATGACGGAGTTAAATGATTAGTCAGATGAAAACGAAAGCTTACTGAAACAGACCAAATGCACAAAACAATTGAGAGATGCTTCTAACGATTTGAATCTTTATTCCAGAAAGTTTTGTCATGTCTAACATTTAATTCGCTTACATGTAATTATTTATAATTAATTAATTGCGTATTTGTGCATACAGACGACATGTTTGACATGATTTAGTGCTCAAGGCTCATACAAACTAAGTATTCGAAATTAAAATGCACTTGGTAGCGCATAGAAAATTAAGGATTTTCCTGCATAAGTGAAACTTTTCGAATTGTTTAGGCTGTACGATCTTAGATTTACATAAAATCTACAAAAATAGTTTACAATTAGTGTTTGGTTGCCAGAAAAAAAGGAGTGCAACTCTTAGATTCTTAGTAACTTTGCATATGAAAATACTGCGTCGGGAGCAAAAATTCCATTGTTTCTTCCTCTTTTAATTAAGCCTAAGATCTTTTTATTTTTATTTTTTATAAAAATGTTTGATTGTTTTATTTTTATCTAATATTTCGCTGCCACTTTGTTAGCTTCTTCTTCTTCGCTACCTATGTGGCAGCGTAATATTGGATAAAAATAAAACTATCAAACATTTTTATAAAAAAAAAAAAAAAATAAAAAGATCTTAGGCTTGCTTAATTAAAAGAGGAAGAATCAATATTGAAAGATCAAATAAATAAAAATTCAAGAAATTTATCATTTGGCATATTGTTATAATTATATTATAAGTGAAATTTATTTGCTGGTGGTTAAGCGATGTCTATATGCATTTCATTGTTGCTTTAACAAATCGTCAGTAGACTTCAACCACACATTTGGAACTTATAAATAAAAATTTTCAAAATATGCAAAATTCTATTCGTAGCTCAACGATATTTGCGTTGGTGTTGCCAGCTCATAATATAAATTTGACATTCGATACCCGGCAAATATAGAAAATCTAATTCAACTGATAATATGAGTCACAGACTTTCTTTTGACACACCTTGTTCATATGCATGTATGTATGTATATGCTTTAACATCAATAGAACTTGCCAAAATAAATTGTATTTTTAAATCAGTTTATTTCATAACTCCAAAACTTTCCACCTTTAAATAACCCATAAAATTTAATTTAATTTAAACTTTATCCTAAAAAGCACATATCGCGAAATGAATTTTCTTCTCAACACACTGCACAAATATTCTTTTGTTTTGTGTGTAAAAAATTGCATAAAATAAAGCAAACTTAATAGGTGTTAGGAATTAAACTCTATTTAAATAAAACAAACGCCCTATTTATTGCAATAATTGCAAAATAATGATTTTGCCTGTCAAAGTAAAACACAATAAAAGAAAAAAACTTTGTAAATAACAATTGTCAACGTTCAATTTAATTTAAAAAAAAAGAATATTTATTAGTAGTTTGTAACTAATTTGCATTTAAATACGTAATTAGTTCGTTTTTTAAATTATTTATAATTATTTACAAAAAGGAATTTAAACAGTATATGTATACACATATTTAGTGTGTGTAATTAAAAACAATTAAAACCTCGAAGGCCTGCATTAACAAATGCTTATAATAAAATATTCCATTTGTTGATGCTTTACAACAACTTGGCGTATAGTTGTTGTTGTTACAAATTCATATGTTTCGCCATATCATATATTTAAAATCAAGTATACGCCACAATTGTTAGTGACACTTAAAAACCATCTGGTGACCACCAACACTATCACAAAAAATGATAATAATAATAATAAATGTAAAAAGCTCAGTGTATGTTTCCTGTTGCATTTAACAGACATAGCCCAGTACTTTTAAATATTTAAATACATATATGAAATCTATTTCCCATATGCCACAGTCTGCTTATCACTGCAAATGTGCAATAATAGGGATAGACCAACATACGAGTATCCATGTAAACATACATACATGTACTACATATGTACATATGGGTAATTCCAGAAAAAGGTCAACTGAAAAAAAAATTTCAGCAAAAAATTATTATTGAAAGTAATACCTAGTACTTTTTATTTTTTGTAACTTATAAATTGTCTACTAACAATAACTTTACGCATTAGCACAAAACAAGCAGAATCGAGTTCTAATAACAAGCTTTTTGAGTTCGTTTTCCCTTATACCTTAAGGTCGCAGCCGTCGCATAAAATCAATATTTATTAATTTTTTTTCAGCAGTAAATAAGCATTTGTTATTGTTTAATTTGTTTTGAATTAAAGTTCAATCAATAAAACAAAATTTTCACATTTCATAAATCTTCACATAAACGATATTCTTCTACCTTCCTTTCCACATTCACAAACAAATAAAATTTCGCTGAATTACGTATATTATATTTTTATAAGTGCACAAAAATAACTTTAACTATTTTTGTCGCGTCCGTTTCTCGCTGACATTTGCTAATATCTTTATTCTACATACATATATTATTGATATCGCCCAAAATTTTTCCTTAAATATACTGCTGCTTCATTGTTTTAAAAAGCTGAAGACATATATTGCATCTTTTTATTTCTTTCTTGCTTTTTGCTCAACTAAAAATGTACGAATGTCGCGTCCGTCGCCTAGGAATTGCCCATATGTATATTAATATATATATATTTTTTTTTTGTAATTTACTTTGTGGGCGTAATATGCTTTAGTAATATAGTGTAAAAAGTAAAACACCCTGCCGTCATTCTGAAAACAAATCACCAACATTAAAAAATAATTGCATAAATTGCTTGTGCTGGAAATTTTATTCCAATTCATTATTCCATACGTACAGGAGAATTTATTATAGTCGAAGCAAATTTGTTAAATGATAATTCATAGTAAAAACTAGAACTAGATTTCTTGACATCTTCATAAAAAGAGTAACAATCGTTTTCGGTTTTGCTTCTCAGGCATTTGTTTGTCTTAAAAGAAACATTAAATTGGCAATAATTATTCAAAACATTGGCTTTGATTATTACATAATGTGAGCAATCGTACAGTATAGAATACAGCACAGTATAGAAGGCATAAACACATCGCGACGCGTAATTTCATACAATGACCGGCCATAAATAGGAGTTAATGCAAAACGAAAAAAATTTTCCACGCTAATTTGTATTCATAAAAGGCAAAACAAATCTTGCAGAATGTCGGGGCAAGGCTTCGAATTCTAATGTATCCTGAAACGAAAAAATTTTATAAAGTATAGAAAAGCATTTGAAAATTTCCTTGGGCGTTTTATATATCTTGGTTTAAAAGATGCTGATGAAGTGTGTGGCGGCACAGATTAATTTCAATATTTTCCCCTGCTAGTCTATTTGAATTTTTTTTTCTGTTCTTTATAAAATCATATTCATTAATGAAATTATATCAATCTATAAGAATTGAAAATACTGAACTTAAGCCCGACTAAGAAATTATTCCTAATTAAAATTCATTATTTTCAATTAAATTTAAATATGTGTCACGTATTCGTGAGAAAAGCTTAAACACTGCATATGTTTATAGAAAAACAATCTCCTCTTTTCAACTTTTACATAATTTTTTCACATGAATAACGCTGTGTAAAGTAGGAAAATCAATATAAATACTTAATTGTTCTGGTTACTTAAACAAAATACAAATAACAAATTAAATAGCACCTCAATATTAGATTAAAAGATTTACATACATTTCAATGACAATTTAGAAAAAATATTCGCATGCTATTACATGCCTACTAAGAATTAGCATATCGCACTTGTTCCTCAAAGGCGTAACAACTCAAAATTTTAAAATTTTCACTTTTTGCAAAAAACCAGACAACAGAGGTCAGTCATATCTACCCACTGTAAAAATCTCCCTTTGATTTGTCTTCTTTTCCGTGAAAAAAACTGTTATGACTATCTTTGTATTTTTAGAATAACTACTACTAACAGAAACAGTTTTTGGCCTCTACTGAAAATTCATGAATTTTGAGTTGTTACGCTTTTGAGGAACAAGTGCGATATATGAAAAGTGTTCCAAAAACAACCTCCACATGCTGGCATCTTCTAAATATGATGCCTGCCACCGTATTCTAATTTGATTATGGAAGTTAACAAATTAAAATCCCTTAGAGATTTATGCAAAATATTTCAAACTTAAAAAAATTAGCAATAGGCCATGACATTTGCATATGTGTATCTTTGTATTAAAATTTGCGCAATAATTTCACGTATAAGCACCCAGCGGGACAAGCAAATAGTAATTATGTTTTCTAGAAGGCCTCTGTAGTCCTTATTTTAGATGTACAAGGCCTCCAAATGAATAGAGTTTGCTTTAGTTTGGTAAAAAAAAACAAATCAAAAATGTTACGCCTTCTCTTCTCCCTTCTCACAGAAGGGAATGTGGAATGTGTATCTTATATTTTATGCGAACGAGTCTGGAGTTTTTATAAAGTATTCTTTAGCAGTTAGATAAGACTAGTAATTGAATCAAAAAGTTCCTAAGTAGGCCTTTATCAAGGTCTGAAATAAGCAGCTCTTCTGAGTTTTCCCGCTCAGAATGTGATTACACACATACATGCATACGCATATGCATGTATGTACTTTTGTAAAAATAATTAACTTACAAATGTGTAAACAAAGAATTATTGCCCTCACACGGTGGCTAAAGTGTTCAATAAATTGATTTAAAATAAATAAAATAAATCCTAAATTACTGAACCGTATAAACGGAATGGAAGACAAGTAGTGTTGGTATAAATTCAGGCGTCCTTTTTCGTTTAATTTGAGAAACCTTTTTTTTACTGGTAATTTACAGAAAATATTCAATGAAATATTTAAATCCCAAATGTGTGCAAACTACTGGTAATGCGACTACAAAATAATAAATAAACATACATACATGTTGATATGTCTGTTTGTACACGTATGCAAATACAAACATGTAACAGAGTAATTTTATGTTTTAGCAAAATGTAAATTGTAATCCCTTGACATACGAAATTTGTTTGTGGGATTTATGTGTGTGTTTTTGTATATATTTTTTTTAATATGCAAAAATAACAACAATTATGGAATATACACTTAAAAGCAGATGGTTCCACCCAATATTGGTAGGCATCATCAAATTCAGTTACACTTCAATACAGCAGGAGAATTGTGAAACCATAAAGTCGAGTCTTAAATTAAGGTTCCTTCGAATGCAAGGAACATAAAACTTCAAAAAGTGTTTTTCAATTAACTTTCAATAGCAATCCAGCAAACATTTATCAGCCGTTCCTAAAGGTAAGCCCTTAATTTTTTGTTTTTAAATTTCCTCTTAGTGGAATATTTGGCAAATATCTCATTTAAAGCCCCGTTTTATATAACTCAACTTTTGTTGAATTTTTTTTTTAATTTATGGGAGAAAGAGAGAGAGAGAGAGAGAGAATATGATGTGTTCCTTGCAGATTATTTTTTTAAGTAGTCAGCAATCTTTCAGTTTTTTAAAATTAAATTTCCATACATTTTTCAGTTTTTATACTGTATTTTAACATTATTTTTGATTGTTTGATTGATAATAAGAAATGTTTTGGTAAAATTATATCTTTGTTAAATAGAAAAAAAAGCACATATGGTCTCTTTCTCAAATTAAGACAAATCTGATTTTTACACAAACGAGCCTCCAGCGGCTGTTCGAACACAAAAGCGCCGCCACAAACTGTGCATCTGACTTGTACAAGCATAAAATTCTCTCTTGTTTTGCAAAGATTTTAAAAGAGCTTGAAATCACACTTACAAAGTATTATTCATACAAAAGATTAAAGTAACTTGAAAAAATAACAAATAAAGTTTTTTTTCTTAATCATGCTGTGTTTTACAAGTTGAGAAGATTTGTTGGGATTAAAGAAGTTTTTACATTCATTACAGAAACGAGGCACATAAGCAATAAGAGAAAAGGTTTGGTTTTATATATTTGTTTATAATGTCGGCAAAGTAATTATACGAATGCTTATTCGCAAAATGATTTCTTATTTTTTTTTCTTTTTGTCTTTCGATTAACCTGCAAATGTTAATGTATTTCTTATTTAGCACTAGTCACAAGTTATTTCTAACTATAAAAGGTCTTTGAGATTTCTAAACCTTAGATTTATTAAATGAATAAAATTAAAAAATAAGGTTTAACAACAAGGCATTTCAACAAGATTATATTCTTTTAAGTGTGTAGAAGAATGTCTAAAGTGGCGCCTGAGGAGATGTGAAATCTTTATAACAGAACCCTTTCTATGAAAAGGACTAAAGTCAGTAGAAACAAAAACAAACTATTACAAACTGAAAAAAATACGACCTGTTTCAGTTGCTTGTATTTTCCAGAAAACTAATGCTTTAATTTATACTGTAGAGAAATAAAAGTCGGTGCTTGTATATTTTCCGTATTGTTAAAAATTTATAGTTCTTTATTTCACTTTGCAGATCTTAATAAAATATTTACTATGGATAATAATTTCATTTTTCAGTTCGACTTGCTTTTGCAAAAAGATTTTTACGCAAAACGACTGTGTATGTTTTTTTTTTTAAATTATTGTATCTATGTGTGTGTAGTGGCAGGGCAGGCCTATAATTTTTGTCGCTCCGTTGATGTAACAAATGAATTTGTTAATATTTTATGAGCATTTGCAATAAAAGCTTAAATTTATATTGAATGTACAACACTTCTGTATGTATGTATGTATGTACATGTAGACATACACCCGCAGACATTTGGCGATATACATACATACCTATGTGCGTATGTATATAAATTGCTAAAAAGTACTGTTTTATTGAATATGTACGAGTATTGTCTTGTATGGCAGTTTTGTTTGTATTTTATTTGTTTGACTCTTATTGTATGGATTTTGTTTTCGTTACGAGGGTAGGTGTTTATTTTATAAGGTTGAAATTTAAAAAAAGAGCAGTGATTAACACTTGAGACGAACTACATACAAGTTTTCAAAGTTTGACTTAATTATTTTGTGTTTACACTTTAGTTAGGGAGTGTTTTCCAGCCCACTACAACTAACAAAATAGTTAGCTGTCATCATAAATAGTTTGAAGCTTGAAAAACGCTACTAAATTATTTAGATTTACTTTGAAAGTTAGCTATGCTATCAATTCGCACAGCTTATACGCCACTTCGTGATTTTTATGGTGCTCACAATACTCTCTTGGTGATACAATAACACAAACACGTCGAAGAAAAGTGCTTACTGAAGAGAATATGGCCGCTGTTATCAAAAATGTGTAAGAAGTTCCAAAATTAAAATGCAAAGATCTTTGTCTACACCCGCTTAAGATCTAACTGATGCAGAAATTAAAACCACGTGCCCATCATATGTGTCATTATTTCACTGATTGGGCTCTAGAGCAGTTGGAAACTGATCCGATGCTTTGTCGTAAAATTTTGTTTGTTTTGTCGTAAAATTTTTGTTTTGATGGGTTTGATAACAAACATTTCTGCATATGGAGTAAAAAATTAAGCTCGCTTTAAGAACAATGGAGATCATTACCGCTTCATGGTCAATGATTTTTTGTTTGAAAATAGGGATGACAGCGATACGGGCGAGACGTAGTTACAACATTAGGAGCATAACTTGATCCCTAATTTTGTAACTCACTTCGTCCTGAAAAAAGCAACATATCATGTTTGGTTTTATTATTCAAACAAATTCTAAAAATTATGAAAGGACAAGGAAGGCCTAAATTTGTTCGCTTTTCTTCTGTGAAGAATTTGTATGAAAAACAAAAACTTTGTAAAATTTTTTTAGTTTTGTTTTTGTTTTCATATAGGAGTAGATATGTATATAGTATATTACTCTGATGACATGATTTAGGCAATTAGCGCACATAATTTTTACTGTGGTAGCAAGACTCACAGTGAGGGTAGCGTTGGCTGAAGAAGTTATCACGTGGACTATAAAACCAAAAGTTCTGGGGTCGAGCCTGGTATCCGACAAACACTAAATAACAACATCAGGCAATTTTCTGTGCATTAATGTCCCTTTGTATCAGCTTTTGTAGGAATGTTCAAGTGAGATATTGGCAACTGAGCTACACCGGCTTCAGCGGGTACTAATCCTAATTTAACATCGGAGCGCCCTTGTTCTGCGGTATTATGTAGCAGAATCAAAGTAAAATAACCAATAAAACGGCTACTAAGCAAAGCTTTAAAATTTAATACGCCTCATTGGCACCAGAGGCGCTGCAACACTGCATTATTAAAAACGTGCAAAAAGCTGAGTTGTAAAAATAATGAAGCTTTCCTATCTCTTTCCTAGAGAAGGTAACACCTAGTAGTAGTAGAAGGAAGGCATTCATTGCCTGAGTTAAATTCTTTTTTTTTCAAGTACCCGCATGTAATTAAAATTGTACTAACAACATTAGTATAAAATTATACCAATAAGACTACAATTGCCTAATAGTAATCCTCGTATGTTTTCGTTGAGCCTCTTGTTGCTTTTACTATTCTATTAAAAATGCAATTGCTGTTTCTGCCATTTGTCGTCTGCCAGGTAAAAGAGGGACTCGTAGTGGTGGATTAACGTCAGGCTTCAGTATGTATGTAGTATATACCTGCATACCTTTAAACGTAAATTGACATGATACATGTATGTATGTATGTGTTGGCTTCTAGTCTTAAAAGTACTTTGTGTACTTCTCTGTTCCAGGAAGGGAAAGTTGGCAAATTTAAAATTATTTCACTGCCCTTGTGGCACATTAGTAGTCTATTTGGACTGCCATTAATGTTTTTTTTTTTTTGTAATATCCTTGCTAGCTTTTGGTACTTGTAGCTTCTGCAATAACTATAAATTGTATGTTCTTTTTCTCATACATTTATTACTGGCTACATTTGTGTACTGGTGAATTTTTGGAGGTGTCGTACAAATGTTTATGTTCGTAGTTTATTGGGTTATATCTTCTCAACAAAAGTGCAAAACTTCATAAATTTTTAAAATCATGCTTTATTCTTTCTCTTTTGCATGTACATACATATTTATGTGTATACTACGTTGTCACTTATTTTTGAATTATCAATTGATTTTGAAAGCTTGCGAATGGTTCCGTTAAAGTTTAATGAAGGGCTGAGTGCCTGCTAGAGTGCTGTAATGTTGTTGGGTGATTTCATTTTTTTTTTTTTGTAAAATAAAAAATGTTATACTTACATACATACATGCATACATATCGTTACCTTAATATAAAAAGACCCTAACTGATTAATTTTTTTTTTAAATCGAGTTCTTTGTATATTTCGATAAAAGCACATACTAGATTATATCGGAAAAGGCAAAGATCTCAATTAAAAAAAAAAAATAATGTGTTAGGGACTTTCTTTATTAATGTAAAGAAATGTTCCTTTTATTCGTCAATATAATTCTTTCATGTACTTGAATTCTGTTAAGCCCACATGATACTCCATACACAAAGAAAAAAATTACCTTCTTAATATTTTTAATTTGAAAACAAAATACAAATACCCAATTAACCCTTAATATCCTGATATTCTAAACGTTATAATGAAAACGAAAAAGAAAATTTGAACACTTGCAACGTATTTTACAGCAAAACAAAAAAAAAGGTTTTAATGTAAAGCAAATGCAAACAATTTCTTTTTTCTGAGCTTGAACCAGTCCGGTTGACACACAAGCTTCAAATAATATTATTTTCAAGTAGGGATGAACATAAACTGAAGCGTTTGCATCAGCGAACAGCTTATAGATCATATTAAAAGTACTTTGGAATAATCGTTTAACAAAATTTTTAATGTTGTTGACTGATTCCTTGAGGTAGGCTATTGAGGGTTAAAAATTGTGTCAATTAAATTTTTTAATTAACTAAATTTTTAAACAAAAGTTAAATGAACTCAAATAAATTTTTGATAGAAAGTTCAAATCAACTAAACTTTTAAACAACAGTGTGACCAACTCAATTAAATATTTAAGTCATTTTTTGAATTATTTGAAAGTGTTAATAATAGAAGAAAATTTTTTTCTGTGTTGTATTGAAGAAAATGTCCTGTTGCATTGATAATATAAAAAACAAAACCACGATTATCACATGTTCAATATGATACAAATATTAGCAAAATTCAATTAAATGCGCTTCGTTATTTCATATTTTTTTAAGTTATAAATATTGAATTTTTTTCTTTTTGAAAATGCCCACAATTAGCATGATAAATATGTGTAATAAGATTCAATGAAAGAAATTCCTATGAAATAAGTCATAAATACCAAAAAACATTTTATGAAATACAAGAGCAGTTTGATAATTCCCTGACTTTCTGCATAAAAAAAAACTTCTATTTCTTCTTTAAGAGCGATAAATTTATTGTAAGATCTCCCTAGTTCTTGCCAGCCCTCCAAATAATAAAATCTCTCAAGTCCCTCAAAATAGGCCTCTTAGCACCCAGTAATTTTTTCAAATTTGGAAATAGAAAATATTACCAAGGCGCTAAATCTAGAGAGTAAGCAGTTTGTAACAGTATTCATACATTTTGGCCATAGCGGCCGTACATTGTGCTGATGCAGCAGCACTGTTTTCCTCGCTAGATGAGATCGTTTTTGCTTTGAAAAAATTAAATTTTTTTTCTCAAAAAAACAACCTCAGGTCTTTTATATAAAGTATTTTCAATACACAGTTATTTAATTTTCATCTTTGATACTGTACGTTTTATTTTTTTTACAAAACATTTTGTTATCTTTTAGTTAAAAGGATACACAAGTTCAATCAATATCAGTAAAATGGCAGCAGCAATAGCATCATCGTCATAATAACTGCTCGTAGTATATGTGTGTGTCTGCTTCAAGTTAAATCTCTAAAATAAATTTTGCAATAATACACTAAGTTTGTACTTACTTGTTTTCTACCTCTTGTGCCATCTCTGATTATCTTTTATGAGGACTTCATTTAGCAATACACTAGTAGTAGTAGGTGTATGTGTGAAAGCGTGTGTGGGTGCGTGTGTAGTTGTGTTTGATAACCAAAAGATAGATATTTTTTGCAATTTATAAAGTAAATATTTAAGAAGCTTCAAGCCACCATAAATGTAAACAAATATTTATAATAACTTGTCAAGGCATAATCTGCTATATTGATGAGTTTATAAAATAAAATAAAATTTAATATGAAAAAATTAAATGAAAATTAAAATAAACTACATTTTGCTTCAGCACACTTATGCACACAGATTTTAAAATAATATTGAAAAAAATATATATATTGCAATGAATATTGATTAGAATTTGTAAGCTTTGCTTGTAAAGTTGTGTAATCCAAAAAAAAACATGTTTAAAATGAATTAAATTCATTATTTATACTACCTGTTAATTAAGTTTGATTATTCTTATTTAATCTTTTTATTTTTTTGATTCTTTTTAGCTATGAATCACCTTGATAAATTACGCTTGTGGGGTAAGGCGATACGTGTTATGGCCAGCAAACACCAGGCTGTACAACTGCCAAAAGAAGGACAACCCGATGCCGGCCTAACACGTGACTATTCTCAGAATCCATTACATCGGTTCAAGAAACCAGGCAGTAAAAACTATCAAAACATTTATCCGCCATCGGCGACATTGCATTTAAGTAACATTCCGTAAGTTTATTTAGCGATTGTTTAATAACTTTTTAATTTAATGTCTTAACAAGCATTTTAATTTTGTGGTTCTTAACTTTGAAGTTGAATTTTGGATTAAGGTTGGATCAACCATGCTTTTTCTTTGGAAGGGAACTATTAATTTCATAACATTAAATTTCTTCATCCTTTAGCTGACTTCAGACGCCATGAATATTTACTCTAGATTATTTCGTGACACGAACACACACGGCTCAACACTAAGTGTTCGTGACAGAAAATCTGTTTTCGTTAGTGTTCGTGTCTTATTGTGTTGCGCAAAATTGGCACGATAAACACGAAACGATTTTTGGTGTTAAAATATGTATGCATGAATTTCCAGTAAAGAAAAAATTTAATATTTGTATCATCAAACACATTAAACCATCAAATTTGTTGATAGTGTAGGGCTTAAGAGAAGCTTAAAGTTCTGAAATTAAACAAAAATTTGTATCTATTTGAAATTAAAAAAAATGATTTTTTGCTATTCAATTTGATTTCGTTCGTGTTGTGCATTTTTGAAAAAATTTGGCGTGGGTGTTTCGTACGTGTTGGATATCTTGGCATTCGTGTTCGTGTCGTGTCATGTTGGAAAAATTTAACACGCGCCCATCTCTACGCTAGACATAATACGAACAATTCATAAAACAAAGCAATGTTTGCTCTTAGTAGATTAAACAAAAAAAATAAAAAATATGTGCATCGGAGTTTTAATAAAAGTTTACTTCAGATCCACTCATGCATTAAATTTTAATGATTAAACCAGCTACGTCTAAGCCATATGCACAATTTTCAAACTTTTACAAAAGAGCTTTTGACGCACGTAGGGACAAATAACCGAATTACGACGACAAAAATGGCATTTTTTATTTGGTTAAATGTAATCACTATTGCACTTAGTATGATCTGTATACCAGTACGCAATCAACCTATAATTATTTGTTTTTTTTTTAACGCATCACATTATTCTGTACGTGCGTGCAAAGTATTAGTATACCTGCCAGCAGCATCTATAGCGTTTATTGTTGCTACACTCGACAGTTTTTTATAAATCTACAGTTTAAAGTTTTTTAAATATATTTTTAAGCAGCAGGTATCTGATTTAATTTGCAGTTGTTATTAAAACAACAATTATATATAGTGTAGATATAGTATAATGTTTTTATTATGAAAGAAAATTAAGAAATTTACTTTAGCTAGAGCTATAAAAAAAGTTCCAAAGAGTTTCACGACTTTTCCTTATAATTAAAAAAAAAACAACTACCAATAAGTGTAAAAAAAGTCAAGTGGGGTCCCCCGTTCCCTTTTTCAATAAATAGAGCATATTTACCTTAGGTAGTACACCCAATTCACGCGCATTAAATTTTAAGATAATTTGATAAATTTTTCAAAAAATTTACGCCATATTGGAAACGCAGTTGCACTAAATTCTCAATTTGTCCCTGTGTGCGACGAGAGCACAACAGCCAATCAGATCTCGGCGACAACAATGCTTGCTCTTACTTTGCAAAGAAACAAGAACAAATTTAGGAGCTTTCAAAGCTGTTTATCTCAAATGAAAATATAAGAGTATGTGTGTTTGGACTAGGCTACATTAAACACTTAGTTCACAGCAGGCTACACAAGGACATTACTGTGAAATGCTATGTGAAAAATGTGAAAACTACAACATCATAAGCACCTGCTATTATTGAAATATAAATATGTTACATATTTCGGTGGTGACTTTTTCAAATGTTACGGCATATATAAAAATAAAATTTCTTATTTAAAATGTTTTATATCACCTAAAAATATATAAAACGAATAAAGTTATTTCTTAACACGAATTGTGAGATGTTCTTCATGTTAAACTATAGCGCGATTAGCTCGATGATCGTCTATGTTCTGGCTTTCACATCGTTTTCACATATTTTCTTTTGTATTCTAGCATCCGAATTTAAAAGAAAACAATTAGGAAATGCACGATTAAAAACTTTTAGATTTTTTCGTTTTCACTTTTGAGCAAAAAAAACTCGTATCCGAACTAAAATCAAATTAAATTCTTAGGGAAGGCAAAAATATACTAAAAGCTTAAAAATAAATTGATAACGATCAAACAGAATTTTATCGTGAAGATTTTTTTTTCATACAAATTGACACAAAAAAAAAGTAGTGAAAGAAAGCAGTCGAGAGTTACAATGTATTTTATGTTTACAGAGTTTTTTCTTAAGGCCAGGTCACATATAATCCGCCATACGTTATATTTACGTCGCCTTTTTTGAATGAAATTAATGCAACCAACGAGCAATTTGCACAATGAATACTTTGTAGACGGAAACATTTGAGCAGCGTTAATTTCATCAATTGAACTTGAATTTCTTTTATGTATTTTATTTACTTCTTTTGTTTTATTTTATTCTTGCTCCACAAACACACAAAAACCTAAATCAAAACATACTAAAAGAACCCCAATTAATGGCTGTCAAACTACTCAACATTAACTAAAAGTTAAAAGTTGCCCAACGTTTGTACTTTGCATTGACGGAGCCATACTGAATGTGGCAGAGCTCCTGCCTGAAATCCTGTATTTCAACTGAGCTGTCAGTTGAAAAAGGCGAAGTTTAATGCATGAAATATTCTATGCGACTCGAACTTTATATCTCTCATTCTCTCAACAATGCTACCACACTTTTAATAAATTGCATAAATTTTGTAAACAAAACTACAAAGAAAAATAACAACAAAAGAAAATAAAACAACAATAAGAGAGCATTTGAAGTTACTGCCGCCAATATTATTATGGGCTTTCTTTAGTTGACAGCGATTTTTCCTGAAGTTGCACACATATTCTGTTTCACTAAAATCATCATTATTTTTACTTAACAATTTTCTTTTCAGTTCTTAGATTTCTTAAAATTTTACGCATTTCTTGCACTATTTTAAGTGACTAATCTGTCATAATCATATTTTAGACACTGGGAAAAATGACTGTACACAATACAAATTTTAATTTCCGTTGCGTTGCCAGTTGAGAAGGCAACAGAAGTTGGATTGCCATCTGTAATCGAGGCATTAAGCTATCATTTGTTTCACATTTTTTTTTATAATATTGGCAGCATTATATTTGCTCATGGTCGCTTACAAAAATAGAAATAAGCCTAACTTAGCGACAGCGACTAAAGTGGTCAAGTAGCTGTGTAGCTGTGATGGTGTCAAAATAAACATTTATTTATAAAAGAGCGTATTCTATTTTTGAAGGATTGTGGTCGGTAAAGAATCCTTGAATCTTAACTATTTCTGTGGCAAAAATTAAATAGTGCTTAAGCCGAGATAAGCTGATTTGGAGTTAATGGTACCTCCGTAATTTGTGCTATTTTTCAAGCAGTTATAACAAAATGACTTGCGGCTTATCTTTTTTAGACTTCTAATCTCATTTGGAATAATAGCTTAATTTAGGTTATGCTTTGGTATATTTCAAATTGAATGTATTATTTACAGTATGTAGAACCATGTTTGCTTAAAAAAATAAGGGTTAATAGAGAATTTCCCAATTTAACTCTAAAAGATATTAATTTTCTGAGAATCGACTTGTAGGCTTAAAAGTGCTCTATTGCAAAACAGTCAAATATGATTTAACCACTTTTTCCTTGTTGCCACAGATTTGATGTCCTCAGTATTTTTACGTGAAATCTAAAGAATTTTTTTATTTTTTTTGCAATTGTAATTGTATGTCGAAAGAAAATTTTCGATCGGCAACTTGAATTGAAAACAACAAAATATAAGAAAATTTGCTTCTATTTTCAATATAAGTCATCGATCGAACGTTTACTTTCGGCATCGTGGGACAGGCCGTTAAGCTCTTTTCCGCATGGTTTCTTTTTTGAGTCTTGCGTTAAAAGAGTTCACAAAACTATTCCGAGACGAAGATAAAAGAATTTAAAATATTTCACAAAAATATTTCCTTTAAATTCCACGAAAAATAAAATGAAAATATTCAGCTTAAACAACAGAAGTAGGGAAAAACTTAAATTGATTGTAGTACGCCTTTTTAATTATTCTCTATAACATAATTGTTTGTAAATTTTTTATTTTTTTTTTTTGTAGAGCATTAGCATATTAATGTGCGCTGTACACCCAAAATAATTTAATTTTTAAAAGAAACGTTTATGAAATATAACTTAGTTTGTTTCATTTTTAAAATAAAAGCGCACGTTATGTAAAACTGTTCGTTATAATAAATAACAATGTAATATATTAATTTTAAAAGAAACAATATTATTTAAAGAATAATTTTTAAAAATGCAGCATTCTTAAATCGAAACTCCAAAATACTTGTTTTAAGAATGCTTTTTTGGTTCAGTGTAGGCTCAGTATATTGCACGGCTGTCCAAGCTGGCACCAAAGTGCCGAACATCAATCGCCTTGTTATACAAATGAATACATTTCTCTCGGTGGTCAGCATTGGTACATATATTTTTTCAATAAAAATAATGTGTATATGCGTAGTTTGATGTCTCTCTTTGTCCGAAAGAGAAATAAAACAAATATGTTAAGGTTAGATTTCAAAAATATATATCTTCTTTTTACTGCAAAAAGCAAATAAAACTAAAGTCAAACAAACACAATCATTTATAGGGCCGGTCCCACGATGTCGACAACGCACACTTACATTTGAAACAAAAACAAAACTTTTGTTTTGATACAAAACAAAAACAAAGCTTTTGTTTTGTTTCAAACGTAAGTGTGCGACAGGTCAAACGTTGTCGACATCGTGGTCCACGCGCTTAATTTTTTATTCTAAGTAGAAAAAGTCTTTGTTATTACAAATGGTATACGAGTATTTAGTAAATTCACTGTTTCATTGCATCTTCTATGAAACTTGCAAAAGGTGGAACTTTTGTGTAGACACCTGGACGTTTTTTATGCCCACAACCAATACCCCATGAAACGACTCCGCAAAACTTATTGTTTACCATGGCTGGACCGCCCGAATCACCTTTACAGGCGTCCTTACGACTGCCAGCCGCACAAAACATGGAATCCGTCAACGGTCGTTTAAAACGACGAAGTGTCCTTGCGCACTTTTTTTTACTAACCACATTCACTTTAACCGTTTGCAATTGTATAGGAATATGATTAACATCTGCCGCTTCTTGACCCCAGCCATAAAGTTGTACTGGATCACCATCATTCCAGCCACCTTTGCACAATTCCGTGGGTTGAATTGAGTCACCCTGCAAAGCTTTCTCTAATTTAAGCACTGCTATGTCAGCATGATTGGTTTTAGTGTTGTAGGCCTTGTGTTTAATCATTTTGCTAATCTTAGATTGTACACCTATATCACTGAGCCGACTGGCCCCTGCCTTCACAGACAAACGCATCGGATTTCTGTCAAAACAATGAGCTGCAGTGACAACGTGACGATCTGATATTAAAGTTCCACTGCATATAATGCTATTATCTTCTAAAATCTGTACTAGAAATTTGGCTTTATCAATGGTGGTGTTAGTACCGCCCACAATGCGTGTTTGGTCTTGCGACAAGGCAACTGATATTTGTTGGAATATCAGATAGAAATTTATGAGTGTTTTCAGCGAGTTTTTTAACTTAACCATTTTTTTTCTTTTATTTATTTATTAGTTTTTTATAATTGTTAGAAACAACCTTTACCACTTTCCCTTTGGCGCAAACTGATGAAGTTTCTAATTAAATTTTATCATTTTATATGATCTAAAGCAATTTTAGCAAAACAAAAAAAAACATCTGTTGAAATATTTAAATGTATACTGCGACTCACTTCAATAAATTATTTTATAATATGTATCGAAATGGAGTTATGGCTCAATTGACGAATAATATAAAATTTAGGTTATTATTGACACATTCTTGTTTTCATATTGTTTTCGATAGCATTTTATTTGCTTTGTTATGCTTTAGATTTTGATCTTTTTAATTAGATGATAATGTTTGTATGGCTTTGTTATTGATTTCTTTCACGTACAGTGCGAGCCAATTTGCGCAACCGATATTAAATCACAGTTTAAAAGTTCCAATAACCGACCATTAAAACTTAATATATAAAAAACATGTCACTGTTTAAGTCAAATTGATTTATATTTTTTATTTTTTTAACATAAAAAATCGTTGACTGCGTGAAGCTTTTTTTTCGACGTCACGTCAATACAATATCAAAAATTTCAGGCTTGTCTACTCGCTCTCGAGAACAATTTTGTGCTATTGACAGTATATTTCTGTTGACTAAAGTCTAGAAAATAGTATGAGCCAGTTAGTGGCAGTCAGCTATTTTCGACAACGGGTACACTAGATCCAATTTTTTGGAATTGCACTGACGTAATCTCGACGTTGACAACTGCAATAAAAGTGATTGGCTGCAAACATGATATAATTATACAAGGTACTTGCACGACTACAACAAAATTGCAACACCAAGAAACACACGTATTTTGTTTGTAGAAACATACCTATAATTGTCAGAAGCAGATGTCTTTTGTTTTTAAAAATAACAATCACAGGGTAACTAAAGTACAATTGCAGACTCGGCATTCATGCATGATTATAGTCATTCAGTGTTGCCAATATGTGTGTAATACACAGTGTGTAATTTTTACTCTCATCTGTAATGAGATTCATGTATAATATGTGTGTAATTCTACTTTGGGTTCTATTTTTATTTAATTTTGTTTTAATTTTAATCTACACAAAGCATGTGTAGTGTAATTTTCTTCAATGAGCAACTTCATTGGCAATACTGTAATCATTTTATTCACACACATACACTAACATTTTTGCAGCTTGTAAACAAAGTTTGAGAACTTTCTGCATTGTTTACATTAACAGGCTGGGCTTTATTACAAAACAATTAAATTTTTTCTCATTATTTTCTTTTCTAATTAAATTAGTTTAAAATTTCTGCTTATAGGCACAAACATTCTTATTTTTGCTTACAAAACGTAAGCAAATGTTTTGGTTCGTTTATTTTCGTACTCTGATGAGCACAAACGCTGTTTTAAATTCTCAAAAGAGATCAGTCTCTTTTAGATGACGACCGTCTTAAGCTGTCTTAACATGGTAATATAATGTATTACGACATTTCAAAATATGCTGTAGCATATACAAAATCTTATCATGTAAAAGCAAAATGTATCGAGTAGGAGAGAATACGGATATAAAATTTGACAAGCGGTTGGTAAATGTTTATTTTTTAAACCATTTTAGAAACTTGAGTATTCTCATCACACCAGAGGTGTCTTTCAAAGTAAACATTGGCAGCACTAATAGTATTTATTGAAGGTGTTGACACTTTTACAAAAATAACCAAAATCAACTCAGGAAATGTTCATGTTGTTTTTATAAGTATTTTACGACTGCAACCATCAGCTACTTAACTTGTTCATCAAAACCAAACAAACAATAAATTAACTTAAAAAAAAGTATATGTTGTAGTAAAATTACATTGAAATTATAAAATGTTTTCTCCAATATTTAGTTTTGTTAGTACACATCTTTTTCTTTGCAATTTTCCAATTTTTGTTATTAACTCAACAGTTTAATATATTTGCTTACATTTTACTTATAGTATCAGTGTAAATATGAAAAATACCTACAACAGACTGTAGTTCTCTTTTTTTTAAAACACGGAGAGAATTTCATAATATTTTGATTCTACAAAGTCGTAATACTTTGTACTAACATGCAAAGACACCTTTAGAGGAAAATAATTTGCACTTCTTAAACACTGTATTAACATTTTTCAGATATGAGTCTTTGGTCAATATTATCCCCAGTGCATTTTGTCAAATCAGCTGTTGTGGGTATTACAGTATGAAGCAACAAAAGCTCTTGACTTTTGTTCAGCAGAAGAGAATGTACGAACTCCCCCAAACCACAATTCGCACCATTTTAATTTTAGAAAAAGTCAGCCTATGTAGCAATGCCAAAGTAAGAAAATAAAAAACATATTGATAGTTGAGTTCTTGTTTCAAATTTGATATTAGTTTAACTTCTCACTTGTTTAAATGGAAGTTTAACATAATATCTGCAGTTGTTCTAATATAATTTTGTATAAAGGTTGCCTGATGATCTGCATTAGCAAATATTTTACTGCAGGACTATTTTACAACTTCTCAACCAAGTTCTTTTTTATTTACTATTTTTTCTAGATCATCTTGTACTGAGGAGGATATAAAAGAAGCCTTCACTACTAACAATTTCGAAGTAAAAGCTTTTAAATTTTTCCCGTAAGTATTCATAAGCACTTCTTTTATCACATATTAATCTTTCTACTCTCTTTAATAATATTTTCAATTTGTAGTAAGGATCGCAAAATGGCCTTGTTGCAACTTTCCTCTGTCGAAGAAGCCGTTTTGGCTCTAATCAAAATGCACAATCATCAGTTATCGGAATCAAACCATTTACGCGTTAGTTTTTCGAAATCAAACATCTGAACCAATAATTCATATCATCTATTTCACCACAACCACCACCACCACCACCACAACCACCTCTTACAACAATACCACTACTCCAACAACCACCAACAACCACACTATTATTTATATACAACTAAAAATCTCTTATTACCCGCATGAATCTTTTAAAAAGAGATTTAAGATTTATAAATGATTTAACATATAAATTTAAAAATATCAATTGAAGGCAGCATATACATATTTTATAGTATATAATACTAAAAAATAAAAAATAAAAAATGAAAACAAAAATAAAGAAGGAGATCCAACAGCAACAACTACAACAACAAAAACAACAACAGCAGCAGCAGTTAATTTAAGAGTTAGAAAAGCAACTGCAGAGAGGACATTAAAGCAAGAAGCGAAGTCATAAAAATCAACACACACATTTACATACATATACATACATACTTACATAACTACACCCACATAATAATAATAAGAACAATTTATAAAATTGATCAGAATCCCGACGTTAAAATGAAATTAATTAAAATTTTTAGTATCTTAAGTTCTAAAAGAATATCAAATAATTTTGTCTAAAGGAAGTAAAAGAAACACAAAATTGTAAAAAAGAAAATAGTTATAAAAGCAACAAGAACAACCAACTATAGCATACACTTTACATTATTGATTAAAATTAAAACTTCTAGTTTTACATCTTAACACTCACTCAACCTCTCCGAAATTCCTACCAATTTCCCCGCCCATCTCTTGATTAAAAACATTAAAGTAGGTATTCGAATCAAACAAGAAGTATTAGCAAGTAAAGAAATTTAGATTTGTTAAACAAAAAAATCTTTTTTTTTATCAATGTAACTTTATTTTTTTATTTTATATAAGCATTATTAACTATTTTATTTTAATGCCTTTTTTATTTTCTTACTAATATTTTTAACTCTCCTTTTTCATATACATATATTTCATATTTTATTTTACTTTTCATTATATTTTATTTAAAAAAAAAAAGAACTTTTGTTGAAAAGAATAACGCATACGCAGAAACAAAGAATGTGAAATTTATACTCGAAAATTGTTCCCGTCATCTTTATTAAAATTAAATTTTTTTCTTTTTTTACATATATAAATATCTCTTCTTACTATTGGATGTGAACTTAAATTTAGGATATGAACAAATATTATATATAAATATACTAAATATGTATAAACAAATAATATAAAAAATTTATTAAAAATAAAAAAAAATTAAATAAAAAAACTATCGCACATTTTAATCGACACGTTAATGCAAAACAAATTTAACAAAGTTGTATAAAAGAAATAAAAATTTTAAATAAAAACAAAATCAACTTATCAATCAACAGTAAGAATATGGTCAACGTGGTGATCATTACGCTTTATTATCAACTCTACAAATACTTCATGTCAGCTCCTTACAGTTGCAAGCAAAACTATTCCAACGCGTGCAGCAATAAAAGAAACAGTTCTATTTCAATGTCAATGTTGGTTCGCAAGAAACTTAGTTATAAAAAATTTCGTGGGATATGAGAAAAAATCATTAAATTTTTATGGCATTATTGAATGAATGCGTTCTGATGCAATGAATGTGTGCAATGCAAAGCCTACTAAATGTATCCGCTTAGTGCTGGGAACACAACTGGAATGGACGAACGGTGAATTTTTGACTGCAAATAAAAAAATAATTCAAAAAAGCTTACAAAACCACAAAGTTAATAGACAAACTCTCAATTAGTTATTGAGAATTATAAAACTGCAATCACAGTAGGCTTAAAAAACTTTTTCAAAAACAACAAATAATATTATTCAGCATGTGTTGCCTATTTTGTTCTTCTACAAAATCTTTGTCAAGGCAACCTTTGGTTGTCTTTAAACGTACTTTAAATGCGACGAAATGCATTCAGATGTGCTTAACAGCAACAAATAATTTTTTTTTAAATTCGTTTTCATTTTGACATTCTTTAAATAAAATTAAAATATTGAAATATATATATTATATTAATTTTAATTGGCATAATTTTTTTATTTTTTATTTTTTTTTTGTAGAAAGACACATACGAAATTAAAAGATGTGTGCTGTACATCATTATTGTGAATAAAAATTTAAAGTTAACACAACCGTTCATTCACAGTAAAATTAATCTAATTCATTGAATCAGTAAATATTTTTTATGAATGCGGGCGGAGCTACAAATAATTTTGTAAATTCTGATAACAGTTTTGTAAAAATTTAAATTTAACAGAGTTCTGAGTGATGGAATTTGTTATTTAAGTGTGGATCGATACAACGTACGGTTGTGCTCTTGTTATTGTTTATTTTGATTGATCGTGTTCTATACATGTAAATGCCGACAAGTGTCCTGTTTCTGCTCTATACAGTTTTAATTTAATTTTTTTTTTGCATAAAATAAAATTGGAACAAACAAATTTTATTTCAAGCATACATTTGTTTGAAAATTTTTTCGGTATAATTCGTTCAGTGGTCTATTAAAATGTTATAAACACAACTGAGGTGAATTGCGAATTTTTCGTTACGAATATTCGTTGTAGGAATCTAGCCATTGTTGCTGCACAGAATATTATGCGCGAAATATTAAATAAATTTACATTACTCGAGACTAACACAACTCTGAATTAAAATGTTGCATAATATAAAAATATTTCTTGATTTGTTCAAATGTAATCTACTAAATATCTCGATGCAGGATATATGTACATATATGACTCAGAGCACTTTCATAATTATAGGCACATATCATGCCCAAAATCTTACATCTTTTGTTAACTTACTTTACATATTTTGCAAGATGTCACTTATTATTATTTTTTGTTCCCTAGAAATGTTTGGTTGGAGGAAGATTCATAAATATTTTATTGAGTAAATTTGCAAAAATAAATAAATGAAAGGAAATAACTGAGTACGAACGACCCATGCTTTAACATAGAAAGTAGCAGCGTGGTTTTCAAATCAGACAAATCAGTCAATCAGTCCGAGAAAGACGAACAAATTTCGAAGGCCAAACAACACCCACAAGCCTGAGCGCACTTTAGAAATAATTACAATGACGCGAGATCAGTTCTTCAGCCCAGGCGTCAAATTACGCCATTCCATATCAAACGAAATGTTCATGCAAACACAATTAAAATTTTATAAAAATTTGCTCGAGATCGAATGCCGTAATTTTCCAGAGTTGCTTAACCATTATAACGATTATAATACTTCGTTTTAAAAACCAGAATTGAAAATTTTGCCGCCTTGTTTCCTGAAATAAAGCTGTTTCTTTTATAAATCTTGCTTCTACAGCCGAAACCAACAACAATCGTAGCAACCAAGCGAACAAATGGATAAAACTTTACAACATTAACACTCCCGCCAACAAGAACTTCAACAAATTTTGAACTCTATCAAACAATTTTAGTATGTTTTTAAATTTATATTGAAAGCAAATGAATTGTAAAGTTTAATATTAAATAACAAGACAGCTTATATGGCTCTTAACTAAAATAACTAGATAAATAGAACAACCAAAATCAATCAAACTGTGTTTCGTTTTAAACAAGAAGAAATAATAATAAACAAAAAAACCAAACCAACCGAACCCTTACAAGAACTAAATAATAAAAATATTTTACCAACTTATTTTCATTTTTGTGTATTTTGCTGATTTATACCCAGTGTTAAAATATCTATGCATACATTTACATACACACGTTTAGTCTTAAACTTACAAACAAAATGGGAATCTTTAAATATATTTATATATATACATATGTATTAATATAACAAAAAATTTAAATAGTAATATAATAAGAATTATAAATACATAAGTGAATAATTCAAAGAACAAAAGTTTTAAGTTTTTAATAAAAATCAAAGAAAAAAACTAAATTTCATTTAGGCATTAAAATTAAGCAGATAGACAATTAACTACATGATACAAAATATTTATAAAAAAATTATAGGAAGAAACTTTACCAAATGAGCATTGAAAGAGACAAGAGCTTTATTGTGTTGTATTGTAAGGGTTAATCAAAACAAAGCATTTGTGCAGTAAAACAACATCAAGGAATTGGTGCTACCATCTCTGGTAAGGTTAAAATTCTAATTAAAAGAAAACATGTTTATATACATATGTTGCAGTAGATCAATTCAAATTAATAGGCAGATTTTGTAAAAGAGAATCGTTTCTAAACATTTCGAATTTGTTTCAAAAAATATTTTTAACATACAAATTTCAAAACAAACAAAAAATCGTTTGAATTTACAAATTCTACCCTTAAGAAAATTTAAATTTTTTTGCATTTATATATTGTTTCACTTTCATGCATAATTTTTAGTGCAACAGCATTTGGCATTTACGTACATTATTGCTTTAGGTTTATTGTCTGCTAGCAAAAACAAGAACTTCTCTCGTGCGACATACTACGAGCTCGAAACAACTAATAAAACAATATTATATGTATACAGTGGAGATTTATTTTGTATTGTTAGTCCTATAAGAACTGATGAATATATGATGCAATTGTTTTATAAAACGAAGGCACAAATCCGCAACTTACTTTTGAATAAAATCAATTTCTTTTTGTATAAATAGTGTCCATTTCGAATCTAAAATACATCAAGTTTGTTGATTTCATAATTGAAAATTTTGCAATACTATGCCAAAATAATTAGGGATTCACAAAAGCGTTTTAACATAGTTATGTCTTAATATTGCAACGCTTCTATTTTAATAGTTTAATATGGGCTGGCAAGTTTGTTGTTTTTGTTTGTGCATAAATCAAATTTATTACCAAGTGGCAAACTTAAAGGTATAGAAACCATGTCATTTTCAAATTTTCAATATGGGAATGTTGAACTAAACAAATTAAAACTGTTGATGAAAAAATATTGGTAGTTTTCGCTGTCTTTAGGCATTTTGCAGAACAAAAGTAATCAAAAATAGTTTCTAATATAAAAAACAAAAGTTTATCCAATTATATGGCCACAGTTTAATATAAATTCTAATAATCCCTTACCTTCTTTTAGAAATTTTTATTTTGAGGATATTATCAGCAAAGTAATGATGGTAAATTCTAAAGTACAGTTTTTTGCTTCAAGTGAATTATCATACAGCGTATGAACGTCATCCCGAATTTCATACAGTATATTACACGCCAATATGAATCATGAAAATGTTTGCCTGAATGGATACATAAAATTTTATACAAAAGCACTACAGAATTATTATATTATGCGGCACACTGTGATGAATGTCTTATTATTCGACTGCTTCAGTTTAGTCAAGGCAAATTCAGAAATTGAGAAATTTATACTTTAAATGTCCAAAAAATGTACTGAAAAATGTGTGTTTACATCAAACGTATGTATATTCAAATTACAAGCGGCGAAAATAGTTAGCTGATCCCTTGCGGCCAGATATTATGAATCCGCCTTGAGTTTAGTACAGCAAGTGGCAGTTTGCTATTGATGTGTTTTTACACCTTAAATGCGTCTTGCTTGTTATGCTAGAAAGTACAGCAAATTCATGGGCATCGTTTTCGACTGTTTCAGTCTAGTACAGCAAGTCGCAGTCGAATTGAAAAATCTACAACCGTAATAAAGCCCATACATATTTATTTTGAATGTACATTTATTTTTTCTATTGACGTCTTTTTATACCGTAATTGCGTCTTATTATGCTAGAAAGTAAAACAAATGTTTATAAAAGAAACAACAGTTGATTTGACAGTTTTTGTGACGCAAGAATTATAATGAGAAAGTTATTTGCTTGCGCAATAAATTCGAATTTTGTATAAAGTTATTTCAAATTAAAAAAAAAATACACTAGAAGAGCGTACTACGTCTTAAACTATACTTTGTGTTGACTATGAATATGCGCCAAAGAGTTTAAGTCTCAAATTACATTTGGCATTTCTCTGGATCTCTTGCCCATTTCTGTTGCATAGATGTATGTACATATATTTATATTTTATAAATATCAATAAAAGTGACAGAAACGAGCGTGACATAAATGTGCATGGCTTTGTGTAGAAAATTTAAAAGAAAACGTCAGAAAAGTAAAATGCAAAAAGCACAATGTATAATTTTTTCAGACTAAATATATACGAGTATGTCCCTATCACTGTTTTCAACTTTTAAAATAGTTTAGTTGGGATTGATAAATTTGCATTGCCATTCTCCACTAAATTAACAGTTGCCTTTTCAGTTGTGTTTTGGTATTCTCATTTACAACTATGCGTAATTTTGGTTGAGAACGACGTAGAGTATACACAGCTGCTTTTTAGTAGTTGATTCTGTGGTTGGGTTTTTCTAGTTACATGTTGGTGCGACATAAAAAGCAGAAAAATGGAAAAATCGTAACTGGAAATATTAATTATGCTTAATAACAAAATTTTCTTAACAGTTTCAGTATCGGCACATACAAAGATTCCAGGTCATCCAACAAATAACGAACCTATTCCTATTCCCTATTTTCATTATTCCTTACCTTGCATTGGGTAGTTCAAGAGGGTTGGAATCATCACGAATTTTTCTTCTGATGCATAGCACATCTATAATTGCGACTTCTTTTTCGTCGTCATAAAATAAATTTACACCTAAAACTTTGTGTTTTTTAAATTTTAACCCAAATTAATTGCTTTCTGTCATATTTGATATTTTAAGTTGGCAACGTGATGAAAATTTCAACTTAAAAGCAGTTGTGGTTCATAATACTAAAACACAGTTTGGTCATATGTAAGTTTGGTCTACTCTTAGACGACCAAACTGAATTTAGTTGAGAACCGTGATAGGGTCATTAAAATGTTCTCCGACCAATCAAAATCAGTATGTTTATATTTATATCATATATCATATTTTTGGGTAAAGTTGTTGCAACTTTAAAAATCATAATAATACTAAAAAAAATCGTCATAATACTAAAGGAAAATTCGTTCGATCAGTACTTTCTACTCCGGTCGAATATCGAAAGTTACTCATAGTAAGGGCCTTAGTGTTGTTTTATAAACCTTGTGTCTGAACTTTAGCCTCTAAAGGCGTTTGTTATTCAATTATTAATGTATCCGACGTTTCGCTGGGACTTTTCAACAACTGCAGGGATAATTATAAATATTGAAATCTGGTAACATTGTGCCATAACCATAGTCGCAAAGTAAAATCGTTTTGTTTTAGAAACAACTTAAAATTAAACTGTTTCTAAACATTTTCCTGCTATAGTCAAAAACAAAGTGTGTGTTAAGTTAAACCAATTTTAAATGGGTGTCACAACAAATAGTGAAGGTGGCATATTTAATCAGCTGACACTGTATTATAAAAATGGGTTAAATTTTATAACAAATAAAATAAAACAAACAGGACAGAAATAAAAAACTTAAAACATGAAAATTGAAAAGGTATTTGTATTTTGTATTATTTTAATAATAGCTAGATTTTAAATTGTTGGCAGGAACAAAAGAAGCCAAAAGATATAACATTAAACTGGATATGTACACACATACTTTGATTCCAAACAATATTTTTTTGTTTTGTTTTATTTTATATTCATCAAATAATAAATAACTCTTATTAATTTTTCTCTTTTATTTGAATGCGTTTTGTCTTGAAATAAGGCTCCGAAAACAGTTTATGTCGGTGCTAATCTAGTTAAAAACAGCTTGAGCTTGTTATACCTTTAGAGTCGAATTTTATCTTTAAAGTGTAGTTTTTTTTTCGTCTATAGTAGATCGAAACTTAATTTTTTTTGAAAAGTGCGTTCTAAAACTAAAAAAAGTAGACTTTTTTGTTGACTATGCTTATGGCCCATTGTTAATAATAGAAAGAACTACTTAAATTACAAGTAATGATAATAGAGTATCAAAACATTAACGTCTTTTCTAATTTACTTTGAAATTTTTAAAGTTTTTGATTCGATTTGCATTGCATAGAGTTCCCAGTCACTTTTAGTGGCGCACATCGTGGCTCCAGTGTTTAACATACAAATATTTACATACATATATAGATTAATTACTTCATTTGGAAACAAAAGTGAACACCTGCTTAAATATTCTTTCAAATAACATAATTGAAATCATTTTAAAATTGAATAAGTAAGCTAAATATTTAAGCAAACAGCTCGAATACAAAAAAAAAGCTACTTATCGCTTATTTGATGTTTGTGCTAAAATTTTATAGAAATTTTTAATTATTTAGCGGTCACAAATTAGTTAAAATACCTTATTTGCCACACGAATGTTCAGGACAATTTAATACAATATTAATATTGTGTTCATACATTGGGTTATTGCTTTTTTATAAGAAATCAGAATGCCTTCAGGAAGTCTTCTACTCTCTTCTTGATCTTGAATTTGAACTCAAAACGATGTCAAGAAGTATTGAGAACAACGCAAACAAGCAATCAGCGCCAATGTTTCGCCAATTTGTATCTGTGTACGATATAAATACCGCATCAGAAAAGTATACGAACTTTATATTGATACGTTTTATAATACCGAGTACACACTATGGCATTTTGTGACATCGCAATAGTGTGTACTAGTAGCATTAGTGGCATTACTTTCTATTTAAAAAACACAAAGTGAATGGCGTTGCAAATATTTAGAAAATGACAACACCAGAAATGCCAGGGGCCTAATTGTCGCTTTCGATAACGAGCTGATTCGATCACGTTAACGAATGTTCACTCAGCTGTTTGTAGCGAAAAAAGAAAATAAATATTCGAAAAATTTGAGTTTTAGGGCAAATGCTATGTAATTGAACTGTATTATATTTGAATGCATATTCTTTGAGAGTTTTTTTTGTGTATTAGCAATCACTTTATTTATGTTTCAGGTCTTTAAGCTATAGAATAATATTATTTGTTCAATTCAATGCCGATTTTTGTTATTTTTACTGCAGATGCTTAATAAATTAATTTTTATTTACGGCCTGGCCGACTATGTCAAATTAAAACGTTCGATCGACAACTTGTATTGAAAGCAACAGTAAAATAAGAAAATTTGTTTTTGTTTTCAATATAAATTGTCGATCGAACATTTGCTGTCAAAATCGTGGGACAGGCTTTAAGTGTTTTTGATAAAATTTATTTTTGTTCCTTATGAAAAAACTAAAACTAAAAAATAGCATTTGCTATGCAAACATACATATATACATATATTATATACAAATTGACTAAACAGCAACATATAAATTTTATTTAAACAGTTTTCAAATAAATACAACAAACCATGCATGTGTAGTGAACTGAAAATGTATGAATATTAATCTGTTTAATTTTATTTATAATTTCTAAACCAAATTTTTGCAGATAAAATGAGCTTGTTATAAAAAAATTAGAAAAAAAATCATTTTTGTTACAAACTAAAGCCTAAAAAACCATTCAAGATTGAAAAGGAATTTCATATAAAAATATTTGAAATAAATGAATAAAACATAAAGACAAATCAAAAGTATATAAATATAAAAAATAAAAAAATAATTGAAATATGTATGTATATGTGTACTTACATATGTATACTCCTACTTTAGCATTACGTTATTCATAAATTTTAACAACAAATTTTTTAAGTCTAAGAAAAAGTGCTATTTTCACAAAACGAGAAAAATTCCAAAGGGAAAATATATTAAAAGCTACTTCAACAAAAAAATAAAATTTAAAACATAAAAATTCATACGAAAAGTTAAAGGCTTGTGAAAAATTGCACTTGACAACAAAGAAAAAAATAATTATTGATTAATTTGCTACACATACAGTGCGCAGCAAAATTATATGGTCACCTGCTTTTTGTTGTGTTTAGTTAAGAAATTAAAAAGTATGTTCTTGTTTGTGAATCAACATAAAATTGTATATATCTTGATGTTTACATGTGTATATATAAAGAGTTTTTAGAATCAAAACCAAAACAGCTTTTCTGTCGTACGGCGTATTATTTGTCAATTTCTGAAAAACGCATATATTTTGAAAATGCCATTTTCAATTTAAAAACGCCAAACAGGTGTTCTGACCAATGAACTCGCTAGAAATTTGTCGTTTAGAAACCGCTTGTGTATACTTAGGCGATCTGTAGTTCGAGACTAACTTATTTAAACGATAATCGAATCGTTTAGAAACAATAACAGCAAAATTACGAAGTTTTCTATGCAGTAATACTTCAAAAACCCATGGCGCTGTTGTCAACTAAACGACAATCAATTTTGTGCTGTTACTGAATCGATAACAGTCAGCTGTCCTGTTAAAGTACATACTCTTTTAGCAGAACTCAAGTAAATATTCTACGGTAATATATACACATGTAAAAGTCTTTATGTTATAAATAACAATATTGCTATTATTTAATCATCCAATTTAGCTTTTATTTCTCAAAATTAAAGTAATTTAGGAAAAAAATTTGCGCTCAAGCACAAATTCATTTGTTTTTTTTTTCTATTCGCCTTTGTGATTTTCGTTAATTTTAATAGAGTATCTACCTGATATTAAGTTTTAACGATGTTGTTAACAAGACGTTAGTAAATAACATAATCGTTAATGCAAACAATAATAAAAATTGTACAGAAAATTAACATTTATCTGATCTGTCTTCTACTTTTGTTATTAATTCAAGTACGTTTTACTTTCATTATACGGACAGACGGACACCTTCGCTTCAAAATTTTTATTTAAAAACATAAAAACTATAAAGGTAAAGTTTGCAATAAACAAAATTTCAGAGTGTTTGCAGAGTAATAAAATAATTCATGAGCGCAAAAATACTTGCGGCGCACGTCGCAAAAACTAACGAAAACATTACAGTATATTCCATTAATTGTTGTAAACATCGTACGAAAGCAACAAATTCTTCATGAAAATATTGTTTACGTTTGTTATATGAACACCACAAAAAGTTAGCGATCTTATCATATTGTTGTGTATGTTACATATAATAAACAAAAAAAAAAGCCCATACATTATACATAAACTAATAGAAACAACGGAAACACAAACACAAATATTAAAATTTTCAAAATGTAATATTTATCCCAACGATGATAAATATAAATAAAAAAAAAATACATAAGACAACCGTAAATATAAATAAATAAAAGATATTTTAAATGTTTAAAAAATATTTGTACATTAATGAAAAACAAAATGTAATATTTGTATAAGGAAAAGCAGTAACACAACTCCATACACAACTTTAAATTATACGTTAAAAATATTCGTTTGTTTTTTTTTCAATTAATTGTTATTACTTACTTTGTGTTTTCTGTTTCAAAGACAAATGCTGACAAGCGCTGTATTAATGTGAAGCAGATTTTAATAAATTTTAATGTAGGATTTTTTTTCTATTGCCGAAAGAATCGAGTCGTTAAAATGATTAATAAAATTGATCGATTTTGTTATTTAGTAACATTTTTAACGACATTTATTCGCTGTAGGTTTATGTCAGCTGTGTTGTTATTTAAGCGACAATAATTTATGTGCTGTTAATTTTAACGACAAAAAGCAACAGAAAATATCAGCTGCGTACTATGATTAAAAAGAAAATACACAATCACACAATCGTTATTGCAAACGATAAAATGTACTCGTATAGACAAAAATTACGATTGTCGGATCGTTAAAAGTTACTGAAGCGCACTGCAGGTGAACTGCAATTGATATCGTTAAATCGAATGACAGCTGGTTATTCCATTTATGTCTTAGCGCCGTCTCTCTCAAATCGATGATCACTGATGGCAACATAAATCAGTTGTGGCCACAGAAAAAGTAGATTATCAAGGCTTAGTAGTGCAGAAAATTTTCGTAAAATTTAGTAAAAGACACCACAAATGTAGACTACAAGTCTGCAAGTCTAAAGTCCCATTAGAACTACTCACTCAATGGTTCTAAGATGCAGGCTAAATGTCAGTAGCAAAGAGCATTGTAGTGTTGTTTTTTATGATATCAAAAGAAATTAGTTTCCATAACTAAAAAGTTGAAATTTATTTCCTGGTGGTTAAGCATTGTCTATATATTTCATTTGTGCTTAGCCAAATCATCATTAGACATTATGACAATGCAGTAAGGCCTCGATTATCCGTGATTTGATTATCCGTGAAAGAAATAATCAGCCTAATCATAAACAAAAATTCCGCATGAGTTTTCTCATTTTTCCCTTTTCTCGTATCATGCATTTGTTTTTTCCCTTTCTATTACCAAATGCGGGAATAAAAAACTACCAGGGAAAAAAGTAGGTATTATGAACGCATTTGATTATTGCTTTTTTCACTAAAAATCTTTCTCTTGCAAAACAGAAGGGAGTTTACATAAAAACATGTTTAATACTACATTAAAACACTAATAATGCCCAAATAAATAATTTATAAACTTTTTATTTTACATATTTCTTAAAGTTGGTGAATTTTAATAATTTTGTTTACTCTCTCACTCAAAAAAAAAAAAAAGAAGGGAGAAACAAAATGTCAACAAACAAGCAAAACAACGATCTCCATAATGCGGTGATGCCACATTACTCTTTTTTCTTCCCAAGGAATTTATGACGAGGAATGTTTTCTCGAGAAAATTATTTTCCGTGAAAAATAAATTCCGAGGACTGACTGTAATTGTTTTCTTTTTATCCATCCGTTTCATTTTATCCGGGATTGCAAGCACGCAACCGTTTTCAGTCAAAATATTTTTTCCCATATAGTACATATTTATGCATTTTTTGTTTAAACACAAGCACAAAATCCATAAATTTTTCTTTTATTATATGAGGTATGTACAAAGATGTATAAGTAAGTACAAAAGTATGAATAACATATATGTATAAAAAAAAATAAAAGCTGTTACGGTTAATCGAGGCCTAAGTGTATGTCGAATGGTGGATTTCTTGAATAACTAAAAAGTTAGAAACAAAGTTGGCATTTGTTATAAAAACCTCAAGTTTTATTTAGTTTAGAGCATATTTTTTATAACAACTTTTATACACAAACATTACATTATAGCATGTTCTACAAAATCATTAGTTACATACGAGTACATACAATGTTGCTTAACAAACACTTTAAATACATATCAATCAACAAGAACAACAAAAACAAAAAGAAAATAGAACAAATCTTAGTAAATTAACAAACAGACGCTTAAAAGCTAGACTTGAGATAAATTATCGGCCTGGCCCACGATGTCGACAATTAAGTTTCTTTCGCTTACTTACATTGAAAACAAAAACAAATTCTCTTGTTTTGTTTTTGTTTTCAATATAAATAAGCGAAAGAAACATTCTTGTCGACATCGTGGGCCAGGCCGTATGTATCGATTTCATATTTAATTGCTTGAGATCATTATCACTTATGAATGTATATTATGATTAAGTTTTTTATTTAACAGCAGCACCTGAGTTTTATTTTAAAAAGGACAATTTATTTGTGCTAGTTTTTTAATTTAAGATTTCAATATATAATTTTTAAAATTTACATATAATAAAAATATATGTACACACATTTGTTTATGTGTATGTACATACATATATCTATGGATTTAATTTACTAACTATTGCTTGAGCTTTATAATGTATACATATTGCACAAAAGTTGATGTAAACATTTCTATAGAAACATTTGGCTAGGAACATGTTTACTTGCGAAATATTTAACACTCATGCAATAGTTTCTATGTATGTGGAATTAAAGATTTTCTCTCAACCTTATTTTTAATGATCAAATAGAAAAAAAAATAATTATTTTTCAAATATAATTAAGTATTAAGATTTGAAAGAAATATATACATACATACATAAAAAACACACAGGGTTGTTATGAAATAAAACTTAAATCGTAAATAAAGAACAATCGTATGAAACAAATCATTTTAAAAAAGTAATAAAGGATGAATAAAATATTAAAAATAATTAATAAAATTTAAATAAATTATATATTATAATTATACATACACATTGAAAAATAAAATAAAAAAGGAACATTTTAGCGAATAATTTAAATTAAATTATTTATAACTGAGTGTTGATTATTTTAAATACTAATAAAATAAAAAATAAAAACAAATATATATATATATATATATATACATATATATATTTTATCGTAAAACAAATGAATACAAATATGTAATAATAATAATAATAAAAAAATAAGCATTGTGAGAACACAAAACGTTAGAAATAAAACAACATGCATGTAAGTGTCAAAATAATAATAATAATAATAAAAGTTTATTATAAAAGAGAATGAAAAAAAATAAATAAAATATATAAATTAATAAATTATATTATACATAACATTATACATAAAATATATTATGATATTTAAATTTAGTATTTTAAAAAGTCAATTGCATTTCTCTTGATTAAGATAAAACAAGATAAGAAAAATAATAATAATTATTATGAAAGAAGCAAAATTAAACATTTACAAAGCAAAAAATATATTAAATAAATGTAAATTGCGTTATAATTATTTTTATTTACTTATGTTTTTATTATATTTCTTGTTCAGGCTTTTCATTTAAGCTTTAATTTTTTGTAAGAAAATCTATTAAAAAAATGTTGTTATGCAAGCGTAAAGAAAATTAAGAAAAAACTTGTTCTAATATAGAAGCCATTAAATCAAAATCAGGCAAAATAAAACTTTCAAAATAGTTTGGCATGGAGCACTTGCAGGATAAAAAATTTCAGAAAAGTAATTTTAAAGGGCTGTACTTGAAAGAAATCAAAGAATTTCTTAAAAATAACTGAAAATTTGTTTTAGCGCTGGGCCTGCAGATTACTTTTTGAGGAAATATAAGCCAGAATATGCATTTGCTTATAAAATTTGCTTCTCTTTTAAAAAATAAGGATATAAAAACAACAGTTTTGCTTTGTCGAAAGATACATCAGAAAGTGTTTATGGCCCTTATTATGAGTTGCTGGCTACCGAACATCGACTATCGAATTTTGCTCTTGATGCATTATTTCCATGAAAAAATTATCAAGAATCTGCGTGATAAGAAATTGTGTTTTATTTGTAAGCACCCAAACACACTTTTGGTGATTTTATATGTCTATGTAGAGCAGAGAAAGACAATGAATAAAAATAAACTTCGATACTACAGCATATCTCGAACATTTTGTATACATACATATATATATTGATACCCATTCATTATTTTAATACTTGTGTATACCTCTGCACTTTTTCTATCACACTTGTATGTACCGATACTCATTCTTCTCTATACCCCAGCATATCTGCTGATATCTTTATTTATACCCGTGACTTGAAGTACAATTTATTTATGAATTTTTTTATAAATGTTAGCAGAAAAACTCGATTGTAGGTTTTGAATTATTAAATTTTTTTAAGCTATGAAAGATTAAAAGACTCGAAAAAATGCAACTGAAAGATGTTCCTACACCATTAAACATTTTTGCTAGTAGTCTTAATTTTTTTATATATAATCAACGTCTTTTTCTAGTGTAGACTTTTCTTAATTTATACATAAAGATTTTAGTTTATTTATATATTAAGTAATAGAGTTGGGTCCAAATCGTTTAGTCGTTTATTTTAGACACAAACCTATGATCAAACCCATTTAAATTACATAGGTTTGATCATAGGTTTGTCTCTAAAATGAATTACTGAACGATAGAGCTGGGTCCAACTCGTTCATTCGTTAATTTTTGCCACAAACCTAAGATCAAATCCATTTAAATTACATGGTAGCATTGTTCTGGCACTCATAGTCGTCAATTCATGTTATACACATACTAGACTTGGGTTCACTTCGTTAAGTCGTTTATTTTAGACACAGACCTATAATCAAATCCATTTAAGTTACACAAGTTCGATCATTGGTTTTTGCCTCAAATGAACTACTGAAAGACTCAGCTCTATTAGTAGCATTGCTCTGTAGTGATAGTCGTCAATTTATGCTATCCACACACTGGACTTGAGTGTAACTCGTTCACTAGTGAATTTAGGACACAAACCTTTGATCAAACCCAATTAAATTATATGTGTTTGATTGTGGGTTTATGTCTTAAATAAACTACTGAATGAGTTTGACCCAACTCTACCACATAGATAAGTATTCATACGAATACCCATAGCATAGTTGTTTAATCGAACTAGCATCTAGAGCTGGGTCCAACTCGTTTATTCGTTCATTTTTACCACAAACCTAAGATCAAACCTATTTAAATTGCATGGGTTTGATCATAGGTTTGTGGCAAAAATTAACGAATGAACGAGTTGGACCCAGCTCTACTAGCTTCTATCGATTAGACCTAGTTCAAACTCGTTCATTAGACAATTTGTGAGAAAAGCCGCTGATCAAGCCTATTAAAATTACATGGTCGTTACTGGGTTAACCGTCGTATTTTGCTTTTATTTTAAATTTCACTCCATTTTCAAACGTAGGTTAATGCTATTTTCTAATTTTTAACCAACTTCTCAATTAGACTTGTGTCCAACAGTTATTTTTGAAATAGTTCGTTCTGCTGGACACAAGTCCGGTCAAAAACATCAATGTAAATTAAATGTGTTTTAAACAACTTTGATTCGAACGCTCTCAAAATAGTTCAAAAAGAGCTGTTGGACACAACTCTATCCACAATAGCGGGAAGTCCTCAACACGGTTGTATTTTTTTTGTATTTCACTTTAAGTCTCAGCTGATACAATATTTTGAAAAATCACAGTGAGTGATATTCAAAATAGCGACTTTCTTCGTTGTATGCGCGTCATAATACCAAATTAAAATTCGTTCGAACATCACTTTGGCTACAGTCGAATATCTAAAGTGGCTCATAATAAGGACTCATATATAATTCCTCAAAAATTTTAAAATATTTTACAGCAAAACAAATGTCCTTTAAAAAATTTTAAACTAAAATTTATAAGTGTATGTATTTATTACAAGATTAGCCAAAGGAAAGAAAGTGAAATAAAAATGACAATCAATTACTGAAGTTCCAGATAATCTCAACTGAACTGAAAAGATAAAATATTTAATAAAATATTGGCTTCATAAAAGTAGCTGCTGGTTTTTAATGAAATTATATAAAATGGCATCAGAGTTTAAGCTTCAAATACTTATTTTTTACTTTTAATTTTAATTTTTTTAATCATCAAATTAGCTTGTTATTTTCTTGGAAATATTAATGTAACCTATCCCACGTCTCCTGCTCCGGTTTCCTACATCCATCATTTTGCAATCTCTTCGAAATAGAGTTTATAAGAAATTTTAGCTGAAGGCAAAAAATTAACAAATTAAATACAAACTCGCACACTTACACTGTATGAAAAAGTTCCTACTTTTATTAAAAAAAAAAGAAATAAACAAGACGCATGATTTGCATTCATTTGTACACTCGTTTATTATTTAATCATTATTAAATTGTTTTCTATTACAAAAAAGAAGTTATTTTGAATATGTTTCTAAGCAAAATGAATAAAATTAATAAGAAAATATAAACTAGGGTCCAAAAGTCCAAGAAATATAAAACAAAGAAAAAAAAGAAATTCTAAAAATCATGAAGCAAAAAAATTATATTAAATTAAAACAGCTTAAAGCTTTGAATACAGACACACACACACACACACACCAGGACCTTTTAAAAGTAATACTTAAATAGACAAAATGTTTAAAGGGATAAGAACTGCAAAGAAAATTAAAGAATATGTATTGAAAATCAACACTAAAGCAAAAACATGTAAAGTAAATTTAAAGTAAATTATATTATTGTATTATGGACAACAAATTTAAATATTAATTAGCAAATAATTGTATTATGAAAGAAAAACAAAAATTAAATTAATCGTGTTTGGTACGTTTTATTGTGATTTTTGTAAATATTTTTTATTTATTTTTTTCAATTTCTTACATTAAATCGATTATTTAAAAAAAAACTTCATTTAAAACACAAAAATGTATTAATGGAAATGAAATAATTGCAAAGAGATGCAAAAGTGATTATTTTAATTTTAAACAAAATTAATGAATGAAACTTAAATTCAAACAGAAATGTTGAGTGAAAATTATTTTAAAAAAATCCAAGAAAAGCAAGAAGACATTTCTTTTCAAATTAAAAAAATTATTTGGCAAACGTAGCGCAACTGAACATAATAAAAAATATTAAAAAAAACATGTATAAAAGAAACTCAAAACTAATTTGTTTGTTATGTTTAACAAATCAATTAAAAAACAAATGAAGAATTTCAATCATATATAACAAATATAATATCAGATAGAAATTATAAAATATTAAGAACATAGTTTTAAATTAATTATTATGAATATTTAATAAACAAAAACAATTGCTCAATTCACAATAGACTTGTGTTGGTCTCGTTCACTTGGCCATTTTAGACAAAAACCTAAGATCAAAGTGACAGAGCTGGGTCCAACTCGTTCATTCGTTCATTTTTACCACAAACCTAAGATCAAACCCATTTAAATTACTTGGGTTTGATCATTGTTTTGTGGCAAAAATTAACGAATGAACGAGTTGGACCCAGCTCTACAAAGTGGTGTAATAACTTCGGTCGAACTTGTTCACTAGTTGATTTTTATTACTCGATTTGTATCTAGAGCTGGGTCCAACTTGTTCATTCGCCACAAACCTATGACCAAACCCATGTAATTTAAATGGGTTTGATCTTAGGTTTGTGTGCAAAAATTAACGAATGAATGAGTTGGACCCAGCTCTATTTGATACAAGTCTATTTCATACAAACTAGACTTGAGTCGAACTCGTGCACTAACTAGTTTATTTCTAACAAAAACCGATTATCAAACCTATTTGAATTACTTGGGGGTTTAATTTTAAACGAACTAATGAACGAGTTCGATTCAAATCCAGATCAAACCAATTTAAATTACACTGGCTTGACCATCGTTTTGAGTTACAAATTACCGATTGAACAAGTTCAGCTAGACTTGTGTCCAAATCGTTCAATAGCGAATTTTTGACATGATCAAAGCCATGTAATTTGCATCTCAAATGACCGACTCAATGAGTTCGAGTCGAATTTCGGCCCAATTCTAATTCACAACCTATTGTCTTAGTCGTATGTCCCATACGAGTTGTTGGTGACTTATTGGTAAATAAAATATTGTTTATAAACAAATGCTTATATGGATCTTACCAAGAACGTTTGAACCACCTACGATTTCGATAATAGATTGTTAATTGAGCAAATGTGACATACCAGGAAAATATAGAAACTCGTTTTGTAGATACAAATCTATGACGAAAACCATTACATTTCAATCGATTTCATTCACTAATTCATTTTTGACGCAAACCGATGATAAAACTCATTTAAATTACATGTAGAGCTGGGTCCAACTCGTTCGTTCGTTAATTTTTGCCACAAACTTATGATCAAACCCATGTAATTTAAATGGGTTTGATCATAGGTTTGTGGCAAAAATTAACGAGTGAACGAGTTGGACCCAGCTCTAATTACATGGGTTTAATGATATGTTTTGTGCCTAACATGAACTATAGAATGAGTTCGACCCAAGTCTAAACACCATGTAATTTAGTGGGTTTGATTGTAGGTTTGTTCGACCCAAGTTTAGTGCAACTCAAAATGACAAGTATACTTTCTTTTTTATTGAGAGAGTGAAATAAAAATCTAGCACGATCAGCTGCAATTAAAGACGAAGGGAAAATGTTGGTATTTTTGTCCAAAATGAAGTTAAGATATTTCTTTTAGTCTTTTCTGAAAAATTTGATTTTTTGGCACTTACGTTCACAGATCAAGTTAAAAACTTATCTTAATTGTCAAATTGGTTGAATCAATAATTTGATAATATTTTTAATTTTTTAATTTTCAATCTTGTAGCTTTTAACAAAATGATGACATCAATTATCAGAATTTAAAAAATTCCAATAATTTTTCACAATAAAACCTAGTACTCTGTTCGAAGTTGTGAAAATTTTTCAACAACATTGATTATTTCGCGTGAATAATTTGACATGTACTAAATGTAGCCCAACTCGCGGTTTTTTTTCTCGCTTTTATTGCTTGAAAGAAGGCAACATTGTTTAAATTTCGTGCGAAAAAAGTACTGCTCATGTTGTTTCGCAGCTGAAACTAAAATGATGCCAGAGTCATCATGGCAAAACATGCTGCCAGATAGATTCTTCGTGTTTTTCGCAATAAGAACAGAGTACGTCATACCAAGTACTGTTATATGTATTTAGTTTGACAGCATTTCGCACGAAATTGTGAACAGAGTACGAGGTTTAAGGGTGAATAATTTTATAAAAAAGAAATACTTTTGATAAAAAATTAAAACTTTTTTCTTAATTTTTTACATTAAAGTAAAATAAAATATAATTTATTTCTAGCTAATGAAGTGCAAAAAATTTAGCTTCTTTAACATACGACACGATAAGTCTCCGAGGCCAGACGGATTTAAAAACTTGAAACCTTATACAGTTTCACTCATTGACTAAATGAGAATTACTCGCTAAGTGTTCGGCTAACAGTATTTGCATATCCTACACTACATGGAGCGTATGTATTCCATTATAATAGATATGCAATGTTTTCGACAATTATTAACATAATTAATACACAAATTCAAAAGTAAGTGATTTTATTATTTTGCTTATGTGCTTAAAGTCAAGTCTATAAGAATTAATTTGATTCATAATATTAAAGGAGTAATAGGATTAGCCCGTATTTACTATAGCACTGCTAATGAAGTTGTTAAAAACGTTCCTGGCATGTCACCATTTTAAACTTTTAATTTTTTTTTTATTTTAGTGGTAAAGATTTTTTTTTTTTTTTTGATATTTTTAAGAAATTGTCGTTATATAATTTAAACTTTAGCGTTAATATTGGTTACTAAACAAAAAATATTTGTCTTTATGCTAATTTAAATATACATACATATTATTAAATTTACATAATTTTTTTTATTAATAATTTAATTATTAATAAAAAATTAAAATGAAATGGAAACCTAAAACTAGCAACAGCATATGTTAAATTGTTAAGTTTAAATACAAAAAAAAATAATAATTAAAATATTAATTCTGAAAAATAAATTAAATAAAGAAAAAAAGAAATCAAAAACAAAATGTGTGAGTTGGGAGTTAAGATTAAAAGAGTAAATTAGCAAAATGTTTTTGCTTAATTAAATTTTTTTAATTGTTTGTTAATCTTCTTCTAGTGTGTTAATTTTAAAAGTATAATTTTTTTTAATGTTAAACTTACATTTTATACATTATTTTCATATTTTATTAATAAATATTTTTAACTTTTTTTTTAAATACAGCTGTTTAATCACTATGCAACAACTGTATCAATCGAACAATCAATACATTTATATACACACACGCCCCTTCCTCCCGTTTCCCCATATAATAAATATTTTATGTGAAATATTTTTTTTATTTTTAGTATTGAAATTTTATCATATAAATACGAAAAATATTTAAACTTTCGACATTTTTTAAACTTAAATATTTCTGCATAAAAAAATAATAAAAAACAAAACTTGTATTTTTTAAAGCTATTCTTAAAAATTAAACATTAATTGTGTTAAAAACAACAACAAATGGTTTTATTTAGATGGAATAAATTTTAAAGCGTAAGTACTAAAAGTATTTAGGCAAAGAAACATATATGTACATATATTCCACTATTTTCATATACTATATAGAATCGCGTCCTTTTAAATTTTTAAATTTTGTATGCATCTCTCAAGCTGGCCACAGAAATCAAATACGTTCGAAATTCATTTAAATTTCAAAAATGTAATTAAAATTTAAGTTTCAAGTGGCGGATTACAACGGAAGTCTTAAGTTTGATTTTTGTTAAAAAACAAAAACAAGAACAACTATTCACAAAAATATTAAATTGAGTTTTTATAAATTTATATCATTGCATCTTCCACGTTCATCACTGTTAAAAGTCATGAAAAAATATGTATATTATTAAGTAAGTTGTGCAATGCTAATAGAAACAAGAGGTATAAAAAACAAAATAAAAGATTCAAAGAATAAAAACATTTTGAACGACAAAATTGGTTTAGTTGTTCTGCATAAATAATAATAATAGGTTAATCATTTTCCCTTTGTTTAATGTAGACAAGTCCCCTTAGAGTGTACACTGTTTTCAAAAGCATATCCTAAATGCTATAGTTGTGTGGTGTAAGATTTTCATTAATATAAAAAGAAATATTACTTTGAAACCCTGCATCAGATAAACGTAACGGCGATCCAAATTTGCGACGATGTGCTGCAACAATTCTTAAAAAGTAGTTTTTTTTTATACGGTGTATTAAATTTTATTACAATAGGTGTCTCGTCAACGTAACGGTGGTTTTTATAGTTTTTAAATTTAAAATTTAATCGATAACTTTCGATTTTGGGGCTTATTAGAGTTTCCAACTTCAACAAAATGATCTCGCCACGTGGCCTTACAATATCTTATAAAGTATCTTGATATTTTTTTTTTGGTTTTGTCAAACTGCGAGGGGACTACTTTATTTAAAAACACACAAAAAATACGGAAACACTATTGTTTGACAGCAGCAGCCAGCCTGGCAAAAGTTTTGTATTAAAACGCTATTTTGGAAAATTTTTGTCCTTCTGAATAATACCAAAATCAAATTAATATTGAATTATGGCTAAATAAAATTGTCTTAAAATAAATACATATCGCGCACTAAATCATAAGCAGTCACAATTCAAAATTATCAAAATGGTTTTGTTTCTTTATAAACCAGTTTTTTGTACAAATATCCACAAAATATTCTTTTGAAACACCATCTTCTTGAACAGTATCAAATACCATTGTGCTAGTTTTTAAATAACATACTTGTGTCATGTACTCGTATGCAGCATCAAGGCCGAGTTTACATCTGTGTGGCATGTGCCCAAATAAGCGCAACCACTAATTACTAATGAAAAACTGTTTGATTCAGACATGTATTGATTTAAGCAGTTTCCAAGTTATTTATGAAACTGTTTAACTTAATAAGTACGTGTCTGAATCAAAGAGTTATTCATTAGCTATTAGTGGTTACGCTTTTTTATGCACATGGCACACAGATGTAAACTGCGACTCCTGCAAATCTGGGATTTTTTGAGTTGTGACTGCTTATAATTTAGTTTGCGATATGGTTGGTGTTTGTTGCTGAAAAAAAAGAAATTTAGATTTTTTTATGCTTCTGTTATATAAAATATTGCTCAACATTCATTTATTTATGTAAACAATTACAAAGAGAATTTAATATTTTTAGTTTTGCATGGCAGCTTTTAAAAATGGCATGCAATGGGATACTTTAGTGAACACTGCAGGTTGGTTGGTTTTTCCGCACTGAATACCCCATGATACAACACCATAATGTTTACCATCCACTACCATTGGACTGCCAGAATCGCCATTACAGGAACTTTTTCCGGGAGCGATAGCACAAAACATTGAATCTGTTAGCACCATCATATTGAGAAAATCATTCTTGCATATTTCCTTATCGACCACATTAAGGTCGACAGTATATAGTTGATCGGTAATCCTGTCAGTGAAATCCATTCTTCTTCCCCAACCATATAATTTCACTGTATCACCATGTTTCAAGTCTCTTGTAGATATTTCTATTGGTCGAATTGATGGTCCTCTAAGAGGAGTAACTAACTTCATCACGGCTATATCCATGTTTAATGTGGGCTTATTAAAATTTCCAGGAACGTATGCACTGCTCACCTTAGATGTGATGCCCTGATCAGAGAGTCTTGTAGCGCCAGCTTTCACAGTAAAACTGCTGACGGGTACGCCAACAGCGCAATGACCTGCAGTGATAATATAGCTTTCTGATGTTAAGGCCCCACCGCAGTGAAAGCGTCCATTGTTGAAGATTTGTACCATATATGGAGCTATATCAATACTGGCAGGGACGCCACCCACAACTCTTGATTGGGCCTGAGACATAACTATTGACACTTGCAGGAGTATCAACTGACTGCCGAGGAATACTTTGAAAAACTCGTTTAACTTTGCCATGTTTTTTTCAGATTATTTAATTTTAACAAGTTCTATTCTTCAATTATGTATTGAAGCTGATAATATTTTTCATCAAATGGTTGAGCTTATATACGAATAAAATTTTTTTAAAATTAAATAAATTTAAGAAGAAGTCTAAGTGCAAATATTTGTACAGCAAACATTGTTTGCTTTAATTTGGTTATTCTGTTTGGGCTGCAATAGAATTTCTTAAGTTACTTATGCAAGAGTCTGACGTCAATTCATTGATAATATATCTTTTGTTTTTCTTATTTATCGAAGCTTGTGTCTACGAGTAATAAAGGACTTTTTTGTTGAAAAATGTGTTGTTTTTTTTTTTTTTTTTTTTTTAAAAAACATTTGTAATATTTTCTAAATAATATTTATTGATGTATGCAACAAGTGCAAAGGAGTAATATTTATAAAGGGGTAAAAAATTATTAAAATTTTAAACTACTTAACGTATTTCCATGAAATCAACTGTTTTTAATAGAAATAGCGTAAAAGTTTTGAAGCAAAGTATTTGCAGTCAGTCTGTTTCTAGGCAAGGTAGCTTCCAAGAGCGTCAAAGCTGTAAACTGCGGATGACGAAATTAATTTTTTTTCATGTCCTGACTTTTGTTGCTCTTCATAACTACATAACTTCTTTAATATTTAACAAAACTTGTTTTATTTTTATTTCAAATTGCATAAATGCAAAAAAAATCTACTTGATATCTCAAAAATCCTGTGTGCAAAAAGGAAAAAGTGCTTAATCTCTCTAATCTTCATATTCACAAGTACATCTGGGAAGAATACTAATTGTTTGTAAGATTTTTCATGAAGTTATATAGTAGGGGACTTAAAAGAAAATTGCCAAAAAAGGCAGGATAAAAAGGCATAGTGTGAAATGGCACTTAGGAATTGAATCGTGATTTTTCCCTAAAATTGAAATTGGGAAATTATTTATTACTACCACTTTTGATAAATCATATTGATTTGTTGGCATATAATTTCAAATTAAGTCAGACTTCAAAAGCAGTAAAATAAAAGTTGTTTTGCTAGACAATAAAGAGCAAACAAATTCAGGGCCTAAAAATAAAAAAAAAAAATTGGGAACAATTTGTTAATCAGGCTCAATTTCAGTATTTTCAATTCGTTATAGAATGAAGGAATAATTTTTTTTTTGTTAATTTATGTGATTTTTTAAAGAAGATGAGAAAAATTAAACTAGACTTTTAATTTGGAAATGTCGAAATTTTTTGGTGCCACCATGCACTTCATCAGCACCCATATCTAGATATATTGTTATTGTTATTGTTAACGAAAATACTGAAATTGAGACCGATTAGGAAAGTATTCCTGATTCAAATTCATTCAAGTTTAGTTACTTTTTTTTAAGGACTAACTTTTTGTCTTTATTCACAAGTCTTATTAACTAATAACTATTACAACAATTAAATCAAATAATTGAATATAAAAACTGTTAATAACACATACTTGACAAAAAAAACTTTTTCAAGTCAAATGAATTTAAAATTACAACAGATAAAGGGTTGATGTATTTACACGCAATTATCGAGATTTTTAACTTTTATTTACTTACTAAAAAATTCATTAAGATATTCTCAAGCAGCTTCCGACTTTGGAGGCAAAAAAGTGCCCTTCTAGCACTTATTCTATTCAAAACAGTAGGTTTCACCAAAATCTGTTTAGTAGCCAAAAAGTTGCGGACCATGTACTTCTTTTTTTTCACGCCACTGTGACATTTCAACATCAACCGGTTGAAAACTATTAAATTTTTTTAACTGCAACCAACCAACCATTACATATCGTCAACAGTGGCAGCAAAATTCCACTTGTATATCCGAATCCAACAATCTTACTAACCAAATTTCATTAAAATTATAACCGGGATTTCGGATGTTGTCGTAACCAAAGCCACGCAATTTTTGCATATATGTAAAGAATCTCAAAGCAATTGTGGGGCAAGTTATTGATAATAAGTGTGCCTGTTAGACTATTAATAGTGTGCTAGACCTGTTAATGATTCAATGTCCAACTAAGAATATACTAAATATAAAGAGAAACAAATAAAGCTCACATCATGGTTGACGTAAAGAGTATCACAATGGAACATTCGATATTCCAAACGAACTTTATGCGCCAGTTTCTTATCTAACTCTAATACTCAGAAGATACTCGTACATATGTATGTATGCAAGCATATGAAAGAAAAACAAATATGCATTTTAAATAAACGTACTTTTATTTGCATAATTTAACCAAATACTTTCGAAAACAAAAGAATTTCCAAATGCATCACATTTATTCTTTTTTTTTAAATATTTGAACAAATGTTGTCTTATTTCAAAACTTTTCTTTAATATATAAACTCCAGTTTCAGATAAAGAAAGTATCAGTTTCCCAATCAATCTAAACAAAATAAAAGTTGTTTCTCCACTCTCAAAAATAAAGATCAAGAAATGTTTAAGATGAACAACTTTTGCAAAACATTTATAACGTGTCTTTCGATATGCCTGCAAGTAGCAGTCGCTTTGCCCCCAATTCAAACACGCATTTTGGGTGGCGAGAGTACCACAATCGATAAAATTCCCTTTTTAGTACAGCTTCATGTCGATGGCAGATTCTATTGCGGCGGAGCCTTGACCTCAGAAAGAACTGTTGTCACTGCAGCCCATTGTGTTAAAGGTGTACATCCAGATCGGTTTGTTGTAGTTGGTGCTGCTTCGAGAACCACTGATTACGGTATCAGATCAAAGGTTAGCAGAACAATAATGCATAGATATTATAATGACCGGACATTTGATATGGATGTAGCTGTGATGCATTTGAAGACACCTATTACGGGACCATATGTGAAGTCAGAAGATTTTTGTGATAAACCCATTGAAGCAGGCGCTCCAGTACAACTTTATGGTTGGGGCCTACTTCAGGAACAGATGGGCTATCTACCCGTGCAATTGCAAACTGTTAATGTCACTGTGATTCCAAAAAGTGATTGTCAGCATCAGTACGATCATAGAATGACATTATCAGACTCCATGTTTTGTGCTGGCGCACTTGGAAAAGATGCCTGCTCGGGGGATTCGGGCAGTCCAGTCATGGTTGATACAAAATTTTGTGGCATCGTATCATGGGGTATTGGATGTGGCCGCCCTGATTCTCCCGGTGTCTACACTGACTTTAACAAGGTGAAGGATTTCGTAGCAGCTGCCATGCAACTCAAATAAAATGTCTTTCAAACAATTTTGTAACGAACTAAAACTTAAACAAATACATACTCTTAACGTTTTTGACTTAAATAATTGCGCTTTATTATACACTTTCCTTATATAACAGAATGATTTCAAAAATTACCAGGTAGACGCATACATATGTACATTACAAACATTTCATTATTTTCTCCTTACAATCATAGAAAAAGCATAAATTTAAATGAGACGAAATGGCGTTTAATATCAATTAATATTTTATAATATAAAATAAATAGTTAATACAAGTTGCATATGTAAACAAGTCAATACCACAAATTAAGTTTTTACCCTTGAATTATTTGGAGAAATTAAGAGATTAAAATTAAATTTTTAATTAGAAATATTGGTTCATTGGGGTTTTTAAAATCAAAATATACTGAAATTTGGTTACATCGCTCCCCCATAGAAGTAAAAGTTTTGTTGGTTATTGATGGAAGTTAGGTAAGTTTCAGCTCATATTTTATTATTTTTTTGATTTTGATTTTTATAAATAAACAAATATTGCATTTTATTAAAAAAAAAAACTATCAGTCTGATGAATTTTAGCTTAGGCAGCTTCACCCAATAACATTTTAACTCTTTTTTGGCTTAAGAGTCTTTCTCAGTTAACAAATACTTTTCAGTTTTAATCACGAACAATTTATTCATCAGTATTTTTACTATATCAAAGAATGAAATATTTTAATTAATTAATGTGATTTTCTACGGAAGAGACTTTAGCAACATGTCTATCTACTTGGGCAGAAATTTTTATTAACAAAAGTATTGAACTTGGCCCCGTTTAAGAATTTTTTCCTGAACATAATTCATTCTAGTTTAATTAAATTAAAATATATACGAGTATATATATCAAATTAGTTTTTAATATGTAATGTAATGTAGAAGAAAATTAACATGCAAACAGGGAACGGGAATTGCTTCAATCAAAAATATTTTTTTAACCTTTAAAAAAGTCTTCGAATCATAGGACATGCATTCGTTGGATTCATTCATTTTAATAGAGCGAAATTTATTTAAATTTCCGCACAAACACATGATCTCCAATGACACTCTAATATAAAAAGCATGCAGGTTTCCTCTGAATATAGCCAGTTCCGATAATTGAATCGTTGGTTTTTTTAAGGTTTGTGTTAAGAAATGCTTGTAGTAGCAAGTGGGCAACATTTTCATGATAATGAGTGAATTTTGAAAAAGCAAAGCCAAAATGCAACATAAAATTTATCTCAGACATGGAAGTTTCAATTGCATTTTAGATTTGAATATTTATTCGTTGTATTTCGCTATTTAACACTCCAACAAATAGCGATTGGAGATTATTTTATTTCATTCATATAGGTTTTTAATATGTAAGTTATATTTTGTGGCCAAGATCAGTTTGGGTAGTTTTAGGTCAACTCTTTTATCAATTTTTTTTGTTGCAATTTCCATATGATTTGGTAGCAATTTGTTCTTTCTATTGTGAAGAAATTAAGAACAAAACAACGATATTACGAAAAATTAAAATTACGAAAATTTGCAAAAACTTACTAACAGCTTATAATTCTGCAAAGTCTAATATTGTTTAAAAATCTTAGGAAGCTGAAAACATGCAAAAAGTCGCTTTTATCGCGAACTTTGCAAAAAATCACGAGAAGTTGCAAAATTTTGAACAAGCAGAATAGAACAATAGAATATTGATCAAAAATCGCCAAAACTGTGAAGAATACAAAAATTAGATAAAAATCGCGAAAATCGCGGAAATTCGCAAAAACTTACTAACAGCGAAAAATAACAATTTCTAATATTGTTTAAAAAACAGTCAGGAAAGTTAAAACATGCAAAAGACGCTTTTATCGCAAAAGTTTGCGAAAATTCGCAAGATGTTGCAAAATCCGAAGCAGGCCCTAAAATTTATTATAAATCGCGAAAGCCATTAAAAATATAAAAAGTTTAGAAAAATGCGTAAAAATCGCAAGTTAGTGAAAAATTGCTAAATGTATTGAAGTAATTACTAAACCAGTAAATAGTAAAGTTCGCAATAAAATATAAAGAAATATGTACGACTGAATATGTACGTATGAAGTGATTTGTTTTTTATTTTTGAATAAACTATTTTAAATCAGTCGTAAAGCATCTTTGGGCGAGTCAACATCAAGCGTCGTTGGCAATTATTTCTTAAGTGCAACCAGGCCATTGTTGTTTATGGGCCTTCGAGAGTTTTGCGTCTCACTCGCACTGGTTGACTGATCTGCCACGGATAACCGTATATTCTTGCGGTTCTTCTGTGGAATTTCTTTAACAACCACGTTGCTACTTCCTATGTAAAGGCATAGGTCGTATACAGTCAGTCACAAAACATTTTTAAAATACTGTTAATAACATCTTGGGCATATGGTCTAGTTACTCCGCCCATATTTGTGCAACCATATTATGCAAATTTACTTTGTATAATATGTATAAATAAATAAATGTGAAATATTTGAAAGCGGCAACACTGAAATATAAATTTATGGTGCTGCTGTCGTTTTCTTTAAATAATTCAAGAATAAAACCTTTATTTGTGGTATTGACTTGTTTACATATGCAACTTATATTAACTATTTATTTTATATTATAAAATATTAATTGATATTAAACACCATTTCGTCTCATTTCAATTTCAAAATAATGAAATGCTTGTAATGTACATATGTATGTGTCTACCTGGTAATTTTTGAAATCATTCTGTTATATAAGGAAAGTGTATAATAAAGCACAATTATTTAAGTCAAAAACGTTAAGAGTATGTATTTGTTTAAGTTTTAGTTCGTTACAAAATTGTTTGAAAGACATTTTATTTGAGTTGCATGGCAGCTGCTACGAAATCCTTCACCTTGTTAAAGTCAGTGTAGACACCGGGAGAATCAGGGCGGCCACATCCAATACCCCATGATACGATGCCACAAAATTTTGTATCAACCATGACTGGACTGCCCGAATCCCCCGAGCAGGCATCTTTTCCAAGTGCGCCAGCACAAAACATGGAGTCTGATAATGTCATTCTATGATCGTACTGATGCTGACAATCACTTTTTGGAATCACAGTGACATTAACAGTTTGCAATTGCACGGGTAGATAGCCCATCTGTTCCTGAAGTAGGCCCCAACCATAAAGTTGTACTGGAGCGCCTGCTTCAATGGGTTTATCACAAAAATCTTCTGACTTCACATATGGTCCCGTAATAGGTGTCTTCAAATGCATCACAGCTACATCCATATCAAATGTCCGGTCATTATAATATCTATGCATTATTGTTCTGCTAACCTTTGATCTGATACCGTAATCAGTGGTTCTCGAAGCAGCACCAACTACAACAAACCGATCTGGATGTACACCTTTAACACAATGGGCTGCAGTGACAACAGTTCTTTCTGAGGTCAAGGCTCCGCCGCAATAGAATCTGCCATCGACATGAAGCTGTACTAAAAAGGGAATTTTATCGATTGTGGTACTCTCGCCACCCAAAATGCGTGTTTGAATTGGGGGCAAAGCGACTGCTACTTGCAGGCATATCGAAAGACACGTTATAAATGTTTTGCAAAAGTTGTTCATCTTAAACATTTCTTGATCTTTATTTTTGAGAGTGGAGAAACAACTTTTATTTTGTTTAGATTGATTGGGAAACTGATACTTTCTTTATCTGAAACTGGAGTTTATATATTAAAGAAAAGTTTTGAAATAAGACAACATTTGTTCAAATATTTAAAAAAAAAGAATAAATGTGATGCATTTGGAAATTCTTTTGTTTTCGAAAGTATTTGGTTAAATTATGCAAATAAAAGTACGTTTATTTAAAATGCATATTTGTTTTTCTTTCATATGCTTGCATACATACATATGTACGAGTATCTTCTGAGTATTAGAGTTAGATAAGAAACTGGCGCATAAAGTTCGTTTGGAATATCGAATGTTCCATTGTGATACTCTTTACGTCAACCATGATGTGAGCTTTATTTGTTTCTCTTTATATTTAGTATATTCTTAGTTGGACATTGAATCATTAACAGGTCTAGCACACTATTAATAGTCTAACAGGCACACTTATTATCAATAACTTGCCCCACAATTGCTTTGAGATTCTTTACATATATGCAAAAATTGCGTGGCTTTGGTTACGACAACATCCGAAATCCCGGTTATAATTTTAATGAAATTTGGTTAGTAAGATTGTTGGATTCGGATATACAAGTGGAATTTTGCTGCCACTGTTGACGATATGTAATGGTTGGTTGGTTGCAGTTAAAAAAATTTAATAGTTTTCAACCGGTTGATGTTGAAATGTCACAGTGGCGTGAAAAAAAAGAAGTACATGGTCCGCAACTTTTTGGCTACTAAACAGATTTTGGTGAAACCTACTGTTTTGAATAGAATAAGTGCTAGAAGGGCACTTTTTTGTCTCCAAAGTCGGAAGCTGCTTGAGAATATCTTAATGAATTTTTTAGTAAGTAAATAAAAGTTAAAAATCTCGATAATTGCGTGTAAATACATCAACCCTTTATCTGTTGTAATTTTAAATTCATTGGACTTGAAAAAGTTTTTTTTGTCAAGTATGTGTTATTAACAGTTTTTATATTCAATTATTTGATTTAATTGTTGTAATAGTTATTAGTTAATAAGACTTGTGAATAAAGACAAAAAGTTAGTCCTTAAAAAAAAGTAACTAAACTTTAATGAATTTGAATCAGGAATACTTTCCTAATCGGTCTCAATTTCAGTATTTTCGTTAACAATAACAATAACAATATATCTAGATATGGGTGCTGATGAAGTGCATGGCGGCACCAAAAAATTTCGACATTTCCAAATTAAAAGTCTAGTTTAATTTTTCTCATCTTCTTTAAAAAATCATATAAATTAACAAAAAAAAAATTATTCCTTCATTCTATAACGAATTGAAAATACTGAAATTGAGCCTGATTAACAAATTGTTCCCAATTTTTTTTTTTTATTTTTAGGCCCTGAATTTGTTTGCTCTTTATTGTCTAGCAAAACAACTTTTATTTTACTGCTTTTTTTTTCTGACTTAATTTGAAATTATATGCCAACAAATCAATATGATTTATCAAAAGTGGTAGTAATAAATAATTTCCCAATTTCAATTTTAGGGGAAAATATTCAAATTTTGAACTTTCGCTTTTTAAAAAAAAAAATCACGATTCAATTCCTAAGTGCCATTTCACACTATGCCTTTTTATCCTGCCTTTTTGGCAATTTTCTTTTAAGTCCCCTACTATATAACTTCATGAAAAATCTTACAAACAATTAGTATTCTTCCCAGATGTACTTGTGAATATGAAGATTAGAGAGATTAAGCACTTTTTCCTTTTTGCACACAGGATTTTTGAGATATCAAGTAGATTTTTTTTGCATTTATGCAATTTTAAATAAAAATAAAACAATTTTTGTTAAATATTAAAGAAGTTATGTAGTTATGAAGAGCAACAAAAGTCAGGACATGAAAAAAAATTAATTTCGTCATCCGCAGTTTACAGCTTTGACGCTCTTGGAAGCTACCTTGCCTAGAAACAGACTGACTGCAAATACTTTGCTTCAAAACTTTTACGCTATTTCTATTAAAAACAGTTGATTTCATGGAAATACGTTAAGTAGTTTAAAATTTTAATAATTTTTTACCCCTTTATAAATATTACTCCTTTGCACTTGTTGCATACATCAATAAATATTATTTAGAAAATATTACAAATGTTTTTTAAAAAAAAAAAAAAAAAACAACACATTTTTTCAACAAAAAAGTCCTTTATTACTCGTAGACACAAGCTTCGATAAATAAGAAAAACAAAAGATATATTATCAATGAATTGACGTCAGACTCTTGCATAAGTAACTTAAGAAATTCTATTGCAGCCCAAACAGAATAACCAAATTAAAGCAAACAATGTTTGCTGTACAAATATTTGCACTTAGACTTCTTCTTAAATTTATTTAATTTTAAAAAAATTTTATTCGTATATAAGCTCAACCATTTCTTGAAAAATATTATCAGCTTCAATACATAATTGAAGAGTAGAACTTGTTAAAATTAAATAATCTGAAAAAAACATGGCAAAGTTAAACGAGTTTTTCAAAGTATTCCTCGGCAGTCAGTTGATACTCCTGCAAGTGTCAATAGTTATGTCTCAGGCCCAATCTAGAGTTGTGGGTGGCGTCCCTGCCAGTATTGATATAGCTCCATATATGGTACAAATCTTCAACAATGGACGCTTTCACTGCGGTGGGGCCTTAACATCAGAAAGCTATATTATCACTGCAGGTCATTGCGCTGTTGGCGTACCCGTCAGCAGTTTTACTGTGAAAGCTGGCGCTACAAGACTCTCTGATCAGGGCATCACATCTAAGGTGAGCATTGCATACGTTCCTGGAAATTTTAATAAGCCCACATTAAACATGGATATAGCCGTGATGAAGTTAGTTACTCCTCTTAGAGGACCATCAATTCGACCAATAGAAATATCTACAAGAGACTTGAAACATGGTGATACAGTGAAATTATATGGTTGGGGAAGAAGAATGGATTTCACTGACAGGATTACCGATCAACTATATACTGTCGACCTTAATGTGGTCGATAAGGAAATATGCAAGAATGATTTTCTCAATATGATGGTGCTAACAGATTCAATGTTTTGTGCTATCGCTCCCGGAAAAAGTTCCTGTAATGGCGATTCTGGCAGTCCAATGGTAGTGGATGGTAAACATTATGGTGTTGTATCATGGGGTATTCAGTGCGGAAAAACCAACCAACCTGCAGTGTTCACTAAAGTATCCCATTGCATGCCATTTTTAAAAGCTGCCATGCAAAACTAAAAATATTAAATTCTCTTTGTAATTGTTTACATAAATAAATGAATGTTGAGCAATATTTTATATAACAGAAGCATAAAAAAATCTAAATTTCTTTTTTTTCAGCAACAAACACCAACCATATCGCAAACTAAATTATAAGCAGTCACAACTCAAAAAATCCCAGATTTGCAGGAGTCGCAGTTTACATCTGTGTGCCATGTGCATAAAAAAGCGTAACCACTAATAGCTAATGAATAACTCTTTGATTCAGACACGTACTTATTAAGTTAAACAGTTTCATAAATAACTTGGAAACTGCTTAAATCAATAAATACATGTCTGAATCAAACAGTTTTTCATTAGTAATTAGTGGTTGCGCTTATTTGGGCACATGCCACACAGATGTAAACTCGGCCTTGATGCTGCATACGAGTACATGACACAAGTATGTTATTTAAAAACTAGCATAATGGTATTTGATACTGTTCAAGAAGATGGTGTTTCAAAAGAATTTTTTGTGGATATTTGTACAAAAAACTGGTTTATAAAGAAACAAAACCATTTTGATAATTTTGAATTGTGACTGCTTATGATTTAGTGCGCGATATGTATTTATTTTAAGACAATTTTATTTAGCCATAATTCAATATTAATTTGATTTTGGTATTATTCAGAAGGACAAAAATTTTCCAAAATAGCGTTTTATTACAAAACTTTTGCCAGGCTGGCTGCTGCTGTCAAACAATAGTGTTTCCGTATTTTTTGTGTGTTTTTAAATAAAGTAGTTCCCTCGCAGTTTGACAAATCAAAAAAAAAATATCAAGATACTTTATAAGATATTGTAAGGCCATGTGGCGAGATCATTTTGTTGAAGTTGGAAACTCTAATAAGCCCTAAAATCGAAAATTATCGATGAAATACGAATTTTTATATGTGGTTTACAATACTACATTTCACTTAATCTTTGGAAAGCTGGAAGTTGTTTTGAATATAAAAAGATAGATAATTCTTAACCACATCTTTTTAATGGCGGAACGAAAAAATTTCTAAGAAAAATATGTTAATGTTAACTTAATTATAAATCTCGATTTATATATTTTGTATATAGTTTGTATATGTGTATATACACAGAAAAAAAAAAGATTTGTAAATACAATTAATTTATTTGTGAATACAATTAAAATATTATTTAAAAAGGCACCTACAACGATTTTTGTAAATACAAACACACATTTGTAACATCAGAAAACAAAATCAACTCAATTATTTCCAATTAAAATGATTGTGTTATTGACAATTGAGTTGTTAACGAAAAACAACAATTTTTAATGAATTTGTTTTGTTTTTCAAATTCTAATGTGTGTTTTTTGTTAGTTTTTATTTTTTAATTTTTATTTAGAATTTGGTTTCTTGTTAAATTTTAAAGTTATTTATTTTTCCACACAACCTTCGAAACTAAATGTGTTGGGGATGAGTCGAACCGGCAATCTCTTGACTAATAGACTAACGTGCTCACCACTCAGCTAAAGAGCAAATCGTTTTAATCATGCAAATAATGAATACATACATGATTTCTATGTTTCTTCTACATGTGCGCTTTGCGTTGATATAATTTAAAAATAACTTTGTTGAGTGAAAAAAAATCAATCCACGACGTTTTCCGGCTTCTTGTCGGAATTCACACGTATGCAACACGAGCAATCAAAAAATACAACAACAATAGCACATGACCGCGTTGGGTCAATCAACAAGCAAGATAAACACCAACACAAAGAAATTAAATTAAATGATATTTTAAAATGCGCGGTATTGTTAAATATTGTATTAAATTAATGACAAATATTGTTGAAATTAACATTTTTTTTCAATAACATGGTTTTGTTGAACATAATTCTTGTCTATTTTTTTCTGTGTACGTATACACACAATACAATATTGTTGTATGATATTTTTACACAATATGAATAACAATATCGATCCATAATCGCCAAAAAAAAACTTAAGCGACATGATTTTCGAAATCGAAATCGTGAAAAAAACGAGGTTCAAAATATTTGTCGGTTAATTTTTTTGGCGGTTATGGCTCGATATGAGGATTAATTCTGCATTAATAACTCAAAAATTCCACTTTTTAAGTTATGACGTTGTTTAAAATGAAAAATAAAAAAACGTTGTTAAGACATGCTTGCGCAACAACAAACAAACTTTCTTAAATTCGTATTCGTTTTGACGCGCATTAAATAAGAGTAAGATATTGCAAAAACCATTTTATTTTATTATTTAGAACACATATTGCAGCAATTATTTAAAAAAAAATCGATAACTCAAAAATAATTATTTCAAATTCCTGGCACAAACAAAACTGGCATCTGTCTCCAAAAGTGCTCACAGGCTTAGTGGTATTTTTTTTTATTAATTTGGCAGCACTGCTTGTAAACTTACCATCTGCTTTAGAACGTTTTTGTAAATTAAACAAACAAAATTATTATTATTTTTTTAAATTTTTTTTTACGTTGTTTTTTTTCATATATTTTCAGTAAATAATTTAACATTGTTTAATTCTTACGCAAAGAACTATGGTTTTTTTTTATTTTGCTTGTTTGTTTTTTAATATTATTTTCATTTTGTATAGTGAAATTAGTTAATACTCGTTATTATTTGATTATTATTCATTAATAGTTGGTATTAATAAATAATAAAATTAATAATTATAAATAACTAATGAATGATTGAAGGAATGAACTAGGTTTATTATAATAATTATAATTATTTATTTTTGTTAATTTTAAATAAATTTTACTGTTTGCCCTTTTATTGTTGATTTAATTTATTATTTTTTTTCTCCATTTAGTTGTTAATTATTGGTTTGGTTTATGCTTTATCCCTTCTTTTTTTTCTTGTTAATGCTAAATGTTTGCTTATTTTAAACATATCTTTTTTTCATTAATTTTTATTATATATTTTTTTAATTTATTTTAATATATGTATATTTATTTTATTCTAGTTCGATTTTTTGCTATTAATATTAATATTTATTTAATTCAATTATGATTTTATTTTTGTTATTTTTTTTTATATATATTGATGTAATTATTAATAATCTGTGTATGTATAATATTTAAGTTAATTATGCTGATAAGTTTAAATATATGTATGTATATATTTTTCTTACTTCTGTGGCAGTGGTTATTTTAAGTAGAGTATTTTTTGTGTTATGAGTAATTTTTTAACAAAATAATATTAATTGTGTACTCGAAAAAGTTGTTGTTTGTTGTGGTTGCTGTTGTTGTTGACAAATGTTTATGGCCATTTAACTAAATAAAATCGAATGTTGATTATGTGAATTATTTTTACAATAACTTGAGCTTGTTGTTCTAGATAATGAGAGTGAAGAGAGGGAAGATATATAAATTGTATGACGATGAGTGATTTTTGCTTTGTTTCCGGTTGAGGCGTGCTTTGACTTGGAACGATTTTTCGCCATCCTATGTGCGTCAAAATGGGTTGAAAATCATACAAACTTAGCTTTGCTTCATTTTTATAGTTCTAAATATTACATATTCAATTACAAATCATCTATTTACTTATTTTGACGAAGAGTTTAGCAAGGATCTTCGTCTGTAATAGTAAATCATACCAGAGTCTTTGCTGGGATTTCGAACGCACGACCACCACACTGATAGCAATCAAAGCATCATTCCGTTACAAATTATATGACGGTCTTAATTCCAGCCAAAGATTCGGTCTGAATCCAAAAATTAAAACAAATTATTTTTATATATATTAGTTTTGTAATATGTATTATTTCGTGTAGCGAGAGACAGAATGAGAGAGAGAGAGAGATGGTAACATTTACCTGACTATGGCACTGAAAGGATTCAATTATTATAATTTAAATACCCTCTAGCTTTCGAACACATTCTGGATGAAAGTAAACGAGGGTGGGTCAATAACTCCGAAAAATGTGTTTTGTCGAGGACATCAAAATCGGCATTTGCTTGTAAGATGATTTGTTGTTGGAGTCAAATCTCTTTGCGCAGAGCCATTTCTTCAAGATTTAGCCCCGGTCAAGGTGAATGAAGGAGCAACTCGCAGCCCAATTCATTAGCTTTTGCCATGGAAACTGCACATGCGTTTGTGGTCGTCTGTGAGCAAAAGCGACATCTATCTTGCGAAAAGCTTTCTCATACCCAAGTGATCATTCAAAATTTAAAAAATTAGCCATGTGAAATGCCTATAGCTTCCACAATCCCTCTCACTTTCAATTTCCGATCGGCTAAAACCTTATCGTGAATTTTTGCAATTGTTTCGGATATAAAGACCGCAACTGGGCTTTCAGAAAGTTCGGCTTTTACGGCCACAACGAACCAGTTTTTTTACCATTGAAATTGATGGTGAAGAGTCCCTATAGTATTTATCAAGCTTAGCTTTGGTTTAAGTGATGGTTTTTTTTCCGCAAAAAATAATATTTAATGAGCACACGAAATTCACTTTTTTTAAATTTCTTCTCGAAATGCGTGATAATCTGCTATCAACACAAACTAATTGATGCAGCTTGTTCAAATTTAGACAAGATTTAACTGACAGTGGCATGTTAATAAGAGTAGTGTTGTCATTTTAATTAAAAGGTCGGAAATTTAAAAAGACACTGAGTTTATGACAGTGTCGACATCGTTCGACTTGTCGCACACTTACATTCAAAACAAAAACAAATTTTATTATTTTGTTGTCGTTTCAGATATAAATATGCGAGAAGTCAAGCGTTGTCGATATCGTGCGTCAGGCCCATAGTCGTCTGGTTATAGATTAAGCTTTTCAATTCCAAAAAAAAAATCCTTTTGTGGAAAAATTTGTAATGATGATACAGCCTTACACTCTTTGGAGAAAATAAAGCTAAAGCTAAAGTTTGTTTGTCATCGTACAGATGAATATTTTTTATTTATTATAAATTGTCTAGCTTTAACTTAAGAGTTAACAAGCTCCTAATAGCAGACTTTATCTTTTAGTAAATTTTAAAGTCAACTTTAAGCATGTAAGGCTGCCATATTTTTTGCTGAAGATCTGGTAACTTCAACAGCCTTATATCAATGATATAAACTTAAACTAATTTGAAAACGTAATACTAATAATAAAAATAAGCTAAATAGACCAAAAGCATTCATTGTGCTTCCACTAACGTGCCCACTAAATAAAAAAATTAAAGTTAAGTCTTTGCCTTAACATATTCTTTTTTTTTATAAAAATCACGCAAACTGGTATTAATAAATTGAAATATTTGTATTTATAAAATATTCTTAGTTACTTAAGACAGTAAGGGATGGACAAAGGCGTAGTGAAGTGAATCGAATCCATTATATGTACCATCTCCTACTCAAATGGCAACCTCAACAACTTCAGCTACGAACACTAGACACAACTTGGAACTTGGAACGAGAGGACCCTATTCATAAATAACTGCCCTGTGCCCTTCATAGGAAATAAAGGAAGAACCCTTGATGATGAACACAATATTATTATTGGCTTTCGAATAAAAATATTATACTCAGAATGAAAAATATGTTTAATTCTTGTTTTACTTGCAATTATTACATACTTATGTACTGCATTGATATGCCCATGACGACCGTAATAAATATTTTGCTATTTCGCCAATTTTTAAAAAAATTTTGGATTTAAATTTATTAAATGGCCATAAAACTTTTTTATATCCTTGTTTTTTCTCTTTTTCATATAAAATAACTTATTGTAATTGCTATGAAATTTCAAAATTTTAAAGTTGTACGAGTTAAAACAAAAAATATGAATAAAGTTTGTGTTAAACAATAATTTACAAATTGCTTATGAGCCTTAATGTATGTATGCATAATTAACATATTTGGTTTTAATACTAAACAATAATCAACATTTATCCTAATACCATAAAGTGTATAATACAGTTGTGTGCTAAATAATAGTAGTGTGTCTGTTAAAACTAATTATATTTAAATGCTAGGCCCATAGTGCTTTCACAAGCTGGAAATGCTTTAGTAATTTTTATTAAACAAACAGAGAAAACCCATATTAAGTGTGCTATTATTTTGCTCACAGCTGATAAAAATATAAAAAAATAAGTAATTAAATGGGGATTTGAAAAAATGAAAAATTTGCGTTATTTTTTTTCAACTATTCTCAGTCTCACGTAAATTGTGCCAGGCCTTAATGATTGATTTGCGATCTAAAGTCCCGATTTGATGAGAAATTGAACAAACATGCTCTCTAATGAGTTTTAAATTTTTATTTGTTTTTTTTTTTTTAAATAAAATTGTGTTTGTTATTAATTTTACTTATTCATATTAAAGTCCTGAGCATTTGGTCTCCAAATGATACTTGATTTTCATTAATTCGGAAAACTGAGTTTGTTGGAAAACTGAATTTTCTACAAAAGCAATTATGTACTCGTATATTTTGATAAAATCCCCGTGAAAACTATTTTAAAATACATTAAGTCAATTTAAATGTTTATGCAATTGATATAAAAAAATACAAAATTCATAATGGTACAAAATCATAATTTTTAAGTTATCTTATTATTCCGGTAAGTTAAACTATTCATGAATATGAAGCTTCTGATTCATGCTAGAAGTAATTTAAATAAAATGTTTTGACAGCAACGGAAAGATTAACTTTTCCGTTTACTTGTCGAAGTCGAAAAGTTTCTCATGCACTTTTCTTAGTGTCAGAATTTAATAACAACCAAGTGTGTGAGGAATCATACTTAAAAATGATTTAACCAATGGAAAGCTTCATTACCAGCGTCATATACAAAATGTTTTTTATCCGGTTCGGAACCGGCTTTTTTATATCTGTACGGATTTTTTTTTTTTGCGAAAAACACATTTTTGGGCTGTTTAGGGTAATTTTTGTTCCGTGTTTGATTGTTTAACCAGTTTTAAACCCGGTTTTTATGTGTTTTTAAACATAAAAAAAAATGGACACCAGTAACTTTTATTACGATATTTTATTACGATAATCGTATCGCCATAACAAATATAACGAAAATGTAGCAACTTTGCTATTCAGTAACATATTTTAACGATATACGCTGTTGTTTGGAGGAAATATAAAATAAAATCACAAGCTCAAATTCATTCAGGTTTTCTTTATTATTTTTTGCTTTTCGCTTATTTTCTTACTCACGTAAGATAAAGCTGTAGCGTATCGTAAAAACGAAATTACGGAATCACATTATCGTTACCGCAAACGAATATATATGTCGATAAATATTACAATTTTCGGTTCTCAAAAAGTTACAGAATCCAGGTACATGTTCGGTATGAACTCCATTTCCATTTTAATTCTTTGATAACCCTCACTTAAACATTCATTCTATATGTTTACGGCATAGCTGCATTATGAACCATTTTACGGCTTCAGTATTTTACGAACAGGCCTCTACCATAAAAATGGACACAAACAGCTAGTTTTAAAGTTGTTATTATGTTTTCTTTCCATAAATTTTTCGCCATGTTTTAGTTGTCTATTTTCGAAAAATTTTCTCGATTTCTCACTCATTACAATTATTTTCTATTATCGGCAGAATCGGAAGAACTTTATTTAAGCTTTTGTTTGTAGCACATATCAAGATATTAAAAAGTTAATATTTAAGTTACTTAAGAGGTGTAATTTTTTTTGCTTTACTTTAAAAATGTTGACTGTTTTGGCTTCCAAGATGTCTTGAAGTAAAAGTTGCTTCTATGCGAGAATGAGAAGTGCCCTAACAACTTTAGGCATTGAAAAATTAATAGATTTTTCTTACTTCTGAACCATCAGCAATATGCTTTAAGTAAATCAATCAGATTAGTTATCGCTACAAAGATTCAACGTTATCTCTTTGTTAGTTTTCCAGTTATCTCAAAGAAAATTTTTGTTTGGCTTTAAGGGAGGTCCACACCCACATGTCCAATACAAACGTTTTTTGTAAGACTACGCACATTATAAACATTTTTACTTACACAAAAGTTTACGTTTCTTGCTGCATTAGTATTAATATTAAAAAAAAAATTAGACAAATCGGTGCAGCCGTTCTCCGTGAGCGTGGTAAATTTTTCTTTCCGTGAAAACCTAAGCTAGGTTATGACAAACATTTAGTTCGTAATTGATGCGACTACCAACTAACGACATTTAATTTTTGTTTATATACATAGATACTAGATGAGCCCGGCAAACGTTGTCTTACCCTCAATTATTTTTTTTAACTACAAATTAAAAAACCTAACCGGCGTTGACCCGAACCTGTGTTGAAAATTTTAGCTCCACAGGTCTTATAGTTCCAGAAATCATGCGCTAGTAACAAACACACACTGCGATTTTATATAAATATATAGAGGAAAAATGTTCTTGTTATTCAAAAGCGTTTCTTTTGAATTGAAAACTGTGTTTCCCACTTTCCAAAAAATATTTATTTATTTTTTTTTTATCGATCATGTGCCGCTTTTCGCCAAAAATTTTGTGTAAATGCAACACTAACCTTAAGCTAAATGTCGGAGTATCCTGGATTGGTACAGGATTATCAGCAATGACTCCAAAAATTGTAGTGCACTGAAGTGTTGCTTAGCAACAATGAAATGCATCTAACCCTGATAAACGAACACCAAATACATTTTTTTTAAATTCGTATTCACTTTGGAAAACGTTAAATAAAAATAAAATATTGAAATATCCCAACTTACATAAATATACTAAAACTATTATTTGAGAAAATTGGCCATATCCTTAAATTTTTCAATCAGAAGCTTCATACAAAAAATGTAGATGTTTCAACTGCAAATGTGTGTACTCGTGTGATGCACGTTTGTTTTAGGCACAGGATTAGTTATACATTAATTATATGATTTAAGCAACGATTTCGCTGTAGATGTAGTAGTTGAAATGAACACATTATTGTTTTATTCAAAAATATGTACTTGTATGTGAAACTTTAGCTAAAACTAACTTAAAAAGCTAAATGTTTAAATCATAAATTAAAATAAAAGCATATTTTTTCTGAAAGTGTTATTTTTTTATTTAATCTTTATCTTTATTTTGACTCAATTTCAGCAGAGTTAACAAGCTCTTATATTTATTCTATTTAATATAAATTTTCTATGTTACCATTTATTAAATTAAAAAAATTTTGTTTTAGTAAGAATTTATTTTCTGCTTAGGGTTGTTTTAAAACAAAAATAATATGCAAGTATGTTTTCTTCTTAAATACTTGAAATTTAAACTATTAAATAATTGTGTTTTTTTAGTAAAATTAAATAACAAGTAAGTCAGCCTTAACTGATATTGACTATTCACTTCCAAAATTAATTTTTTTGCTTGTCTCATAATAATTTAATGCACAGTGTAAAATGCAATAGTAAAGATTTTGTTTGAAAAAATCTGGTTTAAAGTGTTTATTTTTTTTTTTTGAAAATTAAAAATAGTTCCTTTGAAACTTTTTTCAGGACTTTAATGCGCACATTTAGTCCCGATTCAGACTTGAAATTTTCGCTGCAGCATCTTTTTATTTTTAAGTGAAAAAGAGCGAGAGAAGAATACAAAATGTATATAATTCTATTTTAACACTCTCCTACACATTAAAGAACTGCTGCAAGAAAAATTGCAAGTCTGGACCTGGTCTCACTGAGGAATGAGATTTGTTTTTACAATTATTTATAAAATTATTATTATTTTTCTTCAATGCTGGATTTGGCAATACTACTCTATTGAATATATGAATTTTTGAATTTATTTTGATCTTTTAAGCAGAAAAAATCATCATTATTTTTTTTCAGTTAAATTTCAATTCAATTTTTTTAATTAAGCATAATACGACGAGGGCGGATCAATAAGTCCGTGACTTTTTGAATAAAACACAGTTTTCTTTTGCAAAACAAACACTTTTTTCCATTTTTGTATATTTTGAACAGCTGTTACACGCAAAGTAAATTACGACACTTGCTCAAAATTTGACAGTAGTCCACTAAAAGGTGGTACTTGATGGGAACAGTGTTGCATTTCATAAAACTACGAGGAAAGTTTGAAAAGTCACGGACTTATTGATCCGCCCCCGCTTAATTATTTTTTTAAAAATTGTAGTTTCTTTGCTGAAAAATTTTTTTTCTAGAAAATAAATTCCTTTAAAAAAATTTTTTTTTTCAGTTATCGGAGTCAGCTGGTTTGTTCTGTGAAATTAAATTTGTTACTTGTATGCGTTCACAAAATGTTGATGAGGAAGAAAAATCAAGTATTCCGAAGAAAAAAAAAACGGAAGATTGAGCTCTATGGTAATAAAAACGACAGCAGCAAATTCTAAGAACGAGTAAAAATCTGTCTATACAGTCGGCTACTGTCATAAGTTTGTGCAGACTTAAAACTGCTAGACTGGTAACAGACACTTCGAGTATGCTGAGGACATTTATTTAGCTTGTTAGCGCCTGAAGAATCCTGTGAAGAAAATAACCCGCAACAATCATAGCTGATGGTGTTGAACATACACCCTTAACCCAGATGAGGTCAAAGCATCAATAGCCGGATTTAAGAATAATATATATATGAAAATCCTTTGGATTAAAATTTAATCATTTGTGTAATTTTTCACAATATGAAGTTCTATCGGGCTTAAAAAACTCCAGATATATTCTTTGCGAACTTTTCACTTCCGGAAATTATAAAAAGGGAACATTTTTTTTACAATAGGAGAAAAGAGAAACGAGAAATATCTCATATGGAATTTTTGTTAATGGACTTTTCCGGTGGCAATTTTAGTAGCACCAAAAGGTGGAAGGAATGAAGTTTGTTCGTAAAGCGTTTAGGCTTGGCTTAAAAAAGAGCTGGTCTCTTTGGGTATTTTTACAAACTTGTGAACAAATTATTCTTGTCCTTGGTCTTCAAAACATTTTGCATTTAAGGCTAATTTATTCACCCTTATTCCAGTTGTCATCCACATCCAAAAAATTGGGTCTTGCTTACACGCTCTTGAGAACAAATTTTGTGCTACTGACAAGCTTTTTATGTTCCCTAATGTCTAAAAAATAGTATAAACCTGTCAACAGGAGTCAGCTGTTTTTGACAACGGGTGTACCAGCTCCATTTTCTTGGTATTGTGTTAAAGTAACGTCGATATCGGCAACTGAAATAAGGGTGATTTTAAATAAGTATTTAACTTTATTGAGAAAATGAGAAAAGTTTGATGTTGCATTAAAAGTCTGTTTTACAATATGTACTATATTTTTAATTTTTAAAAATCTTTCAAATTTAATAAAACACTGTTGTGCTGAAAATTGTGCTTATAATTTTGCTGTTATGTTGCTTAAAAAAAAAAGAAAATAAAACATTTTTTTTCCTTTAGTTTTAAATTTTGTGTCGAAGATTTCTAGGATTTAGTTTTTTCGTATATTTTGGCTTCTATCATATTGTTTTATATTTTTCTCAAAAACATATTCTTTTCAATTTTTATTTAATTTCTTTAGCCATTTTATATTTTTATGTATGAAGTTGATTTAATAGTTTGTTAGTTAATAGAATATATGAGAAACTTCTTCGATTTGCTTTATTATGTCAAAGATTTTTCTTTTTTTTTTTGCTTTTAATTTTTTATTACGTTAATTTTCTAATTTTTGTTAATTAATGCATGTAGAATTACGATATGACACCATGATATAATAATTTATTTTTTCTTCTAATTTTCTTATTAGTTTTTATTAATTAGAGCTTATAATGAATGATAAATGTTTTATATAATAATAACTAAGCAAGCTCAGAACAAACATTAAAGTATGTAATATGTATTATTAAAACAAAGTAATACAAACTATATATTCAAGATAGCAGTTTCAAAACATAAAATAATATAAACTCGTTTTAAAGATCTTAAAATAGGTTTAAAGCAATTTACCAGGCTGATACACACACGCGCACAGAAAGAACAAACGCACACACACACACACATATATATGCATACTATTGCCCAATTCACAAACTATTTCAGGAGTTATAATCCAAATAGCATCTTTTTTAATTTTTAATTCGATTGAAATATTTTTCGACTCTTAAAACATTCATGTTGCGAACATCTGCACGATTGTTTTATGATTATGCATATTTTGCAAATTTTGTTCTCGTTCTTTGAATAAATCGCTTTCTAGGTATTTGAATGAATCTTTCTTTCTGTAGTCCTTTTTTGAGCACACAAGTGAATAATCAGTTTTGAATCGTTTAGGTGTCTCATTTTGGTAATATTTTAAAAAAAAATCTTTGAATTACCGGTTTCCAAGTATGTTGTATAAATGATGTTAACATACAACTCATAGAAGAGCTTATCAATTGCCTAAATAAGTAATGCTACTCTTATGCTTCCACGACGATTTTAATAACTAAATTCGCTCTCTCGAACATGTGTGCTAATCATATAAGTCACACATGTCCTGGCTTCCATTTCACACTCTCTTAATCACGTTTGCGAGTCATATAAGTCCCACATGTCTTGCTTCCACTTCATACTGTTTATAAGTTGTTTCATGAAATTATTCACAAGTGCATATGCCGCTTGGTAATCCCGAAACCAACACTTCTGTACTATTTTTTCAATATTTATTTTTTTAAAAATTGTTTTATATTTTTATTTTACTTCTTTAAATTGTATATTTGTTAGTGTTTTTTTTTTTTGTTGGCAATGATATTTTGGTTAGCTGTTTCGCTCATAGTTGAATTGTGAGGCAAGAATAAATAGCAAATCAGTTCTCGTGGAAACACAGCATAAGTACATAGGCGTACATATCCAATTGGCCACAACCTTCGTTCACGATATCGCGCCATAAGCGCTAAAAATCTTAAGCGACACGATTTTGGCCAAATAATTTAGTTCAAAAGTAATGTCGCTTAAGCCTTTTTTGGTCGGTTACGGCACGATATTATCTTCGAAGATTTGTCGTACATTGGTGGTTTAAATATTAGAGATCAACAATCAAAAACGAATCGAGAAAGATTTATATGTCGCTCTATTTGGTTTTAACGAAGTATCTTTCTCGAAAGTTCACTATTGATATTACAAGAGAAATTTAAGAAATTTACATTTTACATAAATCTTAGTGAAAACAAAATAAATATTTCATAATTTTTATGCAGTATAACGACACATTTTTGAATTGGTATTCTCGACAAAATGGCGACAAAACTTCGTTTAAAGCAGCAGATGTAACATTGTTGTTATCGATAATAAATCGATTTTTTTATTTCAAAATTCTTTACTTTAGCTAGTTTCTCCTCAAGGGGTTTCACCCATATCGTTACTTTAATATAGAAAGGCTCTAATTTAAATTTTTCTTAAATCGAGATTTTCGCATTTTTTTCCATAGATATTCTTCTATCGAAATCTAAAAAAACTCGTTTTCAAAAAAATAATGAGTTACGGCCTTTTTATGTTAAGGTAATCATATGTATGTATATGTATAGTATATAAAGGTATGTTGTTGTAGTTCTAAAATTCATAGAAATGGTTTTTATTTCTTATGGTTTTTTTTTGTTAGCGTAAGACAATTAATTAATCCACCGCCACTCGGTTCATTTTTATTTTCTGCTTCCTACAAGAGTTCCTGATTCATTTTAAATCTATTATGAACATACATATAGCATATGTATGTAAGTATGTATATGTATAAGTTATGAATTAATTTATTGTTGATAAAATGTAGTTACTTTTTCCCGCCCAATCTTATTGAAAAATATGCTTCGCATTCGTTCTGTTTAGTTTTCAATTATCAATTAAACTAAAGTTGTGTGTATGTAGTGAAACATATTTGATTTGTTAACATATATATACTATACATACAACATATAAAAAAGTAGCTTTTTCTTACATATACATAAGCATACAAATTAAAAATCGAAACATTAATATAAGTATCTAAACATACTCGTATGTTTAACTATACAGCATTTTAATGTTTAATAATAATATTGATACCGGAGCTATTAAAATCTACAAACACATGGTCTTGCAAAAGCCTTTTTGTTTTAATGTTAATTTATATTCAGTTTGAAAATGCGTATTGTGTAAATGCCAACTGTTGTACTAACAGAGTTCTTTTACTTTCGTCATTTTATGTAAGAAAATATTTTTGAATATAAAATATGTGCACTAGTTTATTTCATATATTTGAGTTACACATAAAAAATACAAATATTTAATTTAAAATTTCATTTTTTTAAATTTACTTCATTTAAAGCCAATTAAACTTTTGTTTAAAATTTTGATTGATTAAAACTTTTTGTTTGTTTAAACATTTAATTGACGGAAGGTATAAATATTCAGTGAGTCAATTAAACTTTTGTTTAAAATTTTTTTTTGATTAAACGTCAATTTAACTTTTATTTATATTATTTATAGTTAAATATTAATTAAGTCAATTAAGTTTTTGCACAAGAGTTTAATTGTCACGATAGAATTTTGAAATTTTTTTTAATTAAATGTGTTAATTAGAGATATATTTTCTTTTATAACCCAATTTATTTCACATTGTAAAATGTGTATGGCAAACCCAAAAACCAACAGAGTTCGACCATTCGGAGTATTCAATATTAAAGTAGAAATAACGCTTTATCGCGTATAGCCGTTCCGTTCCAAAAATTTTGCATTAATACTTCATGCAAACTAGTATGCTTATAGCATACATTTGTTACTCTGAACTCCTAAAAGGATGCCGGAGTCCTTTAAAGAGGTAAAAAGCTGTCAGTCTATTATTCACTTAGGGTAGCAAGAAGAGATTCATACATCTAAAATTTTTAAGCATCTTAACTGCTCACTGATCATGTCAGCCAGGCACCCGTTTGATGACACCTAATATGATAAGGGGCAAAGCTTTGATAAGAATAGTCACTGACACTCAGCTGTAATTTCACGGGGGCTAGCGGTGTGCTAGCAGCATCAACTCTAGGAACGCCCGATGTGGTCTAATACACAGGGCTTATAAAAAAGTCCGGTTATAGCGATTTTTTTAAGTCCTGTAAATAATCTATTCAAAATTACACGCCTACACCTTACAAAAAATCGCAAGTTAAATTTAATTCTTTAATATATAATTCCTCTTAGCGTTTTTTTTTATTTTGCTAGAATATAAAAAATTTATTTGTTAAGGGTTACACAAGTATACACTTGAATAGTACAATTGTTGCATCACGTATTAATCAAATGCAGTGATGAAGGGATTCATTCCCAGGTGACATCAAGAATTAATGCTTCAAAAGGGTACTTTGACACGTGGGAAGAGTTAGGAAATATATAAAAAGAACTCAGTTTGGTACAACAGTTCACGTTCATACCATTACATTTTTGCTGGCGAAAAATTTCTATTATTAATAAATTTCAACTAAAATATTCCCTTTAATGTTTTTGCTTTACTGATAATAATTTAATCTGTTTTAAATATTTTTTTAATTATAATTTAAAATAGGTTATTACTTTATATATATATATATATATACATATATATATATATATATAATATTTGTTGAGTCGTTCAACGATTAAAGCTTAAAAAACCAATAAATTTCGATTAATTTTTAGTTTTTCTTTCTTACTTTTTACATTTTGAAACAAAAAAACATAAAATTAAATGGAATTAAAGTTTTAGTGGTAGTGGTAGCTTTTTTTTTGGATTTTCATATATTTTACTTTAGTCTAATTTTATCATAAGCCATTATATGATGTTTGTATGTATGCATGTATGTACGATGTTTAAATGTACTTAGCAACTAATTAAAATTAATTTAATGCAATTAATGGCAATTAACATAATTATGGTTCCAATACCCAATTGACATGAAATACCATATATCATAATAATTTTTCATTTTGATCATCATCATCATCGTCATCATGGAAATGATTATAACTATATATAGATATATTTTCAATAGTAATATCAATAATTTGTTATAAGGACACCTACAGAATACAAAATAAATATTTTTAATGCTTAAGTTTGGTTTTAATTTACTTCTCTTCTAAGCTAATTATTTGTTTAATATTATTTTTTTTAGTTTACATTTTTTACTCTTTGGTTTGGGAACTACAGCCTACTCTTAGTACAGTTTTTAACAACATTTTTTTTAGTTTTGCTTTGTTTTCCTTAAAACATTTTGTTTTCTAAAATGTGTTTTTCCAAGTAATAAAATTACTCAATAATAATAATAATATCTAGTATATTTTTGTATGTACGTGTGTGTAAATGGTAGAGGTACTCAAAGAGATTTAATTAATATAAAAATAAAAGAATTGTCCAATTCACAATATACTGTATGAGTTGTATGTTGCAGACAAATTGTTAATTAATTTCTATATATTTATATATTGTATGCATGACTGTTTGTTGTCTTGTTTGCTGTAAAACTTTGGCCGCGGCAACAACAGTGACAGTTAAAAATTAAAGGGTTTTTTAAAACTAGCAACGAAACATATTGAAATTCTTTAGTAATATACAGACAATTGTATATAGACACTGGAAATGTTCAAAGTTAGTGGAATTTTATGCAACTTTTATCAATTCACACCAACTAAACAAAAAACTGCCAAAACGAAAAATCGCTGAAATAAAAAATTCGCCAAAATTAAAAAATCACCAAGAACCGAAAAGATCGCCAAAACAAACCAAGCACCAGAACTAAAAAGTCGTTAAATTAAAAAAAATTAACTGAAAAAATCGCCAAAACCCGAAAAAAAACAAAACAAAAAAAAAGCGCCAAACCTAAAAAAATTGCTTAAGCCAAAAAAAAATCGCCAAGAATAAAAAAGATCGACAAAACAAAAAAAAACCGCTGAAACTAAAAAAAACGTAAAAACAATAAAAATTTTAACAAAATATTTATATCAGGTATATATATTTGATTAAAAATGCCCCACTTTACTTAATTTAATTTCTTTTTAATTCAATTTCTGATAGAGTACTCTTGAGCTTTTCCTTTGTTTATCTTTTAGCATTTTTTACTGTTGCTTTGAAATTCCGCACAAGCTGTAAAAGTTTCAGGAGTTTGCCTGATTTGGTTTCGAAGCTGCAGTTAATTTTTACTTTTAGTTTGCTAAAATTTCAGTATTTGTCGCTGTAGTCTATGTCAGCAACTTGAGTCGAAGTAGCAAAATTAGTAAAATATTTACTTTTGGCTGTTTTGGATTTTTCCAACTGTCTAAAATGAATCAATGCTTTTGCTTGTGCAGTCGCAGCAGAAGCAGGAAACGATTTCTGAACAATTTTGGTTAGTTTTGTTAGTAAAAGGAGAAACCGTCTACATGTAAGTAGCAAAAAATCACAATTAAAGAAGCAAAAACTCATTAAGTAGGGTATACGACCTTGCCAAAGCTGCCACTGCCCAGAAAAGTAGTAAGAGCAACTGTTGTATTATAATCCCTACCAAGAGAAAAAATGACATTCTCACTTAACTTTTAAATTTAGCACGCCTTTAATTAAATCTCTCTGAGAGTCTAAATAAATCTGAATGGATGTACAGCAGTGTAGTGTATGTGTAAAATATTTCTTTTTCCGCTTAAAAGATTAAAATTAACAATTAAAAACTGAAAAACTCAGACTATAACAAGTAATAACAATCGAGATGTTTAATATTTAAAAACATTTCATTCTATAGTAAATCATTGAAGTTCTTTCTATTAATTAATTAATTTATGTTGAACAATAATACAATATATTTGTGGCTAATTAAAATCAATAGATATAATAATTATATAAATATTTTTTTTAGTTTTCTTTTTTTTAATACACATACAAATCACAGGTGTGTGTAAATGCATGAAATGGAATAATGTTTCTTATAATTTGTTTGCAAATTTGTTTTTAATCTTTTGGAAAATAATTAACTTGTACTGTTGGTTCTATATGTTTGTTTATGTTGTTGTTTTCTTTCCTCTTTGTTATGTTAGTATGTATGATTTTCAGTTTCTCTAATATTTTATTCAAATTTAATTGCATTAACTAAGATTTGTTAGGTAAATAAGAAAATTACTTGTATTCTTTGTCTTTCAAAGGTCATAGAAAATAATTGTAAAGTAAGTGGTTGTTTGTTAGTTTGTTGTGTGTTTTTTTAATTTTGTATTTTGTATTGCTTTATTGGCTTTAGGGTTATTAGTATTATATATTATTTTGTTGTATTATTATTAATTCTTATTTTGGTGTTGAGGGAGGATATTTAGTTTGATTATTTATTAGGAAGGATCTATTCCTTATATACATTTAGCTTTGTGTATTAATACTATTAAATATTTCCTACAGAAAGTGCAACAATTGCCTTAAAATTTTAATTGCCATAATCATAAAAAATATTTCAGGTTTATTAAGCGATTATTTGACGTATTTCTATGGGAAATTTGTCAGATAAACCTGTAATAAACCTAAAATACTTTTTATGAATAAGGTCGTAAATATTTATTTCATGTATAAAATTTGGTCCTTCGAACGTTTAAGTCGCATCAAGACAACTTATTTTTTTTTATTCTAAACTATTTTAAGGTAGGTAGGTAGGATCACACGATTGCCGCAAATACACCAATCTGATAAAATTTTTATTGTGGTGAATTGGTGCACAATAATAAAATTGTCCTAATCAAATACGTTACAGTCATATGATTGCCCCATTTTATTAATATTTGATTACCGCAAATTTTCGAAGAATGAATTTGTGGCAATAATTGACGCATCCTAGTCATACGATTGTTCTAACTTGCTGCAACACAAATAAACAGCTGTCGTGCTAGTTTTTAGTTTTGTTTTGTTTTACGTGCAAATAGTTTTCTTTTAAAAAGAAATAAATTTTTTTGTTTTATTTTGCACGGGAAAATGTTAGAAATAGTTAGATGTAGAAATAAAATTGTCTATGCTTTGTATATTTTGTGCTCATTAAATATACAAAGCAGAAGCGATTTTTTTCTTCTTTTAAACGAATAAAAGCTAAATATATGGGTTAAGGATTGGATCAGAGTTACATGTTAACGTTTCAAGTCAGTTATAATTACATAAGAAATAAGTTGAAGTTTACAGTACTTACAAAAACACTTAAGAAATTCTCACGTATTGGCTTCTTTGATTGCCGCTCCAGAACACAATAAATTTTGGTGCATTTTTAGCATTTTTATTTGGGGCATGGTTGTCTATCAACCGTTCACACGATTGCTGCACCAGAGTTGCATTTGAATGCGGCAAATCACCACAATATTGTTCTCGATTGTCGTATGGGACAATAAATTGTGAAATCACGCGATTGGCATATAAAATGGAGAAATAATTGGTGCATTGCGGCAATCGTATGATCCTACCTTTAGAGTTGAAATTTTTTCGGTATTTTATTTATACGAATTGAACGAAGTGTTTTAAAGTTGCGGTAAATCATATTAGAGCGATCGCCTTGTTTCGTAAAAAAAATTTTAACTCAGAGAAAATTACTCCCAGCAAAGTTTTATTAACGACTTAAACCTTTGCAAAAGCAAGTTTAAACTTCGCTTGCTTTCGGTCGTCTGAGACTGGAATAAGAAAGTTTTTGGAATTATTATTTATTTCAGTTTTTCAACTAATAATATTGTCGCTGTAAGGCAAAGCATTAAAAAAGATATAAAATGTCAATTGGGAGAACTAACAGAAATTATCTTATAATTTGTTAGCCAATTGTTGACGATATGACGGTAGATATTTCACACAGCGCAAGAATAATTTAATTATTTAAAACGGAATGCATAGAATGAGTTTGACGAAACTCTGAAACAATTTTTTCGTCAAAATTTAAGGATTCAGCGACTATGGACCATCTTTTCCAAGCAGCTTTCTCAAAGACAGATTTTATTCAATTAAACTAGAGACAAACTAAGCTTTGAATGATATCACTCGGCGTGAAAAATCTGCATAAGAAATTCAATAGGGGCAAAAATTAAGGCCTGGAATGTCAAGGCCAGTCCTGTTTTAATCTCTATGAACTTTTTTCTATGGGGTTCATTGGCGTAGATAAAGCTTTTTCCGTAGGGGGTGGGGGTATTACGAATGATAACTTGAGTATTATTAAAATAAATCATCACGGGAATTTGCAATAATTCAAGGGAGCAAAGGAGATTATTGCAAAGGTAACGTGTATACCAATAAATTGGATATCTTGGTCTTTTAAAAGAAAATATCTATCCCGAAATAACCGCTATCAATGATTAAATGTTCTGAGCAATCATAACAAATATTACTACACGATCAAAGGACTGGTGCCAATTACTGTACCATAAAATAAGTCTCAATTAAAATAACTTCCAATGAAATAATACTCAACGAAAATGAAATAAATTCCAATCAGATTATATAAATAACTTCTAATTTTGCAATGAAATAACATCCAATGATTGGGACTTATTTCATTCAAAACTAAATAACTCACAATGTTAAAAGTCCGAAAAAATTTATTTAATTCCCAAAAAATTTAAATAGGTCCCCATTTCATTGCCTTCTAAATACCTTTATTGTTGCCCAGTATGGCAACAATGAGGGTGGCGTTGCCTGAAGTTGTTAGCACGTTGACTGCAAAACTGAAGGTACTGGGTTCGAGCCCATTTTTCTGATGTGTAATGTTCATTTGTATCAGTTGCTGTAGGAAAGTTGAAGTGATGAAGGCATAGACACTACACCGGCTTCAGCCCTTCTTCGTCGGTATTGTGTAGCAGAATTGTCGGCGAAGTAAAATAATAGTTGTAGGCATTCATTGCCTGAGCGTTACTTCTCTTAAAAAAAAAATATTTAAAAATGTTGTGATTATTTAAAAACTAATTCAGAGTCAAACAATGATATTTCTTATGAAATTTGTTTGCTGCCAGTCAGAATTTTATGAAATATTCTAGTCTTTTTCGACTATTCCGCTTTATTAAAATAATCATTTGTGAGCTCGTTTTCGAGTCATTCGAGAGAAAAATCCGCTACTCTTCTAAGAGAGTCTTTTAAGGCTCGCGTTTCTGATCAATTTAGACTAATTTTCGCATCTTATGAAATTATTGATCGTATTCGCATCTTATGTTGGCTACTCTGCGTGTTTAAAATAATCATTTCGGGAAAAAATGGTACCCTAGCCTCGGCTAACAAAGGAAATTCCACTTTTACTACAAAAAGAATTTTCCCAATCGTCATGATAACTGTTTTCGTTGCTTGTACGCCTTGATTCAATATCACTTAAAAAATTTTCTTCGCCATCCACTTTTTAATTTTCAAGCACAACAGTTTTTCGTCTTTTCTTAGCCAATTTTTTGATTTTTGTTAGCTGACATTACCTTTTTTGTTTTAGGTTTTTATATAAATTCATAAATAAATAAATTGAATGCACTTTGATATTTTCTTTAAGCGCGAGCTTAAATAAGTTTAAATTTGAATACTCATTTGCTTCAAGATCTGTATACAGAATTGGCCTCGTATAAACAACAAAATAAACTTTTTTGATTACTCTAAACCATTCGTTAAGGGCCAAATTTACAGTCTTCAGTTAATTATTAGTAAACTAAAATTATAACTATTGTTTAACTAATACTTCATATTCACAGTGTATTGGCAGCTCTGCTATTTTACATGGTTTTTGTTGATATTTGTTTTATTATTTCTTACAAATGGATAAAACAGTGCTCAATCGTTTAACTTTTCCGTGCAGTGCATTGAATTAGTGTTGAAATTGGTTCGGGAAAACCAAAATGTAATAGAAAATAAAAATAAAAGAATGTGTTACAGCTAAATACGAAGAAGATGTTCGACAACGTATGTGTGAAATGTGTCTAAAATTTTTTACAAAACAACAATACTAATAAAGTTTACAACGAATCAGCTGTTGTCTAACTGTTTGTTAACCAATGACATTTGGCGGTTTAACTAATGGTAAACAAACAACTGTGAATCAATTATTATCGGTTAAACTGTTGCTTTAGTTAACTTATGACTTTGAATTTTGGCCTAAAACAGTCACATTTCGAGCATATAAATGACCAGTTTATGATTGCGCATATTCTGTAAATTTTTTATTTTAAAAAAGTCACTTTCTAAGCATTTTTGGGAATCGATTTCGAGTCTTATTTTAAACGCAGAACTGAATAATCAGTTTTTGATCATCTAAGGCAGTCGAAGAGCATTCTGTTTGATGAAACAATCTTCCATATGCTGACTCGATTTGGGCCTTTTGAACTCATTATGTTTGTGTGCGTAATTCTCAATAGCTTTCTTTAAACTCTGCGGAAAACATCCAGAGTCTATGGCGAGAATTGAACCCACGACCTTTGTATTGAGAGACTAGCATTGCTACCACAAAGCCACAATAGTTAAAGTCACGGGTGATGCTTAACCAACAACAAACAAAACTTCTTCATGGTAATCATTAATTTATTGAAATTAAAAATCCATCAGCCAGCCTGTTGAACGACCGCATGTAAATATTTACAGATTCGAAAGCGTGGAACATTTTTTAAGCTTCTAATACATTAAAGACATTCACCACAGCAGGTTACCGACTACAAAATGTCAAGGATAGAATACATATGTTTACATATGTTTTAGGGCGGCAGGTTGTTGTCTATGCTGATTTGTCGTTGTAATCCAATTAAACTAATTTCTGTTTCTTCAATGAGAAAATTCAGTGTTGCCAGTATAATACAAAATATTGAATGAATGATATCGTACAATTATTTCATATTATTTAACAGAAACAATATTAAAAAATTTATATAAAGCATTAATTGATTAATTTTTATATTTTCACGTCATATGTACTTCATTTTGAAAGAGTAATTTAATTTTTATAAATGGGAAATATTTGAAGATGGCAATACCGAACTATGTATTTATACTTAAATAGGTGCAGATGCTGCTGCTGCCGTATCCAAAAGAATAATAATGTAGCTGGCTATGAGGCGGCAAATGCTGCAAGCCGCATTTGAAGTCGTGTGTTCGTGTAGCCTGCTGTGGTGAATGTGTTTAATGCATAAGTCTTGAAACTATGTATAACATAAAAATTTTTTTAAATAAATTACATACCGATACGTAATTGAATTGAATTACTATTATTTTTTTTTCAATTTGTTACACTCTCTGTTGCAGAAAACAATTTTTAGCTAAAAATTAATAGCAGCCTCTTAATAAATTTCTATGCCTTAAAATGGATTTGATTTGTAACTATGATTTCTAATTTCTAATAATTAAAAGTCTAATTGATGTTTTAATTTTATTTAGGATGTGCAGGCCGATTTAATTAATGATTAGTTTCTATAAATACTATTTGGTTTAGTTTTTTTAGAGACATAGATTTTCGGAAAATATTTTTATGCGAATATGGCTTCTCTTTTTTTTTGGAATATATAGTATATATGTACATATGTATGTATTTAGGTGTATATTATGTATGTATAAGTTATATTAATTATTTATCTCTGCGGTTTTAGAATATAATATTGGTCGTAGTGTTAATTTTTATTTCTTTTATTTTTTTTAGTTAAGCTGTGATTACGCTAAGAGTTTTTTTTTGGGTGAATTTAAAATTTTTTATTGAAATTGTATACAGTGCTGTTAATTTATGTACCCATATACATATGTAAGTATGTTTGTATGAATGAATGAATGAATCATTAAGCCAAACGGGAAACACAGGATACTGCGACCAAAGTAGATCTATTGTATTCCTTGCCAGGTGCTAGAGCACCTCATCCAGACCTACTCTCCTGATGAATCTCAGGATTGCCAGTGGGTCTAGTGTTGGCAGTTCCCAACCCTCCAATAGTTGCTTGCCCAATTGGATATATCTTCTGTTTGTATGTTAAAGAAAAAAAAAGGACAAATTAAAAATAATTTTGTATGAGGGATTCTGTTAGAGAGTTAAGAAAAGAAATAAATAATTGTCTTTTATGTCCTTGATGTATTTCACTAGCTAAATGAGAATAGTCTTAACTTGCAGTTGTTTAGTTTATTTTTTCGCAATATATGTTTGCTAAAATATTATTTGTTTAAGTTTAAAGTTTTAGTTGCTGTTAATGTGTTGTAGAAAATTTCAGTTTTATGGAGTTGAAAATGTCTTGTTTCGGTATTAAATGTTACATTGTCATCATTTATATAGTTACAGATGTAGTTTAATATTGATTTTTATTTTATAATTTCTATATGTGTATATTATTAAATGCATTCAATCAACCTTTTATTGTTTGTTTGTATTATTTAGCATCAGTTTTTGTATGTTACTTTAGCTTGTTTATTTTTTTTTTATTTACTTTTTTTTTGTAGACAGACTGTTAAGTTTTTATTTTTTATGTATAAATATTTGAATAGAATACTGTTGGGATTCTTAATAGTAATTTTATATTATTAAGTTTTGTATATGTTTATATATAAATATTGTTATTTACAGCCTGGCCCATGATATAAACAAAAAATGTTAGATCGATTATTAATATTGAACGGAAAAACTAATTTTCTTGTTTTCAATATAAAAACGTCGATAAAACGTTCTCTGTTGACACCATAGACTAAGCCATTATAGTTTTATATCAAAAAAGCAATTTGTATTTGGGAGTAGAAAAAATTCATTAGATATTTTTTTAAGTGCGTATAATAAAATTGCATTTTTTTCTTCACATTCATTAATGAAAAAAGTCAAGAAATTTCTGTTATTTGTTTTTGATTTAATAAATTTCGCTTCAAAGCCTACACACGATCAAAATGCTTGATGCCAAATTCATGCTAGTGTGCAAAATTTATTTGTGTATAAAATGTCAACATCATATAAATGTCAATAGCGAAAAATTCATTCATTCAATATCCAAAAACAATTTAGTATTATATATAATAATTGATGAATATTTTGATAGTGTCTAGGCCGTCTATGGCCTACTGGGAGCATAATACGCAAACAAAATGTTGCTGCAAATTATTTTTATCGTTGCTGGCAATGCTTATTGACTGTATTTAACGTAAAGCTACAACCAAGTTATACGCTTTGCCTACATATCAAGCCTTTGCAGCAAAAATGAAATAGTGCAAGAAAACTTGCTTTACAGCAAACTAATTTCCATACAGGAGCAGGCACATAGAGTCTGTCATACGTTATACGTCGCCTTTGTAAACGACGGAGGAGATTGACAACAGAGAATCACAAAAGTATCGTTTTAAGTATTTTTTGAGTATTGGCGTCAAACAATTACAGCTTATTCAACAACTATGCTTATAGAAATTTTTAAACTTAGCAGCACAAACATCTTTAACTAAAATCTATAGACTGTATGAGCTACAATCATATGCGTGAGTCTAAAAATACTCTGACTATTAATCAGCTACACATGTGTAATATGCAGGTTTTTTTTATTTACACACACACATAAAACATGTTTTCAAACAGCCGCAATCACACCCATAAATTTTCCAATCAATTTTATAAACACAAATGTATGCTTAATGCATAATGGCACTTGTTAAGACCCTAATGGCATAATGGAAGATTTTATAAAATGAGGAACTAGATATTCGGTATTATGGATTGCTTTTGATTTTTTCAACATCTATAATCAGTAAAATGATTTTTCCAAGTCAAGTTTTATCAAAACTAAAGAAGAGAATCGTTTAAATCCTAAGCATTTAAACCAAATTATTTTTCTGAAAGATTGTGTAAGAATATTTCTTTAAACTATTGAAGTAACTATTAGTAATGACCTCACAAACTTGTTAATTTTTAATGAATGCATATCTATAAATATTTTTTTGTTTTCAATGATTTAATTTAAGAATTCAAAAAAAAAACACACACACAATTATTTTGTTTTCCTAATAAACTCAAATTAATAAATAATCTATGCAGTTTTTGTTTGTTGAAATTACGTGATTTAGGAAAAAATTTGATTTGACCCCTATAGATAGCAGCTCTAGTCTTCTTATTTTAACCATAATATTTAATTTGCATGATGAAGATTTATAAAATCTTTAAAGAAGACAACAAAATTGAAGAATTAATGTGTGTAAAAGCAACTTCATTATGCGCATTTTCAGCCGAGTTATTTATAGTGAAAATTCAGTTTCAAAAATATACGTTATATAAAGGACAAATTATATTAGTTTAGAATTTTAATACAATAATTTAATATTTTATAGAACTTTTGCTTTTCAAGAAATATTTAGCAAAAATTATTTACAACATAAACTTCATAAATAGTCAAGTTTATAGAAAGATTGCATTGTTAAATGTTACCTGACTCTTTTTAGAAAATGAAAATTAAATTTCGTGTAAAAAGTATGTCATATTGTCATAACGTTTGAAAATTTTTGTATAAAAACATAAACAAATATATTTAAATAATTTAAAATATTACAACAATATAAACTGTATTTTTTGTATTTTTATTTTTTATATTAATTTTTACACGAAGTTATGTTTGCATTTACCAAAAACAGCCATTAACCTACAAGTCGTAGATGGTATAAAAAAGGATATTTCTTTGGTGTATAGTTAGTAAAATTGGTTAAAGATAATTTAATATGTAGATAGAGGTAGCCACCAAAAATTAATAATAAAAATTAGCTGAATATAACAAAACATTTATTTATGTATAAATATATATTAGTACACATATTTGTAAGTAAGTATGTACATTTTGTAATAAAAAATTGTTTAGGACAAAAAAAAAATTCAAAATGTTTTATGAATTTATAAGAAGCTTTTGTTTGGTTTATCTGCATATCTTTTTCTAAGTAATCTTATGATTATTTTTTCATATATTTTTTATGTACGATGTATATATATTTATGTATAGTTTATCTACATAACTTTTCAATAAAGTATTAGTTTGTAAATTCAGCTTTTTGTTTGGTAGTGAATTTAAAAAAAAAATACAAATTGCTGTTTGCTTACAAAATGCTTATTAAAGTGATAAGTTATTTTTTTTATTAGTATAGCACACGTATAAAAAAATTTTTCGCTGTAAATAGATAATTAGAAAAACGTAGTTCAAGTCTTAAACCTGCCTTCAAAAAATAGTTGTTAAAACACTTTCTTTGAGTTCATATATTGTAGAGAACCAATAATAACAATTAGGAAGTTTTAGATTTTATTTACACATAAAAATAAACTTGCCAAACCATATTAAGGAAATAAAATGTTAGCGTTGCAATAATAAGACATATTTGAAAACGCTATTGTGAACTGCCTAAATGTATTTTTCTTCGACTATTTTATTGAATGATTTTTCAGTGTTCAGTATGTATGTATTTCTTCTCATGCAAGTCAGTAGTATTATCTTTCAACTTTAAAGAAAACGATTAATCATAATGGAAACTCCTTTGATTCATGGCAATGAAAAAAACATCAACTGACAAACGCAAGTAAATGCAAACAAATACTACCAAATTATGTTGATATCGATTGACTGACTTTCGATTGCTTAGATTTTCTTGCGATATCGTTGAAGAGGCTGTAAATGTTATAAAATAAACTTTAACTACTATTGTTTTTTTTTATTTGATTTGCTACGATAAATAAAATTTGCATATCACACAAGCAGTTGAGTTCTTTGATGAGCTATTGAGCAATATTTTTTTTTTTTTTGAAAAGCCGAATGCGCCATTTGTGTTTTTTTTTTGTTTCATGTAATAGTACTATTCATCTGATGCCATTGATCGCACACACTTCCCAGCGGGAAAAAGAAGGAGTAAAGGTGCCTTTTAGAAGACCTCTGTACTCCTTGTTTTGGATGTACAAGACCTGATCGCTACATTCCATACTCATATTTTCATTCTGAAAGGCCGTCAAACTAATGGATTTTGCTTTTACTTTAGTAAAAAAACAAAACAGATATTTTATTGTTCATAGAAGGGAATGTGGAATGTGTGTATTATCTTTTATGTGAAACAGTTGAGGCCTTCTATAAGCAGGCGCGGATCCAGCTTAAGCTTTTGAAAAGGGGAAATTTTTTGGTGATATATTTTTAATGTTTATTGATTTGTAGCAATTTATTTTGCTACATATGTATATTCCATATCTCATTAAAATGTTTCATCAATTTTTGGATTAAAAAATATTGCATATTTTAAATAATGTCGAAAATACTACTTTTCGAACTCAATTTATGTATGCAAACCTGCGTTGCTTTTAAAATTACAAACTCCATCCCTGGGTCATCCATAATAGCGATTGACAATTTCGAAAACATTACATTAAGGAATATTTAATTAATTTTAAATGTCAACTACGTGTGAATAAAATTCACACTACAGCTGCTGTGCCCATCTTATAAAGCACGTGCATAAATTAAATAAGAAAATCGAACAACAAAACACTCACAAGCTCGGTGGAAACAGTTTGAAGTGATTTACTTAAACCTACTTGATTTAAAGTCGGTGGAAACATACTATAAGTCCACTTTATATGAAAATTGCAGGGACCGAAAATAATAATTGTTCTTGAATTTTTAAAGAAAAAAAAAAGATGCAAAAGGAAACAGAGTGTAACGATAGCGAATTGAAATATTGCAATTTCGCTGAGAACGCTTTCAACTTGAATTGTTTTAATTATAATTTTTATTTGGACGAAGTCGAAATGACTTGTCATATCATATGAACGTATATGGTTAGAAAGAAAATCTGTTATATTTTAGTTTTTTCTTTAATCTACTTTGCAAAAAATGGGGCTATTTTATTTCAATAGATATTAACACAATCACAAATCGTTTATTAGCGAAATGATCAAAAAATATTTTTATCATTTTGGTGGGGGAAATATCCTTTTTCCCCCTCCCCTGCATCCGCGCCTATCTATAAGGCATTATTTAGCAGTTAGATATACATAAATAGTAATTGATTAAAAAAAATTACCAAGCAGGCCTTTTGTAAGGTCTGAAACACCCTTTGAGGATGACTTGAATACTATTTTAAAACTAACACGAAGAATTAATATATGTACACTTCGCCAAGTCGCTGATTCTACACTTTGACACAAATGAACAGATATGTAGTTCTGAAGGCTGTCCCTAGAGATTAATCTATGAGCAAAAACCAAACTTATGTACATAAGAAAGCCGCTATATAGACTATTTCAATCTTTGTATTTGCTAAAACATCGTGAGATCTCTAGAAATTTGAACAATAACAGTGAACATAAAGTTCGTTTAAAATTACTTATTACACAATTGAATTACTGCATTAATATAATTTGTTCTTATTTAATTAAATTATTAAATATCATAAATGAATAAAAAAATAACCTTATCACTTTAACGCACATGCAAAAAATTAAGTTATTTTAGTATAATTAGAATGAAAATATGCACATGATTTAGAAAGGAGTTTAAATAAATTATTTAAAGCAGTTTAAAGTTGGAAGAAACCTATAACTTCAAGTAGTTCAATTTCAACTATTTCGTAATAATGATAATACACACGTATGTACGAATGTATGTATGTTTGCAACTATTTTACTCTGTTTATTTAATAGTTAAAATATGGTTTGCCACATAATCAGTTTAGTTCGTTTAATTATGTATGTAATTTTAATTTATTTGTTGCTCTTGTTAATTTTGTATCTGATTAAAGAGTGATAAACCTATTGAAAATTCGTTTATTTGTTCACAAGTTCATAAATATTTTGTTATATCTTTTCATAATTAAGGAATAACCATATTAATCTGTATAATTGCTGTTAATTATATTTAATAATAATTTATGTATGTAGTCAGTTCGTTTTTGTTAAGAAAAATTTAATAAAAAAGATTTATCATTTATAAAAAAAAAACATATACATATATGTATGTACGTTTATGTACTTATTTATTAATATTATTATTATTATTTGTTGTTGTAATAATTTAATAATACATACATCTATATACTCGTAGTTTTGTTTAATAGCTATATGTTTATTTAGTCTTGTTTAATTAGTTTTTACTATTATGCATTAATAATCTTGTTGTAGATTTTTATTGGTATTATTGTAAATTTGTTTTTATATTACTTTTGTAAATGTGTAAAAAAAATGAAATCTTTCAAATTGTTGTCTTTTATACTTAAGAAGAATAAAAGAAAAAATGCATACATATAATATTTAATTAAACAAAAATTATTGTTTACTCTCTTGTTGGGTTTAATTCACTTTTGTATTGGTGTGTTTTTTGCATCTATACATGTGTATGCGTACAATATTACGTACACACTTACATTTAGGATTTATTTGAGATCGGAAATGCATTGAACAGCTGATGAATACATATAAGGAAAATAAATATGTATAGGGAAATGGATATTATACAAGTGTACAACAGATTTTAATTGATAATGTTAATGCAGATGTAAACATAGACGGACGGGAACAGAAAAATAATAACAAGTATATTAAGATTAATATTGAATGCTTTGAGCCGTAATCATTTGAATTTTAAGCTCGCAAAGCTTAAAGCTTTGAATATATGTAATAGGAATACAAATTGTGGCTTGAGCCCATTTAGATGAAGGGTGACATAGCTGCGACATTGCTCACTTTCTTTTTTAGAGTCTCTTTTTAAAACCACAAGGGTTTCGATAAATACTTTTTTGTCTCAATAGTCAGGGGACTTTTTGATATTAATTTGACCATTGCCTTTTATTCATTCATGCTTAGCAGTTTAAAGAAACAATTTGTTAGTTTCGGAAATGTAGCATTAATATATCGACATAGTTTTATTTTATTGTTTTTTTAATTTACTATCAAAATACATTAATTCCTTTTCCTTTTTATCATGCACGTTATAAATTAACTAATCACTAATTTTCCAATACAATAAAAAAAGGTCTAACTGGCAACACTGCTCGTACAAATAAGTAAAAGAGAATAGTTCAAATTGTCGCTTCAATTCTTGCAGCTATGTCACACTTCATCTAAACGGGCTCTTTCATGAACTATTTACAAAAATTAACTAAGCACAGCTGAGCTTTTTATTAAAGCTTTCTGAAAACATTTCATTCTTTCATTTACTATTTAAAGCAAAATTAAAGTTTTGTTAGAACTAAATTTTTCAAATATAATACCACACTACAGCCCAAATGATCAAACAGAATAAGTCTACAATTTCAGGAAAAATCTCCCATAATAAATTAAACGGTAGTAACTTTAAATGTTTGCTAAGTTTTGTTTTGTTTTCTTTTGTGCTTATTTTTCTTTTTAGTTTTGTCCCGGTTCACACGCTTTAACTTTTGTTGATCAACTCGTAATTCAGCTGTAAGAAAAAAAAGTTGTTTGTATTTCCTTCTTCGTTTTTCTTACAGCTGAATTACAAGTTGATCAATAAAAGTTGAAGTATGTGAACCGGGGTTTTGTTTATAAAATGTATGAAATTTATTAAATCTATGGCAGCACTGTTGAGAGAATGAGCATGAGAAAAAACGCTCTCAAAATAAAATAGATTCTATCTCTCGAATGCTTTCTGGGCCCGCATTTTTGTGTAAATTTTCTATGGAAAATGTGTTCACGACTCAATTTTGTTTGATGATGAAGTTTTCATAGTTTCGTTTCGTTTTTAATTAATTTCTTATCAAATGCTTTCGAGGCCATTTTCCAAAACTTTTACAGTCTCTGACCACAAATTTTATTATCCAGCAATCATCAATTTCTATACGAAAATAAGACAATAGGATATACCGTCTTGGCGTGCTTAGAGCTACAAAAATTGCTGAGCTTCTAGATGACGTTACAAATATTTTTCTATTCCCTTCCATATAAAAATGACTATTTAATGAAACTTATTCACGAGATGGCTAAATGAAGTTGTATGTTTGTGTTTTTGTGTGTTATAAGTGAGTGTTGGATATTTTTGACATGTCTGCCTATTTCAAATCATCATATTCATCGCTGCCGTTTTTCGATTCGCCAGAATGAAAAGCAGCCATGGCTGATGAACGATGATGATGCAGGTGATCGTTATTGGAACTATTGGCGGTGCTACCAACTCCGCTACTACTACCACTACCACTACCACCACCACCAGCGTTACTAGGCGCATCAAATGCATCTAAAAATGGATTAGTTGCAGCGTATTGAACACGATACGTACCTAAAGTATGATAATTACCAGCACCATTGCCACCCGACGTCGAGGAGGCAGATGCCGCGGCAGTGCCATTGCTATAGGGTCTCGATGTGGTGGCATATAAAGAACTGGAGTTTGAATATGACGAAGAGGCATTAGAGTTGGTATAGAAATCATAACTACTGGTAGAACCAGTCATTGAACTGACACCACTACTACTGGCCGTACCAGTAGCTGTCGATGTCCCTGAAGTATGCCCAGTGCCTCTTCCTTCGGCTGCATGTGCTGAGCCAGCCGAGGAAGATGAATTAAACAAGGTAGCACCGGTTATACTACCACTACCACTACCACCACCACTACCCGAACTATGTTTGGGTAAAGTGCCGTACACATGCATTGCACTTGTGTGTGTGCCGTTCGTACCGTTTGTGTTAAACAGACTGCTACCGTATGAACGATGATGTGACTGTTGTTCTGAGCTTGTTATTGACTTATTGCTAATATGACTACTACTTGCTACACTGTTTCTAATGTCACTATTATATGTTGTTGCAGATGATGTGGTGGATGTTGCTAATGTCGAACGGCCCGAGTCGTGTTCGGAGGCCAAGCTGTCGAAGAGTCTGCGGCCTGACGAAACAACTGATGAGGATCCCAATGAGGTTGATGAAGATGATGACGATACTGCACACGATGAGGATTCTCTTAAGTTGCCACTTAAGTGTCTGGATGGCGAAGATGTTTTTTCTATTCCGGACTTGCTGCCACTGGTCAAGTGATAAGTACCCCGGTGTATTGTGTCACTGCCGGGTGGCGAGGGTGAGTCCGGTGACTTGATGGGTGTAAACTGTACGCGAGGCTCTCGCTTCAAGTATTTGGACATCAGTTGTGTGGTAGTCATGGCTTGAGACTGGGCCAATAAGGCATTTGTCGAGGCTGACGACTTGTACGATAACAAATCGTCCGAATCATCCGAGGAGGTTGTGGCGGCCGAAGTGCCCGTCGATCCAGCACTTAACACTGTGGCCTGTGATGAAGATGACGATGATGTTGCACTTGATTTATTACGCATTGCCTTATATTCCTCGGTGGACAGGGCAGACGATATTTTATCGTTGCCAGCCGCATATGCTGAGCGCAGTTTATATGCAGAATCCCCATATTTATTGTTGCCGCCGCTCCCCACACCATTATTGTCATCGTCGTTTTTGGTCTGAGTTTTGTGCGGTTCATAGAAATCAACTCCCTTGCGAGTGGTTGCTGTTAATGATGTTGTTGTTGTGTTATGTAATGTTGATGCAGCATGTTGTTGATTGTTATTATGTATAATGTTGATATTGTTGGCTAAAGATGAGTGCATGGACGTCTTTTCGTCACTGGAGTAGTCTTTGTCGGGTTTTCTTTGACTTAAAGAGTAAGAACTGATCGATTCTTGGATATTGACCTGTTTAGCGGATGATGGTGACACTCCACGTTTGATAGTATCAGTACCTACAGCAAGTAATTTAATTGTAAAACGTTATTGCAACAGATAAGAATTAAAGTTTGTACTTTAGAATTTCAAAATTAAATTTGAGTTGGCAAAAGGTATATTTTTTTATCAAAAGGCTTGTTGATAGATGACAACCTAAATTCAGTTGCATTGTGAACTGGCAACGCAGCTTAATAATGTTTAACAAACAATATTTTTGTTTAGTCTTAATGGATACTTTCTTTACTCTTCCCAAAAATGAAGTAAATTATTGAATTTAGTTTTAACTTTTAATTTTTAGGGTTCCGTATACCAAAGGTTTTCGCTACGATATCCGTGTGTCTGCCTGGATATCATAGGCAATTTTCTCGAAAACCTCGATAGCTTTTGACGCTACAACAACAAGTACTAAAGCGAGCAACGAAACATGTTGAAATTGTAATGTAATGAACAGAGAATTACAAATAGACACTTGAAATTTTCAAAGTTAGTGTAATTTTATGCAGACTACACCAATTAAAAAAAAAAAATCAATACTAAAGGGTATTCTATCAGTTAATAAAATTTTAACTAGGTAATTTTGACAAGTTGCTGTATCTTGGAAGCCGGAAGAGGCAAACCCTTGAGATTTTCAAAAACGATAAAACTAAAAAAAATTCCAAAAATAAAAGAAATCGCCTAAACAAAAATTACAAAAAAGAAACAAAAAAATCTCTAAAACTGAAATAAATCGCCAAAACGAATAAACGCCAGAAGTAAAAAACCCCAAAAACCGAAAAAGTACCAAAAAATAAAAAAGAGCAAAAAACTAAGAAAAAGCGCAAAAACAAAAAAAATCGCCAAAAACGAAAAAAAAGTTTACCGGGTAAGATATTCGATTATATAGGCTAATGTTCGTATAGTAGTACGTAAGTAATATCCGTACGGAACCCTTCGTTGACGAGTCAAAGTCGCACTTTACTGCATTTATTTTAATTTGTGCTCGTTCTTGCCTTTAAGACTATGCAGCATATGAAGATTTGTAATTGCCAACATTATTGCAATTTGGTAACTGATGTTAACAGCTTATCATACGTAATAACATTTTGGCAACTGGCAACGCAACTGAAGTTGACTTGTCATCCATAATTGAGCCATAGAAGTGCAATCATACAGATATTCAATAAAATATTTATATATAAATTGCAATATGTAACAACCGCCCAAGTCGACTTAAGTTATTTGGATTTGTTATGCTGTATTATGTGAAAGTATTATGTGCAGTGCTTACAATGCTACATATGCAAAGCTGGGATCACACGAAAGTGGAAAGTAGCTTCAAAACTTCCAAAAAAGCATCTTTGTATAAGTCGATTTAAGCCATTATTACATATTGTCTTAAATAGGTTAAAGTAAAAATTTAATTTGAAAATTTTAAACGAAATATTGCACACACTTATTTTATATTCTATTTACTTACTTTTACCTGAACCCGAACCTGATCCAGTCGATGCTGAACTACTGCCGGGGGAGGGTGTGCCTGGAAGTGGCAGTGGCGATTGGTCGGGAATTGCTGAGCCCACTGAGTCCACCAATTGATGGGGCTGTAATAAATATTAACATAAGCGATAATTAGTACTTTATACTCCAACTTCGATATATTTAGCCAAAAGGGAGAAGGGGTAATGTTTTAAGCAATGGTTGGTATGTGCCATTAATAGTAAAACAAATTGTGTGATTTAATTTTAAGGGTTAACACAATTAGCATGATTTTTTTTCTGCGATTTATGAAAACTACTCACAATAAACCAGCAAAAATTCAAACAAAACAGAAACACTGGTGCATTTCTTAAAAGGACATTTTTCAATACAAATTGAAGCAAGACTTGAAATGAAATGTTTTGTTTTTTTTAAAGGACTTTGAACGAACGACATGCAAATAAATACTAGAATATTTATTTTCTTTACAGGATTTGTATCTTTTATCAATGCAAGCACATTTTAATATCGAAACAGATTTTGTTTTTAAATATTTTTAATATGTTGATGTTATTTATGAAAGCTTTGATGTGGAGTTGTTGCTAAACTACATTTCATTTGTATTGTTATATTGTCTGTGTCATTTTGTAGAAAGTTTAAGGACACATGCCGAACAAAAGATTATAAGTTACATATAAAATGTAAATATATTTGTACTAGTATGTGTGTGTGTAGTTAGGTGTTTTTTTTTTGAATTGTCTAAAGTTTTATGTAGACGAGATTCGCTAATGAAGTGATATGTTTAATTGCTTTGGAAGCATGATAAATTGCTTGGCGAAATGAATTACTATGTAAGTGATTGAAATTTTCTTTTGCAAATGTTTAAATGAGTGTCGTTTTGTTTGATGTAATTTTTGGTTTTTTAAGTTTCAACAAATTTACCAGTAGTGGGCCAATCATGCTTACATCCGACTTCAGTCAATACACATCACATCAAATTTGTTTAGTTCATTATTTCAATATGTATGTTTGTTTTATGTAACTCTTTTTTTCTATACTTTTTTTCTGCGCATAAATTGTGTTTAAAAAATTCTCTTTTGGAAAAATTTATTTCAAATATAAAAGAAATTTTGAGTTTATAAATATATGTATTTACTTTCTTTAAAATTAATACTTATTACCAATTTTTATTAACATTTCCATTTTAATCAAAATTGAATGCTCAATATTCGTGTTTCCTTAACAAACGGTCAACAGGTTAATAATAATAATAAAATAAAGAGTTCCCCAATTAGCAATTCAGAGCCCAGTTTTGTAAATATCCAAACGCAAAGCGTTGACAAAACTTTTGTTTTTGTTTCTGTAATCTATATATTTCTATATAAAATTTGTCAACGCTTTGCGTTTGCCTTTTACAAAATTAGAACCTAAATATTCTCACTTGACTTTTTCTTGGCTTCCTTTTCTGAGTAGCTCCTTGAATAATTCTTCTAAAATCAAATCATAAGTCGTGAGTCAAGCGAAATATCTCCGCGCGGCAGAAATAAAATTAAAAATGTAACAGCAACCTTGCATTACCTCAAAAGAAAAAAAAAACAATGGCTGTGAAAAAATTAGCTCAAGTATGGATGCTTACAGATATTCCTCTAACTCCGACTGTAGCATAGGACGCCCCAATGGATGCTTGTATATATAGAAAAAATTTTGAATATTGTTTCCTTGTCTCATCTGTTATGCATCAATCTCGATGATTTTTATGATCAGCTTCTCAAAGTGTCTGAGGTTGCAACTCATTCACAAAAATTAATATAAATTTGCTTAATTCACAACTTATTGTATCAGTCGAAGGATGTACATGAATTGTTTGTAATTTCCATATAAACATTTGCGGTATTCAAACCAGTGTCTTAAATCGCATAATGTATTAGTATTTTAACATATGTAGTACAAGTACTCTGTTCAAAGTTGTAAAAAATTTTCAGCAACATTGATTATTTCGCGTAAGAAATTTGACACGTAACAAGTGATGCCCATATTACTTTTTCCAAAAAAATAATCGTTTTTATTGGTTAGAAGTATTCAACATTGATCGACTTTTGTAAACAAAAACATCAGCTGTCAATATTTCACACGAAATAAATGCCAGTCACATTATTTCGCAGATTGCAAGAAAATGTTGCCAGATATATTTCATACATTTTTCACGAATTGAACAGAGTACATGTGAACTTTTTTTATATGGATTATGTGAACATTTCGTGTGAAATTTTGAACAGAGTACCAGGCTTTAAACAAAAAAGTCATAAAATAATCAGACTTTTTGAGCTATGTTCTTTCTTTTGTCATAACTGCACGTAGACATGTGAGAGAGCTTACAAAACGAATTGAGAGAGAGAGAGAGATAGTAAGCAATGTGCAAAGTACAAAATTTATAGTTGTAAATTATCAAGGGTTGCTCATAATAGTCATATTTTTTCGTGTTATTACATGTTAATTTATGACTACTATTGGAATACCCCAATTGTTTCTAAGTAAACGTTTATATAGAATTTATCAACAAAGTTTGTACGACTTACGACTCCAACAATAATTTGGGAATTGAGCAAAAATATTCAAGTAAGTTTTGAACGGAATAAAAATAAAAACTATATTGTGAAACATTTAAATCAGCTTTTTTATCTATGTATAGCAGAGAAAATCAATGAATAATACAAAAAATTTTGGATATGTGCTATCGAATTAATGGGTAAATCCTGTATTGCATACGCACATTTTTTTCTTGCGCTTTGGGTTGGCGTTCTGTGTGAGATATTTTCACCGGAAAATCATATTCTTTATATATATATTTAACATTAAATTTACATAATTGTCCCATTAACAAATATATGTAGTTTTGACAAATCTTAAATTCTGCCTTTGGTATAATTTTTTTTGAATTTGCTCATATGTTATACTTGTACGTATTCTTACTCATTAATTCTCATACTTGTGTATACCCCTGTGCACTTTATTTCATACCTGTATGTATCTATGCTCATTTCTGTTTATACCCTGGCATACCTACGAATACCTATGGTTATACGATTGACGCACACTTAGCTTTAACCAGCTACGTCCAAACACATATACTCTGATATGTTGTTCATTTGTACTTGAGGTAAACAGCTTTGAAAGCTGTTAAATTTGTTTCTTTGCAAAGTAAGAGCAAGCATTGTTATAGCCGAGATCTGATTGGCTGTTGTGCTCTCGTCGGTGTGAAAGCGCAAAAGTTCTTTTATAAAAATTTGAACATTGTGCATGTGGCTTGGACGTAGCTGCTTTATGACATTGACTTGCAACACATTCTGTTTTAAAATTTTTTATTTTTTTATAAGTGTTACCAGCAAAATTCGTTTTTGTAGTTTTGAAGTACTTAAAAAAAGTCAAAAAAGTTGTATTATCCATAATTCGAATAAGAAAACCACCCACATATCTTGCCACACCTTCCAATGGGCACAAAAATATCTGAAGACATTTTACAATTGAAGAAAGCTCTTATTTGGTTCTGATTTGTTTCTTGTAGCCAATAAATAAGTAAAGCCTTCACAAAAAGGTGACGAGTGGTAGATATAACACAATATAACATACTCTAATCCTAGTCTACAAATAATTAAATGTTTTTCTCATACAAAAAATTATATTTATAAACTTTCTTTAAATACACTACAAGTTTATAGAAATGCTACCTTTTATATTAGAAACAGTAGGTCATCACTTAATTACAAACAAAAAGAATCATGTCACAAGGCGGTGCCCGTTAAAAGTTGCACGTTTTAAAATATTGGTAATTTACAGTTATACCTAATTTGCATTATTTTTTTCTTTGTGAAATTATTTGCACGAAACTTTTTCTAGCAGCGCTATAAAAGGAAGTGACTTTACATGAATTACTGAATAATTTTTGGCAACTTCTTTATCTCAAATTATGCAACTTATTTCATGAAAAATGCATGATGTAAATTAGTTATGTGTTTTTTTTTTTTTAATTTAATCAAAGATAATTGTGTTCAGATCTACTGTCTGTTGATTGTTAAATTATATGGTCTGCACTTATGTCTTCAGTAAAATGCTTGAGAGAATTAAATGCTCAAAGTTTAAATTTTCACATAAAAAAAAATTACCTGGCCCTGTCTGGCCTTAAATTTCACTGTCTCCACTTTCCACAAAAAAAAATAAATTTATTTGAATTTACAAAGAGCTCAAATTAAACTGGCGGGTAATGCAAAGTCATAAATTGGCTTTAAAAAAATATTGTACTAATGAAATTTTAAAAACGCAAACTCAACTAAACAGTTCGCTCCCCCAAAACTACAAGCCAGTGCAATATTCCTTGCTCCTATTGAACTTAAAAGCTTAATCAATATCTCCTATGGAATTATTATTTGTATGTGTGTGTATGTGTATTTTGTTTACCTGTTGCACCGCTTGTTGCAAGGCTCGATGCGATTGAGCTAACTGACCCACTACTGATTGATACAGATGATTGTTGACTGTGGCTGAGAGCTGATGTTGGCCTTGAGAAAGTATGTTGGTTACCGAAGTGGACGAGCGTAGTAGATTGCCCGCCGCCATGAGTTGCGCCTGCTGCTGCAATAGAAGCGCCTGTCTGTCCACTTGCAACGCACTGACTTTGCTTCCACGCTGCCCTGTTGACTCGCCGCGCCGACCTGTCTACATAGGACTCTGTATTAATCAATATTATTGTAATTTCTTTCTTCTTATTTTAATTCAATCATTTTCTTTAATGTTACACTTTATAATACAATGCATAAAAGTAAAAATAAGTTTTAAAAATAAATATTTGTTTCGAAAAAGAAAATTTTTGAGTTCAAAGTTTTAGAAATAAGAATAAAAGAATTAGGGGTAGCTGGGGGTTTTGCCTCGCTGAGAGAGGAACACTTTTACAAAGAAAATGCAGTATTAAATTTAGCAAATAGAGATACGAAAAGGTACCAGAAGAAAAAAGATAGCACGCAGCAACGAAATTATGTGCCACTAATTAAGTTCTTTTGCTCTTAATAGAGGAAAAGAAGTTAAAAAGAGAGGATAACAAAGAAGAAGAGAAGAAAAATATACTAAAATTACGTTACCTGAAACAACACCAGCCATATTTGACATACTGCTTGCACTCAGACCAGCGCCTAAGCCGGCTCCCATACCAACCACTCCTGTAGCACCCACGCCTGCCATACTTCCCATTATACTTCCAGTAGCTGCCATAGCAACTGCACTCTGATGATGTTGAGTTTGTGGCTGTGGCCAAATTTGCAAGAGATATTTCAAAACGGCAATGGGTTGCGCATGATCAATATCTGAACCGGGCTGGGCATTGGCTGAATGCAACATTAGCGGAGGGCCCATAACAGTGGCTAAAGCTTGAGCTGACATCTTGTTGCGCTCTGAATTAGAAACAACTAAGGACAAATGATCCAGTAAGAATACTAAAGTGGCCTGTTAAATAAAGGAAATATCTATGATTAGAAGGTCCTGGAGATTTTCATAAGATTACTTACCCTATTTGCCCTGGGAAGGCAATCTAAAATGCTAAGCATTAGTTTTGCATTACCTTCAGGATCATCAGGGAGACAGACAGCTAAGAAAAATTCATATGTTGTTCATTTATATTGTAGATATGAGAAACAAAATTTGCTTCCAGCACTTACCTAGAGCATCGACTGTCATTTGGAAGAGACAGCGGGTGAATAAGGGTTCTGGCAATTCACGCAGATAATCCTTAAGCACACCCGTTATAACATTAATATCAGGAACATGTTCCGGGCTCAATTCCACGGCACGACTATTACGTTCAAATGCCTCTCTTAGTAAACGTTTCTTGGTAGCAGAACCGCATAGTCGATAGAGACCAATAATATCAAGACCTCGTCTTTCGACTTCTTCTACACAGCGCCGTAAGACAATGGGTACCGGTGCACTACCAGGAGCTCCCTTTGATTCACGATTAACAACAGTTTCTAGATCAGCACCAAACAAAGTGGGATATCCAGCTCTCAAGCTGGGCAATCCACGTCGTTTATACAATGCTATAGGATCTGTGTGACGCATGCGTATGTAAATGGTACCTCTTGGCTCTACCTTCAAAGCCAACTGATGCAATGGTGACTGTCTTAATATAGTTGATAATGATATAGCTCCACGATAGCACAACTTGTGGCGATGTTGGGGGTCCCAGGAGTAGACTAAAACATCTAGTTGCTTATTACCTACCAAGTCCAGTTCAAACGACTCATCCCAGTCAAATTGCAAGTCTCCTGACCTTACAACAGTACGAGCTTTGTGCACACGATCGCACTCTATCACACAATAAAGATCTCGCGAGGGCGTAGGTCCATGTGGTCCTCCTCCAACGTGCTGTGCACCTAGCTCGGGAGCCGAGCGTAGGCCACGGCCCGCTAAAAGGTGAATCCATAACATACCCGAAATACCGCCAACGTCCACTATGGGCTTATCCAATTTATATTTAGTAAACTCTGCAGGATTAATATCTATCTGACGATGTGAACGTGGCAGTGTTGCGCTAGGAGTAGGTGCTGGACTCTGATGCCCGGCAGTGCTCATTATACTACCGCTGGGGCTTGCAGGCCCAGCGGATAGTTCTAAGAGCTGCCGCATTCGACGAATACTAGGTGAGCGAATAGAGGAAGGACCACCAATGTGCTGCGAAGACATTGAACGTACTGGTAGTGCGGAGATAGGTCGCGGCATGCCTAAATGCCGGTCCAACGTACCGGCACCAAGAATACCAGTACGACTAGAGTAAATGTTTTCGGTCTGCAAAAGAACATGTCATGCAAAAACAAAAACCATATTTTATAATATTTATTTACATTTCTAAGAGCATCATGAATATTTTCAGCACTGCAAGAAAAACGATGCGATCTTGGCTGTGACAGTAAATCTCTTGTTACGCGCATTTGTTCAGCTATGGCGGAACTACTGGGTGCTCTGCGTAACCAAGCTCGATATTCATCAGATGTGAATATGGAAGGGCTGGCAGTGATGCGAGACCTTAAATCACGATCGCGCCTGGCGTTGAACTCAGGCGCTGATATATTGCCGTCATTTTCATCCATAATACGATCACTAATTCTGGAACGTATGCCGCCGCCAGGCAGTCGTACACCCGGCCGATCCCTTGGCAGTGAGTTAAACTTAGCCATATCAGGCCCACCTCCCAACACAGATGTTCCAGGACCAGCAACTCCTCGGGGCATACTACCAATAGCAGGTCTATTATAGTAATAGTAACTGGGACGTGGTCCTACAGTAGCCTCTGTATCACTAGAATAATCCAAGTTGGGACGTGAGCGCCTAGTTAAGGATTGTGTGCCACTTGGACCATACTTCGAAGCTGCGTGAGGGTCGTAACGAGCATAACGTCCCAAAGTACCACCCGGAGCCATCATAACATTGGCGGTAGCACTAGGCTTAATACTTGGCCTTAGTAGAGAGTGACGTCCCAACGAATTAGAATAGTCGGCATACTCCACTCTTGGCAGATGTTGATCTGAGCCAGAACGTGGAAAACGCGCTCTTTGAGGTACATTCCCTACCGACAGTCGTCTAGAGGGAGCACCCGGGTAAAACGCATGAACCTTTTCAGCCAAACTTTCCAGAGTACCAGCATTCTTGTAGTAGGCATGGGAAGGAGCAAATGCATGGCCTTTTGGCTGTTCAGTTATAACCGATGAAGGCGGTGGTGGTGGCTTATAGCCCCAATTCGGAGGTTCCACGCCTGATCTTGTATTGTAATATAAATCCAATTGCTCCGACTGGGGACTATAGTTGTTTAAGCCTAATCCTAGACGAGAACGGGACTCGGACATCTCTCGACCATCTCCTGTTTGAAGGGGGGAAAAGAAAGGACCAACCTTAATATATCACAACCTAGCAAAAGTACCAAATACCTGTACGTCTTTCGCGTGATGAACGGGATCTGGACATGTGATCAGTCTCATCTAAGTCCTCGTCTCTTAAGTCACGCTTCATAACAACTACCGGTGGAGGTTTTTGTTCTGGTCTTGACAGCGAGGGAGGTCCTGGAGAACCAGTGCCACGATTACCACAACGTTGTCGTATCGCCAAAACTAAGCGACGAGGAATTGACATTATAATAACGACATCATCCAATGACATATGCGTGACATCAACTAAATTGACAGCCAATATTTCATCGCCAACCTTTGCGCGAAATACATGTGAAAAGAAATAGTTAAACAAGTACTTATGAAGACTTGCAAAAATTACAACTATAAGTACCTTGAGGCAGCCACTATTTGATACCGCTGATTCAATGGCAATTCGTGATATGAATACGCCATCAGTACGATCAGCACCATTTCCTTCTCGTATGTATAAACCTAATGTCTGGCCAGGCCTTTTGACTATCTCGACCAACTTTTCAACAAAGATGAATATTTGTATAATTGTTATTAATTATTTAGGATTATTGTAATCAGTTTAAAAGTATTTAAATAATTATTTACCTGCACTATATGTCTATTATCTTTCTTTGACAACAATTTATGAGCGGCTTCTACGGCTTGCTTACCACCAATATTATGAGGCTCTAATATTCGTACAATCATCTCACCTCGTCTCTCCACTGCCTAAAAAAGGAAAAAAGTTTGTTGAAGGTTGTTAAAAGTTTTGTATGGTAATATTGGTTTTAATTTTTTAAATTATATTTTGTTTTGACTATGAATATGGGCCAATATTTTTATGTGAGATAAGTCTTATAGAATATGTCTTTTAAATATATTATGTGAAGAAGTATATAGGGAGTGTAGGCAAAGTACTTTTCGATAAGATGTATACTTAGCAACGAAAGTGCTTCGTATGAAAATTTCCTTGGTTTCATTGGTACAGTGGAATACATCGAAGAGTATGTGAAGAACCAAATAATGTTGGATACATGTTATGTTTTGCAATAGTTCGAGCGTTACGCGAAATACTTGGAATCTGACAGTGGTGCTCGTTTAATGAAACATGAGGCACCTAACATCTTATATTCCGAGAAAATGTTTTTTGCAATAAAAATGCTAAATTAACTGTTCCATAAACTACAACAGAAGTGTAATTTTTTTTCGTGGTATTTATATGTAGATAAATCACTTTTTATAAACATCAGCTTTACTTTGTATTTAATTAAGAATCTTAAAACTAATATTTACCTCCAATGCAGCCGCTGTATTGGGATCATGGTCATTCTCCACAGCTTCTATCTGGCGAAAGATTTCCGAACTAATTCCAGACACTTTGCGGAAATCACCCTGCAACAAAACCGGCTCCTTAGGACCACCCTGCCTCTGTTGTTGCTGATGGTGTTGTTGGTGTTGTTGCTGTTGATTTTGTTGCTGCTGATGATGGCTCTGCTGTTGATTGACCATCGTTTGCATTTGATTTGTTGGCAGGGGTCCAGGCGGCGCACGACCCGGGCTCGCCGTAACATCAGGAACTGATCTCCCATTTTCCTTAAAATAGACGAGAACAAAATAGCAAATAAATTTAAGCTAAACTTCAAGTATTTAAAATAAGACTTTATGCATATTTATGCTAATGCTTTTAACTAGTTTTTAGTTTAAATGGATTTTGTGTATGCAGATACTTTGCATAGATTAAAGTTAATATTCATAAGTAAGATTAGCGCTGCTGCAACATAAAAGAAGAGATTCCAAACGTTAGACAGACTTTCGCTTTAATTAGAAAATGCAGTAGAATGAATGTTCATTAAGGCTACAGACCGTGCATAATTTAATTTATAAAATGGCATTTTTACTAATATACAAAAAAAAAATTAACTGAATTCAAATGTACACTCACTAACACTTATACAACGCTCACTTTGTGCATGTGAATATGTATGGTTTTCACATTTGCTAAGATGCCATTACGTGCTCGTATGAGAGAGTAAAAGCCTGGCACGTTTCACTCATTTGTTATAGTTTAACCACTACTACGGTTGCTATTGCCACTGCCATCCTTGGTTGGGACTTCAAAATAGAGCTGCCAGACAAAATGTGTAGCAGATTACTCAATTTTAAAGAAAAAACGTCCGGAATGACTTCTCAAAACTATGAAAAATATAATCAATTATACGAAAGTTGCAATTTCTTTTATATTATTTTTAATCATATTTTATAAGTACAATTACATTCGAATAATTTTTCTGCAATCGCAAAATCTAGGATATAGTGGTATGGAAACATATATAAGATCATGAATAATGCTATGTAATCCCAAATTATAACTTTTCCTATATTGAGATTATATTATTTTATGCATACGAAGGATAAGAAATTCTCAAACTCTAAACAAAAACATATGCGAATAAGTTGACCTTGCAGACCATCTCTGAAACTTTCCGGTAAGCCACAGATTTTGGCCAAATTTGCGACATTCGATACAATTTTTAAGTTTCTCAAAAACAATTTTTTTCGTAATATATCATAACTTTACAATTATAAGGGTAAATAAGTTTTATAAGCAAGTTTTATCCTTGCCTTTCAAGGTTGATTGATTGCTCCACTAAAAAACTCAGTAAAGCGCTGTTCAGACTATTGTACTTTGTATTAACACATGCCAAAAATTCAAGTTATAGGTGCAAGTGCGATAACAATTTTAAATTTCATCAGAAATTTTTGTAAAACGATGAGACTTTTCATGTAAACAGGTTTGACTTTTACAAAAGCAAGTAATAAATAAATTGACAAGTCGGCTGTTTCAACACCGATGTCGCGCCGAGGATTATGGTATTTTTCGGCGTATCAAACCGGCTCTAAATTTTGAATATACTTATCTAACTGTAAAATATTTCATGAAAGCCATAAAACTGCCCTGTCGGCGTATTAGTTTTGAACAGCTGTTTGATTTCTACTTGTGTCTTTATTTTTATTTGAGGTGTGATGGTATGAACACAAATTGTCCACTGACTTTCTATTTTTGTCGCTGCAATTTTTCAATATTCTGCTTGGAAATTGCAACAAATTTCCCTAACAAATTAACAATTCTATTTACTTCTTGTTATATTTTGTTCTTTTCATACAATTGAAGAAATAAAATTAAATTAAATAAAATAAAATAAAATAAAATAAAATAAAATGAAATGAAATAAAATAAAATAAAATAAAATACTACGTCAAATACACCTACCAACTTCAAATTAACATCTGCGAATTTCAAAACAAACGAGAATTGTGGAGCACAGGAAACAGTGTACCTTTTTCCGATCGTTTCACCCCTCTCACCAATAAACTCAGGAATTGCTGCAACAAAAATTGCAACACTGGACAGGGACTTATTTTGCGTAAGATTTTATGAAACAAATGTCGTTAGTTTTCTTTCTCGCGAAATGTGATGAAAGTCTTTATACTTGTGTATTAGTTACAAAGATTGTTGTTGTTTTTGTTTTTTAATACAACTTCTTAAAATTATAATACTTTTTCTATTCAAAACCGTTGCTTTCATCGAAACCGGTTAGGTATATTAAAAGTGGTGCAGTTTGTACTATTATTGTTTGATTTCACGCCACTGTGCAACGATAGCCCTGGAACCATTCAGCCTATTTTAGTCAAATAGAGGGTAAGAGCTAATTCAAGTATGAATTTGATCGGCTAGTACTTGTAGCTATAAATTTTTTAAAAAACAGTTTTGTGTAAATTTTATTTTCGAAAGTTTTTGAAATATATCCAACCGAATCAATTCACTATCTATTAGCATGAAATACCTGAATTTGAATTTGTTTCAAAGTAATTAATACGTATAACACAACGAAGCAGGATATTTTGGTTATTTTTATGACATGTCGGCAAATGTGGAAAAAGTGTCGCTATACCCCTACTGGACCATCATTATGTAAAAATTATTGAATTTTTTTTAAAGAAAGTGTTAGATCGCGGACTGGTGAGTAGTTTCATGTCAGTTGCTTTTCACGTAGGATGTTTAAAGGGCAACAATGGTATTGAAAAATGACTTACGTTTATATACGACTTTTAAAATTTTGTTAATAGTTCAGGCATGTTCACATGAAAAACCAAATGCAATCGACATAATTTTAATTTTTTTTAATCACACCACAATGTTAAAAAATTGCCAAGACCTTAAAAGGTTCAATTAAATGGAATGAAAGTGAAAAAAAATTAATTTTACATTATAATTTTTTAGGGTAATTTGTGTCGACAAGAAATTTTCTTTCGCTTATTTATATTGAAAGCAAAAACAAATTTTCTTCTTTTGATTTTGTTTTCAATATAAATAAGCGAAAGAAAATCTCTTGTCGACATTGTGATTCAGGCCGATAATGTTTGAAATTTATTTATATATTCAAAAATAAATGCTTGACAGACTCAAATGCAACTCTGCTATTAGGATATACGACTAATTAGGCAAATATTTTACTTTCAACTCCAACAATACATAATTATATTTGCTTCTAAGTGAACAGAAAGAAGTTCAATCATATGAACAAAAAACGCCCTTCCCCAATATTTCTGTTGAAAAAATCGTTCAAAGTGGCAACCTTTCTTGAGAACTAGGTTGTCTCAATTGATGCAAATTACTTCTATTAAGTTGCCATCTCTAGGCAAGTTTAGTAGCGAGAGAGTATTTGCATCGGTTCCAGTTAATAAGTAGTCGTGAGGCAAAGTATTTTTAAACTGATTAGTTTTGCATTTATTAGACAATTTCATGCACACCGGGTTAGTGCCTTGATAAAGTGAAATATTTCCAAAGAAAACTAAGCTATACTGTCACACACACACACACACTCACACACAACTAAAGAAATTTAATTTGCGGTAATTGTGTTAAAATGAAGAATACTGAGGACTTACACACAATTTTCCATTGCAGTATTCGAAGACGTGTTTCAAAATGACTGAAACATTTATTAAATACGAGTATACGTGTATGTTGTTTGAATTGAGGAGACATGATATTTCTTGAAGATTTCTATTTATACGAAATTATTTTGTGACCCTAGAAAAAGATTTTAGTCAACTAACAAGTTTTCTAAAATTAGTTCCAAAATGTACATTAGAAACTGAAATTTTATGACATCATATTGATTTTTCACAAAGTAAAACTTAACGGAAATATTGCACTGTAATGCCCGTAATTTCCACATTCTGCACAGATACTTCAAATTTTAAATTTAATAAGAAAGCAACTAAATATTAATATACAGTTACATATATTTAGGAAAAAGAACAACTGTTTTAAAAACCACCAGGCTACAAATTGCAAGTTTTTTTTTTCTAAGCACATAATTTTTTATGAAGTTTTGTTTGTAGGAATGAAAATTTAATACAACTGTAATTTACTTTAAATGTTCTAATTTGTATGAAATATGCAAAACTGTTGGGGACATATAAGTTGTTCATTATGCGCCGTAATTTGTTTCGAGTAATGCTTGCTATAGCTGAACTCCATTATACTTTAAAACTTCGTCCTAAGAGGAAAGATAAAGCTACAGATAGGGAAAACCTTAGAGGGTATTTTGATCCCATATCACGCTCAGTGGTGTAAAATAAAAAAATTTTTATAATAGTGGAAGTTCTAAGATACTAAATGGATTTACTTGAAATTAAAAAATTATTGTTGAGGGGGATGCAAGTTTTTAGTACCATTTCTTGTGAGGTCCAAAGCTGAGGCAGGGACATAGCTAAAGTGGATGAAAGTTAACTACCTTGGGTGGTTTTCTCAACAAGTGTTGGATATTACACTGAATATTTGACATATTTAAAGTGGCATTAATGTCAAAGAAATTGTTTTAAGAAACAAGGCATATTTCTTAAAACATTTACCAAATTCCTAGTTCAGATAAACACTCCTGAATACATGCCGCATTCCTTTGCTGCAATCATCTTGATTTTCAGGCAAAGCTACTCATTACTTTACCAGTTCTAACATGTTACCATTTTTTTGTACGACTGAGCGCAGTAGGGAATCTCACTAAGGTAACTAAGAGAGCTTTCCTATAGCCAATTTGCTTTACGTACTAAAATTAAGACCTTAGTAGTGTGAGTTTTATACTTTTATTTTTATCAAGGAAATCAAAAATAAATCACAATGGGCAACTAATTTTTTTTTTTTACAAAATCTGCTAGAGTATAAATTAGAAAGAATAGTACAAAAAATTGCTTTCAATTGAATTGAATTTGTTCACATATTTACAAAGCGATTATTATGAGTCCCTCCCCTACCAATTGCGTGTAATTTTCAATATAACGACTTCAAAAAAATAACCAACTTTAATTATAAGTTTTCACAATTGTATGGAAGTGTAAAACAAAAGCCTGAAAACTACACTGAAAACTAAAGGAACTTTAACAAAATGTGTATGTTTTAAGTCGCGTGTCATCAAGGAGTAACAAATAGTAAAACCAAAAATAAAAAACAGTAGTAAACAAAAAATAATTATAAAAACTACCAGACGTTATTAAAGCTTCAATTAGACCTGCGATAACATAACACCATTGCCATAGCCATGGCCATAACCATAACCAAATTTTCCGTAGACGATTAGTTGTACCATGACCATAAGCAGCTAATATAATATATCTAGCCATGGGACAAATTTTTTGGCGGCACCAAGATATCGTGCCGGTAACGGTTTTATTTGATTTCCAGATCACACATACTCGTATGTACCTACAATTTGTATATTTGAAGAAGAAAAACTAAAACATTAAATAAAATTGTAAACTAAAATACAAAAACTTTAAAATAAATTAGTTACACAGCTGTCAGCAAAAATAAAAATAAAATAAAATTCAATAAAAATACAATCAAACAAATGTAGTATTTGGTTTGAACAGCTGTTTTATATGTTTATATGGTTAAGGTTATGCCACGTCTAATGAAAGTTTAACTCTCAATTTTACACTTACAAGCGAATACAAAATAAATTTAATATTTACATATATACATATGTATGTATGTATGTATGCAGTTTGTAGCAAGTGTATAGTATTTGTAAGTAAATATACTCAATCATTTATGCCATTAGCAAGCAATTTGTTTTGTAGCTTTAGCTTAGTATTTGTGTCAAGTTCGAGTAGTTTTTTTTCTAATGAAAAATCAATAGATCCTTGAGATTTGAGTTTTTCAAACTGATTTTTTATACAGTGCGCATAAGGAATGTGTGTATGTACATTTGTGTAAGTCAATGCAAGCCATTTTGGACGAAATAATTTCTCTGAAAATACTTATTTATCAGTTGTGCATGATATGACAAAAAATTATTTAGATTGCAGTTCTATACATCCTTAAATACACACAAAAAGTGTTGTATGAAATAAAGATCATTTGTTATAACTTCCTCTTTTCAAATTTGTTGTTGTCAGCGAATTTCTTAACAAACGTATTGATTGGTTTCTCGAGATTTATTAGGCTCGTTTATGTTCTCACTTTCAAATGAATTAGGATCTTTGATAGACCTTTTCTCTTAAAATGTTTAACAAACTTCTTCCATGTGACACAAGAATATAAACAAAAGCATTTTTTTTTGTTATAAAATCTTAATTGAATGTCACCACCACTTATGGCTTTCAGCAATGCCAAATAATTCTACGGCTTAGGCAAACGCTTGATGCCACATCAGCTCAATTGAGTTATGAAATGGGCATCACTGCTTTAATTATTGACTTTAAACTGAATTTTAGATATATCGAGAGCAAAAATTAATAAAACCAAATAAAAGTTAATATCGTGAAGTAGGTAAGGTTGGGTTGGAAAAAGGTGCAACAAATTTTGACCCAATCCATGCTTTTATAACATTTTGTGTGCTTTTAAAAGAAGTAGTACGTGGACACCTTTTAAACTTGGTCTGGTTAAGAACCTAGTTTCTTTAATAAATTTTCTTAAGTAATTTTATTCTGAATCCCTATGATATGCTTTATTTGTTGTATTCTCCTCAAACAGAAAATTTGTGATTCTGGTTTGACGGACTGCTGGACAGTAGTGTTCCAGTATTTGATTCGTGGCAAGCGTTACATGTTGCATCGTCAACAATACCCTAAGAGCCCTGTTTAAAAAACTAATGAAGGTCTGGGTGTTTGATAATTAGAAACTCTTTTGCCTTAGCACTATTTGGGCTCCCCCGGATAATTTCGGTCACTCTGTCAAAGGTAGACTTTTGCCAATCTCTGATGTGTTATGCCATAAACTATTGTTTTAGTTCGTTTTTGAATTTTAAAAAAGTTTGGCGTTTTCTAATGTTATGTTCTTTCGAAGTGACCGCAAACTATTCACCTGATCTGACTTTTAGTTTTCAACGACACCCTGATGAACAGGAATGCATATTATATTGTTACTTCTACGCAACCATTATGAGTTTAAATAACTTTTTATGGAGATTGAATTTAATGATTTAGTAAGGATTCCATAACATTCCTAAAGAAACCAATTGGTAATATGTGGTCAATTTCCTTTACATACGTTCTGATGCTATAATGATGCCGTTAGTTTGTACATAACTAATTGATAAGGTGACCCTTGGGTAAGATATGTAATATTTTTTTATATTTACTGGCAGGTTCTCTTGTCAGACATTTTCATATTACCAGAGTGTGGCAAAATCTGCTTCATATTTCCCCTGTAGATCAATTGGAATTGGTAAAGTTTTGAGATTTATTCGTGAATTAACAATTCCAGAGATATCGACAAAAAATGCATATTTTAAGTTAATCCGATAATTCATAAACAATTTATTTTGTATATTCCTAAATCAAAACTTGAAGTTTACTTTCGGCTTGAGCTTGAGAGTTGTTCTGGAAGCTCGACCATTTTATTAAAGTTATTCTTAAGAAATTACATTTTCATGAAGTGAAAAGTATCAATAAATACTATCGATATGCTAAAATTTCGGGAGATGTACAACTTTGAATAATTACTAAAAATTTTGATATAGACTTGTCAATTTTACGATTTCTAACCAACAAATTGGAAGCGATGTTAGAAAAAATTTCCTTTTTCACGTACTATAATGATATTTTCCTATGAACAAAAGGGTAAGAAATTGCTCATTCCAGCAAGTCGTTTTTTAGGTGACTTTAAACGCAAACACTGGGTCACATTCATAGCCAAGCCAGAGTATAATTTTAGAGCTTAAAACCAGTATTACCACACAAAAAATTACACACAAAACTACTGGTTTTAATCTCTTAAAGTATACTTTGTTTTGACTAGGAATATGCGCCATTGATTTTATGTAAATTCCAGTAAATAATTAGAAAATTTTAAAGGAAAATAAGTTAAAATTTTTTTAAAATAATCGATTTTTTTAAAATATCTTAAGTATTTTCTAAAACTAAAACGGTATTAAAAATTTTTGTTTGAGCTACATAATTAATTTTTACCAAATTTTTTACTTTTTAAATTCCTGTCTATTTGTAATAAACTTAAATTCTTTGAAAGCAATGAAAATGTAGTTCCTTAGAAATAATTATAATTTTTTTTTGGAACTGTAAATACATACAATAAAATTTTCCTCTATCAAAGATTTGTAATAAACAAATAAATACAACTATGAAAATAAATAAATAATGTTTGAATGGTTATCAAGAATTTAGCATAAGCAAAATATTGTGTATAATCAAAATAAAAAATAAAACAAAATAACAGCAAAAAGCTGTAGTCCCCAAAGGTTTTTCTTTCTAATCTTAAGACACATTTCCAACTCACTTGCAAATCCTTTTTTTTATTTGCGCTTTTTTTGCTGTCGGCTATAATGAACATAAAAAAACAAACTGCTAATGTGTTAAGATTCAGTAAAGTGTTTGAAAAAAGGATTTTTTGCAAACAGCAAAAAAGAAATGCAAAACAACAAAAGAAAATCGTCAACGAAACACCCGTAAATTGTGGCAAATAGAAAAATATCAAGCAAAGCAAATAAAAGTCACAAATATAATTTGATTAAATCATAAAAAATATATACACATACATACATATGTACATAGTGATATACATATGTAGTAGACATATAATATATTCTTAGTATTTTTGTGAATGTAAAAGTGTACAACTGACAAATATCGTAACTTACCTTCCGGCCACTGCTTCGGGTAAGAAAACAGCCAGTGGTTGTGCTATCGCACATTAATTTTGAGTGTGATGAAAAAATGTTGGCAATTTAAAGGATAAACGAAGGCAAGCAGAGTAAAAAAATTCTAGGAAAAATCATCCAAGAGCTGAGATAAGATGAGATGAGATGAGAAGAAAAAAACAATACATGGCACAGTACTGCAGGAATTCGCAAGATATACTTTGGGTTCTGTTTTTAGGGTTTTTGTTCTTTTGGTTATTTTTTTAACGCGCGCGCATATTAAACACACATACACTTGCAACACACACGTACATGTAGCGTACGCAAACAAGTAAGTATACTGTATCCTTAAACTAACACATTTCACATTTTGAGCATATCTTCCATTAAGGGAAAACAAATTTAACGTGAAGTTGCAAATACAAATTTTCTTTTTCTTTTTCTTTTTGGTGTTCAAAAGTTTATATGTTTTACAAGAAGGCTGCTTATTTAATAGTAGACCTCAAAGGTATCGTTTTAATTTATCGTTGTCAATATATTGTAATACCTACTTTACGGCTTTACTCTTCAATTGTATCTTATGTATTGCATTGTTGTAGTGCATGAGTTTTCTCTTATTTTCTCCTTTATTTTTCCTTTTATTTTAGTAGTACTAATATGTTTTATTTTTTTTTTTTTTTGATAATTTATCATTCACTTTAGTTAATGCTTCAATGCTACTGGGACGGATAGTTTATTGAACTGTATAAAATATAATTAAAGGCGGCATTTAGAACGTTTTAACGTACACATACATTTGTATGTGTGGGCGTTCCAGAGCTAAATTTTCCTTTTTTAATTTCATTTGCTTAATACAAACACATTCAACTGTATTAAACATTTAATAAGCTTTTCAATATTCGTTGCTTATTATCGGTGGTTTTTGGTGGTTTTATTTGATATTAGTAATTTTACTATATGCATTATTATTAAGTTGTCTTAATATAAATCTAAAGTTGAATAAGACTTTCTTCACTTATTAACTGCTTTACTAATAAAAAAATAAAAATATTACTGCTTAATAGGAAAAATTTTGTTTGTAAATCTGTTCTATAATTTTCTTATTAAGACGTAATAATTCTTTAAAATAAAGCTTTAAGTCTTCATTTGATCTAAAGTTTTAATGCACTTACTATTCCCACAAATACTCGTAGCAGGTGGAATTTGCCCTTAAAGTTGAAAAAATGTATTTTACAGCATTTTTGAAATGATTATATTCAATTTCTTGAGTAAGTTAAAGAAAAAATTCTGTGGCAAAAAGGAAAAAGTGCTCAAGTCGAGATAAGCAGATTTTGAGCTAATGGCGCCTCCGTAATCTGCATATTTAAAAGTACCCCTGGTCCAAATTTCAATTAATTTCCGTGGTTTTTTAGGAAGTTGCAGCACTATGACTTGCGACTTATATTTTTTAGTCTTCTACTCTCATTTGGAATAATAGCTTAACTTAAGCTATGCTTTAGTAAATTTCAATTTAAATTTATTACTTGTAGTGTGTAGAACGATGTTTGCTTAAAAAAATTAAGGTTAACAGAAAATTTCCCAATTTAACTGCAAAAGAAATAAATTTCTGAAAATCGACTTGAAAGCTTAAAAGTGCTCTCCTGCAAAACAGTTAAATATGACTTAAGCACTTTTTCCTTATTGCCACAGAATTATTAATAATTTTTTCAGTAACGATATAAAAGATTGTCCTATAAACGGTATAAAAAAGCTGGAATTAGACGAGTTTGCGAAATAATATTATAAATACAAGACTATAAGCATAAGAATGCATGAAGCGGCTTTCAAAAACAGCATGCCTTGGCACAGTTTTTTCCCTCAATATAAGAATTTTTGGGCTAATTAAATCAAACAAAGAAGCAAAAGCAAAAATAAGTTCGAAGAAAAATTAAATAAAATACAAATATATATGGGTAATTACATGTCAAATCGATTAAGAGTTAGACACGACCCCTTTCGATTTGGATGAAATTTGGTCGGATGGTCTCTTTCATCCTATAACATACATATACCAACGGAGAAAATTATATTTTTTTTTTAAAGTTATGTCATATTAAAAATTTAATAATTTCGCAGATTTTGCCGAAAGTGTTCAGTTTATTTTTTCAATATCTCTAAAACTCATATAGAGAGATGATTCTTATGTCATTTAAAGGAAAATATTTGGGACTTCAAAAAAATTTAAGAATAATTTTTATTTTTTTGGAAAAATGTAATATCTGCAAATTCTAGAACTGTTTAAAATGGACTTACTCAAAAGCCTATACTTTCTTGCTCAATTTTTTTTTAGTAATAGCCCTAACTCTTGTTTAAAGACCCTGAAATCTGGAAGGAGGTGTGTTTTTTCTTTTTTAAGATATGTTTTGTTTGCTTTCTTTAATAAAGTGATATTAAAAAAAAATTTACATTAAATATATTTTTAATTTATTTATTGATAAAATTATTTGTGTCACTTACAACCTTTTAAATAACGTTAAAAAAACTTTTACAATAACTTTAAAACATATTTTCCCTAAACACACCATAGTTTTAATAAACAAATAAGCCATAAGTTTTGTTTTATTAATCGCTAAAGCACTTTTGTATTTAACTTTTTATGAGTTACAAACATACTCATAACATATTTAATATTACAAGTATTGCCGCCAAAAGAATTTAATCTAAAATACAACATGCTACAATACACTCAATTGCTTGCGGCATAGAAGAGAGTAAAGTAAAACTGTTTGCTCAAGTATTTGGAATTAAAATGCTTAACTTGTTTTTCTATGAATCATAAATTCGATTATAATCATTATAACAGTGTATCGATATAGCAAAAACAACACATTATACTTATGTTTATATGTATATATATATATATATATGTATATAAGTTTCCTTAGAAAACCTCCCACTCTTTTGCGATAGTGTTCATATACCGCTCTTACATACACGGTATAACCCTGCAAACATTTGCTATTCAAGAACCTGGCTCGGAAAATACTATAAAAATACTCTATGCAATTCAAAGTTTATTATCACGAATAAGTATAAATTTGAAATCGTAAAGTGTCAAAAATAGTTTGGACATTGACATTTTTTCCATTACAATTCACTTTATCACAAGAAATATTCACTTCATCGTAAAAAATGTATTATTTCAACGTGAAGATAAAATTATTACAAAAAAAGTAAGCTCTTTATGCTTATTTAAACAATCTTCTATATATTATGGAAAAGTTATCAGGAATAGGCCAAATACCGTGAACACAAATGTCCTGATACAACAGCTGAAAGGAAGACTTTAAAGTTTGCTTATCGTTACTCTATGGAAAAAAGCCTCATACGAAATTATTATCTAATTTCGGGTATTATCTCTCAGCCCTAAGCCTCTTTTATTCTGGCACATCATAAAATAAGAAATCCGAAGCATCTTTTCGATTTACTTTTGATAAGTATCGCACTTAAAAATTTAAATAAAAATTACACTAACATTTACTTAAAACAATCCTAAAACAGAATTACTTTCGAAACCCAATTCTGGAGTTTCTTAAACTCTGACTTGCGGTACTTATGACACCGCCTTGTATTGATTTAAGTATGGATGGATTGAATTTTATTTTGAATGCAGAAACGAAAAGTAAATCTTTACTATATATAATAATTTTTTTATATAAATGTTGGTATTACTTCCTATTTTATTTTACTTTTATTTACAAAACTTACTGCCTTATTTATAAAATTTATTGAAGCTTTATAAGCGGTTTTTAAAACGAATATTCATACAAAAGTTTTCTTATTAAGAATGTATAAAGCCTTAGTAATTTTTATAAAAAAGGCTGTTATAATTTAGTGCAATAATTACTAAACAATAAATTTTAAATGTTTGCTGGTGTTTTAATCGCATTAGCATAGTTATGTACTAAAGTACATATGTATATGTATGTGTGTATGTACATATGTGCATGCGCATGTATGTAAGTGTCGATAACTATTTTTGGAATAGAAATTTGAACGGCTGTGTGTATCTGACACGGTTGATTGCTCAGCATAACTACCAGAGAAAAAATAAACACCAAAAATTAATAAAAACAAATGAGTATAGAAACTGAACAGGCAACAAAGATTGCATTCGGGTATGAGTTTTGGTATACGAATGTGCGTACACCAGAGTTGCCAACAATAAAAGCAATTCTCTGTGGTAATGTGTAAACAGTTACAGTACTCCCTCGCCCTGTGTAACTCTCCATTACTGCAATTACTACAGCAATAGGAAAATTTACATTATGTTGCAAATTTTGCCAGCGTAACACTTTTGTGACTCGATTATCGCAACTTTTCATTTTATTGTAATATATTGCAATGTTTCTTTAGGTAGATTTCACGTAATAAGAGAATAAAGCATTAGTGGGTGGGCAGATATTGATTGTTGCAATATCCGATTATCTTTTTAAGTTTAGAGGAAAACGTTTTAGGTTATGCAACTTTATCTGAAGTAGAATCAAAACTTCTTGATAGCTATGAAGTTATGAAAACATATAAGTTATTAAGACTGTGTCAAAAGGGATTATTAATTTTTCTAGCAAATATTTTTAATGGGCCGAAGAATAAAGAACTGATTGAAAATATATTTAGAAAACACATGCTACACGACTTATCAGAGGTGTCAGAGATTTGTATAGAAGAGCTCATACGGCATCTCAAATCAACGGAGGAAAATCTAGCACGACTGATCCTGACCTTTTTCATAGATTAGAGTGATATCTAACAAAATGGAATCTTACGATTCTACTTAATTGCTTGTAAGTAGCAAGTAACTACGTCAATCAACTAACCGTACAAGAGCGTGACATACGGGATACAGTTCTCTCAAAGAAATTTGGAGAGTCCACAGCAAGTAGCATTCAAGAAAATAAATTTAAAATACAAAGTTTTTTAAGCCTAAAGTCGTTTATTAAATCGGAGAATTTTGGTTTCAAAAAACACTTTACGGGCCTGTCCCACGATGTCCCCAACGTTCGACTCGTCGCACAGATACATTGGAATCAACAAAATATTTTTAAAATTTGTCAACATTGTGGGACAGGCCTTACAATTGGTTTCCATGACAATGCACTAAAAAACTGCCAGTTAAGAAACTACCAGTTCCAGGAGAAATGTTCAAGCAGTTTAAGTGCTGTTGCAAGAAAAAAGTGGATCCAATACAAGCACAGGTTGGCTACAGTGGTTCAAGCATGACCTTTAAAAGTTTATAAAAAAATTTATGAAAACATCACCCCTGATATCTCCCCCAGTTCCGGCAGAAGACAATTCCAACGCCAACTCTGCGAGTGAAATTATAATGATATTAAGGTACATTAATAAAAAACAGCAAAAAAAATACTACAGCAATGCAGTTCCTACAAATTTTTAAAGAGCCATTGCTTGGCCCCCAAAGTTACACAAATAATTATGGATATACTTTAGTTTTGCATAAGTTTCGCAACCTAGCATTATCAATAGTTCAGGTTCAATAAGTGCACGACCTTTGGAATGGTCTGCATTATTTGTTTCTGTCAGCAAACGAATGACAGTTGATTACTAACCAAATTTTAAAAAGCTGCACAATTTATTGTATGTTTGGCAGCCATTGATAGCAGACTATGGCTTGGTTTGAGAAGAAAATGAATGTGATCATTAAGCATTATTTTAAGTGCAATAAAACCATCACTTAAGTCAAGGGTAAGCTTGATAAATGGTTTTTGAATTCTTCACAATGAATTTTATTATTATTTAAACTTTTAATTTAAGTTATTATATACTAAACTTTTAATTTAATATTACGCTAAACGAAACAATTGAAAAAATTCACAACATGGTGCGGGCCGATCGGAGATTGAAATTGAGAGATATTTTTTAAAGACAAAGACATGTTACATGGTATAGAAAGGCCATTCTGCCGGGGGCATTGCCTCCCCCGCCCACAATTTATTTCCCCCTCAATTATTACAATTTAATATTGGTTTATAGTGGCAGATATTTTATATAAAATTTATTCCTAAATATTTTAACCTGAAGCCACTACATACAGGCATATGTATACCCGTTTAAGTAGCTTTTTCTTTTGTGAAAAATTAAATTTTCTTATCTTGGGTGTGCTGCGTCTAAGTCTTATTTGAAAGGGCATAGCAATTTTTGGAATTTATATTGAGATATGTGTACACAATAATGAGAAGTAAAGTATATTTGAAAACAAATTGAGAAGGACGAAAGAAGGAAGACTACAAAAAAATATAGATGAATAAGGTGGTAGTTTTTTTCTACTTGATAACTTATAGAGAAATGGTTTTGCTATTTTCACTTTAAGAAAAAATGAAGACTTAATTCTAGCAACATTTAAACGAAATTTTTCCCACTACAGTTTAACTTTTCATTTGGCTTATCACCTTTTTTAAGCACTTGGTTTTCAGATAATATTCGAATATAAAATTAATTTCAAAAGATTGATTAATTGCACAATTTAATTGACTTGTTTAGAAATTTTGGTACACATTCGCTTTATTTCACTTATTTCATTTTATTTATTAATATTTAAATTTTATTTAGTAATTATTTGTGTTGTTCAATGTCCGTTTTTCCGTTTATCTATTGTATTTTTTACTATTTTAAATATAAATTCGCGTTTTTCTTTACAACTTTTTACTACAATATACTACGAGCAAATACATATAAAGGCATACATATTTATTTATATACACACACACACAATACACACTCGCACAATTGTTGGTATCTTTTATTCGGTTAAATTTCTCCGTTATTTTACTACTCGTACTTCTGATATGTTTATATGTATCTATGTATGGATGTATGCATTTGGAGGAGTGTATTGAATGTTCTCTTTTCCTCTTGCTCTCTATTTAGTACTCTTATTATTATTTTTGTGTGATAGATGCCGTTCAACATTCACTAACCGACCCGACGCATTCGGCAAAACTTTTTGTATTAAAAGCATTCTATGATGTTGACAAAAAGTGGAGCAAGGCTTCCAATTATTAACAAAACAGGAGCAGTACACATACAGTAGCATATTAAACAGTGCCGAATTGAAAAGCTCCTTATTTTTTTTTTTTATTAAAATTATTGTTGCTCTTTGCTGGTGTTTTTGTATTGTTGAAATAAAAAGGAAGGAAAACCAAAAAATAAAGGGATACAAAACACACAGAGTTCGTTTCTGTGAGAGTTGTATGTACACAATTCTCTTAGTTAAATTATTTTCATGGTTGATGGTAACACTTTAAACCAAACAAGAAATATTTATAAAAAATTAGGAATTCAAATTATTGTTATTAAAATAATTCGTGTTGTGGTTAATAATGTATATCATTAACCGAAATCCAAAAGAACGTAACATACATTTTTGTGTGTGTACTGACATCCATTTTTATTTTAGGTTATAATATTATAGTGTTTGTAAAATATACAGAAATTTTCCTAAATAAAAATAAATTTTTATTTCATTTATTTTATTGACTTGATATTGAACTTAAATAACACTGTGCATCCATACGGTATTGGTAATATAGGTTCGATAGTACTACCACTTTAATATGGGCCTCCAAAGATTTCGAAAATCAGTGTGCCATCAAAAGATGGTGTCATCAATGTTTGGCCAACAGCTAATTCCGACTTGGTGATAGTGCTTAACTATATATGACAATAATGTATCTAAGAGTGCAATAAATAAATCTTATTACTATTTTACGGCAAACAAATTATTCTTTCATTCACTTTTTTTAAACTATAGGATTTTTTTTTTTACTTTTTTCAGAATAACTAAGTGGGACTCCTAACATTTAGCCAACAACATTGTGCAAAGTTGTAGCTACGGTAAACTGGGACAACTTTTGTAAACATATCAATACAATCTGTTGTGTGTGTGTGTTATTCCAAAAGCCTTCATTTGTTGCGCAGTGTAATTGGAGAAAACCTGCAAATTATTGAACTGAATTGTGACTGAAGCAACATTAATAAATAATACGAGTACTATACTAAATACTACTATAATAATGCACTATTAGTGCTGGAGGATAAAATATATAAGAAAAACATTTTTGATTTTTGTTAAGATTTAGGCAAAGTTTTCCTTGTTTTTGCAATATTTGGCAATTTTTGTATATTTACCAAATAACAGACATGTTTTTCAGTACACTTTTGGTAAGTGAAAGATGTTTGCTTTTTTTTAGCAGAAATAAAATATGTCAATAGATTTCTTGAACACAAAAATGTACTCATATTTATTTGTAAAAAAAAACATTACTTCATATTATAATACGAGGGCGGATCAGTAAGTCCGTGACTTTTCGAACTTCCCTCGTAGTAATATGTAATGCTACATTCTTACCATCAAGTACCACCTGTTAGTAGACTACTGTCAAATTTTAAGCAAGTGTCGTCATTTACTTTGCGTTTAACAGCTGTTCAAAACATACAACCTAGAGTATTTTTCTAAAAATGGAAAAAAATTAATTTCGAGTAAGTTTGTAGGCCAATAAGGTGATGGTAACAGCTTTATGGCCAAGAAAAAAGTTCTTTTTCATCAAAATAATGCACGGGTGCACACGTGCGCAGTCTCAATGGCAAAACTTTATGAATTGGGCTACGAATGGGTACCTTATCCACCATATTCTCCGGATTTAGCCCGTAGTGACTACTTTCTATTTCCAAACCTAAACAAATGGCTCGGTGGAAAGATATTTAGCTCCAACGATGAAATTATTGATCAAACAAATGCCTATTTTAAGGACCTTGAAAAATCCTATTTTTTGGAAGGTATACAAAAATTGGAGAAATGTTGGATTAAGTGTCTAGAACTCAAAGAAGACTAGGTTGAAAAATAAAATATATCTAGAAAAGATGTGAGATTTTCTAAGCGGCTGGACCGTTTTTCTTCAAACATAGCTAAAATCACTCTCGATTAAATCACCTTTCAAACAAGGAAAACTAAATGCAAATCGCTAATTTTTAATTATTATTGCTCGAACTTCATTTGTTTCTATATTTATGATTTGATCATAAAAAGTTCGTAATCGGTCCACCCGTTGGGTCACACAGATACACAGACACATACTACAAATTTATAACACCCCTGTTTTTGGTCCGGGTTTAAAAGATATAAGTTTCACATTTAAATTTTTTTAATTCATTCCCAAAATACAAACATGTGTACATATATACTCGATTTATATAAATATGTATAAACTATTATTTCGTAGCCTGTGTGTGTCTACAATTGTACGTTTGATTGAAAGATCGCCTTTGGTCGAGTATGCATGTATTAGAGAGTGTACTTACCCTGCCGGATAATGTGTAGTTGACTACAAAAATTGTGAACTTATAGTTAACTTTTCTTAGATCAGCTAAAAGCTAACTACAATATAATGTAAACTGAACCATAATCAATTCTTAAGTTGAGTACGTAATCGAATTTTCAAAGAAGCTGAGAGTAAATTTACTATCAGCTACTTTGAAACTCATTTCAATATTATATTGACATTTTGCTGTTATTATTTTAGATGGTATTTTAGATGGTACTTTAGCTGGCGTGTTGACTATACAACGTGTGATACGTAGTTCGCACCGCAGCAGCATCTTTTAAATTACCGACTACCAAGTGGCTTAAATAAAGTCAACCTTAAGTTAGTTGAAAAGAAGTGCAGAGTGTGACAATTGACTACCACCTAGGACGTCGTAATGTGAAAATATTTAGTTGTTTCCATTGGAAAGCAGTCCAAGTGTCTACCAGTAGTAAAGTTAATTGAGTTTCCAACAGGGTATTTTATAGAAGAAAAAAAACGACATATACAAATATTTTTAATTGAACTATTTTGCCAATATATATGAACATAACAATGTACATGTAGCTGGGTATTTCCTGGCTAAAAGAAAAATAATAACTGAGTCTACTCGTATGTAATTTAACATTCGTATGTATGGCAGTGGGTTCGGATAGTAGAAGAAATTTTTTATAGTAGATTGATTTAAGTTTAAAATTAAATTATTTTTGATAAGCTAATAGCAAAACTTTCTATACATACATACGTACATATCGTTACCTTAATATAGAACCGCCTTAAGTAATTATTTTTTTTAGAAATCGGTTCTTATGCATATTTCGATGGATTAGAAGCTCATCTATCGAAGCATGCCTGAAATCTCAATTTAGAAAATATAATGAGTTAGGGCATTTCTATATTAAGGTAACGATATGCATATAGGCATGAATGTATGTTTGCATGCACATTCTTAAACAAAATGTATAAGCATATACATAGGAATGTACGTAACTATGTATTTGTGTTAAATTTATAGAAAATTTACTCGACTGAAATATAATATACACAAACAAAATTTATATATTCACCCAGGATAATGACACCAAACATACGGCCTACAACATCAAAAATTGCCAACTACATTTACAGTACTTGAAAATAGATGGAAACACCCCTTTAATAGGCAGACATCAACCCAAATGAAGCTTTATGGCACCATTTAGAACGCCGCTGGCCACCGAGAAAAATGTATTTATGTATAAGAAGCCGATCGAAGTTCGGCATTCTGGTGCCACTTTGGCCGACTAAAATTTAGAAAAACAAAATACGAGAAAGGGCAATTCGAAACAGAAATGAACTGATTTGGTTTGTGTTCTATGATAAGGATGGGATAAAATTTCACAGGATTTATATTACATCCTTTTACATTTCCTTACTAATTTTTTCATTGTAATGATTGATGATGACTGCACATCAATCTCGTGTTAACTCTACGGTCTCTGTCCACACATCTGTCTTTCGCAGGCTGTTTTCTCAGCTACGGACCTGAAATTTGCACAGAATATGTATTTTTATGCAGACAACACTAATTAACACTGAAAATAAAAGCGTATTCTATCAGTTAATGTTATTTCGACTATGTAATTGAGACAACTTGCTGTATCCTATAGGAAACCGAAAGAGACAAACACTTGAAATTTTCAAAAACGATAAAACCAAAAAGTAACTCGAAAATTAAAAAAGTGCTGATATGAAAAATATCTCCAAAAGTAAAATCAATCGCCAGATGTAAAAAAATCACGGATATTAGAAAGATCGTCAAAAACAAAAAAGTCGCCAAAAACCGAAAAAGCCACTAAAACGAAAAGCAGCGTCAAAAGTGAAAGAATCGCATAAACAAAAAAATTTTTTAAAAATAGAAAAATAAAATCGTCGAAATTCGAAAAAAATCACCAAATGCAAAAAGTCAAGGCTTAAAAATACTAATACTAAAAAAACCGTCAAATTCGAGAAATCGCCAAATCAAAAAAAAAAAAACGCCAAAAAGAAACAAGCGTCAAAGCTAGAAACTAGTCCCTGTAACCAAAAATACGAAACAAATTGCGTAAACGAAAAAAAGTGCCGAATTGGAAAAGCAACCGAAAAAAATCACCAAACCAAAAAAACATCGCTTAAAACCGAAAATATCGCCAAAACCGAAAAAACGCCAACAACTTAAAAAATTGCATAAACGAAAAAAACGCCAAAACTAAGAAGAAGCGCCAAAACTAAAAAAATCTCGAACAACTGAGAAGGGTACTAAATTTATTTAAAATTTAATCAGTAGTTTCCACAATGCAAGCAAGTGTCTTTTATATATTTTTTTGTAGACAAGTCGCTTGTTTGCATTGTGGAAACTTCACGAAAATTTGTATTTGTATTAATGCACGACTCAAGGTTTTCTTTCATACGTATTTTATATAATAATAATACAAAAAAATGTCCTATTGCATAGATATCATTGCTGCCATGTGACAGATGACAATTAAATTTTGACAAAATTAAATTTAATGTTCCGATGATATTGATTACTCTTGCCATAATATTGATGTCAAAAATTTAATTATGGAGTGTCCTAAAAGCAAAGATGGTATTTTCTATTAGTGTAATCTAAGATTTACAACTTCTTTGATACCAAACATATTTAAATTCTTGCTTAATTATCATACAACTTGGTTCTTACTTGTACTGCCGTAAATATTGTCCTTTTTTTTGTTCTCTAACTTTGTCATCACAGGTGTTAAGTAACACATTAGTATTTACTTTAGCTGTCTATTACTTAAAAATAAACATTTTGTCCTTGTTCGAAATACATAATTTTATACAAGTGCCAAAACCTTTAAGATTTATGTTTTTTCTTGTATTTCTTTCTTTCTCACACAATTCAATGCACTCAAACACAAAGTAAAATGCATCTGGCAAAGAGCATGTATGTACATAAGCAAGCGTAATACAATGGTGTCCTACAAAAATCCTTTTTATTTTTTTATTTTTTTGTTATTTCAATTTAAACTCGGTATTTATAAAAATGTACGAAGAAATATTTACTTGGTACACATACGCACACACATGCAAAACATAAAGAATATTTTAAAGTCAATGAAATATTTACACTCATTTTTATGTTGTTGCTGATGATGAGAGTATATACTTGCATTCATATAAATATGTGCAGATGCATTTGTATGTATGCTTGTGTGTAACTGTGTGCGTATGAGTGATATGAACTTAAAACATCAAGAACAGAAAACAGCTTCAATACAAAAATAATGATTGTGTGCTAGTACCACAAACGTCATACCATGAAATATTTATGTATATACGAGTATTGTAGTTGTCGTCATCGTTTTGGATTTCTTTTTCATAAAATATGGGTCACTTTTGAACAAATTGACAAAAATGCTTGAAAAGAATATGTGATAAGTTTAAAAAAAAACAACAGCACAACATCTACATTAAACCAAAAAAAAAAAAAAAAGCAACAAAAATAAAAAGATATATGTATATAAAGGAATGTATGGCAACAAGATCAAATGTAATGATAAGAATGTTAATGGACTTAATGCATTGCATGTATAGAAATTCTCCTTCATTTTTCTCTACTACCATCAGTAGCGTTTTACACACACATCCATACACACATATGTGCATACACATGTAGTTACTCTTACGAAAAGAAAAACACGTCAAAAGCATACACTTGCACTCACACTTAAGCACTTATTATTATTATGTAGTGTATTTTTAGGACACCTGAATGACAGCTGCTTTTAAACTTGGTTGTTGTTAAAGATTGTAACGATTATGGGGAGAGAGAGAGAGAGAGAAATAAAATAAAATCAAAATATATATACATATATATCGTGAAACATATCAACGTAACAACACACAAATAAAGACATTTGCATGGGTACACAGAGAAAACAGATTTGTTGTGATAACCGAATTTGTAGCCAATCGAATTTTGTCGGTTGCAACAACTAATACACAATTCTGTTGTAATGAACGAATATAGCTTTGTAAGCACCAATTTTTCAGTAGCGATATTTTAATTTTTAGAATGAAATTTTAATTAATTGTGAAAAATTAATTGATTCAATAAATATAATTGGTATTTCTAAAGGAATCATTGGTAGACATGGCTCATATACATACATACATATATACATTTTTGCTTATATTCTGAATTGAATGAAATGTGTAAGTTTTTGATCCGCGTGGTGCATTGTAACATCTGTTGCCGGTATTCGGCTTTATAACACAGAGATATTTTCCTATCAAGAAACTACATATTTTTTGCACAAATAGTTTCACTTCAGAATAATAGTAATAACACTTCGAATATTTTGCCATATATATAATAATGTCCTTATCTTTTTTGTTACGACTTAATCGAGATTTTGTGTAATTATTCTGCAAAATTTATTTCTAATATGAAATTTCTATATGATTTTTATTTTTTGTTTATTATATTAAAATTCTTTCCAAAAAAAGGAATAACTCAATTGCAACAACAAAATATGTTTTTCCTTTTGTATTCAGAACAAAAAATTCGGTTGAGAACATCAATAAAGTATTTAATTTTCTTTTCATTTATTTCAATAGAATTTCAGCACGACGGCAAATGATTTGTTAGTTACAATTACCAAATTTTTTTTTTGCAAATTAAATATTGTTTACAGGAATAGTTTTTTTCATTTCAAAAGCCAATATTCAGTTACGTTTCTTTCTAACCTGAATTTAATTCAGTTGTGTGTACCGATACTTTAAAATGGTTATTAGTAATAAACGGAATCAATTGTTATTACTAATAAAACTATTGTGAGAATTCTATTTACATTGTAATTATGGGTTTTTGTTTATAAATATAAAAAAATCGTACAATTGATTGATAATTGATAGCAAATATGGAATATTGGAATACATAATTAAATATTTGTTGCTCCAACAGATTTTTAACCAATCTATTCTCCCTGTGTATTCATAAACGATTATTAAACTTAAAACATTCTTTAAACCGGTTTTCATAAGCCAAACTCATACATTAAACCAATATTAACTCTCATAATCGTTTAAGAACACAAGCATTATTATTTAAAATTGTGCTTTGAGTAAATGAGCATTAAGGACAACAATGATTGTCTTGTATATAAATTTTACTTTAAGATTTTCTTAAAAGTAAAGTTTAGTAAATGGTAATGGACTATTGTTCGAGCTAAAGACTGTGATTTCTTAACTAGCTGCTGTAAAGTCTAAGCTTAATATTACAAGCAAACTATATCAGTTTATATGAATATGATGTCGAACGTGACCGTCGTACACACTCAAACTGAAAACAAAGTGTAAATAAAACAAATTTTTATTTTGCCAATAATCGATAACTTGTAGCTCTAAATTAGCTCTATCGTTGATGTTCAAAAAAAAAATTACAAAACACCGATGCACTCACAAGAAAACGCTGATTTCAGCGAAACCTGAAGCAATATTTTAACGTGAATAATTATAGAATGTTGTGTACTGATGTCTCCTCAAAATGGTTTTGAATTTAACTAAATATGCCTTCTTTTATTAAATTTTAATCACAGTCGCACTTGACATGTCGCATGTGACTACTTTTAACATTGTGATATTGAAATTTTCTAATTGCTCTTCTTTACGAATATTTTTAATTTAAAAGAACACAACTAAGCAAAAATATATTTTTTTAATTTATAGTTTTGTAATCATATTTCAATTTCCTTCTGTTCTTTATTTTATCACCGTTTTTGCTCATCTAAACTGATTTAATTTTAATTAAAAAGGAATTTAAAAATTTTTTAATATATTTTTTTCAATTTTACACTTGTGATGTCGCACGTGACTTACTTTATATAAGTACTACGATCAAAAATCTTTATATTTTTCAGTTAAGGTTTTTTCTGTTTTAATTATATTAAACATATCTGTTCGTATTGAATATTTGATGAGCTTTCTGGATGTACATACTTTCTACCCACTGAAAATAGATATTGTTTTTCAATGTCGCATAAATTACAGTTATTAGCAATTGTTTTGTAAGGATATTTCATCCTCCTTCCATTTTTCTCACCATCGTTAACAACTTTCTTAATTTTCTTAATATTTTTGCTTATCTAAATTTAAATAATTTATAGGTATGTCAATTTTTTTTTATATTTGTTTTAATTTTGTGAAATTAAGCGTGAAACTATCCCGACAACTCTCAAGATATTTTTAAAAGAAGAAAAAAATGGAAAATTTAAATATGTTTTCATATATTGAGTTCAATAAATATAAATGCATACAATTAGAAACGAGAAGACTGAAGAAATTTTAGAAAAAATAGTATAATATATTTAAAAGTCGTTGATTATTTTTAAAGAAACTAAGGGCAAATTTCACCAACTCTATTTAAATATCAATTCATATTTAAATGTCGATTTTTATTAATTTTTGTATGAAAAAGTGACTTCTAAATATGAATTGATATTTAAATAAGTTGGTGAAATTGGCTATAAATATGTTAATTAAGACTTCAACCACATATTTTGTAAAAATAAAATAAAAATGTAACCAGGCTTATCCTAAATAAAATTCCACATAGTAATTTCCGAACGTGTGAAAAATCGGTATCAAAAAACTTCATACGATTGCGAAATAATCTGACAATTTATGAAAAAAATCATTCAAATAAATTTGTCTGTTGGAAAAAGTGGAAATATGTTAGTTTTTAATTTTATTAGAATGGTTTAAACGAAATTAAAATCCTTGTGAACGAAAAATTTGATACGGAAATTTTCACATGTGGAATTCATGATTATTGTTGAAATTTGTTTTAAAAGCTTAGAGTTTGAATTTTTTTGAGAAAAAAATCACATACGTTTAAAGTACAATTATTTATTTCCATTAGATTACATGCACAGGGCACAAATTCTAGGGATTCATCACACGACAATTTTTTGTTTAATAACTGTTGTTAATCACTGGTCTCCACCCAACTAGACAGACATGGTTGCTGATGAAGTGCTTGATAACTCACAAAAATGTCTGGTCTTCTTAAAGATCTAATTTTGTTTCTGTGTCAGTAAGGAACATCTGCCAATACAAGTCAATTGCCAAATGAAATATTATAGGAGGAAAGCAAATATGTACATATATGAAAAATTTGACAAACAGCTCATAAAAAATATTAAGTAAAAATCAGTTACCTCAGCACTTGCATATGCTTGTTATAAATATACTTTGCATACAAAAAATTTAAGAAATTTTGTTCGCAAAAACTTCTCTGACTATATTGATTTAAATTAATATAGACCTGAATTTCCCCTACTGATTTTTTAATGCCTTGACATGACATCTATCATTAAAGCACTCTCAATACCTTACCACACGGTAGTTATTCAATTAATCAAATAAACTAATTACTATGCGTATACATACATACGTATGGGCAAACTGTTACATTCATGCTAGAAATCGTATAACATGCGCTCTAAAAAAAAGAAAAATATTCAATAAGAGCAGCAACAAATTTATAAGAGAATAGCGTAAACAAAGTTGCCACAGAGAATAATTGGCCTCTAGTCACCTTAAAATACTAAAGTTTAGTAGTTGCATAAACTTTTGAAATGGAAAATGAAATTAATTTAGTTTATTATTAAGTATCTGCATATCGAGTCACAACCGCCAAAAAAAGCGCAACCAATCGATTTTGGTGAAAAATGTAGTTCGAAAATTATGTCGCTTGAGCATTCTGATACGATATAGTATATTATTTTTATATTAATAGCTAAAGTACATAAAACACAAAAGGACAAGACTATGTTAAAGTAAATATTAAAGCTTACCAGCAATTACAATGTGTATTACATCATATTATTATTGTGAAATATACAAGCACACAAACAAGTAATCCAACACAGACGAAAGACACAAACAACAACTCTTCCTTTTACATGCTCTATTGTGAACGTATACACACACAAACCAATATAATTTAATTGTAATACGAACTGGTGACGTGAACCAAAGCTATGATTGCAATAGATCTGTTAATTGCATAGATCTAATAGTAACTAAAATTGGCACACAACACCTACAAATGACAGCCTATTTAAAACCGAACGGCAACTCTGATGATGGTTAAAGAAATTCAAAGAGAAGAAGTGCATGTACACTCACATACACATACGCACTTATGTATGTATATAAAAATGTAGTTTTAGCAAACTATTTTCCATAATTCGATTTCTGTTTCAGTTGGTATTTAATTTCTTATTCTCTTTTTTTTTAACTTGTAACTTTGTTGAAATAATTATGCATTTTTCTTTTCTATTTAATGCACATGAAAACATTTGCCACACCAAAAAGTTTAACTTTTTCCTAACACTCCACTGGTAGCCAAAAAAATCGGAAATTTTCAGCTAATAATTGTCATCCGGAGAGAAACAGTTTTATAAACTAAATTTTCAAATGAATTCGAAGCAAAATCACACATAAAACAATATACTAACCTGACATCCGCAACTCTCCTGATAGATAATCAGGGCCACTCATGCATTTATATACACACATGCATATGTACAGGCAGGTATAAGTGTGCCACATAAATAAACTAATACACATTTACATGTAGATATAAATTTTCTATATATGCCAACGATTGAAATTAAAGCTAAAGTTAAAAAGTTATTGCTTTTGTTGGAATCTTTTATATATGTGAATGAAATGAGGGGGGCGTGAAAATATTTCTACTATTTGTTCGTTTGCTTAAAGTGCTTTGTAAACTTATTGTTATATCTATTAATATGAAGGGATTGTAGATTTTTTTATATTCTTTTAAAATTCCATAGAGATTTTCTAAATAAATGATCGTTTGTATAACTAGTAGAATAGTAAATAGATTTAGCTTTAAGTAGCTGATTAAATTTTAACTACAATATCAAAAAAAATATTTCAGTACCTGGATTCAGTAAATTTTATTACGATAATCGGATTATAGAATATGTTAGGGATTCATATTAAAAACTCATGAAGGAAATTACTGTCTCACTCCCTACTCTTCTTATATTTTTAAAAAGTGTTTACTTGCTCTGAGAGCGTAAATGTAATGCGTGATGGATTGAAGCAACAGTGGCCTCTCTTTCAACAAAAATATTTACAATTATCATCAAAACACAAATACGAAAAGAAATTAAAATTAACATACATACATACCACAGGTCTGCTTGATTACGAATCAAACGGCAGAGTTTTGCATTTTCTAATATAGCTTGTGCTTGTCACTTCTTACAATTTCTGTTTACGTATAATATTCACAAAATTTGTGAATCAGCATGATTGATTTGAAAACTGCCAAATAATATCTTTTAACATTTTTATAATTTATTATAATAAGAGAAACATTGTTAGTTATATATAGAGTAAAAAATAAACAAAAGCAAAAGCAGTGTTATCTCTCTCTCTTATTAGCTTAAGAGAGAGATAACACTGCAAACAATATCGTTAATACATATTTAACCTTATCGTGCTTGGCCTATTGTAACTTTCACTACGACGTTTTTGTAATAGATTAAAGAACAATGTAATATTTTTTCATTAATCTAGTACCGCGATAAGGACCATTGATGTTAAAAAACAAAACAATGTAAATGTGTGTAATTGACTCAACTCATGCAGTTCTCTGATACAAGCGCACTTAAATACATGAACCAAGCAAGTTTTTCTCAAGTTATAAATAATAAAATAGTCAGTGTATAGGTATATGTATGATAAAAACATGTAAAATTAATAAGATATACACAATTATTGTTTTTAAAATTTAAATTTTGTTACAGAAAAAAAAACTCCAAGTAATATTGAATGTCGTTGCACCCAAAAGAAGTCTCGCATTCTTAGTGCATTGCTAATACTGCTTATAGAACTGAAATTTTGCACAAGAATATTTTGTATGACCTTTAAAATTGAAGAAAAAAAAATTGAGAAATGAAAATGAATTTTAAAATTTTTCGCCAAAAGCTTGCTATCTCAAAAAATGCAAGCAGAATATAAAAATGTACTTAATAATTTAATAAATGATAAATATTCATATATTTTATTTCAAATAGTTAAAGAGAAAATGAGCTTTAACAATATAATTTTCTCCAAAAACTTTTAACTAGTCAATTCAACTAGTCAATAAGGGCGTATGAGTATTATATTATTCAGGTGTGTAGCAGAATACTCATACGGCATGGTATGCAAAACTAGCTGGAAGTCTTTTATATTTAAGCTGTATTGCACGATTTATCATACTTTGCAGAACTACTTCCATAGATAATATTGCATTCTTCAAAAGTTGGATTACATTCTGAACATCGAAAGTTATCGATAAAATACGACTTCTGTACCTGGATTCTGTAACTTTTTGCAAACCGAAAATCGTAATATTAATCGACATATTTATTTGCTTGCGGTACCGATAATGTTAATCCGTAATTATTTCTTACAATAGTTTCCAGCGAAAAGCACAAAGAATAATAAAGAAAAACTTTTGAATTTGAGATTTTAATATTATTTTTTCTTCTACAACAGAAAGCGAATATCGTTAAAATATGTAACTGAATAGCAAAGTCGATAAATTTCCATTATATGTATAGTAGCGATACGATTATCGCAATAAAAGTTAGTGAATCCAGGTACTGGTTAGTTTCTGGAACAAATTTTTTTAACTAAGACTAGTTTTAAAAGATGTTAAAAATACTATTAAGCACCTTTTAATCGACAAATAATTAAGAAAATGTTATTCCCAAGTAGCCCAATGTCACTGTGAGTCACTGTATAGTCACTGTATTGTCGAGTATAACAAGAATCTGTATTTGAGATTTTCCAAACACCTCCAAAATCTGGAGTTACGGGTAGAAAAGAAGTTTTTTGTACCCGTATGCACTTATCAACCTTAAGCTAACTTAAATATCAACCGATTTAAAACTTATGAAAGGATTTATAAAGTAGAAACTAAGATCTTTCGAACCATATGTATTCACCAAGCATAATTTTTTCCTCACTTTTCTACTTTGGATTCGTTTTAAGGCAGTATTTTTGTATTGGAAAAATAATAATTTTTCTACTGAAATATTATTATTTTGTCACTTACAACATTATTTGCGGACTTGCTTCCATTATTAAAGTAAATACTGAATTTGAACCCCATTAAGAAATTATTCCTGATTAAAACTCATTATACATTACATTGTATTAAAATTCAAATTCATTTGCATTTATTGCATTAAATTTAATACGGTGCAAAGAGGATAAGAAATTTTTAACTCTTGTTATCATGTTTAGTTTAATTGAAACCAAATTTTTGTTTCTCTAATAGAACATTCAACTTAAACCCACAGAGATAAAGACACCCTATTTGATATTAAATGAAATTGTCAGTCTTATTAGTTTAATTAAATGTTAATTTTGTTGATGTATTTGTCGCATGTAAACATATTTAGAATTTTCCAAATGAATAAAATCCATTTTCAAGTATTATTTAGGCAAAACTTCAACTAAGCAAACCACAAAGCATACAACAACAAAAACTAACAATAACAACAACCACGACAACAGCAAAAACTACAAAATATTTATGCAACAATAGGAATAAAGCCAAAAGGCGCATGTTTGACTTTAGGAAAACTTTTCCATTTGAAAAACAAAAAAACTAAAGATACAAAAAAATTAGAGGAATTGAGAATAATAAAAACAATATGCGAGAAACACAAAATGTTTGCGTATTCTTATCTGCATTGAAGTGAACATCATTTTTGGTATATTCTGTTGCTAATGCACACTTGGTTGCACAAAGCAACAACTACAAATACAATTTTAATAATAACAAAAACAAAAATGGTTATACATATGCACATGTATGAGTATGTGTATACAACAACACTAAAAGTCAAAAATTCAAAAGTTTTGGTACTTTGAATATTGTACTTGCCTTTAAGTTTCTTTGTTGAAGCCCTGCAAACATTTTTGATTGAGGAAATCTTTTAAATAAGATGCAATTAGTCACTAATTGAGTAAGTTGGCGTATTAAAAGTTATTTGGTCGCTAACAAAGCATTGCTTGTTGGCTTGAAAACCAAGTGCTTGGAACAAGTCATAAGTGTCACAAACATAAATAAATAGCACATACATTTAATGGATAAAAAAACGAAAATTACTACTCTACTCAAAGAAACAATATTAAAAAGCCTCCACTTTTTTAAAATATGTAATGAATTACGATAGATTTTGAAACTCATTTTTTAACCAATCTCCAAATACTGACTTTTAAAAAGCTAACTAGAAAATCAAATATAAGCAATGTAGTAAAGCTGTGAAACGAACTTAATCAAAATTTATTGGAATAAATACTAAAAAAATTGGTAGATAGATTTTGTAATTACAAACAAGTTTTTCGTTGTGAAACTTGTATGAAAGAAATACGCTGGTCTAGAAATTTGAAAAAAAAATTGACTGCAGAAACGAAGCCTGCTTTTCAACTTATCGCATGTTGACAAGACTGTAAAACAGTCAATTATCAGTATTGACTCCAACTTCACAATTGTTAATTTAACTAAAGCCCACATTCATTCTAAATCTTCATAATATTAGCGTTCAACTATGTTAGGGAGATAGTGTGTTACTGATTCAAGCTATTTTTGCTTTGTGTGTGGTGAATATTTGGTTGGAAATAAAGGATATTCAATATCAGAATACTTTAAATATGCATATTTACATTCTTTTGGTTTTGCAGTCAGAAATTTGAACAAAACGTGGACACCGACAAAATTTTGCAATAGTTGCAGAACTGTTTTATACAAATAGTCAAATGGCAAGAAGATCTATTTCGATTTTTCCATTCCAGTACTTTGGAGATAGTCAAGTAACCACCAAACCGACTGTTATTTCTGTTTAAAATAAGTTGATTGAAAAAAAATACTTACGCGTATATGCGAATGTACCATCAATCTCCAAACTAGTTTAGCGTCCACCAAACTATACATTACCAGTAATTTATAGAGCAACGAACAAAGAGCGAGCGTGCTCATCAAGATTTAATGAAAATTTAAAGACATTATCAAGGATTTTCGAGCAAAAGCATGCTCGGAGACTAATGCTGGACTCTAATGCGTGAAACCGAACCAACAAAATACAAAAGTCGTTCAAGTAACGCCGGTCACTTTTGCAAATTCATTGATTTTTAAATAAACTAATGATTTTTTATGTAAAAAACGAATCAAAACATTTTTGTTGTATCTCGAAAACCTGACGTGATAGAGAAAAACCAATTACAGATTCGAATTCAACTCACCAAAGTACTATAGGAAAGATATTTGATTGCTCCTGTCCAAAGTCTTGTTGGCTAGTGATATTTTTTGAAACGAATTTTCGTTATTTTTCATACAAATTTGAAAAGAAATTTTTTTACAAAATCCGTCTATTAAAATGATTGACCAAACGACTTTAGCAAACGCTTCACACCTCTTAGAGTTTTCAAATCAGTTTTGTGTTTAAATCGTATTTCATCACATACCTCGTTATTTGATTGCATATCGTCAGCTGAAATATAAAACCAATTAACTAACAAACAAAATTGCTAATCGCATTCTTAATTAATTATTGAGTATAACATTCAGACACATATTCCTAAAAACTTTCCAGTTTTTATCAGAAAAATTAACAGAACTAAAAATTAAAATAAAGAAACTTTAATTCAGTCACTAAGTTTTTTATTTAGTTTTTTTCTCTCTACTATAAACTTAAAAAAAGTGTAGTTACGTGATTTTGCATTTCGGCTAACGATATATTCAAAATTAGATGAGTTTTAAAAATAGAAGTTGTTTTGTATTATTTTAACGAGAAAAAAATTTGAACGTACTTCATTTCCATTAATTCGATAAAGCCTGGTACTCTATTCAACATTTCACGTGAAATGCAGTCAAAATACATATAAAAAAAAAAAAATTGGCACGAATTGTTCAAGAAAAAATGTTGCAGAAATAGTACACTCTTTATCTTGGGAAAAACGTATCTACAACATTTTAAGTTCACATGCGAAATAAGATAGGTGGCACATATTTCGCATGCAATTTACAACAAACACATGGGACGGGGCGTTTTAAAAACATAAGAAATTGTAGCATAGTTTCAGGGGTAATTAATATTTTTTTATATGTCAAATTTTTCGTATGAAATAATCAAGCTTGCTCAACATTTTTCATTTTAACAGAGTACTATGCTTTACACGTGCAAAAATTTCGAACTTTTTAAAAAAAATTACAAGATTCTGAAAATATAGATTATATCAGAATTTCATTTCAGTTGGTGTTAGAGTTTCCTTCTAATTTCTTATTGGATGCAGTAAAAAAAAAAAATTTTGTGCAGTTCAATTTTAACAAAATTCCTATAAAAATTTACAAAATTATTTGTAGGTCCGCATTCATATAAAATATTTACTGATTAAAAGAGTTTGATTAGTGAAAATGGAGGTTTGTTTTAAGTGTGAAGGGAATTTTTAAGAATAAAAATGGGAAGTCTTGATTTCCTTGTTCTATCGCTACCACAATGGAAAGTGTTCTAATGAAATTAAAGAACTTGTTTCTGAAACCTTCACATTCTTACGCACAACACGTGCTTCATTCAGGGCACATCCCTGTGATCGATTGGCAAGTAAATCACACTACTTATTACAGAGAGAGAGAGAGTATTTTAGCCAAACTATTCGTATGTGAACAAAGTACCTGAGGAGATCTTCCCTGTCGCTTGCAACGTGAAAAAGTTCAAATCAAATGTTCACAGACGCTACTCTGCACAATGTCTTGCATGAGTAGAAGTCATCCCCTGAGTGGTTCTATTATAAAAAATTAAATAATTTGATATCTGAAATAAAGTCACCTGGTATGAATTCGCCTTAAGCCAGCAATAAATATGTAGACATACATATGTTGCAAAGCATGTCAAAATCTCAATTTTATTATCTGCAATATATGGCACAATAAATGTCAAAAAAATTTTGCCAGCAATTATTTATTGCAAACATAAAACGTCAAACTATGTGTTAACTCATGTTCGGTTCTTTTTCGTATAGCGTTTGATATTTCAATTATATTATAATAAAGTTGGAAAAAGAAGATAATCTCTTGGAAACGTGAAGTAAATAAGCAAATTAACTAACATGTGCATAATTAGTAATGAAAAAACTACAATGGTAAGACTGTTGTAAATTTAGTGATGGTAAATTTGGGCCTTCATTACAAAACACATTTCAGCAAATTGAAATACGATGAATCAAACCAATTCACATATTCCATTTGCAGAAAAGTTTCGTATATAAGACAGAAATCTACATCAACTGGCACCACACACAGTGGACCAAACACAGAAGAACGCTGATGATGAAGGTTTAGTGGCCTTCGAAAACGGCTGGCTGTTCCGTTCAACTATGTGTTGTCAGAACATTTACAACTAACTTTGATGTTATTTGTTCATTAATAATTATCACATGTAATTTGGCTTAAAAGGCGATACGAACATTAGCCTGTTCAATTCATTAAATATAGAAACAAATGCAGTTCGAATAATAATAATTAAATTAACTAAAGTGAAGTAATATAATTTGTACATTAATCATTAAGGGTATAGAAATAAAAAACTTTATTTGTCCTAATTTACACTATGCAAGTCTTATTGCTAAGCTGATTAGTTTGTTAGGAAAGAGGGACGAGGGGAACAGTAACGTTTCTTTTCCCCTCGTCCCTCTTTTCTAACAAACTAATCAGCTTAGCAATAAGACTTGCATAGTGTAAATATGGACTTTTTAACAAGTTTTTGCTATGAATCTTCTTCATTGAATTTTTCCATATTATGAGTTAACATAAATATCTATGTGTTCCATACCCTTAACATAAGCAAATCAATAGGCAATATTTTACCGTTATTTTGCCAGCATTTTTAATCTATTTCTAACATATTTATTGCTAGTCTAGAAGGGGCTTATATAACGATAATATATACAACATAAACCAGATAACACATTTTTCACCAGAAAAACACTTTGCATTACCGGAATAATATAATGCGCCACCGATGTGTACCTAAATTTTTCTCTACCATCATCCAGAAGACACTAGGATGAGTCCTTTATTACCAGAAATTTTTGTTCATGTACGGAAATGGGTGTGTTGACTTATTTATGTGTCTATGCTTATAGTTTTTATACTTATTGGAAAAATGTTCGTTTTGTGTTGGATGCTATAGTGTGTCTAATGAAGTAGCTGGTGATGGTGATGATGACAACAATGATGATGATGCCACAGACTTTTGTACAATAGTTATTGTTAATGTTGTTGAAGTTGCTACTTTTAGTAGTACTACTGCTGAGTTTAGGCCTAAATGCTTCAGTTTAGTTGTCGAAGAACATATGTATCTACATATATGTATATGAGTATGTACATAGATGTAGACATGTATATAAAAGTATGAGGTACGTTTGTAAGGCTGTTGTCGAGAAGAAAGCAAAGAAGAGACAGTCTTCCACTTTCTTTGCAAATGTCCAGCTTTGCATCTCTCGAGACACAAATTTTTAGGCAGTCATATACTAGAAGATTTTTCAGATTTATCTGAGATAGGATTGAATGACCTTATCACATATCTCAACGCGACAGGTGAGATCTACACAGAAAAAAGTATTCACCAATTAATGTTTTCAATTAATAATTTAATTGATTCAATTAAATTTTTAATTGTATTAATTAATTTGAGTGGAAAAACTTAATTGATATTATCAAATTGTTTATAGGTGAAAATTTAATTAATTTTTTAATTAATATTACAAATATTTTAATTAATATTACAAACTCATTCATATTACTTTTTTGTGTGTAGTAACGATCACCGTATCAGAATACTTAGATGCGGTTCTGCATAGGTTGACACCGATAAGTGAAGTGGTTCTTTCAAAAAGGAATCATCTAGATTATATTTACTTGAATGCCTGCGTGTAGTAGGCAGCCACGTAAACCAACCAAATAACCAAGGCTTTTTTCACTTAAATCTTAAAGCTCTTTTTTTTCAGTCTTATTTATAGTTTTCTATCAGAAAATGACAATGAGTATTCAAAATACATCAACATGAATAAATAGTCTTAATTTTAATGACTGCTCTTAATCATAATTTTCTATAGGCGATTCCAACATACGAGGGCATCTCTACTTCGTTTTTGCGAAAAACTAAAATACGCTACAATTATAAGCGTATAACTCTCTCTCTCATACTTACAATCTGACATTTAATCGGACAAAAAGAAATACACGCATGATATTCGGAATATTTATTCATCATTCTTATATATATATAATTGTGTTTATACAATGCAGTAGAAAATGTGTGTCTGGGTGTGGCTCTTTAAAAATATGATTTATGTGAGTGTTTAAGTAAAATAGCCCGGTATATACGCATGTATAGCCGATTAGTAGTCAGACTATTTTTATGCTCATGCGCTTGATTGCAGCTCATACAGTCTATAATTTTTAGCTATAGTTGCTTGTGCTGCGAAATTTAACAAATTTGTATAAACATAGTTATAAGTATTCGGTTGAAAGCTAATGCGTTTGTTTTTTATTTTTAGCTGTAGGCACTCATAGTTCTTTGACTGCAAATGTTCAAAGAGTAATTAAAAATATATTCTTATCATACTCTACTTCCTATATGATGTTAAATTTTTTTGCAAAATACAAATTTCTACTCAAAATTGTGTCAGTATAACTCACGTTGTATGTATACACACTTATGTTTCTCTAACTCCAACTCTAGTACAGGACTTCAAGAATAGCCGATCGCTATCTGACACAATTTTGAACCATAGTACTTAGTTCGTTTCAAGATACACCTAATTTGAGTCATTTCAGATTCTGTTGAATGTCCGCATTTTGTACGTCACTCATTACTCATTCTACCATCTTGGTGACATGGTGACGTTAGTTAAATTCTGCTCTACCCTTGGAACTTAATGATTAAAATATTTACGCTACACCAGACATAAACTCCTGGATCTCAAATCACAGAATTATAGCTGCAACTTATAAATAAGAACGCGTCATATTAATTCAATAAATTTCAATATAATAGAAAAATTATATTAAAATACTTTAAATAAATAATTCTCAACTTCTAGTTAATGTTGATTCGATTTCATTATTGAATTACATTGAATAAATATTGTTTTAAAGTCTACTATACATATTGGGCCTGGTTCACGATATCGACAGTGTTCGACTTGTCGCACACTTACATTCAAAACAAAAACAAATTCTAAAAGGTTGTTGTTGTTTCGAATGTAAGTGTGCGACAACGTTCTACTTGTCGATATCGTGAACCAGGCCCATTATTTTAAGAATTTTGTTTCATCAAATTCTCAGTTAAGTTCAAATTTAAATTGCAAAATATTGAATGAATAAGAAATATATTAAAATCTAAAGGACACCATTTTACATTAATATATAAACCATATCATATCAATAAGACGACAATATGGTTCCATAAGGTTTCAATATTATTTCAGTGTAGAAAAATATTATTTCTATATTTAATTCCATATTAAAATTATGAAAATAAATTAATATTGTTTAATATTGAAATAAAAATTTTCATCATGTTTTATATTAAATCAATGTGGTTTTTATTAATTTTAAATTGTTTTTTCTCTAGATGAAGATACTAGATTTTAAAAAGAACAACATTTAAGTGGTTTACAAGTATCATTAGAAAGATATCCAGGGCTTTTTATATTTGGCGCTCTTTTTTATGAATATAAGTTGTTACATTTTTTAGGTAAGGGATATGTAAAGTGGTGAAAGAATAGACCAAAGAAAGCTCCGTTATCCTTAAAAGTCCGCTTTTGAAATTTTTTGGTGCAGCAGTGTTACATCGCTTCTGATGTCAAGAGGCACATTAAATTTTTTTAAACTATGCTTAGTAACAATTTTATTGATTATATTGCTTCGCCGATGATTTTGCTATACACTATTGACGAAAGAAATCGCTCTTGAGCCTTGGTATCAACTGCAGCCGGTGCTGTTCAGTGACCAGTAACTATATCTTCATCACTTAAACTTTCCAACAATAACTGACACAGAGTCAGACTAATTGCGTTTTCTTTCCTACAAAAAATACTACATTTTCATCTAAAAAGTGCAATTTGGTATTCGTTTCTTAAAAATTGTTTGCTCTCTATTAGAATAGTGCTGAAAAATATAAGAATTAGTTTTATTTGCAATTTGGAGGAACCATTATTAGCCCGAAGGTAACGCCTGATACAAGAACTTTAAAAAAGTGTAAGTTTTTGATACTATATACATATCAAATTAAAATAAAATAAAAAAATTTCAAATCACATTTTTAATTAATTATTATAATTTTATTAATTTTCTAATCTTTATCATAAAGATCTGCCGAATTAAACATGAAAACAAAGAATCTTTTTTTCAGTCTTTTGAATAAATTTGTTTAGTTCTTTCCCCTTCTTATAAATTTTAAAAAAGTGTACATAAGCTATTTTGCCTTTCAGCTATGTAAATTGTGCACAAGACTATTTTTTAGACCAAACGATTGTACATTGCTTCAACATATTTCTCAGATTGACAACATACATACGGACATATGTATGCATTTAAGGGATATTTGCCTGCATGCAACATTTACTAAATACTTACATACATACATACTTACACATTACACACACACACACACACAAACACACACACACCATCAACACATAAACAAGACTCATCATTATTTATTATTTTTGTTCGTATTTCTTCGTATTGCAAGCCAAAAATAAGCTGAAAAAATATATTTATGTTTTTGCTCTTTTTGTTGTTGCTATTGCTCCACACTCGTTTGTTTGTTTATTTCCTTTCATAAGAAACTTATTTGCATAATTTTCATCATACACAAATATCATCTAATGTGCATGTATTATAACAACTGAACAGCAAAAGCATCGAGAATTTTAAATAGTTGTTATATGTATATTATATTGTTTGTTGCTTTTATAAAGTTGTAGCTCCATTTTTGGCTTGTTACACTATATATGAATACATGTACGTGTGTATGTATGTATGCAACTATGTATAGGGGATGCCAAACCTGATGACGAAATTGACTGCATTTTTTGGGTATTAATGGATTTCAGGATTTTATACTGAAACTTTTTGGGGTTAACGATAATTTTTCAAATTCATACATACATATTGTATAAAGGTGTAGAAAAATAAAATAGATTCATATCGAATAAAAATAATTTGCTGTGTTTCTAAGCCTACTATGCATATTTTGCTTTTGTGATTTTCAAAAATATTAATATTTGTGAATTCTCAAATAGTTTTTGGAAGTCTGTGCATAAGATAAGAGGTTTGTGTTTGTTCAAAATGTGTGCTTGAAGTCTACAGTGAAATGCATATAGACATCGCTTAACCACCAGCAAATAAATTTTACTTATTCGATAAATAAGAAGGAATTGGAAAATATAGTAAAAAGTTTTTTCAATAACTTATTGATTGATTTTTAAATAACAAGCTTTAGCTTAAGCGACATATTTTTTTAAACTTTTTTTCTTACAAAAACCGGTTAACTACCATAATAAATAATATGTTTTTGGCAAAAAATGGCTCGAAAATTATGTCGCTGATATTTAGGTTTTTAATAGTACTTTTCCACTATGAGCAAAACAATTTATTTTTCTCCGAACACTTCGAAGTGTTTCCATTATGCTTTTGTGTATTTATGATATATGAATTTACGAAATCAAGTTGATTTTATTATCAAGGGCGCAAACCTTATTATTGAGATTAGTTCACTCATTTAAATATAAACAACATATAAATACAACTTATGTGGTTTGTGCAATTGCTTAAACAATTTAATATTTCATTTAATGTTTTAGTGCCATCTTTTATCAGCATATTGCGGCTCTTTTTCGAAGTTTCAGCCTGCAATGACAAAGTTTGTCATGTTTTGGTTTTGGAGGAAAAAAAATTATTTGAGGTGTTTTGCTGATTTGAATAATGTATGGGAAAACATGTAGCAAAACATTGGTTTTGAAATGTACTATAAAAGCTTTTACCAGAATCATATTGTATTATATTTTTATTCAGTATGTTTTCTTCTTTGCAAGATAATGAATTATTTAACTAAACTTAAAAAAAATACACAACCATTTATGTAAATCTGCTGGTCGAGAGTGCCTAATATATTTTTTTTTAATTAAATAGTCTAGTTTCGAGAGTCAATCAATAATTTTTTCTGAATCAAAGTTTCTCTCAACCAACAGAGTACCGTAATTTATAACTATGCAATAAAGTTAAGTAAATATAAAATGTAAGTTATTGTTCAAAAATTTCACGTCTTTTCGGTAATAATCTCTAATTAAACATAAAGAATTTCTTCATTATAATCCTTCATGTTAAGGTATTAACCTTTTAGAACTACTGGAGGTCATCTTGTCCATAATTCTCTGCTTCGTAATCTCTACAAACATGCAGCTCTTTAAAACTAATTTGCAATTATTCAACCCCAAGCCAAGTCAAATAAAATCTATTACCAGATAAGGCAAGTTTGTTCATACATTTTTAGGAATCCCCAAATCTATTAGAGCTTGAAGTGATTTCGATAACCCTTAAAATCTTACAACACCGGTATTAGATATATAAATATCCCAAAAACCTGTGAAGCAAGAAAACAGTCCTGCTTTGGCAACCCGTATACGTACTAATACACATTATTATTTATGTATATCTTTCCTCTACATTTGTTTGTGCTAAAATATTTTTCTAACAGCAAGATTTATAGGAGTGGTTAAAGCACAGTCTCGAGCGTATAATGATGATTTGTGAGAGTGTTGGTTTGAAAACTGAAATTTCGATAAACGTTTGTAGTTAATGCCTACAAATATATTGCTGTTACAGTTCTTATTTTAATTGTTGTCGCTGCTGCAGAGTTTTTATTTATTAAAGTTTATGGTCTTAAATAGTTTCGCTCAATTATTTTGCAGTTATAAAATAACTTTCATAACTAAAATTTACGAGCACAAAGTTAAGTTACGAGTGTCTCTTGGCATATGAAGATGCGAAAGGGAAACTTAAGACTGTTGCACAATCCGTAACTACCAGCCTTATTATTTTTATGATCGATAATTCTAAAATTTCTACAGCCTGAGTGCCCAGCAAACTAAGCTGTAAAATTTTTAAACCTAAATATATACACCAGAGAATTATAACAAGTACTCAGAGAAACATGCTTAAGTACTCACTCTTAAATTTAGTAACTGCGTATACTCATAGTTGTAGTACAAATAATTCGTACACTCACACATTTGCTTTCAACCAACTATGACTGCTGTCCATTCCAGTATACAAAAGTACCTCTACTTCATTTATACGAAAAATTTAAATACTCTAAAACTACAGAAAAATAGAAGGGTAAGTATGCTTATTGTTTGTTTGTTGTACTCATACTCGGAATATGCTTACACTCAGACAGAGTATTGATATTTATTGGGACAAAATAAATACAGTCATCATATTAAGAATATTTATTCATCATACGATCCCGTATGCATTTGTGTGTGTGTGAAATGGAATGGAAACTGTTCTTTGGCTATTTAAAAACATTAACCAAATAATTAGGAAATAAAATTAAGAACAAATATACACACAAAAAAGTAATATGAATGAGTTTGTAATATTAATTAAAATATTTGTAATATTAACCTTTAGGCAACTGATATTATTAAAAACTTTAGAAAAAAAAACTGATTTAACAGCGCCATAACAATGCAGGTTTTAAAGCCATACATTTTACTAATGTGATCTTGAAAAGGGCTTTTTACATAAGTACATACGTTTACATTACTAATCCTTTAAATAGCTTGAGATAACTGCTATATTTACATGTTTTATTAGATAAAAAAAAGCGCTTTTATGAGAAAAAAATGTAATAGTCCAAACAGGGAACTCGACCTACAAAAATCAGCAGCGATATTAGCAGGTTTGTCAGTTCTAATTTTATTCTCTCATAGTAAAAAGCTGCTTTATTTGAAGCAATTTTTTTACTGGGATATTTTAAAAGTTATAAAGTAATAAATGTATTTTTAGTCGATAATTATTAAATCGTACTTGCCATCCATATAATACAATACAAAAGCCAATCTGATTTTGTTTTTGTTTCCAATATAAATAAGCGAAAGAAATTTTTCTTGTCGACTTCGTGCGCCAGTCAGTAAAGTTTACAATTGACACACAACTTAAAGGAAAAATAAAGTTTTATTTTGCTTTCAAGAGTTGAGTAACCAAGATAGTTGTATGCAATTTTTACACAATATAAAGAACAATATGATGATTAATTTTGCATCAAAAATAGCATTTTTTTTTAGTAATAACATTGTTAGAGTTGTACAAGTATGTACAGTATATGTGTGAACGCTTCAAAAGTAGCATTTAAATAACAAAATGTTGACTTTTGCTGACGAAAGTCAAACTAGAGCGCACACAGCCATATTAAACTGCAAAAAAATAACGTCGAGCATTTACAAATCATACATGTGTGGGCAGCTTAAGCCATCAAGTAGAATTGAGAAATTCTGTTGGCAGCTTAAATACATTTAAATTGAAGGCCTTGTTAACAGAAAAATATTACTACTATTTCCATAGAAAATTTTTCACTTAAAGTTTTTATGAAATAGTATTTTTTTTTTCATTAAATAAGAAAGCGTACACAAGTATTTAAAATGAAAACCGAAAAAAAACGCAATAACGAAATAATCGCCAAAAATTTAGAAAAATCGCCAAAAACCGAAAAAAAAATACCGCCTACTTAAATTTTCTTCTACAGGTAAGATATTCGTTTATAAAGCCTAAAGTTCGTATAGTATTTTTTACTTAATTTATTTTACTATGGAAGAAAAACGAAGTTGTTCTGGTGCCACAGGTCTAGCACAGTAGATCTCTTTTCAAAAGTTCTATCTATGATTATTTGTATATTAAAAAATAAACAATTGTTATCGAAGTAGTTGCCAAATTGTTTGTTATGACAGCTTGAAGGAAGGCACTTTTTCCATATTATTATGTATTGCTGAGAATTTCAGCCTTGAGCTGAATGCAGATTGTTTCTCCTCTATGGTATTTCCTTATTATTAAGATTATCTTCAACAACAAATTTCAAAAATTTTAGCACATGTTCTGATAGCACATGTCCATCCGACTGACGACATTAGTCAAAGTCGTAAGTTCTAAAATAAAAAGTATTAACTTGTTATAAAAATAAATTCTCAATAAAGAACTAACTAAGTAATACAATTGGCTCTGTGAAATAAGGCCCAAGGAAATAATGTACAAATAAAAAAATGAAGTGCCAATTTCACGATGTCCACAATGTTCCACTTTTCGCACACTTACATTTGAAACAACAATAAAATATGAAAAGTTGTTTTTGTTTTGAATGTAAGTGTGCACAGAAAAAATTATTCTCAAAAAATTTTCAAACATACTTTTGTTTGAAATAAAATTTAGTTTTAGTAAATATTTTTTACTGTTTCAAGCAAAATGTTTGTGTACTTTATGGGGAAAAAACTGTACAAAGTGAAAAATTCTAATTTGTACAATTAATATAAAACAATATTTGTAACAAGATTGTTTAGAAAAGAGTTCTGTTCTGTAAAGAACAGTTATTTGTTCTATTGTTTTTTTAATTTCAGTAAAATAATTTGTTAAATCACAAAATTTGTTGATTGAAAAAATCAGAGTTTTTTTCAACAAATTAGTACAAAATTTTGCATATGAATTTACAACTTTCTTTGTAGGACCTGAATTAAACAAATTTATATTTGATTTAGAAAATGAAAACGAGCTTTTTCTGTGAACGTTGTCGACCTGGTGAAACTGGCCCGAAATAAGTTCCAATAGGGCTTTTTTCATTTCGCTTTATTTCGTATATAGTTACCTTAAGATAGAAAGTCCCTAATTCATTATTTTTTTTTTTTTTTGGAAATCGAGATTTTTGCATTTCTCGATATGTTATTTGTTCTTCTATCAAAATATACAAAAAACTGAATTTCAAAAAAAAAAAAAATATTTCTATATTAAGGTAACGATATATTGGGTGCTTTTTCATAAATTTTTCATGAGCCTTATTTAATTTTTTTGGAGTTTCATTTCATCGGGGCTTATTTCATTTCTTTTTATTTATTTCCTTGGGCCTTATTTCATAGCGGCAAACTATTGAACTGATACTTTCAAAAATTTCTATAAATGACAGAAATGTAATGCTTTAATATTAACAGGTCTTTGATAACCACAATCCATTTAATGTTAACAATATTTTAATAATTTATATTATGGGTTTTTTAACAAGTTTAATTTTTAAACTTACTAATATAATATTCAGTGTTTTTATTTGTTTATTTGATTATTTCTCCCCTATAGCTACTTATATTGATTATTATTATACGAGTAAACATAATTGGATTTTTCAACGCATTTGAAAAAAATGCCCTACAGCACTATCATTTAATATTCGTACTGACCTTTTACTTTTCATTTCAATAAGTTAATTGATGCAAATTGACATGGTCATGACAATAGAAAATTTCAGGCCATGTAAAAGTAAAAGAGTACTTTCTTTGGAAATTCCTTTAGCTTCTTAATCTGTTTTTCCTTTCACACTGTTCACTACAAGTATTCATATTAAAATACAAAATTTTCCATGTCAACACCCGGCGTGACGCCAAAGCAATTGTTCTTGAACAAATAAAGTTGCATTTTCTTGGCAAATACGAAACAGAAGTTTTTATAATTCAATTTACCGTAAAAGAGTACAAGTGAAATAATAAACTAAAAGTTGTATATTGTAGTACGAGTAAATAAGAATATTTAATGAAAACATGCATATACGCTTTGTGCATTTTCATATTTCAACAACGCCATAACTCGAAAAATTCAACTTTTGTGTTAATAATGCAGAATTAATGCTCAAACAGTTGCTCATGTTACTCAACTCTTGACAGAAAAGAAAAATTTTATATTGAAAAATTTAAACTCTTTTCTGTAAAAATATTTTTTTTTTTTTAGAGTTATGACGCTGTTGTAGTAAATGCGCGTTATGTATTTAGTTGATTGTCAGTTGGAATTCTTACCTTTCTTCGTCCACAACAAAGCATTCTTCGCGCACGCGAATGTCCTGTAGCTGCTTTCAATCGAGTAAACTTCTTCTTCCACTGCATTTAGTGGTATTGGTAACGTGATGACGACGACAACACGGCGTATTTGTGGCACGTATTTATGAAATACACTAGCAGCTGCATTTAATCACAATTAACAATCAACTCAAGTTATTGCACAATGATTTCGGCTTATTGTAAAATTTTCCTTTTCAAACCTACTTCTACTCTCCAAAATGGAACTGCATCCTTTCTATGCATGTAAGTTCAATCGTGACACACACAAAATTCAGCAACGATTGCTTTTTTCAGTCGGTTTTTATATTCATTCATTTATTTATTTCCTTTTATTATTATTTTTTTTGTAGAAGTTGTCGTTGCTGGTGATGGAATAGAGACAACAATGGAGTGTTGTATGTATGTGTTGTATGTATGTATTTATGCGATGGCGACGGCAAATGCCACAAGGACAACGGCAACGGCAACGGCAACGACAACGACAACGACAACGACAACGACAAAGCCGTCAAGGATGTGTTTATGTATGTATGTGCTTTGTATGCGTTTAATTAAAATTGTGCATTGTCATAGAAAAAAAGAGTGATGAGCATTAGCATTGCTTACACATGATTATGACTCATTTTTTCGGAGTTTATTTCTTTTGTTTTCAAAATTTGTTGTTTCTTATTTAACAAAGTGGTCCATTGATTCGTTGTTAACATCACGTTGATTTTAAAGGATCTGCAAAGATGCATAAAATGACATAATTTTCTCATCAGTAAAAACTTTCTAGCTTATTAATTAATCTGAAAGTAAAAATTGTTTTTAATAGTTCAAATAGTTCATAACATTTTTCCGTAATGAATATTTCTGTTAAGGCGGATTAACCAAGGTGATGATGAGTTTAAATCATTTTTTTTCTAGTCGCTTTTTTACGATATATTAAATTTTTTTTGGGTTCCGTACACCAAAGATGAAAAGGAACCGTATTGTTTTCGGTACGATACCCGCCTGTCTGTTTGTCTGTCTGTGACAGGCTCTTTTCTCGAGAGCCGTCAGAGCTACGGATATAAAATTTTTACATTTTATATATATTTACCGCTAAAATAATATATTAATATGATATATACATATCTCTTGCAAAAAGGAAAAAGTGCTTAAGTCGAGATAAGCTGTTTTGAGTTATTGCTACCCTCGTAATCTTTATACTTAAAAGTACCTCTGGTCAAAATCTCAATTAATTTGTTCAACTGACTGACTGTTCAAAATGTGTGGTTGAAGTCTACTGACGATTTGTTAAAGCAGCAATGAAATACATATAGACATCGCTTAACCACCAGCAAATAAATTTCACATACGTATGTAAAGATTTTATAAAATTAGTCAGACACAACATAGGCAGATGTCAATATTATCAAGTCCTTTCTCACTGGTATCATTACCAGAATCTCAATCAAAGCGCGAATTTCAACTTCGCACGTATCCAGAAATATAGCCCAGGTCATAGATTTATTTCTTTTGAAAGATATCTCGGTATTAATCCATTTTTCGATTTTCGTAATTATCTCGCCAACTAAAAACTTGTTGAAGCATGAAAGGGGATTATGCAGATTGCGACATATCCCTGTAGGGCCCCTTTGAGATCTAAAAATATTCAATGCTGGGACTCGGCCGCATCTACTTGATTTCGATGTCAACCAATAATGTATATTCTTTTCTCTATAGCTCTTTGTGACAGAGAGATGCTAAAAACGAAGCTGGTTGCTATAAATTAACTTCGTCTGTGTACTCGCCTGTGATAGGCGAAAGCTTCTTCAATGTCCCTCTGTGCATCATATGCGCTCTAGTAGTTTTCTATCTCGCTATCTGTTTCTTCACAAATCATTTCGTCATCAGTCTCTAACGCTGCAGCCACACGTTCAATAAATCGCTTTCAATTTCATTACACATACTTTGTGTAAAAATTCCTTGAAATTGATAAACAATTTCATTTTTGAAATGCCACCGACGAAGAAACAACTCAAATTTATAGCTTCAATCAATGTGTGTTGTCACCAGCTGTTCAAATTGAAAATTAAATTGCCATATAAATGGATAGGTGAATTTGAAAGCAATCTAGTTTTCAATTTAAAAAGTTTGATTGTGTTAGCAAAAAAAGTGTGAGTGTATTGCAAATTGAATGGAATTGAAAGGCAAAAATTGAACGTGTGGCCCCCAAGTAAAAGGGCGGCTAGGATATCATGTTCATCTTAATTCAGGCGTACGATTTTTTTCCAGTCAGGTTATCGAAAATTAAAAAGCTTCTATATAAAATTGAACAATCTATGCACAATAAGTGGTTATGAAAAAAAACAAACAAGGCGAATATTCATAAAAATAAAAATCTTGAAGGTCACTCTAACGCAGACACCCCTTATATAGGGTGTTTTTTTAGAGGTATAGAACTTCGAATTGAAATAAAACACAAGAAAATCGTTTTAATGCCCATCAATTTGGCTTTATTGGAAGGATAATTTTATGCCATTAACGTTTAAATATGATTTCGGGCATGTGGCCGCCGCGGCTGGCTCGAATAAAGCCAATTCTACAGGTCCAATTTTCAACCACTTTTTCGAGCATATGGGGCCGTATGTTGGCAATAACGCCACGTATGTTGGCTTCCAAGTCCCCTAACGTTTCTGGTTTGTTGGCGTAGACGAGCGACTTCACATATCCCCAAAGAAAATAATCCAATGGTGTCAAATCACACGATCTTGGTGGCCAATCCATGGTTAACCGAATTAATTGCTCTGATGGACGATTATGTCGACCATAAAATGGACGTAGCTTGCGGTAAACTTCGCGAACTGAACCATTATTTTCGAAATAAATTTGCACGATTTGCAAGCGTTGTTCTTTTGTCAACCTGTTCATGATGAAATGGCAAACCAAACTAAATATTAATCACTTGACAGCTGACAAAATGGCCGCCAGTTAAAAAAGTGATGCCAACTTAAAGTTCTATACCTCAATAAAAAACACCCTATATTTCAAAAGTAGTAATACCAACCGCAGGGACATGTGTGTTTCATTGAAGCTCCGATTAACGAGTGACATGTCTAAAGAGTACAAATGCGAATTCATTGTAAATAAAGAGAAATAACAATATTTGGAAAGAGTATGCATAAATTTTACTCCGATTATATTTCTAGGGTGAAATATGGTAAATATATATATGTATGTAATGCATATGTGTGTATAACTACAAATTGTGTGCGAAAGTGACAAAAGAAAGTATTTTTATAAAAAAATTCCTCGCGTTTTGTGCGTTAACTTTTTTAACGATCGCGAAAAACTAAAAATGCAAAAAGTTATAACCCTAATATGCATAAAGATTTCTAATTTTTAGAATTTAGATTAATACAAATATGTTTTCTGTTCAAATTGAGCTTTTCAACAACATTCGAATGTTATTTATTTTCATTTTTGCCTTTTGTGTTAAAGCATTTGAAGAATATTTCTTATTCATAAGAAATGGTTTTTATTGTATAATAGTCTGGAGACAAGTGTTTTTGGCAAGGTTGGCAAACGGTATCGTAAAAATACCGATACCGATTCAAATACCGCCAAAATTAGATACCGGTATCGTTACCGATGCCGAATCCAGAATGCCGTTTATGTCTGTACCGGTATACCAATTACCACCAATAATAAAATTGCAAAAATATATTTATTTTATGAGCACGTTTTTGTTTTCTTTTAGGAACGAAAAACGTGTCCCTAGACATACACATACAAATTTAAAAATTGGTGAAAAAAGCAAAGCCATTGTAAACTAAAGTTATTTGAAATCGTGAAAGTTATATTGGCTGTTCTAACTACACAAGTTTTTGTAGAAAGGGTGTCAGGTATATAGTGAACCCTTACCATAATACACTGGAAGGTGATAGTCTAAATGCGGTTGTTCTCATCCGAGCTAATGCGGAGATTTAAACTTTTGAAGAGTGCTTCTTTAATACATACACATACTAGTAATGAGCCGAATGACAGTTTTTGATATTATACGAATATTATATGTAAAAGTTATAGAAATTTAATTTAGGTTCTAATTACGTCTGCAAAATGAAATATGAAAAATTTTCTATGAATATGAACTGCATATGAACCCACGTTCGCGTACATTAAAGTTAAGCATTTTAAATTTTTTGCAGAAAATTCACTTAATCCAAACAATATAGAGACACATTGTGGTCAAACTGTACATGGTTTTCCTTTCTTCATTTCTTCTAATTTTACACATTTTAATTAAAAAATTTATTTTCATATCAAAATACTACATATATTACCAATAAATGTACCAAATACATAGAACAAGAGCTTTATAAAATATTTCCTCCAATTCTTATGAGCAAGAAAGTGTCCTTTATAAAAATATATTCTTCCATGGATATGACAATATCAAATCATTAAGTTTAATATTTTCGTTGGCCCACTTGAGGCTACAACGTATAAGTTTTGAGGGATGTATTAATTCCTTCAGATATGAATTTGTTTTTTATACAACCGAACCTAAGAAAATATTTATATAAAACCACTATGAAATGTAGAATGGGAACTAGATCCAATTTTGAGATATGTACAAGAATATTTAATTATATTTTGATATGGACAAATTATTTTCGAATAATACGAAATATCGTATCTATAACCGACAAAAAGCTTAAGCGACACATTTTTGGACTTGGTTTTTTTTTTTTTTTTTTTTTTTTTTGATCGCAAATAATCGATTTTGGTAAAAAAATTAAATTCGCAAATAATGTCGCTTAAGCGGTGGAGGAGTGGTCAAACACACCTTAATAAAACAAATTTGAAAAAATTACGATTATTAATAAGCAGCAGTTTTTGGTAATGGACATACTTTTGAGTCATTTGATCTCCCAATATACCCCAACATTGCATGCTTAAAGCCGTCCCAAAATATTTTTTACCATGGCAATCTTTATTGATCGAAAATATGATGTGAATTTTTTTTTAAATGATTTCACTGCACATTTTAGATTTACTTAAAGATCGAACAAATTTTCAATGGTTCAAAGAAGTTTTTTTTGTTTGTTTTTAAGTTAGCAACAAGAATATCTTTTATTCTTTGAATTGAAATAAATTAATTTTTTTAAATTATTGCACATTAAAAAAATATTTAAATTGTCGTTTTCCTCTGAATTTGGCGAATATGAGTACGAATATCTAAAAACGAATATTCGGGAGTTCAAGTACAAATGTTCATTCATACATCACTAAGTACTTACATTTTCTACATACACTTTGTGTATATTATACACTGTATATCCGTATAGTACAAAATTTTTAGTTTTATTATTTTGTTGAATTAACAAATATATATACTTTATATAGGTATGCAAGGTTAGAACTGCGGTTTCCTTACTGTACTTTTTTTTTAATTATTTTTTAATAAAAGTATAACATATAGAAACATATAAGTTTGTATGTTTTTCATATGTTAATATAAAATACTGACTTTTTGAAGTCCACTGCCTGAATTAATAAATTTAGCAGTAATATCGGTATACCGGTATTCTAGACTCTTTAACGGTATGTACCGGTAATACCGATACCGAAATAATAAAATACCGATACCGTTACCGATACCGATATTTAACAAATAATTGTACCAGTATCAATACCGATACCGTTATTCGTTCCGGTTTCCAACCTTGGTTTTTGGTAAATAGCTGACAAATCGAACTTTAGCTGAACTTCACTTAATAAATACATATAAGTATCGTTAAGATCTTTGGCTAGATTATGATGGCCAACAGAAAGTAAGTTTTCAACTCACTTGGGTGAAATGACAGACAATGGCATATAATCGAGCAGTAAAATTTTCTCTGATTACTCGGCTGGTTGACTCCTTTATAGTGCTGGGATACAATCGACAGTTCTAAAATATATTTAAAATTTTTCAAATCAAAAACATAAGCTTGTCGTAGGTTAGAATTTTTCATTAATTCGGAATAGGACTAGGGTTTGGGATTTCCCGGACTTTTGCACTTCCTGAGAAACAGAAGAGAAAAACTCGCGTTCCCGGGAAACGCTAATTTTCTAAAGTAATTACATTTATTAAATGAAAGTTGGCAAAATTACGATTGTTTTGCTAATGCAAGCATTATTTTTAAATAAAAGTTAATACGTCAGAGTTTAGTTTTCCACAAAATTATTAATAATTGTATTAAAATTTGAAAGGTCCGTCACTAAACGCATCTTGCAAGTAGTTTTCGAATATAGCAATAATAAACTTTCGTATATATATGATCCGGTCACATTTTGATTTTGAATTAAAAGAAAATTGTGTGGAGATTTTATTGCTTGTTTATCGGTGTCGAGGAAATTTTTCTTTTCTTACATTATCTTTGAAACAAACGCAAAGTTTTAGAATTTGTTTTCGTTTTAAAATCAATTATTAGAATGAAAAGGTTTGTTTGACATTGATCAACAGGGTACCAGTGTTTAAACAGACGATGAAAAACGTATGAACTTTAAATAGAACTTAAAAAATTTCATACTATTAATTTAGTCATACAATATGAATGAAAATAAATTTTACTGTCACTTACGCAATTTTATAAATATGTATGTGTGCCACAAAAGTCTATTTATGTACTTTTAAATTTCCTTTTTCCGGGGAAAATATCACAAATTTCATGGGAATATTAGACAGATATTTCGCGGGATTTCCCGCCCGGGTTTTTCGTTTCCCAAATACTAGAAATGTCCTAAACATTTCTATGTTAAGATAAAGCACCCCATACATGTTTCAATTCAATTGTCAATTCAGTCTTTCAATTGAATTTATTCTTGGCTACACACTTCATAAACGGAATTGAAAGATTTTCATTCAGCTGTCATATTATATTTTTTTCACAATTACAAATTTAAAAATTTAAAACTTCTATTGCATTCATTCGTTCATTTTTATATTTTTTATTTACAATACAATGAAATTAAATACAATTTTAAAAACACATAACTTTTTCTATACAAAATAAAGCTACAAACATAAATTTTGACAGCTAATCAAGAGAATCGAACACACACACATCAACATGAAAAATCAAAATTTTTCGATTTTTCTTCAACTACCTCGACAACTGCCAAGCTAATCAATTAACAGAGCCATACACGCTTTGATTTGAACAACAATTGAAAATTTAATTGAATCGTGTATGTGGTGCTTTATGAATAAGAAATACTCTTCAATTGTTTTAACACAAAAGGCAAAAATGAAATTAAATAAAATTCGAATGTTGTTGAAAAACTCAATTTGAAAAAAACATATTTGTATTAATCTAAACTCTAAGAATTAGAAAAATGTATGCATATTAGGGTTATAACTTTTTGCATATTTTTTCAAATATCATACCTTCCAAGGCAAAATCGTGTAGGGCATGGACAAATTTTAAGAACTGCATTTTTAGTTTTTCGCGATCGTTAGAAAAGTTAACGCACCAAACACGATGAAATATTTTATAAAAATACTTTTTTTGTCACTTTCGCACACAATTTTTAGTTTTACATACATATGTAGTACATACTAGTACATATATATATAAAGTAAACAAAGATTTAATTCCTTTACATACACATCATACACAATGTATTCATTGTTTCACGGGTCTGCATACAATAGCAATTGAAGGTATCATATGTCTTTCATATGTTGTTGTTTGTGGCGCACTTCAATATTTATGGGAAAATAATTTGTTACTTTAAATATATCAAGTGACATTTTATTTTCCCATGAATATTATAAATGTAAATATTTTTAATATATATATATATATATATATATATATATATATATAAAATAAATAAGATCACTCGATTTTACAATCTATATTCTTAACATAATTAGTATATAAGCCGAAATTATTTTTATGAAAATTCAATCAATAAACTGCTGTCCAAAGAGCTCTTCGTTGAGCTCTACTAAAATTGGCATATTTTTTTTTTGTTCATAGAAAGCATTCATCTGCTTTCTAGGCATTCAACTGCCTCCAAACAATTTAGAGCCAGTTTTTAAGTTTTTCTGGCCTAGCACCCTCTCTCCCAAAGAAGAACCTTTTTGATTTTTACATACATATTTACCGTATTTTTTTAGTTTGTGAGTAGATTTGTAGGAGATCTACTCTTAATATAATATTTTTATTTCAGTTTTATTGACCTGTACAACATATTTATATAAAAAATGATTGAACTAGCTACGGTCTGCTTAAAAAGGTGTGTAAATTGGCTACATTGCAGTTGTTTGGTTTTGTTTTGGATAAAAAAGTCTTAATAAATGTCAAAAAGCTTGTTGTTAACGGTATAGATTTTCATTAACATTTTAGTTAAAATCTGTTCTATTTTGGGTAGATGTAAATGTGCTATAAAAAAAAACGTTTTTATTATCAAAACAATATTGCCTGTAAGAAATACAGGACAAAGAAGAAGTTGTTACCCTAATGCAAATACAACTACACAGACATATACGAGTACATATATGTACGTAATTATGTACGTACATAAAATATATCTACTCTTATATAAGACGCATTTAATTGTTTCTACATAAGCAAATAAATCCATTCAAATTGATAATAGTTTCATTTATGTACGTTGGCCCATATAAAGTTTAAGTCATCAAGTTTAAATATTTGAACATATGTGTGCTAATTTTTAACAAATTTCGTTGCTATATAAACCGTCTGCTAACTCAGTATGTTATAATTTGCAATCTACACTTAAGAAGTTAAACTTGTGTAGTCAATCTTAACATTAAAAGTAAAGAAATGATTAAGTTTAGTAAATTATTTAAAATATTCGTAGCCTGCCTTTTGGTATTTCAGCAAGTGGCTGCTGATATAATCGAAATCGATAGAGCTCCGTATTTAGTACAGCTGCGGGATAAAAACTTCTTTTGCGGCGGTGCTTTGATCTCCGAAACAATTGTTGTCACTGCAGCCCATTGTATTTACAACAAAAACCCAAATGAGATTGTTGTAGTTGCTGCTGCCTCGACATTGGCTGATGATGGCATCAGATCGAATGTTAACAAAATATTTATTCCTAGAAATTACAACGGGCGTACATTTGACATGGATGTAGCTGTGATGCAATTATCGACACCTATTAGGGGACCATTCGTGGAAACAGTACGCTTTTGTGAACACCCTATCAGTTTAGGTGATCCAGTAGAACTTTTTGGTTATGAACGATTGAATGACTCATTATTCTATCAGCCCCCCCCTCATCTAAAACATGCTATACACAATGTAGTTCATAAAGACGATTGTCCCTATCAGGTGACTGATTTAATGTTTTGTGCAGCCGGAAATGAAATACCCGACTTTGCAATCGCCTCTGGCAGTCCAGTTATAGTTAATGGAGAATATTGCGGTATTGCATCATCATTCATTCAGGACGGCAGGGGTATCTACACTGACATACGCCAAGTAAAACCATTTCTAATAGGTGCTATAGAACAATTAAAACAATTAGATCCAATTTTAAATGTATCAGTTCTTATTAAGTGAATCTGATATAATTATAATTCACATACATGATATGTTAAGCTTTAAGCGATAACAATATTTCTAAAAAAAAAATATAAACCAAAAACATAAAAATGTTGTTAGAAATATAATAAATAGCCGTGCAGTTTACGAATGGCCGATCCAAAATATGGTGCCTTTTGATTCTTATAATTTGTTTTGTATTATCAATTAGTACAAGTGTTGGCGAGTGGCTGATGTGCTAACATTAAACTTCCATATTTAGGAATAACTAAATCTTCTTATTTTGTCTTTCACCTTGAGAACTCAGAAATCACAGTGTATGGTAATGAGCAGGGCAAGTTTTTAAAGCATTTTGCTTTAAAATTTTTTTTTGCTTATTTCCTTAGTTTTTTATGAGAAATGCTTTATGTGATACACCTTGCTTATATTTGCTTATTATGCAAGTTGGCAATCATTTTCTTTAAAGAAGAAAGGTTTTGAGTCATTCTGTTAATAAGTTAATATGTTGCATCTTTTCTTACTTATGTATTTTCTTAAGCCTGAGTATTCAAATAAAACATCATCAGTTTTCATTGAATTTGTTTTTGTAAAACAACGGTAAAATATGAAAAAAGTAAAGCGCTTGTAGTTTTGTAAAAAAATTAAAGTTTAAAAGCTAGAAATAGAATGTCAAAAGAAACAAAAAAAAAGAGTTCAATACCCGTATGGCACAAAATTACCCGGGATTATTAAAGGCCGACAATTCTGTTTTGTTATTTTGTGTAATTTGTAATTGTACTATAAGTGGTATGAAAATGTATAATGTTCAACAACATTTTGGCACATCAAAACATAAAACAGCTTCTGAAAAGCTGAGCTGAAAAATGTTAATAGCACTCAGTCATTGTTAACTAGCTCCTCAGATGATCCAACTATAAATCCATTTCATATGGAGTTATGCAAAATGTTTTTGACTGCAAATATACCTATGTACCCAACAATAAGCAAACCCCCAAAGCCTTGTACGACCAGATCGGGATATTGTATAAAAGCTGCTGTTTATTACTGCGATAATTTTACGTAAATAAATTACGTTTTAAACGAGTTTTCTAATGAAGAGTCCGAGGCCATTTGCAATGCAAAGTTATTGTTTGAAAACCCAACTGTAAATTCAGATTTAGCATACATCAGAGACAATTTTGAATGTATTTGCAATTAGAAAGCAGAGGTCTAACTTTGCACGAAAGTTTATCCGTCATAGATGTAAAACAAAAAATTGAGGCTTTAGAAAACAAGGTGTTTTTTGAAAAGTTTTCTAAAGTTTTCAATAAAAATGTTGGACCCAAACATTAGCTAAGATTAAAAATAACATATTTTTTAATATAAAAGAAAAAGATGAATATATTGACACATTATACCCATGTGAATTGTTAGCTTTTAAATATGCCCCGGTAACATAGACTGAAGTTGAACGTATATTTTCTATATATTCTACGGTATTGTGCGACAATCGGAGATCATTCCTATTAGAACATTTAAAAAAACATATGATTGTAATATGTAATAAACATTTATTTGAATAAAAACTATAAAAATACATTTATAATTCGGTTTTTTTCGTTTATGCTTTTTCTTGCTATATTTTGAGCTTTTTCCAAGGGTTTTTTTTCGCTTTTAGCTTACTTTTTTTTTAATTTTTTTAGGCTTTTTTTGCCTTGCCCTGGTAATGAGTCTTATCAGATTCCATATTTGAATTTTTGAAACGAATGGAGATAAGTTGCGTACAGCCGAGCTTTCATTTAGCCCAAAAGAAAAAATATAGTAGTGGGTTCTTCGAGCAATAATAACACGATCAGAAAATTTTTCACGCAAAAGACCGGTGGTATAGTTACTTGTGTGATATATAGTACTATCTTGGGGAAAATAAATGTTAACATCAGTATCTTCCAATATTGTCCATACAAAATCATTTATCATCGTTCGATAGTGCAAAAGTAAGGTGCCAAGTCTGAATTAGCTGTTGGCCAAGAACTGATGACAAAATTTTTTTTTTGAGAGCGCACTAATTTTCGAAATCTTTGGAGGCACATAAAAAAATTGGTCATCTAAATCCCCAAATTGAGTATAGGGCTTAACTACCTCTTGATAGTACTATCGAACATATAATGTTAAGACTGCATGGATTTTTCACTGTTGCACCGTGTAATTACACTGGTCTACAAATTTGGAAAAAAATTGACTGCAGAAACGAGGCCTGTTTTTCAACTTATATGGGTGCGCTGAATTTAAAAATTGGACTATAACGTCTTGTTCAACAGTCAATACTGGCACTCCAATTTCATAATTTTTAATTTAACTGATATTAGCGTTTAAGTATGTCAGGGAGATTGTGTGTTACTGATTCAAGCTATTTTTGCTTTGTGTGTGGTGAATATTTTGTTCGATAAAAGGATATGCAATATCAGAATCATTAAAATATGCACATTTACATTATTTTGGTTTTGCTGTAAGAAACGCAAACAAATCGTGGACAACGACAATATTTTGCAATAGTTTCAAAACTGTTTTATACAAGTAACCACCAAACTGACTGTTATTTCTGTTTCACAAAAGTTGATTGAAAAAAAAATTACTTACGCGAATGTGCGAATGTGCGAATGTACCATCGGTTTCCAAACCATTTTAACGTCCACCAAATGATCCATGCGGTCTGAACAGTATAGGTTTGATACACTGAGAAAACAGATTTGTTGTGATAACCGAATTTGTAGCTAATCGAATTTTGTCGATTTCACCAACTAATATACAATTCTGTTGTAATAAATGAATACAGCTTTTGTGAGCACCAATTTTTCATTAGCGATATGTGAATTTTTAGAATGAAATAGTTACTGCAACAGAAAATTTCAATTGAGACTATAGAAATAAATAATTGATACAACCAATAATATAATTGGTAATTTTAAAGGAATAATTGGCAAACACTGCATACATACATACATAAAAATAATTATTGCAGAATAAAAATGGTAAGTACATTATTGTATATATTGCAAATCATTAAAATTTTTTGCTTATATTCTGAAGTGAATGAAATGTGCAAGTTTTTGATCCGCGTGGTGCAATGTAACATCCGTTGCCGGTGTTCGGCTTTATTACACGGAGATATTTTCCTATCAAGAAACTACATATTATTTCCACAAATAATTTCACTTCAGCATAATAGTAATAACACTTCGAATATTTTGCGATATATGTAAATATATAAAAATGTCCTCACCTTTTTTGTTAATAATAATAATTTACAAGATACATTTCGTCAGGTTATTGTTGGTAATTTCCATTTTGATAAATTTATTTTACATTACTGCATTTAAATCTCAATTTCTAAAAAAAAGTGGACTTAGAGCCTTTACATGTTAAGCCAGCGATATATTTTTTATGAAACAAATAATTGTTTGTGCTCATAAACAAAAGGCAATATGTTTTGAGATTGATTTTCATGCAAACTAGTCAACAAGTCAACAGATTTTTCTTCCATTTAATTTTTAGCCATTATATTTATTATAATAAACTTGAGCAAAGAAACGAAAAATATTCTGTTTTGTACAATAACGATTGGTGAAAGAATTTTTTCTTAGTCAAGTTTTATTAAAAATAAAGAAAAGATCGTTTAAAACTTAAACATTTAAATCAAATACTATTGCTAAAAGATTATTTTAGAAGATCTCTTTCATCTATTAAACAATCTAAAAACAACACTTGTGTTCTTGTTTTTTTTTTTCATTAATACATACGAGTAAAAAATCTCGAAATAATGAAAAATTTTTGTATTTTTATTCATTGGAATTAATAAATTCATAAATATTGTTTTTAATCCGTTCACCGATTAATCCAAACTTAACCGATTAAACCAAAACCTCGATTAATTAATCGAGCGATCAACTGGTTAAAACAAAAACCCGATCAATTTAATGCCTATTAAATACATCCTCGTATATACATGATGTGGAAGTATTTTGTATTTTAATTACCGCATGGTGTACATATTTTGTCTAGGGCTTGCAAATAATCGCAGATTTTCATAATCGCGATTACGATTGAAAGTTATGCGATTAATCGCAATCAAGCAGGAAAATATACAACTCGCATCATAAATTTGTTTAAAATAGTTAAAGTGTTGCTTTTCTTTTTTATTTGATTTTGTCTCAAGATAAGAAAAACTGCACCTATCTGCAAACCGAGTGAAAAATAAGTTTATCAATCCTAACGCAATTTTTGAGATACTACGACACTGCAGCAAATGAGCGTTATGTAAAATATATAAGATTAACAAACTAACATCATATGGAAACGCTTTACTTTAGAAGTGACAGGAAGAAATAGGTAACTCAACGTTATTTTCATTTCATTGGAGAGATTTTGTTTGGCTTCCAAATGCTTGAAAAGTTAAGAACAAGTTGGCCACAAAACCTTTAATTAAGGATAAACAGAATCTAACTTTATTAGATTGTTTTATAAGTGCTACCAAAGATATTGTATGCAGTTTGCACACGGTGAAACCTTGTCTTACATGGGATCTTAGACTATAAGCAGTTTAATTTAATTGCAGTATGTTCTGAACGTATTTTATATTTAAACTTTAAATTTAACATTTTTGTGAGTTAAGCTTGCCCTGTATGAAAATTTAAGCATTTTAAATTAATCTTAGACTAGAAAAAGGATTATTGGCGAAGGCTTTTGACATAAATTCTTTGCTTGAAAAAGAGTGAAAGGTTTAATCGTAATCGAGCGAATAATGGCTTCGAATTCGGAGTATATACTGGTTGTTACACCATGCAATTCGATATTTTACATTATTATATACTATCACCGTGTAATCATTGAGAGGATTCTACGATCTGCAGCCCTGATTATCACAGGTGCACCACGAACCACTCCTTCCAAAGCGCTCTTCGGCATGATGCACTGGCTGCCAGCGGATCTCATGGTAAAGCAAATTTCTATGAACTCTGTAACTAGATTACAGTCGGTAAATGCGTGGAAAAAGCTTACTTGTGGTCACTCTATAATAGGGGACCAATTGAATGATCTGCCGGCCAATATTGATTACCGATCACCCATACCTCTGTCTGATAGAAGGTTCAAATCTAACACATCGGGTGTGTTTAACTCGGCTATAGAAATAGAAGAAGATGTGCTTGAGGTGTACACAGATGGATCGAAGTCACACAGGGGAGTGGGTGTTGAAATCTTTATTCCTCGCTTTCAAAAGAGGATAAGTTTTAAGCTAGACAGCAGATGTAGCATACTAAAGGCTGAAATCTCAGCGATAAGTAGAGCGGCTAACTATTTGAGGTATTGGGATATTCGTATCTTCACGGATAGCAAAGCTGCCATTTAAAATATTGCATCATCGACATCGAATCTGGTACATGATTGCCGGATATCTCTAAGCAAACTAGGGATGCATGCTGATCTGGAGCTACAATGGCTTCCAGGACATGCAAATAATCTTGGAAATGATACTGCGGATGAGGTGGCTAAGGCTGGAGCTCAAATGCAGGATGAGGATACTGATCGGCTGGTGGGTGTTCCGATGAATTTCTTCAAAATACAAAAACAGCAGGAACTTCTCAGAGTTGCACAGGCAAGATGGTCAAATGAGGTAACAGGCTATGCCTCGAGAATGACATGGCCCTTTTATGACATGAGGAGATCCGGAATATTGGAGAGGATTCCAAGAGGACAGCTCCGTACTTTGGTTGCAGTCTTAACAGGACACTGCTGTATAGGTATATATGCTGGGACATTGAATCTACCATATAATGACTTCTGCAGAAGCTGTCAGGACGAGGAAGAGGAGGAAAATATTGAGCACTTTCTCTGTCACTGCTCAGCACTTGCGGAGGAGCGGTCACTCTTTATGGGTTCTCCGATACTTCAAAGTTTGGAGAGCCTGTCGGAATGTGACTTTGGCGAGGTGAATTCATTCATACGCCTTTCGGGTTGGTTCTAACAAATCATAAATAGTGAAAAGAGGGAATGAGTAAGGGTAGTACACCTCAATCCATCCAGGTAGCACAACGCCACCTCAATGGACCCAAGTGGGCTTTATGGCTTTTACTATGAATCGGCAGCCTATTAAAACCTAACGTAACCTATCACTCTTCCTGTAATGTTTTCCCGTACGCCTGACTGGAAATTCATTTGTTGGCAAGGGTTAATTTTAGAACTTCTTTGTACAGAAACATGTATAGTACACTGCGAATCACTTAAATAAGGAAATTACTTCAATCTGTTTTACACGAATCTGTTTGTACAAAAGATATTTGGGATTGCAAAATTTTGGACTCATTAACTCCATATCCTTACTATTGATTTCATTAAAATTTATTATGGATTTTTTTCATTTAAAAAAAATGTGTGTTATATTTTTCAATTGCCTCCAATAAATTAAAAGCCTGCTTTTCTAGGGTACCTAGACACTAGTTCAGATTGTACCGATATGTTCACAAAAGTTGTCCAGCTTCATCGTAGCTAAGATTTTGCCAAATATTGTTAGCAAAAAATTATTATTCCCTGTAAGTTATTCTGTTGGAGCAACAAATATTTAATTATATATTGCAATATTCCATATTTTCTATCAATTACTAATCAGTTGTACGATTTTTTCATATCTATAAACAAAAAGCCAAATATGTATTGTACAAATAGAATTTTCACAATAGTTTTATTAGTAATAACAATTGATGCCGTTTATTTTGAATAACCATTTTAAAGTATTGGAGGACACAACTGAATTAAATTCAAGTTAGAAAGTAACGTAACTGAACATTGGCTTTTGAAATGAAAAAAACTATTCCTGTAAACGATATTTAATTTGAATAAAAACTCAGTTATTGTAACTAACTAATCATTTGCGGTCGTACTGAAAAAAGAAAAGAAAATGAAATACTTTATTGATGTTCCTAACAGAATTTTTTGTTCTGAATACAAAAGGAAAAACATATTTTGTTGTCGCTATTGAATTATTCCTTAATTGTGGAAAAATTTTAATGTTTTATAAACAAAATATAAAAATTAGATAGAAATGTCATATAAAAAATATATTTTGCAGCATAATTATACAAAATCTCGACTTAACAAAAGATGAGGACATTTTTATATATTTACATATATCGCAAAATATTCGACTATTATTCTGAAGTGAAATTATTTGTGCAAATAATATGTAGTTTCTTGATAGGAAAATATCTCCGTGTAATAAAGCCGAACACCGGCAACGGATGTTACATTGCACCACGCGGATCAAAAACTTGCACATTTCATTCACTTCAGAATATAAGCAAAAACTTAGAATGATTTGCGATATATATAATAATGTACTTACCATTTTTATTCTGCAATAATTATTTTTATGTATGTATGTATGCAGTGTTTGCTAATTATATTATTGGTTGTATCAATTATTTATGTCTATAGTCTCAATTGAAATTTTCTGTTGCAGTAACTATTTCATTCTAAAAATTCACATATCGCTAATGAAAAATTGGTGCTCACAAAAGCTGTATTCATTTATTACAACAGAATTGTATATTAGTTGGTGAAATCGACAAAATTCGATTAGCTACAAATTCGGTTATCACAACAAATCTGTTTTCTCAGTGTATCAAACCTATACTGTTCAGACCGCATGGATCATTTGGTGGACGTTAAAATGGTTTGGAAACCGATGGTACATTCGCACATTCGCACATTCGCGTAAGTAATTTTTTTTTCAATCAACTTTTGTGAAACAGAAATAACAGTCAGTTTGGTGGTTACTTGTATAAAACAGTTTTGAAACTATTGCAAAATATTGTCGTTGTCCACGATTTGTTTGCGTTTCTTACAGCAAAACCAAAATAATGTAAATGTGCATATTTTAATGATTCTGATATTGCATATCCTTTTATCGAACAAAATATTCACCACACACAAAGCAAAAATAGCTTGAATCAGTAACACACAATCTCCCTGACATACTTAAACGCTAATATCAGTTAAATTAAAAATTATGAAATTGGAGTGCCAGTATTGACTGTTGAACAAGACGTTATAGTCCAATTTTTAAATTCAGCGCACCCATATAAGTTGAAAAACAGGCCTCGTTTCTGCAGTCAATTTTTTTCCAAGTTTGTAGACCAGTGTAATTACACGATGCAACAGTGAAAAATCCATGTAGTCTTAACATTATAGGTTCGATAGTACTACCAAGAGGTAGTTAAGCCCTATACTCAATTTGGGGATTTTGATGAGTAATTTTTTTATGTGCCTCCAAAGATTTCGAAAATTAGTGCGCTCTCAAAAAAAAATTTTGTCATCAGTTCTTGGCCAACAGCTAATTCAGACTTGGTGATAGTAGTTTTTGGTATGGCGAGGTCATTGCACCTTACTTTTGCACTATCGAACGATGATAAATGATTTTGTATGGACAATATTGGAAGATACTGATGTTAACGACATTTATTTATAAGAAGATTTAGTTATTCCTAAATATGGAAGTTTAATGTTAGCACATCAGCCACTCGCCAACACTTGTACTAACTGATAATACAAAACAAATTATAAGAATCAAAAGGCACCATATTTTGGATCGGCCATTCGTAAACTGCACGGCTATTTATTATATTTCTAACAACATTTTTATGTTTTTGGTTTATATTTTTTTAGAAAATATAAACCAAGACGCTTAAAGCTTGACATATAATGTATGTGAATTATAATTATATCGGAGATTTTAAATAAGAACTGATACAATTAAATTTAAATCTAAACGTTTTAATTGTTTTAAGACATTGAATAGAAATGGTTTTACTTGGTGTATATCAGTGTATACATTCGGAATCCGAAATTTTCCACACTTTACGCCCCACGATACTATACCGCAATATTCTCCATTAACCATAACTGGACTGCCCGAATCGCCATAACAGGTATCTCTTTTATATTCGCCAGCACAAAACATTGATTCAGTCAGCTGTAGTCCAACCTCTTTGTACATAGATTCACAATTGTTTTTATCAACTACATTTAATTGAGCAGTTTGCAGTTGAACGGGCAAACGGTCCTCCAACGTTTTTCCCCAACCAAAAACTTGAACTGGATCACCTGCATTGATGGGGTGGTCGCAAAAGCGTACTGTTTCCACGAATGGTCCCCTAATAGGTGTCGCTAATTGAATCACAGCTACATCCATGTCATATGTTTGCTCGTTGTAATTTCTAGGAATAAATATATTGCTAATATTCGATCTGATGCCATCATCAGTCACTTTCGAGGCACCACCAACTACAACAAGCTTATTTGGGTATTTGTATTTAACACAATGGGCGGCAGTGACAACAATTGTTTCGGAGATCAAAGCACCGCCGCAAAATTGATATTCATACGGGTCAACCTCTTTCAGCTGTACTAAAAACGGAGCATTATCGATTGTGGTTGCATAACCACCGAGAATGCGTGCCCAGTTTTGGGGCAAGGCGAATGCCACTTGCTGAAATACCAAAAGGCCGGCTACAAATATTTTAAATAATTTACTAAACTTAATCATTTCTTTACTTTTAATGTTAAGATTGACTACACAAGTTTAACTTCTTAAGTGTAGATTGAAAATTATAACATACTGAGTTAGCAGACGGTTTATATAGCAACGAAATTTGTTAAAAATGAGCACACATATGTTCAAATATTTAAACTTGATGACTTAAACTTTATATGGGCCAACGTACATAAATGAAACTATTATCAATTTGAATGGATTTATTTGCTTATGTAGAAACAATTAAATGCGTCTTATATAAGAGTAGATATATTTTATGTACGTACATAATTACGTACATATATGTACTCGTATATGTCTGTGTATTTGTATTTGCATTAGGGTAACAACTTCTTCTTTGGACGTTGTTCTCCCATAGGTATTTCTTACAGGCAATATTGTTTTGATAATAAAAACTTTTTTTTTTATAGCACATTTACATCTACCCAAAATAGAACAGATTTTAACTAAAATGTTAATGAAAATCTATACCGTTAACAACAAGCTTTTTGACATTTATTAAGACTTTTTTATCCAAAACAAAACCAAACAACTGCAATGTAGCCAATTTACACACCTTTTTAAGCAGACCGTAGCTAGTTCAATCATTTTTTATATAAATATGTTGTACAGGTCAATAAAACTGAAATAAAAATATTATATTAAGAGTAGATCTCCTACAAATCTACTCACAAACTAAAAAAATACGGTAAATATGTATGTAAAAATCAAAAAGGTTCTTCTTTGGGAGAGAGGGTGCTAGGCCAGAAAAACTTAAAACCTGGCTCTAAATTGTTTGGAGGCAGTTGAATGCCTAGAAAGCAGATGAATGCTTTCTATGAACAAAAAAAAAATATGCCAATTTTAGTAGAGCTCAACGAAGAGCTCTTTGGACAGCAGTTTATTGATTGAATTTTCATACAAATAATTTCGGCTTATATACTAATTATGTTAAGAATATAGATTGTAAAATCGAGTGATCTTATTTATTTTATATATATATATATATATATATTAAAAATATTTACATTTATAATATTCATGGGAAAATAAAATGTCACTTGATATATTTAAAGTAACAAATTATTTTCCCATAAATATTGAAGTGCGCCACAAACAACAACATATGAAAGACATATGATACCTTCAAGTGCTATTGTATGCAGACCCGTGAAACAATGAATACATTGTGTATGATGTGTATGTAAAGGAATTAAATCTTTGTTTACTTTATATATATATGTACTAGTATGTACTACATATGTATGTAAAACTAAAAATTGTGTGCGAAAGTGACAAAAAAAAGTATTTTTATAAAATATTTCATCGTGTTTGGCGCGTTAACTTTTCTAACGATCGCGAAAAACTAAAAATGCAGTTCTTAAAATTTGTCCTTGCCCGACACGATTTTTCCTTGGAAGGTATGATATTTGAAAAAATATGCAAAAAGTTATAACACTAATATGCATAAATATTTATAATTCTTAGAGTTTAGATTAATACAAATATGTTTTTTTTTCAAATTGAGTTTTTCAACAACATTCGAATTTTATTTATTTTTATTTTGGCCTTTTGTGTTAAAACATTTGAAGAGTATTTCTTATTCATAAGAAATGGTCTTATACTTTAATAGCTACGTCAGTACAATAAAACTTTGTCTGGAGACAAGTGTTTTTGGTAAATAGCTGACAAATCAAATTATAGGTGAACTTCACTTAATACATACATATAAGTATCGTTAAGATCTTTGGCCAACAGAAAGTAAGTTTTCAGCTCACTTGGGTTCAAATAATAGGCCTATTTGTATTTGGTTACCTGACACTAGGAAGGGCATACAGATGGTGAAAGGACGGACAATGACACTTAATCGAGTAGTGAAATTTTCTCTGATTACTCGGCAGGTTGACTGCCTTTATAGTGCTGGGATACAATCGACAGTTCTAAAATATATTTAAAATTTTTCAAATCAAAAACATAAGCTTGTCGTAGGTTAGAATTTTTCATTAATTCGGAGTAGCCTTCTTTGGGGCTTTGCGACTCCTCAGTAACATGTCCTCTAGTATAGAAAGGCCGTAGCTCATTCTTTTTTATATCCGGATTTTTGCATTTTCGATATATTAGATGTTCTTCTATCGAAATATATAAAAAAATCGATTTAAAAAAATGCTGAATTAGGACTAGGGATTGGGATTTCCCGGACTTTTGCAATTTCTGGGAAACGGGAGAGAAAAACTCGCGTTCCCGGGAAACGCTAATTTTCTAAAGTAATTACATTTATTAAATGAAAGTTGGCAAAATTACGATTGTTTTGCTAATGCAAGCATTATTTTTAAGTAAAAGTTAATACGTCAGAGTTTAGTTTTCCACAAAATTATTAATAATTGTATTAAAATTTGAAAGGTCCGTCACTAAACGCATCTTGCAAGTAGTTTTCGAATATAGCAATAATAAACTTTCGTATATATATGATCCGGTCACATTTTGATTTTGAATTAAAAGAAAATTGTGTGGACATTTTATTGCTTGTTTATCGGTGTCGAAGGAATTTTTTTTTTCTTACATTACCTTTGAAACAAACGCAAAGTCTTAGAATTTCATTTCGTTTTAAAAGAAATTGTTAGAATGAAAAATTTCCTTTGACATTGATTAACAGGGTACTAGTGTTCAAGCAGACGATGAAAAACGTATGAACTTTAATAGAGAACTTAAAAAATTTCATATTATAAATTTAGTCATACAATATGAATGAAAGCAATTTTATAAATATGTATGTGTGCCACAAAAGTCTATTTATTTATGAAATAATGTGTACTTTTAATTTCCCGTTTTCCCGGGAAAATATCACAAATTTCCTGGGAATATTAGACAGACATTTCTCGGGATTTCCGTCCCAGAAATTCATGCAAGTTCGGAAACAATATACTAGTAGTTTTTAATATCAATTTATACAGTCGTATTCATGAACAATCTTTGAAATCATATTGTCAAACTTTGTATTAAAATAAATTAACAACAAATAATTTTGTGTATCCAGTTTGATGTTTAACTTTCGCACAAGCTGCTGTGTTGCCAACTGAAACTTCTACATTGTAGTATTTATTATTTTTTTATTTTATTATGCAAAAAGGCATTTTTTTAAATCTGGCAGCACTGATACGATTTTTGAAGGCAAAAAAATCAAACCTAGAAACATGGGAAAAATCATGGTACGAATGTTAAAGGTTTTTGGAAGCAACTTTTAAAGAGAATTTAAAATAAAACAAGATTTTTAAATCCTCGTATGAATTCGGCCATGGTCTTACAATTAGTACCTCAGCGCAATTTCAGGTACCTTTCATTTCGCTTCACTCTCTAATATGTGCTGCCTTCCAAGTCCCTGTGCCGCACTCGCAAGGGCACCCTGTTTGTTATATTGACTATGAGCGTGCTAATTGGTGGCTATTATAAGACATTTAGCTAAATGATTTTACACAGATTTATAATATGAACGATCCTGATATACAACTATCGTTTTTTAGTACTCTTTTTAATGCACTTCTGAATTTCATACCTGTGAAAAAGCCGATGCGACCTCCTGCTCAAAATAAACTAAAATTTCCTAATGATATTAACTACTATAGATCTTTAACTAATATTGCCTTGAGGGCATTTTGATGAGAATGAGAGATGCGACATGAATTGGGACATCGATCGAAAGCTACGTAATCTGACAAAACCTAAAACAATAAACTTTAAAATAATGCACAGTCGTCGTATATTTAGTTGTGGTGACACAAAAAAAATGTGGAAAAGTCTGCGAAATGCAAATGAGATCAATGAAGTTCCAGTAAATAGTCAATTGAATATTGAGTACATGAAACCTGATTTCGCGCAAATTAGTAACTCAGCAGAATGCCCATCCTTTTCTTATAATACTGAGATTGGCCTGTTTGATTCTTTGTTCAAAATTAAACCTACGCACAGAGGAGTATTTGAGCCAAAAAGGTGGCGAAAAAGGCCAACTAAGTACACAGCTCGAGATACAACTAAATTCTACATCATATTGTAAATTTTCAAGACTATAAGTTGTGATTTCTAGCTCTGCTACAAATCTGCTAAAGGCAGGAAAGTTTATACATGTCTATACTCGTATCATATTTTTTTGTGGATAAACGTATAAAGGTATTACGCTGATTTTTCAAAAGCTATTTTTAGTATTAAAACAAAAAAATTATCTCGCATATTAATGCTGAAACAATTCGTTTAAAAATTAAAAGAATTATACTCTTACACTTTTTTTGTAAAAAAAAGAAGAAAGTTTTTAAAAGAATTATGTTTTATACCACAATAAAATATAGAATATCTAACTTTAGACGCAAGAAAAAAGTTTGAGCAAATTTATGCCATTTTTTAGTGATTTTTTAAAATTTCACCTTTTTATGGTTTCGCTCATCCTGCATTAGTAAATATTAGTAAGAAACCTTTTTTTTTGTCAGTCATAAAACGTTTTGCTTTGAGGAGAGGGAGACTTTTCCGTGACCATTAATGGTCAAAAGTTTAATTTCTATGATATTAAGGCATAAGTAGTATTTTTTTATTATTTACATTATTTTTGCAAATAATATTTTTGACGCCGCCCACAAAAGGAACCGGAAAGGAATATTGCATCTTACGGTCTTCTGGGTTCAAGTCAAGGGGTTTGAACTTTTGCCGACGTTAAAAATTGCATTTACTAAGCCAAAGTATGAAAATTTAAGAAAAGAATTTCCTTTTTCAGAGGTTGGATTAGCTTTTAGCCAGCTTTTGGCTCAAATACTCCTCTGTGCGACGTCGGTAGGGCGTGATGGAATTTTCATCAAGTTACTAAAGCTTATTTATCAGTAGGCACCTTTAACATTTTATTAAAAGTCGTGAAGATGACTTCTAAATATCCCTATATATGATTGGTAAACTTCGCGCATCATTCCCATTCCTAAGGTTGGACGGCTACTATCAGGTAACAATATCAGACCCATTAGTATCTTACCGGCATTATCTAAAGTTGTTGAGAATCTAATAAAGGATCAGATTTCAAAAGGGATTGACTGCAAGGGCTTGCTAAACGAGTGCCAATTCGGTTTTTGTAGCGGTCGTAATACAGGGCTCTCCCTTGACTGAACGCAGACGCATGTCCCACGAGCGTAAGTTAGGCGTGTTCGTTTCCATTGACTTCCCCAAAGCATTTGATCATTGTTTACCATCATTAGCTTGTTATGAAACTTAACCAAAAGTATGGCTTTTCTATATCTGCATGTCGTATTATTTGGTCTTATTCAAGAAATCGCAAACAATATGTTTCCTTGACCAAGCCTCTCATCGTAAAGCTGCACGGTCTGGTGTCCCGCAGGCCTCTGTAATTGGTCCAATTTCAATTACCTAAGGACAGTTTACGTACAAAAACACATATGAATATTTAAAAAAAAAACACTTCTCCTGAAAAATTTAATTTTTGCCGCTTACGATTAAGTCGAAAATAAGGATTGATATATTTATTTACCACATCGAGCCTCATTTTCGATTTAGTCTGAAGCGACATATATTAAATTTTTCAGTAGAAGGTATTTTTTAAATATTCAAATGTGTTTTTGTACGTAAATTGTGGCTTACGATAAAATTTTACAGCCCGTATCTTAAAAGTTATCAAATCAAAACTTTTGGCATGTTCATAATTCTAAACTATGGTTAGGCCCATAAAGTTTTAATTTCAATAAAAAAAGTATATTTTCGATAACATGTCGCTTACGATAAAATCGAGAAAAAAGGCTCGATATAAAAAATTAGTGTTTATTAATTTATTTTCAGAAAATACGTATTGTGAATTCCAATATGTAATTGGTTTTTCTCTATCACGTCAGGTTTTCGAGATACAAAAAAAAAATGTTTTTATTCGTGTTTTAGATAAAAAATCATTAGTTTATTTAAAAATCAATGAAATTTCGAAAGTGAATGGCGTTATTTAAATGTCGTTTGTATTTTGTTGATAATTTCTTTAAATTTGCATTAAATCTTGGTGAGCACGTACCCCTTGTTTGTCGCTTTGGAAATTACTGGTAATGGATCATTTGGTGGACATTAAACTGGTTCGGAAATCGATGGGACATTCGCGTAAGTAATATTTTTTCAATTTTTATATTGAATCCAGCAACGTTTGTTAAACAGAAATAACAGTCGTTTGGTGGTTATTGACTCTCTCCAAAGTACTAGAATTGAAAAATTTAAATAGATCTTCTTCCCATTTGATAAAACAGTCCCCCAACTATTGCATAACATTGGCGGTGTTCACGATTTGTTTGAGTTGCTGACAGCAAAACCGAAATAATGTAATGTATATAATGCATAATTTTTTTTTCAACCAAATATTCACTACACACAAAGCCAAAATAGCTTGAATCAGATTTAGAATGAATGTGGGCTTATTCACTGTTTTACAGTATTGCCAGCATGCGATACAAAATGAACAAGACGTGATAGCCCAATTGTTATGCCAGATTCAAATTCGCACCACCGAATTTGATAGTGCACCCAGGTTAGTTCAAAAACATGCTTCGTTTCTGCAGCGAATTTTTTTTTCAAATTTGTAGACCAGTGTAATTAATACTTTTTTTGTACTATGAGAGAGAGCCCGCCTTACGTTAGTGGTCTTCAGCAGCATTTTTTAAAGCTTTTATTATTAAGTACACAGAAAAAAAAAGATTTGTAAATATAATTAATTTATTTGTGAATACAATTAAAATATTATTTAAAAAGGCACCTACAAAGATTTTTGTAAATACAAACACACATTTGTAACATAAGAAAACAAATTCAACTCAATTATTTTCAATTAAAATGATTGTGTTATTCACAATTGAAATGCTAACAGAAAATAAAAATGTTTAATGAATTTGTTTTTCAAGTTTTAATGTGTCTTTCTTTGTTTGTTTTTTTTTAATTCTTATTTGGTACTAGGTTTTTTAATAAATTTTAAAGTTATTTATTTTTAAACGCAACCCTCGAAACTAGATGTGTTTTGAAAAACAAGCCACGACGTTTTTCGGCTTCTTGTCTGCATTCACACGTATACAACACGAGCAATCAAAATAAGCAACAACAATAGCACATCACCGCGTTGGGTCAATCAACAAGCAAGATAAACACCAACACAATGAAATTAAACTAAATAATATTTTGAAATGCGCGGTATTGTTTAATATTGTATTAAGTTAATGACAAATATTATTGAAATTAAATTTTTTTTCAATAACTTCTGTGTAAGCAATAGATTGCTTCCCTCAGTTGTTAGTGCTTCCAAATCAGATTGTTTTTTTTTTTGCTGGTTATGTACATACATATGAACATAAAGAATTGAAAAAAATCACAAATAACTTACCTTTCAACTGCGGCAAAAGAAATTGCAAACTATATATTTTTAATAATATTTCCATTCTATTAAATTAAAGAATATTTTTATTTGCTTGCTTGATTCGAACTGAAAACTTATTTTTTTTTCAATGATATCTTTTCAAAATTTTTATAAAACAAATTAAAAAATAATCCAAAAAGTCGGGTGGGGCGGTACTTGATGTACATGTATTTGAAATACGTATTTAAAATACAAAAACGTATTTTGTATTTGTATTTTAAACAAAAACGTAGAAATATTTTGTATTTTAAATACATGACTTGTAAGTATTTTGTATTTTAAATACATAATTTACAAAATACATTTCGTCAGGTTATTGTTGGTAATTTCCATTTTGATAAATTTATTGTACATTACTGCATTTAAATCTCAATTTCTAAAAAAAGTGGACTTAGAGCCTTTACATGTTAAGCCAGCGATATATTTTTTATGAAACAAATAATTGTTTGTGCTCATAAACAAAAGGCAATATGTTGTGAGATTGATTTTCATGCAAACTAGTCAACAAGTCAACAGATTTTTCTTCCATTTAATTTTTAGCCATTATATTTATTATAATAAACTTGAGCAAAGAAACGAAAAATATTCTGTTTTGTACAATAACGATTGGTGAAAGAATTTTTTCTTAGTCAAGTTTTATTAAAAATAAAGAAAAGATCGTTTAAAACTTAAACATTTAAATCAAATACTATTGCTAAAAGATTATTTTAGAAGATCTCTTTCATCTATTAAACAATCTAAAAACAACACTTGTGTTCTTGTTTTTTTTTTTCATTAATACATACGAGTAAAAAATCTCGAAATAATGAAAAATTTTTGTATTTTTATTCATTGGAATTAATAAATTCATAAATATTGTTTTTAATCCGTTCACCGATTAATCCAAACTTAACCGATTAAACCAAAACCTCGATTAATTAATCGAGCGATCAACTGGTTAAAACAAAAACCCGATCAATTTAATGCCTATTAAATACATCCTCGTATATACATGATGTGGAAGTATTTTGTATTTTAATTACCGCATGGTGTACATATTTTGTCTAGGGCTTGCAAATAATCGCAGATTTTCATAATCGCGATTACGATTGAAAGTTATGCGATTAATCGCAATCAAGCAGGAAAATATACAACTCGCATCATAAATTTGTTTAAAATAGTTAAAGTGTTGCTTTTCTTTTTTATTTGATTTTGTCTCAAGATAAGAAAAACTGCACCTATCTGCAAACCGAGTGAAAAATAAGTTTATCAATCCTAACGCAATTTTTGAGATACTACGACACTGCAGCAAATGAGCGTTATGTAAAATATATAAGATTAACAAACTAACATCATATGGAAACGCTTTACTTTAGAAGTGACAGGAAGAAATAGGTAACTCAACGTCATTTTCATTTCATTGCAGAGATTTTGTTTGGCTTCCAAATGCTTGAAAAGTTAAGAACAAGTTGGCCACAAAACCTTTAATTAAGGATAAACAGAATCTAACTTTATTAGATTGTTTTATAAGTGCTACCAAAGATATTGTATGCAGTTTGCACACGGTGAAACCTTGTCTTACATGGGATCTTAGACTATAAGCAGTTTAATTTAATTGCAATATGTTCTGAACGTATTTTATATTTAAACTTTAAATTTAAAATTTTTGTGAGTTAAGCTTGCCCTGTATGAAAATTTAAGCATTTTAAATTAATCTTAGACTAGAAAAAGGATTATTGGCGAAGGCTTTTGACATAAATTCTTTGCTTGAAAAAGAGTGAAAGGTTTAATCGTAATCGAGCGATTAATGGCCTCGATTGCGATTACGATTACGATTAAAAAGTGCGATTAATCTCGATTTCGATTACGCTTATAATCGCAGTGCAATCCCTAATTTTGTCCAACCATACCAATAAGTATAAATAAACTATAGTTTACGAGTACATAACACATACCGACAACTTACCTCGCTGATAGAGAACACAGACGACTCACGTCGGGAAAAACATACATGTAATTCACAAGTTGATTTTTCAGTATTTGTTTGAAACACGATTTTTTTAGTTTGTAGGCGAACGGTATAGAAAAGCCAAGGGCGTAGAAAAAAAATCACATTTTCTGCTCTCCGAGTTTTTTTTTAATTTTTCTTTACACTTATTTCAACTCTCGGTATGCTGCTTTATTTGATTTTTTCATTCAATGTGACAACAGTTTTTTATAATACAAAACATTGTTGTAGGAAATATCGGACAATTATTTTCCTTTGGCCAAAATGTATTTTTTATTATCAGATTGCATTTTGTGTGCCTAAATGTAAAAACTAATTATACTCAAAATATATGTTTTGCTCATAAAACGTTTCAAAATTTGTGTTTGCTCGCAATTACACATAATTTATCTAATTATTTTGGCGTCGCAGTGCAGATCTTCTCCCAGTTCTTCTAATGACAAGCAAGAAAATGAGTATCTATTAAACAATGATTTAATAATTAAAGATATTTCTCCATGAGTGGAGAAAACCCAAATACAGCTGTATGTTAAATTTGTATCATAAGATATTTTCTGAAAAACTGTAGGAAAGTATGCATTAATTTCGAAAGAATTGCATATGTCAAGTTTTAAGTAACCTACTGTAGCTTCAATCAAATAATAACTGCAGTTGTATTCAGAAGAAATAATTGTGGTGTACAAAAGGTTTACAAAACAAATTTGTATGGACATTTGTTTGCTAAACGTTTTGTAATCCAAAATAATTTTTTTCTGAATAAGGCCTTAAATGTTTTTACTTTAGGTATATTTCTTTAAATTAAATTACTAAAATTTTTAGATTGTGTGGGAAAACTTTTTAATATGTAGGGAAAACGGGTTTCTTTTGAATCTACTGGCAACACTGATACGATTTTTGAAGGCAAATAAATCAAAACTAGAAACATGGAAAAAATCATCCTACGAATGTAAACTGTTTTTGGAAGCAACTTTCAAAGAGAATTTAAAGTAAAATAAGATTTTTAAATCTTCATATGAATTGGGCCATAGTAAAAACATTCGCATTAGAGCTAAACCAAAAGTTACGGGCATTACTTTTTTTTCATAATTTTTAGTAATCTTAATATATAGTGAATATATGAAAAACGTATTTTTGAAGTCAATTAACCTCTCTCCGTATGATATACAGCCTCACAAACATGGCACTCAAAAAAGTTTGTCTTAAGTAGAACAAAAATAAGCAAATTAACTGACATGTGGATAATTAGTTGCGAACAAACGACAATGACAAGACTGTTGTAAATTTAGAGATGGTAAAAATGAGCTTTCATTACAAAAAATCTTTCAGCAAATTGTAATACGATGAATTAAAACAATTCACATATCCATTTGCAATAAAAGTTGAGTATATAAAGCAGAAATCTACATTAACTGACACCACAAAGTGGACCAAACACAAAGAACGCTGATGATGAAGGTGTAGTGGCCGTCGAAAACAGCCGGTTGTTCCGTTCTACTACGTGTTTGACAGAATATTTACAACTTTGGTGTTATTTGTTCATTAATAATTATCATATGTAATTTGGCTTACAAAGCGATATGAACTTTAGCCTGATCAAATCATAAATATAGAAACAAATGAAGTTCGAACAATAATAATTAATTAAAAATTAACTAAAAGAAATTTTAATTTTGTATAGAAACTATTTTTTATTGTTGCATTGCAATTAAGAAGTATTTAAGTATTTATTTGCCGAATACAATAAGTTTCGGTGTTTATAGTAAGCACAGCCATATCATTATGCAATAGTTCAAATTTTGTTCGTACTGTTTGTATATCTAAGGATATTAGCATTATTTTTATGGATTTTTCAATATATTTTTGGATTTTCATTGGAAAAAAAAACTTTCATGGATCGCGACATATGTACAATCAAACTTGCACCTAACCACAAATTACTCAATAAAGATTTTCCGAAGAACAAGAATTTTCGTTCTGATGGAAATCCATTGTGATATAATTTAAGTAAATCCTTACAAAAATAAACTTAAAAAACTGAAAAGCATACTTTTGTCGTTCAGCATGTACTTAAAATCTAGGCGCACAGTAGTGCGCCAGGCCATGTTGTGGCCAATGCGCGCAATGTGTATATTTACCTGGAAGCTATTCGCAAAATTCTAACATTTAATTCATAATTAGTATTAGTTCATCTCACTTCTTGATATATGCAGGTACACAAAGTGCATATTTTAAGACATACTCACTGACTGACTGACTGACTCACTCATCAATATTATGAAGCACTTCCACTATACCTAAAGATCTGAAATTTGGTACACAAGTATACCTAGTCGACAAAAATCTGAAAACCTTAATAATTTAACCAAGGGGTTGGGGCTACGCTAATAAGGCTCAGAACTAAAAAACAAATTTAAGCGATTTTATTGATTGCAACAATACAAGGTTATACATTTTCGTTGAAAAAAGTGGGACCATAAAATGTAAGCCTCTTATTTCATGTACTTCGGCTCAGAACATTTAAATATACTACTTGACACGAATGATAAGCACCGGCCAAAAAATGTGTTGTTGTAAAAGAGTGGGCGGTAATACGCCCGTAAAAATAAAAAAATAAAATTTGCGCTAGAGAGCTGAAATTAGATACGCAAGTAAATAGGTCAAAGTGAAAAACCAACTAGAAAAATTAACCAGGACTGCCGGGGACACGCTAATATTGCACTGAATTGAAAACTAAATATACAGATTCTAACTGAAGTCATTTTGTTGGAACTTGTATGCTTGAAACTACGATATTAAAAAGTGGACGATGATAAGTAAGCCAGAATTTTCACTAGAGAGCTTAAATTCAATACACAAATAAATAAATAAAGTCAGAGATCACCAAGAAAATCTAAAATCCTGGAAATTTCAATTGGGGGCATGGACACGCACTTTAAACTCGAAAATAAGAATTTAAATTAAGAGGTGAGTTACGAACTGGAAAAATCCGAAAACACCGATTGTTACAATAGGGAGGTAGGGCCACGTTCATAAAAAGTTAACGTTATATTATACGGTAGAGAACTGAAATTTTGCAAACAATTAGGCTTAGGCAAGTTACCAACTAGAAAAATCGGAAATCTCAACTGTTATAACACAAGCTACTCTATTGAAACCTTGCATGCAACTTGCACTTATGCTAGCCAATAAGTTTGCGTTTTCAAAACTACCTCGTCTGAGCAGATTTTACAAAAAATAGGGTGGGTCACTTCCACTAAAATTTACGCTATATTTTACATTATTTCTACTCAGATGAGTCTTACAAAATTTAGTACATTAAGGACCCACTAATGCACCGATAATACTCTAACCCATTATGTTATGTAAGTCTATCTTTTTCAACTGCAGCAGTCATTATGAATGGAAATACAGCAGACTAGTAATTTTAAGCTTAAAACAGCTTTGTTCAAGAAAACCTTACAAAAAGTAGTCAAATCCTGACAAAAACATAAATGTGAAAAAAGGCAAAGTTTCTTTCCAAAAATTCGACCATCAAAAGAGTGAGATGGAAATATTGACCAAGCTCTTGTTTGGCACAATACCTATCACTGAAATATGCTATGCATTATATAGATTTGTGATCGTAAGGGTATCGTATAATTTCTACATAATCTGCTAACTTGGTAATATTCAGTGGGTCTTAATCTACACCAATTGACTTGAAATTGTATAGATCATATTTTTTTGACCCATTGTCATCAATTGTGGGAATGAGAGTAAGGAAAAAATTAAAAAAAATTCTCCCATGTAGGTAAGATTATAGGTATTTTTATGGTGGATTAAATAAAAAATTACATTGTTCTTTCTTTCAACGATTGGTCTTACTTTCACTAAATAACTTAAGGAAAACAATATTTTGAAAAAAGCACTCTTGAAAAAAAAATACGTATTTTTGAAAAAAGCACTTTTCTTTAAAAAAAAACTTGTGAGAGTAGTTCCTTTCAATAAAAACACCTTTTGAAAAAAGAACTAGAAAAACGTTATGAAAGAAGTGAATTATGCGTAAAGTACCCTTGGGTAAAACACTACTCGCAAAAGTAAGGGACCATCCATATATTACGTAACGCCCTTGGATCGAGTTTTGTTATGATTTGTTACGGGGGGTAGGGGGGTCTGTAAAATTGTTACGTAACATAAATTTTACTAATTTCGTACAAAAACACTTCGATTTTTCATTTATTTATGTATTTAATTTATCAAAGAAATACATAATAAATCAAGAATCATGAGTGTTAAACAGATATAAATATATGCATATACATATGTATGTACATAAATACATAATTGTTATTATTTATATTTTGTAAGCTTATTTGATTTTTGTCTACGCACTGTGTTAGTCTAACAGAAAATAAAAATAAAGGAACAAGAGTATTCGAATTCCCGAATATTCGTCCATTCTCAATTACTTGCATTTTCCCATAAATAAAATAAATAAATGCATAAATCCTAAGCGAAACTTAAGAAAATGCCATAAAAATATTTGTATATTAGTTTGTAATAACTTAATAAAGAAATTTACTTCAATTCAAACAAAAAGTTATTTAAAAATACATACATATATATGTATGTGTATAAATTAAATTTAATTTTTTTTTTAATAAAAACTTAAAAGAATTTAAATTTTTTTAAAGTTCTTGTTACGTTATTGTGAGGGGGGGGGGGGGGGGGGGGTGGCGGGGTCTAAGAATTGTTACGATCTGTTACTGGGGGGAAGGGGGGTCAAAAATCGGAAAAATGGCGTTACGTAATATGTGGATGGCACCTAAGTACCTCTTAAAAAATAATTTTTGGAAAAGTACTTTTTGAGAAAATATATTTTGCTTTTTGAAAAAAGTGTTGTTTGAGAAAAATAGTACTCTTTAGGAAAAGTGTTTCCCAAAAAAGTGATTTTTGAGAAAAAAATGCATCTTGAAAATTACATTGTAAAAAAAGTGCCGTATGGAAAAGTTTAAAAAAATTTCTTTGAAAAAAGTACCTTATGAAAATATTACTCTTTTTTAATATTTTCGGAGTTTGATTTTAAAATAAATTATTATAAATACATATAAAACACTCACACACGTTCATTAAAATAACTAACAAACCATGTCTACGATTTTGTAACATTGAATCATTTTTATGTGAGTGACAACGAAAAAGCTTTCAGGTTTCTTACACTGATATAATTCTGTATGTAAAATTAACTGAAATTATAGTCTGAAATAAATGGGAATCTCCTAAAAATCGGTCTACTAATTTTTAATTTGCAATTGACGAAATTGTCAATAAATTTTTTAATGTTAAAATTTTAACTGACTTAAAACCATAAAAAATTATTTATTTTATGTTTTTTAATTTAACTTTAAAGAAAAAAATTTAATAAACGGATAAATGTGAATTACTTTTTTCTGCAATCGGATTAAATTAACTTTCAGAAGAATGAACTTCGCCTTTCGTAACAATAAGAGATAATTCGTTTGTTTCTGCTAATTCTATTGTGTAATAATCCACTCTAAATTCAGTACAAACAAATAATTTTTGCTTTAATTTTCATTATTAAGCTGTAAAACAATTGCAAAATTGTTTTGATTCAATGCCAAAATAAGAAAAAAACTGAGTTCTTACAATCAACGGAAAATTTTTATAAATGTGTTCTTAGTTTTTTTAAATGAGTGCAGTCTCCATTAAAAATAAAATTGCTTGCCTCTTTATTAAAATAGTAAAACCTAAAATGAATTTGAAATTAATTTCATTTAAAAATTTTCACGCATATATTTTTTTAAGATTTCAAATACATTTTATTTTTTTATTCTGTTACTGTACCGAAACAGCTCTTTTTATGTCAAAACGAAATCTGTAGAATATGTTTTATAAAAAGCAAATTTTAAACATTATTGCTTATAAACGAAACGAAATCACGGGTATGTTTTTTAAAACAATAAATATAAATGGTTTTACTTTGTGTATGTCAGTGTAGACACCCGAAAACTCTTTGCGGCCACAGCCAATGCCCGTCGATGCAATACCGCAATATTCTCCATTAACTATAACTGGACTGCCCGATTCGCCTTTACCGCGGTCTTTTCCATGTGCGGCAGCACAGATCATTGAATCTGTCAAATTTACTTCTACTCGAAGAGAAGTGAGAGGCACAAACATTTTTATCAATACATTGAGTTCAGCAGTTTGCAGTTGAAGGGGCAAAGAGCCTTTTCGTTCATATAATTGGCCCCAACTAAAAAGTTGTACTAATAGGTGTCGATAAATGCATCACAGCTACACACACTAGAAAAGTGTACAGGCATACTGTAGGGCGAACGGTATGCTCATGTTAACAGTGTTCTGTTTTAGTAAATCTTTTCTTAAATTGTAATAAATATTTTCAGGTCGTTGCTTTACTTTAACGGGACAATAAATCGAAATAAAACGGGACAGTTGGAAATCTTCATTCTTCATTTTTCTTTGCGACAATCAAAAAATGTACCGTCATTTTCTGTGCAAACTCAGTATAATTATCGTATATTCCTTTTTAACCTTGCTTTAAGAGTTTCCCTTTCTTTTTAAATCAACACTGCAGTAATGAAAAAATAAGTATTGTATGTATTTAAATCGCCTAAACCGTTTTTGTGTTTTAGCCAGACAACGTGTAATTTTCAGAACAATCCTGATAAAACAAAACATTATAAAAAGTAACACTACTACTCCTTTAATTATTTGGCTAGATGTAAGCGCAGTGGGCTGAAGTCTACCGAAGTCTACTATAGACGATGCTTAACCAACAAAACAAAGTAAAATTCTTGTAATCAAAAATGTTCCCAAAACGAAGTCCGTATTATTAAATAAAATAATTTATCAAATATCATAAGGAAACTTTAAGACAAATTGCCATGAATCTCCAACATGATTTTTTCTCATTCCCAATATTTTTTCTTTTGTATTTTTGGTGTAAGCCATAATTATTGGTTTTAAAATTTCTACACAGTTTTATCAATTGGAATTCGGAGTATCTACTGGTTGTTACACCATGCAATGCGATATTTTACATTATTATACACTATCACTGTTCGTGTAATGTTTTCCCGTACGCCTGACTGGAAATTCATTTGTTGGCAAGGGTTAATTTTAGAACTTCTTTGTAAAGAAACATGTATAGTACACTGCGAATCACTTAAATAAGGAAATTACTTCAATCTGTTTTGAACGAATCTGTTTGTACAAAAGATATTTGGGATTGCAAAATTTTGGCATTATTAACTCCATATCCTTACTATTGATTTCATTAAAATTTATTATGAATTTTTTTCATTTAAAAAAAATGTGTGTTATATTTTTCAATTGCCTCCAATAAATTAAAAGCCTGCTTTTCTAGGGTACCTAGACACTAGTTCAGATTGTTTGAATATGTTCGCAAAAGTTGTCCAGCTTCATCGTAGCTAAGATTTTGCCAAATATTGTTAGCAAAAAATTATTATTCCCTGTAAGTTATTCTGTTGGAGCAACAAATATTTAATTATATATTGCAATATTCCATATTTTCTATCAATTACTAATCAGTTCATATCTATAAACAAAAAACGAAATATGTATTGTACGAATAGAATTTTCTCAATAGTTTTATTAGTAATAACAATTGATGCCGTTTATTTTGAATAACCATTTTAAAGTATTGGAGGACACAACTGAATTAAATTCAAGTTAGAAAGTAACGTAACTGAACATTGGCTTTTGAAATGAAAAAAACTATTCCTGTAAACGATATTTAATTGTAACTAACCAATCATTTGCGGTCGTACTGAAAAAAAAAAAGAAAATGAAATACTTTATTGATGTTCCTAACAGAATTTTTTGTTCTGAATACAAAAGGAAAAACATATTTTGTTGTCGCTATTGAATTATTCCTTAATTGTGGAAAAATTTTAATGTTTTATAAACAAAATATAAAAATTAGATAGAAATGTCATATAAAAAATATATTTTGCAGCATAATTATACAAAATCTCGATTTAACAAAAGATGAGGACATTTTTATATATTTACATATATCGCAAAATATTCGACTATTATTCTGAAGTGAAATTATTTGTGCAAATAATATGTAGTTTCTTGATAGGAAAATATCTCCGTGTAATAAAGCCGAACACCGGCAACGGATGTTACATTGCACCACGCGGATCAAAAGCTTGCACATTTCATTCACTTCAGAATATAAGCAAAAACTTAGAATGATTTGCGATATATATAATAATGTACTTACCATTTTTATTCTGCAATAATTATTTTTATGTATGTATGTATGCAGTGTTTGCCAATTATTCCTTTAAAATTACCAATTATATTATTGGTTGTATCAATTATTTATTTTATGTATGTATGTATGCAGTGTTTGCCAATTATATTATTGGTTGTATCAATTATTTATGTCTATAGTCTCAATTGAAATTTTCTGTTGCAGTAACTATTTCATTCTAAAAATTCACATATCGCTAATGAAAAATTGGTGCTTACAAAAGCTGTATTCATTTATTACAACAGAATTGTATATTAGTTGGTGAAATCGACAAAATTCGATTAGCTACAAATTCGGTTATCACAACAAATCTGTTTTCTCAGTGTATCAAACCTATACTGTTCAGACCGCATGGATCATTTGGTGGACGTTAAAATGGTTTGGAAACCGATGGTACATTCGCACATTCGCACATTCGCGTAAGTAATTTTTTTTTCAATCAACTTTTGTGAAACAGAAATAACAGTCAGTTTGGTGGTTACTTGTATAAAACAGTTTTGAAACTATTGCAAAATATTGTCGTTGTCCACGATTTGTTTGCGTTTCTTACAGCAAAACCAAAATAATGTAAATGTGCATATTTTAATGATTCTGATATTGCATATCATTTTATCGAACCAAATATTCACCACACACAAAGCAAAAATAGCTTGAATCAGTAACACACAATCTCCCTGACATGCTTAAACGCTAATATCAGTTAAATTAAAAATTATGAAATTGGAGTGCCAGTATTGACTGTTGAACAAGACGTTATAGTCCAATTTTTAAATTCAGCGCACCCATATAAGTTGAAAAACAGGCCTCGTTTCTGCAGTCAATTTTTTTCCAAATTTGTAGACCAGTGTAATTACACGATGCAACAGTGAAAAATCCATGTAGTCTTAACATTATAGGTTCGATAGTACAACCAAGAGGTAGTTAAGCCTATACTCAATTTGGGGATTTTGATGACCAATTTTTTTATGTGCCTCCAAAGATTTCGAAAATTAGTGCGCTCTCAAAAAAATTTTGTCATCAGTTCTTGGCCAACAGCTAATTCAGACTTGGTGATAGCAGTTTTTGGTATGGCGAGGTCATTGCACCTTACTTTTGCACTATCGAACGATGATAAATGATTTTGTATGGACAATATTGGAAGATACTGATGTTAACGACGTTTATTTATAAGGAGATTTAGTTATTCCTAAATATGGAAGTTTAATGTTAGCACATCAGCCACTCGCCAACACTTGTACTAACTGATAATACAAAACAAATTATAAGAATCAAAAGGCACCATATTTTGGATCGGCCATTCGTAAACTGCACGGCTATTTATTATATTTCTAACAACATTTTTATGTTTTTGGTTTATATTTTTTTAGAAAATATAAACCAAGAAGCTTAAAGCTTGACATATAATGTATGTGAATTATAATTATATCGGACTCACTTATGTAGATTTTAAAAAAAGGGTGATTCAATTAATATTATATCTAATTGTCTTAATATTTTTATAGCTTCTAATAGAAATGGTTTTACTTGGTATATGTCAGTGTAGACACCCGGAAAGTGTATGGTGTCACAGCCATAGTGCCTCGATAGTAAACCGCAATATTCTCCATTAACCATAACTGGACTACCTGAGACGATTTCACAGCTGTCATTTCCATATCCGCCAGCACAAAACATTGATTTAGTCAGCGGATGTAAATCTGAGTAGTAATGAGATTCACAAACGGTTTTATCAACTACATTGAATTGAGCAGTTTGCACTTGAACGGGCAAACGGCTTTCCAACATATTTTCCCAACCAAAAAGTTCTACTGGATCACCTGCATTGATCGGGTGTTCGCAAAAGCGTACAGTTTGCACGGATCTTCCTTTCATAGGTGTCGATAATTGCATCACAGCTACATCCATGTCAAATGTTTGCCTGTTATAATTTTCAGGAATATATATTTTGCTAACCTCCGATCTGATGCCATCAGCACCACCAACTACAACAAACCGATATAAATCTATATATGTAACACAATGGGCGGCAGTGACAACAAATTCTTCTGAGACCAAAGCACCGCCGCAATGCAACTTTCCATCCAAGCGCAGCTGTACTAAATACGGGGCTTTATCGATTGTGGTTGTATGACCACCTACAATGCTTGCATATTTTTGGGGCAAGGCGAATGCCACTTGCTGAAATACCAAAAGGCCGGCTACAAATATTTTAAATAATTTACTAAACTTAATCATTTCTTTACTTTTAATGTTAAGATTGACTAAACAAGTTTAACTTTTTAAGTGTAGATTGCAAATTATAACATCCTGAGTTAGCAGACGGTTTATATAGCAACGAAATTTGTTAAAAATGAGCACACATATGTTCAAATATTTAAACTTGATGACTTAAACTTTATATGGGCCAACGTACATAAATGAAACTATTATCAATTTGAATGGATTTATTTGCTTATGTAGAAACAATTAAATGCATCTTATATAAGAACAGATATATTTTATGTATGTACATAATTACGTACATATATGTACTCGTATATGTCTGTGTATTTGTATTTGCATTAGGGTAACAACTTCTTCTTTGGACGTTGTTCTCCCATAGGTATTTCTTACAGGCAATATTGTTTTGATAATAAAAACTTTTTTTTTATAGCACATTTACATCTACCCAAAATAGAACAGATTTTAACTAAAATGTTAATGAAAATCTATACCGTTAACAACAAGCTTTTTGACATTTATTAAGACTTTTTTATCCAAAACAAAACCAAACAACTGCAATGTAGCCAATTTACACACCTTTTTAAGCAGACCGTAGCTAGTTCAATCATTTTTTATATAAATATGTTGTACAGGTCAATAAAACTGAAATAAAAATATTATATTAAGAGTAGATCTCCTACAAATCTACTCACAAACTAAAAAAATACGGTAAATATATATGTAAAAATCAGAAAGGTTCTTCTTTGGGAGAGAGGGTGATAGGCCAGAAAAACTTAAAAACTGGCTCTAAATTGTTTGGAGGCAGTTGAATGCCTAGAAAGCAGATGAATGCCTTCTATGAACAAAAAAAAATATGCCAATTTTAGTAGAGCTCAACGAAGAGCTCTTTGGACAGCAGTTTATTGATTGAATTTTCATACAAATAATTTCGGCTTATATACTAATTATGTTAAGAATATAGATTGTAAAATCGAGTGATCTTATATATATATATATATATATATATATATATATATATTAAAAATATTTACATTTATAATATTCATGGGAAAATAAAATGTCACTTGATATATTTAAAGTAACAAACTATTTTCCCAGCGGTGTGAAAGACATATGATACCTTCAATTGCTATTGTATGCAGACCCGTGAAACAATGAATACATTCACTGATGTGTATGTAAAGGAATTAAATCTTTGTTTACTTTATATATATATATATGTACGAGTTCGTACTACATATGTATGTAAAACTAAAAATTGTGTGCGAAAGTGACAAAAAAAGTATTTTTATAAAATATTTCATCGTGTTTGGCGCGTTAACTTTTCTAACGATCGCGAAAAACTAAAAATGCAGTTCTTAAAATTTGTCCATGCCCGACACGATTTTGCCTTGGAAGGTATGATATTTGAAAAAATATGCAAAAAGTTATAACCCTAATATGCATAAATATTTATAATTCTTAGAGTTTAGATTAATACAAATATGTTTTTTTTTCAAATTGAGTTTTTCAACAACATTCGAATTTTATTTATTTTTATTTTGGCCTTTTGTGTTAAAACATTTGAAGAGTATTTCTTATTCATAAGAAATGGTCTTATACTATAATAGCTACGTCAGTACAATAAAACTTTGTCTGGAGACAAGTGTTTTTGGTAAATAGCTGACAAATCAAATTATAGGTGAACTTCACTTAATACATACATATAAGTATCGTTAAGATCTTTGGCCAACAGAAAGTAAGTTTTCAGCTCACTTGGGTTCAAATAATAGGCCTATTTGTATTTGGTTACCTGACACTAGGAAGGGCATACAGATGGTGAAAGGACGGACAATGACACTTAATCGAGTAGTGAAATTTTCTCTGATTACTCGGCAGGTTGACTGCCTTTATAGTGCTGGGATACAATCGACAGTTCTAAAATATATTTAAAATTTTTCAAATCAAAAACATAAGCTTGTCGTAGGTTAGAATTTTTCATTAATTCGGAGTAGCCTTCTTTGGTGCTTTGCGACTCCTCAGTAACATGTCCTCTAGTATAGAAAGACCGTAGCTTATTCATTTTTATATCCGAATTTTTGCATTTTCGATACATTATATTAGATGTTCTTCTATCGAAATATATAAAAAAATCGATTTAAAAAAAAGCTGAGTTAGGACTAGGGATTGGGATTTCCCGGACTTTTGCAATTTCTGGGAAACGGGAGAGAAAAACTCGCGTTCCCGGGAAACGCTAATTTTCTAAAGTAATTACATTTATTAAATGAAAGTTGGCAAAATTACGATTGTTTTGCTAATGCAAGCATTATTTTTAAATAAAAGTTAATACGTCAGAGTTTAGTTTTCCACAAAATTATTAATAATTGTATTAAAATTTTAAACGTCCGTCACTAAATGCATCTTGCAAGTAGTTTTCGAATATAGCAATAATAAACTTTCGTATATATATGATCCGGTCACATTTTGATTTTGAATTAAAAGAAAATTGTGTGGACATTTTATTGCTTGTTTATCGGTGTCGAAGGAATTTTTTTTTTCTTACATTACCTTTGAACCAAACGCAAAGTCTTAGAATTTCATTTCGTTTTAAAAGAAATTGTTAGAATGAAAAATTTCCTTTGACATTGATTAACAGGGTACTAGTGTTCAAGCAGACGATGAAAAACGTATGAACTTTAATAGAGAACTTAAAAAATTTCATATTATAAATTTAGTCATACAATATGAATGAACGCAATTTTATAAATATGTATGTGTGCCACAAAAGTCTATTTATTTATGAAATAACGTTTACTTTTAATTTCCCGTTTTCCCGGGAAAATATCACAAATTTCCTGGGAATATTAGACAAATATTTCTTGGGATTTCCGTCCCAGAAATTCATGCAAGTTCGGAAACAATATACTAGTAGTTTTTAATATCAATTTATACAGTCGTATTCATGATCAATCTTTGAAATCATATTGTCAAACTTTGTATTAAAATAAATTAACAACAAATAATTTTGTGTATCCAGTTTGATGTTTAACTTTCGCACAAGCTGCTGTGTTGCCAACTGAAACTTCTACATTGTAGTATTTATTATTTTTTTATTTTATTATGCAAAAAGGCATTTTTTTAAATCTGGCAGCACTGATACGATTTTTGAAGGCAAAAAAATCAAACCTAGAAACATGGGAAAAATCATGGTACGAATGTTAAAGGTTTTTGGAAGCAACTTTTAAAGAGAATTTAAAATAAAACAAGATTTTTAAATCCTCGTATGAATTCGGCCATGGTCTTACAATTAGTACCTCAGCGCAATTTCAGGTACCTTTCATTTCGCTTCACTCTCGAATATGTGCTGCCTTCCAAGTCCCTGTGCCGCACTCGCAAGGCCACCCTGTTTGTTATAGGGACTATGAGCGTGCTAATATGGTGGCTATTATAAGACATTTAGCTAAATGATTTTACACAGATTTATAATATGAACGATCCTGATATACAACTATCGTTTTTTAGTACTCTTTTTAATGCACTTCTGAATTTCATACCTGTGAAAAAGCCGATGCGACCTCCTGCTCAAAATAAACTAAAATTTCCTAATGATATTAACTACTATAGATCTTTAACTAATATTGCCTTGAGGGCATTTTGTAATGAGAGATGCGACATGAATTGGGACATCGATCGAAAGCTACGTAATCTGACAAAACCTAAAACAATAAACTTTAAAATAATGCACAGTCGTCGTATATTTAGTTGTGGTGACACAAAAAAAATGTGGAAAAGTCTGCGGAATGCAAATGAGATCAATGAAGTTCCAGTAAATAGTCAATTGAATATTGAGTACATGAAACCTGATTTCGCGCAAATTAGTAACTCAGCAGAATGCGTATCCTTTTCTTATAATACTGAGATTGACCTTATTTGAGCCAAAAAGCTGGCGAAAAAGGCCCACTAAGTACAGAGCTCGATATACAACAAAATTCTACATCATATTGTAAATTTTCAAGACTTTAAGTTGTGATTTGTAGCTCTGCTACAAATCTGCTAAAGGCAGGAAAGTTTATACATGTCTATACTCGTATCATATTTTTTTTGTGGATAAACGTATAAAGGTATTACGCTGATTTTTGAAAAGCTATTTTTAGTATTAAAACAAAAAAATTATCTCGCATATTAATGCTGAAACAATTCGTTTAAAAATTAAAAGAATTATACTCTTACACTTTTTTTGTAAAAAAAAGAAGAAAGTTTTTAAAAGAATTATGTTTTATACCACAATAAAATATAGAATATCTAACTTTAGACGCAAGAAAAAAGTTTGAGCAAATTTATGTCATTTTTTAGTGATTTTTTAAAATTTCACCTTTTTATGGTTTCGCTCATCCTGCATTAGTAAATATTAGTAAGAAACCTTTTTTTTGTCAGTCATAAAACGTTTTGCTTTGAGGAGAGGGAGACTTTTCCGTGACCATTAATGGTCAAAAGTTTAATTTCTATGATATTAAGGCATAAGTAGTATTTTTTTATTATTTACATTATTTTTGCAAATAATATTTTTGTCGCCGCCCACAAAAGGAACCCGAAAGGAATATTGCATCTTAAGGTCTTCTGGGTTCAAGTCAAGGGGTTTGAACTTTTGCCGACGTTAAAAATTGCATTTACTAAGGCAAAGTATGAAAATTTAAGAAAAGAATTTCCTTTTTCAGAGGTTGGATTAGCTCCTCTGAGAAATATAAACTAAAATAAATGTAATGGCCAGCTTTTGGCTCAAATACTCCTCTGTGCGACGTCGGTAGGGCGTGATGGAATTTTCATCAAGTTACTAAAGCTTATTTATCAGTAGGCACCTTTAACATTTTATTAAAAGTCGTGAAGATGACTTCTAAATATCCCTATATATGATTGGTAAACTTCGCGCATCATTCCCATTCCTAAGGTTGGACGGCTACTATCAGCTAACAATATCAGACCCATTAGTATCTTACCGGCATTATCTAAAGTTGTTGAGAATCTAATAAAGGATCAGATTTCAAAAGGGATTGACTGCAAGGGCTTGCTAAACGAGTGCCAATTCGGTTTTTGTAGCGGTCGTAATACAGGGCTCTCCCTTGACTGAACGCAGACGCATGTCCCACGAGCGTAAGTTAGGCGTGTTCGTTTCCATTGACTTCCCCAAAGCATTTGATCATTGTTTACCATCATTAGCTTGTTATGAAACTTAACCAAAAGTATGGCTTTTCTATATCTGCATGTCGTATTATTTGGTCTTATTCAAGAAATCGCAAACAATATGTTTCCTTGACCAAGCCTCTCATCGTAAAGCTGCACGGTCTGGTGTCCCGCAGGCCTCTGTAATTGGTCCAATTTCAATTACCTAAGGACAGTTTACGTACAAAAACACATATGAATATTTAAAAAAAAAACACTTCTCCTGAAAAATTTAATTTTTGCCGCTTACGATTAAGTCGAAAATAAGGATTGATATATTTATTTACCACATCGAGCCTCATTTTCGATTTAGTCTGAAGCGACATATATTAAATTTTTCAGTAGAAGGTATTTTTTAAATATTCAAATGTGTTTTTGTACGTAAATTGTGGCTTACGATAAAATTTTACAGCCCGTATCTTAAAAGTTATCAAATCAAAACTTTTGGCATGTTCATAATTCTAAACTATGGTTAGGCCCATAAAGTTTTAATTTCAATAAAAAAAGTATATTTTCGATAACATGTCGCTTACGATAAAATCGAGAAAAAAGGCTCGATATAAAAAATTAGTGTTTATTAATTTATTTTCAGAAAATACGTATTGTGAATTCCAATATGTAATTGGTTTTTCTCTATCACGTCAGGTTTTCGAGATACAAAAAAAAAATGTTTTTATTCGTGTTTTAGATAAAAAATCATTAGTTTATTTAAAAATCAATGAAATTTCGAAAGTGAATGGCGTTATTTAAATGTCGTTTGTATTTTGTTGATAATTTCTTTAAATTTGCATTAAATCTTGGTGAGCACGTACCCCTTGTTTGTCGCTTTGGAAATTACTGGTAATGGATCATTTGGTGGACATTAAACTGGTTCGGAAATCGATGGGACATTCGCGTAAGTAATATTTTTTCAATTTTTATATTGAATCCAGCAACGTTTGTTAAACAGAAATAACAGTCGTTTGGTGGTTATTGACTCTCTCCAAAGTACTAGAATTGAAAAATTTAAATAGATCTTCTTCCCATTTGATAAAACAGTCCCCCAACTATTGCATAACATTGGCGGTGTTCACGATTTGTTTGAGTTGCTGACAGCAAAACCGAAATAATGTAATGTATATAATGCATAATTTTTTTTTCAACCAAATATTCACTACACACAAAGCCAAAATAGCTTGAATCAGATTTAGAATGAATGTGGGCTTATTCACTGTTTTACAGTATTGCCAGCATGCGATACAAAATGAACAAGACGTGATAGCCCAATTGTTATGCCAGATTCAAATTCGCACCACCGAATTTGATAGTGCACCCAGGTTAGTTCAAAAACATGCTTCGTTTCTGCAGCGAATTTTTTTTTCAAATTTGTAGACCAGTGTAATTAATACTTTTTTTGTACTATGAGAGAGAGCCCGCCTTACGTTAGTGGTCTTCAGCAGCATTTTTTAAAGCTTTTATTATTAAGTACACAGAAAAAAAAAGATTTGTAAATATAATTAATTTATTTGTGAATACAATTAAAATATTATTTAAAAAGGCACCTACAACGATTTTTGTAAATACAAACACACATTTGTAACATAAGAAAACAAATTCAACTCAATTATTTTCAATTAAAATTATTGTGTTATTCACAGTTGAGTTGCTAACAGAAAATAAAAATGTTTAATGAATTTGTTTTTCAAGTTCTAATGTGTCTTTCTTTGTTTGTTTTTTTTAATTCTTAGTTGGTATTAGGTTTTTTATTAAATTTTAAAGTTATTTATTTTTAAACGCAACCCTCGAAACTAGATGTGTTTTGGAAAACAAGCCACGACGTTTTTCGGCTTCTTGTCTGCATTCACACGTATACAACACGAGCAATCAAAATAAGCAACAACAATAGCACATCACCGCGTTGGGTCAATCAACAAGCAAGATAAACGCCAACACAATGAAATTAAATTAAATGATATTTTGAAATGCGCGGTATTGTTTAATATTGTATTAAGTTAATGACAAATATATTATTGAAATTAAATTTTTTTTCAATAACTTCTGTGTAAGCAATAGATTGCTTCCCTCAGTTGTTAGTGCTTCCAAATCAGATTGTTTTTTTTTTTTTGCTGGTTATGTAAATACATATGAACATAAAGAATTGAAAAAAATCACAAATAACTTTCCTTTCAACTCCGGCAAAAGAAATTTCAAACCAAATACTTTTAATAATATTTCCATACTATTAAATTAAAGAATATTTTTATTTGCTTGCTTGATTCGAACTGAAAACATATTTTTTTTCAATGATATCTTTTCAAAATTTTTATAAAACAAATTAAAAAATAATTCAAAAAGCCGGGTGGGGCAGTACTTGAAGTACATGTATTTGAAATACGTATTTAAAATACAAAAACGTATTTTGTATTTGTATTTTAAACAAAAAACGTAGAAATATTTTGTATTTTAAATACATGACTTGTAAGTATTTTGTATTTTAAATACATAATTTACAAAATACATTTCGTCAGGTTATTGTTGGTAATTTCCATTTTGATAAATTTATTGTACTTTACTGCATTTAAATCTCAATTTCTAAAAAAAGTGGACTTAGAGCCTTTACATGTTAAGCCAGCGATATATTTTTTATGAAACAAATAATTGTTTGTGCTCATAAACAAAAGGCAATATGTTGTGAGATTGATTTTCATGCAAACTAGTCAACAAGTCAACAGATTTTTCTTCCATTTAATTTTTAGCCATTATATTTATTATAATAAACTTGAGCAAAGAAACGAAAAATATTCTGTTTTGTACAATAACGATTGGTGAAAGAATTTTTTCTTAGTCAAGTTTTATTAAAAATAAAGAAAAGATCGTTTAAAACTTAAACATTTAAATCAAATACTATTGCTAAAAGATTATTTTAGAAGATCTCTTTCATCTATTAAACAATCTAAAAACAACACTTGTGTTCTTGTTTTTTTTCATTAATAAATACATACGAGTAAAAAATCTCGAAATAATGAAAAATTTTTGTATTTTTATTCATTGGAATTAATAAATTTATAAATATTGTTTTTAATCCGTTCACCGATTAATCCAAAGTTAACCGATTAAACCAAAACCTCGATTAATTAATCGAGCGATCAACTGGTTAAAACAAAAACCCGATCTATTTAATGCCCTATTAAATACATCCTCGTATATACATGATGTGGAAGTATTTTGTATTTTAATTACCGCATGGTGTACATATTTTGTCTAGGGCTTGCAAATAATCGCAGATTTTCATAATCGCCATTACGATTGAAAGTTATGCGATTAATCGCAATTAAGCAGGAAAATATACAACTCGTATCATAAATTTGTTTAAAATAGTTAAAGTGTTTTTTTTCTTTTTTTATTTGATTTTGCCTCAAGATAAGAAAAACTGCACCTATCTGCCAACCGAGTGAAAAATAAGTTTATCAATCCTGACGCAATTTTTGAGATACTACGACACTGCAGCAAATGAGCGTTATGTAAAATATATAAGATTGACAAACTTACATCATATGGAAACGCTTTAGAAGTGACCGGAAGAAATAGGTAACTCAACGTTATTTTCATTTCATTGGAGAGATTTTGTTTGGCTTCCAAATGAGTGAAAAGTTACGAACAAGCTGGCCACAAAACCTTTAATTAAGGATAGACAGAATCTAACTTTATTAGATTGTTTTATAAGTGCTACCAAAGATATTGTATGCAGTTTGCAGACGGTGAAACCTTGTCTTACATGGGATCTTAGAGTATATACTGGTTTTTACACCATGCAATTCGATATTTTACATTATTATACACTATCACCGTGTAATCATTGAAAGGATTCTACGATCTGCAGCCCTGACTATTACAGGTGCACTGGCTGCCAGCGGATCTCATGGTAAAGCAAATTTCTATGAACTCTGTAACTAGATTACAGTAAATGTGCGGTAAATGCGTGGCAAAAGCTTTCTTGTGGTCACTCTATAATAGGGGATCAATTGAATGATCTAGCGGCCAATATTGATTACCGATCAACCATACCTCTGTCTGATAGAAGGTTCAAATCTAACACATGGGGTGTGTTTAACTCGGCTATAGAAATAGAAGAAGATGTGCTTGAGGTGTACACAGATGGATCGAAGTCACACACAGGAGTGGATGTTGAAATCTTCATTCCTCGCTTTCAAAAGAGGATAAGTTTTAGGCTAGACAGCAGATGTAGCATACTAAAGGCTGAAATCTCAGCGATAAGTAGAGCGGCTAACTATTTGAGGTATTGGGATATTCGTATCTTCACGGATAGCAAAGCTGCCATTTAAAATATTGCATCATCGACATCGAATCTGGTACATGATTGCCGGATATCTCTAAGCAAACTAGGGATGCATGCTGATCTGGAGCTACAATGGCTTCCAGGACATGCGAATAATCTTGGAAATGATACTGCGGATGAGGTTGCTAAGGCTGAAGCTCAGGACGAGGAAGGGGATGAAAATATTGAGCACTTTCTCTGTCACTGCCCAGCACTTGCGGAGGAGCGGTCACTCTTTATGGGTTCTCCGATACTTCAAAGTTTGGAGAGCCTGTCGGAATGTGACTTTGGCGAGGTGAATTCATTCATATGCCTTTCGGGTTGGTTCTAACAAATCATAAATAGTGAAAAGAGGGAATGAGTAAGGGTAGTCCACCTCAATCCATCCAGGTAGCACAACGCCACCTCAATGGACCCAAGTGGGCTTTATGGCTTTTACTATGAATCGGCAGCCTATTAAAACCTAACGTGACCTATCACTCTTCGTGTAATGTTTTCCCGTACGCCTGACTGGAAATTCATTTGTTGGCAAGGGTTAATTTTAGAACTTCTTTGTAAAGAAACATGTATAGTAAACTGCGAATCAGTTAAATAAGGAAATTACTTCAATCTGTTTTACACGAATCTGTTTGTACAAAAGATATTTGGGATTGCAAAATTTTGGCCTTATTAACTCCATATCCTTACTATTGATTTCATTAAAATTTATTATGGATTTTTTTCATTTAAAAAAAATTTGTGTTATAGTTTTTAATTGCCTCCAATAAATTAAAAGCCTGCTTTTCTAGGGTACATAGGCACTAGTTCAGATTGTATGGATATGTTCACAAAAGTTGTCCAGCTTCATCGTAGCTAAGATTTTGCCAAATATTGTTAGCAAAAAATTATTATTCCCTGTAAGTTATTCTGTTGGAGCAACAAATATTTAATTATGTATTGCAATATTCCATATTTTCTATCAATTACTAATCAGTTGTACGATTTTTTCATATCTATAAACAAAAAGCCAAATAAGTATTGTACAAATAGAATTTTCACAATAGTTTTATTAGTAATAACAATTGATGCCGTTTATTTTGAATAACCATTTTAAAGTATTGGAGGACACAACTGAATTAAATTCAAGTTAGAAAGTAACGTAACTGAACATTGGCTTTTGAAATGAAAAAAACTATTCCTGTAAACGATATTTAATTTGAATAAAAACTCAGTTATTGTAACTAACTAATCATTTGCGGTCGTACTGAAAAAAGAAAAGAAAATGAAATACTTTATTGATGTTCCTAACAGAATTTTTTGTTCTGAATACAAAAGGAAAAACATATTTTGTTGTCGCTATTGAATTATTCCTTAATTGTGGAAAAATTTTAATGTTTTATAAACAAAATATAAAAATTAGATAGAAATGTCATATAAAAAATATATTTTGCAGCATAATTATACAAAATCTCGATTTAACAAAAGATGAGGACATTTTTATATATTTACACATATCGCGAAATATTCGAAGTGATATTACTATTATTCTGAAGTGAAATTATTTGTGCAAATAATATGTAGTTTCTTGATAGGAAAATATCTCCGTGTAATAAAGCCGAACACCGGCAACGGATGTTACATTGCACCACGCGGATCAAAAACTTGCACATTTCATTCACTTCAGAATATAAGCAAAAACTTAGAATGATTTGCGATATATATAATAATGTACTTACCATTTTTATTCTGCAATAATTATTTTTATGTATGTATGTATGCAGTGTTTGCCAATTATATTATTGGTTGTATCAATTATTTATGTCTATAGTCTCAATTGAAGTTTTCTGTTGCAGTAACTATTTCATTCTAAAAATTCACATATCGCTAATGAAAAATTGGTGCTTACAAAAGCTGTATTCATTTATTACAACAGAATTGTATATTAGCTACAAATTCGGTTATCACAACAAATCTGTTTTCTCCGTGTATCAAACCTATACTGTTCAGACCGCATGGATCATTTGGTGGACGTTAAAATGGTTTGGAAACCGATGGTACATTCGCACATTCGCGTAAGTAATTTTTTTTCAATCAACTTTTGTGAAACTGAAATAACAGTCAGTTTGGTGGTTACTTGTAAAAAACAGTTTTGAAACTATTGCAAAATATTGTCGTTTTCCACGATTTGTTTGCGTTTCTTACAGCAAAACCAAAATAATGTAAATGTGCATATTTTAATGATTCTGATATTGCATATCCTTTTATCGAACCAAATATTCACCACACACAAAGCAAAAATAGCTTGAATCAGTAACACACAATCTCCCTGACATGCTTAAACGCTAATATCAGTTAAATTAAAAACTATGAAATTGGAGTGCCAGTATTGACTGTTGAACAAGACGTGATAGCCCAATTTTTATGCGAGATTCAAATTCAGCGCACCTATATAAGTTGAAAATTCAGGCCTCGTTTCTGCAGTAAATTTTTTTTCCAAATTTGTAGACCAGTGTAATTACACGGTGCAACAGTGAAAAATCCATGCAGTCTTAAAATTATAGGTAGTTAAGCCCTATACTCAATTTGGGGATTTTGATGAGTAATTTTTTTATGTGCCTCCAAAGATTTCGAAAATTAGTGCGCTCTCAAAAAAAAAATTTTGTCATCAGTTCTTGGCCAACAGCTAATTCAGACTTGGTGATAGCAGTTTTTGGTATGGCGAGGTCATTGCACCTTACTTTTGCACTATCGAACGATGATAAATGATTTTGTATGGACAATATTGGAAGATACTGATGTTAACATTTATTTTCCCCAAGATAGTACTATATATCACACAAGTAACTATACCACCGGTCTTTTGCGTGAAAAATTTTCTGATCGTGTTATTATTGCTCGAAGAACCCACTACTATATTTTTTCTTTTGGGCTAAATGAAAGCTCGGCTGTACGCAACTTATCTCCATTCGTTTCAAAAATTCAAATATGGAATCTGATAAGACTCATTACCAGGGCAAGGCAAAAAAAGCCTAAAAAAATTAAAAAAAAAGTAAGCTAAAAAGCGATAAAAAAACCCTTGGAAAAAGCTCAAAATATAGCAAGAAAAAGCATAAACGAAAAAAACCGAATTATAAATGTATTTTTATAGTTTTTATTCAAATAAATGTTTATTACATATTACAATCATATGTTTTTTTAAATGTTCTCCGATTGTCGCACAATACCGTAGAATATATAGAAAATATACGTTCAACTTCAGTCTACGTTACCGGGGCATATTTAAAAGCTAACAATTCACATGGGTATAATGTGTCAATATATTCATCTTTTTCTTTTATATTAAAAAATATGTTATTTTTAATCTTAGCTAATGTTTGGGTCCAACATTTTTATTGAAAACTTTAGAAAACTTTTCAAAAAACACCTTGTTTTCTAAAGCCTCAATTTTTTGTTTTACATCTTCTATGACGGATAAACTTTCGTGCAAAGTTAGACCTCTGCTTTCTAATTGCAAATACATTCAAAATTGTCTCTGATGTATGCTAAATCTGAATTTACAGTTGGGTTTTCAAACAATAACTTTGCATTGCAAATGACCTCGGACTCTTCATTAGAAAACTCGTTTAAAACGTAATTTATTTACGTAAAATTATCGCAGTAATAAACAGCAGCTTTTATACAATATCCCGATCTGGTCGTACAAGGCTTTGGGGGTTTGCTTATTGTTGGGTACATAGGTATATTTGCAGTCAAAAACATTTTGCATAACTCCATATGAAATGGATTTATAGTTGGATCATCTGAGGAGCTAGTTAACAATGACTGAGTGCTATTAACATTTTTCAGCTCAGCTTTTCAGAAGCTGTTTTATGTTTTGATGTGCCAAAATGTTGTTGAACATTATACATTTTCATACCACTTATAGTACAATTACAAATTACACAAAATAACAAAACAGAATTGTCGGCCTTTAATAATCCCGGGTAATTTTGTGCCATACGGGTATTGAACTCTTTTTTTTTTGTTTCTTTTGACATTCTATTTCTAGCTTTTAAACTTTAATTTTTTTACAAAACTACAAGCGCTTTACTTTTTTCATATTTTACCGTTGTTTTACAAAAACAAATTCAATGAAAACTGATGATGTTTTATTTGAATACTCAGGCTTAAGAAAATACATAAGTAAGAAAAGATGCAACATATTAACTTATTAACAGAATGACTCAAAACCTTTCTTCTTGAAAGAAAATGATTGCCAACTTGCATAATAAGCAAATATAAGCAAGGTGTATCACATAAAGCATTTCTCATAAAAAACTAAGGAAATAAGCAAAAAAAATTTTAAAGCAAAATGCTTTAAAAACTTGCCCTGCTCATTACCATACACTGTGATTTCTGAGTTCTCAAGGTGAAAGACAAAATAAGAAGATTTAGTTATTCCTAAATATGGAAGTTTAATGTTAGCACATCAGCCACTCGCCAACACTTGTACTAATTGATAATACAAAACAAATTATAAGAATCAAAAGGCACCATATTTTGGATCGGCCATTCGTAAACTGCACGGCTATTTATTATATTTCTAACAACATTTTTATGTTTTTGGTTTATATTTTTTTAGAAAATATAAACCAAAAAGCTTAAAGCTTGACATATCATGTATGTGAATTATAATTATATCAGATTCACTTAATAAGAACTGATGCAATTAAAATTATATCTAATTGTTTTATTTGTTTTATAACATCTAATAAAAATGGTTTTACTTTGTGTATGTCAGTGTAGAAACCCGGAACCTCAATGTAGCTACATCCAAAGAGCGATGATACAATACCGCAATATTCTCCATTAACCATAACTGGACTGCCAAAGTTGATTTCACATCTGTCTTCTCCATCTCTGGCAGCACAAAACGTTGAATCAGTCAGAATTCCACCAAAGTACTGAGCGGCACAAGCTTGTTTATCAACTACATTGTGTGTAGCAGTTTGCAGTTCAGGCGTTCGTCCCCAACCAAAAACTTGTACTGGATCACCTGCATTGATCGGCTTTTTACACAAGCCTACTGTTTGCACGGATGGTCCCCTAATAGGTGTCGATAAATGCATCACAGCTACATCCATGTCATATGTTTGCCTGTTATAATTTTCAGGAATATATATTTTGCTAACCCTCGAACTGATGCCATCCTCAGTCCTTGTCGAGGCACCACCAACTACAACAAACTGATTTTTGTGTACTCTTTCAACACACTTGGCGGCAGTGACAACAATTGTTTCTGAGATCAAAGCACCGCCGCAATAAAAGAATCCATTCACGCGCAGCTGTACTAAATACGGAGCATTATCGATTGTGGTTGCATTACCAGCCACTTGCTGAAATGCCAAAAGGCCGGCTACAAATATTTTAAATAATTTACTAAACTTAATCATTTCTTTACTTTTAATGTTAAGATTGACTAAACAAGTTTAACTTTTTAACTGTAGATTGAAAATTATAACATCCTGAGTTAGCAGACGGTTTATATAGCAACGAAATTTGTTAAAAATTAGCACACATATGTTCAAATATTTAAACTTGATGACTTAAACTTTATTTGGGCCAACGTACATAAATGAAACTATTATCAATTTGAATGGATTTATTTGCTTATGTAGAAACAAATAAATGCATTTTAAATCAGACCAGATACATATTTATGTACTCGTATGTACGTAATTTAAATGAATGCGTACATACATACATACTAGAGCTGAGCACAAACTCTTTGCTTTCTTAATCTTCATGATGTACATTACTGAATTGTTCTCTCTTCTTAGTGCTCTGGTGTTCAATTTGATCTAAAGCATGCAAAAGCATTTATTAATCCTCCAAGGGAGGGCATTAGTTATTGTAGTGTCGAAGCATATTGCACTAGTGCACACCGATTGACAATTGTAAAATGAGCACACACGTCTATAAAGATGGGTATGTATGTATGTGTAAAAGAAAAAACAATCAATGTTGATCATTTGAGATTGTGCGATACTTGTTCTAAGTTTAATAATTTATTAATTTAAGACTAAAACCTAAAATACCTATAAAAATAATATATTTCACAATGGATTTAAAAGTAAAAAGTTTTATTACCACTTAATATTTTAATAAATTTTGAGTTTGCGAAATGAAGTATGATGCACTATGGAGTGTATAATAAAAATATTGCACACATGACTATTGAACTGTTGTACAATGGTTTTGTGTGTTTTTTGTTTCCTTGTTGTCCATTTTTCCATTGGCACTCAATTACGATCACCACTGCAAACAATATTCGGTGTTGAAAGATACAATACTGTGCACTTTTTCATAGCCTGCGCTCACTCTTACTACATACCAAGCGGGAACAAGAAGAAGTAAGGATGCCTTCTATATACTCCATTTTTTGGATGTACAAGACCTGCCCGCTCTATTCCGTAGTCATATCTTTTTTACACGCGTTGCTATTGCAGGGTAGGCCTTCTGTTATTGCTTCTTTAATTGATTTTACTATTGCTTTGGTAAAAAAAAACAAAACAAACAAAATGTGTATTTTATCTTTTATGCCTTATTTATATATTTTTTTGGTTCTTAGGAATTTTTTGGATTCAATTAATATTCTTATTTAACTGCTAAAGAATGCCTCATAAAAGGCATTGACTCTTTCGCATAAAAGATAAAATACACATTCCACACTCCCTTCTATGAGAAGGGAAAAAACAAGGGGTATGGAATTGAGCTAGCAGCCCTTGTACATCCAAAAAAATGTGTAGAGAGATCTTCTATAAGGCGTTCTTACCCCTTCTAGATCCCGCTAGGTATATATGTATGTGTGACCATATTTATTTTTCATTGTTAGAATTTAGATTAACACAAACTCCATACATTCGAATTTTATTTGTTTTCATTTTTACCTTTTGTGTTAAAGCATTTGAAGAAATTTTCATATTCATAAAAAATGTTTTTATGCTTTTATAGTTATAATAGTATAACAAAACATTGTCTAGAGACAAGTGTTTTTGGTTAATAGCTGACAAATCAAACTTTAGCTGAACTTTACTTAATACATGCATATAAGTATCACTAAGATCTGTGGCCAGATTATAATATAACTTTGGTCCAACTAATAGATCCATTTGTGTTACCTGAGAGTAGGAAAGGAATACAGATGGTGAACTGACAGATAAATGGATAAAGAAGATAAGCTGAATTGATTTTTATTTCAATTCCTACAACTTTGCTCTTGTGCATTTTGATAATCTGTTAACATCGTTGAGGCGCCTCTGGGGGTCTATTCTGTATTTTGAAACGAAAGGAAATGCTTTCGAACTTGTATGTTAATAGCACGCAAATTCGGAAGTATTTTCTTACGTTACCCTTTCTGGTGTTACCCTTTCGTTATTAATTTTTGACTAACTACAAATAAGAATAAAAGCAATAAAACTTAAAAAATAAATAAAACGACTTCAAAAATAAGCTCTAAAAAGTTGAAAATAATAGTAGATTCAGTTAAATCAAATATTTTATTTTATTATTATATCTGTGGCAATAAATAATAATGGCTTGAGTTGACATAAGTGATTTTTCATTTTGGGTACGTTCGTAAATTCAGCAAACTTATGCATCTATGCAGCCGTTCTGTCAAGTTTTACTGCGTATGTGTGATCAACTGTTGCACATGCTTTGCAACTGCTCAACATCTGTGCATAGTTGACATTTTTGAACGAAATTCAATCAAATTTTAAGTCGGCAACTAATTTTATTTAAGAAAACCATGATAAAAAAAGTGACAATTTTCTTTTAAATTATAGTAAGAAGATTGAAAAGAAAATTAAAGCGGCTAATTCTTATAAGAACACATTTTGGCCGTAAAAAGAAGACAACCTACATAAATAAAAAAACTCCCTTGAAGTATTAAAAAGCTACCAAGATTATGTGTTTCAGCCATTTTCGAATATATCAACCTTCTTTTTAGGTTAAATTCGAAGCATGTAATTTAAATATCAAAATACATTCACAAACATATTCAACTTATTGTTCCACTGCAACTTTTTGCATCTCAAAATAATTTACCATTTGCAGAGATTTGCGGCATGTATGCCGTTTACTTGCATTAAAAAACGTTTGACGCTAAACAGTGCTGCCAAGTTATGCACTTTTGAACATTAGATATTCGCGATGCTGCAGACGTGCACTATAAATGTTTTTACGAACGTATCTTTTATTAAATATTCTTATTCTCTTCTTCAAGTTCTATCACTCAGCTAAATTTCAATGATAAAATGTTATTATTAATAAAACTATATGCATTTATATTTTAACTTAAGTCTTCTTGAAAAATAATACATAAGCCATAACATCTTAACTCAACTTAATTTTTTTAAGGTAATATTAAAATGATTGAGCATTAAAACTTGTATACACTTAAGTTCAATAACTAACAGCCCATTCAAAATATTCCTCATAAAAAACCTTATATTTAACTAAGCTTTCCGCATTTTTCAATTTAACCTAAAGGACTTATCTCGACTTACTACAGATAGAAATTATTTTGCCTTACAATATAGTAGCTTGAGTTCACTTTAGTTTTAATTTTTCTGTAAATCAATTTTTTCATAAGATCTTAACTAAAAAACAGCGAATATTAAGTAATAAAACGTTTTTGTTTTTCTATAAAATTAACAATTTTGTTCTAAATAAATGTGCATCTTTTTCGGTGGCTAACAATTTTATATAAAAACCCAACACAATTTATTTTTGACAAAACCCTTAATATCTCAAAACAAGAAACTTCGACTTAAGCCATTATTATTTATTGCCTTAGATATACAACACGATATAATTAATCTTCTTTAAAGGCCATGACTCACTACCCTACACAATCGCACTTCTAACGAAAAAAAAACAAGTCTGATCAAATGAATTGTAATTGCCTTTTGAAAATTTTCATAAATTTTCATCATACCAGGTTTCTTTTTTCTCAAAACTCACATAACTATGTCACTCTAAGAACCGAAAATCTTTGCCAAGTTTTGTGGGAATCAGATAAGTAGAAGTACATATAATTTAATACTGACCTTTTGTGGGCGTAGCCCCGACCACTTTATTTACCTCTTAAGCAAAAACGATTGTTAAATTTAAAGTTGATTTAACAAATGAATTTTATATGGCAAAACCAATTTTAACGAATGCAACTTTAACAATCGTTTTTGCATAAGGGTGTAAGTATTTTCCAGAGCTAAAGGTGTGTGCCAAGGAAATATATATTACTTTAATATAAAAAATTAAGTTGTTGATACGACAAACACAGATTTTTTTTCAACAAACTGAACTAACCAAATTTTATGTTATGCATGGCGCAAAACCTCAACAATTTTTTAATATTTTGTTTTTTTATTTATTAAAAATGTAAACTTTTCTTGTTGTTCACTGTTGATATCACAAATTTAAATTTTGCTAGTCAATTAAATTACTCAACAAAATAATTTGTTAAATTATATCTTAACGGAAAGCGCGAATGTAGAAGAAACATAAGAAATAATGTTTTGCGTGTACGTTAAGCGGCCCAACCATTATACAATACTACTATTGAATATGTTGTTGTACATATTATTGTAATTTTGACCTATACTATGCAATAAACACAATATTATTAAAGAAAATATTGCCCAATTTAACTGGCAGTGAAAAGTAAACAACATTGAACAATGTTGCCACCACATTACACAATTGTCTTGATTGTACAATAAAAATTAAAAGTCTTCTGATATTTGCCAATATATTGTGCCACCTTCGAATATGACATACAATTGTGCAACTATATTGCAATTGGGTGGGCCGATTTAGTATATTAGTCAAGAGATTGCCGGTTCGACTCCTCCCAAAGACATTGTTTCAAGGTTTGTGCAGAAATAAATAACTTTGAAATTTTACAAAAAAAAAAATTTTAAATGTTTCTAAAAAAAATTTTTTTAAAAATAAATATTTCAAAAATATTTGTTTTTTGTTAATAACTCAATTGTGAATAACACAGTAATTTTATTCGGAAATTATTGAGTTTATTTTATTTTCTTATGTTACAAATGTGTGTTTGTATTTACAAAATCGTTGTAGGGGACTTTTTAAATAATATTTTTTTTCTGTGCAGAGGAACTAATAAGTTTTTTTTTTAAGTCGGTTAAAAATGGCAAATACCAGTTAGTGTGTTTAATAAGTTTGTCAATGTGCGAGTTAATGTTCTGTGCTACTGTTCAATTTTTCAAAGTTCATTTGTTCTCCCAAACCATTTTAAAGAGGATTTAATATATAAAAATCACAGTTTATGGATAAACAGTCAAATTGAAGAAAAAATATTCAAAATATCCAAATATCGCGAAATCTTTAAATTCTGTGTGGCTGTGCCCCTTAAAAAATGTCCCGCAAGCGTATCCTTTAAAATGCATACACACATATATACGAGGGTGGATTAATAAGTCCCTGACTTTTAGAATTTCGTAGTTATATGAAATGCAACACTGTTTCCATCAAGTACCGTCTGTTAGTAGACTGCTCTCAAGTTTTGAGCAAGTGTCGTCATTTACTTTGCGTTTAACAGCTGTTCAAAACACACAACCTCGTGCATTTTTCTAAAAATGGAAAAAAGTGAATTTCGAGTGCTCATTAAATATTATTTTTCGCGAAAAAAAAGTCAATCAAACCAAGGAAAAGCTCGATAAATACTATAAGGACTCTGCACCATCGATTTCAATGGTAAAAAAGTGGTTGAGGTCAGTACACCCGAAAATTTCGAAAAAAAATCCACGATATGGTGTTGTCCGATCTAAGAAGAAAAGTGCGTGAGATTGTTGATGCCATTAGGTATTTCATATGGAAGTGTGGTTTCGATTTTAAGTGATCAGCTGTTTTTAAGAAAGTTGTCTGCAAGATGGGTGCCGCGTTGGCTTTAAATTGACCATAAACGTAAACGTGTGACAACTTCAAAGGATTGTTTGGAATTGTTTAACCGCAATCCGAATGAATTTTTGCGGCGTTTTGTAACCTCGAAAAATCCTATTTTTTGGAAGGCATACAAAAACAAGAGAAACGTTGAACTAAGTGTATTGAGTTAAAAGGAGATTATGTTGAAAAATAAAGTCACTGACTTATTGATCCGCTCTCGTATATATTTATGTTTTCATTTTCATCAATATCAATTGAAGAGGCAGAAATTACCCTCTTTCATCCTCTCGGTATAGACTTTTTGTGTACTTTCAGATGCAAATGTAGCTATATATGTTTTAGATTTTATCAAAATCTGTTCGATAGTTTTAGAGAAGTTTTTGTTGCCGCTGGCCCCTCTGGTCCTAGTTTTGAAACTTTATAAAGCATGTGCTTTCGCTTAGACGCCAATATATCTATAATTTGAATAAAAATCGGCTAGATAGTTTCGGAGAGCAGAAATAGCACCCCTGCCCTACCCCAGCAAAACAAAAGTCTGACTTGGAAGCACTAACAACTGAGGGAAGCAATGTATTGCTTATTTGATAACAAAAGCTTCGACAAATGCTTCTGAAAAGCAGTAACGTCAGGCTTGCACTCTAACAAAGTAGAAAAAAAAATTTAACTAAAATTGTAAGCCAGTAACTTTTGCATCTGAGTACACAAAAACTATATAATATTACTTCTGTGAAGTACTTTGGTAAGGCAAAAAAATTATGGTTCTTGCAAGCTGAATGTATCGCTTCTAGCTGGCTCATCTTGAACAAAAAATGCCTTATTCATGCGCAACTGCAAGTGGTTTTGTAACATTATCACCTTTACAAAAACTCTTCTGGGAAGCAGCAGCTTTTGCTGAGTGTTTCTTTTATAAGAAGCCTGTATCTCCTCTTAGCAGCACATCTTTAAACACATTTCATTAAAATCGTTTCAGCCGCTTACCATCTTCTCGATTTTAGTTTTCGAAACGTATTTGCAATTTTGTGTTCTTTCAGATTCAGCTAAATCTATGTTCTGAATTTGACCAATGTTGCCACCCTATCTACCTGTGTTTTGAATTTCATAAAAGCAGATTGTGTTATTTTCAGAGAGGCAAATATTGTCCCAATAATGGGGATCCTAGTTTTCAATGGATATGAAACCAGTGTATTTTCTTAGAAGCAGATCTATTTACATATGCTTTGGATTTCATCAAAACTGGCTTATTCCGCTTAGCCGATAAAGCGTAATAAGCAAACAAAGTTAAGTTTCCATTCGAACACGCACCAGACAATTGGACAGGCAGACTGGAGGGCGAACAGCATGCTCATGTTAACAGGGTTCCGTTTTAGTAAATCGTTTCTAAAATAATAAAAATTAAAAATTTTAAAAACCCCCGATATATCTAGATCAGATGTGATATCTTCTAAGCGCTGGACCGATTTTCTTAAAACCTAGCTAAGAACCCTCTCGATCAAGTCATCTTTCAAACTGAAAAAAACTTAATCAAAATCCGTCCAGCCGTTTGGTATGTACGTGGATACGGACAGACACACAGATTCACAAATACACAGACACACACTCTACAAACATACGAGTATAACACTCCTTTTTTTGGTCGGGGGTTAATTATAATAAATATTTTTTGCCCCACGATCTGCACTTTAAGGGGACAATAAATACTATATGGCAGTTCGGAGTCTTCATTCTTCATTTTTCTCTGTGACAATAGAAAAATGTACCGTAATTTTCTATACAAACTCACTATAATTATCAAACCAGGTGTGTTCAAAAAGTATCGCGAATTTTGAATTTTCGCGGGTTACGTATATTCGAATTATGATTTTTTGGCGGCGCTATGTTGGTACTCATGTCTCTCAGTTATGCCGACAATTTCGGCCATTTTGAATGTTCAGTTAATTGTTGACAGCTGCTTTGCTTGCACGTGTTTTGGCTCGTCTTCGATTTTTACTTATTAAAAAAAATGGAACAAAGAACCTGTATATTGAATGTGGCATACGGAGAAGCAACCTTGGACCGAAGCAATGTTTATCGGTGGTACAAAATGTTCTCAGAAGGCCGAGAAGATGTGAACGAGTGCCGGACACCCAAGCACTTCAACTACAGGCGAAAAAATTGATGAAGTGAAGAAAATGGTATTGGCCAGTCGTCGAATCACCATTAGAGAAATTGCTGAGGACCTAGACATATCGATTGGCTTGTGCCATTCGATTTTTATCAATGATTTGGGCGCCGCGAAATTCGTACCCAAATTGCTCAATTAAGACCAAAAACAGCATCGCATGAACATTGCTAATGAGCTGTTGGAGTCTGTCCGCGACGACCCAAATTTTCCCCAGATCTGGCACCCTGTGACTTTTTATTGTTCCCCAAACAGATGAGGCCCCTGAAAAGACGAAGCTACGCTACGATTGACGAGATAAAGACGGCATCGAAGGAGGAGCTGAACAAGATAAAATAAATGATTTTTTTAAGTGCTTCGAAGATTGGAAGAAAAGTTGGCACAGTGCATTTTATCTGAGGGGGATTACTTTGAAGGGGACAAAGGGTTTTTTTTTTAGAGGTATAGAACTTCGAATTGAAATAAAACACAAGAAAATCGTTTTAATGTCCATCAATTTGGCTTTATTGGAAGGATAATTTTATGCCATTAACGTTTAAATATGATTTCGGGCATGTGGCCGCCGCGGCTGGCTCGAATAAAGCCAATTCTACAGGTCCAATTTTCAAGTTGATGGACAAAGCTCCAATTGCTGTGCACGGTGGCGAATCGATTCATTCGGGTCCTCTTCAACACTTTGCTCTACAGCGGCAATTGTTTCTTCGGTGCGCACTGTTCGACGTCTCTGCGGATGCGTATTATCACATAGAGTAAACGTAGTGCGAAAACGATCCATGGTTAACCGAATTAATTGCTCTGATGGACGATTATGTCGACCATAAAATGGACGGAGCGCGGTAAACTTCGCGAACTGAACCATTATTTTCGAAATAAATTTGCACGATTTGCAAGCGTTGTTCTTTTGTCAACCTGTTCATGATGAAATGGCAAACCAAACTAAATATTAATCACTTGACAGCTGACAAAATGGCCGCCAGTTAAAAAAGTGATGCCAACTTAAAGTTCTATACCTCAATAAAAAACAGATATTCAGATATTCATGAATAAATAAATAATTTTTGAAAAAGCACAAAATTCGCGATACTTTTTGAACACACCTCGTATATTCTTAAAGATTTTCCCTTTCTTTTTAAATCAACACTGAAGTAATAAAAAAATAAATATGTATTCAAATCGCTTAAACCATTTTTGTGTTTTAGCGAGACTAACGTGTAATTTTCAGCACAATCCTGATAAAAACAAAACAATCACCCGTATTGCGTATATCGGGTCGAATATTCGTCTACGAGAGTTTTGTTATAGATTAAACAAAACTTGTACACTTTTCCTTTAATCTACTGCAAAATGTTCGTAAACGAATATTCGAATCGACATACGCAATACGGGTGATTACAAAAAGTAACGCTACTATTCCTGCAATGATTTGACTAGATATAAGTTCAATGGGCTGAACTCTACTGAAAAGTTTCTTAAGCATAAACGAAATGCTTAAGCAACAAAACGAACAAAAATTGTGTAATCAAAAATATTCGAAAAAATAAATCTGTATCTATTATTAAAATAATATAATTTATCAAATATCATAAGGAAACTTTGAAAAAATTGCCATATATCTCTAACATAACTTTTTTTTTCATTCGCAATATTTTTTCTTTTGTATTTTTGGTGTAAGTCATAATTATTGGTTTTAAAATTTCTACACAGATTTATCAATTGGCATTCGGAGTATCCAATGGTTGTTACACCATGCAATGCGATATTTTACATTATTATACACTATCACTGTTCGTGTAATGTTTTCCCTTACGCCTGACTGGAAATTCATTTGTTGGCAAGGGTTAATGGCGCCTAGAATAATAATAAATTTTAGAAGTCCTTTGTACAGAAACATGTATAGTACACTGCGAATCACTTAAATAAGGAAATTTCTTCAATCTGTTTTGAACGAATATGTTTGTACAAAAGATATTTGGGATTGCAAAATTTTGGCCTTATTAACTCCATATTCTTACTATTGATTTTATTAAAATTTGTAATGGATTTCTTTCATTTTAAGAAAATTTGTGTTATATTTTTTTAATTGCCTAAAATAAATTAAAAGCCGGCCTTTCGAGGTAAAAATTGGTATGTATTATCTATTAGGAAACCTAGACACGTTCAGATTGTATGGAAATGTTCACAAAAATTGTCCAGCTTCATCGTAGCTACGACTTTGCCAAATATTGTTACCAAAGAATTACTATACCCTGTAAGTTATTCTGAAAGAAGTGAGAAAAAAAATTCCTTTGCTTTTGAAAAAAAGTGAACAAAGAAACATTTATTTTTGCGTAAAATGTTAATGAGATTTATTTATTTTATTTTATTTTATTTATTTATTTTTTATTATTTATTATTATTGCCATATATAGTAAAGCGCTAACGCTAAGTCTAAATTGACTGTTGGCCAAAAACTGAAGACACCCTTTTTTAGGCGTTCCCTGATTTTTCAAATCTTTGGAGGTTAAAAATCACCAAAATCGCCAAACTGAGTGTAGGGTTTTACTACCTTTTGGTAGTACTATCAAACCTATACTATCAAGATCGCATGGATTTTTCACTGTTGCACAGTAGAGTGATTCGCTTCTATAACAAAAAATGTGCCAGTCACCCCCTAGGATTAAAGATAATGTAAAAAAAAATTTAAAAAATATTTTTTTTTTTGCCACGCCTACAAATATTGCCCTGTTAGTATTTTGTTCAGTGTGTCACCATTTTTAGTCCGATCATAACATTTTGTATACCGGTGTTCGTTTATGTCGTCAATAGTTTTTTACTGCCACGTCATATTCGTATTTCATGAATTTGACGTGGTAAAACTCGGTTCGTACCCATCCTAATATTAAATATTTTTGAAAATAAAGCCGTATTGTTTTGGTGGAACTTTTGCGTTGGTAGTAAAAAACTATTAAGTACAGAAATGCAGCCCTTACAGAGCCATAAGCACCGGTATACGAAATGCTATGTTAGTAAACAAAATACTAAAATGGCGGTATTTTTAGGTGTGGCAAAAAAAATTGGAATTAATTTTAGATTATCTTTAATCCTAGGGGACTGGCACAACTTTTTTTTCGCACCACCTACTGCGCAGTATTATAAAGGAACTGTATACAAACTTTGGTATGAATTAAATAAATTTTTACTTTTTACTTGCTTGTCTTGTAATTATATATATGTACATACGAGTACATACATACATTAAAAATATCGATTCTTTGGAGGCAATGAAAATGTATTTGTTAAAGATGACTTCCAATTTTCTTACTGGGATTTATTCATTCCCAAAAAACAGGATGCAAGAGAATTCCCGGGGGAAAATGTGTCTAATATTCTCGAGAAATTTTTGAGATTTTCCCGGGAAAACAAGAAATTAAAAGTACAAGTTATTTCATACATATGTAGACTATTGTGACATAAAAAATTATTAAATGACGTAAGTGACAGCCAAATTTTACTATTAAAACTTTCAATGTTTTTTTTTTGTCATATTACAAAAGTTCGTTTGAATCACTTACACGTTGAAATTGTTTAAGTTCTTTTTCAAAGCTGATACATTCATTTCTCATCGTATGTTTAAGCCCAAATACCCTGTTTAACGATGTCGAAGGAAATTTTGTTTCAAATATCGACAACGATAAACAAGCAGTAAAATGTCCATAAACATTTTTCTAATACAATTTCATAAAAATTCCAAAAAATTTAAGTCATACTATTTCTCCTAATTATTGCTTGATTCGAAAACTAAATACTAGATAAATTTAGTAAAGGTCGTTTCAGACTATTGTACAAGTATTTAGCCTTTGTGTAGAATGAAAGTCTGACATGTGTTTTTATTTTTAAAACAGAAATTAGATTAGGGAGGCATTTTAGTTAATTAATTAACACATAAGTACTTGCATTATAGTCTGAAACAGCCTTAATAAGTCTCATTTATTCCAAATGGGACGCGAAAAAGCTTTAGTACTTGAAAATTTGTATTCGAATGGTATTGAGCTCCAGTTATTTTCTGTATTCTTTTTTTCACAAATTCACTGATTTACAGCTTTGGTGGTGCAAATTAGTAGGTGAACGTAATGAGTCCAAATAAGTTTTTAAATTGTGGAAATACGCTTTCTGTTATTCTTTTACACGCTGCTTCCTACATTTTTCCGTCGATAGTGCCATAGTAGAATATGACACCCAATACTTCAGTTATGCCTTCTTCGTAAAAACATATCTGCCTTTCTCAAGTCTTTTAAAAATCGCTATTGAACTTTTTTTCGTTAGAAAATTATACCTTCAAAACTAACAAAATTTATTTCCTTATTGAAGTGATTCGCAGTGTGCGTACGTACATATACGATTGTTGCTGTCGCCGTTGTTGCCATTGTTTGTTTGAGAGTCTAACCATATGGATGTTATGAGCATTGTGTCATCATGCATTTCTTGTTCTTACATGTGTATTATTAATATTCACACATTTGTTTGTACATGTAGTCTTCGACTATGTGATTTTCAGCAAAATAAATCTTTGGATGTATTTGGCAGCTGAGAAAATATTCTACTTTGATGCAGGATAATAAAAGACTAGGACAGCAGTCGTATGACACAGAAATGTCGCACATAGACATTTTATGACTTTAAAGTTTAGGAAATTCTTTGAAATTAAGAAATAAGTATAAGAAAAAAAATATGAACGATTAGTGTGCGGTCGTTTCAATAATTTTTCTGCTATTAAAAGTCAAGACTATGAGCGATGTTTTTTCATGTGAATCATATGCATTTTTTTTATAAAAATTTTACACAAAAATTAACTGTGTGCTTTTAAATATAAAATAAAAATGTTTGCTTGGGAATTCATATTGCAGTAACAATAAAAAATTTAACTGCCAGTTTATAGAGGACAATCAAAAATTTTCGTCTACATATTTATGTATATTGAAAACAAATTGTCTTCGATAAACTGACAATAAAAATTGTTTTTGTTTTCAATATAAATTGCCAAGCGAGCATTTGTAATTTATTTACAAAAACAGGCAGTAAATTAATATCTTATTCAATTATATCAGAAAAATGAGTTCGTTCTACAATTTTTATGAAAACAAACAATAATAGGCGAAAACTTGTCCATCTGTCCATCTGTCGGATTTTAAATTTTCACAAAAATTAAAAACGCGCTTAAATACAAAATATCACCAAAAACAAATTAACTCGCTAAAATCAAAAAACAATCACCAAAACTAAATCATTAAACCTAAAAATATGTATGGTAAGAAACCAAACCAAAATGGCGAAAAACAAAAAAATTGCCAAAACCAAAAACTCCCAAAACTAAAAACGTCAATACTAAAAAATCACTGAATAGCAAAAAAAAAAATCCTCAAAAAGGAACAAGCGCGTTTAATGAAAAATATCACCAAAAATAAAATAAATTGCTTAAATACGAAAAAAAAACACCAAAAGTAAAAAGGTCGACAAAAAAAATCATAAAACTAAAAAATTCGTTAAAACTAAAGTATGAATTGCAAAAAAATGTCCCCAAAAAAATGCAAAAAAAAAACAAGCACCGTACGGAACCGTGTGCGAGTCAGAGTCACACTTTACTAAATTTATTTTTTAATATTAACAACAAACAGGTCAGGTAATAAGGGTTTTCATGATAATGTTCAAAAGTCTCGCAAACTGTGCAATTGTGCATTTTTACACTCACGTAAATAAAAAGTCAAAAATTTTATACAAATTTATTTACACAAACCTGTTACGTTTGCCCAATAATTTTGAGTTGTAAACAAAAACTTCTTGCTTTTTTGAATATCTTTAGGCATTTTTAGACACACAAATTCAAAATTGCTTGAACTGTTCTTATATTATTTTTATTAAATGAACTTTTTGACGTTTGTTTCAAATTTACATAAACTGATTGCGCAAAAGTTTAAAAGAGGCTGCATGAAACAAGTCTCGCAAGTTTGCCCAATTGCACAAATTGCAATTTTAAGAAACCTCATTAAAACCCTTAATAAATTTATTTTCAAAAGAAACCATAATGCCGAGCACACATCTGGCATTTCTTGTGTTGTCATTTTCAAAATGTGTGCATTATGTTTTTTATATGGCAAACAGTGCTTCACAACGAAAAATGTAGCAAATGACAAAAGTTGTCACCAGTATACAGTATTGCTCGGCATAAGTATAAAATGAATTTTTAATTTGCAGAAATTCCTTGGTACCACTGAAATTTGAGTTGGTAACACTGCGTTATTTGACAACCGTTGCACGTCGCTTTTGTCAACTGACTTTAAGGCAATGCCACAGGAACTTGCCACTATGAATACTTTGTTGACAGAAACATTTGAGCAGCTTCAATAGGTTTGTTCTCCATTTCATTAAAAAATTAACCAAGATTTCCAAAAAAGCAGCAAAAGTCTTAAAATAGGAATTTTAAAAAGTTTGTTTTTTGTTGGTTAATAACATCTAAATGTATGCTGCTTAAGCAACTCTTCAGCAACGAACTGCAACTATACGTGCTTAACCAACAACCACCAACGTTTTTCAAATTCACATTCATTTTGATACGGATTAAATAAAATTAAGAATTTACTATAAGCATTTTTAAATATTTTGGATTTTGTGTATTTATAAAGCAAGTAGCAAAAACTCTGACGCATACAAAGCAAGTAGGATCCACATATTTGGTACATACGAGTATGCATACATAAATGAGAGTGAGAATTTCATAGACGCATATGAATGTGTTTGGAATATTATGGTTTTAAATGTTGCGAAATATCTGCAATAACCTAAAAACGCATACATACATACATACATACATACATACATACATACATACATACATACATATATACATACATACATACATACTTACATATGTATGTAATTATGTAAACAATTATATCTTTAGCTATACTAGGGAACAACAAACACCAGCAGCATATTTTATTATGCAGAAAACACTTTGCATACTTTCCGGCTAAATCACTTTAATTCTTTTATCTACACACAATCTAATCGTGCATAATATCAGTGCTAGTGTTATAACCCAGCAAAAACTTTGCTTATTAATGTAGTTACAAAAAGCATAAGGTGTTCCAGAAGAAATCTTACATTTAGTGGGTCGATTGAAACGTCAGTAAGCCCCAAACAATTTTTGAATTTTCTTTTTAAAAATTGCATAATAGGGCATTTACATTGTCTCAAAATCTAGTAATTTGGAGATTCCGAGCTAAGTCTAGTTGCTTTTTACTAGCTTCCCCATACAAAACAAAATCTAATTTTTCACTAGATTTGTACGAAATCTACTAAAAATCTAATATTTTTATTTATTTTTTACTACCCTGTACAACATAATTCATATAAATAGAAGGCGGGTGAATTAGCTACGCTCTACACAATTATCTATTGAAGGAGTGTGAATGAGCTAAGTCGGCATTTTTTTCGTTGAAATTTAAGACTAAATTTCATACAAAGGATTTTGTCTCGGACACAAAATCTTGGAAAATGTCAAAAAAGCTTAGTGTAAGCGATATAGATTTCGTTTTAGATTTCTAATCCAATATACTAGATTTCGTTTCGTTTTTGTTTGAAAATACTTTTGAGTTCTTGTTTTTTAATTTTCTAAATTATTTTCTGCAAAAATGTTTGTTGTCTTCGATAACGAAAATTAAAAATATTATTACCATGCTTTTAAAATATAAAAATAAAATTAAAGTATTACGCAATAGTTTGAAAAATATTTGAAAAAATTTATGTTGGATATAATGTTTAGAACAAAATCATAAAGCAAATACACGAACCTTCTAGCATGAACAATAAATAATAACAGCCTGGCCCACGATGTCGACAAGAAAGTTTCTTTCGCTTACTTACATTGAAAACAAAAACAAAATAAGAGAATTTGTGCCAGGCCGTAAGTGTTTTAAAGAATCACAACTGCGGCTTTCTTTCGTATAGTCGAATATTCATCCACAAAATTGTTGTCCTTGATTAAAGAAAACTTGTATATGACGGGTGAATACATTCTATAATTTAAAGAAAAAATACTTAAAACAGGTAAATATTTTTCTGAAACTTAGAAGTAAGTCAAATTTCATGAACTAATCAGGAGTAAGTCATTTCCTTAAATTTATTTTTTGATTTAAAATGAAATTGACTAGTTTTAAGGATACAATTTTACTGTGCTTAAAATCATTTTCCTATTTTTAGTAAATATTGCCTTTAAGTCAGTAAACATTTCCTTAAATATCAGAAATTTTTTCGGTATTTTTATGAACTATTTTTAAGAGTATTAACTTTTTAGTTTTTACTCATATTAAGGAATTTTTACTAGATTTTTGTAAAAACTTATGCCCTAATTCTGTTCGACGATTGTATCTTCTTGTCTATGGACGAAAAAAAGCCGCAGTTGTGATTCTTTAAAACAATTATTATTTATTGTCTATGCTAGAAGGTTCGTGTATTTGCTTTATGATTTTACTCTAAACATTATATCCAACACATATTTTTTTAAATATTTTTCAAACTGTTTTATAATACTTTAATTTTATTTTTATGTTTTAATTTCATTATCAAAGACAACAACTATTTTTGAAGCAAATAATTTAGAGAATTCAAAAACCAGAATTTAGAAGTATTTTCAAACAAAAACGTCCTAAATCTTCTTACTGAATTAGGGCATTAGTTGAACTTAAAAAAAATTACTTAAACTTAGAAAATTGTTTCACAAAAATTTAGATTTTTTTTTTATTTATTTAATAATAGCATGTCTTTTTTGAATGTATACCGTACAAACCGTGTTGATTTTTCACTGTTGTACAGTAGTATTCATTACCTTGTAACCACAATCGTTAAAACTTTTGCTGGGTAATGGTCAAAGCTTTTGGAGCTGCGTAACAACACTTAATTTGCGTTGGCAGGAATTTCCACAATGTTGCAAGAGTATGTATTCCTCCTATAACTTAATGTACACTCAGCACGGGCGACAACAAGAACATTAAGAAATCATATTTATTTTTTTATGATTCGGATCTTTTAAATAATATAACAACGAGAACACAAGATAGTAGAATAAATGCTAAAACAGACTTCCGGCGGATTGTATTGATGGGCTTAAGGGTAAAACGAAAAAAAATTAATCTTCAGACACTGTGTCAAGTGTGAGTGTGCGTGTGAGTGTGAGTGTGCGTGTGTATGTCATTTGATTTAAGTTTAAAACAAAATATGCGTGAGCGTGTCGTATATAAAGGAATTCTTTTTTCCAACATACTTTAGGGGATGACAGACATTGAGTTTACACGCGTTGGCATGCAATCAAAATAGAAATACATACGAGTATAAGCGTTTGGGTGTGCATTATCCCTTATGTGCCTTAAATAGAAAATTATTAGAATGGTTGGCTTTTGATGAAGTTAAACGCGCCAATGTATGTATGTATGATATAAAAAACCCATCAATATATTAATAATTATCTTTTTTTTAAGTTTTCTGGAAACTTTTCGAGGGGTGCTACTCGTACGATATAAAAAATATCAAATAACATTTGTTTTTATCTATCCATAAAACAAAATAGTATTTTAAATATAATATACTTATCTCTTATAGGAGTTCTAAAGTAAACTTAACAAAGCATTGATAGAACGTATCATATTGAAAATATGCATGCTTTATACATCGTTTTATGTTCTGCCGCCTTTCTGTATATTATACATACATCTAAATAGACTTTTTTATAGAGAGATCCGTAAAATATTGAAAACAATTTAATTGTAATACAATTTCTCGCTGATACTGTTTCATCTAAAATTTCTTAAAAGCAACTCATATTAGAACAATTAAATTAAATTCTTATAATCCACTAACTTGATAATTTAGGCTTTGCCATAAAATGCAGCTGATGCATACATAAATATGTATGCATGTACGTACATTTATTCTTAAATGCATCTTAATGTACTTATTGCATAAGTTTGTACAAGTTTTTAATATCAAAATTGTCACGAAATTCTAATAAAAATAAATTTATGATGTCACAACTAAGTAAGTAAAAAAAAAAAAACAAACGAGAGTGACAATAAAAGTAGAAGTATTTCTTTTAAAATTATCTTTTATGTGTAGATGGAAGAAAAATGCTTCCCCTAAATAACTTTAGTAGTAGAAAGTCTACTTTAAGGGATTACTTCGCTTTGTTATGCGTTCATACCACTCCTTTCCTTTTACATTGATGATGCAAGTAAAAAATTTTTGAGTTTCTTACTTACTCTTCAATTTGTTCGCAGTTCGTTGATTGTTGTTTGGAATATAAGCTTGTAAATTGTTCTAACTTTAACTTAATACGACGGGTTGACTTGCACAGAAGAAAGAAATACTAAAGTCGAGATGCTGCCTGCACCGGGATCACCGCCGAAAGCTAAAACTGGAACTCGAAAAACGTTACTGTTCGTCAGTGTCTTGTTTCTGAATAATTTTCATTTCAGTTTGCAAGACCGTTGTGGCACAAAACAGAAACAGAAACTGAATGGGACTTGTCAGACGCTAATTTTTAGAGTTCCGTACACCAAAGTTGAAATTGTTTTCGCTACGATATCCGTCTGTACATCACAGGCTGTTTTCTCGCCACGGCCTTAAATATTTTCACAAAATATGTACAACTTTAGGCGCTACAACAGCACATATATGAGAGTTAAAAACTAAAAGGTGTTCTAAAGCGATCCGTGAAAAATTTGCAGACTACAAAAATTAACACTAAAGTCTAAAAATATTTTAATTAAAGTGTATTCTATCAGCTAATGTAATTTTTACAATGTAAATTTGACAACTTGCTGTATCTTGGAATCCATAATAAGCAAACTTGAAATTTTCAAAAACGCTCAAACTAAAAAATTCCAAAATAAAAAAATCGTTAAAACAAAAAAATCGCTAAAATGCAAAAAAAAATGCCAAAAACTAAGAGAATCGCAGAAACGAAGAAAAGCGCCAAGACTAAAATAACGCCAAAACAAAAAAACGCCAAAACTAAAAAATTGCCAAAACCGAAAAAAAGCCAAAAACCCAAGAACTGAAAAAAGAGCCAAAACCAAGAAATACCGCCAAAACTTAAAAAAAATCGCCAAAACCCGAAAAAAAGTTTACCGTGTTCTTAAAATTTTTTCAAACAAAATGGCTATGTCTATCTGTCAGGTAAGGTATTCGATTATAAATATTGATTAAATACTAAAAAATATGAAAAATTATAGTGTCAATGAAATTAAGGAGGCAAATATTTTAATTGCAGACTATAAGATGGCACAGTAGCAGTACTCGTACAAGGACAATGTTACTGTTGAAATCAAGCTCAGGTTTTTGTCGCTTTGAGCCAAGATAAATAACTTTCTGATCTAGCAAATTGTTTACTTGATCCTAAAAACTTACTACAACAACCACGCCACGACCAAAATACTCTTGAACATAGGACAGCTTGCGCAAAATTTTAATTTTCATTTGTTTGTTTTTTCTTGGCCTGCACTTTGGACGACTTACTTACAGGGTTATTAATTTATTGATTACAAAACCTTAAGTCTGGCAAGGCTATGTGCTGCTAAATATGAAATGTTTGCCATTTACAAATATGGATCGTTTAACAACTGAGGAACTAGTTAAAATAATTAAAAGTTACTACAAAAGAGGTGGTTCAAAAGTGGTGGCAACTTTTCAAGCATCACGGGGCAGAATAGCAAGCCGTAGCGGCACGGCTGGCGGCTAGCCGGTCAGCCGATTTCTTTTCGGCTTATCGGCGGCTTAATATTCAGCCGATTTTCACTTGTTTTAACTTTTTATCCTTTTTAAATTATTTTTGATTTTGTGACTACTTATCATACTTATGGTTTTTATTTATATTTCGTATGGAATATGAAAGCCAGTGCCTTAAAAGATAGTTGTTTTCGCTTTTGTTTTGCAACAACTACAAATCACACAGAAAGAGCTGTGACAACGCTTACGTTCTCTCTCTCTCTGAGTCGCTTCTAAAACCCATCCTCGTTTACACAAAGACTTTTTGTCGCAGCATTCCGGAAATTTTTGATAATGGGCCTTGTCGTGGTTGGCGTATTTCGACGTCGACTACGACAGTTTCGTCCTAGATTAAAGAACAAATGTTCTTTAATCTATTACAAAACCGTCGTAGTAAGAGTCGGTAAGGGTCATTCATTTGACTAATACTTTTTATTCGTTCACCCCTAGCAGTGTTGCTATAAAGTAACTAATTTTTTATTTGGGAGATCGAAAAGCTTAAGTAAAATTTATTTCTAGTCTATAATATGTTTCTAGGGTTTATCAAATAATTTGCGAAGGTACTTTTCTTGGCATTTTGGACATCAATTACTGCAATACTTAAACTATTGCAAATAAAATAATGTTACAACTTGGTGATTCAATAATTCGCGTACTTCTCCAGAGCTAGATTGGGAAAAATATTAAATGCTTAAAAATTCGGCTTTAAGCCATTCAGCCGCCGCCGAAATATTTTGATCGGCTTGCTACTATATCACGGGGTGATCATGGTAGTCATAATTGACCAACTGTGCAATGAAGAAGACTGTGCATCATCGCAGTATGCTCACAGAAAATACTTAATTTCATCTTCAGTAACCAAATTCATTCTATCAGTAACTAGTTTGTATGAATGAGGACCTACAAATAGTTTTGTAAATTCTGACAAACATTTTGTAAAAATTTTAATTTAACGGAGTTCGGCTGAGAGAATTTGTTATTTAAGTGTGTCGGTGTTTATCTTATTTGCTGATAGGTATAATGCACTGTTGTGGTCTTCTTGTTGTTGCTTGCTAGGGCTACTATTTATGTTTCGGGAATAAAAACAAAAATTTTTAAATGAAAATATTTCTCTCGATGATCAATACAGTTTTGCATTCGTTCAAACCATTTTCCTTAGCAGTTTGTCCATTCGTCTTGAGACATCTCCAAAACATGGTTTTTCAACGCTTCAACAGCTTCTTCGGTGCTCGTAAATCGTTGACCACGCAGTTTACTTTTGAACAAGATGAGGTCGTTGGCTGCCAAGTCGAAACTATACGGAGGATAAATCATCAATTCGTCACTTGATTGACGAGATGCGTGAGAGTTCGCATTGTCCTGAGGAAGAATGATTCGTTTTCGGGAGTTAGTTTTTAGAATTTCTTCAAAGACTACCGGGAAGGAAATAGTCTTGTACCACTCAGAATTGGCATCGGAACGTTGCTCGAGCGGAGCAGTGGCCACATGGCCATTTGCTTCGCTGTGCTTCTTCCACGAACAACTTTAGCTCTCCTTGGAATACCTACACAGTCGATTGCTGTTTCGTTTCCAGTTTATAAGTCTTTCCATGATTCGTCACCTGTCACGATTTTATACACGTCTTTTAAAGCATTAATAAACTATAAGCGATTGATAAATTATGGGGTATCCAACTAAGTGCTCATGCAAAATCGAATGTATTGAAGTGGAACTAATGTACAAGGATGCCCCTATCTCACAAAATTTCACATGACGAGCTTGCGTTATCAGTTCACACACTGCTTCGATGTTTTGTGGCGCAACAACCGATTTTAGAATAATTTCACGGATTTCGTCGGCGGCGTAACTACGACCACGATTGAATTCACTATACCAGCGATGTACTGTTGTTTTTGATGGTGCTTTATCGCCATGCATAGAACTGAGTGTATTGACACATTCTTGTTGAGATAATCCAAGTCAAAATTTGTGACAAATAATCCAACGACAACCTTCTTTTGAAATTTCCATTTTTTTTTTTTTTTTTGTCAAATTGAGTATCCCTTGTATTTTGATTAATCGTCTTGTATACATGTAAATGCCGTCAAGCAGCTGACTTTTCTTTAATTTTTTTTTTTTTAATAAATAATTTACTAAAACATTTATTTATATTTATTTATATTGAGCCTTATTACGAGTGTCATATTACGATTACGACGACTTTATAGAAGACTAAGGAATATTGCAACATTTTTTTCTGTAATCTAGTACGAAATCGTCGTAGTCGCAGTCAAAATACGACACTCGTAGTTAGGCCCATAATTAGGCCCATTTACTGAAACTAAATTTAATTTCAAGCAAACATTTGTTTGAGTATTTTTTGGGAATAATTTTTTCTGTGCATGCTGCTAAAAACACCACTTCTGTTAGTGAAAATGTGGCGTATAAACAGAATTTGTCAATTCCAGCGCGTTCTCAGTATCTTGTGGCCATTTATGGCGTATTTCGAATTGCACCTCCATCCAACTCACACAACAATTAAAGGTGGGTGGTGACCATTAACAATGCCATAGAGCCATAGGGAGCTAGAGCAACAGGATTTGAATGCTGATTTTTCAAACAGAGTTTTCTTCAGTCGCATATGGAGCTTGGAGAAACTAGAAGTAATTGTAGAAAAGACATTTTATCCGGAAAAAGTGACTGTTTCGTACTCATTACAGTCTAGAGGTGTCATTGGGCCGTATTTGATCAAAAACGATGCCGTATGATGTTCGACTTTTTTTCAAACATTTTGACAGGCATTAAATAAAAATTAAATACTTAAATAAAGAGTTAGCACACTAGCGGTATTCGGGTTTCCATTCAAATGGACTTGCGTAAAAAAATCCAGTGACAAAAAACAAACACAATCCAAAGAAAAGATATTATATTCTGCATTTGTACTTAGGCAAGACTATAAAACACCGAATACGGCCATTGCACTTTTGTGTACCATTCGAACTTCAAAACCAATATGATGCATTAATTAGTATTTTTGGTACAATAGGCAGGTGTTTTAGTTTATGGAAATTTTATATGACATCCCCTTTTTATATTTTTATATTATTGGATTTTTTTTTCATCAATTAATATTTTAATTGAATCCTTAGAATATTTTAATTAATTTTTTTATCGAATCTTTGAATATATTGCAATTAAAATTAAATTGAATCTTTTAATGATCAATGAAATTTTTAGCTATTGTAATATTTTTTTAATTGAACAAATCAAAAGTAAAATTCAATTAAAATGGTTGCGTGATTGATTGAATCTCTTTTTTTTTTTAATTAACGGCCTGGCCCACGATGTCGACAAGAAAGTTTCTTTCGCTTACTTACATTGAAAACAATAACAAATTCTCTTGTTTTGTTTTTGTTTTCAATATAAGTAAGCGAAAGAAACTTCCTTGTCGACATCGTGGGCCAGGCCGTAAATCTTGCTTTTACTTTTTTCTGTGGATTCCATTATTCGAATTACTCGAATGATGTAAGAATCTTACATAATTAATTGAACAGTATTAATACTTCAAAACAAGTTGATTCCTTACGCGACCACAACCAAAAATCAAATAATTGAATATTCTAGTCAAGGATTTATGTTTGGTGACACACAAATTCGTTTTTGTTTTGTAAAAGTTTAAAACAAGACAAAAAATATGAAATATCAAAAATTCCTTGACTAAATAAATGTCTGAGCATTTGTTGCTTTTATTTTTCATTTTAAAGTCAGGTACTCGTATTAATCAAAAGAAAATTTTTTTGAATTTATGTACATACGAATTTCTTACACACAGTTTTTATGGGAAAGTGAGGCTCAGACAGAACTCAGTTTCATCATTCTTTACTTAAAATAAATAACTATATGTTCAATTTATTACACTTACTTATTGTGGTCAATTTGAAACGTTGCAATTCAAAATGGATTCCTTAGCCTGAGGTGGAGTTGCAGAAATTTTGGGTATGTGATGTTTCAATAATTGTTATTTGTGTATTATTAGAATGAGGTTGATGATGACGAACGATGATGTATCCCACTTTTTAACAGAATGTCCTGCTTTCTTTGCGCACACATACGAAAAACACTAATACAGAACTTTTTACATTTACATTTTCTTTTTTGTTTCAATTCGTCTTTGAATGTCTTCTCGATTTGTGTTGGATTTCAATATATCAGAGAATAATATATTTATGTAGATTATAGAAATTGTATGCGTTATAGGAAATATGTTTTAGTCAACAAATCAGCTATTATACGATTTAAATTTACTTAATTTGTATATTTTATAAAAATGAGCCTCGTTGTAGTAATTCGGTGGTCAATAAACTCATTGCTATTAATTCTGCTATTTTTATGTGTTTCTTTTTTTTTTTCTTAAATTTTCTGCTTGTTTTTGTTCAAACTTTAGAAATCAAATTTTCTTTTTTAGCTTTAAATTTTAATTTTCATCACTTGTACACATACATAAATACATACATATACAGACGTGTATATATCCATGTGTGTATGTATTTAGTGCATATTTGTTTAATGTTGCACTTTATATTATTTTATGTATGCTGTTGGAAAAAAAAATTTATTCTGCCCATTTCATTTTAGATGTTAAATTTTGTAATACTCCATCATCAAATCGATTTTTTTACAACTTAATTTTGTGTAAAACATTTCTATTCCATTTCTTCTATTTTTTCGTTTTTTTTTCTCCCTTCTTTAACTTACATACTTTCTATATGTTCGAGTATGTATGTATGTATATTTTATTATTTTCTTCTATAATTTTCACTGTGTACACACACTGCTTAACACTCTCAAAAACTTTCTTGCTTTTCCGAATTTTTACAAATTTTCTTTCTTTCTGGTTTTTTTTGGGACAACAAAATACAACACATACAAACGACCCCAACGACGAGCAGCTAAGGAATGCGTTTGAGTGGCAGTTGAAAGCTTTTCAGTTTGTTGTTATTGTTTCAGTAAAACTGTTGTTTTTTCTCGTTTACAACACACACACAATAAATTAATGATGGCGAATAAGTGGAAGTAGTAGAAATAACAAAAAAAGGAACTTTATTCAATGAAGAAAATAGAGAGCCACAAAAAATATGTAAAAAACAAATAGTTGGCAATACTTTTTTGTTGCTTTTCTTTCGCTCGTCTTGTTCTTGTGTCTTCTTTTCTTTCAACCTAGTAAAATTATCTATGGGATTTCCGTTAGATAAATAAGCCCACTGCTGTATATTTTGCACAATTCAGAAATGAGTGAAAGAGATGACTAGACTTTCACTCACAATGAGTGCTAATATTTTAATTTCGGTATAATAAAATATCCTGTTTGCTTAAACAAATGCAAACTGCAATAACAGAGAACAGAAATTCTTATAAAATATGTACCTTACATATAATATGAGAGAGCTATATAGAGTCCGAAACAGACGAATGTCGGTAATATGGTGCCACATAGCTCCAGAAAACCTACAAACACATGCAGTTATTTTTGTGTATATTGATTGAAGAGCTGCATAAAATACTTTTAAAACGAAAAGCAAAATTTTACTCAATGAGCGCCATACAAACAAAAACTTTATAAAATACTCAACTTAAATAAGCCAAGAATGCAAATGTTGTAAATAAATTATAAGTCAAAAGCGCTTAACTAACTAAATATATGAGTACTCGTGCATACATGAAGTTTCTTAGTTTGCAAGGAATATTAAGCCTGCTTGCAAGTGCAGCACTCTGCAGTATATTGTGTGCAATATGTTCCTACACAAAAAAAATATTTCTAATTAAAAATAAAACCAAAAATCAATTAAAAATGCATTTAAGTCAATTAAACTTTTGTTTCAAAACTTAATTAATTACAAAATTTATTTGGCTTAATTACATTTTTAATTGATTCTTGTTTTATTTTCAATTAAAATTGTTTATTGCAGGCGTATTTTTTGTCTGTGTGAATACAAATAGTGAAAACTCTGCAGGCTTTTCGAGGTGGCTTAATAATGCAACCATGCAGTACATTCGACCGACTGATTAACAAAACTCACACACAGACTAATCATATTATGCAGAGCAGTCATCAATTTAAGAACAGACCTATTTTTTATTTATACAGAGATTTTTCTTCTAAAGTTCCTGACAATAAGGAAAAAGTTCATAGTTTGCCGTTTTTAATCTTTCAATTCCAATAAAATAAAATAATGCACCTACTTAACACCAGAGGCGCTGCAACGATCTTTAAAGAATTAACAAAATGCACATTAGCAGAGTTGTAAAAACATAAGCTCATCTTCTCCCTAACTATCTGTCACTTTGGCATCTATACTTGCACTATCACTGTCCTCTTATTTGGACACAAGTGAGCTGAAAGCTTTTTTTCTCTTCTCAACAACATGACCTAACAGATGATATCACTAAAAATAACTCTTAAGCTTTCAAGTCGATTTTCAGAAATTTATTTCTTTCGTATTTAAATTGAGAAATTCGGTGCTCACTTTTATTTTATTTGGGAGGACATCATTCTTCTCACTATAACTAATACATTAAATTTGATATATAGCAAAGTATAAACTAAAGCGATGATAAGTCGACAATAGATAAGCTGCAACCCATAGCGAAATAATAGAATCTGTGATGCCTTTTCACTTGCTAACGCAACCGAAATTAAAAATAGTATTATGTATGACAACTTTCCACAGTCACCTAAAGGCTATCGAAAATGCGATTATGAGAGATTGGCCATTGAAAAAATTTCAACAAAACTTTTTTAATTTAAAAGGCAAAAAAGACTTTCATCTTTCCGTTTGCTGTACAAACTTGCTTGGGCCTTTAGTTTAAGTAAATTCCAATAAGAATAGCCTTATCACTTTTCTGGGATTCAAATATTTTAATTTTTACTATTTTTTATTTAAGAACATCAGATATACATATTTATAGTCTAGGATCAAAGAAATATATTTCTGATGTTTTGATTTGTAAAGCTTTATCAACAAATTATTGGTTATCCAATTTTCTCGCAGAGGTAAGCAAGGCTTTCTTAATTTTACCACATCCTAGCGGAGAAAAGAAGGAGTAAGGATGCCTTCAAGAAAGTCTTTGTACTCTTTCTTTTGGATCTAAAATGCCTGCTCGATCCACTCTATACTCAAATCTTTCTTACACGCATTGTCACTGAGGGGTTTGCTTTCTGCTCTCACTTCTTTTAACAGAGGCTTGCAAATTAATAGATTTTGTTTTTGCAAAATAAAAATTGAAGGAGCCAAAAATTTTGCTCCTTCTTTTCTCCTGGGATTCTTTGTTCACATATGTACAACGAAACGTATTCAAATCAAGAACAAAATAACATACAAGTACCATACGAGAAGCGAAACGTTGTCCATTCGAGAACGAACATGACACAAATTTGTCAAACCAAGGACGAATTGTTCGCAAAATAAGAACAAATGTTTTGTTGTTATAATGATTTTTACTAAAATAAGAACGATGCGTTGTCAAAATAACATTAATTATTGCTAAAAATAGAGTCAGCTGTTCTGAACTCTTGACAACATCCGTCGGAAAATTAAGGGCAAACTGGTCACAACTTCTCTTTTTATAACGGATGGTGTCAATTTCAACAGTTTTTTCAGCTTTTGTAGACCACCATATAGCTTCGAGAGAAGTTAAATTTTTGTAATAACTTCAGCAACAAACCTGTATTTTTGAAAACACTCATTTTTTAAGCCACACTATTTCTGATTGGAATTTCAAGATCTTGTAAAAGCTGCCAACCCATAATGAGATTTTGAAAAATGCTTGCAACACTTACCAAAATGGAACTATACCTTGCAGAAAATTTTTATATAAAAATACAGAAGAATATTTATTTGACTTTAAGTCTAATGTGTTAATAAATAAAATTTTTGTTTGTTGTTGGTTAAGCACATATAGATGCACTTTGTTTCTGCTTAGGAAACTCATCAGTGAACTTCAACAAAAAGATTCGGCTTACAGAATTGAGCCGTTTGTTTTTGTTTCAAATGTTGTCGACATCGTGGGATAGGCCCTAATATTTTGCTTTTCTTTTCGCCTTTAAAATACATTTCTTGTTACACTCGTACAATGGGCAACTAATTGTAAAAATGTTTGTGGAAAATTATAAATAGATATATAATCGAATAAACAAGCATCTGTTTTGTAAAAATGTATGTTTGATGCTTTTAAACTTATTATGTTTATATATTGTGATTCTCAATAGCATATTAAAAGATTTATTATAAATATATACATTTTTTCAACATATATCAAAAACTTTGGGTTGAAGTCTATCGATGAGTTGCTTAAGCAGGAACGCAATGCATATAGACGGTGCTTCACAATTAAAACAAACAAAAATGTTTATTTTAAAATAAAATATAAAATAAAAAACTTTAATATTTTAAGTATAAGAAAAAAGAGCGCACAAAAACCCTTTATATTAAATACTTTTGGCTGTTTACTCTAGTTTGCAGTAAGCACAATAATTGAATATTCAAATCGCAAACACTTCATAATATTCCACAGAATCTGTTTTATCACTAAAAGTTTGAAAGATTTCAAAAAAAGAACAATTAATTATAATGTTCTTGAAATTTATTCTTTTTATGAGATTTGAATTAGCTAAATTTTAAATTAAAAACTAACAAGAAATTTCGCTATGCTTTTATTTCTAGCACTTTGCTTTCTAAACTCCTTCACGCTTGGCGTTTTAAAAAGCGCTAAATTAACATGAACTTACACACACACTTACTCTCTCTCCCTCTCTCTCTCTCTCTCACACACACACCCACATGCACACGCAATAAGTGAAGATGTTAAGGAAACAATATTTAAGAAAAGAAGAATAAAAAAAACCAGAAAAAGTTTATTCTACACTAAACATTTCAATATTTGGAGCAACTTTACGCTTCGGGCAATTTAACGAATCCAAACACTTCTCAGCGATTGCAAGACAAAGGGTAGAGAGTGACAACGACATATATTTCAACTGACACGACCAAAACTTAGTAAAATTCAATTCATTCTTAAAATGCACACAAAATGCAATTTTCTCAAACCAACGAATATAAAACTAAAAAATGTTCCACCATCATCGCATCAAACTTTAAACATGAGTGCAACTCGGCTTTAATTAAATTCTGCAGAATCCTTTTTTTCACTTAAAATTTTTTCTATATAACATTTTATCGAAAATGTATATGCATTTTCGATATGTATGCATATTTGACTGCACCAGTGTGTATAAATTTTTTCTATTTAACTAAATTTTTTCCTGTTTTTCTTTTCATTCATATGCATAAATCGATTATTAACATTAAAAAAAAAATTATACTTTTTTTCTTGTTGCCACTTTGGTTTCACTTGGAATTTTCACACTTCTGCTTTTTTGATTTGTAAGAATTCAGTGTAATAAATTAGTTTTCGGCAAATTAGTTTTTATTACAAGTGTGGAGATAAAAATGTTCATTCTTTCTTTATATGTATTTACACACACATAACTTTGCATGTGTATGTACGAGTATGTATGTATGAAGTAGTTATAATAAAATTTTCTTTTCCCAAAGAAGTTTTGCTACGCGCGCGTTGCACTGCAACCGCGAAGCAATCGATTCGAGGCGAAACAGTAAAATGCGAATAGAAATTTTTGCACAGCAAGCTATTAGGCGCATTCAATGTGTATTTTATTTTATTTTATTTTGTGTATAGATATGGTTATACACATACATACACTCACATGAACATGTAATGTGTGTGTGTGTTTGCATCAAAGAGCTTTTTGTAAAGTTGCTTTTCTTCAGTTGTCTCTCACTCACTCTCAGAGCAAATCAAATGCTAATTACATTTTCATTTGGTATGATTTCGTTCACAGACGTAGCACAAATTGCCGGTGTTTTGTTTAAATGAAAAGCTTTGCGCTATTAATCGTAAAATCAGGATATGTATCGTGCTATGTATATATTTAGCAAAGCTTTCTATCACAAGGTTGTATGATTTCGTTGTATATTTGAAGTTTTATATTTGTAACGGTATCAAAGGGTTGTATTTTGTGTGGGTTATCAATGTCCGGTACATAGTTAAAACTATTGAGTGGGTGTAAAAACTTTTTATTATTCGATTATTAAAATTTTAAATAATTAAAATATCACCTATTGTTCTTCGACTCCTCAATTATGCATTATACATATAGAAGACCACAGCAGGTTACGCAGCAACACTACTACAATTGCTGTTGACTGCCAACATCGCCGTATTGTCGGCTAATTAATTATGTTGACAACAACAATGAAGTACAATTGCTCGATTATAGATGGCAGCCGAACTTTACTTGCGTTGCCAGTTGCTGAAGTGTTATTACGCGTGGTAAGTGGCAATTCAGAGCTGTTAATTTTAGTTGCCAAATTGCAGTAATATCGGCAACCACAAATATTTAGTCGCAACATAGCTTTTGAGGCAAAGAGTTGGTAATATTTAATACACATATTAAAAAAAAAAATTAATTTAATCAAACTACTCCCTTGGAATGGCGAATATGTATGTATATTAGCGTAGCGTATTTCTTACATTCTCTTCCCCCAAATCGGTTCAGTTTTATGTAAAAAAATACAAAAAAGTTTCATAGCGAAATGTTGTGTTTTAGAAGGTGCGTCCGCCCCTCAAATTTGCCCTTCAAGCCCATCTATTCAATGTAATGTATAGAATATGATATAGGACAATGTATTAGCTCTTCTAGTCGACAACAATAGCCTCAAAGAAAGTATTTTTTTGAAATTAATATTTTAGAAAATACTGAAGAAAATAACCAACAAAATACCTAAAATTTTATATACGAGTATATATTTGATATATTTTACTTTTATATGTAAGCTCCTACTCTGCAAGAATAGTATCAGTCAATTAGCCGGTCATTTGATCGGAAGTCATGCAGGATATATTCATCATTTCGTAGAACAAAGTTTCTATCACATTATTAAGAGCAAAATGAAAAATGTGATGGAAACTTTTGTGTACGTGTGATGTTGCCTCTCACTCTAACGACTATAAAACACATAGTCGCACTGCTCACTCGACTGCTTTTTACTAACCAATGATAGCATAAATATTAGTCAAGAAGTTGGACTGATCATAATTGATTAATATACCCCCCACACTTGAGCAATCACACATGATTGCTTTGTTGACAAGAAATATAATTTTTATTATTTCATTATTTTTTTCTATAAAAAGTCACTTAAAAAATATAAAAGTAAACAAAATATTCTAGAACAAAGATATAATTAAAAAATAATAATAACAAGGCATCCTGCTTTTTACAAATATTGAAAATTTTGAATTTAAAATTAATAATTTCTGGATAATCTGCTAACTTGGCAATATTCAGTGGGCTTGAGGCACGCCTTAATCTACATCAATTGACTTGAAATTGTATAGATCATATTTTTTTGGTGGAATGAGAGTAAGGAAAAAATTAAGAAATATTCCCCCATATAAGTAAGACCCACCCTAATGTACATACAAATATCTAAGTATTTTTATTGTGGATATTATGTTACATTGTTGTTGCTTTCAACGGTTGGTCTTACTTTCACTAAATAACTTATGGAAAACAATATTTTGTAAAAAGCACTCTTGAAAAAAATACGTATTTTTCAAAAGAGCACTTTTTTAAAAAAAAAAAACTTTTGAGAGTAGTTCCTTTCAATAAAAACACCTCTTGAGAAAAGTACCTTTCAATTAAAATTGCTTTTGCGCAAAGTACCTTTGAAATAAGAACTAGAAAAACGTTATGAAAGAAGTGAATTTTGCGTAAAATACCCTTGGAAAAGGACCCTTTAAAAAAAATCTTTGGGAAAAATACCACTCGCAAAAGTACCTTTTAAAAAATAATTTTTAAAAAAGTAGTTTTTGAAGAAAATATATTTTTCTTTTTGAAAAAAGTATTGGTTGAGAAAAATAGTACTCTTTCGAAAAAGTGCTTCCCAAGAAAGTGCTTTTTGAGAAAAAAAAAAATCATTTAAAAAACAGCATCTTGAAAATCAAATTTTAAAAAATTGAAGTATGGATAAGTTTAAAAAAATTTCTTTGAAAATAGTACTTTATGAAAATATTACTTTTTTTAATATTTTCGGAGTTTGATTTTAAAATAAATTATTATAAATACATATAAAACACTCACACACGTTCATTAAAATAACTAACAAACCATGTCTACGATTTTGTAACATTGAATCATTTTTATGTGAGTGACAACGAAAAAGCTTTCAGGTTTCTTACACTGATATAATTCTGTATGTAAAATTAACTGAAATTATAGTCTGAAATAAATGGGAATCTCCTAAAAATCGGTCTACTAATTTTTAATTTGCAATTGACGAAATTGTCAATAAATTTTTTAATGTTAAAATTTTAACTGACTTAAAACCATAAAAAATTATTTATTTTATGTTTTTTAATTTAACTTTAAAGAAAAAAATTTAATAAACGGATAAATGTGAATTACTTTTTTCTGCAATCGGATTAAATTAACTTTCAGAAGAATGAACTTCGCCTTTCGTAACAATAAGAGATAATTCGTTTGTTTCTGCTAATTCTATTGTGTAATAATCCACTCTAAATTCAGTACAAACAAATAATTTTTGCTTTAATTTTCATTATTAAGCTGTAAAACAATTGCAAAATTGTTTTGATTCAATGCCAAAATAAGAAAAAAACTGAGTTCTTACAATCAACGGAAAATTTTTATAAATGTGTTCTTAGTTTTTTAAATGAGTGCAGTCTCCATTAAAAATAAAATTGCTTGCCTCCTTATTGAAATAGTAAAACCTAAAATGAATTTGAAATTAATTTCATTTAAAAATTTTCACGCATATATTTTTTTAAGATTTCAGATACATTTTATTTTTTTATTCTGTTACTGTAACAATTTTGAGGGTGTGTCTCTTTGGTTGTACCGAAACAGCTCTTTTTATGTCAAAACGAAATCTGTAGAATATGTTTTATAAAAAGCAAATTTTAAACATTATTGCTTATAAACGAAACATAAAAACAAAAGGGCCTATTTATTAGTGTTTGGTTTACAAATACCGGGTATCTTTTTTAAAGTATTAAATATAAATGGTTTTGCTGCGTGTATGTCAGTGAAGAGACCGGGATGATCGTTGGTGCTACATTTTATGCTGCCCGACGATACAATACCGCAATATTCTCCATTAACCATAACTGGACTGCCCGAATCGCCTTTACAGGCGCTTTTTCCAGGTGCGGCAGCACAAAATTTTGAACTTGTCAAGATCCCTGTAGTCAAAAATAACTGAGAGGCACAAACATTTCTATCAATTACTTTGAGTTTAGTAGTTTGCAGTTGATCGGGATAATAGCCTTTACGGTCAGACAACTGTCCCCAACCAAAAAGTTCTACTGTATCACCTGTATTGATGGGCTTTTTACACAAGCCTACTGTTTGCACGGATGGTCCCTTAATAGGTGTCGATAATTGCATCACAGCTACATCCATATGAAATGTTTCGTTGTTGTAACTTTTAGGAATAAATATTTGGCTAACCCTCGAACTGATGCCATCCTCAGTCCTTGTCGAGGCACCACCAACTACAACAAACCGATTTCGGTGTATGCCTTCAACACAATGGGCTGCAGTGAGAACAATTGTGTCTGAGATCAAAGCACCGCCGCAAATGATGGTACTACCCACACGCAGCTGTACTAAATACGGAGCTTTATCGATTGTGGTTGTATCACCACTCACAATGCGTGCCCAGTTTTGGGGCGAGGCGACTGCCACTTGCTGAAATACCAAAAGGCCGGCTACAAATATTTTAAATAATTTACTAAACTCAATCATTTCTTTACTTTTAATGTTAAGATTGACTAAACAAGTTTAACTTTTTAAGTGTAGATTGAAAATTATAACATCCTGAGTTAGCAGACGGTTTATATAGCAACGAAATTTGTTAAAAATGAGCACACATATGTTCAAATATTTAAACTTGATGACTTAAACTTTATATGGGCCAACGTACATAAATGAAACTATTATCAATTTGAATGGATTTATTTGCTTATGTAGAAACAAATAAATGCATTTTAAATCAGACCAGATACATATTTATGTACTCGTATGTACGTAATTTAAATGAATGCGTACATACATACATACATACTAGAGCTGAGCACAAACTCTTTGCTTGCTTAATCTTCATGATGTACATTACTGAATTGTTCTCTCTTTTTAGTGCTCTTGATTTTATGAGAATACTGAAACTGGTGTTCAATTTGATCTGAAGCATGCAAAAGCATTTATTTATCTGCCAAGGGAGGGCATTAGTTATTGTAGTGTCGAAGCATATTGCACTAGTGCACACCGATTGACAATTGTAAAATGAGCACACAAGTCTATAAAGATGGGTATGTATGTATGTGTACAAGAAAAAACAATCAATGTTGATCATTTGAGCGTGTGCGATACTTGTTCTAAGTTTAATAATTTATTAATTTAAGACTAAAAACTAAAATACCTATAAAAATAATATATTTCACAATGGATTTAATTTAAAAAGTTTTATTACCACTTAATACTTTAATAAATTTTGAGTTTGCGAAATGAAGTATGATGCACTATGGAGTGTATAATAAAAATATTGCACACATGACACACCTGTCTATTCAACTGTTGTACAATGGTTTTGTGTGTTTTTTGTTTCCTTGTTGTCCATTTTTCCTTTGCACTCAATTACGATCGCCACTACAAACAATATTCGGTGTTGCAAGATACAATACTGTGCACTTTTTCATAGCCTGCGCTCACTCTTACTACATACCAAGCGGGAACAAGAAGAAGTAAGGATGCCTTCTAGAAGGCCTTTATACTCCATTTTTTGGATGTACAAGGCCTGCCCGCTCTATTCCGTACTCATATCTTTTTTACACGCGATGCTATTGCAGGGTAGGCCTTCTGTTATTGCTTCTTTAATTGATTTTACTATTGCTTTGGTAAAAAAAAACAAAACATGCTACTCCTTCTTTTCTCCCTTCTTATATAATGTGTATTTTATCCTTAATGCCTTATTTATATTTTTTTGGTTCTTAGGAATTTTTTAGATTCAATTAATATTCTTATTTAACTGCTAAAGAATGTCTCATAGAAGACATTGACTCTTTCGCATAAAAGATAAAATACACATTCCACACTCCCTTCTATGAGATGAAAAGGGAGAAAACAAGGAGTATGGAATTGAGCTAGCAGCCCTTGTACATCCAAAAAAAGGAGTAGAGAGATCTTTTATAAGGCGTTCTTACCCCTTCTAGTTCCCGCTAGGTATATATGTATGTGTGTCCATATTTATTTTTCATTGTTAGAATTTAGATTAACACAAACTCCATACATTCGAATTTTATTTGTTTTCATTTTTACCTTTTGTGTTAAAGCATTTGAAGAAATTTTCATATTCATAAAAAATGTTTTTATGCTTTTATGGTTATAATAGTATAATAAAACATTGTTTAGAGACAAGTGTTTTTGGTTAATAGCTGCCAAATCAAACTTTAGCTGAACTTCACTTAATATATACATATAAGTGTCACTAAGATCTGTGGCCAGATTATAATATAACTTTGGTCCAACTAATAGATCCATTTGTGTTACCTGAGAGTAGGAAAGGAATACAGATGGTGAACTGACAGATAAATAGATAAAGAAGATAAGTTTAATTGATTTTAATTTCAATTCCTACAACTTCGCTCTTGTGCGTTTTGATAATCTTTTAATATCGTTGAGGCGCCTCTGGGGGTCTATTCTGTATTTTGAAACGAAAGGAAATGCTTTCGAACTTGTATGTTAATAGCACGCAAATTCGGAAGTATTTTCTTACGTTTCGAATTAAAGAGTAGACCCCTGGTGTTACCCTTTCGTTATTAATTTTTGACTAACAAGACAAATAAGAATAAAAGCAATAAAACTTAAAAAATAAATAAAACGACTTCAAAAATAAGCTCTAAAAAGTTGAAAATAATAGTAGATTCAGTTAAATCAAATATTTTATTTTATTATTATATCTGTGGCAATAAATAATAATGGCTTAAGTCGACATAAGTTATTTTTCATTTTATTAAATATTCTTATTCTCTTCTGCAAGATCTATCACTCAGCTAAATTTCAATGATAAAATGTTATTATTAATAAAACTATAAGCATTTATATATTAACTTAAGTCTTCTTGGAGCATTAAAACTTGTATACACTTAAGTTCAATAACAGCCCATTCAAATTATTCGTCATAAAAAGAAAACCTTATGTTCAACTAAGCTTTTAAATAATTATCTTATCTCAGGTTTTTCGCATTTTTCAATTTAACCTAAAGCACTTATCCCGACTAACTACAGATAGAAATTATTTTGCCTTACAATATAGTAGCTTGCGTTCACTTTAGTTTTCATTTTTCTGTAAATGTATTTTTTCATAACATCTTCACTAAAAAACAGCGAATATTAACTAATAAAACGTTTTTGTTTTTCTATAAAATTAACAGTTTTGTTCTAAATAAATGTGCATATTTTTCGGTGGCTAAAAATTTTATATAAAAAACAAACACAATTTATTTTCGACAAAACCCTTAATGTCTCAAAACAAGAAACTTCGACTTAAGCCATTATTATTTATTGCCACATATATAATTTGTTCATTTCGATATAATGCTTAAACCCTTAATGATTGAAACAGCATGTGAGAGTTGTGTCCAACAGCTCTTTTTGAAATCAAAAGTTGTTTCAAACCCATTTAATTTACATTGATGTTTTTGACCGGACTTGTGTCCAACAGAACGAACTAGTTCAAAAATGTAAATATCGGTATTTTCAGAAAGAGTATAAATGTAATTGTCAAGGGCTGTTTCACACAATAAAGCAAGTGTCAATATTTTAATAAAAGTTCATCATTTATAAAAACAATCACTCCTATCGTGTACAGTTTTTTCCTCGAAATATTTTCTCTTTTAACCAAACTGCCATCATGAATAATTTGTCCTCAGAAATGTGTTCCTTTTTTAATTCCCTTATGAATAATCAACTTTATTCCAGTTGGCAACATCGACGTTACTTCAATAAAATTTAAAAAATTGGGGCTTTTCTGCTCGCTCTAGAGAACAATTTTATTCCACTGACAGTCTATTTCTGTTCCCTGAGGTCTAGAAAATATCATGAGCTTGTCAATAGCAGTCAGATTTTGAAGACAAAGGGTAGACAAGCTTCAACTTTTTTGTATTGTATTGACGTGGTGGCATCGATGATGCCAACTGGAATAGGGTGAATATTTTCCTCTACCCTCTTATATACTCTTCCCTTAGTTTTGTTCAGTTTATTTTTGCAATTCTAATTAAATTTTAAAGGTTATAAATAATTATTTTTTGGGCAAGATAACAATGCAACGATTTTGCTTCACATGCAAAAAATTTTATGGCTATGGTACACTAAATAATTTTTTCCACTGCATCTTAAAATATTTCAAAACACAACTTTACTCTTGAAAACATTTCATTTGAGACCAAAAATTTGTGAATTTTTTACTATCAAACTTAAATTTGTTTGATTTTCAATTAATTTTTGACATCACTAAAGATAAAAATACAAAATTTAAAAACGAATTAAATAATCTACTCGAGAGTGATATCCCACGTCGAGAAGAAATGTTGTTAAAAACGCATTAATAATTATTCTGCAATACTTTGAATTTTCCCCCATAAAAAAACACTTGAGAAGCACAAACTAATGGCTACAAAATTATGTCTTTTCACACTATTCCTATGATCAAGGCCACTCGTGTGCTACAGTTTTCCGTAAACACTTCAAATCAATTATCATTCATTAACAATTCCATATAGTTAAATAAAATATAATTTTTAATTACACCTCAAAGGCTGCTGAAATCTGTACTGTTAGAAAGAAGAAAAAACAAATATTTTTCTTATAAAAAATTTCGTTGTTTTTTATTTGTAAATTTTCAAAGTATTGTTGCACAAATATGGGCGGGGTAACTAGACCATATGCCCAAGATGGTATTAACAGTATTTTAAAAAAGTTTTTGTGACTGACTGTACACGACCTATGCCTTCACATAGGAAGTAGCAACGTGGTTGTTAAAGAAATTCCACAAAAGAATTGCAAGAATATACGGTTATCCGTGGCAGATCAGTCAACCAGTGCGAGCGAGACGCAAAACTCTCGAAGGCCAATAAACAACAGTGGCCTGGTTGCACTTAAGAAATACATAATTGCCAACGACGCTTGCTGTTGACTCGCCCAGAGCTGCTTTACGACTGATTATTTGTTTTATATTTTACTTTTTTTTCAGCAATAAGTGTAAAATGTTTTTTACGTTCTTAAAATGTATGCTGGCTTCATTCAAATTTGTTTTTTTTTAATTGTTTACCTTCTTGCAGTTTTTGGGGGTCCACTCTGTAATTCGAAATGAAAGCAAATACTTTCGAATTTGTATGCTAAATACATAAAAATTCGCAAGCATTTTCCTTCATTTCGAATTATAGAGTAGAACCCTTTATTTAGTCGTTGATAACTAATGTAAATACACAAAGAGGCAGTCAAAAATGTAAAGTTATACAGTTTGTATATTTCCTTTGGTTGAGCATTTTTTCCGTTTTTTTTATCTTACAAAAAATACACGTTTTGAAACTTAAAACAATTGTAAAAATTTCTTATATCTCAATGAAATACAAATGGTCTATATAGATATATGTCAAAATGTATATATTCACTGTTAAATATGTCACTTCTTATAATACTTAATTAAATTAATAGTCTAAGTTGCCTTGAGCTCCAGTTATTATGGCATCAATCCATATTCTCGCTGCAGCATCAGAAGCTGCCTGTAGTTGATAGCTGCGTTTTTTAGTCTTAACAATAAATGTACAATTTGGACGACCGCTTTTCGATACATTCAAATGATCTAGGTAAACTTCATCAATTGTCTGAAATATAAATATAATTCATAATTTATAAATATTGTGTGGGCGTTTCGTTATAACATATTTAAAGATATATCTTCTTCACTCATAACACTATGCAACAAATGAAGACTTTTGGAAAAACACACGGACTGGCCTATATAGGTTCGATAGTACTGCCAAAGGGTAGTGGAGCTCTGGAGTATCCATTGGCGATTTTGGTGACTCCTTAAAAAAATGTGTCAACAGTTTTTGGCCCACAGCTAATTCAAACTTGGTGATAGCGCTAAACTATATATGACAATAATGTAGTTAAGAGTCTACCAAACAAATCTTGGAAACATCTTATGCCAAAAAAATAATTTCTTCGTACACTTTTTTGTTGCAAAAATTAAGGAAAATTTTTTTTTACTTTTTTCAGAATAACTTCCAGTGACTCCAAATTTTTTGCTAATACTTAATATTTGGCAAAGTTGTAGCTACGATAAAGCTGGACAACTTCTGTAAACTTATCAATATAATCGGGGATGTTATTATGCGATCGATATTCGATTCGAAAAGAAAACTGTTCGAATGTGCATGTTATTAACATTACAATTCGAAAACATTTCCGTTCGAATCGGATTACATAATAACCCTTCTGAACGTATATATCGCTTTATAAACGAAATTACTTGTGATATTTTTTAAATAAGCAACACCAAAGTTAATTCCAAATATTCTGACAAACACCAGCAGAACGGACCAAGATGGTGTTGTCGAGGGCCATCACACCTTCATCATCAGCCTTCTTCTGTTTGATACACAGTGTGTGGTGCCAGTTGATGCAAGTTTCAGCTTGATACATATATTTACCTTAATGTAGAAAGACACTAACTCATTACTTTTTTGAAATCGAGATTTTTGCATTTTTCGCTAAATTACATAAATCAAAAATCTCTATTTAAAAAAAATTATGAGTTAGTGTCTTTCTACATTAAGGTAACGATATGTATAAAGCTGAAATTTGCATCAACTGGCATCACACACTGTGTATCAAACACAAGAACTATGATGAAAACGGAATGGCAGCCTTCGAAAACAGCATGTCGTTCCGTTCTGCTAGTGTTTGTCAGAATATTTACAATTAGCTTTGGGCTCTTAGAACGACATAATAGAACATATCTCGAGCAGTGAAATATATACGATTTTGTATTTAAAAACGTGGGCGTCGCAACGCCCATTAACATTTAGTATAATTTTATATATACTTCTTCATCGTGATGTAAAATAAATAAAATAACTAATCTTAGGAGCATCGACTTGACCATATTTCTAAATACAAGATTGTGTCATCTTAAGAGCCTAAGGTGTACCTAAAATTTCATGGTAATCGATTGTATGCAAGTGTATAAAATACAATATTAGTTTAAGGAGCTTTTTCCAACAAAGTTAAAATTGTGTCATTACAGGGGCCTAAGGCGTGTGACGACTTTCCTAGAAATCGGTTGTATGGAAGTACATAAAATTAGATGTTAAATTTTAGTGGGCGTAGTCACGCCCATTTTATTTAAATTAAAAAGACGGCAGTTATGACCTCTCAGATAAAAAATAATTTTTCAAATCGATCAATAGGTGACGGTTATTAATTATATTGAGTAAAAGACGAACTAATTATATTAATAATATAATTTTTTAACTCTTCGGTGTATATTTTGCTTCAAACCGATCTTTTCCTAAAAACTTAAAAAAATTAATATAATTAATTTTATTTTTATAAATATGACCCGAACTCAAAAGTATGCACTGAAAAGGTAAAAATAAAACCTTTTAAAAAAATTAAACCGACTTCAAAAATAAGCACTAAGAAGCTAAAAATAATACACCTACATCTAGTTAAATAAAATATGTTTACATATGTTACCTATAGTGCTGTCTGAAGTTGGTTTGGCGTTTTCAAAACTACTTCGTCTAAGCAGATTTAAAAAAAATAGGTTGGGTCACTCCCACTAAAACTTACGCTATATTTTACATTATTTCTACTCAGATGACTCTTAAAAAATTTCGTTCGTTATTGGATCCTTGTAATGACACAATAGAATTTGGTTTTATGTTAAATTTTAAAGTTATTTATTTTTCCACGCAACCCTCAAAACTAAATGTGTTTAGGATGAGTCGAACCCGCATTCTCTTGACTAATAGTCTAACGTACTTACCACTCAGGTAAAGAGCAAATCGTTATTTGAAACGCAAATAATGAATACAAGCAAAACATGATTTCTGTTTCTTCTACATGTGCGCTTTGCGTTGTGATATAATTTAACAAATAACTTTGTTGGGTAAAAAACAAGCCACGATGTTTTTCGACTTCTTGTCACACATATACAACACGAGGAATCAAAATAAGCACATTACCGCGTTGGGTCAATCAACAAGCAAGATAAACGCCAACACAATGAAATTAAATTAAATGATATTTTGAAATGCGCGGTATTGTTTAATATTGTATAAAGTTAATGACAAATATTATTGAAATTAAATTTTTTTTCAATAACTTCTGTGTAAGCAATAGATTGCTTCCCTCAGCTGTTAGTGCTTCCAAATCATAATTTTTTCTTGCTGGTTATGTACATACATATGTACATAAAGAATTGAAAAAAATCACAAATAACTTACCTTTCAACTGCGGCAAAAGAAATTGCAAACTATATATTTTTAATAATATTTCCATTCTATTAAATTAAAGAATATTTTTATTTGCTTGCTTGATTCGAACTGAAAACTTATTTTTTTTTCAATGATATCTTTTCAAAATTTTTATAAAACAAATTAAAAAATAATTCAAAAAACCGGGTGGGGTAGTACTTGAAGTACATGTATTTGAAATACGTATTTAAAATACAAAAACGTATTTTGTATTTGTATTTTAAACAAAAAACGTAGAAATATTTTGTATTTTAAATACATGACTTGTAAGTATTTTGTATTTTAAATACATAATTTACAAAATACATTTCGTCAGGTTATTGTTGGTAATTTCCATTTTGATAAATTTATTGTACATTACTGCATTTAAATCTCAATTTCTAAAAAAAAGTGGACTTTGAGCCTTTACATGTTAAGCCAGCGATATATTTTTTATGAAACAAATAATTGTTTGTGCTCATAAACAAAAGGCAATATGTTGTGAGATTGATTTTCATGCAAACTAGTCAACAAGTCAACAGATTTTTCTTCCATTTAATTTTTAGCCATTATATTTATTATAATAAACTTGAGCAAAGAAACGAAAAATATTCTGTTTTGTACAATAACGATTGGTGAAAGAATTTTTTCTTAGTCAAGTTTTATTAAAAATAAAGAAAAGATCGTTTAAAACTTAAACATTTAAATCAAATACTATTTCTAAAAGATTATTTTAGAAGATCTCTTTCATCTATTAAACAATCTAAAAACAACACTTGTGTTCTTGTTTTTTTTTTTCATTAATACATACGAGTAAATCTCGAAATAATGAAAAATTTTTGTATTTTTATTCATTGGAATTAATAAATTTATAAATATTGTTTTTAATCGGTTCACCGATTAATCCAAAGTTAACCGATTAAACCAAAACCTCGATTAATTAATCGAGCGATCAACTGGTTAAAACAAAAACCCGATCAATTTAATGCCTATTAAATACATCCTCGTATATACATGATGTGGAAGTATTTTGTATTTTAATTACCGCATGGTGTAGATATTTTGTTTAGGGCTTGCAAATAATCGCAGATTTTCATAATCGCGATTACGATTGAAAGTTATGCGATTAATCGCAATCAAGCAGGAAAATATACAACTCGCATCATAAATTTGTTTAAAATAGTTAAAGTATTGCTTCTCTTTTTTATTTGATTTTGCCTCAAGATAAGAAAAACTGCACCTATCTGCCAACCGAGTGAAAAATAAGTTTATCAATCCTGACGCAATTTTTGAGATACTACGACACTGCGGCAAATGAGCGTTATGTAAAATATATAAGATTAACAAACTTACATCATATGGAAACGCTTTAGAAGTGACCGGAAGAAATAGGTAACTCAACGTTATTTTCATTTCATTGCAGAGATTTTGTTTGGCTTCCAAATGCTTGAAAAGTTAAGAACAAGTTGGCCACAAAACCTTTAATTAAGGATAGACAGAATCTAACTTTATTAGATTGTTTTATAAGTGCTACCAAAGATATTGTATGCAGTTTGCACACGGTGAAACCTTGTCTTACATGGGATCTTAGACTATAAGCAGTTTAATTTAATTGCAGTATGTTCTGAACGTATTTTATATTTAAACTTTAAATTTAACATTTTTGTGAGTTAAGCTTGCCCTGTATGAAAATTTAAGCATTTTAAATTAATCTTAGACTAGAAAAAGGATTATTGGCGAAGGCTTTTGACATAAATTCTTTGCTTGAAAAAGAGTGAAAGTTTTAATCGTAATCGATTAAAGCGTTAATCTCGATTTCAATTACGCTTATAATTGTAGTGCAAATCCTAATTTCGTCCAACTCTGCCAACAAGTAAAAATAAACTATAGTTTACGAGTATATAACACATATTGACAACTTATCTCGCTGATAGACAAAACAGACGACACACGTTGGGAAAAACATAGTAAAAGCCTTCGCATTAGAGCTAAACCAATCGTTACGGGCATTACTTTTTTTTTCATAATTTTTAGTAATCTTAATATATAGTGAATATATGAAAAACGTATTTTTGAAGTCAATTAACCTCTCTCCGTATGATATAAAGCCTCACAAACATGGCACTCAAAAAAAGTTTGTCTTAAGTAGAACAAAAATAAGCAAGTTAACTAACATGTGCATAATTAGTTGAGAACAAACGACAATGGCAAGACTGTTGTAAATTTAGAGATGGTATTGTATTGTATTTATTATTTTCCAAAACAACACAAAAAATTATTTAATTCTAAAAATTTAATTTAAAAATCTTTGTTTGTTTTTTATTGAGGTATAGAACTTTAAGTTGGCATCACTTTTTTAACTGGCGGCCATTTTGTCAGCTGTCAAGTGATTAATATTTAGTTTGGTTTGCCATTTCATCATGAACAGGTTGACAAAAGAACAACTCTTGCACATCGTGCAAATTTATTTCGAAAATAATGGTTCAGTTCGCGAAGTTTACCGCAAGCTCCGTCCATTTTATGGTCGACATAATCGTCCATCAGAGCAATTAATTCGGTTAACCATGGATTGGCCACCAAGATCGTGTGATTTGACACCATTGGATTATTTTCTTTGGGGATATGTGAAGTCGCTCGTCTACGCCAACAAACCAGAAACGTTAGGGGACTTGGAAGCCAACATTCGTGGCGTTATTGCCAACATACGGCCCCATATGCTCGAAAAAGTGGTTGAAAATTGGACCTGTAGAATTGGCTTTATTCGAGCCAGCCGCGGCGGCCACATGCCCGAAATCATATTTAAACGTTAATGGCATAAAATTATCCTTCCAATAAAGCCAAATTGATAAACATTAAAACGATTTTCTTGTGTTTTATTTCAATTCGAAGTTCTATACCTCTAAAAAAAACATACCTCTAACAAAAATTTCTTTACATGCTAAGACATTTACCAAAGACTATAAAATTATGAAAAAAAATTTACATTATATATATACAGCCATTGTTGAAGGAATTTAAATTTTAATATAATTCCCCAAAAAAGGAAAAAAAGGGAGGCACTTAAATTAATACTTAAATTAATAAACTTATGACTAAATTCATGAAATAGCAAAAAATGAAAAGTAAACCAAAACAAACAAACAAACAAGGGAATTAAAAAGTTCATTGACTAGTGTTATACACCGTGTCATTTATATTTAACGATCTTATCCTCCTATGGTAGAACAAGGGTTCTTCACCCTCATGCAAACCACCAGCACTCCCAAGGGCTAACAAGTCCATAGGAGAAAAATATCTAGACATTTGAACGATCTGCAAATTTCTCCTGAGAACTAGCACCTTCCAGAAATAAAAATGGTTTTATACAAATGTAAAACTATATTTTTCTTTGATTATAGCATTTGTACCTAAAAGCGCCACTTGTGTGCAAAAATTGTCAAAAATATATTTTTACGATGCTGCGTTCAGGTTTTTTAAGCTAAGTATTCAGTTTTTTCTAATTTTTTAAGCAAGTTATTATGTTGAATTGAACATTTTAAATTTTGTATGACAAAATTCACGAAGCACTTCCACTATACCTAAAGATCTGAAATTCGGTACACAAGTATACCTAATCGAGTAACCACCCACAAAAATCTGAAAACCTTAATATTTTAACCAAGGGGTTGGGGCTACGCTAATAAGGCTCAGAACTAAAAAACAAATTTAAGCGATTTTATTGATTGCAACAATACAAGGTTATACATTTTCGTTGAAAAAAGTGGGACCATAAAATGTAAGCTTCATATTTAATGTACTTCGGCTCAGAACATTTAAATATACTACTTGACACGAATGATAAGCACCGGCCAAAAAATGTGTTGTTGTAAAAAAGTGGGGCGGTAATACGCCCGTAGAAATAAAAAAATAAAATTTGCGCTAGAGAGCTGAAATTAGATACGCAAGTAAATAGGTCAAAGTGAAAAACCAACTAGAAAAATTAACAAGGACTGCCGGGGACACGCTAATATTGCACTAAATTGACAACTAAATATACAGATTTTAACTGAAGTCATTTTGTTGGAACTTGTATGCTTAAAACTACGATCTTAAAAAGTGGAAGATGATAAGTAAGCCAGAATTTTCACTAGAGAGCTTAAATTCAATACACAAATAAATCTAAGTCAGAGATCACCAAGAAAATCTAAAATCCTGGAAATTTCAATTGGGGGCATGGACACGCACTTTAAACTCGAAATTAAGAATTTAAATTAAGAGCTGAGTTACGAACTGGAAAAATCCGAAAGCACCGATTGTTACAATAGGGAGGTAGGGCCACGTTCATAAAAAGTTAACGTTATATTATACGGTAGAGAACTGAAATTTTGCAAACAATTAGGCTTAGGCAAGTTACCAACTAGAAAAATCGGAAATCTCAACTGTTATAACACAAGCTACTCTATTGAAACCTTGCATGCAACTTGCACTTATGCTAGCCAATAAGATTGCGTTTTCAAAACTACCTCGTCTGAGCAGATTTTACAAAAAATAGGGTGGGTCACTTCCACTAAAATTTACGCTATATTTTACATTATTTCTACTCAGATGAGTCTTACAAAATTTCGTACATTAAGGACCCAATAATGCTCCGATAATACTCTAACCCATTATGTTATGTAAGTCTGTCTTTTTCAACTGCAGCAGTCATTATGAATAGAAATACAGCAGACTAGTAATTTTAAGTTTAAAACAGCTTTGTTCAAGAAAACCTTACAAAAAGTAGTCAGATCCTGACAAAAACATAAATGTGAAAAAAGGCAAAGTTTCTTTCCAAAAATTCGACCATCAAAAGAGTGAGATGGAAATATTGACCAAGCTCTTGTTTGGCACAATAACTTTCACTGAAATATGCTATGCATTATATAAATTTGTGATCGTAAGGGGATCGTATAAATTCTAGATAATCTGCTAACTTGGCAATATTCAGTGGGCTTGAGGCACGCTTTAATCTACACCAATTGACTTAAAATCGTATAGATCATATTTTTTTGACCCATTGTCATCAATTGGGGGAATGAGAGTAAGAAAAAAATTTAAAAAAATTCCCCCATATAGGTAAGACCCACCCTAATGTATTTACATACATATCGCTCATTTCGTGCAAGACCGTCACAACTCAAAATTTAGCATTTTCGAGTTAGTAATGCAGAAATGTTCTTCTCTTAAATCTCTACAAATTGATCTAAGAACGGAGAGAATTATCGAAAAAAATAACGGTAATACAGATCCTTGTGACGCTATGACCTCTCGTAACAAACTTGAGCAATTAACATCAACAAGGTCACATTTCAGTTTGTATTTGGCATTCCTCTTGTACATGTGGTTTTCTTTGTAGCAAAAAAGAAACATTTGATTTTATAACTGTATTTTAGTGAAAGAGAAGGTAAAAAATGTGGAAATACTTTGTTGTTAGAGTGCATCAAATCTAAATGTGACTTTATTGAATTGGATATTTCTATTTCTTTATCAAGAACATTTGCATTTAAACTAGGGATGTAACGATACGCAATTTCGCCGATCCGATACCGATACCGATACTCAAAAATAAATATCGCCGATACCGATTCCGATACCGATACGCATATTTAAATAGAGCTCAAGTAAAAATTAACAAAACTCAAGAAAAATAATTCTTCTATTATACAAAATAACAGTGTTTATTAATGAGCCATTCAAATCATCAAAATTTTCAGTACATTTCAGTTTCTAAAATTCAAATTTTCAAACTACAAAACGTCTGCAATATTTATGATTTTACAAAATAAACGTTGGCATTCAGTTTAGATTGGCTCAAGATTTAAAATTGATATTAATAAGACTTAAAAAATAATAATTGAATTTCAATTCATGTTAACAAAAAATTAATTATTGTTTTTCACAAAATAACAGTGTAAGATTGAATGAGTCAATTCAAACTGAATGAGTCAATGAGTCAATTCAAACTGAATGTCATACTCTTTATTTTCTAAAATCATCAAAATTGTCAATACATTTCAGTTTCAGTTGTTCAAAAAACTCTAAAGAAAAATATAAGAAGTATCGGCGTATCGAGAGTAAAATATCGCCGATATCGATATATCGGAAAGCCAGCAGTATCGCCGATATATCGGTATCGGGATCGGTATCGGTATCGGTTGCATCCCTAATTTAAACATTTCCTAAAAAAAAATGTAACGTTCTTGTAGTTAACTATTTTGTTAAACTAAATATTATTTTAGGTTATGACGTTATTACAATTAATCTAATGAATTCAATTGCTTGTACCGATTTCTGTTAACTTCAAATGAATCGTTATTGCCAGAAATATATATGGATATAAATTGGTTGTTATAAAATTAGGTCACATTGTTGGTTGTGTCGTTATAGCAAATAATTTTTACTCACATTCCGTATAGTTAAATACATTTTGATTTATTCCACAGATGGTGTTACAGTGTATTGCTTTATCAGCACCACTATGTAAAATTTAATACCATTCTATACAATAGTGCCAATTACATGACAGTTGAGCTTTGATGACATCTTATTTAATTCTTTTCTGAATTACTTTTGATAAGACAAGTCGACTAATTTGTAATAATTTAATCTATTGCGATCATATTGAATTTACAAGAATCGGAAGTCAACGCTCGATATTTAGCATAATTTTAAGCAAAAGGCAAGTGATCGAACAGGTCGTAAATGTCAGTCATGGACTTGCAACACAGACCATCTATTAGCTCAAATGATTCCAGTAGCTTTTATGATTTCGAGTCAGACGACTCCCATCTTGATGTCGACTATAATCAACCTGAAGACGTTTCTTTGGAAAGTGATGTAAGTACTGAAAATGTAATCGCAAATAAAGAAATCACAACAAGTACCAAGTCGCCCCAGAGAGGAAAAAAACGCCAACGCAATCCTGAAAAATGGAGTCGCAGTATTAAGCAAAAACTTCGAAATTCTGGCAAACAGTATAAAATGTGGAACAAAAATAAAAAAATACGATCTAAAAGATGTGTAAAAGTCCCTTGTACAGAAAGATGTAGGTTAAAATGCTTTAACGAATTTAGTGAAGTAGACCGCTTAAACATTTTTTCCAAATACTGGTCCTTGTCTAATATTGAAAAGCAGCGGCAATTTATATTGAATTGTATGACTGTAAACGAGCCACGATATCGATATGTCCGAGAGGGAGGAATTCGCCCAGCAAGACAAAAAATATGAAGTATTTCTTGAAAAATTATGAAGAGCCAATACAAGTTTGCAAGCTGTTCTTTATGAACACATTAGATATCAACAGTCGTAATATTAGAACAGTTATAGAAAAGAAGAATAAAGTTGCCAATATTCTCATGGAAGACGATCAACGTGGTAAACATGGAAAACATATTAAAGTAAAACCAGAAATAAGAGATGGGATTAAATCGTTCATTGAATCTATACCCAAGATCGAAAGTCATTACCACAAAAGTTTTCATTGATGGAAGCAAAACTGTTGCAAACCTTCACAACGATTATATTGATCTATGCCGAGAAAAGAATGTAGAACATGGCAATTACGGACTGTTTTATCGCATTTTTAAATCAGAATTCAACATTTCTTTTTTTATACCAAAGAAGGACCAGTGTGAACTTTGCTTTGCATATGAAAATGCAGAACAAGAGAACAAAAGAGAATTGAAAAAAAAATACGAAGAGCATATTTCAGAAAAGGAACTGTCAAGAATTGAAAAATCTTCTGATAAGGAAGCCAGCCCACCGGACACAATTGTAGCTGTTTATGATATGCAAGCGGTTTTGCAGCTCCCAAAAGGCGATGTCTCTGTTTTCTACTATAAATCTAAGTTAAATGTAATGAACTTCACGATTTTTAATTTAATTGATAATAATTGTGACTGCTTTGTGTGGGATGAAAGTTGTGCTAATAGAGGTGCAAACGAATTGGGAACTTGTGTACTTCGCTTTATGAAGGAGAAATCTGCTAAAGAACAAATCAAACATTTTATATTTTACTCTGACAATTGCGCAGGACAGCAAAAAAACAAATTTATGCTATCGGTTTACTTGTACGCTGTACGTTATTTGAATATCGAGACAATAACTCACAAGTTTTTAATCAAGGGACATACCCAAAATGAAGGCGATGGTGTTCATTCAGGCATTGAGAGGAGTGTGAAGCGTCATTTAAGAAGTGGTCCCATTTATACACCTGAAACATTTATTTCTATAATAAAAACTGCAAAAAAAAAACCGGTAATCCGTGCAAAGCCAATGAAATGTGCTTTGATGATTTCTACGACATTAAACAGCTGCAAACAGATATTGGACCGCTAAATATGAAAAATGTAAAAATAAATAACATAAAGGTTTGGAAGTTAGCAAAGAAACTCCCAATATGTTATTCTACAAAAGCAGTTACTCTAACGAAAATTTTGAAAATGTTATAAAATTAAAAACCAAAATTATTTATAAACAAATAAATTTTGTACAAGCATTTTCTACTAAGCCCGGCATATCAGAACGAAAAAAGAATGATCTCATGGAATTATTACATAAGGGTCTTATACGTAAATATTACAATACGTTTTATGACAATTTATAAAACTTTCTATATTAGCTTTTATATGTTGTACGCTGAATTGAAATTAATTTTCTAGTACATATTTTAAAAACAATTACATATTTTTGTATCAATTCAATACATTTAATCTGAATATTATGTTTTAAGAAAACATTTTGCTTTAATTTTTGTTTTCCAATATTTTAGACAATACAATGAAGTTGTGTATGAATTCAATCAATAAACAATATTTGTTAACAATATAGTCACATTTTCACTTATGACTTCAATTAATGTTACAGGTTTACAGCAATAGTGTCACAATTCAAATATGGAATTATAAAACCGTGTCTATACAAAAATATACCGTTCTTCCAATACAGGAGACTCGCTAAATGGATTTTAAACATATTAAACTTTATATTTCTGTACACATTTAAATTCATTATTAGCAATTTTGTGAGAAATAATAGGCCGAAATCTTAAAAAGGCTCTCCTATAAAGTTTCAAATTTTGAGTTGTGACGGTCTTGCACGAAATGAGCGAATATGTACATCTAAGTATTTTTATTGTGGATATTATGTTACATTGTTGTTGCTTTCAACGGTTGGTCTTACTTTCACTAAATAACTTATGGAAATCAATATTTCGAAAAAGCACTCTTGAAAAAATACGTATTTTTGAAAAAAACACTTTTCTCAACAAAAAAAACTTTTGGGAGTAGTTGCTTTAAAATAGCTTTTGCGCAAAGTACCTTTGAAAAAAGACCTAGAAATACGTTATGAAAGAAGTGAATTAGGCGTAAAGTAGCCTTGGAAAAGGACTCTTTGAAAAAAAATCCTTGAGAAAAACACCACTCGCAAAAGTACCTCTTAAAAAATAATTTTTGAAAAAGTACTTTTTGAGAAAATATATTTTTCTTTTTGAAAAATGTGTTGTTTGAGAAAAATAGTACTCTTTAGGAAAAGTGCTTCCCAAAAAAGTGCTTTTTGAGGAAAAAATCATTTAAAAAACAGCACCTTGAAAATTGCATTTTAAAAAAGTGCCGTATGGAAAAGTTTAAAAAAATTTCTTTGAAAAAAGTACCTTATGAAAATATTACTTTTTTTAATATTTTCGGAGTTTGATTTTGAAATAAATTATCTATATATAAATCCCTATTTCCCTTGGCCACGCCATCACGGGTGAACGGCTGGACCGATTTCAATATTTTTTTTTGTTATCAGGAAAAGGTTCTTATGAAAGAAAAAATTAAAAAAAATTGCGCGGGAAATTAGAAAATTTAAGAATACTATTTCTATAGCCAAATGGGACAACAAACAAATTTTTGAATCCATACAATAAAACATAGTATTTAACAGGTTTGTTTTATAATATTAACGAGCATAACTCCGCCATTTTTTTTTCATATAAAAAAGTGCAATTATTTTTTTTTTGGGAGGGGAGGAGGGTGTCGCAGCTAATTGCCCGCCCCAGTAATTGATTCAAAATAACTTCGTCATCTATCGACTAGTTTCAAAGCGCTTTTTGCATATAGAAGAGGTCCACTAATTTTTTTTAATATTGGAAGAGGGAAAAGAGGCTAAATGTGCCCGCCAAAAAAATTGATTACTAAATTGTTTTTTAAATTGTAGGGAGGGGGAAGGACAGTGTCCGCCCCAAAAATGTATTATCAAATATTGTTTTCATTTCTGGACCAATTTTCAAAATTTTAATGGCATATGGAAAAGGTTCACTGAAATAGGTTATTTTTAGAAAATGGGGCGGCGGGAGTGCAAAATGCCCGCCCCTAAAATTGATTATCAATATTTTCGTCATTTGTGGACCAAGTTTCAAAATTCATTTTGCATATGGAAGAGGTCCACAGATTTTTTTTGTATGGGTGGCGGACTGGAAAGAAAAGTGCCCGCATTTCAAAAGTGAATATTAGCTTCTGTGGCTGAATGGTAGCGATGCTATTCTGTCAGTCCAGAGGTCGTGGCTTCGATTCCCGACATAGACCCTGGGTGTTTTCTGCAGACAAACTAATCTGTTCGCGGGTTTGGTTTGTTTATATAAAAAAAAAGAAATAACTTCGCCATATGTCAACCAATTTCCAAAATTAATTTTTCATATGAAAGAGGTCCACTAATTTTTATTTTTTTTTAAATTGGCGAAGGGGTGGTGCAATTTGCCCGCTTTAATAACTGATTATCGAATAACTTCGTCATTTGTCGACCAATTATAAAAATGCTTCTTGCGCATGAAAGAGGTCTACTCAGTTTTTTAATATTAGGAGGGAGAGGAGTGTGCGAAGTGTGACAAAAAAAAAAGGATTATAAAACTACTTTGACGTTTGTGGACCCATTTGCAAAATTCTTTTTGCCTGTAGTTCCACTAATTTTGTTTTTTTTTTTTAATTGGTGGAGGGAGCAGAGTGATTACACCGAAAATTGATTACGAATTAACTTTGTCATTTGTGCACCAATTTTAAAATTTTTTTACATAAAGAAAAAATTCACTAATATATATTTTTTTTGGAAATATGTGGGGGGGGGGGTAGAAAATTCCCACTCCAAAAACTACCAAAATTCTTTTTTCATATGGAAAAGGTCCACTAATATTTTTTTCGGAAATGTGTGTGGGGTGGGGCTGCAAAGTTCCTACCTTTAAAAAGTGAATATCAAAAAGCTTGGTCATATGTGGACCAATTTTCCAACTTAGCTTTTGATGTGGAAGATGACCATTAATTTTTTTTAACTTGGGGTAGCGAAATGTGCCCGCAAAAAAAAACAAGGATTATCATATTATTCAAAATAGTTTTTGCATATGGAACAGGCCTACTAGTGGGTAGCAAAGCGCACCGGGTTAAGCTAGTTATAAATACATATAAAACACTCACACACGTCCATTAAAATAACTAACGAAACCATGTTTATGTTTTTGTAACATTGAATCATTTTTATGTGAGTGACAACGAAAAAGCTTTCTTACACTGATATAATTCTGTATGTAAAATTAACTGAAATTATAGTCTGAAATAAATGGGAATCTCCTAAAAATCGGTCTACTAATTTTTAATTTGCAATTGACGAAATGGTCAATAAATTTTTTAATGTTAAAATTTTAACTGACTTAAAACCATAAAAAATTATTTATGTTTTATTTTTACTTTAACTTTAAAGAAAAAAATTTAACAAACGGATAAATGTGAATTACTTTTTTCTGCCATCGGATTAAATTAACTTTCAGAAGAATGAACTTCGCCTTTCGTAACAATAAGAGATAATTCGTTTGTTTCATTGTGTAATAATCCACTCTAAATTCAGTACAAACAAATAATTTTTGCTTTAATTTTCATTATTTAGCTGTAAAACAATTGCAAAATTGTTTTGACTCAATGCCAAAATAAAAAAAAACAGTTCTTACAATCAACGAAAAATTTTTATAAATGTGTTCTTAGTTTTTTAAATGAGTGCAGTCTCCATTAAAAATAAAATTACTTGCCCCCTTATTAAAATAATAAAACTTAAAATGAATTTGAAATTAATTTCATTTAAAAATTTTCACGCATATATTTTTTTAAGATTTCAAATACATTTTATGTTTTTATTCCGTTACTGTAATAATTTTGTGAGTGTGTCTCTTTGGTTGTACCGCAACAGCTCTTTTTATGTCATAACGAAAGCTTTAGAATATGTTTTATAAAAAGCAAATTTTAAACATTATTGTTTATAAACGAAACATAAAAATAAAAGGGCCTATTTATTAGTGTTTGTTTTACAAATCCCGGGTATATTTTTTAAAGTATTAAATATAAATGGTTTTGCTGCGTGTATGTCAGTGAAGAGATTGGAATGCTTGTTGGTGCTACAGGTTATGCCCGTCGATACAATACCGCAATATTCTCCATTAACCATAACTGGACTGCCCGAATCGCCTTTACAGGCGCTTTTTCCAGGTGCGGCAGCACAAAACCTTGAACTTGTCAATATCGCTGTAGTCCATAATAACTGAGAGGCACAAACATTTCTATCAATTACTTTGAGTTTAGTAGTTTGTAGTTGATCGGGATAATGGCCTTCACGGTCAGACAACTGTCCCCAACCAAAAAGTTCTACTGTATCACCTGTATTGATGGGCTTTTTACACAAGCCTACTGTTTGCACGGATGGTCCCTTAATAGGTGTCGATAATTGCATCACAGCTACATCCATATGAAATGTTTCGCTGTTGTAACTTTTAGGAATAAATATTTGGCTAACCCTCGAACTGATGCCATCCTCAGTCCTTGTCGAGGCACCACCAACTACAACAAACCAATTTCGGTATATGCCTGCAACACAATGGGCTGCAGTGACAACAATTGTGTCTGAGATCAAAGCACCGCCGCAAATGAAGATACTACCCACACGCAGCTGTACTAAATACGGAGCTTTATCGATTGTGGTTGTATCACCACTCACAATGCGTGCCCAGTTTTGGGGCGAGGCGACAGCCACTTGCTGAAATACCAAAAGGCCGGCTACAAATATTTTAAATAATTTACTAAACTTAATCATTTCTTTACTTTTAGTGTTAAGATTGACTAAACAAGTTTAACTTTTTAAGTGTAGATTGAAAATTAAAACATCCTGAGTTAGCAGACGGTTTATATAGCAACGAAATTTGTTAAAAATTAGCACACATATGTTCAAATATTTAAACTTGATGACTTAAACTTTATTTGGGCCAACGTACATAAATGAAACTATTATCAATTTGATTGGATTTATTTGCTTATGTAGAAACAAATAAATGCATTTTAAATCAGACCAGATACATATACATATATGTACTCGTATGTACGTAATTTAAATGAATGCGTACATACATACATACTAGAGCTGAGCACAAACTCTTCGCTTGCTTAATCTTCATGATGTACATTACTGAATTGTTCTCTCTTTTTAGTGCTCTTGATTTTATAAGAATACTGAAACTGGTGTTCAATTTGATCTGAAGCATGCAAAAGCATTTATTTATCCTCCAAGGGAGGGCATTAGTTATTGTAGTATCGAAGCATATTGCACTAGTGCACACCGATTGACAATTGTAAAATGAGCACACAAATCTATAAAGATGGGTATGTATGTATGTGTAAAAGAAAAAACAATCAATGTTGATCATTTGAGCGTGTGCGATACTTGTTCTAAGTTTAATAATTTATTAATTTAAGACTAAAAACTAAAATACCTATAAAAATAATATATTTCACAATGGATTTAAAGTAAAAAGTTTTATTACCACTTAATACTTTAATAAATTTTGAGTTTGCGAAATGAAGTATGATGCACTATGGAGTGTATAATAAAAATATTGTCAATTCAACTGTTGCACAATGGTTTTGTGTGTTTTTTGTTTCCTTGTTGTCCATTTTTGCTTTGCACTCAATTACGATCATCACTGCAAACAATATTCGGTGTTGAAAAAGATACAATACCGTGCACTTTTTCATAGCTTGCGCTCACTTCTAATACATACCCAGCGGGAACAAGAAGAAGCAAGGATGTCTTCTAGGAGGCCTCTATACTCCATTTTTTGGATGTACAAGGCCTGCCCGCTCTATTCCATACTCATATATTTTTTACACGCGTTGTTATTGTTTCTTTCGCCAGGGATTCTGGAAGAGCTTTAAATTAATTGATTTTACTATTGCTTTGGTAAAAAAAAAACAAAACATGCTACTCCTTCTTTTCTCCCTTCTTATATAATGTGTATTTTATCTTTTATGCCTTATTTATATTTTTTTAGTTCTTAGGAATTTTTTTGATTCAATTAATATTCTTATTTAACTACTAAAGAATGCCTCATAAAAGGCATTGACTCTTTCGCACAAAAGAAAGGAGAAAGCAAGGAGTATGGAATTGAGCTAGCGTTCTTACCCCTTTTAGTTCCTGGTAGGTATATATGTATATATGTATGTGTGTCCATATTTATTTTTCATTGTTAGAATTTAGATTAATACAAACTCCATACATTCGAATTTTATTTGTTTTCATTTTTACCTTTTGTGTTAAAGCATTTGAAGAAATTTTCATATTCATAAAAAATGTTTTTATGCTTTTATAGTTATAATAGTATAATAAAACATTGTTTAGAGACAAGTGTTTTTGGTTAATAGCTGCCAAATCAAACTTTAGCTGAACTTCACTTAATATATACATATAAGTGTCACTAAGATCTGTGGCCAGATTATAATATAACTTTGGTCCAACTAATAGATCCATTTGTGTTACCTGAGAGTAGGAAAGGAATACAGATGGTGAACTGGCAGATAAATAGATAAAGAAGATAAGCTGAATTGATTTTTATTTCAATTCCTACAACTTTGCTCTTGTGCGTTTTGATAATCTGCTAACATCGTTGAGGCGCCTCTGGGGGTCTATTCTGTATTTTGAAACGAAAGGAAATGCTTTCGAACTTGTATGTTAATAGCACGCAAATTCGGAAGTATTTTCTTACGTTTCGAATTAAAGAGTAGACCCCTGGTGTTACCCTTTCGTTATTAATTTTTGACTAACTACAAATAAGAATAAAAGCAATAAAACTTAAAAAATAAATAAAACGACTTCAAAAATAAGCTCTAAAAAGTTGAAAATAATAGTAGATTCCGTTAAATCAAATATTTTATTTTATTATTATATCTGTGGCAATAAATAATAATGGCTTGAGTTGACATAAGTGATTTTTCATTTTATTAAATATTCTTATACTCTTCTTCAAGATCTATCACTAAATTTCAATAATAAAATGTTATTATTAATAAAACTATACGCATTTATATATTAACTTAAGTCTTCTTGGAGCATTAAAACTTATATACACTTAAGTTCAATAACTAACAGCCCATTCAAATTATTCGTCATAAAAAGAAAACCTTATGTTTAACTAAGCTTTTAAAAAATTATCTTATCTCAGGTTTTTCGCATTTTTCAATTTAACCTAAAGCACTTATCCCGACTAACTACAGATAGAAATTATTTTGCCTTACAATATAGTAGCTTGCGTTCACTTTAGTTTTCATTTTTCTGTAAATGTATTTTTTCATAACATCTTCACTAAAAAACAGCGAATATTAACTAATAAAACGTTTTTGTTTTTCTATAAAATTAACAGTTTTGTTCTAAATAAATGTGCATATTTTTCGGTGGCTAAAAATTTTATATAAAAAACAAACACAATTTATTTTCGACAAAACCCTTAATGTCTCAAAACAAGAAACTTCGACTTAAGCCATTATTATTTATTGCCACATATATAATTTGTTCATTTCGATATAATGCTTAAACCCTTAATGATTGAAACAGCATGTGAGAGTTGTGTCCAACAGCTCTTTTTGAAATCAAAAGTTGTTTCAAACCCATTTAATTTACATTGATGTTTTTGACCGGACTTGTGTCCAACAGAACGAACTAGTTCAAAAATGTAAATATCGGTATTTTCAGAAAGAGTATAAATGTAATTGTCAAGGGCTGTTTCACACAATAAAGCAAGTGTCAATATTTTAATAAAAGTTCATCATTTATAAAAACAATCACTCCTATCGTGTACAATTTTTCCTTCGAAATATTTTCTCTTTTAACCAAACTGCCATCATGAATAATTTGTCCTCAGAAATGTGTTCCTTTTTTAATTCCCTTATGAATAATCAACTTTATTCCAGTTGGCAACATCGACGTTACTTCAATAAAATTTAAAAAATTGGGGCTTTTCTGCTCGCTCTCGAGAACAATTTTATTCCACTGACAGTCTATTTCTGTTCCCTGAGGTCTAGAAAATATCATGAGCTTGTCAATAGCAGTCAGATTTTGAAGACAAAGGGTAGACAAGCTTCAACTTTTTTGTATTGTATTGACGTGGTGGCATCGATGATGCCAACTGGAATAGGGTGAATATTTTCCTCTACCCTCTTATATACTCTTCCCTTAGTTTTGTTCAGTTTATTTTTGCAATTCTAATTAAATTTTAAAGGTTATAAATAATTATTTTTTGGGCAAGATAACAATGCAACGATTTTGCTTCACATGCAGTAAATTTTATGGCGATGGTACACTAAATAATTTTTTCCACTGCATCTTAAAATATTTCAAAACACAACTTTACGCTTTAAAACATTTCATTTGAGACCCAAAATTTGTGAATTTTTTACTATCAAACTTAAATTTGTTTGATTTTCAATTAATTTTTGACATCACTAAAGATAAAAATACAAAATTTAAAAACGTGTGCTACAGTTTTCCGTAAACACTTCAAATCAATTATCATTCATTAACAATTCCATATAGTTAAATAAAATATAATTTTTAATTACACCTCAAAGGCTGCTGAAATCTCTGTACTGTTAGAAAGAAGAAAAAACAAATATTTTTCTTATAAAAAATTTCGTTGTTTTTTATTTGTAAATTTTCAAAGTATTGTTGCACAAATATGGGCGGGGTAACTAGACCATATGCCCAAGATGGTATTAACAGTATTTTAAAAAAGTTTTTGTGACTGACTATACACGACCTATGCCTTCACATAGGAAGTAGCAACGTGGTTGTTAAAGAAATTCCACAAAAGAATTGCAAGAATATACGGTTATCCGTGGCAGATCAGTCAACCAGTGCGAGCGAGACGCAAAACTCTCGAAGGCCAATAAACAACAGTGGCCTGGTTGCACTTAAGAAATACATAATTGCCAACGACGCTTGCTGTTGACTCGCCCAGAGCTGCTTTACGACTGATTATTTGTTTTATATTTTACTTTTTTTCAGCAATAAGTGTAAAATGTTTTTTAAGTTCTTAAAATTTGTTTTTTTAGTGTTTACCTTCTTGCAGTTTTTGGGGGTCCACTCTGTAATTCTTATCTTATCTTATCTTCTTATCCATCCTATCCTATCCTATCCTATCCTATCTTATCTTATCTTATCTTATCTTATCTTATCTTATCTTATCTTACCTTACCTTACCTTACCTTACCTTACCTTACCTTACCTTACCTTACCTTACCTTACCTTACCTTACCTTACCTTACCTTACCTTACCTTACCTTACCTTACCTTACCTTACCTTACCTTACCTTACCTTACCTTACCTTACCTTACCTTACCTTACCTTACCTTACCTTACATTACCTTACCTTACCTTACCTTACCTTACCTTACCTTACCTTACCTTACCTTACCTTACCTTACCTTACCTTACCTTACCTTACCTTACCTTACCTTACCTTACCTTACCTTACCTTACCTTACCTTACCTTACCTTACCTTACCTTACCTTACCTTACCTTACCTTACCTTACCTTACCTTACCTTACCTTACCTTACCTTACCTTACCTTACCTTACCTTACCTTACCTTACCTTACCTTACCTTACCTTACCTTACCTTACCTTACCTTACCTTACCTTACCTTACCTTACCTTACCTTACCTTACCTTACCTTACCTTACCTTACCTTACCTTACCTTACCTTACCTTACCTTACCTTACCTTACCTTACCTTACCTTACCTTACCTTACCTTACCTTACCTTACCTTACCTTACCTTACCTTACCTTACCTTACCTTAGCTTAGCTTAGCTTAGCTTAGCTTAGCTTAGCTTAGCTTAGCTTAGCTTAGCTTAGCTTAGCTTAGCTTAGCTTAGCTTAGCTTAGCTTAGCTTAGCTTAGCTTAGCTTAGCTTAGCTTAGCTTAGCTTAGCTTAGCTTAGCTTAGCTTAGCTTAGCTTAGCTTAGCTTAGCTTAGCTTAGCTTAGCTTAGCTTAGCTTAGCTTAGCTTAGCTTAGCTTAGCTTAGCTTAGCTTAGCTTAGCTTAGCTTAGCTTAGCTTAGCTTAGCTTAGCTTAGCTTAGCTTAGCTTAGCTTAGCTTAGCTTAGCTTAGCTTAGCTTAGCTTAGCTTAGCTTAGCTTAGCTTAGCTTAGCTTAGCTTAGCTTAGCTTAGCTTAGCTTAGCTTAGCTTAGCTTAGCTTAGCTTAGCTTAGCTTAGCTTAGCTTAGCTTAGCTTAGCTTAGCTTAGCTTAGCTTAGCTTAGCTTAGCTTAGCTTAGCTTAGCTTAGCTTAGCTTAGCTTAGCTTAGCTTAGCTTAGCTTAGCTTAGCTTAGCTTAGCTTAGCTTAGCTTAGCTTAGCTTAGCTTAGCTTAGCTTAGCTTAGCTTAGCTTAGCTTAGCTTAGCTTAGCTTAGCTTAGCTTAGCTTAGCTTAGCTTAGCTTAGCTTAGCTTAGCTTACCTTACCTTACCTTACCTTACCTTACCTTACCTTACCTTACCTTACCTTACCTTACCTTACCTTACCTTACCTTACCTTACCTTACCTTACCTTACCTTACCTTACCTTACCTTACCTTACCTTACCTTACCTTACCTTACCTTACCTTACCTTACCTTACCTTACCTTACCTTACCTTACCTTACCTTACCTTACCTTACCTTACCTTACCTTACCTTACCTTACCTTACCTTACCTTACCTTACCTTACCTTACCTTACCTTACCTTACCTTACCTTACCTTACCTTACCTTACCTTACCTTACCTTACCTTACCTTACCTTACCTTACCTTACCTTACCTTACCTTACCTTACCTTACCTTACCTTACCTTACCTTACCTTACCTTACCTTACCTTACCTTACCTTACCTTACCTTACCTTACCTTACCTTACCTTACCTTACCTTACCTTACCTTACCTTACCTTACCTTACCTTACCTTACCTTACCTTACCTTACCTTACCTTACCTTACCTTACCTTACCTTACCTTACCTTACCTTACCTTACCTTACCTTACCTTACCTTACCTTACCTTACCTTACCTTATCCTTATCTTATCTTATCTTATCTTATCTTATCTTATCTTATCTTATCTTATCTTATCTTATCTTATCTTATCTTATCTTATCTTATCTTATCTTATCTTATCTTATCTTATCTTATCTTATCTTATCTTATCTTATCTTATCTTATCTTATCTTATCTTATCTTATCTTATCTTATCTTATCTTATCTTATCTTATCTTATCTTATCTTATCTTATCTTATCTTATCTTATCTTATCTTATCTTATCTTATCTTATCTTATCTTATCTTATCTTATCTTATCTTATCTTATCTTATCTTATCTTATCTTATCTTATCTTATCTTATCTTATCTTATCTTATCTTATCTTATCTTATCTTATCTTATCTTATCTTATCTTATCTTATCTTATCTTATCTTATCTTATCTTATCTTATCTTATCTTATCTTATCTTATCTTATCTTATCTTATCTTATCTTATCTTATCTTATCTTATCTTATCTTATCTTATCTTATCTTATCTTATCTTATCTTATCTTATCTTATCTTATCTTATCTTATCTTATCTTATCTTATCTTATCTTATCTTATCTTATCTTATCTTATCTTATCTTATCTTATCTTATCTTATCTTATCTTATCTTATCTTATCTTATCTTATCTTATCTTATCTTATCTTATCTTATCTTATCTTATCTTATCTTATCTTATCTTATCTTATCTTATCTTATCTTATCTTATCTTATCTTATCTTATCTTATCTTATCTTATCTTATCTTATCTTATCTTATCTTATCTTATCTTATCTTATCTTATCTTATCTTATCTTATCTTATCTTATCTTATCTTATCTTATCTTATCTTATCTTATCTTATCTTATCTTATCTTATCTTATCTTATCTTATCTTATCTTATCTTATCTTATCTTATCTTATCTTATCTTATCTTATCTTATCTTATCTTATCTTATCTTATCTTATCTTATCTTATCTTATCTTATCTTATCTTATCTTATCTTATCTTATCTTATCTTATCTTATCTTATCTTATCTTATCTTATCTTATCTTATCTTATCTTATCTTATCTTATCTTATCTTATCTTATCTTATCTTATCTTATCTTATCTTATCTTATCTTATCTTATCTTATCTTATCTTATCTTATCTTATCTTATCTTATCTTATCTTATCTTATCTTATCTTATCTTATCTTATCTTATCTTATCTTATCTTATCTTATCTTATCTTATCTTATCTTATCTTATCTTATCTTATCTTATCTTATCTTATCTTATCTTATCTTATCTTATCTTATCTTATCTTATCTTATCTTATCTTATCTTATCTTATCTTATCTTATCTTATCTTATCTTATCTTATCTTATCTTATCTTATCTTATCTTATCTTATCTTATCTTATCTTATCTTATCTTATCTTATCTTATCTTATCTTATCTTATCTTATCTTATCTTATCTTATCTTATCTTATCTTATCTTATCTTATCTTATCTTATCTTATCTTATCTTATCTTATCTTATCTTATCTTATCTTATCTTATCTTATCTTATCTTATCTTATCTTATCTTATCTTATCTTATCTTATCTTATCTTATCTTATCTTATCTTATCTTATCTTATCTTATCTTATCTTATCTTATCTTATCTTATCTTATCTTATCTTATCTTATCTTATCTTATCTTATCTTATCTTATCTTATCTTATCTTATCTTATCTTATCTTATCTTATCTTATCTTATCTTATCTTATCTTATCTTATCTTATCTTATCTTATCTTATCTTATCTTATCTTATCTTATCTTATCTTATCTTATCTTATCTTATCTTATCTTATCTTATCTTATCTTATCTTATCTTATCTTATCTTATCTTATCTTATCTTATCTTATCTTATCTTATCTTATCTTATCTTATCTTATCTTATCTTATCTTATCTTATCTTATCTTATCTTATCTTATCTTATCTTATCTTATCTTATCTTATCTTATCTTATCTTATCTTATCTTATCTTATCTTATCTTATCTTATCTTATCTTATCTTATCTTATCTTATCTTATCTTATCTTATCTTATCTTATCTTATCTTATCTTATCTTATCTTATCTTATCTTATCTTATCTTATCTTATCTTATCTTATCTTATCTTATCTTATCTTATCTTATCTTATCTTATCTTATCTTATCTTATCTTATCTTATCTTATCTTATCTTATCTTATCTTATCTTATCTTATCTTATCTTATCTTATCTTATCTTATCTTATCTTATCTTATCTTATCTTATCTTATCTTATCTTATCTTATCTTATCTTATCTTATCTTATCTTATCTTATCTTATCTTATCTTATCTTATCTTATCTTATCTTATCTTATCTTATCTTATCTTATCTTATCTTATCTTATCTTATCTTATCTTATCTTATCTTATCTTATCTTATCTTATCTTATCTTATCTTATCTTATCTTATCTTATCTTATCTTATCTTATCTTATCTTATCTTATCTTATCTTATCTTATCTTATCTTATCTTATCTTATCTTATCTTATCTTATCTTATCTTATCTTATCTTATCTTATCTTATCTTATCTTATCTTATCTTATCTTATCTTATCTTATCTTATCTTATCTTATCTTATCTTATCTTATCTTATCTTATCTTATCTTATCTTATCTTATCTTATCTTATCTTATCTTATCTTATCTTATCTTATCTTATCTTATCTTATCTTATCTTATCTTATCTTATCTTATCTTATCTTATCTTATCTTATCTTATCTTATCTTATCTTATCTTATCTTAGTACATTATTGGGTCCTTGTAATGACACAATAGTGCACCGATAATACTCTAACCCATTATGTTATGTAAGTCTGTCCTTTTCAACTGCCGCAGTCATTATGAATAGAAATACAGCAGACTAGTAATTTTAAGTTTAAAACAGTTTTGTTCAAGAAAACCGTACAAAAAGTAGTCAGATCTTGACAAAAACGTAAATGTAAAAAAAGGCAAAGTTTCTTTCCATAAATTCGACCATCAAAAGAGTGAGATGGAAATATTGACCAAGCTCTTGTTTGGCACAATACCTTTCACTGAAATATGTTATGCATTATATAAATTTGTGATCGTAAGGGTATCGTATAAATTCTCGATAATCTGCTAACTTGGCAATATTCAGTGGGCTGTAGACACGCCTTAATCTACACTAATTGACTTGAAATTGTATAGATCATTATTTTTTGACCCATTTTCATCAATTGGGGGAATGAGAGTAAAGAAAAAATTAAAAAATATTCCCTCATATATTTAAGACCCATAAATAACTTATTGAACACAATATTTTGAAAAAAGCACTTTTGAAAAAATACGTATTTTGGAAAAAAGCACTTTTCTTAAAAAAAAACTTTTGAGAGTAGTTCCTTTCAATAAAAACATCTTTTGAGAAAAGTGCTTTTCAATTAAAATAGCTTTTGCGCAAAGTACCTTTGAAAAATAACTAGAAAAACGTTATGAAAGAACTGAATTTTCAAGGTTGGCAAACGGTATTCGTAAAAATGCCGATACCGATTCAAATACTGCTAAAATTAGATACCGGTATCGTTACCATTCGGTTAGAAAATACTGGTGTCGAGAATACCGATTCGCACCAAAAATAAATTTGCAAAAATCTATGTCAATTAAACTTCTTTTATAAGCAAGTTTTTGTTTTCAGTTAGCTACTTAATGCTTTTAGGAACGAAAAACGTATTCCTAGACATATGAATCTTTTAAATTGGTGGAAAGAGCAAAGACATTGTAAGCCACAGTTATATGAAATCGCTAAATTTATATAGGCTGTTCCAGCTACCCAAGTTATTGTAGAAAGGGTGAAAGTGAACCCTTACCGTAATTCACTTGATAGCCTAAATGCGGTTGTTCTCATCCGAGCTAATGCGGAGATTTAAAGTTATAAGAGTGCTTTTTTAATATATGTATGTATGTACATAGTAGTGTTGCCAGTCCGTGTCGCTTACTGTTCAGCAAACTCAGAATAGCATAAGATCAACTACATTTAAGATTATAACATATGTATGTACAAGCATTTGACCCAATTAGTATTCTTGGAAAACATCTATAACTAGATATTTTCTTCCGCCAGGGGGATGGATGTTGTGAATCAGAATTGAACAACCCTCCAACCGGTATATTGCACTAATTTGTTAACGCAGCAACAACCAGTGCATTCACTTGGTTGTTTGTTAAATTCTTTGCGTTGACAAATTGTGCAATATCGATATTTCGTAATTGAGTCAAAAGCGAAATAATATTAAAGAAGTAAGTTACTGTCTAGTTAGCATAATAAGATTAACTGTTAAGTAAAATATTAATATTAAAATATATTAAAGTTTTGTATAAATAGCTCATTTTAAAAAAAGCAAGAAGATAGTTGTAATTAGGTAACTGTTAGTTGTAGTTAGTTGTAGTGTGTTGGACAGCTGTAGACTCAATACCTGCGATTCCCATGGGACCCTCCAGGTTTAAATTTGTAAAATATAGATACTAGTTATTAGCTCGAACAGTTTTTAATAAATCCTTTTAATATATTCAAGAGAAATCCGTATTTAAATTCAACACAACACTAGTGATGTGCCGTATGCCAGTTTTTGATATTAGCGAATACGAATAAAAATATTTGAAACAATATTAGCGAATTCGAATATTATATGTGAAATTTATAGACATATTTGGGTTCTCTCTACATCTGCAAAATGATATATGAAAAATTTTCTATGAAAAAACAAGAAACACAAATTTTATAATGAATTAAATTGATTCCCACACAGTATGATAAATTTACCTTTTTAATTTTTTGCAGAAAAGTCATTTTATACCAAACAATTTAGAGAGAAATTTTGGTGAAACTACTCCTCATATATTCTCCTTTTACATTTTTAAATATTCTCAATATACATAAAAAAAAATTATTATCATATCAAAATACAACATACATATCTTACTAATAAATGTTCCAAATACTCGTACATAGAACGAAATAGTTCTGCAGAGCTTTATGAAAATATTTCTTCCAAATCTCAGGCACAAGAAAGTGTCCTCTCAAAAAATATAATCTTGCATGGATATGACAATATCACATTATTAAGTTTTAAAATTTATGTTGGCCCACTTGCGGCCAAAACGTATAATTTTTGAGCGATGTATTAATGGAAACTTTATATATAGACGTATTTGCAAAAGGATATTGGTGGCTATTCTGGAAAAAGCGCCGAAGAAGTGAAACTTTACATTAAAACAAAAACAAATTTTCAAAAATTATTTTTGTTTGCCATACATTTCTAAAATAAAATAGACGTGGGAATTTCAACGCGTTTCTCTCTCTTTTAAAAACGGTTGATTTTGCATGAGAAACAAAAACAAATTTTTTACATTTACACAATTTTGTTTTTGTTTTCCATCTAACTTTCACCAAGTCGACGCGTATTCCAGAATAGATACCATTATTTTATTTTTTTATACAACCGAATCAAAGAAAATATTTTTATAAAATAACTATGAAATAAATGGAAACTAAATCCTGTGCAACTCCTATGTATTTATATTTTTTTTATATGGACAAATAATTTTCTACCACGCTGACATTTTATTTTTGTGTCTGCAGTGCTGCCAACTTATTTTCACAACTGTATACGTCAGATACATAAACAGTTTGTGTGTGCAACACAACGAAAAATATCGGAAATGACAAACGTTGCCACTGGTTCCCACTGCTATTTTGCCATATTTGTCACAAAATAACACAGTGTGTACTCGGCCTTACACTGATATAATTCTGTGTGTAAAATTAACTAAAATTATAGTCTAAAATAAATGAGAATCTCCTAAAGATCGGTATTCTTATTTTTTATTTTAAAATAAACGAAATTGTCAATCAACTTTTTAATGTTAAAATTTTAACTGACTTAAAATCATAAAAAATTATTTATTTTTTATTTTTTACTTTAACTTAAAAGAAGAAAATTCAACAAACGGATAAATGTGAATTACTTTTTTTATGCAATCGGATAAATTAACTTTCAGAAGAATGGACCTAGATTTCAAATACATTTTATTTTTTTATTCCGTTACGGTAATAATTTTGTGAGTGTGTCTCTTTGGTTGTACTGAAACAGCTCTTTTTATGTCATAACGAAAGCTTTAGAATATGTTTTATAAAAAGCAAGTTTTAAACATTATTGTTTATAAACGAAACATAAAAACAAAAGGGCCTATTTATTAGTGTTTGTTTTACAAATCCCGGGTATGTTTTTTAAAATATTAAATATAAATGGTTTTACTTCGTGTATGTCAGTGTAGATACCCGAAAACGCGTTGTCGCCACAGCCAATGCCAAACGATACAATACCGCAATACTCTCCATTAACCATAACTGGACCGCCCGAATCGCCTTGACAGGCGTCTTTTCCAACTCCGGCAGCACAAAACATTGAACTTGTCACCTTAGCTCCCTCGACATATAACTGCGAGGCACAAACATTTCTATCAATTACTTTGAGTTTAGCAGTTTGCAGTTGATCGGGATAATGGCCTTCACGGTCAGACAACTGTCCCCAACCAAAAAGTTCTACTGTATCACCTGTATTGATGGGCTTTTTACACAAGCCTACTGTTTGCACGGATGGTCCCTTAATAGGTGTCGATAATTGCATCACAGCTACATCCATATGAAATGTTTCGCTGTTGTAACTTTTAGGAGTAAATATTTTTCTAACCCTTGATTTGATGCCATTATTAGTCACTCTCGACGCACCACCAACTACAACAAGCGAACCGGGGTGTTTGCCTTTAACACAATGGGCTGCAGTGACAACAATTTTGTCTGAGATCAAAGCACCGCCGCAAATGAAGGTACTACCCACACGCAGCTGTACTAAATACGGAGCTTTATCGATTGTGGTTGTATCACCACCGACAATGCGTGTATGGTTTTGGGACAAGGCGACTGCCACTTGCTGAAATACAAAAAGGCTGGCTACAAATATTTTAAATAATTTACTAAACTCAATCATTTCTTTACTTTTAATGTTAAGATTGACTAAACAAGTTTAACTTTTTAAGTGTAGATTGAAAATTATAATATCCTGAGTTAGCAGACGGTTTATATAGCAACGAAATTTGTTAAAAATGAGCACACATATTTTCAAATATTTAAACTTGATGACTTAAACTTTATTTGGGCCAACGTACATAAATGAAACTATTATCAATTTGAATGGATTTATTTGCTTATGTAGAAACAAATAAATGCATTTTAAATCAGACCAGATACATATTTATATACTCGTATGTACGTAATTTAAATGAATGCATACATACATACATACTAGAGCTGAGCACAAACTCTTCGCTTGCTTAATCTTCATGATGTACATTACTGAATTGTTCTCTTTTAGTGCTCTTGATTTTATGAGAATACTGAAACTGGTGTTCAATTTGATCTAAAGCATGCAAAAGCATTTATTTATCTGCCAAGGGAGGGCATTAGTTATTGTAGTGTCGAAGCATATTGCACTAGTGCACATCGATTGACAATTGTAAAATGAGCACACACGCCTATAAAGATGGGTATGTATGTATGTGTAAAAGAAAAAACAATCAATGTTGATCATTTGAGCGTGTGCGATACTTTTTCTAAGTATTATGTTTCTATATTTATCGACATTTATTATATAACTAACTGAAAAAGCATAAAATAATTTCACAAGTAAAAATACAATTCAAAGATATTAAGATTAATAAAAGATTGTTTCTAATAAGTAAAATAATGTAAAGTAAATACATATCAATTCCTCCGCGTTAACTTTCTATAATAACCAGGAGTATGACTTGTTGATTGTCTTTTAATTCTGGCAGATCTTCTTAGTATTGCTTGGCTGGATAGCTCAGGACGTTCTACAGACTTAAAAGTGGTGGCTGTTGAATCAGATGGAATTACAGATGCATAATCATTACGTGGAAGTTCGATTTCTTCATTATTAAACATAGCAGGTTGTTCCGAAAAGACAGATGATTCCTTACAAGTAAAATACGGTAACAATAACCCTACATCTTGAGACTTCTTCACATTCATATTTGTTATATTTTATTGAATGTTTATTGTATTTTTTCGTATTTGATTTTGATGACGTTTAATAGTTTTAATATCTGATGTCTTAAGTAGATATAACATATTACCCAATATTTTGAATATTCTTGCATCTATCCAACATTTAGATTTTCCATACATTCTTGCTATTACACAATCGTTAATCGCAAACTTTGATGATTTAACTTGTGAATAAACTTTTTCCCTCGGACTTAATAAACTAAGCATAATCCTAGGCTGTCGACCATGAAGTAGTTAGGCAGGTGGCTTGCCGTTTTCAGTAGGGGTTGAACGATATGATGATAAAAAGCTTAACAAAGATTATTCAACATTCTTTCCCGATTCTATATTCTTCTTTAATGAAGTTTTGAAAGAACGAACAAATCGTTCTGCTTGACCATTGGAAGCTGGATGAAATGGCGTTGTTGTCATATGATGAACACCATTTGATGAACAAAATTTACTAAACTCCTCTGAACTAAATTGAGGTCCATTATCTGACACTATGACTTCCGGAAGACCTTCTATTGAAAATATATTCTTTAATGTAATAATAGTCGCTGATGTATTGAGAAAAAGCATCAACGCAAATGAACCACGACGAATTTTTAAATGGTCCAGCAAAATCTATATGAATCCGCTGCCAGGGTTTTGCAGTTGTTTCCCACGAGCTAAATTCTTTCTTAGGGCCAGAAATTACAGAAGAGCATGACGAACATCTTGCAATTATATATTCTATAGACTTGTCTATTCCAGTCCACCAACAATAACGGCGAGCCAGCTGTTTAGTTTTCACTATACCCCAATGACCTTCATGTAATAAATTTAAAATGGTGTTCTGGAAACATTTAGGTACAACTACTCGGTGTGTATCTCCTTGAAGTAATATCACTCCATCTACTGTTGTTAAATATTCCTTTCTAAAAAAATATGGTTTTAAATCATTATTCACCTTGTTCGGCCAACCGACTTTTATATATTTTAGGACTGCTGACAATAATTTGTCTTTCTTTGTACAATTTGCAATTTTTATAGCGTTTACAGGAAATGAAGATATTTCTTTAGGTAAATTTATATCCATTTTATCTAATTCATTATCAAAATCTTTATCAGATGAAAATGGTAATCGTGATAATGCATCTGCATTTTTATGGTCGAAAGTAGATTTATATTTAATATCAAATAAATAACCTGATAAAAATATAGACCATCGCTGGAGACGGCTTGCTGTGTGTATTGGAATTGCCTTCCGTGGATTGAATATTGTAACCAAAGGCTGATGATCTGTGACAAGAATAAATTTTCTGCCGTATAGATATTCATGAAACTTCTTAACTCCAAATATAATGGCTAATGCTTCTTTTTCTATTTGGCTGTAATTCCTTTGGTGGACATTTAATGTCTTTGAAGCATGTGCTATCGGTTTTTCAGATCCATCTGGATATATGTGGGAAAGACCTGCTCCTAATGCATCGGTTGCTAATAACAATGGCAAGTTATCGTCGAAATGGGAGAGCTTAGTCGCGGAAATAAGCTGCTGTTTAAGATTTTCAAATGCTTTATCTTGACATTCACCCCACACAAATGGACTATTTTTCCTTCGGAACTTGTTAAGAGGCTCACACAACGTTGAGAAATTGTTTATGTATTTCATATAATATGTTACTTTACCCATGAAAGCTTGTAAATCATGCAGATTTTTCGGTCGAGGTAAATTCTGAATAGCTAATAAACCTTTATTAGATGGCTGAATTCCATGTTTGCTAATTATATTCCCAAGGTATTAAATTTTGTCTTTTAAAAATGAACATTTTCCTATATTACATGTTAAACCAGTATTTTCTAGTTTTGACAGAAGTTTTTCCAAATTTTGTTTATGATCTTCATAAGTTTTACCCGTGACTACTATGCCATCAAGATAATTCACCGTGTTTGGAATATCAGATATTAGTTGTTGAAGAAAGCGTTGAAAAATTGCTGGTGCACTAGAAAAGCCAAAAGGCAGCTTTTGGTATTGATATAAACCAAGTGGTGTGTTTACAACTAATATAGGGTGTTTTTTTAGAGGTATAGAACTTCGAATTGAAATAAAACACATGAAAATCGTTTTAATGTCCATCAATTTGGCTTTATTGGAAGGATAATTTTATGCCATTAACGTTTAAATATGATTTCGGGCATGTGGCCGCCGCGGCTGGCTCGAATAAAGCCACGAATGTTGGCTTCCAAGTCCCCTAACGTTTCTGGTTTGTTGGCGTAGACGAGCGACTTCAGCGGATGCGTATTATCACATAGAGTAAACGTAGTGCGAAAACGATCCATGGTTAACCGAATTAATTGCTCTGATGGACGATTATGTCGACCATAAAATGGACGGAGCTTGCGGTAAACTTCGCGAACTGAACCATTATTTTCGAAATAAATTTGCACGATTTGCAAGCGTTGTTCTTTTGTCAACCTGTTCATGATGAAATGGCAAACCAAACTAAATATTAATCACTTGACACCTGACAAAATGGCCGCCAGTTAAAAAAGTGATGCCAACTTAAAGTTCCAACCTCAATAAAAAACACCCTATATTTTTTTGGATTCCTCGTCCATGGGAATTTGAAAATAGCCGTCTGACAAATCTATTTTTAAGTATAGAGAACCACCTCTCAATTTATATAATAAATCTTGAAACTTTGGAATACGGTATTGCTCCAAATCCAACTGGGGATTAACAGTTTGTTTAAAATCAGCGCAAATTCAAATTTAATAATTGGGCTTAGATACTATTACAATAGTAGACGCCCATTGGCTATATGAAACTGGTTTTGAAATACCTAATTCCTCCAAACGCTTCGCTTCTTTTATAAAAGGTTCTTGTCGAGCGTACGAAATCGGTCTTGCTTTTGAAAATTTTGGAACTGCATTTTCTTTTAAAAATAAATGTGCTTGAAATACATTGCAACATCCTAATGTGTTCGAGAATAATTTTGGAAATTTATTTGAAATATTTAGCTCTTCCAAACTGTCTAATTGAAAAATATTAACGCAGGTAAATACATCATACCAATCTAAGCCAAAAATATTTGAGCCTTCATATGTATCAGCTACCAATAACTTCAAAAATCTTGTTTGTGCTCCTAATGACACAGTAACATCTAGCATTCCTCTAAAAATAGTATAAGTTTTCAATAATGGCAAGTTTCTAAAAAAAATTGTAGGATTTTAAATCAATCATTGAACATGATGTGCCTGTGTCAAATTGAAATTCAATGTTTCTCTTATTTACTAAAACATTCACGAATAATTTCTTATCTCTACGAATAAGGAGATTCTTAATTTGATGGCAGTGTTCTGACGATGTATTAAATTCTTCAAAATTTTCAACGTTATTTATAATTTTTGACTTACATACCGGAGCTATATGACCAGTTTTCCCACATTTATGCCATTTGGCATTACGAAACTTGCACTCTTCTTTTCTATGGGTTTTAAAACAACTCGAACATGAGGGTAATTGATTTCTTTCTGACATTTTTCTGACGTTTTTTTTAGCTTGAGAGCTTTGCTTCTGAAATCCGTTATTAGCGCTATTATGTTTAACTTGCTGTACATCTTGTGGAAAGACCTTGCCTCTTTTTAATGTCTGTAATGATGCTTGTGTTGACTCAAATGTTTCCGCTATACCAACAACTTCCTCTAAAGATGGGGTTTGCTTTTGCAAAGACGCAGTGGGTACTAATTCATGGGATGTATTTAAAATAAGTGCATCTCTAATCATCTCATCAATGAACAGTTTCTGGCTAAGCCTTTCAATTCTAGTTGTGAAACTTGAATCTTGCAGCTAATACATGAACCTTTGATGCAAAATATTGTTCCAATTTAGACATTATCTCTGCGAAAGTCTTGCTTTGAACGTTTTCTGAACCGAATAATTTGCTCGATAATTCAAAAAGATCTGAGCCCATCCAAGATATAAAATACGACTTCATTTGATCGGCATCTTGAACATCATATGCTTTGAAATGTTCCTTTAGTTGGTTAGAATAAGAATCAAAATTATCAGAACTGATTTCAAATTTTGGAAATGGTGGAATATTCTTTATAGGAGCTGCGTTAACGTTTTGCATAAAACGTGCAAAAAATCTTTGTTGGTTTTCAATTAGCTGTTCAGCTCAAGCTTGTTGCTCTTTTAGTAAGTTTGCAAATTGTTGTTCCATGATTATATTTTATAAACATTTGTTATATAACTAACTGAAAAAGCATAAAATAATTTGACAAGTAAAAATACAATTCAAAGATATTATGATTAATAAAAGATTGTTTCTAATAAGTAAAATAATGCAAAGTAAATACATATCACTAAGTTTAATAATTTATTAATTTAAGACTAAAAACTAAAATACCTATAAAAATAATATATTTCACAATGGATTTAAAAGTAAAAAGTTTTATTACCACTTAATATTTTAATACATTTTGAGTTTGCGAAATGAAGTATGATGCACTATGGAGTGTATAATAAAAATATTGCACACATGACTATTGAACTGTTGTACAATGGTTTTGTGTGTTTTTTGTTTCCTTGTTGTCCATTTTTGCTTTGCACTCAATTACGATCATCACTGCAAACAATATTCGGTGTTGAAAAAGATACAATACCGTGCACTTTTTCATAGCTTGCGCTCACTTCTAATACATACCCAGCGGGAACAAGAAGAAGTAAGGATGTCTTCTAGGAGGCCTCTATACTCCATATTTTGGATGTACCAGGCCTGCTCGCTCTATTCCATACTCATATCTTTTTTACACGCGTTGTTATTGTTTCTTTCGCCAGGGATTCTGGAAGAGCTTTAAATTAATTGATTTTACTATTGCTTTGGTAAAAAAAAAAAAACAAAACATGCTACTCCTTCTTTTCTCCCTTCTTATATAATGTGTATTTTATCTTTTATGCCTTATTTATATTTTTTTAGTTCTTAGGAAATTTTTTGATTCAATTAATATTCTTATTTAACTACTAAAGAATGCCTCATAAAAGGCATTGACTCTTTCGCACAAAAGAAGGGAGAAAGCAAGGAGTATGGAATTGAGCTAGCGTTCTTACCCCTTTTAATTCCCGCTAGGTATATATGTATATATATATGTGTGTCCATATTTATTTTTCATTGTTAGAATTTAGATTTATACAAACTCCATACATTCGAATTTTATTTGTTTTCATTTTTACCTTTTGTGTTAAAGCATTTGAAGAAATTTTCATATTCATAAAAAATGTTTTTATGCTTTTATAGTTATAATAGTATAATAAAACATTGTTTAGAGACAAGTGTTTTTGGTTAATAGCTGCCAAATCAAACTTTAGCTGAACTTCACTTAATATATACATATAAGTATCACTAAGATCTGTGGCCAGATTATAATATAACTTTGGTCCAACTAATAGATCCATTTGTGTTGCCTGAGAGTAGGAAAGGAATACAGATGGTGAACTGACAGATAAATGGATAAAGAAGATAAGCTTAATTGATTTTTATTTCAATTCCTACAACTTTGCTCTGGTGCATTTTGATATTCTTTTAACATCGTTGAGGCGTCTCTGGGGGTCTATTCTGTATTTTGAAACGAAAGGAAATGCTTTCGAACTTGTATGTTAATAGCACGCAAATTCGGAAGTATTTTCTTACGTTTCGAATTAAAGAGTAGACCCCTGGTGTTACCCTTTCGTTATTAATTTTTGACTAACTACAAATAAGAATAAAAGCAATAAAACTTAAAAAATAAATAAAACGACTTCAAAAATAAGCTCTAAAAAGTTGAAAATAATAGTAGATTCAGTTAAATCAAATATTTTATTTTATTATTATATCTGTGGCAATAAATAATAATGGCTTGAGTTGACATAAGTGATTTTTCATTTTATTAAATATTCTTATACTCTTCTTCAAGATCTATCACTAAATTTCAATAATAAAATGTTATTATTAATAAAACTATACGCATTTATATATTAACTTAAGTCTTCTTGGAGCATTAAAACTTATATACACTTAAGTTCAATAACTAACAGCCCATTCAAATTATTCGTCATAAAAAGAAAACCTTATGTTTAACTAAGCTTTTAAAAAATTATCTTATCTCAGGTTTTTCGCATTTTTCAATTTAACCTAAAGCACTTATCCCGACTTACTACAGATAGAAATTATTTTGCCTTACAATATAGTAGCTTGAGTTCACTTTAGTTTTCATTTTTCTGTAAATGTATTTTTTCATAACATCTTAACTAAAAACAGCGAATATTAACTAATAAAACGTTTTTGCTTTTCTATAAAATTAACAGTTTTGTTCTAAATAAATGTGCATCTTTTTAGGTGGCTAAAAATTTTATATAAAAAACAAACACAATTTATTTTCGACAAAACCCTTAATGTCTCAAAACAAGAAACTTCGACTTAAGCCATTATTATTTATTGCCACATATATAATTTGTTCATTTCGATATAATGCTTAAACCCTTAATGATTGAAACAGCATGTGAGAGTTGTGTCCAACAGCTCTTTTTAAAATCAAAAGTTGTTTCAAACCCATTTAATTTACATTGATGTTTTTGACCGGACTTGTGTCCAACAGAACGAACTAGTTCAAAAATGTAAATATCGGTATTTTCAGAAAGAGTATAAATGTAATTGTCAAGGGCTGTTTCACACAATAAAGCAAGTGTCAATATTTTAATAAAAGTTCATCATTTATAAAAACAATCACTCCTATCGTGTACAATTTTTCCTTCGAAATATTTTCTCTTTTAACCAAACTGCCATCATGAATAATTTGTCTTCAGAAATGTGTTCCTTTTTTTTAATTCCCTTATGAATAATCAACTTTATTCCAGTTGGCAACATCGACGTTACTTCAATAAAATTTAAAAAATTGGGGCTTTTCTGCTCGCTCTCGAGAACAATTTTATTCCACTGACAGTCTATTTCTGTTCCGTGAGGTCTAGAAAATATCATGAGTCAGATTTTGAAGACAAAGGGTAGACAAGCTTCAACTTTTTTGTATTGTATTGACGTTTTGGCATCGATGATGCCAACTGGAATAGGGTGAATATTTTCCTCTACCCTCTTATATACTCTTCCCTTAGTTTTGTTCAGTTTATTTTTGCAATTCTAATTAAATTTTAAAGGTTATAAATAATTATTTTTTGGGCAAGATAACAATGCAACGATTTTGCTTCACATGCAGTAAATTTTATGGCGATGGTACACTAAATAATTTTTTCCACTGCATCTTAAAATATTTCAAAACACAACTTTACTCTTGAAAACATTTCATTTGAGACCCAAAATTTGTGAATTTTTTACTATCAAACTTAAATTTGTTTGATTTTCAATTAATTTTTGACATCACTAAAGATAAAAATACAAAATTTAAAAACGTGTGCTACAGTTTTCCGTAAACACTTCAAATCAATTATCATTCATTAACAATTCCATATAGTTAAATAAAATATAATTTTTAATTACACCTCAAAGGCTGCTGAAATCTGTATGGGCGGGGCAACTAGACCATATGCCCAAGATGGTATTAACAGTATTTTAAAAAAGTTTTTGTGACTGACTGTACACGACCTATGCCTTCACATAGGAAGTAGCAACGTGGTTGTTAAAGAAATTCCACAAAAGAATTGCAAGAATATACGGTTATCCGTGGCAGATCAGTCAACCAGTGCGAGCGAGACGCAAAACTCTCGAAGGCCAATAAACAACAGTGGCCTGGTTGCACTTAAGAAATACATAATTGCCAACGACGCTTGCTGTTGACTCGCCCAGAGCTGCTTTACGACTGATTATTTGTTTTATATTTTACTTTTTGTTCAGCAATAAGTGTAAAATGTTTTTTACGTTCTTAAAATGTATGCTGGCTTCATTCAAATTTGTTTTTTTTAATTGTTTACCAAGGCATATCAAACAGGTACATGCATCAGGCAAATTGCTCATCCGCTGATTTTTTGTTTACACGTTTATAACGAAGAATTCATTTGACAATTACTTTTGTGCCTTGTTTGATGCATACAATTTTTTGACAATTACTTTGTAAAACTATGTGAGAAGTACAGAGTTGCCACAGTGTTTTCTCTAATGCGTGTACCTCAAGGCACAAGTGTACCTGTAGTAAATGTGCCTTGATTGTTCTTCTTGCAGTTTTTGGGGGTCCACTCTGTTATTCGAAATGAAAGCAAATACTTTCGAATTTGTATGCTAAATACATAAAAATTCGCAAGCATTTTCCTTCATTTCGAATTATAGAGTAGAACCCTTTATTTAGTCGTTGATAACTAATGTAAATACACAAAGAGGCAGTCAAAAATGTAAAGTTATACAGTTTGTATATTTCCTTTGGTTGAGCATTTTTTCCGTTTTTTTTTTATCTTACAAAAAATACACGTTTTGAAACTTAAAACAATTGTAAAAATTTCTTATATCTCAATGAAATACAAATGGTCTATATACATATATGTCAAAAATATATAAATATATACATAGGTATCTATGTATATATTCACTGTTAAATATGTCACTTCTTATAATACTTAATTAAATTAATAGTCTAAGTTGCCTTGAGCTCCAGTTATTATGGCATCAATCCATATTCTCGCTGCAGCATCAGAAGCTGCCTGTAGTTGATAGCTGCGTTTTTTAGTCTTAACAATAAATGTACAATTTGGACGACCGCTTTTCGATACATTCAAATGATCTAGGTAAACTTCATCAATTGTCTGAAATATAAATATAATTCATAATTTATAAATATTATGTGGGCGTTTCGTTATAACATATTTAAAGATATATCTTCTTCACTCATAACACTATGCAACAAATGAAGACTTTTGGAAAAACACACGGACTGGCCTATATAGGTTCGATAGTACTACCAAAGGGTAGTGGAGCTCTGGAGTATCCATTGGCGATTTTGGTGACTCCTTAAAAAAATGTGTCAACAGTTTTTGGCCCACAGCTAATTCAAACTTGGTGATAGCGCTAAACTATATATGACAATAATGTAGTTAAGAGTCTACCAAACAAATCTTGGAAACATCTTATGCCAAAAAAATAATTTCTTCGTACACTTTTTTGTTGCAAAAATTAAGGAAAAATTTTTTTTTCACTTTTTTCAGAATAACTTTTTTGCTAATACTTAATATTTGGCAAAGTTGTAGCTACGATAAAGCTGGACAACTTTTGTAAACTTATCAATATAATCCGGGATGTTATTATGCAATTCAATTCGAAAAGAAAGCTGTTCGAATGTGCATGTTATTAACATTACAATTCGAAAACATTTCCGTTCGAATCGGATTACATAATAACCCTCCTGAACGTATATATCGCTTTATAAACGAAATTACTTGTGATATTTTTTAAATAAGCAACACCAAAGTTAATTCCAAATATTCTGACAAACACCAGCAGAACGGACCAAGATGGTGTTTTCGAGAGCCATCACACCTTCATCATCAGCCTTCTTCTGTTTGATACACAGTGTGTGGTGCCAGTTGATGCAAGTTTCAGCTTGATACATATCTTTACCTTAATGTAGAAAGACACTAACTCACTACTTTTTTGAAATCGAGATTTTTGCATTTTTCGCTAAATTTCATGTTCTTCTACCGAAATATACATAAATATCGATTAAAAAAAATATGAGTTAGTGTCTTTCTACATTAAGGTAACGATATGTATAAACTTTATACTTTATACTATAAAGCTGAAATTTGCATCAACTGGCATCACACACTGTGTATCAAACACAAGAACTATGATGAAAACGGAATGGCAGCCTTCGAAAACAGCATGTTGTTCCTTTCTGCTGGTGTTTGTCAGAATATTTACATTTAGCTTTGGTGGTATTTGTTGCTTAAAAAATATGACATGTAATTTGGTTTGCAGAGCGATACAAACCTTACCCTAATCGAATCATAAAAGTAAATTAATGTTTCCACATAGTTTTTCGTTTGAGTTAATGATATATTAAGCCCTATTCTAAATAAAAATTGCCCGGAAATTTATTTGTTCCTTATTCCTTGTTCAACTATTTTAAACAAAGAAAAGTTTACTCTATAACATAAAGAAGGGATTCTAGGGAATCATTAGCAATCTTTCGGGCAAAATAAAACAACTAGAAACAAAATAGCTGCTGACAATGAAAATTCGAAGTTAACTCTCGACATTATTTGAAATCCGAATTGAAAACGAAACATTTTTACTTTCACTCGGTTTGTGACACACCTAATAAATGTATTTTCTTCAACAACTGTTTTGTTAACACGAAACTGTATTTTCCTTTGTTTTAGTCTGTCTCATGAAAACGTTCGTTCGACAAGTTTTCATATTTTATGGTTTTCAATATAAATATAAATCACATTATCACATTTTCCATACAAATTGACACAAAAAAACAGCGCCAGAAAGCAGTCGAGAATCTATTTTATTTTGACAACGTTTTTTCTTATCCTCTCACATACATATACATAAATAAACATTCTCTCAAAAATGCTTCCATACTTTCAATAAATTTCATACATTTTGCAAGCAAAACTACAAAGAAAAATAAGCACGAAAGAAAATAAAACAAAATTTAGGGAACATTTAAAGTAACTGCCGCAGATTTTATTACGGGTTTTGTTAATTTGACAGCGATTTTTTCTGAAGTTGCGGACTAATTCTGCTTGATCAGTATTTTTATATACAAATGAAATTTTCATTTGGCCTTTTAAATGCTCTTATTGTTGCCCAATATGGCAACAAATTGTAAAAAGTTGGAAAAATATAAAAGTATTCAGAATCGGATAAATATGTATGCTGTGAAGTTTTTGTTCATGCTCTTTAACTTATTCACCCCTATCGTGAATATTTTTTTCCTCGAAATTGTTCCACTTTTCACAAAATTGCAAACGTGAATAATTTTTCCCTTAAAATGTTTTCCATTTTTTAAATCCCCTTATCATGAATACTATTTTTCACGTGAAGTTTTTCACTTTTCCCTTGGGTTTGTTCACTTGTTCACTGAATTATTGCATCGAATAATTTCGATATTTTTCTTCGAATTATATATTAAAAGTTATAAATATTTATTTTTAGGACAAGATTAGTAAGTAAAGTTCAAGAATCTTAACAATAATTTTTTGTAACAGCTTTTTTCATGGAGTATGAATCGCTTTGGTTCACATACAGTAAATTTCATGGTGGTGCACCGCGGTTATATGTATAATAAAGAATTTTATTCCACTGCATCTAAAATATTTAAAAATATATCTTTACAGTTAAAAAAAAAAAACATTCATATGGAACTTAAAATTTGTGTATTTATTATTATTTAACTTAAATTTGTCTGATTTTCAATTAATTTTTAAGTTTTACAAATCTTCTTCCCTTTTTTATATTCCCTGGGACTGACTGAAAGCGGGGAAAAAATTTCACGGGAGATTCACGCATTTTTCCCATTGAGGGTAATGAAAATTTTACATGAACAAAAATTCCACTTGTTATTCATGATAGGGGTGATTATGTTTATGTATGTAATTCTTAATAAGATTTTTAAGTTTTTCTGCAAACATAATGAAGAATTTTTGGGTTGAAATCTACTGGGGAGTTCCTTAAGCAGAAACGAAGTTCATATAGACGTTGTTTAATCAACAACAAACAAATATTCTTCATGTTATCCAAAGAACGTTTTCTTTCGACAAGCAACTTTTTGTAGCAACTTTTTTGACAAGCTGTAGCATCTTTTTTAATCGATTTAGCGAGGACTCGTATTATTTACAGAAATCAACTATACTTACAGAAAAGTAAGCGCCTCCTCTTGGTTTACGTTCCAATTTATCCGAGTAGTAAATAAAAGCATTTCGTTGCCTGTCCAAGACAAACCATCTCTTAGACCAGCCATGAAAAGTGGCTCCCAATTTATGTAAATATCTAAAATTGAAATAAGAAAATAAATAATAAAAGAAATTATGTAAATATAGTTGTATAGTTTACCCTCTACACGAACTGGCATCCACAAAAACATAAGGGCACAGCGCTATCTGATGGCCGGCCGATTCAATATGCTGCCTCAAGTCCAAATCCGGTGAAAATATGGGCAAGTAACGTGTCAATGGCCTTTGATGTTTGGGTAAAATGCGTTTGCGTTCATTTGCATCGGAGGTATCCTTGCGTATTCTTTGACCTTCATTTGAATTTGTACTAAGTCGTTTTTCAATGGCATAGGCAGTGTTGGTGCTCAATTCCATATTGGATTTGGAGACATTTTGATGTGATAGAGGCTCTGAACCATTGTCTGAATTCGCTTCAGATAAGGGACGAGAATTGGCACTGTGACGTTTTTGTTGATCGTCATAATGACGTTGACTGGTCTCAAATTCAGGCTGTGAATGACGTTGCTGAAAAATAAAGCACACAAAATATGGGCAAAAATTAACACAATTTTTTTCTTTCATAATTATAAATAAAACAGTTTAAATTTTGGCATGCATTGGCCATATTGTTTATTTTGTTTTTAATTTAGGCGCTAGACTAAGTGGCAAAAACTAACAGCCTATTGAGAGTCTGTATGTTTTACTTGGCTGTGACACATTAAAAGGCACATGAAAAAAATCATAAAAACAACTTTTATTTTTATTTGGAATATTTAAAATTCTTAGATTTATCATCTATTTTTACGTATGTACATTGTACATACATATATGTATATCTGCAAACATACATACATACATACAAATATACATATTTGCGTTAAAACACCATTTACAAGTGGATTACTTTTTCTTAGAAGCATTAGTATTAACTATATCATTACAAAACAACCCTCTAGTCAGCCTAGAACCATATGTCTCTATGTCAACACTCTTTTCTATAGCGAAAATTGCACTAGTTGAAATGTCGACAATTTTCCCTTTATGCGCGAGTAGAGATACGTTAGAGACAACAGTTATAGTGTATTTCTGGTGACATTGTCTATGAACGTGTCAATAATTTGGTTTTCTTTTTTATTATGCTGTGCACTAATGTTAAAATAAATACACATGGTCGTAAAAGAATAGTACTAAAGTCTACTGGTAGATTTTCAATAACAACCCCATGTTATATGTCAATAGACGATTACATTGGCTGTGGTACACTTAGTCAGTAGTACTATTGCCAATGTCACCAGCAAATCACTACAATTTTACTATTGACATAGGCGAGCACCTGGTCAGTAGTACTACTGACAATGTCACTAGTAAATCACTACAATTTCACTATTCGCATTTCCTGCAGGGAAAATAAAGATTTGTTCTCATAAAAAATTTATTTTTGGGAAGCAGGTCTTGTAGTAATATAAGGTGGACCAAAAGAAATCACCCTATTGGAAGATGCTCTTATTTTTGCAAATGGCGGCCAATGTCCAATCTGTTTCGACATTTGTGAACTAGACAGATGTAGAATACAAGTGAACAAGCCACGGAGCGATACACTCCCCAAAAATGCGGAATAATCGTGTCGTGGCGTTCCCGGGTCGTCTCATCTCTCGTTTTGGAGATTTACACTGGCCCGCAAGATCGCCCGATTCTTTTTGTGGTGTTTTTTGTAGTCCCGTGTTTACGTGAACAAGCTTGAGACCCCGGAAGCCCTCAAGAGCAACATTCGACATGAGTGCGAGAATCTGTCGCCCGAAGTTCTCGTCGCAGTGATGAAAAATTCCATAAAACGAGCAATAAATTGTGACGGCGCCCATTTGGCCGATATCATCTTATCGACTAGACCAATAAAGTTCTAAAGGTTCAAATAAACATAATCAAAAAACAGAATCGAAGTTTTTCATTTACATAGAAAAAATGAGAGCCAAACAACATCTTTTCTCTTGGCCCACCTTGTACATACATATGTACATATATTTGCTTTCAAGTTTTCTTTTCAAAAAGTACCTTTTATGTGTAGAATCAACGTAATTTTTTAAATGCGTATCGTTCATTTACTGAAACAACGTCATAGCTCAACAAAACACCGGTTTGCCAGAAAACGAGTTAAAAGTTTTAAATTTTCACACAACTTAATGAAAAAAGAAAATTTTATTTTGCTTTCAATAGTTGAGTAGGCAAGATATTTGTATGAAATTTTTACACAATATGAAGAGCGATATGAGGATTAATTATATTTTTTGAGTTCTGACGTTGTTTGAGTAAATGAGCGCTATGTACATACATACATATGTATATGTTTTTTATGAAAAAGTGTTTTTAAAAAAATTTACTTTTGCAAAAAGAAACTTTAAAAAGGTACTTTTTCGACCTTTACAAAAACCGTATTTTTTCCATAAAAATAAAAAAAACTTTTTTAGCATAAAGTACTATTTGTATTAAAAAAAGTACTTTTTTAAAAGGGTACTTTCTTAAAAAGATTCTATTTCAATAAAGGTACTTTTTCATATAAGGTACCTTTTAAAAAAGGGTACTTTTTCATAAAGAGGTACCTTTCAAAAAAAGGTACTTTTTCGAAAAAGGTACTTTTTCAAAAAAGGTTCTTCTTCAAAAGAAGGTACTTCTTCAAAAGAAGGTACTTTTTCAATAAAGGTACTTTTCCAAAAAATTTACCTTTTCAAAAAGGTACTTTTTCAAAACACGTTTTTAAGTAGGTACTTTTAAAAAATACTTTTTTGTTTATATAATTTTTTTTAAGTACTTTCTACCTTCTTCGAAAGGGTAAGTTCTAGGAAGCTACCAAAGCCGTACATTTTCGAGCATATACATACATACATATGTACATATGACATTTTTTTAAAAAGCTACTTTTTCAAAAACAGTTTTATTTAAAAAAAATGGTGTTTTTACGAAAAATAAAAAAATTCAGGTACTTTTTTAAAATAAGTACATTTTGAAAAAGTACTTATTTTAAAAAAGTATCTACTTGTAAAAGGTTTTTTATCTTTCTTATGTCACATGTAATAAGTTTCTTTAAAATAAAATATACAGACGAATTGATAACCTTTTTCAAAATGTACTTATTTTCACTTTAAAAATACCTTTTTTTTCGAAGTGGCACTTTTCGAAAAGGTACTTTTTAATAAAGTACTTTTTTAAAGTACAGAACATGTTTTATTTAAAGAATTTATTTACAAGTGTATTTTTGAAAAGGCACTTTTTTGCAAAAGGTACTTATTAATAAAGTACTTTTTTAAAGTACAGAACATGTTTTATTTAAAGAACTTATTTACAAGTGCATTTTTGAAAAGGCACTTTTTTGCAAAAGGTACTTATTAATAAAGTACTTTTTTAAAGTACAGAACATGTTTTATTTAAAGAATTTATTTACAAGTGTATTTTTGAAAAGGTACTTTTTCGTGGTTGAAAAAAAGATTTATTTATTTATTTAATACTTTACAAAGTAAATTTGCAAAATATGGTGGCTCAAAAATGGGCGAGTAGCAGCGTGGTTGTCAACGAAGTTTCACAAAAGAACCGCCAAGTTAAACAGTTATTTAAGGCAAATCATTCAACCAGTGCGAGCGAAACGAACAACTCTCGAAGACAAAACAACACACAAGCCTGGCCGCACTTAAGCAATAATTATGAAGCCCGAAGCAGCTTTACGACTGAAGAGTGTGACTTTTTAAATAACTTTCAGTACATCGATAGCGTACTTTTTCCACAACCAATTAATGATACGAGTACAAGTACAATTTGTGTATTTGTAAATTTTTGTTATATAAATGAAAACTCACGCTTATTTATATATGGGCATATCCACGAAAAAGTCCACTTTGTGTCACGTGCGACAGCTAGCAATTAAGCTTATATTTCAGAACAATGTGACTCGATTTTTCTTAAAATTTTACCTAATGTAGAGCTGTTGCCGTCAGGCATATTTGTTTGGTGTCGCACGCTACAAAAAGTTAACATTCCTGTGGAAATGTCTATATGCGGTTTAAAAGTTTTCAGTCAGTTTGGAATTGTAAAAAACAGCTCTCTATGTATTGTACATTACAATTAGAAATGGTGTTTTATTTTGCACGCGTGCATAGTCGAGCAAAAAAGTCAAAGACATTGTGACATTTTACGTAGGAAATAGTGCATGAAATTTTCAATATTTCAAAATATTTTCATTCAAATGATGAAATACATATCACTTTTTTATAAAAATAAAATTTTAACAAGTATACAAAGCTACTGGAATCATGTAGATTATACTTGAATGCCTGCGTGAAGCAATGCAAACTTACTAAATGATGCCCACCGTGATGGCAATGGCGATGTTGACCCGGTCGTCGTCGTTGCACATAAGTCATCCAGACCGACATTTTTTTGTTTGTTTTTTTAATTTTTACTTTAATTAGCTATTTTATAAAACAATTATTTAGTTTTAGAAAAAATAGGAGAAAAGATTTTCTTTATTCTTGATTTCTTTTAATTATTTTTGTTTTCTAATAAATAACTTTAACAATCAGTTTTAAAACACTTTAAATTGCTTTAGATAAATAAAATATAAATAAAATATAAAATCCGCATGAGTAGTGAAATTGATGGTTTCACTTTGTCAAAATTTAAATGGTTTTTTTTAAATAAATATTATAGTACACGAATTATTTTAAGAACTATGTTTTTCTTCGTTTTTGATTTTTTAATAAACTTTTTTTTTTTCTTTTTCGCGGCATGCGTCTATGGCGAACACTGTTTTGACACTGAATAAATTGATTTGCGAAAAATTCTATATATTTGTCCAGTTTTATAGGCTTTGAAACATTAAATAAAGATGTATACATACAGTGGGGTATTCGGAAAGAGCAGTCTTACAGAGGTGTGTTTAAAAAAAATTCATATCACCCACTCATTCACATAAACGATAGAACATTATCATAACTGACTAAGGCACATACATATGTACTACATCCATGTGTACATTATTTCTATTTAAATGCATTCTAAGAAAATTATGTGTTTATTCATCCGCTGTTGTTATGATAGCGCTTTCGAAATTACATATTAAAATTAACAGTGCAGTTAGTAGTTGCAATGTGATTGCAAATGTTATAATAGTTTAGTGCACAAAACTGTGCACATTATCATTTTCACATAAATCATTGTTCTATCTTGTTACTGGATTTACAGTCAGTACCAATTTTAATCTATGTACATTTAATAAACATTTCTGGAACAACTTCAACACTAAAAAAACAAGCTCTTTTGAGACTTGTTTCAGAAAAAAAACCACTTTCATTAAAAATATTTAAATATTCACCCGTATTGCGTATGTTGAGCCGAATATTCGTCTACGAGAGTTTTGTCCTATATTAAAGAAAACTTGTACACATTTCTTTTAATCTACTACCAATTGTTCGTAGACGAATATTCGACTCGACATACGCAATACGTCTGATTAAGTAAAAAAATTTTTTAAATAAAATTTTTATTTACTTTATTTTATCCGAAAATTTGCTTGTTTTTATGGTTTAGCAATTGTCTATATGCATTTCGTTCGGTATTTCAAATATTTTATTTTATAATATATTTTGTCTGGAGATGACTTTAACCTTATTAGCGAGATATAAATGCTTACTATAGAAGCAATTTTTAAGTTGATATTATAAGCAATTTGACATTATATTTAATTTTTTTTGGCGCCCTATGCACCAGTGGAAGTTAAAGGAGTGAGTATACATACATATATTGCGCTTTTTTTACTTCTTTTTATGGTTACACAACAGGAATACGAAAGATATAAGCAAATTAAAAAACCTCTCCTTATGCTAGGATTAGTAGATTCGTATCGTGAGTTAACGAATCAGCTGAGAAAATCTGTAACATAAATAAAACATGTTGCTGTTTATTTAGTATGTATCGTAACCATAGTTGCCAGATGAAATAGGGGTCAATTCGACAAATTTCCAGCGAAAAATCGTCAAAATAGTCAAAATAATTATCCCAAAACGTCCACAATTCATCAAAAATAAACCATACACTTTATCATACATATACTTACATATGTATATTGGAAGCGAACAATTCTATTAGATCAGGTAGATGCTACATACTTTCAAGTCAAAACAATTAAAAAATATTATTTAGTTTATGAAGATTGCGGTAAAAGTAAATTAAAATTAGTTAAGTCGAGATAAAATTACTTAACGTTGAAAATAAAAGACCCTTAAGTACATTTTTCATTTTTGATTTTAATTTTCAAAAAATCTTACAGTTCCAAGTGTATCAGGGAATTTTAATAACTTTAATTGTCTGAACTTTGATTCAATTTCATGTCTTTAACATTCCTCAACAAAATGAGAAAACTCTTAGAATATCGTAGAAAGAACTTTTATTTTCTATAATAATATTGTAAGGATAAATTAAGCTTAGGGCTTTGAATTCATCTTCGAAGTTAAATTTTATCAAAATCTTATCACACATTTTTAAATTTGATTAACTTTAGCATCCGCAAATACATCCCTGATATATATTCCCAAGTAAATTTTTTCAATATCTAAATAATTATTCGCATCTTTATAACCCACCAAATAAAATTGATCACACTCAAGCAAATTCGTTTTTAAAAAATTATTCACAACTTCTGCAAGTAGTTTTTGCATTTGACCATATACATTTTGTATTTCTGTTGTTTCAGTTGATAAATTATATACAAGAACATGTTTAAAACCCACTTAGTTCCAAAATGATTAATAAAAAAAATTAAGATTGATTGCCTTTTACTCCTCATTTTGATTGAATATTCTAGCAAAAGTTGCCAAGCTCTTGGTCAAGTTCAAAATTGTTTTATAGTTCTGAAAAAAGGTGTCAATTTATAATTATTTAAAATCTTCAATTTTTAAAGCGAAAATCGTCCAGTCGTCAAAATGCTATTTTTGGTACCCAAAATCGTCAAAATGACGATAAATTGTCAAATCAGGCAACCCTGATCGTAACGTATGTGAGATAGAAATCTACAGAAAATAGATTTTTACGGAGCAAACGTTAACTTCTCTCTCATATACATACAGACCCATGTATAAAGCAAAGAGAAATAAAATAACAGCTGACACGTTTGCTTGCAACCTCACATGTTTACTAAAGGCCGTGATACACTATCATACAAAGTCGTGCGATCTACGAAAAAGTACAACCCTGGTGTGATGAATTGTTATTGTCTTTTGAAAATTTTCATAAACTCCATCATAACAGGGTTGTATTTTTTGTATGATAGTGTATCGCACGACTTTGTATGATAGTGTATCACGGCCTTAACTAACATCCAGATTTAAGCGATATGACATCTTCAAAAGTAACACGATACGAATCGACTAATTCTACCATTAGTGTCATTGGCTAAAATCAGCTCATCAGCAGCTGCTTTTTTGCTTACAATATCTCAAAGGGTATGAAACGAGTTATTTCGCTAACACTCAATAAGAATTTCGCCTATAGTCATCATAATTTTAACAACAATTATTATAGTTAGTTTTATTAATATTTGTTCGAAGTTTATTTGTTTCTATATTTATGATTTAATTAGGCTAAAGTTCGTATCGCTCTGTAAGCCGAATTACATGTCATAATTTTTAAGGAACAAAAACCATCAAATTTAATTGCAGATATTCTGAGAAATACTAGCAGAACGGAACAACTAGCTGTTTTCGAAGGCCGCCACACCTTCACCATCAGTGTTCTTGTGTTTGGTACACTTTATGTGGTTTCAGTTGAGGCAAATTTCAGTTTTATATACTCATTTTTTAGTGCGAATGGAATATGGGAATTGTTTTGAATAATTTTGCCATTGTCTCATTCTAATTTTGACAGTAGTTTGGCAAAACTACTCAGTGATGTATTTTTTCATTTCTAATAAAAACCTATTTCAGAATACTATTTATATGTGACCCTTTTCTATCCGAAAAGTTTCCTTACGCTGTTCACCAATAAATTTAAAAGACATGTCTTTTTATGGCGTAAAGTCATAATATGAATTGCGTGTTAGTCAAGCGACGTTAAATATCAATTTGATTTATACGTCCCCCCCCCCCGCCATTTAATTTACACATTTAAAAACAACACCCTGTAGTTGCATCACTAAAACGTGCATTAACAGCTTTTGGGCACTGATTTACACGTTCTTTTTTTTTCAACCAGAAATGATTAACGTAAATATTTTGGACGTAAAATTTTGTGTACGTAAAACATTGAAAACAAATTTTGCAGTAAACCTCAGACGTATGTAAATCTCATAAACACTTAACGATTTGGGTAGCGATAATAGCGGATGATATAAACGAGACATACTGGCCGGCCATTGATATGAAATGTAAACAATTATGGGATGTTTTCATTAAACAAAATGTTGTTTTCAAAATAGTATTTATTTCGAACAACAATGATGGATTTTTCGTTTAATTTATGCTATAAATAGCATAACATTTATTTTTAAAACATTAGCAACGAAACATTGATTTATTTGTTTATATGTATGTAAATGAAATAATGTATGTAGGTGAATACCCCCACGAAAATAGAAAAGCAAAACGCATTAAAACGTCAATTGAACACACCCAAAAATTTGTTATTTCAATGGAAGTATGACAACCCGCAAATGATAATTTGACGTTTTGAAAAGGTGCAATAAAAGTTGTTTTAAAAATTTTTAAGGCTCTTTATATATACAACAAAAATAAAGCTGGGTACAAGTATACACTATACATATAATTTAACACATATGTATATGTACATAACAAACCTGTGGCATACCTGAGCGTAATAATGAATTAAACACATTCACCACGACTTCAAATGCCGCTAGCAGCATTTGTCGCCTCGTAGCCAGCTACTTAATTATTTTGGAGACGGCAGCAGCACCGTCTGCACCTCATATTTAAGTATAAATGCATAGTTCAGTATTGCCACCTTCAAATATTTTGAATTTATAAAAATTAAATTACTCTTACTTATATGACGTAAAAGTATAAACGCGAAACAATTTATCCTTTACATCAATTTTTAGATATTGTTTCTGCTAAATAATATGAAATAATTGTACGATAACATTCATTCAACATTTTGTATTATACTTGCAACACTGAATTTTCTCATTGTAGCCAAAGAAATAGAAATTAGTTTAATTGGACTACAACGTCAAAATCAGCATAGACAACAACCTGCCGCCATGTTTCGTTGCTGTCTTCAATAGAATTACTCCCATATAAACATGTGTCTATCTATCCTTGCCATTTTGTAGTCGGTAGCCTGCTGTGGTGAATGTCTTTAATGCATTAGAAGCTTAAGACAACTGTCAGATAAAATACCAATAAAATTGAACTTATTTCAATGTATATTCCTTTTCCCCAAACAAAAAAATCTGTGGAATATCCGCTTAAGTATATTTAAGCAAAGCAGTGTTTTTCGGAAATTTTGATGCTGCCGATAAGAGTTTAAAACGCTCCCATGGATGATACTTCTTTTTTGTGATCCTTTCTTTGTATATACTCGTATAAGCATATGTAACCAGTGCAACTTTCAACTGGGACATAATAGAGCTAAATTTTCTTAAGTCGACTCAAGCGATTATAACATACGAGGGTGGATCATTAACTCAGTGACTTTTTGAAGAAACACAGGTGTTTTTATATAAAAAGTTATTTTATTTTTCAACCTAGTCTTCTTTGAGTTCTAGACACTTAGTCCAACGTTTCTCCAGTTTTTGTATCGCTTCCAAAAAATAGGATTTTTCGAGTTCCTTAAATAGGCATATTTTTGGTCAATAATTTCATTATTGGAGCTAAATCTCTTTCCACCCATCCATTTCTTTAGGTTTGTAAATAGGAAGTAGTCACTAGGGGCTAAATCCGAAGAATATGGCGGATGAGGTACCAATTCGTAGCCCAATTCATAGAGTTTTGTCATTGAGACTGCAGATGTGTGCACCCGTGCATTATCTTGATGAAAAATTAATTTTTTCTTGGCCATATGGGGTCGTTTTCTTTTTAAATCCTCATTAAATCGGTCTAATAAGTTGGCATAATATTCGCGGTTTATTGTTTTTCCCTTTTGAAGGTAATCGATGTCGATTATCCCGCGTGCATCCCAAAAAACTGTTGCCATCACCTTATTGTTCGAAAAACTTTTCTTGGCCTTCTTCGAAGCAGGTTCACCTGGAGAAACCCATTGTTTAGACTGCTGCACAGTTCTAAAACGCCGCAAAAACTCATTCGGATTGCGGTTAAACAACTCCAAACAATCCTTTGAAGTTTTCACACGTTTACGTTTATGGTCAATTAAGAGCAAACGCGGCAACCATCTTGCAGACAACTTTCTTAAAAACAGCTGATCACTTAAAATCGAAACCACACTGCCATATGAAATGCCTATAGCATCAATAATCTCACGAAATTTTACTCTTCGGTCGGCCAACACCATATCGTGAATTTTTTCAACATTTTAAGGTGTACTGACATCAATTGGCAGTCCAGAACGTTCAGCGTCATTTGTACTTGTGCGACCACAACGAAAGTCAGCAAACCATTTTTACCATTGAAATCGATGGTGCAGAGTCCCCATAGTATTTATCGAACTTTTCTTTAGTTTGATTGACGTTTTTTCGCAAAAAATAATGTTTAATGACCACTCGAAATTCACTTTTTTCCATTTTTAGAAAAATATACGAGGTTGTATGTTTTGAACAGCTGTTAAACACAAAGTAAATGACGACACTTGCTCAAAATTTGACAGTAGTCTATTAACAGGTGGTACTTAATGGGAACAGTTGCAACATATACATACATACATACGAGTACACATGTATACTAATTTATGTAAATTTTGTTCGTCACAAATCTTATAGCAAAAATTAAATCAACTGAAATAAGAATTACGAAGAAACTCATGTTTTTTTCGTCAATCGGAAAAACCGTCAAATAAAAAATAAAACTTTTTGATTCTCATCAATCATTGCCGACAACGCGTGTAGCGAAAAAAAGCACGACTGCACGCACACAATATGTGATTGATAAGTTTATTTTATCGGCACTTTAAAATTCTTTTGTACTTAATTTAAGCCTGTACTCCGTTTTCTTAAAGTAATTTTATCTTTCGATACATACCGTTACGAGAGCGATCCCGTAAGGGCAATCTCATAAAACATATACTCGTATAAACGGTATAAGTGAACTTTTAAACATGGAATACATTTGTCACCGGTGTGTGCTTCATTACTTTCATTTGAAAGGTCTCAGGCCAACCAATATCTATTAAAGTCGAGTTAGATTCCACTTGGGGAGAATCAGCTCCTTCGTTTACGAGAAGATTGTGTGGCAGAGCATAAATGAACACCGTAGTGGCCGACCATTTGAGATGTTCACGCTAGAAACGGTTAAGAAAATCCACAAAGTGGTATTGAATGATTTTCGGGGAAGGTATATGACAGGATATGCTACACGTAACAGGTTAGGAAGGGTGGTGCTATACCGCACCTCCACTCGGAGACCCGATCATTTTAAGATAAGGAAGCTGTGCCGAAGATGAGTGCTACATTTGCTCGCCATACAAAAACAGCGTCGTGAGGATATAGAGTATTTGGCGATGTTTCACTGCAATAAGACCGAGTTTTTGCGTCCATTAATAACCTCTTTACATGTGAGACAAAGCAAAGTAGGTTTACTTCCAACTCTTTACACGTTAAAAGCGGTGAGCGATCAAGTCAGCTGATTTTGATACTTAAAGTTTTATTTTGTTTTACATGCTGCATAAGAAGTGTGGAATATAATTGAAATACAGAAAAGCATAGAATGAATAGAATGAATATCATAAAAAACGGGTAGTGTGGACTTTCAGCTCAAATGGCATAAAATTCTCATTTTCTTTCTTTTGTTTCAATTTAAAGTTCCTTTAAGCAATTTTTGGACCGACCTCGCTTCTAATCATTGCATTGAAATACAAAATAACAAAATACGAACTATAGAAATTTAGAAAAAATAATGTAAAAAGTAAACATTTCGTTTATATACATACGTTTGAGTGCCAAAATTGACATTATTCGAGTGCTCAATATTGCAAAATTTGCCCAATAAAATTATACAAAATTAGCACTTTGCTTTAAAAAAATATATAATAAAAATAAATATTAGTGTAGGTTGCTAATTATCTCATCACTACAATTTCGACAATACAGACACACATCATTCATATGTATGTACATACATACATACATATATTAATATCAGTGATCAGAAATGCATAGTTTTTTCGCTATTCATACCCTATCGGAAATTAAGTTAACTTTAAACTAACTATTTCGCAACTAGGGACTTGGATTACTTTTCAATGTAATCAACTGACTATTTTAACATTGCGATGTCCTAGGCAGTAGTCAATTGTCTCACTCTGCATTACTTTCAGCTAACTTAAAGTTGGCTTTTTTAAATCACCTGGTAGTCAGTAAATTTAAAAAATTTTTCTGGGTTTCGAACATGTATCATCACACGTTGTGCACTCCAAGGTACCATCTAAAATAATAACAGCAAAATTTTAATATAAAACTGAAATGAGTTTCAAAGTAGATGAGAATAAATTTGTTGGCTCTCACCAAATTCGATTACGTACTCAACTTAAGAATTAATTTTGGATTTGTTCTTAGTCAGTCTAAGAAAAGTTAACTATAATTTAACTATTTTTGTAGTCAACCACATATTCTCCGACAGTATAACTACAACTAAAAGTGTATAAACCCTGCAGAAAACATGGGGTTAAGTGTCCCCAAGTCACCACTTTTGTCGACAATTTTGGTGACATTGTCAACAGAGCGTCTATTAATAATGGTTTTAATGCGTAGAAAACATTTTTTCAAATACACACAACTATGCTTCTTCTTAATGTTTTATTCGTTTGTTGAAAATAAACGTGACGTCAAGCAAAATTTAAGTGTTTATAAAAATTATCTTAAGAAATAGAATTATAAGGTTAATATAAATGTATTTAACGATAATTAAAAACATAATACACAAAAAAAAATAAAAAAACAAATAAAATAACAATCAATATTGTATAAAAATATAAAATGTGAATATTGAAGAGTTTTAAGTGAAAGGTGCCAATTATGGAAATTTTGACCCTGTGGATGATATTGTGCAATCAGGTAAAGATTTGTCACATTTTAAGATCCATACGTAAGTGTTTGACTTTACTAATTCAGCGAAACATACAATTTTTAATTTAAATATACATATGTATTTAATAGAAATGACAAGCAATTTCCTGCAGGTGGCGACAGTGTCTATAGTGAATCAGTAAAATTTTACTACGGACATCGAGCGAGGAAATGTCGATATTGTAGACTAGAGCCCCTAAAATTTACTAGTGAATCTTTGGTGCCAATGTCTCCATGTGGCCCCAAAAGAAACTACTTAGTCAGTAGTGCTACAGTCTAGTGGTGGATTTTCAATGACAAGCTAATGTTAGATGTCAATAGGCGATTACATTGGCTGGGGTACACCTGGTCAGTAGTGCTACTGACAATGTCACTATGTCACATTTTCTGCAGGGAAGAAACACATTTGTAACCTCATAATGAGCAAACACATAACCTACCTCATAATGAGCATTTTAATGTTCGTATGCGAAGTTCGCTTTGCCATACAATACTTATTTTGCATCGTCTATAAACATTGAGTTAATTAAGGAAAGTCGAAATCAAAAATGTCATAAATCTTGCTAAGTATGAGTGCGAGTGAATATGAAGTTGGACAACGTTGCAATAAGTATGTAAAAATATAAATCATGATTCAACTCTACTCACTTTTTCACTACTCACTTCTGATCACTGATACATACATATGTATGTATGTATTCATACTCGTATATAACTCAGCAAAGAAATTAGCCAAGTAATAAGTAATTAAATGTACGCTAAATTATTTAATTTCATTATATGTTGCTGCATTACTGCGAATTAGAGATGTATTCATAACGAGATCATCAAGGACAAAAAATCTTACAGATGCGTTAGCTAAGCTCACATCGTTTTCACATGTTTTCTTGTGAAAACACGTTTAAGTTGAAATTTAGAAAATGCAAATTAATAGTATGTGTTCTAGCAACCGAATTTAGAAGAAAACAATTTGTAACAATTTGGATTTCTGTCGGTAATTTTCCCTCTAGGTTTTATTATATTGCAGCAACGTTAATTTGGTTAAATATTTTATACTTACGAGTATGTCTGACATCACCTAAATATTGTTTTTCTTTATATTTTTCATCTGCACATAACATGGGTGAACATAATATATTATTTTTATTGCTTTTTTTTTAGTTATCATCAGAAATTGCTCGTGTTTCTTTGAAATATCAGAAAGCGATGTGCAACAATTATTTTGCTATTTTATTGCTCATTAATGTTAAATTGTTTATATAATTATTTTTTTCCAGTTTTCTGATTTTGTCTACATTTGATTTTAGCTTACCTGGCCCATAGATTCATCATCATGTTTCGTTGATAGCAATAATTTTTCAACATTTGGTTGATTCTCCTTGTCCATTAGTGGGTGTTCGTCTTGATGTGTTTGTAGCTGTTGCAGCTGCTGCAGTTCTTGTTGTTGTGTTTGTTGTTTCTGTGCTGATTGCTGTGATGTTTGAGATTCATTCTGAGTGTTAATGCCACTGAAAATTCAAAATTTAATTAGGTGTGTGAAAAACATGTATAGTTTAAAATTTGTTTCAAAGAATTTTAGATTAGGAAATACGATAATAGTATGTTTGTAAGTATGTAGTATAAAGGCCTACCAGCAAAGTATTGAAGTCAATTTATCCATATTTGTAGCCAGTAAATTACCCGATTTTTTTCCTCTTATCTTATTTATTTAACTACACATGTCAACCGACGACTGGCAAGAGTTATGTAGTTATCCCATAAAAATTATTAACCAATTTGAAAACTAAAGTAACTCATTCATTTCTAAATGAAAATATGGCATAAATAAAAAAAGAAATTTTTCTACGTAAAGTATTTTGTGCAGCCAAATCATTTCTAACAGCCAGCGGCTAAACTTATGTAGCTGGTCTATATTATTTTACGCGAGTATGTATGAGTAATGTTTATAAAAGAGCATGTGATGACAATTGCTGTGTATTGACAATAACTGACGATGCACAGTGGGGATACAGAAGAAAAATGTAAGACCATCTGCTTGAATATATATATTTTTTTTTGTGTTTATCATCTTCCATTACGGCATACGATATCGAAAAAAATGTTCATAAAATTTTAGTTGTGTTTGTATGGAAAGTTCGATCGATATCGAATGCGGTAATTTGCCTCCACATCTTGGGGCCTACTCTGTATTTCGAAACGAAAGAAAATGCTTCCGAATTTGTGTGCGAGCAACAATACAATTCGAAAGCATTTGCTTTCGTTTCGAATTACTGAGTAGACCTACTTTTTATTTTACCTTCTTCAAATATGAATTCTTTGTTTATTTTTTCATTTTGTTTTAAAAATCTTTTATACTTTGCAGATTTCTGCTAAAGGTATTAAACATTTTTAGTTTTCTGATATAATTTCACTTTTGAACCAAACGGTTTCTGTGTCAGGCTGGAAATTTTCACGAAATGCATGTTTAGGCACAGATCATGGGGACATGCTAGCATTCTAAATACAGTAAACAACATAACTGATCTCGTTGACTACTGCAATCCGAAACCATACTTTAATAGTAGTTTTTGAATTTCATTGAGAGAAGGGGTTTCCCTCCTGGTTGGAGCCATACAGGCGGCAAACTACGGCATTCGATACGAATCGTAATTTTAAAAAATGTCCATATAAACTCTACTGAAATATTTTTATTTATTTTTTGCCCTAAGTTTTCACGGATGGCTCTAGGGTGGTGGGAGGAGGAGGGAAAATGTTGGAGATGGAAGAGGAGAAGGGTTGGAGGTGGAGGTGTGGAAGGGTTGGAGTGGTAGGAGGGGAAGGGATAGAGGTGGAGGAGTGGAAAGTTTGGAGGGAGAGGAGGGGAAGGGTTGAAGGGGGCGTATATATTCCAGAATTCGGAATTGAAATATCCTTCAGACTCGCGGACGAATGCAGCACATTACAGGCAGAGATATCAGCCAGTGTGGTTTAGGTTCTATCGGATATCAAATAGAGATATTCATATCATAACTGACATATAATTTGCCATTAATTCTCTCACACGTGTGTATACCGCATCTTTTCTTGTCCAAGAATGTCGCAAAGTTCTCGATAGACGTGCGTGGACAAGGGACTATGTCAGGCAAGGATGACCTGGCTACTCAGAGAAGTGGATATCGACAATCTCTGTGGGATCCCACTGTCATCCTGCTGAAAACTCGTCGATAATCTTTTGCTTAAATCAGCAAGCCACATGACACAATGAGCCCAGCTGTGCAATAGCGAGAACACCCTTTGGTCTCGCCTAAACTCACACAGAACTAGGAAACCACATGAACTTCACTAGAAAGCACTTGAGAAATCTCTTGGTCACATAGACCGGCCACTGTTCTTTCGGAACCTATGATATACGTACAAAGATTATTGCTTCAGTTGCAATGATCAAGAAGAGCAAGAAAGCATCTCGCATCTCCTCCCGCCCTGGTACACAGACGACCCTTTTCCCGACCAGCTTTCTTTTCTCCTTAGGCAACTAATCAGCTCCATTCTACATCTACCTCCTTCACCTTTCTCCAACCTTTCTATATTTCTGTTTTCTCCCCAACCTGTAAGGTAGCACAAATCAATCATTATATTGGACCCAAGTGGGCTGTACCCTTTATTTGCAACCATCCTTACTAGCAACCTGCTAATTTTACCCAATCTATGTTTAGGCGAAAATTCATTGCAAAGTTGCTTTACAATTCACAATTATAAATTATGAATTTTTTTCCTCATAAAGCTCACTTTTAGCGTGATTTGTACATGTTTTTAGCCACTCTAACATAAACAATCTGAAGGTATTAATTTCTTTCTATTAATTTCCCGCTTTCACAAAAAGTTGGGATGTTACTTATATCCAATAAGCAGCATTCTTCAAAAAATGTTATGCCCAATAGATAGTTGAACAAAAATTTAATTATTTTTATATCCGCTATTTTCACCATCGAACCCACTGTGTTACGTCAGGGAACCAACAACAACATGGGAGCAAATGGAATTCTATTTTTTAGAGTCAAGGAGTAAAAGCGGCAATTTTAACCATTTATTCTGCTGGCGATAAAGATTTGAGAATATAATAATTTTTGTGTGTAGTTTTTTTCGCTGATAACGTTCGCACACACTTCTTATCTCAGTAGAAAAAAGTTTTTTTTATTTTTATTGTTGTCACAAGCGTGCAAACAAAACTTTATATTTTTTTCAGCGTTTCAGAAAAAAACAATGTTTATCGATTAAGATAAAAAGAATTATTTATTATTTTATATTTAAGTTTCATTCAACTTTAATAACATTAACTTTTTCACAATAATAATTTCTCTAAAATGTTTAATTAAAACTTAAAACAAACTTTGAAACCGCGTGATTATTTACTTTTTCCCATTTATTTATTTATTTTTTTTTAATTTTTGCTCTACTTTACTCGTGAACGGTTCAAAAAATATTGAACAGCAATCGCCAAACCCAAGCTTGCATTGCTAATAACAAAACGACTCCGATCAAACTGTCTCTGTCCTCTCCTCGCATAGTGGGAGAATTGAAATAACACAAATAAAGGAGATAAAAAATAACAGAAAAGTGTCATGGATTTGCAAGTATTTATTTTTATCTTAATCCCAAATGCACATATCTCACTCATTCATACATACAACAATAAAGTTATTTGTTTACTTTTAATATTATTTTGCTTTTGGTTTTGTCTTTATTTCAAAACAATAAAGTATGAGGGAATTTTCCTTTCTAGGCCATCGATTTAGCCGAATATTCGGTCATACACTATGTAGCCACTCAGTTTGTATAAATTGTTATGCAAAATGTTTGCTCGCGCACAATTTTATTAAATTCTTTAGCCGCCTGCAAGTAGCGCCGTTTTCTTTTCTCAAAATAAGGTAAAATTGATTTGCCCTTTTAAGGCGAATATCATATGAAAATTTATTAGGAGGGCATAATCAAGAATTTACAGGCACACTGTTTCTTAAATGATGACTCTAAACTTTAGAGTCTAAAGTCTATTTAACTAAAAGAGGCAAAATATATTGTGTATAATCGCCCATAAAGCTTAAGCGTCATTATTTTCGATTATAATTTTTTTTGCTAAAATCGACCATTTCCGATCGTAAGTAATCGATTTTCGTAAAAAAAACGAGGTCCAAAAAATGTGTCGGTTAAGCTTTTTTGGCGGTTATGGCTCGATATGTTGCACTTTTTTAAAAAAGAAAACTTTATGTCTTTCGACTTGTTCCTTAACTTCAACATAAATTCCAAGCTTGTATATATTTAGAGAATTATAGTAGAAATCTATGGCCTTCACAAAATGGTATATTTATGCATTTATCTAAAGAGTTTGCTCGATTACCTGAACTAAAAAATATTCATAATCTGCCCTCAGTAAAGTTAAGCCACTGTGGATTTGTCTCTTGTCTTCTTTGGAAGTTTAAAATTATATTTTTCCCCTTCTAAAATTCACTGCATTTAATTCAGATTTAATTTGCTTTTGCTTAAGCTAAACCATTTAATCGGTCGGTCGCTAAGATACACTAACAACAAAGAGGCTTTTGTTTATGAGCCAGACTTGAGAGTTTGAGATTGAACCTTGAATAAAAAATTTTTAAATAAGAATAATTATGTCGGCATATTTGTTTACTTGTTCACTTGTTTATTTACTCGCTGATGTCATTTACTTGATTCAGTGTTTTCAATTGGTCCAGCTTAGTATGTAAATTTTATCCCAGGAGTCTATAGATTTGGCCAAGAGTTCTGACAGAAAGCTTTTAAAAAAATTGTAAATTTACGTGTGTGCGCAAATTAATTGTAACTATGCTTTTAAGTTGAATCTGATTGTTTTGTGTGTGCAAATTTTTTTTATTAAAAAATCTATTTGAAAAATACACTCACATATTTTTTAACTATGTTAATAGAGTATAATACAAAAGCTATTCCAGCTTATTATGAGTTGCATTCGATTTTCGCTCGAACATCGAATTCATATTATGAACTGGCAACACCATTGAAATTTTCTCTGTACCACTAAATTTCTGTCGAATAGAATTTTACTTTCGATGCTGCAATGTTGTGTGAAAATGTGTTTATCGTTTTTAGTCACCAAATCACTCCTTTTAAGCTATTTTAGTTAGTTTTATTTCAGACAAGTTTGAAATTAATGGACAGAAACGCGAAGGTTAGTTTTACTAACAGAATAAAATCCTCATGGAGTGTGTAGTGGAATCAGTTTTTATGGGTTAAGAGAATTGTCCAACTGTTTTGTCTATCTGTACGTCGTTCCTACAAGTTGTCGGTAGCATAGAGAAGCCTTAAATAGTTAAGTCTCAGCAAAAATTACTGCTTTACTGTGAGCAAGTTTGTAAGGGAATGTCAAGCTGATATTTGCTGAAATAAGATCCTCATTGTGTAGTGGATGCAGTTTCTATGGGTTAAATTAATTTCCCAACTGTTTTGTCCACCTGTAACTCGTTTCTACAACATGTTAGCAGTTTTCGCATCGAGAACAATTAAATAATTATATATGTAGCTTGCCCTATTTAACAAAAGTCTATTCATATAAAAACTTAAACAAACTTACAAAAAATATCACCACAAAATTTACTCGTCTTGTAAGTTGATAACTAATATTTCGACTCGAAAAGTTTTCACTGGCTAGACAAAACCATTTTCTTCAGTTGCCTTTAAAGTCAAACAGAATTCAACAATAATGTATTAAGTCAAAATTTTTTATTTTATCTTTTTGGCAAAAAAAAAACAATACATAACACTTACAGAGTAGTGGCAAACAACTGTTGATACTGCACAGACAGACAGACTTTTGCAATACAGTCTTCTTGAAGAATATAAAATACCGTTATGCTTGTTTTTATGTTAGGCCGGGTTTACATCTGTGTGGCATGTGCCACACATGCGTAAAAAAGCGTAACCACTACTTACTACTGAAAAACTTTTTGATTCAGACACGTATTTATTAAGTTAAACAGTTTCATACATAACTAATAGACAATTTTATAGAATCCAACAATTTGCATTTTAATCTTGCAAGTGTGGTGTACAAAAAAAAACCTTTAACAAAACTTGTTTTAAAATGTTTAATTTTAGCACATCGATTAAAACCAGAGTTTAAATTATCATAAACACACACTTACTTCTGAGAGTTGTGCGGTAAAAATGTTAATTGATCACTGCATTCATATTCAAGTAACAATTTTCAACCATAACGATACCTTCAGTCAAGCGCATGTCAATCTTGATTAATAAAAGAACTAATAAGCCACAAAACTGCCTTCAAATATTAAATATTTGCTTTTTATATCTAATCAAAACTAATTGAAAAATAAACATAAATTGGCAAATAGTATATTATAAATAAATCTACTACTTACTCAGTACTATTTCTACTAAATATAGAAATATATTGAGCGCGTGCTTCGCTATGCATTTTCTTTTTAAGGTCGTTCATTTTTTGACGTTCGTGTTCTATGACATGATGACCTGTAAATTAAATTGTAATTTGTTTATTTTTTTAATTGCAACTAAATTATTTAATAATTATGTAATACAATTTACCTTGCTGAGCCAACAACAATTGTCTATTACGTTCGATTTCCTTGATTGAATCGAAAATTTTAGTAGTGGCTCCTTGTGTTGAAATGGGGGCATCTGTGGTAACTTTTGATATGCGATCAATATCATCTTGTGAAGGTATGCGTTTCTCCAAGGGATTAACTTCGAAATCGTCACTATCCAAAGAGAGATTAAATCTTACAGCCTGCGTAAAAGATTCACATGATTTCGAGAGTTTCTCCTGCTTGTAAGATGGTGACAGCTGGGAATCATCTATATTGACAATTTTTAATTGATGATGTTTCGGAGTGCTACAAGTGGGCGATGACGAGCTGCCGAATTCAATTTTATTATTGAAAAACAAGTTTTCATTAACACTTTTCGACATTATTTCGCTGTCATTGTTGTGTTTGGGACACAATACTTCTGCCGAACCAAACAGGGATTGAGACATTATACCTATAGCTTCACCTACGTCATAAGGTTTATTGAGCAGACATTTCTGCAGCAAAGAGGTGTTAGGAGTTCCTGTTTTGCTGGAAGAACTGTTTTCGTATTCACTGGCATTGTTATCCTTATTGTTGTATGTTAATATGTTTGAAGGACTCTGCAGAGTTCTCATTTCTTTATCTTTATCCTCTATTTGTTGAATTAATATTTTTTCTTCTGTCTTTAATTCCTCGTGATAAGCATGCCATTCGGATTCTTCTTCTAAATATTGAAATTCTAAATCCTCAAATTGCTTACGATCATTGTCGAGGGACTCACTAATATTCGTTAATTCCTCCTTAAGGCATTCGTTGTTGGGTTTTTGTTTGAGCATTTCTTTAAGTCTATAAGAAGAAAAGGAGTGAGAAATTTAAAGTTAGAGAAGGATACATTTTTGTATAAAAAACATGTGTTTTAGTTTTAAATGCAATAATTATGATCTGTTAATAATAGTAACAAGGTATATCCATATTACATAACTTTACCTTAATATAGAAAGGTCTTAACTCATTTTTTTTTTAAATCGAGATTTTTTGCATTTTTCGATGGATTAGAAAGATGTTCTTCTATCGAAATATACAAAAACTCAATTTCAAAAAAAATATGAGTTAGGGCCTTTCTATATTAAGGGAACGATTAAATTCTTTATTCTTTTTGCTAAAGTTTTTGTTGATTTTAGTTCACTCTAGTTCGGAAAAATTAATGCTGCGTCGAACACGTTGTAATTAATTTTTCGACCTATAACACAGTTATATGTAAGTGTTTGAATTTCTACAATTAGAATTTACATAAATGAACTTGAGTTTTACATTGTAGGCTATATTCGAAAATTCGAAATTGTTTTCGAAAATTCGAAATTATGTTCGAAAATTGGAAATTTATATTTTTAACACTAATTAAATATCGTTTTGTATTTAAAAAGCAAAATATAGAATTTTACGCGTATACGGTTTTATATTTATAACCGAAAAGCTATTTTCGTAAATTGTATCTTGTACACTTGCAAACTTGTGCATAATTAAAAGATGTAAGTGACAGAAGAGATTATTGTGCAACCATCCCTTGCTTATAATATACTATATTGTAGCAAAATTTATATAAAATAGCTCTGAACGTGGGAACAATTGGTATCGAAAAACTTCATACGATTGCGAAAAATTATTTCAATTTATGAAGAAAGTTATTCACAAAGATTTGTCTGTAGGAAAATGTAGAAATATGTAAGTTTTTAATTTTATTGGAATTTATGATATGAAATTAAAATCCATGTGAACGAAAAATTTGATTCGGAAATTTTCACATGTGGAATTCATAAGGCTGATTGTAAGAAATAATTTTATTATATACATATATATTTTATTATTTTATTTTCCACTTTTAATAAATAATGTATTTTTATATTGATATTTTGTCCTAAAAGTCGAGCTCAAGTTAAAAGTTTCGATTGAGTTCAAAGTTTAATTGATGTAAATCAAAACTGTTTTTTGCACTATTACAAAAATACTAAATTCTAATATTTCGAACATAATTAAGAATTTTCGTGTTTTCAAATTCATAAAAAGTATTTCTCATTTCAGGAGGCAGCACAGTGGGATGACTTCATACACTTTTGTGCAAAAACTATAAGGAGTGGTGCTCTAGATCATTGAAAGTTGGCATTGAGCATTAAATTTTAAATTTAGTCAATAATTAAAAAAAAAAATTAATATCATAAAAATTGGCCATGCATAAAATTTTTCCTATACTAATTTTTTTTTTGGCGATTATTCATTTTACAAAATGTGAAGAATAATCACTGTTTTGGACGATCAGGCACTGTTTTTTGGATATTTCTTCACAATGACTAATCACCCAACAATTTCCGGGTATTTGCACTTGGGCGATAATTCGTACAGCCATTTGTTTCACTATATCGCCACATTCCAATAACTCATGTCCAGTGATGCCAGCTTTTTTGGCTCTAAAAGCACATCAAAATTTTAAAAAAGCACTTAAAAGCGTAAAAAGCACTAACGTGAAAAACGAGTAAGTAATTCTAGGAAATAAATTTTAAGAAAAACACAAATTTCAAAAAAAAATTTTTTTAACTACTATTACTATTAGGGAAGGGATAGTGATAGAGAAGACAGGTGGCGAAGGAAGATATAGAGGAAAGCTTCATTCTTTTACAACTCTGCTTTTTGAACGTTTTTTTAATAATGCAGTGTTGCAGCGCCTCTGGTGTTGAATGAGGCATATTAAATTTTTGAAGCTGTGATTGGTAACCATTTTATTGGTTATTTTACTTTGCCGATGTTTTTGCTACACAACGAAGGAGGGCGCTCTGATGTTACATTGACACTAAAGCTCAAAATTTGGCGTTTCGAGTGTTCAAAAAGCACTAAAAATAGTGCCAGAAGCACCAAGTTGGCATCGCTGCTCATGTCGTAATCTTGTTAAAAAAAGGGTCTGATGAAACCAGTAAGCGAAGAAAAATTTTCAGAATTATCGAAAGAAGATATCCGCACCTTTCATTTTATTTAAAGTACAGCTTGGGGGAAAAAGTATATCTACATAATTTTTTGACACCAAAATCCCAATGAAAAAAATTTTACCTACTTTTTGATCTGATCCATTTTCATTTCAATCGATTGTTTTAATTTAGCCTGCTGATTTTCTTCCATAACCCTGGTTGCATTGCGTTGGGCTTCCAAGCGATGTATTTTATCCTGCAGCATGTCTAAAATGTTTTCCAATTCCTGTTTGGACAGACTCAAAGAATCCAAGTCAGTCTAATGGAAAAAAAGTAGAAAAAAAACTTTAACTATATTTTAAGAGTTTTTTTAATAATTCATCCAATTACCTTTTGAGCATTATCTTTTTCACACGATGTGACTGATGCATGATTACACCCAGCCAAATGAGGCAAACTGCCTCCTGCAATGTTGTTACCGGATTTAAGCAAAGTTCTGGGAGCTGGGGCCGGTTTCTTCGCAGGTTTAGGAGAGTTTTGCAAAGAACTGGGTGGCTTAAGGTTAAGTTTTAAATTGTTAATGTTTTTGTTACTTCTCTGTTGAGACGAAGCATTCGAACTGGTTTTAAGTGGTTGATTGCGACTGCATTCTTCAATGTTTTGTATTTCCTGTTGCAATTTATCGCCAAATGTTTTCAACAGATCATCATATTCCTGTTGCTTATTAGCGTTACTGTTCTTAAGTGTTTGTGGCTCAGCTTTTTGTTGGGAAAATATGTTGCCAAAACTTTGTTCTTTCTTGGGAGACATACAATTCGTGCGTATCTTGGTGCGTGGAGATTGGGGCACATATTTACCAATGACAACATTTTCATAACCCGATTTGGGAGAAGACACTAACTGGCCATTGAGTTCTACGCGATTTTGGCCCACTAGGCGCACATTTTCATAACCACTGGAATAACTGGGACTAACGGACATCTCCGTTTTGCCCATGGAGAGATTATTAAAGCTGCCCTCGAGTGAGTGCTGCAATAAGCTTCCGCTAGATAAATCATGTTGAAAAGGTGACTTTTTCTCCCGCGGCAGTGAACCATTGGTTTTTATGCGATTTTGCACAATGGGTGACGAAGACATGCTGCCGCCACAATTGCTAGAGCTTTGATTTTGATGTTGTCTATCAGTATATTCCGAGCAAATTTTCAGCATATCATCCAAATTCTCCTTTTCATTCAGAGTTATATTGCCATTATGCTCTTTGCTCTCATTAGACTGTAGTTTAGCTGAAGTTTGTGTATTAATTTCATTGTTTATGTTGGTCATGGGAAAAATTTGCATATTACCCAGTTTGGGATAGCGATCATAAGCGGTCATCACTTGCTTATGCGTCTCATTGGCGTTCTTTAATTTTGTCAAGTACTCTGCATTTCTAGAATTTGTCTCATGATTGTTGCCCTTGGGAGGCGGTACATTGTCATAAACATTGCCATTGCTACGACTATTTTTCAGTTGGCTTTGTGTATTGTGCCAAGCATGGTTTAGATTCTTCTCATTGCGATGGTTTTCTGCCAAATTTTTAGCAAATTTCGTATACTTCTGACCCAAGACATCTTTGGCCGGCATATTTACTGTCACCAAATCGGCCGTAAACACTTTGGGACACTGCAACCCATTTATATCGATGGGTGATAAATTATTATAAGCATTGACTGTAGTCTTAACATAATTATTGCTTTGACTTTCCTCATGACCGAGCGAGGGTTGTATGGTTGTTTCATAAAAAGAATTGATTTGATAAGTTGTCACTTCACCACTTGAAGATGTGCCAGTGCTGTTGCAACTTTTCGCCGAGTGCCTTTGTCTTTCGGGGCCAAAGTCTATTTGAGGCATTGAGATTCTTTCATTCGATCCCATAGCTGTGCGTATTTGTTGTGCTTCTGCCGGATTATTGAAACGTAAATAATATGATTTTCCCACTGTTATCATGGCACCTTGTGTCAAATTAATTTCATCATTAATTTTATGGCCATCGATTAATATTCGAGCATCTCGTTCGGGCACTAAGGTGACTTCGTTCTCCTCGCTGCGATAGATGGTGCAGTGAAGCGGACGTATACCCGTTCCATTGAGGGAAATGCTACAGCGGGTCGAGGAACCAATTGTGGTGTCACCTAAAAATACAAACAAGCATATATTATATTATATTATATACGGTCAGAATATGAAAAATTCGTTAAGAAATCGGTAAGTTGATTCCGAATATTTAAAAAAAATTGTGTTGGTAGAAATAGTCAAATATAATCTGAGTATATACTCGTATAACAATCTACGTTGATGGGATTTTGTGGACTATATGAGAGCGGGTCAAGAAGTTTTAGAATTTTTAGATTTCTTGTCCCTTAAGTGAAAGGGAAACTCTGATCCTGATAACAGGTAAGTAACTGTCAGTTGACTCCTGCCAAAGTTTAAGAGAGCTGCCTTTGACAGCCGTTGATAGCAGACTATCGCTTGATTTAAGAAGCAAAAGGAAAAAATTAAATTTCGTGTGCTCATTAAGCATTATTTCGTTGGTATAAAACCATCACTTAATCAGAGGATAAGATTGATAAAAAGTGGTTTAATGGATTTCATTGTGACCGCACAAGAACTGAAGATGCCGAACGTTCTGGACGTCCAGTTGAAGTCTCTACACCAGAAACAATTTACGACATGGTGTTGGTCGATCGGAGATTGAACGTGAGGAAGCTTGCGGAAGCTATAAAAAATCCGACTTGTGAGTGCCACGTTTGTTCACAATCGACCACAAAGGCAATAGTTGTCTCACGAAGAAGTGTCGCAGAAGTGTTTAATATTGTTCAACTGCACTATCGACGAGTTTCTGCGACGTTTCGTAACCATAGCGAAACGTGGATCCGCTACAACACACCAGAGGCAAAATCACAGTCAAAACAGTGGGATGAATCGGCATCATAGAACGCAAAGATAGATTTGTCAGCCAATGGAGACATGGTGACCATTTTTTGGGATACAGGTGGTATAATCCACATGTACCACCTTCAAAAGTGTAAAACAATCAATGACGAATATTATGCAAACTTATTGGATAGATTTAATGAAGATTTGAAAAACCGAACACAAGCAAAACAGAGAGAAAACTCTCCAGGGAAATGCAAACCGTTTTTCATTAATAATTAGTGGTTACGCTTTTTTGGGCACATGTGTGCCAGATGTGCACTCGGCATAAGTCTTGCGCCAGGTTGAATAGAGAATATGTTAAGAAATATCGCAGGCGTTTTTTGCAGATTGTTCAAAAGATTATGCAATCTTTCAGACTTTCACTTACAGATTTTTTAAACTATTCACTAGTTAATATTTTCAGTTAAAAATTTAATTGATTCAATTAAAGTTATGAGGTTTTGTTAATCTTCGCTTAATTTAAGATGAGCATCCGATCCGGGATCAGTGGCTGCCAGTACGTTTCCAGAAAGACAGATGTGCGCACCTGCCTTTAAGGCCTAATCTCACGGTGGTCTTAACACCGAGTGACGGTTAGACGTTTACCATCGCCCCCCATGCACCCTTAGAAAGCACCATGTGACACTCCAAGAACATATGGGTTGCAATTTTGAATATAGTTATCCCTGTACTACGATCAAGTACGTTGCTGAGGTACATAAAGCTATCTACACTCTTGCTGCTAAAGCATTGTCAAAGCAGCTTCTGTTGTATGGCAACAGCACCTAGAATAGAGTATGACTGACCGTGTCACGCTAATCACTAGCATTGATTCAACACTGGGAAGCCAAGACAATTTCCCACAGCCGCTACGTACGCTTCTCCATGATCACACTCACACTCACAGCAAGGTTTCCAAGAGAATTTGCCACCATTTACCGGCACAGCCGCGACCGTTTAGTAAAGGATCATGCCGACACGTTACACCCATCCAACTCCTAGAGCAGCTCTACTGTCGTGCTACCGGCACCTGTGGCACCAGATACTAACCTCTGGTTAGACCTCGAAGTTCCACCCCGAAAGGCTTCACCTCTATCATCTTTTGAACTCAGGGCAGTTCCAGGTGACGCTGCACCTGCTCGACAACATAGCAGACCTATTTTCTTTTATAAATATGTACACATCCGTTCTTCTGTTGAAAGAGATTGGATAGTAACACACAAGTTCTATGGGTAAAATGCGAATACACGCCGAGGGAAAACGCCAAATTTCCCCGGCTGGATTGGCTGATTGCCAAACCCATAATCCGCGATCGTTCGCATTTACATGAACAGGCCCTAAATTAAATCAAGTTTACGCCCCTATGTTCCTCCTAGGAATTAAAGGATTAAATATACAAGTTTAAAAACTTAATAGAAACTCGTTTGTTCATTTCTCCAGATTTAAGTAATATTTTCATTGAAATTACAAAATTTTAATTTTTTTATATAACTTTTTGAAAATGTTCTTGTCAATACTGGATGGATGGGTGAATGGTAAGAATTCGTAATATAATACAAAATAATTTTTCTTCTGCTGTCTTTTGAAACTAATCCTTTTAAAATAATGAAGAAAGGTTGTGAGTTCGATCCCCGCTTCAGACCGTCCTTACTAATATTATAAATGTGAGTGAGTTTTTTTTGTGCCCAAACCGCTAAACCGATTTTGAAAATTATTTCACCAGTGGAAAGGTGCATTACCATCGTCATATATAAGATATTGGTTATCCGGTTCGAAACCGGTTTTTTATATTTGGAACATTTTTTTTTTTCGAAAAATAAATTTTTGGTCTGGTTAGGTTAGGGTTTGATTTGTAAACCGGTTTTAAACCGGTTTTTATGTATTTTTTAAACAGAAGAACGCGAGCGCAGCCGCGGGTAAAAGGTAGTAGTAAATATATTTATTAACAATAAGTGATAGACTTACTGCTGTTTTCGTAAAACTAAAATAAATTTATAATTGTGTTTGTAAGATTTATAATATTTTCTTTTTTTTACTGGAAGCTGATCCTTAATAGTACAAAAATGTGTCTTTTAACGACCTTGTTAGTCATGAACAAACGACCTCATTCATTCAATTCAAAATTGTTTTGCTTTTAGAAATTCAAACCAATAACAAGTGCTTTTTTATTGTCAAGATAAATGAAATATACTTTGTTTTCATTCATTCAAATTTTATGATCTCAACAAATTCTGCGACTTCAGCATATTCGTAGGAATTACAAATGAAGTTATTCTCTAGCACTTGAATATGTGAGAGTTGTTTATTTTTTGCACTATAAATAAAACCACTGCCGCTTAGAATTTATAATAAAAACTGAACCTTCGGTGCTGTCGTTGCTTTTTCTGGAACTTTAAATTTATTTTGCAAATTTTATTAAAAAAAATAAATAAATTCAAAGTAAAAGCTTTGAAACAAAGTATCACACAGACTTTATTAGCCAGCATGAAAATATAAAACTGAATTAAACTAACAACAGCAGTACATAATACTTCATGCTTCATTTCTTATCAAATAACAAGCATTCCAAAGTAAAAAAAAATCTAAATAAATAAAATATTTACATATAAGTATGTATATGAACCTCCCATGTTTTGCTGTATTACCGGTGTTGTACTCGTTCGTATCTCTGTTTTAAGGTTTGTCTCTTAATAAACAGTATTTAAAATTTTCGAAACAAGTTCAAATAATATATTTTTTTTTGTCTTTAGGCGCAACCAGACACATTTCGCCTTATCTTTAATGCTTTTGCGAAAATAAATAATAACAGAATGAGAGAAAATAATTGAAACAGATCTTAAAGAATGGTAATAATCTTCTAATATATACGAGTATATTTATGTATTAATCTTATCATAATGGCATGAGATAGATCACTTCAGTTCAAATATGACATTAATTAAGTGCAACAACTTGGCGTAAAATTTTTTCATTTGTCTACAAGATTAAAAGAGAAGAAATTGAATAAAATATCAATTGCTTCTGCAACTATCACTTTAGTTTGTCATATGCAATTACACTGTATAACAAAAACAAAAGGTTTCCCAAATAAAAATGTTCCTAAATTGATTCTGGCAGAGAGACAAAAAAATATATTATACTATATGGCTATACCCATATACGAGTATAGTATATGACTGTAGCCGATTCAAACATACAAGAGCATCTCTACTTCGTTTATGCGAAAAACTAAAAAACGCTAAAAATTAAAATAAAAAGGCACATGCGCATCAAGCGTATTAACTCTCTCTCTCTCTCTCTCTTACTTATAGACTGAGTACTTTTATACTCAGGCTATTTAATCCGAAAAAAATATACGCATAATACTCGGGATATTTATTCATCATCCGCCATCATATACATATATTTGTGTATATAAAATGCCATGGAAAAAGTGTGGGTATATGGGTGTTTTTTTTTAAATATGGTTTATGTGTTTTTGTATAAATAAAATAGCCATGTATATGCGCATGTGTAGCCATTTAATAGTCAGAGTATTTTTAAACCCATGCGTATGATTGTACCTCATACAATCTATAGATTTTAGTTATAGTTGTTTGTGTTGCGTAATTTAAAAACTGTACATAAACATGGTTCTTTGATATTTATAGTTATATGTATTCTGTTCGCATATGAGCGTGGTTTTCTTATTCTTAGCTGTACGCATTCATAGTTGTTTGACACCCAATACTTAAAGAGTACTTCAAACGGTAATTTGGCATTCTCTACTAAATAATAAAGAACAAAACAATAGAATTGATTTTGAGTGCAACTGAAGTAAAACAGTATTGAAAAGAACTTCACTATAATCATTTTAGCATAAATTAAAAAAAAAAATAAATAATTTACAGAATTTCTTCGTTGTTGGTTAAACTTAATGCATTAAACACATTCACCACAGCAGACTACACGAACGACTTCATGATTTAATAATTTTATTAAATTGGTAGCAATGTACGAGTATTTGCTCATTGTCGTCAACATATCGTACAATAACCGCCAAAAAAGTTTAAGCGGCACATTTTTTGGACCTCGTTCTTTTTTACGAAAATCGATTATTTACGATGGTAAGTAATAGATTTTTGTCAAAAAATGCAGTACGTAAATTTGTGTCGTTTAAGCCTTTTTGTCGGTTATGGCACGATATAAAGAGGTTAGCATGGACAAAAACCTGCCGCCGTGTTTCATATAAACAATTTTTACACATCGTAATCTATTTATTTTCACTTATTCCCACATAATTTAATGAAAGAAGTTTTTTTATAAACTAATTACTCACAACTGTTTAAGTAGGCCCAGCGATAAAATATTGATTATTTTATATAAAAAATTTGTTGTTTATGTATTTAGATAAACAAATTCTCAGATAAAGAGCTGTTGTTGTTTAACAAACGTATTGCTTTGAAAAACAAATAAGAAAAAAAACACCTTTATCACAAATTTATTTATTTTATTCTTTGTTTCACTTTTCTCTGCATTCCCTTCAAAACTAAGAATATTTGTAATACAATTCTTTTCAATTTATTGTTGTTATCCCCCTCCTCTGCTTTCATTCAAATAGAAAATGAGAAGTTAGTAGTTACAATATAAAATTTGTTTTGAGTACTTACCGACTGGTATGTTGTGTATTGTTACCGCTGTACTTAAGCGTCCACCACCCAAACTAACCAGGTGAGGATCATTTGCTGCCACACAAAATGACGGATCTTTTTTTGTCAACGACATCTAAAAATAAAAATAATAATTAAATATTAAAAACGTAACTATTTAAGAATTTTACTTGTTTATTTGCTTTAAGACTGGCATAACTCGAGAAGCGCGATTTTTTTATATATTTTGTACATATGTATATGATATTGTGTAATCTATCTAAGTTTGTCCACAAGATTCAAAAACCATCAAATATGTCATGGCATAAACATGTTATAGCATAGGTTTCTACAATAACCACTAATCTTTTCAAGAAATTTTGCTAAAAATGTGGCTTTTTCAAACTAATTTTTCCAAAATTCAAAAATTATTTCTGAAACTCCACTAAATCTGTAAAGAGCCACCAAGACCACCATTTTTATATAGTGGGATCTAATGACCATATTTGTCCTCCAAAAGTTACTAAAGTTATACTAGACATAAACATGTTATAATATAATTATGACATGACACATTTACGTCTTGACATAATTATGGGAAACATGTTTATAAAAAGCTTCAAAATAAAGGATGTATATTATATCCCGTAATCTTTCTAAATTTGTCCTCAAGATTCAAAATTTTTGAAATATGTCATGACATAAACATGTTATAACATATTTATCCACAATGACCACTAATCTTCAGAGGACCAGTACTAAGTGTATATAAATACTTTCAAAGTAAACTACATACATACAGGGTGTCCGCCGGGAAGGTATACTACTTTGTTTTGCCGCAATTTTAGTAAACATTAGTCTTGTCAGTTCATATTTTGCAGTCGTGAAGTAGACACGTGGCAAATTTATTATGGAAAAATATTCGATAGCCCAAAGTGTTTTAATCATTAAAACATTTTATCAAAATCAAATTTTTGGGATTGATGTTGATTGGCCTTCACGGTCGCCTGATTTGACTGCTCCGGGCTCGCATTTGTGAGGCTAACAGAGGCGGACATTTATCTGATATTGTATTCCATACATAATTGCCGACATTAAATAAAACATGTATCAATATAAGATTCATTCTCTTTCATTTAATCAAAAATTATAAACAAGCAAAGTAGTATACCTTTCCGGCAGACACCCTGTACATCCTATCCCGTAAAATATCTTAGTTTATCCATAATTTGCAAAAACCTTCAAATATGTCATGACATAAACATGTTATTACTTAGAATGGTCCTAGTAACCATTCATAGATTTTACCTCCGAAATAATGTTCATTAATTTTACTAGGACTGTTAGAGCTAATTTGGAGTTCCAGATTATAGATTTAGTTAACTTTAATATTTTTGTTTTTTTTTTTTCTTTTTTGAACTGTCGATTATATTATGGTTGTGCTTTCTAGTTTAAGGGTCCATTTACTCTCACATAAATAAAATAATATTGACAACATACACTTGAGTAAACAAATAAAATACACTTCTAATTTTTAATATTATTTGCATATTTCCTCTAAAACACACAAAATATTTTACCTGTAAATATTATTTTTCTTTTCTACATAAAATTAAGCCTTGTTGATGCCATTATGACATTAGTAAAGAAAAGTTGCCACTATTAATATAATAACGAGAAGTTCAAACTATCACTCATCAACCACTGAGCTGTCAACTTTTAAAATTAATATGCCTTGGTAGCATTGATTTTCCGTACAAATTGTTCGAAATGAGTGAATCGTCTTGCAAAAAACTCTCAGTAAAAAAAATTTTCTCTGGACAAAAATTTTGTTCCGAAGCAATGGATGAATTCAGCTTTAATATTAGATTAAATTATTTTCTTCGGATTAGTTAACTAGAGAGATAAGCTAAGTTTAATCTCCAACACAAAAATTGGCTCTTAGGGCCAATTTCACCAACTCTATTTATATATCAATTCATATTTAAATGTCAATTTTCATTAATTTTGGTATGGAAAAATGACTTTTAAATATGAATTGATATTTAAATAAGTTGGTGAAATTGGCTCTTAGTGGTTTTTAACTGTAAAATGGTATCCGCTAAAAATGCTGGTTTTTGTCTCTGCTAATTTAATTTAATTTTGGTGTCTATTCTGGAATACGCGTCGACTTGGTGAAAATTACATGTTAAACAAAAACAAAACTTGATAAATGTAAAAAAAAAAATTGATTTTGTTTATCCAACAAAATTCACCGTTTTTAAAAGAGAGAGAAACACGTTAAAATTCTGTCAATGCTCTTTCTAAACTGATCGTTTGTTTATACACGGACAGTCTGTTTGAAATGAAAAATCTAAAATTTTGGAACATTTAGCAAAAGGTGTGAGTACTACTAATTTATATGCGGGCTGAAAGAATCTACAATATGTGTAATAAAAAAATATCCATTATAAAATAAATAAAAAATTGAACATAAGAAACCTTTATTTTTATGGGAAAAAACGTTTCTGAAGGGTAAATTAGATGACATTCGCAAAAATATATGAACAATATTGCAAAAGTAAACTGGCTTCCTAGTAAAAATACACTTGGTGCAAGTAAGCACTAAGACAAAAAGAAGAGCTTCGTAAGAGCGGAAAAGCACACACACACATCCCCTCTGTCTTACGAGGATGCAATAACGTAAGCGAATGACGAAATTTAACACAAAAACTACGAAATTGTTTATACTCAAGTTCTCAAAGTTTTTTATAGTGCATCCTATAAACGTAGTTTTACTTCGTTTTTTTATTTTTAATTCGAATTGTGTACGAAAATAAATATGTGCTTCGTTAGTTCAGTGGGTAGTGCTCGAGCCTAACATGCGGAGATCGAGGGATCTAATCCTGATTCAACGCACGAACAAAAAGTAGAAACAAAATAAAGCATTGGAAGTTAATCTAAAAATAGACATAAAATTCTAATCTAAAGAGCAAATTTTTCAATTATATATACAATATCAAAAGACGTGAAGTATGGGCTTCTTTCTGCACATCCTATATGCATTCAGAAGGTCATACCTGAAGAGCTAACACGTGGGATATCACGAACAAAAATCATGTGAGAGAGTTGTGCTCTCTCTCCTTTACTAACCTGCTTACTGGTAGACGAATATGTTGCTGGGTTGGTTTTAATTAGTTCATATTGGGCCTTATTACGAGTGTCGTATTTCGACTACGACGATTTTGTACTAGATTAAAGAAAAAATGTTGCAATGTTCTTTAGCATAGTTAAAAATCGTCGCAGTCGTAGTTAAAATACGACACTGGTAAGTAGGCCCATTATCTCGAGTTCACTGTATGTAAATCTGTTATAAAAGTACATAGTCCAACAAAAAGAGTAAGTTTGGCATTTTTTAAGCGGAATACAATAAGTATTGTATTTTTATTTATGGGTACTTCTATGAAATAAAATCTGAATAACTTGCAAAACAAAAAGATCTCTATCACTCACTCACGCCAATAAAAGGGAGAAATTGAAAATCATATTGCAACTAACAAATAATTTTACGATCAAAGTGAGCGCTAAAATGGAAAGAAACACACTTGAGGTGCAGACAAGAAAAATTTCATGTGATAACAATAACAATTGCCTCATTAAAGCTTGGATTTAATTACATTTCTAATTTAATTTAACATTAAATAAACAATTTTTATACGAGTATGTATGTAGCAACAAGAAACATAAAAAGTATGATTTTATTTTTGTGTTGAAAGTGTTTTTATGACATAAAACGCTAAAAGAGGTTATAATTAATTAAATGAGAGATTTTAAAAACAAAGCTACATGTATGTACATATGTATATAAATGTTTCTATTAGGGTGGCCCTCAACTTAAAAAAAATAATGCTCAAATTTTTTTTAGAAAGCTGTAATCCCACTATCACTTTAATGTAGAGTGTTACAGGCGTACGTACTCGTATTTTAAAAAATATATTCCTACCAAAATGTGTTTGTTATCAGCAGGATCCTCTAAACTAGCACACGATTTTTTGCTTGTAGCAGCTGCATAAACAAAATTGAAAATGTGTATAAAATACCTTCGAAATTCTTCAATTTTTAAGGGTAATATGACTTGACAATTTGTTTTTTTTTGCAATACATTTTCATTTGTTTTAGTTTTCTTTTGAGAATTACATATTTTATATTCAATATTCCAATTGTATATTTTATTTTTGGAAGTTTTGAAAATATGTGAATCTCTTGAGAATTCAACTGTTTCGAGACTGCCCAATTGATTTGTATCATAAATTTTTGTGTAAGACAAAGATTAATGCTGCTTTGGACAGTTTACCATGTTGTTTTTAATCTGCTAAAACTATAATGCATGACAAAGTCATTTGTTTTTATAACAATCAAATAAACATGTTTTTTCCAAAATGTTTCATTTATCATTTAAAGTAATTTTGTAGCTAATTTTTCTAACAGAATTGGAATAAAGGCACTTTTAAATGTTTGAAAACAAGTAAAAAATAATATAACAAAAAAAAATTTATATTATGCTTGCATGTGCTAAAAAAATCGTTTGAAAAACATTCCATTTAAAGGCCTAAATAAAAAAATAATAAGGGACCATTTACTATCCGACTTCAAAAAAGAAATTCTCAATTCGGTTGTATTACAGTATATTTCACTTAAATTACGATCAAATTAATTCAAGTTTTATATTTTTACATGAAAGTACATATTAAAATTGTTTACTTAAATTACAAGGCTAATTGCTTGGTGATGTAACGTGACAATTACGTGACGTGACTGTGGAAATGCCCATATTCCGATTATTCGCTCTCTAACATATTTTTATGCAAAGGGCACTATGATCACACTTTGTATGTATGTATGTATGTATGTATGTATGTAGAAATTTTAATATTATTTAATTTGCAACATACGAACACTTACGAATTTTCTTTTTATTTATCCAGCCTTGGTATAGGTATGAGCACTTATTTTATTTAATATAACATAACACTTTATTCCTGGTATCTAATCAATTGATTAAGAAATACATGTTTAGTTGGTTAAGGTTCAAAAATATCAAGTAAATAAATTGGAAATTATTTTTAAAACTGCAGATTGGAAACAAATTCTCGACTGTAATAAAACAATTTTATTTTTTAATTTCTTGTCACACGGAATATTTTCATGCATTAAAACGAAAATTTTTTCGAAAAGAAAATTACAAGTACAAAATACGTGATTGTTTTTTTTTATGATGATCGTGAAATTATCTGTGTCATAATATGTTTTTTTTTTGCATTATGTATTTTCATTTATTTTTGTAATTTTTTTTTAAGGAGAAAATAATTTGGCAAATGCCTTTTTTCTTGCACTCTGTAAACATTTTGCACATGAAACATATTTACGAAAAATTTTTACATATTTTCATTACATTATAAGGAATTCCTTTTTATTTCATTTTACATACATAATATAACTTTTATTGTATTTTTTTTTTGTAAAAATAATTAAATTCAGTTTAACAAGAAATTAAAATAAAGCGATACATTTTTATTCTCTTATTTTTTGTTTCAAAAAATCTATTGTTTTTTTCTTGCAAACTTTAACGCTCTGTTGCATTTGAAACCGTCACACAGTTACACTCGCTCGCATTTGTTAACAAATTATTTTTTTGCCTTAATTGAAAGAAGAAAAAAAAAATACACAGTCTATCGTGTTTACATAAATTTAAGTTAAGCTCGAACCGGTGAAGACAAACAGCGAAATATCAATCATGACGTAAACTAAGCAACTGATTGCTAGAATGAATGAAAATGACGTTAACTAGAGACTGACTGAATAAGTGATGAAGAACGCAAACATAAATACATTTTTTGTTTTTAATTTTATAGATACACACGGATGCACATGCACAAATACACAGATATATACATATATACAGACGCAATAAGAAACAGCTGATGTCTGTATAAAGAAACACAGGCATGGGAATTCAAGATTTTAAAATGTTACCGAACTTTAATGTAATAACTTTGCTTAATTAATTGTCTATTTATTTTATGTTACTTTTTTTATAATTAGAATTTTTATTCGATTAAAATTATAAAAAAAATTTGTGTATACAGTAAAAATTTTCGTAGGTTAATTCAACCAATTTCAATTGTCAAATTTACAGTGAATGACAATTGTTGCTGGAATTTCAATTAACCACATTTTGGCTGGTGATTAACGAACTTGGAATTTTTATTTTTTATTGCAAATTTTTATTCGATTTAAATGAAAAATTGTTGTTGGAAAATAATAAACTTTTTAGCCAAAACTATCACACTGAGTAGTAAAGGTTTATCATGTGCAACGACTTTATATTTTGAACTATTTTTGATACAATTAAAAGTATATTGCTGTAAATTATTGTAAATATTTTTTCAATTACTTTATTTTTAAACAACTTCAAAAAAAGGAGGAGGCTATCAATTCGTCTTTTTTTTTACATTGTTACTTCATAACTCGGTACATTTTAGACCGAATTAAAAAATTGGTTTTTTGCCTGAGAGGGTATAGCTTTCAATTGTTGCCATTGTAAAATGAGCAGGGACACGCCCACGATTTTTTTCATTTCATTTTAGGATATTCCACTTATTTGATTCGCTGCGAAACCTAGCAAACACTTTTGGTTCTTGTAATTAGACATTTCTAAAGTTGACAAAATGGACGGGACACGCTCATTACAATTTATTAGTATATTTCACGTGGTTCTACTTAACCGATTTTTACGAAACTTACCAGAAACCTTGAGCTCTAAAATATACACAATTTATTCAAAATTTAATTTTATATTTCACGTACTTCTTCTCAATCAACAGATTTTCAAACTTCCAATTTGGTCCCATAAATTTTTTTTCGAAAATGTATCAGGTCGGTTTTTTGTTTGGTAGAATTATTTAATTTTGTGCTTTTGTGGAAGAACTATTGACTTAATGTACTGTTTTGTTACTTAAAATCTCTATCTCTTTTACATCCACTTTATAATACTGAAATAAGCCTTGTTTTAGCTGAGGTAGTGATTAGAACCATGCGATGAGAGATAAGGTACAAAATTATTGAGAAAATAATTAATATGAAAAAATTCAATATTAGAATATGAACTTTGTTTTCTGGATTAGAAGTTAAAAGATAAACGCTTCATTGGAAGTTGGGTGGTGGAAGGTTTGTGAACAACCAATTTGTTATAAAAGTGGGCTGCTCTACTATGGATGTTTTAATCATTTTGGTTTATTGATGTAGTTTTCGTCGAAAAAATTTATTAAATTTACCTATAAATTTTTTACTTGTAACTTAAGCGCATAATTAAAAAAATGTTTGATGCAATTTTTTAACTGCTTCAAATTAGTTGGTTTAACCGAAGTCGTTGGTTTATGTAATTTTTATCGTCGAAATTCGTTACATTTATCTATAATATTTTTCTGTGCAGAAATAATACTAAGCATTAATTAAAAAAAATAGATAAAAATATATGCATGTTATTCATGTTTCCTCATAAGTTCACTGGTACTTAACGGTTTTGAATAAAAAAAAACATACATATCATTATTGGTAATATTTCCTCCATAAGCAATGAAATTCGACAAGACTTGTAAAATAATGATTTTTCGTGATCACGGAGATGTTTCTCAAAAGTTACTAGTGTTGTAATACAAGTAAAACAGTTGTGACAATATTTTATTTTCATATAAAATATATATTTTCACAACTATTTCACTTGTATTACTGATTTCATAGTTTATGTATTTAATGAGTTGTAAAAATCAAATACACATTTGGTTTCTTACTTCCCTGAGGATGTCAAACTATTCAGCTTGGTTTGGTTATGCCTACATTTTCAGTTTACAAAAAAAAATATTACAACAATATCCGAACTCGTGCATTAAACACTTTCGCCACAGCAGGCTACACGAACACACGACTTCAAATGCCGCTAGCAGCATTTGTCGCCTCGTTGAAAGCTACTTAATTATTTTAGAGACGACAGCAGCACCATCTACACCTCATTTTTAAGTATAAATAAATAGTTCAGTATTGCCACCTTCAAACATTTCGCATTTATAAAAATTAAGTTACTCTTTCAAAATGTACTTATATGACGTAAAAGTATAAAAATTAATCAATTTATGATTCTGTTAAATAATATGAAATAATTGTATGATATCATTCATTCAACATTTTGTATTATATTGGCAACACTGAATTTTCTCATTGTAGCCAAACAAATAGAAATTAGTTCAATGGGACTACAACGACAAAATCAGCATAGACAACAACCTGCCGCCCTGTTGCCTTGCTGTCTTCAAAGGAATCACTATCGCACATGCGTATGCTATCCTTGACATTTTGTAGTCGGTAGCTTTCTGAATGTGTTTAATGCATCACTCCACATAAAACTAAAATACGGTTCGCAGTCGCTGCCAAGTCAAGTTTAAAGTATTTCCAAAATGCTTCCTATCAATTTGAAACGTTTAGAAATTTCTCAAGCGACATTAAATTTGGTAAATACTTTATTATCCACTTATTCACAAATTTTCAAAAGGAAATTAAGCCTCCCCGAAAAGAAAAATCAAATAACAACTCAATAATTAAGTAGTATAGTGTTTCTCTAATATAATATATAAGTTTTCCAGCACTGTACTTAAAGAGAAATATTTCGCAGCAGCAGTATGAGTTGTTTTCAAATAAAGAGGCAGAAATAAAACTGTAATTAAATTGTTTTTGTTTTTGTATTTTCAAGGGTCAAAAGAGCATATACAGTGCGTGTCATTTGTTTCAGGTTGAGAGATCACTACTAAGGAAAATTTTTCGTATAAGACTGTGCAGTAAAGGGCTGCGCAAACAATGGAATTAATAAAAATTATTTTTTGTAAGAACTTGAGCTCTAATGAAAAATGTAATCTGCATACACAGTGCATTTTACTACTGGATTTATATATAGTTTGATTCGCTGAGGAAGAAGGGTTTGGCCGCAGTGAACGTTTTTATGAAGAAACCCCTTAATTTCAGTACAAAATGCGTACCAAATAAAAGAAGAAAAAAAATATCGCATGAGATATTTTTTTTTTTGAAAAATGAATTTAACTCGATGAATTTATCTTCACACACATGTACACTAATACATTTCTGTCGGTGGCCAGCAAACGATTGGGATATTGGGAAATTGTGAATATAATTTCTTAACATCAACTTATTGACAAAGTCGTAAAAATTTCCTCCTTTCTCGGAATTTCAATAACAATGGAGCAAAGAGGAATATGACAGTAGGATTTTTTTATTGGAAATACAAACTGTAAGCGAAAACTGTAGTGGAAATATTTTGTTACTGTAATGCTACACTCCTCTTTACATAAATAGCGCATCCTAATCATCATCTATTTTTTTTTTTCAAAAACTTTCATATCTTTAAAAGCTTGTTTACTACTAAAAAAAATTTATAACAACTTAGTTATCATAAAACTTTACCAATTTTAAAATATAATTGAGGTATTCAAATGGTACTCATATATTAACACGTTTTAAAGTAATAACACGAAAAATATGACTGCTGTGAGCAAACCCTCATAATTTACAATTATAAATATTGTACTATTTGAATTTTGGTTTAAGCAGCTTGGTACATTGCTTACTCTCTCTCTCTCTCTCGCTCTCAATTTCTTTGGTAATTAATAGTTATGACAAACAATAAACATAACTAAGAAAGTCATCATAAAACAGATGTTTTTCTTTGAGTCACAACAACAATTTTGTAAACTATGTTAAAATGTTAAAACATTATGACACTTAAGACACTGGTGTGGATACCCCAAATAATTCAGGTATAATGAGTGCAAAAGAGCCTCCTTATTTTTACGCTACTTAAATATTACGAATGATTTCATAGATCCAATTGGAAAGGAAGTCATACAGTGACTTCAAAAATTTAGTGAAATCGAAGACGAAGCAGATCGCATCAATAAGCTCTTTTCTAGGGTTCCGTGCACCAAAGGTGAAAAGGTCCGTCTGTTTGTCTGTCACAGGCTGTTTGCTCGAGAGCCGTAAGAGTTAAGGACCTGAAATTTTCAAATTCATCGCCAAAATTTGAAAAAACAGCCAAAACAAAAAATCGATATAATCGCCAAAAACCAAAAAAATTGCCAAACTTAAAAAACGCCAAGAACCGAAAAACTTGCCACAAATGAAAAAAATTCCCAAAACGAAAACATCGCCAAGAACCGAAAAGAATCGCTAAGACGAAAAAATCGCCAAAACTTTAGTTAATCACTTTCCTGCATATATTTTTATTTAATTTTGCTTACGTTTGATAAAAAAAAATATATATTTTTAGCCGCTGCTTTTCACAACTTTTGCAGTAAATCTACATTCAATCGCGAGTGTCCTATTCAAGAGACGCCAAAAGTTTAAGTTTTTTGTCATTGTTAAGAGAAATTAGAAAAATAATAATAATAACGGTACATTTCCCATAAACACGTTTTTTCTTGGAGAGAGTAAATGAGAAGATCTGATGATCAAAACCATGGTAAAATAATACAGGTTACCTCGAAGCGCCAGCTGATAGAGTTATTAATTTGCTTGTTTCGTGATGTGATCTGCCAAATGTTGTTTATGTTTTACCAATACACACGCATAGTGCCTATTAAAGCTGTGATAACACAAACAATCTTTGCAAACACAAGAGAACATGCAATCATGTTTTACCAATACACGCGCACAGTGCCTATGAAAATTGTACTAATACAAACAAAGCTTTGCAAAGACAAGCGAAAACGCAAGTACATGACTCCTGTCTTCTCTTGGCTTTCTGACAGTTCTCATCACAAAACAACAATAAAAATCACTGTTGTTTTACTTGTTGTACATGATCATGATCAAAACCATGATACAATAATACAGGTAACCTTGAAGCGCCAGCTGATGGAGTTTGTTTTTTGATGTGATCTGCTAGTTGTTGTTTACGTTTTACCTATATAGTGCCTATTAAACTGTAAGAGTTCCTATTAAACTGTACTAATACAAACCAGCTTTGCATATACAAGAGAACATGCAATCAATGCACGCGCATGGTGCCTATTAAAACTGTACTAATACAAATAAAGCTTTGCAAAGACACAAGAAAACGGAAGTACATGTCTCTTGTTTTCTCTTGGTTTTTTGACAGTTGTAACCACAAAACAGCAATAAAAAGTCCTGTTATTTTATTTATTGTAAATTTGTTGTAGATTTGCTGCTACCTGTATTACTGTATCATGATCAAAACCAACTTGTTCAAGGCGAATACGATCAGGTGACCTCATTTCAACAGATGATGATCAGCTGCTGGTTTCCCCGGTGTCAAAATCAATTTAAATTATTGTAATTTGTTTGACAGTTGTTTCAGTTTGACCATGTTCAAATTTTCTTAATTGTTAAATAAAAATAAGAATAAAGCATGAATACGAATAGCAGAAGACAAAAAAAATTGGGTAAATAAATTTTTGGTGATTTTTTCTAAATGATGCTGTGGAAGACGGCAGGCACGACAACAAAATGATAAATTTTCTTTATAAGATAAAATGGAATAAACGACTACGGGCATGAGTCATACAAAATAAGAAACGCACACATGCAAGCAACAAAGAACTTTGCCACGATAGAGAAAAGGTTCTACTGCACGCAGGCGCATTAATGCACGTACTAAATATTTTTTTTTATTTATTTATTATCAAGGTGTAAAAAACAACCCTAAATGCAATGGAGTAGCAATTTTCAGAGCAGTGGAGAGAGGACAGGCAAATACAATAATTTTCAGATTAAGGTCATTGAACACAAACGTGCATTTGTTTCACGCCACGCACTCACACAAAATAAAATTGAATAAGATAATTCTAGCAAATAATAAAAACACATTGCATATGGCTGCAATGTGTTTAAGAGACAGACGACATAACGACATGACAGATAATATTCGACTAGGCTAAATGCAGTGCAGCATACATATTTATGTATATACGAGGGTAGGTCATTGCCTCAGTGAATTTTTGGAGAAACACATGTTTTTATATAACAACTTATTTTATTTTTCAACATAGTCTCCTTTCAATTCTATGCCCTTAGTCCAACATTTCTCCAATTTTTTTATCCCTTCCGAAAAATATGCTTTGTCGAGGTCATCAAAATAGGCATTTGTTTGTCAGATGATTCGTCATTGGCGTCAAATCTCTTTCCGCCCAGCCATTTCTTCAAGTTTGTGAACAAGAAATAGTTACTCGGTTTAAAGTCTGGAGAATGGAGCAGAGGGGGAGCAATTCGTAGCCCAATTCTAAGATTTTTGCCACGGAAACTGCAAATGCGTTTGTGGCCGATTTTAAGCAAACACGTCACCCATTTTAAAGAAAGCTGTCATACCCCAGTGAGCATTCAAAATTGAAATCACTGAGCAATGTGAAATGTCTACGGCTTCCACCATCACTCTCACTTTCAATTGTTTCGCATGTAGAGATCTCAACTGAGCGTCCAGAACCAATGAAATTTATGGTGAAGAGTCCCCATAGTATTTGTCAAGCTTAGCCTTGGTTTGAGTGGTGGTTTTTTTGCAAAAAAAATAATGCTCAATGAGCACACGAATTTCACTTTTTTCCCTTTTCTTCTCAAAACGCACGGTAGTCTGCTATCAACGGCTGTCAAACACAAACGAAATGACAGGAGACAACTGACAGTTTCCTGTTGGCAAGAGCATTGTTGCCATTTCAATTAAAAGGAGGGAAATTCAAAAAAATTACTGATTTAATTACGCACCCTCGTATTTATGTATGTACATGTTTCACATTTCTATATTCATTTATGTATTTCAATTTGGCAAATTTATGAATTTGCAAAAGAATACAGAAAATCAGATAAATTAATGTTGGTTTGTTTGTTGGCTGCAGGCATCATGCAACAACGATCCATCCAACCGAACATCCATCCACCATATGCTTGGCTTTTCTTTTCTTTCTTTTTTTTTGTGGTTAAAATCACGCACAAAAATTTACCCAACATAATATCAGAATCAGCAAAGGGAGCACATGTGCAAAAAATAATTTTCATTGTATTTTTTCTGTTTACTTTCGCAAAATTCTGTCTGCATATGAATGACTTGAAAGCACTACAATTAAGAAAGGGGTTGGTTGGTTGGCAGATACAATTTCTTGAAAACAGAAATAAATATAAGGAAAGATTTATGTATGTATGTTTTTCCAATCATCTTTGATCTAAGAAAATGTATGGGAAGTTTAAGTCATTTAATACTTTTAGCAAGAACTAAAGCAACTAATTTATTTATAGACTTAGTTTCGTTCTCTTTGCTTAGCAAATATCGTAAAAATCGTTCTGACAACTTCATTTATTATTGCGGCAAAAGTTGCAAGAAATGCTATTTGTTTCAAATGGATTTGCTGAAGCAAAAACAGTTTGGGGTGAACAAAATTAGAACAGAATTGGAGAGGAAATCAAAAGTATATATATACATACAAACACACAAAGATATCGCTAATTTACTCAAAGAACGTCATACTCAATAAATTCAGTAAAGTGCGACTGTGACTCGGACACTTCATATCGCTCATTACCTCTAAGAACGTCATGATGCAGAATTAATCCTCATATCATTCTTCATATTGCGTGTGTAAAAATTTCATAAAACAATAACTTGTTTACTCAAATAAAATTTTGTTTTACATTTATGATTTGATTATGCTAAAGTTCGTAAAGTTTGCCATTTTCCATTAAGTTGTGTGTAAATTGAAATTTTCAACTCTTTTTCTGGCAAACTGTTTTTTTTTATTTGTGACGTTCTTTGAATAAATGAGCGATATGTAATACTATAAGAACTTTAGCCTATATAATCAAATTTCTTACCTGTTGTAGACATTTTTTCAAATAAATTAAGTATTCGGTAAACTTTTGGGGGTTTTGGGGCTTTTTGGCAATTTTTCTAGTTTTGGCTGTTTTTCTTATTTTTTGCGCTTTTTTCGCTTTTGGGATTTTTTTCGGTTTTTAGGGTTTTTAGTTTTGGCATTTTTCATTTTGGCGATTTTTTGGTTTTGGGCAGTTTATTCAAGCTTTAGAGATTTTTTTAGTTTGGCACTTTTTTAATTGTGGAATCTTTTAGTGTTAGCGTTTTTGAAAATTTCAAGAGTTTTCCTCTTACGGGTTTCAATCTACACGTTGTCGAAATTATATAGTGAAAATTACATTAACTTTAATTTAATTTTGATTTTTTTTTTATTTTTAGTGCTTATTGTTGTAATCTGTATAAAAATACACTAATTTAGCAAATTTCAAGCGTCTATATATAATTGTATAATTGAATGTATGTATTACTTTATAAAAACTTGGTAGCACTTATATAGAAATTTTACATATGTTTACAAAAAAAAATGTGTAAATGTACAAAATAATAAATAGCAATTTGTTTTTATTGTCATTATTTTCTTCTTTCAATGTTTTTTGTTTTGTATTTATCAATTAATTGTTTTTTTATTAGGAAACATTTGTAAGTGTGGCAACCTCAAGCATTTTATTTGCAAATAGTGCGTTAATCGTGAATAGTTTTCTGAATTAGTAAGTCGCAATAAAAACATCAATATGGCAACAATTTACAGTTTTATTTGCAAATAAGCCGTGCGTATAAACGTAGTATATATTACATAAGGATTTCAACATGTTTCGTTGCTCGTTTTGGAACACCTTTTAAGTTTTAATTGTCATATATTCTAAATTCTAAATATTCTGTCAAAATTTCAGATGCGTAGCTTTTACGGTTCTCGAGAAAACAGCCTGTGACGGACAGACGGACAGCGTTGCGAAAACAATAGGGAAGAGGAACTTCACCTTTGGTGCACGGAACCCTAAAAATTTACTTTTTGATGTAATGATGCAGGTTTAATCCTCATTTCGTTATTCATATTGTGGTTCTTTCTCCATTATGTTGTGTGAAAATTGAAAACTTTCAACTCGTTTTCTGACGAACTACTTTTTTGAGTTATGACGTTCTTTGAGTAAATAAGCGATATGTACACATTTATGTATGTATGTACAAATATATGTAAGTATGTATAAAATAAAACATTAATCATTAAGTCGACTCATTTATTATACATACAATTTTACCATGGAAAAATAGGCTTAGGTGTATTTCCTCCACAAATACCCACTAACTACACACAGCGATTCGTAACTAGCTGTAAGTATAGATATTCACACCGGATACTATTAAATATTTATTTAATTAAATAAACAAAACAATTAAAGAAAATCTCTTTCAGGTTTTTTCAATTAGATTTGTGAAGAAAAAAAAACCTGCTACAACTTTAGGGTGAAAACAAAATTGCTTTCCTTCCACTTTCCACAATTTCAGGTCTTTGCATAACTTTTTCTTTAATTTTCATGAAGATATTACAAAATTCAATGTACCAGTGTGTGAGTCTGGTGCACCCATTAAAACCTTAACTACAAACACATCTATCAAAAGAAGTGCAAAATAAACCTTGAAAACAAAATTTATTGGCAGACGTTTTTGGTGGATGAAGCCAAAATTTCACCACAAATATAAACCACAAAATAATTCATACATTGTACATACTCGTATTTGCAATTATGAATTTAAATCACGTTCAAATTTTTGTTTTTTATATTTTTCAAGCATCAATTTTGTGATAATAAATTTAAACGAATTGCATTAAATTAAACTTATAATCAGGAATTTATTAACAACGCATAAAGTCATCCGTCCCATCCCATAGCGTTTCCCTGTAAGCTCTATAACTTTTAAAGTTTTCTTTTATTAAAACAAATTATTATACGCACACATTGTTTCCTTTATTCAACCAAGTATATAGTACGAATGTGCGTCCGTCCGCCCGTCCGTCCGTCCATTGTTATTTTACTAGGAAACTCGTACTCGTACTTTAAAATTAAATTGCACTTCTACTATTGTCATCTTTAATACAATAAAAAGTTCGTTTTTAATGTACGCAATTTAGTGTATGGGTAAAGTGTGTGATAGAATGAAATTGAATTGAAACTGAATGGAATAAATTATGCACTTGAGTGTTTAGGGTTAAATGATGTCATTCTTCTTAATAAATGCCACCATATTTATGCACGTACAAGTTCATTTAAATTGTAGTCGTGCGAGTATGAATAAACACACACTTAAAAGACTATTACATACTCGTACTTTTTAATGCACAGAAAAAACTCATTTTCCAATTCAAATACGAAATTCTCTGAATGAAATATAAATTTGTGCAATTCAGGTCCTACAAAGAAATTTGTAAATTCAAATGCAAAATTTTTTAATAATTTGTTTGAAAAAATATAAAATTTTTTTACTGAAATTAAAAAGCAAATAAAAAAAATATCTGTTCTTTACCAAATGCAATTTCTATATTGGAACAGAAATCTTTTCTAAACAATCTTGTTGTATGAATTGGAATTTTGCACTTTGTACAGTTTTTTCGCATAAAGTAAACAAAAATTTTACTGGAACAGTAAAAACTATTTACTAAAACTAACGGGCTGTCCCACGATGTCACTAGAAATCGTTCGATTGAATATTCATAGTGAAAACAATAACAAATTTTGTAATGTTATTGAAGATGTCGATCGAACGATTTCGAGTGACATCGTCGGACAGGCCGTAAATTTTATTTCAAACAAACGTATGTATGTTTGAAAATTTTTTGAGAATAATTTTTTCAGTGTAGTATGTACAAACAATATTTTTCTACCATTATAAAGTTAGATTTTAAAAAAAATATATGTTAAAGTGATTTCTGAGTAGAGGAATAAGATCAAACAATATTTTCTTTTGCAGCTCCAAAAATGTTAAAGGTCTGCGGCGGCTTGTATAAATTTCAGGTGGATGAATTTGTTCAATGTATTACTAGTAAAATATTAAAAGAGGGCTGCAAGGGGGCATCTTGATCAGCTTAACCTTTTACAGTTTGTTAAAAATATATTTTTATTTCCAAAACAATGAATTTATATTAAGTTTAAGAGCATATTTTTAAGTTTTTAGTGCATATTGAATGCAAATAAACCCCCTTTTTTCAAATCATGTTTCTGTTTTCCCTGCTTATCACATATTTATAAGAATAAAAGAGTAAATTCAAATTAATTTGTTTTAAATTTAAATACACGGTAAACTTTTCTCGGTTTTCGACGTGTTTTCTTAGTTTTAGCCCTTTTTTCGTTTATGAGATTTTTCCGTTTTTTTGGCGCATTTGTAGTTTAGGCGTTTTTTTTATAATTCTTGGCGATTAATTTTAGTTTTGGCGATTTTTTTTTTTTAGTTTTGGCGCTTTGTTCATTTTTAAAGTTTTTTCTGTTTTTGGCGGTAAATTTTATATTTGTTTTTAGTTTTGGCGCTTTTTTTCGTTTTGGTGTTTTTTTTTGGTTTTTTGCGATTTTTTTGCTTTGGGATATTTTTATTTTTAGCGTTTTTGAATATTGTTTGCCTCTTAGGGTTTCCAAGACACAGCAAATTGTTAAAATGACATAGTAAATATTACACTACAGTTAAGTGTTAAATTAGGAAGGGTGAAATTTAGAGTCCAGCTCACTTGGGTCCAATAAAACGATCCCTTTGTGCTGTCTGTGAGTTGAAGAAAAGATAGTGAGAGACAGGTGGTGAAGAAAGAAAGCTTCATTCTTTTACAACTCTGTTTTTTGCACGCTTTTTAATTAATGCACTGATGCAGCGCCTCTGGTGTCAAATGAGGCGTATTAAATTTTTGAAGCTGTGTTTAGTAGCCATTTTTTTAGTTATTTTACTTCGCCGATGGTTCTGCTACACAATACCGACGAAGGTGGGCGCTCTGATGTTACATTAGTATTAGCATCCGCTGAAGCCGGTGTAGTTTTAGTGACCAGTGCCTTGCCTTGCCTTATGCCTGCATCACTAGAATTTTTTCCACGACAACTGATACAAAGGACACTAATGCACATCAGAAAAATGCGTGGTGTTGTTATTTTTAATGACTGTCGGAGACCGGGCTCGAACCCAGGACCTTCGGTTTTGTAGTTAACGTGCTAACTACTTCAGCCAACGCCACCCTCTCAGCCAACGCTGTAGTCTGTATAAAAATACACTAACTTTGCAAATTGCAAGTGTCTATATATAATTTTCTGTATATTATTTTTTTCGTTGCTCGTTTTGGAAAACCCTTTAATTTTTAACTGTCATATATTTGTTGTTGTAGCGGCCAAAGTTTTACATATTCTATGAAAATTTCAGATCCGTAACTTTTAGGGTTCTCGAGAAAACAGTCTGCGACAGACAGACGGACGGACATCATAGCGAAAACTATAGGGACCCATTTCACCTTTGGTGTACGGAACCATTAAAAAAGATATAGATAGCAGGACAGTTCAATACGAGAACCATTCAGGTAAACGTTAGGGGTTGGTTATGAGCTTGTGTTTCCATACATATTTAGAGTGTTAGAGCCGTTGTTCCCCAGAAAACCTAGACTTAGGAGCGAGAAGGAGGAGAACACAAATAGAAACTGGTTTACAGGAAATTAGTGGACAGGCAGTCTTTGTGATATCAGTATACATAGATCAAGAACTAAGAATATGTATTTCGATTTCACTGACGAACAGAACAGCGTTTTAATCTTTTTCATTTACTCGTTTCAGACCAAAAATTATATTTAATTACATTTGCCGTTATTCTTTAGATTTCATTGCTTGATATTTGTTAGCTTTTTGGCTTTTTGTCTGTTCACTATAAATTTAAACTTAAACTCCCAAAGTTATGAGACATCATTGGTATTTTTGAAGAGCATTGAACTTTGATTATAGCGTAAGCAAGTCAAAGGCCTAAAAAAAGTATGTATAGCCAATTAACTCACATAATTGCACAGACTTTTTAGTATTTCTTTTTTTTTTTTTTTTTGCCAAAGTCCAAGAGTTAATTAAGCACATAAAATGTTATTCTGAGGTGTACTCGTATGTAGCTAAATAATTTAACAATTGTATGGAATCTATGTTTTATTCATCATAAAAAGTTGACGCAATTTTGCGTGTTTTATGGTTTAAAACGCTTATTCTTCTTAGAAAATTAAATGTTACGTTTTTGTCTTTTGCAAGAGTTTGTAATTATTTCTCTTACACTCACTCACACTTTTACATCTGCGCTCTCACACACACACTTATAGAAAATTAAAACCGGAAACACTACTTTGATTATGTATGAATTAAAGACATGAATTAAAATATCATACGTATAGGGTGATTTTTTAAGAGCTTTGGGATTTGATTTAGAAAAAAACACATAAAATTTAGAGAAATTTATGAAATTTTTATTTGAGTCGGTAGAACGATCTATATAATCCAATGATTAAGGCCTGGATCACACTATCGGCACGATGTACCGATTTTCGTCGGCTCACTGTCATAAGTAATGAGATAAATTTGCTTTATTTCTCAATTAATTGAAATATAAGGACACAATTGCACCACACTGTATTGGTAATAAAGCCATATAGACTTATTCCCGAATTAATTAAGTAATAATGCGATTTTCGCTTATTATTTATGACTTTATTGCAGTGAGCCGACGAAAATCGGTACATTGTGCCGTTAGTGTGATCCAGGCTGAAAGATGGTTTCATGTAAATTTTTTTTTTTAAGAGAAGTAACACTCAGGCAATGAATGCCTACTACTATTACTAGGTGTTACCTTCTTTAGGAAAGGGATAGTGATAGAGAAGACAGGTGGTGAAGAAAGAGATAGAGGAAAACTTCATAATTTTACAAATCTGCTTTTTGCACGTTTTTTTTTATAATGCACTGTTGCAGCGCCTCTGGTGTTGAATGAGGCGTATTAAATTTTTGAAGCTGTGATTGGTAACCATTTTATTGGTTATTTTACTTCGCCGATGATTTTGCTACACAACAAAGGAGCGCGCTCTGATGTTACATTAGGATTAGTATCTGCTGAAGTCGGTATAATTCAGTGACCAGTGACTATGCCTTCATCACCTGAACTTTCCTACAACAACTGATACAAAGGGACACTGATATACATCAGAAAAATGCGTGGTGTTGTTATATGATGACTGTTTGATAACGGGCTCGAACCCAGGACCTTCGTTTTCGTAGTCAACGTGCTAACTACTCAACCCAACGCCACCCGCGGATATGTCTGAAATTGTTCATACGGTGGGTACAAATTTGGCCGGTATCTCACGAACAAATTTTTCAATGTTGTCTTCCAGTGCGTCAACCGTTGCTCACTTGTCTCTATATACATGAGCCATAACATAGTTAGACAAAAAATAGTCTAAAGGCGACCAATTGACCGGCCTTAAACGTGAAATAAACTGTTCACCGAACTTGCCTCTCGATTGGGCCCTTGTTTCACGTGATGCCAAGTCCAGCTCTTCCATTTTGGGCAAGAAAAAGAAAAGTAACAGAGGCCCAATTGCTACTAATGGCGCAAAATCGTTAATTCACAGTCATCAGCAACACTGGCGCATACAGCTGAGATATTTTCCTTTTTCCGCACTATACGTATGCGTGTTGGTGGTTTAATGTTCAATAATATAATTTTGATGCGAAATTTAATCACAAGATTCCGAATAGCCAACTCAGAAGGTCGCTTAACTGACCATAAAATGGAAAAATTCCATGGATGCACTTTCTTAACCGAGCATGAATTTTGATAATAAAATTTAATAATCTGCAATCTTTGTGCATTTGTAAATCGATTCATGGTTAAATTATAGACCAAGCTGAACATTTTTAACAGTAACATGATACAAGAAAACAGCTGAGTTGCCAAAAGCAGTGCTGCCAAAAAGAAAGTTGCTAAAAAATCACCCTTTATGTACATATGTACATATGTTGCCTTAAGATAAACGCGTAAAATAATAAAACAAAAAGCACCGAAAGAAATTTTATGTTAATAAAATGTGATATTTTACTAGCGGTCTCCACTAGCCATGAACTTGGTATGGGCATCATGTCGGACATCGCAAATGACTAATGGAGACCTCTCATGTCCATGTTTCGTCCAGGCTCTGACATGAATGCCCGAACATATGTCTGAGCAACGATGTTCGCCATGAGATTCGTCGTCCGCATCCATTTGCAATAGAAAGAAAAGAGACAGAACAAATAATTGGATATGCCTGAACATGGACATCGAACGTATTAACCACAACAAAAAAGTTGATGCATTTATCACGGTTGCTCTGCCGGCGTCATGTTCATGTCATGTCCAAGTCGATGGTTAGTGGAGACGTAGGGTTACTCACTCGTACATTATCACATATTTATTAAATACATACATATGTATGTACAACAGATTTATTAATTTATTAATACTCGTAACAGCAAAAATTGCTTTCAAGTTCATATAGTTTGAACTCTTTCGTTTTAACCTTAATAAAAACTGGCAAGCAATTTAACACTTATCATTATTTAACATTATTTACTGATGAATAAAATAAATCTTATTATTTTTAACGTGTACGTACAGCCAGCCACTTGATATGACAGCAAAAATTAAAATATTTCATTGCGTGCATGTAAGTGCTTTTGTTGGTAAAAAAAAATGGAACATAATAATAAAAAATATATAAATAACAAAAAAATAAACAGTTAATGTCCATATTAATTATTGTTGAGAATTTAAAAAAAAATATACAAAATTTATAGAAAGTCTGACTGCTTGCTGGTGTCTGTCATTTATGCATTAAGAGAACTCAACTGAACTTAACAACGAAAAAACCAAACCGCCACAACAAACACACACACTTGTCATCAACGTCGCGTATTCGAATACAATACAGAAGGCATGCATATTGGCAACGGATGTTAAAAACAAAATAGGGAAACTATTTATGGCAAGCCCAGCTAGTCATTCACTTAACTTAAGAACAAAATGCCATAAAAATGTAAGACACTAAACGACCTTATGCACTGCCTTTATTTGGCTTTAGGGTGTATCTTTTGTGACCTCCTATTTTGGGTAAACCCATAAATGAGTTCTGCGGATTTAATTAATAAATTTTATTGTACTTTAACAACAATTTACATATTTTTCAAGTGACAACCATTTAAAGGTTAAAAGTTTGTTTACTTCATATGGAAAAACAAAACTAAAGTCTAAAGTTGTTATTAAACGCATCTTTTAATTTAAAAATAGATGATGACTATAGAAAAGCTTTTCTTGCATACTTATTTACAATGTACATGCTAATTATTTTATGTGTCTACGTTTGTTAAGTGCGTCTATATGTTTTAATTTCAATATAACAAAACTGTTATTTTAAAAGAGAACTTTTACTGCAAAGTTTTAAAATTTAAATCGTCGAAAACAAGGTTAGTTTATAATTATCTTAATGACTTTGATTCATATGTGTTTTATGTTAATTCAACATGATTTACCATAAACTTAAAATTTTTTTTCTTCCCTAACTTTGTGTCATGTTGATTCCAGTATTTTTAAATTCAAATGAAGAATAATGTTGAATCAAAGTTGTTTCAAGTTGAAAGTGCACACAGAAAAAGTTAATATTAAAATCGTCGAAAACAAACTAATGTATCATTTTCCGGCAATTACTGTTTCATTTTAACTCAAAAAGTTTTACAAGACTTGAAAAAATTTTTTTTTTTAATTTTATTAATTAATTCGTTTGCAAAAAAATCATACTTGGAATGTCAAAAAAAATACACTGAAAATTGTGTGTTGACATCTGTAGTGCGATTCAGTAACTTTTATCGATCCGACAATTGTAATTTTTCTTTATACATTTTGTCGCTTGCAATAACGAGTGTGTGATTCTGTAACTTCTTTTCAACGATAGTACACAGCTGATATGTTCTGTTGATTTTTGTCGTTAAAACTAACAGCACATAAATTATTGTCGCTTAAATAACGACACAGCTGACATTAACCTACAGCGAATATCGTTAAAAATGTTACTGGATAGTAAATCCGATATAATTAGTTTCGTTTCGATATAATTAGTTTAACGATGCGATTATCGTTAAAGAAAGACTAGAGAATCGCACTACTAATTGATTTTAATTTAAAAAGCGGCGAGAACAGTTTCCTGGGCAGTAGGGATCACCTGATATGGATTCGAATTGATATAACACAAATTTAATTTTTTTCTGTGAATAAATATTAAAAATTTTAATTTCTATTTATATTGCATTTTTACAGAATGCACATACTTACATATGGTTACTTCAATACAGGAAGGCCCTAAATCATTATTCTTTTTGAAATTGAAATTTTTGCATTGTTTGACACACTAGATGTTCTATCGAAATATAATAAAAAAATCGATTTCAAAAATATAGTGAGTTAGGGTCTTTCTATATTAAGGTAACGATATGTTAATGAGACTGAAGTAAAATGCTATGTTTTTGTTTGAATAAAAAATTTAAAAACATGTGCATATTTTATTAATTTTAGTGTAGTCGCCTAAAATATCTACTTTAAATGCATGAAGTCCCTGATTATTAAAGTACACTTTTTATAGTTTTTTTTTAATTGTATTTCAATGTACATTTTTTAAGTACCACATTAATGAAAAGTACAATTTTTAAATCATCTTTTTACAATTTTCAATTTCTTAAAAGGAAATTTTTTTAAAAGAATTTTTTTGAACGTAAAATTTACTTTTTTTAGATGCTTTTTACAATAAAACGTACTTTTTAAAAGTACTTCTTGAAAATCTTCTTTTTTAAAAGGTGCCTTTCTAAAAGGCACTTTTTTATAATGAACTTTTTAAAAGCGCTTATTTAAAAAGTACCTTTTCAAAAAGTCAGAATATGCTCTAGGATTTCATCGTCGTACTCACCGAATCTGCACAGGCTGTTACTCTCAATGCCAAGTCTGTCGAGGTGTTTTCACAGTCTCCAATGACCTGTGAGGAAGCCTGTGAGCATTCTTAGATTGTTTTTAGTCAGGGACATGAGAACTATGAAATGATTTTGTTAAAAAAAAGAAAAAGAGATTATTTTTTAAAAAAGTACCGGTAAAGGTACTTTTTTAATTTATTCATACTTTATTTTTAAACATATATAGGCTCCTTAAAAGGTGCTTTATAAAACAATTTTGATTAAAAAGTACTTTTTTAAATCGTACTTTTTTATTACAGTGCTAAAGGCACATAATAAGTACATTTCAAAAAAGAACCTTTACCCTTAACTACAGACGACCGGTATTTTTACCGGTAAGCAGTTTACATTTTTTAATTTCGTGGGATCTCTCTCTATATGTTTCTTAAGAAATTGGTGCGGTTTTAATTAAAGTAAACAGTTTTACAACTTTTCCTAGATCTTGATATGCTAGAAATATATATATCAGATATATATTAAATAAATTTTTCAATTGCTTTGCAAAAATTTTATAAAGCAATATAACCGGTAAAAATTACCGGTGGTTTAATAAAATCCTTTTTCGAAATACTTGTTTTGAAAAGAGTAACTTTAAAAAGAAAATTGTATTAAAATAATTTATTTTTTTTATTAAGAATTTCTTTTTGAATAAACACACTTTTATATTTTTTTTATATAGAATACGAATATAGCACTCATACATATTTACATATGTATGTATGTATGTATGTATCTAAATTTGGAATTAATTAAGGAACCTAAAATGTTTTTGTGTATAACCTGCTGCTTTACACACTGTCGCAATTAAAATTTTTACAAGTTTTTTTCATAGCCCACAGCTGTGGAAGCCGGATGAAGTCCAAATACGGCTGAATAAACACAGTGGGTGGATGGTAAATTAAAACAGAAATGTTGATTTAGAGTGTAAAAGAAATAAATGTTGGTTGGGGAGAAAGAGTTTGCAATTTCTTATTATTTCATTGAGATTTGTTAGTCATTTCTTTAAAAACGAGAAATAAAAGGGCATTGATATTTATTTATCAATATTACTTAAATGAATGCTATCATGACATAATAAAAGCTTCTCTTCTGCTGGGGTTTTAATACAAACAAATATTTTGATATTTTGAAGAAACAGTCATATGTGGATAAAACATGATAAAATGATATTTTATCTAGTTATAAATTTGTTTTAAATTAAAAAAGGTTCGCAAAAGAAATGTTTTATGGAAATCTGTTTAAAAATTAGTATAGGGAATTCCGATTTCTTATGATTTGTTGTTGCGTTATTGCAGAATGTAGCATATCGTCGGCTTAGAGTGTAAATCTGCTAAATTCATTTTTTATAACATATGACATTTTAATGCCGTTCGAAAGAGAAAGGGACGCCTCATCGACTTGCTAAAATATTTAATTTAATTTGACGCTTTATGTACATATATGTATGTCGAAGAAAATTAATGTATTAGGCTAATTTCTTAAGCTTTGTATAGAAGCTCTTAACAGTATTTTGTCTCTCCTGTAAAATTTGCTGAAAGTGAGTTAGCAGGTTTACATTCTTAGCCGACGATATGTATGTATATCCTAGATATGCTGCATCTGCAGTATTTGTCAGCAGTTTGCAAATAAGAGTGATATCCGCTTATAACACTGACGTGGTGGTTTTCTAGATACTTACACTAATGCTGATGTGTGAATATACCAGACACTTGCACACTATTTACGGTGCAGCTGCTCGTTGTACACTGAACGGCTACAAACCATGAATAGAAACAAGAAAGTAGATAACGTACCTTAAAATTTTACGAAGGTGCGTATAGTTTTGCTTTGTGGTATCTGTCCGAATACGACGTTAGTGGCAGAGGGTTACAGCGTTTTAAAAGTATTTGATTTTTAACAGTGATTAAAAAACTTATATGATTTTTATTTTGATTTTGCTTCTACTTTCGCTTTTGAAAAATACCACAGTTTCAGTCAAAGCAAAACCACAAAACGATTTATGACCAATTGCGCAGTACTTTCATCAGTCGACGATTTGAAAAGTTTAATCTTGATTTGCTTTTGGTTAGAATCGCAAGTAAAAGCAGAAGCAGTCTACTTACTATATATGCTTTTGGAAGTCGCAAACAGTCACAGTCGAAGAAGCAAAAACTCTTGCTTTTTGACGTTTTAAGCAATCGCAATAAAGTGGTTTTTGTTTTTGCCTCTTGTCTGATGTGCAAAAACAACAACAAAAACATGACAAACTCCACAAAATAGTTGACTGAACCTGCAGAAAGCTTCTAAAAGCAAGAGCTTTTACTTTTTCTACTGTGACTGTTTGGTACTTACAAATGCATACAGACAGACTACTTATGCTTTTACTACCGAAATTAACCAAAAGTAACAGCAAATCAAATTTAAGGTAGAGTTCCATAGCTCGCTTTTTGCGCGTTATGCTTTACACGCGTTTCATCCTCTTGTTTCATTCTATACTTTGTTCGCGTTGAGTTTCATGTACTGCTTTTCATGCGCCATTTTATTTTTGTTTTGATCAGCTGTGTGCGTTTGTTTATAAATACTTATAAAGAAAAAATGGAGAGTGAAATCGAGTTTTTAAAAGAATTTGTGGAGTTAGTCGTAAAAGTAATCGATAACTAATATGCAAAATTTGTTACTGAGAAAAGTGTGGTGAAAAGTTAATTAAATTAATGAAAATATTCACATATTTTATTAAACAAGTTTTTTTTACTAAGAAATTTTTTTTATTGAAAAAAAGAAAAAAATTATCCACGGCAAAATAATATTTATCGATAACGTAAGAAATAAAGTATTATTTAACATCTTTAGCATTCAAGAACAGCTGACTTTCTTTCATGGTGCTTGTAACGCGTACAAAATTAGAAAGTAGACCTACTTGCTTTGAACGCGCCTACGCGTTCTGCGCTTTTTGCAATGTAACTTGTCACTTACTACTACATTGATTCTACTTTTTTGACAGATGCATAGAAAGCGTAACGCGCAAAAAGCGAGCTATGGACCTCTACCTTTAAACTTTTGAAATCGTCGACTGTTGAAAGTACTGCGCAATTGTTCATAAATCGTTTGCTGCTTCTGCTTCGACTGCGACTGTTGTTGATTTTTACAAGCACAAGCAAAAGCATTGGTTGATTTTAAACAGTTGGAAAAAGCCAAAGCAGCGAAAAGTAAAATTTTTACGACTTTTGCAACTTCGACTTAAGTTTTTTAAACACTAACTTTTAACAGCGATTGCAATTTTGTATGCGGGTGGGTTTGGCATATCTGAGTGGCAAATCGCTTTCCATATGCCAGAAACGAACTGTCAATTCTTACATTGCTTCAAATAAAATATGATATTAGCGATCTACGAGTATAAACCCAAATAGTAAAATCGTTAAATAGGGGATGACATTCGCAACGAAAATAATAAAATCGTTGAGGATTTAGAAATACAAATTCCTTAAGGCTAGTACTCACTATCCTGCACAATCGCACGACTTACGACAAAATACAAGCCTGATCTAATGAATTTTTATTGTATTTTGAAAATTTTCATAAGCTCCATCACACCACTGTTGTATTTTCTCAAAAGCCGCACGATTGTGTAGGATAGTGTATACCAGACTATAATGATGTCCGGGCTTATTCTTTTATTAAGGCTTCTAAGCTAAATCCGTTGGATATTAGTATGTATGTATGTAGGTGTATCTGAGAACTTATCTAAATCGACCTCAGCTTACTTTGTTTTCTTTATCTTAAACAAAAAATTCGAAAATAATAACATCTAATTCTTGTAATGCCCGGACTCTTTTAAACAATTCACACTAAAAATTAAAAATTAATTTTGAAAACATTCAAACTGTTTTTAAAATGTAATAATCATTTTCACAATAATGCCTTTATAGATATCCGCAAAATTCATTTAACGTTCATTAATATTTTAGTGCCTACATACAGCTAAATTTCTTTAAAATTTAATTTTTTAATTACAAAATTACATAGTACATATTTATGTACATACATAGATTTTTTCCAATCCACTTATAACAGCTTTCACTGTAATTAAAATTTTCTACAAATCATTGTGCCTGTTGAATGCCTCAAAAGATATATATACGAGTATACAAGCTGTCTGTGGCACAAGAAGGGCGCAACAAGCAAAACAACAACCACAAAATGAATAAAAAAATGTTTTATTTGTTAATTTTTATAAAGGGAGCATTTACACAAATTTATGTATGCATGCACGTACCCAGTTGGTCATGTCTTTCAGACATGTTGCGAGGCGGATGCACTAAAATATCGGCGACAGCTCAAACATATCATTGAGGAAATTTTCCAATGACCGCTAAGCTCAAACATGACAACAAGACGGACTCTTTTGTTCATTTTTTCCTTGAACCTGTAGAAATTACAATTTCTATAATATTTGCATTAATGAAACTATACGCATTATACATTGAACGTTTTGCAAGACTAGCTGGCGGACAATATCCGCGCGCATGAAAAATTTCGAAATTTTCCTAAGTAGTCGTTGATGAAAGCATAGTTGTTAAGTAATGATTAGTAATCGTAATAATTAGTAATTTGATTACTTTTTTTTTGAAAGGTGAAGTAATGATTGAATTACGATTATATTCAGTTTCGCACGGTTACTAATTGATTACGATTACGAATAATGGAAAAGTAATCAGAATTACTTCAAATTACAACAAAATAATCAAAATATAATCCGATTACTTTTAATTCTTTTTCATTATTTATGAAGTTTATTGCATTTCACTTAAATATCTTCAAATTTAAAATGTTTAATAATTTGAAAAATGAGCAAAATTTCCTACAATGCTTTAAAGTAGGGATGTAACGAGTGTTCGCTTTCGCATTCGCAAATTATTCGCTTACTTTTGCTTTTTGCATTGGCTTTTGCATTCGTTAAAATGTATGCGAATATTTCAAGCGAATACTAAAGACAAAAAAGTTGTCATCTTTTGCGAAAATAGTTTACTGTTAATCGTAACGTCAAAAAAACGAAAATTGTTTTAAGCCAGCATGAAAAAGATACATATACTTATAAGTAAAGCATTATAATCAAAGCTTTAAAATTTTAGCGGAAAATTTCTCTATAAATAAGTTCTCAAAACGAAACCAAAATCCAGCGGTGTTTGAAAATATTTTTCAGTTTTTGAAAAAGAAAAGGCAATGTTTGATTTGCGTGAAAATATTTTTTACTTAAGACTTATCTGTTCAAACATCTGAAAAATGTTGAGCACCATTCATGACTTCGTACAAAAAATTTTAAATGCAAATACTATTAACTAGTATTTATTTGTTGTAAATTCCAAGAGAAACAAGTGCCACTCATATTATTTCGCATGAAAACTTAGTGTTGAAGATATAATCCAAGATGAACAGAATAATTCATTACAATTTTTCTTAATACTCGTATGTATTTTGACAGCATTTCATATGAAATGTTGAACAGAGTACAAGTTTTTAGATCCAAAGTAGATGGATGATTGCCTAACATTTTGTAAATTTAGTTTTAATTATTATCTATACTTATTTTAATAAAGTTCATATATAGGGTGTTTTTATTGAGGTATAGAACTTTAAGTTGGCATCACTTTTTTAACTGGCGGCCATTTTGTCAGCTGTCAAGTGATTAATATTTAGTTTGGTTTGCCATTTCATCATGAACAGGTTGACAAAAGAACAACGCTTGCAAATCGTGCAAAATTTATTTCGAAAATAATGGTTCAGTTCGCGAAGTTTACCGCAAGCTCCGTCCATTTTATGGTCGACATAATCGTCCATCAGAGCAATTAATTCGGTTAACCATGGATTGGCCACCAAGATCGTGTGATTTGACACCATTGGATTATTTTCTTTGGGGATATGTGAAGTCGCTCGTCTACGCCAACAAACCAGAAACGTTAGGGGACTTGGAAGCCAACATTCGTGGCGTTATTGCCAACATACGGCCCCATATGCTCGAAAAAGTGGTTGAAAATTGGACCTGTAGAATTGGCTTTATTCGAGTCAGCCGCAGCGGTCACATGCCCGAAGTCATATTTAAGCGTTAATGGCATAAAATTATCCTTCCAATAAAGCCAAATTGATGGACATTAAAACGATTTTCTTGTGTTTTATTTCAATTCGAAGTTCTATACCTCTAAAAAAAACACCCTACTTATTGTTTTAAGAACTTGTATTTTAATAAATTAATAAAAATTTGCTTAATTCAAGACTCAATTAAAATATTTTATAATATCTATGTAGTACATCTAATGTATATAATACAACTTTATGTTCTTATACAAATTTATTTTCATGTGATTTTTTAATGTATCGCTTTCGCATTCGCTTTCGCATTCGCTTTCGCAAAAATTAATATCTATTATTCGCTTTCGCATTCGCTAAAGTTGTATCCGTTACATCCCTACTTTAAAGATATCTATTGATAAATTTCTATATTCAAAAAAGTGTTCAAAATTCCCTTGTTCTAATTTTAGGTGCTCTATGAAATACACATTGTAACTACCATCTACTTAATTGATACCATGTTTGAAAACGGACTTTAAGGTTTTTGCTATTTACATTTAGTTTTCGTTTTTTAACTGGATTACTGGCAATTACGATAAAAATGATCAAAAAGAATCAAAAGTAATCTTTAAAAGTAGTCGGATTGCTTTTGATTACTTTTGATTATTTTATCGTAATATCCAGTAATCCAGATTACTTTTCGATTACTAGTAATGGTAATCAATTAGTTATCATAATTGTTTATTGTACAATTCTTTTTAAAATACAATCTAATGGATTCCTAATCGTAATCGAAATTTAACAACACTGGATGAAAGTGTATTCTGCGACAAGTTGGCCATTTGGGTATGGATGTGTAACATGCGTGAGTATGACTCAATGCATATTGGAGGAAAGTGTGAAAAACATAAAGAACTTTATTATTATTTTATTTCGTAAATTGGGATATGAAACAATAAAACCAACAACTATAAAAAACAATAACAAATGCTTTTGTTCATACAAAATTATGATGAAATCTTACATACATACATATACACATATAAAAACATATGTATGTATATCGTTGTAGAAAAAGCGAACCGCCCCGCCCCTATCAAAAACATTTCGAAAATTATACAGCAGATGCAAAAAAAAAGAAAACTTATTTAACATTAAACACAAGTTGATGGAAAAGAAATTTTTATTGATCTAATAAAACCGTTTTTAATTGGCGGAAGAGTTTAAAATTATTTTTAAGGAAATGTATTTTGGACTTAATGCGCACCGGTGTCAGTAGTAAACAAAATTTTTCATTTTTCGTTTTTTTTTTTTGATAGACCGGTTTGCATTTTATTTAACGATATATACATAATCTTTTAAGCCAGAGGATGGTATAGAAATTACACTGTGCAGCAATAAATGTGTGAAACGATTATCTGTTTTAATAACAAAATGATGCAAATTTTAAATTGTTTAAAGGTTTTCTTTATGCTTTAAAAGCCAGCTCGATAGATTTACTGTCTGAATTTTTAAAACGAAAATAAATATGCGTTCGACAATTCAAGAGTGAGTGGGGCAAATCAATTTAAAGCATCTAAAATGCCTTCATTTTCACTCAATTGATTTTTCAAAATTTAATCAAGTGGAAACTAGTGTAAAAGTACTTACAAATTAAACTTATAAGGTGCCCAGTTCACCATCAACTACAACCATCAATCACATAGTTGTGTGCGTGTACAAACGTGTTTGATGAGAATCAAAAAATTTTAATACTTTTATTCGATATTTTATTTATTTATATTTTTATTATTAGATTGACGAAAAAAATTCATTTGCTAAGTATTTATTTGTTTTGTGACGATATGGAGAAGTGTGCGGATGAGAAAAGAATTTATTAGACTTCATGGAAAATTAGCGCTTGTTTTTTGTAAAAAACCAAATGAGCGAAAGCTTACAAACAGTTTTATTATTATTTAATATCCAGGCCGCCAAGAAGGAGAAAAATTAGAGTATTTTACAGTCGGTTTAAAATGTACCGAATTATATAGTAACAATGTCAAAAACAAAAATACAGACGAATTCATAACCTCTTTTTTTTTTGAAGTCTGTTAAAAATAGCTGACATCGAAATTCTCTAACTTTTTATTTTTTTCGCCATCTGTTTAGAACAGCAGGCCTTAAATCAAGAAAAAATTAATTCCTCGGGAAAAAATTTTATAATTAAATACAGTGCAATATTTGCACAAGATTTTCAATGCAGTAGTCGAAATATTAAATTCTGGATTATTATAGAGCACAAATGTGCATTTGTATAAAATCATGGAAAGATTTGGGTATTTTGAAGAAAATTCAAGAAATTGTGTCTTACTTGGCAACTCTATAATACTTAATTGTGCTAAAAAAAATATTATTTTGATAAATAAAATTGCTTCCAACTGAAATCTGTAGGAGGCTTGATAATGTACAAATAAAACTGTCTGACTTGTCTGTAAAACGAAAGTAATAATTGTATTTAATGTTTCACACAACAATAACAAACCATAAAATGTTTTTTAGACATCTGTCGAATGATGTACATACATACATATGTACGTATGTATGTATATAAATTGTATACTTATGGACATTTGTGTACATGTATGTACGAGTAATATATACGAGGGATGGTATTATTCTTTTAGGAATTTTTTTATTTAAATGGATATTCTTGGGTAGATTCGTCAATATAGTAATCTTTACTTTACGACAAAATTATTTTAATTTGCCCACTTTGACTTTTTTCTCGAAACTGTGTTTTTCGACTTACGCTATTATTGCTTGTTTATATAGATATATGTATAAGATCGGCAGCAAAATCGCCTTCACACTTTTCTTAAATGTGGTTTCAACTTTTTTCACAAATATCAAAGAATTTCTTTTACAACCGACACACTTTTTGGATCTCTTTTTTTTTTTTGACGAAATACGATTATTTACGATAGCAAACAATCGATTCTTGTAAAAAAAAATCAAGTTCGAAATTTATGACGGTTAAGTTTTTTTTTTGCAGTTAAGGCACGATATGAAAACAAATAAAAATTGAAGATTTTCTTTTTCATTAACCATATTCCAGAGGGGTGAATATTTTTTAAGTATAAACGAGTTAGATTTCTTTAAAATAAAAATTGGCTGACGTCCTTTCATTTCGTTCCAATAATGAGTTCACGACAAAAAAAATTCCATTATTCTGATTAAAAGTTTTTAGTTAAATTAACTTTGATGTCCTGAGAAGCAAAATTTTATAGTTTTTCTAATTTAGCGAGACTACAAAGCGAGATTCATAACTGAAGCCCCGTCGACAATTTTTTTTCTTTATTTTTTTTTTTTTTTATTATTCAATTGTCTATCAGATCATGATATAAAAATAACATGTATAACATTTATTTTATTACTTTTAAGAGGTGCCCCCTAAACTTTATTTGTTCGGGAAAATGTTGCTTTATTTCAACATTAAATTGCACATCCCACTATGGCTTTCCGCTTAAGAAATTTATTAGCAATTTGGATAGGTATTAGGTACTAAGCTTCAGAAAAAATATTTTAAAAAAATTTTCACGAGGTATAGGTAGGTACCATTATAATTCACCATAATTCGAAGCAACTCGAAGGCGGTGTATCCGACGACGACCATTAACACACCATCGGCTAACTAACAAAATTTTCTTCCAATCATCTTGATATCGAAAGCTAAAAAATAAATGGTTTCTTAGTTATTCCTAAAATTAAATTAAAATATTTACTTTTTTCTAAAAATTTAAAAAATTTTTTCTTCAAAACTACATAATATTGATCTTGTGGTCATTGTCTTTGAAGCCAAATGTGTTAAGTATAAAATAAGCTAAATATAATGAAAATCGCCTAAAAATTTTAGACCTTACTAGTAATTTAGTGAATATATACGTTGTATGTTTCCGTACGGTTAACTTCAAGAGGTTTCCGTCAATAAAATACATACACTTAAGGCTCTGCATTCAGCAGTCTTTTTGAACAGCCGTTCTTCTATCTTAGACTAAATTATTCAAATTCTATTTACATACATACGTATTCAACCTTATTTACATGTTCTAAGTAATTTATCTTTTAACTTTATTTGGAGTAATCACCCGAAGAAATTAAAAGAAGGTAATGAATGCAATAAATAATTCATAGTAATTTACAGTTTGCATTTTTTTTTTTAAATATAAAAACAACTTTGATTTAATTTGTGTAATTAACCTTCACTTACCTTGAATGAATTTGCCGCTTCACGTCTAAAGTAAACTTAGAAAAATAGCTCGTCTTTGTTCACATAAATCATTTTAAATTTCTTTGAGTTTTCATACATGAATTATGTCAAGGCTGGAAACTGCATGTGGGTTTTTTATTCAACGTTTATTCTGTATTGCAATTTCTTACAACTTGGCATTCTTTTAAAACTTAAAAGATACACACAGTAAAAGATGGAATAAAAAAAATGTAAACAAAACTTTCCTAAAAACTTGAATCTGTGCAACGAAATTTAAGCAAAATCATGTATCGAATTAAAACTTGTTTTTACATATTTTTCGTTTAGTATGTATGTATGCATAATACGTATTTATGTATATATTTTTTTATTTTTGCAAAAGATGTAATCATCATCGCCATCAATTCTCCTTTAATTCAATTCCAATTTACAAAACATTAGTTGATTTTCTTACACACCCAAATTTCTGTTTTTAATTTTATAGTTCCGCAACAATTCTTTTCTACTAAATATTTAGCAATTACTATTAATAATGTGCGTTTTTAATTCCTTAACAATTTTTCTAAAAAATCAACTTTAGTATTAAATTTTTGTCTTTTTTTTAACACATTAAACAAGACGTACACCAACAACAACAAGCTGCTCCACCGGAGGTTTGGAAAAGACTGCTGGCACTTTTGTTTACATTTGCATACCAAGTGTTGTCGACTAATAAGCAAGTGTATCACATGTACCGGGTACAAGCGTAAAAAGCACTGAAAATATTTGAAATTTATTTGCTGGAGGTCAAGCATTGTCTATATATTTCATTGGTGCTTAGCCAAATCATCAGTAGACTTTAACCACATTTTGAACAGTCACAAACCTCTTATCTTATGCACAGACTTTCAAAAACTATTTGAGAATTCACAAATAATAATCACAAATAATAATATTTCTGAAAATCACAAGCGAAACACAAGCAATAGGCATAGAAACTATAACTGAGAATATTATTTTCAAAAATTTTAATTTACATGTTTATATAAAACTTTATCTTAATATCTACTTCTCTAAACATTGGAATGAAAAAGGTATTCTTTCATTATTTATTTATATTTGAAATACCGAAGTATATTTATTTGACATAAAGTCTTAATGTATTTAATTTGAAAATTTGTTTGTTTTTATTGTTTAGCAATTGTCTATATGCATTTCGTTCCTGCTTTTGGAACTCGTCAGTAGACTTCAACCCAAAAAATTTTTCAATAAAGATGCTTGTTTTGTAAAGATTTTTGTTTGAAGCTTTCATTATTATTATGTTTGTATACTGTGATTCTCAATATAGTATTAAGAGTCTTACTATAAACATACAAAGTTTGTTAACTAAATTCAAAAATTTTTTGGGTTATTTATTATTTATTTATTTATTTTAAAAGTTTTTTAAATATTAAAGTGTAGAGCTTACACTTATTCTCTTAGTCCTCGTTCATACAGTGAAACATTTTCTGCGTAACATATTTAATTTCTCTTTTGAAACTGCATTCGTGCCCACACTGTGATATTTTTGTCTTGCAGCTTACAAAGCAAAAGGGTCGGATATATTCTGACAATAGGAAATTTTACACTAACAAATATACAAGGATAATATGCAGTGTTGTAAATCAAGACCACGTAGTGTCAATTCGCCTTGTCACCAGTTTTCAAAATATTATATGAACTAATATAAATAATATAGAATATGTTTAAAAACTCTGACAGATGATATACGGCTTGGTTAAAAATTTTATGCTGAACATTTTCTCACGTATGTAATTATAAGGAATATACGTATTATTAATTTTAAAGAATAAGCTGCAGGTATATTTTATAATCTTTGTATCTGAAAGTCACTACATTGGCATTACTACGCTAAGCAGAAAAAGAAACACCACAAAAAGCAAGTGTCAAAATAATTGGGTTCTTAAAGTCATGGTTGCCAGACTAAAGAGGTGTAAAGTTAACAAACCTTAAACCAATTCCAGTTTATATATGCGTATAAAAAAAAATGCAATGTAGTACATATAATTATATAATTCTAATTGGATTTTAGTAGATTTGAGTTGGGTTTTCAACAAACTTATATAGGTTACATTTGCTTCTTTTTTGCATTTTGCGTGATCTCTATACACTACAAAAGCAGCTGAATAAAATGTAAAATAAATCGTATAGCTTATACACATATAGCTTATATACATAGCTTATATATGTATAAATACGGCACACATTTTTTTGTCGGACACTTTTAAGTATCTTATCGTCTATCAATATTGGTGAAACAGAAAAAAAAGTTCATAAACTCTTTACATCCAACATGAAAAGTTATTAGGATTTAAAGAAAAAATTACAAAAATCTTTGTCAAGGCATGTCCCAATCATAACAACAATATTGTTCACGCCTTTCAAGTAGGTTAAATTACTTTTTATACTTATATAAGTAGAAATATCAATTTTATTTATGCAACATGACATTTAAAGGAAAAACAACGGAAGAACTAAAAGACAGTGTGCATATATTTAATAAAAGAAATTTTATTAATAAAAAATAAATATCAATTTCATTTGATTAAAATATGACACAATAATAAAATTTTTGGTATTTTGCTTTCAATCACATTCGTTGAGTAGAATATGCATTGATATACATACATATTGGATGTAAAAAGTTTATCAACTTTAAGTTTGAATAAAAAACATATGTATCTCTTACTTTTATTATTAAACAAAAAATTCTATCGTGTATTTTTATAAAACTAATGAACTAAACTTTCTTCATCGATTTTCTCGAAAACACATTTTTGTTCCATACATCAAACCAGTAACCAAGCGACGAATTGTAGAAATGGCGCAATATTGCAGCTCTATACATCCTGATTTACTCAACATATCAAAAAACTGATAATGAATTTGGAAAGAGGACACATTATTCATATATAATCAATCAATCAATAACTCAATTTTTTTTAAATGTTCCATACATCAAACCAGTAACCAACCGACAATAGGTCTCTATTTATTTTATTAGTAAACAAAAATTTAATTCGTGTATTTTTATAAAACTAATGAACTAAACATTTTTCATCGATTTTCTCGAAAACACATTTTTGTTCCATACATCAAACCAGTAACCATCCGACGATATGCTGAGGCTGTTTCGCTGGAGCAGCTGTTATTTTATTGTACAATGTGTTGTAGATACGTTTTGGGTAGATTTTAACTAAATCAAGCTTGAAAGGATTAATATATCATTGGCATTCGATTTTGCTCATGCAGTTATTAATATTTCCAATAAGTTTTTTAAATACATACACAGATATTGTAATGGATAACCTAATCGATGGATACGAGTTGATGTTATTAATAGTGCTGCCAGAAAAATTTGTAAGATTAGCTAATCTTCTCACCATGTAAGTTAGTACGCTTATGGCAATGACAATACATACCTCTGTTCTATTTCACCACCTTTTTGTTTAACATAGTAAAGGCAAGACTGAAGGAAGAAGACATTTTGTCCCATTGTGAATTTTATCGAGCTTAGTATGGACAATGGTAGCCTTTATTGTGATTTAGTAAAATCTATAGGAAAAATGCTGCCTAGTTGATTGCTTAGTATTGCATTAAAATTCTTTTTGTTGAAAATAGTACATATTGGCTACCAGCAGCGCCAAGAAAGAGAGTGATACAAAGTCAGCAAAATTTAATAAAAAAATCGGCAAAATCGGCTTTTAATTTCAATATATGTATGTAGTAATTTGAACTTAGCTGCACAATCAAATTCGCACAATTTTTTTTGCCGATAATGTACTTATCTGCCTTAATGTGCAGGTATACAATTGTGGTTTCCGGCCTAAAAATGTAGCTAAAGCAAAATGTTAAAAATTTTAAAAAATAATGTTTTTTTTTACACACATGTACATATATGTGTGCAAATAAAAATACATTCATATTTTTAATGTAAAAAGTTGGATACATGTCTCAATATTAATGTGGAAAAGCGGCCAACACTTTTTTTAATGTATGAAGCTAACTTTAATATTTTATACCAAAAAAAATTAGGACACTGATCTTAAAAGTGCACGTTTAGAAAGTGCACTTAAAAAACGAATTTGTATGGAATTTTAAAGAATAGTGACAAAAGTGTATCATTTTAGGCAGTTAAGTCCAAAGTGCGCTTAAACAAAAGGCAGTTAAATCAAAATTACCGTATTGTCAAAAAATTGGCATAAAAAATAAAAATATAAGTTTTCAAGATATTTTTGGATTTGTTAAAAAAGAAACAGTAAAAGAAATGAGAGCTCCCAACGGTAGTCTTAAGTGTCATAGTGTCGTAATGTCTTAAATTATTTGAATATAATAGTTTTTGCTTTTGCTTTTTCTTTAAAAAAAATTCAAAGAAAATTTTTTTATGAAAGCATCCCTTCCATTGACTCGTTTTCTAAACAATTTCTTTGTTTCGTCTTGCTAGCATTAAGTTGGCTGAAAATTATTTCCACGATGGCTGATGAGTATGGAAGAACTAAAAATATTTCATATAATTCGCCATTTTCGGAAATCTGATTCTATTGCCTATATACATACATACATACATATGTATGTACTCGTATGTATATCAGTATATACATATATCATTTTACAAATTCTCTTCCAATAATTGAATAAGCTATCATTTTCTTTAATAACAGCCTTACGATCCATTATTGTAAGTTCTCTAAATTATGAGCTTATATTTTGCATTTCCTCTTCACATATAAAATGTGAAAACTGTTCTATAATATTGAAAATTGCTCAATACAAAAGTTGATGCAATTACGAAACCTTTTTCCAATACAACTTTACATAATTTTGATTTTATCATTATATGCTTAATCACACATTTAGACATCTTTGGTAATCTGCGAAATATAAATTGTTCTTATTATAATCTACTAAATCAACATCTCATGGTATGATGAAAAAAATTAAATATTTAAAAAACCCTCGATATGTCAAGAAAAGATGTGATATCCTCTAAACGACTGGACCAATTCTCTTCAAACATAGCTAAGAACACTCTTGATCAAGTCACCTTTCAAACCAAAAAACTAAATCAAAACCGGTCCATGTGTTACATTGAGATTTTGGGGTCAGAAATGCTATCAAAAACATTATTTTTTTATATTAATTTTGAACTACATTCGCTTGGGCTAATTCTATTTTGCAAGAAATTGATGGGGGAAGTACAGACGTACTTCAATTGTTGTTGTTGCTTTTGTTTTATATTTCCTTATTTTTCTATAATAATTTCCTCTGTAGTGAAACTGGATGAAACCTCTGTTCATGTAAATTCCAAACGAGCATTCATACCCAGCAAAAATAGCTTCCAAGGAAGTCAATAAGATCCCAAACTTATGATCCAAATCTGAATCATTTTTAATAATTTTTACATACGATTGCCATTGGAAGAAGTCTTCTTTTTTGATACTTATTCAGTGAATTTGAATTCACTTTCATGATGTTAAATAAATCTGATTTTCTAGATGTTCTTTTTTTTTTTGAAGTGCAAAGGATTTAATTTTTAATTACTATTGCAGAGTTAGAAAAAGTTGGCAAATTCAAATATAGCCGAAAATCATTGCATTATTGAGTAGATATAATTTTTTAAAACCTCATGCAATGCATTTCATTTGCTTAAAAATATTAAAAAATAACGTCTTAATAAATTATATACGAGTATGTAGATGTTGTTGATAATACTCGTAACTTTGATTGAATCCTTAGAAGTAGAGAAAGTAGTTCCTGAATAATCCTTCCAAATTATTTCACTTAGTAATTAATAATTAAATGAACTTTCGATTTTCCTTTGCCAGAGTAAAATAAAAATAAAAAAAGCTTAAGCATTAAAGAAAATTAAAAACAGGTCTACGATACACGTGCTTTCATCTCCCAATAACAAATTAATAGAAAAAAACTTTTGTTTACAACGAAAAACTCAAAAGCAAAACAATAATTTGCCTGATCAGAAATATGTACTTACACATATGTATGTATGTATGTATGTATTATGTTATACACACGTTCTGCTTTTGAGAGTGAGTGCATCAGCTTCACAATAAATTAGCATTCAGTCTGATGGCCGGTACTTGTCGCGATAGTTGTTATTTAATGTCGTCCGCATAAAAGCCCAATTAAACAGATTAAGCAAAGTGTGTTTGTTGTAAAAATATAATAAAAACGGTTTTAAAAGAGTCCTTAATAATATTATGATATTTTTCAAAAAGAATAATTAATAAAACTTAGTGAAACAAGTGTTTAAAGTGATTGCAAAAATACCTTTTTATGTATACTAAACAAATTAATTGCAATTGTTGTGTAGCAAAAATGGCGAAACAGCGCTGCTGCAGCGACCACTTGTTTCTTGCTTTGTCATCAATGTGCAGTGGCCCTAGTGTTTTTGCCTTTGTGTTTTTGTTGCTATTAAAAGAAGAAGAAGAAATTAAACCGGTTTTTGGTGATAAACAAATATGTATGTATGTATGTGTGTATTTGAAGAATCAGAGGAGGTAATAATGTGAGTAGCAGCTAAGACACGCAGTATTAAAATAATTATGGCGCTTAGTAAAGAAGGCAGGCAGTTTTAAAAGCCTAAAGAAGTTGTATTGAGGTAAGATTTATATATTAATTTTTTTTTCTTATTGTCTATGCATAACGGTGAAAGACAAAAGTTTAAATACCCATACCAAATCAGTAGTGTAAAGAAAACTAAAATTTGTGTGAAAATTTGTTTCATTCAATTTTATTTATGCATCTTCATTCACAAATCTATACCTAGACACAGAAAAAATTATTGTTGAATTGTTTTCTCTTAAAGGCCATGATTCACTATCCTACACAATCGCGCGATCTACGAAAAAATACAACCCTGATCTGATGAATTGTTTTTGTCTTTTGAAAATGTTCATAGACTCCATCATACCAGGGCTGTATTTTCTGAAAAATCGCACGATCGTGTAGGCTAGTGTATCACGGCCTTAAGTGATTGCTTAGAAAAAATAATATTTTTGACCAATAGGTATATTAATAAAATTTATGTTTATTTTAATTGAATTTATAAAATGGTAAATAATTATTACACATTAATTGTATGTAAGGAAAATAACTTTTGTTTTTATATGTGAAAATCGAGCAGTTTCTTAAGGCGGTGTCAGATGCAACTTCAACACTTTGCGAGACGTTTCTAGTAATGGCAGAAAAGCATAAAGCAAAATGTGTGTGACACAATAAAAACTTTGACAGCGCTCACTTTTTGTTTTACTGCTTTGTTTAATGCATAAAATACATCACAATTCTATTACTCCGATGCCCCTTACTCGTTTTTTATGTAAATTTACCACAAGTTTAATAAAATTTCTTATTTACATGCGAGTTTGGCCAAAAATATTAAGATAAGATTATACCAACTGATTGTCAAAGCACGCAAAAAGTTGAGAGTTGCCTTAACTTTACGCTTCGCTTTGCATTAAAAGTACTTTATGTGACATGTTCCATATACGCATGTACATTTCATCTTAGATGTCAAAGCGAATCTTCAACGCAACGTGAAGCAAAAGTTGTATCTGACATGGCCTTTAGAATATGCCACATTGTTTGAAAAAGATATTTTCAATTTAAATACTCAATCAAATCTTTAATTAGTTTTAATATTTTCTATGTAAGCAAAAAATATAGTTAATTAAAAAATTTTTTTTAATCATATTTATTTTGAAGTGCGTTGAAGAAAAATAAAATATTAAAATAATAAAAATCAACAAGCAAAATCTTATATATGGATGTTAAAGTTAGCGCACTAGTGGTTTCCGATGTTTGATGCAAATGGTCTTACGCAAGTGTAAATGCAAAATCTCGAAGCTTTTCTGAAGAAAGTGTGTTCATTGCTCGATCTTAAGAAAACTACAAAATTCTACATTTACCCTTACACAAGAACATTTGCATCAAACACCGAATACAGCCATTGTACTTTTGTGTACCATTCGAAGTTCCAAGCCAATACGCTGCAATTAGTTTTTTGGTACAATATACAAATGCTTGCATTTTTGGAAATTTTATTTGGCAGCTCCTCTTTTTTTTCATATTTTATTATATTTTTGAACTTTCGAATATTTTTAAATACATATTTTAATTAATATGTTAATCAATTGAGTGATTTTAAATTTTCAATTAGTTTTTTAATTGTATCTATATGTAAGGAAATTTTAATTAATTTTATAGTAAAATCTTTAAAAATCTGCCAATTAAATTTTAATTGATTCTTAAAAAAACACCAATTAAATTTTTAGTTAATGTAATGTTTATTTTAACTGAAAAATTAAATTACAATGGTTGATTTAATACTACAATTTTCGTCATTGGTTAAAATTAATTAATTTTTTTACTGAATCTTAATGTATAGAAATTAATCCTTTTTTTGTCATGGCATCACGCGTGAACTGCTGAACCAATTCCCCCATTCTTTATTTGTTTTGTTTTATTTGTTATTCCCTGAAGAAGAATTATTAAAAGCATTAAGAAAGTACCGCCGAGCAGGACTATGCGTTTTTCAAAAGTAAAATTAAATATAACACACTGATTTCGATTGGACTTTTATTTAATTTAATTATAATGTTTGGAGCTCGCCATTGCGTACCAATTTCAATGACATTTAAATGACCGCCCCTCAATTGGTTGCAGCGGTCGATCCTTTTGAGGTGGTTTTTGACAAACTTTTCGTACATTTTCGGGTGGTATCTCATGGATAACTTGACGAATGTGGGTTTTTAAATTCTCCAACGTTATGGGATTATCCGCGTAGACATGGTCTTTGCCGTGGCATCACAAAAAAGTCAAACGGCTTCAAATTGCATGATATTGGTGGCCAATTGCGAAAATGTATCAATGAATTTTTAAAATTATGACAAGTCCGAGTTTGGAACAAAAGTCACTATCATAAATATACGAGTATATTTAATACATGTAAATCACATACAGTAATTTGCTCAGCTTTACACTTACATACCCTCATAATTACTAATATTACCTTTATATGTACGAGTATATGTATGTATAAGCGAAATCACATGAAAGGCTGTACTCAGCTTATGCCATGCATGTGCAAACACAATTAATTTATCTCAATTTACAATTGGCCTCCTTTTTCCCCTACGCATACAAATTTGTAAGCAGACTTAAAAGGGAAACTGAAATGGTGCAAACAATCAAAGTTTCAGTTGTGCAAGCATGAGCATTACAGTGATTTGCAATTTATTGTCTAGACCTTTTGAATGTCTTAATGAAAACGATTGCATTTCCATTTCCAATTTAAATATTTGCAAGATACGAAAAGGAATATGTGTACGAGTACACTTAAATCCATCGATGTCATTTAATCTTATCGACACATTTTTGGAGGACTATTTGTAAAGTACCTCCGAATGCTTGTGCGAGTATATGAGAATCATTGTGCTATTTTTCTGTTGTATTTTTGCTGATGCACATATTTTTCTTACGGTTTATGCGGTTAGTGATTGCGGCTGTTTTATTTTTTCATTTTAATAGTTTAAACGATGCTAAGCAAACAATTCTTATACATATATACTATATACATATAAAATTAATTCATGCAATTAATCAGTAAGAAAATCCCTACTAACTACACTGCACTCAGCGACTCATAAATCAGGATTCGCGGTAAATGTTGCAACAGCAAATTCCCGCTCAATTCGTTGCCTTGGCACGATTGCTGGTGAATTGGTTGCAATGCAAACTAGCATAAAAGAGTAAACTCAACAACAGAGTAAAGGAACGTGTACGAGTACTTAAACAGCAGTTTTATATATTCGTAGCGATTTATTTATTTTTCTGGTTTTTCTTAATTTTTACATTTTACAGGAAATAAAAATAAACTAGCAACACTTTTTCAAAAATCCACTTTAAACTGCTTCTGCTTTAATATTCGCTTTTGTTTGTTTGCTTGCATTTTCGCATAACGCTACACTCCTTGTTGTTGTTTTTTTGCTTGTATGTATGTGTGTACGTTGTTCGTTCTATAAACTGTTAATAACTTTTTCTTTTGGCTGTTGCCGGAAGTAGTATTTTCCACTCTGTCCTTGAGTGCCGACAATACTCGTATTTTCATATGCTGCCTTGTGTGTTTGTGTATTAAGTTCCTTTTAATCGGAATATAAGATGTTTGAAATGAAGTAAGTGGTTTCTTACTTGCCACATGGTGTTTCTTAACTTTAATTCATTTCTGCAAATTTTAAAACAAATTACTTGATCAAGATATTGACTTCGCTGGTAATGTACAAACGTATGAGTATTGTATGTATGTGATTTTGTATACATATATAAAGTAATGGTAAAAATTAGTTTGTGTTAAATATAAGAATGTAAAACGCAAACTTCAAGCCTTGGCAAATTTCGAATGTATATATTTGATTTTTGTAGTTAATATTTGTACACATTAAATTTTTCAACGCTTAGCGTTTGCGTTTTACAAAGCTAGGCCCACTTACATACAAGACTTAACGCGTTCAATTATTCGATGATTTAAAGAATTATATTAAAATATTTTGCTACAAAAACCCAACAATGTTTCAAAATATGACTACCAACAAGAAATGTTTCTACAAAGTACGCCTTTTTTCAAAGATTAATTCTTTCAATATGGCAACTGTTAATAAAGCCGCGTTCAGACTATTATACTTTGTATTTATACTTGTCAAAAATTCAAATAATACGTGCAAGTGTGATAGTCTGAACGCAAAATGTCATCAAAGTGGCAAATAATACGATAAAAATTTTGACATCCCATAAGACTTTTTCGTTTTTAGAAAATTTTCTAAACGATAATACTTTTCATTAGATCAGGGTTGCATTTTTACACAAACCAAATTTCCCAGTCGGTTGTTTCGCCGCCGATAGCGTGTCGTCATTGATTTAATGTTTCGTCATATGTATATCGGCTCAAAATTTTGAATAAGTGAATGGTATGGAAGTATATTTCGTTGGCGTAATTTTTTAACGTTTTTGTAATATATTTTCTTAAATTTTTCTGTTATTTACATAGAATATTTTTAAGTGCTAAATTTTTTCAAGTGTCGGCACGTCCCCGCCTACATGAAACCGCTTTGCCGCCGCTAGTCAATGAATAGCATAGACATTTTCATTAAACAGCTGTTTTATTTTCTGCTTGTATTACACATTTTATTTGAAGTGTGATGGTCTGAATACAATATGTGATTTTACGTTCGATTTTTTGACAGTGGCAAGGAATGTATTTAGATTTAGGTATCGTAAAATGTGATGAAAGTATTAATACTTGTATAATAGTCTGAACGGGGCTTAAACAAGAAGCTGAGCGGTGGTAACACTCTGCTCCCACATAGCAAATTTTTGTTGAGCAAGTTTTGACTTTATATGAGAGAGAGAGACAGACAGGAGAAGTTAATAAATAGTGTAGCGATCATAAAGCAACAAACACAGATTATCAGTGTTGCCAGATTAGGGGATTTATCCCCAAATCGGAGATTTTTTTCGAAATGGGGATAAGAAATTTGGTTTGGGGATTGAGGATTTAATTGGGGATAACTTTTATGTTTTGGGATTTTATGAGACTTTTTGGGGATTTGTGTATTACTTAATATTTATTTTTTTTTATTTATTTCTCAGAATATTTTAATTTCAATACATATTCCAATTGCTCCTTTTTTAGTTCATAAATAATATTAAATGCTTAATGTTAACAATGAACTCGTCTTTAACATTTGTTGTTAGCAAGATTTAAATAAGGTTTATTACAAGACAAACAGGGGGTAAACGCATTGGGGAGATTGCTCATCAGCTAATTTTATTGTTTACTTGTATGTACTATATAATTTACAAATTATTTGACAATTAGTTCTTTACCGTATTTGATGCTTACAATTTTATATACAAATAACAAGCAACTTAAACATAATTTGGGCAGAAGCTTGCTCATATGAAGTTGCCGCTGGATCACCACCGTTTAAAGAACTGGTGGTGTATTGTATATATTAAATTTACTTTGTGTATCAACGAGCAACGCTTGCATTGAACGAGTTTTTCGGCAATGGAGTCAATAAAAAAAATTAAATTAGAAACAAAATTCAGTGCTAAAATCTCTGTTACGAATTAGTATACATTTTAAAAATAATTGAATTTGTTGTGATACTTCTGATCCATCTCCTGAAGTGGTAAAATTAATACAAATTGATTTTTGGGGATACAAGTTTTAAAATTGGGGATGTCAGTCGAAAGAAAGCATTACGCACAGGAGAGTATTTGTCTTAGGAGCCCGGTTAAAGCTATGCTGCTTAGCTATTATATACATATAAAAATTGTATGTGTTAAATAACAATGCAATAAAATTGTTTGAATTGAAGGCAGATTTAGCATCCCTGCTTTTTTAATGCTCTTATTTGTAAGGCATCTGGCATCTCCTTCTTTACGAACAGAGAAAAATAAAGAAAACGAAAACTAATTAAAATGTTAACAAAGATATTCAAACAAAAGTAAATTTATATAATTATTTATATATTTCTTCTCTTCATTAGATACTCACATTACTTAATAAAAATATTTCATTCAATAAAAATTGAAAATACTGAACTTAAGCCCGATTAAGATATTATTCGTCATTAAAAACCATTCCAGTTCAATTAAATTTAAAATGTCTCACTTAAATAGTCGATTATTTTTGTTACGAAAATCACGTCCTAGCTCCTGTGTTTGGCATAAAGAGCATAGCTCTAAAAAACGTTTCTCCGGCTAGATTGGCAAAATACTATGAAATGACTTCATGAAACTATACAGAACTATTTTTTTTAAATTCTTGACTTATACATACATATCCCAACATAGTCATATGAGATATGGTTATGAAAAATTGCATTTTTGAAGTTAATAATGCAGAAAAAGTCGTTATATCACATATAATCGAGTGTAAAAATTTCATATTAAATGACAATATTTATATTTGCAAAGAATTCGTAACGACTAGTCGACAAAATCTTCGGATTTTGCAACCAAAATATTATCGAAATCGTTACGATTTTTGTGTGAAATGATTGACACGACTTCGCAACGATATGTTGGTACGAAATCGATACGATACGGTACGAATTCCTAACGTAGTGTAGGTTATGTTGCTGCTTTTGTCGAAATAATTTGCATATACGAGCCAAAACACGTAACTGAACATTCAAAATGGCCGAAATTGTCAGACATGAGTACCAACATAACGCCACAAAAACATCAAAACTCAAATATACGTAACCCGAGAAAATTCAAAACTCGCGATACTTTTTGAACACACCTCGTATATATAGATTCATATTGAATCTACTTGATTCACTCTCATAATTTTATATGGCGAAGCAAGTTGATTCGCTCATGATTGGGGTGTGAAGCACGAGTAGAGAGCGAAGCAATTATCGTGGAAACATACTGTTACCTCCATCCTTTACAAACTCCAGAGTTGAGTAACTAAAATTGCGGTGTCCCAGTCTTATGAAAGGTGTAGGAGATATGTGTTGGCAAAGTAAACAAAAAGTTATGATAAAGACTTTTGATTAAAATGAAACGCAATAGCTTAGATATTATAAATTATTATTATTTTTTTAAATTTTCTGCTTCTAGATCTCGTACTGCCTATTAGTTCTTGATTAAGGTTTCTTAGTTTAAGCAAAAAATTGCAGATACCATTCCGTCCGTCAGCACTTGTATTAATTTGTAATATAAAATAAAAATCCAAATTATTTATTTCAACCCTATTTGTACTTCCATCATCGTTACAAACATTCATCATCGTTGTCATTATTAGAAATATAATTTATACCCTTGAGACTAACTACTGCCATCGATGGCCACAGACCATGAAAAAAAGTATTACTCCCTCCCTTTTCTAAAAATGCGCCAGCTTTCCCCGTTGGCTCGTTTACTAAATAAATGTAAGCAAAACCAGTTGATACACGATACAATTTTGCCATCATTTGCCTCGTTTATCCTTTTTCTATTACATCTATAAGTATAAAGTTTTAGCTGTTATATGATTTGGTGTTATGTTATTTCAATGGCTAATAAATTTAAACGAAAAATCTTTGCAATATACATATGACACAACTAGTGGAACAGAAAAAAAAATTAGATATGCTCAACTGATTTTAATGTATGTATAAATATATATATGCACATATATATACACATAGAGACATTCATACATACATACATACATATGTAAAAAATAAAATAAAATATTGTTTATATTACGAAAGTAAGTATGTATATATGTATGTATGTATATATGTATGCATGCATGTATGTTTGTGTAGATCTATGTGTGTGTGTAAGTGTTTGCTTTTGAAGCTGAAGTAATAAGCAGCAGTAAAATTGAACAACCGCAACGAATATCTCTTTAAATGTTTCATTCTTTGCAACCTCGAGCTGAAAATTTACACTGTGACATTTGAAATTGTATTTTCTCAAAAGTCGCACAATTGTGTAAGATAGTGATGCATATCGCATTATCAATACTTGTAGCAACGAATTGTCGGCGATATATTAAAAATATACATTTATAATAAAATATGCAAAAATATGTATTTATTTAAAAATATGCAAGAATATGCACTAACAAATCAGTGCTATTTTGTCGCAAATTTATTGATTCGCAAAGATATTTTATTTACGTTGAACTACGACCAACGACATGAAAATTCTATTCCTATTTATAAGCCTTAACGCTTTTCTGTCTTTTGCAGCATTTTAAAGCATTTTCTTTAATCTTAAATTGATTATGCAGATAATTTCAACAACAATGGCATAAATATTGACATTGATAATTGCCTTTCTTAAACTGTCAAAATCAGCAGCAAAAGTTTTATTTCAAAATCATAATTTCATACATACTTTTATTCAAGCATTTAAAATAAATATCTCAAGCATTTGCCAGCTGGTAACAAAACATTTATAAGGAACAAAAAAAAAAAAAAGAAAAATATTTAAAAGAACCATAAAAATATAATGGAATAAAAGAAAATATATTTTCGCAAGATGTGTGTCATTAAAAAGTTAAATTCATTTTAGTCTCAAAACTGTGACCCAAAAGATACGAAACATTGAACACTGCAAATTATCTGCCACCCATCGTTCTTAAGTTATTACTATTTTTTTTTTTTTTCAAATTTACATTTCCATTTGTAGGAGCATGTGTGTGTGTGTGTATTTATATCCGTTTGTGTGTCAGATTATAAGTGCATGTGTGGGTTTTGATTTCTTTTTTTTTGTGTATAGACGTGTGTGACGGTTACACAGATAGAGCGACATGTTGTTGCATGCATGCTTATTTATGTATTTATTTATGCAGACTTTCTTTTTGACACAAAAACTTAAGGACAATTTTAAAGTTTTTAAAAGTTTGAAAGTTTGTTTTCTTACTTTAGTCTCAATTGCATTAAAAATACAAACTGACTTAAAAGCACACACACAAAACTTTTTTTTATTAAGATTTAAACATTTAAACAGTGTGGGTGTTGTGTATGTGGAAACACATGCGCTTATCTACACACACACACATACATATATTTACATGTGCCAGTTTGCTCTATTTTTGTATCTCTTTACATACACCACCCCATTTTACATGCATACATACAAGTTTATTTATTCCTAGATTGCCGAGAAAATAAAATTTAGCACATTTTTCAATTGCAGTCTTAAGGGATACGAACAGACAACACAAAACTTTATTTATCCCCCCAATTTCACACTTACTTTCCCCTTTTACACCTGAGGTACCATACTGACATAAAAATATAGCAACATGGATGTATGTATTTATGTACATAGACATGTATGTATGTATGTATGTAAGTATATATGTATGTTTATCGGTTCAATTTAAATTGACTTGAGTCAAAGAAATTCTAGCATAAATAACATGGAAACAGCTAAAATGAGTTCGACTGTAATGCAGCCGAAGTGAAAGCCAGCGTAGGCGATAGAATTAAGAAAATCAAGCAAGCAGCCATGCAAGCAGGCAGGCAGGCACACTTTCAGTTTTATCGCATTTTTCTGATTTTCCTCTGTGCTGTCTGTCTGTCTGTCTGTCGTTCAATTCAGCTGAAGTTTCAATGTAAAACTCGAATGAACGCTACCATGTACATGTGTGCATGCTTGTCGTCGTTCTAGCAGAGATCATCAAAAAGAAAATTGCACTTCACAGAGAAAACTCATAGCGAATGTATGTATGCAGCAGCTAGGAAGAGTGTGTTTGTAAAGTTGCAAATTCTTGTTTGGTAAAAATTTTCATAAAAAAAAGAAAATAAACAACACTCAACCTTCGGAGACAATTTAGTGTAAAAGTTGTTGCACTTAATACAAAAAGTTTTTGCAAAAAAAAAAAAAAAAAAAACAAATTATTTACTTTTCATTTATGCTGATTTCTGTGCATACTCGTATGTATAACCAGTAAATTCTGGTGCACTTATATGTATATAAATGTATCATATCGTTATCTGAAATGAAAAAAGCCGTAAGTACACTGAATAATTTTTTACAGGAATAGCAAAAATCATTAACAATTTTAGGATGCTTAGATCTTAGAATCTTTTTTAATTTGGTTTGTATATTTTTAACATGTCTTAATCATATAAAACGTTCAACTACGTGTTTGTCAGAATATTTACAACTAACTTTGGTATTATTTGTTCATTAATAATTATCACATGTAATTTTGCTTACAAAGCGATACGAACTTTAGCCTGATCAAATCATAAATATACAAGGTGGGTTACGGATATTCGAATTTTGATTTTTTGGTGGCGTTATGTTGGTACTCATGTCTCTCACTTATGCCGACAATTTCGGCCATTTTGAATATTCAGTTAATTTTTGACAGCTGCTTTGCTTGCACGTGTTTTGGCTCGTCTTCGATTTTTATGTTGGTTCGTGCGGCAGCTTCCATTGAGATGATTGAGCTTTGCTTTCCATGTCATAACCATAAACCCACGATTCGTCACCAGTTATAATCCTCTGGAGCAATTTTGGGTTGTCGTGGACAGAGTCCAACAGCTCATTAGCAATGTTCATGCGATGCTGTTTTTGATCGAAATTGAGCAATTTTGGTACGAATTTCACGGCGACCCGTCTCATGCCCAAATCATTGATGCAAATCGAATGGCGCGAGCCAATCGATATGTCTAGATCCTCAGCAACTGCTCTAATAGTGATTCGACGATTGGCCAATACCATTTTCTTCACTTCATCAATTTTTTTCGTCTGTTGTTAAAGTGCTCGGGCGTCCGGCACGCTCTTCGTCGTTCACATCTTTTCGGCCTTCTGAGAACATTTTGTACCGCCGATAAACGTTGCTTCGGTCCAAGGTAGCTTCTCCGTATGCCACAGTCAACATTTGGAATGCATCTGCGCACTTAATTTCGTTTTTCACACAAAATTTTAAACAGGTTCTTTGTTCCATTTTTTTAATAGATAAAAATCGAAGGCGAGCCAAAATACATGCAAGCAAAGCAGCTGTCAAAAATTAACTGAACATTCAAAGTGGCCGAAATTGTCGGCATAAGTGAGAGACATGAGTGCCACCATAACGCCACAAAAAAAATCAAAATTCGAATAAACGTAACCCGCGAAAATTCAAAATTCGCGATACGTTTTGAACAAACCTCGTATACAAACAGTTTTTACAATATTGTTATTTTTGTAGGTTAGCATTTTTAACTCTATCTAAGTCGCTACTTTAATATTCTTATCAAATCAGAACACTTTATTTACTCAACACTGTTATTAAGAGCCTTTAAGTACATAATGTTACAAAATTCACTGTTTCACTCTCTAAATATCAATTTTCGATTACATCATTATTTCGTATAGCTGTTGTTGTTTTTTACATTTATTTTCTTTACATACTTCTTGCAACTACAATTTGAGTTGAAAAAAAGTCAGCCAATGTAGCCATGGTAAGGTAAGATGTTTAAACTTTGATATTAGATGAACTTCTCATTTGTTTAAATGGAAGTTTAACTTAATATCTCTAGTTGTTCTAAGAAATTTTTTTGGTCAAGGTTCTCTGATGATTTGCATTAAATGCGCACAGGATCCAGCTAACCCTTCAATAATCAATTTCAATGTATTTTTAATAAACAACATTTTACTGAATAAGTAAAATAATTTTAGATTATTAGTGTGTTAACAAATGTTAAACTTAATCGTCTTGCTTGTTTGTATTTTTCTTTGTATTATGTTCTTTATTTTTAATATTTGGCACATTTTTATTTTTCGCATATACCAATCGCATATCCCATATACCAAGTGATCTGAATCTTTCAACGGACCAAACTTTATTAATACCAAGTGGCCTTATCATTACAACAACATACATACAAAATTTTTGTAGGATTATTTTTATTTGCACGTTGACAGTTTGTGGGTTAAGATTTTATGCTATTTTATATGGAGTCTGACAGATGGTGTAAGGTCAGCTGACGATCAGCTGCGCTAATAAGGCTATCTGGTACTGAACATCCCTTGGATTGGAGAAAGCATTTTTACATACATTAAAGGTATGGTCACACTTGGGCAAACATTTGCTCAAAAAAATGTAACCACTTAATATTAGTGAACAGCATTTTGATTCAGTCACGTGTTCATTAAGTTAAACAGTTTCATAAACGTCTAATAGACAATGTCATAGAATCCAACATTATTGGAAACTATTTAACTTAAAAAACACGTCTCTGCGTTGAAAGCTTCTTCATTACTATTTAGGGGTTACGCTTTTTGGCCAAATGTTTGCCCAAGTGTGACCATAACTTAAGACGTCTTTGTTAATTAGAGAAGGAAATGAAAGAGCGAAAATCGGCAAAAAATTACTGCTATGTTCACAAAATATTTTTTCTGTCCCACTGTGCAGCCGAATATAGCCCCATGCTTACATTGCCATTAAATTTACGTATCTCGACCATTTGTCGTCAATAAACTCACATCCATTTTGTAAACAATTCAGTTCTTTTAATTCAAATAAATACAACAATGAGAATATCCATATACGGTTTGACAAATATTTTTAAAAATTATGCCAGGTTTTTTTTTATATTTTGCAATATTTTTTGTTAAAAAAAGTACACATGTTTGCATATAACTAATGTTGCTTTTGCAACAATTGTCACTTTATTGAAAATTAAGCTGAATTTTTAGCCAAAAACTCTGTAAGTTGCCATCATAAAATTTCGCTATTGTTTTTACTATTAAGTGATGAAAAAAAAAAATTGGTAAAATTTGGTGCTACCGCTGTTGTTGCTTTTGTATGTAGTTTTTATTTATATTTATCTTTTGAACACAAAGTTGTTTGTGCAGCAGTTCCTTCCGTTTCCGCACCCGTCAAATTTTATGTGTATTAAACATCCGTTTTTTATATTTTTATTCTCATGAATTTTGTCGCTGTGCAAAATCTCTCTGTATTTTCCAAAAAATTTTTTTTTAACATTTTAAGTGTGTGATTGGTGTGTGTGTGTGTGAGGGAGAGAGGGAGAGAGGGAGAGAGATGTATTCACACGTGGAGTTAACAAAAATTTGTTTTTCTTTTTTAGATTATTGCTCAATTTATTTAAATGATAAACTTTATGGTATAAACGCACAACAATTGCACGGGAAGTTATTTATATTGAAATTTAATGAAATATTCAACTATATATTTATTTGCAAATTTTCTTTTAAGCAAATAAAAATAAATTATAACAAAGGTTGAAGAGAAAATAGTTGATCATATACGAGTATTTATCTATATAAGTTAGAAAATCAACGGGGTTGAAAGAAGTTTTATAAATTTTTAAAATAATTTATGAGATAAAGAGCATATTGGTGGAAAAAAATCAAGGCCATATCAGTAAGATTACACCAGCAGAGACTCGCGGGTAGAAAAAACTTCTGGCAAAATTTTGTTGTATTTTGAAAAGCTGTTGATGAATAAATATAAATATTCTGCGAGAAAAAATAGTCAGTTTGATGAAATTTTCCACAACTTTTTTAATGAAAACTTTTATTTAATATGTACATACATTCATACATATGTATGTGTTGCTGTATGTGCTGCTCTAACTAAATACACCATAAATACCTTCATAAGCCAGAAATTATAAATCCATTATACACTCTCAAATTTTATATAAAATTCTCGCCATATGACTTTGTTAGTCAGCATACGAAAGTCAAGATTAGCAACTTGAGCCATCTATTATTAAAATTAAGCATAAAAAAGCAATTTGCCACCCTCCATAAAAATGCTCCAAATAAATGCAAATGCAAACATCTTGTAGCAGTCATTGCAGCAACAGCATTTAAATTTAGTTGCAAGTGAAACAATGCACAAAAAAAGTCAACTCACTTTTTTTTCTAGAAATTATTTAGTTTTGGAACAAGAGAACTTAAGAGATGTTTTTAGGAAATAAAACAAGAAGAAAAATTTAACTGAAAGGCCAGCGAAAAATAAACTATGGAATGAACTGGTGGTGGTAGCTACAGTTGGAATATTGAATTGTTGTTCTTGTTGCTGGTAAATGTTCATAGAGTTATTACAAGTTACTTGTGTATCATTTCCTTATTTAAAGTCATACTTTAGTTGGATGAATGCCAAGAAAATTAATTTATTTCCATTATTACTGTATTCATGTAGTGGTGCCAAAATATACATTGGGAAAAATGCAAACGCTCCTTTTCAAACAGAAAGATACGAGGTCGGGCTGAACAGTTGAGCTAAAGTGTTGAAATTTATTATATTTGATAATCAATCCTCTATCAGATAATTATAGCAAGTGGAAAATATATTTTTCTAAACCATGTCCCTTTGGGAGCACTAAAACAACGAAGCAAAAGCATAGACTAGAAATGAAAAACGGTCGCTTCATGTGAAATTGAAATGACATATAAATTATATTTTGTTGTTATTTAATTCACAATTTATTTTAATTCACAATAACATACCAGCAAAAAAAATTGGAACTAGTTCAGTGCAGACCAATCACTCACTAAAGGTACTGAATTCAATATTCTAAGGCTGTTGTTTATATAAAAAATTGTTCTATGACAACCATGTGTTGAATTCATTGATGATACACCAGAAATGGAACTACTTGGAGCTGAGTTAATCAATGCTGTAATTAATGATTTGTATTGTAATTTTTTGCTGGGATACTTATAATAACTTAATTCAAAATTGTCATTCTAATGGCAATTTAAGCCTTGATAAAATAATACAGGAAACCTCGAAGCGCCAGCTGATGGAGTTTGCTTCGTGATATGATCTGCCAATTATTGTTTACGTTTTACCAATACAGTGTCTATTAAACTGTAACAGTTCCCATTAAACTGTACTAATACAAACCAGTCAAGGCGAATTGACACAGGTGATCCTAATTCACCAGCTGACAGAATTTCTCTGCTGTCAATCAATGCAAAACGCTATTAAATATTCTGACAGCAGGAAATTTTACACTAACAAATATACAAGACGAATACACAGAGTTGCAAATTAAGACCACCTGGTATCAATCCGCCTTGAAACCAGCTTTGCAAATACAAGAGAACATGCAATCAATCGCGCATGGTGCCTATTAAAGCTGTACTAATACAAATAAAGCTTTGCAAAGACAATAGAAAACGCAAGTACATGTCTCTTGTTTTCTCTTGGTTTTTTGACAGTTGTCATCACAAAACAGCAATAAAAAGCCCTGTTGTTTTATTTATTGCATATTTGTTGTAGATTCGCGTGTATCTGTATTATTGTGTCACGATTTAAGCCATTGCTGTCCACCGAGGGAAACACAAAAGAAATAGACTCGGCGTATAAGCAGCCGATTGATGTTCGGCACTTTGGTGCTACTTTTAGCAGCTTTAATTTAAGAAGAGCATCAAAAACTTCAGGTGATATTCTAGCCGCAACTTAAAATTTTTTTATCTTATCTTATTTTATTTTTTCTTATCTTTATTACGATCATTATATCGCTATAATAAATATTACGAATACTGTGCAGTAACACATTTAGTGCCATTATTACAACTTGCCGATAGTATAAGGAAGGATTTTGTCTGCCCGATAAAAAGCTTTTAATCATTACAACTTCATTTTTGGTTTGTTATTATTATAAATAATAATAATATTTAATGGAGAAACAAATAATAAATGAAGGTTTTATAATGCTAAGCCATTTATCCGTCCGACAAAATCTTACCTTTAGCTATCGGCAAGTTGTAATAATGGCCCTTAAACGATATTCGCTGTCGTTTGAAGTAAAAGAAGTAAAGCTAGAGCCAAGATCCACGCACATAGAATCCGTCATACGGTAAACTTCGCCTTTTTCAACTGACAGCTAAGTTGAAATACATAGATTCTTATGAGGTCTACGTGTTCGTCAACGCAAAATACAAAAATTTAGGCAACTTTTATTTTTTTACGTATGTTGAGTAGTTTGACTGATATTGTTTGCTTTTTTGGGTATATTTTGATTCAGGTTTTTGTGTTTTGTGGCAGCAAAAATAAAATCAAAGAGATAAACAAAATAAATAAAAAAACTTGAGTTTTATAAATAAAACGGAGAGCAAACCTTTTGAAAGTGTTCTAGTGCTTTCGTCAGCAAAGTACTCATTGTGCCAACTTTATCCGTCTAATGACGGTTAGAAAAGGCAAAGTATAACGTATGACGGACTCTACATATGTGACTGGGCCATTAGATCAGAAACTCAAATTTCATTTATGTAGTTTGTGCTTTTTTCATTATTATTTCTTGAGGTTTTGGTAATCACATGCTTTAAGATGAGCAGCTGATTAGGCTACCGCATCTGATCTTGGAACTCGCGCTGCCAGCAGGGCCTCCAGGCGGACTGGCTTAGAAGCCTTGTATCACGTTTGTATAGCGAGCCGCTTGTTGCAAGATCCGATGCCTGCTTTCAGCCTCTTCTAACATGAGGAACAGTCGCTGTCAGTTGATGTAGATTTCTGCTTTATATACGCAACTTTTTTTGCAAATGGAATGTGTGAACGGTTTTGATTCATTGTATTACAATTTGCTGAAAGATTTTTTGTAATGAAAGCTCATTTTTACCATCTCTAAATTTACAACAGTCTTGCCATTGTCGTTTGTTCTTTACTAATTATGCACATGTTAGTTAATTTGCTTATTTTTGTTCTACTTAAGACTAACTGACACCAGACACAGTGGACCAAACATAAAGAAAGCTGATGATGAAGGTGTAGTGGCCTTCGAAACCAGCCGGTTGTTCCCTTCTACTACGTGTTTGTCAGAATATTTACAACTAACTTTGGTATTATTTGTTCATTAATAATTATCACATGTAATTTCGCTTACAAAGTGATACGAACTTTAGCCTGATCAAATCATAAATATAGAAACAAATGAAGTTCGAATAATAATAATTAAAAGTAACTAAAATATTATTTGTTGTTTTTTTAAATAATTTGTAAGCCTACTATGATTGTTGTTTTGTAATTCTCAATTATGTGTTGAGAATTTTCCTATAAGGATTGAGAATTTATAACTTTTTGAAGTGTTGCTTAGCTGCAACGAAATTCAGCTAGATATGCTAAACCATCAACAAATAAATTAAACAATGTCATGTAGAGTTCTCAAAATCTATATATTTTTATAAAAAAAATAGTTAAAAACCATATGAAAGGCTTTTACGACTGATAGTGTATATAAGAGATGGACACCACTCACGACCAGGGTTGTCAGATATGGCAGTTTCTCTCCAAACGCGGCAATTTTCCAACTTGTTTGACTTTTATTTTATGGCTATATTTTTAAATAAAATTGAACATCGAAATTTTTGTAATTCAGGAAAATTAGTTTGTTGTAGTAGGAGTAGTTTAAAAAATAAATGCTACCATAACTCGCGTGTGAGAAATTAAATCAATTTGATTTTGATGATTTTTCTTATATTTACTATATTAATCAATACGTTTTGAGTTTGGAGGAGAAAAATTTACGAAAAACAATTTTGGGCGATTTTATTGCTGCTTTTAACGATTTTCTGCTAAATTTTTATACAATTATTTTATAAAAATTTATTTTAAAAAAAGTGATAAATAAAAACAAATTTATTATCAAATATACATATATTAAGAAAAACTACATAAAACTGATTTTGACGATTTATAAAATCAATTTGTCGAAGTAGGTCGAAAAAAACTTGACAATCCTGCTCACGACATTGATGTGCATAGAATACAAACATTTTTGTGGCTGTGCGATGTTTTTATTAATTGAAAAAGAATAGTAGTAGCTAATCGCATTAGTTGGATTATCCAACAAAAGTGGTTGGTCCAATCTAATTCTTATGTTAAATGATTTTGATATTTGAATACGAAAATTGTTGATTCAATAAAAACATCTTTTGAATTTTCTGTAATGACGATTTTTGCATTATTGATAAATAAAATTTGTATGCACGTTTATTGAAAATAAATTCAATAAAGAAATTTAATGAGTCAAAGAAAAAAGTTGTTGACTGAAATTTTATTTTCAGTGATAATTGTTATTGTGTGTGTGTGTGTGTGATGAATGTCAAATTTTTCAAACCCTTTTTGTTTGTTTGTTTTTGCTTGGCTGGGATTAAAACTAAATGTATTTGGGATGAGTCGAACCGGCAACCTCTGGACTAATAGACTAACGTACTTACCACTTAGCTAAAGAGGAAATCGCAAATAATGAAAACACGGTAAACATGATTTATATGTTTCTTCTAGATGTGCGCATTGCATTGATATAATTTAAAAATAACTTTGTTGAGAAAAAAAACAAGCCACAACGTTTTTCGGCTGCTTGTCGGAATTCACTCGTATATAACACGAGCAATCAAAATAAACAACAACAATAGCATATCACCATGTTAAGTCAATCAACAAGCAAGATAAACACCAACACAAACAAATTAAATTAAATGATATTTTAAAATGGGGGAGTTAATGACAAATGTTATTGAAATTAAAATTTGTTTTCAATAACATGGTTTTGTTGAAAATAGTTCTTGTCTATTTTTTTCTGTGTAGCAAAAGTTGGTTGAATTAGTCTTCGTTACTTTTTTTGGGTCTAATTTTTTAATTGTTTATATTCCTGGGCTAATAAAATGGCTACATATCTTTAAGTACCAGAGGTGCTGCAACGATGCTAAAAAAATTCACAAAAACGCACAATAACAGTCTGTGCAAACGCAAAACAGTAAATCATATCCTTAAGAACAACTTTTAAAAGCATTTTTAAATGTATTTTATATAATAATTGTGCTACAAGAAATGAAAAAGTATCTTTGTTTTGTCGTGAGCCGTACATGGTTGTGATGCCATCTCTAGTTTATATACTTACGAGTATCAACGAATATTCACAGATACTAAACATGCATTTTTTTTTTGGAAAACTTAAAAAAAAAATTAAGTGTCAGGGCGAGTATGAGTAAGACGTTAATTGCGGCATGATAGAAATAACTATTTAGTACCTCGATACCATGATAATGATGATGGTGATAGTGATGATGATGATTATGTTAGTCATGCTTAAAATGGCCATTAGGTCGGCCACTTATAGTATATACTTTAGAACTTTAATATTTATTGTAGTTATTGTTGTTCGAGTTATTGTGGCGTTGCTGCTGCCGCCGGCTGATCCTGTTGTCCTTTTTTTTCTTTTTGTAGCTGCTCTTTGGTGTGGCACTGAAGTGTATGACTAACAAAGTGTCAAAAGGCAATTGAAAACTGAAAAGTTTATGCATTGTCGGTTTTTAGCCAAAAAGCATTTCCTTTTATTATTTGTCCCTAATTTTTTAGTTTTTTTTTTTAAATATATTTTTCTTTGGTTTGAAATAGTATATTAAACTTTTTTTTTTACTCACTTCCTTTATGGTTCTTGTCAGTGGTGGTGTTTAAATTAAAAAAAAAAACCTTTATTATTTTATGCATTTTTGTTTTCTTATACGAGTATGTGTTTTTGCATTTTCCAACTCATATTTACGCTTGTTGCGGTTTTGCATTAGTACTGACAGTAAAATATTGTTGTGGAATAATAAGTTTGCGGTTAAAATGTCGGTTATAATGGCGGCTTTTAATTAGTTAAGTACGTTTAATTGCTTAAAGAAAAAAAAATATGCCGACTAAATGCGGTTAGTAATGCAGATAAATACCAAAACTTAAGAATTTCGTTTGTATGATTTTTTAGCTTTGAAGTGTAAAAAAAACACAAAAGAAAGGAAAACATTTCTCTCGACCATACAATAAAGAGTTGAATTAATATTGACAACCACATAAGAGGAAAAAAAGAGGTCGATTTTGCTTTGCCTTGCTTTGATATTTCCCTCTCACTTTTTCTTCTTCTCTGTGATAAGATTATGAAGTGTAAAGTGTGATAAACAGTTTTTTTTTTTTAAATAATTAGATATTTAAATAATGTAAAAGGGTGGTCAGTTTAAAACTTGAATTTACCATTTAACAAGCTGGAAGCCACTTTGTGAACTGTTAGACAACTATTCGCACTAAGTGTCTGAACTACCAAAAGCCACGCTTACAACTGACATAACTCGCACGCCCCACAGTGCAAATCAATCAAATAACGCAGTTTTGTAGTCGATAATTTCATGGATTAATTAAAAAACCTTCAAATACCATCAAAATTGAAAGTACTCGGTTAAAGTGCATTTACATCATTGTGTCATACACAGGTAATAAATGAATACTAGTATTACTCGGTGTTACTTTCTTTAGGACAGGGATAGTGATAGAGATGGCAGGTGGTGAAGGAAGAGATAGAGGAAAGCTTCATTCTTTTACAACTCTTTTTTTAAGCGTTTTTAATAATGCAGTGTTGCAGCGCCTCTGTTGTTAAATTAGGCGTATTAAATTTTTTAAGCTGTAATTAGTTGCCATATTATTCGCTATTTTACTTCGCGGATGATTCTGATACACAACGCCGATGAAGAAGGACGCTCTGATGTTACTTCACGATTAGAATCCGCTGAAACGTGTGCAGTTCAGTGACCAGTGTCATTACCTGAACTTTCCTACAACAACTGCCATAAAAGAACACTAATGCACATCAGAAAAATGCGTTGTGTTGTTATTTTTAAGGACTGTCAGAAGTGGGCTCGAAACCAGAACCTTTGGTTTTGTAGTCAACGTGCTAATTATTTCAGCCAAGGCCAACCTAAATTTTCGCTTGTTTTGTTGGTTAAGCACCGTCTATATGTATTTCATTTCTGTTCCAGTATTTCAGTTACTTTGTTTGGGTGAGGGGGAGGGGAGGGGGAGGGGTATCTCTTTCCCCTAAGATTTTTAAGGATTTTTACCCACATTAAATTTAGGCCCTAATGATTGTTGCGTTTTACAAAATTAGGGCCTTAGTGTGTCTCACTCACTATTGCAGTTCTGAAGATATGGAAAAATATTAATTCCTTTGTGTGGAGGGTACCCATTTCGCCCTTGATATACCACCAAGATTTTGTTGGAAATTACAATTTGCTCTAGGAGCTACTCATATAAAATTTAGTGACCCTACCTATTGTGCTTGTGGAGATATGAATTGATTCGCGAAAAAAACTTTTGGCCCACTGTGCGATGTAGTGAAGAAAATGATAGATGCAAAATAAATAAAATAGTAAAGAATGATAAACAAAATATTAAAAAAATCATATTTATATTATGTATGAGTTTCATTGACGGTGGGCGTGACCGATTTTGATGAAACTCGAACTGCATTCTTTTTTATTATAGGAAGTGTATATAATAGTGCGGGCCACCGAAAGAAATGTGCTCGTGTGTCTGTATTCATTTGTATAAGAAGCCGATTGATGTTCGGCACTCTGGTGCCACTTTGGCCGACTGTGATATATATCAAATTTGAAGACTCTTGCTTTCATAGAAAGAAATGTATGCAAAGAAATACATTTGGATTTCAAAAAGCCGGTTGGCGTGGTCGACGTTAATGAAATTTTATTTTTCTCCCCTTAATTTAGTCAATATAATGCTTGGTACCAACTTTCAGTGGTCTACGACCGACCACTCCTTGCATTTTTTGTCCAAAAAAGTATGAAGTCATCCCACCTTGAGAATCTCAGACTCCCTTGAGACACTCTGTATGATAATTTGTGAGCTTTCCTACTATTACTAAAATAAATAAATGCCGAATTCTTGTTTGTTGTTGGTTAAGTAATATAAATGTAATTAGTTTCTGCTTAAAAATGTCATCAGTAGATTTTAAACAAAACAATTATTGAGACAAGCTAAGAAACTTTATGTGTTTATAGAAAAACTCTGTTATTGCTAAAATAAAGAAATTTAAAAAGCCTGAAAAATACGAAGCTTTTTTTAAGACTCTCTCAAGAATTATTTTATTTGAAGTCTACTGATAAGTTTCTTAAGAAACGAAATGCTTCTAAGCAAAACAGAAAGGTGTCTTAGGACACTTGGTTAGAGCTATGCTGCTTAGCTATATAAAACAAATTTAATATGTTAAATAACAAGGCAATAAAATTGATGATGTCCAAGTCGCCGCAAAACTTTCTTTTCTACGATTACATTAATGTATTGTTTGTGCTCAAGTGCAAAAACAATAAAACAACCAAATTGAGCAATCGTTGTCATTGTTTTCGTTTTGTTTTTGATTCACTCACTTCAAAGAACGAAACAACATAAAATCAAACATTTTGTTTAGTTTATTTTTGTACTCTGGTTTTAAGTACAAAGAAATCAACACAAAAATAAATTGATAACTGTAATATTGTTCATTAGTTTTGTTACGAAGACGATGTCCCAGCTCCCGTGTCGTGGCATAAAGAGCATAGCTCTAATTGTTCATGTTGAAACATTACAGACTTAACGTCAAATATATATACTTAAGTATTTAATATAAATAAATATACATATATATATATATCTATATATATATGAAAAAAATAAAATGATTTTCTGTCACACAGTGTATTTAATCGAATATATTTTGTGAATTCTTAGAAAAAAATTTATCCAATAAATTGTGTTCGACTGACAGCCCTTGTACAATCACACTTATTTTCCACATAAACCAATTTTATCACTATTTCAATCTTTGCAAAATTTTCCATGAGGGCGCAGGGGCGCTTTAATGAAGATGTCATTATAACTGAGATTTATGATTCACAGATAAAATCTTTCAAAATAAAATTCCAAACATGAAATAATCAAAGATCATAATCATAATTCGCAAAACAGTTTCAGCTGTAAAACACAAGCACACACTAAATGAAACATTTACAAAATGTAATTGTGCTCTTTGTCATGAATGCACACAAACTGCTGGCCCACAACTTCGAATACCAGTTCAGTTGTTGTTGTAACTTTGTGGTTGCATGCATATGCACTTTCTGTAATTAATAACTTGAGTTAGAGGGAAGGTTAGATAGAACGCTAGCTAGCATCAGTGCTGTAGTATTATTTTATTAAGCAGCTGGTTGGCTGACTATGAGCAGTCTAATGATGTCCAGCTGGGTTGTGCGTGCGACCAAATATGTAAACGCATACGGGTGGTGCGAGTGGTCGTCTAATTGTCTGTCCAATATTGTTTATTTTGGCTGGACGTCCCAGCCATACGAACGTCTTTGTTCATTTGTTATTTCATAATGTGAAATTCCTTGAAAAGCTGAAAACACAAAGCTACATGCAAGCATAAATGCATACACACATACTTATTTACATATTTAAAAACGGAATTACACCACACTACGCCTGTTTTCATAATTAACTTTGTGTGTGTGGTGTATGTGTGTGCGAGTGCGTATGTATGTGTTTAATTAGAAATGGTTAATTGAGCGTTTTTGACTCATTAGTAGGGAAAACATCATACAATATGTCAACAATAAAGTAAATTTTTCTTTTTGGGCTTTATAGTTTATTGAAAGTCATTAACGCTCATTATGTTCATTGGAAGTCAGCCTACAAACGAATAATTGCTACAAAATTTAGCCATAAATCATTAGATGACTAACTATTGCCTCAAAATTATTTCATTATTTAGTTTGAGCATCAGTTGTTGTTTGTTACCTGAGTATTGATTTTATTGTTGTTGTTGTTGATGTTTCAACTTTTGCAGAATTGAAAAGAAAAATTATGGACTTTCATAATTTACAAAAAGCAATCATGAAAGATAATTAAGTGCAACATAAATGTGTGTGATACATCTAATTAAAATATAAAAAAAAATTGCCCAGCAGCAAAAAGAAGTAGTAAGCAGGCATTTTAGAAGCCCTTATTTGTCAGACACAAGGCCTTATTTACCCAAATCATACTCATACATTTTTTACACATGATGTCCTGCCAGCCCAGGCCTTCTGTGTTCCCATTCTAGAAGGATGATTTCTTCCACATTTTAGATAAAAGAAGAACTTTAGTTAGTTGGCCTGACTACAGGCCTTCTTTGGTAAATTTTTCTATCAATTTTTATTTTTCTAATTTTGATAAATATATTTTCCAACTAGAAACGTCAGCACTTGTTAGCCTGACTAACAGCATGTTGGTTAATCCGACTAACAGCTTTAGATAGTCTGACTGACAGAATTGCTTAGTTTGATTGGCAGCATTGGTTAAACTAAAGGTATGGTCCAAAACAACGTAACCTCTAAATATTAATGAAGAAGTTTCCAACTCAGAGACGTGTTTGTTAAGTTAAACAGTTTCCAATAATGTTGGATTCTATGTCATTGTCTATTAGTTGTTTATGAAATTGTTTAACTTAAGAAACACGTGTCTGAATCAAAATGTTTTTCACTAATATTTACTGGTTACTTTTTTTTGGGCAAATGTTTGCCCAAGTGTGACCACACCTTTAGTAACAGCAATGGGCAATGGTTAGTCTGACTAACAGCATTGGTGAGTCCAACCAACAGTATTTGTTAGTCTTACCAAACTACTTTTGTAAGTCTGACCAACTTTGTATTTTACCATATTTGTTTCTCCGATGCAAATTCGTTTTCTCCAATATACACTTGTCAACTATATATTTCTTTTTTTGGTAAGGTTGCAAACTTATATGGTCCAATTGAACTTTTATCTGCCTCAGCATATAAAAGCTAATTTCTTCAATAAAACAATAAAATAAAATATATTTTATATAATTTTATGACTGTGCTGAAAAATTTCTTAGTCTAACTAACATCATTGGTTAAACCAACTAACAGTATTTGTTAGCTATACCAATTACATTTGTTTATCTCACCAACTATATTTTTTATGCAAATGCGTTTTCTCCAATATACACTTGCTGTTCATTTTTGGTTTGTTTTCAAAAAGGTTGATAAACTATATGGCCCAATTGAACTTTTATCTGCCTCATTTCTCCAATAAAACAATAAAATAAAATATGTTTTATACAAATTTATGACTGTACTAAAGAGTTTGTCTATAAAACGAAAGCACTAAGATTATAAAACTAGAGAAACATAAAGAAAATTGCTCATCATTCAATTTATTGTCCTTCAGTTGTACGAGTAGTAGCATCGCCTTGCTGATGCTATTTGTTTTTATTGTTGTTGTAATGTAACAACACGGAAGCGTGGACAACATTTATTATATAATGTTGCTCGTGTGTGTGTTTTATTTCCTTCTTTTTTTCCCATAAATTTTGTTATGTACATACATAATTTTCTCTTTCACTGACCTTGTTTTATGGCCATATGTTAAGCCTTCAAAACTAGCGCGTGTGTGTGCTCTAATAAAAAATATAAAATATACTTAAAAACACACGCTTTTAGCAATCAGCCCAGCCATAAGTTTAAGCAAAACTACACACTTTTTTATATGGTTATATTTGATATTTATTAGTTAAATACGTACGTCATTTTAGAGATGTGTTTCAAGTTTGTTATACAAATATTATCCCTTCAGAAGTATCGCTTACAGAATTAATAACATCACACCTACTTTTTGTTGTTGTTACTAATAACAAATAAACTAATAAATAATACAAAAATAATAAGACTAATTTTGGAGGGCAACATAACACGCGGTAGAAGAAATGCAAAGAATTTGGTTTCCGAAAACTCGGATAACAATAGAAAACTGTTTAATTTAATTTATTAGGATACTTTAATCAGAGATAGCAAAATGTGTTAGGAAAAAGGGGAGTTGTACATACACACCAAACGATTCATCTTTAACTAGTTTAATTTATTAGTGCTCCTCTACCACTGGTCATTAGTGTAACTTTAGTAACTCATGCTTTTTAAATTGGTCGACAATAGGGTAACGTATCAATTTCTGTAGCTACCTTTTGTACTCGTATCATGTTGTTGCACAGTGGCCTTAAATGGTAATTGAAATGAAACATCAAAGAATAGCATTAATGCTTATAAAATTTTAAAAATTTGTGTGTGAAGTTTAGTGGACGACACCTTCCACTGTTTGGTATAAAATTTCTTAAAATAAAAATTTATTATGAGTTTATTTACTTTTATTTTCAATTAGAAAAATTTTTTTGTGCATTGAAATGGGATCACTCATCTGGATAGTGCTTTTTTATTTTCACTATTTTTATTAAAAACTGTTCCAAATCCATGTTTACAAAACATTAGATACGAGTATCAGTTGTAAAGAATTTCAAATTGATTGTTTTGCTACCCATAGAGTTTCTTTGAGACTATTTCACGATGTCGACAGAAAACGGTCGATCGATTGCTTGCATTCACCCTTATTCTAGTTGTCAACATCAATGTCACGTTAATGCAATACTAAGAAATTTAAGCTTGTCTTCCCGGCGTCGAAAGGGAACAGAAATAGACTGCCAATAGCCCAAAACTGTTCTCGAGAGCAAGTTGAAATTCCCCAATTTTTTGTATTGTAATTGATAACAAAAACAAATTTTCTTATTTTAGTGTTGTTTTTAATGCAAGTTGTCGATCGAATGTTTTCTCTTGACATCGTGCAGCAGTCCTTTCAGTTTGATCGCATAATAAAAGGCAATTTTGTGTTTCAATCATTGCCTGCCCTTAATTAAAAGTTGAGATAATTTCCAGCAAACTAATGTATTTAAACATTTTTGAAAAAAAAAACATTAAAAAAAAAGTAATTTGAGAACAGAAATACGGCCACAATAAATATCGTACAGATGAAATTTTTTTCCAATTAACTTCTGGAATTGAAGAAAAAATATTTGTATTTAAAAAATGTAATTGAGTCAGTTAAATTTCTGTATAAAAGTTTAATTGATTAAAAGTTTAACTAAAAATGTAATTGAGTAAATTAAACGTTTGCTAAGCAAAAAAGCTTTAATTGATACAACTAAAGGTGTTAGTTGCAAGTAAGGATATCCCTTTACTTCTGGCAACACTGGCTGTTGTCAGAATTTACGATTTATCGTTATTTTGACGATTTTGTATGCCAAAAATAGCATTTAGACGACTGGACGATTTTCGTCTTCAATTTGACGATTTTAAATAATTATAAATTTACACCCTTTTTCAGAACTAAAGGGTCCGCAAGATAACTTTTTTTTTTTTTGAAAACAGGGCGCAAAACATCGAGTGGTAGCTTCGGCTGTGTGGCCCGTAGCGCCGTCCTGTTGAAACCAAATGTTGCCAATATCCTCCTCTTCAATTTTTGTGAACAAAAAATCGTTCAACATGGCCCGATAACGATCGCCATTGACTGTAACGGCCACTCCTTGCTCATTTTCGAAAAATGGCCCAATTATACCTCTGGACCAAAATCCGCACCAAACAGTGACTCGTTTTGGGTGCGTCGGATTTTCAATGTATGCGTGAAGGTTTTCTGTGCCCCAAATGCGACAATTTTGCTTGTTTACATACCCGCCAAGATCAAAATGAGCTTCATCTGAAAAGATGATTTTTTTTTTGGCAAAATCGGCATCTTCTGTAAGTCGATCGCAGGCCCACTTAGCAAAGCGAAAGCACAACATATTCGTTCAGCGGAATGATAAAACTAATTATCTGTCAAATCAGACATGAGCTAAGTGTTACCATTCACGAAATAAGCACTAGTTGAAAAAAAAAACGTTAGATGGACTTGATCAAGAACTTGACAGCTTTTGCTATGATATTTAAATCAAAATAAGGAGTAAAATGCAGTCAATGCTAATTTTTGTGTTAATAATTTTGGAACTAAATGGTTTTTAAATATGTTTTTGTACCTAATTTATCAACTGAAATAAGAGGAAATTACAAAATTTATATGGTCAAATGAGTGTGATCATTTTTTTTTTGGTGGATTATAAAGATGAGAATAATGTTTAGACATTGAAGAAATTTACTTGGGAATATATGCTAGGGATGTATGTATTTGAATTGTTGGCAAATCAAACAATGCGAACCATATACATTAGTTAAATTAAGTATAAACTTAGAAAATTATCTGTACCACTGTACTATCATTCTTTTACCTTTCCTTTATTTAGTAAATATAATGAAAGTGTAAATATTGCACACTCCTTTGTTTTGTGTGTGTGTGCATTATTATTTGTGTATGCCCGAGTGCGTGTGCTTGGATACGTGTAAGTCAGCATTGTTGTTTTATTTTCTTGTTATGGCTGTAAATATGTTTTCAACTGATCAGTTATCAGTAATTAGCTAATAAGGGCCTGCAGGGTACTAATTAGCGTAACGTTGTTTTTAAAATATCACAAGGGTTATTTGATCTAAAAAAAATGTATTTGTGTTGTTGCACACACTCTTAAAATAAAAGAAACAAAAAAATTAATACCAACAACATAGAAAGCAATAGATAAAACAAATGTGTTTATGCCAGTTTATACGTTTATATTAAAAGCAGATGACAAGTCTGATAATGGAAGCAAATAAATGGTGCAAATATAAGAGGAAAACTTTCCTCTAACGCAGTAGTTAGTTGCGGCTTTTTTTCGTTCCATTGTTCTTCGAGAGTAACAGCCATTGTTAATTGACCAGTTGTTGTCACTCAGGGCTCAAATGAGTAAAAGAAAAAAAATTAGAGAAAAAAATTCAGTATCTATAGTGAGAACATGAGTGTGACATGAAATGGCAAAATTTAATATGTACGCTTTGTGTGAAAAGGAGGTCAAATCGTGCCATAAACGCCAAAAAAACTTAAGCCATATAAATTTCGAATTAAATTTTTTGAAAAAAAAACAATAATTTGCGATTGTAAAGAATCAATTTTCGTCAAAAAAAAAACAAGGTCCAAAAAATTTGTCGGTTAAGCTTATTTGGCAGTTATGGCTCGATATTGTAGGGAAGATATATTCATGCAAGTATGTGCGTATTGCTTCGTCTTTACAACGAGCCATAGCCAAAGCCAAAAAAGCTTAAGCGACATATATGTTTAACTTCGTTTTTTGACGAAAATCGACTAGCATCGCTACCACTCAGCCCCAGGGGCATCCTCTCAGTCCAGAGGTCGTGAGTTCGATTCCCGCCATAGAGCGTGGATATTTTCTGCAGACAATTTAATCGCTTTGCGGGTTGTTAATTTCTTAAAAAAAATAAAAATATCGATTATTAAAAAAAATCGATTTTTGAAAAAAAAAATTTAACTCGAAAATTATGTCGCTCAAGCTTTTTTCGAGGTTATGGTACGATATATGCATATTAATGTCTGCTTGTTTATATGTTCGCGAAAAGTTTTGCCACAAGTTTAGGTTTAATTATTCCTCACAAATCATTCTTTTGTTGAAATTTTAATTTCTAACAAAACATATTACAAAAATATGCATTTCTGGCATAAAAATTTTAACTTGTAAAAATATGCAAAATATTTTTTTTTTCAAAATAATATGCATTTTCATCAAAATATGCATTAATAAATCGTGGCGGTTTTTACAAATTTCATTATTTAGTATCTAGTTTTATTTCGACATCAGGCTAGAGGGGAAAAACATGTGTTAAAATGAAACTCCTCCCTCTCCTTGGTCATTACACACATGAAATACAAATTGCAATTGTTATTCTTATCATGAAAGTAGCGCGAAGCACGCCGGGTTGCAGCCCATATGTAGTCGCGTAAATATATATAATAAAAAATATGAATTAACTACAAATTACATTGCAACACCACATGTTGTTTATGTTGCTAGAAAAATATAATTATAGCGATATTGTTATATAATGTGTTTTATAATTTTTTTTTATTGTACGAGTATTATTAAAAGGTTTCTTGGTAATAATTTTCTTAAAACTTTCGAGATGCTTCAGTTTAACAAGTAAATGCGTGCCACTGCCAAGCATATGACGAGTTTATTTCTCAGAAACTTCCATTAAAACTATTCACCACCACAATGCGTTGCTACTTAGATTGGTCATATAAAAGTTGGATTAGTTAATGGATTCTAGAGGAGTGGCAAGAAGATTAGGACATTAAAGACACATTAAAGTTGATTAGGGACTTAATACTTGGAATTAAATTTTTTTTTATTTCATTTATTAGAAAAAATGTGTAATACAACATAATTTTGGAACAACATTATGATTAGAAAATTAAGCAACAGCTGAATGAAAATTCTTCAAGTACTCGTATTATCTTTTTATTTAAAAAATTAAATAATTTTTTAAAATACAGTGGAGAGCAAAGGTGAGTACGTGTTTGTATTTTCTGCATATGTGGACGCATAAAAATAGTAATAATGAAGCAATTAATTTATAATATATTTATTTACTTATACTTATTATTGAGTTGCTACATAAATGCTTTCAAAGAAAAAATAAAATTAAAATAACTCTTATGTACTCAATTTTGCACTCTCAGGCAACATTTAAAATATGTTGTATCTCTAGTATTTAGTAGATAGCTTTTTATTTTGTAATGCACTATTTATGCGCTTAAGCATACTTTGAACCAATTTTTGGATAATTTCGCCTGAAGTTTTGTGCCACTCCAGCTGCACAAATTGCCACAATTCGATTCAGTTAAATGGGGCCGTTCGATATTGTGCCAACCGCCTTTTTAATGTTGACCACAAATTCTCGATTGGATTGAGGCTGGGACTTTTTGGCGGCCACTGCATCATTCCTTAACGATTTTTGAGGTGTGTTTCGGGGCTCCATACTGCTGAAAGACAACTTCTTTCTCAGCATATGCGATTACATCTAGAAAATCGGGCATATGGGTCTGCAATATGTGCAAATTGTCTTCTAGTATCATGATGCAATTAAGCTCTTGTAATAGACCAACATGCCACCATGTAAAACAATCACACACCATGATGTACAACCTCACATCATGATGTTGGCTCTCCTACTTTTGGTGTAGATAACACTGTTTACCATCAGACTAATATATCTTAAATTTGGACTCACGCAGAAAAAATATCATCAAAATGCAATCAGCAAAACAAGTAGTTAATATTCAAATTAAATTGAAATATATATTTAGTTAATATAACAAATCTAGTTGTTGATACAACAAACACAGAAATTTTTTTCAACAAACTTAACTAGTCACAATTTTTGTTATGCAAGGCGCAAAAACTCAAAAATTTCTGAATCTTTTTCTTTATTAATTGTTGATATAACAAATTTAAATTTTTCTAGTCAATTAAATTACTCATTGTTTTTTTTTATATGGAAAGCAATGCCCCACAACAAAAAATATCGGAAATGACAAACCTTGCCACTAGTACACACTATTGCGATGTCACAAAACGCCATAGTGTGTACTGGGCATAAGATGCAAACTCTTGAAATTTTCTAAAACGCTAAAACTAAAAAAATCCCCAAAATAAAAAAATATGTCGAAACGAAAAATCGCCAAAAATTAAAAACAGCGCTTCAATGAAAAATATCACCAAAAATATAATCCATCGCTGAAATGAAAAATTCAGGAAACACCAAAAATTTTGGGAATCACCAGAAGTAAAAATGCTGCCAAAAAATTAAAAAAATCGCCAAAAAACGAAAAAAACGTTAATATTTAAAAAAAATTCGCACAAAACCGAAAAAACCAGTAAAACAAAAAAATCGCTGAAATTAAAAAAAAAATCAAAAATTGTCCGTACGTGTGAGATTAAAAGTCGCTCTTTACATTTCTTTATAAAACTCAATGCTTTTTGTACCTTAGATATTTCTGGGTATGTTTGCTTTCTTTTACAAATTAGTAGCTTTTCCATAAACTACACTTTCTTTCAGCAAGCCAACTAGATATTTTGGTTATAGTTTAAATTAATACTGCCTTATGCATAAAAAATATTTCACGTTTATTTAGCGCTTATTTGACATATTTCTATGGGAATTTTGTCAAATAAACCTGTAATAAACCTAAAATATTTTTTGTGAATTGGACCGATAGTCTATATTAATTAATTCTGTATTAAATAGAGCCTCTACTAAAAAAAATCTTCAAGGTTTTGATTACAACTTATTTATTAGCAATTAAGTAATTTTGTTCATTTAGAGAACTTAATAAAGTTAAAAATATACTAAATATCATGTTTTCTTTTTGTTTCTTTTGTTTTTCTTTTAATAAACATACGCAAATTCTATTATAATTCCCAATACAATACATGATAATAATTGAATTAAGAGTATCTAAAATAAATATAAATTACAATAATTAATGTACTATGATAACGAAATCTATTGAGATTATTTATAGAATAGTAACCTGATATTCAATATGAATATTAGTTATTAATATTTTGTTAGGAAAAGTAATCACAATAGCTAATATCAGTCGACATTGAATGATCAGGTCTGGGACTTAAAGTTATGTAAGGAGCTGGTCACATACTGCGTAGTAGTAGATTGTAACAAATATTCCCTTGACGGTGAGAACGGTGATATAACACTCTATCTAACACTCTATCTATCTATATTTTTTTTTGCTAATCTGCAAAATGTATTTAGCGACGGTAAATTAATAATTTCGATTGTAATAAAAGAAGAATAAAATTCTCATATAACAACCCATAATCATCAATTGCAATGTATGTATGTATTTTTTAATAAAAAATATTTTACTGAATAAGTTAAATAATAATTTGGCACTATTAGTGCGTTAAATATTAACCTAAATTGCAACAATTCCAAAAAATCACCAATTCTCGTATTCCATTTTACTAAAAATTAATGGAGTTCTTTTTGTTTTCCTTGGGTAACTCTTTTTCGGTTAAATTCTTTAAAGGGTTTAAATTATTTACACAGAAAAAAAACAAGAATTATTTTCAACAAAACCATGTTATTGAAAACAAATTTTAATTTCAATAATATTTGTCATTAACTCAATAAGATATTTTATCAATACCGCGCATTTTAAAGTATCGTTTAATTTAATTTGTTTGTGTTGGTGTTTATCTTGCTTGTTGATTGACTTAACATGGTGATCTGCTATTGTAGTTGTTTATTTTGATTCCGACAAGCAGCCGAAAAACGTTGTGGCTTCTTTTTTTTACTCAACAAAGTTATTTTTAAATTATATCAATGCAATACGCACATGTAGAAGAAACATAAGAAATTATGTTTTGGGTGTATTCATTATTTGCGTATCTAATAACGATTTGCTCTTTAGCTGAGTGGTAAGTACGTTAGTCTATTAGTCAAGAGGTTGCCGGTCCGACTCATCCCAAACACATTTAGTTTTAATCGCAGCCAAGCAATAACAAAGAAAAAGGAGTTGAAAAATTTGACATTCATCCCCACACACACACAAACACACACACACCCACACACACATACACACAATAACAATTATAACTGAAAATTAAATTTAAGTCAACAACTTTTTTCTTTGATTCATTAAATTTCTTTATTGAATTTAATTTCAATTTTTATTTATCAATAATGTAAAAATCGTTATCACAGAAAATTCAAAAGATTTTTTATTATGGATCAGCGATTTTCGTATTCAAATATCAAAATAATTTTTTTCTGTGTAGTGAGCAAAGTGTTTTCTTCAATTAATTTGTTTGAACTTTCATTAATTCGTGGTAAACTGTAGAATTATGTCGGTATATATATTTTTTTAAAGAGAAATAAAACTTAGACAATGAATGGCTACTTCTATTACTAGGTGTTACCTTCTTTAGGAAAGGGATAGTGATAGAGAAGATGGGTGGTGAAGGAAGAGATAGAGGAAAGCTTCGTTCTTTTATAACTCCGCACTTTGCACGTCTTTTAATAATGCCGTGTTGCAGCGCCTCTGGTGTTAAATGAGGCGTATTAAGTTTTTTGAAGCTGTGCTTAGTAGCCATTCACCGATGATTCTGCTACACAATGGAGGAAGGCACTCTGATGTTACATTAGGATTAGTATCCGCTGAAGTCGTTATAGTTCACAGACCAGTGACTATGCCTTCATCACTTGAACTTTCCTACAGCAACTGATACAAAGGGACACTAATGCACATCAGAAAAATGCAAGGCGTTGTTATTTAATGACTGTTGAATACCGGGCTCGATCCCAGGACATTCGGTTTTGTAGTAAACATGCTAACTACTTCAGCCAACGCCACCCTCAACTAAGTGTAAGTCAATATGCAAGGGATAAATAATTTACCGGCCTAGAACAAGAGAAAAGCTGTTTAAGTAATCGAATCTATAAAAGACACTAAAAATCATAAGACTTAACCTTAACTCTTTGTACAAAGGCAAATATAAATATTTGCTTCTCTAAATACATTCATATGTAAATAAATTTGTTTTCACATACATACGAGTATATACTTATAAGCTTTAATATTAAAACAATAGATTATCTTTCCATCTTTTTGAATACTTAATACCCACTTATAAACAAGAGCATTAATCAATAAATATTAAATTTGTATACTTACATATGTATCTGTTTCGTTACTTAAGCTTTAAATAAATAATGCTTCAAGTATCTCTAAAATCAAACAAACAACAAAAACTTTAACCCACAAAATTTTGGAAAATCAATGTTTATGCAGGATGTCTTTATATTGTCTTTATAACAATTGAGATCTGCTCACAAAAAAAAAATAAAAAAAAAAATACAAAAATCAGCATACACTCAACCTTAAGTTATTTACATATTCATGTTTGTATAAATGAAAGTGTCTTTTCTTCCAAGGTTGAAATGCCTGTGATTTGATCTTTAATGCAAACATCAGGAGTGAAATCGAAAAAATCTTCAACGTAAGGTTTGTACTAAATCTATTTTTTCTATGCATATACATATGTATGTATTTATATAAAGCTATATAGTATGAGAAGCTACACGTATATAATGAAAGCCTTAAAATTGGGAAAAAATTAAACCAAAAACAAAAAGCTTAACATAATATTATATATCCAATATATAGTGCCATAACCGCCAAAAAAGCTTAAGCGACATAATTTTCGAGCTTAATGTTTTGGCGAAAATTGATGACTTACTATCGCAGACAATCGGTTTTCGTCTAAAAATAAAGTTCAAAATATATGTCGCTTAATCTTTTTTTTTTGGCGGTTATGGCTCGATATGACCCCAGAACTGAATAATTTTGACATATCCACAAATTTACATTTCATCGAAAACTCAATCCTTTTTCTCTTGTTTTTTTTTACAAATGTACGTGATGAGTGTTTTTGCACAAAAACCAAGTTCAATACGACATACATTTATGCTGAAGGGTTTACCCCATACAGTCAACATTTTTACATCGATTTGACATAATGTAAGAAGATTTATGAAAAAGAAATGAATGTGAAAAGGTCAATGGAATTAACATTACACAGATAAAGAATATTGAAACTTATAGTTGGCAACAGATTGTTGTGAGAAATGGTTTTTTAGGAGAAAGAAAAAATTTAGGTAATAGCCTGTGCAATGTTGAAAATAATAAAATAGTAGAAATTTCTTATATGTCTTCATATGCTAATTAAACTTGATTCAGACCAGCACTAACCAAATATTCACATGCCCCAACGAAACAGCTGATCGATCGTTTAAAGAGTATTCTATCAGTTAATGTAATTTTGACAACTTGCTGTATCTTGGAAGCCGTAAGAGACAAACTCTTGAAATGTTTTAAAACGCTAATACAAAAAAACCCAAAATATAACCAGAATAAAATAATTCACCAAAAATATCAGGGTCACCAATAGCCGAATAAAATCGCCAAAACGGAAAAAATCGCCAAAACGAAATATACATGCATTGTAAAAAAAAAACAAAAACAATTCCCAAAAACCGAAAAAAATCTTCAAAAATAAAAAATCGCACAAAACGAAAAACAAGCGACTTGAAGTCGGTAAATATATTGACCTCTGTGGGCCTAATATTCATCCTGACCCATTTTAAAACCTCCGTGATCGCACGAACCTCCGCCTGGAAGACTGTATTATATTCAGGCAAGCGGAAGTAAATCTCGGTCTCCAGTTCTTCTATGAAGAAACCTAGCCCCGTTCCTTATCCTAGCTTCGAGCCATTCGTGTAGCAGCTAACTGACATGGGCATTTGTTCTAGGGTTCCATTGACCTAGGAGTGTTTTTCTGGTATCACTATCTCGCATTCTGTTATAACCCTAGTCTCACGTACCCACGTGGACATTCCAAAAGTCTGGTCTGAACGGATATCAATGACGTCCAAATGTTGACTTGTCTAATCCATTCCCCCATAACTTGTAGACGTTTTGTAGCAAGAGCTGCTTCGTATCGAATACGAATGTCTATAGGTTGGATATAAAGAATCGTCTCCAATGCCCTGCTGGATGTAGTTCTCATAGCACCACTTATACCTAGGGAGCACATTCGTTGAACCTTCTCCAACATTTTAGTGTTGCACTTCCTACCTGTTGACCTCCACTATACTATCGATGCGTATGTTAGAATTGATCTGATCACACTCTTATAGAGCCAGTGTGTTGCAATAGGGCTGAGTTCCCATACGAAACCAATGGTCCTTCTGCAGAGAGACCAGCACGAGTTAGCCGTCTTGACTCTTGCCTCTATGTAATGTCCCCATAACAGTGTCCGATCTAGGATCACTTCTAAATATTTCATCCTATCGTATAAGGTGATGGCCTTTCCCTGGAAACTAGAATCAGTATACTGCATGATCTTTGTTTTCTTGGTGAAAACAGTTATTTCCGTTTTTTTTGGGTTAATATTCACTCCTCTCAGCCGTGTTCAGCTTAGCGCAATGTTGAGAGTTTTTTCCGCCTCCCTGCAAAATTGGTTAGGATCTTTTCCCATCAGAAATATCATGACATTGTCCGCATAGAAGACAGGTTCGCACCCCTCATTAGTCAGGTCCCTTAGCAGGTTGTGTATGGTGGTTATCCAAAGAAGGTATGAAATTATTCCTCCTTGAGGCGTTCCAAGTTGCACCCTATCCCTAAAGTATAGGGATAGGGAACTGCTTATTCACCTGTTTGCCAGCATGAAATTTTCCCAATAAATTATTGATTGGTCAACTTGAAGCTGTACTAAGGATTGGATAAGAGTGTCAGTACTCACATTTTTGAAAGCGCCTTCAATGTCAATAAAAACTCTGAGCTTGTACAATTTGTCATTGAAATATTTTTCGATTTAGTTAACTATCCTGTGAAGAGCCGTTTCTATTGACCTTCCTTTGGCATACGCACACAGAAAAAAGTATTCACCAATTAATGTTTTCAATTAATAATTTAATTGATTCAATTAAATTTTTAATTGTATTAATTAATTTGAGTGGAAAAACTTAATTGATATTATCAAATTGCTTATAGGTGAAAATTTAATTAATTTTTTAATTAATATTACAAATATTTTAATTAATATTACAAACTCATTCATATTACTTTTTTGTGTGCATGCTGTCTGAACCTCAGACTATCGTATAATATCCTGCTCTTAATCATGTTGTCAACTATCCGTTCCATGGTTTTGAGCAGAAAGGTAATAAGACTTATTGATCTGTAATCCTTAACTCGCATAACTTGCCTTGCCAGGCTTAGTTATAAAAACTACCGTTGCCTCCTGCCATCTGTTTAGAGTTTATACGAATTTTGGGCAGGCATTAAAAATTCTAATCAGATGAGATGATAAGAAAGACAGAAAAAATGCCATCCGGCCCTTTTGTCTTTCAAAGGGAGAAGCTACTTATTGCATTTCTAACTATGGCATCTGTGATGGTTGGCCCCTGGTGATCTACATTTTCAAATAGCGGCGGTTCCCCTATGGTTTCCTTCATGCTATTTGTGAAATATGTATTCATCAGTAACAATAAGGTCTCCTCTATTGTTTCCGTACTTTTGCCCATAGCGTCAATGAGCATTTCGGTTTGGATGTGGGTTTTGAAAATAAGCGTTCTTATCTTCTTTGAGACTTCGTTCACACTATCAACCAGTTCGCTCACCCAGAAAAAAAACAGCTTAAAATTAACAAAAACCATATTGAATTAATAAAAAACATTAACGAAAGTCTAGTAATGTTGAAATTTCTTATTTCAATATGGAAAAATATTAATTTACAGTATTTATTTATTAAGTTTTTTATTTTTAAGCATTTCAATATACATTTTCTATTAAGTTGCAGCTTTTCCCTGAGTGCAGGAAAGCTTCCAGGAGTTGCGTTTCGCCAGGCGAATTACTTAATTGTACCCCTTGAGACTCTTGCGATAATCATGTCAGTATATACTAAATTTTTTACGCCTGGCTCTGTTAAATAGCCTACGGATATCCTTTAATTTTTGTGAACAATTTTGTTTATCTTCATATAAATCGTTACAAAACGGGGAAATATAATTGGCAACAACACAAAAGTTGATTGATTTTATCAATCATTACGAAATCTTTACATTGACATTGAAACTTAAAAATTTATACAAACTTAAAATAATTAACATGTCACATATATTTTTTCGTTACCTGCTTGCTGGTTTAAGTTTTGACAATTATTATACATCCTTAGAAACGTGTTACTTTGTTTCAAAAAAGCTAAAAATTGCGGAAACAGCGTTTTTCACGGTACAACACGTTGAAGCCAAATTATGTCTACATACATTTTCTTTAACTTACCTGACATTTGAAATCCTTTTCGGGCGGCTTTTATGATTATCCACCTTCACCATTTTATTTCCCACAAAGGTTTTACAAAAATTCTAAACATTTCTTATTTAAGTATTTAAGCCACTCAAATCACATTGTTTTATTTTGCTTGCAAAATGTGTGGGTAGTTCCATGTGATATTAACAAAAGTTAATATTTTTTACATTGTTTACATCTCTAACACTTTTCACAATGAAATATTTTGATTTTCTGTTTGTTTCCAACACACTCACCCGCTACAACCGAAGAACAACAATCGGTGAAGGTATTAAGTGGAATGCATCCATTGTGGCTTTTGTGGCATTTATTTTATAACCACTTCATAAGCCACAATACTGTCTAGTGTGTTTGTTAAGCGACAGCACTAGGAGTTGTTAAGTTTCCGTTGGCTGTCAATGAGTTTTCACAAGGCACAATTTACACATATTTTTTTGACAGCTCATATTACATTTAATATGGTTGATACCTGTTGTCTCAAATAAAAACTATATTGGTATCGTATGTTGACACACAATCATACATATTAACTATCATTAATACGTGAAGAAATGTGGTAGTATGTATTTATTATGTATGCAAACAATCATTAATAAACATTTTCTTGAAGTACAGAGTGACAAAAATTAAATGGCCAAATTGATAACAGTGCTGAAAAATCTAATTCGATTACAAATGTATACTCTTACCTTGTGGTGCACAGAACTCTACGTAACATCTATTTGCTAATTTAAGGAACTGTTTGAATAAGTCATGAACACCTAAAAAAGTTCTGTAATATCGTGAGGAGGATATCATTCATGCACGTGGTGTTATTAATGTAATTCTACGAGTACATAACCACAATGTCAAAATGAGGGATCTAATTAAAAGTTGAGCAATTTAGTTTAAGTTTAGTTCATAACTGGCTTGATTATAACAATTTTATTTGTAAGTTTAATTAATTTTGATTAGATAATTGAAAGTTAGATACAAATAAAAAAATTTATGATAATGTTTTTTGTTTTGATATTAAATATTTTCCTCTTTTTAAACACTGAAAATAATAAACCGTTTGAGTTAACGTTAACTAAACCTTCAGCCTGAGGCTTAAAATTTAGCTCAACTTTAGTTACTTTTTAATTATTTTGTTTGTTCGAATTTATTTGTTTCTTTGTTTATGAATCGGCTAGAGACAATTGTAAATTATTATGACAAAGACTAGCAGAACGGAACAACATGGTTTTTTTAAAAGGCCGCCATACCTTCATCATCAGTGTTCTTATGTTTGGTCCACTAACTATAAACCCTGAGATGGTGTAATTAGGATATATAAATAAATTCTGTGGTTATCGGAAAATAAACCGGTTCGAGTTGTATTTGGTAGGTATAAAGATAAACAGGGTCGAGTTGTGTTTAGCAGGTCTCGATTTAAAAAAGTTCATTTTAGTAAAAAAAAGTTAAATATATATTCGAAAGATGTTGAAGTAACTGCTGGGAGCACAAATATAGGCGATGAATTGTGCCCACCACGATAAATTCGTAGTCGTCCAAAGCCCCCAGAAAAGCTGGAGGCTTTTAGACTAATGTGTCTGAATTCGTTCCAAGTACATAGATAAATATTGGAAATCAGCAAAATCAAAAAGACGGTGAGAGAGCGGGAAAATTTAAATTTTTTATTAGAATAGAGGAAAAATCTGATGCAAAGACCGGCACTGCGTCATCTGATGGGTTTTCTGTGCTGTAAATTAAGTCAAATTCTGTATGATTTTCTTTATGAAATTACGGCATTCGATACGATATTTCCATGTACAAGTCCCATCGAATGCCGTAATTTGCCCTCAGCACAAAGATTGGGGAAGCCTGCCCAATGTCATCTGAATGCAGAAACTCAGAGTGAAAAACACGCTACACTCGCGAAGGATGTGTGCCGTTGTCTCTTTATCTTCTAAACATAAACGATACAAGGGTGAACGAAATAGGTTGCTTTTCCGCAGAGGATAGTTCAGTCCAAAGTTAACAGAAGGAAAACCAGTAACAAGCCTCAAATCATTCCTGTTGAGGTTAATCAATGCTTTGGCCTGTCCTAAGCCAGAAGAAGTCAGCCACATTTCCCTTGCGGTCGAAGTATCACTTCCTTTGACCAGAAAGATTACAGTCTACCAACTATCGCCACAAAATGGCACTTTGCCTTTAAACGGAGCAGCAGAGGCCCTCTTGAACAGTTCATTCCCTGGATGACCGCTGCAGCCAGGTATTCAGTAAATGGAAACCTTGTGCTGTATAAATAGCTTTTGTAGTGAGTCAAAGCACTCTAAAATAAGCTTGGAATGAAAGGGTGGACTTAAGAGCTGTTTGACTATCGGAAAGCATAGCAATATGCGCGCCTATAATGCCCCTATTTAAATTAATGTTAACACATTTGGTGATTGCCTGTATTTCTGCCTGAAAAACCTTAAGCCATTTGCCCATGGGCACAGACATTTTTACGTTGCGTCCCACAACTCCAGCACCAACTCAATCTTCCGTTTTGGATCCATCCGTATACCAACATTAACTTGTGGAGTCCAAAGTGGGACCATTTTCCTTCCACAATTTCTCGGGTGAAATTGTTTATCTTGTCACTAGACATTCCTAGCAGCCCTATGCTGGGCATTGTACACGGAACCGATGAGTGTACTTTACCAACACAGTGAATGGAGCTCCCGATAGCCATCCTGTAAGCGGCCATTGCCGCAGAATATCTTATACGGATTTGTATGGATGGTAGTCCAATCAAGGCCTCAATGGCTAAGGTTGGACATGACCTCATTGCTCCTGTTGCAAGAAGACACCCCAATTTCTCAAATCTTGCAGAGTTTAGTTGTCGCCGCGACATACCGGTTCTTTTGCCAACACTTTACGATTAGCTAAACTTTATGATTGGCCTAGGGATCATAACCATTTTTGGGCTCATGCGCCAGGTGCTCCTACCTCAACTCTTCACCGCCCATACCGCCCACATCGCTCTAGTAGCTTTCTGTGCCACGCATTCAACATGAGGGATCCAATTCAGCTTTTTATCGAGGGTATGGGAGTCCATTATTTGACATCGGTTGAATGAGAAATATTGCACTCACTCAACGATACTGAACCTGGACCAAGTTTTGTTCTAAGAGAAAAAGGTACCAGAATAATCTAATCATACTTGGCTGCCATGCCATGTCTCTCACACCATATCGTTACATTGCAAAGTATCGTTCATGATGTCTGAGAGAACGTTGCCGAATTTTCCAATTGCCATCATAGGTCATCGATGTACCCTACAATTTCATGCTATTGTTCACTAAGTATGAGAAGAAGTTCATCAATCACATAAAAGTAACTAATTAAAACCCATCAGGGGCGGCAATAACTGTTGTGAATTTTATGATAAAAACCAAATGATATGATATCATATGATTTTTATATTATTGAGCAGAAATAATTGTTATTTTTTGCTTTTTAATTTTGAGATCACAAAAAAAATCAAGTTCTGATTTCTACTTTTTCCAACAGAAATGAAAGCATTGTGGAAGAAAATATTAATGTAGGAAAAGGGTATTTTTTATGAAGGTATAGAAGTTTGAAATGGAATAAACTAAAGATGAATTTTTCAAATTGACATGAAATTTACTTTATTTAAAAGATAATCTTCTGCCATATGGCATATGACCACCACGGCTGGCTCGGCTGTAGTTTAATCTGGAAGTTAAAGTTGGGGGACGTTTATTGGCAATAATGCGGCCAATGTTGTGCTCGAACTGAACAATTATTTTGGGCTTATCGGCATAGACTCCACAGAAAATAGTCTAGCGTCGTTAAGTCGCATGATCTTGGAGGCCAATTCATGGGTCCGGAACGTGAAACCATTCAATAAATCTGTGTGACATGTTGCGGCTTTTTGTTGAAACTACAGCTCTTGCACATCATGGTTGTTCAATTGATGAACGGGGAAGTCAGTAGTCATGGCTCTATAGCGGTCAACATTGAGTGTAACGATCTGACTAGCAACGTTTAGGAAGAAGCAATGACATAATACTGCGACAGTACGAATGTTTGGGAAGCTTCAATATTCCATGAATTCGCTACATACTACTTGAATTGAAATAAGCACTTAAAACGAAATGCTCCAAAGTGGGACATCACGTAAGCAGGTTTGTAAGCCAAAGCAGCTTGACATTCACCTACAAACTGACTTACGGTGAAGCAGTAATTTTTGCTGGGAAGCTACATACGAACATTAAAATTAAATTTAATGAAGACTGGCAAAATATGCAAAGAGTGATTATAAAGTTAGCTTAAGCATAAATCTAGCTCATAGAGTGATGGGTTAATCCTATCCTGGCATTCCTTTTACTAGAGCAAGATGTTTAACTTTTAAAATGTTTTATTAGCTCAAACTAATACTGTCATTAGATAAATATTATGCCTGTATGCAAATACATTATTATCGCACATGAGAGCAACAAAAACAATAAAAAAAATTTTAACAGAAAAAAGTAACACATAAAAATAGTACTCAAACAACTCACACCCTATTTTTTTATTCTTGTTCGTACTCGTACATTTTTATTTTCTTATCAAGACGTACACGTACTTCAGGGTATAAATAACATGTGCGTAATATTGCAAATGTGTGTCGTCTACTCGTAATAAAAGGAAACATTTGTGTTTTTCTAAAAAGGACCTTAAGTAGAAAGAAAGTGGAAAGTGTGTGAATGAGCAGCGTGCGTACTTGTACGTGGGAGGTGTGCGTGTAGGTGTTGCTGTCTATGTTTAAATCAAACGAAATAAATACGCTCGACGAAGAATTTCAATGTTAGAAAATTTAATATTTTATTATATCTCTGCGATAAAGCATATCATATTTATGTTAACATACTGCAATCGTCACACAATCATATTTTAGTCCTCCTCGCATGCATACGAGTACTTTTTACATTACATTACATAAACACTTGAATACGACAAATGTGTGTTGGTAAAACAAGTTCCAGGAAACAGAAGATTGTTTGTGTCTCAAATGAAAAACAATTTAAGCAAATCACTGAAAATAACTTTAATAAATATTTTTTTCCTTTTATTGATTGTGGAAATTAAGTCCCTTAAGTTTCCTTTATTATTATTCTTTTTCTTTGGATTTTTCATGCTGCCATCTATTTTGGGCTTATATGTTTGCTTTTCTTTTTTTGCATACTTCAGTGGCGTAGCAGGGTATGTGTTCTGCGAGTCTAATGCCAATTACTTTACTGCGAGGGAAAGTATTAAGTAAAATAAAAAAAAAACTAAAGTTCGAACAATGCTGAAGAATAGATGGGACAGTGCCTTCCTATTAAAATTGTCTTTCTACGTCCCTGCATATATAAAATTTTATGTTTGAAACACTACTCTACAAATTTAAACTTTTTTTCCGCCCTTGTATTTGAAAAAGATAAAGTACAATAATCTAAAGCCTATTTAAAAATGCATAACTAAGCAGACTAGTTACGCATCATATTCCTAAAAGCAAAAAAAAAAAAACAAAAATTAGCAACATTCAAACCCCTCAAAGCCTCAAAAATTCTAAAAACATTTTTTTATGTTTTCAAATATATAATGATACATATTTGGTCCAAATGTGATGGTGCAATATAGTCTACAGATCTTACCTTATAAAATAATGAAAACAAATTATAATTATCGCTATCCAGTTTGTAGCGAGAGCCAATGAAAAAAACCTTTCCCAAAAACTTAGTTTCATCTCATTAAAAGACCATGATAGGCCATAGTAAGGGCAAAATTATGTACAGGAAAAATAGTTTGCTATTTATTCTAAACAAAACTGGTTAAATAAGATTTTTTCGAAAAATGCCGCATTTGAGAGTTATGGTGCCAAAAGCGAAGATAGTTTAATTCTTGGATGAAAAGTGCAATTTTTACACATAACTGCCGGTAGAGAAAATAAAATAAATACTTTTTGAATGGTCAAATGTTCATACACATTGCTTAAATTACGCAGCGCGAACGACTATAAATAAAATTTGTACGTTGTATCAACTTCAATCATACATCTAATTATACAAATACTCGTAGTATTTATTCGGCTATAAGTAAGTATATACAGGAGTATTTTGTTTTGCACACACTTCAAGCATCAGTGCTGCCAGAAAAGTGAAATACCAATGGTGTTCAACCCCAGTGAAAAAAATTTAAAGTATCATTCATTCTCTCTACTTCCAATATACCAATACATGTGTATTTTTGACTTTTCAACAATCGATTATAAACAACATCCAGCTAATTAATTAAGAAGCTATTTCACTCATGCGAAATTGGAGATCATTTGTAGTTTTTGCAAATACATACTTACGATATGTCTTGATTTTATTTTTAGGAAAAAGAAATCATTGCCATGAAGTATGAGATTTTTATTTATAAAAAAAATATATTGATATAAAAGAAACTTCGGAAAAGAAAAAAAAAAATATACGAAAGATCAGATTTACTCAACATCATGAACATGATTTTAGATTCAGTGATAAAAAAAAGAACTTCTTCGTCTTTAATGGGACTGACTGCATGACAGAGATAATTCTCGACTATGATAAAAACGTTTCGAACTAGATATTTGCTAGAAATACATTTATCACTTAACAAACTACAAGAGAAAAATAATACGAGAATTATTGTCTTACTCATAGTTAACATTTCCTCAGATATTAAGTGATCTGATTAAAATAAAACTGTAAATTTATATAAAATTAAAAAAAATCAAGACACATGAAAAAATTATGCTAAACTAAATAAAACATAAATGAAAGCAAGTTTAGCAAATATTAAAAATTATAAAAATGTGTATGAAAAATATTTTTTTTTTAAATTCCTAAAAAAAAACTAGAACAATTTTATTCAAAAGAATATAAAAAAAAAAATTTAACTTAAACTGAAAATCAAATTTGTTGTTGATAAATTTTCAGCCCAATTTGAATTCAGTGTCTGTTTAATATTATTCGGTTGCTGTCGAAAAGTGTAATTGCCACCATATTGTTGTTGCTAAGAGAAACGCCTTTCGTTCTTACATTCTAATTCAACTAATGCTGTCTGTCGTTATTATTGATTCCCAATTCTCAAAGAGATTAATTCTACCAAAAATTACTTCATATTGTCATTAATAAATCACTTCCTTTTTTGTTACCACATCCACTTACTCCGACTTTTATGGTTTAAGCTCTATTGCTTTACACTAGATTTCTTGTGTGTGTGTTGTTGTTTGTTACGATGTCATGAAATAGCGCGTTAATTTTGAAACATATTGAAAAGCATAATACCTAAGGCAATGCACATACATACATTTCATATACAATTCTTTAGGGACAAAAAGATCTATTCGAATAAAACATTTTGGATGAGGGTAATATTTATTTTGCAAAGAGTGAATATTTTAGTGAAAGTTCTTTGGGGAGGCAAGCAGAAAGTTTTCCTCGTAATAAGTCTGCTTGTTACCAAAAGTAAAAAGTTTTATTATTATTATTGTTGATTGAGAACTTATTTCTAAGAAGTAGGTGATAACATACCTGTAGTATTTTTTCCCAAGAGTTTTATTGTACTTTTGAACTTAGTATGTATGAATAAATCAAATAAGATTCAGTAAATGGCAGACAAATTTTTTCGCTCTTACAAAATGTTTGCAGTCGCCATTTTAAACTGGAACTTAAGAGCGAGCAATATGGCTGCCATCGATGAATAATAATAATTTTTAATTGTTATAATAATTATAATTTCTCAATTTACAATCTATTGTCGTAGACTTGGATTGAACTCGTTCAATAGTTAATTGTTGCCGTAAGCCGATGATGAAACCCATTTTTCTTGCAATAACCAACAATTCATGTATGACATACAACTCCAACAATATGTTGTGAATAGACTTGAGTCGAACTCATCATCATCATCATTGCTTAGATTACATGGGTTTGATCAAAGACTTGTGCAAAAAATTACTGACTGAATGAGTTTAAATTACATGGGTTTGATCATTTGATTGTGTCAAACCCATTTAAATTACATGGGTTTAATTAAAGGTTTGTGTCTGAAACGAACTTTTTAAAAGAGTTCGATACCACTCTACTAAATTGTAGACTCGCTTCGAACTCATTCAGTTCGTCGCTTTTGAAACAAGTCTATGATGGAACCCATTCAAATTACATGAGCTAAGACTTGTATCAAACTCTTTCATTGATTAAAGTTTTGTGTCAAAAATTCACTACTAAATGAGTTCGAACCAAGTAGAGTTGTGTTCAACAGCTCTTTTGAACTTAAGTGAGTTGTGGGAAACAATTCAGGTCAAAAACGTCAACGTAAATTAAATGGCTTTGAAAAAAATTTGTTTCGAATTAAACGAACTAGTTCAAAAAGAGCTGTTGGACACAACTCTAGACCCAAGTTTACATGAGTTTGATCATAGGTTTTAGTAAAAAAAAAACGGCCGACTGAATAAGTTCGACCGAAGTCTAGTGAATTGAGAAAATAATTTTTAGGTCTTGGTTGAGAACTAAAAGCATTCGGTACCAAAAAAATGTTGATCCAAAAATTACAATAAGAGCTGGTGATGAAAATCTTAGTCGACGAGTACAAAATTTAAAACTTATCCAAAGAGGCAGTGCCTATAATAATGCAAACGAGATGAAATAATGTTAAATATACTTCTCGCAAGAAACAACTTTTTCACCCACTCGTGATACCCGTTTGTTTCACCAATTAATATCTGACATACATATGTTTAAGTATTACAAGAAATCTTCCACACTTAAGTGCGACTATCGCCTTAATATGTTACTAAATATGTCAGTATATGCCCGCATGTAGATGTTTATTTTAATTTAAATACTTTTAAAATACTTCGTTCCCCTCTGACACTATTTTTAATTTTCAACTTTACATTCAATTAGCTCCTGGGAATCATGTCTGTCTGAATGCTGTTTTGCCATCGACACCAATAGATTGATATGTGTGTGTGTGTGTGTTTATTGAAGTAAATGAGAAAACGATTTCATCGATCATTATGCATAACCTCAAAACAATAGAAAATTGATTGGAAAAAACAATACGTACATATAAATAAAACTTTTATTTTTATTTTATAACCCCTTCTAATCGCACTTAACCCTCTTACTGTGAAAAACACACATTCCTTGCACGAGGGTCGTAATAATTTATGTGCGTGTTTGAAATTATTTTTTATTAAGAAATCCTAATGGAGGAAGTGTAAATTATACAACTGTTGAAAGATCTTATTAATTCTATTTAATTTAAAATAAGATATTCTTCTGAGGGCTCCCTGTCGGATCGTGTTTTTTTTAATGACATATTGAAGCTGTAAATTTGAAAGGTGCCATCAATCGACACGATTTGATCTGTATCCGTGCATGATATTTGTACTTATTGAGTATTTACATACAGCAACTAGACTTTTGTCCGATGATCAAACCCATTAAAATTTTATGGGTTTTATGAGTTCGATACAAGTCTAGTCCAACAGATGTTTTTGAAATAGTTCGCCCAGGTTGTTGCAAGGGCATTTAATTTAAATTCTGTTTACACACATCACTTTTCTTAATGTTCTGTGTGCAGTTTTTTTTGATAATGTGAGATATAGGAGAGTAGGTAATGAAATTGAGAGCCCTTGGATGATGTTCCTCTCTCTCTGATGCCCATAAGCAGCGTTACCGTTGAGAAATTTCAAAAAGTTGCCATTTTACCATTTTCACTGCCAGATCTGGCATTTTCATTAGTTAAAAGGCATTCAACTTTCAAAAAATTCTGCTAGATGCTTTCTGGCAAAATTTGTTGAAAAAAAATTGTAATTTGTTAAAAAAATTCTTCTGTATAGAGGATTTTTCTCATAAATGTACATGTATTGCAGTCTAAAGGTTCCCTGATGATCTGCACTAGCAACAGTAAAATGCGCATAGGATCCAGCTAACGCCTCAATAATCAATTTCAATGTATTTATAATTAAAAACTTATTCTACTGAATAAATAAAATTTTATTTTGGAATTATAGGGCGTAAAAAATGTTTAAAACTTAATTGTAACATTTCCAAAAACACCAATTATTAATTATTTTATATTTGTGTGTGTGTACTCTAAAAATACCTGCAAATACTAATAAGTTTGTATAAACATGAAATTCAAAGCCATTTCAATAATTTTTTCTATATTTAAATCTGGCATTATAACTTTCTGCTGTAGAACATTTTAGCAGAATATTTTGACCGATTTAGCATTCTCTCATCATCATTTTCTGGCAACACTGAAGGGGATTTAAAATAAAAAAGTGACACAAAAAAGGGGATTTTGAAAAAAAAGTCGCAATGTTTTCATAAAGGCATTTATTTTAAACAAAACATTGGAATTTAGTAAAAATTAACAAAAACATAACAGAAAACAATCAGTTCATTTATAAAAGCGGTAAAATAATAAAATAAAATATAACAATAATTCACATTAAAACTAAACAACAATTCTTTAGAAGATACATAGAAGCAAATTCATATACATATGTAAATATTTATGTAAATATTAAGTACTTAGATAATTTAACTTTGGAATGTTTGGATTTTCATTTCGCACGGATGACCTCTAGCCGAAACTATTGTTAAATTATAGAGTATTTATTTATAAAAAAAAGTGGCAAAAAAGGGGATTTTTGAAAAAGTGGCAACAAAAGTGTAAAATTGCCACTTTAGTCGCACAAACGGTAACGCTGCCCATAAGGGCAAAAGTTGCTCTACAAAGTTGTTCTCTGACATTTTTGCCCTGTCGTTTGTCCAACAACTAATTTTAATTGGACATAACTCTATATTACACATACCATGACGATAAGTTTTAGTAGTGTATCTTATTTGAAATTTTTTTTCTTCACACACGGCTCTCGTTAAACTCAAAATTGAGGATGATTTAGTGCATATTTAGTTGTTTCTGCTATTTGGATATTACATTTTAAAATCATGTCAACGATAATGTACAGCGATTGCAGAGTATAATATAAATGTGTAAATATGCGAGCTGCAGAGTTATTCAACTCTTAACTACCACTTTAATCCGAGTGTATTTGATATGTTTTAGTTCAAAAGATTTTAGTTTTGAACGTGTTTGTCTGTTATTGCATATTAAATCAGAGAAAGCCAAACTTTTAACTGATGTGCACTTTTTGCCATATTTCACATATTGAATGATTTAGCATTTCGAAAAGATGTTGTGCTAAGCATTTTGGAATTATCTTGAAATGTTTTGTGAGCCTTATTTTTGTAAATGTAACTCTGAAACAATTCAACAAACCTTGTTAAATATTAAGTACCACCTCAGCAGTTGCCGTTCGCTATTAATCTTTAAAAAGCCCAGAAAATGGTTAGTTCTTTACTATAAATTTTTATATTTAATGTGTAAATATAAAATAAATTATTAAATTAAGATTAAAATGCGCCAACCAACGAAATTGATTTAACTTACCAATTGAAAGCAGTTAAAAATGTAACCAAAATATTTGTTATATTACAATTTTTGTGGTATAACCTTATTGCAGTGTACAATATATTGCTAAATCAGGATAAATTGTTTAAGCAATCATTGGTGGGCAATCCAAAAAATCCAAAAAGTCTCTTCATACAATTGCCATCAAACACATCTCCGCGAAACGCTCTAGGTAAATATTTTCATCACATTGTTGGTATTTGGTGGGACTTAAGGATATAACTTACTTATTATGGGGCGTGTCAATAAGTCGGTGAATTTTAGAATTTTCTGCTTCTTAATTGTGCAACGAGCGACAAGCACCGATCGCCATTGACATTTGAAATATGCACAAGAATTTTAATTTTAAACTTTAAGAACCACAGCATTAAATGTTAAATGTTTTGAATAAGAGCAGCACCCTTAAAAACAATAAAATAAAAACATTAGAATATTATTTTCACTACGTGATTCCCTCGGGAGGGAATTCATGTACAACAACACTTACTTTCTAAGCTCACAAAATATCAAGCATACACATCGCAATCATCATCATCATCATCAGCATAAGCATCAGCAACAGCAACAGTACATCATGTAGCCAGCAATCACATTGCACCATTGGAACGATTCCATCGCTTCGTTTAAACTTTTTGCACTTGTGTCGGAGTTTGTTGGTTTAAATTTCAGGAAAGTTTCTTTTTTTTTTGTTAAACCTCTATAAAGAGAAGTTTTTATTTGATTTATTATCGAGTGTGAAGAAGCAAATTTTCGGATGTTTTTAAGTTCGTTTATCTACAAATCATTAATTATCCTTAAGCAATTAATTGTTGTTATTGTTGTTGCTGTTCTTGTTATTGTTATAATCATCTTATGTTGACTATTTAAATTTATTGCCTGTTCGAATTGCTGTTATGTCAGTTTATAAATAATTTGAAATGGTGTGTATTTCCACTCTTTCTGAGTTTAATACCACAGTTCATTAAATACCTTAATAGACTTATTTTTAAAACCTCAAAATAAATAAATATCTAAATATAAACTGTAACAAGAATTTTCTTCAAATTAATGTTTAAAATTTCTGCTTAAAAACAAACTATTTTTATTAGCAAAAAGAGAGGGAGGGGGTTGGTAAACTAATTTTTCTTTGGCCAAAATTGTGCAACAAAAAATGTTTTTTTTACGAATGATTAAAATTTATTTTTAAATCTACACGTAGCGCCGTCCTTTTGAAACCAAATGTTGCCAATATCCTCCTCTTCAATTTTTGTGAACAAAAATTCGTTCAACATGGCCCGATAACGATCGCCATTGACTGTAACGGCCACTCCTTGCTCATTGGCCCAATTATGAATCTGGACCAAAATCCGCACCAAACAGTGACTCGTTTTGGGTGCGACAATTTTTCTTGTTTACATACCCGCCAAGATCAAAATGAGCTTCAACTGAAAAGATAATTTTTTTTTGGCAAAATCGGCATCTTCTTTAAGTCGATCGCAGGCAATATTTCCCAGCGTTGTTCAAGCGTATACACAATCATATTCGTTCAGCGGAAGGATAAAACTAATTATCTCTCAAATCAGACATGAGCTAAGTGTTACCATTCACGAAATAAGCACTACATAGTTGAAAAAAAAAACGTCAGATTGCGGACCCTTTATTTTTTTATATATAACATTGTGGTTTATTATAATACAGTATATTTATTCAATTAAATTTTCAATGAAAAATTTAATTGATTCAATTAAATTAAGTAATAGGAAGTTAACCAAAATTTTCGTTGCTCCAATTACAATTCTTTCAATATTCTTTTAAAAGTATTTGGCTGTTAAAATTTTTAATCGGTATAAAGCTAAGGTAAATATTCTGTGGCAAAAAGGAAAAAGTGCTTAAGTCATATTTTTTATTGTTTTGTAGGAGAACGTTTTTAAACTTTGAAGTCGATTTTCAGAAATTTATTTCTTTTGCAGTTAAATTTTAAAATTCGTTGTAAATTAAAATTTTTTAAAGAAAATATCATTCTCCACAATATAAATGATACATTTAATTTGAAATATATCAAAATATAAGCTGAATTAAGCTGTCATTTCTTATGAGATTGCAAGTCGAAAAAAGACAAGCAGCAAGTTATTGCGCTATAACTTTCTCAAAAATTACACAAAATAATTGAGATTTTGCCCAAGGGTACTTTCGAGTATCAGAATTACAGAGGTGCCATTTACTCAAAATCAGCATATCTCGACTTAAGCACTTTTTCCTTTTTGCCACAGTATTATATTATTGCTCTCTCTCTCTCTCTCTCTCGTTAACGGAGGTGTGAATCTACATCTCCAAACAAAGGGGACTCCGTTTATGGTTTTTAATATAAACTTCCTTCATACAATTTTCATATGACGATTTTAATTCACTCATCAAACGAAAAAAGGTGCACACTCATATCACCACCTTTGGCCAGTAAAAAAGTCATTGAGACACACTTGCTGTGACAAATTTCCTGTGTTTTTTATTTAATTTTAACAGGCCAAACTTATATTGTTTGACATTGTTTGTGTTTGCTTTTGTCCTTTGGATATCGATTTGCCTCGACAGGTCAGCCAGAAAAAATTATAGAGGATTATTGGGAAATGACAGGAAAGTTCAACAATCGGATGTTTGTTAAATCAAATAAGATTAATATGAACAGATAAGCGCATCTGAGAATGGTAGAAAAACAAAATATCATTCAAGTACAAGTTGCAGGTTTATTGTGTTTCAAAAATAGACTTTTTTTTGGATTGAAACTAATCTATAAAAAGTTTGTTTTTAGCATGAAAATAATCTAATCACAATAATACTCAGGTTACAACCAGCTCAGCAGCACTCAATTGTGTAATGAAGAAAGAAAAAACAAATAAAAATTCGTGAAAAGTCCTTTAGGAATGTGAGTTTTAAAAAACATGCACAAGTTCAAGTAAGTCAACAACACAAACCTTAAATAAAAGTAATTTTTTCAGGTTCTTGGCCCATATAAAGTTATAGCTATATTCTTAAACTTATATCAAGTTTTTGGAATTCCTTGTAATGCAGAACTTTTGTTTTTTGATGTTGCATTTCGCTTCTGCTTAAGAAACTCGTCCGGGGACTTCAAATGCAAAAAATTTTTAAGAAAAGCTAAAAGCCTGCGCAGAAAAGCTCTCACAATCTTATTGAGAATTACTTACACAAACATAATACGTTAAGAAGCTGCAAACAAACAAATTTGACAACAAACTTCTTAATTCGTTTCTGAATTTGTTTTTAATTTTTTTTTGCCACAGTGGCCAAAAATAAGAGTAGAATTAGAACTATAAAATATATAAATAAATAAAATAAAAAAATATAAAAATTAAATATATTCAATTGCATTATTTATATAGCTGTAATGTATTCTTCATGTTAGAATTATTGTTTGTTGTTGGGTAAGCAACATCTATATGCATTTCGTTGCTGCTTAACAAACTCGTCTGTAGACGTCACCACAAAAATACAGAGCTTTTGAGCTTTTCTTAATTCGAACAAATTGTTGTGTGCAAAACTTAAATTTTTTTAATAAAAAGAATCACAATTTTTTTTTTTTGCTGTACTCCATAATAATTAAATCGAATTCCAAGAAAATATTTTAATGAATTAGATAAAAAAAATTAAAAAAATTTTTTTTTCAATATCAGTAACTAGATTTTGTAATCAAATATAATAAATTATTTACTAAATGCAAACCTACAAACAGTTCCTTAAAAACTGGAAATCATTTTGCTTAAAAAAAATTGCTTATTAAATTCAAAAATTAAGCTTTAATTTTTTTTCGGTGTATTTATGTTTTCTACGCTTGGATAAACTAAACGTCGTTAGAGCAATTGACGAAAATATTTTACATTCTTTAAAATGGCTACAAGGGGCGAGCTGTTGGTATTAATTACTGCTCGAACTTCAAGATACAAATGTATATAGTTTTTGAAACGTGGCCAGGATTAACAATCTTCAGAATGAATGAAAGCTCTATCTTTTATTTTGACATGCTTTTAATGGCTGTGATACGACATCATCATTATTCCGTAGAGGAAAAATATCGATTTGTTCATTATTCGAAAAACTGGATTTAGTGAGAGGTGCCCAATTCGAAAACTTAAATTCTACGCCAGGAACTCTAACTGTTCAAGGACTTTGCTTTCTTCTTTTAGTCTATGGAGCTTCAGCAAAAATCACCTGCATTCATATGTATCGTTACTTATAATTTGTTAAACAATCACGTTATAAAAAACATGCACAATTATCTTGTCTTCCTCCAACCTGAGGTTCTGCTCAGCAAAATTTCTATCGAGTGCACGAGTATTGCCTGGTTCAATTGTGGCTTGGCAATGCACTGGATCCAGAAGAACGGGTTTGGAAGCTAAATGACAATATACTGGAGCCAGTCCATACTTTACTTCCACCTGCACCAGCGTAGCTCCTTAACACCATTTTTTGCCATTGCAAGAGGGGATGTAAGTAGTTCGAAATGCATCTGAAAGAAAGTGGGCTTATTTTGTTCAACAAAATGCATCAGTTGTCAAGGCTAATCGTGTTCAAGAGTTGTGCTTTCAACAGAAGTCGATACCAACATCAACAACGAAACAGATGATGTATTCCTGCTACAACAATTTACATCGACTGAGGAGGATAAAGAGAAAGATAATAATTATGGAAGAAGATATGAAAAAGAAGAAGAAAAAGAAAAGAAGAAGAAGAAAAGAAGAAAAATAATAAGAAATGTTGTGGAAACGTGTGCATATTATGGAGGATACAGCTCCAGCTAAAGCCTGGTACTCTGTTCGAAATTTCACGGGAAATGTTGACATAATCCATATAAAAAAATTTCACATGAAATATTCATGAAAAAATTTTGCAAAACTTGTACTGTGTTCAACTCGTGGAAAATGTATGAAATGTATCTGGCAACATTTTCTTGCATTCTGCAAAATAATGTGACTGGCATTTATTTCGCTGATGTTTATGTTTGCATTGTTGCATACTTCTAACCAATAAAACCGATTATTTTTTTGGAAAAAGTAATATGGGCATCACTTGTTACGTGTCAAATTTTTCACGGGAAATAATCAATGTTTCTGAAAAATTTTCCTAACTTCGAACAGAGTACTAGGCTTAACTTTCGAATGGCTTTTTCTCAGAACTGTTAAATCTTAGAGAAAGAAGTATAATAATAATTGTAGTAGATAATTACGTGATCTTTCAGATAATTTTATCGCAAGACTAACCGTTTGGCCAAAAAATCCAGAAATCATTTTTGTGACCTTTGACCTTAAATAATTTTTTTTTGCACACACTCCATAAATGGGGACTTTTTAGGATTTTATTAAAGACGTGCCTGCAAAATTTCAGCTGTTGGGCTAATTTGACCGGGCTATATGAAGTTATTGCAGCTTGCAATTTGCAAGCTCTGCCTGTAATATTTTCAACTTTCAAAAGAGAGAGAGACAGTATTACTTTATTTGTTTGGTGTCTATGATTGGCTCCATGATACAATAATACAGGTAACCTCAGAGCGTCAGCTGATTGAGTTTGTTTCGTGATGTGATCTGCCAAATGTTGTTTACGTTTTACCAATACTCGCGCATAGTGCCTATTAAAGCTGTACTAATACAAATAAAGCTTTGCAAAGACAAGAGAAAACGCAAGTACATGTCTCTTGTTTTCAGTGTTGCCAGATTAGGGGATTTATCCCCAAATCAGGGAAATTTTTTTTCGAAATGGGGATGCCAGTCGAAAGAAATCTGGGAACCCTGCTTGTTTTCTCTTGGTTTTTTGACAGTTGTCATCACAAAACAGCAATAAAAAGCCCTGTTGTTTTATTTATTGTACATTTGTTGTAGAGTCGCGAGTATCTCTATTATTATATCATGATTGGCTGATTAAAAATTATGTTTGCTGTTATAACATCATTGCTAAAAAAATTGTTTTAGCGATGTTATAACAACTAGGTTATAATAGTTACAAAAGCGGACTAGACGAGACAAATGATTATTTTATTTTTTCTCGTCAAAAAACTAAATATCTGTATTAAAAAATATTTTCAGTCCTTCGTGTTAAATTCGTTTAAAATTTAATTTTATTTATACAATATTAAAGACTTCAAGTTATATATTTAAGAAATTTTAAGCATATTTTATTGTATAAAAATCTATGATTACCTTACATATTAGTTTTGTTTTTAATTTTCCGGTATAACTTCAGTTTTTAAATCAATAAAATTTCAAATGATTATAATATATTTTTTGTTTGTTTATTTTATAAATGACTGCACATGAATAAATTACAATGAATGAAATTTTTATACTGCTGAGAGAATGTATTTAGAATTTAAAAAGTACATACATATGATCCTCATTAAATAAATCCTAAAAAAGCTTTAAAAAAATATTTGAAAAATATTAAATGAATTTATATAAATCAAGACTAGTAGAACTTTAAGCTAAAATGTTGCATAATATAAAACTCTTTTGATTTAGTCAAATGTAATAGACTAAATATCTCGAAACATATGACTTAGATCACTTTCATAATTATGGCCGCATAAATATATGGAGCAAGCAGCATTTTATATTTCTAGCAATAACATCTAAACGACTAAATGAAATAACAACCAATGAAATAAGACCTAGAGATAATCAAAACTTTCCAACTTGAATTGCGAACAATGCTATCCGTAATGAAGATCCCAGTGTCCGTTCCTATTTCCCCTTCACAAGGAAGAGCTGCACGTTGAAAACTTCCAGCTACTCCCTGATATTTCTTATACCAATTTTCTTAAAGGTTTCGTAATTTTTGGAGTTCATAATGAAAAATAGTTCGGCACTTTGTATTTGTTTCAAGTAATATGGCTTTCACACTCCCCTTTTAAAAGAAACAAATATTTTTTTGTCCGCTTCGTGTTCGTGATATGTACTTATGTAAATTGTTTTCTGCAAAATTAGCTGTGATTGTGTGACAATTAAGAAGTGATATTTTTTTTTAAATTTTTCCAATTATAGGAGTTTTATTACAATTCAATAAACTATTTCTGTATATTAAATTGTTTATTTGAGGGCTTTTTAAAACCCTTTAATTGTAGCTTAATAAAATACTAATAATATACAAATGTTGGTCTATAATCAAAGAGTGAACAATAAAAGACAAAAAAAAAATATTTATTTTATAAACAATACAATTTTAAATTCAAATTTTAATAAATGGTTAGCAATAAAAAACCCCTAATAATTAATAGTAGATACAAAAGTACGAGTACTAAATTCACAAACATTCCTCGTTTTAGTAAATTCAAAAATGTATAACACACAATTCTGTGGTTATCATTAAAAGCCGCGTAAGTCGACTGTTGTTGAATGATTACTGCCAATGAGCAATGTTCAGAGATCCCAACAAAAAGGTTTTCATGATTGTTTTTTCATTTTCCTTGACGCAAGTTATCAAAATTTCTATATACATAATACGTATTTGAAAGCTCTTCAGTACGCCGCACAGTGGCTTCTAAGTAAAAAAAAGTGACAATTAATATATATCTTCTGAACTGGTGGTACCGAAAATGTGAAACAGAAACTTTTTGAATATTTATTCTTTGGACACCCTGTTATAATATAATCTGAAGTACAGGGTGTTAAAGTTGATCACCTCGGATGGTGAAAACGTTTCGAAGCTCATAACTCTTAGAATTCTACACCGATTTGAAAAACTTTTAATATTTTTAAAAGCGAATAAAAGTAAAAGCAAAGTAATTTGGATATGAGCTCTTATGTGCAATACATTATCATCATCAGTGTTACCCATACTTAGGCATATCCAAGAGGGCAAGTGGTGAATAAATTTTGAGGCTATTTTTCTTATTATTTTTTATCAGTAAATAATAGGTAATTACAAATTGCATTTTAAAATGTTTATAAAATTTTAGTCATACACAGAAAAATAAAATTTACTTTGGTACTAGAAATATTAAAAATTTGTTGTTCATGTCTGCCACATTTTTATTATGAAAAATTCATAGAAAATTAGTTTGTGCAGGTACAGTAGAGTGGTTCGAACAAAAAAGGTTGTGCCAGTCATCCACTAGGATTAAGGATAATGTAAAAACAATTTCGAATATATATATTTTATTTTTTTTGCCACGCCTACAAATACCGCACATTTAGTATTTTGTTCACTGTGTCGCCATTTTTAGTCAAATCGTAACATTTTATACACTGGTGTTCATGGCTCCATAAGGGCCACATTTCTGTCTTTAATAGTTTTTTACTACCACGTCATATTCTAGTCATCATTTTTATCATATAGAGTTTTGCATTCGGACCATTAGTTCAAAAGATATAAATTTATTATCTCTTTTTTTTAGCTTGGAAACCACTGTGCGCCATACATAAGTATTTATGTCGGTACAATTTGCTTGTTTTAATTTTTTTTAACGTTGCTATTTATAAACACTTGTTAACTGAGTTAAAGACTTACTTAATTACACAACCATCTGAATTGCCATGAGAAATTTCACTTCAGGCCAAGCTTTTGTGACTTTTAAGCACGCGTTTGTTCTATAACATTATTGAAAATGGTACTTTTAATTCTTTCCTTTGAACGGAATATATTTTGGCTTCTCTGAAAAAAAAAAAGATTTTCAGAGATATGCTGTTTTTCATGAAAACCACACAACTTTAATATTCAAACATTTCACTGGAAGTAATTTAACTCTAAAAGTACTTTTTTGAAAAAAATATTACCAAACATAAACACAAAAATTTATGTTAAAAATCAAGTTACATTACACAGGGGAAGAATGAAAAATAAAACATATAAAATAATAAAACAGAACAGAACAGAACAGAAAAGGTTTTCGCCTCTACTGAGAACTTGTAAATTTTGAGTTGTCCGCACTTAGCGAAACAAAAGCGATATGAGTTAAGAACCCATTTTGTTCACATGAAAACAAAATACTTTTACAACTTTCTGTTTTACAGAGTTACATAATTTTTAAAAAAGTAAAATATTCTCTGTGGGCCTTTCATGAACAAGGAATCCGCTCAAGATCTCTGTAAAGATTGCAGCTTTAATCTGCCATCATGTGATTCAATCACCTTCTTTGATATCGTTCCCCTATTACTCCTCATTAAATTCTGCACAATTTAAAGAAAATCAATGTAAATAAGAATATAATTAATTAAGCTTAATTCCCATTTTACAAGCAATTACCTCCAAATTTAACAAAGTCTATTTTTATCTCAGAAAATTAAAAAAAATTTAAAACACGTGGTTATGTACTCATATATTTAAATGAAATACACAAAAGCAAACTAAATAAGAACTCAAAATATTAAAATAAACTAATCTGCAAAATGCATGTTTAATTTAACAAAACAATATTTGCAACCAATGCAATGCTTAGCAACAACAGCAACAATACCTTCTTGCTCTTGAACCTAAGCCGAGCAGCAAACGAACAAGAAAAAAAAGTTCAATAAAAATATATTTTTGCACCTCCGTGAACACACGCACGCTCGTTCGTTCATGCACCCGCTTAAACATACTTGAACTTTTGCTAAACACATTTTTTCCCCAACATTTCCTTTTAAATAAATACAAACACTTACATTTCCACCCAGGCACAGTGGGGTCAAAGAGTAATCAATGCACGGTAAAAAATTAATGGCTCTTTTTAAATGTAAATTTAAGAGTAGCACAGTCGCCCTTTTAAATGAATGTAAATACTTACATTTCCAACCAGGCACAGTGGGTCAATGCTTACAAAACATGGGCTTGTTTTTAATGTACATTTAGAAGTAGAACAGTCGCTCTAAGAGATTATCTACAGTAACTAAACAAGTAATTTGGGTTTAAAAGTGTAGTTTAAAATAAAATTGCCATAAAAAACTTTTACTAAAGCTTACTTCAAATAAAATAAATTGTTTTTTCTTTGAATACGGCCGTATATATATTGCAACTAACTTGTATTAACGCTTTTTAAAATCAAAACGTCAAGTTTAAAAATCACGTGCGATTACTGATAGAAAAAACCATTGTTATTTAACTCAATTCCATGAAGAGTGTATTCGTTTTCGCCGCCATGATATTGATCATTGATATTTGTCATTCATTGATGACAATAAGAAGGCATCAATGGTATCGATGACAATTGTGTTATTATCTAAAGAGAGGCAAACTGACATCACAAATAAATTTGAAATAATTTGATAACAAAAAGTCATCAACGTAATAAACCACCCTGGTAGTGTGCTGACAACTTGTCATTAATATTATAATAATAATAATAATTTTATACAAAATTGATGATGGATTTCCATCACAACCATATACAAATTCTCATAACCATTAGAATACAACAAATGAAAGCTAACTCTTTATATTATAATTTATTATTACAATTAAAAAACATTTTTATTATTATTTTACTATGAGTCTATATAATTTCATTTCACTTCATATATATATAGTTACACAATGTATTTGAAAAGGCAAAAACCTTGTTTTCTTATATAATATTTAAAAAAAAAATAAATGAGAATTGCTAGCATTTGGTAAATCAAGAAAATGGAAAGAAACTGTTTTAAAATTTTACAATATTGAAATAAACATTCTTTCTCTTGGCATAGTTTCTCTAACCACGGTTGCCACATTTTTTCTACATCTTTCGCCTAAACGGTAGTAAAAGTCGCCAAAAAAGTGTTTTTTAATTTTTATTTTATAAGAAAAACGTCGCCAAAAATCGCCAATAAAAATATTTGTTTAGTTTTGTATGTTAAAGATTTGTTTTATTAATTCAATTCATTGAATACAAAACAATTTAAAAAAGTATATAACGATACAAAATATTTAATCAGGAATAATTTCTTAATCGTGCCTTAGTTCAGTATTTTCAATTCTTAATGAAGGAAATATTTTTTTTTAATTGATTTGATTTGCTAAAGAAGGGAAGAAAAATAAAACAAGGCTTTTAGGGGAAATGTGCATTTTTCTGTACAGCCACGCACAGACTTCGTTATAACTTCGTGCTAAACTGAATAGAAAATGAAAAAACGAAAAAAAAAGAAAATGAATGCTGATACTTACAAATGTATCAATAATTGTATACACAATACAATAATTTCTCACAGTACATTTCATTAAAAATTTGCGTTAAATAGCTGATGTTAATAACAACCTCTACCCCATTATATAAACATGGGTGCTGCTAAAGTGCGTGGCTGCACATAAAAACGCCGGTATTTCCCCCACCTAAAAAATATTGAACTAAGGCCCGTTTAAGAAATTGTTCCTGATTAAAATAAATTCTGGTTCAATGAAATTAAAAATGTTATTAAAATGTTGCCAATATATTCTTTATAATTTGAATTTGCATCATGTTATAGGACTGAAAATATGAAATTGATATGATATTAACTGAATTTTTACTAGAAATTCTTAATTCTATTTTCCGACGCTAATATTTAATAGGATTTAATAAAAATATACTAGCAATTTAGTTAAAAGTTTTATGAACATATTCTAAGCGATTACGTACTACGAGTATAATTAGTACTCGTGTCTATCTACTTGGGCAGAGATCAGCTCTTAACATCATTGACATTGTTCAAATCATCCTCAGTTATTAAGTGGAATTGCACCTGAAGACCAGGAAATCAACTTGGACTTAGACGAAACCACAGATTGCTCAATTAAAACACTCGGATTATTATGGCTCCCAAAGTCCTATCAAATTATGTGGAAGATCACAAAAGCGAATGGCCACAAGGGTAACAAAAAGAATAGTCAGTTCCGAAGTAGCCAAGATTTTTGATCCCCTAGGATTTTTTGGGCCGGTAGTTGTACGAGCCAAGATATTTTTGCATCGTATGTTGATGTGATCGTGGTTCTATTTTCAGGATCGTTAGGGTCACTAAAATGATCTAGCTACAGGACCGTCGGACCAAATGTTTGTGTATTCTGATGATGGAATCCTGTACCTTGCGACAGGACCGTTGAGTTTGAAATATATCTTCTGATGATGGAATCCTGTACCTTGTGACAGGACCGTTGAGTTGAAACATAATTTCTGATGATGGAATCCTGTACTTTGTCGAGTTGAAATATGTATTCTGTTGATGGAATTCTGTACCTTTCTACAGAATCAAACATGAGGTATTTATTTTGAGTTTTAGTATAATGGAGTTATTACTTTCTTTTGGTTTGTAAAATAAATTTTTACTTTTTAATTTCCAAACTTTTTTTTTTTGTGTAATAAAGTTATTTTGTCAAATTGTCAAATGAAATCTTTTCTTAAAAAAAAAACATTTTTTTGGTGCAATAAATTATGAATGTGTTCCCACTGTGCGCTGGAATGTATGCTACAGGCTTGCTTATGTTCAATAGCCGTGTATCTACCACTACCACTACTACTACAACTGGCACCACTAAACAATGTTTGAAAGTGAAAACAAAAGAGCAGAAACAAACAACACCAAATACAAAAAAAAATAAAAAAAATAAAACAACAACGAAATAAAATGAACTACAAATAAACTTAGACTAAAATATAAAAAATAAGAGCAAGGATAAACATAAATTGTTGTATATGTATGTACAAAGAACAATCACAGCATGCAACAACGGCACAGCAACTCAATGGCAACAGCAATAACAACAGTAACAACTACACAAAATCAACGACAACATCAACAAGAGGCCTTTGTGGGTTTCTTTCTTTTTCGTTCATACTTTTTGTTTTGTTTTTGTGTTTGTGTTTGGGATGTTAAAATTTCATTATACCTGCTTATAAACTCTTCTTGTTCGCTGTCTCTCACTCACTGGCTCGACTCACTCGTGCACGGTGAACCTTCTTCCATGCCTGCATATGTACGAGTATGTACATTTAGCATGTGAATTTTAAACCCCAACTATTGTTCAGTAGATTTGCAACAACAACAATATTAAAAAAAAGAAAGAAAAAACCTCCAGTCAGGGATATAAAAATGCTTGTTGTGTGCTCTTTACAGTTGCAACAACGTTTACAAATGCAACCTAAGTAAAAAATGTTTAGGTCTAGGTTATCAAGTGTATTTCATGCCGAGTGATGACAGCGTTTTTATTTTCACTGGCATTTATTTATTTATTTATTTCAATGTATCTTCTTTCTCATATTTGTGCTGCTGCTGCTGTTGCTTTTAGTGTTTCTTTTATATTTTTGTTATTGTTGTAGTTGTTGATAAAGGCGATTACTAAGTTTTTATATTTATTTTTTTAATAAGCAACGTGAAAAAACACTTTTAATTGTGTTAAATAAGTATTGCTGGGCATTAGTATTTGTAAGAGTTGAAGGTGATGTTACGAAAAATTAAAAGAAATTTTTTTTTTAGAAATTTTGAGTTTCAATAAGAATTTTGTGCTTAAAAAAATATTGCAAAACTTTCTATAAATTAATATCAAATAAGTACACAGAAAAAATTAAAAATATTTTTGATCATCAAATTGCTTGAGTCAATAAAAAAATCGTTCAATCAAACAATTGCTAAAATTGAAAAGGCATATTTTTAAAAATTTTAATTTTTAACTAAAAATAATCATTTTATTTATATTTGTTGATTCTGAGATCTTTTTGTTTTATTTAAACAATTATATTCTTAAAAGTAATTAAAACGAAAATTATTTTTTATAAAAAATATTTATTTATTTATTTATTTATTTATTGATACATATTATACTAAGTAAATTGACATAATATGAATGCACAAATATGGGCGGAGTAACTAAATCATATGCCCAAGATGTTATTAGCAGTATTTAAAAAAAAATTTGTGACTGACTGTACACGACCTATGCCTTCGCATAAGCAGAAGTAGCAACGTGGTTGTTAAAGAAATTCCACAAAAGAACCGCAAGAATGTACGGTTATCCATGGCAGATCAGTCCACCAGTGCGAGCGAGACGAAAAACTCTCGAGGGCCAAACAACACACCAAAGCCTGACCGCTCTTAAGAAATAATTACGATGACGCAAGAGCTGTTCTTCAGCCCAGTGCTGCTTAACGACTGTTATGAAAAATATATTTTATAAAAAGGCGGTAAAAAATATTTTTAATTCTCAATTATTACACATACAAATATAGCCTGAAGAAGTTAGTCCCGGACCAGAATTGCAAATTGTGCTGCAACAATTGTTCAATATGTGGCAGAGTGTTGAAATAGAAATATCTAAATTTGGTGTGCATCTCTCGCTCTTTTGCACTAAAAAATAAGATGTTGCTGCAACAAAAATTACAAGTCTGTACCGGAGCATACACATAGTAGCAACAAAATATTTGAAATAAAATACTATCGTTAATTCTTTATATAAAGAATAAGATCTCAAGCTCAATAAATAAAATTAGAAGCAAGAAGATTGTGGAAATTTTAGCAATAGCTTACAAATCATATTAAAATAAAAAAAACAATTTTAATGTACAAAAAAATTTTAAAAGGAATATTTTTTAAAATTTTTATTTTTAATTAAAAATAATAATAAATTATTTTTAATTAAAAATAATAGTACAACTGACCACAGAGTATAAAATAATTCCTCTAGCTTTTGAGTTAACAGATTGCCGAGGAAAGAGAAAGTATTTGGCTCACTTGGGTCCATTCCATTGCTTCTCTTTGTGTTTCCACTAATCCGTATGAAGGTTAAAACCACATAAAAATTTCTACGTTTTTCGAAACTATAATGAAAACTCACTTGGCAAGTTTTGATAGCTGAGAATACTTCTAAGATTGGAAACGAAAAACATGGGATGCATGCCGCAATTTGATTGCATCGCAAATAATGTGAAATGCTCGAAGCATTATATATTAAAACGTATCGTTACTAACTGAAATTAACAGCTGTTAGTTGTACATTGGCCATACGTTATAAAATTTTGGCAACGCAACTAAAATTCTGTTGCCATTCATAATCGAGCCATTTATACTTACAATATAATGCATTCCAATCCATAAAAAGCTCGAGTTTATTAATATTTAAATTCATTATTATTTAAAGCCTATTTCACCAATCCTATTTAAATATCAATTCATATTTAAAAGAAGTTTTTCACTTATTTTTTTTTTAGTTGAAAACGACTTGTAAATATCAAATCGTATTAAAATAGAATTGGTGAAATAGGCTCTTAAGAATCATTGATTCATTAAAAATAAAATATTTAAATTTTAATTTAAATGATTTGATCAGGCTAAAGTTCGTCTCGCTCTTTAAGCCAAATTACATGTGATAATTATTAATGAACAAAAAGTAAGTTGTAAATATTCTGACAAATACATAGTTGAACGGAACAACCGGCTTTCTTCGAAGGCCACTAAACCTTCCTCATCAGCGTTTTTTTGTGTTTGGTACACTATGTGTGGTGTCACTTGAAAATATTTAAAATTTTTTCCAATTAAGAAATCACGACAGTAATTCAAAAAAGCTGATGATACAATAAGTTTTTCCGTGTAACGAAATTTTTTACATTTTTTTTTATCAAATATAGAATTCCACTAACTGGCCTTGCCCTGCAAAATAGCGTTCATTTATTTAATTTTATTCATCATCTGCAATTGCGTACATAAATTTCATTGATAAAATAGCCATTTTATAATTATTTACTTGTTTTGCATTAAATTTTTTTACATTTTCCAAACTATTCTCTTCTCTGCTCAATATGGCAAAATATTTTATTTATTTATCTTTTAATTTTTTTTTAAATACATTGTGAAATGTAATATGATTTATGTACATTTCACACAATTTATGCCATGATAAAAATTCACTAAAATTAAAACTTAAATTAAACATGAACTTAAATTATTTTTACATTTTCCATCGCTATTAGCTTGTATCATGATTTTACTAAAGATACAGTAAAATCATGCAAAATATTAGAGAATGTTTTAGATGCATAAATTGCAATTTAGATGGGAAAAAGTAATAAAATAAAAAATAATAACGCTAATTGTTACTGACCAACTGAACTTTAGGAGGAAGCCAGTACTTGATGCAAACCCAAATAGAAACGAACTCAAATATGTGTATGTATGTATGTACTCGTATTCGTATTTGCAGTTACCAAATGTAGTAATACGTTTATTAGAGATGGACCACCAGTTCACGTGATTAGTAGCAACCTCTACTTTTATCGCAAAAGCAAACTTGTTGCCCTGTGAAAAATATTTCTTCAGTCTTATAAAATATTTCGGGATATATTAAGGTATCGACCTGCTTTCATGTACTGCGCAAGTTGGAATGTTTTCTTATTTCCTAACTTTTTTTCATAATTCCTGCGGCTCATAAAATGTGCGAGATGTTTGCTACTGAGAGAGTTCGATAAAAATTTAGTAATTTTTGATAAATTTCACCACACAGAAAAAAGTATTCACCAACTAATGTTTTCAATTAAGAATTTAATTGATTACATTTAATTTTTAATTGCATTAATTAATTTGAGTAAAATTTAATGAATGTTTTAATTGATATTGATATTACAAAATTATTCATATTACTATTTAGTGTGTCTGTTTCTCTACTTTGTGGTCAAAGTTCAGTAAAATGAGAGCAAACTCTAGTTTCTCTCAATAAGACACTAAAATTTACAAAATAACGGAAATGCGAAACACCAAAAATTTTAACATAATCACCCCTATCGTGAATAACAATTGAATTTTTTTCAGGCAAAATTTTCATTCCTCTCGTAGGGAAAAACGCTGTCGTGCATCTCCCGTGAAATTTTTTCCCCGCTATCAGTCCCAGTGAATGTAAAAAAGGGAAGAAGATTTATAAAGCTTAAAATTTTTTTATTTTTTTTTTACAAAACACTGAAATTTGTTTTCGTTTCCAATATAAATAATCAATCGAATCTATCTTTCGCATTTAGATGAACAGGCCCTTTGTGTTCGATATAAATCTATTTTATTTTTCCACCTCTTTATTCAATTAGAATTGCATTAGAATTGCAGTAAAAAAACAAGTTAAACCTTTAATAACAAAAATTAAAAATCTTCTAAGCGGCTGGACCGATTTTCTTCAAGCAGAGCTAAAAACACTCCCGATCAAGTCACCTTTCAAACATAAAAAACTAAATCAAAATCACACACTACAAACTTATAACATGCATTTTTTTGGTCGGGGGTTAAAAATCTCTTTTTGCTGTTTTTTGCCCTGGTACGAGTTCCATTTCAAGCGTGAACACTTTCTCACGATGACATCTCTAGCGGAAGCAAAAACATACAATAATTCAAATATTTGGCTAATTTCAATTATGTACAATTGAAGCTGGCATCATTCAAAAAACAACAACAGCAACAACAACATACCCAACCAAAAATAAAATTAACACCAACAACAACAGTAACATATTAATACAAACAGAAAAGTAGAATTGACCATAAATTGTTGGCCTATAAATTTTAAGTGTGTTTGAGTGTGTGTTTGTGCACAAGGATTTGTTTGATTTCTACATGTATGAGTACAATGCATACTATACATGTGTATGTATGTATGTACACAAGTCATTATATGTTTGCGTATGCAGACCCATCTGTTATAGATCGTTGAACATTAAATTAAAATGCAGGCAAAATAAATTTCTGCACATTGTGGACGAAAAAACTTTAGCAAAAACACTGTTTAAACTTGTGTGAACAAAATCTATAAAAATTGATATAAGTGTTTCTTTAGGGTCTTGTGTGTGTTAAATCTCTAAAAAAAATTACAAAGCACATAAATTGTAAAAATAGCGAAATAAGTTAAAAAATACAATTGGAAGTTCACCTTTTGTTGAGCACCAAAATATATGTTGATAAGCAACTTAAAAGAAAGTCACGCGTTCCAAAATGCAACTTTAGCGAGAATATGTTCGAAAATGTAGTATGAAAGTTTTCTATGTATAGTGTTTATTTTTTAGGTAGGCAGCGTTTTTCTTTTCACATAATGTGCTGTAGTGAAGATATCCAACCGATTACCGGGTAATAGGATCATATCCAAGTTTCTTAATATACAAGAAAATATAAAAAAATAAAAAACGAATGGCTATTATCGGGAATAAAAGATGAGTACGTTCAGGTGTGAAAATTTGGTATCTTGTATGGAAAAAAGCAAAGTTTCACATGAACAAACTGTTCGCTCTGCTCAAGTAGAAAGTAACTACGTTGAGTGCGTTTTTTAACTCTGTTATTGTCTGTTTTGTTCATTTTTAAAGCGTCGTTACAAAGGCTGTGGTGTCAAAAAGGCAACTTACTTAAAGCTTTTAAGGCCATTCTGTTAGTTATTTTACTTAGCCGACATTAGTCCAGGCAGTCGTGCATATCAGAAAAACTTAGGACGTTATTGCGACTGCGTCTGGCTGGTAATCGAACTCGGTCTCTTAAAAACTTCAATGCACTAACTACTACAGCCAACAGCAAACTTTTTATTTATTTTCACTATTAATTACACCGCGTGTCAATGGGAAATTACTTTTGAAAAGATTCCTCGTACCTTGTACGCCTAATCCCATAGAAAAATATCATATCAAAATCTATGAAATAAAGTAAATTAAATTTAAAATTTAACATATCTCATGTTAATTCAACATGATTAACAGTAATCTTCAAAGAAAATTTTTTTCCTTTTATATAAATTTATTTTATTTTATTTTAATATTCCAGTAACTTCAAAATGAAAAGTCATGTTGAAACAAAGTTGAAACACGATAAATTTAATACTGAAATAACACGAAAAATCATATCAAATCAAAGTTACTTCAAGTTAAAATAAGATTAACTCAATTTATTAATATAGCCAGTTGATTTTAATAACTTGCGTGATGTCTATTTGCGAGTTGTATTTTAGTCGGCTTCTTCAGTCGAGTCGTCAATGCGATTATCGCTGCAACCACAATAACTTTATGTATTCTAGATCACAGATCAGCAAAAGGCCGCCCGTTATGCTCTTTTTTACACGTACATTCGTACAAGCATGCATTTTACTCTCTTTTATATTATATAGGGTCCGCCAGATAACTTTTTTTTTTGAAAACAGGGCGCAAAATATCGAGCGTAGCTTCGGCTGTGTGGCACGTAGCGCCGTCCTGTTGAAACCAAATGTTGCCAATATCCTCCTCTTCAATTTTTGTGAACAAAAATTCGTCCTCCTTGCTCATTGGCCCAATTATGCCTCTGGACCAAAATCCGCACCAAACAGTGACTCGTTTTGGGTGCGTCGGCTTTTCAATGTATGCGTGCGGGTTTTCTGTGCCCCAAATGCGACAATTTTGCTTGTTTACATACCCGCCAAGATGAAAATGAGCTTCATCTGAAAAGATGATTTTTTTTGGCAAAATCGGCATCTTCTGTAAGTCGATCGCAGGCAATATTTCCCAGCGTTGTTCAAACGTATACACAACTATATTCGTCCAGCGAAAGGATAAAACTAATTATCTGTCAAATCAGACATGAGCTAAGTGTTACCATTCACGAAATAAGCACTAGTTGAAAAAAAACGTTAGATGGCGGACCCTTTATATGTATGTGTTTGCCTGACTTTGTTCTAGATACACAAAAAATAAAAACTTAAATAGTTTTGAATGCAATATAATAACATAATTTAATTGGCGATTTAACATACAAATTTATTTGATATTGAAGTAATTGTAAAAAATCAAACCACAAGCTGCGAAGCTACTTTGGCTTCTCGGCAGAAATATTGATAGTAACCGGTAGGAATCGAACCTGCAACCTTACGACTACTAGAGCATTATACTGCCTACTAGCAAAGAGCACAAAGTTTTTTCCGGTAATGCAAAGTTGGTTGGCTATTTACACAACACGAACATCAAAATAACGTAAATTGAACACTGAAATAATACGAAGAATCATGTTGAATCAAAGTTATTTAAATTTTATTAATTATTTAACTTATGTGATGTGTATGTGAGAGTTGCATTGTAGTTGGTTTTGAGATGTGATTCAGGCAGGAATAAAACCTGCAAACCTTCCGACTACTTGACTAGTAGACTGCCTCCTAGAACGCAACACGAAATTTATGCCGGTATTGTCGGTCGGCAATTTATACAACACGAACATCAGAACAAACAACAACAAACCAAAAACCAGGCACACAACTAAAAGTAACAGTAATATGATTTCCAATAAAAGTTTTTGATTGTTGATTTTACATTGGTATTTCTTTCTGTGTGAATTGAGTACGTGATATTTTTTATAAATCTGATCAGATATGATTTTTTGAAACTTTGTGCATAAGAAAACTTTGCATTGTTTTAAAATTTGTCAAGCAATACTGCTTACAAAAAAAGTGGAAGACAAATAATCACATAATCTTTGCCTCAGCTTTCGTGTAAAGTCCACTGTTAGATGAAGCTGAAATTTATTTGCTGTCTATATGAATTTCAATGGTGCTTTGCCAAATCATCAGTAGACTTCAACCACACATTTTGTACAATATGTCAAATAATAAATTTCTTAAAAGTTAGATGAAGCGGCTTAAATTTGACTTTGATTGACTTGGAAAGATAAGTATTCTTTTATAAATCTTAATCATTTTTTTGAATGAATGAAAAAAAATTTTTTCTATTAAACTATTTTTTGAGCTGTAGGTCTGCTTATATTTTTATTTATTATTTCGATATTTCGTTAACTTCTTCAGTATATTTCTTATTTTGTGTTCTTATGATATTTAATTTTTCTTTTTTCTTTTCTACTTTCAATTAAAAAATATTTTTTGAATATATTGAAAAAGGTCGAAAGATTAGATAAAAGAATTTGAAAAATTATTTCTTGAATTTTTAAAAAAAATTTCAAGTTCAACTCTCGCATTTTGTTTGTTTTATTTTAAAATTATAATAAAACACACTTAACAAAAACCATGAATGAATTCTTGCACTAGATTATGCTGCTCAATTCTTGTAGTTGTTGCTTTTTTAATATGTTTAGGTTACACTAGGTTATGTTGTTGTGTGTTGTGTTGTCCTTTAAGGATGCTGTTATCTGCTATACTCTTCACAAATGAGCATAAATGAGAGATGAGCGGCTATTATGTCTCTTTTTTATCCTTATATTTTTATGGAAACAAATTTAACGAAGGCAACATTGTTGCATATGACTTAACTCTCTTCATTTGAAACATGTTTATATGCAATTTTTTTCTAGCTTCATGTTTTTATTTATACCTACTATATTTTTATCATTCTTTTACAGCTGCGAGTCATAATAAAAAATTTATTAACCTGATGTTTGTGAATTCTAAAATAGTTGTGTGTTATCTTTATGGTTGAATTCTTACTTTTTTATTCCAAATATATTTTTTGCTTATGTTTGCTTATGTTAAAGTTATGTATAGTGGTATCATATATTATGTATTTAGTATACCATCACTGATATCATATGGCCAGAACCGACCATATACCCTCAAGGTGGTAGTTATAATTCACACATATGCACATATTTAGTTAAACGTATACATACATAAATAAACACATGGTTGGTTTTGATTTTGCATTAACTTAAAGTGCGTTTATACGCTGACACATTTCCCTAAGCAATTTTACTGTTACTTTTTTCCTTTTATAAATCACTTTTGTATTTAGCCCTCATACAGTGCAAGTGATATTTTAAAGTATGCTTGATATTAAAGCATCTGTGGAAGTCATTTGGTAAACCGAAATATAAATTATTGCCGGAACTCATTGCAAGTTTTTACATATGTATATGGGGCCTAATTCATAAATAATATTTTGGTTTTATAAAAGGTTTATTATGAAATTTTCATAGAAAATTTGTTTCATAAATCTCTTATTAAACAGAAATATTTTTTATAAATAAGGCATATGGTTTTTAAGTTTAATTTCGTGCTTTGGTGTATTCAAAGACTTGTAATAGAAGCTTATGGCAAATATTTGTGTAGAATACTTCAATGCTTTAAATCATTGTGTAAAGTTACTTATTTGAGCTTATTTTTAGGAAAGAGGCAAAAAAGCTCTATACGATAAAAAGATAGATAGTTAAAATACCTCATAAAAATTTCCCTGATAAGACTTTACATGAAACTGTTGAGCACATTCCCTATTTAATATGCCTGGGACTAACGTTTTCGGGAACTTCAATCTTCCTTTTAAGGAAGATTAAGATTTAAGCTTTCAGACTATTTTCTCCTGTGCCACAATCATATAATTCTTAAAGATCTCAGACAAAATATTTTTGAAATATATACTTTTGGTCTCAAGACCACCACGGGTGAGGTTATACTTCTCGTGAAGAATACTGAAATGCATACCGTATCAAAGCCTGATATTAAACTGTAAAATAGCTTAAAAAAGTTTGATAGTTGTTCCCAATAAATTATTGACAATTGCAAAGCTACAAAAATAGTTGGCAAAGACACTTTTTTAAAAACAACAAAAAATATTTGGTTTGTGATTAAGCTAAAGTTCATATTTTTGTGACTTTAAATTACATGTGATAATTTTTAAGGAACAAATAACACAAAGTTTAGATATTCTGAAGAACACTAGCAAAACGGAACAACGTGCTGTTTTCGAAGGTTGCCACATCTTCATTATGAGCGTTCTTGTCTTTGGTCTTTTGTGTGTGGTCTCAGTTCATACAAACCTTAGCTTTATATACACACAGAGAAAAAACAGCTTAAAATCAATAAAAATCATATTGAATTAATAAGAAACAATAACAAAAGTCTAGTTATGTTGAAATTTCTTATTTCAATTTACAGTATTTATTTTTTAATTTTATTTATTTTTAAGTATTTTACTATACATTTTCTATTATATTGAACATTATTGAATTAATGTGACGCGTTCTTATTTTTAAGTTACAGCTTTTCTCTGAGTGTACATATTTTTCAGTTCAAGTGGAATATGTGAATTGTTTTGATTCATCGTAATACAATTTACTTAAAGCTTGTTGTCTAACAAAAGCTTAAATCCACCATCTCTAATTTACAGCAGTGTAGCCATTGTTGTTTGTTCTATACTAATTATGAACATAAATCCAACCATTCACATTTTTAATTACACTGAAAAATACGTAACACATTATCACATGTAATTTGGCCTCCCAGAAATATGAACTTTAAAATTAAAAATAAAAAAAAACAATGTAATTAAAATTTTTTTGATTTGTCGCAGCATCTCGACGTGCTTAACCAACAACAATGAAACTTCTTGACATTCGTATTCGTTTTGACAATCTTTACATAAAATTAAGAAAATACCTTTAAGAGAACATAAAATAAAACTTCCCTTTGTCCATTTAAATAAATTTTTTTAACGATTTTTCCAATTTTATGAAGTTATAAATATTTCAGAAAAAATTTAAATTTTTTCAATAGTTCTGATGAACTGTTTCGAGTCATTATATTAAAACTTGTGCAGCTGTTTTGTAAACAAAGTTCACATTCACCATGTTTTTTTTTCTAAACTAGTTTTATACCAAAATGTTAAGTTTAGGGTTTTTATACAAAATGCCAACTGGTAATTAAACAGTTGTCCATAGACATTGTTTTGAATCTCTCAAAATATGTGATTTTAAAGTCTGTAACTTTTCATTAGTCAAGAGTAAAAAGTAGTTATGTATTCGCAATATTTTCTTTGGCGTTCGAAAGAATGAATTCGATGATGAAAACCCAGAGCATATTCTGAGGGACTGTGAAGCGTTATGCCACAGAAGATATGTATGTCCAATTGGGCAAGCACCTATTGGAGGATTGGAAACTGCCAACACTAGACCCACTGGCAATCCGGAGGTTCATCAGGAGAGTAGGTCTGGATAAAGTGCTCTAGCATCTGGCAAGGGATACAATAGCTATACTTTGGTCGCTGTGTCCTGTGTTTCCCGTTTGACTTAATAATTCATTCATTCATTAAAAGAATGAAGTCCTTATAAGCTCTCTATTACTAGTAAGAAACCATTCCTAAGGAAGCCTCAAATATTTGTCCGATTGTTCTTATTTGGATAAAATTTGTTAGTGTAGTTGTTTGTATTTGTTTTATTTGCTGGTTATTTGCAACTTTCATCTTGTGTTTTGTTCTCCATGTCTTTCTAATTATTTGGTCTACTGAAAAAGCCCGTAAGAAAATAAATAAAAGACGGCAGAGTGTGCATCCTTCTGTTACCGTGCGTGTGTTTGTATGTATTGTTTAGTGAGGATGTACAAGACAGACATGTTTGTTTGTATGTGTACGAAATACTATACGAGTACTTAAATTAAACATCTTTCAATTATCAGTGAAGAAGGTAAAAAAACTTCTGTATGAACAAGTAGTTAAGCTGTTAGTTGAAGCAAATACGTCATTACCTGCCACAAGATGCCACAATCATGTACATATTGCAACATAGTTATAACTCTAAAGCTCAAATTTTGCAAAAAAATGAGAAAAGACTCAATGCAGATATTAAAATGAATTTTTGTTTAAAGAGGTGCGGTAGCATTTCTATTAAATCTTTATACGAAATGACGCATCATTCTTTAATATTTCCCTTTAAAATTGAATTTTTTGATATATGACTATGTTGTAATAAAAGAGCAATATGTACAGTGAAAGCCAAAAGGTTCTCTCATAAAATGAATATGATTTAAAATTCTATAGTACTATTATTGTATGCCACATTAAAACTTCAGATATGTAGATCTCGGAGAATACTCAACTACTTGAAACAAAAGCGAAATAAAAAAAAATAAATAACCATCAATCTTTATTATTATTAACATTAAGATGTCTTAAACATTTTTTATAATTTATAAAAACCTATAAAATCTTTTGTATTTTTGACTCTATAATTAGTCTATTCTGTAATTTTTTGGTCTGAAATTTTTCCGGCTTGAGTGCCCGCAACAGAGTCTAGTAGTTGGAAGGACACAGGTTGAATTCCTGCCGGAAGACAAGACAAATAGCTTCAAAGTTTGTTTGCTTTAAAAATTTTAATTTGTATTGAGATTCAATTTCAGAATTCTATAAATCTGTGGCCACAAGGAAAAAGTGCTTAAGTCATATTTGACTGTTTTGCAGGAGAGCACTTTTAAGCGTTCAAGTCGATTTTCAGAAATTTATTTCTTTTACAGTTAAATTGGAAAATTATCTGTTAAACTCTATTTTTTTGAGCAAACATCGTTCTACACATTGTAAGTAATACATTCAAGTTAAAATAAACCAAAGTATAAGCTAAATTAAGCTTTTATTCCAAATGAGATTAGAAGTGTAGAAAAGATAAGACGAAATTCATTTTGCTATAACTTCTTGAAAAATCGCACAAATTATTTGAGATTTTGCCCAGGGGTACTTTCAAATATGCAGATTGCGGAGGTGCCATTAACTCTAAATCAGCTATATCTCGACTTAAGCACTTTTTCTTTTTTGCCACAGAAATTATAAAGAGTGTTTTTTAAGTCTAATATAAGTTTAAAAAGGCATAACTGTCAAATGAACTGTCATACTGCGTTCAGTTTTTATAATTTATGATCAATATACTTGGGCAAATCATCATGAATTCGTGCAACTGATTCTTACTTCATGATACTTACGACTCACATAATCGTACATTTGATAGTGCCATCCGTATGTATGTATGTCGGCGGTAGCAGGGATTAATGGCTTCGTTAGTCAAATCGTATCGTCTTACTTTTGAAGTTGTCGTATCGTTTAAGTCTGGATGTTAGTTAGCAAAAACGTGAGGCTGCCAGCGAAAGTGTCAGCTGTTACTTTGCTTTATACGTGTGTGTGTATGTATGTAAGCCAGAAGTTGCCAACACATTTTCAATAAGCATCAACATGCAACAGCACGATACTATTTCAGTAATTCTACTCTGTTCATCTACTACCTGGAAAATTTTACGCAAAAGTGTAGCTCTACACCCGTTTAAGATGTAGCTTGAGGCTTACACGCTGGTGGCATCAGTGGAGTTTATTTCTTCTTGGTGTCAATGGAAATCGTTCCGCACCAGAGAATGACAAAAGTATCGTTTTAAGTACTCTTTGAGTATTGGCCGTCAAGCAACTATGAATGCACACAGCTAAAAATTAAAAATACACTCATATTTAAATATACGGTTTAATTTTAAATCGAGTTCTAAAGCTATAAACATCCAACAACTATTTTCATACACATTTCCTAAATTAAGCATCACAAATGACAATTAAAATTTATATACTGTATGAGCTACATACGCATAAGTATAAAACTACTCTGATTATTATTCGGCTACATATGAATATATACAGGGCTATGTTTTTTACACACACACACACACACACACACACACACACACACATATAAATCATGTTTTAAAACAGCTAAAACACATTTTCCATTTCATATACACAAATGTATGCATATAAATGCGAATAATGAGTAACTATCCCGAGTATCATGCGCATATTTTTTTTATCTAAGACATCTGGAAAAAGTTGCCATATATAAATACTAATTGTCATTTCAGTGGCGTTGCCAGTTAGTAATGTTAACAAGAGCAGTTTCTTTACACACTGTTTAAGAAAAAAAAACAAAGAAAGTTTGAAAACAAGCATATTGTTGTAACAAAATGCCTAAAAATGTTAAAAAGCCAAAAAGCAATTTGTAATCATTTCCAAGAGTGCTTACAAACGCAAAGTATCTTCATACCAAATACAAAATACACACACTCCCATTCATATTCATGCAGGTACACAGATTACACATTCGTGTTTCTCACGCAGACCTTATGCTGTATAGTACGAGTATGTAATCGTATCTTAAGCATCTTACGTTATACATACATATGTTTCATTAAATTTAATTAGCAGTAATAAGAAGTAAATATTAAACATATGATTTGTTTCCAGCTGTTTTTCAAGCAATATTAACAGAATTTATCAGATTTTGATTGAAAAGTTTATATTATAATCTTGATGCACACATTTTATTTTTGTAAACTTTAGAAAAGAAAAAATATCATTATCAACAACAATCTCATTATCATCATCGTCATTACTGTAACATTTATGCCTTCATTTATTGTCCTACCACACCCGGCACAAACGGATGTTATGGCGCCATCATATCCATTAAATTACATACACACATAGCACATACATATGTATAGTAGACTTACGCACAAAGTCTTTACTGAGAAAAGTAAAAAAAAAAAAGATTAATTTTCTCCGCAAAGATGTCAAAAGTATAAAAAGAACCATTCTTACATTTCTTTAAAAAAAAAAAGGAAAACAAACAAAACAAAAAGCCAAAATCATAAAAGATTCATACAGAACATAGAAATGTTGAGAAAAAAAAAATTCCAAATACTCTCATGACCACCACATTTACTCTGGCTGGAGCGTTCACTCCCGTTAAGACTGATGGAAAACTAAACGAAAGTAAAATTGAAAATTATGCCAAGTTGAAATACACAATAATTTTATAAATTTGAAATGTTATGGAAAAATCTCTTTGCATACTCACCCTCATAAACAGCCATTCGGAGAAATTCTTGAAATTGCATTCTACCAGCAACAATGTTGTGCAACATTTCCAATAAATATTGGGCTCACACTGTACTAGAGGCGCTCTACAATATTAATAATATTTATAATTTTCGCGGCCATCTCTGGAATTTTTAATGGAAATGATTCATATTACATGATGGTGATATTTGTGAGAATGAGTTTGTATGTGTTATACCAACGATGATTGATACAGAATCAGAAGATTATGATTTTTGGCATCATTGATGTCTTATTTTGATACATTTCTAGTGTTGGTTCCTCAAGCATTTGAAATGAGATCCAGGGCTGCCAAGTCAGTTTTTGCACTATTCCCAATTAAAATGCTAAATATTCCCACAAATCCCCAAAATAACTGTTATATATGCATATCTTTACTAAACATATTTTTTACTTATTATTACCATAAATTTATTTTATTATATTAATTGTACAATAGACCTTAGTGTCATTGTTGCTTGAAGAATCTAACTTTCAATCTAAAGTTAACAGTTAAAAAATGTTACAACACAACGCAAGAAAAGTTGATAGAAATTTATTGTATAGACTGCAAGGGTCAATATCCAAATTATTCAAATCATTTACAATAGCTGAGAAATATTAACCTGTTTATGTGATCGCTCATTTTCAAATTAATCATTTTCGCTAAACAAACAATTTCAGCTGTAGAAATTATTTGAAAATGGTATTTGAGTTATAACCGTGCACGTTTATATTTTATTTAAGTAAAGGGATTTTACTAAAAAAATTAAAAATTATCCTCTGTTTAGAGTCATCTTCAGCGCAAATGTAGCAAATGGTATGTACATTTGATCACCATAAGCCCACTGATATTATTTCTTGAGAGGGTAAATAACGATTTGTTTTTCCCACATAAATAGTTTGCACCATCTGTGAGCTAAGTCCAACAGTTTTAAAATAATTCAAAAGATTATCTGTTATTTCCTCTTGTTATCAGATACAAATAGACATACATATTATTTGTGTTACATCCGTTGACTTTTCCATGAAAACTTTTTGAAATGGCGCTTAAATATGCGGGAATTTCTCATTCCAGGAAAATGGACGATTTTTAGTGGGAAAATAATAGCTTGAAATTTAATTCAGCAGTTATTGGCACAGAGTTTGCGTATTTTACTCAAAAATAAAAATGGAAACCGCTGTTAATCAAACAAAGATTATAGTTAGCTGGATGCTGGGAACACAACTGTGACGAACGGCAAACTTTTCGTTGCGAACTTTCGTCATAAAAAATAAAACACATTTGTGCATATGAAAATGAACACCACCCTACCGTTGAATGAAATTCGTCGCAAGTGACGAACTTTGCAATAGACTTATTTCTATTTTGTACGCCGACGAACGACGAAGAAACGATTTTCTCTTTGCTTGCACAAACAACAACCAACTTTATCAATCACAAGAGCTGTTATATATTCGTGGTGTTTGTATTTCACAGGACGAATTTACTCAGCGAATTCTAATCGACAAATTCAAAAAATCCCCACAATGGTTTATAATTAATGAGATCTCGAGATTTAATTTTTTTACTATTCTTTCATCCACAAATATTTTTCTCTTTCTTTATTTTATTTTTTTAAACAGACTGCCATTATGGTCAGAAATTTGTTGGACATTGAAATTATTAAATAAAAAAATCGTTCAAAAAATTTACGCAGCAAAAGCAAATGATAATAAAATAGTGTTTTTTGCCTTAAATTATATAACATTTATATCCAAATACTTTTTTTTGTGTAATTTTTTAACATATTTGTAATAGTTATACACAAATTTACCATATTAAAAATAAAATATTATATAAAAAATATATATATAAAAACGCATTTTTGAAGTGAAATAAATTTTTTTTTTATTGTTAAGATAGACCCTTGGGGAGTGACGTCAAAAAGCATTTATGACCCTAATGTACATACAGCGAAATGTCGGTATAACAAACGACGTTATATCGAAGAATGGGAGCAATTTGTTTTCAAATAAGCAAATTAACTGTGCGACAGTTTCCATTGCTGATGTAAATTTTGTTTCATATTTGTTTGCCATTCATTATACAGAGAGCATATTTGACAAAAAATTCGCTATATAATGGAGTAATAATTTTAATAATTTTATCATAAAACTTAACCGTTTTGCTGAAAATGGCGAAAAACCCGTTTTTGTGACATTTGACCCTGAGTTTATATTTTTCCAGATCTCGGATCGATGAAGACTTTTCACATTTCATTTATAATGGTGTTTTGAACAATGCTACCAATTTTCAGCTGGTTGCGAATTTTTGTAACATCGGATGTCTTAATTGACCAAACTATAGATGTAAGAATTATGTTGCTAGGTTAGGTTAGCAGGCTGCTGGTGAGGAAGGGTGAAATTTAGAGTCCAGCTCACTTGGGTCCAATACAATGATCCCTTTGTGCTGCCTGTTAGTTGAAGAGAAGATAGTCAGAGAGGGTGATAGGGAAGAGATAGTGATAGAGTAGACAGGTGATGAAGGAAGAGATGGAGGAGGAAAGCTTCATTCTTTTACAACTCTGTTCTTTTTTCTGCACGCTTTTTGATAATGCAGTGCCTTCTGGTGTTAAATGAGGCGTATTAAATTTTGAAGCTGTGTTTAGTAGCCATTTTTATTTTATTGGTTATTTTACTTCGCCAATGATTTTGCTACACAACGAAGGAGGGTGCTCTGATGTTACATTAGGATTAGTATCTGATGAAGTCGGTGTAGTTTTTAGTGACCAGTGCCTTATGCCTGCATCACTAGAACTTTTCCCACAACAACTGATACAAAGGACACATCAGAAAAATGCGTGGTGTTGTTATTTTAATGACTGTCAGAGACCGGGCTCGAACCCAGGACCTTCGGTTTTGTAGTCAACGTGCTAACTACTTCAGCCAACGCCACCCTCAATTATGTTTCTAGCAGAGTTTTGTTTTTATTTTGCCATCTTGTTTTATCATTTAATATATACAGTCTAATATTTATATATAGTATTAGCTATCTAAGGTTGTTAATGTAAGAAACTTAAACGTTCGTTATTTCGTTAAAGCGAGATTCGTAATACCTGAATTTGACTGTATTTTTTTTCTACTGAATTATATGTATAATATTTTTTGGAAGTTATTATTTTGTCTATTACTGCTCAGCTACAATCTAATTCCTGTTTGAATTGAAACTTTTATCATTATACCATGCAGATCTTTCGTTGAAAGTGTTAAAGTTTTTCCTATAGCGTGCTTTAACATTTTTTTACACAACATAAACATACATAAATGTGCTCTTAAATGTTTATTTGAAAAATGTTTCAGTAAACATAAATAAAATCTCTTTATATATTTTCTCTTTAATTCTAGCTAATTCCGGGGCATTCTCTTTATTATAAAGGCAATAAGAACTTTTATGCTTAGCAACATGCTGCCGGCAATAAAACACAACAAAAATAAACATCATTGCTGCACAAGCATTCAAACACGAAGTTATGACGACTACAAAACACATACGATGTGTAGCATTAATCAGTACAAAACTTATGACGAATATTTCAGCTTAATGTTGCTGCTGGTGTGGTGGTACTGCTGCAGCTGCTGCTGTTGCTGTTGCCTTTGCAACCATCAGCCATCAACACAAACTACAACATATGCGACTGATAGCAAAAAGTATCTGCTGCAAGATTTCACTATCTCAGTTGATATTCGTGTGTCGCTTCAGCAACATCAGACCAAAATTAAACGCTGCAACGAAGAATCTTTGTCGGTGCGTACAAAAATTATATTTCGTCGCATCGCGTCGAGCCAAAAAATAACAATATTGCGTGTAGGTGAGTGTGTGTGTGCGTATACGGATTTGAAAATGATTGAAATGCTGCAATAACAACAACAACAACAACAACTAAAATTTAGTACAATTTTAGTAGCAATAAGAAGGAATGGTGTCGTTGCTACTAAATTGAAATAAAATTTACAAAAAAAAAACGACACAGAAAATGAGAAAGAAAAAATGTTTTGAAAGTGAAAAATTTAAGTGAAAAATCGAAAGTGAAATCATCTGAGAGCAGTTTTTTTATATAAAAAAAATAAAAATAAAAAAATAATAAAATAAATACATATTTACAAATAAAAGAAAACAAGGAAATCTGTGAGAAGCCTTTGGCGGTTTAAATGGTTCTTGCTCAAGTTCTACGAGTAGAACTGTCCATGGCAAGTAACAGCAAACGGTAAACGGTGCGTCGGTGTTACGGTGTCTTCGACGGTTAGTCGGTCGCTCGGTCGCTCGGTCGGTCGGTCGTTCGGTTCTTTGGTCGTTTGATAGTTGACTCGTTTTTTGCTCTCCTAAGTAAGGCCACGTGTATGTGAGAGTGTATGGTTACAGAAATGGCATTTTGTCACAATGTTCATACGTGCGTATGTATGCACGAAAAGCCTACTTTTTATTGAAAATCCATATGTACGAGTATTATGCCAGGGTGTGTGTAATTTGTTAATATATTTTGTAAAAAAAGTGTGTAAATTTGTGTATCGTTTTGTTTTCTTTTATGGGCCGAAAACAAATAATAAAAATATATGTATGTACTCGTATACATATACACCCAATATAAGTAAAGTGTTTTCCATTTGAAAAGCTAACGAAACAAAAAAATAGAAAAGGCATAAAGATGAAACAGCTTCAAACTTAGAGAAAAAAAATTGTTGGTCCAAATTATGAACAAACTTGTCTTGTCGACATCAACATCAACCAAATAAGAACTTTTAAATAGAAAAAGCAAAGAAACTCTATAAACAAAAAGTTTTTTTTTTGTTCTTTTTGAAGGCAACAAAAAGACACATACGAATAAAACGGAAGAAATTAAAAAAGTTTTTTTTTAAGTAAATTAAACTCAGTAGTATGTAAATAAATTGTGCTAAAGCAAACAAAATTGAAAAAAATATGTAAATAAATATGTGTGCATGTAATAAGAATTTTTAATCATCAAGCATAAAATCCTATAAAAAAATAAATGAGTTATTTTACTAACATATGTGCATTTTAATGTAGAAAAAAAAAAAAAATTAGTATCTTTAAAATAACACCAGCAAATAAAAATTAAATTGCCATAAGTTTTGATTAAAATACAAATTTCGCAAAAGCATTGAATTGCTTTAAATATTATTTATGGTTCCTTTTTAATGCATTTTAAAGAACAGCAGCATTTTTGTTGTTGTTGCTGCTTGCAACAAACATCTTTATTAACATCAGCAACACAATTCACATCACGATTAAGTGCTTCTTTTGACGCGTGCCAATAACAGCTGGAAACATATTATCTTCTATTAAAATTAAGTGCAACAATTTATCTCTAATATAAATATTTGTGAAAAAAAATCTACACAAAAAATTCAATCAAATAAATGTCTAAGAAAAATGAGAGAAATGAAAAAACATATGTATATAAACAAAAAAACTAAATAAATTTAAACGACAAAGAGTCTTAACAGGAAATTGTCTTATTTACTAAACAAATGAAAAAATAAAAATCATACAACTTGGCTACAAAATTTACGAAGCAGAAATTCTCACTAAAATCTATTGTTGGATTGCATGTTATTTTTTGTGCATGAAAGGTGAGTGAGTTTTTAAATTGTCATTATATATGTATGTTTAAGTTTTAATACAATTTGTCAATATTAAAGCGATGTATTTAAATGCAACAAAATCAGGGATTTCTTGCAAATCCTATAGGACTAACAAGTTAACAGGAAATTTTGTTCCGGAAAAAATTTGAACGTCGTAACTCAAAAAAGGTATTTTTCAATTATTACTCACAATTTTATTCAAATTGCGTAAAAATTTTATAAAAATTTTGTGTATGCTCAACACAGAAAAAAGTATATAATTGATTCAATTAAATTTTTAGTTGTATTAATTAATTTGAGTCAAAAAACTTAATTGATATTATCAAATTGTTTATAGGTGAAAATTTAATTAATTTTTTAATTGATATTACAAATATTTTAATTGATATTACAAAACTATTCATATTACTTTTTTGTGTGAATTCTTGAAAGAGAAATAAAATTTTCTATTTTCATTAGATTGTGTGTAAATTGAAAACTTTAAACTTGTTTTCTGGCACATCAGTTTCTTTTTTGAGTTATGACGTTATTTTAGTAAATGAGCGATATATATGTAACAAAACTTGTAATTGTGTGACAAAAATTAATGAAATCAAAATACTTGGGACGTATTTTTTCGTTAGATATTGTTTAGCATAAAATCTTGAGTTACGCATAAAAAACCGATTTTTCGTACCCGTATGCGTAGGATGATAATCCTCTAACTAACTTGAATATCAACCGATTTTAAATTTATAAATAGCTTTAGAAAGAAGAGACTGTGACCTGTCAAACCACCAAATATATATTTTTCGGTTTTTTTCTTCACTTGTCTACTTTGGATTCGTTCTAAGGCAATATTTTGGTAGTGGAACCGTACTGCTTATGACTTTGTTTATAAAACATAATTGATTAAGAGTAATTCGCAGGTCTGTGTTAAAAAATTTCTCCGAAATTCACTAAGTTATTCAAGCTTATCATGAATAAAATTTCACATGGAAATTTCCGAACGTGTGAACAAATGGTATCAAAAAACTTCACAAGATTGCGAAATATTTTGAAAATTTATGAAGAAAATTATTTACAAGGATTTGTGTGTCGGAAAAAGGGAAAATTTGTAAGTTTTTAATTGTGGAATTCATGATAAGGCTGATTAAATATTTTATTAGAAGACTGCATGATGATTTCCAGGGTGATGAAAGTACAAATAAATAGACGTTTATCAACACAGAGTACTAAATTGGCACAACAGTGGTAGCCAATTTTTTTTCTTCTTGTAAACCACCTTTTTCACATGCACCAACCCTACATTCCGCAGAGTTTACATGGGTTAAATTTTCTTGGTAAATTTTAAAAATTAACGCACTTGCACGTTATATAGTTAGTAATTCGCATAACTTGAGAATGGTTTCCTTTATTTAGTAAGAAATAAAATTCAAAATTATGTATAATACAAAATTATCTTATATATGTGCAAACATTGATTCTTAATCTGCCAACGAGTTTCAAAGATATCATAGAATTTGAGGCAAAATAATAAGAATTTTAAAAACATACAAATTTGTTTTGATAAAAATTTTCGAAAATTAAAAAAAAAATTTAAATATTTATGTAAAATTCTCATTCTTTTGCCTTAACTTCAGGGATACTTCTGACTCTATTGAACAGATTCAGAAACAATGTTTACATGGAACTTCGAATTTACTTTCTTACTTAATATATTAAGTCCTTCTCAAGTTATGTTAAGTAGTTTTCAAAAGAGCGCGAAGTTTCAAGCTTAAAATATTTCCTATTTAGTTATCTATTTATTCAGAATTTTGAAACGAGGCATATCGTATAAATTAGAGTACCAAGATAACGAATCTAAATGACAAATTTTGCATATTGGATAGTTTGATGTGGTAGGGACGATATGTCGTGCAAGTGAGTTAATTTTGAAGACAATGTGGTATATCTCGAAAAACAAATACAAATTTAAATTCAGCATAAGAAACAAACAAAGAAACAACTTGCAGTTCTCGACAATGAAATATGTACGAATACTTTATTAAAAATTTTCAAGTAGTGTAATTTTTTAATTTGATTAAATTTTTTTAAATATTCAGTTGTATTGCGTATGTCGTACGTACGTACTAATGTGTTTACCAAAGGTAAATCAATAATTGTATACACAATATTTCTCATATTCCATTTCATTGAAAATTTGCGTTAAATAGCTGATGTTAATAAAAATCTCTACCTCAGTAGATAGACTTGGGTGCTGATGAAGTGCGTGGCTGCACAGAAAAATATCGGTATTTCCCCCAGCTAATAAAGTCTAATTTAATTTTTCTTCTCTTCTTTAGAAACTCACATTAATTAATAAAAATGTTTCATTCAACCAGATTTGAAATTACTGAACTTAAGCCCGACTAAAAAATTATTTCTGATTAAAATTCACTATAGTTCAACTAAAAATTTAAAATTGTCTCAAATAAGAAAAAATAATTTTTTTCATGAATTTTTAAAACTACAAAAAAGAGAAGGCTATCAATTTGTCTGTATACTTTTATTGTGACATTGTCACTTCATAACTCGGTGCATTTAAGACCGATTGTAGAGGGTAAGCCTCCAATTGGGCCCATTGTAAAAAAAAATGGGCGAAGATACGCCCACAAATTTTTTTATTTGATTTTATGATATTCTACTTATTTGATTACTGCGAAAATTACCAAACACATATGGTTCTTGTAATTACACAATTTTAAAGTTTAAAAAATGGGCGGGGCTGCGCTTCTTAAAATTTATTATTATATTTCAGGTGCTTCTACTTGACCGATATTTATGAAACTTACCACACAATCTTCCATTTAAAAAAATGGGCGGAGCCATGCCCATTAAAATGTAATATTTTATTTCAAGTGGTTTTACTTGAGCGATTTTTACAAAATTTAACACACACAATTTTGCATTTAAGAATGGGCGGAGGCACGCCCATTCAAATTTAATTTTATATTTCACGTACTTCTTCTTAACTAACAGATTTTGAATTTTTTTGTTTGTTTGAAAGAGTTTTGTTTCACTTTGGTCCCATAAATTTGTTTCGCAAATGTTCTATCAGATCTTTGCATTGAAGTCTTTTTTTTGCCAGAATTATTTACACATAAATTCGTTGTTCATTATTTCATGTTGAAGTGCTCAGAAGAAGAAGATAAAATATTTTGGTTAAAAGGAACGAAAAGCATATGGACGTTGCTAGATAAGCAAAACTGTCATATAAAATAAATACTGTATATGTCAAATAAATATTTATTTATATTTAACAAAAACAAAATGCTTTCTCTTAATTAATTATCAAAAATATATGTACGAGTACATAGTAGAGTTGTGTCCAACAGCTCTTTTGAACTAAAATGAGCTGTTGGACACAAGTCCCGTCAAAAACATCAATGTAAATTAAATGGGTTTGAAACAACTTTTGACTCGAACGCTCTCAAACTAGTTCAAAAAGAGCTGTTGGACACAAGTCTGGTACATAGACATACTTTGCCTGTGAGGTGCAAAATTTATAGATCTCTGGAAGTTCGTTACACAGTAAAAAGTAATAGAAATAATTTTGTAATATCAATTAAAAAATTAATTCAATTTCCGCCTGTAAGTAATTTAATAATATCAATTAAGTTTTTCATCTCGAATTAATGAAGATAATTACAAATTTAATTGAATCAATTAAATTCAATATTGATTCAAAATATTTGGTGGAGAATTATTTATGTTTTTAATCGATCTAATATTTTTTAATAAAAATTTAACGTTTTTTATTGTCATCGAAGTTTGAATGCACAGAAAGATTTAAAAAAATGCTGAATTAAAAGAAAGAAAAGAATTCTTTAACAAAAATGCGTTTGTTAACTGCTGGAGAAAAGCTGTCACAGTAAAAAAATTTACTGATTCTTTTTATCCATGAAGTTCCTCCCTGTTTGTTGTTTTTTTTCTGCAGTTTTTCTTTTTCAATATTTTCTAATAACAACAATTTTTGCTTTAATTCTCTATTAACATCTTCCTTTATTTGCTTTTACAAGCGGAAGCTGGAATTTTAAATTGACTTTTATATTAATTTTTTTTTTTGTAAAAAAGGTAGCAAGGACATTCTGTTTGCTTGTAATTAAGAAATTAAAAACAAAGACAATAATTAAGCATAGTTTTTTTTCGCGTGCCAACACAATTTCTATTAACCTAGTTTTGCTTTTTTTTTGGGGATGTTTATTTTGTTGGTGGCCTTTATTGAACTTTTTGTACTATTGACTTGTAACTGTACATTATTGCATATTTTTGTTATTGTTGTTAACATGGGCTAATGAGATTTTATTACACAATAGAAGCTTAACTAATGCCAAACTAGGAAACAAACTTACAAACTAATACATTCAGCACAATACGAGTACATAGTTTAGTATAATGGCAAAATTTGGACATAACCGAAGGGAAAATGTTTTCGAATAAAAGGCTCTAAACATTGTAGAAGAGATTTTTCATTAAAAACAACATATCGTTTGAATAAAGCCGTCAGTTATATCACAGAATTAGTCAGCTGAATGGAAACAATCATCAGACAGTCTACCAAAAGGGCAAAATATTTTACATTTGCTGTCAACAAACTGAATGGAAATTTTCAATGAAATAAAACTATTGCAACGCAATTCAATGAAATACTGATTATTGTTTCCTGTCAATAGCCAAACAAAAATCGCGCAAAAAATTTGTTTCTTCTTGAAGAGAAATCAGCGTTTGATTTTAATTGAGCAAAAGTAAAAGTTTTTTTTTTTGCATATTTTTTTTTTGAGAGGAAAAGAACGATTTAATTAAAAATATGGCAAAATATACGCAAAGAAGGCAGGACAAAAACGCTTTATTAAATGTACATGCAAAAAACAATTTAAAACGGAGGGGAAAAAGCTTCTTAATGATTTTTTTTTAATTTATACTAGTACATACGCAAAAAAAAAATTATTATTGAATTTCTTTCAATTAAGAATTTGCTTAGAATAAATAATATTTTTGATTAATATTTTAATTAAATCTATGTTTATATTAATTAAATATACTGCTCATCAAACAGAGCGTGACAGTTTACTATGAACTGGTGAATAGTTACTCGTATTACACATTAATTGCCGTTAAATAATACAGGGTGTCCGAGGGGAAGTATACTTTTTTTGCCGCCATTTTGGTAAACATTAGTCTTGACAGTTCATATTTGGCAGTCATAAAGTAGACACGTGGCAAATTTATTTAATTTATATATTCGATTAACCAACTTGTTTTAATCGTTAAAACATTTTATCAAAATCAACAACAGTATACCGTGACGATGAGAAAGTTGCGTAAAGGTTTTGGGAGAAACAACGTGCCAACAAAACGCACTATTTATCGTGTAGTGAATGATTTCGAACAAAGAGAGTCTGCAGGTGATAGGCGCAAGCATGGACCACAACGTGCTGCAAGATCGGCTGAAGACATTACTGCTGCTCAAGAAAAGTGTTCGAAACAATCCATCAACCCCAATTCGACGCCGTGCTCAAGAACTTGGTCTTCTAAGAACAATTTTGGTCACAGTTTTACACATTTCTTTCCATATAAGATTCAGTTGACACAAGAGGTTCTTCCACAAGACCATTTACATTATAAACAAACAAGGTAAAGGGTCCCCCAGATAACTTTTTTTTTTTTGAAAACAGGGCGCAAAACATCGAGTGTAGCTTCGGCTGTGTGGCACGTAGCGCCGTCCTGTTGAAACCAAATGTTGCCAATATCCTCCTCTTCAATTTTTGTGAACACAAATTCGTTCAACATGGCCCGATAATGATCGCCATTGACTGTAACGGCCACTCCTTGCTCATTGGCCCAATTATGCCTCACCAAACAGTGACTCGTTTTGGGTGCGTCGGCTTTTCAATGTATGCGTGCGGGTTTTCTGTGCCCCAAATGCGACAATTTTGCTTGTTTACATACCCGCTTCATCTGAAAATATGATTTTTTGTTTGGCAAAATCGGCATCGGTAATGTCGCAATATTTCCCAGCGTTGTTCAAGCGTATACACAACCATATTCGTTCAGCGGAAGGATAAAACTAATTATCTGTCAAATCAGACATGAGCTAAGTGTTACCATTCACGAAATAAGCACTAGCTGAAAAAAAACGTTAGATGGTGGACCCTTTAGTATACCTTCCCGGCGGGCAACCTGTATAAACGAAAATTGCTAATCAAGAAAATTTTTAAATAACTTAAGAAAACTAATTTAGAATGAAATTTTAGAAAAATTTTTCAAAAATTCTTCGATAACTATACTGCCTTGAACATATTTAGTTGGCTGATAATAAATAATTTTTATTACATTTTACTTCAATGAGAGGTAATTTTTTTAGGAGTATTTTACTAAAAAAATATATTTATTATATATGTTTTCAAAATCAATAAAACTGCTTTTATAAAACACGTTTCCTCCATAAGCAACAAAAACCAAAAAAAAAAAACAAACCGCCAGGCATTCGATTTAAAGAAAAATAATAAATTTAACCCACTTTTGGTGCTTAAAAATAATACCAGCGAAACAAATACAACGTACAACAAAAAAAAACCATTTGAAAAACAAAGTGTGCCTGTCTCCGTGTCTTTAAATGTCATAGTGACAGATACTAATAGTGAAAGAAATTTCTTAACTCAAAGACATTAAGAAAAATAAAATTCGCAAAATTCCATATTGAAGCTGACAAATTTGATCGTTTTCTCTTTCGAATTTTAATGCATGCGAGAGTATGTATAAAAGACACAATTTCTTTTGTACTTAAAATAAAATTTTTATAAATATTTATATTCCTCTTTTTTCTAAGAACACATACATACATACGTGTATGCATGTATGCATGTCCTTAATGCCTTAGTGCTTGTTTGCGCATAAATGTGTGCACATTTGAAAATGTTTTCATTCATGCAACTTAACGCTTAATGTTGCTTTTTGACGTTTGTGTTTTTTTTATTTTTTATTTTTTGGTAATGCTAATGTTATAGTACTTCTAAGCTAAATTCGACATCAAATAATTTTATTTCGAAACATTTGAAATTCAATACACTGGCAATGTGTGTGTGTGTGTTTTTATTTTACGGCACAAAAGTAGCCTGACATTTTACGCTCATGAGTCATGAGTTTAATATTTAAGTTGCAAAAAACAAAATGTCTAACAAAGTATGCTGTTTTTTTTTAAAGAGTGCAGACAAAAGGAATTGGTATTAGAAAAAGAAATAAATGGTTTTAAAAATGATTAAATGATTAAAAAGTTAAAAAGAATAGAAAAAATTAAAAATCGTTTTAATGGCCAAAATTTTTGATTCGGTAAAAAATTTAAATTTATTCATTTATTAAAAAAATGATTATTGATCAATTGCAAATTAAAAGCTTCCTTTGGTGTTTTTATTTTAAAAAAGAGTTTGAATAGCGGCCACAAGAAAATAACAGTTTGAAATTCAAAACCCAAAGATTAAAGGCAATATTCAGAGAAAGATAATTTTGGGTTAAAAAATGTTTTGTTTTGTAAACGTTTTGTAAAAAAAAATATTTTTTCTGAACAAAATATTTAACAAAAAATTTGTGTATAAATCGCCCCTGTTCTGTAAACCGAATATTTTGAAATCGCACAATTTTAGAAAAAATAAAATAAAAAAAATATAAATATTTTTTAAGATTTTTTTAAATTTTTTTATCATGTATATATATACTCAAATATCAAAAGAAAATTCTCTTATATGATTTTACACATGTCTGCTGGACCATTATTAATTTGTTTAAAAAACAGAAATTTCGGTTTACAGAACAAGGCCGAATGTTTTTAAAATTTGTTGGTAATAAAAAAATGTTTATTCAAGTTAAGGAAATCAGGAAGCTGATGGCAGCAAAATATTGATAAAAGTTCCAACTTGAAAAGTTATATTTTTTCAAAACTATAAGAACTAACAAACGAATACCAGTATTTATTATAAAAGTTGGTTAGAAAAAATTATACAATTAAAAATTTTTAAAATCGAAATAATAATAATGACTTTTCATAGATAATCTTAAAACTTTTATTTACCCGAGCTGCCCTACTTTTACCCACTGTGATTCAGGCTCGCTAAAAAATACAAAACATAAAATTCAAAATTTAAGCCCCTCTTGTATGGCTTAGTGAAGTTTCATAAGAAACAAACTAGCCGTTTAGAAACTACTGACTTATTTCCCTTTAATTTTTGAGTTCCCTCACTGTGCGTCGCTGCTTAAATATGTTTACTACAGTCTTAACCCATTAATATGAATAAAAATACACATTTAGAGATACATGACTGGAGTATTATAGAAAAATTAGTAATGCCGAATGCACAGCATCCAACAACACAACACATACAAACACTTTAGTTTCTAACACAAGAACACTAAATAAAAAATAAAAAAATAACATGTACGCGCATGTATGAATGCATGTTCGTACATGCAAGGCTATAACATATATACATATAAAAACTATAAACACAAATGCAAACGCAACACATCGGAGACTAACTTTATTAAAATAAATAAATAAAACCGCAGGCATAATTCTATGCAACACATACAATTTTTATATCTGCACGAACACATTATCTATTTTGAAACAACTTTTGAACACAATACATAACTTTTGACTACAGCAATCCTGCTGTTGCTGTTGCTGCTGCTGCTGGTGGTACTGTTCTTGTTGCTGGGGCTTTAAGTTGCTGCATGCACCAAAAACAAAATGAAATTAGAAAAAAAACACACAACAGCTAAATAAGAATCTCATATAAAGAACATGAACTCGCAAAACATTTTCAACATTTTTAAGCGTACATAGTTGCTGTTTTTGTTTTTGTTTTTGTTTTGTGTGAAGACAATAAAAATTGTTGTTTAAATGTTTGTCTTTTTTCTCATCCATTAAACTGGCAAACGCTTGGAGTTGATATCAGTGCGAGGAACATTTAAAAAAAAAAAAAAAAAATGCATAAAGTTAGAGAGAAAATTTATAAAACATGCATAAAATAAAAAATAAAAAATAATAAATATTTTATGAGATCACTTGAAAATAATTATATAATTGAGGAAATTTTTTAGAAGGTTATTTTTAATTTCTTATTAGTCATTATGTATTTAAATATTTCATTATAAAATATTAAAGAGAAAATGATAAATGACATGCAAATATTTAAATATTTAAATACATATCGATCAGATACTTTAAACAATGTCATAACTCAAAAAAAAAAAATAAAGTTTCCTTTCTCTTTTTCCATTAAGCTGTGTGTAAATTGAAAACTTTAAACCCGTTTTCTAACGAACTACTCTTTTTGAGTTATGACGTTGTTTGAGTAGATGAGCGATATATACCTTGCTTATCAGCAATTACCTGCAAATCTCAAAAGTATTGCCTACTTTTAGGAATTTTTAAAGTTATGACCAGGGAAACCAGAAATATATTCAAAAAAGTGTTTTATTCAATATGCACTAAAAATTAAAAAAATATGCCCTTGAAAATAAAATAAATTGGTTTATTTGTAAATGAAAATATATTTTTAATTAAAAAATTCAACAATGTTTGCATATAAATAAAATAAGACAAAAAAAAATATAAAAAAGGAAACAATTAAAAATTAACAAAGAATAACTGCCCTGCTGTATTTAAAAAATAATTTGGGTTTCAAGTGCACGTTATTTTTTTTAATACTTTCGTAAAAATTTAACTTCAATTTCAAAAGAGATCACGACATCAGAATTGAAACTTTGGAACTGTATTTGGAATACATAAGACAAGATTGTTCTTTATAATTTTGTTTTGCAACAAACAACAAAATATTGACCCAGAAACCGTTGCCTGTCACATCTAAATAAACTTTTATACATTCACGATATTCCTTCAACGTCTACTTGGGGCAGAGTCCGTCACAAATTGTAAAATCGAATTTTTATTGAAAGACGTTCGTAATAACTTCGTAATATAAAAGAAAGCCGTACACGCTACATGGAACATTGGAAATGAGATTTTAAATGGCGAAAAAAATTGTTTTGACCAAAGTCAAAATTATGCTCTAAAAATTAGAAAATATGCTAAAGATATGCGTGTAAGACTGATTTATGCAAAAACATGCATGTAAAATATGCAAAAATATGCACTAACAAATCCATGCCAAAATTCATAAAAAGTTCTGAAACGTATAAATACGTAAATATCTTGTTCCCGCATTAATACGTTCGATAAGAAAAAATATGCAATTGCATATCAGCGTTTCCCGTGGTTATGACGTTAAAACAAAATTGTAAATACAACTTTTATGTTATAAAAAATGTATTACACACATCTTTTTTTGATTTTATGTAAAAACATTCTAAATAAATTTCTCTTTATAAATTTGTATACTTTCTCTAAATTTTTTAAATTTTTTCTTCCAACAATAATTATTCCCAATTTTTTTATTTTTATTTTTATATAAGTACTTATATCAAATGTTTAGTTTAAATTTCTCTTTTTAACAAGTTATCGTATTAATATTAAAATTAAAACCTTAAAGAAGGAAAAGCAGAATTAAAACAAATTTCTCTTAATATTTACTGCATATAAAAATGCAGCACAGCTCCCGTGTGAAAATCGTGCCCAAACTTGTTAATTGTTTCACGAAAACTAATTAAATGTGCACAAAATAATATTCGTTCCATTTTTACTTGCCGTTAAATAGAAAAGGATTGCCAGCTTTTAGGTTAGAGTTGTAAAAAATGGGGAAATCTTGTGATGATGTTAAAAAAGCGAAAACCCAAGGAAAATACATTGAAAATTTATAAAGTGTATACACGGTAAAAATTTAATACATTTATTTGAAAAAAGTACTAGTAATCAATTTAAAATTTAACTAAGTCAATTACAGATTTGCTTAAAATTAAAAAGATTAAAAGCTTAACTAAAAACTTAATTGAGTAAATTAATTTTTTCACTAATAAATTCTTCAATATTGTCTTTCAGTGCCCTATAGACATGAGCTATAACATAGCCTCACAATAAATAGTCTAAAAGCGCAAAATCGCAGCCAATTGACCGGCCCCAAACTAACAAATAAACTGTTCACTGAACTCGCCTTTCAATTGGGCCATTGTTTCGTGTGCTGTGTGACATGTGGCACCGTTTTGCTGAAACCACATGTAAGCCAAGTCCAGCTATTGCATTTCGGGCAAAAAAAAGTAACAGACGAATCCAAAATCCTCGGTCATCAGCAACACTGGCGGATGCAGCTACAATATTTTCCTCTTTCCGCACTATACGTCTGCGTGTTGGTGGTTTAATGTTCAATAATGTAATTTTGGTGCAAAATTCAGTCACAAGATTCCGAATAGAAGTCTCATAAGGTCGCCCAAACTGACCATAAAATGGAAAATGAGCACGATGCACTTTCTTAACCGAGCATGAATTTTGATAATAAAATTTAATAGTCTGCAAGCGTTAAAATTATAGACCAAGTTGAGCAAGTTTAACAGTAACATGATACACGAAAACAGCTGAGTTGCCAAAAAGAGTGTTGCCAAAAAGAAAGTTGCTACAAAATCACCGTTTATTTTAAAATGGAATTTATTTAAAGAGAGCTTTTCATATGGCATTTCCTATCTTTAGATTAAAGTAAAGCAAAATTTAAGTCAGGTACTCGTATCATTGATATATTTTTTCTTGTGAAAGCCCAATGTCCGATACGGCTTCGCTGGGCGACGCGTGTGGAATTTTGTGTGTTGCTTTTTTTAGGAAAGGAATAATGATGAAATATGAAGTTATTAAGCTCAACTCCTTTTTAGGGTTCCGTACACCAAAGGTGAAAAGGAATGCTATTGTTTTGGCTACGATGTCTGTCTGTCTGTCCGTCATAGGCTGTTTTCTCGAGAGCCGTCAGAGTTATGGACTTGAAATTTTCACAGAATAAGTAAATGTTTGGTCTCTACAACAACAAATATATGACAGTTAAAAACTAAAGGGTTTCTAAAGCGAGCAACGAAATATATTGTAATCCTAATGTAATATACAGACACTTGAAATTTTCACAGTTTGTGTATTTTTACGCAGACTACAACAATTAACACTGAAATTTAAAAAAAAAAATCAAAATTACAGGATATTCTATCTGGTAATGTTATTTTTACTACGTAATTTTGAAATTTTGTATCTTGAAAACCCTTGAAACCAAACTCTTGAAACTTTCAAAATGGCTAAAACTAAAAAAATCCAATATTAAAAAGGACGAAAGGAAAAATTGCCAAAATGAAAAAAGCGCTCAATTGAAAAATATCATCAAAAATAAAATAAATTGCTAAAATGCAAGAAATCACCAAGAGTAAAAGGGTTCGGCAAAAAACAAAAAAATCGCCAAAAAAAAAAAAAATCGCCAAAAAAAAAAAAATCGCCAAAGCTAAAAAAGCGTAAAAAAAATGCCAAGAACCGGAGAAAATTGCCAAAAAATTAGAAAATAACGTCAAAACTAACAAAGAGAGTCAATACAAAAAAAAAAACGCCAAAAGGCGAAAAAATCGCAAAAAACCAAAAAAATGCGAGTGCGAGTTAAAGTCACACTTAACTAAATTTATGAAACTCTGCTGTTGTAAGTTTTTTTAATTTTTATAATATCGCTGCAGCGCTGCTAGTGTTAAGTAGCCGCATTACTTTAGGCTCTGTAGGCCAGTTTATTAGTTATTTTACTTCGCCGACGATTCAGTGCTACAAATATCGATTAAGAAGCATACACAATAATGCATATTTAGAAAGATCTATGATTTTTAAATAATTTGGTCTGGCCAGATATTAAAGACGGCCTGTCGCAGGCCGTCATTTGCTTTGTTGTCAAAGTACTAACTACAACAGCCCAGCACATAGGCGATATATGTATGTATATCTATATACAATTTTCCATACGCTTGTCAAATAGTTTTTCTTTCTGGCAACACGTTTATACAGACTACAAAACTTGTGCATTATCGAAGAAAAAATCAACAAATGGCAACAATAAAAATGTTAGAAAGTTTCATTTATTTATTTCACATACCATTTGCCTGCAACATTTGTATGCACAACAAATTGTAGCATTAATACAGTGTTGAAAGCAGTTCGAGAAAAAATAATTCTCTTAAAGCTGCAAATACTCTAATCCCTGCCATTAGAGCGAACAAAATTAAAGAAACTATATATAAAATTTGTTTTTTTTTGTTGGCAACACCACGTGCACATGCTTCTCAAATTTGTATGTGTGTGTTGTATATGAAAGTGTGTGTGTGTGTATGCATATAGTTTGTTGCAAATTACCAATTATTGATGCAAATTTCAATTTAATAATAAGCGCTATTACTCTTAACGCTCCCCTAAACAAATAACGAAATGAATGAATGGTTGGATGATTTAAGAAATGAAATGTTCTAAGCACCAAAGTATGATGATGAAGGAAATGCAAAAAACAAAAAAAGAACTAAACGAAATATAGTTCGCATACAAGCAAACGAGCAGCTACACAAATGTATCGTATCAGGCATATGAAACTACCAACTAAATATGTATATGCATCAGTGTATTCAGAATAGGAGTGGGGTAAATGCCGCTGCTGTGGCTTGGCAAGCTGCAGGAAACGGTAATAAAAATATTGTTGCAGAGTTTTTCCCCCTGCTTGGCTGGTATAAATTTAACATCCATTAGTTGCTGAATATGCAACTTTATCGGTATACAAGAGCATGTTCCATGGAGAATAAAACTAAACTTTCTAAACATTTCTTATGTTTGTCTAACAATATCTAGCCAGAACGTGGAGAGTGTGCTTGTGTGTCAATACCAAGCAGGCAGCCATACTTAGATTGAATGTACATATAGATACTGGCAATGCAAGAATTGCAAGATGTTCTACATCCTTATGCAGTCATGCTAACACATTCTTTATATTCTGTGTATATTTTTAATTTTATTTTGCCACGTTAGTGAAAAAGATGGCAATATGAAGCATATTAAATACATAAAATCAAGAGCCTTCCCTACAAACATACATACGAGTACGTACCTTCATTATGCACAAGTATTTGCAACTACGCCTATAGAAACTGGTTGCTATTTACACACACACAACACACGCTGGAGGAGCATGTGTGTGCTTGTGTGTGAGTATTTTTGAATGATTATTTGCCAACTATCTATTCAATTTTGCCACTCTTATGGCTCGCAGTATGCAGTTTGTTAGTTTGTACTTAGATATCTCAATGAAACCATTAATATAGATTTTGTATACATTTGTAAATTAAAGTTACTGCACAAGGATATTTGCAATGTGTGTGTGTGTGCACGTATCAGTGGGTCGGTTTTGCTTTCTCATCAATCCTCTTCTCCCTATATATTCATTAATGCATTAATATGCAAACACACAAATTCACCATAAGTTGCTCATATGCTTGCATATGTGTGTGTGTGTGTGTGTTTTTATAGGAGTGTTTGTGTACGTGTGTTTTGTGCATTAGGGTTGCTATGATAATAGTAATATTTGAATTCGTGAGTTAAGTAAGATATTTATATCTAAGCAAACTTAATAAAATGCTTCGTAGCTTGTCAAAATGTAAAATGTCACACTTAAAGATTCATTAAGTAATCTGGCTTTTTAATGACAAGTTTCCTAAGAGAACAAAATACAATTTAATAAAATATAGTGAAACTTTTTGAAACTTTTCATTGTTCTCTACTGAGCAACATATTTTTCAAAGCTTAAGTGGATAAATTTGTATGACAACACAAAAATATTGCACAGCAAAGTAAAGTTATTTGGTAAATTTGAGCAATTTTGGCAAATTAAATTGTACCAACCAATGAAATTGGTAAAAGTGACTAACAAGAAGTTGTTAAAAATTAACAGAAAAATATATTATTATCAGAGCTGCCACACTAACCAAATTCAATCGAAATGATTTCTATTCCGTAATTAGGTTCTTCAAAAATCGAAAAATGAAGAATTTGCTCGAAATGAAACCACATTTGAAGCGGAAAAAAAGTCAGCCAATGTAGCAATGGTAAAGTAAGAAAATAAAAAACCATATTGATTATTGAGTTCTTGTTTCAACTTTGTCATTTGTTGAGCTTCTCATTTGTTTAAAGGAAATTTTAACATATTTACTCTAGTTCTTCTAAGAAATTGTTAGCTAAAGGTTCCCTGTACCTGGATTCTGTAACTTTTATTACGATAATCGTATCGCTATAATAAATATAACGAAAATTTATCGATTTTGCTATCCAATAACACATTTTAACGATATTCGCTGTCGGTTGAAGTAAAAAAGTGAAATAACAAGCCCCAATTCTTTTAGTTTTTCTTTAATTCTTCTTCATGCTTTTCGCTTATTTTGACATTTTGTATTCAGGGATGCCACATGATATTCAATTACGTGTCGAGTAAATCACAGATGCACAATATCGTAAAAAGAAGTTACAGAATCACATTATCGTTACGATAAACGAAAAAATATGTTGATAAATACTGCAATTTTCCGTTCACAAAAAGTTACAGAATCCAGGTGCTGATGATCTGCATTAGCAACAGTGAAATGCGCATAGAATCCGGCTAAACCCCTCAATAATCAATTTAAATGTATTTTTGGTTAAAAGTATTTTACTTAATAAGTAAAATAATTATATTGGGATTATTAGTGCGTTAACAAATTTTAAACTTAATTTGATTGAAACCACTTTAAATTTAGTGGTTGGAATTATAATTTTCTGTATGTGAAAGTACAATAACTTCAACACATACACTGCGTTTGGTTATGAAATTAGATCTAAAGCATCCCTTAATCATCTTCGCTGCAATTTTCTGGCAAAGTCTTAACGTCTCTGAGCATCCAAAACTGCTGTTATTGCAATTCCAGGTATTTCTTGTAATAATTTTTAAATATTTTTAATTGAAAAGTCATTGTCAAACAATTTCGATTTATTGGTGTGACAGGCCTGTATATGTTTAATTTTGGGCCAATTTATCGAGCATTGCCTAATACGAACAATGTTGGCCTCCAAGGCATCATTTGTTGATGGCTTATCAGCAAAAGTCAGTGACTTCATTTGGAGAGGAAATCATATGCCCACTTTTCGAAATCAATTTATCACTAAATTTTGATTTTACTAAGTCAAATGGCATCACATTTCGCTCAGATCAATGTCATTCATATTTTCAAACAAAAAATCATTGATCATAGTACGGTAACGATCTGCATTGACCGTAACGCGAACTCTGGCCTCTTTTTTAAATAAATAAAGACTAGTGATGCCACCAGCATGAAAACCGACAAAAAAAACTCCGCATTTTTGTGAGTGTAATAGAGTTTGGCTGTGGATTAATTCAACCCCATATTTTGTTTATTAACAAACCCGTTTCGACAAGAATCAACCTCACCGCTGAAAACAATTTAGCGATAAAACACCGGATCAATTGTCAACTGCTGTAGAGCAACGGTTCCTAATTGGGGGTCCACGTACCCCTGCGGTCCATATCAATCATTCAAGACATCCGCGTAAGGAGCCGAAAAAACAGTGTTCCTAAAAGTATTATAAGTTTTTATTTATTTTTATTTCTTCAAACAAAAACAACTAAATATTGGTGGGAACTTTTACTCCTCACCCAGATTATGCACTAACTGTTATTGCCATCACTGTCAAAAACAGCTGATATTCTTTTTACTGCCATTTCATTTTCTTTGGTGGCATGGGAAGTGAAGCTTAAACATGTCAAAGAAGAGACACTATTTTGGAGTTTATTTAAAATTCTGCTTTTATATTTGAATAAAAACGGTGTATTTTTTAACTTAGGTAGGAACTTTCGTAATCAAATTTGGAATCAAATTAAAAAAATATATGTTTGTCTTTCACTTTTTTGCATTTTCACTTAAACCTAAAAACATTATTTATTCTATACTTCGAAGGGAGTACGCGATAAAAATTATTTTTTACAAGGAGTCCACGAACAGTAATTTGGTGGAAACCTCTGCTATAGTGTCGTACTGTGGGATGTGTCCATAGTGTACGGACACATCCCAAATTTATGCAAACGCGAAATATTTTTTAGTCATGACTTAAGGATTCGCAGCCATAGAGCACTGCATAACATGCATATGAGATAAAAAATGGAATTACTAAGAAAATTATTATGAAAAATCGTTTAATACGACACATGTCTCTAAAAATTTATCTATTTACTTATTCAAAATATCTTGCGGAATTGCATCAGTAAATACCACCCTACTGTAAATTTTTTCCCCTAAACTTGTAATAATGCTGGGTACGTATAGCGCAGCATGGAACATTGAGAGCAAAAAATTTTATAAAAAAAACTTTATGTAAATGAATATTGCCAACATCATCATGATAATCTTCGCCATCATCATCATCATCATCATCACCGTCAAACACATCGATCTTCAGGCCAATGATGAAGGATTTAAATTTTTTTTTTTTCATGTAGAATTTAAATATGTACAAATATGCAGATATTTTTGAATGACTTTTTTCACCATCTTCATTTTTATATTCCCTGCTTGTTTTGGTTACATTTTCAGTTCTATGCCATGGATGAAAAACAATTCTAACAATGCGGAACAGAATAAAATATAAATATAAAAGCAAAAGCAAATGGCAACTTATGCCCAAATCATACACAACATGATTTTTTAATGAACTCTGCTGTACTTTGCAGTGAAATATTTTTTTTAATATATACAAAATAGGTATTTTGCTCTCAAACATTTTCTGTTTTGTGATTTTAGCAATTTTATTTAGTATTCTGCTGGTAGTTTTTGTTTCTAGTTTTTTTTTTAGCTGCAAGGAATATCCATATAATATTTTGAATGTTCAATTCGTGTCTGCGCTAAAAATTAAATTTAAAATAAAAAACGTGAGCCATTGAGTACTGATGGTGAATTTTCTCTACTACGAGCATTTGCAATTCTAATAAAGTTTGAGTTGTGTGTTTGCTTTACGGTTTTTTATTAAGGGGTTTTTGTTTTTAAATTTATGCTAAAATATTTTAAGAAGAATCTTTATCTCAAACATTATTGTTGTGTCTGGTTTTACGAGACAGCTTTAGAAATCAAATTTAAAAGGTACAAAATTAAAAAGGACTTTTCTTTCAGCGAAATAGGTGTGTTAGCATATAAAAGCAAGAAGAGCTAATTTATGTAATTTCAGTGGAATTTACAACGTTTTGAGTAGCATTTGACCTTGATTTATTTAATTCAAAAGATTTCTTTATTCTTTTAGAAAATGCTCTTTTATTATCAGATTTTTCAAGCATTAAAGTATTAAAAAAAAAGTTGTGAAATTATGATGTGATTATGTTAACTTTAAAATAACTTTACAAAAGAGAAAAAAGGAAATAAGGGAAATTAGTTATGTAGAAATTTTTAAACAGCTTTGTCAGCTTTAAACGTTAAGTCTGAGCAACATAAAGGGAGTAGACATTTTAGGCAAATAAGCACATGGTTAGGCACGCAAAAAAAAAAGAAAAAATAATATAGATTTAATTGTATCTTAATGCAAAAATATTGAGCTTTTAACTCTAAAAAAAAATAATTTTTTCATATGTGACTTTTTGCTTCTTGTTAAGATTTTACAGCAAATACTCAATATGACAACTAAACATTTTCTTAATCATATTTTCGAAAATAAAAGAACCCTCTACCTCGTGGACAATTTGCAAGAAACTACATTGTGATCTTGCAAGAGATCAAGCAATGAAAAGACACACAATTCCTTCATTACAAATTAATTTAAGAAGAATTATCCAGAAATATCAAAACATTTTAGAACTTGCAGAAACAGAAGCAGACGTGGCGGCCCTAAAATTGAATCTGGTATTTCATATTCAAGTTTATTGCAAATTAATTAATTTGTATAAAGTACTTATTTAATTTAGACTAAATTTACCTTTATTAATAAACTTCTTTTTTATATTGTTTTTTCATATTTCATTTTCCGGACGTGAATAGAACTTCAATTAAATGTCTATAAATTTCATTTAAAATATTCGCGAATATCAAAAATTACATTCGGCACATCGCTAATTCATAGTTATGTCATTTAAAGATAAGTGCTACATGTGCATTTAACATAAGCAAGATTGGCAAGCGAGCAACAATTAAATTAATTGAATATTCAATTGTCATTGCATCTGAAATGCATAAATCACAAATTATGCATTCATACATCTTATAGACTTGCTTTTCTCATTATATCTTGTCTTTTTAGATCATTCTTTTTGCTTTGCCTCACACACAATTTATTTTCTAGAACTTAGATTATATTGTACACCCACATAATTTTTTGAAAATTGTATTGCGCTCTAAAGTGCAAATTTAAAAAAATTTAAGCTTACACGCTAATGTTCATATACTCGTACATGAACATTATTTCATCTTCTCTATAAATGTAATTCTATTAGTATATATTTTGTATGAAAAGTAAGTTAAGTTGAATATGGTACGAAGAGCTGAAAAATGGTCAAAAATTAGTCCGACAAATTCTAGCTAAATATTTCATAACATGATTCTTCAAGCTATCAATAAAAGTTAAATTTTTAATAAAAGTACCTATTTATTAATGAGTAAATTTTTTTACCAAAAGGCTCTTAACTAATAAAAGGGATATTTTTTTATTAAAAAAAATTTTTAATAAAATATGCCTTTATAAAATAAAAATAAAAGTGCACTTTATACATGATTTCTGGTAGCAAAATTTATATTTTTAAATACGATTATTTCAAAAAGCAATAAACGGTGCGGAGGGAGGGTGGCGCCGTTGGAATTATCGTTTGTGCGGATTTATTAGTCACGATGTCGCAGTGGTCGAGTGAGCATCACGCGTTTGCTGTGGAGACATTTCTTAAGAGTAATGATTCTTACGTAATTGCTCGTCGACAATTTTGTTTAAAGTTTGGTATACGGAGCAGAGATTCCGTGCAACTGCTTCGGCTATGAATGTCTCGCGGCCAGGGCCCAGGCGATCTTCAAGAACTCCCGCAAACATTGAACTGGTTGAAAGCAGTTTATGTGAAAATCCATGACTTTCAATACGGAAAAGAGCAGCCTCACTGGGACTTCAAAGAGCGATTATTTATGAAATTTTAAAAAAGGATCTTAAGTTCCATCCTTTTAAAATTGATATCGTTCCAGAACTGAAAGAAAATGACTTTGATTTACGGAAAAATTTTTGTGAACCGATTTTGGAGTGCTTTCGCACTTTAAATACCATTTTTAGAGCGACCAGGCTCATTTTCACTTAAACGGCCATGTCAACAAGCAAAACTGCTGTTACTGGTCTCCAGGAACCCGCAACCCTCGATTGAAACATCAAAAACCATTGTATTGCCCCCGGGTTTAATATGCCTTATCTACGCATGATATAATTGGACCATTTTTTTTTCGAAAATTCTCGAGGCCATGCGACGAATATCAACGGAGAAAATTATCGACGCATGATTACGGAATTCTTTTTGCCAAACGTACGAGCTTATCCATCGCACTCTTCACACACGTGGTTTCAACAGGATGGGGCGACTGCACACAAAGCCAGAGCTTCGATGAATTTGCTTCGGGAAAATTTCCACCAAAAACTGAGCTGTCGTTTTGGGGACATCCCATGGCCTCTGAGGTCGCCCGATCTAACTCCCATGGATTTTTTTTTATGGGGCTACCTCCAAAAGGGGCTTATAATGACAATCTTTAATCTCTTAGGGCTTTAAAGAAAAATATTCGTCGAGAAATCAGCTTAATTGAACCAAGTTTACTGCAGCGTGTGGCACACAATACAAGGCTCCGTTTTGAACAGTGTGTTCAACTCGACGAAAGACATCTGGATGACATACTCATTAAAAAATAAAATCCGCATTTTCATTCTATCGTTCAATGCTCTTAATAAAACTTTGTGTCAATTATTACGTTTTTTTATTTAAGTTTGAAAATATAAATCTGCTACCAGAGATCCTGTACAAAGTAAATTTTTCACAAAAAGTTAATTTTTTTAAACATACGATTTTAATAAAAGTGAATTTTCTATGATAAATATTTTTTTTTAACAAAAAGTAGTTTATTCTATAAAAAGTACTTTCTTCAATCAAACGTACCTATTTTTAATAAAGAGAACCTTTTTCAATAAAATGTAAATTTTTCAATCAATACAAACTTTTTTTTTAGTAAAAAGTAACTTTTTCATATAATAGTACGATTTTCAGTCAAAAGTTTTTTTTTTTGATAAAAGCTACCTTTTCTAATAAAAAGGATTCTTTGCAATAAAAAGTACGTTTATTAATATAAAGTAGCTTTTAAAATAAAAAAGTACCTAATAAATTAAAAAGTACCTTTTTCACTAAATAGTACCTTTTTCAATAAAAAGATTCTTTTTCAATAAAAAGCACTGTGTTCAATAAAAAGTACTTTGTTCTATACAAAGTACCTTGTTCAATTAAAAGTACCTTTTTATTAAACAAAAGGTACCTTTTTCAATAAAAATTACTTTTTTCAATAGAAAGTATCTTTTTCAAAATAAATGTATAATTTTTCCATAAAAGGGAGCTTTTTTAATAAAAAACATATTTTTCAATAAAAAATACCTTTTTCAATAAAAAGTACCTTGTTAAATAAAAAGTACCTTTTTCAATAAAAAGTACCTTGTTAAATAAAATGTACCTTTTTCAATTAAAAGTACCTTTTGCAATAAAAAGAAACCTTTTTCAATAAAAAGTACCTTTTTCAATAAAAAGTACCTTTTTTTTAATAAAAAGTACCTTCTTCAATAAAAAGAAACCTTTTTCAATAAAAAGTACCTTTTTCAATAAAAATTACTTTTTTCAATAGAAAGTATCTTTTCAAAATAAATGTATATTTTTTCCATAAAAGGGAGCTTTTTCAATAAAAAACATATTTTTCAATAAAAAATACCTTTTTCAATAAAAAATACCTTTTTCAATAAGAAGTATCTTTTTCAATAAAAAGTACCTTCTTCAATAAAAAGAAACCTCTTTCAATAAAAATCACCTTTTTCAATAAAAAGCACCTTTTTCAATAACAAGTACCTTTTTCAAAAAAAGTACTTTTTTCAGTAAAAAGTACCCTTTTCAAAAAAATCTTTCTTTTTTAATAAGAAATACATGTTTCAATACATAAAACGATTTTCAATAAAAAGTACTTTTTTTAAAAAAGTACTTTCTATAGGTGAAATATACTTTTTTGACAACAAATACTGCTAAAATACATTTTTTTACATAAATTTAAAAATAAAATTTTAAATATAATAGTAATAAGAATCTTTCCTCTGATATATTACGTTTATGTGTGTGTATGTCTGTCAATAAATATATATTGTGTATGTACATAATATATGCTTATGTATATACTTAATTTTAGGGCTGTTTTTCCTTAAAAGCACATGATACATTTCATAAATTTTATGCAAATTAATCAGAGTATAATTTTCTAACTCATGTTTTTTCCATGTTTGCTAGTAAGTATGCGAGTGTGCATACGAGTATATGTATGTGTACATGTGTGTGTGCCTTATCTGTGTAACTAATTGATGGTCATTAGTAGCCTTGTCAAATGAAAAATATGTCCGTGTGTAGAACATGTATGAAACGAAAACTACCATCATCAGTTTTAGCAACCCGCAAATAGCAGTAGAGCAAAAATTACATTTCATTTATGAAAAAATATGACAAACAGTGATTATCATTTAAGCCTAATTGTTTCAATTAGTTGTCCATGTTATTGGCAATCTGTTTGCCTATTTATTTTTATTTTTTGTTCTTTTTTGCTGTAACATAATTTATTTCTTTCTGCTGCTATTTATATGCTACTCATTTTGTTTGTTATCGATAGCTATCCTCCCTATGACTACGTTTTCAATGTTTAAGATAATATGTATGAAAAAATTTCTATAATTAAACATAAATTTTTTTCCGTAATCCGAATTACTGTCTTAAACAGAATTGTGTAAAATTGTTTAAAATGGCTTTCATGTCTATCCTTTGTTTTAATAAATTAATTTTTCTTCATCATGTTGATGTTGTTACATCAAAACAACTTGTTAGACTAAATTAGCCAAGAGGGAAATAAATAAATTTAAAACTTAATAAAACATAAGCATAGATAAGACAACATGTTTGTAAAATTTTAATTAGTAACATTTTTGCTGTTGATAATGCTGAACAATAAAATTGTTTGATTGTAACATTATTTCTAACTAATAAATGTTTAGTTGTAAACTTAAAACACAAATCTTACTAAAAAAAATATTTTACTGTGTAATGCAAAATATTTTATAGATTGTAGCGCATGTTAAAATGTTTGAAATATATTAAAGGAAAATCCCTTGAGTTTTGCAAGGATGTAGGTTTTGACAAGGATGAACTTACTTAAGCTAACATAATTTATATTTTTTTTTGCATATTTAAATATGGTCTTAAAATAATATTTTTGCACCTTTTTTCTTTAAGTTCAACTAACACAGGAACAAGCCAAAAAAAAAAGAGCTTAGGAAAAAAGCTAAAGCTTAGAATGGATTTTTTTAAAGGGTGCATACGAGTATACGTGGGTTTGTTATTCCGTTTTTAACATCTTTAATATTTTTATACGACCCCATAAAGTGTGTATGAGGCCACCAGCGCAGAAGTGGTGTTATCCACATCTATTTTTTTAAACAGTTGCTCTTTTTAATTATTTAATTGCTTTATTACTTTGCAATATTATGGTCTGTGCCAAAGCGATTTTTCAGCTCCATTTTCTTTAGAATACCAAAATGCGGTTTCCTCTAATTTTGTTTGATGTATTTATCATCCAGAATAGCAACCAACAATCGAATGTGGGTTACACCACTTCAGGATCCTTATGAGCAGGCAATGTCAGCCTGTCCGCCTGTCTGTACACCCAGAGAAAAAACAGCTTAAAATCAATAAAAACCATATCGAATTAATAAGAAACATTAACGCAATTCTAGCCATGTTGAAATTTCTGATTTCAATATTTAAAAATATTAATTTACTGTATTAATTTATTAATTTTATCTCTTTTTAAGTACCTCAGTATACATTTTCTATTATGTTGAAAATTATTGAATTAAGGTGACGCGTTCCTATTTTTAAGTTGCAGCTTTTCACTGAGTGTACGTAAAATCGATTTTCCGAAGCCCCAGAAATGCTAGAGATTTCGGTCTTGGTCCCATTTGCCAGCATTCCTAACAACAACATTGGTATTGAAAATCAGCAAAATCGCAAATACTGTTTTAGGGCTGGAAAATTTTCGTTTCTTTTGGTATACAAAATTAACTAGCTGTTATTAATTAAGCATAATTTATTTTTTACAACGATGTTTAATCCAGAGTTTTTTTTTATTAAAATCAAAAGATTTTTCCTTACTGATTACGCTTTTTTGGGCAAAGGTTTGCACAAGTGTGAACGTACTTTAAGTCTTTACACAGAAAAAAATAGACAAAAATTATTTTCAACAAAACCATGTTATTGAAAACAAATTTTAATTTCAATAATATTTGTCACTAACTCAATACGATATTTTATCAATACCGCGCCTTTTAAAATATCATTCAATTTAATTTGTTTGTGTTGGTGTTTATCTGGCTTGTTGATTGACTCAACGCGCTGATGTGCTATTGTTGTTGTTTATTGTGATTGCTCGTGTTGTGTGAATTCCGACAAGAAACCGAAACATGTCGTGGCTTGTTTTTTTAGTCAACAAAGTTATTTCTTAAATTATATCATAACGCAATGCGCACACGTAGAACGTGTATTCATTATTTGCGTATTTAATAACGATTTGCTCTTTAGCTGAGTGGTAAGTAAGTAGTCAAGAGGTTGCCGGTTCGACTCATCCCAAACACATTTAGTTTTAATAGCAGCCAAGTAAAAACAAACAAAACGAGGTTAAAAAATGTGACATTCATCCACACACACACACACACACAAATAATTATCACTGAAAATAAAATTTCAGTCAACAACTTTTTTCTATGATTTATTAAATTTCTTTATTGAATCTTTTTTCAATAAACATACTCGTACATACAATTTTATTTATCAATAATGCAAAAATCGTCATCACAGAAAATTCAAAAGATTTTGTTTACAGAATCAACGATTTTCGTATTTAAATATTAAAATCATTTCTTTTTTGTGTAAAAATTAAAAACATATTTTGTCTGATGAAACACACATATGTACGAGTAACAAACATATGTAAGTTCAAATCCCTGTTTTCACAACCCAGGCAGTCGGCTTGAGTAGAAAGTTTATGTGAAAGGCACTCCTTTTAAGTGATTTGAATAAAAATTTGTAGACAACTGCCTGGGTCGTTAAAATATTCAGCAAAAAGTTTGCCTACTAGAATGCAAAAAAAAAAAGAATGTACTCTCCAGTCGTAAGTTCTTACAATTTGACTGAATAACCCATTATTTTTGTTTGAGAAGTTCGAAAAGTATGCCGTATCCTCTACTTTTTGCCTGCAAACATCCAAAAGTTAATAGATTACTGATTGCCTAAAAAAAATTAAAAATTTAATGGGTTATTATTTTGCTTACAAAAATGCCAAAAAAAATTATATTACTTTTTGCCTAAAATTACTCAAAAGTTAATTGGCAGTTTTTTCTAATAAAATTAAATAGAATTTTGTAACAAAATTAGAAAACTTGTACCTTTTGTTTTACAAAGAAAATATGTGAATATGTATACTGAAGAATACGAGAAAATAGTTAAATTTTGTAATAAAACTTACAGTAAACCAAAGTTATTTTATTGTCTTAAGAAGCTCATTTTAATGATCAATAAATTTTTCTCTAGACATTTTTCATTATTAACTGGAAAAGAATACAATAAGCAATTTCGCGTAATGATATAAATAAGTTGTTAATTTAATCATTCATAATGAGATAAATAAGTACAACTCATTACTTTGTAAGCCATTAAAAGAGTATTACCCATTACGAAATCTTGAAAATTTTTGAATAAAAGCCGAAATATTTTTAGCTCTAATTTCTGTTTAAAAAATTAAGCTCTTACTGTCTTATTTATAACATATAATTTTGTTTTTAAATGATTTATAAAACAAATTTTATGTAAAAAACTGTTTAATAAATCTCTTATGGACAAGGCCCTATTACCTATTTAAATAAAAATTTAATATTTGACTCGCCCACGAGAGGTTCCCTACATACACTATATAGGTAATACTATACCAACTTTAGCCTATATAATCGAATATCTTACCTGATATAGACGTTTCTTTAAAAAGAAAAATTAAGTTCGCGGTAAACTTTTTTCGGAATTTGGCGAATTTTCTTAGACTTGACACTTTTTTTTAGTTTTAACATTTGTTTTCGTCTTTAGGATTTATTTTTTCGGCTTTTAGCGATTTTTCAAGTTTTTGGTGATTTTTTCAGTTTATGGCAATTTCTTTTAGTCTTAACGATTTTTCTTAGTTTTGACAAATTTGTTTAGTTTTTGGGATTTAATTGGATTTAGTCGTTAATTTTTGGTTTAGGCGTTTTATTTCGTTTTTGGCGATTTTTTCTGTTTTTGGTGATTTATTTTAGTCTTAACGATTTGTTTTTAGTTCTGAGGCTTTTTTTCGTGTTTAGGGATTTTTTTTGGTCTTCGGCGATTTATTTTAGTCTTAACGATTTTTTTTAGTTTCGGGGATTTTTTAGTTTTTTGGGATTTTTTCAATTTGGCGATTTATTTTATTTATTCTTAAAAATTCTTTTAAGTTGTTGTGCTTTTTTTTTAGCGATTTTTTGTTTTAGCGCTTTTAAAAATTTCAAGAATTTTCCTTTTACGGTTTCCAATATACAGCAAGTTGTCAAAATTACATAGTTAAAATTACATTAACTGATAGAATACCCTTTAAATTTGGTTTTTTAAACTGCAGTGTTAATTCTGCATAAAAATACACTAACTTTGAGAATTTAAAGTGTCTATATAAAATTGTCTGTAGGATTTCAATACTTCTCCTTGCTTTCTTAAGAACACCCTTTAATTTTTAACTGTCATATGTTTGTTGTTGTAGCGGCAAAAGTTTTACATATTTTGTAAAAATTTGAGGTTCGTAACTATTACAGTTCTCGATAAAACAGCTTGTAACGGACAGCCAGACAGACGGACATTGTTGCGAAATCAATAGGTTTCCTTTTCGTCTTTGGTGTACGGAACCCTTAAAATAGCACTATGTAGTTAGTTGCAGTGAAAATATCAAAGAGTCAAATTGTAAGCAGCTTTATTCTAAATGTTGGTAAACTTTTCTTTTTGCTGGGTACCAGCATTATTATTCCGTAGTGCTTGTGCAACTACTATTTACTGATCATACTCTGTCACCAAACAAATTTACATACATATACACTTAAAATACTGAGACACACACACACTCATACACAGACACTCCTTTGTCAGCTACAATTGCGGTATACAATTTCATTTTTATTTGGATTTAATGAACATCAAGAGAAAGAAAAGAACTTATTACACTAAAAGAACCTTAAAAAATAACTGAAGAACTGTAACAGAGAAGTAAAATTAAATAGCAACCATACACCGCAAACAACTGCATACATACGAGTACACCCAAGCAGCGCACACACAAACTTACATACACGTACGTGTATGTACTTACTTCTAGAATTACAATTCATGTAAAAGATTCTCAAGTTTTACATTCTCTTTGGCATTTTGTTTCCGGCATTTTTTTTAATTTTTTTTAAAAAGAAAACTAGCAAAGAATGTTACAAGTATCAGTAAAAAAACACACTTAATATTACGTTCATTGTGAAATAATGCTGTTGCATTATTTCACTTTTCGCTTGAATGTTCTTGCAAGAATATTTTGAAATATGTGTGTACTTTTACATATATATATATATATAAAAGTGTTTGTGTATGTTTGTATGGGTATAAGCCTTTGCTTGTCTGTGGTTTCACAGAGTTTTCTAGTGTCTCCTTCGTTTGCTTGGCAATTGTAATTTGATTTTTAAATTGAAATTGCAGTGAAAATGAAATCAAAAGGAACTAGAAGTATATACGAGTATGTATATGCATATAAATTTCACTAGCAAAAATTTTTCGACAATTAAATTTATCTTTTGTTAATTTCATGACACAACCAACTACCAGTTTAAAAAAAGTAAAATTGCTTAAAATGTTTTATAAGTTTTAAGTATTTTGAAAAGAGAACATTTTTTAATATAAGGATACCGAAGGGTATTTATTATATATTAAGTTATATTAGCCCAATTCACATTATTGTGCAAATGAATATGCTGTATGTTCAGACTCACTTTCCGCCCTACAATCTGTTCTTAACATATTCAATAATAACTTCTACGTCACAAATATTCGAAATATTCTTATCATAATTTCCCAAAAGTTATTCTTATATGGTTTTAGATCATTGTCAAATACCAGGTAACGAATCAGCAGACGCAGCCGCCAATAATGCCTCTAAACGTCCCCTTCTCCTAATGGAAAACCTCAATCCCAAGGATATTGACAAATTTATAGTGGACATATATACTGACCATTGTAAGAGTAACATCTTCGGCCCAACTTCTAGCTGGTATAAACAAATTAATAACTCACGCAAATCTATAATAGATTTAAGTGGCGACACCCCTACATTGTCTTACAGAATGTCCCAAAACAAAAAACTGAAGAATTGCATTATTTAAAAACTCTGATCCTTTACAACTTTTATCCAATCCCTCATCCTCTAATGTATAATTAATTATGAAATTTTTGAAATACACTAATCTTTATAACGAAATATAAACAACTTTACTCAACACTTTAAATTGTAATTGTAATGCTTTTATTATTATTATATTATATTATTGCATACTCCAGGTAAATATTGAGCTGAAGGCCTGTGATGCAATTGCCCGTATTAATATTAGCTATAATTTTAATTATAAGTCTAATAAATGAATAAATAAATAAATAATTATTGTGCAAAAGGTCTTTCAAATATGCTAAATGGTGTATATTTATAGTAACCACTAAGAATTATTAAATGGTGAATATTAATATACTATATCTTTTTGCACATGCTACGTTGCAAGACCATTTGCACAAGATTGTGAATTGGGCTATTATGTTAATTTAATGTATGAAGAATTTCAAATATGTTTTACATCCGCTAAACCGATTTTGAAAATTCTTGCGCCAATGGCAAAGGTCGTCTATTTTTTTATCAGGTTGGAACCGTTTTTTATATTTAGTTCGGATTTTTTTCGAAAAACATATTTTTGGGGTGGTTATGGCAATTTTCGTTTTAAAGCCAGTGTTTCGTTTTCATTTTTGTTTTTAATTTTTGTTTTAAATTTTCGTTTCTAATTTTTTACCGCCTTTTTTCGGTTTTATTGTTTTTTTTTGACATTATCAGTGAGTAACAAAACATTCATATATTTTAAGTATAGTTTCCAAAATGCTAGTACGTACATAACTCGTCGCTTACAATAAAATTTATTATTATATATTGGTATTTTCACAGGAATATCAACTTTTTGTAGCGTGCGACACCAAACAAATATGTTTTTTTTTTCAAAGAAAACGAAACTTTTTTCTTACTACTTTATACATTTTTGTAGGCCGTCAGCAGCTCTACATTAGGTAAGATTTTAAGAAAAATCGAGTCACAATGTTCTGAAATACAAGCTTGATTGCTAGCTGTCGCACGCGACACAAAAGTGAACTTCTTTTGCAAAAGCCCACATATATATATTTTTATCGTACCAAAAGGAGAATTTTTCTGGATGAAATTGATGTTGTGGATTCGATTCAATTTAAAAGAGGTAATTTTGTTTATTAAGAAATTCGCTAAACTAAAAAAAATACTTCGTCGCTGAGCAAATAAAGTCATCTTTAAGTTGCGCTCAATGATGACTGATCTTAACATCTAGATAATTTTGTAGCATTATTCAATGTTAAAATTTGGCTTAATGTTTCTCAAGCAATAATTGTTTTTAAAAAAGTTCTAAAATTAAGTTTTCTTTATTAAAATCACCACAGTGAAGCTATTGTACGAAACAGTGTGAACTTATATCGTTTCTTATTTGCAGTTCTAACTTTTGAAGGTCCCTTTACAGCCTGGAAGTTTTTTTGTTGTTTGCACCACTTTTAATAACTTTTATTCCATAAAAAAATTTTAAAAATATTTTAGTATAAAAGGCATAATATAAGTTAATTGACGTTTAGGTATATATTTAAATTACTTCAAAGGTAAATCCTTAAGTATCTCCCTGCATTAGAAAAGGTATTAATTTCACCTTCAAATATGACAGTTCGCATTGTTGCAAAATGAAAAATTATTACGGTATATTACTCCATAAGTATGAATTGGAAGTGGCTACTGTCAGAAAGATTAGTACTCGTATTGTCAGTTTATCACACTTAGAAAAATAAAATATATGGTCGGAGAAAAACATATATGTAAATATCTTAAGGATCTGCAAAACATTTATTATAAATATTAAAAATCCTATAAAAATTCAGTCCTCCTCAACTGTGCTAACGGATCTAGGAAACAGAATTTATTATACGACTAGAGCTTCACTGCCAACTTGATATAAATATCTCTATTTAGTTTAACTGCCATGTTTACTGCAGAAACTCAAGGCATCTGATTAAATATACATGAGATTTGTTATTTGAAACAGCAAAAACAAAAAAAAAACACAAAATTAAATCTAAACCTCCTTTTCTGTGTTCAAAATAATGAGTAAAAACACTTTTTGTGGGTTGTCTCTTTTGATTCTCCTGACAATGCCATAGAACAACAACAACTCGCACAATAGAATATGCTTAGCAATTGAAAAATAAAAGCAACCACAAATGACCCAGTAACAGAGACCTTAGAAAATAAGTAAATACTAAGGAATAAAGAAAAAAAGAAAAAATGCAGTAAAGCAACTTGTAAAATTGTGCAAAGGATTTAATTATAAACTTTCATTATTGCACTAAATATTCAATTAAACTTATTGTGCTGTTGATTTAAAGCAAAAAGTAATAGATATTATTTCTTAAAAATTAATATTACTGGAATGGGAAAATCAAATAAATTAGAGATTTATTGCTAAGCCACAAATCTAAACCATATTTAATTAAGGTAAATTTATTTAAATACATTGAAAGTATGCAACATAACTCAGGTAACATTTTCTATTGCCGCCGTACTGAAAGAAAAATCGTTTATTGAGTTAATGAAATGACCTTCAATGATAATTTATTACTGTATAAATGAACTATTTCAATTTCTGGAATGAACTTTTAAATTTTCTTAGTGTTTTACATAAAATTATATATATATAAAATATATAAAATTATATATATATATTTTAATTCCTACAGGGATCATAGGAATGCATAAAACGGTTTCAGTAATCAGTTTGTTTTAAGACGAATGACTGAATAGGATAGCGTCCGATCCTGGTGTTGGGGCTATCAACAATTAACGTTATTGTTATAAATTTTCATACGAAACTTAATTGATTTCGACATCGTATTAAATAAAATAAACTAAATATTTTCCAAGCTTTTCTTGCAAACAGCAAAAAAACACATAAGAGGTTGCGTATACTTAATATTTAATTTTTTCAGCAAGTATACTCCTGAGTATAGAAAGGATGAGGATAGGAAACCAGTAGCTGGATTCAAAAATCCATATATTTAATATTTTGCAGTAACGATAATTTTATTCTCTAATTTATTTTTGTCGATAATGTACAGCGACATATGTATATTTATTTATCACCATTTAATCCTACTTATATTATATTTCATCTCAGCGTACAAAATAAGCGATTAGCACAAGGTATGATATTACTTTGTTTTGCTTTAGCCGACGACAAATATCGTTAAAATGTGTTTTTAGCCGGCAAAGTCGATAAGTTTTTGTTATATGTATTATAGCGATACGATTATCGTAATAAAAGTTACTGAATCCAGTAACATTGGACAACCTAGTCAATCACATCACTCCCAAAATTAAACTTTTCCTTCTGTTGATTTTCGTACCCTGCCTGCAATTAATCGGTATGCTAACAAAAGACTGCTAACAAAAGACTGTTAAAAGGCCAAATGTAAGTGTTTGTAAATATTTGCTTATTTAGCTCATTCACTGCTATTATTATCATTATTCTATTAATGTTTTTTGACCAGTAACCATTTTAAGATTTAACTTTAAAAGGAAAAGTTACAGGTTTTAAGTTTTTTTATAGACATGATGGAAAGTATTTTAGCTGAGAAAACAGATTCGTTGAGACAACAGCATTTGTTGCCAATCGAATTTTGACGGTTGCACCAACATCATAGAATTCTGGTATAATGACTGCAATTTTATTGTGGTACCACTATATTTTTAATTATTACCACTAACCCAATAGTTGCAACAGCAGATAAAATTGATTAACAGTATGGAATTTGAAATAAAAGTTATTATTGCTACCAAAAATATGGTTAATATAACTAAAACAAGATTATAATTGGTAACTGTGAAAGAAAAATTGGCTTTCCTAGCTGAAATAAAAATAAACAATTTAAGAAATTTATTATTTGACGTATTGTCATAAGTATATTTTAATTGAAATTTATTTCCTGGTGGGTGAGCATATCTATACAAATTTCTTCAACCACACATTTCGAACAGACACAAACCTCTTATCTTATGCACAGACTTTCAAAAACCATTTGAGAATTCATAAATCATAATACTTTTGAGACACACAAAAGTTAATTTTTAATTTGCTGCTATAAACTATGATAGTAAAACTAACCTCTTGTTAGTTGCAGCAACTGATAGAAGATGTTTATTTTAACATTAATATAGAAGGACAATTTTTTTAGTTGCCAATACCAAAAAGTGGTACTAAAATCCAGTTCGTAATATTTTATTTGATTCGGCTGTGCTAATCAATCAGTCACTTAGTCATGACAAAAGCATACGCTCAGTTGATCCAATCAATTTAAGAATTGTCAGAATCATATATTTATTACAATTATGCCCCAATAGATTGATTGAACGTGGATTGGAGTTTGGATTAATAGAAAATGGATAGCGTGAACTGAAATATAGTTTATGCAAATGATTTTCGAACCAATCTTTTTTCTGGTTGTTTGATTAATAGAGCCACAGCATTTTTTTTGGAAGCTTATTTAAAAAAAAAGTTAGAAGTTGTATTGTAAAAACGTCCATATATTTAAAAACTTTCTTAGAACTTGCTAAAAAAACATTTACGGTCTAATTCATAAAAAATATTTTAGGTTTATTACAGGTTTATTTGACAAATTTCCCATAGAAATATGTCAAATAAGCGCTTAATAAACCTGAGATATTTTTTATGAATAAGGCATTTAAAATATAATAATTTGATATCATAAGCTGGAAATGAGATATAAATAACAAAGGTTTTTGTTAATGAAAACCACACATACATATGTTAAAGGCAGCATATAACGTATGACGGATTCTATATGACTCGCCCTTTAGGCTTCCACCGGTACAAAATTTAACTGTGTGAGCAGCTAGAGGAAAACGCCCAAAAACATACATTTTTGTATGTACTTTAAAGTGGCAAGTGAAAATTAAACTTTTGATTCTCAAAAAAAGACCAAGTGGAATACTGTGACATTTAGTGTAAAACTAATAAGTCGAACACCTCTCAGCCGTGCCCCATCGAGGTCAAATCTCAAATTTTGCAAAAATCACTGATTTACCAGCAGTGAATTGGAAAATTCGTAAATTTTAAATAGATTCTTCTGAAAATCTATGAGGATACTGTTATAAATATTATAAATTATATCCTAAGGTTTTTTTAATTTAACCCTTGTGAGTCCTGTGGTTCAAAATGACTCTTATTTTTTTCACAAGTATTTCAAAGTTATTTTTTTCAGAAATTTTTTAAATCCTTTCCAATTAAAACTATAAGAATACTTTATGTTCAGAAAAATTAATAAGTTTAAAATTAATAGTTCCAAAATAATACAATCAAAAATATAATTTTTTTTTTAAATATTTTATTTACTTGCAATGAAATGCGTCTAGATGCATGTTAAGCCATCAACAAATAAATTTTTTAAATTCAAAAATATTTTGTAAATTTAATATTCTCTAATCTTATTAAGCTAAAGGTCTCTTCATTTAAAATTTTATATTTCCATAATTCGCCACTCCATTGTGTGGTTTCCTTGAGAAAATATTTTTGGATATACAATTTTAGTATAAAAGCAAGAGACCGTAAGGTTAATAAGATTAGAGAAGAATTGTTTTGTAAATTTTTTTGATTTGGCATTTGTTGGATGCAACGCGTGTGGAAGTAATATTTTCATTCATTAAAAGTCTGCCTCACGATGTCTATAACGTTCGACTTGTCGCACACTTGCATTTGAAAGAAAAACAAAATTTTAAAATTTGTTTTGTTTTGTGAGACAAGTTGAACGTTATCGACATTGTGGGACAGGCCCTAAGTATTTTTCCAAATATTTTTAAAATTTAAAAATAGTTATTTTTTGATGTACACAGAACAGTGAAGGGTTAAATTTTCTGAAAAAAAATTTTGAAAACAATTTATCATATTTAAAAGAATTCATGCAAAAGTAGCGAAGTTTGAAATGAATTGTTGGTGAATGGGTGAATTTTGCAGTATTTGAATTTTGACCCCAATGGGGCAATTTAATGGAGTGGTCCGAGTTATATTTTTCATATATTCTAATGCCATTCTAATACACTTGTATTATGAACTACAAGAGCCAAAGGAAACTTTTTTTCATGGCTGATAATCCTACATTGTATTTGTGAGAGCCTTGAATCAGACATTCTCAGGGAATTGCTATTAATAATAGTTCTCAATTTGACGTAGTTTCTGTAAGTAAATTTGAGAACTAGTAAGCGAGTATGAGGTGATTTTTGGAGATCACTATCTTATGTATCTTATGAGGTTTGAATTGTTGAAAGTTTATTTAAAGCTTTTAATATCTACATAAATATGTACTCGTATGCTTAAAATACCATAATATAAGCTCATGTGTGCTTATTATTTATTTTTAATGTATCATTCGATGTATGTACGAGTATATTCAGCACTACTAAGTGTATAATAACATGTAAACCAAGAGAAAAGCAAACTAACAAACACACACACGTGCACACACACGCACCCACCACACACACGCACCCACCACAAAACACAAGATAAGATAGAATTAGAAATCTTTGTCATGGGTTTAACTGGATTATTGTACAATATGACCACCAGTCAAGTATCAGTTTGTGTATGAGTTTTCATATGCACGTTTGGGTTTCATATTTTCAACTTAAGTCCCACAAAAATCAAATTTTATATACAAACACATTTGTTTTATTTTTGCAGTCGTTTTGTTGTTATTATTATTATTTTTTTTTATAGTTTACGTTATAAGTGATAAAATATTATTTTGCCAAAAAACCAATTTAAGCATTTCTATTAAAAATCATCCTAAAATAATTGAAAAATATGAGAAATACTAAAATGCAGAATGATTTCCAGGGTTTTATTTATTTTTTTCTTATTATTCGTTAATCTTGCAATACATTTGATGGTATAAGACAGATACACAAATAATATCAACTACTTTTTGGCTGTGTGGATATACTATTGTATATAAAGGATTGCTGGAAAGTTGTTGTGTTGTGTGTGGATATTTAAATTGAAAAATTGAAAACAATCAATAAGAAAGAATGGATAAATTGAGTTCTAGACTGTTGAAAAAAATACAAAATAATACCTTTCTATAGTAGCTGGATAAACCTTTTCAAACTGCTGGAAAGCAGTAGCTTTTTGTTTTAATATTTACTTGCTGTCAAGTGAAGGAGACGGAGGACCAATGGGAAAGTGATGCGAATACAAATATACATTTGTTTATACAGCCAACCCTCTCCAACTATCAACCTCAACCACTGTCCACACCAGACTTGTCACGCTAAAGAGGCTCTGACGACCGATCAGGGCGGTGTAACCCTAAACGCAGCACGAGATAAATACCTGCAGCAATTTGGCACACCTGGGTGCATAGTTGGTTGGCAGCCCCAACACCAGGATCGGACGCTATGGCCTAATCAGTCATTCGCTTTAAAACAAACTGATTACACAAAGTCGACCAGAGTTGTAGAATGTGACTTATGAAAAAAGCTAAAATCCGATGATTTGATCACTGTTAAAAAGGGACAAATATAGTGTGTTTGTTATTGAATATTTTTAGTACAATAATCAAAACAAACAGCAGAAATGTATACTTAGTGAAATGAACAATTGAGCATTTTTACAAAATTAAATGAAAGATCTTGCAGTGTTGAACTAAATAAAACAATTTGTAAAATATTATTAGTAATATAAAAGTGATTAAAATTAGTTTCCAAATGTTTACAAACTCAATTTTAAACATTTTCCTTCAAAAATATTAATTTTTAACTTAAATGATACCACAAAGCATAAATTGAAAATACACTTGATCACATGAACATTTGCACAAAATTATATGGAGGAATTTGTGGTATTGAATTAAAAAACACAATGCGAAAAAGATTATTAGTATTAATAAAGTGACTAAAATTTGTTTTCAAATGACTAGAGACTTTGTTTTAAGCATTTTCGTTCGCAAATATTAATTTTTACCATTTATTTACAAAAACTAGGCTGCGAATAAGACCACAAGGAATAAAATGTAATTACTTTAAAATAATACCACGCGAAAGAAAAAGTAAAGAGGATTTGATGACTGTGTGAGCGAGACCTCTAAAAACACCACAAAAACAGAATTATCTTCCGTCCTGTGTCACCTCTGGTCTGTCTACTTTGTGCTGATTACTGAAACCGTTTACAGAAAAATTAAATTAAATTCTCGAAATAGTTAAAAGTAACAAATATATATACTTACACTATAAGAGAAGGAGACAGACATTGCATTCGGGAAAATCGTTTCCTGTCCTTGAGGCAGCCTGTACTGGAATAAAATGTTTTTATATCAATTTTAAAAGCAAAAGTGCTTGTTTTAGTCAAAATAAATTATTAGAGCGTTCAGATCTGATGAAAATCTGCTTTTTAAAAATTAGGTGGAAATTAGTAACTTGTAATTTTTTTTAAGTTGAAGATAAAAAAAATTAGATATACATTAAGCTTAAAAGGCAGGCTTTTGAGGAAAAAAGTGACTTTTAAGTCGCCTTCATTTGATTTTAATAGTAACTTAAAGTAACGACAATCATAAAAATTTTATTTGTCTTTTATGTCTTTTATATGAAATAATTCACAAGTTGATTTTGATATAAAAAAGGATTCAATATATTCCCCCTAAAGACACAAAGATTTTTTCCTCGTTTGCAATAAAGTAAAGAATATTGTTTTCTGTTCTCCATATTGTTTGTGGTCGTTTGAGTGTGTGTGTGTGTGTCTACATAAGGATACAAGTACCTGGAAATGAATATGTTTGCTCACCACTACTCAACTCATTAAATTGTATGCAAATGGGAAATATTCAAATTTCATGAGAAGTTTTATTGCTGATGTTTTTTTTTACAATTCCTCAGGAGCATGATGATATTATTGCTTTTGCTGTTGTTAGTGTTATTGTTATTGTTGTTGTTTCTTACCAAACAATACAGCACTAAATGTCTGATCAAACCAAAATGATTATTATTCAGCTCTCCCTTTTCCTACAATGTGTACATTACATTTGCATGCATGGGTACAAGGTTGTTTCATTTTGGGACAGATTCTTTTGGGCTTTTGTCTTTTTTTTCTTCATGTGACCGTTACGTGTACGTACGTATGTACGCTTAATAGTTGTGTTGTATGGTTTTTATCAATTTATGCATGAGTATGTGTGCTTATGTCCTTGCAGTACATGTGTATGAGTGCGTTGTTATTTTTCCAGTTTGTCTGTACGTATTTGTTTGGTATAGATGGAGATGCTGTGCATGTGAGTGTAAGTACATGTTGTTTGTATATGAGTAGGTATTAGTACTTCAAGTCCTTTTGAATAAATTAATGTCAGAAGTGCTTTTGATTATGATTGATGTTTCAAGTAACATGAAATTTGAGCTCAGTTCTCGCATAAGTTATAAAAAATTAATTTACGAAAAAAAATTACTCTAACAGACACATAAAAAAAGAAAACAAAAATCAATGAATTTATTAAACTAAATATACAATAATATACAGAATTTGTACATGGCAAAGAGCACTGCTATACAATATGATTTTAAGGATTTGGTAAGTCCATCTATAATTGCGCACTGAATAAATAAAAAAATTAACAAAGGACTGAAACATTCTTTAGGCATGATTTCAAACTCAACATAAAATTTCACAATTACTGGTCTAACCAAGTATTGAATTCGAGCTCTTAAAGGCTGTAGATTGCTTTGTAGTCCTCAGCACATTGTCCTATATATATTTTGCTAATCAATAAAATTTTCGTAGGTATCTTTTAAAAATTTTTTCCGAAAATATCTTTTTAAAAAGGACGTTTTAAAAGATTTTAAAATATTCTTCAATAACAGAAATTTTGAAAAGAATTTCTTTAAAATAAATGTATAGCCTACTCGTTTCGCTTTGAAAAATTCATACTTGAGATGCTAAAAAAATTTACTGCAAAATGTTTGTTGACATCTAAGGGATATTCAAATTAAAAGCGGCTAAAATAATCATCTGTCTAGTGGAGCCCTCATATAGATTTGTGTTGATATCTACAATCTTTTTTTAAATTTTTGTGTAAACCAAATAGCTTTTTAAGGATGAGTTTGTCTAAAAAAGTACTTTTCAATAATAGCATTTTGGTATGAAAATGGACTATTTAAAAAATTTCCTTTTAAAAATATATTTCAAACTGTAGCTTAAATAAAAAATTTTAATTTTAATTTTTTATTTCCATTTAACGCGTGTCAATATGATAACGCATTTAAAAAAAGTGTGTTTGTTGTTGACAAAGCACGTTCTAGATGCAACCAATTTTAAAAAAGAAGAAATTGTGAAAAAAAACTTTATTAAAAATGCCCCTTTCCCAAAACGTACTTTTAAAGAGACTTTTTTAAAAACTCAAATTTTTAAAAAGTATCTTTAAAAGAGTTAAAAGTACTTTTTGCACAATAACTTTTTGAAAACTTAAAATAAAGTACCTGTTTAAAAGAGTACCTTTCATGAAAAGTACTTTTCTAAAAAAGGCTTTTCCTAAATAGTACTTCTTTTATAAAAGTACCTTTAAGAAAAGTTCCTATTTAAAAACGTACCTTTTAGGAAAATGAGCTTTTCAAAAAAGTACTTTTTATAAAATAATTTTTTAATAAACTACTTTTTCAAAAACCTGACTTTTTTTAAAAAGCATCCTATTTAAAAAAAAATTTTTTATCACTTCCTTTTGAAAAAAGTACCTTGGTATAAAAAAAAACTTTTTCAAAAAAATAAATACTTTTTTCAGAAGTATGTATCCATGTTGTATCTCTTAGAAAAATAATTTTTTAAAATAAAAATTATTAAATAAAAAAGTACTTTCTTAAAAGAGTACATACCTTTATAAAAAAAGTACTTCCTTAAGAAAGCACGAGTACTTTTCAAAAAGTATATTTTCAAAGAAGTAACTGTTTAAAAAAGTTCCTTTTTTAAAAAAAGTACCTTTTCAAAAAGTAACTTTATAGAAATGTACTTTTTTAAATAAATAATTTTGCAAAACCACAACTTTTGAAAGAAAAGGCCTGTACAAATAGCACCTTTGAAAAAAGTACCTTATCAAGAAGATATAGTACCTCTTTAAAAAGTATCTTTTTATTTAAGTATTTTTTTTAAAGTTCCTTTAGTACAACCTTGTAAAAATTACATTTTGAAAAGCAACTTTTAAGACAGTTGACTTTTAAAAAGTAGAACCTTTGTTGAAAAGTACATATTAAAAAAGTATTCTTTTCAGGAGTGTATATTTTTGGAAAGGTACCTTTGTCAAAGAGTACGTTTTAAAAAAGTACGTGCTTAAAACTAGGCTTTTCAAAAAAAAAAAAACACTTTCTTTATCAAGTAGTTTTAACTAATTATTTTTTCACTCAGAACGTTTGTGAAAATGTATGCTTTTAAAAAACAGCTGCTTTATAAAGTTCCTGTGCCAAAAATTAACCTTATTTTAAAAAATGCTTCAATTGGCCTTTGACTGCTTAGCAGAATCATCGGCGAAGTAAAATAGGCAATAAAATGGCTACTAATCACAGCTTAAAAAATTTAATACGCCTCATTTAACACCAGAGGCGCTGCAACACTGCATTACTAAAAACGTGCAAAAAAAACAGAGTTGTAAAAAGAATGAAGCTTACCTCTATCTCTTCCTTCACCAGCTGTCTTCTCTATCACTATCCCTTTCCTAAAGCAGGTGACACCTATAGTAATAGTAGTAGGCACTCAATGCCTGAGTGTTACTACTCTTTCGGCTCCAATTAGAGGTGGAAAACTGTCAATACTATTGATGGTTAAATTTTGTGTGATTATCACAATCGATATTTTTTGGTCACAATCGATAGTAAATGATACACCACTAAAAGCAAAAAATTAAAATATGTTGATTTTCTTAAACAAAAATAACTGGATGACTTAAAATCTTTTCCACTGATCTAAATTCTTTTTCATAATAAACTAATAATTTATCTGGCATGCTCGGATTTATCCAAACTTGTGCAACTTGTTCCATAAATTTGAAGTGTGCTGCCATTTAGTGAACAATGTTTGTCGTCTGCTGGTTTACATAAATATGTGTACAGGCTTCAACTAACAAAAACAATAATGCGAGGCCTGCACTTTTAGTGGTTTTATTCATTAGGATATTTCTTCAATGGCTCTCGTTTATCTATTCATTGATTCCTGTTTATTGTCCTAAAAGCAAGGACATTTAGAATGCATTCTCCTACGCATAAATGCAAATCCATTAAATGTTGGAGTTAATGTTTGCATTAAGGCTTCTGTTGCAGTCAGTTATATACATACATATTTATATGAAAGTATAGTTACATACATGAGCATATGTTGAAACTTGTGTGTGTGTGTGTGTGTATGTGTGTGAGTAAAAGCATATTTGCTTGCTGCATACTTCTACTAATAGCAATTGCTTTTCTAACCATTATTCTTGCTTAAATGAATATGTAGCATTATGCAGTTGCTTTTATCAAGATTTTATTTTTGAACAACAGCATCATGTGGCTTCTCATTATGAGCTGAGGGGGACTTTTAAAACGTGCTTCTGAATATAGTCGAGCAAAATCAATATTGAGGAGTTTATTGCTTGTCTTGTTGTTATTGTAATACATTGTGCCACAAATTAATAAAAATTGTAATCTTGAAAGAGAAGCAGCACAATTAATGAACTTCACAATGACATTTTGTTGTCTATGTGTGATAAATAGTCTGTTTCTTCTGGGTGTATGGAAAAATTGTAGGTGGCCCCGATATTTGCATGTAAGAAAAGTTCTTTAAACTTTTTTTTAATACATTTTCTAAATTCTAAGAAATTAGGCCTTAGCAAAGGATATAAAATATTTACTTCAAATTTCACTGGAAGAGACGTGATATTTTGTAAGTTTTTGCTTACAATGTTTTCTAAAAGAAAATTAAACTTTCTTTTTCCCCTTATGCAAATTATCCTGTCTGGCTATTGTGGAAGCCAGTAAAGTGCTCCATTGTTTAGGCATTTTGTTTTTTTTTTGATATTAATATTACTTGTTTTGTAATTAATTTTTAAGACATTCGGAACGTGTGTTTGGCTTAAAAGTAATTCTTAATGTTTGTTTTATTGGTATTAGCAAAAGTAGCCCTAAAGTTGGCCAAACATTCCAGCAACATCCATATATTATAATTGTTATATTAATTCTTTGCTTGTTAGTTTAGTTTCTGTTTTAATACATTTAAGAAGAATTAAGGTTACACGATTAACTATGCAAAGTTTGTAACACATTAGTCATCCATTCGGTTTAATCCTTTTAATGTTTAATACTATTTGCTTGTAGTTTTTTGTATAAACATACAAAACATATCAAATTTCTATTAGTTTACAAACGAAGAGCTCATTTTGTATGTTATTTGCATTCCACCAAAGCTTAACCAAATTCTAATTTGTTTGACTTAAAAGAAGGTTTCTTTGAATTCACAGAGATTTAATAAATATGTTTTAGTTTTTGGCTTGTTTTTTGAACAAGGATTATTCAAGGATTAGAAATTAATTTAATATATTGTACAGAAATTTCCCAAATTGAGAGAAATTTTAATTAATTTTAATCCCTTGTTTTACATAAAAAATAATTTAAATTTGACTTTATAAGGGGATTTGAAAGGAAGCAAGGTTCTTTATTTGGTTAGATTAAAAAAAAAAATTCCAAAAAGTTTTTTTTAAGAAAATAAATTTTAAGTTTTCAATTGTTATTTAACACGATGAAGATATAAAAATATTTTCCTTTGAAAAGAGGTTCATGTTCAAGGCTTTTATATGAATTTTTTAAATCATAACAGCTGTTAAAATGGCGGCTTATTAAAAATTAAACATCTTATTGGTAGACCCATTATATCGTTGCCTAAAACGCAAAATGTCCCACCTGACATTTTTATAATTTTAAAGGACTAAGAAAAACCATGTTAAAATGGAAAATATTAAGGTGTTTAAATTTTTCGATTATAATATATTTGCTAAATTTACAACCTATTGTAGGAGTCGTAGGTTGTACAAACGTTGTTGGCAATTTCTAGATAAACAATGTTTTGTATTGAAATTACTAACAACTCAATTATGAACAAAAGCTTGGAAGATGACGAGACGACGGCACATTTTCTTTGAGAGTGTATCATCTTATGTAACAGTAGAAAGCGTGTTTTCATTCTGAGTTTCTGTGTTCAGATGATATTAGGCGAGCTTCTCCAATATCTGTGCTGACTTTTATAAGGAGAGTCATACAGAGATTGATTTAATTTAATTTACCGATCTATGGCACAAAAGATACATCAGGTGTCGCAGTGCCGGTCTTTGGACCAGATCTTCCCCCTTTTCTAATCTAATCTATTCTAATCTAATGAACAAATAAATAATAAATTTTTACTCACACAGATTTTTTGAGGCAATTTTTTTAATGGAATTTATAAGAAAGACGATTTTAAATATTTAGTTAGATAGGATGCTTTACATGTTAAGTGACGATATGTTTTTTTAATTGTTATATAAGCACTGGTTTTTATCGAGTTAAACAAAGCTTTTATACAATCAAACTATGATTATTTTGAACAAGAATAAATATGCTTACGTTTTATTTTTAAATTAATATGAATGTTAAAAGTGCAATTAGCCGACTGTAATGTTGTAAGCATAATTAAAGAAAGCAATTTTTAAGGCTCACTTAGCCGAGCGTAATGGAACGTAAATGTAATGGTAAGAAACAGCTGATGGATATTTTTGTGTAAAGAGTAATGAAAATCGTTATAGAGATGTAACCGGAGTGTAAGAATCTGTACATTACTTTTCACTTAACAATATCGATCAGCTGTTTCCTAGCTTTGCAATTCTATTCCATCACGCTCGGCTAACTGAGCCTTAAGAATTGCTTTCTTTAATTATGCTTGCAACCATTGTGATTGTCTCAACCATAAAGTACTTATTTTGAATATAAATATTTTTATAATAAATGTATATGTATGCCATATGAAGTAAGTAACAACTATTTTTAACGAAAACTTAAAACAAAACATTTAAAACAACTTTGTGCTAAAGCGAAATATTCGGCATAACGAATAAGGCTGATATTATATTGTTCGTTATAACGAAACTTGTCTGTATTTTTAAATTAATGCGCATAACGAAGACAGCGTAGACAACATTTGATTCAGTTCGCCTTGACGACAAAAAAAATGCTGAATACGAAAAAAACTTGAGCTATATTTCTTATTAAATCCAAACACTTTTAATATGAGTAATTGACATCTACATATGGACAAAGTGGGTGGACAAGTAAATGATTTTTCTATTGTTAAGTGATTGCTAAAGTTTGCAATGTCGTTGGCGCCGAATTTACAAAAAATAAATATGCAAACAAATAACTTTGAATTCCATAAATTTTAAATAATAAAAACTCGTAAGTTTTTTTTTCAACTTTTATTTTTTACTACTTCTAACATTGAAAGCATCAGCCTTTTGGCCTTCAGAGCCAGCAGACAAAAAAGAAATTTAATAAAATAAATTTAAGGAAACAAAAGAGTAGTAAAATGTCCTTCCTAAAATAACATGAGTTATTGAAAGCTAAACAGAAAGCTATTAAAAAAAATTTGTATTTTACTCGAAAATAATATACAGACACTTTTCAAATAAATAAAACATTTGAAAATGTCTTTTCGTAAAATTGACTTGTCAAATGCACACCACATGAATACAAAGTTTCAAACACACACTCCCAGAGACGCAGACACACACGCACACACACAAACACAAAAACACATCCACTCATAAAATTTAGCTGTACTCGTATATTTTTTAATAAACACCAAGGCTATAAATTCCCAGACATATCTAAAAAGCATTTATAGTTTTGCAGACATTTTGTGAGTAAAGAAATAAGGATACGCCCTGCGTTCTGTAAAAGGACAATATATCAAATTTTTATTTTGTTTAAGTTTTCTATTAAGTTTTAATAGACCAAAGCCGATCATATATTATCATATTTAAACTAAAACAGCCTATTTCTTCTTATATTATTTTTTATTATTTATGAAACTCAAATAAAATTTTTTTTAAATAAAATAATTGTACGTAAGAATGTATGTAAGTGTATAATACATACTCAGATATTTCCTTTTCATATTAAAAAGTGTTCTAAAGCGAGCAATAAAACATGTTGAAATCCTAATGTATGTAATATACAGACAATTATATATAGACGCTGAAAATGTTCAAAATTAGTGCATTTTTATGCAGACTACACCAATTAACAGTGAAATTTAAAAAATCAAAATTAAAGGGTGTTCCATCACTTAATGTAATTTTGACAACTTGCTGTATCTTGGAAAACGTAAAAGGCAAACTCTTGAAATTTTCCAAAACGCTAAAATTAAAAAATCCTAAAACTGAAAAAAATCTCTAAAACTTCAAAATTAAAAATATCGCCAAAAACAAAAAAATATCACAAAAGGGAAAAATGCCAAAAAAAAAAATCGACAAAAATCACCAAAGCGAAAAAAAGCACCGAAACTAAAAAAAATCGCCAAAAAGAAACAAGTGCCTTAAGGAACCAACCCTAAAGGCCATGTTAGATACAACTTTTTCTTCGCGTTGCGTTGAAGATTCGCATTATCTTAATTTGTGTGGCCAAACTCGCATGTCAATATGAATTTTGATTAAACTTTTGATAAATTTACATAAAAAACGAGTTAGCGGCGTCAGAATTCGTATCGAATTGTGCTGTATTTTATGCATTAAACAAAGTAGTAAAACAAAAAGTGAGTGTTGTCAAAGTTTTTCATTGTGTCATACACGTTTTTTTCTAGAAACGTCACGCAAAGCGTTGAAGTTGTATCTGACACCGCCTTAAGTGTTAAAATCAAAGTCAAACTTTATTATTTATTTATTAATTTTCATGTTTTAATTAGAGGGCTGCGTAAGCATTCTTTAAATGTAAATACGGGTCAATTTCACGATGTCGACAACGTTCGACTTGTCGCACACTTCCATTTGAAACAACAACAATATATGAAAATTTGTTTTTGTTTTCAATGTAAGTGTGCGACAAGTCGAAGGTTATCGACATCGTGAAATTGGCTCTACGTCCTGTTTTTAAATGTTTTGTCGTGGCATGTATTATACTAAACTAATAATAAATGCTGTCGTATAGTAAACGAAGCACGATGGATGTATTGATGTTCGTGTATGTGTTTATAAACGATGTCGCGAAGACTTCTTGTTCGTAACAAACACTCAAAATAACACAACAAGAAGCAGTGTTGTCAGATTTGATGTGTGTATGCTTGTTATTTTGCTTATTGTACGTTTAATTGTGTGTGTAAGATGTAGATGCCCTGCAGAAAATGCGAATAGTGAAAATGTAGTGATTTACTAGTGACATTGTCAGTAGCACTACTGACCAGGTGTACCCCAGCCAATGTAATCGCCTATTGACATTTAACATTAGCTTGTCATTGAAAATCCACCACTAGACTGTAGCACTACTGACTAAGTAGTTTTTTTGGGACCACATGGGTACATTGGCACCAAAGATTCACTAGTAAATTTTAGGGGCTCTAGTCCACAATATCGATGTATCCTCGCTCTACTTACGTATGGATCTTAAAATGTGACAAATCTTTACCTGATGGCACAAAATCTTCCACAGGGTCAAAATTTCCATAATTGGCACCTTTTACTTAAAAGTCTTCAATATTCACATTTTATATTTTTATACAATATTGATTGTTATTTTATTTGTTTTTTTATTTTATTGTTTTGTGTATTATGTTTTTAATTATTGTTAAATACATTTATATTATTAACCTTATAATTCTATTTCTTAAGATAATTTTTATAAACACTTAAATTTTGCTTGACGTCACATTTATTTTCAACAAACCAATAAAACATTAAGAAGAAGCATAGTTGTGTGTATCTGAAAAAATGTTTTCTACGCATTAAAACCATTATTAATAGACGCTCTGTTGACAATGTCACCAAAAAAAATAGACGACAAAAGTGGTGACTTGGGGACACTTAACCCCATGTTTTCTGCAGGGTGGAAAGCTTTAATGTTTATTTTTAAGTGTGGCATTCGTACACGTCTAATTTCAATGCATGTGTGCGTTTGTAAGTGCAGAGAAAAATAAAAGAGCATACACAATGTGTGTGTGTGTACATGCATGACATTTGGATACGGGCCCATGCGTAGGAAGAAGCAAACATCAGAAATTCGTTCGTCACGAAGTATCTTTACTGCTATACCTGTAATAACTGAAACAAATGTCTTGCAAACAGTGTTGATCAGTGTTTGCTTTTGAAGACTTCGCTGAAACAGTTGAAAAATCCCTCATGTCTTGAAAGTTCTTAGAAATGGTCTTTTGCAGGGCTCTAATGCACATGAATGTGTACACCCAGAGAAAAAACAGCTTCAAATCAATAAAACAATATTGAATTAATAAGAAACATTAACGAAAGTCTAGTCATGTTGAAATTTGTTATTTCAATAAGGAAAAGTGTTAATTTACAGTATTTATTTATTAATTTTATTTATATTTAAGTATTAAGTATAATATAAATTTTCTATTATATTGAAAATTATTAAATTAATGTGACGCGTTCTTAGTTTTAAGTTTTCCCTGAAAGATATAAAAGTCCCAAAAAAAAGCTAGCCAAAAACTTTTAATAAAAAAAAGCCTTTTAATAAAAGCTGTTGAAATTTTTGTTCAACAATATACTAAATGAAATAAAATATAAACTGTGTATAAATTAAATTATTGCGAAAACTAATTACGGCCACTTTTGTTAGCAAGTAAATAAATGTTCACAAAGTGAGCTTAATTAAATAAAATTTCATTAAAAAATTAATTATTATTTATGATATAATTCATATACATAAAGTATTTAATTAAATTTCTCTCTTACATTTTTTTCCAGGTAAATATGGTTTCATTTTATTAAAAGTTCACCCTAAGGCGATTATTGGTATTCATTTTCAAAACTAAAAACCTTTACAGGAATGATAAATGCATTGCAATGGTATGTTTTATATAAACATAATAAAAATGGCAAACAATATGTGAAATTATTATAAATGAAAATTAGATTTTATTTTTATTAATAATGATTACGCAGAAATTTTTGTTTTTGTTTTTGCATTTGTGCCAAAAGTGCACATCTCATATCTTGTAAAAGTGGTAGCAAAACAAATACTTTATGTAAAAATGAGCAAAAATTGGTTATCTAACTAGCTTTAATATTATTATCTACCAAAATTACCATCTACTATAATTAAAAGCCAATAAAAAACCTTCTTATATTGACATGAATGCCCAGGACAGTAGTAGTAATGTTTTGACAAAACCTCTGGAGCAAATCGGACCAATAAAATTATAATATGTAATGTGTATTAACTAATACCGTACCATTTTACTAATTAGCTGAGACATTAAACATTTTATTATTTTATCTCTAATAAGATATTAAAGGTAAAGCCAATATGATGTTTACAAAATATATAAACTTTGTGCTTATCCCACTTGTGTTGCTGCATAAAATTATGAATTTATTATACCTGAAGTGCTTAGTTTAAGATTGCAAAATTTTGGTTTGTGTTGAAATTTGGCCATAAAGCGGTAAATGTTTTTTTTTTAAGATTTAATTATACAGTGGTGGTCAGCTATTTAAGGACAAGTTTTTGTTGTGTATTGAGGCGAAATTTTCAGCTATTTTAATAGCTGTTTTCAACAACTAAAACACATATTTAATTGTTTATGGAAACATTAATGTAATTGTTGAAGAAAATATAACAAAGCAAAAAACTTCTTATAATAACTCTAATCAAAAATGGAATACTTCACGTTTTTCAGGGACATTTAATTAAGGACAAAAAAGGCGCTTATAATAAAAATCATGAAGAAACTGCGTACAAACTTAAATAAGTTGTTTCTAAAATATTTTTAAGCTAGTATTTTGTTGGAAAACCTTTAGATTTAATGACTGCATTGCATCTTCTTGGAAGGTTTTCGGCTAATTTGCGACATCTTTCGGCAGGTATATTATTCCAAATATTTTCAAAATTTCGAAACAGTTCATCAGCATTCCTGTTCTGTTATTTCTACATCTGCCCAAAGATTTTCTATAGGGTTCAAGTTCGGGCTCTGCGCGGGCTAATCTAAAATATTAATATTTTCGGAAGAAAACTATTGTTTTACGGTCCAGGCCGTATGTTTCGGATCATTGTCCAGCATAAAAATATAATTTTCTGGAATTTATTTGCTGGTGCTTAAGCATTGTCTATATATTTCATTGGTGCTTAGCCAAATCATCAGTAGACTTCAATCAATGAAATATATATCCTTAACCACCAGCAAATAAATTTCAATTTAAATAAACTTATGACAATATGTCGAATAATAGATTTTTTGAATATAATTTTCTGGCACATTTTGATCCGAGTAAGGCTTCATTTTATTAAATAATATGCTTTTGTACAATTGAGAGCAACGCCGTGCCATGAAAATGCTGCCCAAACCATTATATTCCCTCCACCATGCTTTATAATTTTAAAGTGTGTCAATGGTTCAGTTCTTCGTTTAGTGGACGACGCACATACATTTTGTCATCCGAACCAGATTATTTTATTTTTCCAAAATTTCACAGGTTTCTGTAAGTGCTCTTTTACAAAATATATCCGACGATCTAGTTTTCTTTTAGATACATGTGATTTTTTTCCATAGAAATGCATCCCCGCAAACCATTTTGTAGGAAGTGGCGTCTTATAGTGCGATTATAACTTTTTTGACTTAACTGTCCAGGTACTTCGCTATTTAATTGTCTTGAGCTTATAAAGGGGTTGGCTTTGCTTATTTTGCAAATAAGACGATCATCACGTGGTATTGTTTTCTTTGGTCTTGGTCTTGGTTTTCGTTTTCTTTTTGGTTTTTAATTGTTCCGTTTTTCCCATAATTTTGTCTTGGAGCCAACAAATTCCTCTGCTATAGCACGCATAGTTTTCTTTTCATTAAAATACTTCCAAACATTGACTTTGCGGACATCAGGTGTACATGTCTTCTGGCGTGGCATTTCTATACTTTTTATTAGTTTTTTATGCGCATTTGCTAAATTATTACAAATGTAATTAAACTTACCACCGACATTTTTAAATATTTTTGCAATAAACTTTTTAAAAATCTTTGTCCCCAATTATATGACCAACCAACAATTGCTGTTACTACGATTAACAAAAAATTGGAAGTGATACAAGTTAAAGCACATGGTAAAATACATTAATCTGTAAGATTTCTCGTTATATTTTACAGTGCGTCGAAAAATTAAAAAAAAAACTGTTTAGAGACTTATGAATTCCTGTCCTTAAATATAAATGTATGTATACATTTGCAAAATAATAAATTTATTACAGTTAAATGTTTTATACTTTCTAACAATTCATGAAAAGTTCAATAGACATTCTTGGACGAAGAAATTTCACAACATGACGACATTAAGCTTTTAATGGCATTTCAAAGTTTGTAGACAATGTTTTATTTATTAAGGGAATTTAATTTAAAACAAATGAATTCCTAAAGGTATGTACGGCTTGAGGCTCTAAATGTTATTTTTTTTAAAGTAAATAAATATAAAATTTTTGGTTCTCATCAATCATTGCCGCGGACACGTAAGTGTAGTCGAAAAACCACGACTGCACACAAACAACTATGTGATTGACGGATTTATATGATCGTCTCCAGAGCAATTATATGCGCAATCGTTTTCATTGTTCTTATTTTGTTTTTGTTTTATTCAGTGCAAAAGAGGAAACCGTTCCTTAAGGATCAGTTAGCCGACTGTAATGAAATGTAACTGCAACGGTAGGAAACAGCTGATCGATATTGTTATGCGAAAAGTAATGTACATCTATATCTACATCTACAACTATTTTCATTACTTTTCACATAACAATATCGTTCAGTTGCTTACTACCGTTACAATAACATCCGATTACACTCGGCTAACTGAGCCTTTAGACTTTATACATTTTATTTTGCGTAGTGATTATTACTTGCAACATTATTTACTATTATTGCTTTTTTATACTTTGTATGCTTCCCAGACCTAAAAAAAAACAAATAAAAAGTATTCAAACTTATATAAAAACGTGTATACATACATATATGTATTAGTAGCTTGTTTATGAGTTTTTTTTTTATATTAAATTTCTAAAAGTTATGGGTTTGTTTATATTTCATTCTTGATTCTAATGTGAGTGTGTATAACAACAACTTATGAGACTGAAAAAAAAACACATTCATTTTTCAAATTGATCCCAAAATGACCCTTAAATTTCTGTTTGTAAAAGTTTTGTTGTTGTGTACCTTTCGCACACACACACACACACACAAACAAACATGTAAACAAACGAACAGATTTACGAGAAATAGGACAAACTAAAATAAAATTACAATATTTTAGGCACAGCGAACATTTTTTGTGCAAGTTGTTGGATTTGTATTCAAAGTTGGTTAGGAAACTTAACCTGATTTTTAAGAACGCACATCCTTTTTTATCTTAGCAAGCTCATAAATATTGAACGATAAGTTTGGCAGAATTTTTTAAAAATTTTAAATGAAACTCTAAAGGAATTTTTACCTTATCTAAGCAATGTCGGAGAATTTTCTAGCAAAACCTTGGAAAATTTAAAAAATTTTTTGATTTTTTTTACATCACAAACAACTCTAATATAAACATTGGAGATTTTTCAAAAATGTTCGAATTCTGTGCCGAGAAGTTTGGTGACGAAACACACAAAATGCATGCAAATGCGGAATTTGTTAAAATGTTTGGGTAATGCGCATAGAGTGATAACTCAAAAAACATAATTTTTTTAGTTAACAAATTTCACAAATTTCGAACAAATAACGTATACTCAAAACTTTAAACCATTGGCTGTGTCCATACAAAAAACTTATGCCGTACGGTCCAATGGTCTTTGTGCTTTAAATATTGTTTCTTATATCATATTATATAATATAAGAAATATATAAATAGTTTTTCTTTGTAAAAAGGTGTAAATCTTATATGATGTACAGACATTGTTTTATTATCATAATTTCAGCCAAACGTCCTGTGAATCACATATGATTCACATGATACTAAACTTAAAAAATATCAATTGTGAATCACATATGACGCACAAGCGTGTGAAATAGACTAGCTGTGCGTCAAGAAGAATACAATTTTTATTTTATTTCATTAAGTTGTTTCGTTGTCTTCAAACAAGTCTTTTTTTTTTATAAAGAAAAGTAACACTCAGGCAATGAATGCCTACTACTATTACTAGGTGTTACCTTCTTTAGGAAAGGGATAGTGATAGAGAAGACAGGTGGTGAAGAAAGAGATAGCGGAAAGCTTCATTCTCTTACAACTCTGCTTTTTGCACGTTTTTTAATAATGTACTGTTGCAGCGCCTCTGGTGTTGAATGAGGCGTATTAAATTCTTGAAGCTGTGATTAGTAGCCATTTTATTGGTTATTTTACTTCGCCGATGATTCTGCTACACAACGAAGGAGGGCGCTCTGATGTCACATTAGGATTAGTATCTGCTGAAGTCGGTATATTTCAGTGAACAGTGACTATGCCTTCATCACATGAACTTTCCTACAACAACTGATACAAAGGAACACTAATGTACATCAGAAAAATGCGTGGTTTTGTTATATGATGACTGTCTGATGCCGTGCTCGAACCCAGCACCGTCGTTTTCGTAGTCATCGTGCTAACTACTTCAGCCAACGCCACCCTATGCTTAATGTCATAATGTATTGTTTAACAGAATCTAAAATTTTTAAACATTTTAGTGTCTGATTATAAACACAGCTCATTTTTTTATATAAGGTGGACAAAAGAAGTCATCCGTTGTTTGTTGTTTGGCTCTCATTTGTTTTTCTTTTTTTTAATAAAAAACTTCCATTATTTTTTTTGATTATGTTTATTTGAACCTTTAAAATTTTATTGTAAAGTCGAGAAGATGATATCGGCCAAATGGGAGCTGTCACAATTGATTGCTATACGGGCTCGTTTTATGGCTTTTTTCATCACTTCGGTGAGAACTTCGGGTGACAGATTGTCGCACTCGTGTCGAATGTTGTCCTTGAGGGCTTGCAGGGTCTCGGGCTTATTCACGTAAACACGGGACTTCAAAAAACCCCACAAAAAAGTCTGGAACGGTTAAATCGGGCGATCTTGAGGGTCAGTGTAAATCGCCAAAAACGAGAGATGAGATGACCCGTAGCAAATAGACACGATTATTCCGCGTTCTTCGAGAGTGTATCGCTACATGGCTTGTTCACTTGTATTCTACATCTGTCTTGTTCACAAATGTCAAAACAGGTTTGACATTGGCCGCCATTTGCAAAAATAAGAGCATCTTCAAATAGGGTGATTTCTTTTGGGTCACCTTGTATTTTCTCGGCTCATTTATGGCACTAGTATTTAAATTTTCACTGATAATGTTGCAGTGGCTGAAGGAAGATAAGGAAACACAGGCTATGTTTGTAACATATACTTATACCTCTGCTCACACAGTTCCCTGAAGTATTTAGCATGTTAAAATGGATTCACCCATATTGACCGAATAAAATTTTGCGAAAATGTGTCGATTGATCTGGGAAATATCTGAGGGAGTTTATAGCCAACGCAACGCGCTGGATTCTTTGCTGAAGCTTTATAAAAAATTTTCACTGGGTGTATATATGTATGTATACGTTCATACCCATACATACTGATATGTATAAATCTTGCTGTCTATGGATGTTCATACATATTTGTATATACAAGTATGCTAATTTTTTTCTTGTTTTCTGAATCTGTACATAAACTTTTATATTTGGAATTTCATTATAAGTGTCACTATAAAATCGGGAGGAAAATATTTGAATTAATTTGGTTTTTACGAATCCAAATGTATTCATGGCAAATCGACAATTGCTTATTTGTTTTCTTTAGTTAAATTTTTGTGTTTCTAAATTACTACAAATTTAAATTTCAAACGAAGATTTTTTGCTTTTCGCGAAACAACTAAAAGAATAGAAAAATACATGTCTTAAGTTCTATAGATCTCAAGGTATTTTGTTTCATATTTTATGGCAAACTTAAACATTAAATTAAAACTTTTAAAGAGAAATTTAAATGGAGCAATTTAAATAGAGATTGCCATAATTTATTGCAAAGTACGATGCTAATCAATCAAAATTAAAATAATTTTTTTTCCTAATTTTAGCTTTAATGTTTTAAAACAAATTCTTATAGAATAGCTTTAGTCTCTTCCTTTTGTAGCAGCAGGTCCCTGTAGTAACTATATTTGTGTATAAATATTCTATTACAAAAAAACAAATATGTATTTTAATTCAACTATGTATGTACGAGTATATACTCTTAAATTTAATCTTTTGGGAATTTTCCCTTTTTACTTTTCAACCAAAAGAAAGAGTTTTCTTTCGAGAGACTGCAGGAAAATGCTGTTTAAAGAAGTGAATTGTTTCTTTGACAAAATCCTCTAGAGAAATGTACCTTCAGTAGAAAGTATTTCCTTTAAAAAAGTATTGTATAGGAAGTAGCTTTTCAAAAGCTTTTGTCTTCGAATATTCCTTTAAAAAAATAGTCTCTTAGAGTTTCCATAAATAGCCTTTAAATCAGTAATCTTTATAAAAACAAATTTTTCTTTTTACAAGGGTATTTAGATTTTGAAAAGGTACCTTTTAAAGTAAGAACTTTTTTAAAACTTCTCTTTTAGAAGATCCTTTTGAAACAAGTCCTTTTCAAAAGTAACTTTTAAGTAGCTTTGAAAAAAAAAATAATTTAAAAAAAGGACATTTAAAATAATATTTAAAAAAAAGTATTTAACCTAATTTCAAGAAAGTAAAAGCAATACACTCACATTGTTTTTAATTTCCACTCAACTTTAAACGATATTTTCAAAAAGGAAATTTTTGACGTTTTCAGATAGTAAAATGACAAAAATGTAAACAGTGTTAAGGCTCAGTTAGCCGACGGTAATATAATGTAACTGTAATGTAGGAAACAGCTGATCGATACTTTTATATGAAAAGTAGGTTACGTTACATTAGATCTCTATAACCATTTCCATTACTTTTCACATCAACAATATCGATCATCTGTTTCCTACTGTTGCAGTTACATTACGTTATAGTCGGCTAACTGAGCCTTTACCCAGTTTAAAAATTTATTCAGGATTATGCCTAATAATTATTATAAATTATGCTTATTTTGTATAAATATTTAAAGAATTATAATATCGTGTCTTCAAATATACATGAAGATCACAATTCATGTCTTTTTAAAACAATAATATTATTGAAATATTTACAATAATACTTATTTCCAACTTATTTGTTTATGTGAGTGTTATTTATTGGTAACTCTAATTGAGTTTAAAGAAAACAATTTTTAGCAACTTTACGTTTCGACAACATTTTTAAAATGAGCTTTCACTTTTCTATGAAAACGAAGAAGAAATTTTGATGAAAGTTATTTATTTCATTGAAATTTTTATTCATAATACGTATACAGAAATTTCAAGAAAGTACATTTACACATGAAAGTAAATGTAGCGTAAAAAAAAATTTATCAAAAACTGCCCTGCTAAAAAAACTATTAAAAAAATTAATACTAAAAAAGTACCTATTAAATTTGTATCTTAAAAATACTTTCTAAGCAAATACCTTATAAAACAGTAACTTTTCAAATAACTTAGTGAAAAAAATACTTTTTGAAAGCTAACTTCAAAAAAGAAACCTCATAGAAAGGTGTATTTAAAAAAAGTACTTTTTAAAAGCGCATTGATTAAAAACATACCTATAATAAAGGGCCTTTTAGGAAAAGTACCCTAGAAGAAGAATTCCGTTCGAAAAAAATATGTACTTTTGCAAAAATAATATTAAAAAGGTTCATAAAACACTAGTACCTTTTAAAAAACTACTTTATAAAAGAAGTACGTAGCAAAAAGTGCTCCTCAGTAAAGGCGTATTTTAAAGATACTGTTTAAAAAAGTTCCTTTTAAGAAATACCTATAAAAAAATACCTTCTAAAATAGTAACTATTACGTAAGTATCTTTCCGTAAAAATTTTATGAACAAAGAATTAAAAAAAAATTATTTAAAAAAACCTCTGGCGAAACGACATTTGAAAATCGTAACTCAAAAAAACATTGTTGTCAACAAATTACCTTTAAAAACCAATAGACTGTTTAAAAAATTACTCATTCAAAAATTATCTTTTAAAATCTATAGCATTTCAGGGACCCTTTGAAAAAAGTATCTGTTCAAAAAAGTACCTTTTGAATAAAGTACCTTTTGAAAAAAAGTACTTTTTGAAAACAGTACCTTTTGAAAAAAGTACTTTTTGAAACAAGTACCTTTTGAAAAAGTACCTTTTGAAACAAGTACCTTTTGAAAAAGTACCTTTTGAAAAGAGTATATTTTGAAAAAGTACCTTTTGAAAAAAATACTTTCTGAAAAAAGTATCTTTTGAAACAAATACCTTTTGAAAAAAGTACTTTTTGAAACCTTTGAAAAAAGTACCTTCTAAAAAAGTGCCTTTTGGAAAAAGTGCCTTTTGAAAACAGTACCTTTTGAAAAAAGTACTTTTTGAAAACAGTACCTTTTGAAAAAAGTACTTTTTGAAACAATTACCTTTTGAAAAGTACCTTTTGAAAAAAGTACCTTTTCAAAAAACTACCTTTTGAAAAAAGTACTTTTTGAAACAAGTACCTTTTGAAACAAATACCTTTTGAAAAAAGTACTTTTTGAAAAAGTACCATTTGAAAAAAGTATCTGTTTAAAAAAGTACCTTTTGAATAAAGTACCTTTTGAAAGAAAGTACTTTTTGTAAACAGTACCTTTTGAAAAAAGTACTTTTTTAAACAACTACATTTTGAAAAAGTATCTTTTGATTAAAGTACCTTTTGAAAAAAGTACGTTTTGAAAAAGTACCTTTTGAATAAAGTACCTTTTGAAAAAGGTACCTTTTGAAAAAAGTAACTTTTGAAAAAGTACCTTCTTAAAAAAGTGCCTTTTGAAAAAAGCACCTTTTGAACAAAGTACCTTTTGGAAAGAGTACCTTTTGAAAAACGTACTTTTTGAAACAAGTACCTTTTGAAACAAGTACCTTTTGAAAAAGTTGCCTTTTGAAAAAAGTGCTCTTTGAAAAAAGTACATTATGAAGAAAGTACCTTGTGAAAAAAGTACCTTTTGAAACAATTTCTTTGTATATTTAGTTAGAGGAACATCTACTGTATCGAAAAATGCTAAAATCTCGTTTAAAAAAAAAAAAATAATAATAATAATAATATGAGTTAGGGCCTTTCTGTATTAAGGTAACGCCAAGTTTGTATCTATCTTTAGTATGGAACTTTTTTTTTAAGGTTGTTATATCTTTCGAGTATTTTTTTTTTTATTAACTTACAATACAATATATAAACTTTATAAAGCCTCTACATTTCAAGTGTCCTGCAGGCATAACATATAAATAATAAAAAAATAATTTATAAGGAATAATTTAAAAGTTAAAATTTTCTAGTTACAATTCTGCTTTGCTGTATAGAGAATAACAAAAAAAAACTTCTAGCTTTTTAAGTGCTTACAAGGATATGGATTGAAATATTTCATGAGTGTGGAAATGTGTTAAGGCCTTATTAAGAAACCAAACTTCAAAAATAATAACATTGTTTGCCAAATTAAATGAATTATTTATGAAGTTTACAAACTATGAAGTAAATTCGAATTTAAGTTTTACAATTACGAATAAATTATTATAGGAAACATAACAAAGACTTATGCTTTTATTAGCTTATCGAAAAGATAATTATAAAAAAATTTTAGCAGGCATTTAATGAAAAAAAAACTATATTTTTTTTACGAAATCTGACAATAGTTAGTAGTTGTTTTTTAAAATATGATACTTTTGTTGTTGTTGTTGCTTTTTTAAAATAATTTATCCTTTAAATAAAATAAAACAAAAATTTACTTTTAAGCCTTAAAGAATGCCAGGAATCATTTACTGCATCAAAGCGTTTTTTGCAATTGTATTTGTGTCATTTGTTTAATGGAAGTGAAATGAACAAGCACATGTCCCCAACGATTTGCATTCAATGAACAACAACCCCAACTATTACACTCACTGTCATGTATACACAAACTAGCAACAATGTGTGGCAGCTTAAATCAACACCATAATAGAAAGAAATTCTAAAAACTCTGGCAGAATACTTTGAATACTACGGCGCTGAAAGTTTGCAAAAAAAAAAAAAAAAAAATAGAAAACATATAATTCCACTAGAGAAAACAACAGGAGTCATCTAGCGAAAGGAATATAAAATATTTCCTGCCCAATCTTTTAAGCATTTGAACGAACGAGTAAAGTTGTTGTTGCTGCTACATGTTCATGACATGCTTCTTCAAATCGCATTGCGTCTACAGCAATTTTTTTTTTAACAAAAACAATTTACAAAAAAATGCTCGTGTCTAAAAAAGCTTGCAGCAACTGCTACCACTTCTGGTGGCAAGTTACAATGTGAAAAATAAAAAACTCGTTGCAAGTGTAAAAATATATTTGGAAAAAATTCTGCTGCAATTTATTTTTAAAAATCACTTTTTTTTTCATCTACATGAAGCCTCATGAAATAAACCAGCCAGCCAGCCTGACTGCCTGTGCCTGCCAGCTGCCTCCCAATCTTCAAATTAAAGAAAATTTAGCTTTAAACATAAAAGCCGCAAAGAACCAGCATGCATTTTAAATATTTTAAATCCATTTACTAAATTGATGAGACTGTGTGCGAGTTTGCGTCAGCATCAACGCAATTGATGAGCGAGTGAGACCTGCTGCACAGCCAGCCTAAAGGGATAAACTAAGGGGAAAAATAAATAAAGAATTTTACACACTTTTTACAATGACGGGAATGTGGAGCACATAAATGCAACAACATAAATGCACATTTACACAGGCATACATACATGCAACACCAGCTGTTGGCAATTTGTCAGCATTTACAAGGGGACTTCCACAGAAAATTTTGTATGTGTGTGTGTATGCTTGTATCAAGAATATAAAATGCAAACACACAGTAAGACTACGGTTTTAATATATCAATTCTTTTTAAATCAACAATTAAATCAAAAGTTCGTTTTAAGCGTACTTCACTGTATTTTTGCATATTCATAACAAGACTCTTTAGTAATTATTGCAAAATGTATTTAATTTAAATTATAAATCTGCACAGTCGTGTATTATTTTTAGTCCTTCTTATTCTAATTTAAAATTTATTTATGTATCTGGTCTAGTCTTTGAGACGTTTGCTTGCATCTAATTGGTTTGTGTAAAGGGTCAAAGGGAAACGAACTCGAGTGCATCAAAACTTGATATTTATTTATTTATTTATTTATTTTAAAGGCAATAAATAGCATTTGTCGCTAGTGCTTTGATATAAAATATTTATTATAATTTTAATTGTAATAACATCTAAGTTAAATAACTGTCTTATTGATAAAAATTAATTTTGTTTTATAAAGTGTTTACAACACTAATTTTGTATGAAAAACTGTTTTATAAACCTTTTGTAAATCAAAATTATTTTTTTTATGAATAAAACCTTAACTAGGTAAGATAAATAAAATTACAAAGCTAGTGTTTGTGGCTCGGTAACCAGTCTTAAGTTCCAAAAGGTCATTATTGTCAAAATAAAATTTTACTAAAGATAAAGTACTAACGCAAGTTGACATTGACAATTTCAAAAGCGGGTAAATTTCTAAAAATCATTTTATAAAATATAAAGCAGCTTTACACTCTTTCGCCTCAATGGACTCTTCATACAGACAATTTTCAAATGCTGTTTACAAATTTCTTGCCTGCATTATACTGTGTGTAATTTTTTAAGTCATGGAAATAAAACCATATAGAGACACTATTACATGATAAAAGACAAAAAAAAAACACCCGTGTCTCCCAGTTTTGCCCCAAGTCATGCACTTTTTTATGGGCCCCCAAAGATTTGGTGTCTCATATCTTTCAAAGTTGTAGCTCGTGTCATAAAGAACAAAAATTGTGAACATCTAAATTTAAAAAAATTCATCTTCAAGATCAAAACAACGGCATCTGATCTTTGAATGCTCAGCATTGCTGACGATGCGAGGCAAACATATACCAGACGAACACTCTTTTAGGTATCATGGATATGTTTAGGTGACCTCATGTACTAACTCAATGCGAAGCTTTTATTCTCACTAGATTTATTATACACAGAAAAAAGTATTCACCAATTAATGTTTTCAATTAATAATTTAATTGATTCAATTAAATTTTTAATTGTATTAATTAATTTGAGTGGAAAAACTTAATTGATATTATTAAATTGTTTATAGGTGAAAATTTAATTAATTTTTTAATTAATATTACAAATATTTTAATTAATATTACAAACTCATTCATATTACTTTTTTGTGTGTAGTTCCAGACCTTTTATTTGCTTTTTTTCCTTCTTAGTGGAGTGATAGTTTCCAAAGGGAATCTTATGCTTCCACTTAATTGGTTGCAGGTGTAAAGCGTAACCCTAGCCACGCAACCAACATACGAAGGCGGATCAATAAGTCCGTAACTTCTCGAATTTCCCTAGTAGTTATATGAAATGCAATACTGTTCCCATCAAGTACCACCTGTTAATAGACTACTCTCAAATTTTTACTTTAAGTTTAACAGCTGCTCAAAACACACAAGCTCGTATATTTTTCTAAAAATGGAAGAAAGTGAATTTCGAGTGGTCATTAAACATTATTTTTTGAGAAAAACAAACCGTCAATCAAACCAAGGAAAAGCTCGATAAATACTAAGTAGTTTACTGGCTTTCGTTGTGGTCGCACAAGTAAAAATAACGCTGAACGTTCTGGACGGCCAATTGAGGTCAGTACACCCGAAAATTTCAAAAAAATCCACGATATGGTTTTGGCCGATCGAAGAGTAAAAGTGCGTGAGATTGTTGATGCCATAGGCATTTCATATGACAGTGTGGTTTCGATTTGAAGCGATCAGCTGAATTTAAAAAAGTTGTCTGCAAGATGGGTGCCGCGTTTGCTCTCAATTGACCATAAACGTAAACGCGTGACAACTTCAAAGAATTGTTTGGAGTACTGTACTCCGGAGACCAAGCAGCAGTCTAAACAGTGGCTTTCTTTGGGTGAACCTGCTCCGAAGAAGGCCAAAGTAAGTTTGTAGGCCAATAATGTGATGGCAACAGTTTTTTGGGATGCACGCGGGCTAATCCACATCGATTACCTTCAAAAGGGAAAAACAATAAACAGCGAATTTTATGACCCCATTATGGCCAAGAAAAAAGTTCTTTTTCAGCAAAATAGTGCAAGCGTGCACACGTCTGCAGTCTCAATGGCAAAACTCTATGAATTGGACTAAGAATTGGTACCTCATCTGCCATATTCTCCGGATTTAGCCTCTAGTGACATACTTCCTATTTCCAAACCTAAAGAAATGGCTCGGTGGAAAGAGATTTAGCTGCAACGATAAAATTATTGACCAAACAAATGCCTATTTTAAGGACTTCGAAAAATACTATTTTTTGGAAGGGATACAAAAACTGGAGAAACGTTGGACTAAGTGTATTGAGTTAAAAGAAGATTATAATGAAAAATAAATTTTTGTTTTGCAAAAAAAAATTTTTAATTCAAAAAGTCACGGACTTATTGATCCGCCCTTGTATGAAAAAAAATTTTAATAAAAAGTAATTTCTTGGAAAAAGGATCTTTTTATAACATTATATTTTTAAAAAGTTTTTTATAAAATAATCCTTTCCAAAAGCATATTTTTAAGATACGTATTGAAAAATTTGTTTTTTTTTCTTCTAATTTATTTTTTCGAAGATATCTGTCGAAAGAGTTGTGAAAAGTTGAAAAAGCATTTTTGAGAAAAAAAAAAAAAATTTTAATAGAAAAGTACTGATGAAATATTTTTAATAAAAAATATGTTCGAAAACTGCAGAGGCTGCATGGTACTCGTATCACAATGGCTCAGAGTCTGGGATTCTGGCTGAAAACCTTTCCCAGCCTATAATCGAAAATACTCCTTTAGAAAATGCTAGAGCATTGAACAAATATCGTATATTATTTGAAAAGTATCTCTAAACAAACTTGTTAGGAATTTTTCTTTTTCAACAAGTATTTCCTTGGAAAGTATAATTTTTAAACAATATCTTTTTTGCAACAGCAACACTTTAAACACCTTTTAGCTTTTTCGTTCACATTTTTCCTCGCATTAGGAAAACTTCTTGACACATACATGCACACACACATTTTACTAAGTGCTTGCACATGTATTGGTTTCAAGTGAGAGAAACTTCTTAACATTTTTATTTCGCACCGATTAAGTTGGTCGAAGTTTTTAACTGGTTGTTTTTTTTTTTGCTGAAATGTAAACCATGTTGAATAAATGTGTGTTGCAGCAGTTTTTTTTGTACGTATGTACGTACTCAATTTGTTTATTTTGTTGTATTTTCTTGTGCTGGTTTTTTTTTGCACTTTTTATTTGAATTTTATTTTTTCAATTCAGAGCAAAACTTTTAACAGTTTCTTTAAGCCCATTTGGCTATTGCGAGTGAAATAATGTGCGTGATTAATGCAATGAAATTGATCTTAAAATGTTTTCATTATTTTTATTATTATTATTTTTATTTTTTTTTGAGAGCAACAATTAAAATTTTTGTTTTATTTAAACAATGATTATTAAATGGAACATGTGTTAATCATTTAAGTTGCTGAACTTATTAAAAAAAATTTATTGCGTTTTGTGCGGATTTAGCTCATGGGGGTCAAGGCAAATTGGTTTATAAATAGATGTGGGTGTTTATTAATTCTGAAAGCAATTATTTATGCCTTAAAGCTTTTAGAAGTTCTGTTGTTAATAATGTTAAGTGCTCTAAAAAGCAACTGCAATGAAATAAATTTTATTAACATTTCTAGAACATTAAAAGAAGAACATAAAAGTTTTTCGTCAAATGTTGCCGTTTTACTTAAATTTTGCTACAACTTGTTTAATGAGAAACAAAATTTGCTACAATTAAAAAAATTTGGAGTTGATTGATTAATTTAGGTTGCCTTGTCAACTGGCAGCCCAACCGAAATTAAAGTTATAACTATGTATGACAACTTTTTGCAGTTGCCTAAAAGTTATCGAAGATACGGCTTTGACAGATTGGCAACTGAAAATAATAGTGGCAAAGCTTCTAAATATAAGAAACATAAGTGCTAAGGAATTTTTAAAAAAAGTTCTAAAAACCATAATTATGATAAAGATGATTAGGGTAGTGGAATTCTGTTTCCATGAAGAGCAGGAAGTGCAAAATGCGCAATCTATAATATGGCACTTAAGGGACAATTCAAATCCTTTAGTAAAACCACATTTACTGTGGCAAGTCTGTATGAATCATTTATGTTGGCTGCAAGGCATATTTTTGCCTTTCCTAAGAAGAACTAATTTATTAAATTGAATTTTTATAATATTATTTTTTTTAATGTCTCAAACTTTTTGTCTTAAAATTTATGCAGTAACTAAAAAATGAACAGCTGTTAATTGAAAGTTGCCTTACATTGTAACATTTTGGCAGCTGGCAACGCAACTACAGTTTGGTTGTCAAAAAATTTTCAAAAGAAAGTTTAACTAAGAAGGTTTAACTAGTTTTTTTAAGCAATTTTTGGGTAAAGCTTCCCTAATGATCTGCATTAGCAACAGTGAAATGCGCAAAGGATCCAGGTAACCCCTCAATAATCAATTTTGAATTATTTTTAATAAAAAATATTGAATAAGTAAAATATTTATTTGGGACTATTAAGTTAAAATTTGTTGAATTGCACCATTTTGACCCGCTCTACCTGCCTAAAGAAGACAAAGTCAGAATTTAAAACTTAAACTCGGCTATACTTCTTCTTCTGCTGCAAAAAGTTTCAATATCATATAAACCATTAAGAAACTTTACATTTATTACCACTTAATTCTCCAATTCTCCCACCGTGCTTTGACACCTTAACTTTAGCGACAAATCATGTAAGAACCTTCATAATTTTTTTCTTCTTTACGTTTCATTTCCTTATGCCAAAAAACTATTTTCTAGTTTAACACACTTACATTAATTTTCCTTAAAGTGACAAGTTCGATAAACAGGATTAGTTTTGATTTACAAAACGAAAGCAAATTTTCGGGGAATTAGCTAATCCCCTGTGACAGCAGCATAGGAATTGAGCGAAAGAGATAGAATTTATTTATATTATATTTATGTCCAAGTAAACATATAAGCAAAAAAAAAAAAAAAATAAATGAAAGTAACAAAACACTGGTTTAATTAATGAACACTAATTCGCAATTAATCAATCAATCAATCAACATGAGTGCTGTCATTTGGAATTCAAATAATTCTATTCTCTTGCTATAAAACACACACGCCCCTTTCTCCAAACAAACATATGCTTAATTTAGCGAGCTAAAACCGAAGCATAGTTTAAGGCAAATTTTCTTTTTAACAAATTCACCACTCAGCTGCAAAGTTAAATGGAAGTCAATTAATTTTAATAGTTCTAAAAAGCCTCAACAATTTAATTTTACTTTTATTTTATTCATTACTTTTTTCATTTTTGTAAACTAAAACATACATACATACATGTATAAAATCTAAATTTTTTATTTATTTGCAGTTTAGTAAAAAATGAAATATTAGTTTCAAAAAAAAAAAAAACTTTCTAATAAAATAGTTTTATTTGTGGTTTTATTTACTAAATAGTTTTTCAAATAAAATTTAATTGAAATATATGTGTGAACACTTATATTTATGCATGTTGATTCTTGCATAAATATGGGCTCTTACAAAAAACTTTAGATAGAAATAAATAAAGTACAAATTAAAATGGATTATGTGTTTAATAAATGCTTATGAGTATTATATTTCAAGAAGAATTAATGTACGTTAAGCAAAGGAATTAATTTTTCAACTTTCAAATCTTTAACACAACTACTTTGACTTGATAATATTTTATCATAGGACTCTTGTTTAGGGAAGAGTTCATATTGATATGGGACATTATCAAGGCAAATTTGCACCAGCTGATTTCGTTTCAGGAGATGATGATCAGCTGTTTATTTCGCTGGTATTATATCAAGCAAAACATTAGGCAATATTTTGACAGGAGTGAGTTTTACATAATTTTCCTCTTAATTTAAAAATGAGTTCACCTGACATGAATTCGCTTTGGGACATTATGTTGTTCTGGTGCTTGTCAGAAATCTTAAACATTCTGTCGTGATGAACTCTGTTGCAATTCTGTTTACCTTACACAATTAATACTAAACTTAAATAATACCGCTGAAAAAGTCTGATGCCTTAAGCATTCTTTCTAGTAGAGAAAAGAACAATATTTAAGCGTATACATAATTAATCAAATATAAAAGTACCTAATGACACACGGCCATTTTAATATAAATTTGGAGATTTGGATGATGACAGAAAAAATTATTTCCAAAAATTTTTCAATACATACTCGTACTTTTGTTTGAATGAAACCATTTGTTGAGCGAAAAAATCAGTGTTTTTTTCAAACGAAAAAATTATGAAAAATTTTTGCAGTTGAATTTACAGATTTATCTGTAGGTTAATATTTTATTCAGAGAATTTTGGGTTTGAGATAGAAAATCAGTTTGTTCTGTATATAAAAAGAAAAACAATAAATAAAAATATATAAAAAAAATTGTTTCTTCACCAAAGAAAACCACACCAATTAAATATTTGTTTGCCGCGCTACTAATTGACTTACAAGTGATAGCTATAACACAAATAAGATATTTTTGCAATTTAAATTTAAAAAGTTACAACATAAAACAAATTTGATGAACACATTGCAAAACACAGAAAAAAAACAAAAATCCGCAGAAATAGTAGGCTAACAAATTTTTGGGCAAACATTTTTAAACTGCTTTCTGTAGGTTAGTTTAACCCATTTTCTGACTGTTTAAACTCATATCAAGGCAAATTCATGTAAAGTATACTCAGCTCAAATTGCTTTGAGAAATTTATACTTTAAATGTCAAAAAAAAAATTACTAAAATTACAAGCGGCGAAAAAAGTCACCTGATCCCTTGCGGCCACCTACAAGGTGGGCCAAAATAAATCTCTATTGGAATATGCTATTATTTTTGCAAATGGCGGTCATTGTCAAATCTGTTTTGACTCTCGTGAACTAGACAAATGTAGAATACAAGTGAACAAGCCATGCATACACTCCCCAAGAACGAGGAATAATAGTGTCCTGGCATTCCCGAGTCGCTTTATCTCTCGTTTTGGCAATTTACACTGGCCCGCAAGATCGCACGATTTAACCGTTCCAGACTTTTTTGTGGTGTTTTTTGAAATCCCGTGTTTACCTGAGCAATCCCGAGACACTGGAAGCCCTCTAAGACAACATTCGACACGAGTGAGAGAATCTGTCGCCTGAAGTTCTCACCGAAGTGATGAAAAATGCCATAAAACGAGCCCGTATAGCAATCAATTGTGACGGCACCATTTGGCCGATATCATCTTCTTGACTTGACCAATAAAACTCTAAAGGTTCAAATAAACATAATCAAAAACAGAATCAAAGTTTATCATTTACATAGAAAAAAAAAAATGAGAGCCAAACAACATCGGATGACTTCTTTTGGCCCACTTTGTAGTATGAACTCGCCTTGACTCATGTCCTCAAAACTGCCTCCTTGAATATTTTTTCTATGTGTACTTAAACATAAATATAATCGAATTTGTTAGTTTTGAATTTTTATTTAATATTTAAAAAAAGGGAAAATGTGATTGTTTTCATAAAATTATTTTATAATCGATGCCTGGCGTTTGCTCTATTTAATATTGCATGTACTTAAAGATTCCAAAAGTAAAGCAAACTAAAGCCTTGCTTAGCAATACAAATTTTCACAAGTTGTATAAAAACGCTTTATATAAAATTTTCCCTAAAGCAACATGACTTTTTAAATATGACCTGCGCTGAAATAAATAACATTGAAAAAATAAAAAAAATCTCAAATAGAAAGTACATTATATATATGTTGCCTTTATAAACAAATATTTTGTTTCTAAAAAAAAAAAATTGTGCAAAAAGCGCATACAATAGCTGAAAAATTTAAACAAAAAAACCTTGCTTAAATTGATGAGTTTTTATGTTGTAAAACATTAAACTTGTGCTTAATATAAAATTAAAAGGCAAAAAAAAAAAAAAGAATTACACTGTGCAACATTAAAAAAATACTTTCATGGATTTTAGACCTGCTTGAGTAGATCCTTTGGTTATTGGAAAGTTATCGATGAAATACGAATTTGGATTCTTGCAGATAATAACATTTTTCACTAAGCTTTTTTGAAACTGGTTTGAAAGTTTCAAGCAGTTCTGAATAGAAGAGCGGGAGTCGAGGGAGCTATTATGTAATTCGATGCGTAAAGGAAAACTGAATTATGTACTAAAATCTTCGAATTTTTATTACTGAACGCTCAAATTTTTTTTTTAATTTTTTTTATTTTACTGGTGGTGTGTAAAGTTTTTCAGCTCTGCTGCACTTAATCGTCTTACAATTGCGTAATATAGCAATTTATTGGCGTTGAAAGAGACACGCAGCCACATACGATTTTGAACACATTTCGGATATATTTTTTTATTATTGTTCAAATAATAATAATATAAAGTGACTTGTGCACAAGCATTTTTCAGATAAAACAATTTTGTATGCTTGAATTAATTCAATGTAAACAACTGTTACCGAGATAAGATTTTTTTCTGGCCACACTTTTAGTGTCCTTGGCAAAATGTTTCATTATTTACTCTAGGATATTAACCTTAGGTAATTTTTGCCTGAAATTTTGCATATAAACGTCTAGGCTCTTCTGAAAAAATTGGTTTTTAGACATAAGCCCTTAATCAAGAAAACCACAAAATTTTTTTTTAATCATATTATCGAGCTAGAATTGCTAAAAAGTTTAGTTGTTTAAGAAAATTCGCATATATATTTTTGATAACTTTCGATTAAAATTTTTAAAGCTAAAAAAGCTATCTACTGAAGTGGGCCTACCTACAACCTCCCATGCAGTCCAGTGTATAAATAAAAAAGTGTAATTTTGTTGCACCGTGTTATTGTATGCAGGTCAATATTTGTGTAAAGAAAAAACTCGCAGCAATGAAATGTAAAAACCTGAATCTGACAGTAATTATTTGCATGTTTTAATAACAAAAAACTTTAAAAGCACTCACAAACATATCGTTACCTAAATATAGAAAAGCCCTAACTCCTTTTTTTTTTTTGATTGCCAGTTTTTAGCATTTTTCGGTACATTAAATGTTTTGGAAATATTAAAAAAAAACGATTTAAAAATATGCGTTAGGTACTTTCTATATTAAGGTAACGATATGTTTTATGTATTTGTAAATTATTTTTTAAAATAAAACCTTTTTTTTTTAAACGGCAAATCGTTAATTTCAGTAAAAGCACAGTTTATGTTAATTAACACTTGTAAAAATTTTTTATATAAAAAAGTGAATTGATAAGCTGAAGATATCGAGTGTTAAGGGTTTTAGTGATATTTCAAAGGCACTTTATCTAAAAAGAGATATATACATAAAGTTATCTTTACATATGAAATATAAAAATTTCAATATTATGCAAAGCAAGCTTTTTATTTCTTTTAACAAAAAAAAAAAAAAGGATAGTGGCAATGAAAAGTGTCAAAATTAAAGAAAAAAAAAATAACAAATGAAACTCCTCTAGATATTTTGCTTATATGTTTTATTTCTCTAATTTGTATATAAACATGTATTTCACGTTTTATTCGTATTATTTTATAAATGTTTTTAATAAAAGAAAGAAAAATAATACATTTTCCAAACTGTCAAAACCATAACTGCTTCAACAATATTTTTGCTATGATCAAAAAAATAAAAATAAATAAAAAATTCAAGGATGGGATAATTGGATTTGAAATGATGAAATATGAAGAATTGAGCTGCCATCTTTTGACTTTTATTTTATAAAAAATTTTGCAGATATTTTAACCACTGAACACTAAATTTCTGAATAACGAGAATAAGTTCCTAAAAGTATTCATACACTTACAGTAAGTGTCAATTATATTTTCAACATAATTGTAATATAGTAATAAATAAAAAAATGTAAATATAATTATGTATTAAGAAGTTTATTTTGTTGATTAAGTACCATACATATGGAGGCATTTCGTTCCTGGCAAAGGAATTCTTCAGTAAAATTCAATACTGACAGTTAACTTAATCTGTCTGTCTGTTTCACTCTTTCTTATTTTCTATTCTCTACTCATCATATGTATGTAAAATAACATTTTCGAAGGAATGTCGAGATACTGTTTTTTTGTAAAAAAAAAAGCCTGAGGGCCATTTTCAAAATCTGTGGTTGAAGTCTACCACAATGAAATGCATATAGACATCGCTTAACCACCAGCAAATAAATTTCACTTATAATACAAAATACTGGTTTTAATTTTTTTTTGTATTGAAATACTACTTTTAAAACTCTTAAAGTATACTTTTGTTAGTTGTGAAAATGGCCCTTAATAAATATGCATATACACAAACACATTAGTCAATACAGATAACAGACACAACCCTGCATTTGGCGTAGCTAGAGAATATCTAGCTTACTATTAACTATCAGCCTAATTACTAACAATGCACACGACTGACGATTTTAACATGGGGATGACATTGACGGTAGTCACTTGCCACCATCTGCATTACGCTTCGTTAGTGATTTCGCTAATCAATACAATTAATTTTTCTATTGATAAAACAATTAATTATTAATAAATTTTTCAATTAATTGTTCTTCTTTTCTTGTGCCACGTTTTAATTGACTTCTGCTGCTCATTTTAACTTTCTAAACAAAGCACTTTTTTCACTTACCACAAACTTCCAATTGTAACTGACGCCAACACAAAATCAAAATAATTGTGTACTTAAAATAATTTTTTCTTGTTGATTTTCTTTGGAATAACAGCACAGTTTTTTTTCCACTCTCAAATAAAATTTTTTTTTGAGTTAAACTAATTTTTTGAGCTTTAGGTCAATTTTTATTGTTATTTTATTAGTTCGATATTTCGTTAACCTTTGGTTAACTTCTTCAGGATATTTTTTTATTTATGTTTTTTTTAAATTAATTTTTTTTTTTGTAATTAAAAGGAGAAAAGCAAAAAGAAAAAAAGAAAAATTTAATTTCAAAAAATACAAAAATAAAAAAATATCCTGAAGAAGTTAAACAAAGGTTAATGAAATATCGAACTAATAAAATAATAATAAAAATTGACCTAAAGCTCAAAAAATTAGTTTAATTGAATATATTGAAAAAGGTCGACAAATTAAATAAAAGAATTTTTTTTGAAGTTAAAGGCATAAACATATCCGTGAGTGATGGAGTCAAAAGACGAACTCTTGCATTACTTGTGGCTAGTGTAGTAGCTAGTCGATTTTTCGTTAGGGAATTGAGTCAATTTCTACTTTTAACACAGCAGGGAAGCAACAGCCAAAAAATTGTAAATACGAAATAAGAACTTTCAATAATTTTTAATATACAAGTATTACTCAACTTATGTTGAGCTTGCTTTATAAATAAATCTATTTATTTTAATTTTAATGAAGAAACCTTAAAATGCCTCTAAAAAGAAATGTAATTTATTCTTGCCTCCCAAAGTTTTTACATTTTAATGTATACAACAATTAATCAACAGAAGAAGGTAATAAACTTTATATTATCGTCATTAAAAAAGGCCAGCTAGCCTACTTAAAAAATAAAAATAAACCTTAATATTATCTCGAAACATCATTTTAATTGTTATGAGGGAGATTAATTTCAACATTTTTTTTTGAAAGGGTACAAAAAACTTCTCGACATTTCACAAATAAGAAGGGAAAAAATAAAACAAAGAAGAGTATCTCTAATCGCAATTTATTAATTAAAAAAATTCTTCAACCTCAACAAGATAAAATGTATTTACTAAGAAAACAAAGGAAATTAAATGAAGTTGAAAGGGATTATGGTCTTAAATAAAGCACAAACATTTTTTTGTTTCAACAAAACCTTAAAGTGCTAGTAAAATTTTGGAAAAACCAGGTATTAAACAAGACTAAAATAAAGACTGAAAACATGCGAAAGCACAGTATACCACAAAAATGACCAAAAAGGTAATTTCTCAAAAGGCACTTTATTATAAGGATATTTTTAAAAAGTACTTTTTTAAAAAGATTTTTTCAAAATGTTCTCTGTCAAAAAGGTTCTTTTCTCAAAAGGGAAATACAATTTTCACAAGGTACCTTTTTCAAAAGGTACTTTTGCAAAAAGAACTTATTTCGAACGGTAATTTGTTCAAAGGGTACTTTTTTAAAAAGTACTTTTTTAGAAAGTTATTTAAAAAAAAATACTTTTTCAAACGTTGTTTTTCAAAAGGTACTTTTTTCAAAAAGTGCTTCATTCAAAAAGTATTTTGCAAAAGGAATGTTTTTAAAATATACTTACATGTTTCAAAAGATACTGCTTACACAAAAGCTACTTTTGTCAAATGGTACTGTTTCCATAAAGTAATTTTTCGAAAGGTATTTTTTGTAAAAGTTTCTTTTTTTAAAAAGTTATTTTCTTAGAAGGTACTTTAAAACAAAAATATTTATTTCAAATAGTACCTTTTTGAGATTTATTTTTAAAAAGTACTTTTTGAAGAGGTAGAGACCCTTATCGCTGTTGACGTATTTGGACTTCCCCTAAGATTATTTCGTAGTACGAGGTGTGTTTAAAAAGTATCGCAAATTTTGCATTTTCGCGAGTTACGTATATTCGAATTTTGATTGTTTTGTAACGTCATGTCTCTCACTTATGCCGACAATTTTTGCCATTTTGAATGTTCAGTTAATTTTTGACATCTGCTTTGCTTGCGCGTGTTTTGGCTCGTCTTCGATTTTTACCTATTCAAAAAAAATAAAAAATTAACAAAGAACTTGTATCAAATTTTGTGTGAAAAACGCAAGTAATTGCGAGGATGCATTCCGAATGTTGACTATGGCATACGGAGAAGCTACCTTGAAACGAAGCAACGTTTATCGGTGGTACAAAATGTTCTCAGAAGGCCGAGAAGATGTGAACGACGAAGAGAGTGCCGGACGCCCGAGCACTTCAACAACTTACTAAAAAATTGCTGAAGTGAAAAAAATGGTATTGGCTAATCGACGAATCACCATTAGAGAAGTTGCTGAGAATCTAGACATATCGATGGGCTCGTGCCATTCGATTTTTATCAATGATTTGGGCATGAGGCGGTCACCGCGAAATTCGTACCAAAATTGCTCAATTTCGACCAAAAACTGCACCACGATAACGCCCCTGCTCACACATCGTTGCTTGTACCCGACTTTTTGGCCAAAAACAATACACTAATGATGCCGCAGCCACCGTATTCCCCAGATCTGGCTCCCTGTGACTTTTTCTTGTTCCCGAAACTGAAGAGGCCCATGAAAGGACGACGCTACGCTACGATTGACGAGACAAAGACGGCATCGAAGGAGGAGCTGAACAAGATAAAAAAAAGGATTTTTTGAAGTGCTTCGAAGATTGGAAAAAAACGTTGGCAAAAGTGCATTATATCTGAGAGGGATTACTTTGAAGGGGACAAATAGATATTCATGAATAAATAAATAATTTTTTAAAAAATCACAAAATTCGCGATACCTTTTGAACACGCTTCGTAGATAAAAAAAACTGTTCCAAAGTGTGCCTTAATGTAGTACCATAACTCCCCTTTCTTAGAGATACTATTTTAAAAAGTACTTTTTGAAGAGGTAGAGGGACTTCCACTGAGATTATTTCGTAATAGATAAAAATTTTTTCCAGACTTACTTAATCTATTACCATAACTCCCCCTTTCTTAGAGGTACTTTTTTAAAAAGTACATTTTGGAAATTTTCTTTCATAAAAGTTACTTCTACAAAATATGCTTTTTTAAGGGAACTTGGACTTGGTGGTACATTTGTAAAGGTAAGAGGTACTAACATATTTAAAGAGGTTCTTTTTTATAAAATAAAATTTTGAAAGGTAATTTTCTAAATATTGTTTTTAAAAGGTAGTTTTTGCCTGCTATTTTGAAAGGGTTTCATTGTAGAAAAGATGCTTTTAAATTTTTTTCAAAAAGTACTTTTTAAAAAAGTACTTTTCTTAGCGATGTTTACTTGAAAGATTTTTTGTGAATGATACTTTTGCACTTTATTTTGATAAGGTTACTTGTCGAAAATAAAAATGTTTTTTTCTGAAGTTGGTTTTTAAATGTTTTTTGCTTTTTTCTCTCATTGCACTGTGGCCAAAGTCTCAGATGGTTTTTGTTTTTAATCCTGTTTTTTAATAAAGTAATCTGGAAGCCCAAGTGTTCCTCAAACTTTCAATAATTTCTAAGTTTTGAATATTCCTTTACCCTGTTTATCTTGTTAATTTCATTCTTCTTGTTCTTTTTTTGTTTCCTTGAACTTTTTATAAATTGCGGTATTTTCACTCTTAATTAAAGCATATTACTGTAATAGAAAAACAATATGAAAGCAAAACGACAAATAAAACTGGAAAAAGTTTAAGAAAGTGTAAAACATAATAAATTAAGTGGAAACCTGCCTGCCTCTTTTGTGCAGACACAAGCGTTTTAGTTCTTTTTATCAAATTGCTAAAGAATTGCTGGCTTTTCTGTGTATCACACAGTACAAATAAAGAGCATGAAGTGAAATAAAATGCCATCAATCTTATTTTTCTAAATACGAGTATACGAAGACAACAAGTACCTTCAAAATGTATATTTTCTTTTTCTTTAGTTTGATGATTTGCTTTGGCGGCTGTGAGAAGTAAGCAAATAATGTTAGGAAAGCAAAAGGAATAACCACACTAACAAAATGTACACGTCAATCTGACAGTCTGCATCAAAAAGCCACAAAGTGAAAATTTTCCGTAACTTCACGTTCTAATAAATAAATAGCAGCCTTACTTGGATATTAAGAAATCGAAAATATGTACTTGAAATGAAATTACACTCAACAACTTGTAAAATGTTTGAATATTTTATTTTGTTAAAATAATATTTTATAGTCACTTTTACCGCAAAAATATTTTAAGCGCTGCTTTTGGGTTACTTTGTTTGTTTTATGAGTTGTAATTTGATTTTAATTAAAGCAAAAGATGTGATTGTTATGTGGTTACTTCAGTGGGTAGACCAAATAAAGAAACTTATCTTTTGCGTCGTTTCGCTATTTTTAGTTCTATTAAAATAGATGCGTTTGTATGTAGATAATACATTCTATATCAATTGGGTATTGAAACGGTAGTCTTAAGTGTATTAGGTGTCATAATGTCTTAATATTTTAACATAGTCTTCAAAATATTTTTGTTGTGGATCAAACAAAAAGCCATAAAATAAAGGGTGACCGCTGGGAAGGTATACTACTTTGTTTGTTTATAATTTTTAATTAAATTGGCATATTTACGGCGGCATAATTGATCTTGTGGAAGCAGCTCTTGTGTCAACTGAATTTTATATGGAAACAAATGTGCAAAATTCTGGCCAAAATTGTTCTTTGAAGACCAAGCTCCTGAGCACAGTGTCGATTTGAGGTTGATGGATTGTTTTGAACACTTGCTTGAACAGCAGTAATGTTTTCTGCCGATCTTGCAGTACGTTGTTGTTCATGCTTCTTGGAAATCATTCACTACACAATAAATTGTGCGTTTTGTTGGCACGTTGTTTCTCCCAAAAACTGCACGTAACTTTCTCATCGTCACAGTAATCGATGATTGATTTCGATAAAATGTTTCAACGATTTCAACACGTTTCCATAATAAATTTGCGACGTATCAACTTCATGGCTGCCAAATATGAACTGTCCAGACTAATGTTTACCATAATGGCGGCAAAAAAAAATTAGTATACCTTCCCGGCGGACATCCTGTACTAAGAGTTTTTTTTTTAGTAGGCAATGAATGCCTACTACTATTACTAGGTGTTATCTTCTTTAGGAAAGGACTAGTGATAGAGAAGACAGGTGGTGAAGAAAGAGATAGAGGAAAGCTTCATGATTTTAGAACTCTGTTTTTTGCACGTTTTTAATAATGCAGTGTTGCAGCGCCTCTGGTGTTAAATGAGTCGTATTAAATTTATGAAGTTGTGATTAGTAGCCATTTTATTGATTATTTTACTTCGCCGATGATTCTGCTACATAACGAAGTTGGGCGCTCTGATGTTACATTAGGATTAGTATCTGCTGAAGTCGGTATAATTCAGTGACCTGTGACTATGCCTTCATCACATGAACTTTCCTACAATAACTGATACAAAGGGACACCAATGATGATGACTGTCTGATACCGGGCTCGAACTTATGACCTTCGTTTTCGTAGTCAACGTGCTAACTACTACAGCCAACGCCACCCTCCACCAGTGATGCCAACTATTTATAACTCAAACGCGCTATTCCCCTTCGCAAAACGCGCTAGAACGCGCCAAGTTACAGCATTGTCAACTGTTTATAGCCAAAACGCGCTATTTTCCTTCGCGCTAAATTTAATTTTAATAAAAATCTTTGTATGTACATTATTATTATTTATTATATTAGTAAATACAATTGATTTTTTTAGTAGATCTTTTCAGATTTTATAATATTGTTTTTTCGAAATTATATCCTAAATAACTAAAATCATTTAATACAGAATCAGAATTGCCTTCCAAATAATCGAAACCCTTAGTTTTTATTTTTATTTTATTTGTCAGACTTTTTGACAACTTATATAAATTGTCGAATAGTTTTGCTATTCAAATTCTTTTTGTACTTCAGCTAGAATAGATGTTTAATAAGTTATATGTATAAATTTTATTGGTCAAGAGTACGAGTACACATTTTTAGCTGTGAAATTTAAAAATATTTGCCATTTACTCAAGGCAAGGGAATTTTATTTGCGACAGCAGAATCATTAAGCAATTTAAAACATTTTATGAGTTTTGAATACTAGAAAATTGTTAAATTTATTAAAAAAAAGTTTAAAAAAATATTGAACTGAAATAATGATGACTTTATAAAAAACGCGCTAATTTAGCGCTTTTTTTACTAAACGCGCTAAGATGAAAAAAAGCGCGTTTGGCATAGTTAAAACGCGCTAAATCTAGCGCGAAACGCGCTAAATTGGCATCGCTGCCCTCCACCCTTTTGAGCTATGCTGCACGTAGAATTGGGAGAGAGTTTACCAAAGGAAATGAGCGAGAGAGAAAGAGAAAGAGAGAGAGAGAGGGAAAGAGAGCAAGTAGTGTTCAGTAGTGTAGTAGTAGTGTAACTTATGAGGGTTTGCTCACAGCAGTCATATTTTTTCGTGTTTTTATTTCAAGTCGTATTAATTAATGACTAACATTTGAATACCCTAAATGTTTCATAATACTGTTGGCTGAAGAATTTAGTAAGTCGAACACAAATCAAATGACGGTCTTTGAGAGTCTGACTTTGATTCCAGACTCAGTCGCTGTCCACCCGTCCGTCCACTGCCGGATGAAGAACTTCCTTTGTAGAACAAACCATTTTCTATTATATTGAAAATTATTGAATTAATGTGACGCCTTCTTATTTTTATGTTGCAGCTTTTCCCTGAGTGTATATACAGTCAACTCTATACAGACACCTAAAATTTTCAAAAATAGTGTATTTTTAATAGAGACTACACCAATTACCACTAAAATTTAACAAATAAAAATTAAAGGGTATTATAACAGTTAATGTAATATTTACTGTGTAACTTTGACTACCTTCTGTGTCTTGGAAACTGTAGGAGGCAAACTCTTGAAATTTCCAAATACGCTAAAACTAAGAAATCCCAAAGGTAGCAAAAATAAAAAAGTAGCAAAAAAATTGCAAAAATCGGACAAAATTGCCCAAAAAAAACCAAAAACTAAAAAATCGCTAAAATTAAAAAAAATTCTTAAGATTGCGAAAAATAAAAGTACCAAAACCAAAAAACATCAAAACAAACGAGCTTTATTAAAAAGCTTTACATCAGTTATGTACTCTAAAGTTCGTATAGTATTACAAGTTATTGTCCGCACAGAACCCTTCTTGTGCGAGTCAAAGTTGCACTTAACTGACTTTATTTATGACTTTCTAGTGCTTTGCTTAAAACGTATTACATCACCTGATGTTACGATTACTACTTTTTTCCCACTGTGGTTGTATATAAATACTTCGGTAGATTTCTGTTCACATGACAAAACTATTCTCACGTAAATATTTGAATTAATGCAATTTTGTGGAAATTCTTATTTAAAATTTTATACTCCATAATAAAATTTTCATTAGAAATATGTGCAATACGTGTGTTATTTTGCGGTTTGTTTGATATGCTTACATACTTACTGCTGAAAGATGTTACGAGAAATATGCATGCATATTTGCAGCATACTACAAGATGTAAAAAATGGAGTTTTTGGTAAAAAAAAAATAAATAAATTAAAACAACAAGCATGAGTTGATGCAAACACAATCATGTTCGTTAAGATGCGTGTGTATACACACACATACGTACATACATATATGTATGTATATTTGCATATACTCGCACATACGAGTATGTAAGTATGTAGACATAATTCAAATATTTATATAAAGATGTTTCATATAACTATAAATTGATGGCGACACTTTGTGGCAGCTGATGTTACACCATGATGGCAATTAACACGCTTGTGCAAAACGTTTAATTAAAATAAAATCACTATTTTAGTATGGACGTTCATCAGCACACCTATAAACCAATTTGAACGATTGGATAGGTCTAATCTCTTTGCCATGTTGAATGACGACAGCGCCAGAGATCCTGGGTTGGAGCCACTATCGCACAGCTCCAGATTCGTGATTTTAAGCCAACATAAGAAGATCTTTCTTTGAACGAACGAAATAAAGTCAAAGTGCCACTTAATTCTTCAGAATAGAATCGAAAATCGCGTGGCACCAATGCCATTCTCGAGATATGAATCAAGTCGAAACTGTATCAAGAGTACGGTATGTGCGAATTTTTAAATGAATTTCGAAACATGAGGCTTAAGTTTATTTGATACGCAGTAATTTCCTTTTAATTTATTTTTCAAAAAAGCATAAGCAATAGTCTGTTAACAGAAAGACTAGTATAATATCATGATATTTGAATTAATTAAGAGGGTAAATCAAATAATGCGAAAGCTTATGTAGTCTCTTTTTGACCTACCAATAATGTAGAAATTCGGAAATAGATCAACAAGTGACAAACATTTAAAGACTCTAGTTTTAAATATTTAAATCTTTGTGCGATTACCAGGCCTGGAACTGATGCAAATTGGTCAGCAACATGGTGCCTTTTCTTAGTTGATTCTCTGAAGTGACAAGTCCACATCTTCAAGCTCTACATAATACAAAATATTTTTCTTATTTGACCGGCTATATTTGTATTTCACTGTAAGTTTAAAATAACATAGCACGACTTTTATTCCTTCAATATGTCCTCATCGAAAGAGTTTTTAAAAATAAATAAAGAAATATTTGTTGAAGTCTTAGAATTTTAATTTGAAAAAAAAGAAAAAGAGAGTTGAAAATAGAGTGAGATTTTTTTTAAGACGTCAAACAATATTGTTTGCACTTATACATAACGATGACATAGACAAACTTACTTATTCAGTAGTTAAGCATGTGTTTGTGTATGTATGAATGTTCAGGTATTGGGTGAAAAATATTTTTTTCATAGTTAGAGCACTGAACTCGCTTTCCACCCGTTTTCCATTGCACAGAAAAAAAGTATTCCTCCAATCAATTAAAAATTGAATGGCCTTAATTTAAGTTTTTAACTTATAAAATTGTTAAACAAAAGTTTAACTGATTCAATTAAATTTTTAATTAAATTTGTAATCTATTAATGTTGTAATCAAATGAATTTTTAAGCTAAAGTCTAATTGACCCAATTAAATTATTAATTGGTTATTTGTATTTTTCTTTTTCAATGAAATGTTTTGGAGAAAAATTCTTTCTGTTTTTTTTTCAGAAAAAAAGTAATATACAAAATATTGTAATATCAATTAAAAAATTAATTAAATGTTAAATGTGAAAGCAATTTAATAATAATATTAATTCAGTTTTTCCTTCAAATTCTTAATTGAAAATATTACTTGATGAACAATTTTTTTTTGTTTTAAAATATGAAATTTCTGTTGACAGAAAACATATTTCTCCAATTAACACATTTAATTGAAAAAATTAATGTTAAATCAATTAAAATTTTGATTGAGTCATTTTTATAAAAATATCTTGCATATTAAACTCTTTTTAGGATTAAATAAAACCCTTCCAGGTTAAAATTAATTATACGAGGGTGGGTCATGAACTCAATGACTTTTTGAGGAAACACAACTTTTTATATTTAAAGTTATTTTATGTTTCAACATAGTTTTTTACTTTTAGTACAACATTTCTCTAATTTTTTTATCCCTTTCGAAAATATGATTTGTCAAGGTCATCAAAATAGGCATTTGTTTGTTAGATGATTCTTTGTTGTAGTAAAATCTCCTTCCGCTGAGCAGTTTTTTCAAGTTTGGGAACAGGAAATAGTCAATCGGGGATAAATCTAGAAAATAGAGCGGATGAGGGAGCAATTTATAGCCCAGTTCATGGATTTTTGCCATGGAAACTGCACATGCGTTTGTGGTCGATTGTGAGCAAAAGCGCCATTTATCTTGCGGAAAGCTTTCTCATACTGAAGTGATCTATGAAATCACTGAGCGGTATGAGATGCCTATGGCTTCCACAACCTCTACTTTCAATTTTCGATCAGCTAAAACCATATCGTGAATTTTTTCAATTGTTTCGGGCTTAGAGACCTCAACTGGGCTTCCAGAACTTTCGACTTGTACGTCCACAGCGAAATTCAAGAAACTACTTTTTTTTATCATACAGAATGATGTTGAAGAGTCTGCATAGTATTTACCTAGCTTATTTCTGTTTTGAGTGATGGTTTTTTTCCTAAAAAAATAATGGTTAATGAGCTCACGAAAATCACTTTTTTTAAATTTTCTTCTCAAAACACGTGGTGGTCGGTTGTCAACAGCTGCCAAGCACATACTAAATGATGAACCTTGTTCAAATTTTGACAGGGGTCAACTGAGAGTTGCATGTTGACAGGAGTAGTGTTGCTATTTCAGTTAAGAGCCAGGAAATTCAAAAAGACACTGAGTTAATATATAAAATAAAAAATATGTATAATAGAAAAATTAAATTTTCTTTTTCCATTAAGTTGTGGGTAAATTGAAAACTTTAAACTCGTTGTATGTCAAACTAGTTTTTTTTGCATTATGACGTTATTGAAGTAATTGAGCGTAATGTAGTTTTTAAGATTCTATTTTTTCACCAAATAGCACAAATTTGTAAAGTGACATTTTACCAAGACGTCTTATTTTAAGATAAAGCAAATAAATTATTTACCGGCGTACCAATACTGCATTATGTATAGCTGATGTTTACTTCAATATTGGTGCTTGTAAAGCGACTGCAGCTGGTGGAAATTGTCTTCAAATTGTTGTTACCGCATCTTTGAAGTTTTCCCACACACAACTTTGTTTGTTGGCATATTTTGAATAAGTAAGATTATGTTTATTTTCCTACCACACCTTTTTGGATTTAAGAGCATGTGAAGCCTTAAAAGCAAAAAATGATAAAAAACCTCAAATGCAAAGAGTAAATGTAGGGAAGCATAAGGCTGAAAACAGAGAAAATCGATGTAGTAAGCCAGTTCGACATCAACCATAAAACAGTTTTAATATAGGCAATACATTTTTTAACGTCAACAACTAAAAGAACTTCATTAAAGTGGTGTCGCAAGCAGGTGAGTGTACAGAGGAGTGAGTGGGAATGCTAATGGTATGCACAAGTGTTTAAACATATTAAAATCTCAAGAGGATGTTGTTTTAACAACTCTGATTCAGTCAGCAGCATACTAAAGTGTTGACATGTGTATACACCTGCATGCTTTCGATTGAAGCAAATATTTGCTTTTGTAATTTTTATATAACTCTCACACGTGGTGGCTGCAGTGTACATATATAAAATTTTCATGTCCTTTGTAATTTTTTTAATTCTTACTGGTTTGAAATAAGGCGGATAATCGTATGTATTTAAGTTATGTTATTTTAAAACTTCAACTTGGCAATGCTGCTTCAAATAAGCTTTGTCTTTTTAAGCGCCAATATTCTGTACCACTCTCAAATCATTATTAAAATTAATAAAAATAAAAAATTTTAAAATAAAAAGAAGTAAAAAATTGAAGATCGAAGATTTTCTTGTCAGAAAAACCGCTGTTACAACTTGGGTTGAAACAGAACAGCAAATTTTACTTACAAGTGCATTAAGGTTTTTTGTAAATTGTATAAGCCTTTGTGAACATTTTTGAATTTCAGAAATTTAGAGTTCAAACGGCCTCTATCGACATCGTGTGACAGGAAGTTAATTTTAAAATTTTTTCATAAGACAAGGTTAGGTTAGGTTAGCAAGGGTGGTGCTAAAAAGCACCTCCACTCGGTGGCCCCATTGGGTCCATTGTAATTCCTTCTATTGCCCATTAAAAGTAATATTTACCCCTACATATAAGACAAAAGTACAAACAATATTTATTTACGGAATATTTTGCAATGTAAATGTCACAAATTTGAGAGGATCACCATCTGCCATTGATCATATCTGAAGGGTCTTACTTCTTCTGCTGCATATTTCAGGGCTGTGCTGAAAGTTATGCTTAGATCACGTTGTGCCTTACTAGCTTACTCTTTTTTGATGTTCCCCCTAGGTTTTCTATATAAAATCATGCATATTTGCAACGTGCCTTTTAGTTGATATGTATGCGATAAGAACGCTCGTTTGTACAATAAAAATGCGAGAGAGAAAACGACGAATGTCACAATTGTATTGTTAACACAAGACATTATTATTTTTGTCTGAAGAAGTTTTCTACAATTTTAAATTTAAAAGGCATGCAAAAGTCATAGAATATAGTTAAGCATGGTAGATGTTAAGTGTATTCTTACCAAATGCCAAAATGAAACAATTTCTATCACCCTTTTACATAAAGAACTTAATGTACATATTAATATAAAAATAAATAGAAACGAAGAGAAATAAGAAATAAAAACTTTTTAAAAAGCATTGGCAAATAATTTTTTAGAATTGTAAACAGTAACGTTGGCAAGCCGTTCTGGTTGCTTGAGTAAAAGTGTTTTCCAAGTGCTAAGATTTTTGTACGGTTGGCAATTTCTGTCTAGGTAATTTTAAATTTTGCCGCTCCCAAAAGTATGCTTCTTTTTTACTTTGTAAAGTTAACTTGCCAAAGCAAAATATCATGGCGTTTTCCGCTTGCATGCAATAACATTCATGGAAATAATGGCCATCAAAAATTCGAAACAACGTTCACTGACATTATTTGATAATAAAAGCCACTTATATAGAGGAGAATCCCCTAAAGTTCGGCCGAAGGCCGGCAACGTAGATCATTACTCAGCGAAGCCACTACTTGATATACTGAGAGGAGAAAATCTTTAAATCTCAAATTAAACTATTTTTTCAAGCTTTAGGTCTGTTTATGTTCTTATTTTTTAGTTCGAATGAAAGCAAAAAACACAAAGAAAAAATTAATTAAATAACAAAAAGAAAAAAAAGAAATATCCAGAAGAAGTTTACCCCGAAGATTAACGACATATCGAATTAATAAATAAATATATAAACAGACCTAAAGCTCTAAAAAAAAAAAAAATTAGGAAAAATTAGGTTAACAAGTTTTAAATCTCAAGAGTAGAAAATATCGAATATGAATGATGAAACAGAATAAGTCCGCAACTTCAGGCAAAATCGCTGTCAAATTAACAAGGCCCATAACAAAATTTACGGCAGTAACTGCTCAAATGCTCTCTAATTTTTGTTTTATTTGCTTTTGTATATATTTTTTTTTTGAAGTTTTGCTTACAAAGTGTATGAAATTTATTGAAAATATGGTAGAATTGTTGAGAGAATATTTATTTAAATGTGAGAGCATAAGAAAAAACGCTATCAAAATAAAATAGATTCTATCTCTCGACTGCTTTCTGGGGCTTTTTTTCAATTTGTATGGAAAATGTGTTTATGCTGTAATTCTGTTTGATCATTTATTATCAATAAAAAAAAAAACAAAGTATTAGTTTTGTCAAAAAGGAATTAATGTCCACCGAATGTCATTTTCGCGGACGTTATTGTATGTAACCCCCTTTTTTATTGAAGTTATTTCTGAATGTTAAAATCCCTTTTAATATGAGATGTATACTCTGTGACATTGTTGATGGATTATTATCTGGGAGCAGTGTGCTCAATATGCATACAAATTATTATTGAATTCATTGACACGCCAGTTGTAGTAAAGCTCTTAATGCTCGACTACAAATACATAAGTCCCTAATTAAAACTCAACCAAGAGTTTAAAGGTTTAACCAACAGCACAGAATGTAAAAAGTAATTCTATATGCATGCAGACGTTTCATCTCATGGGGAGAAAAACTTGCTGAGGCATTAAAAAAAACCAAAAGAGGCGTATAAATTTATTTTAGGCCATTATCTCAAGTTTTATCATTAGTTTGCAACCATAAACCAAAACTCTTTTCAACATAAATACAACTAGATCCCAGAATAATAAATTACTAAACAAAATACAAAATACGAAAACAAATAAAATCTATTTGGCATAATGATGTTAAGAGTTGTTTGTAGTGCGTTGTTATAAAATAAAAAACGTTGTTGGCAAATTAGGCTTGAAGAACTCTTAACTACAAAGCAAAGGCTGAAGATGGATTAATTTCGTTCGATTTGGACACTTCGAGAATTTCTTAATTCAATATAAAAGTTTAGATCTGAAGCAGGCCAGTGCTAATGAAAACCGATGAGCGCATTAGAAATTACAAAAATAACGTTTGTGGGCAAGTAAATATTTAGGAAAAATACCAAGTAAACACGAATTATTTCCTTACATAGCAAAAAAAAAAAAAAAAGGAAATAAAAGAAGAATGTGTGTAAACTTTTTATCATCTATTTGATTTTCATTACAAATTCTCTGTGCTGCTGCCAGAGAAACAACACAACTTAAGGTAAAAAGTTGTTTTATTACAGCAAATTTTTTTGAGAGTTTTGCTAACTTTGTTGTTAATCAACAAATGAAGAAAACTTGGAACAGTTTACTCATTGCAGAAAACATATAATTTCAAAAAAAAAAAGTTCTTTTTATACTCGTACAACACCTGATTGATGGAGCTTTAAAAAAAAAACATCAAAACAAAAGTTGTGAAAATCATATAATTTCTCTTCATTAATTGGAGTTAATTTTTCTTTTTTAGAAGTATTACTACACTTGCAAGAAAACCTTAAACAGTTAAAGTTAAGACACAACGTAGGCAACTGGGGAATTCTTGCAGAGTGATTTTCAAAAAGCTATAAATTTATTTAAGTATGCAGTCGTTTCATTAATAAATGAGTAAACTCTTAGTCGAATTAAATGATTATAAACAGAATTACGGCATAAACACGTTTTCCATACAAATTGGCACAAAAAACCAGCTTTAGAAAGCAGTCGTGAGATAGTCTATTTTTTTGAGAGCATTTTTTCTTATGCTCTCACATATAAGTACTCATTCTCTCAAAAATGTTACTATACTTTCAATAAATTTCATACATTTTGTAAACAAAACTACAAAAAAAAAATAAAAAATAAGCACATAAGAAAATAAAACAAAAAGTGGAGAGCGTTTGAAGTTACTGCCGTAAATTTTGTTATGGGCTTTATTAATTTAGGAGCGATTTTCCTGAAGTTGCAGACTTTATTCTGTTTCATCATTTAATGTTTATTACTTATTGAACTATACAAGTTGAGAATCTATTTCTTAAAAAATAATATCGCTCAGTACATGGATTCCGTAACTTTTATTGCAGCAATCGTATCGCTATAATAAATATGACGTAAATTTATCGACTTTGCTATTCAGTTACACATTTTAACGATATTCGTTGCCGTTTGAATTAAGCTCAAATTCATTTTGTTTTTCTTTACTTCTTCTTTATGCTTTTCGCTTATTTTGACACTTAGAATACAGGGATGCCATATGATATATATTATTAAGTAATGAGATGTACTCTATCGTAAAACAGAAATTACAGAATCACATTGTCGTTACCGCAAATGAATAAATATGTCGATAAATATAACGATTTTCGGTTCGCAAAAAGTAAACATTCCTATTGGCTGCTCTTATTTAGTAGAGTAATAAACTTTCTTTTGACGGCCCGACAGATGGACCTCGTGAGAGCTGCCATTTCGCCACGTATGATTTCCTTAAAAGTTATTCAGAAAGCCAGTTTGTTGGCATCTATAAAGTATGTTTATATTGGTGAGACAAACTAAAGTTACACTGGGAGAAAAACTGTGTAACTTCAAAGACATGTTATGGTTTTTTAATTGTATAGATAGTGCATATTTTTGTAACAATATGAACATAAGAATTGCGCAGCATACATAACTGCTGCGGTAGAGTATTTGAGAATCACTGCTCTGAGGCTTCGCATGTACGTGTGCTGATGGAGTGCAGATAAAATTTGGCTTAGTCGAATTTTTCACTCAATTTTGAGGATTGACTAGCAAATTGAAATAACTTCATTTATCAATTTCATAATGTATTATTTTCCATCCCAGATATGAAAAATGTGAAATTCCGTTAAGAATATTTGTTGAAATTAAAAAAGAAAAATACATATAAAAAGAAACCTTCGAAAATGAAATATCATTAAAAAACATCGCATACCATCGTCTACTGACGATTTGTTAAAGTAACAATGAAATGTATATAGATATCGCTTAACCAACAGCAAATAAATTTTTTACAAATGTTTCATTGAACAAGAATTGAAATTACTGAACTTATGCCCTAATTCTGTTCGACGATTGTATCGTCTTGTCTATGGACGTAAATAAGCCGCAGTTGTGATTCTATAGAACAATTATTGTTTATTGTCCATGCTAGAAGGTTCGTGTATTTGCTTTATGATTTTGATCTAAACATTATATCCAACACATATTTTTTTAAATATTTTCAAACTATTGTATAATACTTTAATTTTATTTTTATGTTTTAAAAACATGGTAGCAATATTTTTATTTTTCATTATCAAAGACAACAACCATTTTTGAAGAAAAAAATAATTTAGTGAATTCAAAAACAAGAACTCAGAAGTATTTTCAAACTAAAACGTCCTAAATCTTCTTACTGAATTAGGGCATTAAGCCCGACTAAGAAATTATTTTAACTCATAATAAATTATTATTTTTCAATTGTTCCCATCTAGCGACCACTAGAAATTAAGCACAAAAATTTAATATAATGCAATGGGATACACCTCTCTACTCATTTATGGTTGGAAATTTCTTTTCGATTAAAACTTTTTGTTTGTTTGTTTTATGTGAGATGGTATGCTTTTGTGAGGTTTTAACAAACTAGTATGTAAGTTACATACAGACACACACACACACACACACACAAACTCACATACACAAACAGAGTAAAAAATTACAGAAATTTGAAATTAAAAGCAGAGTTTTGTGTTAAAAAAACCCCTAAAACACATCTTTAGCTTTTCAGCTCGTTTCCCATTCAACTCATTTTCAATTGTGGTGAATTTTAAGTTTGCCAAGTACTTTTCAGTACACTCCTTTACTTCGTTTTTTTTTTGCTCTCTACCAGGATTCCATTATATTAATTGCTGGCTTAATGACAAACGCAGAGGAAGCCCAATAAAGGGAGGTGCATATGGAAGAGGATGTGATACGATGGCCTCTCCCATCGCACAACTTTTTTTCTTCAATTTCACTTGCAGTGTATCTGACAGTTGTTGGTTTTTATGTGAATTTGTTATGAAAAAAAAAATAACGCAAACGAATGATGAAAGAAAATATGGAGTATGAAAAATAAAATTCAAACATAAAAGTTTATGAAATGAGAAAGATTTAAGTCAGCAACTATTTATTTATGGTTATCAATCCCGTGTAATAAAGTGGAAAATTTTAAAATGTTATTTAACTTTATAATTGTAAATTTGCTAACCATATGGGTTTGAATAATTCTTCATTATTAATATACAGTGGAGTGCAGCAATGACGAACAATGGCGTTTGATTAACAAGTTCTGCGGTGCCAAGAGTTAAGATTTTATTTATTTATTTATTAAAAACATATTTCACAACTTAAATATGAAAAGGAGTAACTGGAATCATATGCCTTTAATGTTATTAACAGTATTAAAAAAAAATTCTGACCAACTATAGCAGACGCCACAAAAAACCGTAACCACTAAATCTAATGAAAAATTTTTTTTGCTTAAGACACGTGATTGCTAAGTAAAGAGAGCTGCTTCAGGATTGAGTTACAAAATTACGCTTACAATGAAAACAAAATTGTAAACAAATAAATAATCTGTATCTGGATTTAGTAACTTTTACTACGACAGTCGTATCGCTATAATAAATATAACGAAAATTTATCGACTTTGCTATTCAGTCACATATTGTAACGATATTCGCTGTCGGTTAAAGCAAAAAGAAATTAAAACACTAGCTCAAGTTCATTTAGTTTTTCTTTATTTTTCTCTGTGCTTTTCGCTTATTTTGAAATTTTCAGTTCACAGATACCACATGATATTGAATTAAATGTTGAGTAAGATGAAGTGTAGACTATCGTAAGAAAGAAATTACGGAATCACATTATCGTTACAGCAAACGAATAAATATGGCGATAAATATTGCAATTTCCGGTTCCGAAAATGTTACAGAATGCAGACTGTTGTGCTAATAAAATTAAGATTTTTGTTAAAAAAATTGGAGTTTTTGTTTGTTTTTTTTTTTGATTAAGCAATATCTATGGGCATCTGGTTCCTGCTCATGGATCTCGTCAAAAGACTTCGGCCCAAAATATTTTAAAATTTGCTAAAAATCTTCGTATATTTATTGTAAAAATTTTAAAAAGTTATTGAGAATCACTACATACAAACATATTGAGTTTAACGGTCTCAAACAAAATCTTTACAAAATAAAGATGCTTGTTATTCGATTTTGCATCTATTTGTTTTCCACCACTTTTTTAAATGTTAGCTGTGGCATTGGGCCGCAATGAAAGTATTAAAAAGCAAGAAGGAAAATAAAATATTTTCTTTATATAAAATATACCTAATTCTAAATAAAATAAAGAGTTTCTTTCACATACATTTCATTCGACTTTAATGAAATAAAATTTCCTTGTCGCTGTTTTTTTTAACAAACACAATCCTCGAAGCGATTAATTAGCTTGTCTGCAGAAAGCACCCAAAGTTTATGGCGTGAATCGAACCCACGACCTCTGGACTGAGAGGCTAGCATCGCTGCCACTCAGCCACAGTGGAGTTCATTATAGTCATACTCTACTGCATTTAATTTCATACACTTCACTCATTCAAGTAATTAAAATAAAAATATCTAGTTAACATTAAAACAGCAGTGGCCACAACTCAGGGAGTTGGATTTATTGAATAATTTTCTGTTTTATTGGCGTAATTAATAGGATTGATTTGTGTGTGGTGCATATCTTAAGAATTCAATGTTTCCAGTATTTTAAGAATTTATTCATGCCGTTATTTATATTAGAAATTAAAGTTTATTTATAGTACGCATACCACGCATTTGAAATAGAGAAAATTTAATTAAAAGGGTTCAAATGAGTGAACATGTAACTTTGGGGTATACACGTAACATACATAATATTTAGGGCCATTTTCACAACGATACAAAAGTAAACTTTAAGAATATAAAACCAGTATTTTGTATCGAAATACTAGTTTTAAAACTCTTAATGTATAATTTTATTCGTTGTGAAAATGGCCTTTAAGATGAGACATAATAATATTACTTGCAGAGTCTCAAATTAGTGTTATCTCAATCCTATAATAACGATTATGAGACCATTGGCGATGTTACCGACTGTACATCGAATAAGTAAAAATAATTAATGTAATGGTCGTAAAAAGATAAGCAAAAATAGTTAAATATAGTTAGAGTCATATAACTAACCTGAATATTAAAATTAACCGGGCCTCTATTAATCGGTTACATCTATTAACCGGCATGTGGTTCTTTTTATTTTTTCCCTCTATTGAAATTGATTTTGTTGTACAGGGTTATTCAATGGAAGGTGTAATAAAAAATAAGAAATAAATGTAAGAAAAAACATACAAATAGATATGCTGACAAATATCGGGGAATCTTCTTAATGTTTTGGCTAATCTCTGAAAATCTTAAGCCTCTTAGAAGTTTCACATATATTTTATATTACCTAAAGTAAGAAGAATAAACACTTTTTTCTGCAGCAATTAATGCATAAATAGAAATATACTCATGCAAATATTGTCGCTGTTTTGACAAAAAAAAAAAATATTTAAGACCACTACTACACTTTTTAAGTCATAATAAAACTTGTCTACTTTTAGTTAATTTTAATTATTGTTCAAACTTCATTTGTTTTTATATTTCTGATTTGATCAGATTAATGAACAAATAAGACCAAAGTTAGTTGTAAATATTCTGACAAACACGTAGTAGAACGGAATAACCTGCGTTCTTTGTGTTTAGTCCACTGTGTATTGTGTCAGTTGATCTAGATTTCTCCTTTATATACACAACTTTTATTGCAAATGGAATATGTGAATTGTTTTAATTCATCGTATTACAATTTGCTGAAAGCTTTTTTGTAAATGAAGCTCATTTTTACCATCTTTAAATTTACAACAGTCTTGCCTTGTCTCCTATTTTTTGTGACAGTAAGCACTACTGTTGTGCCTATAAAATTAAAAATATTTCAGACGTATGCATAAGAATGCTTGTATGTATGTATGTATGCATGTATGCATAAAACAATCAAAAAAGCTGCTCTCCTAAAAAAATTAAAAATGCTAGTGAAGTTGTTAGTTAGATAAAACAGCGACGATATGTGCCCATTCTTATGACGATATTGATTCAAAGGTAAACATTTAATTATCTGAATTGAAGTTAATAATTTGATCACTTATCAGCTTAATTTTCCATTGCCTACTTTCTTTAGAAAAACTTTTCGATTGTCTGTGTGTTTAAAAAAATTCCAGTGTGTCTCACTTTAAGAAATGACGAGTCTTCAAATCACTCTGCAAACTTATAAGTTACAATCCACTTAGAAAAGTTTAGTTTTCTGATATAAATTACAAATCAATTTAATTAGTTTATGTTCATTATACAACATAAAATGTAATTGCTTGGCATTATTTTCTCCTTTATACAAATATATGACCCACTTTATTTTCAATAAAAATTCATACAAAACAAATACATAAAAGATTCTTTTTCAACTTATATACATAAATACTCATATAACGTATAAATGTGTGGAAAATTCAATAAAAAAAAAACTCATGCTCTTTCAGTGTGTCTTTACAAGTATGAATTAATTAGACCGAAAAGAGAACTATGATATTAAAACTTTTGTCTGTTGGGCTGTTTAACTATTTAACATTTGACTTAACTCTATCAGCACATGTATTCATGTCACCAGTACAGTGACACGAAACGCTTATTAACAAAAAGCAAAAAAAAAAAAAAGAAAAAAAAGAAAGGAAAGGAAAGAAAGAAAAACTTTTCGACGAGATAAAATCACAACTTCATATTAACAACTTCTAGGCAAACAAAGAAAAAGGGACACATACTCATTAATGTAGCAGCAGCAGGAATAATGACAACACAGCAAAAACAAAAAAAAAAAGGAATAAAGAAAAAATTAACAATAAAACACAAACATTTGTTAGTTCACAACTTTATTTAATTTTAGAAACACACAGACACACACACACTCCCACTACTGTAAACAGATAGAGAACTGTGTAAAGAAAGTAAAAAGAGAAATATTTGTGTCACCCACATTAATACAAAAGTGCCGTAATTATTGCCACACAGTCAAACAAGTTCTTTTCAAGTTGTTAAAGCCTACAACTTGTATGTATGTGTACTTATCTATACATACATACATACATACATATAAGAGTTGCATTGAAAACAGTGCTGCCAATTGTTTAAATTTCCATTTCCGTAAAATTGAATTTTTAGACGTATTTCATACATGCCAGGGAAATACAAACTGATAAAAGTTACACACAAAAAAGCTATATGTATGATTTTGTAATATCAATTAAAATATGAATTAGATTTCTAGTAATATCAATTAAAAAATTAATTAAATTTTCAACTATAAACAATTTGATAATATCAATTAAGTTTTTCCGCTCAAATTAATTAATACAATTAAAAATTTGATTGAATCAATTAAATTTTTAATTGAAAACATTTATTAATGAATGCTTTTTTCTGTGTAGATTTTCTATTATTATTATTATTTTTTTTAATTTTTTTTAGTTTTTATTTTAAGTCTTCATTTATTGCCACAGATATGTAATACTATACGAACTTTAGCCTTTATATAGTCGAATATTTTACCATTTAAAAAAAAATAAGTATCCAATAAATTTGTTCGGTTTTTTGGCGACTTTTCTTACTTTTGGCGCTTTTTATTAGTTTTGGCACTATTTTTCTTTTTTGGATTTTTTTTTGGCTTTTGAAGTTTTTTCTTTTCATTCAGCCGTGTTTTTTACGTTCTTGGTGATTTTTCAGTTTTTGGCGATTTATTTTTGTGTCAGCGATTCTTTAGTTTTGGCGATTTTTTTCTTTTCAGCAATTTTTTTGATTCTTGGCAATTTTTTCGTTTGGCATTTTTATATTCTGGGATGTTACAGTTTTAGCGTTTTTGAAATTTTCACGAGCTTGCCTCTACCGGTTTCCAATGCACAACAAGTTGTCAAAATTACATAGTCAAAGTTACATTAACTGATGGAATGCCCTTTAATTTTGATTTGTTAAATTTCAGTATTAATAGGTGTAGTCTGCATAAAAATAAACTAACTTTGCAAATTTCAAGTGTCTATATATAATTGTCTCTGTTTAAAAATATTGTTCGCTTTATAACTCCCTTGAATTTTTAACTTTTTTTTGTTTTTTGTTTTAATATTTATTTTCTGACAACTCTTTCTTATGAAATTTTTGCAATAGCTAAGGCATGTTTTTTGTTTGTTTTTTAACAAACACTAGCTTGTTTGCAGAAAACACCCAGAGTCTATGATGGGAATAGAACCCAAGACCTCTGGACTGAGAGGCTAGCATCACTAGCACTCAGCCAAAGGGCACCCTTATATACATATATTTGTTATTGTAGCGGTCAAAGTTTTACATGTTCGGGCAAAACTTTAGAGCTTTAGCTCTTACGGTTCCCAAAAAAAAAGAGTCTGTGGCAGACAAAAGGATATAAGGAAAACAATTGGGTTACTTTTCACCCTTGATGTGTAGAACACTAAAAAGAGTGATTTTCATTAATTATTTTTTTGCTGTTTATTCATTCCTATTCCAGTTGTTAACATAGGCATCATCACGTCAATGCAATACCGAAAAATTTGGGCTTGTCTATTCGTTGTCAAAAGCAACTGACTTCTATTGACAAAGTCATGCTACTTTCTTTACCTTAGGGAACAGAAATAGGCTGTCATAAGCACAAAGTTGTTTTTGAGAGCGAGTAGACAAGCCCGAATTTTTTGTTTTTATACTAATGTGACATCGATGCTGACAACTGGAATAAGGGTGATTGGTTTTTTCTTAAATAAAAATGTTGTTATTATTGTTAGTATTTTATTTTTGTTGATGAACTTTTTTTAACACAACTAAAATTTTTTTAATCGGTAATCCTCACCTTTATCACAAAACAAGCTAAGGCATATAAAATAAAATAAATTGACAGCTTTACCTTGTTAATAAAAAAAAACGGCCGGGATTGGGATCTAAAAAAAAACACTAAAATTTTAGCTCGTATTATCGACCAATTCGCTTCTATAACAAATCTTATTTTATTGTAAATGCACTCTGCTAGAAAAGAAAATAATGAGAACAAATTTTGTATTGTTTTGCTGGTTGATTTGCTCATTATAATACATAGATAAATGCATAAAGACGTTGCTTTCCAAAAAAAAAAAAAAAATAAAACAAGCAAAGATCCTTATGCATTAAAAACTTAATGTCATATAAATATAGAATGTTTAAGCAGCGCTATAATAAGGTTTTTGTTTTATTAAGTTATTATTTTGTCTACAGTAGTACCAAAACTTGCTTGAGGCATTCCAAAAGAATACATTTCAGCTTTTGCGATATTCGCAATTGCACGATTGGAACGGTCTTTCGTTCGTTTAATATTTGCTTTTTATTTATGTGTTGAAAAAAAGAAGTGGTATAATTTTTCTTAAGCTATATAATTTACAAGGCGGAAGTATACAGGTTATTTATTTATATGCCTGGTGGCAACACTAGTTGAACATAAATGTGTGTGTGTGTGTGTGTGTGTGTGCCTGTGTGTTCAACATAAAATGTTTTGTTTGTTTGCTATTGTCAAAGCAAAATGTAAGCACAACTTCTATTAATTTATTTATTTATTTATTAAACATTGAAACTCAAACTCACAAAAATAGAATGAAATAACAAATTATTACGATAAAACATTCAGACACAAGCACCACAGAAAGTTTTAATCGCAACGCAGGGTGACATAAAAAAATTATACAAAAAAAAATTGCGGCTAAAAATAAATTTTGTGCTTAATTTGAGGTCTGTGTCAAACCTGTTTCTTGATCTGGGCATTGCTGTATTTCCTTCTTCTGTAGCTCTGGCTTGCTATTTTGATATTTAAGTGAAAAAATAATTCACCCCAAAGAAATACACGCCTGTACTCGTATAGGAAATTAGATTTAAAACTTGTTAGCAAATTCAAATGGCGTTAAATTTTTTGAATTTTATAAAAGCAATTTAAACTTTTTGATTGTTTTACGTCATTTATTTTTATATTTGACATCAAGAATATTCTTCAGAGCTAAACCATTGTTTTTTTTTACATAAAGAATATTCCAAAAGAAGTTGAGTGTTTCAATTTAAAATTAAGAAAATTCCAAATAAAAAATTCGAAATGAATGCAAAATATAAACTAATGCTTAAGAAAATTTTTAACTGTTGATCCTGCAAACCTTTATTACAGGTTCTGTTTCCTACAATGAAATTAGTTTTTGGTTATATAAAATCGAATTCATAAGCAAACAAACAATTAATAATTTTATTATAAATAATAGACATAAATCATGACTGTTAAAACAAAACAAAAGTTTTGTCCTTCTTTTCCATTTTTTGTTTGAAACTTTTAGCTGGTTTCTTTTGTCAATAAATAACAAACAAAAAGGACAAACGTAAAACATGTGCAAAGTTGTTTATCCATAATAATAGAATTAATCCTGTGCTACTGGCATTGTTTGTTGAGAGTGTGGGATTTAATATTAAATATTGACATTTTTATGACTTCAAAAAATGAGTTTAATTTTTTATGGTAAAAAACGACAACAATGTCAATAACAAATATTTTATTTATAAAAAAATAACAAAAATAAAAAATAAAATAAAATATTAAGTGGATATAAATTGTATACCATAAGAAATATATTGCTGCTTTTGTTATAATATTTGGCTGATGAGAAAATAACCTGCTATAATGCACGATTTTAAGGATTGATGTTGTGTTATTTATGTCCTCAAGTTGTCTCAATAAAAATTTGAATTGTGTATGCTGTGCACACATATACATTTTATTACTCTCTTTTTTGCCATAAATTTAATCCTGTTTAGAATGCTTAACAATGAAATGTCTGCTGCAACATTGAGTGTCAGGAATCACTTAATATTAACATGTGTACATACACACATTCATATGTACTTTTCAATCAAAAGCCCACTTTTATTTGCGACACAACAAGTTCAGACTTATTTAAAGCACATAATTGAATTTGGGGGAATACAAGAGGAAGTTGCTTATTGGTTTGCAGGAATAATTGAAATTGATGTGTGTGTACATATAATATATTATGCATATTCTTAAGCCTTTGAGAATTACCGAAGCTAAATTTTTTTTGTTCCATTACGTTTGGTGACTTTCATGAGTAATAAAGGGCGGGCAAATTTGAGGTTAGGAAGTAATTGGCTGTCAAATACTGGAATCTCAAGAATTGACCTTTATTGATGTTTATTTAGTAAAAAGTTGGGAAATTTTAAATACGAAACTCCCCTTCACGCTTAAAAAATTCAAATCGTAAATTGGCTATTTGAAAAGATGAGCGAAAAGAACGAATTTTTCGACTCATTTCCCACAGCTAATAAAGTCTAATTTAATTTTTCTTCTCTTCTTTAGAAACTCACATTAATTAATAAAGATATTTCATTCAACAAGAATTGAAATTACTGAACTTATGCCCGACTAAGAAATTATTTCTGATTAAAATTCACTATAGTTCAACTAAAAATTAAAAAAAAAAAAAATTTTAATTTCTATCGATATTTGATGTTGTAATTTGCCCCAGGCTTACTTTAATTTCGACGTAAAAGTTTCAAAATTTTCTTTTATATTTTACGAGCTTTTGGTGTGTTAAAAAATTTCTTTATCTAATCTAATTAATAAAAATTTGATACCAACATTAATGTTTTCCTTTTTGTTAACTTTCTTACAGATTGTTTGACAACATATCATCTTATCAACACCATTGGCAGCATAATCTTCACTCATCATTATCAACACTAAAACTGAAATAAATATATAAAACAAAATACAAGCAAAAACTCTAAAAATTTTGTTGCATTAAACAAAATCTACAACTCAGAGTGCAAGAAAGAAGGAGTAATAACATTTGTTGTATTATATTTGAAAGTATAAATGACGTATATTGATGGTATTGTATTCTTTATCAAAATTATTACTAATAACAAAACAGTAACGGACAATAGTGAAACAACAAAAATAAAACTTGCTGTTGAAATAGAAATATTGGAAACAGCCAAAAAATCATTTAAAAATGGAAACTTGGCAAACTTGTTCAAATGCGAATACAAACAAATTCAAATTGATGTCGGAACAAAATCAATATCCACAACAGCGAATATTACTAAAACAATATCATATACAACACCACCATCATCATTATCAACACTGTCATCAACATCATCAGCAACATCAGCATCATCAACATCCCCAGCAGCTACAACGCCATCATCATCATCATCAAAGCCATACACCACAACAGGAACAGGTGCAACACGAAAAACAACGTCCAGAATATTTAAAAAATCAAAGTTGTATAACAAGCGAAAATCAAAACTGCTTAACCGCCTGCAGCCACTGTTGGAACAAAGAAAAAATTCAGCAACCAACCAAATCAATATCAACGCAAAACCTAAGACAAGCAACAACATGCCAATGTACAGAACAAGAACAAGCAACCTCAGCGTCAAAATCATCGCCAGCTCAGCAACTGCCCCATTATCAGTATCTGCAAACACATCTACAGCAACAACAACATCAACAGCAAAATCAAACTCAACCATACAGAAATTATGCAAAACCAACAGCAACAGCAAGAATAACATCAAGCATAGCAGCAGCAGTCAAAACAACATTAACACTGAGAGTGGGTGGCTTAAACAATTTGTTACCTCGTCCTCGAAGCATCCCATCAATTGTGGAACATTTGGTTGTGATTGGCTCTTTATTGATCGCATTAAGTGGCCTGGTTGTTTGCGACGAATCCCAGGATTTTCAAAAGAACAGTAAGTACAAATATGATTGCTTTGAGTAAAAAATAAAAAATAAATAAAAAATACATACACGCACGCACACACGCACACATGCACTTGCACAGGCAGTTTTAATGTCTTTCCATGGGAAACACAGTGGCGCAAAAGAGATTTAAGTTCGATAATCACATAATTGCGAATGCTTAAAAAATGTGACTGTTGAAAATGAAATTCATGTAAAAATTTACGAAGCGTGATCGTCAGATGAGACCATCACATCCCGTAGATAGTTTCCAATTTTCTAAAGATATTCACTATAAAAACACTATACACTATAAAAAAAACAGTACAAAGCTGATTTGATATGCAATGAATATCAAGGCAAGTGTCCGCGTCTTTAAGTTCATGACATATTTTATCATTACAATGACAAGCTTTACAACAAATGGTCTTCAATGGCATTAATTTACATCATAAAGGAAATGTCATACACACTTTTTAAGTAAAAACTAACAATAGGAAATAATTTGATAATAAAAAGTCATCAATGTAATGATCGATCTCGGCAATCTGCTGAAAATTTGCCATCCATAATAACACAGTGCTATATAGTTCAGAAATGTAGCAAGCGGGGTTCCTGGTGGGTAAACCTAGTTCGAGTACGCTGAATCTAAGGGTGCTAACCATTTTTTTAGGTTAGCTCTTGTTTAAAAAATAATTAAAATTGAAAACTTGGTTAAAGCACCTAACAACCGCAATTTTTCCCAGTTTTATACCATTCATTAATTTTAATATCAATTAAAAGAACATATTATGGATGAAAAAAAAAGATTTTTGGAAAGAAAATGCAAGAAAAATTAAAAAAGTTTTTATTTTTTAACAAAAACAATTCGAAAAAAAATTCAATTTTTTTTTTAAATTTCCCAGAACGCAAGAACATCAATACATGTCTTTTCAATCGAGGTATATTGATATAAAAGTTAATAAATGGTGGAAAACTGGGAAAAATTGCGAACGCATACAAAGAACCTCTGGATAACGATAGAGGTCACCTGCCAGTCCAGCCTTGCATTCCTTCGAAAGCTTAAATGGTTCTCGAGATGTCCCAGCATTTTTTTTTTGAATATGCCCACTGTACGCAATCACTTACAAATATTTATTTAATTTTGCTTATTTACAAGCAAATCGAAAGTTTTTGAGCACACATGTTTACATTTATATGTATTTGTGTGTGAATAATATGCTTACATTTATATGTATTTGTGTGTGTGTGTGTATGTGTGTAAATAATATCTATAAAGTGTGTATTTTATTTCTTGCTGAAACTGGCGACTTATACTTTATTCTTATGCAAATATAATTTAAATTGCATTTGGGTTAATAAGGTGACATCACAGAGATTTTCAACGTATTGTATTATTTTTATTTAAATCGCCTGAAGCGAGAATTGAAATGAAGGTAAATGTAAAGAAAACAACAAGTGTTCGTTATTATGGCAATATTTTATTTTTATTTAAGCTACGCTACATATTTGGAGGAAGCCACATCACATGTGATAATTTTTAAGGAACAAATTACAATGAAGACAATTTAAATTATTATGACTAAGACTAGCATAATGTAACAACGTGTTGTTTTCGAAGGGCGCTATTTCTTCAACATTAGCACACATGTTCACATGTTTGGTATAAGTTAATGCAAACTGCGGCTTTATGAACAAAATTTCAGTGCAAATGGTATAGATTTTTTTTTTATATTTATTTTACCACAATATCTTGAAAACTTTTTTGTAATGAAACACACAAATCTACCATCACTAAACTTTTTTACCCGACTGCGCGACGCAAAGAAGGGTATTGCGCTTATCAGCCTATATATATATATATATATATATATATATATGAATGATGTATGTATGATCCTTTGCGGCACTATATGAACCGAACGCGTCTACCGATTTTAATGGTTCTTACATCAGTCGATATGACAAGAGTCAAAACTCAATATGGCGACGAACAAACGCCATTCGACAGGTATCTTAAAATCATCTTTAGTTTTCTCTTATGATTTTTCATTTCGCATGACCATTAATGATATTTAGCGGTTCAAAGTTGGACGCAGTCGGGGTTTTTGATTTTTTTTAATTACTATTTTATATTATCTTAAAAAGAAATTGTTGGCTCGGATGTATAATGGCGGCACGCAATCCCAAGAAATGTTTTGTAATCCCTAATGTGGATGTTTCATAAATTTAGAAAACGATCCACAATGGGGACTTTTGAAAAACGAATGGTAGTAAATTTTAAATTTCTAAACTACGCACTGGATTCATCTGAAAGTTTTAGAGTAAGAAAATGTTAAAGGAGAACTTATGCCATTCATCACATGTCTAAATAGGAGAGGAGTTGCAGTTGGTCAAAGTTGGCCCTCTCAAACTCCAAAAAAAATCTGAGGCTTGAATTTTTTTTTTAAATTATCCAATATTTAGCTAAGCTTAAAATTCTTGAAAAATAGTCCCGTGATATGTGTGCCCATATCTTTGATAGCTTAGAAGACAAAGAGTGGGCAAATTTGAGGTTAGGAAGTAAATTGGCTGTCGTGGTGATGAAATGTCAAGAATTGAGCTGTCATCTTTTGACGTTTACTTAGTAAAAATTTAGGAAATTTTAACCATGGAACGCTAAAGCCTTGAACAAAGAATTTTAATTTTGAAACCTTACTATCAAAACAAAAAATGAAGGAAACAACGCATTTTTCACATATTTCAACAAAATCATTTTTAGTAATTGGGCGATTATGTAAACGAACAAAATTGTTGCAAATAGGGCTCACAAAATCCACAAACAGCCCTCGGCATTACATCCAAAAAAAAAATGCGGTTTGTGGTCAGGCGGCATCATCGGCCCGTATTTGTTCGAAAATAAGCAAGAAAACGCCGTCACCGTGAATTCTCTGCGCTACCAAACCATGATAACCAAACAGACTTGCGGCTTAAACACATTTTCCATACAAATCGACACAAAAAACCAGCCCCAGAAAGCAATCGAGATTTAGAATCTATTTTAATTTGACAGCGTTTTTTCTTATGCTCTCTTATATAAATAAATATTCTCACAAAAATTCTACCATACTTTTAATAAATTTCATACATTTTGTAAACAAAACTGCAAAGCAAAATAAGCACAAAAGAAAATAAAACAAAAATTAGAGAGCATTTGAATTTACTGCCGTCGACTTTATTATGGGCTTTGTTAATTTGACAGCAATTTTTCCTGAAGTTGCGTTCTTATTCTGTTTGGTCATTTATGTGTGTTTTCATCTAAACAGTAGTTTTTCCCTTTTCATACAATTGAATCGCACTTGAAATGGCCGTATCTTAGCTACAAAAACTCGCTGTTAAACATATTTTCATGAGAATTTATTCCACTACAGTTTCGAGAAAAATGTTTCCCTCATTTCTTATTTATGGATGTCTGGAATTAAGCCTGATAATAAAGTCTCTTCTATTTAATCTAGAAAATATCTAAGAAAATATCTTTAAGCAACATAAAATTAAGCTTAAATCATGATATTGTGAGAGAACTAATTTAAATGTGTATGCAAAACTTTTCGTAATATTGTTGTTTGCTTTATTTGCCCTGTACTCAACTAATTATACAGTTGAGGAATAATTTACTACAAAACTTGTAATTAACAAACTTTTTGTTGTTGTTCTTGTTGTTGTTGTTGCTTGTTAATAAAACACATGTACACATGTGTACTTTAAAGCACATAAAAGCTTAGAAGTATAAATGTAAATATATACACAAGTAAGTTGGTATTAGTACACTTAAGAGAGTGATTATGGTTATATTCTTTTTCTGGAGTGTGCGTTTCTGTGTGTGTGTGTGTGAGCATGTAAATAGCTAAAAGTATGCACGAGTATTTGTGTATTTTAATGAGTCCTCAGAGAAAAGTTATACAAAATATTGCAATTTAATGCACAAATGACAATTAAAAACGTCATAAATAAATAGACTGGCAAATCCTTTGTTAAAAGGCAGCATCATATGGGCAGTTATGTACATATACGTTAATAAATGTTAAGAAAAAAAAAAAAAAAAACGTTTGCTAAAAGATGCCTAATCCTCATAGAGAAAATAATGTTTCGATAAAAGCACCGTTTAAATCCTTGCTTCCGGAGGAGGCCTTAATTTATGATAAACATTAAACAGCTGCTTGAAAAAGCTGTAAATGTAAATAAGCCAATCTAAATTTTTGGAAGCCCGATAGAACTTAAAAAATACTGTTAAGAAAAAATTAAAAAATTAAATGCGTTTTTTTATACTAAAGATCTGTAGATTGCATTTAACTCTAAAAACTAAACAAATAACAACACCAACCATGTTGGCCTTCGTGGGCTGAATTGTTACTGTTTTGTCAGGTAACGTTGGCTGAAGAAGTTAGCACGTTGACTACAAAACCAAAGTTACTGCGTTCGATCCCGGTCTTCGACAGTCATTAAAATAATAAATAACACCACGCATTTTTCTGATGTACATTAGTGCCCTTTGTATCAGTTTTTGTAGGAAAAGTTCTAAAGATGCAGGCATAAGGTACTGGTCACTAAACTTCATCGGCTTCAGCGGATACTAATCCTAATGTAACATCAGAGCGCCCTCCTTCGTCGGTATTGTGTAGCAGAATCATCGGGAAAGTAAAGTAACCAATAAAATGGATACTAAACACAGTTTGAAAATTTAATACGCCTCATTGACACTAGAGATGCTGCAATACTGCATTATTTTAAAAAAGTGCAAAAAGGCAGAATTGTAAAAAGAGAATGAAGCTTTCATCTATCTCTTCCTTCAACAGTTGTCTTCTCTATTAATATCCCTTCCCTATCACTCTTTCTCACTATATTCTCTACAACTCACAGGTAGCACAAAGGGATCATTGTATTGAACCCAAGTGAGATGGACTATAAATTTCACCATACTTTACCAGCAGCCTGCTAACCTAACCTATCAGCATAAACCAGTGACTTTACATGGCTCCATGGAAAATAATCGCGAAAGGTGTCAAATCATTAAATTTCTCGAAATCAACTTAATGCCAAATTTAAATTTCAATAAGTTGATTTAGATGTTGCCAGGATAAATCTCACATATATTTAAAAAAAATTCATAATAGTTCAGGATGCCTAGATAAAGAGGAGCAGGACTGAATAGCTCACTTCCAATGTATCTGCTCTGCACTTGAAAACGAACGCTTGCGCGCTCCAGAAAGAAGGGTCTTCAGCAGCCTTTTAGAACTATCAGCTGTTGACTTTAAAGAACTGTTTTCTGTTCTTAGCAACAATGGTTCTTTCAACTGCTAACTCCACCTGCAAGAATTCTTAGCTTGTCTTTCAAACTTTACTCTCAATTTTATCTTCTATAGTACGTCCCTTCTTCATTCTCACTCACTCTTTTTATCTTCGTCATTCTCTCTGTTCTCTCCCTCACATATAACACAAAGGGACCTAATTGAATTGACCCAAGTGAGCCGAATACTTTACGTTTCCTCGCCATCTTAATCGAAAATTTTTTTGTATAATTTTTCGATCTCCTTTTATATGTATGACTGGCCGCCTAACATTTTTTGCTTTAATTGATATATTTGCACTATCTTAAATATTAGGTTTGCTGTCATAAATGCGATCTTAGTTTATTAACTTGATCCCACAGAGCCTTTTTGGTGCCTAGTGGGGCCTAAAGTACCCGATACACAAGAAAATGGAAATAATTTTGCACTTTCTAAACGAGCCGTACAATTGTTATGAAATTTCATACAGCATTTAAAAAAAAAGTCACAGAGCTTAAGCACGGAATTTAGACTACATAAGTGGGCAACCTTGGCTTAGTGAAAATTAAAACCGTTGCCAAGCTGATGTTTTTGATCTGATAAGAAAGATTTTTTGCAAATGGGTTTTTTTTTTATCTATGCCAGAGCTAAAAGAGCCTGCTACATTTTCGCTCATAGTTTAAATAAATTAAAAATTAAAAGTTGATTTAAAATTTTGGCTTTTTTTACCAACTTTGGTCCACAGTTCTGTTAAATGAAAAGTAAAATCTTCTTCGATTTAGAAAAGGAAACTAATAATGAATTCAGAACAAAGTTTTTAACATAAAAGCAAAAATTTGGTATCAAACAGTTAAGACAGTTAAGTCGAAAGTTATAAAATATAAAGTTATAAATATAAATTTAAATTTTGAAAAAAGTCGATTTTTCGCCGTGTTTTCCAAAAAAAAAATGGGTTAATTGTTTCGCTATTATAAAAAAATTTTGCAAAAATATTAACCCCATAATTTTTTTTTATTCAAAACGTAATACTACTTTTTTATTAAAAATTTTCGATATTGAAAGAACCAGATCGTTTCGAAATTTAACTATTTTTCTTATAAATATCATATATAAGGCATTTTTTTCTCCAATTCCAAGGCTGCAACCAAAAAATTCGTTATTCCTCCTAAGGCGCCCGACGAAAGATAAGAAGAATACAGCAAAAATACTGAAAAAATCCAATTTTGGGGATTTTGCGAATTTTTTAGGAATTGCCGGGAACTCAAAAACATTTTTTTTATTTGTTCTTACTTTCTGTGTATTATTTGCTTCATCATTCACCTAAACGAGCATTTTCAGCCGAAAATATTGACAAAATTTGAGAATTTATCACTTTGTAGTGGAATTTATAAACAAACTCCAAATGCATAAAATATTAAATTAAATAATGAAAAATTAGCGCTCATGTTTTTATAAATACTACATACTATTTGTTTTCTTATTGCAATAATATTAAAAATTTATATATGTTTTCTGCTTCAAATGTAATCAGCTGGTAAGCCCACATAAAAGAGAGATGAGAGAAAAAAATCAAGTTATTCAACATCATTTAGTTTTATTAACAAATATTGAATTGGCTATTTCTGTTGGCCTAAATGATTTAAGCCTCAAATAATTTTTTATACACAAGCATGCATGTGTTTATTTTTTTGAGGCTTACACAACTTTTATTTTATATTATTTTATTCTCTTAAATATAATGTTCTATTAAAAATGGAATATACACAAGTATGCAGAAAAAATAACCACAGTATTTAACTAAAAAAAAAACATTTAATATTAAACACATGTGCATTTTTACTGTTGGTATCAGTCATTCTAGGAAATGCAGAAAAAAATTGTTATTGAACATATTTATAAAAACTTAATTTTAAATCGACCAACACAACCAGCCAACTAACCATTAAAACCAACAGGACAACAACAGGATCACAAAATATTAAAAACATTTATAAGCGCCACTATCAAACGGATTATAATAATAATACACATATGAAATTGAGAGGCGAGCGCTTAGTGGGCTGAAAAAAAGACAAAGAAATGAATGCACTGTGGGTCATTATTGATATACAAATGTAACGATTTTATTGTTTGATATCGCATGACGTCAGCAAGATGATTGTGGGTTGGTAGTTAACTTTATGGCATGCTATGAGCTATAAATCTGTTCACCTCATGTTTATTACAAAAATAAATATTAAAAACAAAATTTGTTAAAATATTAAACTTTTTTTATAATTATTATTGCAATTAACCTTCATTGAATGTAAATTTTTATTGAGCTAGTTTTTTTTATTAAGTGTTTTAAATTTATTTTTTATTTTTATTTTTGGAATGCCAAAACTATTAAACACATGCGTATGTTATACTTGGAATAGAGTACAAGCTAAAATCCTCAGCCAGAGGGGTTCATCTACATTCCGATGCGCAAGTAAAATAGCACAGGATTATCAGTTAATTGGTTTTAAAATCATCGGTCTGACAAGGATATCAGCTGTTAAATAACTGCCATCTTAACTTAACATATATTGTTCTTTAGAAATATAGATCGCTTAATACCTGAAGAACCCGTAAGATAAGTTAAAATTTACTACAAAAGTAGTGGTTCAAAACTGATGGGCGTCTCGCAAGAATTACGGTTAGTTGTGTTTATCAAAATCGACCAACTGTGCCAGGAGTTGGCAAGATTATAAAAAAGTTTAAAGACATAGATATGATCACGCTTGAGCATCATTGCAATGTGTGCATGGCCGAAAATGATACGCGTCTGTATGTGAAAGTGTGGCGGACAATCTGAAGAAACAATACGGTTGATTCAAAACGCTATGACCGTATGCAATTGAAGATTATAAGTTGGACGATATGTTGTTGCAACGAGATGTTGCCACGAGCTACACAACACAACCGATTTTAGCTTTATTGCATGAGGAGTTTCCAGAACACGTAATTTCAAGTTGTGGCGACAACAATTGGCTCTCTGCTAAAGATCGTCTCTACTCTGACAGTCTCCAAATGTCTGAGCATTTGTAAACCAAGGTCTAAACATTATAATGAAATAAGAGTTTAATCTGAAGTTGATAAGTTAAGTAAGAGCATAGAAAAAATTAAGCAGATTTCAATTAAAATCTTTATGAAAAACTATACTACTTACACTAAGTTTTTATTTAGACATTTAAGATTTTTTATTCAAAACAGAAACCATTGATTAAAAGTCTTTTGCAAATTTACCCACCTTTTTTTGGTAAACAGGCCGACTTTAAATAAAAAAAGTTGCATCGCCTTACTTCTAATAGATTTTAAGTAGATTTTAACAAAATCTATTGATAAAGTCGATTTTGTTTTGTATGAGAAATCTACTAGATTTTGGCCGAAATCTCATAACGCACTTTGGTTTCCATGTTAATATTTTTAGAAAACTAAACCATAAAAATTACAAACAATTCAACGGCAGTTTGATAATTTATCATAGCGACTTTGCCATGGGACAGCAACAACAAATACCAAAGTATCCGTAAATAATTTGTGGGGCAAAATTTTCCGACGACCTTAACGCTACGGACGTCTTGGAAGGAATATATTTTTGGAGAAAAAATAATGTAGCAGTAAGCAACGAGATTACTGCCCTAGCCACTTTAATACCGAATCTGAGGGCAAATTACAGCATCCGATATCAAATGCCGTAACTGATTGATTCTTTTTCTTATTTGAAAAAAAAAATTATATAATTTTTTTTCAATAAACTTTTTGATGGATTTTCAAATAATATTCAATCAAATTATGTCTTGGAGTATTTAATACTTTACAAAAAATGTGTTGTAATTTTTTTTAACTTTCTAAAACTCTAATCTGCTTCAATAAATTCTATTTTAATCAAACTTGCTTAAATTACTCAATAAATTTTAATTATGGATTTGTTTAATTCACCTGATAGATGCAGTAGTGTTTGATTTTATTTTTAACCCACTACCAAACAAAGTGGTGTTATAAGTTTATATTGTGTGTCTGTGTATGTATCTCTATTAGTGTTGAGCGAAACTGTGACTTTTTAATAATGTTGCTGCTTGTGAACGTGATTTCTAAATCGCTGTTCTTTTAAAGTGTGATTGTGATCACAGTATAGCAGTACTTTGTTTGTAGCAGTTATGTTATTTTGGCATAATCTAATAAGAAGAGCAGTTGTGAAATTAAGCAATGACTGTGATCACGGTTTAACATATTTCAGCTCTTCTGCTTTAAAAGTATGTATTAGTATTGGTATTTTGATAAATGCTAAAAAGAAGAGCGACAAGAACAAACAATTAGCATCAACCCCATCCAAATATTGAGAATTGTCGTATGAGAGTCAGAGAGACAGTAAAATTGCAAATACATAAATGTGAGAGCTATACATAGTTGCCAGAAAAGACGATTTGACACGATTAGACGATTTTTTTCTCGACAAACGGTGAACGTATACAAATAAATTCATGTGGTAGCTTTATTTACTGTAAAGTAAGCATGCAAGAGCATTCACAGTTTGAATGAAAGAACTACATTTGCAAAAGCTGTTGCTTGATAAATTCAGTCACAGTTGTGATTAGTGATTTTTCAATCGCTGTGAAAAAGTAACAGGTTTCGATAAGTAGCTCATTACTAATCTCTATATCTGTACAGACCAAATTGTTAGACCGATTTTAATTAATTTTTTTCTGTTTGAAAGGTGACTTAATCGATAGTGTTCTTAGCTTTGTTTCAAGAAAATCGGCTTAGACGTTTAGAAGATATGACATCTTTTCTAGATTTATTCTGTTAAATCTATGTGTCTTTGACGTTGTAGCTCCCAAACAAATAAACCAATTTTAGTTTGGTTTTTATAATTTGAAAGGTGACTTGATCTTCTCGCTTATATTTGAATAAAATCGGTTCAGCCGTTTGGTTAGGGTTTCTTAAAATTTTAAATTTTTGTTATTAATATAATTTGCTTGATGAAGTTGAACGAACAGACTTACAGACTGTTTTGAATTATTTGAATTATTTTTTTAATTAAAAATAAAAGTTCAATTAATTGGAAAAAATTATCTCTTTTATATTTGACATTTTTTCATTTCGGCATTAATGCGAAGTTGAAAAACTTTTCTGCTTTTTTTATTTTATATATTTGTAATATTTTTATTTGCTATTATTTTTACCTTAATTATAATATCATAATTTTATATTTAGTATTAAACGGGAAACACACTTTTTCATGGCTTATTTCTGGTTTCTTTATTAATAAATCACATAACGTGCTTGAAACAAACTAAATGACCTTGTAGTCTTATTATGTATAGAAAGAACTCATTCAGTGCCACAGTGCACAGGTCGGTATTTGGTTATTGCTTGTATTTAGGTTTAATATTGCATGTATTATTATCTGCGTATATACGTTTTTATATAATGGCCAATACCGCAGAGCTGCTAAATACACACAGCCATTAGCACACATAAACACAACAAATCCCACATTTTTATAAACTTTAAAGTTCAGTACATCCATACATACATTCATTTTAAATTTTAAAATGTTGGTTTTTTTTTGTAAATTTATATGCTTGTACATACGTAATAAACACATTTAGTTTTAGATTAAACCTTGTTATTAACCACTAAACAACATGTGCCACTTGCAGCGCATTGTGTGGTTATAATAATGATATACATGCACACATGCAAATATTCATGGGTATATATGTGTGTGTATGTAAAATTTTTGTCTCAAACTTAATTACCTTGGAGCATAGAGCAAATAAAACAGCAACGCATAATGTCAGCCTAAATATATACAACATCCATTAACAGAAAGTTAGCGCCAACACATATGCAAGCTAATTATACATCCCCAAACGATACTTTTGTTTATTTATTCCGCCGTCCCCCCCCCTTCCACTAACTATCTCTCTCTCTCTCTCTCGCACACCATGTCTGAAGAGTAAAGAATTATTTTAATTGCTAAACGGAAGTTTGTTATAAAGCAAATATCTCAACTCCTTGGATATGTTTCTATTGACACATAAAATAGAGTGATTCGCATAAATCACATTAAATCAAATGAAATTGCAATCAATTTTTTTAATTTTTAATTAATAAGTAACGGAAGTACTCAGCTAAAATCCTTGAATTTCATTGATTTCAATTAATAAGTAACAGAAAATTGGTGGTAAGGGCAAGAGTAGGCAAGTGGCACCTTAACCCAGTGACACCTCAACATCAAACGCTTAAAGCTGATAAATCCAGCGAGGCCGAGAGACTAAAGGCCATTCTTACAACTTAAAGTTAATTAAAAAAAGTAGGATTTTATAGGACGTATAAAAAGTTCTTCATTAATAAAAATTTCATTTAACGTACCATGTATTGTAGACTTGCTTTAAACTAATCCCTCACAATAGGTCAAAGTAAAATTGTACTGGTGAACAACTTTTTATACGACCGATAATATCCTATTTTTAACTAACTTTAAGCTGTAATAATGGCCCTTAAAGATTCAAGTCGCTTTTAAGTCCAGAGTCATATAGGTTAAGTATTATAAATAGAGAATGTTGTGTTCTCTAACTGTTAAATCACCAACACCTTTGTGTGATTGTTTACAAAGTAAGCAGACCTTTGGTGAGACCCTGGACAAAGTGTCGGCTACCTCAGCAGGAAGAAGAAACTTCTCAAGTTTCTTCAAACCACAAAAATTATGGGTGCACATAGAATTTAGTTCTCAACTTTACATACTTATGTGTATCTGAAAAACTTAAAAATTGTAGGTGCAGCTAAAGTTCTTGTGCTTTTCTTCATCTATCAGTACAGAATAGAAAAATTTATTTGAAATTTCTTTAAATATTATTACTATGTAACACTCATTATATTTCATCTTTATTTAAGAATATTTTTTTATTACTTTTAATCTGCCAGTAATTTATGCTCATTGACACAGTAAAGCCTTTTTGTATCTGTACAAAATAATTCGTGACATCGAATGAAAAATAACAATTATAAAATTTCTTTTTATTGCTCTTGTATTCACTGCAAACAATTTATATGAATTATAACGGGTAGTTAGGATGTAATTTATGAAGTTAAATAAACTCTAGGATACGTAATAAATGTTTTGTAATGGAGAAAACATGCTGAAATAAACACATACGCAACAATGACATTTTGTTAAGGGTTATAAATAAGGAAAATGCGAAGCTTTGGGGTACATTTATTGTATTTAAATATTGTAAATTGCTTGCATTTAAATTGTAAATGGAACAAACAAAAATATATATGTTTTAAATGATACTACACATTAGTAAATATTTTGTTATGTAAGTCAATAGATTTACACACAGCTACATATAAAGGGTGTTTTTGTAGCTATGCTATTTATGGGGCGATACAGGAGTTAGGAAGTGATTTTTATAACAAGACTAAACGACACTATTATGGTAATGAATTTATTTTTGTTTTAATTTTTTTGTACTTAAAAGCAGAGTATGATAATAAACGAAACAAATTGTTTGATTTTGTTTTGTTTAGTTCTTTGAAGTGAGAGAAACAAAAACATTGAGAGCGATTGCTCAATTTATTTTTGTTTTGTTTTTGCACATGAGCACAAACTGGAGAACACAGCCGACCGGCCACAAACATTACATTAATTTAATCGTAAACCTGAAAATTTTGCTTGTTTTTATGGTTAAGCGATTGCCTATATGCATTTCGTTCCCGGTTTTTTGGAACTCATCAGTAGACTTCAACCCAAAACATTTTTGATTTTAGCTAACAAACTTCGTATGTTTATAGTAAGACTCTTAATACTATATTGAGAATCACAATATACAAACATAATAAGTTTGAAAGCCTCAAACAAAAATCTTTACAAGCAAAATTTTCAAATTATATAAATAAAGACTTTATGTCAAATAAATATAATTCGGTATTTCATGTTTAATCGTAAACCGCTAGAAAAGAAAATAATGGGAAATAAATGGAAACGTTTTGAAATATATGCACAGGATTTGACATCATCATATAATATAATTTTATTGCATTGTTATTTAACATATTAAGTTTGTTTTATATTTATAACCAAGCAGCATAGCTACAACCGGGTGTCCTAAGACAACTCTTCTTTCTATTTTTTTTTAAAGAGTGACACAAGTTTAAGTCGTAATAAAAAAAGGAAATATATTTTTAATAATAATAAAACAGGCTTTATTAAAAAAAAATTTATGAAATTAGTGTTCAAATATGATTTTTCTCATGTGGCCGCTACGGCTGGCGCGTAGAAGGCTCAATCTGGAACACCAATTTTCAACAACTTTTCGCAGCATTCGCCGCCGTATATCTCCCATAACTCTTCGAATGTTGATTTCCAGGTGTTCAATTGTTTGTGGTTTATCGACGTAGACAAGTGGTTTAACACTACCGCAAAGAAAAATAATCCAATGGGGTTAAATCACACGATCTTGGTGGCCAATTAATTGGGCCATTACGTGAAATTATTTTTTCATTAAAAAAACTTTGAGTAAATCAATTGTAGCGCCCGCTGTGTGGCATGTGTTTCCGTTCTGTTGGAACCACATATCAGCAAGTTTATTGCCACGTAATTAATTTACGAATAATGTTCCTATACCGTCCACCATTGACAGTAACAGTAACATCCTGACCATAATCGTTTTTGAACAGATATGGGCCAATGACTTCGCCAGCCCATAAATCGCACCAAACCGTAATTTTCTGTTGGATTCTCCTCACTCCAAATGCCTTCTGCTTATTTACGTACCCATTCAACCAGATTTATGTACGCCATTAAATGAAAGAAGTGCACGATGAGTTTGATGAATAGAGCAATTACTTTGATTAAAAATTTGCATGATTTGCTTGCGTTGCTCTGGCATAAATCGATTTATAATGAAATTTCAAAGCAAACTAAACAAAAAGCAACTATCAACTGTTAAATAGGTGCTCAAGTCAAGCAGTGATGCCAACTCAAAGTTGTAACCCTCTAAAAACACATCCTTTACTTAAGTATATATACGCCATACGTACATCGGTGAAGAGTATACATTTAAGATTCAGCACAGTCGATTATAACAGTCTTACTTTTTGCCCCAAGATTGCGTAAATTGGTAATTTAAGACTCTGCACTTGCTTAAAAAGCACATAATAAGAAGTTTAGCAAAAAAACAAGAAAAAAAAATAATAATAATAATGACAAAAGCCGTTGTTGCTAAAAAAATCCATACGATATTATAGTGCCTTACGGCAACAACACATGAATTTATGTTACATTAAATTATTATAACTGCTTTTATCATTTGTCTTCAGACATCACAGTAGGCAGCAGTAGATGTTTTGTGCACCAAAGCAGACAGTTAATAGACAGACATTCAGCAACACTTTTAACACTTTTGCTAAAAAGGCAATGGTGTGTGTGTGTTAATCAGCCAACTAGACAATAAGTTTATTGGTTAACACCCACTTTTGCTTGTAAACGACTGTAACCAGCAGACATTTATGACAGCACTAAATTAATTTTCTCGAAATAAATATAAAAAAACTATATAATGCTTAATATGAGCAAAATTTAATCAATTTTATATTAAATCAGCACGCACATTTGTCATTAACATGAACAGCAACAACCTGCAAATGATTTGCAACATTATGCTCAAGTTTTTGATTATTTTTGATATATCATATATATTTTTTTTTGTTCGACACCTGCACGTGTAAGTGTTGCTGCAGCCAATGATAAAGAGTGTCGATGAAACGTGTGAAGCATGTGTCGTGTTTAACAAACCTGCTTGCCACAAGTACAAGTAAACATTACATATGTACATATACATATAACTGATTGATAGCAAAGTAGAAAAAAAGGCAGTTTATATAAATGTTGTTGCTGTTGCAGGGCAAATATTGTAAAATGTTGAAGGCGTGCCATTGAAAAGCAAACATCAGCAAAATGTGAAAGGATGGTAAGCACGAAGGCTCTCTAAAATCAACAAAAATAAACAATTAAATTAAATGAACAATTGAACTTTCATAAGGGTTAAACGTTAGTCAGTTTTTTTTCTATGCATTCAGGACAAACAAACAAATTGCAACAAAAATAAAATCAACTAAAAGTTATGCAGAGTCAAAATCAAATACACTTAATTGAAAACAAAAACGTAAATATTTTACTTAAACGGAACTAAAGTGTTTGGTTACAAACACACAATTAATGACACACCATTCGTCCTTATTTAATAGGAACAAATAAAAAAAAACATAAAAATGAAATATAATCCTGCAAGAAAAAACTTCGAAATTCTTAATGCCATCTAGCATGCAATGGAAATCAATGATTCATATAATTATTTTGTTTAAAATTAATTTCGTGCTTCATTGGTACAAAGAAAAGTGCATTAATTTTTAATGCTTTTTTAATTGCATTAGACAGGGGTTGGTTCTGCAGGAAGTTGTAAAACTAAGTAACGTCGGACATGCAAACACACTTAATGCTTCATTGAATACAATAAAAAGAAAGCAAAATACTTAAAAAATGTACTTATTGATATTAATTTTTATGGCAAGTAATTTGAGAATATAATGTATAAGTTTCAGTTATTAAGTGAAAAATGTAACCAATTAAAATTGTTTGATAGCAACTCTCAATATGATAGGGCGGTTTAAAAAATAACTAAAAGGAAATAAAATATTTTAGTCGAATGAAAGGAAGCTTATTCAAAATATGCATCTTATCTTACGAAACATATGATCTTTAGAATAAAACAGATGCTGGAATTCTTTAAAAGTTTTAATGTATTATGCATTAAGGTCTTTTAAAGCGTGTTTTTCTTAAAGAGTGTCACAACTTTGAATTTCTTTGAGTACATCAATTGTAGCGCCCACAGCGTGGCATGTGGCTCCGTCCTGTTAGAACCCCATATCAGCAAGATTAATGCCACGTTATTGAGGTACGAAAAAATTTCGAATCATGTTCCTAGACCGTTCACCACTGACAATAACATTCTGATCATCATCGTTTTTGTAGACATATTGACCAATGACTCCGCCAGCCCATAAAGCGCACCAAACAGTAACTTTCTGTGGATCAAATAGTGTTTGTGGAGTCTCCTTACTCCAAATGCGACCAATTCTGCTTATTAACTTACCCATTCAACCAGAAATAGGCTTCATCGGAAAATAAAATTTCGAATGGAAACTCGAAATCAATATCAATTTGTGATTCAGCCCATTTGCCGAACAATTTGCACTCGTTGCTCTGGTGTAAGTCGATTCATAATGAAATTTCAAAGCAAAATCATAGTTTACACTATGCAAGTCTTATTGCTAAGCTGATTAGTTTTTTAGTAGAGAGGCAGAGAGAGAGAGAGAAAGAGACGTCTCTCTCTCTAGGACAAACTAAACAAAAAGCTACTATCAGCTGTTAAATGGGTGCTCAAATAAAACAGTGATGCCAACTCAAAGTTGTGACACTCTAAAAAAACCCCTATTTAAATTGATAAGAACTTTATCTATTTATTCATTCATATATTTCGCTGCAACTTTGTGTATTTACTTCAGAAAATTTTAAAATTATATAATATTATTTAGTTATTAATTATAGATAAATAAATGAAAAAAGTTGTTATCTAACAAAAGACCTAAAGCTTTAATTACATTTTTATATAGTAAATAAAAAGGTCGAATAAATTATTATAATGTTTTTAAAGTATCAGAAATTTTTCATCTGCTGCCCCGGAAATTTTACTTAGTCAAGAAACTTGCATTTGCATATTTTGGCTTTCCCTATTAATAACTAATACGTGATATTGTCGAATCGATTTAACCTACTCCCTTTTGTAGTGGGAGTTTGTCTCCTTTTTCCCATAACAACGGCCATTACATGTTGAAGCAGCAATTTTCATTTCTGTCATTTGTGTCATGTATCATTGAGTATTTACTGCGTGCATTTTTGTGTCATGTGTGGGGCTATGTACGAGTATGCTTGTGTGTGTGTGTTCTGTGTTTGCTTGTGTATTATTATCCCCCTTTTTTCCATTTATTTAAAAAGTTGTTGCATGCTTTTTGTTTGTAGTAGAATATTGTGCTTAAGAGCGAGTGCTCTGTATTTATCACTCATTGTCAGTGATGCTGTTAAAATATATTTTGACATGTGCTTCCTTTCATTCCATTGCTTTTGCCTTGTTAAAATGAAATTTTTGCATTCTCTGAAATAAAATAAATAAAACATGAATGAAACAAAAAGTCGAAAACAAGCAAATAAATGGAAAATTTGTTGCAACAAAGATGTAAGGATGTGTGGGTGTGTATGTGTATTTTAATGCATGTGCATGAGTGCGAGCGTATGTGTGTGCTGTGGCGCTGTTACTATTTCCACATCTGTTTGTTTTATTTTCGTGTGATTTTTCCCCCAAAGTTTCTTTTTATCTCATCTCTCAAATGGTTTACCAACAACATGTGTTAAACAGCGTCACATCAATACTAAATAAATATGTATGTCTGTATATATAAATGATTGAATTGTATGTAATCTCCATGCATTTGAATAGTGGGTATGGTATGGTGATTTTTTATTTTATTTTTATATGTACGAGTATGTTTATGCCACACTTTGTTACGAGGAATGAAGTTTGTAGTTGTGTGTCAGTAGGAGAACAACTGCAGCAAACATATTTTGATGGTTTTGTAATGAAGTTTTGACATTTGTCTCGCACATTCATATATACATTCATATTGAGCTGCACTATAGTACATGCTTGAACAAGTGTACATTGCAATTTGTGAAAACTTAATTTTTTAAATCTTTCTTCTTTTACTTTAACAGCTTTAAGCGCTTGTGTTTGGGTTGTATTTAAAGTTTATTTTATTATTTTTTTTTATAACCTTGGAAAGGCATAAATAAGTCCAGCTTGCAGTATAGCCTAGAGGAAAAAAAAAATAGAAACTTTTTTTTTTAATAAATATGTGTGTTAGTTAAGTTTGAAAGATTTCAATAAATTAAAATCCTTCAGTTCTAAGAAAATATGTGTATTACTATAGGGTCTCTCATTAAGAGTTTCCTTAATTTAAATTTAAAGAAAGCAGACATATCATCGAAATTTTTATTCGTTGGAAAGAAATGTCGATGCGGTGACAATAACAATGATAACTCAGCACATATAAAGGGTGTTCTTTTTAGAGTGTCACAACTTTGAGTTGACATCACTGCTTTATTCGAGCACCTATTTAACAGCTGATAGTTGCTTTTTGTTTAGTTTGCTTTGAAATTTCATTATGAATCGACTTACACCAGAGCAACGAGTGTAAATTGTTCGGCGTATGGGCGATTGATTTTGAATATCCTTTCGAAATTTTATTTTCCGGTGAATAATAAGTAGAAGTGTCGCGTATGGAGTGAGGAGAATCCACAAACACCATTACATCCATAGAAAATTACTGTTTGGTGCGCTTTATGGTCAGAATGTTACTGTTAGTGGTGAACGGTTTAGGAACATGATTCGAAATTTTTGCGTACCTCAATTACGTGGCATTAATCTTGCTGATATGTCATTCCAACAGGACGGAGTCACATGCCACACAGCGGGCGCTACAATTGATTTACTCAAAGAAACTCAAAGTTGTGACATTCTAAAAAAACACGCTTTACATATAAGTAAATAAAGAATTGGCTAACCTGATGGGCTTTAACTTCGAATGGCATTATAGACAACACATATAAAAAAAATTAATTTAACTGAGTCTCGGGTATTTTTAAATTTTTTGTGCTTACTTTTAAAGTCAGTTTAATAAAAAAAACGCTTTATTGTTATTTTAACTACAAAGCCTTCCTTTTAACCATCACTGAGTTGTTTGTTAAACGGGAAGTTGCTAATGAGATGTTTTAGAATCTGGTTGTTGAAATGGAAGCCCGTCTTTAGGAGCTCTGGTGATATGTTATTAATATTGGCTGTTTTATTTTTCGACAGCTGAAATTTTTTTTTTCTTGATCAAATGCTCGTCTCAGTAACTTGTAGTTAGTTTTCGCCTCGAAAAGAGTTAAAGAATTATATTGGTTGTATACGGCAATTCATATAAAACTGAAATAAGCATTAAACACATGCACTACAGAAAGATTACACATGTTCATAGGGGAACCAATATTTTTACGAAAGTAAAGGCAACACAGATGCCGGTTGATGTTCATGCTTGTTTTGTCGTTGTAGTTTAATTACAGTAATTTTTATTTTTGTTGGCAACAATGAGCAAATACAGTGCTGCCAATATAATAAAAAATGTGCAGTGAATGATAGTGCAGGGATTCTACTTGTCTTAATTTTGTTTTTTAATATAAAAAATCAATAATTTTTAATCACAATTGCATTGATTTTTTTGGTTTAAAAAAGCAATTTAAAGAAATTTTTTTTAATCTTACGGTCTAATTCATAAAAAATATTTAAGGTTTATTACAGGTTTATTTTACAAATTTCCCATAGAAATATGTCAAACAAGTGCTTAATAAACCTGAAATATTTTTTATGAATATGACAGTTAATATTTTTCAATTTAAAAAAAACAACATAATTTCTTAAATAAACTTTTTATAAAAACCATAAATTGTGTTTCTTGATTGGTGACCCCGACGTTCATTCAGCCTTTGCAATATCAACAACAGAAGAAGAATATACATATATCGCCATCATCATCTCCACAATCTGAAATTTCTCGTGTAGCAATAAAAATTCCATCATTTTGAAGATAAACTCAAACTTATCGTTTAGCCAAATAGAAAGCCAATTTATAAACGCTGGCATATCTCAAGATGCCAAAGAACAGCCCAAAATTTATGTAAAGAAATAATTAATTTTTATACTTTTACGTGTTATAAATACATTTTCAAAGAGTAATTTTATTTTAAAATGAATGTAAAATATTTGAAGTTTGTAATACTGAAATTTACATATTTCCTCCAATATCAGCTGATTATAGTATTGCTGTGGTCTCCAAAATAATTTAATAGCTGACTACAAGGCGACAAATGCAACAAAAGCCAGCTAAAGTCATATGCTCATGTTACCTGCTGAGGTCAATGTGTTTAAGAAATTAAAAACTATTTGCATGGAGAAACTTTTATGAAGAGCTGCAGTACTAAACAGGGTACTAAACAACAGAACGCTAATGATATACATAGGTATGGCGGCCTTCGGAAGCAGCATGTTGTTCCGTTCTGCTTGTGTTTGTCAAAAAATATTTATAATTAACGTAAGCATTATTTGTACCTTAAAAACGATCACGTGTAATTTGGCTTACAGAGACATAGAAACTTTAGCCTTATCGAATTAAAGCCATAAAAAGCCCCCCCCCTCCACCGTTTATTTTCTATTCATTGTTTCACCATTTTGAAAAGTTATTTGCAAGCTTTCAGTTAAAATAAAACAACTGGGCGCAAAAGAGCTGACTTCGAAATTTCGAATTTCTTACTCTATTTAGGATGAGTAAATTTTATTTTTAGAAAAAAATTAATTCCGTAGAAATTTTTTTCCTTGGAATATGTAAACCTGGGCTGTTAAACAAATTCAGTTTTTTCTTTTCTACTTTTTTTGTATTGCAAGCCAAAATTTTAACATTTATAAAATAACAATTTGTAAACTAATGTAATAAAAATAAAATATAAACACCCTTCCAACTAAAGCTAATTCTGTATAAGAAAAAGGGAAAAATTTATGATTGAAAAACTCTAATGAAAAAAAATTATGTGAAATGATAAAGTAAAATGCAAAAATTATTGTCTAAAATATTATGAAAAATTATGCCCTTACGATGGCAAACTCCTAATGCAACATTAAAAATGCATGAAACTAAAATATATTGTATGCACATAAATGTAATAAAAGCTTTATGAATACGATTATATGGGCAGATGAACAGACATTTCGAGGCATAAGCGCCAAAAAAGCTTAAGCGACATATTTTATGAACTTCGTTTATTTTTATTTTTTTTTGACGAAAATCGAATATCTACGACCGTAAACAATTTATTTAAAACACAAAACGAAACTCGAAAATTATGCCGCTTAAGCTTTCTTTGGCAGTTACGCCTCGATAGGTACTTGGTAATATGTGTGTGTAAAAAGTTTATAAAACAAAATATTAAAATTTTAATGAAAACCTGCGTATTATTTCAAAGTACTCGTACTTACATGCAATATATTTTTCTTATTGCTGTTTGTAAAAGTATTTTTTGGCATGTACATATTTCAAAAATGTGTATCATATAAAAAAAACATCTTTTAGATACAAAACTACGGATGAGGCGGGCTTTTTGCTTGAAATCTAAAATGTAAATTAATATTTGTGTGGAAAAATGCAAAATTACAATTTTATTTACCCTTTTGCATTGAAAATGGGGTAAGGTTTTACAATTTTGTACTTTTAATTATTTCATTTCTCTGAGATGTATGGAATACAGGTCAAGCATTTAAACTCTATTAAAGATCCAAGTGTACTTGTTATTCCAGCTTTGAGTTTAACATTTCAAACGATTCCTATACTTGTTATCCTTTACATATGAAAAGCAAAATAAAAAAGTATTGAGATAGCTGCTGTAACATGGACTGATTTGTATGAATACGTTTTACCTATTCGTTCGAAGAACATTGCAATACCAAATCTTATTCATGTAATTAGAATTACCATGTTTTAGGTGTATCCTTCTTGCTCATTTTTCATTTCATGTGCAGGTTTAGAAGGAACATGAATTTATCATAAATAGATTTTTGGAACAACTTGTATTGGGAAGCTTTGAAAGGGGATGCCTTGAAATATTTCAAATCATATTTTTCAAATCATAATTTTTTAAAGTGCAAAAACAGAGAATATTAATGAACAAATAGAGAATAATAAGAAGCTATATCTTTTATTCCTAGAAATTACACAAATGCATTAAACAAATCTATCTCCGATATCTGTGGCTTACATTGAGAACGTAATAAGTGGAGAAATCAGATTTTCAAGTAGAGTCAAAACTATTTAGAAAGGAAACCTTTGACAACTTTTTTGAAATAGTTATAAAGGCATGAAAAATGTGGGGATCATAAAGTCCAATAAATACAATAATGAAAAAAGCGGAGGATCATATGTTAATAATAATGAACGAGTACCAGTACCTGGATACTGTAACTTCTCGCGCACCAAAAATCCCAATATTTATCGACATATTTATTCGTTTGCGGTAACGATAATGTGATTCTGTAATTTCTTTTTACGATAGTCTCCATCTGTATTTAAATCACCATTTAATTCAATATCATGTGGTATCTCTGTATAGAAAATGTTAAAATAAGCTGAAAGCACGAAAAAAAATAAAGAAAAACTAAATGAGTTTGAGCTTTTGGTTTAATTTCTTTTTGCTTCAACTGACAGCGAATATCTTTAAAATATGTAACTGAATAGCAAAGTCGATAAATTTTCGTTATATATCCAGTACCTGTACCTAGATTCTTTAACTTTATGCGAACCGAAAATCGTAATATTTATCGACATATATATTCGTTTGCGGTAACGATAATGTGATTTGTAATTTCTTTTTAACGATAGTGTACATTTGCGGCTTACTCACCATTTAATTCTATATCATGTGGCATCCCTGCATACAAAATGTCAAAATAAGCGAAAAGCGCAAAGACGAAAGAAAACCTAAACGAATTCGAGCTTGTTATATATTATTTTTTTTACTTCAACCGGCAGCGAATATCGTTAAAATATGTTACTTAATAGTAAAATCGATAAATTTTCGATATATTTATTATAGCGATAGAATTATCGTAATAAAAGTTACTGAATCCAGGTACAGGTACAGGACTAGGTAACTTTTATTACAATAACCGTTAAAAGAAACATAACGAAATTTTTTTCGCTTTGCTATCCAGTAACATTTTTTAGCGATATCCGCTGTCGGTTGAATTAAAAAAATGAAATCACTAACTCTAATTCATTTAGTTTTTTTTTTTGATTATTTTGACATCTTGTGTGGAGAGATGCCACATAATATGGAATTTAATGTTGAGTAAAACAGAGCTGTACACTTTCATAAAAAGGAAATTAGAGAAAAAAATAAATCCAAAATTTCTATAAAAGACTGACTGACAGATTGACTAATTCATCATCGCCCAGCCCAAACGGCTATACATAGAAAAAAAAAAAAAAAGATTTTGTAAATACAATTAATTTATTTTTGTGAATACAATTAAATTATTATTTAAAAATGCACCTACAACGATTTTTGTAAATACAAACACACATTTGTAACATAAGAAAACAAAACCAACTGAATTATTTCCAATTAAAATTATTGTGTTATTCACAATTGAGTTGTTAACAGAAAACAAACTTGTTTAATGAATTTGTTTTTCAAATTCTAATGTGTGTTTCTTTGTTTGTTTCTTTTAGAATTTGGTTTTTTGTTAAATTTTAAATTTATTTATTTTTCCACACAACCCTCGAAACGATTTTTTGATGAGTCGAACCGGCAACGTCTTGTCTAATAGACTTACGTACTTACCACTCAGCTAAAGAGCAAATCGTTAATGAATACACGCAAAACATAATTTCTATGTTTCTTCTACGTGTGCGCATTGCGTTATGATATAATTTAAGAAATAACTTTGTTGAGTAAAAAAACTAGCCACAACGTTTTTCGGCTTCTTGTCGTCATTCACATGTTTACAACACGAGCAATCAAAATAAGCAACAACAATAGCACATCAGCGCGTTGTGTCAATCAACAAGCAAGATAAACACTAACACAAACAAATTAAATTAAATTATATTTTAAAATATGCGGTATTGATAAAATATTGTTTTAAATTAATGAGAAATATTATTGAAATTATAATTTGTTTTCAATAAACTGGTTTTGTTGAACATAATTCTTGTCTATTTTTTTCTGTGTAGCTAAAGAGCTGAAATTCGGTATGTAGATTCCCCTTGTAATGCTCAGATCCACTAAGAAGAAATATTTAGAAATTTGAATGCAAATGGGGTAAAAAGGAATAAAAAAGGATCAAATAGGTGTCTTTATAGTTCGAAAACTACGATAGATACACTCAAAATTCAAAAAGCATGCGAACATCAACCGACATGTTTTTCGTACTTTTCTGTAATGTGGTACCTTTTTCCACTATTTGCGGTGCGTCCTTTTCTTCTGGATATAAACTTGAAAAAGTTAAGGCACCTTTCAAAAATTTGCACTTATAAGGGGTAAAATAGTCCCCGTCTTCGGGTACATATACATATATAAAAATAATTTGCCATAATGAAATTTATGTTTTTTCGAAGGGCCAGAAAAGTACCAAAAAGGATAAATACGAGAAACGGTGCTAAATATTTTAAGAGATACTTGAAACTTGAATTTAGTACCTTTGCAAAAACACTTTTTTGAAAATGTACTTTCGAAAAAAGTACTTTAATAAAAATTGTCTTTTATTTATTTTTTTTTTTTTGAAAGAGCATTTTTTAAAAAAGTGCTTTTTTTTAAAAGTGTAATTTTTGGAAATGTAATTTTTAATAAAGTAATTTTTGGGAGATGTACCTTTTCAGAAAGGAATTTTAATAAACGAGTACTCTCTTAAAAAAATATTTTTAATATAAAGTATTTACTTAAAAAGTAGCTTTTGTTAAAGAACTTTTGGAAAAAGTTATTTTTTGAAAAAGCTTTTTTCGAAAAAGGTATTTTCTTAATTTATTACGGATAACGGCCCTTTTCACAATGTATGATTAAGAGTTAACGTGGACTTTAACTGACAGTTCTTCATACAAAACTTGCCGTTAAAGTCCCTGTTAGCTTTTAATTGTACACAAGTCTGATAACATTTTTTCCATTGTAAAAAGCTAATTGGTAGCTCTGTTATTAAACAGAAAAGTGTATACAAATCTTATTAAATAAAAGTATTTCTTAACTGCTTTGAAGTAAAATAATTGCAGTCATGTTAATGATGTTATTATAAAATTAAAGCACTTATAGCACAACACTGCAGCTTAATAAAGCTTAAATAAAAATAAAAAAACAACAGGTAATTACGCTCTCGATAAACCAATGCTCGAAAATACTTTGCTTAACCTTTTCTCTGCTTTATACATTTTTTAAAACAAATCCATGCCACTTAGCTTTGAACAAAATTAAATTCCAAATAACCACAGAAACATTGCCAACGACAACCTCTATAATCTGAAGTTTATGCAGCAGCAATAAAGAATAGCTTAGTATTGTATCTAGGAATTTGTTAAAGTGAAAAACTAAATGAAAAAATAAGAAAAACTGTAAAGCAGGAGCTAGAAAACAAAGAAAATTCGAATGAAGTTAACAAAACTAACAATTTCCAGGTAAAACTATAGAAATAAGTGAATGTAGCTTTCAAAAGTTTTTTTTTTTTGATTCTTGAAACGGAAATTGCCTTTGATCCCTTTTTATTTCTTGTTTGTTTTTTCTGATATTCTGCTGTTGAGTACGCAATACACATCCTTAATACGTTGATATGTTGTTTTCCACCGAGCTGCGTTGAAAAGCAAACGAAAAAATGAAAATTTCACAATAAATTTACAATTTAACTGCACGTACAAAAGATTATATTTGTGTTGGCATGTATTTTGTTTATCTCTTTCCTTAAACGTTAGCAGGAAGAAATATTTAAATATATACTTTATGATCTTGAAGAAATATTTATGCACAGAGTTAGCCACCCTGAGGTTTGTATAGCTTATAATTTCAGCATATTTATGAATAGAAAATTAAGTTAATTTATATGAAACAAAGTCATATCTTCATTTTATTGTTACTCAAGGATTTTGCTTTTTTATAGTATTCCATTATCAGTGGGATCTATCAAATGCCGTCATATACAAAAATCTATCACGACATTGACCATCAAAACTTCCAACAACTGCTAGCGCCTTAGAGACAGTTGCAGTCCATGATTTTATAATTATTTGTAAAGAATAGTGTTTTTTGTTCCCATTACATCTGTGACTTTTCACCGAGATTTTTAAATTTTACTAAGTACACAAAAAATAAAATTTCGTTTTCATAAATTACGTTCGTATCGCTTTGTAAGCCCAAGTACATGTCATAATTATTAATGAACAAATAACACCAAAGTTAATTGTAAATATTATAACAAACACTTAGTCCATTTGATCCATTGTGTGTGGTGTCAGTTGATGTAGATTTCTGCTTTATATACTCAGCTTTTATTGCAAATAGAATATGTGAATTGTTTGGATTCATCGAATTACAATTTGTTCAAGACTTTTTTGTAATGAAAGCTCATTATTACTATCACTAAATTTACAACAGTCTTGCCATTGTAGTTTGTTCTTTACTAATTATGCTTATGTTAGTTAATTTGCTTATTTTTGTTCTACCTTTCCGTAACCAAATTCATTGAATCAGTATATTTTGTATGAATGCGGTCCTACAAATAATTTTATAAGCTCTGATAACAATTTTGTAAAAATTTAAATTTAAAAGAGTTCAGCTGGGAGAATTTCTTATTTAAGTGTGTTGGTGTTTATTTTGTTTATTGATAAGTAGAACTGTACTGTGGTACTGTTGTGCTCTTGTTGTTGTTTATTTTTATTGATATTTTTGCATACAAAGACAGATTCCGTGGCCTATTTCTGCTTTATAAAGTTTTTTTTTTGCACAAACAATTTACTGGAAAAGTAAAAAACATTTACTCAAACTAAATTTTATTTCAATCATGTTGAGAATTTACAGCACTGTTCCAAGCCAAATATATGCAACTCTATTTTTATAATTGTTATACTTGTCAAATGAATAACTGTTGAAAAAACTTTCATAAATTCTTCTAATAACTTCTGTAAGGTCAAAATATTGAATTACGATTTAGATATAAGCACATACTTATAATGTATCTTTTTAACCTTGAAATATCAAGAGAGCGCCTCCTTTTATTTGGTTACGTTTCACTACTGCGTACCTGCATACTTTTTAACTAACAAATCAAACAATTGTTTGTAAACTTTTGTGGCAATAATTTTTTCTGTATAAGTCACTGTACTAACACGGTATCAGCAAGATCGAAAATGTACCATCATTTCCATCCGCGGCTTAAAGTCTCCTTTTTAGCATTGCCGGATTTCTCTGCACATTCTTTTGTTTGTTTGTGGTCATCCAGTTCCAAGATTGAAGACAGCACCTTGTTGCCGAAAACATGCAATTAGACAATTTATTAATGCCTCTGAGGGTGCAGTTTTTACATGCAAAAATTAACGTTTTCAAAATAAATTATAATAGTTTTTGATTTTGAATTTTCCTATTTTTATTTACAACAATCTAGATTATGTTAGGCTAGGAAGGGTACAGCTCCACTCGGAGACTTATTTGAGTTCATTGTGAAGTCCTTCTGTTAATGCTCTCAACGCTCTCAATGCTCCCAATAATGCTCTCATGAAAACGCCTGCTCATCCATCCAAGCCTATGGTGTTCTAACTTTAGCAATGTCAGTTAATATGTTCAATGGTTTCTGGTTCTTCTTCATCTATGCACACCCTACATACATCTGGGATGCCAGTTTCACAAATAACTATATTTGCTGTAACCGAACAGGGACCAGTAAACGTGGCTATCAAGACTCGCGTCGTCTTCCTATTCACATACAGTAACATTTGAGATATTCTTTAGTCAAGTTTTGGCAACATAATTTTCAAAACTCTACAATCCTCCTTACTTTCCCATTAACTGTTTGTTCTGCTCGCTAGTCAATCACTGAGTTCCCTATTGTAATGACTTTTCGGTAACTTCACAGATCTGTCGCATATTTCCTTATCTAACTCCAACGCTATTCTTTCCAGCTCATCAGCAATTTTGTTTCCCTCAACACTTCTGTGGTCAAGAACCCAACATAGTCTGACACTATATTTGTCCATAAGCAGGTTTGAGGTTCTCCTATAGTCTCTAACAAGTTTCGATTTGACATTGTAACCCTTCAAACCTTTTAATGCTGCCTGACTGTTATAGTGCCATAGATGTGTAAATTAAATTAAATCAATTTCTGTATGACGCTCCTTATGAAAGTCAGCACAGATATTGGAGAACCCGCCTAATACATTGGACCAAATTCTTATTTTAGATAATACCTATCACACTGCATGGTCAGATTTCAATATAATTTCTAGCAAACCTGCTAACTTGACAACATGTGTTCCATATTAAAAAAATGAGCAGATATCAAATATTCCCTCCTGCAGTAGAAGATTAAGACTATTGTCCAGTTGGTCGATTGTCTAGCACTGAGGTACACCCATGCCGAATTCTAATTATAAATATGTAGGAAAGTAACTCTTAAACGTATTTTGAATGCTTTCTGGCATTCAAGTTTAGTTTGGAGCTTAGGTGTAACATTTTATGCTCAGCATTTTTGTAGAACTCCCCGATCATTTCCTTTTTGAGGATTTTGTACGATTTATTAGAATAGAGCCAAAGAGTAGTGTTACTTTAGAGCATTCATACGTCAGATGTAAAATGCACATAATTTTGTCTGCTGACTTGCTTCATGAACAGGCCAATAATAAAATTCCGAATTAATCTTTCAAAACGCTTACATATGTACCTTTAAAATCTATTGCCAGAACCGATTAGTTATATTCCTTGTTGTACTATGTTATTGCACAACTTTATTGCACATGCATTCGATACCTTAAGGCGTTCAGTATTGTAAATATTTAATTTAAAATTAAATACAGTGAACATTTTTATAAACTATTTATTAACTAATATGTATTACCTAAAAAAATGTTTGCATTTTTCCCATTTCAAGTAAGTTTTTGATGCCTTACAATAACACCTTTTTGTAGCCTTATGTACAGTAAGTTAAAGTAAATTATCTACTTCAATATTTTTTTCACTGAACTAAACCACTGTTATCATATCAACACATTTAATATTATCTAGATATATCTAAAAATAATTATATGTGTATTTTTACAACTTTCTTGCCTTTTGTGAGAGAGGAAGAGAGAGCGAGAAAAAAAAAAGAAACTAAAACAGTCCCATAAAAAAGCCAAACAATAAAAACCGTCAAGCGCGGGTGGCGTGCATGGTAGCTTTGTTTGAATAGAAGAATATGCAACCAGCACATTTTCCCAAAGTGCAGGGAATTTTAGTAAATGGAAATAAAATAGAAATAATTTTTTTATGACTTCTCAACGTTTCATTTTTGTTTCTTTTCAATTTATTTTACGACTTAGTATATAAACTGCAAATGTTATGCAGTGTTCCATTAACTTAGCGCTGTATTACCGCCCGCCTCTGCCCGTGGCATCATAAAAATGCACGTACAGGCAGAGAGCTTAGTGAATTTCACACAGCCTCTGACTGCTTTTTATGGTCGTGTGAAATGCATTTGTACTTATTCTATGTATATTTGATTTTATTTACGGTGGTCTATTTCCTTTGCGCTACTTTTCAAACGATTTCCTTAAGAGATGCTGCTAGTATTGTATGCAAGTGTGCGTGTGTGAGTGTGTGTGTTGGAGTGTAGAAGATTGTAAGATTTTTAACATTTTAGCTTCATGAGATTTTAAGTTTTTTTACACATACATATAGAAGGAAAAATATGTATGTCTGTGTATGACATTGAATTGAATGTTGCTGGCTCATAACATGCCTGCATCAGCAAAATATCGAATATATTTCGAGAGCAAAAAAAAAACTAAAATTATTGTGAAAAACAGAAACTTGATTTTGCTGTTTAGTATGTGCAAAAATTGAAGCAGTTTATAAATAAGAAATAAATAAACATTAATGGTAGTTTAGTTGGTATATTTTTGTATCTGATTCTTTTCTTTAAGCATCATGCATATTAAACTCAACCTTAATCAAAAGAAAATCTGTTTATAGAAAAAAAAAGGGAAAGGAATAGCAGCACCATTAAATTTATTTTATTTACCATCAATGTATATACTCGTATGTATGTATATTTTGTTGGTGTGCAACAGTGGCCAGACACTGCTACAACCGTATGCATTAAGTTATTTATGTGTGTGCACATTTATCAGATTATCAGTCTTAATATTTTCATAGATAATCATTTATTTTCTCTTCGACAGTTGCAAATTTTGTGTTTTTTTTTGTAAAAATTTATTTCTTTTGCTATTTGCAGCAGTTATAAATAGAGAATCAGTTATATGTAGATTAAATGAAATTGATTTATTTATGTTTTTATTTAATTAAATTTAAAATGAAAACTGTACTTTTGAATTTTAGTTTTGAATTTTAACTCCAAAAAAAAAAAATAGTTTTTAAAACCAAAAACGAAATATGAATGAAAATGGATTTTAATAAGAAAAAAATTCTTAAGCGGGCTCAAAATGATTGTCTTAAATTCGGAAATTAATTATTCAGGCGTATCATAAATAAAATTTCACATGGAAATTTCCGAACGCGTGAAAAATTGGTATCAAAAAACTTCATACGATTGCGAAATATTTTGACAATTTATAAAGAAAATCGTTCACAAAGATTTGTCTCTTGGAAAAAGTGGAAATATGTAAGTTTTTAAATTTATTAGAATTAATGATACAAAATTAAAATCCTTATGTACGAAAAATTTGATTCGGAAATTTTCACATGTGGAATTCATGATAAGGCTGATTGTAATTTTGTCAAAAAGACAAGCAAAATCAAACTGATCTCTAGCTGGGCAAAATATTGGCAGTTTAATGTGCCGCCACGCATTTCAGTAGGAGCCACGTGTAAATAAATTTCATTTTCGGTAAACAAATTCATTGTATGGTAAAGCCAAAATTCCTTTTCAGTAACCAAATTCATTGAATCAGTAAATAGTTTGGATAAATGTGGTCCTACAAATAATTTTGTAAATTCTGATTTACCAAAAAGTTCAACTGAGAGAATTTGTTATTTAAGTTTGTTGGTGTTTGTCTTGTTTGTTGATATGTACAACGTTTTGTTGTGCTCTTGTTATATTTTCCGCCAAATATGGTTTATCATTCCATGTGTAATTTCCACAGTATAAATATCCAAGACAATTAAGCTATAGCCGTCCGTCCGTCTGTCTGTCTGTGCGTGAAATCAGTTTTCTGAAGCTTCTAGAAAAATATACTTCGGTCTTAGACTGGTGTGTCAGAAATGATCCAAAATAAATTGATATTAAAAATCAGCAAAATCGAAGAGACGGCTTCAGAGCTGGAAAACTTAAACTTCTATTTGCCATATAAAAGTTGCAAAATACTCAGGCAAATATTTAACTAAACTCGAGTCACACCCTAATCCGCTTGCTCGAAATATCTTGAGAACTTTACCGGACACATCCGCTTAAAAACGAGGGACACAAGGGCTCTAATACTTACCACACCAGATGAAACTGTTTGAAATTATTTTTTTATTTTTATTTTTTGCTTTGCACAACTCTTATGTATTATGAATTACTATCACTAAGTTTATGTCCGACACTGGTCGGGCCTAATAATTATATTTAGATTTAAGATTTGAATACTTATTGTTAGTTCATTTTTGAAGATACAATAAATAAATATATGTATGCAAGAAAAAAAAAAAAAATAAAAAAATAAAAAAAAATATAAAAGTCACTAGATGAAGAAAAACTTATTTCTGTTTAATTTTGTTAAGTACATCTTTTTCATATTTAAGTTAGAATAAAATTGCTATTAAATTCCTAAAAAAATTAAAAAGACGATTACAGGGTTGGACAATTTTTACTTTTTATCAATATGGTACGAGTAAAGTCTGGTAAAATTTTTAACTTATGCTGATGAAATTTTCTTTACATGTGGGTAAATAAATTGCCACTAGAAAGTCCTCTATAATTAATTTCTTTTCAAGGGAAAAAATGTAAAATATTTCTTTAAGACAGATTGCAGAATAAAATATTCAACTATTGATAATAACGAAAGTAAAATCTTTTAATAAAATTCTTTAGTTAAAAAGTATCCAAACACCACTTACTACAAAATGCATTAGAGCAAAAAATAAATGATCCATACGTACGTCGGTGAAGGATTTATAATATTCGGCACAGCTGAAAATAGCACTCTTACTTACTCAAAGACTGCCTAGAGCGCGGTAGTAGGCCTAAATTCACTACTGGGTACCAGAATCTGACACACATTTTAGTTTATTTAAATTTAAATGGTAGCTATGTAAGGAAATACTATTCATATTGTTTGATATCTGTTCCTGATACTAAAAAATCGCATTTCCTGTGAGATTTTTAACACAACAAGTATGATGTTTTTGTGCAACATGGTGCAAGTGACGATTTTTTCTTTCTTTCGCAGTTGTTGTATGTTAGAGCTTTCAGCATTTTTATTTTTGCTAACTTGACATAAAAAATATTTTGTGTGTTACTTTTCCAAATAAAAACTCAAGCAATTTGTTATTTGTATTTTTCTGTATATGCGTTTTCTTTTGAGAAGCATAATTTCTGTTTAACGTTAGAGTTTACTTCATATCTTATTGAACCAACAAAAAAAAATTAATAAAAAGAGATTTTCGCAATCTGTGTAGCATAACAGAAAAAAACTTACTAATTTCTTGTTTTACAAAGTTTAAAGTTGGATGGTTCAGTGGTTGTGTGCCTAGCAAATGGACTCACTATGCTTCTAGCTGTTTCATTTGACTACAGAAAAAGTTCTATTTTCCCTTCACATTTTTTTTTGTCCTCTATTGTTACACTTGAACTTACGTTAATGGGTCGTAAGCTCTTTTTTTTAAATATTTTTTGAACCTTTTTTCCAGTGAAATGTGGTCTTCATACTTCAACGATTTGTGTGCCTTATAGTTGATTTTTTTAAAGGGAGAGATTGAAAACTGAAACTAGGTTAATTGTGCATATATTAAACACACAAAAAAAATAACTAAAGTAAAAACAATATTATTATTATTGTCATAAATAAGAACAACACAAAGTGAACAAAAAAATTTACATAATATACATGTATAAAACTTTTTCAATAAATTCTCTTTTTTAGCTTTATAAAGTCTACAGAGTTTTAACATAAATTGCGAAAATTATATAGAAACTGTTCCTCCAGACAAAAGTTAAGCTTACATAATTTTTATATAATTAGTTAGAGGCAAATAAAAATTTATAAAAATTCTTTCAATTTGCTGAAAAGATAAGAATTAAGAGAATTTATTACTAATAAAATATATGAATTAAATAAATAGCAAATAATTTGAACAAAACTAAAACTGAGAGCCCTTTTGCACATGCAAAGCTGAATTTGACAAATTCTTTTAAATTTTGTTTTAAGCTTTTATTCACTGCTGTACACGTAAAGTTTTATTTGAAAAATTTTCACTATACCGCAAAGTAACAAACCATGAGGAAGGAAGAAACAAATGAATCGAGCGGTGAGAAAAATTATGTTGCGAGTAAATGAAAGTCTATACGGACTTCTATTCTCTTTTTCCTTTCCTTATACAAACTAAATACTTTGCACAGTAAACTCTACGTGTACAAAAGCGATAACGTATTCAGCCTTTGCGTTGTAACTAAACATAATTTTCCTCTCAAGAGGTGAATAGCAAACTGAGTGTACGAAATTTTAATTGTAATATTAACTAAAAATGTGCAACTTTACAGTTATGGCAGTATTACAGCAAAGGCTCGATGTATGTAAGACTATGTTAGAATTGTATTAGTTATAACCAGGGCTTGATATTTAATGACATTAAAAAAAAAAAAAAGTCCTCAAAAAAAAAAAAAAATAAAATAATTAACTTGGGGTTATCAATTATTTTGAATGAACTAAAAAATAAAAGTCAGAATATGGATGTATAAAAAAGAATTAATTTTAATAATTATATATTAAAAATTTTAACAATCAAATACACAAATAAGCAGAATAGGTATATATAGAGAAAAAGGGTTTCGGTAAGTATATATGTATATTAGGGGTACAACCAAAATAAGGCCCTTTCACCACGCTGTAGCCGATGTTGTGCTGAAACCGAAAAATGTTTCCTCAGGTCATATCCGAACAAAAACGTTCCGCGTCGAAGCCGATTTCTGAAAGCCCTTTAAGATTTTTTTTTTATTTTCTCAAAATTTTTTATTTTATAATTGTTTAACTATTTACATTTCTTAATGTAATTATATTTTAGCACTATTAATTGAATTTATATAGAATATTATTCAATATATAATGGAAAAACTTATAATTTATTTATCATTTAATGAATTTATAAAGAAAATATTTTTATTTTTTTAGAACTTACTAATCCCAAACTTAATTGCATTTGACGCGGAACTTTTTTTTAACGATATCGAAAATCTAAAGATGCAGTTCTTATTGTTTTTTATGCACTACATGGTATGGATAGGGCCATTTTGATATTTTCAAAAATTGTAAAAAAGTTGTATCCCTAATGTATATGTTACAGTTTCCCAAAACTTTCACATATCGAGGAAGATATTTTGTTGGCCACTGTCGAGAATAAAAAAAAAAGTTTTTTTTGTTCATTAGACTTCATTTTTATTTATTTGTACATATATAAAATTTTTTATTCTAGTTAAAACTTAAACTAATAAATTGTTTCAGTTAAATTTAACTAAAATTTTTCAATATAAATTGAAAGTTAAAAAATAACTGAATATTAATTTTAAGTTTAGTGTTAACTGCACTTTAAATTTTTTATTGTTAACAGCCCTAACTGCCTTGTTTTAAAAAAAAAATTATCTTGTTTCAAAAAGGGTTTATAAGAAAACTGTTTTATAAACCTTTTATAAATCGAAAATATTTTCTTATGAATAAGGCCGTAAATAAATAAATAAGACAGTGACTTTTTGAATGAAACACATTATTTTTTTAATAACAAAAATTTATTTTTCAACATAATCTTCTTTTAACTCAATGCACTTAGTCCAACGTTTCTCCAGTTTTTGTATCCCTTCCAAAAAATTGGATTTTCGAGGTCCTTAAAAAAGGCATTTGTTTGATCAATAATTTTATCGTTGCAGCCAAATCTCTTTCTAGCCAGCCATTTCTTTAGGTTTGGAAATGGGAAGTAGTTACTAGGGGTTAAATCTGGAGAATATGGCGCATGAGTTACCAGTTCGTAGCCTAATTCAAACAGTTTTGCCATTGAGACTGCACACTTGTGCACCCGTGCATTATCTTGATGGGAAAAAACTTTTTTCTTGGCCATTGGGGAAGTTTTCTTTTTAAATCCTCATTAAAACGGTCTAATAAGTTGGCATAATATTTGCCGTTTATTGTTTTTCCCTTTTCAAGGTAATTTATGTGGATTATACCGCGTGCATCCCAGAAAACTGTTGCCACCACCTTACTGGCCGATAAACTTACCTTGGCCTTCTTCGGAGCAGGTTCACCCGGAGAAACCCATTGTTTATGACTGCTGCTTAGTCTCTACAGTACAGTAATGGATCCATGTTTCATCCACATTCAGTCGGATTGCGGTTAAACAACTCCAAACAATCCTTTGAAGTTGTCATACCTGTACGTTTATGGTCAATTGAGAGCAAACGCGGCACCCATCTTGCAGACAACTTTCTTAAGCTTAGCTGATCACTTAAAATCGAAACCACAACATCAACATCTCACGCACTTTTACTCTTCGATCGCCCAACACCACATCGTGCATTTTTTCTAAATTTTAGGGTGTACTGACCTCAATAGGCCATCCATAATGTTCAGCGCCATTTGTACTCGTGCGACCACAACGAAAGTCAATAAACCACTTTTTTCCACTTAATTCAATGGTGCAGAGTTCACATAGTATTTATCGAGCTTTTCCTTGGTTTGTTTGACAGTTCTTTTTTTCGCAAAAACTAATGTTTAATGAGCACTCGAAATTCAATTTTTTCCATTTTTAGAAAAATACACGAGTTGGTATGTTTTGAATACTTGCACTTGCTCAAAATTTGACAGTAATCTATTAACAGGTGTTACTTGATGGCAACAGTGTTGCATTTCATATAACAACGAGGCAAAGTCACAAACTTATTGATACGCCCTCGTAATCATGAAATATTTAAATGAATAATACAAGTACATATATTTCAAAAACTGATTTTGTTTGCTTATAATATTAATATTCGGAGAATAATGGAATAATATATGGCTCCCTTATTATACTTCCTTATACTTCCTTATATTATTATACTTCCTTTTGCTGTATTAACGGAGATTAAAATATCATGTAAATTTGTAAAATTTATTAAGGTTAAACTTTTTGTAATTTTTTTGCTCACTGGCTTCCTTTGACTGTGTAACCTTTAAACAAGTTTTCTTGTCCCTAGAGTATATCTTGTTTTTCATAAGTTTTTGAGTTTCCTTTTCCCATTTCTCAATTTCCTATTTTCAATATTTTATACACTCCAACTCACCTTTTACCTTAACCAGAAAGCACTTCAATTGACTTTAAGAGTTAAAGCAAGCAAAATTATTATAATTTTTTTTTTAAAGAGATTTAATCAAGACGAAAAAATAATGTTTTATATTATGCTAACACGATTAAGTACCAATGAGGCTGTAGGGCTTACAAGTCATACTTAAATATAGAGAAATATATATATATAAGGAGAATATAAGTCAAAAGTTCAATAAATTTTCTTCATCTTACTCAGAGAGACCAAAGACCAAGGGACCTTGTTTCAAATGTAAATTATATTTATTACCAGCACAACTCTACTATTGCCTCTGTAAGAGGCAACAAGCAACAATGCCACTGCTGCATTACAGTTCATAAATGTGATGATAAATGAATTTGCTTTTAGGTTTGCTTTTTTTAATACTTCCTTTTGCTTGCACATATAATTTTACTTGCAAGAAATATATTTTTGTGTGTATCAGTAACCAAAAAATTATTTTGCAATATCTTACTTTTCTCTTTTGTTTATTTTTTATTTGTGTATGAAAAAGCCAGCAACGCGTCTTATAGTCTGGCCAAGGACAACACGTTGTCTGTGTTACTTTTGTCCTGCCGTTTTGTACAGAAAATTTCAGGCCTTAAGAAAAAATGCTAGTAACGCATAATAGTTGAATTATGATATATTAAGTTTTTGCTTAAAGAGTTACTAATTGTTAAAATAAAAATATAAAAACATTTTTTTTCTATCTCTCCTGCATGGAACATATACCACATATTATATATTTACTACTTATTTAATGTATTCACTTTGATATCGCAGACTTAAGTTTACTTTAAGAACACAACTGAATTTTACTTTAAACAAGGAAGTTATTATAACAACACAAATTGCTTTGTAACTTTAATAGCTGAATACGAACGACTACAAAACAAAGTTTGTTAATTGTTTTGAGTTTAAGGCAAATTTACTTGTTTGTAGAAATTTGAATAATCTGTAGGAAAAACAGAAACATGGCAGGTTTTTCGCAAAAAAAAAGTAATATATGCGAGGTGTGTTCAAAAACTATTGCGAGTTTTGAATGTCTCTCACTTATGCCGACAAATTCGGCCATTTTGAATATTCAGTTAATTGTTGACAGCTGCTGTGCTTGCACGTGTTTTGGATCGTCTTCGATTTGTACCTTGGTTCATGCGGCAGCTTCCATTGAGAAGATTGAGCTTTGGTTTCCACGTCATAACCATAAACCCACGATTCGTTACCAGTTATGACCCTCTGGAGCAAATTTGGGTCACCGCTGACAGAGTCCAACAGCTCATTAGCAATGTCCATGCGATGCTGTTTTTGGTCGAAATTGAGCAATTTTGGTAAGAATTTCGCGGCGAATTTCTAGGTCCTCAGCAACTTCTGCAATGGTGATTCGACGATTGGCCAATAACATTTTCTTCACTTCATCAATTTTTTCGTCTGTTGTTGAACTGCTCGTGCGTCCGGCATGCTCTTCGTCGTTCACATCTTCTCGGCCTCCTGAGAACATTATGTACCACCGATAAACCTTGCTTCGGTCCAAGGTAACTGCTCCGTATGCCACAGTCAACATTGGGAATGCATCCGCGCACTTAATTTTGTTTTTCACACAAAATTTGATACAGGTTCTTTGTTCGATTTTTTTTAATAGGTAAAAATCGAAGACGAGCCAAAACACATGCAAGCAAAGCAGCTGCCAAAAATTAACTCAACATTCAAAGTGGCCGAAATTATCGGCATAAGTGAGAGACATGAGTTCCAACATAACGCCACAAAAAAATCAAATATCGAATATACGTAACCCGCGAAAATTAAAAACTCGCTATAATTTTTGAACACACCTCGTAAATATTTAAATATTAAAAATTTGTAAAAGACAATTTGTACAAAACCAGTTTTTTCTTACAGATTACCGTTAACATTACTCTCATTACTGTTCAAACATCAAACTGAAGTATATTTTATTTAAATTCAACGGAACCCAAAAATTGTTTTTGTTTTTTCTTTATTGTCATACAATTGAATTTTTGAATAAGCATACAATTTGAAAAGCCAACTTTGGTGCTATAAACATATCATGTTTGGTATTGAAGAGTAGTATCACTGTCAATATACAATTATAAACAGTCAGTCAGTGGAGAATCTTTGGTATTAACTTACAAAATCATGCAAACGAAATTGTCGAAAATAATTGATAAATGTAACAGAGAAACAAAGAGAAAAGTTAATGCTAATTATAATTATTTTCGATAAGCTAAACAAAAATTTTGCTTTAAAATACGCTTTTTGCCTTTCCTGTCATTTACAACGTTATTGGCTTACGTTCAATTATATTTATAACATTTGATAAATATAAAAAAATAACCTGGTTGCTCATATTTAAACAAACGACAATAAAGCAATATTACGAAATACGAAAGGGGTGGGAAATTTTCCCGAAATTCCTTGATATTTGACACAACAATACTTTTAGTAAATAAGAACATAATAAAAAATTTCATATTCAAATCTACGAAAAAAAATTAGGTTAGGAAGGGAGACCCGGAGACTCAATTGGATCCATCGTGATTAAAACAAGGTTAATTTAAAAATTTTCAGCAATGGTTTCATAAGTGTTTTATGTGAATTTGACACAATTTACAGTATTCTTTAAGGAAATTATTTTCCTTTTGAAATAACCTTATTTCATGTTGATTTAAAATATTTTTTTTTTTTATTAAAAATACATTGAAATTGATTATAGTTTAAATGAAAACTTAACATAATAACTCTAGTTGTTATAAAAAAAGTTTTGGGTAAAGGTTTCCTGATGGTCTGCATTAGCAACAGTGAAATGCGCATAGGATCCAGCTAAACCCCTCAATAATCAATTTCAATGTATTTTTAATAAAAAAATATTTTACTTAATAAGTGAAATAATAATTTGGGATCATTAAAGCGTTAACAAAAAACTTTAAACTTAGTAATTTGTTTTTAGCTTTCTGTTGTTGAGCTGCAACATGCCATATTCATATTTTTCTTTTATTTTTTGTAATTAATTAATTTTATTTCAAATTTGACAACTTCATATTTTCAAATATTCCCACAATATATTTTTCATATACCAAAATATTTTCCTTTTTTGTTTTGTATTTTAAATCATGTGTTATTTGTTTATAAAAGTATTGGCGCTGTTTATATAAAATCAATCATCATTATGTGAATTACAAATAGACACTTTGTTGGTTAAAAGAACTTAATACCCTTTAATGAGCTTTGCATTTCCTGGTTTTTCTATCCTCATATTGTTTTGTTTACTTATGATTTATTTTACAACAAATACATTATTTTTTTAAAACAATGAAATAATATTAATTAACTGATTTTAGTGATTTTATTTAATATGTTTATTTTCAGCCATCAATGCAGACAATTTTATTATTATAGATTAATTAACAAAGCTTTAAAATAAAATAAATAAAAAATCAAAGCAAAAACAACAAACAGTACACACAGGATTATTCACTTACACAAGCAAACAAATACTTGAATAACCAATAAGTGTCATGCTTGACGTATGAGTGATGTGTAATTAATTCGATTTGCTCAATATGTATACGCAGTGCGTGTGAGAGATAACATGTCGTTAGCTTGAGTCATAACGCAGCTAAGTCGAATTTTATAAATTTTATTAAAAAAATACTTGCTAAAAATAAATGAAAATTGCTATACTTTTCTTTAAAAATTCAAACAAAAATTAAATTACGTTTAAAATTTAGTTTGAGAATTTGCAAAAAATACTAAATTTAACTTATTGTATTCACTTCGAAATGGCAAACAACAATTTTTAACATCTGTTTCGAAATTTTCATATTTCTAAAGACTTTTAGCACTTTTTCTTTAATGTTATTGTACTTAGCTCTGTTACCTAGCATTGCAATACAACAACTAAAAAGCAATTTTTAGTAGTTTTTTTCCTCTGTCAACGATGTCGGTTGTCCTGCAGCGATAATTGAATTTTCAAGAAATGTAGTTTCAGCCCCTCTGCTACTGAAGGTAGCGATATGCAATTTAACCTTCAGAATAATTCATATATACTTGTGTATTTAAATTTGCAACTACTTGTTATTTAAATAAATGGTAGTTTATTCCACATGCAATTCAAAATTAATTTAATTTTATTCCCAACCCCCCCACCCAACTAACAATCGATTCCTAATAAATTTTACCACACAAGAAAAAAAAATTTGTAGTTTTAAAATAAAATTGAATTGTGAACAAAAAGTATATTTATATAACAATAATTATGATAAATTAAAGCAAATTATTTGTCATTTACATACAATTTATGTTTTAAGCAGGAATAAAAACAAAAAAAAAATATCTGCTTAAACAGCAGCACTGCATTGAGCGTTTATAATATGAGCAATATTCAGGCAATTATTTAAATTGTAATTAACTCAGCTGGTGAAGCAAATAGCATTTGCAAATGTTAAATACATACATGCAAATACAAAAAAGAATTTTAATAATAAAATCTACAACAACAACTATAACAGATATTTCAAGCATGCTGACAATTGCTATAACAACAAGAACTGCTATCACAATGAAAGCTTCAATACGTAGAACAGTAGTTGTGGGGAAATTGAAGCTTGAGTATGGCCCTTGAAGAGGCCCTACTGTGAAGAGTTTAATTAAGTAAGAGACGGCGGGACGGAGGAAAGGATGGAGTTAGAAAGAGAGGGATAGAGATTTAGAACTATGGGCTGCATTCTGTTAAAAAACAACCTGTAGAAAAATATATGCTTTCAAAAGCCCAGAAGGAATTTCCAAGGTTTAAGTTTCTTAAAATTAAATTAATTTTTTTTTTAATTTTTTAATAAATATGGCATCATAATTAATATTCACCCTTATTCCAATTGTCAACAACGACCTCACGTCAATACTGTACAAACAAAATTGGGGAATGTCTAGTCATTTCTGAAAACAATTGACTGCTATTGACTCCCATGCTATTTCCAAGACCTGAGGGAACAGAAATGGACTGTTAATAGCGGCTAAAGAAGCCCAAACTTTTCGGAATTGTATTGTTGGGAACTGGATTATTTTCGGATAACTTTTGAAATTTTTTTTCTTATAATTGTAAATAGAATTTTTTTAAGATAAAAAGAAATTGTTTTAAGTTGGCCCTAAAAAAATGTTTATTGCCTGGATATATTGCCATTTTTTTAGGCAGCCCAGTTATGCACTAATTTAAGAATACCTGATGCTTAAGCATTTCAAAAAGGAATCATCTGGATTCTACTTGAATGCATGCGTGTAGTAGGCAGCCACGTAAACCAACCAATTGTTTTCTACATTTTGAGAAATATAGATTTCACCTAAAAGCGTATCAGATAGAGCATCTATCATAGGAAATACTAGACTTTTCTTGCTTTATTTTATCTATTTAAGAAACTTTTTGTATATTTCTTTTCTTTTTAACTTTTTGTATTAAAGCTTGAGGCCTGGATTCTATCTATAAAAGCTCTTACACTTGCATACATTCATTTATGTTAATATTAAATTCTTGCAATTGTATTTATAGTTATTATTCAGTAAATTTTGCACATGCATGTAACTTGTAAGCTCACACACACAGAGTAGTGGTAATAGCAGTTAGTACTCGCAGTAGTAATTGCATAGTTTCATAAAGCCCAGTTATTTGGTATTCATACGTTTTGGTTCTTCTTATTGCACTTGTACTGTTCCTGCCGGTCTAAAGTGCAATAAATGAATTTTGAATATTCATACAAATATGCAGTCCAAAATGCGTGCAAGAGCTGCATGTGGACTGCAACCGCAAAACAATGCTGCAGCCCTTTTGTTAAATTTTATATTAACTGCACTATAGCAACTCATATACATACATACATATGTATGTATATGCAGATGTATATTTAACTACTTTAAAACATACACACAGAAATAATTGACTACATAACTCGCCTACTGCGTTCGATGATAGAAGTGGTAAAAATAGACAAGAATACAAAGAAGTTTATATGTAGTGGCAAATAAATTTTTATTTATTAAACTTTATGTGACAGCCAGAGGCAATGAATGTCTACGAGGAGATGTGGGGAATTTATAAGAATTGTGAACTAAAAAATTCATTAATTTTAATTATTAGTCGAAGATTTAAAAAGGGTTTCCGATGAAAAAGAATCTTCATAAAAAAAGTTTTGAAAACTGAGAGCTCATTCGTACATGCAAAATTTGCTTTGACAAATACTTTGAAATCTTCTTTCACTTTTACACACCTTAACTTGACAAATTAAAAAGGAAAATTATTAAAAGAAACGAGCGAGAACTTAAGCATCAAGGTCTAAACTAAGAGTGAAAAAGGCTCCTTACACACAACATGAGCCCATCCATAATTACGAAATTTGTTTAAGTCGTTAATTTTTCGTTTGAGAACATTTAATGGATAATAAATTTAATAATAATGTCCATAAATTTAATAATTTTTATAAAGAATTTAACTAGTCTGAATCAATTCTGTGGCAAAAAGAAAAAAGTGCTTAAGTCGAGATGAGCTGATTTTGAGTTAGTGCTACTTTCGTAGTTCGCATACTCGAAAGTACCTCTGGTAAAAATCTCAATTAATTTGTGTGATTTTCCAGGAAGTTATAGCACTATGACTTGCTACTTATTTTTTTTTAGACTTCTAATCTCATTTGAAATAATAGCTTAATTAAGATCATACTTCAGTATATTTCAACTTGAATATATTAGTTATAGTGTGTAGAACGATGTTAGATTAGAAAAATAAAAATTAACAGAGAATTTTCAAATTTAACTGTAACAGCAATAAATTTCTGAAAATCGACTTGAACGCTTAACAGTGCTCTCCTGCAAAACAGTCAAATATGACTTAAGCACTTTTCCCTTATTGCCACAGAATTAAAAAACAATATTTGATATTCATGGGATATTTATTTAAATAATTTTAAGGGTGTGCTTAGTATTTTGGAATTAAAATATTTTAATGAGAATTACAGTGATACTGACCATAAAAAACATTTGGCAAATAAGAATAATCCAGAAATTGTTAGCTAAAGAAAATTAACGCACAAGCCTTATGAATAATGAAGTTAACATTAAAAGCATAACAACAACAATAATGCTTTAGCGTTTGCTTGTGATGAAATATACAACCACACAAACAAATAAGACGATGCAAACAAAAGTCTTGATCAATAACCATTATAATGTTATACTTTCTGCAAACGCACCAACAAATAAGCCAATACAGACGCCGTATACACACAAACAACAACTATACGTGTTTCTATAATGGTGCTTTATTTTAAAATACATACACACAAGCCGAATAGAAGCTGAACTAATAAATTGATCAAAACCTCTCATTGAGAGGCTGTTGAATGTTCTGAGATTTTCTGGATGTAATTGCTAGTGCATATCTTTTTAAAACGACATCATAAAATGACTACAAAAGAAATGTAAAATATGTAATCATGTAATAATAAAATACACGCATGTATACATACTCGTATGTTGAAAATAATGAAAGAAATATATTTATGTCGTGCTATTTAATTTACAATTATAATAAGGAATTGAATTGGCAAACGTATGCGAAACGTTTCGCTTTGTAATAATTGAATATTTTTGTAATTATTTTATTCCTTAGTCTAAGCATGATTAAAATAATATAAAATTTGTGCCAATTAGGAAAAAATAAATTCAGTGCCTCTTCCACTATATCGAAAGAGTGTCTTAATGCGCATTCTAAGCGAAAGAAAACTGATTTTCATTCCTTTCTATCTTACTTCTGTACAAACTTCGACTCGAACGATAAGTCGCAAGAAGAAGTAATTGTTTTCATAGAAATTTTAATACCACTAATTCAAACACAAGGTCAAAGTGAAGCACTTGCTATTTTACTTTCAACTAGTAAAATTTATTTGTAAATACCCCAATACAATTTATAGAAATATTATTTGATCACTTTATTATTTTTATAAGTTCTTTTCTCTTCTGAAAACTGGCGATTTTACCATATTCAAGTCACTGTATCAATTTCTTAAGGATGCCAAAATCGATATATAACCTCTATCACCAAATCTTCTGATGTTTCAGTAACATCTCTGTTTGTAACCTGGCTGTTTGTATTTTTTTACCTGCTCCGCCAACACTTTGTAAAGTTAAAAAAAAAGTTCACATTACTTGAATTTATTTTTTATTGGTATACAAAAGTCATAAAATATTCATCTAAATACTATTGAACACTTTTGTTTTGATTATTGTTTTATTTTCCATTTAAAAAATATTTGCACATTTATAACAAATCCAATGTTGCTGTGCGACTATTTTGCTGAATTTTTTTTTTATTGTTCGATATGGTTTGAATTTATTTTCATTAAAAACGTTAGTGACTTTAAAAAAACTGCTAGAAATAATTGAAATTTACAAATTGGCATTACTTTGATTTACAAACACACAAAATAAAAAAGTGACATACGTAATCATAAGCGAAAGAAAGCTGACAACATAGTGGAATGAAAATTTATTAGCATTCGAGCGACTAGTTTTCTTTTCTTTAGAAGGGTTTTTCTTTGAAAAGTGCAGTTGCTTTAATATATACATATTTTTTTTTATTTTTTTTGTCAAAACAAAATGTAAGCAAATGTTTATTTTTACTTCAATTTCAAAAACAAAAAATTCTTTTAACTGCGTGCAACATAGCGCTTGCACTTACCTCAGAAGCTGTAATAATTGAGGTTTTACAAACCTTTGTTGGCCACTGTTGGCAGAAATGCAGAAAATTTGGTAAAAAAAAGGTTCATTTCATATACATATTTGCTTGCCCTAGTCTTATAAAGCGTAATTTTTAGAGTCTAACAACTTTGAGTTGGCATCACTGCTTTATTTGAACATCCATTTAACAGATGATAGTGGCGTTTTGTTTAGTTTGCTTTGAAATTTCATTTAGAATCGATTTACGCCAAAGCAACGCGTGCAAATGGTTGACATTTTTAACTAAAATAATTGTTCTATTCATCAAAATCATCGTGCACTGCTATCATTACATGGCGTGCATAATTCTGGTTGAATGGATACGTAAATAAGCAGAATTGTTGCATTTGGAGTGAAAAGAATCCACAGAAAGTTACTGCTTGGTGCGCTTTGTGGGCTGGCGGAGTCATTGGCCCATATCTGTTCAAAAACGATGATGGTCAGGATGTTACTGTTAATAGTGGATGGTAAGGGAAGATGATTCGAAATTTATTCGCACCTCAATTACGTGGCATTAATCTTGCTGATATGTGGTTTCAACAGAACGGAAACACATGCCACACAGCGGGCGCTACAATTGATTTACTCAAAGTTTTTTTAATGAAAAAATAATTTCACGTAATGGCCCAATTAATTGGCCACCAATATCGTGTGATTTAACCCCATTGGTTTATTTGCTTTGGGGTTATGTTAAGCCACTTGTCTACGTCGATAAACCACAAACAATTGAACACCTGGAAATCAACATTCGAAGAGTTATGGGCGAAATACGGCCGCAAATGCTGTGAAAAGTTGTTGAAAATCGGTGTTCCAGATTGCGCATTCTAGTTGCCAATTGTGGCGGCCACATGGCAGAAATAATATTTAAACATGAATTTTATAAAATTTTCTTTCCAATAAAGCCAGTTTTATTGTTATTAAAGATATATTTGTTTTATTATGATTTGAACTTGTGTCACTCTAAATAAAACACCCTTTAGTTAGATTTCAATTGCAAAATTTGGCTAAGAAAGCTTTTCTAAAACACAAACTTAATGGACTTCTAAAATAGTCACTACTATGTTACAAGTACCCGGTAAAAAAAATGGAATTGGAGGTCATTCTGAAGGAACTATATTTTCATTGGCGATAATTAGCAGAAAAACAAGGTAAAATTTATTTTAGTTCCTCTACAGTTTTATAAAATTTTCAGCATGATTTAAAAAAACATCGATTTTCTTAAACAAAATTTATAAAAAAAATTTTGGCCTAAAAATTAAAAGTTATTTACCAAACATACATGAAAACAAATTATAAAAATGGGTAATGTTTTACCATTTTTTCTAGAGAAAAATATTGTTATAAAACGCCAGAAAGGAAATTTATCCTAAAATCGCTTCCGATTCGGCGATTAGACATCGAAAAAGACAACTTCTTGCAATGACAACCCCATGTAAAAATCAGTACCAATTCTCCAAATTTCCACATTTCCTTGACTTCTTCGGAGTGTCTTTTTTTAGTGGGTAATTAATTTTTAACCAAGCAAGACATACAAAGCTATTGCCAGGGTTCATACCTTAGCAATAAAGCTTGTTCTAACTTTGAAAAAGAAATTAGTTGAATGGAGAAGTGTATAATAATTGTAATTGGTAAAATATTGCATCAAGAGTCGTCAAATTTGTTGAGTGTTTATTACTTTGACAAAAAAGAACAAATCGATGACACATACATATATACAAGCATAATTTAAGGTAATTACAACTCAACCTTGCCATAGTGCGGTTAGTCTCTAATATTTTTTTTTATTTGTCCAGCAGATTTTATACATTGTTGCAGAAAAAAAAAGGAAATTGTAAAATCCTACTACCACATTGTGGCTGTGGTTTAAGTGTATTACTTTTGCTGCTATTGTTGTTAATATTTTTGTTGCATATTGCAAATAACAACACTGCAATATGATGTGTTAATGTACGTTGCCACTTGGTGGAACAAACTATTTCAGCATTAATGCAACTGCTTGACCGCAACGTTGTTTCAGTTTGTTATGTTTTATTTAGCAATTTGTTGTTATAGAACGTGCCACTGCAGCTTTAAACAAAAACAAAATTGTATGCTTTGCTGTTGTAAATATAAATATACAAAAAAAAAGTTGACTGAATGTTTCAACTTTCAATGCATTCATTCATTTAAATTTTCCCTTTAATAAAGTTGCTTTCTTTGGGTTAAGGCTACCAACAGACGCATTCACGTCAATATTATTCTTTCATTCGGGTTGTGTTAATTTTGCAATTGTGATACGAATAGTAACGGCAGTCCAAGTTCTTGATTTATTTGCTCATTTGGCGAAAAGCACACACACGTGACATTCCTGACAATTTACAAAAAAATATACGACTTGCGAATTTTTCCATTACATTTTATTTTAATTTGAATATTCATTTGACATTTTGTGTGTTTTTTTTCTTCTTTTTTTTACTTCTGTGAGGCTTCACTTATGTTGGCTAGTCATAAATTGCATACATTCACTGCTGCAATCATATGCCACACATGCAAATCTCTTGCTGCACATAGAGTTCATGGCGAAATGGTTGTCATTTGGCGTAAGGTGCGAGTGTGACACGGACATGCATAACTATACTCGTATGTATGCAGTTTAAGCATTTTATATACTGAGGTGTTGGATGGAGTGAGAGGGCGTTGAAAAAAAAAGTGAAATTTAAATATTTAAATTATGCATGAAAGCGTACTATTGCCTCATAGTCGCTTTATTCATGACACTGGGAAAAATTATTGGATCAAAATAGTTAAATTCGTATTTATTGCGATAAAAGTAAATAATTTATAACTTAACTGGCTTCTATGATATAAATTAAAATGTTAAATGAAATTAATCACTAATATAATATAAAAAATTAACTGCTAATTGGTAGATCGATTTGTTTTATAAATTTGATCTGCTTTTTCACGATTGTTTTCTTCCCAGCGGAAATCATTTAATGTTTCTAAGGACCACTTGTCGGTTTATTTTGTATCCATTGTGCGCAATATCTCCATAGAACCGTTCACCAGGATAACCAGATATGTTAAAATGAAAAAAAAATTCTAAATGCGAATGCAGGACGTTTTTGTTTAATGTTACGTTGCATCTGAGTTGTTAATATGAAAGAAGAAGTTCTTCTAGTAGTTTTTGGTAGTTTGACTTACATTTTCAAAACCCACCCATGCTCCTCTGCTTTTAATGACTAACTTAGATTTAAGCAATTCTTTAAAGATTTCTCATATTTGGGGACGCACAACTACGCCTTCCTTGCATTTGGTCTCACACGTGAAAATATACTTTGTTTGAATCACTTTCCATCTCTGCTCATAGCTTATACTGAATCGCTTATTAAGCCTAATTTGATGCACGGTGCTGGCAAGAATATTTTTTGCTTGTCAACTAAAGCCGCATGGGATCTTAAGGACCAATTCACAAAAAAGCAACAATACTTTGTATATGCTCCTGGCATAGTGATTTTTTTTTAAATACACATATATTCCACAAATAGAGATTGTGCTGAACTCCTTTGAGCAGTAATTTCTTGTCTTCGTAGGTGTTTTTCATAGTTATTGCATTAGCTAATGGTACGGACGGATATTGATTTCCATTATGTCCCATTCCTATTATTACTCTACTACCACTAGATACAGATAAATGTACTACACAATGTTTGTCAAAGTGGGATATCTGCTTTAAATGTGTCTATTGTACAGACTTTCTTTACTTACAGTTTTGTTTTTATTTCCAGCATACCTAGCTTAACGAAAAGTAGCAAAAATGTAAAATACGTGCGGTTTTAATTTTTTTTTATACAGTTTTGAAAACAAATAAAAAAAGTAAATTTTGCATTAAAAATATATTTTTTTCGCCACTAATTTCTACATAACTACGAAACCGTTGAAAATCGAAAAAAATATTTTTTTATTTGATTTAAAAATAATTTTAATTTGCATCTTTAAATATTTAATTTATTAAAATCGAACACGATTGCGAAATATTTTGAAAATTTATGAAGAAAATTATTCACAAAGATTTGTGAATCGCGGAAGAGTGAAAATATGTCAATTTTTAATTATAACGGAATTGATGATACGAAATTAAAATCCGTGTGAACGAAAAGTTTTATTCGGAAATTTTCACATGTGAAATTCATGATAAAGATAATCATAAAGCAAATGCATGAACCTTCTAGCAGGGACAATAAATAACAATTGTTTTTAAGAATCACAACTGCGGCTTTTTTCGTCCATAGACAAGACGATACAATCGTCGAACAGATTTGGGGTATTAATCCTACTCAATACTGTTCTTGTTTGCTTATAATGAATAAACATTCAGATACAAAAATTTTCAGTGTATCAGTATAAATACAGATAAATATATAAAATCTTATATCTACATACAATATTTATCACAAGCGTATGAGCTATCGAAATACAAACCGCATTACAACAAACATGTCAGGCCCATAAAATGTTATTGTAATTGTTATCCAAATACAATGTACAACCTTTTTTGCAAACCAAGCACATGAACTCTAACACAAGCTCACACATGCCAGATTTGTATAAATTTGCTTGAACCAATACTTTAACATACTTGGGTATGTAAATAACAAGTGCAAGCAAATACGCACGCACACACACACACACACATGAGTATAAGGGTCAAAGTTAAAAGTTGCTGTTATTGTTATCATTGTTTAGTGGCAAATGTGTATGTATAACCATGAAATTTAGCCAAAAATATCACATGAGTAAAATGTATCAGTTTCAATAAAACTTTATTTGCACGTTTATTAGTTTTTGCTTGAAATTAAATACTTTTACAAAAACCATGTATCCATGTTTATTTGTTTTAATAGAATTTTGTTTTGAATTTTTGTTCATGGAAGTTTTAGTTCATTTTGCCTTTAAAATTTAGTAATTCTTTTTTTTTTTTATTAAACAAAACATGATAATAAAGCGTGAAAATATTATGCTGTATTGTACACTAATAAAGTGTTCATTTCATTGCAGGTTTTGTTTATGGCAAAATTATATTTGTGTTTCTGTTTGCAGTTAATTGCAGGGGGGAAATTTATTTTTCAATTCTATGAATCCAGCTTAATTTAGCAGCTTTAACTGGATTTTTTTTTTAAATTTTCATTATAATTTTTACACAATTAGAAAATTTTTCAGAATTTATTCTGCCAAAAGCACTTTTATCTATTAGTGAATCCTAATTGCTTAGCACGACTGCAATAAATGTGCATAAGCAAACAAAGCCTTTTATGAAAATCATAATTTTAACACAATATTAAGTTTATTTTGCAAATAAACGCATTTTATGAGGTCACTAGATGCGGAATTGCATACTTGATGCCATTGCAGTTTAAATATTTGTACGCACATGCAAATAAAAATAATCAAGTTTTAAAATTTTATATTGTAACATGAGCGTTATACGAGTATGGTAAACATTAAATAAAAATAACAATAACAAAAACAATAGCCATAACAATTGGAAACAAGTGGAAACGTATTTAACTCATACGTACTCGACCACACAATTACATCGCAACAGTTGCATTCTCTCAAATTCGAAATGCAATTGTACCAGCAGCAACACCCGGTAATTCTTGGGTAGTCTGTACATTACAATTCTGCGAATAATCACTGAATTTAAATGACACTTGTTGAAATTTAAAATTTCTCACTTATATTCAGATTGTGATGAAACCTTCTACCAACACTAATATTTTTTTTGTCTCATTTTTACACACGTAACATTTACTAATTTTATTTGAACTTCTTAAATTTTGTTATTTTATATACCAGTATCCTTGAAGTAGTTAAAGAAAAAGTGTATCACCAAATATCATTAATATAAATTTAAAATTGACAAATTGATTTATATATTTTGCACATGTTTGTATTCATATCTTTTTTTTATTACGTTAATTTATATTAATTGAAATGCTACGTGTAGGCAAATGTGTGGCATTCTTTATCATTCCTCTTTCAAATATACATACATACATATTTATAATTTGCAAAGTCATTTCGTTTTAAAAGAGTATTTAATGTTTTTAAGATTGCTGATTGCCTAAAGCAAGTTTTATAACTTTTTTTTTGAGTCTTTTTATTTTCCATAAAATAAAAAATAGAACCTCTTCGCAGAATTTTGTTTTATTTACAATATTTTTAAGGCACTTAAGGAAAAAAAAAATTAAAAACAATAAACAAGATGATTAAGATGTTTTTGTCAGTGGCAACAACATGTTCTCTTATAAATTTTTTATTACATTGTTTTGCTCTTAAAAAGCTTTTGAATTTGGCGGCAACATACAATTCGGTTCTCCGAACTGTTATTTTTCTGTTGCTGTATTCTATTTTGAACTCTCTAATAATAATTTATACAATTCCCAGAAATATTTGCAAATTTTAGAAAACAACACGTTTTTGTATCAAAAAAGTACAGCAATAAGTTTGAAGTAAATGGCTAAATATTTTATACAGTCAGATTTTGAACAACAATTTTGTATTGCAACTACTTGAGCAACCTGCAGCTTCAATTTTATATAATATATTGCACACTCACTTGAAAAGAAACAGGAATTCCTTATTTTTCTTCAGTTTTTATTCTTGCTGCCAACAACTACGCTTACGGACAGCGTAAAAAATAACAGCAAGAAAAAATCTGTAAGCTAAAAGCAAAATCAACTAAATCAAGTGAACTGTTGAACAAAAAGAAATATATATATTTATGTAAATAAAAAAGAGTATATACGAAGTATAAAAAGCCAACAATGGCTTAAGCTTTGAAGTGAGAGCAAAAAAATAAATGCTAAATATGAAGGAAACCTATAAATTTTCTTTTTTTATGTGAGTACAATACAATAATTTCTCACACTTCCACAAAAACAACTCTGATAACAATTTTAATGTACAATTTTTCATTCTGTAGTTAATTTTAATGCATCTCACAAATCTTATAGTGCTTAACACTCGCGACGTGACCCCTAATAATTGACATTCCCAACATTAAATTGAAAAGCTTGAAATAATGCCAGCAAATGCCGAGAGGGTACAGTGGGTTTGAACAATCTATATTATGGCAGTATTTGTATGTTTATTATTGTGCTGCTTGCAACATGTTTTAAATGGTCCCACTGTGAAACGTGCGTGTTTTCTAAATGCCGACTTATTTTCATGTGCGAATGTCAATGGTGTCTTGAAAGTATTTGCAAACAGTGGTGAGTAAAAAAAAAAATCTCTCGAACTTGTAGAAAATCACTAAAAACTATTGCAACTTTAAACTAGACGCAAAATAAGCTAAATTTAAGTTTAAAAGCACTATTAAAAGCCAAAATGAGCTAACTAACAAAAGCTTGAATTTATTTTTTTTTAATTTAGAATCTTGTAAGCGCAAAGCTCTCTAAAGTTATTATTTTCGTAAAGAGCTTATTTAAAAAGACTTTAAACATAATATAAACACATTACAAATATTTAAAAAAGAAATCAGTTCGCTGTCATGATACAAATAAGCTATAATATAATTCCCATTTGGTTTGTATTGAAATTAGTAAAATTTTATCAGGTGAGTTACCAATTACTAAACAACTGGTAGGTAATGACTGACTCTATGGTCAAAGTATTGAATGTTTTATTCTATTTTTAAAGAAAAGTAAAATAAAATACATTTTGTTACAAGAAAGAACTATACAGTCTTATTAAGTGAACTTTCTTGTGGCTTGAAAAAATTTTCGGTTTAGGGGAGGGTATACTGCTCTAACCTGTTCTGGAAATTGAGCTACATGCTGTTATCTCTAGAAACACTGAGATCCAAAATCGTTGCTTATGCTGATGATGTGGCAATAGCTGTTAAGGGAAAATACTTCCTCACCTTTTCGGATGGTTTGAGAAGCTAGAGTTGGACCTCAATCCCAACAAAGCGAAACTATGTAGTTCTCCTCTATAGAAAGTATAAAATTATTTAAACTTATTACTACCAACAAGACAGAGATAAAAGTGTGCAGCGTTACAAAAATTTGCGATATCGTTTTTGGCTTTAAGCTGTACTTAAAGATAAATATTCTAGAGAGAATGCAGAAGTCAACAATCACACTTTATCTCTACCGAAAACCAATTGGAAAAAGTTCACTGGATCTATAAGTTCACAGTACATCCAATACTCCTGTGTGGGGTCATCGCTACCATTCTGGTTCTCTGTATAGTTCCAGCTTTAGTTAATGTTCTGCCGAAGCAAAAATTTTAGCAGAGACAATTTTTGGTAATCTCTGAAATCTGTCTTTGTTTAATTTGTCTGTAGAAATACTGCAGAATAGTAGATCCTGACGCTTGGGAATGGAGGATTAACAAAACCTTATCTGCTCTACTTCACAAACGTCTGTATAAAGCCTAGTTATAAACCAGAGAAGCGTGGAGGAGTAGAGTAGTCCTTCCGGTAATTGATTGATTGATTGAAAACGTGTACAATTTAACACTGGCGGCTCCAAAACTAGAGTAAACATGGGTTATGAAGTTTACTTGGGGACATTATGTCTACGTGTTGTAAGTTACCTTTTACATAACTCTAGTGCTTAACAGACAAAGATCATTGCTATGGGAAAAATGCGGATTGGTTGAAAACGAATGTCACCTCAACAAACGTAACTAACACATCATCATTTATGAACTTAATTTTTTGGCGCAAATTCATTATTTTCGGTAGAGGCTTTCAGGAAATTTTAGGGTTGATGAAGGATGACTGCAAGAAATTACTGCATGATCATCAGACAGTTATACACTTAACTACAAGTTCCTTAATTTGAAGAAATAGGAAAAAATCTCTTAGTATCCATATAAATCAGCCACTATCTGATACGCAAAAATGCACAGACTCTAAGGGTCGAACATAATGACCTTTTCGGTAACTGCCAAGAGATCTATGAAGAAGAAAATGTAGGCAATAATATTCTGTGTTATAACCCTGTACTACCAAGAAGGAGAAAGGCCACCATACGCATTCTTGAGTTCAGGGAACTTTTTTTTTTAAGCTAGCTGCTTAGACGGTAGGTACTCCGCTTTAGCAGAACCTCCGTTGTTTCACAATTGATCAGAAAGGTCTAAGAGAGTTGGGCGTGTTCGGAATTCTGACTGCCACCCTTACCTAACCTAAACTATACTTGATATCAAAAGTTGTATCCAGATTTTTACTTCAGACTAAGAAATCATTAACCATTGTATTCAAAACTTTTAGATCAGGCTTAAAATCTATAAAGAAAGGAACTTAAATGACTGTTTGTTGATATATGAAACACAATTTTTTGTTTGCGGCATAGTTGGCTAGACTAGACTTTGACATTCAAGACAAGAAATAGATTGTAAAGTTACAATTAAATATAATAAGTATATTTATGACAAAAGCAATATACTCGTTTATCAAGGTGGTGTTTCTATTGTGATTACTTGTATTCCATACGCATTGTCTTTAATAATAGATAACAAATTAGGTGAACGAATTTATAAACATATACATATATATATATATGTGCCATTCTATAAAGATTAATTCGAATATTTAACTTAAAAGAGATTCCAAATAAATAAGCATAAAAAAGAAAATTAGGCCAAGACATTAAGTTCAAATACCAAATCATATTTCATACTGATTTTACTTGATGTTTGTCAAACGAAACTGGATTTAAAACATCTTTTTTTTCTTATATTTTTTTAAGCAAAATAAAGAAACCAAAAGCACTAAATTAACCTCACTGCTTGCAAACAGATGAAGCAATGCGTAATGCTCTAATAAATAAATCAATTAAATATTTTAACAATGCAATGCACCACTTGCCTCTGTTGCAGTTCATTTAGCTGTCACTATCTTTACATGCATGTGGCGTTTTATGACAAGATCATGAAGCATCTTGGGAGAAAAATGGTGAAATTGGTCAGTTTATTTTAAAGAAAAAATAAGAAAAAACATGTGCTTGTTTTAATATGAGCAGAGTGTCAGTATGACAAAGAAAAGAAAAAGCGACAGCAATTGAAGACTAAACGAAATACTTTAGTTAATTTGTTGCAATGTTGAGTGTACAGTAGCATTTCATTGCAGTATAGAAAAAGAAGAAAACATAATTTTAAAGTGTGTTTCTAGTACCGGCATCTTAAAAGTTTATGAGCTAACTTATTATAAAAAGGGAGGAGGGGATAGCTTACGGTTCCCGTCCTCTTCCACATTGTTATTGTGAATCGTCATATAAACAATGAAATCCTCCGACGAGAACAGTTTTGTGTAATAAATAAATCCCTTAAATTTCTCCGAAGGAGTATTTTCTATCCCTTTAAAAAAAGAGGACCAAAAGTGTATGGAAATGTTTCTTAAAATTACACATATAAAAGTCTACAATAAGTGATTGAATGTAGCTGAACTGTGTTTCTAAAGGAGGGTTAACGTCAGCCTTATTCTTCACTAACGATGCGTACGTGTTTATGGGTTGTACAGTGTGCCATCTTGGGCCTTATTTCCAATTTCTTTCCTGCAAAAGCTTCAAACTCTTTAAGCTTTAATTATTCTACTTCATATATTATCCTACTAGGATTATTACCAAGTAAGTAGATTTGACCTTTTTGGTTATTTTTATTGCTTATTTTTGAAAAATGTCTTTTTTTTTTCAGGAAACACCAAGACCTCGTTCTCAGCTCAAATTGTAAGATAATTTGAGAGCTTAATTATTTTTTTCTTATAATATTCTAGGGTGTTTTTCTTTTATTAATATCGCCCCGTCGTTTGCATAACAGGCGGGCTTTTATCCGTCCCCTGATAGAATCCTTAGCAGACTGTGTATGGTAGTACTCGTATTACCCATAATAAGAGAGATAGTATGCCTCCCTGTGGTGTTTCGCGACATTCCTTATGTTTTGTTTCGCTCACGTCGCAGCTTGGCCATGTGTTCCTAAGCACATGACTTATCCAAGTGGTTAGTCCTTCATTCAAGTGATAGATGTTTAAGGAGCGGATAAGCTTCGCTATCAAAACATTTTTATTCTATGCCGTTGCATTGCAGTGAGAGGAGCTGTATAACACAGGTAGTAAAGCTGTTTGGCAACCAATCCTCTAGTAGGTCAATATTGTTCTGAAGGACTAGTATAAAAATAAGTATTTTAAAATATTTTAAATATTTGGAGAGAGGTATGTATTCCAAATCAGAATTAATTTGTGGAAAAGAAGTAGAAGACTTAAAAATACAATAAATTTTTACAGGTATTCTAAATCAGCTTTAGTCTTAGAAGAGAAGTTATCTATTTTGAAATTATAATCTTAAACCTCAGCGTTGTTACTTACTCGTCAAAAGTTGACGAGCAAATAACAGGCCAACAAGTTAAAAATTATGATTGCAACTCTTTAGTCAAAAACGACATTGAACACTTCCCACCCATTGCGACCCCACAACAGAGCAGCTGCACTTTACACGTACAAGTATTTAGCATGAATTTACATTAAAATTGCTGCATTGTTTTGTTTCACTAAAGTAAACAAATAATAAAATAAATAAATTAAAAACGAAGAATGAGATGAAATAAGTAATAAAAGAAAAATAATAATAAACTTTGATGATCACTCTTTGGTTTTCAAACACATGGCGAACACATTTTTCTATTTCTGGAACCTGAAAATATTGCGCTGTAAGTGCAGAGTTAACAGCCCACTGCTCATATTTAAGCTTTCATGCAGCATGCGTTCATTATTTACAAACAACATTTATGATTCAAGTGAATTACCATAAAAAAGGTTTAATCATGTTTATTTTTTCTTCTTTTTTTTCAAATTCATGTTAAATAAGTATTTTCACTGAAACAAGCTCTTACTGCTCTTTATAAATGCCAAAGCAACAAGCTCAAGCTCTTTATGTTGATACAGCATAATAATTAATATCAAACATCAAAGAACAAAGTTTTTTGTTGGTATATTCTTTTATATATATATATTTTTTTTTGGGAAATGCCAACGACAAATGGACTCTTAAGGCTTGCATTTGTTTTTTCATTAAATATTTAAAAAGTGAATTCCTCATGCGTGTATGAATTTCTTTTTAATTTTGGGGAGCAGAAAAAATAATAATTAAAAAACATCACATTAAACATCATCATTTGTCATGCCATTAAAAATGAGAAAGATACCATGACTCATGTCATGACCCCCAAATTAAACACAAAGAGTGCATGCATAAAGAATACATGTACATCCCTTTCGGCTCGGCGAAACTTCCATGTTTCAATCAATATTGTAAAGTTAAGTGAACAAAAAAGTAATGCATCATTAAATTCATAAAGCAGCTGTTGAGGGAAAACATATAAAGCAATATAATTACTACACTGAAATTAATGTTACTGGGTTAATGTTTTGAGTTTTTTCTATACTTTAATAGAATAAGCCATATATCGTTAAAAATATTATAAGACTGTTTTGTAAATGCTCAGGGTCTACTGTGGGATCCATTAATTGTATCTAATAGCTTTGTTTTTGTGTCCTTTCAGGGAATTAAAATATATTTTTTATATATAATTAAAAAATTATATTAAGAATATATTGTATCGGCTTAATTAACGAAAGCCACAATGAAATAAGATTCAGTCCGTTTTTTGACAGCTGTTCTTGTAGAAGTAGTAGTGATCGGTTCTAGTTGAATTTGGATGATCAGCAACGAATATCGTATGCTCTTGTCCCATACATTATTACTTTAAGTATGTTTATATCTAGTTGGGATTATGTCACACCGTGTTACCAGTCACTACTCTTTGATGCCCAGTTATATGTTCAGATTCCAGTCATTCTCCCATCACCATCAGCCTGGCAGCAGCCGAGGCAGCTTCATTGTACATCGATCAGCAATACCGATAAAATGAATTTGTCCTACTATTATAACATCCAACACAAAAACATTGCCAACATATAAATTGTTCTCAGCACGCTTGTGTCCCCACACGTTGCGACTTGTTGTACAATTTAATTAAGTTATACAACCAATTGTTATGTTAGAGGTCTGATTGACCAACTGCTGGTCATCGGTTGAATAAAATATCAAATAATTTTAATTTTCATTCAACTTACAAACAACTTCTTTCGTTTTTCATTTTCATTCTGACGTTTTGTGAGCAACATCGTGCGAAATAACCAATAATAAAAATATAATAATGTGAAAAAAGAAGTAAAAATGCCAAATACGCAATTTTATTGAAGAATATAAAAAATGTTTTTATTTTTCTTTTTTTGATCTTCTTCCTCCATCAAAATTTTATTTATGTGTTTTCAATAGAGCTAAAAAATTAGAACTCATGTTGACTCTGTAAAAATAATTTCTTAATAAAGTTTGATGAATTTTTTTTTGAAAAATTAGAGCCTGTGCAGTAAACGATCAACTGGTATATGCAATTCAATTGTACGACCAGATGCAACGTGGAGGGGTTGCATTAGATTTATACGAGTACCTTATTTAGAAAAATAGTTTTGAGATATTGCCAATCACAAATACTGTTTGTTAATATCGAGTAAAGTTTTTGTTTACCTAATCTGTAAATTAGTGTTTGTGTAAATTTATTCTTAAGCGGTCTAGACACGATCAAAATGCTTGATGTCAAATGAATGTACTTGTGCTGAATGTTTCAGGATACTCGTTTACATGAATGTCAATAGCAGAGAACTAACTTTGAAATAGATTTAAATCTATCAATATCTAAATAAAAATTTAACAACAATAATGGCAGTAATTTAAAAAAATTAAGAAGAGTAAAATATTTTTATTTATAAATGTGATATTCTGAAGAAGACAAGAAGAACTAAACAAGACTTTACCTGGAGAAAATGCCGAAATTTATCTGGGCCTTCACGCACTTCATCAGCACCCATATCTGTGTACTGGGGCAGAGATTATTTGTTAACATCAGTTATTTATGATGAATTTTCAATGAAATCGAATATGAGAAATGATAACATTGTATAAGCAATGGTAATTATAGTCAGGCTATGGACATTAAATTGTATAAAATTGCATGATACTCGGGATATTTATTCATCATTCATGTTTATTTAAAATGGAAAGTGTGGCTGTTTGAAAACATGCTTTATGTGTGTGTGTGTAAATACAAAAAGCCCTGTATTTACGCATGTGTAGTCGATTAATAGTTAGACTAATTTTAATACTCATGCGTATGATTGTAACTCATGCAGTCTATAAATTTAAGTTGTTGTCAATAGTGCTGTATAATTTGAAAAATGTGTATAAACATTATTTGTTGTTTGTAGATAACGTATTGAGTTTAAAATGAATGTGTGAGTTTGAATGTGAGTGTGTTTTTTTTAGTTTTAGCTGTACGCATTCATATTTGTTTGACGGCCAATACTCAAAGAGTACTTAACAGGACTGCGCAGCAGAAAATCTTATTTAAAATGTTTTCATGCTTGATGAACAAACACACGAAACACATTAAAATTGGACATCAAGCATGACAAAAATCAAATTTTTTTAGCTTTAAGTATAATCTCATTTATGCATAAATTTTTCTTTTCAGATTTGATAATTTCTATGCTGGCCTTTCAGCAGTTAGCTATGTACATGCACAGCAATAAAGTGTAAATTAAACTCAAGCAGAATGTTTAATAATTTCATAATTTTGTAGTTGAGAAAAAAGATTTCGAAATTCTGAGTATAATAAAAACTAAAAAAAATAGCAAGAACTTTAGAGCTGCACTCAACAGATACAAGGACTCAGGATTGGCAAAAGAAAGTTTTTTTTTTGCCAAATTTACATTTCATAACTATATGTGAAAAAGCAGCACATATTCGTATGTGCAAATGTAAGGGAAAATATTTTCATTAAAATGTTTACAAAAAAAAAATAAAAAATACTAAAAAATTGTGTAACAACAACGTTAAATGCAAAGAAACTTTATACAAAAAAGTTTTACAAAAAGCCAAAAGAGAAAAAATAATAAGCTAAAAGTTCGCAATCTGCACAGCAAATGAAATTGAGGCGCCTCTTAATGAAGCGCATGTAATTAAGTGGCAAATATAACAATGTGTACGAGCGCATAAACATTTGAACTTTTATTTTAAATGAAGATACAAAAAAGTTTTCTTTTTTTTTTTTCTTTATTAACATTTGCTTTCATATTATTGGAATTTATGCCAGAAATGTATTTGCTGGCCCTTTTTTTCCATGTGATTCGCATAAATAAATTTGCGCTGTTAATTAACGTAATTTTATTCATTTGCATTTGGGACAAAAGTCAATTAAATTAAAACAGCAGATACGTATGTGCTTTTAAATTATTCCAAAAATTCGTTTTGCTAAATATGATTCATTTCAAATTGCCACATAAATATTTTTGGGGAAAAGAAAACAATGTGTAATGCATTAGTATTCCGACAGCAAAAAGTGTTCATTTCATGCAAAATAAAATTTCTAAAAATTAGCATTTGCAATATAAGTAAGGAAATGCCAGCAGTGTCATTATTTATTTATTTCATAAATACTTTGCAAAAAAACTTGGCAAACTATTGTTGCACAAATATGGACCCCGCCCATGCCCATGTGCCCTAGATGTTATTAACAGTATTTTTCAAAGTTTTTGTGACTGAGTATACACGACCCCAGCCTTCACATAGGAAGTAGCAACGTGGTTGTCAACGAAGTTCCATAAAAGAACCGCAAGATTATACGGCTATCCGTGGCAGATCAGTCAACCAGTGCGAGTGCGACGAAAGATTCTTGAAGGACAAACAACACACATGCGCCCGAACGCACTTAAGAAATCATTACGATGACGCGAGAGCTGTTTTTCAGCCCAGAGCTGCTGAACGACTGTGTCATTACTTATCAATGTGAATATTTAATAATATTCAGCATCACATGACATGTTTTTTACATCTGACCTGTAAAATTTGCCAATGCAAAATAACTATGTGCCGTGTGAAAGCTTTAAAACTTTGCCACTGTAAAGCTTCTACTTGGTATGTGAACATTGGAGTTGTGCCTAATATCTATTTTTCAACTAGTTTGTTTTATTAGACACAATTCTAGTGAACATGGTGTGATGACATATCATCATATACGAGTGCGCATCTGCCACACCAGCGCCCAAAAAAAAAACGTAACCACTAACTACTAATGAAAAACTGTTTGATTCGGAGATTTATTTATTAATTTAAACAGTTTCCAATCATGCTGGATTCTATAAGATTGTATTTTACTTATGTTTGAATCTGTTTAACTTAATAAATACATGACTTAATTAAACTTTTTATCATTAGTACCTAATGGTTACACTTTTTGGGCACATGTGTGGAGGATGTGTACTCGGCATAATAGTGAAAAATCAGTTTGGTTTGATGGTTTTAAAAAAACTTTGATCTTTTGTCTCTATATTCATGATTTGATCAGGCTAAAGTTCGAATCGCTTTGTAAGCCAATTTACATGTGATAAATATTACTGCCCAATCTGGATCCAAGTGTAAAGCACTGGGATGACAAGACAAAAAGGGAGCACTGGAATTTTTATTTCAGTAGTTGTACATTAGCCATACATCTGAACAGATACACATTAATTGTAAATTATTAATTGTAAATATTCTAACAAAACGAGTAGAACGGAACAACCGGCTGTTTTCGAAGGCCACTAAACCTTCCTCATCAGCGTTCTTTTGTGTTTGGTCCACTGTGTGTGGTGTCAGTTGATGTAGATTTTTGCTTTATATATGAAATTTTTATTGCAAATGGAATATGTGAATTATTTTGATTCATCGTATTACAATTTGCTGAAAGCTTTTTTTGTAATGAAAGCTCAATTTTACCATCTCTAAATTTAGAACAGTCTTGCCATTGTGTTTGTCATCATTCCGTCATAAGCAAAGAGTACGAAAGTCATTATTCAGTGTTTGCCTGTATACTGATGTTTGACAAGCTTGGTATGATAGCGATTGTTGCAGCTTAAATAATTTTTTTTTTGTTAATTATTAAGTTCATTCCTTTCACTACCATAAGGAAACCACGACTATAATAATAATAAACTTGTTAGCAGATTTTGTGGAGTTCAGTGGGAAATATTTTTCCCAATGGACGTTAAAAGAAAAACAAAATTTAAGATTATTGAACTTTTATGAGTGATTTTGTAAGAAAAATAAATTCAATGCAATTAAGCAAATAAAAAATGTAAATAACTAATTGTAGTACTCTGGAAAGCAATTCCTTTAGCTTTTGAAGCAGAGATGCACGTTGCACATAATGCAAATACTACGTTCTACTTTCATGAGAAAGACACCGCCATATATTTTTATAATTTGCGATCACTTGAGGACAAATTAAGTTTACTTTGTGAGCTGATCCTGATCGCCTCTTCCACAAAAATCGTTTGTGTTGGAGATATAAAATTGGTTATCCCGATTTTGAGTCCATCCATTGGATGGATGTAAATGTCACTTCTTGTTTTTTAACTAAAGCCAGTTTGCAGTTCCTTATGAGGAGCTGGACAATTATTCACTAGTATATTTTCACCGGTTTCTTGAATTTTCGATTTGAACCATACAAGGCGCACTTGTAAAAAATCTTGATCTTTTTCTAGAAGAAGTCTATCTTCCTCATCACTTTTATCAACCATTAGCACTTGAAATAATTAAAAATTACTTTTGCAGAAATGTTCATCAATAGAAAATTAACACCAAGTTTCCAGTTATGGTCCATAAGGAAAAATGTTTCTCATGAGATAAACAAATAAAATTGAAGCATTGCTTATCACTTATCCAATTTTATTTTTTATTTTCTTATACCCACCACGTAATATTTATTAGTTGGAAAAATTTGAAATGAAACTTCAACCGCGACAAAGGAAACTAAATCAAGAAGACCTTACAGTGATAAAAGTATGGGATTCCTCTTAAATGATTCAACAATACACTTTTAAGTATTGTCTACTTTTAACTATTATTTATGATAAATCATCACTGTTTTGCGACATCTAGTTGTCAAAATTATTGTTTACCGCTACCGCTATTTACGTTACCGTTGTTGCCATTTCAAATCTTGGGGAAAATATTTCCCATTGACGTGAAAGGGTTAAGTAAATATTGGTTTAACGAACTTTGTATTATAACAAAACCGGCTTTAACTTTAACAATAATTTTAGTTAATATAATTATTATTATTCGAACTACATTTGTTTCTATATTTAATGAATTGAACAGGCTAATGTTCGTATCGCCTTTTAAGCCAAATTACATGTGATAATTATTAATGAACAAATAACATCAAAGTTAGTTGTAAATATTCTGACAACACATAGTTGAACGGAACATCCAGCCGTTTTCGAAGGCCACTAAACCTTCATCATCAGCGATCTTCTGTGTTTGGTCCACTGTGTGTGGTGTCAGTTGATGTAGATGTCTGCCTTATATACGAAACTTTTCTGCAAATGGAATATGTGAATTGGTTTGATTCATCGTATTTCAATTTGCTGAAATGTGTTTTGTAATGAAGGCCCAAATTTACCATCTCTAAATTTACAACAGTCAACTGACACCACACACAGTGGACCAAACACAGAAGAACGCTGATGATGAAGGTTTAGTGGCCTTCGAAAAAGGCTGGCTGTTCCGTTCAACTATGTGTTGTCAGAATATTTACAACTAACTTTGATGTTATTTGTTCATTAATAATTATCACATGTAATTTGGCTTAAAAGGCGATACGAACATTAGCCTGTTCAATTCATTAAATATTTAACAATAATTTTTTACATTCCACTGCAGTAATAGTATAATTTCATTTCGTTATTAATAAATAAAAATCAAAAACTTTTAATGTTTATTAAAATTTATTTTGATTTGCCAGCACTAATGTCCAGCTGCCACCCAACTGGGTGCCCCGTAATTGTAAAAAAAGAGAAGAAAAAAGATAACACATATTTTTTCCATTTAACGGTAGAACTCCTAGTTAAAGCTGACGCTGAATAAACAGCAGGTTTTTGCCTCCATCACTGTATGGGTGGTGCCAAATGAAGACAAGGCAGCAATGCCAGTCAGTAATGGGCTGCCATTTGCAATTGGAGCTGTTTGCTTAAGAGAAAAGAAAAAATTTAAGAGGCCCTCCATAAATAAAAATATATTTAAATTTAATTGTCAGCTTCAATTAAAATTGATTTTCAATGATGTTGATGGTAAAGTTGTTTCTGCTGCCGCTTGTAAGGATGTTGCATATAAGTGAGTTTCATGAAAATGTGGCGCCTTTTACAAAATAAATTAACGTGTTTGCTTTTATTTTTACATTCGCTTTATCATACATATTTGTTTTTTCTCTGTTGGTAATTTTTTTTTATAATTTTTTCTTTTTATTATATTATTTGCTGCTATTTAACATCACTCAAATATCCACTTATAATGAATAAGCACTTGTAAATAAATAAATTTTGCAATACATTTATTATTCTTAAGCTTCAATAGGTCTCTTGGCCCTTTGAAGGCTTTTAGCTATTTAAATTTTTAATAGGAATTTTCTGGCAAATCCATTAATTTTATTATGTTCATCAAAGAATGTATTTAGAGAATTTTCGTTTGTGATTATTAAGTGTTTAAAGTGTGTAAATTATTTTCTAATTAAGTGTAACGAATTGTACATGTTATGTTGCTATAATATTGTATTTCTTCTAACAATATCAATAATAAATACAACAAAGACGTGAAAGAAATGCTTCATAATGAAAAAAGGTCCCTACTGTTTAATTTATTATATTTATGAAATTTTTTTTTCATAAAAAAATGCTTTAATGTATTGAATTCTTTTTGCTTTGAACTGATTGATATGCCTTAATTACTTTTTGTTTCAAAAATATTGCATTTGACATTTGACGGTTACCCTTCCCAACACAGTTTGAAAAATTAATTAATACTTTGTGCAAGTTAAACGTGTTATTTTCAAAAAAAAAAAAAAAAAAAAAACATTTAAGCAACAAAGTATTCTTTATTTCACTCGCTGTTTTTCACTTGAAATTTCAATTTTCCTATTGACAGGAAATACACACTTCTTTTCTTTATGTTCAAAGCAAATAATTAAAGGACATTTAATAAAACGTAATTACTTGGATTAAAATTTGTTGAGGATGTCAAGAATATACAACATTTTAATCATTAATAATTAATTAATAATATTTTAAAATAATGAATAACTTTTTATTATTATTTCGACAAGAAGTTTGACAAAATGCTTACCATTTATTTTTTTGACATACTGATGGCATTTTTCCTAGGAAAAAAAAATTGCATTAATTGCATTTTTCTATGAAAATTCGTAATAAAATCTTTTTTTATTACAAATTGTTGCATAACCCCTTACGAGTGAAAATTTTTACTTTAAACGAATGCTAAATTTAATTATTCTTAATGAAATTTAAAAACTACCTTGTCAATAAGGAAAAATTGCTTAAGTCATATTTTACGGTTTTGCGCGAAGAGCACTTTTAAGCGTTCAAGTTGATTTTCAGAAATTTATTTCTTTTACAGTTAAATTGGAAAATTCTCTGTTAACATTTATTTTTTTAAGTAACCATCGTTCTGAACACTATAAGTAATACATTTAAGTTGAAATTTATTAAACTATAAAACCTAACTTAAGCTATTATTCCAAATGAGTTTAGAAGTCTAAAAAGAATAAGTCGCAATTCATAGTGCTATAACTTCCTGAAAAATCACACAAATTTATTGATATTTTGACCAGGGATTCTCTCAAATATGCATATTACAGACGTACCATTAACTCAAAATCAACTTATGTCGACTTAAGCGCTTTTTCGTTTTTGCCACAGATATAAAAATATTAGGTTTGTAATACATCAAGTGCCTAATGGTAAAAACAATACGCATGTTTAAGGATATTTTATTAAGCGTTTTGTATTTCTAAATTTAAATTAAACAAAGTATGAGAGATATCATCAACATGTTTTTTAGGTTTGCATGATATATTAGTGCCATATGCAAAATGCATACAAAATGCATGCAAAATGTCTAAATTTGCATGACTCTGACGCATAAATCACGCTGAGATTTAACGAAAACATGAGTTATACTGGCTGTGGTTTCTTTTTTATTTGCGTAGACCTGCGGCTTAAGAAAACCTCACAAGAAAAAATATAACAGCGTCAAATCGCACGATCCCAATGGCCAGTTCACATCATCTCATCGTAAAATGTCTATAGACCTTCAAAGAGTTCAATTTTGTAAAAGCTCTGACCGTTTCATTAAACCTACATATTGTTGGTAATCATATATTCAATGCTGACTTAAAGAGCTTGATAGCTATCTACATATAGCGCTCGCCGTTGACGGTTACTTCCTGGCCAATGTCGTTGTCGACATTGGCCATTAGCGCTCGCCGTTGTCGAAGGTCCAAAATAAAAAGCCCATGGGCTGCATCCTCCTGTATTCTCTATCACTATCCCTTTCCTAATGAAGCTAACACCTAGTAATATTAGTAGGCATTCATTGCCTGAGTCTCTTTGTTAAAAATAATAAATAAAAAAAACTCATCCGCCAGATTGGATTCTTAAAATCTAATAGCAGATTCGTTATTAGTGACCGTGGAAACCACTGAGGGACGAGTTTCAATCAAATCAATCAATTGCAGAAAAGTTTGTCACATTTGTCTGTCCTTTTTTTTATCAAAAGTGTATTTTTAACCTAATTTATGACATAACTAATGCAATTAAAAACAGCATGTTGTCTACTATGAGAATCACCAAAAAAATAAAAATCCAAATTCGACCCATAGGCCGCTTTCCCTGTCACATATACTAAAAACCAAAACCACTATAAATAGAAATACAAATGAGTATTGTGCGTATTGATTATTGGTCATACTTATACCCAGAGTATTCTTATAAGTCTGTTTTACGCATTTATAATTGTTTGATGGCCAATACTCAACAGGTACTTAAAACGATGCTTTATGTTAATTTCTGGTATATACTATACATTATATATAGCTCCATATAGTAAGTGGTAATTCTGTATGTGGACCAATAAATGAAAAATAAAATCCACAATTGAATTTCCAACTATGAAGTCATCTTTTACAATATACTTCATTTATTTGTTCATATATCAATCCATATATAAAATTTTTCCCATGTTTAATATATACACATTTTCATGCATGATTTTATATATATGTATACTAGATGAGCCCGGCAAATCCGGCAAACGTTGTCTTACCCTTAATTATTTTTTTTAACTACAAATTACTCCATACAGTGGTCACTTGTTGGGTCAAAAACAAAACGAAGGCCTACTACCCGATATTGACTCGAACCTATGTTGAAAATTTCAGCTCTACATGTCTTATAGTTCCAGATATCAAGCGTTAGTAACAAACACACACTGCGATTTTATATATGTATATAGATGTACTCGTATATACATACATACATAAAAATATCTGGACCATACATTTTTTTTTTAGCTAAATGAATATATTTTTTATTTTAAAGTGATTGTTTGAAAAAGAGTAGTGATAATAAACCAGCCAAAACAAAAATCTGAACTATATAGTTTGAAAGATTTACCACTTTCATTGCATACCAATCACTGCAGGTAGTGACTTTGTTACAGACAACCTTTTAAGCGCATACCATTCAGTTATTTTGATCACTTCCGTCCTATGACAACCATGTGTTAAATTCATTGATGTTTCACCAGAAATAGAACTACATGTAGCTGAATTCATCAATGCTGTAAGGCCGAGTTTACATCTGGCACACATGTGCCCAAAAAAGCGTATCCACTATTTAATAATGAAATACTCTTTGATTCAGACATGTATTTATTGTTTTAAACAGTTTCCAATCATGTTGGATTCTACAAAATTGTTTATTGATTACGTATAAAACTGTTGTTTAATTTAATAAATAGCTGTCTTAATCAAACAGTTTTTCATTAGTAATTAGTGGTTACGCTTTGTTTGGGCACATGTGCGCCAGGTGAAAACTCGTTCTAAGTAGTGATTTGTATGTTAATTTTTTGCTGGGAATAATTTATATGACTTGAAATGCTGTATTTTAAATTTTATTTTACCCTTCTTTCAAAATGCTCAATAAATAGAGTTTATTTTTCTATTTATTTTTTATACTAAGGAACTAATTGTCTTAATTTTGCCATCAAATTGTTTTTTTTTTAATTACATTTTTATTTGATTTTGCAACATTAATTGTGATTTTGCTTCAGTTGTTTTAAAAATAAACAAATTAACAAAAAAAAAATCCTAAGCATAACAAAAATTGGGAGGAAGTAAATTAAAAATATTAAGTAAAAAACAAAATTAGGAAAAATAATATTCTTCCTTAAACATCATCGGCAACAGAAAATGCTAAACAGCCGCAATCACTTTGATTTGAAAGCTATCAAAAACTGATGTAAAAGCAAATATTCCTGCTCGCTTGAATGAGTTCAGCAAAAATAAATAAACATTTATGAGATTAAAATGAAATCCTACATGATCGTTTAGGTGCGGCGGAAAAAAGTATAAAATGAAAATAATTTAAGTGAACGAAGCCATGAAACGGAAAACAAACTTCAAATCTTGCATTTTAAAATCGTAATTTTCGTAAAAAAATATATTCATATCAACATTTTTTGTTTCGAAGCAAAAATAGTTAACAACTTGCTTACGACATTTTAAAACAAACAGATCAAGGGTTTTATAAATATAAATAAATAAATGTTCAGCGTTTGAATGTAAACAATTTTAGCTCCTAACAAAAATAAAACAAACTCCTTTAGTGGCTGAGGAAGTAAATCCAAATATTTTATTGTTATAGCCCAAATTTATGTTAAAATTTTTATTAATTAAAATTTTCCCATTAACTTTTTAAATCCCTTTAAGTTATTATATCCATTCTCCCTTACTTGCTAATAAATAAGATTCAGATATTGTAAAATTATCATAATACGGTGGATTTGGAAATTTTTAAAAATCACTTTTCTCATTAAAAATCTTTCGAATTTATACGACATAAAAACGATTTTAGAAAAATAAATTACTTTTTCTTGTAGTCAATTTCTTATTGAAAATATTAAAGAACAGCATAAAATGAATGGCGGAGGGAATTTTTTTTTAAATTTTATTTTATTAAACTTTTTTCATTTTATCACGGGCTTTTCTCATGTGTCATTCTTTTAATAATGTTCAAGGAATGTGTTACAACACTGCTGTTGAAATTCCAAGAAATGTGGTTTTTCTTCTTATTTATTATAAAAAAATAAATAAATATGTAGTATGTGTGTGTGTAACTCTTATACTTTCATGATGTTACTTTAAATAAATGTTTAAGAAAAGTGTGGCCCCAAAGTATATACAGCCACACATATTCGTGTTTTTATATTTCGAAAGTCTCTTGAAAGAGATTTTTTCATCTTTTTTCACATTTAATTTCTAATATAAATAGAAAAAGCAAAATAAACTTACTTGGCATCTTGTCAATTCAAAATGAAATAGAAATAAATTTTACGCAATATTTTCGTTAATATAAAATTTCATTTTCTTAAGTTTAAATTTAGTTCATAGTATTTGGCTGTTTTCTTTTTTTATTCTTTTATTATTATTATTTTTATTTATTTTTAACACTAAAATACAAATAAGCAAGCTTTTTCGAGCAAAGCATAACATAATTTGCCCTATGCAAATTGGAATAATGTACAAATTTACATTTTTATAATAAAAAAAAAGTACTTTATGCATATTAAATATATAAATTATTTGGTTTACATGAATGCTAGGACTACATATTGAAAAAAAGAGTATTCATAAAGGGCCTTTAAGACTATTACACATGTATACAGACTTTCAGCACACTTAACGAGAAAGAAATGTAAAGACATTTGTTTCGACTGTCAAAAAATCTAACGTAAAGTGAGTGACATTTTATGTTCGCACCACCACACCTCAAATTACGTTAAAAACACAAGTATAAAGAAAACAGCTGTTGAGGATTAACATGCCTACATTAATCGATGACTTTTGGCGGCAGAGCAATTTTATGTACCCTGTGTTCGTGCCGGCCTTCGAAAATAGACGGCGGTCAAAGTAGTTGATTTAAATCCGACAAAGAAAAAGAAAATACGATAATTTCGTTAATTTTCAGACATGGCTTACACGAAAAATTATTCAATACGATAAGCATATGAAATATTTGTAGCCGGTTTGAGACGAAGACATATAAAATAAATGACGGCACGGCAGCGGCATCCAAACAGAAGACTTTTGAGTTTGTTTATTACTTGATTTTGTAATAATGCAACTCTGATCAGATGAAAAGTATTATCGTTTAGAAAAATTTCAAAAAATTGTCAAGTCATATGGGATGTCAAATTTTTATCGCATTATTTACCATTCGTCATGACATTTTGCATTCACAATATCGCACTTGCACGTATTATTTGAATTTTTAACATAAATTAAAACAAAGTATAATATTCTGAGTGGCCCTTAAACGATTGTTAAAGTCAATGTTGGTTTAACGTGGAAAATTTTTATGAAAGCCCTGGTTTAAAGAATTTTTTAAGTTTAACAATCATTTGAAAATTGCTACAAACTACCGCTAGTGCATGAGTATTAATTCTCATGACTTCGGCTTGATTTGAACGATAGTTATTTGCCATTTTCACTTGAATATAATTTAAAGCAATTGACTCTACGTAGACTGATAGAGTCAAATTAGGAATCCAACTTTCGATCACTTATGGCAGTAACACATTCAGCTAAAAAAAACCGGGTTTGACAGAAAACGTTTTTAAAAATTTCAATTTGCACTTGATTACTTGGAAAAATAAAATTGTATTTTGTTCAAATTGTATTTTATTGAGCAGAAAAGGTATTTATGTGAAATTTTTACACAATAATACTAACGATAGGAGAATTAAGGATTAATAATCGCATTCCAAAAAAATATTTATTTTAATTTACAAAACAAATTTCCATACAAAATTCTTTTTTTAAACCTTTTGTAAACGCAAACTATTTTTAACAAATACTGTGGTAATTCTGTGCTTTTGATTCAAAAATCATAGGTAATACTTTTAGGGGCGTGGCCATGCCAACTTTTTAAGCATTCGTGTCCGTAAAATTTTCGCATCACTTTTAGAGCTCAAAGTGTGTGCCAATATTAATTATAATATTAATCTTTAATGGATATGGCTCCTTCCGCTTCTTTAAGCAGAAAATTATTTTGTGCCATGAGTGCCGAAACTACTTGCCAAATTTCGTGGGAATCGAATAATTAAAAGTGCACAAATTAAATGCTAAAGATTCATGGGCGCAGCCTCACCCACTTTTTTGAAACCAAGATTAAGTATTTTTCAGATCTCACTGGCCCCACCCCGCCCAATTTTTGAATGCAAAATGGTATCTTTTTAAAAGCTGAAGGTGTGTGCCAGTTGTCGTAAAACTTTAATAGGCGTAGCCCCTCCCACTATTTTGAATGCAAAATTGTGCCTTTTTTAAGTTCAGAGAGTGCCTAGTTTCGTAAATGTCGGTCAAATAGAAGCTTGCAAAATATAATATTAAGTTTTATTGGGCGTGGCTCGGCCCATTTTTTTCAACTTCAATATTGTGTCGTTACGAGAGACCAATGTGTTGGGTAAGTTTCGTAGAAATCAAATACGTCGAATATCATAAAATCAAATAAAAAAATTGTTGGCATATTCTCGCCCACTTGTTTTACAAAATATATCCTCATAGACAAAAAACAGGATTTTTACAATATTTCTAAACTGTACCGATTTATGAAGTAAGAGTGCAAAAAATCATGCAGACGAATTGATAACCTCGCACTTTTTTTGAGGGCGGTTAAAATGGCGAAAATTTTCCTTCAAGGCGTCAACAATCTTTGGATTATTGCCTTCATATAAAATTGCCAAATTAGTTTTGATTACTCGTATTATATTATACAAGTATGACACCAATCATCACAACTGCAAAAATTTTAAAAATTCATTAATTTTTTAATTAATCAGCATGCAATTTTTAATTCACAACTTTTTTTCTTCGGGTAATCGAAGTGAAATTTGTTTGTTATCCGTAATAGATCTATTAATCTAACGGACTAATACTTAAGAAGTATTTTTGAGCAACATTTATTGTTGTGACTCCAAGCGAAAATATTGAAAATTTAATTAATTATACTATTATACTCGTAAAACTTAAAATTATAAACTGAAAATATATTTAAATATGGGGCCAAAACTTTCGAGTGTAGGGTAAAAGAACCACTAAGTATAAATATTTTTACATGTTGTTGGCTTTTGACGTCACTGTTTGTGTGTGTGTGTGTGTTCGTGTGTAAGTGTGTTTGTTTTATATTTTGTTTGAGTGTGACAGCGTGAATGTTATTCACCCCAATAAATGCAGGCAACATATGGGAAAATAAGCTCAAAAGTTTGTTGTAAAAAATTATTTGTACAAAAATAAAAATAGATTTTACATCGTAAGAAAGAAAAAGAAAATAAAGAAAATTTTATAGGGAATATTTTTGTTTTGTTGAACTTATTATTATTTTTCTTTCCATAGAAAAACATGTGAACGTTTTTCAAGAAGAAAAACAACATTTACTAATTAGAAAAACATGTACAAAGCAGCAGCAATGAAGCCCTGCAGATTGACGTAATTATATTAAAAGTCAAAAGAAACTTAATTTGATTTGGTATTTTAAAGATTAATATTAAAAATTAAATTGAAACTCATAAATAAGCTAATTATAGTTAAAAGCATTAGTTTGTTGTTTAAGTAGAAAAATTAAATTGAATGATTCTATTTTTTTTTTTTTTTGTTTGGAGGGGGCAAGAAGAAAATTAAGTGATTGGATAAAATTAATTTGATGATGAAATAGCAATTTATTACGAAATGATTAAGTGTTTTATGGGATTTTTTTTTTAAATTTACTTCAAAGTGGTAACAAATAAACAATAGAAAAAAATTATTTGTCGTCTTTTATGGACAAAAAGGTCTGAAGCTTCAAAAAATTTACTCGACCTGGGATCGAATAGTCACATCCGTGAACGTACAAGTCTTCACGTAAAAATACTATTTTCGGATTATTACATACGTGAAATCCTATTCAGCTTATACGATTGACGTATCACTTAATTTGTTTTCGTACGATTGTTGATACGATCACGGATGTAACGAGCCGTGATCTTATCAAGCCTTTTTTGTATATTTTTTTTATTAAAAAAAGTCGTCATTCAATGTAACGAATGTATTGGGTGAATCCAATCAAAAAATAGCCTAAAGCCTGTATTCTAAACTCTGTGACAAAATACAAATTATAACAAATGACAATTTTTACATTGCTTAAAATATAAAAATTCTCATTTGCTATAATATTTTTAGTTGTCATAAAGTTCAGAATAAGGGGGTAAGGCTGATATATTCTAAGGCTTATATCCAAATGAATAAGTCCAATAGCACTAAGACTTAAATATTATCTTTAGGAAGAGCTATCATATAATATTACTTCACCGAAATATGTATTTTTAATCTCTTATTTACAAAACATCTTCACATTTCGACAATATTGTTTAAAATTTAAATAAAATTTTTTTAATGGACTTTAACCGAATTAATCACACCTATGACAAATTATAGCTGCTCTAGTGCTTTTTTTAAACAATGGGGGCACACATTCATTTGCTTGATTCTATTGGCAAGGAATGCAATGCCATTTCAATAGCATTTTGGGGCTAAAAGTAACAAAATAATTTTAAAACAAAACTGCATGGCCTTAAAAATTTATTTATTTATTTTTTGTACAGAAAACTTATTTTAAAAATTAAACTTGTTTAGTTAATAGTTACCAATCATTTACACTTACAGTTACAAAAAAAAATATTAAGGGTTTTCATGAGAACGCTTAAAATTGCCATTTGTGTAATTGAGCAATTTTGCGAGACTTGTTTCATGAAGCCGCTTTTAAATTTTTGGGCCATATAAATTTGAAACAAACGTCAAAAATTTCATTTAATCAAAATAAAATAAGAAAACTTGGAAATTTTTTATTTGATGTTGGTAAAGCACATCCAAAGATATTTCCTTCCTGCTTAAATTGTGAAAAACCCTCAAATAACTTCATTTGTTTAAAGAGAATTTCATTCAAATTCATGCCTCTTGTCATATTGTAGAATGTTGGATATTATTATTAAAGGGCAGAGTCTTTCAGCGAAGTTTTAACAGTTTGTTTGGGCATTTCTACAAAAACTTTTTAAAATCAAGAAAGTCGGCTTTTGCACATGCAAAGTCCTTTATTTTGTAGGTGATAGAGAAAAGAGCTCTCATTCTCGTTTCCCTTCTCTTTACGTGTGTAAAAGCTCTCTAATATAATCACGGTGGTATTATTTGCTTAATGTAAATGGCTTTGCGTGAGTGTAAGTGCAAATTTGACAGCTTTTCTTTAAAATAAAACAACAAAATACTCACGCACAATCCAAAAAAATGCTACGAAATTTTGCCTTTTCACTTTCAGGGGCTTTAGGTCTTCGTATTGCAAAGCGACTTCCGGATCACTGCATAAAAGAAGTTGCAAATTGGTTCAAAGTGAATGTCACTTCAACGACTTTGATTAACATATACACTGATAGTCGGGCAGCTATTATGGTCCTTGAATCTCCGCTTCTTAGAACAACAGTAGCCCACGACTGCCGATCATCTCTAACAAGATGGCAGAGCAGTTTGATATTAGGACTATCTGGATCCCGGGACATAGAGGCTTTCAGGGGAACTCTAGGGCTCATGAGCTTACTAGAACTGGTACAACCTAACAGGTTCCACCGGTTTTTGGAATTTGTGGGTTTGCCCTTACTCCTTTGCAAATTCAGACTTAGGTGCAAGACAGCAGATGAAACGAATAGAAGGTGGGTCACAAGAAATGATTGCGTGATCATAAGTCAGTTATGGGCTCATCTAAACAGAAAAAATACAGCATCTTTAGTTTGAAAAAATAGGAAACAAATCATGCAAATCAGGAAATAGGCATGTACAAAGGTTAAAAGTCGAACACAATGATTTTTGCTGCAGCTGCCAGGATATCGATGAAGAGGAAAGTCTAGAACTATCCTGGACTTGCAAGAAAAAGAATGGCCACAGTGGGAGCTCTCGAGTTCAGGTCGCTAGTGTTGAACTGCAACGTATTAGTAGATTTATATTGAGCTCTGGTTGGCTCGACGGTGCGGACTCCGCATAAGCAGAGTCTCCGTGGTATCACAATGGACCAAAATGGTGGAAGTGAGGTCGGGATTCCGACTGCCACCCTTACCTAAGCTGACCTAACCTTGCTTTTGCACTTAGACGAGGCCATTTGCATCAAACACCGAATACCGCCAATGTGTTTGACCTTAAATCCAAATAAACAAAACAAGTTGTTTAAATCAGAAAATGAAGTTATGCATTTTGCATAGTTGTAAGAGTTGAATTGATTACCTTTATAGTTTTTTCTGGAATATTTTTTTGTGAATTTCTCAAATTATTCTCTTCCTTGTGTATAAAATGTAATTTTTAATTTTTTTTTATATTTTCATACAAACAGTTGATTGTTTGAAACGTGGAAATTTCCAAAATGCTTTGTCATGCCCTTGTAATTTTTCCATTACGCTGAAATAGTTAAAAGCTTTTCGTTATTGTATTTTTATTGCCTATGTGGATGCCAACAACGCAAAAGTAGTCGGCAAAAAAAAAAAAATTTAAAGTATCATAATTTTTTTTACTACTTGATATGTATATACCTAAAAAATAATAATGTTCAAATCTATACTATAACAATACAGTATTCGTATAGTACAGGGTATATAAAAAAAAGTATTTGCAATTGTTTGTAAAATTCGACACCTTATGTAGTTTTACTTACCAAGTAATTGAGAGTTCTTAGGTACATGCAGCAGCATCAATGTTAACAAGGAATGTAAACAAAACAAGAACGTTAGGATGTACCCAACATTACTTGCGTTAGCATATACCTTTTTATCAATGAGTTTGCAACACAATATGTTTGTTTTCAATAAGGAAAAAGTGCTTAAGTCATATTTGACTGTTTTGGCAGTAGAGCACTTTAAAGCTTTCAAGTCGATATTCAGAAATTTTTTTCTTTTGCAGTTAAATTGAAAAATTCGGTATTCATTAAATTTTTTTATAGAGGGACATCATTCTACACATTAAAAATAATAATATTTTCAATTTGAAATATACCAAAGTATAAACTTAATGAAGCTTTTATTTCCTATGAGATTATCAGTGGAAAAAAGATAAGCTGCAAGCTGTTGCGCTATATCTTCCTGAAAAATCACCCAAAATAATTGAGATTTTGCTTTGGAGTACTTTCAAAAACAAGGGTGCCATTAACTAAAAATCATCTTATGTCAACTTAAGTACGTTTTCCTTTTTACCGCAGATGCTATGTAGGAGAATTTTTGTTACAATGTTTAGTGAACCGACTAAGAAATAAGCCAACTCTTTATCGAACCAATGCTTATTATTTTCTTTAATATTTTTTTAAATAGTATTCCGCAAGTGTGAAACTTTGCAATGGCGTCAATACATTTAATCGAGTGCTTCTATGGCCAGCCGGCAGTACAAATATACTTTTCCAGTACTCGGAGATTTGCATTTTAGATTTTTGGGTATTCTGGGCTGGCAATCCAAAGTAGCTTCGCAATTTGTGTTTGTTAAAAAAAAAATAGAAATAATTTTTTTTTTCAAGGTCTGCGTAATGCTTGTAAGTTTGTGACGGATATTTTCTTTAAAGGCGCTCAGAGATTCAGTTTAACTCAAACTTTAGATTTAAGAACATGTCCGTGAACACTATAACGGGAATGAAGGCTAATTTATGTCGCTCTTCTCAATTACCCTAAGACAAGCCTTTGCCTGGCATCATGGGGTCGGTACCAATTAAATTTTGTAGAGTTTCAGATCCCTGTAGAAAATGGTGTGTAATAGCGATCTTTGCTATTTCCCATTGAAAGTTTAGAATCGTCACGAATAGACGTTAATAAGTCTATTCGTGCTTTCAACTGTTCTGCATGATCTAGATTGTACGAAGAACTTTTTGATGCATTTTTGATTGAAAATTAAATTTGAAGCACAGTTTAATTGGTACAAGCCTTTACTACTAGGAAATAATAGTTTTGTATAACCTTCGCACGCACAATTTGCCTCCATGCCTCGACAAGTTCTCAATGGCAACCAAATTCAAAAAAATCACACAACCGAATAACATACCACGTACCCTGCTCAAATTTGTTACTTTCTCGAAATAATCTAAGCAAAAGCAATATTATTCTTACATACCTTGCATTCATATCATCTATATTTAGTAAAACTTGCTGTCCATTAGTTAATTAAATTTCCATAATCATCTCAATAAAACTTATCATAAATATCATAAATTGGCTACAAAAAGCTACCACACGTTTGTTTAAAACTTAAAACGTACCAGAGAAGTCCAATTACATTTTCCTATCACACAGAAAAGCCATTCATCATGCAGCATTTTAAGAAAATTGTTTAATAATCATTTAAAGTCTTAGCAAACTAGATGAAAGCGTCTCAATTATGATTTTGTAACAAAATTTTTTCCATCTTTTGTGGTTCCTTATTTTATTGTTTGTCTTAAATTATACTTCATGACACGTACAAATACTAAAAAAAATATATATAATATAAGAATCCATACAATAAATGAAAACAACTATAAGTTCAGATACTCTTACTCGCACTCCAAATACAAACATACATATGTACATGCATACATACATACATACCGATTGTAACCAACGTTAGAGTCAGTAAACTGTTAAAATGTCAGAGTTTGGCAAGTCAAGGAGCAAAAAAAAAATCTCACTGCCAGAATAATGGACTTTGGGATAATGTCGTCTGTTGTGTGTAAATTGTTATTAGAAATAAAAATGAAATTGAAATTGTATACATTTTTTTATACGTTTCAAATGATTTGTGCTTTGTTGTGGATACCAACAATAGTAGTGAGAGTAGAAGTTGCTAAATTAAGAAATATAATCTGTAGCAAAAAAAAAAAAGAGACAATATTCTTGCAAGTAAAATTTTAAAAGATGGCAAAAATGATGAAAACCAAATTTTGGAAAAATTTGATATTCGCCAGTATATTTTATCCAACAAGAAACTGAGAATGAATATAATTCACTTCATCTTACTCACTCACTTTAAGATCTGGACCTAACTTCTAGCTAAATTTAATACGTGATAATCGCCAGAAACTTTGAGCATAAATTTTGTTGATGGCACACAAATGCACTTATACGAGTACGTCTTATTTATGAGAAGTAGCAGGTATGTACAATATCAGAAAACAAAAAATACCCTTGCGGTGAAATTTTTAACATTATTAGTATTATCTGTTTTTATTCAAAATAATGAAGAAAAATTATTTAGAGAGGGCAAATAACCTTTCTAATCATCAACATCTAAAGCATTTTAAAAGCGCATATAATTTTACGTATATAAGTTCACCATATTCATACTGACACCAAAAACTGAATGAAATGCTTTATCCATAATTATACTTAAACAATTAAATTCTGTTTTAAAAAATCTGCAAGCAGCCAAAACTTATTTAACACATGCATATGCATGACGTGTGTCATGTATTTAGAGGTTGCTCTTCATCCTCCCTTCATAGTGCATTTCATTTTGTATGTGAAAGAGTGAGAAAGTAGATTTCGTTTAACCGTCTTTTTCTTGCTCAATATAAGATCAAAATTCGAGTAACAAAAACTGATGCATATTAAATCTGACAAAATGAAAAACAAAACTCTAGCAGGGTTGGAAAAGTTGATTGAAACGTTTGTACTTTTAAGAAAAACATAGGACTTTCAAAAAGCATGTTACAATTCGATACTTTTAATATAATTTGAGTATTGTACCTAAATGCCAACTTTACTTAACTTTTTAAATATATATTATTAATCTTTTTAGGTTTTATCTACTTCAGCTTACTTATTTCCTGACGATGTTAGCAAACTGGGTTTGGGTCAACACCCAAATGTGAATGAAGTGGTGTAATTTTTAATAATTAAAAAAATCAAATAATAATATATATAAAATATAAGAACTTGCTTTTTGCGTTGATATGCAATTTAAAAAAAATTTAAAAATCAGTATATATTCGTATGCTTCTTAATTAACTAGTTTTTTATTAATAATTTATTGTATCACTTAAATTTAATTTTTAATTTGTCAAATCATTATTATTTGCAAATAGTAGTTATAGTAGTACTTTTAATATATTATTGAAAATCACATTATACAAGCAGAATAATTTTAAAAACCTGAAACTAAAATCTCTAAAAAAAACAAGCACTTTTAATCGATTTTGAATATTTCAAAAGTCTTTTGTGTTGTAGTCTGCTGATGAGTTTACTAAGCAGGATCGAAATGCATATAGACATTGCTTAGCCAAAAAAATAAGCAAATAATCCTGTTATATTAAATACTGGAATAATCAAATAAATACACATTGGTATTTCGATCAATATATAGAAATAATTGATTTTATTAGTTTCAAACTTCCAGCCCTGGAGCCTTTTGATATTGCTGATTTTCAAAACCAATGTAGTAAACACAAACTCTGTCACATCAGTCGAATATCGAAAATCAATTCCACAGACAAACAGACGGACATCGGTTCATAAGAACCGAGAATAAATATACTTATGGGGTTCTTTATAAATACTGTGGGAATTACATACGTAGTGACAAACCTATCCATCTAAACATATCAGTACAATTTTCGGTGAAGGCTTAAAAAATAAAAATTAATTAAATCTAAAAAATTACATAAAGAAACAACTTGAGATATGTATAAGCATACATAAATTGTATGCCTGCCATTCATTTGATTTTACTGATTATACCTTTCCCAAAAAAATTCTTCAACATCTGAACTCTTTGCTGTAAACAAAAACGGAATTTTGAGAGGAAATGTTTTTTCTATACGGAAATCTCCAAGAAGCATTGATGGTTGAAAAAAAAATATTTAAGATGAGTGCTGGTGCAACTGTTGTGTGCAGCAGACGAGAACCAAGACATCTCAGAAACATTTTAACTTGAAATCTTAAATAAGAGCAAAAGAAAAGCCATTCATTTCTTTTATTAACAAGAATGTCTTCTGTATACATTTCATGTTGCTTTTTTATACTTCTGATGAAATTCATAAATCAAATATAGTTTTTAAGAAGAAAAAAAAAAGAAAAAAGCACACGCTTACATATTTCAAAACAGCCACAGTGCAGTAAGTGTTTTCTTTTGTAGAGGCTCCCCAAGCTTCTAAGAAGTACAGCACAAACAAAAAATACAACTGTCATGTTCACTTCTTTAATACACTTGACATTTGAAAGTGTAATGTTTCGTTTTTTTTGTATGCCTTTCATTGTATTATGCTCTTGTAACTGTTGCGCACACTAAAATAAACTTTTCTTTTATTTCACACTCCCACTATGTTAAGCCCAGCGGTATTAAAAAATTTTAGTTGTCATATTTTATTTAAAATTTAATACCAACATGTGTGCTTCAAAAAAAAAAAAAAGGTGTTGGCCCAACGAACGAGACAAAAGATTATTATTATTATTATTGCTCATGTATAAATATACTTTTTAAAGAGAATTTAAAAGAAAGAGATGTTAAATATGACAGTAACAAAGAGGGGGTTTTAAAATATGCTGCAAGCTGTTTTTGATTTAAAGTGGTTTATAAAAGGTCAAGAAGCTCTTTATTACAATAAATAAGCTCCTCAGCTACAGCCTTGTAGAAAAGTTAAACAAAACAAAACAACATTTTAAATGCATAAATTTTCGGGCCCTAAAACAGTCACAACTCAAAACATTTCGAATGCTGAGTAGTTCCAATAAACAAATGGCGCAAGTGTGTAAGGCTGAGTTTACATCTGGCATTTCTTGCGTGCTATGTGCCCAAAAAAGGGTAACCACTAATTACTAATGAAAAACTGTTCAATAAAAGAGCTCAATGAAACCAAATTCAAGGTCAAAGAAAGATAACATATCGTACATAACATGACATAATATTCGAACTTCACTTTTTGATGAAAATCGATTATCTGCGATCATGAAAAACGACTTTTGCGAAAAACAATAAGGTAAAAAATATGTCGCTTAAGCTTTTTTGGCTGTTATGGCTGTAATCAATGTAAAAATAAATTATACGTATACGTTATAAACAGGTATGAAATTTGCATATTAAGTATACGTCGTGCCAAACTACCAAGTAACATTTGGCATTTCTTTGTTGTCACTTCGTGTGTTGTTATTGTCATGTCACATTTTGTTTTTTGTATGCAATGTAATGCCACACAGCGAAAAACGTCAGAAATCAAAACCGTTGCCACAAGTTTACACTATTCCGATGTTGCAAAATACTTAGTGTGTACTCAGCATAAATTGCAAATTTGTGAGAGTTTTTGCATTTAATAAAAAACAATAGTTTATAAAATCAGCCGATAAGATTTCTTAATGATTTGTGAAAATGTGCAATTTTTCACCAAGAAAAATATTTTTTTTTGATAAGTGCTGAAGGAGGCATACAAAGAGTTAGTTACACACCCGAAATTGGGTATTGTGTTTATCAGGCTATGTGTGTATGTATGTACAAGGTGGGCCAAAAGAAATCACTCTATTATTATTATTATGTTAAATCTGTTTTGACAGACAGATGTAGAATACAAGTGAAGAAGTCATGGAGTGATACACTCCCCAAGAACGCGGAATAATTGTATCGTGGCGTTCCCAGGTCGCCTCATCTCTTGTTTTGGCGATCTACACTGGCCCGCAAGATCGCCCTATTTAACCCTTTCAGACTTTTTTTGTGGGGTTTTTTGAAGTCCCGTGTTTACGTGAACAAGTCCGGGACCCTGGAAGCCCTCAAGGACAACATTCGACACGAGTGCGAGAATCTGTCGCCCGAAGTTCTCGTCGAAGTGACGAAAAATGCCATAACACGAGCAATCAATTGTGATGGCGCCCATTTGGCCGATATCATATTTTCGACTTGACCAATAAAATTCTAAGGGTTCAAGTAAACATAATCAAAAAACAGAATCGAAGTTTTTCATTTACATAGATAAAAATGAGAGGCAAACAACCAACATTAGATGACTTATTTTAGCCCTCCTTGTGAGTATGTATATATGTGTGTTCCTTTGCGGCCTTATATAAGCCGAACGCGTGGACCGATTTTAATGATTCTTACGTCAATCGACTTGCCTTAGACCCGGAAGTGTCACTATAGATATGACAGTAGTAGTAAACACTTAATATTGCGGCCAACAGACGCCATTTTGTAAATACGAAAAAAATAAAAAGTCGGCGAACTATATATATCAAAATGGGTATCATACGACAGGTATTCTAAAATCATCTTTAGGTTTTTTGTATGATTTTCATATCGAATGACCGTTTAGGATATTGAACGGTTCAAAGTTGGTTGCAGTCGGGTTTGTTTGTTTGTTATTTCAATACTGAAAAATGCTTTTGTTTAATAAAATTCTTCATATGAACGGAAATAAAAGTTTAAAGAATAAATTCAAAAATTGCTGCAAGAAACCTTAATTATCTAATCTTAAACTAATCTTGTTGTCATAGTTCACCATATGTGCCCATAATTATGAAAGTGTCTAAATATTTATATAATATCTTTGGTCCAGATATTTAGCAGATAAAGTTTGAACAAATCCAAAAATATTTTTATACTATACAACATTTTAATTTAGACTTGCACCAGTCTCGATTAATATAAATTTATTAAGCATATATTAAATACTTGTTGAAGCTTTTTAAAGATTAAGTTAATATTTCGAAGCGACTTAGAACACTTTCCTAATAATAGACACAGGACACATATGTATGAATATGAGATAAATAATAAAATTGTTATGATTTAGAATACCCTCCAAGAAACGGACTCTATACAAAATATCATATACGAATAGACGAAGAATCTTAAATCTTCATCGTTTTTACAAGATATAAAATAATTTTTTAAAGAAATTGTAATCATGTGTATCAGATGAATCCTTTAAAACAATAACCTAAATGTCTTTAAGTATTTATATGTCTGCAACAATATGTTTTTGTAAATGTACATACATATGTTGCAAAAGGCATATTTACTTCCACTTAGTATTAATTTTAGTAGACCGTAAAGCATATGTAGAATAAGGGAAAATAAAATTAAGAAGAGCAATAGGAGGAATAAGATTAAATCCGGAGAGCAGCAATTTTTTTTTCATTTTTAAACTTTTACTATTAAGGAAGTTTGTGTGTGTATGCTTTTAGTAATTTAGTTTTTAATTGGCTTAAAAATTTTCATTGTACAACTAAAGAATTAAGAAAATATTTACAAAGCAATAAAATCTTATGGGCTTTTGGTAAGGAAACAAATTTATTAGTTGGAAATCTATTGCAACATTCGGTAATATTAACAATATTGTATTATACAGCAAGATAGAATTTAGTTTGAAATAAAAAGTTTTAAAAATTCATACTTAGAATGCTTGAGAGCCCGTTAGGAGGTTTAATGTATAATTTATATTCACAATTACAATTCGTTTATTTAGACTTTAATATGTCATTTGTATTTGAATTAAATAAAAATTTAAATCAACAATAATTAAAGTTATGATATTAAAAAAACAATACTTAAATGTTTTCAAAACATTAAAAAAAGCAGTTGATTTTTTAGATTCGACAAGTATTTACATGCAACGTTTTTGAAATAAAATTACTTCTGTAAAAATTTAATTATTGATGGCTTAGCATATCTGGATACACTTCGCTGCAGCTAAGTAACACTTCAGTGGGCTTCAACCAGAATTAAAAATAAAACTTACAAAACCCTGGTGTTAATAAACAAACTCTCAATAAGTTATTGAGATTTATAAAACCACAAAGTAGTGAGAAACTTTTTCAAAAACAGCAAATAATATTATCCGATATGTCTTGCGTAAAATTAAGGTACAACTCTAATAAATGTCAAATCCATTCTTTATGTACTTGAATAAATTTTGCTACTTGTGTTTGTCTACGCAAAATTGTTTAGGGGATTTGTAAAGCAGATAGAGATTTTGCTCTTCATTTATTTAAACTAAGAGAAAACAATTACAGATTTAAGTTTAGCAACATTAAATTTTACATTTACAAGTTCATTTTGTTGCCTAATTAAACAAATTTCCTTGAATGCAATTCCCATTAAATCTTCTATTTCATGAAAGCTTTTGACTGCCAATAAAAAATAATAAGCTTACAAAAGAAAAAATCCTTTTTAAATATGGCAAATTGCAGACAGAGGATAATGCAAAGCAAATAATTTTTTATATTCAACTACCCACAGTGGGAGAGTTATAAAAATAGTTGAAGAAAAAACATAAAAAAATAAAAACAAATGAATAAGTTTAAAATTAAAAATTTATAGTAAAATAAACTGAAACATTTTTTTGGCATATTTTTTTCAGCAAAGAAAGCGTCGGTGTAGAAAATGCCTGTTTAATTTTTTTTTCATACCTTACTGTGTTAGAGAAAAACTCAATAAAGACTTATTTGTTTTATTTTAATTTGTACTTAAGGCCCGTAGTTAATTAAAATGCCCATAGTCCACCGAGAGAAACACGGGAGAAATGTATTCGCGTATGTGTGTGTATTCATTTGTATAAGAACTCAATTGATGTTCGGCACTCTGGTGCTACTTTGGGCAGCTATGCCACAGACACATATTGCTCATGCTCATGCAAGAAGCACATGTGCTGGTAAATTTGGAATTTTTGTTAATGTCGTCAGACAGCCAATGCAGTACGAAAAATCAAAATAGCTTTGATTTCAAAATAAACTCATACTGCTGTTTCTTATACATACGAGTATATATTTTTTTAAATTTGATGCTTTACTGAAAAACAGAAAATCAAACAAACTTAAAAAAATGCGTAACTAAAGTATGCTTTTGCTTGAATTTCTTGAATTCTGCCAATAACTCTTTTTTTTTGTTCTCAAACGCATTTTAGTTTAGGGCCAATTTCACCAACTCCATTTAAGTGTCGATTTTCATTAATATTTGTATAGGAAAATTAGTTTTAAATATGAATTAATAGTTAAATAAGTTGGTGAAATTGGCTCTTAAAAATTTTCATTTTAAATGATTTGATTACTTTGTAGTAAAATATCAATCACACACGTATATCAAGGGTTCATCGGCAGTAGCTGTCAGCAGTATGTCTCTATGCGCCCCTTTAGATAAAAATAAGAATAATATTTTCAACCACGGCCAACTTAGTTTTTTTTTGAGAAATGCAGGTCTATAGGTGAACCACAAAGACGAAAAATAATTGTGTTTCTGGGTATCTCGCTCGCAAAGTCATCAAATCCTCTTTAATGTTTCTTTGATGTAATATTGTTTTTTAAAGTAATTTCATTTTATACTTTGTGGCCTTCTTCTCTATGTGGGTTTTGCAATTAAAAGGCTAAAAAGTTATATTTTTAAATAATTCCATATCAAAATAAATGAACGCGTTCAAAATTAATTGTGTTTTCATGATTTCTTGAGCACCTATTTTTTCGAATGCCTTCCGAATGTTCTCGTAAATCTAAAAAAAAGCTACAATTTTTGAGCTCATTAAAATCGCATGCAATATTACTGGGTAATATATTGAAACAAATATCCATAGCAAAAAGCATGCAAAAACGGAATTAAATCATCATAATGACACATTTTAATCAAATAATTTTTATCTCCAATAAATAATACGAAGATACTAGATTATTGGTAGAGAGCATGATTAGCACGCTGTGAAAATATTGTTACGCCAAAATATTCGAACAGAGCTAATGTAAATGTTTTTATAAATAAAAAGAATCATATAAAAAACTAAATGTACACACTTACACATAAAAGTGCAAACAAATGGTAACAACTCTGTATTACCAGCAACACACGGTATTACCAACATAAAAGTCGTTGCACACTAACTCGGAAATTCAAAATAACGCCTAATCGAATTATCTACAAATGACTAGAAACCGCAACATGAATTATCGAGATTGTGTTAGAAGACTGTTTGACCACTTGGCTACTAATAGTGAACGACAGCACAGGTTGTAACTTGTGCATAGCAGCAACATCTTTATGCAGCAATACAGCTTCTTCCATTTAGCTTTACATTTCATTACGCCATCTATAATTACATGGCGAACATTCTAGAACCACTTGCTGTAGTATAAAAGGAGGTACCCTGTGTGAGAGTCAGTTAGTGTAAATCAGAAAATAGTAGAGAAAGTGAAGACAACTTGCGGAAGTAGTTAAGTAAAGGCAGTGAGTCCGTAGTGTTGTATAAACAGTGAGCATCAGCAGAATAAGCGGTGTGTATGACAAACAGCCGAGAGGGAGTTTTGCTACAAAACCAGGGCAGTCAGTTGAGTGAGACCTGTGCGTTCAACAGCGAGGAAGACTATTGGTAACCATTTGTGGTATATTTAAGTAATCTATGTGGGTTTATTTAACCTCTTGAATTGGATTAGTATAAGTGCATTTATTTGTAAATAAAGTGTCATTCTTAACCTTTATTAGTAAACTGAGGTCTTTTATTCATTTGTAAATCTTCCAGTTAACGGAAAATCGTTTTTAAAGAATAAAAACGTAACAATAACTTGTAATTTTTGTTTATTTTGTATTTACCTGGAAAAACGTCATCGCGATAAGGAACTTTTAAAAGTCCAATTCATTAATTTTAATGGAGATCAAAGTATTTAAAGTCTCACACAAACATATGATCTTCAATGACGAGCTTATGTCAAAATCATGCACGTTTCACCTAAATCGAACCAGTTTATCTGCACTTGAATCCATGATTCAGCACATGATTTGCTATTTTTATTTTTGCGGGGATAATACGAAAAGTTCTAATACTAATAATCTTTTTTCACAAGCTTTATTTTTTTAATTCAACACTAAACATTTTTTCACTGAATTTTGTTAAAACGTTGACTTGTTCATTTGACAAAGAATAAATTTTTGTTTTTATTTGTTTTGATTATTGTGCTAAAAATTTTGGTATTTGCCCCTTTTTAATAGTACACAAGTAAAAACGGATTTTAGATATTTTAATAAGTCACTTTCTTTAACCCTGGAAAATTAAATATTTTAATGTCAAACATAATCGAAATACATCTATTATATTAAGCCATCGACATATAATTAAACAACCTCCATGAATTAACATCAGGTTACAAATTTATATAATATTTTGCAATTTAAATTCCCACTGTGCATCTTAAGAAAAACAATCTTTCTGCCAAGGAAGATTTTATAGCATGAAATGCAAGAATTTATGAGCATAAAGTATTGAATGCATGCTACAACTACTCTACATATATATACATATAACCATACATGCAGATACATATATATAATAATATATATGTACATACATGCCCTAAATTTGAAAATATCACCGTTTCAAATATGCTCACTCGCTTACATTCAATGTCGTGCGTGAATGTGGCTGAAAAAATGGCAAAAGTTTAGCATACCACAAATTATTCCGGAATAAGAAGCCCTTATATGCAGTTTTGTTAAAAACTTTTGCCATTACAAAACTACGGTAAATTCAATGTAAAGTAAAGCAAAGTTAAATATTTAAATATAAGACATGCAAAACGTTTCCTACACCCCCAAACCCCTAAAGCCCCCCACCACTCCTAAATACATGCGGCAGTATGAGCATGCAGTACAGCAGTTTAAAGCGTTGACAGCCAAAAAACAATAGAAAAATGTGCAGAATATTTTACATAAAAATGCATGAATAAGTACTGAATTGTTATATATGAATGTAAGTTTTTTTTATTGTTTTTTCTTTTGCACTATATGCAAACTTATATTTTTGTTAAAGTTTTATTTTTTATTTTGCATACAATATTTCACTTAGAGTAATAAAGACGATGATAGAGTAACTACAGCAGCTATTTAAGGAGAAGCATTCAGATACTTACGCATATGAAACGCCTGATGAAACAAAAGGATATATTGGCAATTTTCTTTGTTCTTAACTACAATTTTGTATGTGGTAACATTTTACAAGACTGCACAAAACATGCTTTACATAAATAAAGTTAAGTTTCCAAAAAAAAAAATTGCAATGAAAGGCAGTGAAGCAACTTAAACAAATGAAAGAATTAGATAGATGCACGCATGCAGCAGTTAATTAAACGCATTACGTTGCATTAAGCTTACTTGCTTTAGAGATGTCTGCAGCTGGGATCAAACGATGTACCAATATACCAGATACTGTAATCTTAAAATTTATTGGCTCATAAAGCAACCAGCGCAAATGTTGAGCATATATGACGATATTGTATGCAAGTCTGGTGTGACAATCATGTACAAGATTGATAGACAACCATGCTTCAATATAAATGTTAAAAATACCATTATTTAGTTTTTTATTCGAGTGACCGTAGAAAATCATTTGTTTTCGTAAGTTAAATAAATTTTTCATTTATGGTAAATGTTAAAATTATGATTTGCTTGCAGTTTCAATGTAGATTTCGATGACTACCTTTAAGGTTTTTTCTTATGTGCCATTAGTGCTTGTCTTTGTGATCCACGCTCTGACCCATGAAAATACTTCTTCGAGAAGTTATTTTTTTCTTTTTCCACTATTGATTATTACCAAATGCAAGCAAGGTAGTCAAAGCCGATAGGAATATTATTGCTATTATGCATAAAATATAACATAGTACAAATGTCCGGGGCGACTTCACTTAGTAATAGTAAATTGTTGATTTTGAGGGTTCCTATGACTTATTGCTTTATTCGCATAGACGACTGTGGGTTAGGTTAATCTGGGTGGTCAAATACCTCGAATAGACCGGGATTGATCCTAAGCGATACCAGCAGATGAGAAAAGAACCTGTAAGTATGGCAGCTTAGTTCGTGGTGCCTGTATCGAATGACTTCCACATAGATTTAATAAACCTTAGCCATCTACACAGTTCCACCATCGATACAAGTTCAAGACAACGAAAAGTATGAACACCAAGACATTTATATCTAGTGTAACTTAAAGCCGGACAGTGACACAGTCGATGTTCTATTGATTCAACTTTCCCGGGTTCCTTACATTTCCTGCAGGTACCGTCAAGTATTCGTTCTATTTTGACAGCATACGAAGCCGTCCAGCAGTGTCCAGTTAATACCTCCACTAGAAGTTTGCAGTTGCTTCCAGTTAATGGAAAAAGGAATTTAGTTAAATTGGCATCATATGAGCTCTGCATGATTTTAGAAGTTTTGCAAGTTTTCGTCGCACGCCAACATTTCTCTGCTTCTCCCGTGAGATGTCAAAGTACTAAAATTGCTGGTGCTGTATGTCTCATGTCGTGTATGGCACGTAGCACAGCCCTGCTGAAACGTTATGTCATTGGTATCGGTATCACTCAATTCTGCCCAAAAGAAGTTGATAATCATAGGTCTGCAGCACTTGTAGTCGTAACTGTCAGTCCATTATCTACACCAAATTTTACACACTCTTGGACTTAATGTGTATTGGCATCGTCCCATGTTTCATATATTTTTTTGACGTTCCCATTCATGCAGAAATGCTCCTCAATGCTTGGGTGATTTTTAGATAAAACCAAGAATCAGTTAACAACTGCTCCAGGCCCCAATCAGCGAGCACATGTCGTTGTATATGACTCTTTTACTTCAGCTCCTACATCAGCTGAATGCTGTAAAGATGCCGGCCCAAGCTACGTCTGCGAAACCTAGAGCTCTAGTGAGCGACGTGAAATCGACTGTTTTGGATTCTCCTGCACACTCTAATGGACAACGGCGATTATTCTGGTAGATATTGCTCTTTGTCAACATGTTGGAGTTAATAGATTTGTTTTATCCACCATAATGTCAAAACTCCTCTCGCTACCGAAGCCCCATAGTGATAAAATAAGTTTATTATCTGCATGTATTATTGCGCGCTACATCCATTTGGTGATTTAGCAAAACATACTACATTAACAGCAGTAAATTGAATATATGAAGTTTAAATAATTAAGCCACTATCAACTGTGAAATTTCGGAAGTGCCTGTTTGAGGAATATTTTTGTAATGAACTTCATTTTGCACATTTTAATTTTCATAAAGTAAAATTAATTTCATTCAAGCAAATATAATAATTTTAATACATAGCAATACCAAGCTTTCATAACAAAATTAAAAAGCTCTGCAGCTATTCCTGCATAGCAGTGCACGTTGCTATTTAACCTTTCTTCTTGAGGCGATTTTTAGTGCTTTTCTCTTTGCAAACTTAATTAAAAAATAATAACAATACATATGTGCCCACACTATTTTTTATTGTATAAAACTCACAACAAAGTGAAGTGCTATTTATCAACGACATCAGACATGTTTCCAGAGAACATTACATAACCTGATTACAATAATTCCGGTGAACAATATTCTGTTTGGTTGCGTTTGATGCTGATAAACTTTACAACAAATGCGAGTGGATTGTGTTGAATTTATAATTAAATACGCACAGTTACACAGCATTACAACAACAAAAAAATAAAATATTATTGTTAATATCTTTCCTTTTAATTATTATGAAAAATATTAATAAATGACCAATGACAATGACTATTTTATAAAAATCATATACCAACACACATACGAGTACTTTGCACACAACCCAGCACTTTTTTGTTATGAAAGCATGTGAGCAAAAGTAGCAAAATGCATAATCATGGCAAAGCACACACACACAAACACTCTACTTCCGCTTTTACGCGTTACAAAATAAAAATTGTTTTAAAAAGTAAAACGGAAAAAATTTATATTTTCTCTGCTCCTTTTGTGTTAACAAATGAATATTTATACAGATAAATGTGCTTTTTGCAGGTTTATTCCCTTCTTTTATTTTTTGTACATTTTAGCCTTTTTCTGTTTTAAATTAAAATAACTACTGTAAGCCGATTTTAATATAAACGGCCAATTATTTATGAATCAGGTCTGCACTGCAACAATTTACAATTAAGTGTCGAAACAAAAACATGGTTAAAACATACAAACATTTAGTTGGTATTTTTATTTTATGTAAAAAGTACTACATGCATACATATGTACGTATGTATGTGTTACATAAAACCTTTTTTTGTTTTGTATATTTGTATGAACATGCGTTTGCATTTTTTGTGTATATTTAAGAGTTATTTTATGTATAACTTTTATTTTTGCCTCCAGGCTGACCCATATTTACAATAATTTAAAACGTTTTTTCTCTGTGTGTGGAACTTGTGTTTGTCTCACATGTGGTCACGTTGGCTTTCATACAGTTAGTGACCAAATTAGTAAGAATAATCGAATAGTTTTACAAGTCTCACAATCATAGAAATTATTTGCATTTAAAATTCTGCCCCTGCTACAATCCTAGAGATTTATTTATTTCCATATCGCTTTGAAAAGTCTCGTACATTCACTATGAGAATAGCCCACTCCACAAAGCACATAGGGTGCAATCTTCGATCAAAGTAGTTATCCATGTACTATATATGTACCTTGCTGAGGTACTTTGAGCTATTTAAACTCTGTTGCTATGTCGGTGCCCATAGCAGCTTCTGTTGTATGGCAACGGCTCCAAGAATAGTGTCTGGCTGACCGCGTCACGCCAATCACTAGCATTGATTTAACACTGAGAAGCCAAGACTATTCTCCCAGCGTTTTTGGTAGCAACCACAGCCACCACGTACGATTCTCCAAGTTCTCACGCCGCAAGTGTAATTGCTTACACTCACAGCGAGGTTTTCAAGAGAATTCCTCACCATTGCCGGCACAGCTCAACTACTCATCAGAGTCAGAATTATGCCTGTGCCGCCAACAATCCAGTGCCTACTCCACACTGATCAACATCATCCCTTTAACCCCATAGGGTAGGACGAAATCGACCTTTTAGCAAAGGATCCTGACGGAACTCCTAGAGCAGCTCAACTGTCGGGCAACCGGCACACGTGGAACCAGAGACCAGCATCTGGTGATACCTCGAAGATCCACCAAAAGGGCTTCACCTCTATCGTCCTTTGAACTCAGGGAAGTTCCAGGTGACGCTGCACCTGATTGACAGCACAGACCTGTTTCCTTTTAATAAATATGTGCACATCTGTTGCTCTGTTGCCAGAGATTGGGTAGTAACACATAAGTTTTACGTGTAATGTACCAAAGCTACGTCAACGGAAAAAGCCTCATCACCCCAGCTGGGGCCCCGGGATTGCCAACACCCGTAGTAAAAAAAAACTCCCCAGGGGGAAGTCGCAGGGGCAGAATGCTAAATGTAAATGACCTCATATTCTCTCTTTCCGATTTGAGTCTTATCTTTAAAAATTAAAATTTTATTCCTTTTTAACCGCCGGCCAAAAAATGGATGCTATAAATTTTTAGTATATATCTGTGTATCTGTGGGAGTGTTCGTATGTTTGAAAAAAATTGGTCCAGCCCTTTAGAAGATATCACATCTTTTCTAGATATATTCTTTGGAGTCTGTGTGTCTTTGACGCCGTAGCACCCAAACGGCTACACAGTTTTAAATTTATTTAATTTTTTCGTTTGAAAGGTGAATTGATCTTTTATTCTTTACTTGAAGAAAATCAGTTCAGCCGTATGGTCAGAACGTCAGAGGTTTTTGAGATTTTTAGTTTCTGTAACTGTTCTGTAACTGTTAAAGTTTTAAAATGACATTAAACTAATTCAAAATATAGAAAAGTTTCAATCGTTAATTTTTTATAAGAGTTGATGGCCAATATTGGTAGTGCTCTCTTATTGAATTTAATCTTGGAATTATATTATTTAATAATAAATATATAATAATAATAGTATATTATATCCATAAGGTAGAAACGATTCCTGTTATCGCAAAGAGTACCCGTGTTTGTATGTATATTAGATTGAAGGGCAACTAAAGGTGACTACGACAAGCAGCTTCCAGTTGATTTCTGTTAAAATTTAAAAAAAGAGAATTTCGTGTGCTCATAAAGCATAATTAGCTGAAAAAAACCATCATTTAAACCACGGCTAAGCTTGATAAATACTATTAAGACTCTTTGCCATCTATTTCAATGGTACAAAGTGGCTTAAGAGCCACCCAAATACGGAAGATCCTGAGCCTTTTACATACCCAGTTGAGGACTGTACGATTAAAACTAATCACGATATGGTATTTCCCAAATCGGAGATTGAAAGTGCAAGTGATTGTGATTGGGTCAGTAGTCTTAATTACTTTTAATCGATAACAAACGCAATAAAGTGACAAGTCCGCAGGAATATTTGGCGTTTGTTAGCCGCAATATGGTCGGACTTTCGCAACGCTTTGTAACCGTCAACGAAACGTAAGTCTACCGCAACACACCAGAAGCCAAACAACTAACAAAACAATGGGTTTCTCGAGGCAAAATGGCACCAGAGAAAGCCAAGAGGGATTCGTCAGCCAATAAAGTCATGCAGACCAATTCAATCCAATCCACATTCACTACCTTCAAGAAAGTAAAACAAATAATTGCGGATATTATGCCAAATTATTGAGTCGATTTAAGACGAAATGAAAAATAAAGTTCTTTTCGACTAAGAAAATACACTAGTACACGCATGTGCAGCTTACATAGCAAAAACCATCAACTTTGTTACGAGTTGATGCCTCATCTACCCTTTTCTCCAGACTTAGTCGCAAGTAAATGATAAGTTTTTTCAAAACTGAACAAATGGATGGGTAAAATGAGATTTGACTCCAACCATAAAATCATCTCACAAACAAAATACATACGAGAATGTATCTATTTTTATGATTTCGACAAATCTTATTTTTTCGGAAGGGATAAAAAATTAGCAAAACGTCTGACAAAGTGTTAAAATTTTAAACGAGTCTATATTAAAAAATTAAATAATTTTATATTTTAAAACCTGAAATTCGTTCAAAAAGTCACGGACGTATTGACGTATTGCAAAGGTTAAAATTTTTTTTCCAAATCTTACTTTTTTAAGAGAAGTGACACTCAGACAATGATAGGCATTCATTACTATTACTAGGTATTACTTTCTTCAGAAAAGGAATAGCGATAGAGAAGGCAGGTGGTGAAGGAAGAGGTAGAGGGAAGTTTAACTCTTTTACAACTCTGCTTTTTACATGTTTTAATAATGCAGAGTTGCAGCGCCTCTGGTGTCAATGAGGTATATTAAATTTTCAATGCTGGGTGTTAAACTTTTAATGATCTCGGACCACTCCTAACGGTTTTTACACAAATTTGTATGAAGCCAAATCACTGTGTGTAGTATCCGTGTAAATGTGAAATAATTTCTCAGCAATCCTCGTATGTGTACTTTTGGTGGCATGTGTATGTTCGTTAGTTACATTTGTGTATTTTATATTTATTGTTATTGTTTTTTTTTTCATTTATGAATGTATGTATATTCTTTTTTTATGCTCGTGTTATTTTTCATTTAAATTTTTTCATATTTATTTTAATTCTCAATGTATATTGCCGACAGAAAAGTTGTTGGTTTTTTTAATTGTTGGCTGTCTTATTTTATTTATATCTCTCAATTTTTGTTTTGTTTTCATACACATCTTTAGATTTATTAAAACGTTTGTTTATTTTGCCTTTTTATATAATTGCTATTAGCAGTATTGACAACTATTCATTGTGTTGCGGCCAGTACACTCAAAGGAATATGGTTTAATTGTCTTGGCGCTAAAATTCTTCAGCATTTAATAAAACACTTGTGTTGACTTAATAATAAAATAAGGCAGACTTTAATCTGTAGGCAAATAATTGCAAGACAAAGTCGGTCAATCGGCTTTATGAATTTAAAAAAAGAAATGTTCTGTTTAAAAAACAATTTATTTGTTTTAAGATTCATTTAGTTAATAATTGGCTAATGCTTTAATTAAGAAACAGACAAACAAAAACAAAAAATACTAATTTTCTTAAGAGCTTTAATGTTCTTTGGCAACATATGTGACATGGTCCGATAACCTTTTGGGCAGAATTATAATAAAAATGTTTGCTTTAATGACAAATATTCCCATTAGCTATTTTCAATTGTTGTGTTTTTCTTTTTATTGTTATTAGTGTGTTTTTTCCATGAAAAGCAATAAAATTGTATGAAGATGCATACTATATACATGTAATTGCTTTTTTTGTAGCAATGAAAATTCCGAAAAATGTATAGGAATATATTTTCTAACAGTAAAGTACATTTTATCTCTGTAGATTTATTTACAAATGATTTTTGTTTTGTTAATAAAATTTTATCTCAGTTTTCAAATCGGTAAATTAATAAATCTTTTGTTATGGGAAGTTGGTTTATTATATAAGGTGATAAGTGATACTACTCGATTCCACAATTATAAAATGTACTTTGATGTTTGGCCGAGCCTCCACAATTCCGGTTGTAGCCGTAGTTGCAGACCCCATCACAATACGAGCAACAGAAATTCTCTTTCAACCAACACCTTAACATTTGCTAATCCTTTCGGTGAGTGTGAAACAATTAATAGTCAAAACTACATATTCTCTGTAATACAGATGCAGTAGCTTCATCTCTAAAAATATGAAACTAAAGGTTCGACAGAATTGTAAAAAATATTAAAAAAAAATTAAATTTTTTATTAAAAATCAATATCTATACGACATTAATATTTGAAAATGTGGCCACGGTGGCTGTTCTTGACAAACCACGTTCTGAACGTTAAATTTTTCGGCCGTATGTCACAAATAATACAAATAATGTTGGCTTTCAATGCGTCAAATCTTGCTGGCTTATCACCATTAGCCAGTGACTCCGCACTCCACAACTCTACACGAAATAATTAGAAGGTATCAAATTGTAACATCTTGGAGAACAACTCATTTGTATTTTGAGAAAACTAAATCGGTGAAGCAGTAACTTTCTCTATTGAACAAACTAAGGTCGCATGATGCCACCAGCGTGCAAATCGCACCCAGCCGATGTAATGGAGTCTGAAGGATCTATTTTGGTTTGGTTTTACTCCAGCAATTTCGTTTAATAACAAACTTCAGCTTAATTAGCCTCATCATTGAACACAATATTGCGATAAAGCATCGGAACCATTTCCAACTGCTCTCGAGACTAGAGATGAGCGATATTTCGAAACCTGTTACTTTTTCACAGTGATTGAAAAATCACTAATCACAACTGTGACTGAATTTAGCAGGCAACAGGTTTTGGAAAAACAGTTCTTTTATACAAACTATGATTGTTCTTGTACGCTTACTTTTTATACCTTCAGCTTTTGTCGAGTACAATCGTCAAATCCTGGCAAATCGTCTTTACTGGCATTTATATACAGCTCTCACATTTTTGTATTTCCAATTTTATTGTCTCCTGATTTTTTACATGACAATTCACAATATTTGGAAGCAGTTGACCTGCGAAATGTGAATGTTCAATTGGCGTAGGTCAAGAGTTTAACACAAAATTTTCCACGAAGTGTGCAGACAGAGCCCTAATTCCTGCCACGATAAATTTGAATCTTCTTGCACAGTTTCATTAACAGCAACAATATTCTTTTCAGCGCGAACCAGAAAATAACAAAAGTATCGTTTTAAGTACTCTTTGAGCATTGGCCGTCAAACAACTATGACTGCGTACAGCTAAAAAGTAAAAACACTCTCATATGCAACCCCATACGATTTTATTTTAAACCCAATACGTATAACTATAAGCATCCAACAACTATGTTCTATATACAAGTTTTTAAATTATGCAAGGTAAACAACTTTAACTAAAGTTTATAGACTCTATGAGCTGCAGTCATACGCATGAGTATAAAAACATTATGACTTTTAATGGGCTATTCAAGCGTATATATAAAGTTTTTTTATTAACACATACACACATAAAGCATGTTTTCCAACAGCCATACATACACACACCTACACATTTTCCTTTCCATATTATATATACAAATATATGTTTACCGTGGCGAATGACAAATAAATATCCCGAGTATCATGAGCATATTTTTTTATCCAATTAAATTTCCATAGGCTGAGTATATGACACGCATGAATTATGTGAGTGTACGAATTCTGGGCGCTACAATTATGATTATAAGCAGTTACAAAAATTACGACTGTTTACTTATGTATATTTTTATTTTTATTTTTTTGAGTACTCATTGTCATTCTCTAGCACGCAAATTCCTTCGAAGTGTCGGTATTTTTGCATCATATGCATCATATATGATATATTTCTTCAGATGGCTTGCTTTAGTAGACGATTATGAGTGCCATAATCGTCACGAAGTCATCCATAACTTAAGCGAATTGATGACACATTTCCAAATTAAAAGTAGATAATTTGGTAGAGTATACTTATCACAGTTGGTTTTGCAATTAACTCTTTCCTAAGTCTTAGCAGTCTTAAAAAAATAAAAACTACCTTTACAATAAAATAAATTTAAATGTTCAACACTAAATTTTCTTGAGTGTATTTTTCATATTTTTAATGGACGGTTTGCATTGAAAACTATGCATGATTTTGTTACTTTTTCACAAATTGTGCAAATATGAAAAATTTTTTAAATTTATTATCAACAAAACACACAAAAAACCATACTTACTTTAGTATAAACGAAAATTTGCTCATGCAAACCAACACTTACACATATAACCACACACACACACACACAAACTTTAGTTAATACAGGATCATTGTATGTAGGTTTGCTTCAATATAAAATGCCTGAATGAGCATAAATCTATACGGAGATATAAAACTGGCAACATGCGTTGTTCATCATCATATTTTTTATTTTTATTTTATTTATTTATGTTTATTTTTTTATATATAATGGATAGATATTCTTCAAATATTTTATATATTTTGTGAAAACTATGTGCACACACGCACACACGCACACACCCACTCAACACTGCACCAACTGCAATATATATATTTTTTTCAATATTTAAAAACATCATAGTGACAACAACGTGCACGGGAGCATAAAAACTAAATTGCAGGAAAAAATATTTCAAATTTTTACGGACATTATGGCCGGTTGTGTGCGTGTGTTAACATACGAGGAAGGGTCTTTCAAAATATTGACAGACTCAGATCAATTCGTTAGGGGACTTTTGATTCAAGTTGCACATCTAGATAATTAAATTTTTTCTAAAATAAAAGTTTTTCACTTGGCTTGTCTGCAGGTTTCTGCAGCAGGAGTTGAACCTGAAACCCTCCGACTAATGAACTAGTACACCCCTCGCTAGTAAAAAAGGCACATTATTGAATCTGGGAAAATTAAATGAAGAAAAATATCGATTTGTAAACCAACTCTCGTATAATGTGCATACGTTTGTTGTGTATGGTTTTAGTGCATGTCTTTGCAAGCAGTTTTGCTGTTCATATTTTTTTCTCTCTGTCATTGTACTGACATTTATATAAATGAACGGATGCGGAAGTTCATTTTTTACAATTCATTTTAATATTTATATTTATTGTTTATACATGGGATTGTATATAAAAACATTTTAATTCGCACTGTTTTATATATGCACTAGCAGTGGAGTTCGATTATAACGAACAACGGTAATGCAAAACTATCACACATAACGAATAATGTCTCCGTTGCCAACAGTTTTGCATTAAGTCAAAATAATGAATTATTTCTTACGGCATTTTTTCAATTTATTCATTAAACCTGCATTGTGGGCGTGCAAACGAAGATATTTCTCTTGCAAACATTTTCTTTATATGAATAGATGAACAGGAATAGATATTTTTCCAGCAAATACCTTCAATTAAAAAAAAAACTTTCTATCGCTTACTTATATTGAAAACAAAAACAAATTTTATTGTTTTATTGTTGTTTTCAATACAAGTTGTCGATCGAAAGTTTTTTGTCGACATTGTGGACCAGGCTGTACTCATAAAATTTTATTTGTGTCAGTTATACTTTTTAGTTATTTATATTTTTAAACAACGGCCAATTTTACCAATCATTTATATTCATATTTAAAAATTTATTTTCATATATTTTTTTTTTAATGAAAAACAACTTTTAACTATAAATTGATATTTAAATAGAATGTTTTTCTATATTGCAGATAAAATGTCATATTTGATTTATGTGCAGTTCATTAAAACCAAACTCCACTGTATTTTTTATATTTTTTTTTTTGAGGATTTTATACTAAATTTATCTTTAATTGTGGTTGTGTTATTTTTGTGTCTATTGTGGTAGTTATTATTCATGTTATATTTTTGCTTTAATAATTGGTAACATCATCAGTTAGATTATCGCTCGAGGTTGGTTTTATTTTTTGTCTTGTGACTATTTTTGCTTCTCAAACAGATATACTTGGATTTTTTTTTTGCTGCAGCCGAAATGTCAGCGAATGTGTTTTTGTTTTTGTTTTATTTTTATTTTTCTATTTTTTTTTGTTGTAGGTAAACACTTGTAATTCAGCAATTTTTATTTTATATTATAGTTGTGTCAAACAAAGTTGCGCGGTCGAATTTAAAGTTTCTTTTTTTCATAGATTATGTGTAGCAATACATTTGCAATTAAAAAAAAAATATATATATATATTTTGCTATAAGAAATAGCGAATTTTATTTATTTGACATATAGTCCTTAATGTATTAGAAATTTTCGTGAGTTTTTTGGTTAAGCAGAAAGCAGAAAATTTTAGTTTAACATTTGTTAACGCACTAACAATCGCAAATTATTATTTTACTTGTTAAGTAAAATATTTTTTATTAAAAATACATTGAAATTGATTATTGAGGAGTTTAGCTGGATCCTATGCGCATTTCACTGTTGCTTTACCCAAAAATTTCTTAAAACAACTGGAGTTATTATGTTAAACTTTTATTTAAGCAAATGAAGAGCTCAGCAAATAATAAAGTTGAAACAATAACTCATTAATCAACATGTTGTATATATTCTTACTTTACCATACAGCAGAAAATTTTATTTTTATCTTAAGTTGAAAAGAGGAGATAGTTAAATATTTATTTCAATACTTTATTTTTATCTAAGGCGTGTTTTAATTCTTTTGATGTGTTGCTAAGCAGCAACAAAATGCATCCGCGCCTGCTAAACCAAAAAAAATATAAAATTTTCTACTTCGTATTTATTTTGAAACACGTTAAATATTTCTTACATTTATTTTAAATGCTACGAAATAAAAAGAAGAAAATTGTTGAAGTAAAAAGTTAGTTAATCGAGCGTTTGATCAGTGTTTTCAATTATTCTTATAGAATGAAATATTCTTAAGAATAAATCTGATTTCCTAAAGAAAGCTAAAAACGCTACACGAGGCTTTCATTGTAGTTCAACTAAATAATGAATACTTAGCATAGTAAAAAGTAACTTTATTTACTTAAAGAGTTGAAAACTAAAACCAAATATGGTCACACGTACTGTTTATTCCTCGTTCGCTGGCGTAAAGTGCTCAGGAGACGATCAAATAAGTTCATCAATCATATAGTTGTAAGCGTGCCGTCGTGTTTTTCCAGCTACACGTACGCGTTGTTGTCTGCAGTGATTTGTTGTTTGATTATTTGATCGTCACTCTGATTGACGAATAAAAAATTAATTTGCTTTGTGGCGTTATGTAAAAGATTTTCTTGTGTAAAGCTGTTCCTTTTATTACAGAGTTTGTTTTTGCTTGCGTGTCTTTTTATAAACAACAAGCATATGACAACTACAAATATGGATTGATTGAAGAGTCTGTTTGATCGTTTTCAGGCCCCATAATATATCCAAATAATGATTGTGTACATTTTCATATGACAAATATGTTTAATTTTTGTGAACAATTACTAAAGGCCAAAAATTTGAGTTTGTTTGTCTGATCTTGCAGCTTATCGAAAAAAAATTTATCATCCTATGACGACATGTTTTGTTACGAATACTACGAATTTAAAGTACAAAAGGTGATTGACCTGGTTGCTTGTACGTCTTTTTGTAAACAACAAGCCAACTGCAAATATGGACTGATTGAATAGTCTATTTGATAATTCTCAAAAAAATTAAAAAGAATTAAAACGCGAAAGGAATTTGTAACAAATTAAGGGCTTTATTTTGTAAAACGCAAATTTGACAATTTTTATATGTTTCTTGTTGTTGTAATTTTTATTTTTTTATTTAAAATTTGTCTACGCTTTGCATTGCGTTTTATAAAACAACGTCCCAAGTTTTTTTAAGCTTGTCATTGTGAAAGAGGTTCTAAAAATTGGAATTTAGTTCATTTTGAATATAAGTCTTGATTAGTTTTTATATTGGCTCTCGTTAAAAGTGTCGTATTGAACTTCAAATACAATTATTATCAAATAAATTTTTTTCATACCTAATAATTCTTAATAATTTTAAGGCCTCATTTCATTGGGAGTTATTTCCTTTGAATTTATTTCTTTGAGAGTTATTTTATTTAGCGCTTTTTGCAAAATAACTTATTTTGCTTGTTAGTTACTAAAAAAATTGCTTTGAATATTTTTCTTTGCAGTATTTTATTTTCAAAAGCTATAGGGTGCTATTAAGATTCAGGTTTCTGTACATTGAAGCGGAAAATTGAAATCTACTACTGAGCCAACTTAATTTAACATATAATTTTGGAGTTCATTTGACAGTAATGCATTGAAATAAGCATCCATGGCAGCACAATTGTATACCTTCACAATAATATAATGTTTTCACTTTCAAAATCAGTTTACAGTTTCCAAATTAAAAAAGTTTGTCGCCCATGACAACTATCAATTTGTTTATTTTTATTTTAAATGTATTCCCTTCCACGCATAAATTTCCATATATTTGCCATCAAATTATACAAAACGAAACCCCATATTACAGTAGCATGAGTTTGCGTTCCCAAAGGTAAAATTATTTTGTTAAGCGCTATTAAATATTTATATATTTAGAGTACGAGAATTTCAAATCATCAAAACAAATTACATATTGTATTTTTTTTAAGAATATAAAAGGAGCAAAACTAAATCATCAACTGTTTTTCTGTTTTGAAATTGAATCATGAAATCGTACTACAGTTCATTTGTAGAAAAAACAACTGATTTAGAAATTTGTATTACTTGAAGTTTTCTTATTTAAAATATTGTATATATATTTAAAACAAATATCTTGTAGTTTCGTATTAATTTTTTAACTTTGAAAAGGTTTCTAAGCCTATTGTGATTATAGTTTTTTCAATCTCAATAATTAATTTAAAGTTTGTGTATAAACATTAGGGTTTTGTAAGCTTTTTTGAAGTGTAGTTAAAGTCTACTGAATTGTTGCTCAAGGCCAAAATAAATCACCCTATTAGCAGATGCTCTAATATATGTAGAATACAAGTGAACAAGCCATGGAGCGATACACTCCCCAAGAACGCGGAATAATCATGTCTCCTCATCTCTCGTTTTGGAGATTTACACTGGCCTGCAAGATCGCCCGATTTAATCGTTCCAGACTTTTTTGTGGGGTTTTTTGCAGTCTCGTGTTTACATGAACAAGCCCGAGACCTTAGAAGCCCTCAAGGATAACATGCGACACGAGTGCGAGAATCTGTCTCCCGAAGTTCTTACCGAATCGATGAAAAATGCCATAAAACGAGCCCGTATAGCAATCAATTGTGACGGCGCCCATTTGACCGATATCATCTTCTCGACTTGACTAATAAAATTCTAAAGGTTCAAGTGAACACAATCTAAAAACAGAATCGAAGATTTCATTAAAAAAAAATGAGAGCCAAACAAAGGATGACTTCTTTTGGCCCGCCTTGTACATGTATAAAGACTGTCATCAGATTTTACAAGAAATAAATCTAAAAACATTAGTTTGAGTTCATGATGATTTGAAAAATGATACTGATTAAAAAACAAAAAATTCAATAGACGGCTGATATAAGTTTTATATTAATTTCTTAGTTGAAATTACGGCTGCGCAGCAAGTTAAGTTTCATTTTATTGTTCGGTATAGATATCTAAAAAAGGCAAACCTTAGAACCTTAAGGGAATTATACATTACATCAAAAACTAGTCCAGAAAGACAGCGAGACCTTTCCCGATTACCCTTACATGAGTTACTGGACATGGGAATATTGATGCAGTAAAAGTGCGGATGCTCTCACAAATGCCACCAGCAGTAGTCGAGAGACAGTAGAGAAGATATGGTCTATTGGAATTCCCTCAAGGGGGGAAAAGAGAAGAGAGTTTTACACAAATTTCAACAAATTACAAAAAAAAACGATCTGAGAAATAACCCTCCTTGGCATTCATGTGCGGCCCGTGTCGTATATAATCTATGCCAAAAAACTCAAAACAACAAGTATTCCTAGGTTCGAAGTTCAATGGCCATTTGAAACATATGCGTAAAGGAGTAGACTACTTTTAAATTACTTTTGTAAGATTTGGTAGGTTAAAGAAGACAAATAACTCACTGAACATCTCCTCTGCCACTGGCCCCAGTGCGGAGAATTAATATGGGAAATGTTTGGTAAAGGAATACTAGACATGAAACCTGCTTCAGTAATATTCATTTATACAGGATTAATAAATTTATTAAGCAAACTGACAGCCCCGAAATTTTAGGACAAATTGCAAATTTATATACAATGGGAGCTACTTATTGACCCATTAAAAGTAAGTAACGGGTGGCGTTGTACGGTTAGCTGACTTAAGAGAAAATTATATGGTACGCCTCATCTGAGGCAAGTTCTAACAAATAAATATTTTAAAACAGTTTCGTTGGTTGAACTAATTAGCAACTTGATTACAAAACTGAAGATCCTTAAATAAATAAAATAACAACACCTGGCATTTTTCTGATGTGCATTAATGCCCCTTTGTATCAGTTGTTGTGGGAAAGTTCAAGTGATGAAGGCATAGCCACTGGTCACAGAACTACACCGGCTTCAGCAGATACTAATCCTAATTTAACATCTGCCCTTCTTCAACGGTATTATGTAGCAGAATTGAATCACCAGCGAAGTAAAATAACCAATGAAATGGCTGCAAATAAATGGCAACAGCTTCAAAAATTTAACACGCTTCATGACACCAGAAGCACTGTGCAACACTGCATTATTAAAAACATGAAAAAGCAGTGTTGTAAAAGAATGAAGCTTTCCTCTATCTCTTCTTTCACCGCCTGCCTTCTCTTTCACTTTCCTAAGGAAGGTAACACCTTGGAAAAGTAGTAGGCATTCATTGCCTGAGTGTTACTTACTTCTATTTAAAAAAAAAGTGTCAGTACATGTCCAAAAACATTATTACACTAAAAACAGCAACTTAAATAAAGTAAAAACACATGGATAAAGTAAAAATAATTGTGCTTCTTGCTTGTCTGACTTAATGTATTATGCAAAATTAGTTAATTTATGAGGTTAGCTTGAGGTTTCCGCACTCCTTTTTCTTGCAACGTGTCTACCAAATTCAATTTTATTATTTTTAATTTATTAAACTTTTGTTTGCTTAACACACAACGGAAAGTTTCTGTAGACATTTATTTGCGCGCACACATAAATTAAACACATTCCTGCATACTTTTGGGTGCCTGCATAAGCACACACATACACACAGATGCTCTCACTCACACAAATAACGTGCATGTTTATTACTATATTATTGTTTAGAGAAACAAACGATTTTAACTCATTAGCCAGTTTGGTTAATTTTTTAAATCTTTTTATAGCAAATAACGAACAATTGCGTTAATAAATATTGAAAGTTTGATTATAAAATTATTTTTATTCCGTTTTATTATGTGCAATAAATTTTTTTTAGTGTATATAAATAATTCTGCATGTGAGTAGAAAAAAGGGAGTTGCAAAAACTGATTTATTGAGTGAATAGTACCTGTGGTATTTGCATTTACATTTTAATAGGTAAAAAAAAGCTTTAAAAGTAGTTGGCTTGAGAATCACAACGTGGTTAGGACACTACGTTCTGATGCTCAACCTTTTTTTTTTTGTTGCGGCACACTTTTAACTGCTACAAAATTTGGTTGCTCTCAAAGAAAAATATGAGTTTAAAAATCATTTACGTAATTTAAATGTGCGAAAAAAATAATTTGTACTACAAAAATAACAGCTTAGGGATTAATTATTACAGGATAATAAAAGGAATACCTTTAATGCGAAAGTCAAGATTGGTCGTAAAGATGACAATGCTACTCTCATAATGTCTTCTACATTTAGTAATCTTTTTTAAGTTCTAATGTTGGCTTATGCTGAAAATCGGAATTCACACCAATTAGATGTGGAAAATTGTAATATTCACCCCTATCGTGAACAAATTCCCCCTCGATATATTTCAGCTTTTCTCCAAGTTGCAATCGCGAATAATTTTTCCCTCGAAATGTGTTCACTCTTCGGAGTCCCCTCATCATTAGTCATAATTTTTAAGGAGATTTTTTCACTTTTTCCTTGGTTTTGTTCACCTTATTTTTGTAGGGGAACTGAATAAATACACCGCGTTATTTCAATATTATAAATAATAATATTTCCAATTAAATATAAAAATTTATAAAAAATAATTTTTTGGACAAGATCAGTAAATAATGTTTACGATGAATAAGAATAAGTTCCTACAACATCTTCTTTCATAGAATATAAACCTTTTTGGTTCACATGCAAAATTAAATTAAAATTTTATACTTAAGAACTTTTATTTTCACGGAACATAAAATATTTAAAAACATTTCATTTGAAACCCAAAATTTGCGAATTTTTTACTCTCAAACTTAAATTTGTGTGATTTTTAATAAGTTTTAAGCTTTAAAAATCTTCTTCTAGTTTTTCAGAGCGGCAGCAAACGTTCCCATACAATTCGCGATAGCAAATTTCCTTTTATAGCGAATGTAAATATCATGGGAACTAAAATTTCACATTTTTTTTTAACGATTGAGGTGAATATATTTAGAGATATTTTGGATATCGCATCTAATGTTAATCGAAAAATTATTTTGCTTTTAATTGCTTGTGCCAATTTTCACAACAATATGAATATAAGTATGTATCTAAAGTTCAGCGGCACAGTGGTTGAGAATCACTGGTGTAGAGAATACTCACTTCACTACGATATATCGATCATTTATTCAAAGAATGTCATAACTAAAAAAAACAGTTTGTCAGAAAACGAGTTTAAAGTTTTCAATTTACTCACACCTTTAAAGGCAAAAGAAAATTGTATTTTTCTCTCAAGACTTGAGTAGACAATATATTTGAATAAAATTTTTACACAATATGAAGAACTATATGAGGAATAATTTTGCATCACTAACTCGAAAATTTAATTTTTTGAGTTATGACTTTCTTTGAGTATATGAGCGATGTGTAAATATAAATTTTATGTCCGTGTGTTATATATACATTTTTATAACGTTTCAGGTCATGTGTGTTTAAAGGAATAGATTTTCCTCCTTATATTTTATAGTGTAGACTTTTAAAATTTTAAATGATTAACTTTTTTTTAGCGAAAAGAACTCTTCGTGGAATATATACGCTTCCATTTACTAGTTTTTGCCCAAAAATCTGGTTTTGCGCAAAAATCTGTGTTTTGCAATTTGTTTTCCTGTACAGCTTTCATGTGAGCAAAACGACTTCAAAAACATGTTTTGTCCCAACAAATGTCAGAATGATTTGCTCAACTGTCTGTTTGTTCGATGATCAAAAATTAAACGTAAAAACAAACAAGTATTTTGCTAAGTTATGGTGCATGTTTTAGTATCTGGATAATTCTTCAAGAATTTTTTTAAATTTTAAAAATCAATAGCATATTACTATTTCTTTTGCAATTTAAATCGACTTAAGCACCTTCTGTTAATTGACACAGTTCTGGTTGTAACCTCATTCATGTTTGCCTTTATTTCATAATGTTTATTATTTCTTTTACATTTTGCTACTTTTCTATTTTCCTATTCCTCATATTTCATATTTAGTTTACAATTTTTTTCAATTACTCTACTTCTTTTAGATCTCGCTGTGCTGCCAACTGTTTAATGGGTTGCCTAAATAAAGATAATTTTTGCTACTTTGTGTGTTGACTTTTTCTTTTGTAACGTTTTAGAGCACTATAGAGCAATTGTACAGCTAAAAAGATAACTGTTTGTTTTATGTGAATGTATTTATGTACATGTGTGCAAGTGCCTATAAAACCACACACATTTATTCACTCACACACAGGGACGTATAATGTACAAGTATATTTTCGCACTTTTTAACATTCATTACATACAAAATTTATAAAAGCAAATATCCTTTTGCTACAAGTACAAAAATAAAAAAAAATAAAAGAAACAAATAAAGTTAGAGAATAAAAAATAAATAAAATAATTGTTCAATTCACAAGGTAGTTGTATCAATGTATCGTCTATTTAAATATAATAGTGTAAACTTGTTGCTGGAAATTTGCATATATAAATGGTTTTTAAAAATTTGTATTTAAATAAATTAATACACTACACTCTGTTCCCCTTATTCTTAAAAAAATAAAATGAATTTTAAATAAATTTTAGGAAAATTTTGTATGAAAATTTTTAAATAAAATACATTTCAAATTCATTTTAAATTTTATGAATATGGCGGTGTGTGTTGTCAATGAAAAAAAAAATGTATTTGATACAAAATAAACAATACAATGTATTGTGAATTCAGCAAATATAAAACAGATATAATAAAAAATTCTCTACGTGAGTATGTGTAGACTAACGTTAAGACCTCAGGGTTTCTGGGCACCATAGTAGACACACAGGCGGCATGAGTGTATGTGCATACACCCAGCGGAAAAATTTAGAAGACTTTCTTATGTCAAGAATTATTAAGGGACTGCTTGGGCTTGCTATTCTTATTTAACTGCAAAGGATTGCTTTAGAAAGCCTCGGTTGTGCCGTATAAAAGACACAGTACACATTCTCTTCTATTAAAAGTGGCAAGAGAAGAACTAACAGTTTTAGTTATGGCTTTTGCCAAAGCCATTTATTTTAATTTAAAAGTCTTTCAGAATATCTTTCGAAAGAAGTGAGAGCGGTACAGAAGCTTTCTGAAAGGCACCCGTATTCTTTCTTTTTCCCACTGGGCTTTATTACAATAACGACATTTGCTAATGCCTTTGGATTCAAATATAGGGTCTTTTTAAATAGAGGTATAGAACTTTGAAATGGAGTAAAACAAAGATGATTTTTTTGCATTGAAATGCAATTAACTTTATTCGAAAGACAATCTTTTGGCATTATAATTTAAAGAAGACTTCTGGCATAGGACCGCCATGGCTAGTTCTTACGTAGTCTAATTTGGAGGTTAAATATTCGATGACTTTTTCCAATATTTGTGGCCATATATCGTTTTGAGCATATTAGCGCAGGCTAGCGACTCTACATATCCCCACAAAGAATAGTCCAGCGGTGTTAAATTGCTCGATTTTTGAGGACAATTCACTGGTTTGAAACGTCAAACTATGCGGCTACCAAACGTTTCTTTCAATAAATCAATTGTGGCACGAGCTGTATATTATATTATGCCGTCTGGTTGAAACCACAGCTCCTGCACATCATGTTGGCTTAACTGAATGAACGAAAATATCAGTAATCATGGCTCTATAGCCAGATTAAAGACTCTTTAGACTGAAATGGGTCTTCCTCTACGCTACGCTCTGCAGCAGCAATGACTTCTTCTGTAGGCATTCTATGACATCTCTATGAATGCGAGTTATCATTTAAACAAACATGTTCCATAGTTAATCGATTTAATTACTCTTATAGACGATTATGTTGACCGTAAAATGTGCGATACATTTTTTGAACAGAACCATGATTTTCAAAATAAATTTGCACAATTTGGAAGTGCTGTTCAGGCGTCAGTCTATTCATATTGAAATGCCAAACCAAACTAAACATAAATCACTTGACAGCTGACAAAATGCCCGCCAGTAAAAAAGTATTGTCAAGTTAAAGTTTTATAACTCTTTAAAAAACACCCTTTATATGTAAGCACTTAGACACAAATACATTGATACGAGTATTTTGTAAAGTTGTGTGTCTAGCAAAACTAGTGCATGGCTTTAGTATTGTGTATTTATATTTTCTCAAAGAAACACAAAAATTATAATAATAACGTTTTTTATTCTGTATCCCATTTGATGTTATAAAAGCTTATAAAATGTGTAATATTTGCTACGACTTACATTTTTAGTATAAGCTTTCATTATTCAAATAAAGAATTGCACACTGAGAAAAAGACTTTTAAGAGGCTCTATAAACTTCTACACAAAATTCTCGCTTTGAAATGAAGTAATATTTGTTTATAACAAAAGAAAATATACATACTTGTGTAAGTAGAAAAACAAAACTTTTCTTATTTACAATTTCTGCTATAATGTTATAATCCAATAAACTCACCAAAATATTTATTTTACTCTTGTGCATTTGTATATTTCTTACGCAGCCATGTTAAAGGGTCTAAGCCGATTTAAATGCTTGCTGAGACATACATAAACATGTTGTAGAGTCAGCGAAGTGAGTAGCGCCACATTCTTATAGACTAGGCATTATATTTAAAGTATTTACTCACTACACCTTCAATGCTTGAAGCAAATCAAATTTTCAATTGCAATACCAAAGTCGTATTATTTTCGACCGGTTTGTTACGCTGATTTTGATTTAAAAATAATTAACTCGAAATAAAGTTTAATTTCTATGTTAATCTGGCTTTTGCTTAACACAAATATTTATTATGAACTACACAAAGAAGTGACTCGCTTTAAATATTATTTTTGCAGTTGCTTAACTGTTGCCTAGATATCTTTCTTTTCTTGTAACTAATATGAAATGTACGACAATAATCGAACAGCAATTTAAGCTGCAGGCATTATGCATTAAAAACATAAACCACAGCACACTACACTACTAACAATACGACTACAAATGATGTTGACTGCTATCATCACTGTTTAGTCAAAGTTATTTTATTATGCTACCAACATTAGAAATGACCTAAACAGCTGATATTGACGTATAAAACTCCATTTCTGTGGTTCCACTTTTAAATATACAATTTCAAAAATAAAATTAATTATTTTAAATATACTTATATAAAATATCATAGTAAATCAATTTATTTTTGTTATGTGATTTACTTGGAGGTTACAAGTTCAATTTTTGCTTCAATTTTTGTTTAGAAGTTCAATACCTTCACACTTTTGGGAATTGTATACCAGGTGGACTTCAGTTTTTCTTTCAACGCTTCATTCAATTTTTCTTTCAATTTAACAGCTGTTTTAAAATAATTTGTGTGTTTGTAAAAAAAAAAAACACTTAAAACACATTTTCACTTATTCCATGAAGTACCTGCAGTGAAGCAAAAATTTTTAATTGTTTTCTCGTTGGCATTTTGAACATAAAATTGGAAATAACATTGCTTGCAGCCTACGTCACAGCTTCAATTTTAGCAAATTTTGACAAACCATATGTGTGAAAAAATTGCAAGTAATTTATTGAACGTGTAGCCTCAAGGTTAAGAAAATTTTAAGCTATCATCATTATATTGGTTACACATAATCGAAATATGCCTCAGTTAGCGACAGCATCAAAAGTGGTCATGTAGGCGGATGATGGCGCTGAAAGTGGTCGTTTACCCTTGTGACGGTGACAAAATAATCGTTTACATATAAACGTTTTAAGTCTTCTTAACTGATTCAGAGGATTTTTAAAGATTTTTATTTTAATTCCTTCTACAGAATAAAATTATTTATACGACGTATAGAAAGAATAACCACCATTTACACTCACACGCACATGCATTTTTATTATCTTACTCTGTTTTATCTTCCCTGCAGTTTTAAAAGTAGAAATTGACTCAAAATCTTTAGGTTTTTCCCACACGAAAAATCGCGCTACCTACTACAGTTGCCACAAGTAATGCAGTTGCAGTAGCAGTTGCCAGTAATTCAGTTGCAGTGCCAATGTGGCTGAGTGGTAGCGATGCTAACCTCTCAGTCCAGAGGTCGTGGGTTCGATTCCCACCATAGACTCTGGGTGTTTTCTGCAGACGACTTAATCGCTTTGCGGGTTGTGTTTGTTAAAAAAAAGAGTTCACCTTATGACTTTCTCACTCATGAACATATTCATGACTGAATGCCTTCAATTTAATTTTTTTTTGCGAGTGAAAAAAAACTGTGCCGTTATTCCAAAGAAAATCAACAAGAAAAAAATTATTTCAAGTATTGATTTTGTGCTGGCTTCAGTTACAATTGTTTATAATTAAGTCTAGTGGCGTTGGCTAAAGTAGTTAGCACGTTGACTACAAAACCGAGTGTCCTGGGTTCGAGCCCGATCTCCGACATTTATTAAATAACAACACCATGCATTTTTCTGATGTGCATTAGTATTCATTTGCATCAGATGTTGTAGGAAAGTTCAAGTGATGAAGGCATAGCTACACTTTCTGTTCTGTTACGAATCAGCTGACTCTTTTTTGTTTAGAAATCTAATACAAGTTGTTGTTTTGTTGTTCAGTTTCGGTTCAACCTGTGAAAATAAAAAAATTATTAAGTAAATGTAAGTGACAGCATAAATCGAATAAAAACATTTTGAAATAAGTTGTGATTTTGCGCTTAGAATTTAAAAAATTTAATTTTGAAAAGAAAAACATAATATTATATTGAAACATAACAATGGACGATGCAAAATTCATCAGTTTAGTAAAAAATTGCGACAATTCTGGTCAGAAACAGCTGATAAGTTACTACAGAAAAAGTAAGTACGCAAATTTAGAAGCAGAACGGCACAGCACTGAACAGCAACAGAAAGTAAGCACTAATGAAGCCTTGATGCTAATCCTAATGTAACATCAGAGGAAATTCCTTCATCGGTATTGCGTAGCAGAATGATCGGCGAAGTAAAATACCCAATAAAAAGGCTACTTACAAAATTTAATATGCCTCATGACACCAGAGACAGCGCCTCACTGCATTATTGAACATGTGCGAAAAAGGAGAGTTGTAAAATAATGAAGCTCTCCTCTATGTGTCTCTTCCTCTATCAATATTCCTTTCCTATGGAAGTTAACAGCAAGTAGTTTAAAAAAAGTAGTAGTTTAAAAAAAAAATTATTGGAAGTTCGTGGTCAGTGAACGTGTAATTTTTAGTGAAAATAGTGCTTTTTTTGAAAGGTAAAATGGGCAGCAGAAGTCAAATAAAACGTCGCAAAAAAACAATTTAATTGAAAAATTTATTAATATTTAATTGTTTTATCAGTTAAATAGATAAATGAATTGCATTGAATAGCGAAATCACTGACGAAGGGTTATGCAGATGGTGGCAATTGACTACCGTTAATGTCATCCCCATGTTAAAATCGTGAGTCGTGTGCATTCCAAGTAGTTAGGCTGGTAGTTAATTGCAATGATTAATAGTTAAGAAAATAGCTAGACATTCGCCAGCTACGTCGACTGCAGGGTTATTTTTTACTTAAGTTGGTATTGGTGTGAAAATTGTTTTTTAAGTGTTTCTCTAACTATATTTTTTTTCATAAAATTATGTTCTTTTATCTACTGAGTATGTGTGTATGTATGTATATTAAATAAGTGTGTAATTATGCACCGCTGAGTGTGTTTTAAATTTTCACATACATATACACTCGTATGTATATGCAAATGTATATTCAACAAAAACGTGTGTTTAATATTGTCACTTTATTTAGCATATTATATTTAAGTACTTAAAATCCTTTCTATTTAGCTGCATTAAGCTAAAGTGCATTAACATTTTCTCTTTTTTATTTGCAAAAAAAAAAATAACTTTTCCGCTCTTATTTTACATATTTGTCTGTTCCCTTTTTTGTCGGTTTCAATTATATGGCATAAAGGAAAATACGATTTCCCATATAAAATGTGTCTCGGTATGAAAAAAATGAAATAAAAATATATGCATGTGTAAGCAGACAAAATTAAACTGTATTGTGATGAATGCGGAGCAATCAAATTTGTTTTAATTTAGACAAAATATTTTTCTAAACTTGATTTTTTTGTAAAGAAACAACGAAAAAAATTATTTGTTGTTGCATTCCTTTATAACACAGAAAGAGGTATTTAACAATTAATGTTTTCAATTAATAATTTAATTGATTTAATTAAATTTTTAATTGTATTAATTAATTTGAGTGGAAAAACTTAATTAATATTATCAAGTTATTTATAGGTGAATTTTAATTGATATTACAAATATTTTAATTGATATTACAAAATTATTTATACTACCTTTTTGTGTGAAGAAAAAAACTAAATTAAAAAAAAAGAAATACAATTACAGAACCGCTTAAAATAATTGTTCAAAATTCAGCATCTTGTTATGTAACACAGAAAAAAATATTTACTGAATGGGGTCTTACAAAAGAATTGTAAAGAACCTGCTACACTGAACAAATCATTCACTAAATAAAACTATTAAGAATCTAATTTATTAACTATTAAATTTTTAGTTGATGGAATTAATAAAAGTCTGAAAAATTTAATTGATATTGCTTTGTTGATGCAAATTTTAATAATTTTTTAATAAATACTGCAGAATACAAAATGATACCACAAAACATTTTATTTTATAATTTTTTGCTGTGTTTGTATTGCTGTCAATAAGATTTAAAAACGAAAAGAAACTGTTTATTAGATTTATAGATGAGCACAGAAAAAGAATTAGAAATAGTTCGAATAATGAAATTGTTTAAATCAATAAAAAAAAAATACTGTGCTGCTTTTACCAGCAAAGGTATTTTTAAGATTAGTATAATATTTAAAAATACTTCTGATTTCAGTTAAATTGTTACTTTTATGAACAATTCATTAATTGAAATTTTCCCCAGAATAATAACAACAGTGCAATTGAAACTAATAGAGAAAAAACTGAGAATCGTGCCATTATCTTTTTTCTTATATCTCTAAGGACTCACACTTCTTCAAATGAAAGTCTCCCAAGTAATTTGTTGTCATTAGTTATTGTAGTTGTAGAATTGAAAAATTTAATACATCTGTCCTCATATGACACTAGTTTAGATTCTGAAACCTTTTCAATTTCTCAAAATGTTCCCTGATTTGTTGCGACTGCCGCTTTTATATTGTTTGTTTGTTGCGATTTTTTCCAAACACTAGATAAAATCCAGTCTAACTTAGTTTTTTGGCCAACAATTGTTTCTACTTTTCTAGCACCAGAAAATTCATTTAACAGTAGATGTATCAAGATACTACCAATTACTTTGTCAGTTCTATTTGACTGATCGAAATTTGGATCAGCTAAGGAATAGGGATAATTGTCTAACTTACTTATATGGTAGTCAAAAGATAAGGATAAGATGACAGAAGTACTAGCGCCTCAAAATTTAAAACTTCGTTGCTGCTTATTCCTGGTCTTATTTCGAGGTTTACTTTTGCCTTTGCTGTTGCCACTACTATTCATTCCACAGTGCCCAATTAAGTCAGTTCTTGAAGTCTTAATTTTAGTTAGTTGCAAAACTTGTACAGCTTCTTTTGAAATTGGTTTGTCTTGTGAACCTTGATCAAGTAAAGCTCGCAGAGTAACAAGGCCTCATGTTCGCCTGTCTAGCACACTCAGTTCCAAAAACGTTCCGCACTCAGCAACTCTCTGATCTTTGTTTTTGCAAAAGGCACAAATGGTAGTTATGTCTGTAGAATAATTATGTCTGGAAGGTGGGTTTTGTTGATTCGTAATTCGATAAGTGTTTCATGTGCTTGTGCCATCTGTTCTAAAAAACTCTAATATGTCCTCTAACTTTTTAATCTTTTTCATTTTTTTAATGCTTTAATCATATTGTTGGAAAGCTTCGCTGTCGAACTTTCAAAATAATATCCTCGCTATTTTTAAAGGTCTAACATAAGATAATAACTCAAAAAATTGATTTTTTGAGTTAATGATGCAGAATTGAACCTCATATCGTTATTCGTATTGTGTAAAAAATTGCATACAATTATCTTGTCTACTCAGCTCTTGAGAGAAAAATAAAATTTTCTCCCTCCATTAAGTTGTGTGTAAATTTTAAACTTTAAACTCGTTTTTTGATTTATGACGTTGTTTGAGTAAATGAGCGATATGTATTTTTTCAATTGAAGGTAACAATAGATGAACAATCTTTTATGTGTGCTAACTCACCAAAAGACCTGCAATCGAGAAGGTTTAGAAACTTAATTTCTAAAAACATTTGCCCATTGATTGTAACATAAAAAAATTTACTAACTGTTTAAAAAAAAATTTTATGTCAGTTCAAGTGTGCCTTTTCAAGACTCTTATTATATGAAAAATACTTTGCTGGAATAATTCTTTTTTATACCCGCAAAAGTGTAAATACACATAAATGTGTGGATAAAAATGCATAAAATTAATTAAGAGACTTTTAAAGTTCACAAATGTTTTTAAAATAATTTTTCTTAACGTGTTATTAACACCTCATAAAATAAAAAAAAAATTATTAAAAAAAAATTAGCATTTTAATCAAATATTTCTAAATTTAGAGTTAATTTGTTGTTTCATTTTATTTACTAATTTCAAAAAATAATTTGTTCATTCATTTTGCTGTTATGCAATCGAATCAAATCGAATCATGATTCGTCAGAGTAAGGCGAGTTGATTCTTGCAAATTCTCAGTAAACTGGAAGCCGCACGTACTATTGCTTCCATTGGCATGAAATATTTTGAGGCTTTATTAAAATTATTTCCAAGCAAGTGTTTTTATGAGTATCATGTTGCACTGCCAATAAATTCTATACGTGGTGAAAATTGGTGAAAATATTGCACGACATAAAATATTTTATATTTATTACACCCGTAAGTATTTATGTACATAATGGATATTGATTTCAATTAAAAATGAATTTAACGTGATTTAGAAGTTGTTTTAATTCAATTTTAGTGCTTTTGTTTCTTTTTTTTTAAATATTCACTATTATAGATAATAAAATTGAACACAAAACTGACCACCAAGCTTCCACCCAATAAAACAAATTGAAATTAAAAAAAATAGCACACCAATATGTATATAATATTTATTTAAAAAAAATACAAACATACATACATGTACATATTTGATAAAATGAAAGCAACAGCGATCCACTCACCTATACAAACAAGCAAGCACATTTCCTGGAAATGGTATTAAAGCAAAATTCTATTTCAATAGGAAAACACATACACACACATACGCGCTACGAGCTGTTGCTTATTTCTCGCCATGTTGGCAGTTGGCAGTGCCGAGTACCTGCTGGTTTCAATGAATGGATAAATGAATGACTGAATAGAGAGAATATTTTTTTCTAAACTAAACGCATTTGCATATGAATTTTTAGAAGTCTTTTTGGAATTTTTTTTTTTTTTTTTTTGAAGTGGAGCAGTGCGAGGGTTGGTCTTTGTGCTTAGAAGAACCAAAGTATTATACAAAGCTTGTGTATATACTCATCAATATTCGTTTCAAAACTTTTCTTTATAGGAAATAGATGTTATATTCTTATTAGACTAGGAGTTTTGTTGTTACTGTAGGGATACGAAAAAAAATTTGGTTTGATATAAGGTGATAGTGGTCATATTATTGAAGCCATCTGTCTAATTATCGGTAATTTTTTCAGTATATTTTGCCAAGTGCGTGCAAATGACAAAAATATTTTTTTTTTTTACAAAATGGTTGTGATTTAAACCCATTAGATCTTTCCTTGGAGGGTTTCCTTAAGCTTATAGAATCCAACGCAATCCATTCGTTTTAGTTTGAAGCAGGCTTATAGAAAATTGGACATTGCATAATGAGAAGGACCAGCACTCTAGTGCATACAAATAATTGTTAGGGTGCAAGCGTTAAAAAAGATTAGTGTTCAGCTAAATATACTAAAAATATTTATTTTATACAGAAAATGAAATTTTACAACAGAAGCTTATAAAATTACTATTTACTAACGAACATGCGCGCTGTAAACTTGGCGTGGTGAATGAAGTATTTTGACTTTAAGAGATCCATAAAAAGCAATTTTTTTTTTCCAATGAAAATTTATGTTTTCTAAAAGTTTTCTCTATGATAAGTGAAATTTCTTTGCTGATGGTTGAGCGATGTCTATATGCATTTCATTGTTGCTTTAACAAATCGTCATTAGACTTCAACCACACATTTTGAACCACCAGCAAATAAATTTCACTTATAATGTAATTATGACAATATATCGAATTGTCAATTTCTTGAAAATTTTCTCTATCTTTTTAGTTCATTCCTCGTCGTAGTTGGTACTGTTTGTTATTATTTTTTATTCAAAAGTTATTAAGAGACTTGTATAACAAATTGTATGTATTTGCATTTCGTACTGTTGCCTTTTTCTACGGAAAATTATGTTACATTCAACGTGTTTTTTTGTTTTGAAATTTCGTGTCAAAAAAAAACAGGAAAAATAAGACTTCAAAGAACCATAATCAACAAACGAAACGAAATGAATGGAGTATTTAATTAAGAAACTCTGCAAGTGCTAAGTTTCGAATTAAATTGTACATCTGCAGATAAACGGTTATTTTTGACTTGATTTATAAAAACTTGCATAAAACTTAGAGAATGGTACGAAATCTGTATTTGAGTTGTTAGAACGGTTTATATAATTCAATACTTCAAGATGATTTCATGTAAACGTTGAGCGCGGCTACGCCTGAAATGGTTCATACCCTGGGTCCAACTTTGGCATACTCTCGCCACCATATCGGCCGGTATCTCACGAATGAATTCTTCAATATTGTCTTCCAGTGCGCCAACCGTAGCCGGCTTGTTACTATAGACATGAGCCTTACCATAGTCTCACAATATATAGTTTAGGGGGTTAAGTTGCACGATCTAGGTGGCCAATTGACCGGCCCCAAACATGAAATAAACTGTTCACCGAACACGCCTCTCAATTGGACCATTGTTGCACATACTTTGTGGCTTGTGGCACCGTTTTGCTGGAACCACTAGTCAACCAAGTTCATTTCTTCAATTGCAGCGAATGACGCCTAATTGATAATCGAAGGTCATAAGCAACACAAAAAGGATACAGCTGCAATATCTTCCTTTGTCCGCACCTTACGTACGCTTGTTGGTGCTTTAATGCTCAGTAATTTAATTTTGGTGCAAAATTTAGTAACAAGATGCCAAAGAAGCGCCTCAGAAGATAGCCCAAACTGACCAAAAAATTAAAGAAGTGCACGTGCAAGTGCACTTTCTTAATCGAGCAAAAATTTTGATAACAAAATTGAATAATCTGCAAGCGTTGTTCGTTTCTAAGTCGATTCATGGTTAAATTATAACCAAACTGAACATTTTTAACAGTAGCATGATACACGAAAAAGCTGAGTTGCTAAAAAAAAAGTTTTTCCAAACCGAAAGTTGCTAAAAAATCACCTTTTATAAGGAGCAGCATTGCCAGATGCCAAAATTGTTATGTTATATATATTTTTTCTTTTTTAGTCGCCAAAAAATAAACATTTCCATTATGAAATGGTTTTTAATTTCGAGAGACATCGTTGACCAAAAATTTTAATCGTTTTCTTTTTTCCAGTAACTTAAATAGCTTTTTCAATTCTATTTAAGATGTTCACTGCCAAGCTAAAAATGAAATTACATACCATTAATTACAACATTAATGAACTGCTCAGCTCCAAGTATTTCTATTTTTGGTGAATCATCATAGCACGGAAGTGATCCAAATAACTGAATCATATGCACCTAAAAAGTTGTCTAGAATAATTTTTGACATAAACAACAGCCTTAGAATATTAAATTCAGTACCTGTAGTGATCGGTATGTAATGAAAGTTGTAAATCTTTGGAACTAGTTCCAATTTTTTTTGCTGGGTGATTTTTATAGGCTTATGAAATCTAGGGTAAAATCAGTAAAATGTTTCCAGAGGTATCTTTGTCGAAAATTTGTAAAAAAAAAGTTTGTTTTCTATTATTTCTATGCATAAAGTAAGAGGCTTGTGACTGTTCAAAATGTGTGGTTGAAGTCTACTGACGATTTGTTAAAGCAACAATGAAATGCATATAGACATCACTTAACCACCAGCAAATAAATTTCACTTATTATTTTGTAATCTTATCAAATCAAAATTAAAATCATTTGGCTTCAAAACTGAAGTATAGTTTTAGGGGAAACATGTAAGGTCAAAGGGTTCCTATATGTTTTTTCCCCTTCTTTTGAAACAGAACCACACAACGAAGAGTTAGAGCGTTAGTGTGTTTCACAAGAATACTAATTATTTTATTTTACATAAATCTGGTCCCATATGTTCTATGACAAAATTACATTTTGATATATAAAGCGAGGTAAATTTAACTTGTCTCTAAATGGAACACTTACATATCTGTGGCAAAAAGGAAAAAGTGCTTAAGTCGAGATAAGCTGATTTTGAGTTAACGGTACCTAAGTAATTGGCATATTTAAGAGTACCCCTGGACAAAATCTCAATTGATTTGTGCGATTTTTCAAGAAGTTATAGCGCGGCTTATCTTTTTTAGACTTCAAATCTCATTTGCAATAATAGTATAATTTATATTTGGTATATTTCAACTTGAAAGTATTATTTACAGTGTGTAGAACGATAATTGCTTAAACAAATTAAGTTTAACAGAGAATATTTCAATTTAACTGTAAAAAAAAAAATAATTTCTGAAAATCGACTTGAACGTTTAAAAGTGCTCTCCTGCAAAACCGTCAAAAATAACTTAAGCACTTTTTCCTTATTGCTACAGATATATTTCCGGAACACTTAATTATGTTTATAAAAACCGTAATTATTTAATATTATATAATACATTTTTTTAACAGTGTGAGCTTTATAATTAAATTTAAAAAAAATTAACCTAAAAAAATGTATTCTTTCTTAATCCAGATATTGCGCAAATACTCAAAGTTCAACAAATTTCGAATGACAAAATAAAAAACAAAAAACTTAATTACAACTGAAAAAAAAATAAAGAAATAAAAATATAAACATAAAACTTTAAACTTTAATTAAACACTAAACAAAAAGTGCTTGCTTGTTTCTTGTTTAATTTTATAACTGAAGAAGAAAACTACAAAATTTGTTAAGAATGTATTTAATACGAATTTGTTCAGCCAGCCGTTAGAAAAGTGTTCTCGTTTCATCAATACTTTCTGATTACTCGTTTTGTTTTTAACCAAAACTTATTTAATTTAACTTTCTTCAATAATGTTAATTTTTTTTTATTTCTTTTTTTTTTTGAAGGTAGGAAATAAATGTTGATAAAATGTATTTACCAACCGCAAAACCAAACCAACTAGAATTGAGGAGATTTTAAACAGTAAAATTTTGCTAAAGGACCATAATAAATGCAAACAAATTAAACTTTTGCGATTGTGGCGCTGAGTGTTAAATGGAATGTCGTAGGAAAACAGTTTTTGGTTTGAGCTGCTACAGATGTAAGCGAAAATAAAGTACAGAAAATAAAGGAAAGAAAAATAATTAAAAAATTATTTTGGTATATAAGAATACCCTAATGTATGTAGCTATGTAGCTAACTCTAGAAAAATTTTGTTGAAGTCCGCTGATGAACCAAATGCATGTCACCATTAGTTTAGAAACAAAGAATGTATATATTGGCAAAAAATTTTCTATTTTCAATATTTGTGAATATTTATACATTGAGCACTTCTAACCATTCCATCGGTACTCAAAATGTGAAACTATTTTTCTGTCCTTTGTTGTTGCAGAAAAAGCCACAATTAAATAAGAATTTTTTAAAACTAACTCGTTCCTGACATTTGTCCCTATTACAAACTTTTCTATTACAAGTGTAGTGGTAATTACTTTTTTTGTATTATTTTCTTATTTTTTTTATCTTTGTAAAATGATGAAGTTTTATTTTGCCAAAGTTCTTCGAAACTATTTAGAAAACTTTTAAATAAGAAATTAACGAGCTGATTTAATTTACTTGTGTTTATTAATTTTATATTTAGCTATAGCTAGAAAACTGAGAGAAGTTAAACGAAGTTAAAGACATTTACACACCGGTAAGAAGGCTAACTTTTTTGTAAATTAAGCAACAAGCCTGTTGTTTGATTATTTAATCAGTAACGAGGTCAGGCACTACATATTTTCTATGAAGGTGCACTAGCTAAAGTAATTACTAAATTATTTTGCTATATTTGTGATGAGCTTACACCAAAATAATCAATAAAATTTCCTTGCTTAATTAAACCGTTTAATTGAGGTATTTGTAACCATCACATAACAGTTTATTTTTACCGTTACTTGAAGTTTTATAATCAAGATAAGAAGCATTAAGTATTCCGAAGAGTTATCAGTAATAAAATATCGACACCACATTCTCACAATCTGTCTGTTCTTGAGTGCTCAGATCAAAATTTCATTGAAACAGAAAATAAATCAAGTTCGACAAAGTGTGAAAATTGTAAAAATGCAACTAAGTCACCACTCGCGAACTAAAATAGGTCTAATGCCTTGATAAGAGATTTGGATTCACCTATTGATAAAGCAGAATTATGGATTTCAAGATCGCTGCAATGGAATCTCTGTGAATCAAATGTGAAGGTAGCTTTTTATGGGAAAAGACATAGCTCACTAATTTTGTATTTTAATAAATACAAATGTGAATGAATTAATGTCACAGCTTGAACAAAATCTTACAACAACTCAATAATTTTAATTGAACATTTTTTGAACAAACATAGTGAGACTGTGTTTGCTGGTTATTTGACAAGTCCTGTGCAACACTATTGCAGAAACAACTGAGGTGTTTTTTAATTTCTGTTAAAGAAGTTAAGACAAATAAGCAACAAAAGCAGAGAATGCATTGCAGCGCTCAGTTTTAGTAAGTGTTTTGAAAAATTTATTCATCTGAAGTCTTTAATTAAATAGTTTCAATCTTAAAATAAAATAAAATAAAAAAAGATTTATTTAAAGTCTCTTATGCTTTAAAAGAATTAAGTTTGAAGTTTCCCACTTTTACATGATTTAATAGATAATGCGCATGAAAAATATTTTTTATTTATATTTTATAAAATCTTATGAGGAATATTTTTGCGGAATATTGAAATCCTCTATAAAAATGTCCATTGTCCTTAAATGGGAATAAAATCGCTTGAAATATTCTTTAAGATATAATCTTATAAGCCTCTGAGAACAGTGAAGATGTAAGTTCAACTTCAGCAAATAAAATCAACAATTAAGGAACTTTTTATTACCATTTTTGAATAACTGTGAAATTTATCAAGGTTCTGATGCAAACTTTCAAAATAACTTCTTTATGCTAGAATTAGTCATTACACTGAAAGAAAAGCACTTCGTAACGTGAATGAAACCATTACGATGAACCCATTTCATTAATAAAACGACAAATTTAATCAATAAAATGAAACATTTTATTATATTGATGCAAATTTCATTAATACAATGAAACCTTTCTAATGCTTAATATTTTACATTTCGTAGTATCATTAATATTGCAAAATAATTTTTATTCGGGTAATGAAAAAGTTAAATACACATTTTTATGAAGAATTGATACCAAAAATAGTTTAAATTGATTAGATGACATAAACGAATATCAAAGCATCATTGTGGAAATTATAGTTTCATTGAAACTTTAATGAAATATTTTCGTAACTACAATGAAGAAAACTTCCTTCTGATGGCTAGTAGGCAGTGTGCTACCCTTGTGGTTGCAGGTTCGAATCCTGGAGACAAGTCAAAGTATTGTTTTTTTAATATATATTTATTTATAAGTTATAACTTTTGAAATAAATTAAATAATATTGAATTAAATAGATCAATTAAATAATGTTGAACTAAAATTTCATTAATGATGGTATATATTTACGATCTAATTTATAAAAAATATTTTAGATTTATTACAGGTTTATTTGACAAATTTCCCATAGAAATGAGTCAAATAAGCGCTTAATAAACCTGAAATATTTTTTATGAATAAGGCAGCTAGTGTATATCTTAAAAATATTTGAGGATGTTGTGACTGCAGCTGTAAGCACCTTGACTACCACGTGATAAGTTCCAAGTTCAAATCTTGTAGGGAGAAGACAATTATGTCATACCTACATTTTTCTGATGCGTGTGCCAATATGCACACGTAAGTTAAACAATTAATAAAATACAATCAGAGTCGTCATTACAAACAATGAATTATGTTGTTACCATATCATCAAAAAATTTTTTGTTACGTCTCAGTTATGAAATGCTTTCATGATATACATGACAAATGTTGTTAAGTTGAATGAAAGAAAAAGTTCGTTAAAAAAATGTAAGACTAACGTCACTTCATTGTATAAACTAAAAAGTTTCATTGCAATAATTACATTTTTCATTTAAAATATGAAAATGTGCGTTACTTAGTAAAAAAAAAACATGTCGTTATATGAAAGAAAATATTTCATTGTATAAACTAAAAAGTTTCATTGCAATAATTACATTTTTCATTTAAAATATGAAAATGTACGTTACTTAGTAAAAAAAAACATGTCGTTATATGAAAGAAAATATTTCATTGTATATATGACATTTTTTCAGCTGATGAAACAATTTAATGCGAATAAAGCGTTGTATTGGTTGAAAAACAATAACAAAATCATAAATATAATGTAAAAAATCATTGCATTTACGAAGATTTTTCTCTCATTGTAGAACTTTGTTATAATCAACGATTTCATATGCACGCGAAATTTCAGACAAAATTTACAAAAAATATATACATACGTAAATTGAAGTAAAAAAGATGCAAGAGACGAATTAATCATTAATTATATAAGATTAGAAACATATTTATAGACACATATCAAATCGTATGCTATCAACGGAACCATACATTTTCGTCAGCAGATAACATTTATGAGAAATATGTGTCGAACTTACGCTTTCCATATTCAATGACTGAATATAATATCTTTGCATTAAATAAATTTGAATTGTGAAATATACTCGTTCTGAGTTGCAGTTAATTTAAATCTAAGAGCCTGTCCGACGATGTCTATAACGTTCGGCTTGTCGCACACTTACATTCAAAACAAAACAAAATATTTAAGATTTTGTTGTTTAAAATGTAAGTATGTTACAAGTTGAACGTTGTCGACATCATGCGATAAGCCCTAAATCATGACTAAACAGGAATGAGTTACAGCTGACTAAAGAAGCAATTCCATTTTTTATGTTTTAGAGTTTGCCTATAAATATAAACATATGTACGAGTATGAAGTTATATATCTTGAATATTTGCACAGAAACAATAAAAATATTTTGCTAATGCTTATGAATAAAATTATTTATCCTAAAACTCGAATGCCCAACAATGTTTAAGAAAAATTGCTTATAATCCACATGTACTTAGAGCGAAAAATATTATCACAAAAAGTGCAAACAACAAAAATCCCAGATAAATCTTCAACACAAATAAAAACAAATTGCATACTTTTAGGTGCAAGCAAGAAAAACATGCCAACTAACCGACCAAAAGAGCAAAAAACACACCAACACTGTAACAAAATATTTACAAAGAAGAGAAAATGCCAAATAAAAACAAAAACTCACAAACACACTAACACACACCTACACCCACAACAAGAGTTTAAGTAACTGTCATACGTATTGCTTTAATCAAGTGAATAAGAGAGCTTGGGAAAAACAGTACAGCACCATTTGAATGACTAGAGGAGAGACAGATGGACAGACAGACAAGCGATGAAAGTAAACGACAATTGCAACACATTTGTACGGATTAGGTGTGAATAACTTTTATGACTTGGATTTTATACACTTTTTATTAAGTTGTCTTATGCACATACTATTTTGTTTTTGCTCTCCAACACTTAAACTTAAACACTCTGTGCTCTAGTAGACAAATTATTTGTAAATTTATCATTTGCCAAAAAGGATTTTTAGATTTGTGCAGTGCTACCAGAAAAATATGTTACCCGAAAAATTCCCAAAATCCCGTTCATACAGTAAAACATTTGTTGCTAGACATTTTTGAACTTTCTTTTAAAACTGCATTCGAGTCCAAAAATTTCGAGGCAAAAATTTTTATTAAAATTCTATAATGATACTTTTTTTACATTTTCCCATTAAATTACTTCTATAAATAAAAGCAAATAAAGGTTTTTTGAAATTTATTCGATAAATGAATTTATAATGAGTAATGAATTAAACTATATCTTAATATTGCAGCGTTTCAATTTTAATACTTTAGTATGTTGATTTTGTTTGTGTGTAAATCAAATTTATTTTGCTAGGTGGCAAATTTAAAAGTATAAAAAATATTTGAACTTTTCGCTGTCTTTAGAAATTTTGCAGAACAAACGTTATTTATTTTGATAAATTTATCCAACACTAATTTCAAAAGGGCAGATTTTGTAAATACAAATAATTTTTCGTTTTGAAATTTTTATGGAAAAAATATATGTTGAATCGAATTTTCGTTATAATTCATAAAAATTTTAAACTTTTAGAAACGAAAGTTTTTACACAATCTGCCTATAATTTAAAACATTTTGTTTTATTATACTTCAATGCACTGTGTTTTATATCGTTGCCTGCTCACAATGTAAATTTCAAGTTGCCGCATTAAAATTTAAAGATACTCCTTGTAAATTCCCTAAATATCTTGATGATAAGTAGCAAAAGATGGTTTAAAATTTTTAGCAAAAGCCTTCATTCAATTTTTCTGCTGATGACTAGAAAACTAAGAAGGACAAGTTATTCATGGAGAACTTATATTAAAATCATGAGCATCCACAAAACAGCTATTATACGTTTTCAGCTGATATATATCTTCCGATGCTAGAAATATGTCTAATCTAGGGCCCCATCAGCTGTCCAGTGGCTTTCAAAATAATCGACGACTAATCCATAGTGCATAACATATTTTTAAGCAGTTGCGGGTATGGCACCGATGTGATAAAATGAAAAAAATGTAGTTCAAATTATTACCAAATAAAATCTATATATATCTCCAATTTATTGTTTTACTCCCTACCTCTGGCTACACTGCATTTAGCCAACAGCTGTTTTTCTCCCTTACTCTGCTGACGTGTAAGCAGGCATGTGTGTACGAGTATGTATGTATGTATTTATTTCAGTTGATGGTTGTTTTAAGAACTGTAATTTTATTTGTGGCACTAAAGTCTCTTAATTTATTAACTAATGGCCAGGAACACGTTTGGCATAACAAAATAAAAACTAAGCCAACTGCAGAAAGAGATAAAGGGGAGGTAGCACGTGTATTAAAGTTCACTTAAAGTTAGTGAAAAAATTGCTGCACTAAGGCAGGCTAGAAAATAAAATGTGATTAAGTATACCGTAAAATGTATTTTATAATGCCATAACTTCGTTTAACATTTTCTTCATAAGATTATGAAACTGAATTTGTATTGCATAAATAAAAAAGTTGTAAATAAAGCCATACAACGTGCATCCGTTTTTATTTATTGTGGGTGTTCCAGGAAAAGTTAGAAAATTTTTTTATAAAACTGCAAACGCAAATCAGCAAGATTTACAGAATTGTATTTCACAATTCACTTATAAATATCCTTATTTTACTTTAATTAAGAAATTGAAAGCAAAACTACAACTTTTGAGTAAAATTGTGCATTAGAGCAAAAAAATTTTAAATTTTTACTAAAACAAAAGAAAAATAAACGAAATTTCTTAAAAAATAAAATACCACCTTTAAAGCACAGAAAATATAAATTTTTCCAAAAGAAAATATTTTCCTTAAAAATTTCATAATAACAATTTTTGTAATTCTTTATTTTCCGAGCTTATTATATGTTCGAAAAAATTTATATTAAAAAAAATGGGTTTTTTTTAATTATCTACATATTAACACATACATAAATATGTAAATATTTTTTTCTTAAATGTGTATGCTTATTGTATATTATTTTCCAAAATTCGAAATGATTCATGTTGTTTTAAAAATCAAGGATAACAGCAGCAGTAGAATGCCACTGAATGTTGCTTCATTAGTGTAATGAAGCATTTAGAGCCAACAGCTGAGCAAAACAAAAAAAAACACAATTTGATATTCGAGAGAACTGAAAGTTTATAGAATTTCTGTATTTTAAAATTTAATAATGAACACAACATTCAAGTAAAACTTCAGCAAGGACGTGTCCACATAATAAAGTGTAGCTGCATGTAGCTGTTTTTAAAAAGGTTTTACTTGTTCTATATTGAATGCTTGTGTTGTTACTGTCGTTTTCACAGAGCAAGCAAATGTATTTAAACACAAACTCAATTAGCAAATTAAATAAAGCTTTAGTTAACAATCTCAACTCTTACAAATGCAAATGCTTAGTGAAATTTATTTCTTTTTCCCCTCTTTCTATTGCAGCAGACAGTTTTTAGGATTGTTGAGATTTAAAAAGGTGATTTTTTTTTAACCGGAAAGCTTTAGATAATTTTTATTTAAGACTTTTATATATAACCAGGCAATTATGAGCTGTAAATTATTTTAACAAGAATTGTCTTAAATATTCTGTTAAACTTATCTAAAGGACGAAGGGTATTTAAAAGTATTAAGCAACTAAGACTTGTTTAAAATTGTCTGGCATTAGTTTTTTCATATAGATTTTTTTTTTAAGAATGATGATAATTAGCGATAAGAACTTGCTTATGGTTTTATGAAACGAGATGATGATAGATTTACCATTTTAGGCTTTCTAAACTGCTTAGAAACCTGCTGATGACAAGAAGATTATTTTACAGCTCTAACAAATATTCAGGGCAATCAACCAATGTACACAGAAAAAAGTATTCACCAATTAATGTTTTCAATTAATAATTTAATTGATTCAATTAAATTTTTAATTGTAGTAATTAATTTGAGTGGAAAAACTTAATTGATATTATCAAATTGTTTATAGGTGAAAATTTAATTAATTTTTTAATTAATATTACAAATATTTTAATTAATATTACAAACTCATTCATATTACTTTTTTGTGTGTAAAGAAAAGGAATTAATAATTCAATGATATTATTTTATTACGCTCTAGGTCAATTTAAATATTTAAGTTAACTTCTTCAGGAAGTTATTGAAAGGTTAAAGAAATATCGAAATGAATAACTAAAAATATATAAATTGACACAAAGCTTAATAAAAAAGTTTCATTGAACATATAAAAAAGGTCGAAAAACTAGATAAACAATTTTAGGAATTAATAATGAAATACGATGTAGAACAAATATCCACCTCTAGCACGTCGGCAGACGTCCGCTCTCTTCACAAAATTTTGAACCACATTTTGCAACAAAGCTTCGCTTATCTCGTCAATGCAGCTGCGAATTTCAGTGCGTCAGGTGTTTCTGGTTTGTTCACGTCGGTCCGCCCGGTCTTTCAAATTAAAATTTACAAATTTCACAATTAAAATTCTTTGTTGAAGAGTGTAGCATGGTTCAAATTTGCCAAGTTATTACTAAATAAATATCAAAGTATGACAGCTCAATTCTTGACATTTATATTGATAAGTGAATTAGCGTACGATGTTGAAATAATAATTTTTTTTTATTGAAGACTAAAACAAACGTTGCTGTAAACATAAATTAAAAATGAATTGCAATAAAAAAAATTCATGTAAATTTTATAGCAAAATTGAAATGGAAAACAAATTAAACATCTGAATGCTTTTTATATAAAGTTTCATAATATGAGCAAAGCAGAGACGAGGGAGAAACACCAATGAACACGTATCAACAAATAAGATTAAGGGAAAAAATTAAATTAAAGCCACTACGAATACCAAGTAAGCTAATGAAATTTTGTGCGTCACATAAAGCAGCCGGAAATAAAATGAAATTCAACAAGTTATAATAATAACCCAGCAAAAAATTAGCGAAATCAAATTAAAATTGTGTTTTAATTGTGTTTGAATGCATGCCTGTTTTTATAAATTTTGAACTTACAGCATTAAATTTTAATAGCTAATTATATTAAAAATGTGGGCCAAAAATACTTCACAAAAAAGCAAGTAAAAAAGTAAATGAAACCAGATAACACAGATAAGTCAAAGTTATTACACTGTCTAGAGAGACTGTATTACAGTCCAAGAAAAATGGGTTCGTATCCCACACAGTTCAGGCAATAACTCCTTTTTTTAATTTAAATAGCACAGCAGTGACAAAACCAGGTCGAATAATCCAGATTTGTGTATACATAACTCCTTTTTTGGCACCATTTTTTATTTATTTTTTTGCTGGGCATATGCGAACTTAAATATTAAGATAATGCGAAATATTAAATGAACTCAACATGTTGAAAATTCATAAATATTTTCTCTTTCATCATCTGTTAGCTTTTGCTGGAAGTGGCTGTCTGTCTGTTCGAGTTTTTATAACAACCGGGGCAACGGAAGTCATGAAAAGAAAGCAACAGTCAGTTTTGTATGTGTTCTTGGGTTAAAACTTATAAAAATATTTTGTATAGAAAAAAAGAATTTAAATTAAAAGAAAAAAAAATAGCAATAAAGGAAATTGTGTTGCTTTCAAATCAAACAAATAAATATGAAAACATATTTACAATCATAAGAATACAAGCATACTCCACCTACTTCCGTTAACAGCACTTGGCAACATCCTTCTATTCATACTCACGATCTATAAAACGTTATAAACAATAAAATGCCAAACAACTATAACCATTGAAGCCATAATGTATTTTCTTGTTATTAAGTGTTACTTCTCTTTTTTTTTTTTTTTGTTAAATTAACGAGTAAAGAAAGGGCAAGAAATTAAAAAGGAAACCATAGAAAATATATATGTACATCATAAATGTTAAAAATAAAAGCGAGGCTTCCTTAAGGGATTTTTCTTTTTTTGCTGTTTGTTTTAAATTGAATTGCATGTAAGACCTTTAACGTGACTCTGGATGAAGAATTCATGGGAAATGCAGCTTCAATTTTAAATGGCGGAAGGATGCTAGCATGATTTCATTTTATAACTGTCCATTATCAGATGCTGTGTTATGTTGGGCTGTTTTGCTTGTGAAATATGAGTCAGTCTCTCACTCTGTGAGAGTGTGTGCTTGTGTATTTGTGCGTGCGTATTTCGAATCAATAATAAAATCAAACTAATATCCTTGATTTTATATATATATATATATATTATATTATCCTTTCTGTTCACACTCTTTATGCTCGTACACTTTTCAAGTGCTTGTCAGCATTTATTAATATTTTGTTGCGGCATTTATTTTATATGTACTTTTTACTCTTTTTATTTGCTTTTATAGTTCCTGCACGTCTGGTCTGGGCAGCAGTGGGCAAAAGCGTAGATTTACCTTGCGATCTTACGCCACCCTCTCCCCAGGACTCTGTAAAGCTCTTGCTGTGGTTCAAAGATACAACGGGAATTCCGCTCTACAGGTAAATAAATATGTACATGTTTTCTTTATTTTTATTATTATTTTACTTGCATCACATACTTTAAGTTATATATAAAAAAAAAGTACGCGCATGCATTTAAATAGTTTTTACTGGAAATATAATAATGAATTAAAATGTGTATTAAAAACATGTACAAGTAAAACACATTACAACTATTTACGTCCAGTTTCTGTTCTATAGAATGCAATGAAAGTACAAGTGTTGTTTGGTATTTAATAATTTTTTGTTAAGGAATGAAATTTATTTTTCATGAAGCACTTTAATTTACTGGGCAAATATTGAAAGCTTTTTTGTAATAAAATTGTCAGTTAAAGCTAAAGTTTATTTTCCGTATACAGTGGACCCTTGATAACTTGAAACTCAAGGTACCATATAAAATGTTAAAAAAATCGAGATTCATATTAACAAGGCTTTTTGGAACTCATTTTAATTAAAAACACAAACGTTTGAGCAAAATACAAAATTTGCTGAACCAAAGTTTTGTACCAATGCGCAGTGGGCGATTTTGGTAAAAAAATTAAATTTATTCAGCAGTTACAGAACGGTTTTCGCTTACAATTTAGGAAATATTCACGAAAAAATTTAAATTTTAGCTATTTAACAACTTTGGCCCACTGTTCGGCTAATGAAGAAGTCAAATCTTGTCCGCATTGCAAGCGTAGACTTTTTATGGTCCTAAAGTAAAATTTTTAATATGTTTATAAAAAAAGTCGATATCATAAGCACAATGAGGCTAAAAGTTATACAAAATTTAAATTTAAATTTTGAAAAAGGGCGATTTTCGCGGTTTTTGCAGAAAAAAGTACGATACTTATTTTTAAATTAAAAAAAATTGCAATTACACCAACTCCATATTTATATTTATTTAAAATAATAAAAAAGTAATTCTATAAGAGATATATATAACACAGAAATTTTTTGACAAAAATTTTTGTTTTGTTTCGTTATCTGCGACCATCGAAATATAAATTTTTGGGATCTAGCGAAATTTCTTTGGAAATTGCCGGGAACTCAGAAGCAAATATTAATTTTCATATTTTATTTGCATTTATTATATAATTGTACACGCAAGTGAGAGCTTTTACTCGTATATATTGTATATGAAATTTTTATGGGATCCTTTTTTCCAAAAACCTTTAATGTCTTTTTAGTAAAGGGTGTTTTTTTTGTTATTGAGTGACACAAGTTTAACTAATAATAAAACAAAGAAATATATTTTAATTATCAATCAAATGGGCTTTATTGGAGAGAAAATTTTATGAAATTAATGTTTAAATATGATTTCTGCCATGTGGCCGCCACACGGCTGGCGCGTCGAAGGCGCAATCTGGAAAACCAATTTTTTTTACATCAAAAGTTTCTTTGAGTAAATCAATTATAGCGCCTGCTGCGTGGCATGTGGCTCTGTCCTGTTAGAACAACATATGAGCAAGATTAATGCCACGTAAGTAGAGTACGAAAAAATTTCGAATCAAACGCAAAACGCACCAAACAGTAATTTTCTGTGGACAAAAGCTGTGAATTCTCCTCACTTCAAATGCGACAATTCTGCTTATTTACATACCCATTCAAACCAGAAATATGTACGCCATAAATTGGAACAAGTGCACAAAGAGTTTGACGAATCGAACAACTATTTTGATTAAAAATTTCAGAATTTTTATTAGTTTAATTTTCTGCGACTTTTTTTAAAATAATTTCTGCTTAATTTGCCCCATACTTTTGTTTAAATTTATTGAAAAATAAGCTTTGTAAAGCTTACAAAATTAAATAAAATTTTTATTTTCCCCCTTTAACTGGTTTAGTACTCAGTACTCGTATATACTTTAAATCTATTTTTCTTCACTTAATGTCTCTTTTGGGCACCAGTGATTACTGTTAATACATACAGTCACTGCAATAAAGGATATCAATTTCAAAAGGAAATTGATTTTTCACTTGCTCGACAAGAATCTGCTCAAGTGGTTGAAAAAATTTCATAAATATTTTACGAAATTTAAAAAACAATTTAAGCCAGCTACTAAATACGAAATGTGTGGGTATCGCCCAGCAACAAACCAACAACAAAAGCAACAAATAATGTCTACCGTCATAACCAAGAACCAGCAAATTCCACGTTAAAATATTAAACGTTGTAAAATGTACTTTCTATGAGTGTCCTTTAGCTAAACTCTTTTATGCAGTCAAAAACACAGCAACAATTTCTATTTAGAAGGTTTACTAACAGCTTTTCAAATGTATTGCAGTTGCTAGTAGTTCTAAAAGCATCGTCTGTGTGTGTGTGTGTGTGCCAGCGTGCATGCAAACGGTCTTGGTTGTTACTCATGCCTGTGTTGGGTTTTGCAGTGTTGGTTGAAACTATATTTACGTGGTTTTATTTAACGTCCACTAAGGAATCCCTTTTCATCTGTTCTTTAAAGCTAAATGCACGTAGCAGTAGAGTGAAAGAGCGTTAGAATTAAAAAGCAATGTGCACACACACACACACACAGGCACACACAAGCACATAAATAAAGTTAAAGTTTTGCTAACTGCTTTTCCATTGTGTTGTATGGCTTTTCTTTGGCTTGTGTTGGTTTATGTGAACATTTACCTCATGTTGTTCCTTGCAACTCGAGTGCTTGTTAAAATTTTTACTTTTTTTACGTAAACGGAACTAGTGAATATGCATGTGTGTGTGTGTGTGTATGTCTTATGACTTGGTTGGCAACATCAAATTTTCGTTCATGTTGACAATTTGTTCTGTGGGTTCTTGTTTAGAAATTTACTTTATGGTTCATTTAATTTGTTACCTACTTTAATATGAATGTGATGTTGTTGGTAATTTTTCCTGCTTTTGTAAGCGTATAAAATATTAGTTGTTCTGCCCTTGTATTTAGCACTATTTTCTTTTGCTTCTGTATATTTGTTTCCTTTCTTTTTTTAACATATTACTTTTTGTGACTTTAAGCAATCATTTTGGCCATAATAATTAAAAAGGGCTTTGCAGTAATAGAAAGGATTAGACTGCAGGGCATAGAAAACAAAACGAGAAACCTTACAAATATTCGTTCGTTATAATTTTTGCTTTAGAAATTTTCACTTACAAAAGAATTCAGTGGCTAAAGAGAGATTGCATGCTTTTGGACAAATTTGTTAAACAGTTGCTGGTTTTTAATAACGAAGCTGAAAACTCTGCAGCATGTTAAGCAAATGACCTAGAGCAGTGTAAACTAATCTAATTCTAAAGAGAATTATTTTGAGTTAAATGAAACTGATTTTTCCTCAAAACAAAGATGATATTTAAAACGAAAGTGTATTTCAGTTAAGCTAATGCTTAAGCAATTCACTTGCAGGACAAAAAAAAATCTTAAAGCGACATCTAATTTTATTTATTTTTTTTTCTAAAAAATAAATAAGGAATTGGAAAAGATATTTAATGGGCTTTAAAAAGAGGAGGAGGTTTTCTATTCTTCTGAATTTGATTTGTGTGTGCCATTTTACAGCTCCATCTTTCTGTGTCTAAAAATGTAGAGCTTCGTTTTGCTTCCATTGCCCAAAAAAAGTAGGTATTAGGTATTTTATTTCAGCTCTCGTTATGACACAATCTCAATTTTTAAAAATTTGCGGTGCCACTTTTAAAGACATAAGTATTATTTTACTAAGCCAATTCTTCTGCTTTTACTTAGCCAATGCTTTCCACGATTAGTACACCCTGAGCACTGAAAATGACGCGATATTGCATTTAATAAAATGGGCAAGGAAATGCCCACTAAAGTTTAGTTTTAAATATTATTAACTCCTACTTATTCTGTTCCCATGAAACTTGGCAAACACTTTGGTCTAATATTTTGCTTTAAAAAGTATATGGGGCCATCCATGCCCATTAACACTTAATATTTTGGTTCACCTGCTTCTACTTGACCAAATCTTACGAAACTTTACACACACCTTGAGTTCTAAAAGTGGCAATATTTTGCATTTGTTTTTATTTACTTTACTTTTTTACTTCACTGAACCATAATCATTTCTAACTTTTAAGTGTTTATTTTTAAGTGTTTATTTTTGAGGTTGAGCTTTATTTTTTTAATAATCTATTTATCAGTAGATTTAGTTTTTAATTTTATTTTGTGTTCTATTTTTTTTTTTTTAAATAATTGAACTGGTTTGATTATCATTTTATCTATGCACATCAAAGTTAATCAAGAGAAAAATAATAATCCTTTTGATTTGTTATAATGCTGCATAATTTATTTCAATTTATAACAAACATCTTTTCTTTATTATAAATACAATCTTATGCAATTTTAAAATATCGCTTCTCTCTCATACCAATTTGTATATAAAGCCGTTTAATTAATTGCTCAAAAATAATGGATGGAAGCTGTCGTTGGCTCGAAAACAATTGTAATTGTTATAAGCTCTGCTATTTGCTATATTTTTTTTCTTTTGCACCACTTAAATAATTCCTTCAATAACATTATGCAAATAAAAATATAAATTCCTTTGCAAGTCCCATTAAAATCCATTGCATCAACTCACGCCTAAGGAAAATTTCTTGGGGTGTTTTTATACAATAAAATTTTTCTCTCGCGGTTTATATGAAAACTAGCTTATGTCTAAAGTTAAATTAAAAAAAATCTTAAGTTGTACTTAAAATAACAGCAAACATAATTGTTTCACTTCTCTTCGCGCATATAAAAATCACTAAATTATTTTTAAAATTTTTTATTTTCTGTATGTTTGCCCTTATATCTCTTGTAAAGATTTTTTTTTTGTAATTGGCAATTAAGAACATTGTCATTTTTCGACCAAAAATCTTTAAGTCTCACTTTGTCATTATTTTGGATAAGTCTGGCAACAGTGCATATCAAGGCAAATTGATATAAAGTATGGTACACTCGCCTCAATTCGCTTTTAGAAATGTATACCTTTGATCAAGGCGAATCCATACTAGGTTGCGACCACAACCGATCAGGTGACTGTTTTTGCCGCTTGTAATTTGAATATACGTTGGAAGTCAATACTTATAAGTGAAATTTATTTGCTGGTGGTTAAGTGATTTCTATATGCATTTCATTCTTGCTTTAACAAATCGTCAGTAGACTTCAACCACACATTTTGAACAGTCACAAACCTCTTATCTTATGCACAAACTTCCAAAAACTATTTGAGAATTCACAAATTCACTTATAATATAATTATGACAAAATATCATATAATAAATTTGTTGAATGTCAATACTTTTTTTTAGTATTTTTTTTTTCATTAAAAGCTTAGATTTCTCAAGCGAATTTGCTTTGCTTCTGATGTCAATTTTTTATTTTTTTTTTAAATGTGTCTTGACAACTTACAAATACTCAAGTTTTATGTGGCGAGCAGTTGAGATTAACGAATGTGAATACGCCTTGATACATATGAAGCACTTTAAATCTTTTTTCAGGCATATATTGTTTAAGTATACTGATGAATTTTTTGTCTGGACAAAATTTTTTACATGTAGTTTGACGTCTGTCTTCTTGAGAGAGAGAAAATATTTTTTACGAACAACTCTCAACTTGGTTTAATTTTATATTTTGTCTGTATAAAATCGAACTGAGATGCCCCCTATTTTAGTTTTTCAGCCAAAGTTGAACTGATATGGCACATCATGCTTTATGAATAATAAATGCACAGAGTAAACTTGTATTTATTAGAATAGAAATAAAGAAAAATTTAAAAATAAAACATATTAATATGGAGTTGAACGAAATAATTGCATTAAACAAATTGCAAATTGTAATCGTTTGCCGCTGTGCTGCCACTTGCAAAATTCATACGCATCGTTTACACAAGTATTTCATATGGTAGCTTTGATTTTCCAGACAAAATGTTCAAAATGTATGAATCGTGCTGCAGAAAGCTCTCAGTAAAAAAGGAGAGAGGTGTCTAAGGACACCTGGTTGTAAAATCCAATAAAAATAATATTATATGATGATGTCAAATTTGCCGGAAATATTTCAAAACGTTTCCATTAATTTCCCTTTATTTTCTTTTCTAGAGGCGTACGATTAAATTAATATATTGTTTGTGGCCGGTGGCGGCTATTAGCCAGCTTACAGACGATCGGCTGTATTCTTTGGCATGTGCTCATGTGCAAACACAAAACAAAAACAAATTGAGAAATCGTTCTGATTGTTTTGTTTTCTCTTTACTTCAGTTACTTCAAAGAATGACACAAAACAAAATCAAACAATTTGTTTCGTTTATTTTCGTACTTTGATTTTAAAGATAAAGAAATCAAAACAAAAATAAATTTATAACTGTAATAGTGTCGATTATTTTTGTTACGAAAATCACGTCCTAACTCTTGTATCGCGCCATAAATAGCGTAGCTACAAAAATTTTTGTCTGAACAAAAAGTTTGTTCGAAAAAATCGATTAATCCAGCTTAAAGCGTAGATTTTGTAAGTACAAACAATTTTTTCGTTTTGAAATTTGTATGAAGAAACTTTTTTTGAAACGAGTTTTCGTTATTTTTTATAAAAATGTAAAACGTTTAGAAACAAATAATAAAAATTAGTTGTCAAATGACCTTCAAAGTCAAATTGTAATTTTTGTTAACATTCTCACAGTGCTTGTGATAAATTAAATTTCTTTTCAAATTAAAGTGGGCATAGGCGGTTGTTTAACATGGCTTTAAAGTTTTAATTATTTTTTTTATTTTCATTTACTTATAAATTTTTTTGTTATTGTGATTATATTTATTATAATTTGCTTTATTTGTTTCGTTGTTATATTTTGCACTTTTAACTTTAATAATAGTGTTGTTTACAGTCTGCGTCTGTCTCTCGATGCTTGCAAGGGAATGAGCGCAATGGGAGTGTCATCATTATAATCCATTTTGTGGTAAATATGGTGGCTTACGGTTAAAATGTCTACTTATACATACATTCTAAACTTAGCTGTTGGGAGTTTCCTTCCGTTTTAGAAACTCTTGCTATGATGCGTTGACTGGCGTTGTTTTTTTTTCCTTTTTTTCCTTATACTGTTGCATTTTTCTATGTATATCAAATGCTTTACTCTCAACTGTATAATATAAACTGTTGCAAATTGCCACTTGACGTGTAAATCCTCAATTGTTTCGTGGAATAAAATCTCAGGTTTTCTATTTTGTTTTAATTTTTTTCTTCGTTCTGTATTTCTTTTTGTAGTTTGTTATGATTTTTATGCTGTTTTTCTTTTCACATGCTATTATTTGTATTACTTTTTACTTTATATTATTTGTGATGACCTATTTAAGACTAGAAAAGCAAGAGATTTTTATCTAAATCAGAAAATGTCAATTATACAGCAGAATAAAATATAAGAAAAATGTACTTAGAACTGGATACTTATAACAAGCATACCAAGGAAAAACAATTTAAAACGCTTAAGGATTAACTATGATGAGATTTTTGTTTCTTCGTTTGTTTAGTGCAAATAAATCTCTAGCTTTTATATTATATTGTTAACAGTTTTGCAATTTAATTTTAAAGCCACTTAAATTCAAGAAGAAAAAATTTTTATTTCATTTTTCAATGATAAAATTGCCTGTAGAAAACTGGACCGGATGTTCAAATTATTTATAATGCCTATTTTAGCGATTTAAATTGTGTTCAGCAAATAATGTTCAGCCTAGAACAACAAAGCAATTTATAATTTATTTTCACAAATAAGGGAATATGTTAAAATTTTAACAAAGCCTCATATAATAAATTTTAATTGTTTATAACATGTTTTCTCAGCAAAACCTTGAATAATGTTTCATAAAGCTTTGTAGTTTTTTCCTGCCACCACTAGACGAGTGAAAATTTGTGCTATACTCTCTTTAATTTTATTTTAAACTGTATATTAAATAAATAAATAAAAACACAATTTTTCTCTAAATATTTTATAATTTATTATCGTGTTTACTCTAAAGTGCCAACTCGAGTTTAGTGTTGCATTCAATTTACTTTGCATGTTCTTACTGCTGCAAAATTCATTAAAAATGTGAAATATTTAATTACCAGCTATTACAACTTGAAGCCGTTGTTATTATACTCACATGATTTGAAGTGAAGACAAACTAGATTTCAAAAAAAAAAAATATATATAAATGAGTTTGAAATAGCGTGTACGAAAAAATAAAAATTTCAAAGGAAACATAATCATGTAATAATGAAAATCATATTCATTAAAAAAAAATACCATGAAATAGTTTTTGTGAGGAAATAATTCCATGACGAATTCGGCTCAATACACAGAAAAGATTAAAAAAAAAATATTTTAGTCATAAATTTGTCGCAATCAGTCAGGAAATTGTTTAATCTTGTAAAATGATATCAATCATGCGGATTGCAAAAATTAAAAATAATGGCGTTTTCTTCCAATTAATGGTATTTTTTATGAATGAAAATATATATTTGTGGTTGCAGTTGACATGGTTAAGTGGAATGAATCAAAGAATTTATGAAAAAAAAAAATTAAAATTAACTAGTGATTGAATTAAACGAAAGTCAATAATTAAAATGTTGAGCTGCATAAAATGAAAATTTTATTCAATTAAATTAAGCTATTAATAAGTTAAACGCACCTCTTTTAGCAGCTGACAGCTTAGAATGTTCTCCAAAACACAGAACAATTTTGTGACACCACCATGGCGAGAGAGAATCCAGTGATTTAATTATTGTATATTGTTGCATAATTATGTATATTGTTTCAATACTATATACAGCATCTTCAAAGGAAATAGAATGTGCGACTTGCTTTGAGTCTCATGCTGCTTAAATTGTTTACCATCAATGTTTAATTGTACTTTTTAAAGTTTTAAGCGCCCATTTTTCACAGGGCTAATCTTTTGTGTATAATTTTTATTATCTGAAAGTTCTATTTTTTATTGTAAGTCATTTTAGTAATAACCTCATATTACTTTAAAAGTGAAAAACGCTAATAGCGGCATTTAGTGAGAGTGTAATTGAAGTTTTTCAAACAAACAAAAAAAATTGTACAACACCCATCTAAAATGCTCTAATTTTTTTTAATTTTCACTGCAACAATTACTGCTATTTACGTGAAATAAAAACGTACATTATAAAAGTGACCGATTTGGTAAACAGCGTGTTATAGCTAACATCAGTGGTGAAATATATAGCACAAGTTAATAGGAACACAACTTAACATATCTAAAAAATAAAAAGATAAATTTTCTCTAATTGTATTTCACTCCACCAACAAAATCAAACCAAAGAATAATTTCCGTTCGAATTCACTTTTATTTCTTTTCTTGGGTTTGTTTAGGCTAAAGTTTTTATTTCTTAGGAAGCCAAATAACATGTGATACTCTTGAGGGATTAAATTACACAAAGGTTAATTTTAAACTATTATAAAAAACACTAGCTCTTTTGGAAGGTTGCCACGCCTTCATCACCAGCGTTCGTGTGTTTGGTCCATTATGTGTGTTGTCAATTAGTTGTAAACTTTAATTATATTACATATTTTTAAATGAAAATGGAATAAGAAAATGGTTTTGATTCGTCATACTCCAATTTATTTAAAAGCTTTGTATACAATCAAGGCTCAAATTTTAACATCACTTATTTACAACAGTCTTGCCGTTGTGTTGTTTGTTATTTAATAATCCTGCAAATGTCTGTTGATTTGCTTATTTTTGTTCTACTTGAGACAAACATTGCATTTAATAATATGTATAATGCAATTGAAACCACATACAGTGGACCAAACACAAGAATGCTAATGATGAAGGCGGAAACAGCATGTTGTTTCCTTCTGCTAATGTTCTTAGAATAATTTCAATGAACTTTGGTGTTAGTTGCTGCTTAAAAATTATCACAAGTTATTTGGCCTAAAGAGAAGAACGAAATTTAGCCTAATCTAACCTTAAATCAAATTTTTTCATATAAAAAAAAATTAAGAAGAAGTTTAAGCTGTAAAATAATGGATTGAAATAGCTTATTGTCTTCAAATTCCTCTCTAACGTTTTGTTCTATAATCAAGCTCATCGCTGTATTTGGCATTTGCATGATATGCTTTGCATGTTGCACAAATGTGTTCTACTGAAGTGGTAGGTCATATTCTCCTATTAATTTTTTTTTATATTTTGCTCTACGAGTAAATTTAACTCGCCTATAGAAGCGGTAATAACAAGCTACAAAAAAGCACGACATAAACATTAATTTGCAAAAAAAAAAAAAAAAAAACTTGTTGTAAACAAAGAAACAAATTAAAATTAAAAACGTTCATCAAACAAATTCTGGCAAAATATAACAGCGGCAAAACACACACACACTCACACACAACCAAAACAAATTGCAGTAATTCATTGTATACACGCACAGGAAAATGCACACAAGAGCACTCAAACATTCGTTCTTAAGTACACATGAAAAGCTAAATACGTAATAAATATGTACACATACATACACGCACACACACACACAACCACACAAAAAATATGAAAACATATGTATGTATAATATGTGGACTACTTAAAATTCGTGTTCAAAACGTTGTGTACAAAAGCAACAATAATTTTTTCCCATTTTAGCATAGATTTATTTTCATAATTAATTTTTCAATTATTTCTTTTCACTATTTGTTAAATAATAAATTCTTTACTTTTTCTTTTAGTTTGGATTCGCGAGGAGGAAATGTCAAGTTAGCGCCACACTCTGCCATAGCTAGCGATTTGGGACAGCGTTTGTTCTTTTCGATTGGTGATAATCCCAAGGACTCACGTCTACAAATACGGGATGTTAAGCCAACGGATGGCGGTGTTTATCGTTGTAGAGTAGATTTTTTTAATTTTCCAACTCGTAATTATAGGATAAATTTAACTTTAGTTGGTAAGTTATCATAAAACTTAAATTACTTTTAAAATAATATAAAAAAAGTTCATATGGAAAACTTATGCTCAGCAACACATTTTCTTAAAAATTTGTTGGCCAACTCATAATTTTACAAATTTTTGGTTATATCTCCCACTGTAAAAATTTCACGTAATTTTTACCAAAGAAAAGTTGTTTTATTCCTCTTTGTGATATAAGAATATATAAAAAAAAATTGTTTGTGCTCTACTGAGAATTTATGAATTTTGAGCTGACCCACGTTTGAGGAACAAGTGCAACATATTGACTAATACTGCATTTTAAAATGTACCAAAACTATCAAATAACTTAAATACTGACGGTAGTGTAGGCATGATCCCAAATTTGTATGAAAAATGTGATCCAGAACCGGCATAAACATACTACTACTGACCTCACACAAAAAAGTAATATGAATGAGTTTGTAATATTAATTAAAATATTTGTAATATTAATTAAAAAATTAATTAAATTTTCTCCTATAAACAATTTGATAATGTCAATTAAGTTTTTCCACTCAAATTAATTAATACAATTAAAAATTTAATTGAATCAATTAAATTATTAATTGAAAACATTAATTGGTGAATACTTTTTCTGTGCTCTCACAGACTTCTTAAGGTTCGGTTCGATATATTTTGACAATTTTCAAAACTAAAGTTTTCGATGAATAACAATTTTTCTCAAAACTGTTTTGATTTACTAAGGAAATTATGAATCCTAAGATGAGTTGTTCTAGAGAAGAAAATTGGATAAGATTAAAGTTGTTACATTTTGAGTAAATCCAAATGAATAATTTATTACAACAACTCGTTCACTTTAAGTTATAACTAAATGCCACTAAATATCCTTTTATTTTTCGGTATTGTTACAACTAGGAAAATAACAAAAAATTTACTTTTAGCACGTCTTGTTAAGTTTCCAGCACCAACACAACGAACTTGAACTTATCTAACAAGAAAATTAGCAAAAATGAAAACAAAAAAGTTCAATTCTACCCACATAAAATGTTTCCCTGCATAGACAAAATCAAACTTTTTCTTATTATATTTTGAAAAGTTTGTGTTGCCAGTTTACAAAGCTAAAGGTTGGCGTGTTTAAAAGTACGTGAAAGCAGAAAAATGCTTGTGATTACGCACATGACAAAACTTATATAAACAAAAGACAAATAAGCTGTAAATGCAAACCGCACATACTTATGCGGACAAGCATGTTCTAATACATGTACGAAACATACTAAACAAACTAAATCAACGAAATTTATCCTTGTGTGTACTCTGAACTTTCATACGTAGCGCGGAATAATAAGTCTTGACTGAGGAATAACAAACAGTATAACGATAACATCTCGGCGGTATTGTCAATATTTGTATACATTTTAAGTTTGTTTTTATATTTTTTGTGTGTGTTTTTCATCTCTTTGATTTGGTCCGTTTTCACAAGCCATGCTACAGTCGACTTGAGTAGAAAATTTATATGATAAGCACTAATTTTTTTTGAGCGATTTTTACACAAATTTTCTCAACGTGTCGACTGCTTGGTTTGTGGATGTAGCGAATAATTTTTTTTAATTTAATTTTGTTCCTTCATTTAAAAAGTACAAGCATAAATTTTTATAATACTCGTACCTTTTTTATATATTTGTGAATTATAATTGAAAAATATTCAGTTATATGCGAAAGAAAATGTTAAGGGGGTTGAGAGTTTTAAAACTGTATCAACTCTCTTATTTGCGATTTGAATTGAATAGGAACATATATTTATTTTAGCAAGTTTTCTAGATTTACAGAAACTATTCCTTCTGTTTTTCAACCACCTTTCAAAACTTTTCTCCGGTTGCTTATAATATTAAACCTAAATCACACTATTGGCACAGTGTACCGATTTTCGTCAGCTCACTGCAATGAACTAATAAGCCAAAATGGCATTATTACTCAATCGATTCTGGAATAAATCTATATGGCTTTATTACCAATGCAGTGTAGTGCAATTATATCCTTATAATTCAAAAAGTTGAGAAATAAGTCATAAGTTAACTAGTCATAAGATAAATATGACTTAGTTAAAAACGCTACCAGGAAAATCTAAAAACGAAAAAAGTTTAGTCAAGAAGGTGGAGGCAAGGTTCGTTTAAATTTAGAATTAAAGAATAGAATTAAGTGTTTCTGATACAAGTGATTCGATTGAAATATTACACTATTATTGCACTTATATAAGGGTAAAGTTTTAAATTTTGAAAAATTGGCATGAACACGCCCACAACAAAATTTAAACTTCTGTTCTATGTACTTTTGCCCAACCGATTTTTGCACAACTTTGCCAATACGATGGCTCCTTTTAATTCCACAGTCAAGCATTTTCAAAAGGGTGCAAGACCACTTACGACTGTTAAATTAAACTTCTACTCCTAATAATTCCTCATTTGTTTGTTAAGCTTTATTTAAAATTATTTGAGTAATATCTCAGACTTATGCAATATATTTGTATTATTTTTTATTTACTTGTTTATTTTTTATTTTATAGTTCCTCCCGAAGAGCCTCGAATATTTGATGCTCAAGGCAAAGAAATTAACCTGACACAGACTGCCGGCCCATTTCGAGAAGGCTATGAATTGTTTTTATGCTGTCAAGTAAAAGGCGGTAAGTAGCTAAATCCTTATTTATTCCTACTGGTTTCATTTTATCAACTATTTTAATTACCAATGTTTTATTATTCTTATGTTAAACAACTAAATAATAAATACTAAGTAGTTATAGAATAATGAAATATAAAATTTGCTCTGTAATTTTTGATTTTTATTTTCTAAGCAGCTTGGCACTGCACGCAAATGCCGGTTTTTTCATTATTTATTTGAAATATGCAATTATAACTTTATCTGTAATTTTAATGGTAAATTTTAATGGCCATTTCATATCGTGACTTTTATTAAGAAAGATGTTTACAATGAACAACTTTTATACAGTATTAAAATAGATTGTGAAGAATGAGTCCCTTTACTCTAATTTTATCTTAACCGTTTCAATAGAGACTAAATGTTTGTGTTCCAACGAGTGATTTAAGTTCCTTGTAAATTTAAAAAAAATCAGAAATATGTGCAAGTGCTTCTTAGAATCTTACCATCGCACACAGGAGCAAATTGAAAATTTTTTTTTTTTTTCATATATTTATTTATTGTATCTTTAAAAATGAACTAACAATAAGTAATCAAATCTTAAATCTAAATATAATTATTAGGCCCGACCAGTGTCGGACATAAACTTATTGATAGTTATAAATAATACATAAGTAGTGATAATCAAAAAGGAAAAAATAAAAAATAAAAGTAATTGAAAATTTAGTGCGACAAAATTATTTACTTCATATCGATTCAATAAATTTCCATAAAACTAAGTATCTCACGGTTTTAGGGTCGTTGATTACGAATATGAAGTTATTTTTTAAAAATTTAAAATAGCGTATCCAGTATGGCGGACAATTTTTAAAAAATTTATCGAACTCGCTTAATACTTATCACACGGAAGTTTTTGGGTCGCTGATTATGAATCTGATGTTACTTTTGAAAAATTTAAAATGGCGGATCCAACAAGGCGTACAATTTTAAAAAAATTTACTGAATTCCCTTAAAACTTATTACACGGGAATCAGCTGTACTACCCTAAGGAAAATATGCTCTGTTTATTGAAAGGGGAAACGGGGTACCACCACTTGACGTTTTTACACTTATTAGTAGTTGTGTTTTTTTAACTAATAAGGAAAAGTAGTGGAACTGTTTGGAACTTTTTTTTATAGCTCTAGCTTAACTAAATTTTTCAATATATTTCATTATAAAAACAGTATACTATATCTACAATACGCATAATTATTGTTTTAATAATAACTGCAAATTAAATTAGATACCTGGTGTTTATATATATATATATATATATATTTTAAAAACTTTAAACCGTAAATTTACAAAAAATTGTCGAGTGTTGGAACAACAAATGCTATAGACGCTGCTGACGGGTATAAGTGCGTATAACAGAAAATAATACTTTGCACGCACGTGCGGACTAATATGATACGTTAAAAAAATAAATGCTTATTTCATTGTGTTCGGGTATATAGAACATATTAAGTGCAATTATGGTTATATTTAACAAAAAAAAATTAATTTTTGTCATCGCAATTCGGTTATTTGCCCCTGTGTGCATCGGTCCAACCGTATAGATTTCTCTAAGAACAAAACAAACATAAAAACTAATAAATATACAAGCACATACTCAATTGTATAAATATAAAAATACAAGCAGATAAATATAGAACTTAAATAAATGGGTCTTCGAAAAGCGACTTCCGACTTCTGCCTTATTGGCTGGTTTGCCAAATAACAGTGAATATAGCACTAAACAATATGTGCAAATGATAAAATTGGTTTATTTAAATTTATGTCCTTTTTGGAGAAACGTTTCTGGCATTTCGAAATTTTTCTGTCACCCTAATCGTCCTACCATGAATAGTATTCGCAGTGTGGTGGATAAATTTAAGTCCACTACTTCAGCTAATAATCTAAAAATAGTTGTATGTTGACGAAACTCAAGACCTCGCCAGAACACTTCAACTGCACGTCAAAGTCAATTTCGTGTCGCTCATAATAAGAGTCAAATTACGACATTCGATATCGTTCGAAATTTCAAAATATTTCAATAGAGTTTAAACGAAAGTATTTTTAAATTTCGTTCGATAACGAATGCCCCTCTTTCTTTCGCAGTGTATGAGTGGGCCGATTTTGCGGCCGAACTTGGAACAAACAAAACTCAACATTTTCAGTACTTGAATATAAACGACCATAACCCACGTCATGTTTGCGCTAATTTTTCCTCAAGAAGTTGAGTGACTGACCCTAATTTTCATGACAAAATTATTTTCTGCGCTGAGGTCTATTTATAAATGAATAGGTACGACAACAAAGGATATTGTTAAGTTTGAGACGATACCAATCAACTTGAGATCAAATAGCACCGAAAAATTTCGGTTTATTATATACTAGTACATACCAAATGGACGACACAATAGTCCGTGTTCTAGAAGTAAAAAATTTAATTAAGATTGAAAGAAAAATGATCTAAACGTAAAATACATAAAAGATGAGTTTTTATTTCATATTTAATGTGAATTATTAAAATTTTTGAGTGATTCCTATAAAAAATTTTTGTGGAAACTACACATAAATTTAAAACAACTCTTTTATTCTTATATAATTAATTTTTTATTCAGTTCGATGTTTCCCTTCCAAATGTTTTCGTATCTAAACGCAGACTTAGATAAAAAACTGTTGTAAGAACAAATTTTATTTTAATTGAAATTTAAAACTATAACCAGATGACATGAGTACGTAGTAAAAAGTTGAAAGAATCGCCAAATTTTGAAATATTTTTTTACATGGTATTTGATTGAGAAAAAAATCAATTTATGTAAGTCTGTTGCAAGGCTAGTAGAAGTAAAGAATGGTTGGAGTAATCTAAATATAAAATGAAGCACGGTTAGATGAGGTAAAAATATGCAGCATTAGCAACAAGTTGTTGATGGTTAAAGAATGCCTCATGATTGAGGTTCTACTGTATGCATTGCTAATACATTAAAAATAATTAAACATTATAACCATGGTCTTGTTATGTTTTTCACAGTATTAGGGAAGATAACACATTATTGCCAACAAAAGTTGTGTCAAATAACAAAAAGAATTATGGAACATGATATCACAAAAAAATAGATGGCACAAGTGTAAACTTGTTTTATATTTACTGTTTTCCCATACACACACATAAATACACAAATAAACAATTTCAGCATCACTTCCCTATTGGAAGCTTGGATTAAGTGACTGACTTGCAGCACTCTTGTTGACTATTTCGAAGACTTTTTGGTGGCATGGCAGCCTTTACATATTAATATTTTCTTTTAAGGGGTAGGAAACAGTTTTTCAGATACACATTTTTATCAGCGGTAGCTGAGTCTTAATATATCTGCGTCATAGTCTTCTAAGTTTCTCTTTCAAATGTCTACATATGGTCCTAAAAGAACCAACCAAGAATAGTACCAATATGAGTATTGTAAAATAGAGTTACTAAAATGTACAAATGTCTTTCAGTTTCTAATGTATGCATATGGTCAAAAAAAAAATACTAGGTCCATGAAACCAACGTCAGTGGCAGGTTTCCAACGACACGCAAAGAAGAATTGTCTGAAGTAAAATTTGACGTTTCCTACAGGGATGTTATATTTTTTTAGTACATCTGTTTTGGTAAAATATTTTTGCTATACTACATAATTTTGGTAGCTCCCACTTGTAAATTTATGTAAATGTTCAATAATAGAAAAACAAATTTAATCTATTGATTAAGATTGATGATATTTTCTGAAAATGGAAACATGAATACAATATTTTATTCATGTCATTCATGTAATTCATTTTACACAAATTGTAGTAATATTTTTATAATTTACTACATAAAATATTCAATAATCTTGTTATTCTGAATAGAATGCGTTAGAAAAGTTGAAGTAAATTGAAAACAAACAAACAATAAACATCAGCTTTTATGTTGGAAATATTGTTTAATCAAGAAAAAAAATAATAATGAGAAGGTGTATACTCATTGTGGAATTAAACTAAAGTTATAAAATTAGTATACGTCTAAAATAATATTAATAGATTTACAGTGACTGACCTGTGTGAGCAATCGAATTCAGTGGTGGGGGAGCCTTAACCGCCAAAAAAACTTATGAGGCATATTTTTTAACTTAATTTTTTGACGAACATCGATTATGTGCAATCGTAAATAATCGATTTTAGTCAAAAATCTCGAAAATTATGTTGCTTAAACTTTTTGGCAGTTATGACTCGCATTAATATTCCAAGTTGTTAAGTATTAAAAACTAAGTAGGATTTGGGCCTGACAACTGTTTGGTTATGATAAGGAAAAGTAACGGTGTACAATGAATGTTTGTGACGATTTATTTAAAGAAATAAATAACTTTCTTTGTCACAGCTGATGTCGTAAAACTATTGTATAGAGTCCTTGAACAATGGAATTCCTTATAATATTTCTTCACATTATCAGATGTTTAGTCTAGATGCAATGATAAAACTTATGTTCTTAAAATAATAAATGATATTAATGTCGAAACGCAATCTGAAGATGTTAGAGTGCATTTAATTTTTAAGAGACCTTCAACCGAAATTTCCCAGCATAAAGTTGTGGAATTAAAAAATAAAATATACTTGGTTTCCCAAGTTTGCATCAGAACATGTTCTAAATGGAGACACAAATAATATTGTTCTTTTTGTTGTACTCCTTTTATACACCTAAAGTTTACTCTACAAAGTCTTAATGAAGCTGTGTCTTTCTTCCAGCAGAGTTAAGACTTTGCAAAGTAAACTGTCTGTCTCTAAAAGGGGTATTACACAAATGTTTCCAAGCTTAAGAAAACACGCTGAAAAATTAAAATTGATTACAGATCTATATCACGCTTTGAAGATTTAAAAATTCCTTATCTTAAGTGTGAGTGAGTTTTGAAGAGTATCGGTGACGTAAAAAATAGTTTCAATAAAAATTCGGTGAAGAAAATGGTTTTCAGTTGGCATAATTTTTCAACAACCTGTAATCCCGGATTAGCATACTCATACAGTACATACAGTACATACATAATTATAAAAAAAACAAGCAAACGTCAAATGCATAAAAAACACTAACACACACAAAATTATGTTTCTTATACAAACGAATACACATACGCGAATACATTTCTCCCAGTAATAATTATTATATTTTGAGTATAGGAGGTTTAGCGCCCGTAGACCCTATAAAAGCAGTTTAGTTAAAGCTTACATAGCCTATTTCAGTTAGGAGGTTCCATTCTATATTTTGTTGAAAAAATTTTTAAAATCGGACCGGCAGTTCCGGAGATTACCTCTCACAAACATATATAATTATATAATATTAGCACAGAAGTATAGATTGTTCAGACCATGCGTATTTTTATTTCTTATTAATAAGTACATATATAGTATTAATAAATTATGCTTATATTTTTATTAGTGTGTGTAAACAAATAAGTTTGGAGTGTGTTTTTGTGATTTTCATGGAATTTTTTAGCTATACACAATAATGTATTATTCAAGGATCATCGTATACTAAACGAACAGCGAGTGCCAACATTTAAATTATAAAAAAAGTGGTTTGGAACTATTTGGAAACAGATTCGGAACGAAATCAAGATTTCCAATTCCCATCACTGATTGAGATGAGTTATATGCCAAATTTCCCACTATATTGATTGTGTGAGAATTCTTTTATACACATGCATATCGTTACCCTTATATAGAAAGGCCCTAACTCATGCTTTTTTTTTAAATTGTTTTTTTCAAATATTTCAACTTAAAAAAATTATTAATTGGAGCCTTTTTATATTAAAGTATGTATGTACTTACATGTACATGGATATTTGTGTGAACACTTAAAGAAGTATATTAAATGTAAACGTGCTTACATATATGTATAACATACATGGATGCAAAATATGCTATGAAAGTAATGTAAATTCTTATGTTTTTTATGAGTTTATTCGTTACTCCTTATCTTATTTATTATAATAACTTACATGATTTTTTTATATATGTACATATATTTCTAGGACGACCACCACCAAAAGTTACCTGGTGGATGGGTGATACCGAACTAATTGGCACTAGTCACACATCGGTGGAGGAAGGTACTACACTCATAGTTAATCAACTTTTGATAGGAACAACAACGCGAGATTTCAATGGAGCCAAAATACAGTGTCGTGCCCAAGGCACAAAACTGATAGAGCCCGTTATAAAGGAAGTACCGGTGCAAGTACAATGTGAGTATGCAAAACAAAACAAAAACAATGCATTTGAATGAAAAGCAAAAAGAAAAAAGTAAATAATTTTTTCCACACAGTGGCAGTTAAAGCAAAAAGAATTATTATAATTATTCTACAGTACAAACAGTATAAAAGTTAACTGCTTGGCTGAGTTAACCGAATTTCCACACTCATGTGCCGCTCTAAAAATTAAACTTTTCAATTGGGTTTTCTGAATGTTAGAATTTTTTTAAAGCAGAAGTTTTTTCACTAAGTGGAAATTTGACAACGGTGAGCTTTATGTTTTTAATTTTGTATATTGTGATTCCCCCTGAATTTCATTACTATTTGGAGTTGTCAAACAACAGATTTAGTCAGTCGCGAGCACTTGAATTTTAAAGTTGTAAATTGTTTATTTAAAAAAGTTTATAAAGCAGAAAAAAATAGCAAGTCAGATTATAGATTAGATTAAAAAAAACAAATTTATTTAAATCACTTGATCAATATATTCACGGATTGGCTTTGAATAATGGTGTGTTTAAAGTATACCTTGCAAAAATAAAGAAAAAGCTTCATGAAAGTCTCGAGGCTGTAAGGAAAAAATATGCAAAAACATACAAGAAAACATTACATAGACCGGAATATGCTGATGTTGATGTTAGATTGTATTAAACAAAATTTAAGAAAACTGAAACGTCGGGTATAACATCTTTCATTAATAATTTACGAGCAAAAATTTATGAAATGGGCATTTCCGACGCGAAACTACATAATGAAGAGGAATTTGGGCTATTTTATCTTCATTTGTCGGAGAAAACATTTGTCAAGCAAGCGAAAAGAATCATCCATATTTATTATTGTATTTTTTTCAACCTTGAAAACCGCTTAGTAAAGTTAATGGTTGGAAAAAGTTAATTACCCTTGGGACATTTCACTTAACTTTTTTGAGATTCTACTGTACTAATTAATGTTCTTCACTATTTTATTCGATTTCAAAGCGTATGAGTATTGCGAAACTTAAATAATATAACACTTTTGCGACATTTCATGCAAACGAAGGAATGGTCATTAATTTTGATGAAAAATATAGGCCCTTATTATGAGCAACCTTCGATCTTCGACTGTAGTCAGAAGTACTGAGCGAACGAATTTACATTTGGTATAATGTCGAGCATTCTACATACAAAATCGTTATTGTAAATAAAATTGACAAAAGTAGGTTACAATTTGTGTTTATGTACTTAAAAATAAACATTGTTTTATACTTAGATTTTAAAAAAATTTCATATTAAATACTTCATCCAATCCAAAATCCTGTTCGATAGAAAATTCGTTGCTCAACGAAATTTTTCATGATCATAATATCAATTTAACAATTGATTTTCAATGTTCGATGCCCAGCGATAATAATAGGACCTACATATGTGTACCTATTTTTTTGCTGTTTGAAATAAAATATTAATATATTTTGCTTCATTTAACAAGAAAAAGTGGTGCTTTTATGTTCTTTTGTTTATTATGTTAATTATGTGGTCATAATTAAGTTATATATGAGAAAATTATTTGTTTATTTTTTTTCAAAAATTTAAAAACTCACTACAGGTGTTAACTAAAGATAAAAAAAAGATATTTTTTTTTGGGTTTCAAAGTTCAAAAGAAATTTCACTGTGTGAAAAAAATACAAAAAATTAAAGATGATTTATAAATTTTTTTTTTTAATTTTTTTTTGCATTTTTCTATCTTAAAGAAAGACATAATAAGTGAATAAGATTTAACGAAAAATTAATGCCAAATTTACTTTAACAAAAAAAATTTATTTTCATAGGAATTAAGACACTCTTTTGTTATTCCTTTAACTTGCACAAGTGACAAATGCACGTTGTTTAACTGTAATCACGCATGCAAATTGAAATAGTAAAATCGTTGCTTAGCAAATGAGTAAAAAAAATGTCTTATAAGGAATTAAAAAAATCTATCGAGAAAAGTCTAAACGTTTGCTTCATTGCTTTGTTTAAGTTTAAAAAATTTTAATTATTGAAATAGCACGTTTTTCTGAAAGTGGTACTTAATAAAGTTTTGGGTACTTAGATCACCAAAAATACCCGAAAAGAAAATGGCAACGCTGATAACAACACAGTGTTTTCCAGTCGCAAAAAAGAATTGAGTTTGAAGACATTAAAGCAGATCACCTTGTTATGTTAAGAAAATCTATTGCACTATAAAAACCTAAAGTTTCAGTTATAGAAACAGTTGTAGAAACAAATAGAAAATAATTTTAATGACTAGAGATATTATCTAAACCAAAAAAAAAATAGTATCCACTGTGTTCACACAAATAAATTGTGTATTTATTTTATTTATTTAATTATTTATTATTTTCGAAAGCATTACAAAAATTATTTAATTCTAAAAATTTTTACTGACCAAAATGCTACTTTATTGGTAAGAGAGACAAGGGGAAGAATAATCTTATACTCAGCTTAATCTACTGCCAATACATATCGCTCGTTTATGGAAACAACGTCATGACTCAAAAATTCCATTTATCCTCATATCTCTCTTCATATTGTGTAACAATATCATACAAATATTTTATTTATTCAACTCTTAAAAGCAAAACAAAATTTCTTTTTGCATAGAGTTGTGTGTAAGTTAAAACTTTAAACTCGTTTTCTGACAAGTTTACTGACCATAACAAAATGCATATAGACATTGCTTAACTAACAGCATTCAGAACTTCTCCATATGAAAATTATCTATTCAATTATATTCAAAATAAATGACAGTTAATTTATATTTTTTTCTTTTTCCTTTTAGTAAAACCAATACGAGTGAAAATAGTTACACCAAATGACCTGCTGACAGCTGGTCATCCTGTGCCTTTACGCTGCGAATCCTGGGGTTCATATCCAGCGGCCAAAATAACGTGGCTCTTAGACGGCGAGCCCATACGAAATGCAGAAATTACCGCCCACAGTGATCGTGAGGTAATTAACATATGTACATGTACAAACTTTTACATTGTAGACTCGGTTAACGCAACCCTCGAGAAGCGCAACACCCTGATATTCGCAACACCCAAATTCTTAACAATGGAGACCCTGTTAACGCAACTTCCCGAAAAACCACTCCTCAATTAAAGCAACTTTGCAAACAAAGCTAAGATTCTCTCTTTCTTTTTGTTTTTTTTTCTCTAGTTGTTTTCTAAATAAACTCAAAACTATGAACTTTTGTGCCTGAAATCTTATGCTTACGTACTAAAATCATTTTGATGTGCCGCTAATCTAAAAATGACAAACAATTTTTGCGTGGTGCTTCTGATTTTGAAACCAACGTAGTTTAAATAATTTTATTTTTTTTGTGAGTGATTGTTCTAGCTGGATAGCTTTTCATTTAAGCTGGCGATTTGATTTACATTATTATTACTCATACGCTTTGAGTTGCAGTTCCCTCTTTGTATCAGTATCCAACGAAGTATGCAACAGTTTTCATTTAAAGATCTACGTATGAGTGATATTTAATTGCAGCCTAATAAATTACCAGTGTTCAAAAAAAAACTACTGCTTCGAAGCAACAATTTTTTTTTGTCAAAAAACAAACTCTTGCTTTCGCTTCTGCTTTGAAAGTAAATAGCAACTGTTGAAAAGTATTTTATTGTGTTTTCGTTCGTGCAGTTTTGTTTTGCTGTGACTTCGTACTATAGACGAGTAAAATCAAAGAAACGTAAAAAAATATGAATCGTTTTGTTTCCAAGTAACTGTGCAATCGTCAACAGCAAAATTAAAAAAGTTAAGTTCAAAGAACACGAACAATTGCTTTGCTTTCGACTTACAGCATAAATTCACAGTTTTTATTTCAAAAAGATAAAAAACACAGTCGAATTTTTGTCTTTGTGTGACCAATTTTACAACAACAAACGAAATGTGCTCAAAAACCATTAATAATGTTTGTTTTCCCTCTAAATTCTAAGAATTTTGAAAGGCTCAGCAAGGCCAGAATTAATTTTTTTTAAATATATTTTAGTCTTTTATTTAAAAAAAATATGTCATGAAAAAACACAGTCAAAAATTTCAATACTTTTTCCACTAAAAATATGAATCTTGAACTTGATTAGTCCCTATCCAGACTCGCAATTTTTGTTGCAGCAATTCTTGAGTTTATTGGTGAGGGAGGTGAGAAGATTGGCGAGGGGTACATAGTTTGATGTGCTCTGCAGTTCTTCTTGTTTGGAAATTTGTACTTATTAATTAAAATGTATTTGATGTTTTGTTTTATTTTCTTTCTTCAGTTGTATGAAAAACACGAAATATATAAAAAAAGCAAATAAAATTTTTAATTTTTCAGAGAAATTTGTATTGTAATAGAATTTTTTAAAACATGATTGCAAAACTAGAATTTCATAATGTGGACACTTATTCCAAAGCAGAATTTTAAAAAATTACAGCAACAAAAATTGCAAATCTGAATGAGGACTAGCAAACATCAGTACAAATTTATATACTTTAGAATGTGTATATTTTATTTATTTTAAATATATATTTGCTTTTGTTCTTTAATTTAATTAAATACATGCATTTTCTTTAAAGGTTAACCTTTGATTTTTAAATAGACCTTTTATTTGGTTTAAAAAAAGTTTTTTAGTAGAAAACAGGCATATAAATTTTTTACTCGGTTTTCGCAACAAACTCAGTTTTTGCAACAGCCCAAAATTTGTATTGGTTGCTTTAACCGAATCTGTTAACATAAGTCTAACAATAATTTTTTGTCACCTGACAGAATTAGAGTAATACATTTTCTGTATTTAACGCTGAAGGTTAAATAAAAAAGGTTAGGCAGCACATTTTTACTAACTCTTCCTTCATGCAGCACTTTAATGTATACTTTTTTTTTTACATACTAAAAATTATACGTTTGCTTGTATGTACATAAGAAAAATATAAGAGATTTACGTCTGTAATAAAGATAATGTTGGAAACAAGAAATTACTATATAAACAGCTTGACTTATAAAGCTTAAGGGAAGTATGCGAGATACCATAAATGCCACTTAGAGTTTGATGTTATATTAAAAGACAAAGGAAAAAATGAAACTAATGAAACTGTAATCCAGTTATTAACAATGAGAAATGATATCTTGAGATCGGTCTATATATATATATGCATATAAAAATAAGCAAAGTGTTTTTTTTGGCACGTGGAATTTTTTTCCTGTTTTAGAAACTTCATTATTATATCTTTCATTCTAGGGAATGAATGATGGAAACTTGTTTGTTTTGTATTTGGATCTACCTGTTTAAAAAGTCAAAAGAAGCAAAGAAAGCATCCATAGGCAAAACATTAACAACGATGTGTAATATGTTGACATCGGATGGTGGCGCTATATATAAATAGCAAAATCTGTTTAATTTCGGGGCGTTGCGAAACAAATTTGTACCCGTTTTAAAAGCCTCATTCAAATATATTTCCTTCTAGGTGGTGACTTGGGGAACTTTTTTATGCAGGCCGACGCGCTTTATTGAACAAGGCATATTCATATAAGCTAGACTCACCTCAATTTGATTTAAAAAATTCATACTTGGTATGTCAAAAAATATGTACTGAAAAATGCGTCTTGCTATGTGCGAGATATTTAAATCACAAGTGGCGAATATAGTCATTTGGGCAGTTCATAGCATCTGATATGGATTCGCTGAATGAAGTTGAATATGTCCCTTAAGTTTCCTTAACTGTCATGCGCATTCAATTCAGAGTTTCGTTTAAAATTACTAACTTTCTTTAACTCTCATGGAATATGTTAAACTAAAAATTTACACGAAGTTAGCATGAAATTTAATGTAATATATGTACATAGTTCAATTTGACAGAAGTCTCTCAATATGCAGCCCTTTAATACACACTAATATAGTTGTTTAAGTGCGTACTGGCATATAAAGTGCCGCACGTGTTATCAGATTAATCAGAATTTTCCCTTGTGGTCCTTAAAACAAAAATTCTCTTAATAAACTTAATAAAAAGACATTAAAGGATAAAATGGAAAGGAACCCGCACTTTCCATTAAATCAATTTCAATCAAAATTGGAAAATACTTATTCAAGGATTTTCCATACAGCGGTCATATTCTATTCACGATGTTTATTTAACTTTCATCATTAATATGCTGTCTTTGATGTTGAGCACCATATGGGATATGACGTGTTGAGTATGTTGTTAAAAAAAATAAAATAAACTTTGCTTCTAAAAGAACAAGAATTTGTCATGGAGATAATATAATTTTGCAGTGGAAGGCTTTTTAAATGTGGTTTACTAAATTCGCTGGTGTATGCATACCAGCAGAGGAAGTAAATCCCAGGTTGACAATATTGTAATGGCAAAAATACTGAAATTTTTTATCTCTAAATCATATGTATGTATGTCGTTTGAAATAGGTTTGGTTACAGCTTCGATTTTGTATGTGATGAATGTATTTTTGCAGCTCTTTTGATATGATATAATATTACAGCTTTTATGCTTAAGGTTTTTGCAATGAAATTAAAGTTACGAGAATTAAAGTTATAATTCTGTATTCTTAATAATACCTCCTTGAACTATTATCGGCGTTCACACAATACAATTTTTATTGTTAACAACATGTTTTGTATGAATAGTTGTGCTTATGCAGGTAAGAGTTTTTAACATTACATTTAACATTCAACAGTAGATAAGGGATAATTTATTTTCCTCTCACCTCTCTGTCTCTCAATCTGATGTAAAGTAAAGTTATTATTAATAATTTTCTCATTGTATGAACACTAACTAAGCAATGGAAGGAAAACGAAATAAAACATTTAAATGTTGAAATTAATTAACGCGTCAACGCGTGCTGTTTTCCACACCCTGCAACTGCAGAAATTTTGTTCCTACTCATACAAAAGTTTTACTGAATTATAGCCAACAGTGATATTTTAATTTTTCTATAGTTAACAGCAACAAAATTTGTTTTATGGTTGTGTCAAACAATATTTTCTAACATGTTCTCAACATAGCAACAATTTTTTTTGTTTTTGGCAAAAACTATCAGTTTTCGTTGTAGTTTTATATTTTTTTGGCCATTTTATCTACGTGTTTATGGCGAAAAGTCAAATTATTTTTGCAACACACAAACATAAATCTTAATTTCTTTTTTTTTCGATTTGTTGCAACATCTTTCATGATACACATACATAAATATCTTTGACTTTTTTTGTATAATTTTATTTTTTTTTTTGCTTTCTTATTTGCAGGACTCAAATACAACAACCAGTATTTTAACCTTAAAGGTAACTTCGGAAAATGATAATGCTGAGCTCACATGTCGTGCATCTAATCCATGGTTTTCTGGTGGCGCCATTGAAGATAAACGTATCATACGTGTGGCATGTAAGTTTTCAACATTGAAATTGTAGTTTCTTCTTATTTTTTTTACATAGCAAATTATATTGTAGTTTTTTATTTTCGTTACATGGCCAACTTGACTCATATTGCGAAATGCTATCTGTTTACCCATATACATACATATAAATATATATATATATATGTGTGTTTTTATGAATAACGATTTAAAAAAAAATAATTTTTTTATTTATATATTTTTTTCATGAAATTTATTGGATGAAACTTTTTATATTTGTTAATAGCAGCCCATAGGAGAAAGTGATATATAAAAAATTACGTAGCATGAATATCTGAAGCATTTTTAACAACTTTTCTGATCTGACTGGCTTTTACAGACCTTGTATTGACAAATGAAAAAGAAAAAAATTCATGCAACTAATTTAACGAAAAAAGTGCTTAATGTGAATTAGGTAATAATCAAAACTTTCATAATGTTCAAAATGTGTGGTTGAAGTCTAGTGACGATTTATTAAAGCGACAATCAAATGCATAGAGACAAGGCTTAACCACAAGATAATAAATTTCAGTTCATTAAAAAAAAACTATGGGATTGAAACTGTAAGCCTGGATAACACTTTCGACTCAATTTACCAATTTTCGTCGGCTGACTGAAATAAAGTTTTTATGTCCGTCTGTCTGTAGTGAAATCGATTTTCTTAAGAGTCCAGAAAAAGCAGGACTTCGGTCTTTGACTGGTGTATCAGAATTCACCCTTAAAATATTGGTATTGAAAATCAGTAAAATCAAACCAATTCCAGGACTGAAAAATGAATTTCTTTTTGGTATAAAAAAATTACTAACTAACAGTTTTTCTTTGAATATTAATTAAACGATATTTTTTTTATCAATACATCATTTTTTTATTGGCTGAAGTTTAAAATTTCTGAATTAAAAAAAATTTCAAAATTTAATTAAATTCCGTCTTAAAGATATCAGGTCAACAAGCAACCAAAGCGGAAGCTGTGCTACATTCGTATTTCCAGTTGGGCGGAGTATCCATTTGTCTTGTAGTACCACGCTAATCTGTGGATACGAGAAGATAAGACATAATTTACCATCTTTACCTTTACCTTTGTGGTACAAGTCTTCTGGGATATCGGGTTTAATAATAATAGATTTAATAATACGCAAAATCTTGTTGCCATGCAAAAAACGTACACAAGCAACACCATGGGAATCACGTAGGATAAAACCAAATTTGAAAGGAATCAAATCCTTTCAAAATTTCTTAATTTGTTTTTTGACATCTGCAGCGTTAAATTTTAACCACGGAGATACGGTTCTTTTGTAGGGCAAAGCTGATTGGGAAATATATTTTCCAGGAGCATACATACGATTCATCTTGTCAGATAACTACAAAATAATTTAACGGACATATAACATTTTATTTGCTTGATATTTTTTTCTTTCTGCTGGACAAAATTTAAAAATTCTGTGTGACTAAAATGTTTATCTATCGCGACAGCATAGAATGTGCAATGTTGGCAATGAGATATTGTATGCTTTCAAATAAATTATGATCACCTTATCTTTTCCAACCCTGTCAGAGTTTGTGTTGCTTTTTGTAAAAATCATAGTTAAATCTAGTCAGAGATTGTAAATATATATGAAGAAGGCAGTTATACAAAGATATACTACTTTTTTCTCGCTATCTCACACATGCACACAAGCACACACACACACAAACATACAAATAATTTGAGCACCAAAAAGAGAAGCACGTAAACCGTCGCACTATGAACAGTTTTCGTAAAACAGTAGGAGAAATCTTAATGACACACACATGCACCTGTGTAATTATTTTATGTTGCTTGCAGATGTTTTAAAACAGAAAGCTTTTGTAGTATCATTCCACTCTAATTCTATGCAACTTTTGGAAAAACACACGGACTGTACAATATGGGTTCGATAGTACTACCAAAGGGTAAAAAAAACCTTGTACTCATTCCAGCGATTTCGGTGAAAAATTTTTTTTATGGGCTGCCAAAGTTTTGGAAAATCAGTGCGCCCTCAAAAAATAGTGTCATCAGTTTTTGGCCAAAAGCTTATTCAGACCTGTTGATGCCACTAAACTATATATGGCAATAATATAGGTAAAAGTCTATTTAACAAATCCTGTTACCATCTTATGGAAAAAAAATATTTCTTCGTGGACTTTTGTTTTGCAAAAATTAAGGATAATTTATTTTACTTTTTTCAGAACAACTTACAACTAATTTTTTGCTAACAGTATTTGGCAAAGTTGTAGCTACGGTAAAGCTAGGAAAATGTGTGCACAAATAAAAAAATTTATTAAAAATCTTAACTTTTGCGAGATTCTCCAATATGCCACATTATTTTGCTTGCTATATACGAGTATTTGAAATAACTGACTTCGTTTTACGTTGTTTGGTCAACGAATTTTTCAATTGAATTTGCTTTTTGCGGCGCACGTGTTTTTCTTCTTTCATTAATATAAACTAAACTTAGCATGCCTTAGTACTCGTATTTATTAATGAATTTTACTAGGAAACGTATAATGTTCTATCTATATTTAGGCATATAATACTTTAAGACTTTTATATAGAGTCACTCTTATTTCATAAAGTTATAAACAGTGATTATTTTTATATCTAATTTATTAAACGACGAGCAATGTTTGTATACACAGAAAAAAATATTACTTGAAATTTAAAAAAGTATGAACAATTTAAATTATATTGTTTTTTTTCGCATTTTAAATATATAAATTAATATTGTTTATTTTTCGCATGAAACGTTTTTTCGATAATTTTATTTTGATCACATGAGTAATTGATTTGGTGATGAAATTAATTAAAAGTAATTCAAATATGTGAACCATCGGGGATATTGTTTTTATTGTAAATCAGAATCATCGGCAAAGTAAAATAAGCAATAAATTGGATGCTAAACACAACTTTACAAATTTAATACTCCTCATTGTCACCAGAGGCGCTGTAACTTTGAAAAGAGCAGAGTTATAAAGGAATGAAGCTTTTCTCTATCTCTTACTTCCTCACCTGTCTTCTCTATCTCTATCACTATCCCTTTCCTGAAGAAGGTAGCACCTAATAATAGCAGTAGGCATTCATTGCCTGTGTTTTAATTCACTTAAAAAAAAAAAAGTAACTGAGTATGAGTTTCGATTATAGTTTTTTTCCTCTGTGTAAGTTAGAATAATAAAAACGTGTATGTATGTACAACCTATGGATATATTAATATTTTGTTCATGTAATCTCTAATGTGGCAGGACTAACGAAATTTATAAAGAATATATTTTATGTTCACCTCTTTGTCATATTGATAAAAAAAAAGGAAACATAAATTGAGTTTAGGACAATGAGTATGATGCTTTATCTTGAAATAAAATCCTGCTTGTCATAATGAGTGCTAAGATACTTAAAAAATATACTTGCATGTAAGAGATTTAATAGTAGTCAAGTAGGCAGCCATCCTGTCTTCTACGGTATCACCATATGAAGTGGTAAAGTTGTGTAAAATATACACCAGAGAATGGTAAAAGTATCGTTTAAAGTTTGCTTTAAGTATTGGCCGTCCAAAAACTACGCACTTGCGCATTCATACTGCTAAAAATAAAATAAAACACTTTAATGTGCAAATACACGTACTAATGTTTAACCGAATATGTGTGACTATAAAAATCCCACAACTATGATTATACACATTTTTTTAAATCATACAGCACAAACAAATATATGTGAGCTACAATCAGACGCATGAGTATAAAAATACTCGGCAACACATGCGTATATACAGGGCTATTTTATTATATACGGTGGCGAATGATGAATAAATATTCCGCGTATCATGCTTTTATATTTTTGGTCCGATTAAATATCCATAGTCTGAGTATAAACTAACTCATACTCACAAACTTATGTATGTATATATACATAATAATTAAGCTTCTGGCTTTCCAGCACTGTCCTTTACTGCTGGACCTGGTTCTGTTGACTTCTGTGCTATAGACTCTTAAATAGTACCAGTCTTCACAGGAATCAGGTTCAGGTAGGCAGTTCATTTCTGGAACTAAACATATACGGTTCTTGTGCTTTTTAAACATTCAACATTATTTCGTGAATAAAGCACTATGTATATATGGTAGACAGGATCAATATTTTCAGGTTCTACATTAAATGTTCACTATTTGTATCGCTTTATAAGAATTAAAACTGTATGCATATATGGGAAATATCTAAAGTTTTCTTATTGTCAGCTACATGAAAATGATACTATGTTACAAAAACTTAAAGTTACCTTTACTAACGAAGACGTTTATGCATTTTAAAAAACAGGCTGCTCCTTTTTTTCTCTGTGTAAAGTTTGCGTTGCACATACATACATATATTCTTATTTACGTCTGTGTAGTTTTTTTTTAACATCCACATCATTTAAGTTAATAGAATAAAATAGTCAATGGTTATTTCAATTTGAAAATTTGACATAAAATTCATTACGAGGAGACTTTTTTTTCGGTAGAAACATTTTACAAAAATCGAACAAAATGAACTCATAAATTCTTTACAATTTCTTAAATTCCGCTAAATGTGCACTTGTTAAGCATATTTTATACCTTAGACTTCCTCGTTAACAGCTTACTTAGCCGGCACAAAAATGTTCAAGGGCCTGCCATTATACTCTGGACAACAAATAAAAATAAAATTTATCTAACAAACAAACAAATAAACACATTTTCACTTGCAGTAAAATATATTCCGAATTTAGATACTTTAGTAATTACAGTATAATTTATGGAAAATACAACAAATTCCTATTTGCTTTTAACATAATCATTATCATGATTATGATTCCCTCGTTTTTCTTTTCGATGTCTTTGTTGTTGAAAGGAAAATTGTGTATGTTTCAGCGACTTTACAAATGTCTTCATTTTCATTGAGAGCTTTATTTATTTAATGTGCGAGACAATGAACACGATGACTATGCTGACGTTATTGGCGCTCAAGGATAATGATGAAGATGCTGAGTTGGTATAAAGCTCACAGTCGTCATTCTTATTGACATTTTATTTATTCTAGTCTATTAGATATTTGAGTGGTGTTTCAATTTATATGTTTTTTTCCACTTCTTTAAGTGTCCGATACGCAGACCATTTGTTTAATTATTTTATTAAAAAGTTGGTTAAATTTTTAGGTTGTTGTTTCCTTTAACATGACTGACTGGCATCAGCTTTAATTATTTTCTTAGTAATTCAACCATTTTAGTTTTTCAGAATGTAATGTTACTTTGATTGCACAATGATTTTACTGTATTCTAATTTAGATCACAGTGCACTGTTGCTAGTGTTGACATATTATATCTTATCGGCCCTTTTCACCATATTTTTTATTTAGAAGCTAATAGGCAAGTTTTGAATGAAGAACTTCCATTTAAGATTTACGTTAACTCTTAATCATGCATTATGAAAAAGGACGTAAATAAAACTAACGAACGTATTAGTCAAAAAAAAAAATATCCAATAAAACATCTTCTTTTGATGCCAAAAAGTGGTGTAAAATAAAAAATATGGGAATATTTCGAGCTTTCAGGCCATCCCTGAAATTTCCTGCTAAGCTGATGATTTTGGTAGAAATTGCGGCTTCCGATGTAAAATCGTTTTAATGAAAACTTTTGGATTTATTAGAAGAAACGATTTTTTCGAAAATTTTCTTCAATGATATCGTTCGCAGGAACCACGCAATTTCAGTCATGTTGGAAGCAATCGGCATTTCTTATTCAAATTAAGAGCTTATTAAGGGGTTGTCTCACGATATCACCAACTTTCTACTCGTCGCACACTTATATTCAAAACAAAAACAAATTTTAAAATTTTGTTGTTTATTTGCAATGTAACTGTGCGACGAGTCGAACGTTGGTGACATCGTGTAACTGGCCCTAAATTTCGAACTTGAGCGTCTAAGTAGCTTAAAACTAAAAAAAACACTATGGTGAAATTTGTTATTCGCGAAAATTTTCGAAATCTGCAGTAAAGAATCGACTCAATATCTTACGACATCAACATCAACATCGTTGATCGGTTCTTTAGTTATGACATATTTGCATACATACGTAAACATACTCATACACGCAGTAATAGAAGTATGTAAACACATACACCCATCGGGAAAATAGTCAGAACCGACTTCGCATTACCACAATTCGTCGAAATATGATGAAAACTCGATATCGGAAAAATCAATAACTTCCTACGTCGGGAAGTTAAAAAATGATAAAAAAGATTTTCTAATGTCTTCAATAGATTTGCCTGAATATTTTTAATGCTTATAGAAGAGGAGCGAAATTATCGTCACCATATCTTGTAAAATCTGTAGCTGAATCAGAGACCGTGCTACAGGGAATGAAAGTTGCATATCTCGGGTGTGAAAAACCTTATGCAGCCTGCAAATTTCTTAAACACTGGCTGGTTTTGAGCTTAAGAAGAGGAATCTTTTTAATAGTTTATGAGATATTTTACATCGAAATTAAAATTTTACATATTTGGCTAAATTTTTGGGATTTTTTGGCTCCAACTTTTCTTTTAATTTGAAGCATAATATTTTATTTCTGATCCAATTTAAAGTAAACATACAGAAGAAAACTGCTCATTATTTAGATCCGTTAAGCCGCAATAACTTCTAAACTCAAAATTTTTAAATTTAACGAAACAATAATTTATTAAAAAAAATGTCAGACATACATACATAAGTGTTAAATTTTATTTTTTAACGTGGTGAAAGTTATTCTTCAAAGATAAGTTTAGTGTAATTTTTTTTATCATCTTGATTATGTACCCTACAGTTGGCAATGATTTTAGATCTACAATTTTCGAAATCATTTTTCAGTTCATGGGCATGTAAAAAAAGCTTTGCCCTGCGTGCCTTAAAAATCCACGAAGGGAATTTCACTAGATGGCTATTTAATTAAATTGCTAATTTAAATTGCTGCAGAAAAATTATTAAAAAGACAATATTTACTATTCAAAAAATTCTTAAAAAAATTTATACTTTTTGCTAAAAATTGTACTCTGAATTTTAAGCATTTATATTTATTTATTTATAAATTATTGTTATACATTGTACAGATCTTGAGAATTGTACTTATTTCTCAAAAATTATTTTATAAACTGTTGATTTTCGACTACTATCAAATGCAGGGAACTTATATCATTATTCCCAATTATTCTTATACTGAAATTTCTTGCTTGATTAAAGTACCAATACAACTAAAATTATTATTATTTGCTTCAATGAAACTTTAAGACTTCCGTGCAACTCTACAAAAAGATTACGATATTTTGTAACAATCGGCTCAATTTAAATTTTTCGAGCATTTAAAATTTTTTGGCTCTTGAAGTAGAACCCAGATTTGAAAAATAAAACTTTAAAAGAGATACAAAAACAATGAACATGAAACTTTCTGCCAATGCTTTATATTTTGAAAAAAAAAGGTTCCAAAGCTATAAATAGTCAAAACTTCATTTTATTCCACTTCTAACTTTACTTAAATGTGATTCTCGCAGGACAACAAAGTATGATGGAAGACATTTTTTTAGGAAAATAAGAGTGAAATGTATAAACGACTTTGGACAAACATCGTAAAAATAAACATTTGCTGTGGTTATATTTGACCATTTATTAAAGCTCAAAATTACATATTTTGCTAGTTTTAGTTAAGAAAAATTTCCCCATCAGGATAACAGCAGAGGCAGTAAAAAAACCATTTTAATAATTCACAGCCAGCATCAGCAATTTTCTTGCATAATATGTATTTTGTTTCAACACAAATGTACACAGAAAAAATAAAAACTATTTTCATAAATTGGAGATTATTTCAAGTATTTAAACATAAATAAAACGTTTGAAAGAAAACGTTTCCTGCCAAGATAAAAACATTAACAGGCTGTTTATTAATATCGGAAGAAACTCTAATCGATCGAAAGCCAGACAATCGATATCGTGTCAATTTGGGTTCAACGACGTCCGTAGTGCTCGTTCGCATGTATTTATATGTTTGTCATGAATCAAAACATTGACGGATAGTAATTTTAATTACAATTAGCCGTTTACTTCAAAATTAAAAACAAAAATACTATTCATTTGCATGAGAATAAATATAACCATATTATTTCACTGCAATTAGTATGTAGTGAATTCATGAAATATTGCAGGTGCCATAGATAATAAATTGTACATATTAATGTACATTTATAAAAAAAAATTTGTACTCGCATTGAATCAGGAGTCGGTCCCACGATCTCCGTATGTTAGACAAGAACATTCCCCATTGTCCGTCTGTCCGTCCGTCTGTACATCGGTCCGTCTGATGTACGTGAAATCGGTTTTCCGAAGCTCGGAGGAGAGCTAGAGACTTCGGTCTTAAATTGGTGTGTCAGAAATTGTCCAAAATATATTGGTATTGAAAACTAGCAAAATCGAGCAAATGGTTTCAGAGCTGGAAAACTTAATCCTGATTTTGCCATATAGTAACTAAAATTTATTTTTATTTTATTTTTTTAAACAAACTTATTTTACAGTACGAACAAAATTGGTATTAAAAAAATCAAAAAGGCGTTTTCAAGGCTAGAAAACTTTATATTTTTTTAATTAATTTTAATTATTATTGTTCGAACTTCATTTGTTTCTACAAGGTGGCCCAAAAGAAGTCATCCGATGTTGTTTGGCTCTCATTTTTTTCCTATGTAAATGAAGAAGTTTGATTCTGTTTTTTGATTGTATATATTCGAAGTTTTAGAATTTTACTGATCAAGTCGAGTACATGATATTGGCCAAATGGGCGCCGTTACAATTGATTGCTCGTTTTATGGCATTTTTCATCATTTCTGCGAGAACTTCGGGCGACAGATTCTCGCACTCGTGTCGAATGTTGTCTTTGAGAGCTTTCAGGGTCTCGGGCTTGTTCACATAAATACAGGATTTCAAAAAACCCCACAAAAAAGTCTTGAACGGTTAAATCGGACGATCTTGCGGGCCAGTATAAACAGAAATTATTATTCCGCGTGTATCGCTCCACGGCTTGTTCACTTGTATTCCACATCTGCCTAGTTCGCAATATGTCAAAACAGATTTGACGTTGGCCTCCATTTGCAAAAATAAGAGGATCTTCCAATAGGGTGATTTGGCCTTTGCTGTATATATGTATATGATTTGATCAGGCTAAACTTCGTATCGCTTTGTACGCCAAATTACATGTGATAATTATTAATGAACAAAAAGTTTAGTTGTAAATATTCTGACAAACAAGTAGTAGAACGGAACAACCGGCTGTTTTCGAAAGCCACTACACCTTCATCATCTGAGTTCGTTGTGTTTGGTCCACTGTGCGTGGTGTCAGTTGATGTAAATTTCTGCTTTTATATACGCAACTTAAATTGGAAATGGAATATGTGAATTGTTTTGATTCATCGTATTACAATTTGCTGAAAGCTTTTTTTGTAATGAAAGCTCATTTCTACTATCTCTAAATTTAGAACAGTCTTGTCACTGTCGTTTTTTATTTACTAGTTATTGTTGTTTAAATTAACTAAATTAATTTTAAGCAATCGTATGTTAAATAAATTATATTTCTTACAGTGTACTTTAGTTTGAATTTTTCTTAAAGCATCAGATGCAAGAAGTAAAATTTCCGGTATTATGTACATAAGTAAAATATAATTTTACTTTGCGTGGTATAGGGTCTTCCAAAAACAGGTTTAAAATTTCTTATTTAAAAAAGTAAGTTATTTTTTTTGTAAAAAGCGAATAATTTTTAAAGAATGTAGTCAAGGGTTATACTATTATAAAAAGGAAGGGTATGCTAGCAATAATTAAAAACAATATCAACCAAATAGCCAGCATAGCTTCTCTTTTTCCATTGCCAATTGGCAAATTTACGTCTGTATGTCCTTGATAATTTCATCCTTGAGGTCTTGAATCAATTGCGTGTGCCATTGGCATATAACTTTTTGATCACTTATTTCAAAGACATGGGTATAAAAATTGATGCCAAAGAGCATCGGTACCATTACCTTAGTCCAATTGTCTTAACAAGAATATGGTACTGCGAGCATAGCCGTGGCAACCATTTCGCTGATATTGTTTTTCAATATTAATCGAATACCCTCTTCTTTACAATTAAATAATCTTCCCATGATTTCATTTCATCAAATACTAATTTTTTTGACATATCAAAATGAAACCTCTTATTGGAAGACCCATATAAAAGCCGAGAGAAAAAAATTTAACAAAATGAAAATGAAACGGATGAATGAGTACACAACCGTAACTAATGGCTTAAAATGGATGAATACTCACTCTGCCCTCCTACTCCCAGATACATACAAAAGTTCTTTTGAGATAAAAAAAATAACTAAGAGTAATCAAATTTAGGAAATACAAGTGCTTACTCAACTCATACTGACAAAACATTCACTTTCATTACCATAATACAACAACAATTTTAAGGATATTATTTGATGCGTTTTCTTTTGCTTTTTAATAATCAACAAAAATGTTTGAATTTCTGTTGAAATTATTGGAGGGCTTTTTAATTTGGTTTATTTGTTATCTCGTACTATTGTTAGCCGGCACCTTCTTAAATTCATTTCAGTTTATTATTTAGCTTTTTTATGATTCAATTTATTTACGCTCATTAAGTTTGCCTTTCAATTACTTAACTTATTCATTCGCTTACATTTATTTTTTTCTTAATATTTTTATTCGTAAGCGTAAGTGTATTAAAATGTTTAAGAAAATTATTATTGTTATTTTTTTTTTTCCTTACAGATCCCCCTACCGTGTCAGTGCATTTAGCAAATGAGGATCCCAGTCGCATTGTAACCAGAGCGGAGACACAAAATGTTACCTTCAAATGTCGTGCAGATGCCAGGCCACCTGTCACCTCGTACTCCTGGTTTAAAAACGTAAGTGTCTTATGTACTTTATTACTGCTGTTTTTATGACTGATTCCTTATTTAAATTTAACTTTAAAAGTTAAGATTTTACTAACTTATCTATGTATGTTCATAATAGAGTTAGTTGGTATAAAATTTTGTGTGGAAACTGTTCATCATACCGGCAATTAAACTTTATTATTGTGACTGTAAGATTAACTATTAAATAACAATTTCTTTGCAAACTCAGTTTTATATTAAAACAAATACATGAGGAAATTTCATTTAAAGGAAATTTACGACGAAATCAGTGCTTCGCTTTTGTAATGAGTGTGAGAATTTTTGTGAAATACAGGATGAGTGAGGAAAAAAACTAAGTCTGTGGATATTTTTTGTAATAATAATAATATTTTGGATACTACACGCACAATGGTAAACCTGTGTAAAGGGTGGCCGACTTTAAGGTTAGCAAGTACATCGACTTACAAACACACTTTGTTTTTGACAAATTCAGTTTTATCCCAATAAGCTTTCTAAAAATTAAAATTCAAGCACTAAGATGAATTGAAGCATTTTTCAAGTAATTTTCACGCATATGTTCAAACCTTGTCAAATACGTAATTTATTTGTTAAAAAAATTTAAATTGTGATGAAAAATATCAAAAGTAAATAAAAAAGTGAATTGAAGAAATAAAAACAAAAAAGAAATTTTAAAAACACTGTTTTTGAAGCCTGAGGTATACTTGAATTCAATTGTAATACAAGGCTGAATTGAACTGTAATACAACTGAATTGTTAGAATTTAATTCGAGTTCCCTTTTCGCTGGAGAATACAAGCGTTCAAAAACGTCTCATTTGTGTATTTTCTTTTGCTTGTGCTCATACTTCTGCTTCTGAAAATTCAAGAGTCGTAGTCGAAGTTAACACAATAATCGAATAGCTTTACACAACAAAGAGCTTCAGCTGTCGACATGTTCGAAAAGATTTATGTTTGTCTGAGTGATGCTTTAAGAAAATATGTTTTATTTCTGCTGACGAAAGTTTGCAACGAAAAACTCGTCGTTCGTCCGAGTTGTGTTTGTAGCATTAATTGGCTACAAGAATATTGTGCATTCTTTGAATTAAAATAAATTTATTTTTTCTTAATTATTGCAAACTAATATCTTTATGACATTTATATAAAATATAAAAATATTAGCATTCGTATTCGTCTTGGCAAATACGAATATCCAAAAGCGGTCGAATATGCGGAAATTCGAATACGAATACGAATATTCGCACATCACTAAGACATATGCATATATTTTCAATGTGTTGCCTGCTTCAAGACAAACTTTTTACCTTGTAGTCTATAAAAAAAAGAAGAAGAACGAGAGGAGAGAAATAAAAATAACTGACATTTATCGCATAAAGTTGCAATATGTTGCCGCCATATTAACGCTGCTAGAAAAGTTATTCTTTATTTTTATGCTTCTTCAAGGCTGTGCTGTTACTTAGCAAAACGCCTTCTTTACAGACAGGCTCTTAAATGTTATTTTGTGGTCACACAAGATGCCTTTAAAAGAAAATTATGCTTTTTTTGCTTGACTTTTATTTTAATACCGTTGAATGAAGCATGCAACCAATAATGCCTTAAGAGCTATGCTCCTCCTGGCCAACAACTGTTTATTACTCTAAACACATTTTAATATTTATTTGCTTTTTTATAGTTTAATATTTATCTCCTTTTTTCCTTATTACTTTTTGTTGTTGTTGCCTTACATTCAATATATGCCTCCTCTCCTCAATTAATATGTAAGAGTCATGATTTCTACGCCAGCTGTGCTCTATCATCAACAACGTTATCCTTGACTTGATTTTCTCATTTTTAATGCCTGCCTGCCTGCCTGTTTCGTTTTTGTAATTTTATTGCTTTCGATGCTGCTTCATTTATCTCCTGAAACTGTTTACTGTTTGTTGGCTGTTGCTACTGCATAGTGTTGCTGTGCCATGCAAGTATTATGGTCAATGACATTAACATTTGAGAGTAACAACTGTACGTGCTGTTGGTCCCAACAAGGTTATAACCAGCACCATTATTTCAAAAGTTTCAGAGTTATTTGGCAGTTGGCCTAGTTTTAAGTGACGAAAGAGTTCCTTATTTTAAACTAAATATAAATAAAAATTCTCAAAGCAAATACATATGTATGTACTCGTACTCAGTTTATAAATTTAATATAAACAAAATTAATTAATACAACTGTAAAAAAGTTAAGGCGCCAAAGATGTTTTTACATAAATCTAATAAAGTTTTCTTAACTGTTAAGAACGAGCTATTACGTCAATATTTTTAAATGTATTGAAAATTCTTTACAGACATGAAGAACAAAAAAATCAATTGGTGCCAATTTAACGATTTTATCATAGAAACTTTAATTTTAAGGTTGCTGTTTTAAAGAAAAGTCCTCAAACTTGTTTAAAAATATTTTATTATTATTATTTTTTTTTTTTTAATTGTCAAGGTTGTAAGCACAACGTTAAAAAATTTTGTATTTCAACGTCATTGTCCAATAAACTGTAAAGAATTCTGTATTTTGTTTTATCTTATATACTGGTATTTTTATGATAAAACTATTTTGTGTGTCCAGGCCATGAATTGACCCATCTTTCTTGTTTGATTTATTGTTATTTATTTAAAAAATAGTTTTTTTTTTGTTGTGGTAAAACACAAGCATGTGAGTTATATTTGCACTCTTTTGCTCAATATATAGGAAAATGTTTTTTTAAAGCTTTATTTTTCTTTCAATAATTGAACGTATAGAATCAAAAGCGGATATGGGAGCACAGACTTCCGTTTCGCTATAAGTGTATCTGTGTTGTTGTGTATACACTTATAGCAAATTTCTTCTTATTGTTTATTGTTATGAATTTTTTGTTTTTGAATGCAGTACGTACGCAATTCAACACATGACTGCATGAAAGTAAAACAATGTAAAATAGAGAAGCAAAAATGTTTATTCAGCTGTATTGGCTTTAAAAATACCCTTTAAATGTAGATGAACTATGAAGTGGCTTTCTGGGTGTTTGTGTGCAGTTTGTATAATTGTGTTTAGATTTTATTAAGCCTCGCTTTTAGAGCGAACAAACTATTTTCCTTTAAATTTAAAGAAGACATTAGTGTTTATTAGTCACTATTTTCTGGGCTCATGATTTGCAGTAAGTTTTCAAAATTATGAGCTGCATCTGATCAAAAGAAATTTCCTATTTCAACTTCTTACAGCATTCACCTTTCCTGAACAATTTTCCATGGATGGAAGATCAATCACTGATTTGTAATAGGTGACCTTTTTTTCGTCAGTTTAATGTTGTAAAACACAATTTATTTTAAAAAATGTCTTAAAATTATTTGAACTTTAAAGTTTTCAATGATGTAGTTAAGTTTGTTTTTTATTGTATAGCCTATGATTGTTGTAAATATTAATTTGGTTGCAGTCATTTACTGTTTCGCAACCACTAACTGAATTAACTTACAGTTTAGTCGATTGCGTCATTTCACGAAATGCTATCGGCTTAATATACATATCTGTAATTGTTTCAATTTTTCGTCTCTTAACTGAAACGACAACACTCTCCTTGTCAAAAGGAGATTCAATTTTGACTATTGCCAAAATTTGAAGAAGTGCCGCAGTTAGTTTTAGTTTCTGTTTGACAACCATTGAAACCAGACTACCACGTGATTTGAGAAGAAAATGATAAATGTGAAATGCTCATGAAGCTTTAATTTTTGCGTAAAAAACGATAAAAATGGGGACTCTTCAATTTTTCTCATTACTTTCAATCGCACAAATTAACACTCTTTTAATAAATTTTCGGCCTAGTCCAGGATGTCGACAAGAGACTTTCTGTCAATTGTTTATATTGAGAACAAAAACAAATTTTATTATATCTTATTTTCTTAAAACACAGGTTCTCAAAGTTTCTTGTCGATATTCTGGGCCAGGGCATTTATTAATATAAAAATAAATTAAAAAATTCTATGGACTCCGAGTTGACGTCTGTACACCTGAAATAAGTGGCCGAACGGAGATTCTAAGTTAGTGAGATTGTGGAAGCCATGTGCATTTTGCATCGTTCAATGATTTAAATTTTAAATGATCGTAAGAGAGAATGCAAATTTTTAACATGGGAACCTATTGAACATATGTGCATTTTTCTTGACAAAAATCTATGAATTGAGCTGCGAGAGCCTGCCCATCCGCTTTTGTATCTGAATGTAGCCCTGAGTGACTATTTCTTGTATCCAAACCTAAAGAAGAGAATCAGTGTAAAGATATTAAGCTTCAATGATCACCTTGAGAAATTTTATTTTGGAGAGGCATAAAAAATTGGAAAAACGTTGAGCAACGTGTACAGAGCTCAAAGGAGACTTTGTTAAAAAATATAAGGATTTTTTATCCAAAAATCTGTGTTTCATTCTAAGAGTCATCAACTTAAAACCGCCTTATATAGTCAAGTAAAATTGTTTTCGAATTTTTTTTACAAAGAAAAAATTTTTTGTCCCTTAAATTTTTGGAAAAAATAAATTTGATTGAGCTAAAACGAATTTTAATCAGGAATAATTGCTTAATCAAGCTCAAGTTCAGAATTATTCCATTCTTATTGAATTAAATATTTGAGAATGTTCCTAACAATCTCTGTCTAAGTAGATAGACAGGGGTGCTGATGAAGGGCGTGGCTGCACAAAAAAATGTCAGATTTCCGCCCAACGGAAATTTTTTTCTTTTCCTAAAAACATCAAATTAATACAAAAAATTGCATTCAATAAGAATGGAAAAATACTGAACTTAAGCCCGATTAAGCAATTATTCCTGATTAAAAATTTAATTTTTGATAAAATTTTTTCCTGTTGTTGTTATTTTTTGTGTAATTGGGCTTACTACAACACTTAGCAGAATTGAACCAAAATAAGAATCACAGCTTTATTTATATAAATTAATTTCCATGTAAAATTTTGCATATTAATCCTGCTTTTAGAGTGTATTTTTTAAATTAAAAAATAAAAATTTATTTCAGAGAACAAAAAATTCAAAAATAAGTTATTAGGAATACTATATTATATCTTGGCTAGTTCCTTAAATTACAAAAACCTATTTTTTTAAACTCCATTGGTTCCCTTCATGATCAGTATGGATTCGAATAGTTTGGAAGTCGGAGGGATTGTTAATCAATTCCTGCCGGTAACTGTGGGGTTTTCTGCAGTTAATCCAAATTAACTTATAAGTTTTTCCTAAGAAAAACAATTACTGTATTAAACATTATAAAATAATATAATTTTGAATACCTTTTCTAAACTTTCTAGTAACATCAACTCCAAACAGAATGACTAACTCATATATGCCTTTTATTTTCCTCAGATATGAAGGGTATAATAACGTAAATAAGTAGGACAACATACCAATGCGTGATGTACATAAAATACATATGCGTACGTATGTAGTATGTGTGCATCAGAATGCTTGTATGTGGTAATACGAAACAATACATACTTGCACGATTGTATTCCATATAAGATTAAATGCATGCTGCTTTCCCCAGTAGGTGGTTTACTTTTTTTATTGTTTTTCTTTTTCGCTTTGTTTATTATTATTATATTTTTTTGTTTGTTTTTACTTTTTCTGTGCTTCCTGGTAGTTCATTTTCTGTACAGTACTCTCAACTTCCGCCTGAAATGTTCTTCTATATATTTATTGCCAGAGACTTTTGCACTACCACACTAGAACGTTGAGTATGATGCATTTGCATCCTTAGCCTTCGTATTTACAAGTATTAAGTTTGAGTTTGTTGCACTAGAGTTTGGGGGAAAAAATATAAATATAAAGAGGAACTATAAAACTGAAAGAGGATAAACCTTCAATAAACCATTTCAATATACAATCCAAAGTGTAGTTTAGTATGCACATCAGTATGTAACACAAGTAAATTTATATTTTACTACAATGTACAGCTACATTCTATACTATATTCATATATATCCTAACATAGAGTTGTTTTTTAATCCTTTTTTTTTTGTTGAATTAAATTACGCTACACATTCACTAGCAGCAGATTTCATAGAGCAATGCATCATATACCGCATCACATCAGTAAGACAAAGTGCAGTTGTTGCAAAGAATTTATTTTTGTGGAAATAAATGTTAAGTTCTTAGTGAATAACTATGCATGCTGTTAAATCAGCTCATTTTTTCTTAAGGCGCAACAGCGTGATTTATAATTTCGTGCACTTATCCTTGTGTGCTCCTGTCAGCAAAATTTTTTCTTTCCACAAAAACTATTATTGTTAAAATTTATGACATTTTGTATTGAGTTCAATGGAACAAACAAAGGCTTTAATGTACTAAAATTATTTGGGTTAGTATATTTATTCGTTATCTCAATTATTGTATCTACGGACTCCCACCTATTACCAGTAACTGGATTCAGGAACTTTTACTACGATAAGAAATATACCGTATATTTATCGATTTTGCTATGCAGTAATATATTTTAACGATATTCGCTGTCGTTTAAAGTAGACAAAGTAAAATCACAACTTCAAATTCATTTAGTTTTGCTTTAATTGTTGTTTGTGCTTTTCGCTCACGTTAATATTTTTCATCCAATATGCCATATCATTTAAAACCAAATGGTGAGTAAAGAAAACCTCTACACTATCGTAAAAAATAAATGACAGAATCACGTTATCGTTACCTTAAACGAATAAATACATCGATAAATAATACGATTTTCGTTTTGCAAAAAGTTTGCGAATAAAAATACAGTAATCCTCGTTTATAGTGTGTTGGAAAATCTGTATTTTGCAAGCCCTAACTTGAAAAATTTTTAGAATGTAATTTTGGCCTGCACTTGTACAATTTTATTTTTTTTTTAACAAACACAACCCGCGAAGCAATTAGTTTATCTGCGGAAAACAACCAGGGTATATGGCGTGAATCGAACCCATGACCTCTAGACTGAGAGGCTAGCATCGCTACCACTCAGCCACAGGAGCACTGAACTGGGATTAGAAAGTAAAAAACCAAAAACAACAATTTGCGTTCGCTGAATGGGCTCTGGAGCATGTTCAAAAGCAACCCATATTTTTATCTAAAAATCAGCTTGATGAGATTTATTTTCATCCAACTGTGCGACACAAAGGAGGGTACTGTGGTTTTTAACCTGTACACTATGTATGTATGTTTGTATGTGTGTTCCTTTGCGATGCTATATAAACTAATTTTGATGATTATTATGTCAATCGAATTGCCAGAAGTGTAACTAAAGATATAAAGTTCAATATGGTGGCCAAAAGTTGCCATTTTGTAAATTCGAAAAAAAAACCAAAGGCGGCGAACTATATTAAAATGGAAATCAATCGGCAGGTATTTTTAAATCACCCGGACATGTGAAGCGTATTACAAGCAGAGATATCTGCCAATAAAAGAACAACACACTGGTTAAAGTTTTATCCTTGTTTTTTCCTTGTCACAGAATATGGTAAAGCCCTCGATAAGCTTGCACAGCACTCGTGTGTCATAATAAGTTGGGTGCCTGTACATGGGACTAATTCAGGCAACATAGTTGCGGATGACCTGGCAAAGTGGGGAACCCTACTCTCGATATCGACATTCTCTGAGAGCCTACACTCTCATCCTGCTGGACACGCTTCAATGTTGACTTTGTCAAATCAGCTCAAGACATAGGGCGCAATAAGTCCACCTGCAATAACCTCTCGGCATCGCCTAAGTCCCCACGGAACTAAAAACCTCATGAACTTCATTAGGAAGATTTAAGGAATCTCTTGGCTACACCGACCGACCACTGCACTTTTGCAACCGATGCGAAACGTATAAGTGTCCCGTACAATGATTACTACTATATTTTTAATGATAAAGAAGAGGAAAGTGTCTCACATATCGCAGATAAAATTATAAAATTTTCTTTCGATCCCAAAGATTCCGCAAAATTCACTGTTTATTATGGATTTCCAGCTGGTTGTCCTATCAGTCTATAGGCCGCTGATTTCCAACTAATTTTGATTGTAATTGGATATAGTTTTAGCAGAACAGCGCTGTATGCCATTCAGCTCATGTCAACTTGAATATTCTGTACGACATCTCACGTGAAAGTCATATGAAGTGGCCACCAAGGTCTTGCGATTTGAGCCCATTAAACCTTTTCTTGTGAGGTTTTCTTGAGTTTTAGTTCTAAGCAAATAATAAACAAACAATCGACCTCTAAAAAATCTAAAAAAAATATGACTGAAAGCAAGAGCAAAATCTTTTTTTGCATATACAAATTTCCTTTTAAATTGTCTGTTATCGTAATATGTTCTATACTTTCCATTATTAGATTTTATATTTTGGAATAAAAAACAAATTCAAGAGAATACATTCCTTTACGTTCTATTAAGTTTTTTATTAACAAACTAATAGCAGTTTATGGGGATTCACTACGACACAGTGGAAGAATAAAGCTGCCACCTTGGCAGCAACAACAATATAGAAGGGATATAATGAGCTTTATTTGGCTTTACTATAATTAAAGGAATATTTTGAACACATACACACACCCATTCAAGAGGCTACAATGACACCAACAGGAATTAATAAATCTTTTTAAGAAATACAAATTTTTAAAACTCTCATATTTGTACATCTACATATATTTAACTTAAACACTAGAACTATGAATATATTTTTAACTATTATCCGCTTTCTAAGTTTGAGCTTGAAATAAAGGGCATTAAAATTTTTGTTTTAAACTTTATTATATCTAATCTTATGCAATACCAAGTGCAAAAATAACAAACATACAATTATTTGTGCTCCCTACAGTGCACGAGTTGTTTTGATTGCCCATCCTTAATTCTTTGCATATTCTATTATAAACTCTAACTAACGAACAACATTTAATTTTAATATCAGGAATTTTATACTCAAGAAGGGATTTACTTAACATATACGAGTACATACACATTCATTTACTAGACGAGCATAACACACATACACACAAGCATCCTTGCAAGCTTTTAAGTAATTTTAGATTTTCGTGCTTCTATTACAACAATTTAATTATACACTGCACTCAAACGAATGACACATTTTATTAAATGACAGCAGTATCAAATACAACTCTACTTAAATCCAAAATCACAAACACTTATGAATTAACAGCAACGTCAGTAGATATTGGCATTTGAAAATACTTGTATGCTTTTGTGTGTGTACATGTGGAGTTTTTATATACATTTACTAAATAATAAAAATTTTTCAAAGCAAAATAAGCAAAAACTAGCTTATGCTTCTCTCCTACGTAATTTTTTTTTTAATTTTTTTATAGCAGTTAGTAATTCTATCTCCAAGTGAAATTTAACAACCAAAAATCTCTTTTTCGGTTTCATATTTCACAGTTGCAACTTTGGCATAACATTTTAGATTAATTGCAATTTGAATATGTTTAAAAATTTATGGCACATGCACGCGACTGGGACGAACGGCGAATTTTTTGGTGAGAGCTTTCCTCATAAAAAGTAAAACACATTTGTTCATATGAAAATGAACACAACGACGCCGTCGAACGAAATTCGTCGTGCGTGACGAACTCTGAGAGAGATTTATTTTTATTTTGCACGCCGACGAATGACGAAAAATAATTTTCTCTCTCTCCTTGCACACGCAATAAGCAACTTTATCAATTTAAAGAACTAATTTCATAGAGAAAATTCGTCATTATGGTGTTTCACACGACGAATTTACGCAGCGAATTCTTATCAACGAATTCGTTGACGTGGACGAAATTTCTCGTTCCTAGCCTTATCATCGGACAATAAATAAAAATCGAATGAATGTTTTTTTTTAAAATAAAAAAATTATATAAAAATATAAAAATTCACAAAGATCTTTTATGTGTAGACCGGAAAGTTTTTCAAAATATTCACAAAAAATTATTTATTCACTATACCAAATGGGTCTGGCATATTGTTCATTTTAAAGAGATTTGCCTGTACTTATTTTTTACACCACTATAAAAAGTTTCTATTCACTTTTTTTAATAAATCATAAAATCAATAGCAAAAATTTGTCATATTTTATTTATTATTTTTTGGGCTTTATTTACTTAAGCTAAAGATTATTACAACCTTTTTTGGCTTCTCTGTCATAAAAATTAAGCCAACATTCTATACATACACACGGATATTTGACCTATAAGTCACTGATATCATGATTTAAAATTTAAAATCTTTTTAAAATACACATTCAACCGAACAGCCCTTTCACTTGCGCGTAAGCAATCTTTTTTCTCCAACGTCAATCATTATAAAGTTAAAAAAAAAAAAAAAATTAAGGTTCAGCTACGGGAGGGTCATATTTTGTTATTGCCCATATTTGTTACAGTATTTCAACGATGATTCGTTACAATTTCACGTTTTTGTTTGCGGATGTTTTTATTTTTGTTACAGTTATTAGTGAGCTGTGTTGCGTAAAATTTTTCTTATCCTTTGAATGTTTATGTTTGTATTTGTATCTACATAAATATAAGTTTGTGTCCTTGTATGTGTGGTGAAGTGAAAGTATTGCCTTTTTATTGCCTGAACATGTTTGGGTTACCAAAGAAAATAAGAGTGAATGTTGGGACTGAAAGAGGAATAAATACAAAACTAACCATTTATCCCAGAATGGAGGCATGAAACGTAATATTACACAGAATTTTTTTTTTTAACAAATAACACATTCCTGTTATCATGTAGTTTTTAATTGATGTTATATATTGAAAGCAAAGAAAAACCAAGCTAAAGCTTTAACCAGTTTTGATCTTAGTTGTTCTCTTTTTAAGGTTTTTGTATTGTCGGTGTATTATAATGAGTTTTTTTTTACGAAGGGAATTTCTTTAATATATTCAATTTTTTTTAACTCAATACCTGACAGCCAATTACTTTTATATCTTCTTTCAGCTGGTTTAAGTTAAAAATGTTGAAGTTATAAAATATATTTATGATTTGATCAGGCTAAAGTTCGTATCGCTTTGTAAGCCAAATTATATACAATTATTAATGAACAAATAACACGAAAGTTAGTTTATTTAGTTAGTTATAAAATATATATTTCGTATCGCTTTGTAAGCCAAATTACATGCGAGAATTATTAATGAACAAATAACACCAAAGTTAGTTTGGCTTTCAAAGCAGTACGAACTTTAGCCTGATCAAATCATAAATATAGAAACAAATGAAGTTCGAACAATAACAATTAAAATTAAATATAAAATATCGTAAAAGATAAGCAAGAATGGTTAAACATACTTAGGTAGAGTGACATAACTTCGTGCTAACCTGAATAGATAGATAAATGAAAAAACGGATAAACAGAAAATGAATAGTGATACTTACAAATGTGTTTACCAAAGGTAAATCAATAATTGTATACACAACATTTCTCATATTCCATTTCATTGAAAATTTGCGTTAAATAGCTGATGTTAATAACAATCTCTACCCCAGTAGATAGACTTGGGTGCTGATGAAGTGCGTGGCTGCACAGAAAAATATCGGTATTTCCACCAGCTAATAAAGTCTAATTTAATTTTTCTTCTATTCTTTAAAAACTCACATTAATTAATAAAAATATTTCATTCAACAAGAATTGAAATTACTGAATTTAAGCCTGACTAAGAAATTATTTCTGAATAAAATATCGAGGACTTATATTCAATACCCGCCATACACCAATTTTTGGAAAATGACTTTTTGATCGCAAATTGTTCACTGATGCCAGCTTAATCTCTGACAAAAATTTCCGAAAGAAAAAAATTAATATAAGTCCTTTTTTTTAAATATTTGTGATATCGCTATCAACCGCACGATTTTTTTTAATGCAATACCCGCCATACGTCATACATTGAGAATACGGAACGAATAAATTTCCAATTTGAATTACCTTTTCTTTTAATTATGTTTAATTTTTTGTTATTGTTTTGTTATTGAATTCTTTTAGGTTAGAAAAACGTTAAGCAAATGCTTAATTTAATAAAATTACATATTAGAACAAAAAAACATATTTTTATTACTGTGCAATAACCGCTATACGCCATAAAAATATTTGAAGATTTCAGTTGCAATACCCGACATCAACCATATCGCTACGAATAGAGTAAAAAGTTATATTTTTTTTATAAGGGTGACTCAGTAGTCATATTTAAAAAATATTATGGAAGAAAGATTAATTCATACCTTAAGAATTTTGGAATGAAACAGGTTTTTCTCTCTCCTGAAAAATTGTGTTTTGGCGTATGACGGGTATTGAATATAAGCCGTCGATATATTGTTTGAAAATTTTTTAAAATTTCTTGGTGATCGTGGTGAAGGAACAATGTATTAAAATTCATACAGGTGTCAAAACTAAAAAGGATTATTTATGTATATGCAGCAATCAGTATTTAACCATGGTGTAATTATACATGTGACTGCTGTGTTTGTTATACAAAAATACGGCAACCATAGCTGTATAAAGAAGCAAAGAATGTCAAAGGCACAAAAATAATTGTACCAAAACCAAAACAAAATCAAAGTTTTTGACATTATTCAGCTACAAAGTGTATAGAGCAAAAAAATAAAAAAGAAATAGAAAATAGAACATTTCCAATAATTTATTTTGTGGTTATGCATGTTCTTTATTGATAAATTTAATTTTTTATTTTCATTTACTACAAATAAATAAGAACTCAGTTACGTGTTTCGATTTGAAACATAGAATAGATATAATCCTTTGAATTGTTAAATTATGCTGAAACATAATAATGAATGTATCACAATACTTCATAAAACTAATAAAAACTCATATTTTACATATTTGTATTGTTCAACTGGATTTTAAATAAAAATTTTACGAATGTAAAAATTTTCAATTAAAAAGGAATTTGTGTTTAAATTAGTAAGTTGTATTACAAACAAGTTTAAATTGTTTATCCCTGGAACCTGGAAGCGTATATTTGATTTCTCTGGTTTTCAAAACTAATCTATTAGGACAAATTCTAACACATCAGTTTAAAACCGACGTTTATTGCTTCTCTGGAGGCTTAGGAAAATCGATTTCATTTACAGACAGACGGACAGACAAACAGACGCACATCGCTTATTCGACTACCCTATTCTGAACGACGCCGAAACTATATACTAATTTTACTAATTTTAGTAGAATACATTTTAAATAAAAATTCAAATAATCAAATAGAAATACAATAAATAAAAAAAATTAAAAATTTTAAAATTCCCCGATATATCTAGAAAAGATGTGATATCTACCGCTGGACCGAGATTTTCATAAAACATAGCTAAGAACCCTCTCGATCAAGTCACCTTTCAAACTAAATCAATATCCGTCCAGCTGTTTGATCTGTACGTGGACACGGACAGACACACAGCTAAACACAGATACACATACTCACACTACAAATTTATAACACCCCTTTTTTGGTCGGAGGTTAAAAAGAAATGTTTTTCATAGAAAATAACTAGAGAAACTCAAGTGAGCTAAAATTTTTAAAATTGAATCAATAATAAAAAATGTATCTACATATCGTGTTAAAATTTTTATTTATCCGAGGTGCCTCATTTTGACCCAATGTGTCTCTGCCCCCTAAAAGAATGGGAAGTCTTAATTCAAAACTTGGGCTTGACGATATCTTACTCACATGCTTCAACCAAGTCTATTTATCAGCTTAAGAACTTAAGATATATTTGCATTTAATTTTTTAATTCCCCACTGTGCATGGTAAATAAATAATCAGTTTAAAATATTGTGACGGTCCGTACTATTGTATTGACTTTTAACTGCCAGTTTATAGAGGACAAGCAAAAAAATTCTCGTCTGCCTATTTATATTGAAAACAAAAATAAAAAATTTAAATTAATTTTTGTTTTCAATATTAATATACAGACGAAAATTTTTACTTGTCTTCTATAAACTGGCAGTAATCAAATAAGTGTATGTTTTAAGCATATCGCTCACTTCCTACTACAACTTCATAACTAAAAAAAAATTAATTTTTGAGTAAATAATGCAGAATTCATCGCCATATCGTTACTTACATTGTGTCCAAGTTTAATACCTTACATACTCAACTCTGGAGAGAAAAATAAATTTTCTTTTTTTTATTAAGTTGCGTGTAAATTAAAAAGTATAAACTCTTTATCTTTCAAACGAGTATTTTCTTGGACTTGTGACGTTGTTGTAGTAAATGAGCGCAAGTATGGATGTGTTGCTTTTGTGTTGTCTTCATATTTTAATGTAATATTTATTCACTTAAAATTTTCTCATTTCATTTTCACTTTTATGGATTTTTGTGTGTATGTACTTTAAGTGTTTTTTGTTTTTATTTTCTCTTGTCTTCCGTTTCCTGTTTACTTAATATATTATATTTGTTTTGTTTTCTGTACTTGATTTTCCCCTTCTTAATAATGATGAATAATTACGAGCATTAACTGACAAAAGAATATGAGATTTTCGACTTAAAAACTTTTAAAATAAGTTGGATTATCTCTTGGCAATGTCCAGGGAAATATTTAAATTTTATGAACATTTTTAAGTAAGCCAAGTGTAAATGTGTTGATATTATTTTTAAGCAAATTATTTAAAATGAAAAATTCTTTCTGCAACTAAGTCAAACGCAGAAAAAAATTTATTTTCAGACAAGCATTTAAAGAAAATTTATTTTTAAATTTAATATAAAGTTTGTAATACATGTTTACTGCCTTATTCCAAAAAAATATTTCAGGCTTATTATTTTATTTTAGTCAAATAAACCTGTAATAAACCTAAAATATTTTTTATGACTTAGACCGTTATTATTTTAATTGAACTATAAATATGTAATGAATTTATAATCAAGGAATAATATCTTATTGGAGCTGAAGTTCAACATTTTCCTATTCATATTTGTCAAATGAAATGTTTAGTTAATTAATGTCATTTTTTATGAAGGACAAGAAATATTAAAGTAGACTTATTTGGGGTAAGCGAAGCATTTGATGCGCCATTATGTTCTCTATCTGCACCCATGTCTATGTAAGAATATAAATAGAGTAACTGATTTAGTAAATAGTTCGGTAGGAAATCTTATTTACCATAAAAATAGAAACAAAAGAAGATTTTTCCGCCAAATTTCAAATAAAAGCATTGTTCAATTATTTCTTGTATTTATTTAATAGTACTTGGAGTCTACTCTGTAATTACAGGGAATGCAAATGCTTCGGAATTGTAATTTTAATAAGACGAAAGCATTTTCTTTTGTTTCAAAATACAGGGGGTTTGATTATGAATATCTTTCTAATCTCATAGAAAAACAAACTTAATTTAAATCATTCATTCAGGTAATGAGGCAGTTTCATTGATATTTCTTCATCATATGAATGAAATGTTGTATTAATGGAATGACAGTTTTCATTTACTGAATGAAAATGCTCACTTTCTGAATTTTCTTTCATTTGTTATCTTTCATTTTATTTTAAAAAAATTTTGCATTGAAATTTTGAAGTTCAATTGTTTATAATTTTAGATTGGACGATTTCTTGCAAAAACACTTGATAAACATGAATTAAAACATATATGGATACAATTTAAAAATGTTCTAAAAACATTGACAAGCACACTGACTTGGCAATGCTTCCTAATCGAAATAAGCCTATTTCCTTATCTCTTTCAGTTTCCCATTCTCTGCTCTATCTCTCAATTTAATAGTTTAATCACTTTCCTTAAAGTGAGCTTAAACATTCAATTTATTTTTTATATGATTTAATTTGATTACAAAAGTCAAATTCAGTTTATTTATTTAAAAAAAAAAAAAATAATAATTTTTGTCAGTAACCAGGACAGTATTGCTTTAAAAAAATATAATTGCATGCACTTGTATTTATTATGGAGATGATAAAAACGTATTCATGTCGATGACGGCGATAAACTCAGCGAAATTGCAACTTCATTTATTTATTTTTTTCACAATTTTTCTTGCCTTTTTATACAAGTATTTATTTCAGAACCATTTTATAATATTATTTTAATAATGAAAACTGTATGTGTATGTGTTTGTGTGAGTGTGGGTGTACGGGAGAGTATGACTTTTTGCAAACATACATAAGTATGTATATATGCAATGTTCCAAGTGTATGAATGAGTTTATTTTTTATTTAATTAATGCCAAAAAGGCGCACATGAAAGATGCAACATTGACACAGTTTCTTTTTGCTTTATTATGAATTTAACAAAAATTAAAGTTTCTCTTAATATACATATAAAGGGTCCGCCAGATAACTTTTTTTTTTGAAAACAGGGCGCAAAACATCGGCTGTGTGGCACGTAACGCCGTCCTGTTGAAACCAAATGTTGCCAATATCCTCCTCTTAAATTTTTTTTTCAACATGGCCCGATAACTATCGCCATTGACTCTAACGGCCGCTCCTTGCTCATTTTCGAAAAAGGGGCCCATTTATGCCTCTGGACCAAAATCCGCACCAAACAGTGACTCCTTTTGGATGCTTCGGCTTTTCAATGTATGCGTGTGGATTTTCTGTGCCCCAAATGCGACAATTTTGCTTGTTTACATACCCGCCAAGATCAAAATGAGCTTCATCTGAAAAGATGATTTTTTTGGCAAAATTGGCATCTTCTGTAAGTCGATCGCAGGCCCACTTAGCGAAGCGTTGTTCAAGCGTATACACAACCATATTCGTTCAGCGGAAGGATAAAACTAATTATCTGTCAAATCAGACATGAGCTAAGTGTTACCATTCACGAAATAAGCACTAGTCGAAAAAAAACGTTACATGGCGGACCCTTTACATATGTACATAACACATCCCGGTTGGCCATGTCGTTCAGATATCTTGAATAAGAGGTACAAAACAATAGAAAATCGTGGAAAGCATATTATAGATAGCTCAAATAAATCTTTGAGAAATTTTTCGAAAGAAAAGCCACGAAATCATGCAAGACCACACAAGTGGCAATTTCCACCAATATATTGATTATCGTTCACAGAATGATAGTGTGAGCTCTTGAGCGATAACGTCAGTCAATAGAACAGACTTTAATGAATATTCTGAACGAACAAATTAAATTTTTTTTGCTTACAACTTTTTTCCGTTTCATTTAACCCTTTTGGTACGAGTGGTACGCATATGTGCCACTAAACTTCAAACATCTCTTAAGGTTGTAGTATTCACATTCTTTGGTTTCATAGTGAACCATTCCGTTTTCTAAACGATTGTCATTCACAGTGAGAGAGAATGAGATATGTTAACCGGAAATATCTAAAAGTCAAAATATAATATATTTCAAACCAGTCACTTCTGCTTTTAAGTTGACTACTTTGTCTATAAATATTTTATTATACAAACTTTTTCTATAATTTACATGACTTATGATTGGCTTCAGTATGAATTTTTCATTTTAGTTAAATATATAAAGTAAAAATTGCTGTTTTCCTTAGACCATCATCAATCAACGACATTGAAGACTACCAAGAATGATGGGCAGCAAGAATATAATAAAACAAAGACTTAAAATCAATCGATACTCCATTAATACAAAAGTATATACGAGTACATACATATGTATGTATATGGCGTGCACACAATATTTCTTGTAAACAATGAAAGCTTACAGACATATACCATCATTTATTTTACTAATACACATTCGTTATGATTATAGTGCTGAATTAAAATGTGTGTTTGAGCTCAGTTAAATTTTTTCTATACCTGCATGTTACATTAATATAAATGTGTATTTTTATGACATACAGAGTATATACATTAGACCGCCTCACTTTCCATTTTTTTTTTTTTTTTGCTTAAATTTCTTCATGAACATTTCTATTTTCTTAATCTACTCTAAAAACCAAGCATTAAGCATATGTATAGCAATTAAATTTGATCTCAATGCAAAACATCTGAATCATTAGGCTGTATTAAAAAACGCCCCGTACAAATACGCCCAAACCAAGTAAAATAAATTTAAAAATGTTTCATAAATTTTGGAAGATATTGCATTATGAAGTAACCCCCAAAAAAAGTTTGAACTTATATATTTCAATACGTATAACAACAAAGATCTACCACAGTGCATAATATGCAACCAAATGCGTTTTATTAAAGCAGCGACAGCAAAACTCATTCTTCACAAGGAATCGGTGAACCGAAAATTGCTGGGCACCCCTGCGTTATTTCATTCAGTGGTTTATTTACAGTTATGTTAAAGTGCCAGCATGCGTATTTGTGGGTGTACATATATGTGTTTCGATTTAGTTAAATGACAAAGAAACAACGAAAAAGATAGGAAACAAAAACCCAAAATCAATAAAGCAAATAAACATAATTTATTTTCTGGCATTAAATTGTGTATGTGCTGCTGCATGATTATTAATCATAAGCAGTGAGATCAAACAAGTTTTAACTAGGGTTCCTTTTAAGTGAAAACCTTAGAATTAAAATTATATTTTTCTTCTTATTCATTACTATTGATGGGTAAAGCTGTTAATAATAATTATTGAAGTTAAATTTTTCTTCACAAACGAATTTATTTTACGAATTTCTTATTTTTTATAAAAGTTAGCTTAATGTTTGTTTATGAATATGCCCATTAAAATTTTAATAAAGCTTTCAAGCTAAAGCCTATTTCAAGCTGAATTTGTATGCTGAAAGCAATGAGTTGTGATATTACATTTTCTACCAACAAAATACATATTAGTTGAATATTGGAACACTAAAGGTATATTCACACTTGGCAAACATTTGTCCTTAAAAGCGTAAGCACTAAGTACTAATGAAAACTGTTTTGGTTCAGATACGTGTTTATTAAGTTAAATAGTGCTATTGATCAAATTACCACAAAAGTGGGCGGAAACATGGCCATATACTTTTACTTTAAACTCTCTTAATGACAGAATCTCGAATTTAAAAAATTAGCGGAGCCACGCCTGTTAAAAATTTGTTATTATCATTATATAGCACGTGCTTCTACTTATTCTTATCACTCTAAGCACATGCCCTGAACATTGTCAGATTTGTTCCAAACTATTTCGCCAAATGGATTCTACAAATTGCCAATAGTCACCAAAATCAATTTTATGCAGTTTTTCTTAAAATATACAACACTTTTTTTAATATAAATTTAAATAAAATAATTATAAAAAATAGCGGAAAATCGCTAAAAGTAGAAATAAAATCGCCAAAAAATATTTCTTGTAAATTTTCCTCATCCCAATTCAAAACGCATTAATTACTTTAATTAATATAAGAAAATAATTTCTTGCAGACGAGTTTTGGTAGGACTTATTTTTGAAACTACTTCTTCAACAAACTCGTTTTCCTGAATTCCAAAAATTTTGAAGTTCAATTTTGTTTAAAAAAAAACAGCCATAAAAATCGCCAACAAATTTATTTATCGCCATGTTGCCAAATCAAAAATTAAGACGCCAAACAAGTTGAAAAATCGCAACGTTTGGCGAGAAGTCACCATATCTGACAAGCCCATTAAACTTTTGTGTTAAATTATATGTACTCTGATTCCCACAAACTAACAGCTTAGGATCTATTGAATATCATAATCTTAAGGCCATTAAGTCTTAATACTATATTATACGTGTTTTAAATTGAGCGATTCTTTCGAAAATTGGCACACAAGTTGAACTCTGAAAGTGCTGTGATCTTGAATTTATAAAAATGAAAGGGACCACTAATATTTGCAAAATTGGGCATGGCTAGGCCGTAAAAACTTAACATTGGCCTTATTAAAAATAAAATTTTGTTTGTCTGTGAAAGTAAAATCTATTTACAGCCTTATCCCATAAATTTGGGAATCTGTTTGTAAAAATTTGTAGACTGCATTTTTAATCATGAATTCTATTATTACGTAAAAATATTCGAACAGAGCTAATGTAAATGTTTTCACAAATAAATAGAATTATATATAAAGCTAAATATACACACTTACACATAAAAGTGCAAAAACATGGTAACAACTCTGTATTACTAGCAACACACGGTATTACCAACATAAAAGTCATTACACAGTAATTCGGAAATTCAAAATAACGCCCAATCGAATTATCTACAAACTTCAAATGTATGGCATAACACACTCTCATCCTAATGAAATTTACTAAAACTGCAGCTAACATCAGATACTTTGTTAGCCGTTTAGCTATTTATATACGTCTTCCTGCGTATGCTCTTTGAAATATATTATAAACTATTTCTGGGATTTTTAAGGGAGAAAAATGCAAACAAGTACCCTAAAAAATGTTTTCTGAAAGAAAATACCAAGAATCAAATAAAAATTTAATTGAGTCGACTAAACTTCTGCTTAAAAGTTTTAGAATTTAATAAAAAAAATTAAATAAGTCGGTTCAATATTTGTTTTAAAAATAAATTAATTAATTCATTGAAATTTAATTGACACACATTAATTTTTATTTGATTTTGGGGTTTTTTCTTTCCATAAAAGCTTTTGATTGAATTAATATTATTTACTGTGTTCTTATAAAATAATTAAAAAACATAACTTTGATATCAGTAAAAAGTTGAAATGTTTTTGTTCAAAATCATTCGACTTAAAATATATCTATGCTTCATATTAATTTTTGGACTGTTTAACATGCATACATAAATAAAAAATAAAATAAAAGAACAATAATAATGGATGACACAAATCCCTGGCGATTATGAACCAGAAATTCGTTTTGATAAATGTGACATTAAAACGGTAGATATTTCAAAATGTTGTTCCTATGTCCTTTTTTTTGCTGGCAACAAATATTTAGTCTAAGATATTTCTGTGGCTGTATGGATGTACTCGTATGTATGTTTGAGTATGTCTGTCTATGTGTCAGTGTGTCGACCTAAATCTGTGCTAAACTTTTTTTTATTTTTATTTTTTGCATTTGCTAATTCTGTCATTTTGTTTATATTGCTGGCTGCTAGAGCTGCTGTTATCATCTTTGATTTATTGACTTCACTTGTCTCATGCGTGTTTGTGCGTTTTTCGCATGTTTACATTACAACAAGAACTTTTGAGAACGTTAACTTTAAAGGATATTTTGCCATTAGGAAAAATATTCACATATATACACACATGCATACATACTTATTTGAGTATGGATTTGTGTATGCATTAGTTTGCAGCCATAGAGTAATTCTTTTGCTTTTTGAAAATTGAATGTTGAAATAACTCGCTTTATTGTAAATTTTTGTTTTAAATAAGAATTGTTTATTTGGTTAAACGTGCTTACTATGCCATACATATTCATATATGTATATGTATTTATGTAAATAATTTCTTACATTTATGAATATGTATATATGTTCTGTGTTTACATATTTATAAATAATATGATGTGATCAGATCAGTTTTTCAATAATAATATATTTTTAGAAGACTATTTTATTTATTAAGAAGTGTGCTGTAGTAATTGTTTAATTTTTATATACTGACATAAGTTGTTTTATGTTTACTTAAAGATTAAATATCTTGTACTTAATTTTATAGTAACATATAATAACATCAGTGCCTTTTAACAGTCTACATCTTAGAATCAAGCAAATTTCTTGTTCTCTCCAAGGAAAAACAAATATAACATTAACAAATAAATAATGCACTTTAACATAAGAATTATATGTTTATATTTCAATCCTAAACTAAAAGGAATATTTCGGGGATTCCCGAGAATTCGAACTTTTTCTATGCATTAGAGTTCAAGTTAATATAATTGCTCTTTTTTTAAGATCAGTTTGTTCCATGCTCTCTATTGCAACATCCATTGTTTGTTCTGCACCAGCGCCACACATACAATGTGACAAACGGACTTCTCTTATTTGACTTCCTTATTTATAAAGAGTCACATCTGAATATTGAGGAATGTACCCTTACCATTTTTGCTGAAGGCTATAATAAAACTATTTCAGTAGAATAAACATTAAAACAACATGTTGCTTACAATTTAGCAAGCCGCAAAAAATATTTAATGACTTATCTAATTTAAGGTGTCAAATATGTTTATAGTGGCTGCTTAATTTGTTCACTTTCCTATTAAATTATATTTTTATTTTTTTTAACAGATTTGTATCATCATCAAAATCAATAAATAGATAAATTTTATGAAGTGTTTTATGTTTGCATTTGTTCTGTGTGTTCACACACAATCATGACTTGTAAATTGATTTGTTTGAATTTTGTCCAAGACTTTCTCCACATTTTATTTAATTTAATTAACCATCAGAAAATTGGTGAAAAAATTAGTTTAAAAAAATTAATAAAAATAAAACGAAAAGAATTAATATAATATCATTGAATTTGGTGGGCTTTTTTTCAAAATAAAAAAGGAACAGCAAATAAATAAATATACAAATGCATTTGCAAAAACTCTTCTCGGGTATATTCATACCCACAAAATTAATACTCTGATGCACATGATGTAAATAAACTCACAGATACATTTAGGTTTTCTATTTGCATGTATTTACTCATACATGCACAAATTTAGTTTACGGCCAGAAAGAAAATCATTGTAGAAATCACTTGCTAACATAATTGAATTGCAGTTTGAAAAAAAGGAACTGAATTTTAAAGCTCTTTAGAGTAATTGAAAATTGTTGTGTTTATTTTCATTATTTCGACACTAATGTTCAAAATTATTGCACAAGCCACATTCCTCGAGTTTGTTAGTCATGATAATACGAGTATATTAAACAAATTCAATGCACAACTCTATACGTATAAATGAAAAATTAGAAACCTAGGTGTGTTCAAAAGGAATCGCGACTTTTGTGTTTTTTTAAAAATTATTTATTTATTCATTAATATCTATTTTGTCCCCTTCAAAGTAATCCCCGTCAGATATAATGCACTTATGCCAACGTTTTTTCCAATCTTCGAAGCACTTTAAACAATAATTTTTTTATCTTGTTCAGCTAATCCTTCGATGCCGTCTTTATCTCGTCAATCGTAGCGTAGCGTCGTCTTTTCATGGGCCTCTTCAGTTTCGCGAACAAGAAAGAGTCACAGGCGGCCAGATCTGGGGAATACGGTGGCTGCGGCATCATTAGTGTGTTGTTTTTGGCGAAAAAGTCGGGTAGAAGCAACGATGTGTGAGCAGGGGCGTAATCGTGGTGCAAAACCCAATTTCCGTTCTTCCAGAAATTCGGGCGTTTCTGGCAGATTGCTTCGCGCAAATTGCGCATAACTTGCAGGTAATATTCCTTATGGACAGTTCTACCCTGGAGCATCAACTCGTGATGAACCACGCCCCTGCAATCGAAAAAAACTGTAAGCTGAACTTTCACATACGACCGAGCTTGGCGCGCTTTTTACGGCCTCGCTTCGTGCGGCAGCTTCCATTGAGATGATTGAGCTTTATTTTCCACAATTCGTCACCAGTTATGACACTCTGGAGCAAATTTGGGTCGTCGCGGACAGAGTCCAACAGCTCATTAGCAATGCTCATGCGATGCAGGTTTTGGTCGAAATTGAGCAATTTTGGTACGAATTTCGCGGCGACCCGTCTCATGCCCAAATCATTGATAAAAATCGAATGACACGAGCCCATCGATATGTCTAGATTCTCAGCAACTTCTCTAATGGTGATTCGACGATTGGCCAATACCATTTTCTTCACTTCATCAATTTTTTCATCAGTTGTTGAAGTGCTCGGGCATCTGGCACGCTCTACATCGTTCACATCTTCTCGGCCTTTTGAGAACATTTTGTACCACCGATAAACGTTGCTTCGTTTCAAGGTAGCTTCTCCGTATGCCACAGTCAACATTCGGAATGCATCCGCGCACTTAATTTCGTTTTTCGCAGGTTCTTTGTTCCATTTTTTTTCATAGATAAAAATCGAAGACGAGCCAAAACACGTGCAAGCAAAGCAGCTGTCAGCAATTAACTGAACATTCAAAATGACAGAGATTATCGGCATAAGTGAGAGACATGAGTACCAACATAACGTCACAAAAAAATCGAAATTCGAATGTACGTAACCCGCGAAAATTCAAAATTCGCGATACTTTTTGAACACACAAATTATATTGGAAATATTTTTCAAAATTTGATTACTCAAACTATTTTCCATTCCTTATGAATAATGTTATTTATTAAAACAAAAAAATCAGTAATAAAATTAGTTATCCCAAAGCGGTAGGTATGAAAAATAAGATATGTAAGATGTGTATCCGGTTACTGATTTATGTTTATTGTAGTGGCATGTTACTTTATTGTTGATTTAATCGGTTTGTTTCTTTTTTAATACTTGAATTGAGCACATTGAATGTATTCTTCGTGACCACAATTACTATTCACTGTATCAGATGGGCTCTGTTGTTCATTCTTTTTTCAGCAATAGTTAAAATTTTTAACAGAAAATCCAAAATTTTGTCTTATATAAATAAACTTATATGTTTGTGTAGATGGACATGATTGTGTTTACACCTGTGCTGTGTTTACTGCTCGACGTATACAAAGCAGTATTTTTTGGATGTAAAATAGTCTTGTTTTTTTTTTGTTTGTTTCAAATCTCAATTGAAATTTTATCACTTTCATTTTTTTCTTTTTATTTCAAATCAGCTTAAAGTTGCTTCTTTATGCAAATTTATGTAATTGTTGTTATTAAAAATTTATGTTTTTCTGGATGAATATTGGCATTGATGCAAAAACTTGTACCTGCTGTACTCACATGATTTATGAAGGGGAAAAAGGACTTTGGTGTTTATTGACATCTGCATTTTTAAGCAGATGGACTTATTTCATTTAAGCATTTGTTCATTTAAGTAAAATTATTTATTTATAGCACTAAAGCAACATATGTATATGTATATCATCCCTACCATGTTAAACTATCAAATATGCAAATATTTACTTTTCAGAAGAGCGCTAAGATCCGTCAACTGTCGGCGTATTTCTTATAGTGCCATGCTTAAAATATTTCTTGTTGAGAATTTCAGCATATTGAAATGAGGCATATTTTAAAAATTATAGTACCAAGATAACGAATATAAAACACCAATCTTGCATATTGAATAATTTGACGTGATAGGGACGATATGTACATTGATAATATTTACTTTTATAAGCATAAATCCAAAATTTTTAAAAAGCTGTTTAAAAAATTGTTCAATTCAAATCGTGTTCATCGAGTTTCTACACACAATACTTGTGGGAATGTGGAACTCAGAAAGAGCTTAGAACCAGCTTTGAAAACAATAAATTGTCTAAACACTTTGCCTGCATTTAAATTTAGCAAAAGTTATTACTAATACCGAATATTGACCGATTAACCAATACCGATGCCCTTCTTGTAACGGTCGCTAGTAAACATGCACGAAAATTTGCTGCATTTTGCACTGTTTTAATACAATTTTAAGGAATATCTTAATACATATTTATTTTAAAGTTTAATATGGCGCTACATTAAAAATATTTCAATGATTATACTCAGAATATTATGTAAGTAATTAATTAATGCCCTAATTCTGTTCGACGATTGTATCGTCTTGTCTATGGACGAAAAAAAGCCGCAGTTGTGATTCTTTAAAACAATTATTATTTATTGTCGATGCTAGAAGGTTCGTGTATTTGCTTTATGATTTTGTTCTAAACATTGTATCCAACACATATTTTTTCAAATATTTTTCAAACTATTGATGTTGTACTTTAATTTTATTTTTGTTTTAAAAACATGGTAATAATATTTTTATTTTTCCTTATCAAAGACAACAACTATTTTTGAAGAAAATATTTTAGAGAATTGAAAAACAAGAACTCAAAAGTATTTTCAAACAAAAGCGTCCTAAATCTTCTTACTGAATTAAGGCATAAATGTCGTCATCAACATTTTATTTTGAGTTGCAATTGAAGTAAAATAAAATTCTTATGCCCTAATTCTGTTCGACAATTGTATCGTCTTGTCAACACATATTTTTTTAAATTTTTTTCAAACTATTGTATAATACTTTAATATTATTTTTATGTTTTAAAAACATGGTAATAATATTTTTATTTTGCATTATCAAAGACAACAACTATTTTTGAAGAAAATATTTTAGAGAATTGAAAAACAAGAACTCAAAAGTATTTTCAAACAAAAACGTCCTAAATCTTCTTACTGAATTAGGGCATTATTGTAGATTGAAAATATTTTATGAGTTATCAGTATGTGTTGAAGCAAAAATTTAATAAATCTGATGAAAAAAATTAAACAAGAAATAAATTCTCGCCCTAATTTTTGTCATTCTTTATTATTTATTTATATAACTTAATTATTTAAGATCTCTTAACAAATGTTACTCTTAGTGCTTTAATACTTTAACATGCGTACGTACAAAGATTATACCCGCAAATATATATTTGAGTGTATTTAAACCCAGTAAGCAGATTCATTAAAAGTCTACAATGATTTGAAATTAAATCCTATTATAAATGAAAGCATACAATTTAATACACAGCATTGGGCTAAAAATCTGTATATTTTTAAGGTAAAAGCTCAAAATTTGCTTTAGTATGTGGACGAGTATGGCACGTTTTAAAACCTTAGCTCGTGGAAACCAGCAAGTTACACAATACACACTATAAAAGTCTTTTGTATCAGCTGTTTTTTATTTGTTTACTTTTTTGAACATTGAAAAATGGATTTGGAAAAATTTACAGCAAGACCTGCGATATAGAATGTTGTCTTTCGCAATAATTTTTAACGACAAACAGCTCATTGGGGATGCACTAGACTTTTTCAATCAATTTGCATTCGAATTTGGTGCCTTTTCAATCAATTTTCATTAGAATTTGGTGCCCACTATAAAAAGACAAGCGACAATAAATGTCAAAATTAGTCACTTGTGCTGAGCTTGTCGACAAAAATGAAAACATTTTCAATCAATTTTCATTCGAATTTGCTGCCCACTATAAAAAGACAAGCGACAATAAATTTCAAAATTAGTCACTTGTGTTGAGCTTGTCGACAAAAATGAAAACTTTTTCAATAAATTTTCATTCGAATTTGGTGCCCACTATAAAAAGACAAGCGACAATAAATGTCAAAATTAGTCACTTGTATTGAGCTTGTCGACAAAAATGAAAATAACATTACACTTGTATTTACATAAATACCAAATTTTAAAACATATATTTACATCTGAAGCCCAGTACGGAGTTTTTACGGAATTTTACGTTTGTAAATTTACATTTATTTCTACACGGAAAACTAATCGTTTAGCTTTTGTGTAGAATTACATATGTTTGCATACACACAAATTCAATACAAAATAATAAAAATTAACTATAAAATGGTGAGAATTAAAAATGTCAAAAATTCCGTAACCAAATAATTGCATCAACATTAATTTTTGTTTCAGTTGACTAAAAAAAGTGTCCACTTATATTTATAACATCCCTAAGATATGCAATAAATTTTGAAAATTCCGTGTACTTTTTCTTTTGAAAGTCCGTACTAGCAAATAGAAATTTCTTTATGAAATTTACCAACCTGTACCTGGATTCAGTAACTTTTATTACGATAATCGTATCGCTATAATAAATATAACGAAAATTGATCGACTTTGCTATTCATATATGTACATATATCTCACATTCAGTTCAATAGTGTCATAACTCAAAAAAACTAGTTTTGCAGGAAATACGTTTAAAGTTTTCAATTTACATACAACTCAATGAAGGCATGAATAAATATTCTTCTCTCACGAAGTGATACTAAAAGTTATTTATATGAAATTTTTACGCAAGATAAAATACGAAATTCATAATTATTCTGCATTATCAACTCAAAAAACGAATTTTTTGAGTTATGCAACTATTGAACTGGATGTGCGATATGTCCTAATTCAGTAAGAAGATTTAGTACGTTTTTGTTTGAAAATACTTTTGAGTTCTTGTTTTTGAATTCTCTAAATTATTTTCTTCAAAAATGATTGTTATCTTTGACAATGAAAAATAAAAATACTACTACCATGTTTTTAAAATATAAAAATAAAATTGAAAGTATTATACAATCAGCCTTATCATGAATTCCACATGTGAAAATGTCCGAATCAAATTTTTCGTTCACATGGATTTTAATATCGTATCATCAATTCCCATAAAATTAAAAACCTACATATTTCCACTTTTTCCAACAAACAAATATTTGTGAATAATTTTCTTCACAAATTGTCAAATAGTTCCGCGGAAAGGAATCACAACTGTGGCTTTTTTTTTGTCCATAGACAAGACGATACAATCGTCGAATAGAATTAGGTCATAAGTTAAATAGTTTCATACATAACTAGTAGACAATTTTATAGAGTCCCACATTATTGGAAAAGGTTTAACTCAGTAAAAATGGGTCTGAAATAAAAGGTTTTTTATCAGTATTTAGTGGTTATAAGCATTTGGGAAAATGTACTTCTATATATTTTCATCAGCTCTTGTATAGGAGAAAAACAGTAAAATAGATTTTTTACAGAAACATTATTTTTATTTTCACTTTATACATCAAAAATTGTCTTTTGAGTGAAATAGTTTTGGAAAATCGAGCAAAATTCTCACAATAATCCGCCATATGTTAAACTTATGACGTTCTGTTTGTTGGGCTCAAATTTAGATTTGTTAAAGAAAATAAAAAGAATATTAACATACTTCTTGAATGTGTGGGAAAATGCGGCATAAATTTGCGGTGATGTTTATTATGACAAGAGCATTATTTTAATCTGTGACTTCTTCTTATTCGTGCCAATGCCAATGAAACTTTGCCAACAGCAACTTAAATATACAGTCATACACCAAACCGGGTACAAATGTGTGTGTGTATGTACACATACGGAAAATATAAGCTATTCTTTAAAATTCCCTTAATTTGCATCAGGTAAATTTAGTCATGTGTATTTTTTTTAAATTATTTTTTGGCAGTTGTAATTGTCTAATTCTTTACATACTTGTTTTGTCATGCTGCGTCTCTTTCATAAGATTTCTAAAGGGAATAAGCAAAACATACACATACAAAAACGGAGGACGAGTTGGAGAAGAGCAACAAAAAAATAAAATTAATAGTCTTCCGTCTGAAAAATAAAACCAAATAAATGCCAAACAAGAAATTAAAATGTTATTAAAGAGATTTTGTTGCTGCTTTGTACAATGTACGAGTATATAACTGTTTGTGTGTTGTATGTGTGTGTGTGTGTTTTTAAGTATAATATATTTCTTTGTCTATGTTTGTTTACGAATGAATAAATTTCAAGAGCACACCATACATAGCCAGTTGCAGAAAAATGAAGTTGTTTTTATTTATTTGAATTTTTTTTATATTTGAATTTTTTTGCTTTTTTTTTTGTTTTCACTTGAGGGATAATTGTGTACATACAATTCAGCGTGCTGTTTCAATGTCACAAAATAAGGACTTTGTGGCTTAAGCTCACCTATCTCTACACACTTTTGCGCGTTCAGGCACATAATAAATGAAGAAATTAAAATGAGGTTTACATTTAGTATCTTAAATTTGATAATACGAGTATGTCAATAAATTTCTTATAAAGTAAAATTTTTATGCGTTTTTAAGAATGTGCTGTACAGGGATTTATTTTTTTGTTTTTTGTTAACCTGCTCAAAGGTAATATAAGCGTTATTTAAATTTTTATATTTTGATGTGTTATAAAAAGGATTTTCAGCACTTTCTCAAAAATATTACAAAATGTGAAATGCCCAAATGCGGCAGCTAATTGTAGAAAGGTGTTGGAAAATAAAATAGATGCAAAATTTAATAAAGCTGATAAAGATTTTTGTTTTTGGCTTTCAAACTTATTATGTTTGTATATTGTGATTCTCAATAACGTATTGAGAGTCGTACTATACACATACGAAGTTTTTTAGTAAATTTCAAAATCTTTTGAGTTAAAGACTACTGACGAGTTCCATAGTTAACAACGAAATGCATATAGACGTTGCTTAGCAAAAATTAAAAAAATAAAAAAACATGCAAAAATTACAAATACATTAGAGAATGAATGCCAAATAAATATGTGTACTAGAGTATATATAATATGTGATTTAATTTAAATATTAATCAAGAATCATCTCACAATCAGGCTCAACTTCAGTATTTTTAAATCTTATAAAATAAGATATTTCTGCTAAATAATAATATTTTCTAAAGAAGAAAAGAAAAAATTAGAATTATTAAAATTACTAGATTTAAGCTGGTGAAAATGCCAAATTTTTTTTTCTACCACGATGCACTGCATCGGCACTCATTTCTATCCATATAAGCAAAGATTCTTGGTTAACATTTGGCTATTTAACATGAATTTTTAATGAAATGGAATATGAAAAATTATTTTATTGTATATACAATTCTGTGGCCACAAGCAAAAAGTGCTATTTTAATGTTTTGCAGGAGAGCACTTTTAAGCGTTGAAGTCGATTCTCAGAAATTTATTTCTTTTACAGTTAAATTGTAAAATTCTCTGTTTATCTTTATTTTTTAAGTAAACATCGTTCTACACACGGTAAGTAATACATTCAAGTTGAAATATACTGAATTATAACTCTAATTAAGCTATTATTCCAAATGAGATTAGAAGTCCAAAAAAGATAAAGCGCAATTTATTAATTTGATTGAGGAAACTCAAAATTAAGTTCTTAGCAAGATTTTATTGATTTCAGCTTGAAAAAATTTTAAACTTTTTTCAAAAGCTTATTCAAAGTTGCACAAGAACATCTAATTCTTTAAATTTGAAATGAAGACAAATTAATAATTTTTCTCACCAATAAAATATTTTATATTAACAAATGATTATTTATTTATTTAGCTCCTACTGTTAATATTGCTTTACACATATAATTTTATTTTTCTATCGTTCTTTTATTAACAACTATTGTTTAGTATTGTAACTTAGAATAACAGCAAGTGCGTGCCACATCAATTGTTGCTTGAATGCAATGAATTTAAGAGTCATGTGATTGCTGGTTATTTGTTTTTAATAAAAAAAAATTACTTTTATTGACTTTGAGGTACACTTTATCATATTATTATGTCAACAAGAAATACTCATTTTTCTAAAGTGCAAAATTTTAATCCTGGCCAAACAAAAAATGGAGCAAATTCACTACAGTGCAATGTAAGAAGTTTTGGGCCTTACCGCTTTAGGTAAAAAATATGCATGTTGTAGAATAATTTATTAATTAAAAAAAAAATATTTTTATATTCGTTTTGTTCTACTCTCGTTTAAATTTCGTTTTCATAGCACACACATAAACAGTATAATTTAATATTAAAATGGCGATTCGGTACCTTTCAATGTAATTTTCAATGTAAAGTTGTTGTTCTTATCTGTTGTTTCAAATTTAAAAGAGGGTGGCGTTGGCTGAAGTAGTTATCACGTTGACTACAAAAAAAAAACGAAGATCCTGGGTTCGAACCCGGTATCAGACAGTCATCAAATAACAACACCACGCATTTTTCTGATGTACATTAGTGTCCCTTTGCATCAGTTGTGTTGTAGGAAAGTTCATGTGATGAAGGCATAGTCACTGAATTATACCGACTTCAGCAGATACTAATCCCAATGTAACATCAGAGCGGCCTCCTTCGTTGTGTAGCAGAATCATCGGCGAAGTAAAATAACCAATAAAATGGCTACTAATCACAGCTTCGAAAATTTAATACGCCTCATCAACACCAGAGGCACTGCAACAGTGCATTATTAAAAAACGTGCAAAAAGCAGAGTTGTAAAAGAATGAAGCTTTCCTCTATTTCTTCCTTCACCATCTGTCTTCTCTATCACTATCCCTTTCCTAAAGAAGGTAACACCTAGTAATATTAGTAGGCATTCATTGCCTGAGTGTTACTTCTCTTAATAAAAGGAAAAAAAAGAAATTTAAATGAAAATATCCCTGAAGAAGTTATAAAAAGTTTAACAAAATATTACACAAAGAAACAAATTTATTAATTGTTTACTGTTTAAAAATATTTTTTATCTATACATCTCGCGTTAAAAGCTGTACTGGAAAATTCCTAATATTTTTATTTTTTTTTATTTTTTTGTTTGTTATTTTATGTAGAAGAAAAAATCAAAAAACCGGAACGGGAAAAACTTGTGCTGTTGCTATGTTTTTGATAACATTGGTATAAATACAATTTAAAATCTACTTAGTTTCTTTCTGGATAAGAACAAAGTCGCGGGAAAATGCTGGTAAAAATTAAAAAATTGTGCTAATGGTTCAATATGAAAAGAGGTATTACTTTCAAGTCTATCAGAATATTATAAACCTATAAAGAATAATTTAGAACCAGTAACAAGAAACCATATTTTTTAAGTTAATTGCATTTCCCTCACTGAGCGTTTATTCATCTCTTTTATGTCACTGTTTAAGGTCTAGGCTTACATAACTGATGTAGTCACCAAAAAAAAAAAATAAGGAAACAAAATTTGAAATGGAATATACATACATATGTATGTATCTTTGATTTTGGGAAAAAAAATAATCAAGTTAATCTTATTTAAAGCCAAACTATTAACATAAAATCTTTGGCAGTCGCTTGAAGTTTGAAAAAATACCTTAAATTAGTTTAATTAAATATAAAACCAAATCTATGTGTTTGCTAGGAATGTGTGATAATACTCGTAATACAATTTCACCTTTACAAAAAGACGCAGACATACTCCCACACCCACTCGCCCCAATTCCCAAAGACAGCATAATGTCTTTTATTGTTTTTTTTCCTTTTTGCGTAAAAAGAATCAACTTTGACTTAATAATGTCATTGTTAAATATAAGATTACGTTGATGTTTTTCTCTTCATTTTGTTATCTACAAAAAAATAAAGACCAGAAATAATGTTAATTAAAGTACTGGCATTACGCATGCAGATAAAAGCTCCAACACCCAAATACCGTAACATGGTGTCTTCATGTTAATTTCATGCCAGTGGAGTAGAGAAACTGAATGTAGATACATATGTGGGCTTGTATTTATATATATGCATACATACATACATATGTATGTAAATATGTAGGTGGATATATGAGAATAACTGTGTAATCTTAAGAGATACACTGATAATTTAAACCTCTTAAATTTAATTTTATTTTCTTACATAATTTAACTTGATGAAATTTAGAATTGTTTGTATGTTTGTATTTGTATTATTTGCAGGGTATGCGTATGTCTGGCGAGAGTTCGGAAATCATGCATCTGACTCAATTAGAACGCGAAAGTGCTGGTGCGTATGCTTGTGGTGCAACGAATACCGAAGGGGAAACTAGAAGTTCCAGTATAACATTAAAAGTACAATGTAAGTATTATGAGAGATTATTTTAATGTATTTTATAAAATATTATTTTCCTTATAATGAAGAATTTTGAGGGAATTTGTCAGGAAAATGTTATATGTTTTAAAAGCATAAGTGATGAAGTTATTGCGATTATAATAATGGAGGTTTTTTTCTAAATTAATACCAAGGCCAAGGCATATTCATTTAAAGAAGTTTCAGCTCAAATTGACTGGAAAGATTTATAATTGAAATAACAAAAAGTGTAATAAGAAATGTGTGTTGAGGGTAAAATTTGTCATCAGGCAGTTGGATTCGCCTGGATCCAGGCATATTAATAATAAGCTACAATGGCCTCCATTCGGTGCTTTATACATATGTATATATAAACTTATTACAACAATATATGTATATATAGTTATCATTTTATATCTTCTACCAGAAATAGACCTTGGTATCCCTTGGATTATTATCTAATTTACACTCTCTAATCGAATAATATTTGATCGATATTAACTTAAAAAAGTTATCGGATGTACATTTATTTTTTAACTGACTTCTTTGCAAAATAGTTTATTTTTATTTTGTTTCATAATAGGTGTGTTCGTTTACTTTCCCAGCAGAAACTTGCAACGAGAGAGCAAAGTAGAAATTTACAAAATTACTCTCCCAGATACGGCAAAGTAAATGAACGCTTTACTTGTAAAAACTTGCAAGAAAATTTTATTCACGTCAGAACCATGGATGGAAATCATGATACAATTGTACTTTTTCTAATGTATTTTAGATAATCTTGTTTGCGAATATTTTAAATTACAAAAATTTTACAAATCGATATTTGATATGAAATATTTTACTATTTTTATGAATTTTTCATTATTTTTAATTATATTCTATTAACAAATACAAAAAATCCATTTTCCATCTCTGATCAGATATGATAAGCAAACAAAATTCCTTGACAATAAAATTGAATTTACCTTGCGACTACACGTTCAATAAATTGCCTTAAATTAAATTAAACTTGAAGTTGTGACGTAGGCTGCAAGCAATTTTATTTTCAATTTTATGTTCAAAATGCCGTCGTCGAGGAAACAATTAAAAATGTTCGCTTCACTGCAGGTACTTCATGAAATAAGTGCAATTGTAGAAAAAGATATACACAAACACAAAAATTATTTTAAAATAGCTGTTAAGTTGAAAGGAAAATTGAAGGAAGCGTTGAAAGAAAAATTTAAGTCAACCTTGTATTCAATTCCCAAATGTATGAGTGTGGTAGTAAAAAAGTGTGAATGTATTGAACTTTGAAACATAAATTGAAGCAAAAATTTAACGTGTAGCCTCCAAGTTATGTGGCTTAATGAAAGAAAAACAATAAATTTGTTTCTTTAATGAACACTTTCCAGTAACAATTGTTACAAATTCGTTACAATTTTTAGTAAATGAACAAACCTATTATTTTATCTTTTAAATGTTTTATAAAACTTTATATTTCCAACTGACTTCTTTGCGAAATAGTTTATTTTATTTTGTTTCATAATGTTAATTCATTTATCAATGAAATTGTATTGTGGTTGAGTTGTCATGTTAAAATGCTCTGGCCAAAATAATAATGATTACATGTGTTTTTAGAATATAACAAACATAAATTATTTAATATATATTATTTAATTTTTGATATAATATTATTATTATTGTAGTCTGTTTCAATGGAAACAGTACAATAAAAGCTTGTTGTTTTGTTGTTTCAGAGTTTGTTATATAATTCTTTAATACGGATTTTGAATTGTCAACGATAAAATTTTTTAAAGTTATGATGAATTATGTGTATGTTGTCCTCTTTGTGGAAGTGAATGTTATTTTGTGAATTTGTAGGCTTCAAAGAACACATGCATACGTACATATCTACACAAATGTAGAATATAATCTACAATAACATTATGTATTCATACATTATTAATGCTTCATGCATTGTGCAATCATACACATGCACAAACTTTTTTTCCTTTTGCCTTCTCATCATTGTTATAAGGCGTGGTAGTTATGTTATGTGTGGCTTTGCTCATGCATAAATGTGAAAGAAGAAGAGCGAAATAAGTAATAATATCTTCATATAGAAAATATGATGGATAAATGTATACCAACATAAGTATAAATAGCATTGACAATGACAGCAGGGAGAAAATCCAGTGGCACGGGTCAACAATGCAAGGTAAAAAAAAAAACAAAAATTTTGAAAAATTCTAACGAAATATGAAAAATATCTGATAAATTTAGATTTTTCTCTCCATTGGGTAGCTTTAAATATATACAAGATTGTCAATGTTTAACGTTCCTAGTCTTTGATTCTAAATAAAAATAGAATAATAGGTACAACCAAGGTATTTTTAAGAAAGAATTAATATATTACTGAACAAGTTTTATTATTAATTTTGCGAAAAAGTGCGATAAAGATATTAGAACTTAATATACCGAATAGTTTACGCTGCCCTGTATAAATTTTTAATTAAAATGATTTGTGTCTTACATTCAGTTCTGTCAAAGAAGGAAGTCTAAATTCATCCATATGTTTCGCACACAATTTTCAACTTCCCGCTTTAAAAACCAGAAAATGTAACTTTCATTTTAAAAAATGAGAAGCTCAACAAATATCAAAGTTGAAACAAGAACTCAATAAAGAACATGTTTTTTTTATTTTCTTACTTTGCCATTGATACTTTTAATTGAACATATACATACATGGCACAAGTGTCCTATTGTTGCTGTTTAACATAATGACTCTAGTTGTTCTAAGAAATTTTTTGGTAAAGAATCCCTGATGAACTGCATTAGCAACAATGAAATGCACATAGGATCCAGCTAAACCCCTCAATAATTAATTTCAATGTATTTTTAATAAAAAAAAATATTTTACTGAATAAATAAAATAATAATTTGGGATAATTAGTATGTTAGCAAATGTTAAACATAAAAAATTTATATTTAAAAAATGTTCGGTTGAAGTCTACTGATAAGATTCTTAAGCAGAATACAAATGTAAATAGACGTCGTCAAGTAAATATACTCCGGTATTTTTATATAAAATTAATTTTCCCATCTCTGATTGAGAGAATCAAATAGAGGAAAAGGATATAAGATGTTTGTTGTTGTTGTTTTTGTTGTTATTTTCCTTTAAGAACTTTGTTAATAAAACTTTACAATGCAACATAAAATCAGTCGTGCGTGCGTGTATGCATACATCCACTCACATATATAGTATGCACAATAGATTCTATAAATGCAACTCCTTACTATATGCTACAATATCTGAATACAATAAAGTGCGTTTCTTGTGTGTGGCATTTTTATACTTTTCTTATACTGGTTTTATAATCCTCAAAGCGTTTTCTATTTTAATTTAATTTTTTTTCGCATTTAATTTCTTTCTGCGCAGCAGAATAAATGCAAACGAAATGAATAGATTGCTGCAAATGTAAGTCTATGTCGTATAATATCTTATATTTATTGTAAATATAAATTTTTCCAAAGAGATGTGTAATTTCTTTCATCCTTTTTAAACGCAACTAACATATGTGGAGATATTTTTGCATATAATATGTGATGCCTTGCGTATTACATATTGAAGGATATATACGCACACATTCATGCATAAACTCTTGGAGCTATGCTGTCATCGTGTTTTGTTTTCTTATGTCTTTATATTTTTGTTGCTTTTGATTATTTATTTTGCTTTTCTTTTTGGTGATGCTTATCTATGTATATCTATGAGTTAACTTGGTTTTAACTTGAAATTGATTTGAAACTCAATGCAAATCAATTACAGCTTAGGATTTTCATAAGAAAACAAAAGCGAAAAATAAAAATAAATTAAAAAAAATACAAAAGGAAATCTAATCATCTACAGTTCGTTGCATTACACATATTCACATAATAATCTTATCCTTTGTAGTATGTGTAGACAAGCTTTATCTACAATAGCTGGAAACAAAAATTAACAGCCTTGATAATAAATTCTATTCCCAAATGTTGCAAATACGTACATATTTTTGCTTATGGATGTAGGGCATATTGTAGAAAAGTGAAATGTATTTTATATTTAAATTATTGTGAATAGGGAACTACACTTTTATTATTCTAGCTGACATTTTGATATCTAAATCTATATGGCTAAAACCCAAAGGGAGTTTGTAAATATCTGTAGATAATTTTTTGCTTTTTTCTGTGTATCTACAACAAGTTTTTCGTGTAAAAAAAGTTTCCTCAAAATTCAGCGATTATTGCGGCTTTAGTGATTTTGTTTCAGTTTTAGTGTTTTGTTTTTAATTTCTTGAGTTTCTACTATTCGAGGAATTCTTATCCGTTTGAGATTTCATTTTGTTTTTTGTTTTGTAACGCTTCATCGCTTTTGTAACGTTTGGAAATTTTTTTATTTTTTTTTTTGTTTTCTGACGTTTTCTGGATATTTTTTCGTTCATGTCCTATTTTTAGATTTAAATAATTTTTGAACACACATCACCATTATGAATTTCAGCTTAAGCAAACTTTATCCGAATTTTCTTCGTTTTGCAATTAGCACAGTTATCCAGCTTCTGGATTATACGTTACACAGCTAAAAAAAAATTCGTATTAAATGTATATCTTCTGAACTAGTGGTTCAAACACAAAATGATTTATAAAAAAAAGTAGAAAAAGAGATAAGCTTGTTGAAACATAATATTTTCTGGCAGCCTGTTAAATCACAACCTGAAGTACAAATTGTCAAAGTTCATCCCCTCGGCGTATGGAAACTTTTCGAAGCTCATGGAAAATCTGCACTGATTTTAAAGATTTTTAGCTTTTTTTTGAGCTCCCTAAAAGAAATCATATATCTTATATGCTTTTGAGTCAAAATCCCTCTATCGGCACAAATAGCACAATCTGTAATAAAACTTATCGTGTTATATCGCCGAACATTTAAAAACATTCTTAAATTTATTCTTGGTCGGTGCCATTATCCTCGGATAATGTGACAATTTTTTTTTTGGTCATATCGACCAAAGTTTAATTGCGACAATAATCGGTCAAACTATTGTACTTTACTGGGCAAATTAAATCAGTCGTTTTTATGTATTTGCTTGTTGGCACATGGAGTTTTTTTTCGGAATGTATTACTCTCAAAAACAGGTAAATAAAAAATTAAAATTATTTTTTATGATCGAAGCTATTGACGCTCATTGTCAACTGCATATCAGCAAACAAGTGACCGATTCAAATTAGAGCATATTTTAAAATTTTAGTGCTTGATCTTTTGCAAAAGAGGGTGATCTTCAACAATGTTTATTTTTATTGTCCATGATTTGGAGATATTTGCATTTCAATTTACAAATGTTCTTCTTTAACCTTGATTTCATTTTGTTTTCACTGGTATCGCATATAATACTTTAAATAGTAATTAAAAATAAGTAATTTTAAACTTATTAGAAGTAACAAGATAACAAAAAAACTATATAGTTACATTCGTAAAATTATGCTCCTTCTTCGACTTTTTATTTTTAAGTTTGACGGACCATTCGTGAAACACTAATTAAATAATACACTTTATCTTCAAAACTAGAGCTGATAGGGAAAACCTAATGATGCCATCGTAATCAGCAGATAAAAATACTATTTTGTTGATTAAGTTTTTTAATTAGATGATAATTGTGTCTGCCATCTAAAAAAAAAATCATACTTGTAGCTGCCAAGAATAATTTTTAATAATGCCCTAATTCAGTAAGAAGATTTATGACGTTTTTGTTTGAAAATTCTTTTGAGTTCTTGTTTTTGAATTCTGTAAATTATTTTCTTCAAAAATAGTTGTTGTCTTTGATAAGGAAAAATAAAAATATTTGACATAAAGTGTTTATTTATTTAGTTTGAAAATTTGCTAGTTTTTAATGGTAAAAAGGTGGTGGAAAATAAAATAGATAGACAATCGAATAAAGATGCTTCTTTTGTAAAAATGTTTGTTTGAAGCTTTCAAACTTATTATGTTTGTATACTGTGATTCTCAATATAGTATTAAGAGTCTTACTATAAACATACGAAGTTTGTCAACTAAATTCAAAAATTTTTTGGGTTGAAGCCTACTGACGAGTTCCAAAAGCAGGAACGAAATGCATATAGACAATTGCGAAACCATAAAAACAAGCAAATTTTCAAATTAGAAAAATAAAAATATTATTATTATTATGTTTTTAAAACATAAAAATAAAATGAAAGTATTATACAATAGTTTGAAAAATATTTGAAAAATATGTGTTGGATATAATGTTTAGAACAAAATCATACAGCAAATACACGAACCTTCTATCTTGGACAATAAATAGTATTTGTTTTAAAGAATCACAACTGCGGCTTTTTTTCTAATTTTTCGACGTTGCTCTAAATTTTTACAAACATTTTAAAATGCATTTAGCCAGCTAATAAATGACAATTTTGTGGTTTTCATGAGTAACAGCGTATGTCACAAAATCTAATTTTTTCAGTAGAGCCAAAAAAAATGATGTACATACGAGTACGTCAATATATTTCATAATGTTCTTAAAATATTTTTTAAATATTGAAAATGTAACAATTTGACATCATAAAATCGAAATGAGAAAAACATAACATAGGTCGTTATTCATGAAGAACCACAGATAAAGCACGCCTTATTTGCATTGTTTTAAATAATAAGAAAAATAGCCTCAAATACGTTCGTCTTTAAGCGGCCCATCCATTATACAATATTATTGCATATGTTGTTGTACATATAATTGTCATTTTGACCTATAATAATATGCAATAAATGGCACAATATTTTTAAGTGCCCAATTTTTCCTGGCAGTGAAAAAGTAAACAACAACGAACAATGTTGCCACCACATTACACAATTGTCTTGATTGTACAATAAAAATCAAAAGTCTTTTGATATTTGCCACCTTCGAATATGACATACACATTGGCGATATTATTGTACAATACGAAAAATTGTTCAATTATATTGCAAGTGGGTGAGCCGCTTTACTCAATATTTACTCTTGCGAATAAAAATACGTATGAGTAACATACATCATTCGTCATCAGTATTGCTCATACGTAATAACTAATGAGATACGTTTTATTTTATATGAACTTTAATGAACTTTTACCACCTATTTCTACAACGCAGACGAACAACTTGAGTTTAAAACTTATATGGAAAGCACTTATTATCCTGAGTGATATTCATAAAAATTTTCTAGATGAGTTGTCTGTCTGACTTGTGAAAATTGCACATTAATCAAAGACCAGTTTCTCAATCAGGCTAAAATTCAGTATTATTCAATTCTTTTTGTAGAAATAAAATATTTGCATTAAATCATGCGATTTTCTATTTTTTTCCTTTCTATGAAATAATTTTAAAATAATATTTTATTTTAAATAGTAATACCTTTTAATAAGAGTAACATAGATTTTTTTTAAACCTTAAGGAGCAGTCTTAATAACATATATGATTCTGCTTTTTTCTTACAATTTTTTTTTAAGTTAATAAAAAAAGTGAATTTCTTTAAAGCATCAGTAAAATGATAGAATAAATGCCAAAGGAGAAACGAAACTATCTGCAGCATATAAAATACCTGTAGGCTTATTTGCATTTATTGGGATTCATTCACTTACATTCCTCTTAAGACTCTTTCGCAATTTTTTCCTGCATTCAAGTGCATGACAATTAAAAGGAAAAAAAGATAGAAATAAAATTCCAAACAAGATATTCCAAGAATGAGAAAACAAATGTGCACATACTGCTTAAGCTTACGTACAAGCTACATATCAATATCCTTCCAATTGTTGATTTATTGTTGATTTGCACAGCTAAAACTCTGGTTTAGTTTTTTGTTGCTTATTTGATAAAACGCAAAATATGAAGCGCAAAAAATAGCATGTAAACATTTGCTTTTAATTAAATCAATTCCTAAGACTTCAGCAAGGCTTCGAAGCAAAAACCTTATGGGAAAAATGTTTAATGAAAACTTAAGAGAATATGCTTAATAAACTTTTGGGGATTCTTATACATTTTGACAAAAAAAAAATAAATCATTGGCAATCTTCATGGAAAATTGTGGTATATCAAAAACTTTGCTTGAAACTTTTTGCAGTTATATACATACATACGCACATATATGTAAATGTTTTTAATTTAACTCATTCTGATATTGAAATTGTGTTGAAAGGAAGGAAATTTACAGCAACAGGCACAACACATACTTGACCAAATACAACAATGCTGATTATAAAGGTGTATAATTTGTATTATATAATTGTATAATTTTCTTCACATTCATTATTTTTGTTGTTGCATTTATATAAATTTTGACCAGCTATTATAGCGTGTATGCACATACTTAAACAAAACTAACAAACAAATAAATAAATAAATAAATAAATAAATAAATAAATAAATAAATAAATAAATAAATAAATAAATACATAAATAAATAAGTAAAAAATAAAAAAAATAAAATAAATTTTTCTGTTATACAACTATTTGACGTTTTAAATTTAAAAGAGCATTAAATGTTCGTGGAAAATCCCACTAATACATCACACAAATCGCAAGTATGTATTTGAAAATATTCAAATATTTGTGGTTTGTGCGTGCACAGCATGTAACAATTGACACAAATCGCAAGCTTAATAGATTTGTTAACAATTTTAAAATCATTTTTGTGATTCGCAAAATTTTTTTAAGCACTTTTTTGTGAAAAAAAATACGTGTAACAAGTTTTGCGTACATCGGCACATAAAAAAATATTTAGCACAAATAGCCCCTAAAAGTATGCTTTAAGAACATATAAATTTTAAATTTACTGAACTTTATTGCTTTGCAATTTTCTCCTCACTTTTCTCAACGAAAGTACAATTGATAATTCAAATATGTTTGTTTTATTATTGGTTAGATTGTTTATATTTTCAAGTGAAATTTTCTTTAAATATTTAATGAAAATTATTTGGTATTTTGCAATTGTTTAAAATTTAAACTTATTTATAATGTAATGAATTAAACAGAATAACAATTGGAAAAAATCGTATTAAGGCAATGCAATGCAATGTGTTTTTTTGTTTTCTCCTAAAAAAAAGCCAGTCTCAATTACAATAACACTTCAATTGAATTGAGCATTTATAAAATAAATGAACTTAATTTATTGAATTTACAGGTATTTTATTTAAATATGCAAGATATAAAAGACTTCATTTATAAAACGTAATAAAGCTATAAAAGCAGGTATAATACAGTTCAACCGTAAATTTGGGTTAGCTTATGATTCGTTGTATTCCAAAACTTAAATTTCAGTATGCAATCTAATGAACAGCAGTTTGAATTTTTCAAGATTTAACCGAATTGAAAAAAAAAACTTTGAATCTTAGAATTATCTTCCTGCACTTGTACCTTTTGGTTTTCATACCGTCACACTTCTATTGTAATTTTTTCTTAATTTTATTTTACGCATCTCAAGTTTTATACGAATTGACTACACAATAAACCAAATTGATTACATTGGTAGCTATTAATATTTTTCTGTTTGGAAATTAAATTGATTATAAGTAAACCTCGTGCTCACCAATCGTCACTGCGTTGTTAAATTGCTTAAATTAATATTTGTAAAATATATTAAAGTTCTTCACAAGCCTCAACACCATATAAAACAAATTGTTGGAGATTCCTAAAGTAAAGTCATTCATAAAATAATTATCAAGTATATTTTGCGTATGCGTATGACAGATATTTAATAAATTCGAAACGATATCATCCATACGCTGATGTATTGCAGAAAAATTCATTGCAACATAACGCTCTTAACAAATTGATGACAGGCCTCAATTCGCGTATCTACAACTAATTGAATGATAAATGTATGAATATATTTGAAATTCCATCACATACACAAATCATTGAGTTCTGTGTTATGGAAAAAAAATTTATTTTAAAAATAGATTGCAGATTTTTATTAAGCTGATGTTAAAAAGGGTCGAACCAAAATTTAGAAAACTCTCGTTTACCATTTGAGTTTAAGGACTAAATAATACATTTTCCTAAAAAAAATAAAATGGTTTTCTACGAAAAAATATAAAATATTTTTTTATTATACATATTTATTTGTTACTTCTTTTAAATCTATGATATCGAGCATAAAAGCTTAAGTCGAAAATCATAGTTTTGTAAGAACTCATTTTTGATAAGAGAATGATTTTTTTAAGAAATGGCATAAAGAGAATAATTTTTAGTTAATAAATATGCACAGAAATAAAATTGTATAAAAATAAATATTTTTCTAATAATTCAATTGTGAAGAGTGTGACGACCATGGTGCCCACATTTTTTCCTATAATTCAATCTTAGAAACATTTAGTTATATGTAAACATTTAAAGAACATGATATCTGCTTTAAATGGCATTTGGAACGCTGTGAAGGGTAAGACGGGTGTAACGGGTGTGACGGTTGTGACTGTTGTGACGGGTGTGACTGTTGTGACGGGTGTGACCGATGAGACGGGTGTGACTGGTGTAAAGGGTATAATGGGTGTCACGGGTGTAACGGGTGTGATGGTTGTCGCGGTTGTGACTGTTGTAACGGGTGTAACGGGTGTGACGGTTGTGACGAGTGTGACCGGTGTGACGGGTGTAACGGGTGTGACGGGTGTAACGGGTGTGATGGGTGTGACGGGTGCGATGGGTATGATGGGTGTGATGGGTCTGACCTTCTAGCTTTTGCACAAGTATTACTTTTATATTTTATATTTTGTAAAATATTCCTAAAAACGCACATATTAATTGCATTTGGCATGATAAATTGTTTTATCTTAAATACTTAAATGAAAAAACAAATTTGTCTTTATTTTTTTTTTTTTGTTTTCGAAAATGTGACAGTTGTGACTTGGTATGAAAACTCAATTGGTTTGAAGAAATAAAACCTTTTATTACTTCATTCATATAATCAAGGAAACTATAAACTAATAAGAAGATAATAAGTAATTAACTTACGGCCTATCCACACAATCATAGACAGCAGAATTCTCCAGGCGAGTATATGTTAAAATATTTTTTTAATTAAGATAAAAATGTACAGCAGAAATGTCTCAAAGTTATGGATTTTTTTTTAAGTATTGGCTTGTGCTTTGATGTCTTCCCACCTTTCGGTTAAAAAATATCTATTTTGCACTTCATCGTCCTTAGATGTAAAAAAAAACGTCAGTGCTACTCGGTGTTTTTATGCTAAATGTTTCAAAAAGGTGTCTCCGGAATTTAAATAACTGGCCATGATGCCGTAGTTTTTATTCTTGTGCTTATTAAAAGAACCAGAGTTTATAAAGGAATCTGTTTGAAGAGTTGCAATTAATTTTCATGGGCTACATGGAACGTTACTTTTAACTTGATTAACTACCAATTTAAGATGTATTAAAAATTCTTAAAATTTACCCTTTTCATGTATTTCTTGATAAATTTTTAATTTTTTTCCCAGGGCGTCTAATTCATCATAATTTTCGTAGCATTTCTTCTTTTTCTGGCTCTTTCTCTCTTTAAGTGTAAACGCAGTTCATATTTATCCTTATTTTCCTTAAGTTTCTTAATTTTTTCAAAAATGCCAATTCAGCAGTGACGGGTGTGACCAAATATTCTTTTTAGCTAATTGCTCAAATATTCAAATGGAGGTTCACAAGATTTTCTTATGTTATCAATTAAGCTTAATTTTTATTGTTAGAAAGTATCAAATATTTATTATGTACATAAACAATTAAAACCTTTAAGATTTTTATTGTGGCGAGTGTGGTCAAAACTTTTTATAAAACAATTTATTCACAAAACTTTCATTATAAGTTAAACAAAATCGAAACTTAAACAAAAGTCGACCCGACTTTAGGCTTTTCCAAGACAAAGGGGCTTATTAAACATGAGAAAAGAAATTGTTAAAAAAAATGTAAAATAAAGATCAAACATATAAATAGGCAGAGCATTCAGTACCTGATCATTCCAAACATGATAAAAATAGAAAAATTTTGTTTATAATTTCTTTTTGAATTTGATCATAATTTTTATTTTCTTGTGGACATCTGATTTTATTGTTAAATTAAGTAAATTATTTTTTCCTGTGTATGGCCATATTGCATAAAATTGCTTTTTAGATTTCTTTGGCTCTTAATGTCGTTTTTTTGGGTTTTTTCAGCTTAAACCTCCATAATTTCCCTGATATTATTTAAGCAAACATTGCTAAAGGAAAATGTGGACTTGCTTCATATCTAAAAACTTATTAGTTTTATATTGTAGTTTGCATAACTCACTACTTTCTTAAGTCGACTTAGACGGTATTGCTTGCGACCACAGAATATTGTTTTGCTTATATTCGTAGATAAGTATGTGTGTGCCAATTACAAAAATAAAAAAAATGTGCATAAATGTGTTTTTGAAAATTCATTTATTTGTAAATTTATTGACACTTTCACTATTCATACATACAGACTATTGATGGTGACAAACTCCATCCTCCTCAGCACTCGCATGTATTTCCAAAAAAAAAAACAATTTATTTTTATTTTATTTTTTATTCGAGGGAAAAACAAGAGAAGCAGCAAAATAAATATAAAACAGAATTCAAGGCACTTCTGTATGATATCTTTGATATCCATGAGTTTTCATGAATATTAAATGGGCGACACCAAAACCAGTAGAGCACCAAAACAAGAACCCAGCAATGAACGAACAACTACAACAATAAGGAGCAAAATTCATACAAACATAAATATTTGAAGTGTGATAAAAAAAGGCACTGTATTTATTCAAACAAATATCAGTGATTTTTTGCTCTTCAACTTAAGACTTTCAAAAAACAGAAAATAGTGCAGAAAAAGAAAACAATCATGAAGATAAAGGAAGTTGCTGCGTTTAAACTGTTGGTATTGTTTCATATCAAGTGCACTTCACATCTTGTGCAATTGTTCAATAAGTTTAACATTTTTATTTATTCTTTTTTTCAAAAGAGTAAAGAAAGCTATAAAAGTTTCTTAAATTATTTTATTCTATTTAATATGTGGGTCGAAAATCTTTTTGTGGCAGAGAAGTATTTTCGTTAAGTTTCACACATTCTTATGACTTGTAGGTCTATCTTATGTGTGGTCAGCGTAATCTTACAGGACCAATTATTTATGTTTGGGAAAAACTTAAATTGGGGCTTAGTACGGCAAGAAAAGTGGATAGGGCACATGTGTGGATCCTTTCATTGTCCTGGGGAAAATAAATTTTTTGTTGGCCAAATGTGGTCGTTTTTCTTTTGAGTCCCTATTAAAAAAATATGTAAAATTTATTATTTTACCCTAAAAATATACAATCTGAGTTAGCGAGCATATTAAAAAACAGCAACCATGACAAGCTGACGTGGTTGAAAAAACTACTTTGTCCTTTTTTGATTGAATCACCTGCAAATACTCTTGCGAAGTTTACACACGGATGCGCTTGTAGTCGAGTGTGAGCAATCACGACATCCATGTTTTGAAAAGCCTTCCATAACCATTTCCAATCAAACAAAATTTAGTAAACTACTTTTTTTCCATTGAAATTTATAATGGAGAGTCCCAATAGTATTTACTGAGCTTAGGCTTATTTTTATTAACAGAATTTTTTTCGTTAAAAATAACATTCAATGGTTCAATTTAAGACCGAAAAAATATTTTTGTGAAGTTACTCGTATATAAGTGATAATGCTAGGAACACAACTAGGACGAACGACGAATTTGTCGGTGCGAACTTTCGTCATGAAAAATAAAAAACATTTGTGCATATGAAAATGAACACAACACATCCGTCGAACGAAATTCGTCGAGCATTTGGAAGTCTGAGATAGATTTATTTCTATTTTGTACGCCGACGACCAACGTAACACCAATTTTCTCGCTATATCTCTCCTTACACACACAATAACCAACTTTATCAATTGTTAGAGAGGAATTCGCTGTTGTGCTTCACATGACGAATTTACGCAGCGAACCCGTTATCAACGTATTCGTCGACGTGGACGAAATTGGTCGTTCGTCGCAGTTGTGTTTCTGGCATAAATTTGTCGTTTTAAGCACAATAACGACGAATTTACTCGCCGAATTTTGCTCTTATAATTGGTAAAGTTGGTTACTGTTTGTGCAAAGAGAGAGGAAAAATTGTTTTTCGTCGTTCGTTGGCGTAAAAAATAGAAATAAATCTATCGGAGAGTTCGTCATGCATCACGAATTTCGTTCGATGTTTTCTTCATTTTCATATGCATTAATGTCTTTTATTTCTGATGACGAAAGTTTGCAACAAAAAATTCATCGTTCGTATCAGTTGTGTTCCTAGCATAAGAAACACATAAATTCACAATAGCATATATCTGATGTAGACTTAACAATTATTAATATTTTCAAAAAATTTCAGCATTGGATTAAAAGTGAAGTATAATTTGCTGCAAAAGATATTTCACATTAAATAACCCCCATTTTAAGAACTCCTAAATAGAAAGAGAAACCAAAACAAATTCCTTACTTGCATCTTCTTTGACAACAGCAAACAACTACAAAGCCCATTCATTCATATTGAATAGCAAACTACTAAAGAAGACCCTTAAAAGTCCTTCTCTTACATGCCATACAATGAATAAGGATATCTGGAATGGGCATGACATGAAAGGAAAACCATGTATGAAAGTAAAATAAGACTAAAAATTAACCAAAAGCAAACAGATATTTTTCGATTCTTTTATTTAAAAAAAAAACTTTCTCCTCTCGTTGAATTTTGTGGCTCCCTTAAATTTTTTTTTTGCTTTGCACAATTACACGTAGTTTTTATTATCATACGTACATATATGTTTACGTAGATTTTATGGCTGCTGTGCCATTATCATGGAAAAAAGAAGACATAAAATAATACAAATTTGAATTCAATGATTGTTTTTATTTGCTTATTTTAGCAGCACTTTATTTTTTACGATTTTTTGTTTTTGTTACATAGCAAAAAACATATAAATAAATAATTTTGTTTGCTGAAAGATTTTACTTGCTTGCATACTATTTATTCATTGATTCTATTTTATTTATTATTTTATTATTATTTATTATATATTATTTGTTTTATTTTATTTTTCTTTTTCAAGATTTCTGTAATCATTTTATACAGCAAAAGACAAGTATGAAGAGAATTTTTTACATCATATGTTTTAATATTGTTAAAATTTAAATACAAATTGTGCTCTCAAACAGTTCTAGAACAGATATTTGCATATTCAGTAGGAAGTAGTTTTAAGGTCAATTATAGAAATTTAAAAATGCCAACTGGAACATATTTATATATAAAAATTAGAACTCCCGAATAGATGACTATAACTACTTAAATTTGTGTTTTAAGTACGTCTTATTTTTTTTAATTTTTTTGTCGTGAGGTAAAATTTTACTACCATCGAGAAAGGGCATTTTCTTAAGATGATAAAACAATAATAGTATAACAGTTAAATTAAATTAAAGTTAAAGATTCTTTGGCAAAAGCAGCAACACAAATAAAACAAACTACATTCATGGACTTAATTTTGTTGTAAATGGATCCTTTCCATCAAACTTCCAAGTTTTGTTTTGCTTTTAGGGCAAAATAAAGTTCTCTTGAGGGTATGATTTAAATATGCTATATTCCATCACGCATACAAATGTGTGAATTTTCAAGAATATATTCCCTTCTTTACTTTAATTTTTAAATAACAAACCTCGCAACATTTGATGCTAAGGCTTATTATTAATATAGTATTTTTATGTAAATAGAGACGAAGCAAAATTTTTTAGGATTAAATGTCGCTCCCTTGAAAGCAGTAAATTGCTTTATATGAACACAGAACGAGTTATAAATTTCTGAAAAAATCCTGAAATATTTAATCAAGTAAAATACCCGAAATAATTCAGTTGTTCAAAGAGGGTGAAGGTTGATTTTGTTATTATTAAAATTGTTTTCTGAAATATACCACAAAATTGGGTTGTATAGAGTCAATTTATATATTTGATCGCGTTGATCTGATAATTTTTAAACTGAAATAAATAAAACTAATAAATAAAAACCCATAACAAATTAAAAAAAGCAGAATAAAAACCGGTTTTAAAACTCGTTAAACAATCAAACCCGGAACCAAAATTACCCTAACCAGCCCAAAAATTTGCTTTTTTTTGGAAAAAACCGAAACATATAAAAAAGCTGTTCAGAACCGGATAGAAAATAAGCTTTGTTTGATGCTAGTTATGTAGCTTTCCATTAGGGAAAGAATTTTCAAAATCGTATTAGCGGTTTGGTTGTGAAACCGTTGCAAACAAACAAAAAAACTTACTTTCACATTTATAACATTAACAAGGATTAATTTATAGCAGGGAGAAAATTTATATACACCAGCTTATTCATAAAAAATTTTCTTTTATAAAGAGTGAATTAAAAAAAAAATCGTATGGAAATTTCGTTTTATAAACATTTTATAAATTTAAAAAAATTATCATCAAGTTCTATAACACGAAAATTAAAAAAAAGATAATAAAAAATTCTGTAATGTTTTCACTATCAAATAACCAGTATTCTGTGGTTTTCATTAATAACAGCGTATGTCCAAAAATCAAATTTTTTCAGTAGAGCCAATAAAATTTGTTTTTGAAGCTTATTTAAAAAAAGGTAGAATTGTTGTTGTTGTTTTAGAAAAAAAAATTATGTAAATGCGTCCATGTTTTTAAAAAAATTTCTTAAAACTTTTTAAAAAGCATTTAAAATGCAAAACTCGAAATGACAAATATGTACTCGTATATAACACACAATTGATATTAATGAGAACCCACAGTATTGCGCTAGTAATTGTTAGCGTATGATTAATATTGTCAATTAATACACATTGATCATACGCCCTAAATTTAACTTAAAACAATTAAATATTAAAATTATTACAGCATATCTTAGGGCGCAATTGTACTCATAGCTTCATAACTTGGTGAATCAATATTGAATTCTGTTTTCAAAAACATTATAAATTTAATTAATTGATTTTCGTGGATTTAATAAATTCCTAAAATAAAGCAAACAAAAGGCGTATATTAAAGCGGTTGGGTATTAATCTTGCCGGTTTATTTTTCTAACAAATAAGTGTTTAATTTTTTAAACTTATAAAATTAAATTACAATATGAGCTAAAAGCACATATTGTTATTACATTGTACTAAAAAAACTTGTATATAATTTTAATGCTTTTTAAAACTTCGGTTTTACCTTTCCTTATGTTTCTGGAATATTTCGGTATTAATGGCACTTTAATATTTTTTTCTTAGAAAACAACTAAGAGCAGCAAAACTTTGTTCATATTTTTTTAACAAAATTTATATATTTTTTTTTGTGTACTAAGACTAAAATAAAACTTTTGTTGGCAATCACCGCCAGAATAAAATTTTTGCAGTTAAAAACAAAATTATCTCAAAAAGATTTCATAGCAACAAGTTTATATTTCAAAAACTACGGTAAGTACTTTTTGTTGCAAATAAGAATTATAGAGAACAGCTTGTTTGTTGTGTTTAAGTACATTTTTGTGTTGCAGCAATAACATTAATGTAAAATAATAACACATAATACAATATTTGAATACATAAAAATATTTGCATTTGTTTTCAGATACGTTTCAATAAAATTTCCCGGTATTATTTTGATAACAACAATTTTCAGAAGAGTTGAAAAGGATGTGCATAAACCGTGCACGTTTACTTGTTTTATATGATTTCGCTATTTCATCAATATTTTTTTTTTGTACTAGTTAAATCTTTAATTTTCTGAGAATTCTAGTTTATTGGCTTTACTTTCAGTGTGAAATTCTATGAAAGATATTATTGAAAAAAAATTAAATGAATGAGTGAATGCAGGTTTATTTTAACGTTGTTTCCGCTCTGGTTGACACAAAAAGAAAACAGACATTCACATAAAATGTAAGACTTTTAACTGAAATTATTTGACAAGCATATTGTAATATTAGTAATGATAACTTGCAATATATAATGTAATTATGGGAAAGATCTTCCACAAATTCTTTTTGACACATCATCAAAAGATTTAATTAGTTTCAAAGGCTTATCGATATCATTAAGTACGAGATATAAATTTATGCAAATTTACGTTGTGAAATCACTTGGTGGAGCGCATTAGAAATGTCCAATTGACATCACTTCTACGTGAGATGACCATTACTAGTGTGTAATGTCCAATATGATATTCTGAACAAATAAAAAAGTTGTTAATCTGTAGTTTTTAGTAGAGAGCATTTTAAATATAAGCTCCTTGTAGCTTTCTTAATTTTTAAAAATTATAAGAGTGCTTACACTATTTCATATTTGCTAGTTTAAATTCACTTTATTTAAATTTTTTAGAATTATGCATTATCATTTATAATTCATGATAATTATCAGGCATTAGACACAGTTGCGATAGCTATACATTTTATTTAAATGTTTAATATTTACAGTTAGAGAAATTTTATTTAATGTATACAAATTATCATGAATAATAAATTATAATGCGTGTAATAAAATTTAGTCCACGCTGTCATGTTACCTTTAACGTGCCTTTTTCTAATGCCTTTCAATGCCTTAATCTAGCTAACTCTTATGATTTTATTACAAATGATCTTTAGATATAAATAATACATGCACTCTAAAGTATTTTTTTCTATCCAGGAGAATTACTTTAATTTTAATACTAATAAATTAAAAATTTTACTAATAAAAAAAACATTTAATTTGGCATAATCGAATTATAATCATACAAAAAATAAGTTTAAGCGAAATAATTAAAAACTAATTATATCAGTTCCTAAGCCCAAAGGTTGCGAAAGTTTTGAGTTAAAGCAGTTTTGTAATTTTAGAACGTGATTTGTTGGTAAAATAAAGGACATGTGATGCAATAATGTATCATTTTTCAGTTTTTGTAAAAAGTTTTTTAACTTTAGTAATACCCTTGTAATTTGAAAAATAAGTATTTGATTCAAACTTGAACAAAGATAGCAATTATTAGAAAAAATTGCATCATCCCTTACGAGCTTAACATTTTTCTTTAAACGAACGCCAAATTGTATTTTTTTTGTTTTAATAAAAAGTTAAAAATGTTACACGTTTTTCAGAAAAGAAAACGATATTAAATTTCAGTGCCTGTATATAATTCTATCTATGTTACATTAGGATTTCAACATGTTACGTTGCTCCTTTTAATTTCACTATCATATATTTGTTATTATAACAGGCAAAGTTTTACATATTCTGTAAAAATTTCAGGTCTGTAGCTCTTACGGTTTTCAAGAAAACAAGACTTGAGGGGCAAACAATAGGGTTTCTTTCCACCTTTGGTGTACGGAACCCTAAAAAAAAGATTTTGTATAATTGTAATAAAAGTATTTTAATTAGTGTTTTTATTTTTGGGGAATTGTTACAATTTAAGTTTAACATTTTTTAACGCACTAATAATCCCAAATTATTCAGTAAAATATTTTTTTATTAAAAATACATTGAAATTGATTATTGAGGGGCTTAGCTGGGTCCTCTGGATCCTATGAAAGTTTAACATAATAACTCTAGTTGTTCTAAGAAACAGTAAAATTCGCACAGGATCCAGCTAAGCCCCTCAATAATCAATTTCAGTGTATTTTCAATAAAAAATATTTTACTGAATAAGTTAAATAATAATTTACTAGGTTTATTAGTGCATTAAAAAATGTTAAACTGAAAACTATTTTAATTTGCTTCCAGTAGCATAAATATTTAAATTATTTAATTGTTACATTATAATGCACAGGTCTCGTTGATACCAATTTGTTTTATTGTAAACTTATAATGAAACTTCTGGATTTATTAATCTTAATATATAGGGGATCATTAAATAAAATTCCAGAATTATGGGTCTTCAACTTTAGCATTCCTAATAAGCGTAATATGTATGTATACTGGCATAAGATTAATAATTTTTTTTACACATGAAGTGGACCAAATTAATTTGCTACGCTCAAGGCTATTTGAATTGTTTTCTTTCAACTCTTTATATAAAAAAAACTAAAAAGAAACAAAATTGAAATAACGTCTAAATGAAATTTACAAAAAACCTAAGCTTGAGCAAAAAATTAAACAGAAAAAATATAAAAGAAAAGAGTTTCTTTTATTTTGTTTCCTGGCATTCACACCCATGCACAAATAAAAAGCCTTTTGAATTTCTATATTCTTTTAATTTCCTTATTTATGTATGTGTGCATTCCTTTTTTTTTTCTTTGCAGATTCCCCACGTTGCAAGCCCGGCACTGAGCAAACATCCATTGGCGCTATAAATATGCACTCGATACCAGTTAAATGCGAAATTGATGCCGATCCACCGGACTCAGTAAAGTTCAGTTGGACATATAATAATACCAGAAATGTGTCACCCGTAAGTAAACACTATTCAAATAAAAAAATATATAAGTTGTTTCTTTTGATGTTTCTTTTGATTATAAAATTGTAAAGAGCTTGCCTCTTGTATTCTTACGAAGGAAACAGCAAGTAACTCACATGTTGGACTTCACTTGCTGAAGCCAGAAAAAGGAATTCATTTCTATAGAAATAATTGATATAAAATTCATATAATTGACCTCTTCAGTTTCTTTTGCTGAGCCACACAGCTTTTATTATAAAATCTTCTAGGAGAGAAGTTTTTTGTTGTTGTTGTAAAAAGTAAGATGTGTATGACCCTTGGCACAGAATGGACATTAACTAGGGACTCTCTTCAGTTTCCAACTACTATTTCTTGCATTTTATATGAACAAAAGAAAAGGCAAAAATTAAGTAAATTCTTTGCCTTGCCTTGACAACGTGTTTAAGTTTTTAAACAGAAAAAAAATCTTTGGGTAAACGTTATAGTTTACTATAAACTTTTATAAAATAAGTTTTTTTTACTACAAAAAAAGCAAATTTCTCGCAACCAACAAAGCCCTCAACTTTCCTATAATGACTTGGAAATTGTAAACAATTGCAAATCAGTAAGAAACAAATCAAATACAGGTTTCTGAATAGATTGTAGTGCCCCCAAAGAATAAAGTTCACAATGCCACAAAGTGCCAAAAAAATATATATATTAATAAAAAAAAGGCATAATATGTGGTTTAGAAACGCTCATGCCACTTTTACTATGCTTTGATTACTTATCATAGGAATATATTATACAATCGCAACACACAAATATATATATGTTTGTAAGTTGGAGATTATTTTCCATTTCAAAAAGATTCTTTAGAGTTATGTGATAAATGTAAAATGAACCTTAATATGTCTCTTGTGCAAGTTTCGTTTTGCTCTTGTGGGCCTTTCATAGAAATTGTGGACAATTTTACTTTTCTTTGAATACTGTCAAGATGTGTGCGTGTGTAGTAGAAATAATATACACTGAGAGATTTTAGTTATTAAATTAAATTTGTGCAATGTTACCCAAATACTGCTGAGTAATTTATAGTCAATTGCAAACAAAATATTTCTGACAACTACGTTTAAAATGAATTTAAACAACCTTCAACAACAATCAGTCTAAATCATCATTTAATTTACGAGAGAGTCTACGAAAAATAAAGAAAAATTAAATGAATTTGAGCTTGTGATTTAATTTCTTTTTGCTTCAATCGACAGCGAATATCGTTAAAATGTGTTACTGAATAGCAAAGCCGATAGATTTTCGTTATATTTATTATAGCGATACAATTGTCGTAAAAAAGTTACTAAATCCAGGTACAGCTTAAATGGACATTCACATATCGATTGAATTTTTTTTATATCTTATGCTGTAATTTGGCAACTGGATTTTTTATTCTCCAGCAGACACCTCGCTTAATTAAGTTTTGTATCCTATAGAAATCAATATGACTTATGGTGTTTCTTTTTCTAAAATAACAACAACATTTTTTGCACCTTCAGAGAAAAGACAACGAATTTCGTATTTTTTAGTAAGAGGTAGTAATCTAAATATCACTAAAGCAAAGCCGGCGCAAGTGGCACCACAGTGGCGAACTTCATCATCGACATTTTATAAAAATGAATACACGTACACAAATACATTTCTCTCGGTAGACAGCCCTGCACTAAAGATAACAAATATATTTTTTTTTATTTAACTGAATGTAAATTATTTGTTACTGTTTAGTACGTATTTTTAAGGTTAGATAACCTTTTTTTTTTTGAACGTATGTACGCCCATTTTTTCAAATATTAGTGCTACCACCCACTTTTCTAAACGCAACATCGCGTTACTTTTAGAGCTCAAGGATCAGAAAGAAGCAAATGAAATTGTATATAGGTGCCCCTGTTGTTAAATGGAAGCGATGCTATACTCGCAGTCTAGAAGTTGTGGGTTCGATTCCCGCCATAGACCCGGGGTGTTTTCTGCAGACAATTTAACCGCTTCGCGGGTTGTGTTTGTTTAAATAAAAATTATATATATTAAGTTTTAATGGGCATGGCCCCACCCACTTTCTTAAACACAATATTACGCCGTTCCAAGAGCTCCAACTATTTGGCAAGCTGCGTGGGAATCGGATACTTATTTTATAATACTAAATTTAAATGGGCCTTTCCCCGCCCCACTTTTAAATTCAAAACCGTGTAAATTTCCCGATCATTTTTCTAAAACCGATATATTGTCATTATAATACCCCATTGTTTGTGCTAATTTTTTATTAAGTTTTGCAAAATACAGTATACTTTACTTACGGTTACACTGTAACGATTAAATGATTAAGAAGTAATGGTTGATTAAACATTAATTAAGACTCTACTAAAGCGTGTTTTGTTAGAGTGTCACTACTTTAAATTTGCATTACTGCTTTATTTGAGCACCCATTTAACAGCTGATAGTTGCTTTTTGTTTAGTTTGAAATTTGCAAATCTTGCAAATTGTTGAAATTTTTAATCAAAATAATTGTTCTATTTGTCAAACTAATACACATAATTCTAGTTGAATGGGTACTTAAAGAAACAACATTTTCGCATTTGGAATGAGGAGAATTCACAAGCTGTTGTCGAAACACCATTACATACACAGAAATTTACTGTTGGGTGCGCTTTATAGGCTGGCGGAGTTATTGGCTCACATGTGTTCAAAAACGATGATGGTTAGAATGTTACTGTCAATGGTGCACGGTATAGGAACATGATTCGAAATTTATTCGTACCTCAATTACGTGGCATTAATCTTGCTGATATGTGGTTCCAACAGGACGGAAACACATGCCGCACAGCGTGCACTGCAATCGATTTGCTCGAAGAAACTTCTGAAAAAAAATAATTTCAAGTAATGGCCTAAATATTTGTCCACCAAGATCGTGTCATTTAACCCAATTAGATTATTTTCTTTGGGGTATGCTAAGTCACTTGTCTACGGCGATAAACCACAAAGACTTGAACTCCTGGAAATCAACCTTAGTTATCGGCGAAATACGGCCGCAAATGCTGCGAAAAGTTGTTGAAAATTCGTGTTCAAGATTGCGCCTTTTACGCGAAAGCCGTGGAGGCCCCATGGCAGAAATCATATTAAACATTAATTTCATAAAATGTTCTTTCAAAAAAAAAGCCCGTTTTAGGATATTGAAAATATATTTCCTTATTTTATTATGATTTAAACTTGTGTTACTCTATAAAAAACACTATTTACAAAACATTTTTGCAGCAAATATACGAGGCATTTTTGCACAAATCATTGCAATCACTTTTAAAAATATTTTGCAATACTTGCAGTGTATTTGGTAACATTTTAAAGTCACCAACGACAAAATTTCAAATACGTGACCTGCTCTACAATATCTAATCGAATTTTATAAATTATTTATAATGTATCGAAAATGGTCGTCATCTTTCAAAGCTGTTACAATTGTATTCTATTTCATTTTACATTCAACCATGGCAACATAATAACTTCTACATGTACACTTGCGGATTTGAGGACATTGAAAGACATACAAATGGTTGTTAGAGTCGTTTGTCAGGGCATGATTGTATGCAATTTTCCTTTGTTGCTTTAAGAACTTGCTATTGGATATGGATAAATTTTATTAAATTTTATTTCAATAAATAATGTATATGATACTATTAAATAAGTGCGTATATGCAACAAAGGCAAAAGCATAATAATGACAGTGTTAACCCTTTGAAGGACACATGATAGTATTGCAATTTTGTTAATTAATTTTCCAGAAAGAGAATTAAATAGAAAACAAGAATTTCTATGTGTTTTAGTGGTAAATTAAAATAGAAGAAAATATAGAGATACCACCGATGTTGATGCTCCGATTGCATAACGTATGAGACCAAGTCAATAAGTTCATGAATTTTTAAATTGTCCACCCCACTGAAAGGACAAAAGAATACTTCTATTAACATTATTCTTGGCAAAATTTTAATAAGACAAGTCATTTAGTTCTTACTTGCCAGCCACTGATAATAGACTACTGAGTGATTTGTGCTCGATAAGCATTGTTTTTTTTAAGTAGAACTATTACTAAAACCAAAGCTTAGCTTAGTAAATAATATGGGTTTCTTCACCATCAGTTTCAATTCTAAAAAAACTGGTTTACTGAATTTCTTTGTGACGCCACATAGAAGGAAGCCGCAGAATGTTCTGGATGCCAAGTTGAGATATCTATACCCTAAGCAATTAAAAAAATGATTTCCGATATGGTGTTGACCGATCGGAAATTGAAAATGGGAGAGATTGTGGACGCTAAAGGCATTGCAAACGTGTCGGGGGTTTAAATTTTGCATGGTCACTTGAGTATGAGAAAGATTTCTGCCACATTTGTTCACACTCGACCACAAAGGCAATCATGTGACAACTCTACAGGAGTAATCGGCGTTATTCAGCCATAATATAGACTACTTTTCGTGTCTTTTTATAGCCGTGGAGAGAACGTGAACCAACCACTACACACCAGAGACCAAAAAGTAGTCAAAACGGTTGGAATCTCGATGTAAATCGGCTTTGCAGAAGGCCAAAAGTGCTTGTCAGCCGATAAAGTCAAGGCATCCCTCCCTTGAAATCCACACGATACTATACACATTCGCTGCCTTCAAAAGGTTAAACTCATCAATTTAACAATACTATGCCAACTTCTTGGGAATTTTTAACTAGGATTTGAAGAAAAGACAACTGCATTTAACAGAAAAATTTTTATCTAGTTTCTCGGCCTTTTTTGTATGTTAAATTTAAGCTTAAATTATTTTTTATATACAGTTCTATTGGGCTAACTTCTTTACGAAATCTGTTTTTTATATGTAAATTTTTAATTTTTAATTATAAAAACAAACATTTTTTTATAATTATAAAACTATATAAAAATGAAGACTTAAAGGTAAAAAAAAAGTTTTATTCAACTTTAAAAAAGATGGAGCAATTGGATACTATTTTTTCTGCCAAATACAGTCGTCTTTTCTTAAAATCCCAATTAGAAAGACTCAAAAATATATTTTTTGAGATTGAAAAAGAAAAAAAACAATTGAAAATTAAAATATTAGAATTCATTTCCTGAAATAGTTATCCTGAGGTTTAAGAAATAGATAATAAACCAATAAATAAATGTAAAGACCTAAAGCTTAAAAAATAGTTTAATATATAACAAAAAAATAATAACAAAAAAATTTTTTCCTACTCCAGCATAATGAAAGGCCACATACTCGTATGTACAGTTTTATAAATTGCTGCCTTATCGTTTTTATTCTTCAGACTAAGCCCGAGTGACTATTACTTTTTTCCCAACCTGAGTAGTTTTTTTTATGAAAAGAGATTTGACTTCAATGATGATATTATCTCTTAAACTAGTACATATGTATTTTGGGGACATCTGCAGGTCTTACTTTTTGGAAGTTCTAACAATTAGGAAAATATAACACAAAGTGTAAAGAGCTCAAAAGAGACTACGTTAAAAAAAAATAAATTACTTTTTATCTCAAAATCTGTGTTTCGTTTCAAAAACTGACAAACTTATTAGCCAGCCTTCGTTGACAAAAAAAAAAGAAACATACTAACTGATTCCAGCAGAAGGAATTAAAATAAAATGTATGTATATCGGCGTCTTAAGAATTTAAGTCTAAACGGGACTTGAAACTCATCACCTATTTCAATGGTGAATCGACATGGGAAACAAGAAGCACTTGCATTTTAGGTGCAGGATGTGCAGAAGGTGCAGGGTGTGCTTAAAGTTTTGTTAAACATTCCAACCTCTTGAGTTCTCAGTAAGCAATTTCGTAATTATTCACAGTTACATTTAAAATTTACAAATCAATGTGTATCAATAAAGCACTGAAAAACTAATTTGAGCCTGATGTAAAAAGTTTTTTCATTAAATAAAAACAAGATTTTTTCACTTAATTTTACTCGCTTCAAGGATTAATAACCCGGAAATATTTTTACACAATTTTTATATACATAGATATTTTGAATGTTTAGAGTTTCTTATTTATTACTGCTGCCTTTGCCAAGTGCTGCTGGTAGTCCTTACAAAATTTTTATGTCTCATGGTAATTGAACATGCAAAAGTGTGTATTACTATGGGCTGTGTGACTGGCAGCCGGCACTACTGGTCATTATTTTGCCCCCCAAGGCTTTGCCATAATCATACAACAACTTATGTATATGCATATACATACATATATAAGTATGTGTGTATGTATGTATATACTCATAAAAATAGTTTATATAGGCAAATACAGTTTATGGTTGAAAAAGTTTCGTTTATATGCAGCTCCTGGAAAAAGAAATTGTTATGAATGGTTTATCACTTTGTTTTATATCTTTTTTATTTTAAGGTACTTAATTCGAGAATACAGTCGAATGGCTTAGTAAGCACTGTTACCTACCTGCCACAAACCGATTCGGAACTAATAACACTGGCCTGTTGGGCAAGCAATGCCGTGGGCCGACAAACTATTCCCTGTTTAGTGCACATACTGCCAGCAAGTAAGCAAAGTTTTTCTTATTAAATTATAATGCATATTGTAATAGTAAAATTTATTTATATAACAGATCCACCAGAAGCTCCCAGATCTTGTGAAATACGCAATGATACTATTTTAGAGGTCGTGTGTGTGGCTGGCAACGATGGTGGTCTCTCTCAGTACTTCATTTTAGAAGTTGTGGGAGGTGATCCTTTGTATACGAGCGACTCAACCAGGACATTTAGTGATGGCAGTCTGGGTGATAATGAAATTTCAACAATGAATGATCAGGTAAGCCTATTTTATATTTTTATTTATTTAATATAGGCATAAAATACTTTCTTACAAAATAGCAAAATATCGAGCCATAACCATCAAAATACCCTAACCGGCACATTTTCTGGACCTCGTTTTTTTATGAAAATCTACTATGTACTATCACAAATAATCGATTTTAGTTAAAAAATTAAGTACGAATATTAAGATTTTTTGGCGGTTATGGCTTATTTCTGTCATTATTAGTGCTATAGTAATTAATAAATTAATAATAAAAGGACTACCGCTACATTTTTTTTTTTAATCTGGGACCAAAATATCGTATTCGAATTCAAAATACGCAAACCCCTAAAAAAGGCAGGAAAGTTTGTGCAAATTTTTCAGTTTGTACAATTTGAATACAGTGTTGTCAAAACTATTGAGTATTTGTAACGATATTGCAATATCAAAATACTGGAACTTCTAACTGTAAAAAAAATCCACCGAATTAAATCGCTAAAAAAAATCATTTATTATGCTTCAAAGATTACCTAACAACTTCTGATATTATAAGTAATTTTTACGAAACTTTCTTAAATTCAACATTTTATAATTTTTCGCAAAGTATTTACAAGATTTTTTACAATCTTTTGCGCTAAATTAAAACTAAAAAGTGAAAATTATTCAGGGTTATAGCTTTGTTTTTCTTTTATAATAAATAAATAGCAAAATATTATCATATATCCATATTGTTACGTTCTTACCTTTTAGAAATATTTTTCTGTAGCTCCGAATCTGTGCAATTAACTATAAAGCCACCAATGTAGAATTATTATAAAATCAAAACACTTTATTTGCTCAACACTGATATTAAAAGACTTTAAATACACAATATTTTTGCACAACAATACCACGATGTTAACTTTGCTGTTCTTTACAGAAGACTGTGCGCTTATCTGATGCCTAACATATCAGAAAAGTCACACTCACAGTTTCTAAATTTTGTCAAAAAATTAAAAATTTCAGTCTCAAATAAAATTATAAGTTTATGGAAGCCGCTAGAAACCATTAATTCAAAAATTTTGCATATGGGTAATTCCAGAAAAAGTTCAACCAAAAAAAATTTTTTTCTCAAAAATTTTTGTTTTGTTTTTAATAACAACGCCAAAGCTATACTTTATAAATATAAAACCATTTTTAATTTTTGAAATTTTTTGACCGAAATATGCGACTGTAAAAAAAAAATTTTTTTGCTGAGCCTTATTTTTAGCGATTATTAAAAGTAATAGGTAGTATTTTTATCTGTTTGTTTTTAATTTACAAACTTTCTACTAATAAAAACCTTTAATGCTTGAGCACAAGAGAAGGAGAACGGTGTTCTAATATGGCAAGTTTTTTTAGTTTGCTTTCACTTATACCTTAATATCGCATCCGTCGCATAAGATCAATATTTATTAATTTTTTTTTTATCAGAATATAAGCATTTGTTATTGCTTAATATCTTTTGAATTAAAGTTCAATCCATATAAGCAAAGATACTGCGTTTAGTTCTCTTGGATAAAAAATTGTCGCGTCCGATTTGTCGCGTCCGCATTTGCACTTTACCCATTAAAAAAAATAAAACAAAATTTTCATATTTCATAAACTTACACATAAACGATCTACTTTTACCTTATTACTACCTTCACAAAAAAAATCTTCATAAAATTTTGCTAAATTATGTATATTTCTGCAATTTGAAAGTGCAAAAAAATAACTTCTATTTTTGTCGCGTCCGTTTCTCGCTGATATTTGCTGATATCGTTTTATTAAATTTTTTATATCACCCAAAATTTTTTCTTAAATATACTAGTTCTTAATTGCTTTAAAACACTTAAAATATATTGGATATTTCCATTCCTTTTTTGTTTTTGCTCAACTAAAAGTGTACGAATGTCGCCTGTGAAGTGTCCATATAAAAAACCACTAACATGATTATTTCATATATTTGCCCCCATTATTAACAAAAACCCTAGATGTAGTGCAAAAACCACCGTTTTGGCAACATTTTTCTATTAAAAGTAGCAAGAAGAAGGAATTTCATAGAAAAAAATCAGTCGTCAAAATTTCCCAAGGCAAATTTTGCTATACATACACACAATGTTCTCTCAACTAACAGCAAGTAAAACAAACAAAAAACACGAACTAAACAGAAACGATAGAGTTCTTAAATGTTTTTAGGCATTTTTGTTTTAGTATTCTCTTATTGATTTTTTGTATACAAACTTCCTTGATGTGAATAAAGTTGTTGTAGAGAAGAAGGTAAGAAAAAGTGATCAAATTACTAACAGATACAAAACTTGATGATGCTCATTCAACTGACACATTTTGTTTTTAAACAAATAAAAAGCCTTCAAGTAAAAACGTTGGCAACGAATATTTGCGAAAAATTCACTCAATTTATTTCTTAGGGTTTGTCGATAAATGTGTCCACTTATTATTACATAAGTTGAATTAGAATATTTTAATCGTAATATTTTGCACAAATCCTTAAACTCACTCGAATAGAATTTGTGGGTAAATTAGGCATAATATTTTACGCTCCATTGGTAAATTTAAGTTTAAAAGGGATTTCATAGAAAACAGTTGTTGTTATTTATTTTATTATTTACATATTCCTGGTTAAAGCCTAATACGGAGTTCTTACGAAATTTCAGGTTCTCATATGAACGGTACGTAAAAAAAACTTACAGAAATTCAGATTGGAAACTTCATGCAGAAATTTCCATTTGCTAGTACGGACCTCTAAAAGAAAAATACACAGAATTTTTAAAATTTCTTGCCAATCTTAGGGTTGTTATAAATTAAGAGGAGACTTTTATCAGGCAACTGAAACAAAAATTAATGCTCACGGAATTTTTGACATTTTTAATTTTTATCATTTTATAGTCAACTTTTAATATTATTGTGTGTTGCAAATTCAAAAATAAATAATTATTTTTCCGTGTAAAAATAAATGCAAATTTACAAACGTGAAATTCAGTAAGAACTCCGTACTAAGCTTTATAATTCATTTTAGTTCAATTAAAATTGCAATATGTGCCATAAAAAATTATATTTTATGAAAAAGAACGTATTTTATGTTGCATATTTTTTGGCTGCAAAAAATTTTGATGACCACTGGTATGGTTTGCTCATGTGCAAACATGTATGTATGCACTTATAACCCAGTCAACATTTTATGAAATTAATAATCATATTCGAGTCTTTTTCGACTCATCCGCGCGATTAAAATAATCATTTATGCGCTCATTTTTGAATCGAAAATTACTGTTCATTCAGGAGAAAATGATACCCTAGCCAGGACTCTTCTAAAAGAGGCTTTTATGACTCCACATTCTGTTCAATTTAGACTCATTTTCGAGACAGCTTGTGGTGGTAATTACAATCTCTTGCGTAACAATGATTCAAATAGTCATATTTCGAGCATATGCGTTATCAATTTATGATTGGGTGCATGCTGTACACTTTGTTTTTTAAACAAATCACTTCCTAAGCATTTCTGGGAATCATTTTTGTTTAATCAGTTTTTGATCATCTAAGGTAGTCGAAAAAGACTCCGTTTGGTGAAACAATCTTCTACTTGCTGACTGAAAAAAAAAGTATGTATGTATGTAAGTGCCTTAAATAATAAATTAATTATAATTTATTATCCAAGAAAGTAAGGCTACGGTCACATTGGGGCAAGTATATGCCCAAACTAAAATCATTTTGACTCAGGCACGTTATATATGAGTTATTTATAAAATTGTTTAAATTAATCAAGCGGATTTTCATTGATGAAGTGGGACCCAACAAACTTCCTTGATTTTTGAATTGAATTCATACAAGCCTTGTTGCGAGATATTTAATTATTGACATTTTAATATATTAAAAAATTATGAACAAAAAATTCACGAAACGTCGGGAAAACATGTAATAAATTGCATTTTTATTGACATTGAATACGATAGGCCTGGTAGCTTAAGGGAAAAATGTAAATACTTATTGTTAGTTAATTTTTAAGATACAATAAATAAACACTTGTATTAAAAAAATATTATACATATAATGCAACATAATAATTTTAAAAAATTTATTTAGTACTTGCTTAATATTTATTTAAGTTTAATAATTATTTATATAATATTTGAAAGCAAAAATATATGTATATCCTAATTATGAGCACATATGTATATAAAGTTAAAATTTTCCTTAATTTTCAACTGATGCCTTTTATTTTTCTATTGCAAACATTCAACAAAAACGTAAAACAAACATAAGATAATTTAAGAAGAATTTTTACAAATAAATGCCTTAACCGCAAGAGATGGAATTAGAAAAGAGCAAAAAATGTTTTTAATAAAATTTTGCAAGCATAAATAATTTTTCAAACAAAATATAATTAAAAAGTGAGAGCAAAAAAAGTGAGAAAAAATTTAATTATGCAACATTTAAGAGTCTTTTGAATGGAAGAGTAAATAGAATGTAAGCGGGTGCCGCTTTACGAAGGTTGCAAACTTTTAATTGATAATAGTGATGATTGCGACAGAGCAATGTGGGGGAACTTGGATATTTAGCGGAAGTTAAGCTGGTTTCCGAATGTATCATGTAGTTAGTCACGACGAAGCAACGGCAGACCTTATTTTCTATTTATAAACAGTTAAATTACTTAAAAAAAAAGTTTTCATTTAATAATAAATATTGCAAGTCATCTTGTTTGTTTTACCTGTAGCAATAGAATTATTATATTTCTCCTTTAATATGATCACTTAGATTTATAAGTAAAAACATTGTGGTAGCCTTGTCTCAGAAAATGTTATCGTAAAAAAATAAAAACTCTAATGTACTTAATATTTAAAATTTGTTCCTTACACTTTAATATAAACATTTTAATACAAAAAACTTCATCTGTAAAAAGATACCAGATATTATCTTAACAGACATTCATCACTTGCAACAATTTTTCATTTTTCTGCTTCATGCTTCTCACAGTGTAAAACTCATCATCAACCTTGCTATTTTTATTTAAATTTTTGGTTTAAATTTATTATAACATTATTCATAAGTACACTAGTATACTTCTAATATAATTTGTTTTGCATGCAACCGCAAATGCTAATGAATACATTAGGGGGTATCAGTTTTTCTAAGCAACATTTTTAAGTCTCAAATCTTTGGATAAATCTTAAAATTCCTTATTGTCACAACCATTAATAAGTGTCATTGTTCGTAACTCTACGCGATAGTTTTAATGATATTGACTTAGTTTTAATGAACTTTATTTTCAATTTTTTTATATGAAACTCATTCTAATTTTCCTTTTCATTGACCGTATGGGAGAAATAAACCTCAATGAAATAAATCCAAAAAAATAAGGCAAAACAGAAAATTTATGAAAAACATTTAATATAAATGAAATAAAGCATAATTAAAAAAGCCCACTGAAACCAAACTGAAGAGGAAATAAAGCCCAACCAAAGTCAAGATAAAATTTTATTGAGTCTTATTTCATTTTCTAATTTGGGCATTATTTCCTTGGGCCGGAGAATATATTCCGAACAGAACAAACAAGACATCATTAGTACTCTGCACAATTTTTTAATTTATCAAAAAATTACGGTGCTTCATTTCATTTTCATGTTGTCTTATTCGTAGAATACACACACACACACACACACACATATGCACACAATTTTAAGGTCTTTCAAATATTTTGTACAATTTGAGCTGCTCTAATGCATAAAAAGACGTTCATACGAGTATTTAAAATTTTGTTGAATGTTTTTGGTTTAAAACTTATAAGTTTTTGGGATATTTCTTTTCTGCCTGACTCAGTTTCATCAATCTAATAAAGTCTAGTATATTTTAATAGCTGGAAGCTAAATAATTTAAAGGAACGTACATTAAAAGCTTATAAGTATATTTATGTATGTATTAACATTTATCCTTAGTGTTGTTTTGCATTATTTCCCGAGTTGCTTAATATTGACAATATTAGCTTCAAATACGGCAAAGATTTATGTTATTAAAAGTATTTTCGAATTATAATATTAATATTAAAATGCTCATAGGAAATTTTGACCAGCAATTAATCTAATTTCTACATATATTTGTACATCTGAGTATTTTCCTAAATATTTTATTTGTTTTATTTTATTTTTTTCGCAGGCTACCTCAGCACCAATACTTCGTATGCAAGAACCAAATCCACAATTTCGTTTAAACAATTTGGAGCCGGGACGAGAATATCAATTTGTTGTGTACGCCGTGAATGCAAAGGGTCGCAGTGATCCACCAGTTGTTATAGAGCGTGTACGTGTGGCTGCCCAATTGGGGCCATATGGTAAGTTAAATTAAGATTTCAAATTAAATTTGAACAGCGTGGATGGAAATAATCTATTAAGGATGCAGCGAATATAAATAATTTCGTAATTAACTTGGTTTACTTAGTTTACGAGTACATATCGATAGAAATAAAAATTAACCGTCATTTTCTGACAGTATATGCATCTGCTGGTATTCTGAAACTGCTATAAATCTGTGGCAGTAATAAAAACAGTGCTGGAGTCTGATTTAGAAATTGTCATTTTCTTGCGCGATTCTAAATTAAGAATTTATTGGATCGAAGTCAAGTTAACTTTTTATAAAAAAAAAATCTATATTAAAATATAATAAGGACAAAGTAATAATGCAAATACTTGTAATAAACAAATTGAAATTTGACACTGTTATTGCTTTTAATTACGAAATTATTATGGCGTCATTATCTCAATTTAAACTTAAGTCGACTAAAGCACATTTTGCTTTTTACCACAGAAATATTTAATCAATATAAGTTATGGCTGGCATAAATATACATATACGAGTATGAGATAAAAACAAATTTGCTGAAATACTTCAGATTTAAAAATGCTGAAAAAATTTTGAACCAAAAGGAGTTCAAGAACTGGCGAAAGAAAGCTTCTTTATTTAAATGTAAAATAAGCAGGTTGATTGTTCTAGATGCGAGAATTTGCAAGTTTCTTCATAGAAGAACCGGAGATTAAAATTTATTTCCGCTTGCCTGACCATAGTTCATGCGATCACGGAGGTTTTTAAATGGATCAGTGTGAATATTAGGGACACAGATGGCAACATATTTACTGACAGCAAATCGGCAGTAGAGTAGAAAGAGTAAACTCTAGGACCGTTTTAGATTGCTTAACAATTTGATTAATGATTACGCAGTACTTTTACCGGCCCACTACGATGTAACCGAAAATGAACTAACAAATGCACTGGCACAAAAGGCCACAACATTACGGACAGTAATTTTAATTAATGCAAAGCTTTTCAAGACAGAGAAGATTGATTTACAAGATTGGGCGAAGAGGCCTACAGGATACCATGGAATTGTGATACTGTGGGTAATCTTACCAAAGTTCTATGGGGTGACCCGGACAAAGACAAAACTAGATAAGCCAGAGCTATAAAAGTTGACGGGCATCTTAACGAGGCACTCTAATTTAAGAGGGCATTTGTATCTAATTGAAGCCACGGATGACAATAAATGCATAGAGGACATCGAGACAATCGAGCATTCCCTTTGTCATTGTCCAGTTTGCGCCCAGCCATTATGCCGTTAAATTGGAGATGATACCTTACCGGACATTACCCACCTTAGAGGTATTAACTGGAAAAGTTTGAAGGGCTACGTGAACGATATTGAGTTCCTATAAACGAGGAGTTTATTTGTTAGTTCATATAATAGCGCACAATGAGCATAATTTTGCTTCTGTGTATATACCCGGATATGAGCGTAATTGCTCCTCTTTTCAAGATAACCCAACCTAATCTAATATTTATGGCTCTTAAGATTATTTAATTTTACTAAGCAAACTTAAATTTTAATGTACTTATCCACGTCTAGTTATTACTTTTTCTAACTATTAAAAACCTTAAAGAAATTCTTAATCCATTTCAACAGCTTATTTACGAAATATAAAACTTTATACTTCTAGCCAACTTATTCATGGCTATTTTCATTAAAGCTAAATTTCTATACACACTCTTTAACTCATACAATTTGCCAAAATATTTACAAAGTGAAATATTTCTTAACAACAAAATAACCCATCAAAACCAATTGCCAGTGCTTAAAAAAGTACACACACAAACTCAAACATACACACACTGAGACTAACACATGTACATAATAGAAACATAAAAGCAATTCAAAGAAATAAATGAAAGACGCTTCCATCTAAGTAGCAAAGGAAATAAAGTAAGCAAGAGTTTTCAGAAAAATAAAAAGAGAAATAACATTTTGAGACGTTAAATAATTTATTTCTTTTAAATTGCTCTTTAACAACAAACACTTCAAAGCACAGAAATTCAAACAACACACACACACACACACACACGCATACACAAACAATTCATGCCTTGTACAGGAAACGGAACAATATTAAACTCCATTATTGTTATCGAAATACGAAGAAAAGAAAAGAATCAACTGCCACTACCACAACGTATTGTAACAATTATGCTGTTGTTGTACTAAGAGGCAAAATAAAAAATAATTTTGTAATAATAATAATAAAACAAACGTGATGAAGCAAGGATTTTGTATAAATTACTATAGTAAATTGTTAAACGTTTGCATAATTTTCACTATAACTGAATTTCAATTATTAAAGTGATAAATTATACAATTATTGGCAGCTTTAAGAAAATAGATATTAACAAAATTTTAAAATACTGATCCCGTATTTGAGGCATATGAGGGCAAAAGTGACCTGAGCCACCAAGAAAATTGAAAAAAAAATTGATATGTTAGTGAGAAACGTGTATATTAAATTAAATCTTCTAAATAAAACTTTTAATACAGTTGTCGGTTTCAGCTGACGTTAACTCAGTATTGATTCTTCAAGTGAATATTTAAAATGTTAGATGGTCGAAACGATATGTTTATAAACCAATTTTGGCGTGAAAAAGGAAAATGTAATACTAAGCTTAATCTGTTCAGCTACACCAAAGGTCAGATTAGCTTAAACGTTGTTTATCGCTCTGAATTCTTATATGATCAATTAAATCCGTGAGTGAGGCACGCATTACTTTGATGTTTAGGATTACATCAACAACTGGATAATAACCATGCTTGGGGCAAAAAGTGCCACTGCTAAATTAGGCAACAGGGAGAGGTTAAAATGGACATACAGAGGGACACCGCAAGCTGGAGTGATCTCATCTTTACTCTGGCTTCTTGTGATTAACACAATACTTTTCAGATTAGATGCCTTGGGGCTTAAAGTTGTAGCGTACATGGACGATGTGGTAATAATGGTCTCAGGGATGTTACGAACGTGATAAGCGATATCATGGCCAACGTTTTGGACACACTTAGTAACTTGGCTACAGGCTGTGGGCTAGGATTGAACCTAAACAAAATGGAACTGGTACTAGGAGTTATACTGGAGTTATACTAGGAGTTATACTGGACCCAAAACTTTCATGAAAACTGAATATACAATACAGGGTTAGAAAACCACCGGTAGCATACTACTTCTGTCGTAGGATTTTTGAATCTAAATGGGGCATAAACAACAAAATGCTTAAATGGATGTGTACAGCAATTGTGCGCCCAATACTGACTTACGGCTCTGTAGTATGGTGGCCTGCCACAAGTAAGAAACTCGTGGTTGATCAACTTTAAAGAATACAGAGATACAGAGAGTAGAGATAACAGGATGTTTACGTACTAGTCCTTCGGAGGCTGTGAATGCTATACTAAACCTTTTCCCGATCAACCTTCATGTATTGGCAGTATCCTCAAGAAGTGCGGCAAGATTAGCGGCATGTAAGAGGTGAAGATCAAGGTCTTATGATCATGCCAGAATCCTGGATCAACTACTCCCTAAGCTGAGGAAACCTGCTGATTACATGGTGGATGAGGCATCTGGACTTTGATAAAGTATTTAAAGCTCTGATTCCGTCCAGGTGGGAATAGTAATAGAATACGACGTCAGAATATGCACTGATGGATCAAGATTAGTCTGCGGTGTCAACTCTGGGGTCTTTTCAGACAATCTTGGTATAGAATGCTCCTTTTGTCTTCCTAACGAAGACACTGTGTTTCAGCCAGAAATTTTCGCGGTAAGGGAAACAGCTAGAGTGCTGATTAAAGTGAAAAAATGTGGAAATTAAAAGGGATCTATACTCAAAAATAAGTTTTGGAGAAAAACCAATTTGAAGTTAACAAGTTAATTGTGATGCGCCGGATTGCTGGCGGACAATTTTTTTAATATAATTGGATTTGCTTGGAACTCGTCACGCAGGCTTTTTCGGGATCACTGATTATGAATCAAAAGTCATGTTTTCAAAATTCAATATCTAGGAAATTTTTTATTACTCTGGTATTTCCAGGTTACTGCTTGGCAGTTAAGTGTTTTCAATTCCGTTTACCAGTTCTTTTGTGATTTCAAAATTAAATGTTTTATTAAAAACATCGAATGTATGTGTTCTATAATCATTCATCTTAAATTTTCAAAAGCTATAATATAAATTAAAAAAAACTAGTTCTCAAAATTGGATATTGAAATTAAAAAATCCGACTTTAAATCATAATCAGCGACCCTGAAAACCACTGAGAGGTGTGTTTCAAACCAATTATATCAATTGCCGAAAAGTGTATCACTTCAGTTATTCTCTTTTACTTTTTTATATTTATCTTCTTTTCGAACTTATTTAATATTTATATATTTTTTTGGAATATTACAGCTTTTCTCTCTCTCTTTTTGAATAAATATTTGTCTACTATAAGAATCACAAAAAAGCCAAAATAGATTTTTTCGACCCATAGGTAAGGGACCTAACTTTCCCTGTCACATATTTCCATCGCACTCCAAATTTGGTATTTAATTTGTTCACTAAAATACTAATAAAAATGTTTTAAAATTTGTTTTAAGAGTTTTGTATTTAATTCACTATAGTTCAACTAAAAATTTAAAATTGTCTCACTTAAAGTTTTGTATAATCTCAACTCTATTTTGCACAAAAGTGGAACTCGCAAATTCAAATTGTCGTATCTACGAGTATTAAAATATTAAAAATTTAGAATCCTCCTTTGGTGAGTCGAAATAAAATTAAATATTCTGCTAAATTGCTAAACAATCTCTTTTTGCGGCTTACATTTCCTATAACGATGTATAATACAAATTTATGTACATGCATGGTAAAATATCTACTATATTCATAGTCTAATAGACATACGTATGCGGTTAAATGAAATAAAACAACAACAAAAATGCCCAACAATATAAGCAAAATCCTTGTGTTTTCTTTTTTCTTTTTTCTTTTTTTTGTTTATAAGCTGGTTTTTATTGCATAAACATTTTGAGCCATTACAGCAAATACTCACACGTCGAACATATTTATATGCGAAAGTAAACTTAAACATAACAAGCTTTTTATCCTTAATCCTTAAATATACATACGACATGTAATCTAAACTATCACAGTTACTTAGACCAGCAGAAACTTGGAATATTCTCAACACACACGAGCTTTAAAAAGTGACTTAACAGCCTGCCCTACAACTATTTTAGCTAAAACTTTAGAAGGAAAAACTAAAAACACATGAAGATATTTTAGCATGCAATTTCTTCTTTTTGTACTTTTTTTTATTATTAGTTGTAGTGCAAGTTAGTCCTAGTTTACACTGTGCAAGCCTTATTGCTAAGCTGATTAGTTTGTTAGGGGAGAGAGAGAGAGAGAGACGATGGCAAAAGAAACGTTTCGGTTCCCCTCGTCTCTCTATCCCTCAAACTAATCAGCTTAGCAATAAGACTTGCATAGTGTAAACTAGGACTTAAGTAAAGTGTTGTAAGTAGATCCAGGGAGAGACAGGGTTGGAGTATTATGGTTTATATTCATTGTTTTAGGTTGCTTTTTTAAATTGTTTGCTTTCCTTGGGTTATCAGTATATTTTGCTGTAATCATAATGTTGGTTTAGTATTTGCTGTTCGTAGTGTTGTTGTTGTTGCTGTTGCTGTTGCTTTTGTTAGCAATCTCAGCCATTGTTTGAGGCCCGAGGTCAAAATGTTGTGCAAATTTATGTTGTAGAAACGTGTTTTGTGCTGCCATAAAATTTAACCAGTGTATGAGTAGTAAGCAAATGAAAACACACATACATACATAAATTTACCCGCACACACACACACATACGAGTACATACAACTGTATTCAGTATTCTGTCTAAATTTTATGGTATTTTAGTTGATGTTGAGAATAACATACACCAGCTCTGTTACAAACGGGTAAACCTTATGGAACAGTGTTTCATACTCGTATACATATTATTTTGCTATAATAGAAATTTTTGATAAAATATTTTTTGTAAAATTTACTTTAAACCGACATTTTATGACGAGAATATAGTGTTGCAAGTGCTAAAAAATGTCTTAATAGTTTTTGAACAGATCATGAAATTTAGTATATGTTATATTTTCTAAACGAAATTAAAGTACTCCATAATAGTGAAACGTCCTTTCTTTAGAAGAAAAAAAAATATTATTCAAGCCTCAATATATAACAAAACTTTTCTAACAATCCGTAAAGTAAATTTAAAAAATAGCGTAATAATTTCAAGCAAATAATGGAGCATATTACGTCATCCGATATTAATCGAAATTTTAAAATATATTCATATAAACTCCGTCAAAGTCTTTTCAACTTGTGTGCAATACCGAGTAGCGTAATTTGAGTGTAGAAAAAGGATGTATTTTAAGACTATCAACCCTATTTGTACTTCACTTTTGTTTAGAGAAAAAAACAGCCCGCCAAACATAATGGCAGTTCTTTGAGGATTTGGTAGTTTTTTTGTTGCATATAATCTCAATTTAGTTTACCAAATACAAAGAAATTATTATTTACCAGAAAAACTGCTTCCATAAGAGTCGCATTCCCCGCAAAAAACAATAACAAATGAAATTCTTGTCTTGCAGCACCCGGGGCTTTCAATGAAACTTGAATACCATTGACTATCTCTGGAAAGTTCATAAAATTAATAAAAAATATTAAGAACCGGCAAGATATCAGGTCGTCAGTAGTAAATTTCTTTGGATACTTACTCCAACCTTTTGAGTCTAATGTATGTCTAGGTGTATTAAAAACGAAAAGAGCTTCTATTAGATTATATGAGAATAGGGGAAGCATCTAGTTCATAGACCGGCACTACAACACCTGATGGATCTTTTGTGCCATAGACCTGTAAATTTATACAAACTCTGTCAGACTCTCTTTATGAAAGTCAGCACAGAGATTGGAGAAGCCAGCCTAATATCATCTGAACACTGAAGGTTAGGTTAGGTTAGGTTGAAAAGAGCAGCCATTATGCTCATGTCCGGGACGTACACATAAGACAGTCTAGGTCAAGTGCTCCATTGTCTCCATGTCCTCCATGCATGCCCTGCATTCATTGTCATTTGTGGCTCCAATCCGGTACAAATACGATCGTAGATTAGAGTGTCCCGTTAAGATACCGGTTAACTTTCCTAGCTCGGACTTGTTTAGTTTCAACAGTCCCCTTGTTTTAACTTCGTTCGGGACGCCCCATAGAACCTTGGCTAGATTAAACACAGTAACACAATTCCATCGTGTCCTGTGGGCCGCCTTTGCCCAATTTTGTAACTCAATCTTAACACAGAAACTCATAATACAAAGCATGCCTTCCACTGTTACACAAGACGGCATACTCGCAAGGAATGTGTGCCGTTGTCTAGCCATCTTCTTAACATCGTTACTTTTCCATCGAGGATAGTTTAGTCCTAAGTGATCAGAAAGAAAATCAGTAACAAGCCATAAATCATTTCTGCTGAAGTTCAGGATGCCATACGAAAATGGTTGCAACAATTATTTGGCCTGCTTTAAGCCAGAAGAAGTCAGCCACAGTTTCTTTTAAAAATTTAAAATAAAATTTCAATTTTGTTTTATGTTAATAAAATTATTAGGTTTCATCTTATAAAAAATTAAGTGGCCTGAGAATTTCAAGTATCCCATTGTAATAAATTTATATTTTTCTTAGCGAACATAAAATTTTTATCCTTCTATTTGAAAGGGTAGGAAATTATGCCCTTATTTCTGAACAGAAAGCTCTCTTGATATGTTAACATAATGCTATACCTTTCTTTTATCTTCTTCAGAGCATTTTGCACCAAACATAATAATAAATGTTTTTGCGTAAATGCTGCTCTTTCAAACTACTGTACCTTTAAACATAACAACATACTTTAATTATAAATTCAACTTGCTGCGACTACATTCAGAACAAATACACAAAATTTGTAGCAAACCAAAAGGCCTTGACTCCAATATAAATACACCTGTATTTTCAAAGCTAAAAAATAACAATACATTTTATCCTGCTTCTTTTTTTTTAAATAACAGGTCAAAGTAAATAGACTTCTGTTCATTTTTTTTTTTAACAAATAACTTAAAAACAAAATTGTAATGGCTTTTTATAAAAGATTCTTGATGTAAGAGCAAAACGCAAAAAAAAATTAAGGAAAAACTCATTGGAAAATATTAAAGACTAACACTTTCAAGTATTACTGATTTAAAAGAGTCGCAAAATTAAAAAAAAGACATTAAATGTTTTATATGCTGGATTTTTTTTATGTGCTCAAATTTTAAAAATAAGTCATGTACACAGAAAAAAGTATTCACCAATTAATGTTTTCAATTAATAATTTAATTGGTTCAATTAAATTTTTAATTGTATTAATTAATTTGAGTGAAAAAACTTAATTGATATTATCAAATTGTTTATAGGTGAAAATTTAATTAATTTTTTAATTAATATTACAAATATTTTAATTAATATTACAAACTCATTCATATTACTTTTTTGTGTGTAGTTTCATGTACCAGGCTCTGAACCAAGGGAATTTGCAATTATCAAAAGACTTACTTGATTAAAAATTTAGAATAAATATGGTTATATTTCAATATTTAAATATTCTTAGTAAAAATAGTCAATATATTAAAGCCATTGTGTGGACACAAGGGTTAAGCTTTTATTAGAAACGAGTAAGAAGAATCACACTGTCAGAACAAATCTTTGAGGCAAAATTTTTTTTAAAATATTAAAAAAAAACTAACAATTTGTAAAAGCTGAAAGTAAAAATTCTTAATTTATTATTTTTAAAATTCATTTGAAATAATAGAGAATACATCAAATAAATGCTTACTTAGTCATAATATTTAAATATTCTTTAAATATTTATGTAAATATTATTAAAATATTTTCTTAAATGTTTTGATTTAACTATTGAATATTTTTGAAAGAACAATTGTGCCCTTAATTATGAAAGTGATGTAAGTCATATGCATTTTTGCCTCGAAATATTAAATAAATATTTAAAAAACTTCAATAAATATGCAAGAAATATTAAATAAATCTATATTAATCGAGACTAGTATAAGTCTAAATTCAATTGTTGCATAACATAAAAATGTATTTTGTTTTATTCAAATGTAATCTACTGAATATTGAGACCAAAGAAATATATGACCACTTTCATAATTAAGGGCACAATTTTAAAAAAAAAATTTATTACATTTTTTTATCAACTAAGGTTGATAAAAATGAACGGACTGACAGAAGAACCTTGGAGATGAAGCTGGAGTATCAAACGGTCATACCGATAATCTGGCCGGAATTCAATTGAAATGTTGCAAATCTCAAATAGAGTATAAGCTCTTAAAAATTGCCCAGAACAGATGGTCAAACGAGGTTACCTTTTCTATCTAAAAATTAACTTGGGCTGCGATTCAATTCTAGTTAGTGTGCTATGCTGAAAGATTTCTCGAGGGATCAGCAGTACTAAAAGGCCATGGTCACACTAAGTCTCCGGCATAATAATTTCTGTTAAAGTAGTCGCGCCACTATATTGATGAGAAAAGTACTCTTTAGGCCTTTCGTTTCTGCATGATATTGCAAAAATTTAAATATGATTAATAAAAAGAATAAACTTATTTGTACTAAGCTCAGTAAACAGAATGGTGAAGAGAATATGTTTATTCTCCTCTGCTTCTCACTCGCACATGCAGCACTACTTGATCTCTCAGGAGCCAAGTGATCATGAAGGTCTGTCAAATAAAACACTGATTCTATATGTGTGAATACAAATGTTTTTAGTTTTAAAGAATTTACTAGTCAAAAAATTGGAAGTCATTGTGAAGGAACTAAATTTTCATTAATTTCAAAAAATTGATATTTTTAACTTGCCGACAATTAGCAGAAAAGCAAGTAAAAGCTTACTTGAGTGATACAAAAGCTTTTAAATATTCCATAGTTTTAGAAAATACTCACCATAGGTTTTGAAAAATCAATTTTGTTCTAAAATTTAAAAGTTTATTAACTTACATTAACTTCGTAAAAAAGAAGCAAAATGTAAAAAACGGGTAAATTTTTTACCATTTTTCTTAGATGGAAATATTACTATAGAACTACAAAAAGTAAATTTTTCTTAAAATAGCTTCTAATTCGGTGACTGGGCATTGAGAAAGTGAACTTCTTGCAATGATAATCCTATCTAAAAACCATTAGAAATGATACGAATTTGAACTTATTCCGGATGGCAAACTATATATTTGCCTGAATTCTTTGGAGTGTCTTTTTTTATTGGGTTCATAAGGATTCAAAAAATGCCAGTTTTGTGTATCCAAAATAAATAAAAAAAAGGTAAAGCGTCTTCCAATAAGAACTTCCGAAATTTAATCGTAGATAAAAAACACATTGTTGAAATTATAACTATCGAATTAGCTGTCATTTATTTAGTATATTTTACCAATTCACTATGAACGGATATAGTGTTCAACAAAAAGTGAAAATGACAAAAAAAAATAAAATTTGTTTTCCTGTACCGGAAACGTTTTGTGCAGGTCGCTCATTTTACCCACTTCTTCGGGACAGAATTTGATGATATGGCCACAAACCACATGTGGTTGCAACAGGATAGCGCTACGTGCCACACAGCTTATGCCACATTGTACATACTGTACAATCGATTTTAGAGTGTGGTTCTCTCACGTGGAGGTGATTTAAATGATAGAAATTTCGAATGCTTATCACCAACTAAAGGTACGCTATTTTTGTTTTGTACGGCGGGCGTTTGCCCCATATTATATTTCAACATTAAGCTAGAAAACGCTTAATGAAAAAGTCTATTAGTCAGAAGCTCTATAAACTCCATAAAAAATTTTATAATTAAATGAGAGTCGTACTAATAATCATATTTAGATTCAAGATTTTAATACTTATTGTTAGCTCACTTTTGAAGCTGCAATAAATAAATATATAAAAATAAAATAAAAAAAATAACAGCCTGCTTGTAGCAGACGACAAAATTGAAACTCGACAACTCATAATTTTCATAGAAAATTATATATTCAACTTGAAAAAGTAGAAACCCTATCATTGTGGTAAAAAAAAAAACACTGACCACTGAATGAAAAATTATCTTTTTAAATTTTTTTATTGTTGTAAATAAAATATAATTATTCTTCAAAATTTCTGTTATTATTTGAAGAACAAAGTGAGAGATTTTTATGCAAATATGCAAAATTCAAGTGAATGAATGTGTATTGTTAGTATTTTATTTATTTTGGTGCACTATTAGAATTTTTTGACCGTCCAACTTGACTTTTATAATGAGCCAAACCGTGATGTACAAACCCAAATAAATTGACAGTTGTTACGTTTTTTAATTAAAATTGTCAATAGTCGCCATCTCAAAACAAACAATGGACGAATCGTGTGCTACAAACTGGCTAAAAAATATATAACATTGAGCTTGAAAGTACAAGACGACAAAAAAAATGTTGTTCAAATATTTGTAATTGTGCTTTAAAAAACTTCCATTATTTTTATTACAGTTCAAGATATGTTAAACCATATTTATAATGCAAAAAAAAGAATTGGTTTTGTGCAAAAATAGCTTGGTCTCTTTCGATATAAGGTTGCTATTAAACAGTTTGGCTAAAGGCTTAATAGAGCAAGATAAGCTTTCTGCGATTTTTAAAATATATTATTTAAAATTAATTTCTAGATATTTTGCGCTATCTTTAAATTTGATATGAATATAATTCCAATTCAAATTAAAGTTTTTGCTTTTAAAACCAACAGTATATTTACACTTCCAGGAAACATTTCCAAGACATATTACAAAGCTCTTTCTGTTTGAAATTTGAAAGTAAATATATTGTGCAAAAAAAAATTAAATAAAAATTTGTATTCGTTTGCTACTTTGTTAAAATGTGATGTCATTGGTGAATGCTGATGACTGATGATGAGTTCAAAGTCAAATGTTGCAACTTGTTTCATATTTCGATATTATTTCCAAAATGTTAGGATCACATTGGTTTGAGTTTGCTTAACCTAAACTGTGGCGAATTTTAATTTTATTTTTTTTTTTAATATTTCTTTTTTTGCTAAATCATACTTTAATCATTTTTCATTGAAATTAAAATAAACACAAACATTAAAAACACATCAAACAGAAATCAAATATTTCTACTCTAATTTTAAATGTATGTATATATACATACATACATATATGCATTTATTTTTCTTTTTATTTTAATTTTAATTTATGCTGGTGTTCGTACCAAATAATTTCAGATGCTGAGAGTCGTGTTGTGTGTCTGAAAAATTGTACGATAAATATATTCAAGTGTGGTTTCGCTTAACTCATACACACATATCTACAGCTGTGTATTTTAATTTAACTATTATTTTTATTTATAGAACAAGCACATGCAGAAAAGTTTGTTAATGTGTGTGTGTGTGTGGAATTTAACTCTACGTGTTGTATGCATGTTTGCCTGTATTTATGGACATAATGAAATTAAAATACGAGCATAAAAAATGCAAAACAAATTGATTGGTTTTAATTCAACATTAAATTTAATAAAAATTAATTTTACTTTCCCCGATATATCCAATGTATTCGCAGTAAAATCATGATAGTTATTAAATTTTCTGTAAAAAATAAAAGTTAATTTGATAAATTTGTAAAACTATTTAAAGCACAGATAAGGATTATTTTTTAACTTTTTTTTTATTTTTAAACAAACTCATAGGCATACGAGTTTACCAAACCATATTACCGAAGAAATATCTTAATTTTTTAAATATATCAGACGTTAGTTTATATATGATATCATTCAATAATTTACCTGCTGCTCCCACCTGTTCAAGAGTGACATATGAATTTTTTTTTTTAACTTTTAGCTCTGTAATTACACAGTGAAAGTTTTAATGCATGTGTGCTTAGTTTTTAGTCGTTTTTTTAAGAGAAGTCACATTTAGGCAATGAATGCCTACTACTATTACTAGGTGTTACCTACTTTAGGAAAGGGATAGTGATAGGGAAGACAGTTGGTGAAGAAAGAGATAGAGGAAAGCTTCATTCTTTTACAACTCTGCTTTTTTGCACGTTTTTAATAATGCAGTGTTGCAGCGCCTCCAGTATTAAATGAGGCGTATTAAATTTTTTAAAAGCTGTGCTTAGTAGCCATTTTATTGGTTATTTTACTCCGCCGATGATTCTGCTACACAACGAAGGAGGGCGCTGTGATGTTACACTAGGATTAGGATTAGTATCTGCTGAAATCGGTATAGTGCAGTGACCAGTGACTATGCCTTCATCACTTGAACTTTGCTACAACAACTGATACAAAAAGACACTAATGCACATCAGAAAAATGCACGGTATTGTTATTTAATGATTGTCGGAGACCGGGCTCGAACTCAGGGCATTCGCTCTTGAAGTCAACGTGCTAAGTACTTCAGCCAACGGCATTCTCAAAAAGCAGTATAGAAAGGAGTAAAAACATACTTGCATGTACTTGAAATTCCTTTTGGCTTAATATTCGTATATATCTACACATCGTTAGCTAAAATGCAAAAAGTTGTAATTAACGAAAAATTAAAAATCGAGTTTTTTAATGATTCTTATGAATGCCATTAAACTAAATGTCCTGGCAAAATTTAGCACTTCTGCGAAGAAAAATTACGCTTTTATTAACAAAAAACAAGGTGACTAAAATATAAGTTTGTTAAGATTTTTTTTAGTTTCTTGCTTCTCCTGTAAAATTATATTTTTGCTATTTACGTCTTTTTGCATTTTAGCTAACGATATATACAAATTTGAACATTTTCAACAATTGATTATGCTCGATAAGTTTGAAAAAGAGAACTAATCAGTACTGACACAGTGTCATCAAGGAATTACATTAAAGACATTTAAAATTCTAAAAATATTGCCTTAGTTCCCCATTAAGAAATTTAAAATGTATCCAACTTTCTAAAGTTTTTAAGCGACATAATTTTAAAACTTACTTTTTTGACAGAAATCAATGATTAGCGATTGTAAAAAATTAATTTTCGTCAAAAAGACGACCCTCAAAAAATGTGTTGGTTAAGCTTTTTTAACTTTTTTTATGGCTCGATATAATCTACTTATGTTTTGTCATCCTGCTGACAAGCTCAAGAATTTAAATCCTCAACAAAGACCATGCAATCTAAGTAAATCCTTAACTTTTAATGTTTCGTTGTAACGTTTATCCATCACCCAAGTATCAGACTTTTTATTTTATTTTTTCAAAATTTTTAACAAGCAACTGCATCTGAAATTTATAAAATGAAACTTTTTTATTTAAGGGAATTACCATAAGAAAATTTTAGTCGCTACAAAAGAGCAAGTACTATGGGTTATTACGCATTTTTTGCAACTTGTTAAGGTACTGACTTACTTTCTCTCCCCTGTTATTGATAAACAAACGGAGAAGTTGTATCATCTTGTTGTTAATAAAAAAAAGTGTGTTTGCTGATGAGAAATTAAAGTTTTTATTTCAGAGTGAGTCATTTCACTTCATCATACTCTCCCAACTTTTCTGCGACTACGAATTGTAGAACATATTTTTATAAGTTTAACTCACAATTGACAACATTAGGCAAAATGCGACGGAATTACCTAATAAAACTAACAGCCAGATAACATCAACATTTTGAGTGATTTTTTTCTGCGCTGGCTAAAGCAAATGCGATTATAATAAATCTGCACAGAAAAAACTCTAATTTATATTCACTTGCTAAATTAAAAAAATCAGATAATATTTTTACTGAAATATGACCAACCACAGAATTTGTGAAACTAAATGCCAAAACTCGTAAAACTTTAATATAATGAAAATCAGTTTTTTTTTCTTAACAAAAAATAATAATTAACTAACATGTGCATAATAAGTAAAGAACAAACGACAATGGCAAGACTGTTGTAAATTAAGAGATGATAAAATTGAGTTTTCATTACAAAAAAAGCTTTCAGCAAAATGTAATACTATAAATCGAAACAATTCACAAATTCCATTTGCAATAAATCTAAATTATCTGACACCACACACAGTGGACCAAACACAAAAGAACGCTGATGATGATGGTGTAGTGACCTTCGAAAATAGCTAGTTGTTCCGTTCTGCTAAGTAATTGTCAGAATATTTTCAACTAACTTTGGTGTTGTTTGTGATTAATAATTATCACATGTAATTTGACTTACAAAGCGATATGAACTTTAGCCTGATCAAATCATAAATATATAAATGATATATTTCTAAATAAAAATTCATTATTGCGCTGGTTAAAAATCAGGTATCAGCAATATGCTGTCAAGATACATCAGCCTATAATGCAAAAAAAAAATCAATCTTAACTCAGGCATTTTGTCAACATCGTTTAACTAAATATTCTTCAATTATTTTATATGCAATCTTATCAAAAATAATCACTTATTTTTATATTTGCAAAACAAGCTTACAGACTTATTTTGTTTGCTGGGTATTGTTGAAAATTACTCCCCATGCGTTTTTTAATTTATATCCCTGTTACATACATTTATACAATCAGCCATATTTATTCAATAACAATATTATTTTTTTTATCCAAGCTGTGATATCAATATTTGATTTGTTGATGAATTAACAGGCAGTTATGTGCAAAACTTATATAAAAGTAAAACTTTTTAAAACAATAAATTGATTAATAACAATTTTATTCTGTTAAATGTCTCATTTGCTCATGTTATAAAAATTAAAAAAGAAGAATATAAATTTAAATGTAAAGCAGATAAATAAACCGAAATGTTTATACATATATTTTTAATATAAAGCTTTCGATATTAAAATGAGGTTACAATCAATAGTGGTTGACTCATTAATGCCGTTTCATGCCATATTATTAACAGATATTTATTTGGCTCATTTGAGCGAAAGATGGGAAGGCCACAAAAAACATCGAAAGATGAGAGGCTTGAAATTGGGGAAATAATTAATTTTAAGGTTATAAATTATAAAAATTTTTAACGATAACTTAATTAATTTAACACAAATTAAAGATTCAGTGATAAAAGTAATAATTTTTTACTGATGCAAAGTAATACGCAATAAATTTTGCAAAACATATATAGATATGCTACCAGCACCTTATTTACGATTCGAACCTATTTTGTTTTGTGTTTTTTTTTAGTTACATACACGTATATCTGTGGTTTTAGTGAATAATAACTAATTTTATATATTTCTCATTTTGAGCTTATGATGTCAAATGGTTATATTTGAAATGCTTTTTTAAAAGCACTAAAAAATATAAAAAAAATATTGACATAAGTACATAACTTTTTTCCTAAAACAACAAAACAACTTCTACTTTTTTTTGAGATAAGCTTCAAAAATAATTTGTTTTGCCTCTACTTAAAAAATTCGATATTTTTTAGATATTATTTATGAAAACCAGAGATATAACAATATTTTCATCTTATTACCTTTGTTTATTAATTGTTTCGTTTTTGTGCTTTATGAGAAGTTTTTGTATAGAAAAAAATTTAACAATTATATTGGTTGTCTTATTTTTCACAGGGTGTAATAAACCTACAAATATATAATAAAATAGACTAGCATTTTACAATTCGTCTCCATCAGCTCTATTTCTGCTGCAATTAGCCAACCTTTGTTTTTGCATCCAAAGTTTATAATCAATTAATTTTTCTTTATACTCAGTTTCATTCGGATATTTTCCCTTATAAACATTTAACAGTATATTTATTGCTTCTTTTTATCTTCTTGATTACTATATGATTTTCCTTTTACATTCTGGAAAGCTGTAAAAATTTTCGATGAATTACAAAATTAATTTTTGTTCGTTCGTGACTTCACAACAACATATGAAATTTTTTCCTCAACCCGAGATGAAGGCGATCACATAATCAGACGTAAATTAAAAAATAAAAACTCTTTGATTTTCATCACTCACATCATTTTTCATCATACACTTTTTATGTGTAGCCGTGCTACATGCACATAACTACACATGTGATTGATGAGTTTATTTGATCGTTTTCTGGTTATTTAAAATGAGTTTATTTGGTTTACAGACAAAGTATTTGTGTATGTTTATTTATGCATGGTCTTTTTGCTTTTGATGTGATTATTATATACGGCAATATTCATATTTATGACAATGTAAAAATTTTTTACTACTCCAAATCATGAGCTTTTGGTTATGATATTGTAATATGCGGACTCTTTGCTTAAATATTTCTAATTTATTTGTTTGTATTTAATTAATTTTTTAATTCGATGCACAACGGTAGTGTATTGGCTGTAGTAATTTTTGTATTTAAAAATTGCGTATACGCAATGAGTCACCAGAAACTCATTTCAAGTACCAAAAAGTATGCAATAGTTTTTATGTTACTCTTACATATAAACACTGTTGCCATATTTGACGATTTGTCGTAATTTTGCTAATTTGAGCCTTAAAAATAGCATTTCGACGGATAGAGAATTTTCTCCTAATTTTGCAGATTTTCAAGTATTGTAATGTTTTTTATACTCGTATATATATATAAAAATATTTTAACTTTTGCAGATCTAAATTAGTATTAGCAAGATTAAATGATTAATATACGAGGCATATACGATCAGGGTAGAAGGTGGGAGACAGAGTAGGGGAGGTCTTAAAAATAAGATATTAACAATGGAAGTCAATATAAAGGAGTTCTGACGTAATTTCACGTTTGTAAATTTACATTTATTTCTACATGGAAAAATAATCATATAGTCTTTTATGTAGACATATGTCTGCATACACCCAATTTCATTTGTTTCTGAATTTATAATACACAAAAACACTAAAAATGTATTACAATTTGATGAAAATTAGAAATGTTGAAAATTCCGTGACCAAACAATTGTATGAACATTAATTTTTGTTTCAGTTGACTGAAAAAAGTTTTCACTTATATTTATAACAACTCTTAGATAGGCAATAAATTTCAAAAATTAAGTGTAAAAAGTCTGTTGTAGCAAATAAAAATTTCTTTATAAAACCTACCAAACTGGATTTCCATAAATTTTTTTCACACAGTTTGTATGCGAATCTAAATTCAGATTACTAAAATAAATTAGAAATAACGTTTCTACACTGAAAGCAAACTAATTTCTTCAGGCAACGAAACTTTTACAATGAATGTTTCTTTATTAATGTAATTAAATTTTCTATCAATAAAATAAACAGTTGTAGCCCATACATCAAATCGTTCATTCTAAAAATTTACTTAGTACTCTTTTGTTCATTGTATAATTAAAAATTTAGCTTGAATTTTATTTCTAACAGATTTATTTATTTATCAAAAAATATAATTTTTTTTTAAGTAATAAAATGCAGTCTTTTTGTCGGCATGTCAATACTCGGCTATAAATGTCATGTAGTACCACATGTAGTCATTCTTCAATTTATAAGTTTTGTTAAATATTCTTTAAAAACTTGTGGCTGACAATGAAGCATTTTGATTCAGGTTACGTGGCATATCAAAAGAAAGTTTTTGAGCTTGAATATTAATGTGCATTATTTTTATGAATGTTTATATTCACTTTCTCAAGGAACATGGTTTGAAGTTAATTGAAGATCTAGCAACAATTCCTTCAATTCAGCAAAAACTGGCCAGGATGTATATTATAGCTGAAAAATATTATAAATAAAATTAATCTTTTGTGCTTATTTAAATAAACGGAAATTAAATGAAGAAAGATACTTTGAGTATTCAAATCAAAGGCTTTGTATATGTAAATCACGCGTTCTGAAACACTGCACAAGGAAGAAGTCTTCATAATCGTTCCAAATCGTCCTGCAGACGGTTTAAAATCATGTAAGATAAATTTCTTTCAGAAACGATATTTTATGCTCTTTACAATTGAATAATTAAAAAAATTTTTTGAGCTTTAGGTCAATGTTTATTATTATTTTAGTACTTCGATATTTCGTTAACCTTTGGTTAACTTCTTCAGGATATTTTTATATTTGAAATTCAATTTTTCTTTTTTCTCCTTTCAATTGTTATTTTTGTAATTGCAAGGAGAAAAAAGAAAAAAAAGAAAAATTTAATTTCAAATATAAAAATATCCTGAAGAAGTTAACCAAAGGTTAACGAAATATCGAAGTACTAAAATAATAATAAACATTGACCTAAAGCTCAAAAAATTAGTTTAATTGAATATATTGAAAAAGGTCGAAAAATTAGATAAAAGAATTTGATAATTAAAAAAAGATTTTAAAAAATATCTGTATGACATTTAAAATCACATGTAATGAGGCCATGTGATTTTCATAATATATCTGATAGTTTTCATTTAAGATTAAATCGTAAAGAGGAAGTGTTTTAACGATCTGGAGGAAGTTTAGAGAGAGAGTGGTTATTGGCCAAGTCAGTCTCAGTTAAGAAATTTAAATTGTTGTCAGAGTTAAAAAACGTGTGGCAGGGTTTAAAGCAAAAGTTAGAGTTAGCAAGACGGAGTAGATGTTTTAAAAAGCAAAATATGTTTGCTTAGCTGGCGGAAATGTTGAAAATTGATTGTTTATTAACTTCAGTACTACTCTGTCTTAGGATGATTAATTGTCACATGAATACGCTAAAGATTATAATATTGGGACTTGTATAATAAGTGTTCCAAAGAAAGTAGATGTAATGGATCTCAGCGTGGTTTTTGGAAACTTAGTCAATATGAAGCACTTTCCGCGAGTGAGTGTTTTAAAAAAATTATAACTTGGCGACAGTAGAGAGTAGCAGATGCTTCAATATGAAAAACTTGCACTAATTCAGGGATTAACAAGAGATGGGAACAGATAATCATAAAATGTGAAAAGCGTGGAAAGCATAATGTAGTCAGTCTGTGATGATTGACATATTTCAACAAGACAAAATAACTTTAATTACTTCTAATGCGTCCTTGTCACTGCATTGTGAAATTTTTCCTTGAAAAGTTTACTTAAAATGGAATTCAGTAAGTGCTTGGTTTATGTGGCTGTCCACTACAAGCAGGCATTCAAGTAGAATCTAGATGATTCCTTTTTGAAATCAATAAGTTATAATTTATTGTCTATGGAATTGCTTCTGGAAAGTTGTATTAAATCAAAAGTTTACACCAATAACCCAACTTTGTATTCGGTCATCACACTACAACTTGATTGAGTGTATAAGTGCAACGAAACGTGACATATCACATTTATTTAATTTATAAATTCATTAGTTGTCTGTAAAGTTTCCTTTCAGTGTATCAGACTTTGTGTAAACAATCAATTACTGAGATTGATATACTACTTTTATATATTTAAGATGTTGGAAGGTGCTAATACAGCGAATTATTTATGTATATTAAGAATTTTTAAATACAACAAATAAATAACAATTTGTATAATAAAATAATGTTGCCTGAATGTTTTTTAATTTACATATTTACCAAAACAAGACTTTTTGTTAATATATATTAACATTATATTATAGTATTTTTCGTCCTGCGATTATATAAAACAGAAACATGAATAAGACGCACATTTATTTATTGGCAATCATGTAGCCACAAATAATCTTGTTGAACTTAGCATTCCAAAGAATTTGTGTTGACAACAACAGGAATTGATCCCCATTAATAATAATGAACTGTTTTTCTCTGGAACTTTTTATACTCAGTTATTTAACTTTAGAACGTATACAAAAATTATATATTGAATTTCTACAAAAAGGAAACTAAACAGCTTGTGAGTTCCTGAGTTATTGTGAGTAGGGGGAAATAAAAAATTCAACAATTTTACTTTCAGGCATTAGAAGATAAATTTCAGCGAAGACTATTGAATTTGAAAGCAAATGATTGACAATGGGAAATAGATAACTACTTGTCGTTTTCAGCTTTTGTAATAAGTTATATGTATACTAAAGCTTTTGCTTATGGTTGGATTGAAAATAATTAAAGGATTTTAAGTTTTGTGTGACTTACTATTTTACTTAAAATCCCGCCCTTATTACTAAATGAATTTTAGTGGAATAATGATGTAAGCAAACTTCAAAAATCAATTGAATCTTTAAGGTCTTCACTGTTTGGTTACATTGATCAAAAAGGTGTATATATTTTTCATTTCAAAAATAAAATATGATAAGCAAAATACGTTAAGCTTCAATTGTGTTATATCCAATAAGAATTGAATACACGTTTCCTAATTTGTATGATAGCAATAAAAGATAAATTCTTGCAAATACACAATCACGCATACACAGACAGATTGAGGCACTTTTCTCACCAGCAAAAGTGAACTAGTTATAACTCGTACATATGCATATATATGTTTATGCGCGGCAGAAGCGAAAAACAAAAGAAATTCCTGTAAATTATAACCAGGGAAAATTATTATTTTATGTATTCTTGTCTACACGTGCAGTAACATTTGTGCGTATTTCTTTCGCCTTCCCAACTCCATTTATGTTATTTTCTAACTGCGTATAAATTTCGTTTTACTCATACATATGCATATGTTTATTCAAATTAAATTTAAAGCATACTTTTTGCTGTTGAAAAATTAGAAACTTATTAAACCTGAAATACTTACCACGTTGCCAACTTTAAAAAAAAGTATTGCCAGATGAGGAAGAAATAACCAAAAAAATAAACAAATTTGTAAACCAAAAAATATTTGGCGAAAATAGTCATATAGTTTATTAAAAACCTAATGAAAAACATTTATAAATAAATAAATAATGCAAATGTTGAAGGTAAAATTTGTGTTGCCAACTAAACTCAAACTTAAATAATAACGTTGAAAGAGTTTCGATTATAATTATTAATTGTTAAGCTATTTCGGAAGCATTGCTTAATTTTAAATTATGTATTAAATTAATTATGCTTCTAAGCTTATGAAAAATCGAAAGATTTTAGGCTAAAGTATTTTGGAAAAAAGTATAAAAGTAATACATGTTCCACGATGTTAACAGAATATTTTCGATTAATTATTCAACAAATTTTTTGTTGTTGACCAAACGTTTTATGAGGGCCGTGCCATTAATCTCTAAAAATTTTTCAAAAAAAATTAACTTAAATGGTTTAAAACTCAATATAAATTAGCATCTTTAAATAAAAAAGGCTGTAGCACCCTTAATCAAATTAAATCAACAAATATATTTGCCTTACAAATATAAAGCAGACCAAACGAAATGAGAAGGACTATAAAAACAACATAAATTAATCCCTTTTTTTGTGGTACAAATTCTTATGTTCATGCCTCCTTAACTAATTCATAACAACAAATTTTAATTTATTGTTTGTTTTTAGATGAAACCATTTTGTCAGAAGATCCCATGCCTGCTGAAACCACCCATCATGTCAGTAGTAACGTTGGTGTGGCAGCCAGTGGTACAGGTGCCAGCATTGGCGGAGGTCCTGAAAAGCAATCAACGTTACTGCTGTTAGCTGCTGTCGTGGCTATTGGAGCTGTTATAATAACATCAATTATTGTGGCAGGCATAGTTGTTGTATGCAAACATCGACCTCGACCACCTGAACCGCAGGAGGTGCGAAAAAGTATGAGGTAAGTGCAGCAATGTAACTCCTTTTTGGGTTATTTCATTTATATTACAAAAAAAAACAAAAAACAAAAATGTAGCAGTAATACAAGGAAGCTATTTTAATACTTTCAGGTATGAATAAATTTTTAACTGAAGTTTGGGCTTAAAACAATATTTTTAAAACAAAAGTTTGATTCAATGCAGGTAAAATGATTTTTGTTTTTATAGTGAAAAAGATTTTCTTGCCTACATACAAGAAAATATGTGTAGCTAATTTATTCTGCAGGAAATAAATTACAAAACGTTTATGTACATACACAAGCAGACACACACACACACACAAACAAACACACACAATGTGAAACAGAAAAATATTGTGCTGTACTTTCTGCAGTGTTTGTGCTTACGAAAATGTATGCATTAGGTTTTTGTTGAATTTTCTAGGTCCTGTTGTTCTGGACTTATGTAAATATCGCTCGTTTACTTGAATAATATTAAACTCAACATCAACTCTAAAAATTAAGTTTTACAGAAAAGGAGTTTAAAATTTGTAGTTTAGTTTTCCTCTTAAAAATTCTATACAGACAAAATGTTTCTTTTAAATATTTGGTCTGTAATGAGCTATTAAGATGCATAGACATATTGATATTTTATTGATATGTTCACAAAAGGTGTTCAGGTTTACCGTAGCTACTGTTTTGCTAAGTATCATTAGAAAAATATTATTAGCACTGAAAAAAAAATTTCCTTTAACCCTTTGACGAGTGGCGTACATTATAATGTACGTTTGATTTTATCAACCCGTAACTGATTTTAATTTTAGTATACATGCAATTAATTTACAGTTATGGGTTCTTTGTTTTTTTGTTGTTTAAATTCTTAAGAGATTGAAAATTTTCAAAGCAACGTCAGCTCAGTTTTGTACATTTTGTGTCTTGTCCTTATAAAAACATATTTTGCTATCCTACTTTTTCATGTCTATTACATCTTACAATAAATTTGTTCGCTTCTGTTTTCTAATGAATTTTTAAATGCACATATACTAAATTAAATGTAAATAGACTGAAAAAATTAAAAACCAACAAAAAAATTAAATGAAGTGAAAAAGTGTACGTATTGAAGCGGATTTTACATTAAAATGTACATCCTCAAAACCCACTTTGCAATAAAAATATGTCCTCAGAATTTTTTACACGGCTTCTTTAAGCTATAAAAACAATATATAAAATTGTTCAATGGCTAGAATTAAATCCCGTGTCAAAAGCTTAATTTGGCAAAAAAAGGGTGCATTTTTTGACGTAAAATGTTAATAATATACTCTTTGCTACATTATTTGGTTATATAATTTGAGCTATCATCAAGTCTGTAATATACGTTGGCCAAAAACTGATGACACCATTTCTTGAGGGCACACTGATTTTCGTAATCTTTGAAGGCCCATAAAAAATTGGTCTCCAAAATCGCCTGCTACCCTTTGGTAGTGAAAAAACTATAAAATATGTATAAAATATGTTGGTTAGTAGATAATCAAAGGATTTCTTCATTCAGAATGAAGTTGCAGCGTTTAGTTAGATACCATTCTGCGTAATGTTGCTATTAAACAGATTAGGCTTCTGATGTTAACAGAGAATGTTAAATCTCCCCCACTAGGGCTGTTAACCGTAAGCTTCTTAAACCAGATTAGAGAGCTGCATGCTGTCGTCATGGCAAGTATTCATGTTAATCTAAGACTCATCTGTAATTAAGAAAACAGGTATGGAAATATCACTCATCTTTTATTTATACCGTACGCTGAGCTTTATTCTTCTTATTGAGTCACAACACTTACTAATTTGTCTTATATTTTCATTTATATGACTTAAAGTTACCAAACTCAATTGCAATATTATTGTGCAATAATTTATATTGTGCAATAAAATTGTCTGAGTGTATATTATATTGGTATAAGACACAATATATTGGATTAAATCAAAAGTATTTTGATTTAAATTGCGCAACAAGAAATATTTTGTAATGTATGGCCATAAGTTTTTAACAATTGCTTCCAGCTACATAACTGAACATTATTTTTCTATTTTTTTAAATTACTCAACTAAAAATTATTTAAATTGTTTCAGGTCATGACACACTGTTTTACACATTCATGCAATTTTTGAAAAAATACAACCTTGGCATGATGGAGCTTATGAAAATGTTCAAAATACAATAATAATTCATCAGATCAGGCTTGTATTTTTGTGTAGGATAGTGAGTCATGGTCTTTAGAATTTTGTATGTTAAAAAAATAAATTAATTAATTTTAAATTTATTGTTTACTTTTATTTATTTATTACTTAAAATTTTTTTCATTGTGAAATTTATTGAATAGTGTGGAGCAAAACGACAACAATAATAGCAGTAAGGTAATCAATAATCTTGCATAGTCTATGGATACTTTAACATTGTTATTAGCTTTGGAACATATTTAGCAAAATTTATGCTGGCTGAGTGTTTCTTCGGCTATTTATGACCCTTTTTATAATTGCCACTTAGATTGGCAGACATTTCCAATAGACTGCAGAATATTTTGCCTTTATCTTGTGCTCTACATGGGGTTGATTGTAGTTAATGGTGTTTTCTTACAAATAAAACGAAATATATCTGATGGTAAGTGAACGGAGCAGCTAATAATATTGTAAATAGATTTTATGTCTCATTTCATAAATAAGACAACATTTGCAATTCAAATTGTTTGCTGTAAATTTACATATTTTTTTTCTCTAGATGGCAAAAAAGAAAACGCTTATATAACATACCAAAATTGAAGCACTAATGTTTTGTAGCTAAAATCAATGCTTTCGTTCACAAACACAAAAATTTATTTTTATGCAAAAATAATTTGTGACCATTATTAGCAGAAAAGGTCTATAACATGCAAGAAAAGTGGTAGGGAGGTAGTTTACTTTTTTTAAAGGCTCCATTTGTCTGCCTTAAAGTCTAGTTAATGTTTGTTAATATTGAAGATAAGAAAAAAAAATATATTAAGTGAATTAATGAGTTATAAGCAAGTGTTCAGAAAATAATCATATTATACATGTGTACGAGTACATGTGTATCTAAATGCTTATCAAGTTACTTTTCTTGCATAGAAAATAAAATATATTTTTCAGAATGTGTTAAATTGCTCATATCATACTCATAAAGTGTGCTAAATCTTTCTCAAATTACTTGCTACAGTTAAGTAAATTGTCGGCATTTTTAGCTGAGATAAAATATAATTAAAGTGCTAATATGCAAATCTCTTTTTAAGTGTAAGAAAATTTACATGAAAATATTTTGCCAAGATTTTTGGTATTTATATATGATTTTGCTCGCATGTTGCAATAAAACTTAAGACAATTAAAAAAGTTTAAGATATTTCTTTTTAATGTCTTAAAAATACCTACAGGTGCGCAATCTTCATTTCAAGATAAATTGTGTAAGTTTTGTTAAACTTTGTATTTTTTCTATTGACGAATATTATTTTATTTTTATTAACATGTGAAACGACGTTATTAAGTCTTCAGGGATGTATGAGTAAAGAATAAGTCTAAGGAAATATTATTTCAATAATATTATTTCAACAATTAACTTTGTATTGGTTTTTGAACAATTCAGAAGTCTTATAGACAACTTTCAGAAATTATACATGAATATATTCGCATTTTAAGTTTTTCTAAAAAAAAAATACATGGATTTGAAAACTCGACCTTTAAATAAACAAAAAACAATTGAGTTTGAGTTAAAATATTCTCACTGTCATACATCTCAAATACAAATTTATTAAATAAAATGGTTGTTCCAAAATTTTAAACTAATGCATATAAAAATTTTAAAAGAGGATTTGCTGTTAAATTCATATTCATTTTTACACGCGTTAAATCAAAATAAAAATGCAACTCAATTAAATATTTTTGTAGGTATGTGTCATATACAAGATGATCCCAGCTGGCATTTTCAACCGTTACTGGGTATCTCATGAAGATACGACGACGAGAGGATTTTTAATCATAGAGGATTCCTCTCACAGGAGAAATTGTTAAACGAGCTAATTCTTTTGTGGGATTCTCCACCAGCACAGCAAAATATACTTATATTAATAGTAGAAGGAATCATTTGCCATCTGTGTAGAAATTGTTTAACTTGTCTTTCATGAAACAAATCAAAAATCGCATAAGAGTCAGGTAGGGACTATTATACAACTTGTGAAATACTAAGATATACAGAAGAAATTATGCCCAAAAAAATGTTAAAAAATTTTTGTATGAATTAAACTTCAGTAAATATCGATCAATCAAAACAAACAACAACAAGAACACAACAGTACGTTGCACATATCGACAAGCAAGATAAACACCAATACGCTTCAATAACAAATTCTTTCAGCCGACCTCTATTAAATTAAAATTTTTATAAAATTTTTATCAGAAGCCACAAATTTGTTTGTAGGTCCGCATTCAAACAAGACATTTTTTACTGTTTCAAAGAATTTGATTACTGAAAATGAAATTAATTTTTTTCTGTGTACATACAAATAGTTCGGAGGGACTCATTTGATGATGTTTTGAGTTTTATTTTTTAATTTTTAAAGGAAAAAAAGACAATTCAAACTGTGTGCAATTTTTTGGAATCTTAAGACCTTATTCATTTAAAGTTATTTTTTATTACAAAATATTTAACAAACAAATTTCCATACAAAGTTTGTTTTGTAAGCCTCTCTTAATCAATTTCAGTTTTTTTACTTTTAAACAAACTCTAGAAAACATTTTAAAGCATCGTGCATTGAATATTTCAAAATTAAAGGGCAAGTAAATCCAAAACAGCTTAAAAAACAAACCAGGCATAACGTTACTGTTTTTGTGCTATTCAAATAATTATTAGAGGTTTTTTTTGGACGTGCATACTAAACACTCCAGAATTAAAAGACGAGCCTGTGAGAAAATAATAATTATGAAAACAATTAGATGTTGTTGTTGTTGTTACTCTAGAGTATCATCAGTAGCTTTGTTTAGGAGTTTTGTATTAAACACAATCATCTACTTCTAATAGTTACAATATGTTGAGTTCTGTTCTGAAATAAAAAAAAATAGAGAGGTGTGTTAGGACTCCCGGTTATAGCTATGCTGCTTAGTTATATAAAACAAATTGCATGTGTGAAATAACAATGCAATACAATTATACGATGATGTCAAATTCTCTGCAAATATTTCAAAACGTTCCCATTTATTTCCCATTATTTTATTTTCTTTTAATATTCAAGAGATTTATTATTCGACATATTGTCATAATTATACTATAAGTGAAATTTATTTGCTGGTGGTTAAGCGATGTCTATGTGCATTTCATTGTTGCTTTAACAAATCGTCAGTAGACTTCAACCACACATTTTGAACAGTCACAAACCTCTTATCTTATGCACAGACTTTCATAAAATAGATTCATATCGAGTAAAAATTATTTGCTGGGTTTTGTATGAGTTACTAAGCCTACTATGCTTATTTTTCTTTTGTGATTTTCAAAAATATTAATATTTGTGAATTCTCAAATAGTTTATGAAAGTCTGTGCATAAGATTGTAAGAGGTTTGTGACTGTTCAAAATGTGTGGATGAAGTCTACTGACGATTTGTTAATAAATTTGCAAATAAATTTCACTTATTTTCTTGTAATGTATTGTTTGTGGTCGGTGACGGTTGTTAGCCGGTTTAGAGCCGATCGGCTGTGTTCTCTGGTTTGTGCCCATGTACAAAAAAAAACAAAAACAAATTGGATAATGTTCTCATTGTTTTTGTTTTTCTATTGTTTCACTCATCGCGCAATAAATACCATAGCTATAAAATACTGGTTTACTGGTTTGCGATCTCAAAGTTCAAAAATAACGATCTTATTTGGGTATGTTCTGACACTTGCATAGTTTTCAAATCACATGTGAGTTTCCAATCGCCAAACTTATTTCTACATATTATGTAACTCGTGCGTTTTGCTTGAGACTTGTCATATTCATTTAGGTCAGCTGTTTGTTGAGATCGTCAGTGTATAAGTAAACAACGCAAAGGAAAAATTAACAAAACAAAAACAAAAACATTTTATAAGTTTAAATTTTATAACAAGAATTTTACGAAACTGTTACTATTTTGGATTACTGTTTTTGATTAAAAAAGAAAACATATTTAATTTCAATTACTAACCCTTTTAGTGTTGCTCTAAAGTTTGGTTTAGGTTAAATTCATCAGTTCACTTCAGTATACTTTTGTGATTCGAACTCGTCAAGAGTCTTGCGATTGCGATTTGCAGAATATCTCTCTTGTGTGTTCAAGTCACAATAGCAAATGTTATGCGATATGCGAGTGTCAAAACATGCTCGATTCCCTTTTTCAATTTAAAGTAAGTGTTTTTGTTCTCTAAAACAATATATCTTAGACACATGCAACACACATTGTGGAGTAGAAAATTATGTTATTTTATCATAACGACTTTTAAGTTCTCAAAAATTTATATAGAGTCGGAATTACATTGAAAATTATATTACAACTGTATTAGAACGTAGAAATGTCTCAAACATTTATTTTAAAAGCCAGACCAGGGGGCAAATTACGGCATTCGATACGATTCGAAATTTAAAAATATTTCCATATAAACTCTATTGAAGTATTTCGTAATTTCGTTCGATAACGAGTGCCGTAATTTGCCCCCAGCACTGCTAGTTTTCCTAATTGCTAAAACTCTAAATTTGAGCATTCAATTATTGAATAATCAAATATACCAGCCGTATAATGAGTGCCGTTCTAAATTTAAATTTAGTATTTTTTCTAAAAGCTGAAAGAGTTTGGCCTTTAAATCCTGACTTTAGTCTAAATTTTTAATATGAAAATTTTCATTTTAAGTATGAAAATTTCAATTGTAAAATTAACAACAAAGAATATAAACAGAAATTTCAATTCCTTGTTGAATGAAATATTTTTATTAATTAATGTGAGTTTCTAAGGCAGAGAAGAAAAATTAAATATGACTTTATTAGCTGGAGAAAATACCAATATTGTTCTGTGCAGCCACGGACTTCATTAGCACCCATATCTATCTACTGGGGGTAGAGATTGTTATTTACATCAGCTATTTAACGCAAATTTTCAACTAAATGGAATATGAGAATATAAATTTTTGTTTGATTTAAAGAAATAATATCTCCATTTGTTTTTGAAACATTCACTATTTCTTTAAGTCTTTGTCTTTTGGTTGCGACTCGTTTTTAACATAAAGCAGTTGCTAGTAGATTGAGGTTTTAGCCTTTCAATCAGAGGTTCGAGAGATCTATCCCTAATGGAGACTCTGTATGTTTCTCAAGGCAATCTCTTCTTTATAAGATTTTGTTAAAAAAAAATACAAACTCTTAAAAAAGCACTCACATCTTTAAGAAAAGACAATTAAAATTTAAAAAAAAAAATTTGCAAATTTTCTGATGTCTTGTCGTACAGTTTTCCGACATTGTGCAAATATATCGAAAACTTGCTTATATGAATTATATTAATTTCCGCAGACAAAGAAATGCAATTTTTTGTCAACACTCGAGTATGGATTTAGTATCGTTTGCAGAGCTTTCTGACCAAAGTCTTCGAGTTCTTTATGCTTGATTATTTTAAAAATTCTCACACAAGAAAGAAATTCTTCTAATTAACTCTTTACATTATTTCTTTAGGTAATTTTTATTTTAAAATAATTGCTTATGTATAATAAAATAAAATTTAATGTGAAAATTAAAAATTTTCTTATTTTTTTTTGCCATTCGTAATAAAGGGTCCGCCATCTAACGTTTTTTTTCAACTAATGCTTATTTCGTAAATGGTAACACTTAGCTCATGTCTCATTTGACAGATAATTAGTTTTATCCTTCCGCTGAACGAATATGGTTGTATATGCGCTTGAACAACGCTGGGAAATATTGCGACATTACTTTGCCGATTTTGCCAAAAAAAAATCATTTTTTCAGATGAAGCTCATTTTGAACTTAGCGGGTATGTAAACAAGCAAAATTATCGCATTTGGGGCACAGAAAACCCGCACGCATACATTGAAAAGCCGACGCAGCCAAAACGAGTCACTGTTTAGTGCGTATTTTGGTCCAGAGGCATAATTGGGCCATTTTTTTTTTCGAAAATGAGCAAGGAGTGGCCGTTACATGTTGAACGAATTTTTGTTTACAAAAATTGAAGAGGAGGATATTGGCAACATTTGCTTTCAACAGGACGGCGCTACGTGCCACACAGCCGAAGCTACACTCGATGTTTTGGGCCCTGTTTTCAAAAAAAAAAAAGTTATCTGGCGGACCCTTTAGTATTTGCTTAAATACTTTTGTTTTCCTTTCTTACTTACAACATAACTATATTTCTTTATTTTATTTATTTTTTTGGTAATAAAAGCAAAAAAAAAAAATACACAAAAATTAAATGACCGTTAGTGCCCTAAATAACCAGAAATGCTAAAATAAATTTAAATATTTGTAATTTTTCTTAATGAAAAAAAAAATATTAAGAAAAATAAAATGAAAAGTAAAAGAAGTTTTGTGATATAATTTCCGTAATTTTATTTCATTTCCTTTTTCAACCATGGAATTTAAAGCACCAACTTTACTAAATTTCCTTTATAATTTGGGCATGGCTGGTTGGCTGACTGGTAATAGTGAGAATGATGATGATGATGATGATGATGATGGCGATAAAAGCGACCATGTTAGTGCTAAATATAAATATACAAAATTCAAATTATTGCATGAAAACTTTGCTTAAATGAGTTAAAAATAAAAATTTGTCTGGTGTTGTGAGTGTAAACTGTTCGCGTGTTTATATTAAAAAAAAAATTGTCTTTCCTTAAAGCGAAGACACACAGATGAGTCTTGTTTGGCCAAACAATAAACACACTACAATAGTTTCAGAACTTTTTATGCAAAACTGTATGGGACAATGTGAAAGTGTATTATTTTGAGCAGTAAAGATAAATATAACAAAAACACTAGCGCCTTAGTCAAGATAATTATGATCATTATTTAATTTACGGGTTATAGTGTAACAAGCTTTAGTAGTAACATTCAACATTCCAAAAACCATCCACCACTCAGCAAACACGAACTCTAATATGAAAAACCACTACGGGAAAAGTTTTATGGTAGACTGTTTTATTAAACAGTAACTTCTCATTAGTTTAGATGTGTATTCGATATAAAAGATATTAACAATGAAAAAAATTTAGAATAAGGCTTCCATTTATTGGATACCTGGCCAAGGTGGTCATCCGAAGAACGAGGAAGCGAATGAACTGGCCAAGAAGGCCTTTGTTGCTTAAGTTTATGGGCCCAGAGCCGTTTTTTGGCGTTAATTAGTCGACTATTATTTCTCTAATCTGTAAAGAAAACTTGGGTGACCTCTGCTGATTTAAGTCAGGCCAAACCACTAATGCAGCAATTTTCATAAAGTGGCATCCTGAACCTCAAGAGAATTGATTTATTGCTTCTTACTGGTTTTCTTTCTAGTCACTTTGGACTGAACTATTTATCCGCTGTGAAAAAGTACACAAGTTCACCCTTGTGTCGTTTATGCTTAGAAGATGACGAGACAGTGGCACAAATTATTTGCGATTGTATCATCTTGTAGGCGTGTTTTTCATTCTGAGTTTCTCTGTGTTCAGATGATATTAGGCGGGCTTCTCCAATCTCTGTGCTGACTTTCATAACGAGAGTCATCTAGAGCTTGACTTAAGTTACAGATCTATGGCACAAAAAAAACATCAGGTGTCGCAGTGCTGGTCTTTGAACCAGACTTTGCCCCTATCAGGCGTGCCACAGTTAGCGACCGGAATTGGTCACATGCCGCAAGATTTTGCTTATCGACTAAACTGTTTTGATCTTTCGTTTTGAGCTTAATTATATTTTTTCTTTAAAAAATCATTTAAAGTTTATATTACTTTACGTAGTATGTGATTACAGTAATACTTCGTTAACGGCATTAAATAATTGCACTGTTTATTTAATAAAAAAAACAGAATTTTTTACAATAAAGTTCTAACGACATATTCTGGCGGCCTTTTTTTGAAGTGATTTAATTCCTAATAAATTTTTCATTTTTTAAAAACCCGACTTTTGAAATTGAAACGGCTTTAAATCGCAATTGTGTTCTGTAAGATGGCGGCAGTTCATTTTCTAACGAAATTTAAATTCTGTCTGTCAAGGAGAGAAAAGTTTTGCCGTTTTTTACTTTCTTTTAATTAGCTGGAAACTTACATAACAATATATTAAAATTAATTCAAAATGACAATTGCTCCCGCTCAACAAAAACTATAATCAGAATGGAAAATTTAGTCAAAATACACTAAACTTTTCAAATGCTCAAGAATTGTGCTAAATTTAATTTTTTTTTGCACAGCTTCTGTTTATAAACCATTAGAGCCTGTCCCAAGATGTCAACAATGTTTGACTTGTCGCTCACTTACATTCACAACAAAAACAAAATTTTAAAATGTAAAATTTTGTTTTTATTTTGATGAAAGTAAGCGACATTTTGAACATTGTCGACATCGTGGGACATGTCCTTAATATCAGTTCACAAATACATATCGATAACTGGACCGAATAAATTTTTATGAAAATAGCTAAGGCTTCTTCAAGAAAAGCTAAAAAATTTACATAAAGTAAAAGCTTTATGTATATCGAACCAAAAACAGAAAAAAACCTAAATTTTTTACTCGTCAGGCGCCGTTCCTTTCATTATTGAATGACGTTTTTAAGAAATTTCAGATTTATTACTATCTTGGCTTTATTTATACTTAATCACAAATTGATATAAATAAAGTATATTTCGATCTCGTCAACTCTGCCAGAACATGTCGTTAGAACTTTATTATAAAAAAAAACATATTTTTCTATTATATATGCAGTTTAATTATTTAGTTATGTTAACGAGGTATTACTGTAGTCAAATACTATGTAAAGTAATACAAAGCAGTATTAGTTGTAATCTCTGAAAATATTTGTTTGTAACACCCCATAAAAGATACTTTTAATTTAAATTCAAACCGGACTTGGCAACTACATTTTATGATGATTGAAAGTTATGGGACTTATGAGAAGGAGAGAGCATTGTGCAGCAGAGTCTGTGTAATTGTGATTTTGTTGGCAAGCCAACATTTGCATTAGTATTGTCATTGTTTGGGTTAGCAAAGTTATTGAAGTTTAACCTCTTGCATTTAAAGGCGAAATTTTACTGCCACTCACTCGTAGTGTTTTATTTTAAGTAGAGTAAAATGTTTGCAAGTTTTTTGTTTGTTTGTTTTTAACAAAGATAGTCAAATTAAATACTGGACTAAAAATTAAATATTTTAATTTATGCTTGTGCTTCTGTGCAGATATACTAAGCAAAAGTTAGTTTACTTTTCAAAACTAAGACACTTAATTAGACACTTGTTTAAAAATAAGAATAAAAAATTATTTCTGCCAAATAAAAGCGGTAAAATATGTCATTAAAATAAATAAATTTGCGTCAAATATGTATAAATAAATGAGTGAAATATTATACAAAATATACGCAATCAGGAAAAAAAAGTTTTGTGAGAAAAAAAATTAAAGCCTAGCGATTAGTGTTAGAAGTTGAACTAGTATAAAATTAAAAAAAAATAAATACTCGTACATATTTAAAAAATCCTTTACTTTCAGACGCAAAATATTTACGGACAAAAGTTCAATTTACATTGGTTATGGGAAAACTAATGACGGTTAAAACGAATAGAACTTTGACTTAAACATTAAACCATTTTGTTGTTAACGCACAGATTAGAAAAAAAAAATTTCAAGGTCACACGTTTTTAGGCGACAGCTGGTGAAATTATTTAAGAAAGCTTGAAACTTTTAATCATAAGCTTAAACAATGGTTTTATAATTTAGGTTTGGTTTTGTTTATAAAACTTGGGGGAAGTTTCAATTCACCGTATAAGTTTCCAATAGTATTAAAGTTTTCAAAACAAAAAATAAAGGCAACGAAATTAGTAATAAATCTTTACTAATACTCGTATTATAAATGTGAAAGTGAGTTTGTTTGTTTATTTGTTTGTCTGCTTCACTTTAACGCCCAAACCGCTAAACCGATTTTAAAAATTATTTTGCCATGGCAAAATGACACTACCAGCGTCAAATAAAGGATATTTCTTATCCGGTTTTGTATTTGGTACGGATTTTTTCCGAAAAACACATCTTAGGGCTGATAAGTGTAATTTTCGTTTCAGGTTTGATCGTTCAACCAGTTTAAAAATCGGTTTTTGTGTATTTCTTAAACTGATAAATGTGGACGCAGCCGCGGATGAAAGCTATTTTATACATTTATAAATTTTAAAATTCAAGCTTTCATAAAATTTATTCTTATGCAACAGGGAATCTTTTAAATGATTCCAAACTCAAGCTTTTAAAATCTATATTTCAAATTTTTAATTTAAATAGTCGAATGACACTTTTTGCATGTAAAGGCAAGAAAGGGTCAATAGCATATGCTATATAACAGTCATCCTTATTCTACTTGGCGACATCGACGTTACTTTAGCACAATATCAAAAAAAAAAAGAATTGGGGCTTGTCTAACTGTTGTCGAAAACCATTGACTCCTGTTGGTAGGTTTATGCTATTTTCTTGACATTAGGAAATTGTCAGTAGCACAAAATTATTCTCGAGAGCGAGGAAACAACCCCAAATTCGTGGGTATTGTGTTAGAATGACGCCGATATTGACAACTGGAATAAGGGTGATTGTCTTTTTAGCCGCTTTAATTTGAATACTGAAAAAACATGAAAATGTTTAGAAGAAAGTCATACAAGAATTCAACTAATGCACTTTCTATTGCACTGTCACAACTACGAAAAGACTTTAGTTGATCGTACGGTTTCTAATTTTCAACTGAATTGAATGTCTATCATTAAAGCTAGCAACCTTGCACGTGTATACCTTGCATCATCTTTATTCAGACTTATGGAGAGAGATAATGCTTGAAGATGCAGTTGCAAATATTAAGAAACGGCATAGCTATTAATTTACCACTGGGAAAGCTCATAGCAGAATGAGCTCTAATCAACTCGTTCGTTATCTCAGAAATTGCTATGCGCTGGCGCCCAGATGAGTGTGAAGTTAGCCTCATTATCTGATCAAGAAAGCATATTCTTGCACTACTAACTAGAATAGAAGAAGTGGTATGTGATCTTAGCGACAGCAGTGCTACCTGGCTGTCGACAAAGAAATCGACTTTGCCTTGTACCATTCCGTTGATCAGCTTTCTGTCCGATTTCTTTAAATCAAAAATTTCAACTCGAAATACAATACATTGGGCAGACCATCTCAACGATGAGTACATAGGTCGATGAATACCAACTTTTTTGATCCTAATACAATGATGACAATGATTTCAACACGATGGCGCTACATACCGTACAGCTCACGCCACATTGAACAGTCCTAGTTATCTCACGTGTAGGTGATCTTAACTGGCCACCGACATCGTGCAATGTGATCCCGTTAGATTCCTTTTCTTTTTTAGTTTCAAGTCTATGTGAATATCCCACAAATCACAACCGCCTTCAAAGCAAATATTACCTAAGCGATCAGCCTTATTCAAAGGCCAAGATCTTGGATCATTTTACATATACAACGGGCGTTATGCAGCAAAGCTCCAACAAACGAATTTATATTCCATACATATGGCATCGATAGGCCTTATAAACAAATAAAAAAATTAAATAATATCCCACACACACTTTATTTTATTTTAAAGACAGGAAGCTGTTACCGAATGGTTTTATACCCTACATTATATTGCTAGAAAAATTTCTGATAGTTTTTCGAAAATTCTAAGCAACCATAAGAGTGCATATAATAAATTATTGTACCACAAGTGAAAATTTTATTTAATCGTATGTGTATTGCTGATGTATTTTCTTAAGAATTCGCAAATACAACAGAGTTATTGATATTTTGAAAGCAACACAATTTAATTTCATATAATAAATTTGGCCGATTGCGTGTTTTTGTATGAGCTTTTGTAGACTGGTGGGTTTGTAAGGGGAGCAGACGAAAATGAAATACGATAATTGCTTTTGATTGATATACACACACATACAGCCAATTGATTTGTATTTACCGTACGTGAGCTAAATATATTTAATTGGTCGTATCTCAATACCATTTAATGTGTTGCATTATACACATACTTAAATGTAATTAACTCTACATTGATATGTGTGTGAGTATAATGTAATATTATACAATAGCTAAACTTACAATTGTAAGTCTTTGGGGAAATTCCTTATTGTTAAGAAACGAAACTTAAATTGGTTTATTGTAGTGAGTGTTATAAAGAAATTGTTTAACGTCTTAAATTGCCATCATACATCTCCTTAGAATTATGTAGTTGAAAAATAAATAAAAAATAAAATTCTGTAAATATTTCATATTTATTTGTTTAGTATGAAACCCAATGCGCAGTTCTACTTTAGATTACGCTTGGCAATTTTACATTTGTATTCCACGTGAAAAAATAATCCTGTAGACTTTTCTTTAGAGAAATATGCTTGCTTTCAAACAAATATGTCTCTATTTAATATATAAAACGAGTTAAATTACAGCAAACCATAATGCATGAAATAAAGGGTCCGCCAGATAACTTTTTTTTTAAACAGGGCGCAAAACATCGAGTGTAGCTTCGGCTTTTGTAAATTGCACGATTTATAGCATTGGAAGTTGGAAGAAAATACTCTATTATAAAAGACAAAAACTTAAAATACAGTGAAAAGCTACTATCAAGACAGCTATTAGTATAGGGTCCGCCAGATAACTTTTTTTTAGAAAACAGGGCGCAAATCATCGAGTGTAGCTTCGGCTGTGTGGCACGTAGCGCCGTCCTGTTGAAACCAAATGTTGCCAATATCCTCCTCTTCAATTTTTGTGAACAAAAATTTGTTCAACATGGCCCGATAACGATCGCCATTGACTGTAACGGCCACTCCTTGCTCATTGGCCCAATTATGCCTCAAACAGTGACTCGTTACCGGTGCGTCGGCTTTTCAATGTATGCGTGCGGGTTTTCTGTGCCCCAATGCGACAATTTTGCTTGTTTACATACCCGCCAAGATCAAAATGAGCTTCATCTGAAAAGATGATTTTTTTGGCAAAATCGGAATCTTCTGTAAGTCGATCGCAGGCAATATTTCCCAGCGTTGTTCAAGCGTATACACAACCATATTCGTTCAGCGGAAGGATAAAACTAATTATCTGTCAAATCAGACATGAGCTAAGTGTTACCATTCACGAAATAAGCAGTAGTTGAAAAAAAACGTTAGATGGCGGACCCTTTATTAACAAGTTGTTGTCCTAATGGAAATAGGTGTCGAATTTATATACTATTTATTAAATAATTGTTGAATTTATTTTAAGACTGATTTAATATTTCGAAGCAAAAATGCATATGAATCGAAGCACTTTCATAATTATGGACACATATTTACATACTTATACTTTACGTGGTCGCATATTGAATCCCAGTGAAAAAATTGGAAGTCATTCTGAAGGAGCTACATCTTCATTGCTTCCAAAAAATCAATATTTTTAATTTGCCGATAATTAGCAGAAATGTAAGTAGAAGTTTATTGTAGTCATACAAAATCTTGTAATTACTCTATAGTTTTAGAAAATATTCACCATAATTTTTAAAAAGTCAATAATTTTTAAAGAAATTTAAAAACAAGTTTTGGTGAAAATTTAAAGTTATTTACTTAAATTTACTGGTAACTTTTTACCATTTTTCTTGGAAGAAAATATTACTATAGTACGCCAAAAAGAAAATTTTTTTTAAAATCGCTTCCAATTCAGTGATTAGGCACCAAAACAGAGAACTTCTTGCAATGATAACCCTATATAAATAAAAGTTATTATAAATTATTCAAATTTTCAATACTTCCGAATCGCAAACTCTACACTTTCATTACTTTGTTGCAGTGTCTTTTTTTACTGGGATACTGTGGAACTTACACACGGAACGACAAATATTTTCTCTCTAAATTAAAATATTATGGGATGAATTTCAGAAATTCTAGTTATTCAGAGTGTATAATAAATTTTTAATTTATTTTCAAATTAAATTCTTGCTATAAGAAATTAAATTAATGTATTACAAGCTAAACAATTTCTATGGCTATATAAATAATTGTGGGATTTAATTTCCATGCTTCTATCTAATTTATTTTATAATGTTTTGAAAAATGGTTTCATCTTCAAAAATTATACATGGCAATGACAAGTTTTCAACAATTATCACATCTGCGAAAGCACGTATTTTAATTAAATGTTGAAAATAAATATCTAATTTTTAAATAAATGTTGGTTTACAACATGATATCATACGTGTTGCTCTTATTTAATTTTTTTTTTTTTTTTTTGTTTACCTTGAGCATAAATTTTATGCGGTTAGAAACTTGCGCAAGGGGAAAGACACCTCAAGCTGTTAAAGAAAGTATTTATGAAGTATAGAAAAAACATTTGTCTTAAGTTAATAAAGGAAATCTGTTGTTAAAATGTAATTTTAAATCATTAGTTTTTTTTAATTTTTGCTTTTTTTTTTGTTAAGCAAAAATTCCAAATAATAGGAAATTAATTTAAAAAAACTCATGAAGAATTCTTGTCAATCTTGAGGCCATTTATCACAAGATATGTATGTATATGTCTTCATCATTTCCTGTACAGCTGGATAACGCCAATGTTGTATGTAAAATCAGCTGTACAAGAAATGGTGAACACATATGCCACCAAGTATATGAAGGTACAACAGGAAACAAACAAAAAACGAGAATAAATAACTGGCCATAAATCCGACATTAACAAGTAGTAATTAAAAAAATAAAAATAAAACGACTGCGACCAACTTTGAACCATTCAATATCCTAAACGGTAATTCGAAATGAAAAATCATAAGAGAAACCTGAAGATAATTTTAAAATACCTGTCGAATGATACCCATTTTGATATAGTCCGCTGACTTTTTATTAAGTTTTTACTATATACTTCATATTAAATTTTTACTACTGTCATAAGGCCGCAAAGGAACACACATACATACATACATACATAGGCTGATAAGCACAATAACCTTTTTGAATAAAACTGTGACAACAAAAACAGTTGTAGTATCCCACTGTGCAGAGAAAAAACATATACCTAACAAATTTTTCATGAGTTTTTAATATATTCACTCGTATTGCGTATGTCGAGTCGAATTTTCGTCTACTACAGTTTTGTCCTAGATTAAAGAAAACTTGTTCACATTTCCTTTAATCTAGAACAAAATTCTCGTAGACGAATATTCGACTCTACATACGTAATACAGGTGAATATAAAAATTTTGTGTCGTTTAAGTGAAAAGTATTTATTACATTAGTTTTATGTTGAAACAAAAAACACTTCTACCATCGATCAACTAAATATTAAATATAATAAGCCTTATTTATAAAAATATTAAGGCTTTGTAAAAGTTCTTCATACTATATAAATGCACCAAAGTATAACCTAAATTAATCTATTATTTCAAATTAGATTAAAAGTCTTAAAAAGATAAGTCGCAAGTCCTAGTGCTATAACTTCCTAAAAAATCACTCAATTTAATTGGGATTTCGACCAGGGGTACTTTCGAATACGCAAACTGCGAAGGTACCATTAACTCAAAATCAGCTTATCTTGATTTAACCACTTTTTAATTTTTGAAACAGATATATTAGTTTTTGTTTACTTCTGGTTATTGGTAACACTGGCTGTTAGCTTGTACACATTCCATACAGATTGACTATGGTGTATACAATTTTAACACAAACGTCGTTGATATACTTTTAACATTAAATGTGATCAGTTTGAGCACGTATACAGCATACGTTTTTTCTCTAGGCGTATTATAAGGGTCTGTTTTGAGTGCGACAAGCCGAACGTTGTCGACATCGAGGGACAGGCCGTAAAAAAAATTTTACTACACCATGTTATTAACGTCTTCTTCTCAAATAAACCTGTTTAAAATAAAATCTAAAAAAAAATTTAAGCAAACCTTCCCCATCAGTTGTCTTGCAGATCTAAATCACCTTCTTCCTCAAAAAATTACATTACAGTCAGAAGATTTTAAGTTACATATATAGAGACACACGCATGTTTGCATATGGTTCCTCTTCAACAGTTATAAATCAAGCTGTCACTAACATGCAGATACAAACAGTCGCATCTAAACAGCCACAAAAGTCTGGGTAACAAATCATTAAAATTAATGCATACATTACGGTGCAAATAATTTCAAAATTTTAAGCAAAAATTAATCGCAAAAGCACAATAAATATTATCTTTGTTTTTTTTTTCTTTATTTTTGTTTGTTCAAAGATATGTATTTTATATTGTGGCAACAAAATTACACACACACACACACACACACACACACATGGAGACACTTGTACTCAAGCACACTTAGCACAGACACATGCACAAAATAACTGTGAGCGCACAAGCCAATGAACGGAAGTGGAAATGACATAATTCTCTGTTAGATTTTTATTTTTCATAATTTTAATATGGGACACAAGAAACCAGCATCATAACAAATATACTCACAAATGCGGGTAGATTATATTCATATAAGTAAATGTAGAATGTAGAATATGTTGTCATGGCTAGGCAAGTACTTATGCATGTATTAAAGTATTAAACACAATACAAGTGTGCGTGTGTGTGTGTGTGTGTTAGAAGAATTCGAGTTGTTAAATGTTAATGAATTTAAGCTCTACTAAATGTCTGTTGGTACATACAAATATGTTCGTCGTTACCTTAAATGCAAACGTGCGTAACTATACTTTTATATTTTTTACAGGAGAAACAAAAAATGTTTCAAATTTAATAATAATAAAGTGTTATTGAACATTTTCTTCGAAATTTACTTGTAGCATGGATACTTTTATGTTTTTAATCATTTATTTCCTCTTTATATGTGCTTAAGTTTTTACATTAGTTACATTCATTTACATTCGTAATTACGTCCGTTTGAATTTATTTAATAAAGTCGTCACTTTTTGTGTAGTTACTACATCCGTTTGCATTTAAGGTGACGATATGAGCCAATGTGCATATTGCGTATACTGTTCATTTGTTGAAAATATTCTTGCCATATTTATTGCCGGTTTTGATTAAGCTTTCTGTTTAATTTCCATCTTTATGTTGAATAACAAAGCAAGAGGAATGAACAGATGAAAAAAAAAATTAATTGAAACAGAGATTTTCAAAATAATCATTATTAATTTTATTTCCAATGTTAATACATTTTGCTTTAATTTATTGCCAGCAGTTATATTTATATGAAAGGCTAAATAAAAGTTAGAGGTTGTTAGGAATTATATGTGATTAAACCGTGATTAGCAAATGTACGTACGGTGGGATTTTGATGTCAAAAGGCCTATTTTTCGACGTTTTTTAAATATATTTTTTTTATTTTTGAAGAATATAAGTACAGACCATTTCTTGCTTAACACCAGAAATTACTTATACTGACTCACATATACGACTTTCACATTTTTCAATTGTCAATTGCAGCATTTTCTTGACAATAACATTTAATTTTTAACTATTTAATAAATATAGGAGGTCTCCATAATTAAAACAAAAATATGGTGATATCGTAAACCGTTGAGAAGGTATGCCCAACTCTATAAACCTCTAAAAATTAGATTATTTAAAAAAAAACCTAATTAGGCTCACTGCTGCCCCAAGCTGCTCTTTCAATAGAACATTCTTTTTAAATAAAACTTTTCTCGTCATAACCGCAACAGGCAAAAAAATATAAATTTCTGAAAAATTGTCACGAAACTTATCATAAAACGCTTGGAAAAAAGTATTGCATACTTTTAGGCCATATATGTTTTAAATATTAAATATTGTGGCTGCAACGAATGTTCGTTCGCAGACGCAAATAATTCGCTTACTTTTGCTATTTGCATTCTTGCATTCGCTAAAATGACTGAGAATATTTCAAGCGAATACTGAACATACAAAAAGTTTTAGCATCTTTCATGAAAATAGTTTCGGATTAACAAACATCAAAAATACGAAAATAGCTTTAAGCCAGCAAGAAAAATATACACACACATACTCACAAGTAAGAATTCCAATTAAAGCTTTAAAAGTTTTGCACAAAACGTTTCTATAAATAAGTCGGCATAAGTATCAAAGTGAAAACATAATTCAGCAGTGCTTGGAAATATTTTTAAATTCTTCAAAAAGAAAAGGGAAATCGTTTGATTTGTGCAAAAATATTTTATACTCAGGGCCATGGCATGAGTGGGTTGATTGCCTCACATTGTTTTTAATTTATTTTTTATAATTATTCATATTTATTTTAATATCAGTTCATACATATGTCATTTTTCAGTATTTGTTTTTTAATAAATTGCTATAAATTTGTTCAATTCAAGACTCAATTTGAATAAAATACTGTATGTACAAGGTAGGCCAAAAGAAATCATCCTATTGGAAAATGCTCTTATATGCATATGACTTATATACATATAAAGTATGCCTTACTAATTACAAAATAATAATTTCTGCATAATTAACTTTTTATTGCACTCCACTACTTTTAGGCAATTGAATTAGCAGCGATTGAAGGCAGACATTCTTTATTGAAATCACTACATCATCCATTGATAATATATGAAAAATCTAGAGCTTTACTTGCCATTTATTATCTTAACGTATAATTTAACAATTTGTCACAACAATGCCCGACCCCCTCGTTAAGTCGATCAGTGGCCAACATTTAATATTTTAAAAACGTAGCTATTTTATTACTTACTTATATTATTTAAATCTCAATGAACTATCAGTTTAGCTGAAATACGTTTGCTGTGTCTGCTTTTTTGATACGCAAGCAAGTGTGCACGCCATTTGTTATAGTTGACAAAATAAAATTACACAGATAATGACAAACATAGCAAATGAAATGGTTGGGGAATAGCAATAAAAGAAATGTATACAATAACCATAAAAGACATTTGTAGTTTTGCCTCTTTCTTTGCAACAAAACTTATTTTATGAGAAATTGAGATTGAACGAAACTGATAAGTGAATCCAATTAGCAATGGCACAAAGGAAATAAAGAAATAAATAACAACGGAGGGAAAACTAACAAGACATTTCTCTAACTACATCAGCCATTGTAATGGTGGACTTTGACTTAAATATTATACATACGAGTACATACAGGTAATACGCAAACAAATTTATTTATTTCTGGATGTGCCCATTTGGTGGGTTAAATTAACAAAAATTTGGTTTGCACCGCTGATGGTATTATTATACTTTGCCTCGCGCATCTTTCACTGAGAGTAATATGGTTTTCGATTAAATCTTTTTACATATTTTGCAAAAACACATGAGCATTTTGTTCCCTTGTCTTGTTAACTTCCAACTTATCGTACTTAGAAAAAAAATTTAAAAAAAAAATATATCATGACAAATATTTATTGATTTATTGGAGGTAATAAAAATAAATGTTTGGTTGGTTGGTTGGCGGGAATCGAACCCACGACCTCTGAACTGAGAGGCTAACATCGCTACCACTCAGCCACAGGGGCAAGCAGCCAAGTAGAATCGTGAGATTTTATCTACTCGTTCGAGTCCTATCCTATGAAAAAGTGTGGCTCCAATGCTATATCTAGTGGCAAATCATACTATATCCACCCCGTTGCATTGATATGCGAATCCTGCGATATGCATGATGTCGTCTCTATCCATCTGTGATACCTCCTATAAGGGGTCTTTCGCAGAGGGAGCCTGAGCAATTTAATGCGTTATAAGAAAGGCGTACCCTAGTAGCATGTCTGCCAATCAGCCACTGCCTAGTCAATACCGCGACCAGCCCCGATAAAATATTTCTTGTGTGCTTATAATCTTTCTTTGTACATTTGATTTGGACTCTATTTCGCTTATCTTTTTCTTTCTGTAATTCCTGTTTGAGAATAATATTTTTAACAGTACCAAACGGAAGACAAGTAAAGAGCTGTGTCGATCTGATGACATACGGCCTGGCTCACGATGTCGACAAGAAAGTTTCTTTCGCTTATTTATATTGAAAACAACATAAGAAATAAGAAAATTTGTTTTTTTCCAATATAAATAAGCGAAAGAAAATTTCTTGTCGACATCGTGAGCCATGCAGATAGTCTAGATCAGAGAACGGCCATGAATACTCAGGAAAGATTATACATAAGTATAAAGTTTTTAATCTTAGTAACTGCGTATAATAATAATTGTAGCGCAACCAATTCGTACGATCACGTTCACATACATATTCAAGCAACTAGGACTATATATAATTACAAGACCATCTCTACTTCGTTTATGTAAAAAAAACTAAAATACGCTATAACTAAAAATAAAAAAGCACAGGCGTATCAAAAGCATTGATCTAGACTAATACAGTCTGAGTATGTTTATACTCAGGGTATGGATATTTAACCGGATAAAGAAAAAATACTATAATAAATATATGGGATATTTATTCATAATTCATCATCATATACATGCATCTGTGTATATAAAATGCGAAGTTGTGTGAGTGGCTGTTTAAAAACATACTTTATGTGTGTGTAAATAAAAGAGCCCTGTATATACGCATGTATAGCTGATTAACAGTCGGAGTATTTTTTATACACACAAAAAAGTAATATAAATGAGTTTGTAATATTAATTAAAATATTTGTAATATTAATTAAAAAATTAATTAAATTTTCACCTATAAACAATTTGAAAATATTAATTAAGTTTTTCCACTCAAATTAATTAATACAATTAAAAATTTAATTGAATCAATTAAAATATTAGTTGAAAACATTAATTGGTGAATAATTTTTTCTGTGTACTCATGCGTGTGGTTATAGCTCACACAGTTTTTTAAATTTTAGTGATAGTTATTTGTGCTGTGTAATAAAAAATGAGCATAAATATAGCTGTTCGATCTTTATAGTTATACGTATTCTGTTGTTTGTATATAAACGTAAGTTTTTATTTTTAGCTGTACGCATTCATAGTTGTTTGACGGCCAATGCTCAAAAAGTTCTTAAAACCATGCTCTTGTCATTCTCTGTATCGGGATTCAGTAACTTTTTTGCGAACCAAAAATCCTAATATTTATTCTTGTATTTCTTCGTTTGCGCTAAAGATAATGTGATTCTGTAGTTTCTTTTTAACGATAGTGTACATTTATGTTTTACTCGCCATTTTTTTGTATACCATGTTGCATCCATGCATACAAAATGTCAAAATAAGCTAAAAGCACAAAGAATAATTCAAAAAAAACTAAACGAATTTAAGCTTTTTATTTTACTCAGAAATAATTGCTTAGTCGGGCTTAAGTTCAGTAATTTCAATTCTTATTCAATGAAATATTTTTTATTAATTAATGTGAGTGTCTAAAGAAGAGAAGAAAAATTAAATTAGACTATAAGCCAAAGGTAAATCAATAATTGTATACACAATATTTCTCATATTCCATTTCATTAAAAATTTGCGTTAAATAGCTGATGTTAATAACAATCTCTACCCCAGTAGATAGACTTGGGTGCTGATGACGTGCGTTGCTGCACAGAAAAATATCGGTATTTCCCCCAGCTTATAGTCTAATTTAATTTTTCTTCTCTTCTTTAGAAACTCACATTAATTAATAAAAAATATTTCATTCAATAAGAATTGAAATTACTGAACTTAAGCCCGACTGAGAAATTATTTCTGATTAAAATTCACTATAGTTCAACTAAACATTTAAAATTGTTTCACTTTTTATTTCACTTAATTTACTTTAAGTGACACCGAATGTCGTTAAAATATGTTACTGAATAGCAAAGCCGATAAATTTTCGTTATTTTTAATAAAGCGATACGATTATTGTAATAAAAGTTACGGAATCCAGGTACTTGTCTAGATAGCATAACCTTCCAAGAAAAACTGCTTGACTGTTAAAAACAATGACAATATTTCGCGAGCATTTTTTCTCACATCATTCTGCCCGATTATCTAATGGCCAGTATTTTAGTCTGAAATAGCCTTGCACCATCAGTAAAATGGAAAAAATCGCGTGCCACTTTCTGCAACTTATGCAATTAATTTCATGCGTAGTTTTAAAATTCCTGATAAATAAGTATTTTCTTAGCAATACTGTAAACACTTATCATCGACTATGAAGTATTGGAAAAATTATTATTTATGGAAAATTAAATTCTATATTTTCTTATCTTTCAGACCCGCCCGCAACGATGTGCCTTCAATGTATATTGAAGAGGACGAACTGAATGATGAAGAAACTGCGATGGGAGGCGCTCGAGCCGCCGAAATACGAGTGCGTGTGGCACCCCATAGTATGGGCCCACGCTGCAGTACGAGTACATCGAGTTCCCAGCATCACTATATATCGGAAGGATTTATGCAATATGCCCAGCCCAGTCTTAACGGTACTATACCCAGATCCATACTAAAGAAATTATAGTAAAAAAGCATTTTTGAAGTAGTTTTTTATTATTTTCAATAAAATTTAAAGTGTAGTTTGTATGAAAATTGCTGCATATATTTTAGCTTACTTAATTAGTTCGCATTTGTGGTCTTAGTTTTGCATAAATGTATATAGAAAGTAGTTTGGTTTATTTTCTTATTAGACAAATTTCTTCTATAATTAATGGTAACATCTCTTTCTTTCTTTAGTATCAATTTGTTTTAACAGCCACTTTATTACAGTATTAAGTTTCAATTGTTTTAGTTTTACTTCTTATTAAATTTTAAGTGCAACAAAACAAATTTCAAGTATAATTTAAACTGAACAGGAATTAATTTTATTAAAAAAATACATACAAAATTTAAAAAGTAATGCTTTTCAAAATTACATATTTCTCAAGAACCTTATTTATTAACAATGTAATACATGTGTGTGTGTTTGTGTATTTTTTGCAGAAATTTTTTTTTAAATTACATCTTTATATCTGAAGTACTCTATTAAATTAAAATAAAGCTTTGTGCCAAATAATGATGACTAAAGAATTCTTATTGTGATGTACTTCAATTAGAATGTCTTGTGTTCAACTGTAAAAATAAGCGTGTGTGCGGTTGTTTGCATGCGAGTGTGTGGCTGTGTGTGTATGTATGTATGAGTGTGTTTTATTCCACTTTAGTTGTATATAATATTCCATTAATTTAAAAAATCTGTGTATGTGTGTGTATATATACTTATATAATTAAATAACTTTACTTTATCAGATCAGATGAGCTTACCATGACACCTTTATTTCCATTGAAAAAGTTTTATGAAATCTGTCGCCTTTAATTACTTTATTAAAACCGGAATTTATATGATATGAAATTATTATTATTTTTTTTTTTGCTGGGAAATCTGTTTGCTGATTTACATATTTCCAAAGAAATTTTCATTATTATAAACGTATTTGGAATAATGGAGCGTATAATTAATATTTTTTTTTTTGGAATCATACATAGAGATGTTTGTTTTCCTTTTAACTGCTGGACAAACTCATAATGTGGCATTTCAATTGAAGCGAACAATGACATAAAATGAGTTTATGAAAATGTTTCATGTTAGAGAGAAGTTTCACTTCTGGGGATATTTACTTTTTCTGAAGTTTTTTTGTTGAATTATGAGTTTCCAAAGCCTGCAATACACGACATGTGTGGCTTTAACTAATTTTATCGTTGTCATATAGATGTCATTAATTTAATATCTCTAGACGTACTATAACTACATTTTACGTAGTTTTTAAATATAAAGCCTGTTTTTTTAGAGTGTCACAACTTTGAGTTGGTATCACTGCTTTATTTGATCACCCATCTAACCGCTGATAGTTGTTTTTTGTTTAGTTTGCTATGAAATTTCATTATAAATCGACTTATACCAAAATTTTTGTTTTATTTTTAATTTTTTTTTAATTTTATTTTCCGATGAAGCCCATTTCTGGTTGAATGGGTACATAAATAGGTAGAGTTGTTGCATTTGGAGTGAGGAGAATTTACAAGCTTTTGTCGAAACACCATTACTTCCACAGAAAATTACTGTTTGGTGCGCCTTATGGGCTGGCGGAGTCATTGGTCCATATGTCTTCAAAAACGATGATGGTCAGAATGTTACTGTCAATGGTGAACGGTAAAGGAACATGATTCGAAATTTTTTCGTACCTCAATTATGTGGCATTAATCTTGCTGATATGTGGTTCGAACAGGGAGGAGCCACATGCCATGGGATTTTTATGTATTTTCGCGAGGCGTAGATAATTTTTTTCGAAAAATTTAATAACGTATCATGCCTTACGGTAGCGTAATAAATTTTTGGTTTAAGCTTAGGAATTTGAGCAAATAGTCCCCAAATTTCATATTTACAACAAAAATAACAAAAATTTCGACCTAAAAATTGCTATGTACAATTTCTTACAGTGCTACAATACTATGTACAACAGTAGTAAGCAAGTATAAATATGGGGTTAGTTGAAGTTTTGTAAGCTTTTTTGAAGTGTGCTTGAAGTCTAATGAAATGCATCTAGACGTGGTACGCCAACAGCAAACCAAATTTTTTAAATTCGTACTAAATAATATCTGTGGCAGTAAGCAAAAATTGCTTAAGCCATATTTTACTGTTTTGCAGGAAAACAGCTTTAAACTTTCAAGTAGATTTTTAGAAATTTACTTCTGTTAAAGTTAAATTTGAATATTTGGTTCTTGATTAATTTTTTTCGAAAAACACCGTTTGACACACTGTAACTAATAATTCAATTTGAAATAATATCAAAGTATAAGCTAAATTAATGTGCAGTTTACACCAGTCAGACAGACGGCTCGTCTAGAAAATTTGTATGAAAATCACTCAAAAATATGATTACTTTCCATATAAATTTTATACTGAAGTCGACCGTCTGGGAAGTAGAAACACTGCTTAAGCTATTACTCCGTATGAGATTAAAAGTCGAAAAAAGACAAGCACCAATTTATTAACACAAAATAATATAAATTTTTGTCAGAGGTACTTTTGAATATGGAGATTACAGAAGTGCTGCTAACGCAAAATGTGCTTATCTTTTTTTTTTTTGCTTTTTATTTATTTGTTTATAAAAACTGAAAATATTACTTTTATAAAAGTAACTTGAAAGAAATTATGCGAATTTAAAAACGAGTCCTCTCTATAAACAAATTGTTTGTATGATGATGGTCCTATATTAGTTTAATAAAATTTCTAAATATACAGCTTCCCTTTGTGAATAGTGTAAACTATATATGGACCACTATCTCTCTATATAACCTCTATTTAAAAACCAATTTTCAAAGATTGATAATGTTAATTAGATCGTAAACTACTTCCAAATACCTCTCCTTGTATACAAATTATTGTTACGCACGTTAAGTTTTGAAGAAAACTGGCAATCTTTAGAGTAGCAGTTAGTTTAATATTATACACATTAGCTTGAATATTTTAATGTCTTACACAGGTCAACAACATGAAATTTATTATGTAAGGTCAAAGGTTTCGTAGTCAATTTGTATATACTGGGTAGTTTTTTTGAATTGACTCTGTATCTCGAGATTTTCCATTATAAAGAAAATCCTCTTTTTTCCTGCATCACATAAATTGCATGTACTCGAGAACCAGTACTTCGATTAAATAAAAAACACACAGAAGGATACGAAACGAAATTTATTAAAATAATTACATTAATTCTGATTTTATTTTATTTTTTTTTTAATTTTTGTAAATCAATTTAAAATAAATAAAAATTATAAAAATCTGTAAAATATGTGCTATCACTCAATTGTGAATAAAATCAGAATTAATGAAATGATTTAATTAAATTTGGCTTATTTTATTTGCATCGTATAAAGGTATCACAATTAAAAATAAAATTTTAAATTTTTTTCAGTTTAAAATTTTAATGAGTCTTTTAAAGCACGATTATTTAATTTTTTTTTTAAATTAATTTTTTTTATAAAACCTTCTCCGAAACTATAAGACTGTTAAACAATTAATAAGGCCGTAATTTAAGGGTCAATTCGTTTCCTATCTTTCTGTGTTTTTTATTTAATCGAAGAACTGGTTCTCGAGTAAATGCAAATTATGTGATGCAGCATCCTCTTTTTTCCTTATGACGGAACACCAAAAGATACAGAGTCAATTAAAAAAAACTTATTTTAGGCATTGGAGCTCAGTATCATATGTACGCAAATTGACTATCAAAGCAAGGGCCTTAAAAGTCGTGTTGACCTGTGTTATCAATGAAAAACAAAACGGCATGCGCATACTGCTAATCTATAAACCTTCAAGTAGTTCTACAACCCTTCTATTTCCTCAGCGAACTAACTATTACTAAATACCTTCTCTTGCCTATACTTTCTTAATTTTTGTAAAAATTAATCTAAAAACTTCTTACGTGTTTTTCTTTTGCTAATATTTTCCCTTCCCCTGCAGGCGATGTTCTATTGCCATTGTTTGAGTGTCACGCTTCTTCCGCTGTGAATTGTTACGCTTTATATCCCTTAACTGTCGCCAAAAATGCAATTACTAACAGCAATATAACTGCTAATGCAGCCTCTACAAGTACATACCATAATAACACGTCCAAACTGGTGACTGCCATATCTAATGCAGCCGTTTTGAATGCCGCCTGGTCGAAAACATATATGCCCATCAAAACGTCTACAACAACTGGAGGTCTGAACCTCTGGATTAATAGCAGTGATGTTTAAGTTGTGTTTAAGCTTAATATTTGATTATATTTGCATTCATTTTTGATTTTTGATTTTTTTTCTAAACTAAGCCCATATTTGCTTTTAAACTGACAATTTTATAATTACGGAAAAGAACTTTTAGTCAGACGTTACGCTTGAATTAGACGTGCCATACCATAAAACCATAACCATGACCATAAATATAAATATAAACATATTTTTTGTGAAAGATTGGCAATCTCATAACTACATTATAATTGAATTATTTGATTTCATGATTACACATACATAAAAGTCATTTATTTAAGAAATTAAAAAGAAAAGAATAAGCAAAACGTTCAACTAGAAAAATGCAGCATTAATTTTATTTCAGCTGTAGGTTTCTTATGGTTATGACAGAAAATCAAAATTGAAAACGATTGATTGATGCTGATGGCAATAACTATGGCGTTACAACAAACATATTTTTTGTCATAAGTTTGATTTGAACGACTGTTTTATATGGCCACGATTATTATATGTCTAATTAAGCTTAAATAGCAACTTTTTTTTTTAAATGAAAAAAATACAATAAAAATATATAAATACAGTAGAAAAAGACGTTGCATTTACTACAAAACCAGTTACTTATATGTTTCTGGTTAGAGCGCAAGAAAAATATATTTAATTATTTTTTTTTTTAATTTTTTTATTAAATTTTTTTTTATTTAACTTTGTAAAACAATACTCTTGCTAGTGGGAAATAACATCAGTGGAGTATTTCCAAACTTCTAAGAAAATTGGACAAAGTTGATTTTGTAACCTCAGCATCTAAATATTTTTACATATTTTGTATTACATAACCAGCCTTTGCGCAAGAGAGTCATAGCTCAAAATATTATTACTTTTTAATTAATATTACAGAAGTAACTGTCATATCGTTTAGCACCTCATACACATTTCAATTCAATTGTCAATTGAGCCTTTCAATTGAATTAAATCTTTCTCACACACTTCATAGACTGAATTAAAGATTTGCATTCACTGTCAAATTTATATTTTTTTCACAATTACAAATTTCAAAATTTAAAATTTCTATTGCATTCATTCATTAATTTTTATATTTTTTATTTCAAATTTTAAAAATACATAACTTTTTCTATACAAAATAAAGCTACAAACATAAACTTTGACAACTAATCAAGAGACTCGAACACACACAGCACAATCGAATTGAAAGATTAGTTTGGACAACAACCGACTCAATTGAAAATTGAATTGAATCGTGTATGGGGTGCCTTAGCGATATTTTGAACAAATTTCATAAAAAATTCTTATATTTTCACCTCATAAAAGTAAATTCAAACCTTCGTCGTTTTCTGTAAACCAGTTTTTTTTGCGTAACGACTTTCTTGCATTAAAGGCTGGATATATTTGATAGGTTGCTTTTTGTTTAAATGTTTTGTGTGTGTGCATGTATTTGTATTACTCTGGTATGAATATTGTGCATAACGTTTTAATTTCAAAAGAATAAAAACTTAAAGTTAAATTGTACAAAATCTTTCATTTAAATACTCAAGGTATTTGTGGTTAAGATTGCACAGTGAAGAGATAATAAGAATTTCCATGATAATGTTCAAAAGTCTCGCAAACTGTGTAATTGTGCATTTTTACACTCTCGTAAATAAAATGTCAAACAAACCTGTTAAGTTTGCCCAACAATTTTGACTCCTGCAATTGTGCATTTTATAAACAACAACTACTTGGTTTTTGGCTTTAATTTGAGCATTTTTAGACACAGGCTTACACTTTTTTATTTTTATAAAAATGGCTCGAAATTTAATTTTTTATTTTTGTTAAATTAATTTGTTTAACATTTCATTCAAATTGACTTAACTGTTTTCGCAAAAGTTGCAAAAGGGGCTTCATGAAACAAGTCTGGCATATTTGCACAAATGGCAATTTTAAGACTTCTCATGACGAACCTTAAAGTGTAAAATTTGATTCTCATAAAGTATTTGAAAGCCTTCATGTGGGCCATTTTGAATTACAAAACTTTTTTTTTAATTACAGAGAAAACAACATTGCCTCTAAATTTTTCGTAAACAGCCCAATTCTGAAAAACAATTCTTTGGACGCTTTTTCCCTTTTCCCTCTTTTCCTATTTCAAAAAATCTTTTGTTAGCTTTCAGGTAAAATAAAATATTTGGAAACAAAATATTTGACTTCAAAAAAAATCCGAATTTTCTCTAAATTTTTATTTTTCCCGCCGTTTGTTGAAACAATAAAACTTTATTCTCGGAAAACAATTAATTTATTAAGAATCATTTCACGTGGTAAATTTAGAATTACGCTGTTAAATTATCCCCATTTATCCCCACTTTTATTAGAGGAAACCCTTAAAATCAGTTTTTTTTGGTTTATTAAGAACAAAATTTATCCCAAAAAAAGTACCGGGTTTCATAAAAAATTTTTGATAAATGATGAATTTTCCTACATACATAAGGAAACTCGAATAACTTTTCTTGTAATGTTTATAAATTATTGCTTTTCAATTTATTTGCTTTTGTTTTACAAGTATTTAATGAATTATTTTTAATAAATTTTTATATAAAAGCGATTATAAATAAAATCCATTCTGACAGGCACATATGTAGCATCTGAAAAAAAAATAATTCATAACCAGGGAAACCGCAAATATGCAATTGCATGTTTTTTCCTGTGTGACATATTAATGCGGAAAAAAGATATTTATCAGTTTCAGAACTTTTAATGATCTTTGGCATCGATTTGTTAGTGCATATTTTACTCTTTAAAGCATGTTTTTGCATATATCAGTCTTGCACGCATATTCTTAGCATATTTTTTCATTTCCAATGTTCCATGTAGTGTATATATTTCTCTTATATTTATAATACGCAGATATTATGGACGTTAATATCAATAAAAAATCAGTTTTACTATTTGTGGCGGACTCTTCCCCGAGTAGACGTTCAAGGAACATTATCAATGTATAGAAGTTTACTTAGATGACAGATAACGATTTTTATTTGACAATCTAGCTCAATATTTTGCTAATTTTTGGAATACAAGTTATAAATAAAAATCTTGTTTTATTTATCCAAAATACAGTTCTAAGGTCTTAATTCTGATATCGTGATCCCTTTGGAAATTGAAGTTAAATTTTTACGGGATTATCCAAAACAAATTATGCTAGGAACACAACTGGGACGAACGACGAATTTCGTCCGCGTCGACGAATTCGTCGATAAGAGTTCGCTGCGTAAATTCGTCATGTGAAGCACAACAACGACGAACTGACTCAGCGAATTTTTCTCTTATATTTGATAAAGTTGTTTATTGTGTGCGCAAAGACAGAGAGAGAGAAAATTATTTTTTCGTCGTTCGTCGGCGTACAAAATAGAAATAAATCTATTGCTACTTTCGCCGCGTATGAGGAGTTTCGCCCTACGCCATGATTTTGTGCATTTTCATATACACCAATGTGTTTTATTTTTGACGACGAATATTCGCGACCAAAAGTTCGTCGTTCGTCGCAGTTGTGTTCCTAGCATTAATTTGTATTATTTGCTTTAGTCAAAATTTGTATGGCAATTTTGTTTTCACGTGCACTTCAAACTCAAATAATTGTTTTTAATTTGGCAGGCAGTTATTCTTGTTGAATTTTTGAGCTATAAATATATTTTCATTTACAATTAAATCAATTTATTTTATATTTAAGAGCGTACTTTTTGAGTTTTTAGTGCATATTTTCAAGTTCTTAGTGCATATTGAATGCTCATAAAACACTTTTTTAGCGCATATTTCTAGTTTCCCTGTTCATAACTGACTGCCAAATTGATCCGAAATCACTTTAATATTAATTGAATAGTATTTTATAAATCAGTTAAATTTAAGGGTTTCGATTTATAAACTTCCTATTCATATGAATAATCTCGAAGATTACATTTAAGCAAATCACAAAATATTTTTATATTATGCAATATTTTAATTAAGAATTGTACAAGTCCCGACTAATATAAATAAATATTTATCAAAGATTTTTTAAGATTTATTTGATATTTCGAAGCAAACATGCATATGACTCAGACCACTTTCATAATTAAGGGCAATTATGTGAACTTGCCCTCACAAAGAACTGAAACGAATTCTGTTTCAGCGCATTTCTGAAGAAAAAAATTCTATAAAATTTGAGATTGAAATGGGCCTTGTCAAGCATAAAGATGTGGTTTAGCACTGTATCGTCATCTTCTATCATCTGTGGAAGCAGATAGGCAAGCCCGCGAGGTTTAATTTGTTTGTGATTTGAAACTTAAAGGGAAACTAATTCAAATCATTATGCAGAATTGCATGCAGGGACTGTCGGGTGATACCCATCTAAGCCGATCAATTTATTGTTGAAATATTTAGGTGACCTACATATGTATATGACAGCTGCTACAGCAGCAATTATTTCATGCGTTCGAACTGTGGGACTTTTTTTTACAAACAGTTCGATCAACTGTGCCATGCCTGGGCTATACCAATCTCATTTATGTTTGCCTACTGAAACCCGTGTCTCCTTTGGATTGAAATTATTGATTCGGTGTGTGCTTTATTTAACATTTTTACCAAATTTAGATGGGTTGAAAGATAAGGATCTAAAATTACACAATTATTAACTGATAACCTAATTAGAAAAAAGTAATTACATATTATTTTTGTAGCACATTTCATCAGATCTGTATCAAGTGAATAAAAATATTATAGGAATTTATTTAACTCTGCATAAACTATTTAAATAAGACCCACTGTGCTTGTCAGTGCCGACACATTTTGCATTACAAAATATTTGCACATGCAAAACGTACATGAGCAAATACCATTTATAAGTTCAACCAACCAGATACTTAATTACTTGCTTTAGTAAAAGCAATTTGGATTTAAACTTTAAATTTTAAGGAGAAGTAACAATGTCGACATTACCCAGAAATTTTGCTTTTTGATATTTTTTTTTCTCTCTATCTCTATAATGCACACATACATTTACGTTTAACTAAGAAAAACAAGTCAAAAAGAAGGAAATATCTCATTTATTTGTCTTCTATTAAGAATTAAACGTTGTTGTAGTTGTTGTTTTCCTTAAACTTCTCTTTGTTATCTAATACGAATCAAAAAACCACAAATTTCTACATGTTGACTTTTTTCTTTTAATTTTTACCTAAATTTATATAGACGATTATTTTAAAAGTTTTGAGCTGAGTGTATATGTATGTGTGTGTGTCTCTATGTGTAAACAAAATACTTTATATGTATGTGTATATGTGTGACTTGTATATGTGAGTGTGTACGATGTCTTTTGTTGTTCATGTTGTTATTTTTGACACACAAAAAAGCACTCTTGTGGCTTTAATTGGCCATAATTGGAAAATGCTTTTAACTTATATGAATTCACTTGCCTCATGTTTTACCTTGCCTCTTGTTCACTCAGTTGTCTCTTCATAAAACATGTTCAATCATACATGCAAACACTCATTCACTCATACTCTCTTGTATAGTTTAAGCACAAACATAGAAAACGATTTTGCCTCAAAATAAAGAAAAAGAAAAGAAGTGTAATTTTTTACACGTCTGTACACAATTCTTGTACATGTATAACTGCATAAAATGCTCTCCCATTACGAGCTTGCTATCATTAAAATTAATCAAAACAAAAAATCTGTGAGATATCATCTCCCTTTTTTATTGGTTTGAGAGACCTATCGATGTCATTTTGTACGAAATATAATGTTGCACAAATATCTAGTTCACAGCAGCTCTATGCGAGAGGAATAGGCTCTGAAACTGCTAATGCAGAATGTCCAATGAGACACGTAGCACCGTCCTGTTAAAACCATATGTCGTTGGTGTCCATATTATCCAATTATGGCTAACAGTAGTTGGTAGTAATCCACTTATAGCGCTTTCGACTGTAAAATGGGCATTGAAACAGAACACGCATTTCGAAAAAAAACTATTTAATCATTTTCTAAATGATTAAATTTTACAGGTGGAGCTTCAACTATATGTCCTCTACCAACTGTCAAAGTTCCTAAGCTCCAATGGAAAGACCCTTTATACACTTATATGTAAAGAATACGTATTCCTGTTATTGTTTAGTTGAAAGTATCTGCAACTTTGAGTATGAAAATTATCTTATTGCACAAATGAATAATTAAAAATTTTGTCAAAGATATTTCATTATTGTGTTATTCGTACATGCAAGTATACATTTATTTTTTAGAAAGTTTAAATTTTAAAATAGAATCGACAATTCTCACTACCATATGTCTTTAAAGATAAGGTTTAATTTCTATTATTTTTTTTTGACATAAAAGGCTTGAATACCCATAGTTATTTTATATTACATTGTAAAGGTAAACAAGTAAAAATTCAAAAAATCACCAAACCAAATTTAAAATGTCAAATGGTAAATAAAAGTTCGTCAGCATTTTATAATTTTCGTATTCGCAAATCGATTGCCGTATGAATCATCCAAATTTATTCATGAGTTCGGTTTACATCGGCTTCATCCAAGCCATATGCAAAATTTGCAAACTTTTACAAAAGAGCTTTTGTGCTTTCACACCAACGACAGTATAACAGTCAACCAGATCTCGGCGACAAAAATGCTTGTTTCTTACCAAGGCGAATTCACATCAGGTGATCTTAATTCTCACCAGCTGTCTATCAGCTAATAGTTTCTTCGCTCTGAAATCAAAGCAAAATATTCGGAAATATTCCGACAGGAGGAAATTTTTTTTATACTATCAAATATACAAAGCGAATATGCAGAGTTCCAAATCGAGATCACCTGGTGTCAATTTGCCTTCGTAAGAAGAAAGCATTTTTGTCACCGAGATCTGGTTGACTCTGATCAATGTGGGAAAATGACCTCCACCATCGATCATACTTTCGTCATTATCATATCAAAGTTCGAACCGCTAGGGGCAATTGAAGTTGACTCCGCATACTTACCAGGTAAACAGCCAAGCTACTTTCTCTATTAAATATGTGAACATCTATTACTCAAGAGACTAGGCTGTAACACTAAGTCGGAAAAAATACCAGAATTTAAATTTATAGACAAACATACATTGTATAAGGATCTTATGGCAGTTTTTTTTTGAGAATCCTCAAGAAACTTGAAAGCTTTAAAGAAATAATATGCTATAGCTAGCAATAGAAATACTAAAATGGCAATGATGGCAACCGGTTAGCCTGTAAATGCGGGTCACATCCGTTATCTCAAAGAATTACCTTTTGCGCGGGGAAATTAAAGTAACAAAAGAGAGTTTATAGGAAGCCATTGTGAAAGGTATTGTACTCAGCAAAAACTGGTCCTCTTAATTGAACTTAGTACTTTCAAAAGACGATGTCGGTAGTTGGTTTTATTCTAAGCTTTTTTTTATCATCTAAGCTTTTTTTGTAATTTGAAAAATTAATTAAAGTTTTGCAATATTTTACAGACTGCAAAAAATGTATACAAGTTTTAAGCAAATTGTCAAATATTCAACAATTGTTGAAAGTCAACATGCCAACAAACACATTTACGCACACACATGCACATTGAAAACTTTGTAACCTGTGAACAAAGCAAAGGCAGGAAAAAAAACAGCATTGTCAATTATCTGTCAAGTGAGTGAAATGTCCCCCTGCGGATGTTGTATGTTTCAAAACGAAGTGTACTAAACTCAAGTGTGCCAACACACTTAAGCACTCATACACACAAACAAAGACATGCATTCTCCTGCACAGAAATACGTAAAAACATTTACATGTATGTACATTGTACATACATATATATGTATGTATATGTTTTTATAGTTTTCCTTACACTATTGTTTAATGTCTCATCATTGTTGACAATAAAAACTACCAGTATAAAAGCTTCACCAACAACATGATTTTCATACATAAATATTTTAGAAAAATGCAAAAAACCTAAACAACTACAATTGCAATAGCCGATGAGTAGGAAAAAGTAGTTGAAGAAGTGAATTCTTTTATTGCGACATAAACTTAAATTGTTGACAATTTCAATGTAAAAGTCAAGTTTTTAAAGATAAAAGCCTCTTCTGTATGGCTATCAATGCGAATATTTTCTATTGAAATATGCTCTCAAACGTAATGACAATATGTTAAAAACATCAGGGATGATATCGCTCTAATAACATGAAAGTGCCACTTCGTTGAGGGGAAAACGAGCCACTTAGAGAAAACGTAGTAGGCGAAACATTTTGGTGTTATTCTCAAGTAAAAAAATACTTTGTTATCTAATCAATTTATTTGAGTTTATCTAAAAATTACAGATAACAAGTAAAACTGCACCATTATTGGCAAAACTAAAATAGTTTTTAATGGTAGTGAAGCTGTTTTTTCGGCCAGCAATTGTGAAGTTGGAGGAAAAATTGTAGATGTTGGTTGTAGTTAGTTAAAAAAATCAAAGTCGTATATGTTGCTTAAAAACAACTGAGAATATTCTGGCCCATAGTGCTGATGAAAACCCAGGTTTGTCCAAATCTCGCCCAATTGGCAGATATTGGTGTGGACGAGGTTAATTTTTAACAATGCGGCGCTACTGTTACGCAATCAAAGGTACCATTTCTTTTTTGCGTGATGTGTTTTCTGAAGGATTGATTTCTCGAAGAGGCAATCAGAGTTATGTGCCAATATTCTATAATGGCTTCAAGACCAGAAAGTGGGAATTCATGCAGTAATGGAGGGTACACATACAGCCACAAATGTGCGAATTGGAGATGGCAAATTTTTGAAGAAGAAAGGCCCTCCAAGCGTGACCATTTGGCTGATATTGTTTTTTATTATTAATGGCATACCCTCCTGTTTAAAATTAAAGGCCGTGATACACTATCTATCTTACACAATCGTAAAATTTTTGGGAAAATACAACCCTGATGGAATCTATGAAAATTTTAAAAAGTCAATAACAATTTACCAGATCAGGGTTGTATTTTTTCGTAGGTCGTGCGATTGTGTTGTATAGTGAGTCATGGCCTTAAATAAACATACCATGACTTCTCTTAAATATACTCGTTTGTTTGCATATCAAAATAAAATGGTGTTGGCTGAGGTAGTTAGCTCGTTGACTACAAAGCCGAAGGTCCTGTGTTAGAGCCGGGTCTCCGATAGTTATTAAATAACCACACCACAACCACACACAGCTTCAAAAATTTAATTCGCCTTATTGACACCAGAGGCGCTGCAGCAATGCATTATTAAAATCGTGCAATAAGCAGAGTTGTAAAAAACGAATGAACCTTATAGAGAAAAGCTTCATTATTCTCTTCCTTCTCCACCTGTCTTCTCTATCACTATTCCTTTTTTTAATAAAGCTACCTAGTAATAGTATTAGGCATTTATTGCCTGAGTTTTACTTTTTTTTTAAAAATGTAAAATTAAAAAGAAAATGAACCTCCTATTTCATCCTAAGATCGTCGTATTAAACTATGCGAAAATCATTTTCCTAGTAACTTTTATTAAAGCTTTTATTAAACTAAAAAAATTAAGAGAAGATCTAAATTTAAAAAACATATTTTAAGTGGCGAAGAGAGGGCAAATTAAGGTATTCGATATCGATCGAAATTTTTCATACAAACGCAATTAAAGTTGCATGAATTTTTTTTAGATATCTAATGCCGTAAGATATGTTTTTTAGGCAAAGGTTGAAAAAGTAATCAGCAAATTGATGGCAGGGCAGGTGTAAATAAATGCTTATATGACTCCAGTCTACTTTAACTATCGCTTTTCATATCAAAGGAAGGTCAAACAAGAAAACTACAATTAAGGCAACGCTAAAAAGGCGTTAATGTGTTAATTATTCTGGCATTGTAGGACAGCTTAAAAAGGCTTAAATATTTTTATTTGTTTTAATCATAATTTAATGCATTTAATAACAAGAAATGAAAAGTGATATTAATTAACAATAGACCATATCTTTTAAGTGCAATTTGTGTTCATAAAAGCCATTTTATTTAATTTCCTTAAAAATCTAATGTTTTACACTTAAGACTTTTTTATTTGGTTTTTCCTTTTAACAAACAGTATTTTGCCACTTCTACAAGCCGCTTTATTGCCAATAATAAAATGAAATAGAAAATAAGAAAGAAGAATATAAAGGCGGAAGAATATATTTAATGGCTTTGAGACGCCATATAAAAAAAAGTATAAATACTGGTTTTATTTTTAATTGCATAAAAGTGCCATAACCATAAAAATTCAAAAATAATGTGAGAATGATAAAAGACAGACGATTATTAATTTAACGACTTCATCTCACACTCCAAGTGAAGTCTGTGCTGTGGGCAGTATTGCCACGTGTTTTTGCAGCTTAAAGGCAAATAAAACAACTTCCTTCCGTCAAAAATAACAACAACAAAAAATAAATAATTTTAATAACAAGTTAACAGCACATGTCTGCCACTTCAAGCCCGCTAACATAGAAATGAAAATTTCTTAGGTAAACTAAGTTTCCTAAGAATTTAGTCGTAAAACTCTTTAACAATAGAATTCTTGTAAATTTCCATAGTAATCGATTTATTTGAATGGTTCGAAAAATAATTTTTATACATAAAAGTGGCTCAGTGAATAAAATTACATGATTAGTAATGGCGTTCACTGCAATCATTGCCGTTCACAGATTAATAATGAAAACTACAGCAATCTCGCTTTTCTAAGAAGAAAAAATTTTTAAATTTTTTAATTTTTCTTTTTGTTAAAGTATAAATTAGGGATGCAACCGATACCGATACCGATATATCGGCGATACTGCTGGTTTTCCGATATATCGATATCGGCGATATTTTACTGTCGGTTATATTTTTCTTTAGAGTTTTTTGAACAACTGAAACTGAAATGTATTGACAATTTTGATGATTTTAGAAAATAAACAGTATGACATTCAGTTTGAATTGACTCATTGACTCATTCAGTTTGAATTGACTCATTCACTCTTACACTGTTATTTTGTGAAAAACAATTATTAATTTTTTGTTAACATGAATTGAAATTCAATTCTTTTTTTTAAGTCTTATTAATATCAATGTTAAATCTTGAGCCAATCTAAACTGAATTTTTTATTTTGTAAATCATAAATATTGCAGACGTTTTGTAGTTTGAAAATTTGAATTTTAGAAACTGAAATGTACTGAAAATTTTGATGATTTGAATGGCTCATTAATAAACACTGTTATTTTGTATAATAGAAGAATTATTCTACTTGAGTTTTGTTAATTTTTACTTGAGCTCAATTTAAATATGCGTATCGGTATCGGAATCGGTATCGGCGATATTTATTTTTGAGTATCGGTATCGGTATCGGATCGGTGAAATGGCGTATCGTTACATCCCTAGCATAAATATCACTCTTATGACGGGATTTAGGTAATAAGGGACTTGGGTTCTTTGAAGAGTTTATATAAAACTAAATAAATGATGCATATCGCATAAGCGGCAACACTGGCTTTCAGTAAAAGAGGGGAAGGGCAGATATGCGCACAACTTTTCAGATTTAAAACACAAAAAATAAGGGTCAGAACAATAAATTAGGTCATTAAAAAATAAAACACTTGATCAAGTTGTAAATAAGAACATTGAAATAAAAATATGAAAATACCGCCAAGCGCGCTGCTTTGCTTTCTTTTCTATATTTTACTGCTTATAATTTCACAAGCATTTTATAAGTTTATACAATTTTAAGTTTAAATAAAATTAAAATAAATTTGCAACTTTAAACATTATCTTAAACATTAAATTTTAAAATACAATCAGGCATATTTTGGGTTTGAGGCTCTTTTAATTCATCAAAGAGAAAAGTGTTTTTTTTTTGTATTATAATTTACATTAATATTTATTATTATGCGTTTGGTAATTTTGCTAAGAATTTCATAATGAATGAATGTATTTGCTTGTTATTTATATAACTAATAGCCCCTTCCCCATTTCTTATTATATAATTAGCTGATTGTTTTTTATTCACAAGGCTATTCAAGGGAAAATATTCCAAAACTTTATATTATGTTATAAATTTAAATCAGTGGCCCGAAAAACAGGGGTCGCCAACTTTTTTATCTTTTATACTTTCACACTTATTGATGAAAGAGAAATAGATCCAGTCAGCCATGTTTAAGCCCATGCTGTTTGCTTTAATTTCACTGCAATAAATGTTTAATGGGCAAAAGGCAATTCCGAAATTTGGCAGTTGACAGCGGCCATATTGTTCAATGGCTGCCATCTATTGACTCTGTTTTGGCAAATTACTATCAACGGATATAACGTTCAAAAGCACATAAATTTTATAAAAATTGTTTTCACAAAATTTATAATAAGTTCGGGCCACGTTCTGCGCGCCTCACACATTTTATGGTCGCCATAATCCAGTCCAACCCAAAGAACTTTTCACTGATCCCAATAAACTCTCTACGAAGCGCTAGATCTGCCTAGGACATTTCCGCTATCAGTGAGAGTGTATATCAGATTTCCAGGCAGTCGATGTTGCAGCGCTAACAAGAATTTTGTAATTTTGAAGACCACAAATAGCCGAATTTTCGGTCGTATAAGAGCTGAAAGTAAACGCTCGTATATAACGACTTTTTATCGCTGGTTGGTCCTTGGATTAGTCGCAAAGTGGCCTCAGTTTTCTTCAAAAAATCATCTTGAGTGATGAAGGTCAATTTGCACAAAGGAGTACGTCAACAAACAAAATTTTCAAACTTGGGGCGATTTTAAACTGACGGCGTCATTAGTCTATATTTTTTTCTTTTCTTTTTTTTTAAGAACGACGTCGATGATTGAAAACTTTTTAAATCCCAAAGACATGTGGTTTTAAAAGGACAGTACAGTATTTGCTAAACAGATCATGCTACATTGGATATTTTTAACGAGTGATTTGAGGGATTTGAAGGACTGGTCATCACACGTGAAGGTGATATGCATTTTCCACCAAGTAATACATGCAATTTGATCCCATTAAAACTTTTCTTGTGGGATGCAGGTCTATGCAAATGAGTTACAAACCACAGCAGCCATCAAATCCAACATAACCCAGCCATCTTTTTTTGGGTACATGCAAAGGACATTTGCTCGATATTTTATTTTATAGATAATGGCATCGAAAGGCCTTTCAAACGAATAAAAACTTTAATAATATCTTTATTGTATTTAATTTTGAAAATAGAAAGTGCTTAATGAAAGACACTTTTTGTTGGTTTTTTTTCCTTGTAGAAGGCCGTTTTTAGTGTATTCAAGTAATAGCATAGATTCTCGGACTTTGATTTAAATACTTATATTAAAAGTGACCACACTAGCTTGATCGATTAGTCTACAGAATAGGAAATCTTGAAAGGATTGCGTCCAAACTAAGACATAAAACTTTTACAACTTTCCCATTCTACAGCTGTGATTGTAATTACAAAAAAATGTTTCCACAAACATCTACATCAATACAGTACAAAATCTTTTTTTTTCATTATATTTATATTTTGATTTTTTTTTTTCTTATTTTAAGATCGACGACTACTGAAGTATATTCAATTGCCCAGTAGAGCATTTTACTATGATTAAAAGAAGATATATTACATTGACTGCTGTCTACAAACCGACATTATGTAAGGTGGCTATCATTAGTATTTGTCCTTGTGAGAGTCCAAAAGTTCGTCGAAAGGTCTTTGTTAATTTTATTTGTTTATAAAGATATGTACTTTTGTTCTGTGTGATCACTTCATGGTTTTCATACATATTCTTTTTCTAATGCGAGTAAGTACAAGAAACCTTGTTTGTTTGTTTTTTTTTATTCCATTAAAACATTTATAGATCAGGGCTTTTGTAATTAGGAAACGCATTTCAAAAGAGCATATAATTTAGAATTTGTCTTTCAATAATACATAAATATTCTTTAAATTATAAAATTTCACTCAAACACATACGGTATAATTTATAAAAAATATTTTAGGTTTATTACAGGTTTATTTGACAAATTTCCCGTAGAAATATGTTAAATAAGCGCTTAATAAACCTGAAATATTTTTTATGAATAAGGCAGATAATATTTAAAAATATTTCTATTTGGTAATATTACAAACAATTCCAGACTGTTAAACACAGAAAAAACTTTATTCACCACTTTGCTCCCATAAAATTTGTATTCCCCTCGAAAAAAATGATTTCTTTCCCTGATATCAAACCCAGTGAATGTTTAAAAGGGAAGAAAGAATATTTGCAAAGCTTAAAAATTAATTGCAAATCAAACAAATTTAAGTTTAATGACCAGAAATACACAAATTTTAAATTTGAAAAGAATAGTATACCACAGATTTATATTCCATGCAAAAGGATGTAGAAAGGGAATTATTGTTAACAATCGTAAAGTTTATTTATTAATCTTGTTTAAAAAAAAATATTTATAACTTCTAGTATTTAATTAGAAGGAAAATATCGAAATTATGCGATGTAATAATTCAATTCGCCTGCAAAAATAAAGTGAACAAAACCAAGGGAAAAGTGAAAAAATCCCCCTGATAACTCTAATCTAAAAGGGAAAACTTTTTCAGGGAAAAATAATCCTCGATTGCAATTTGGTTAAGATGGGAAATTTTTTGAAGGTGATTTGTATTTAATTACGGAATTCAAAAAACCAAATAATATTTTTATTGACCCACCAAAAAATTCGTAAGACTTAATACGAAAGTTTTTAAACTTTTAATCAAACGTAAAACACATTTCTTTATAAAAAAAATAGTAAACTATATATTCATCAAGCAAAATTAAAAAAGATAATAAAATTTAAAGTCATGTGCAAAAACACATTAAAAAAAACTAAGCATAATTTTTTTTGTGAGTAAGATTGGAAAAAAATCAATAATAATATCTGTGGCAATAAGGAAAAAGTGCTGAAGTCATATTTTTTTATTTCGCAATAGAGCACTTTTAAGCTTTCAACGCAATTTTCAGAAATTTGTTTATTTCACAGTTAAATTTAAACATTTGGTATTCGTTAAACTTTTTTTTAGAAAAACCTCATTCTACAGATTATAAATGATACATTAAGTTTTAAATATACCAAAGTACAAGCTAAATAAAGCTATTATTCCCCATGAGATTATAAGTTTAAAAAAGCTAACCTGCAAGTCATTGCGCTATAACTTCCTGAAAAATCAGCCAAAGTAATTGAGATTTTGCCCAGGGATACTTTCAAATATGGGGATTACAGGCATGCCATTTACTTAAAATCAGCTTATCTCGACTTAAGCACTTTTTTATTTTTAACACAGATGTATAGGGTACATTGCTAAGTGGAAAGAAAAAAATTACAGAATATTGTGGTATTGCAAAATGTAGCATATATCCTAGACTTGCTACATCCGCAATACTTGCGACAACAGTTTCCCGCTAATATTCGGTCACTCCAAATCCAAGCACGCACACGCAAACATACACACTACAATACAACGATGGCAGTAAATTTCTGAACATTAGTGCTCAGCAGCTTAAAATTTATTTTAAAAAATATTTTTTCTAATGTTGCTTTTAAAATCCTCAACATCTATTCTGCTGTTTTCTTTTCTGCAAAAAATTTAACATTTTACAATTTTTTTTGAAGGAAAATTAAATAAAATTAGTGTTCATTTAAAGCAAAAATTTATGCTTTTAAGGGGTGATACAATAATATCTAATAATCTCTATATTTCACAAATCCATTTTATTAAAAAGTTCAATAAAGATTCAATAGATTTATTATTCGACATATTATCATAATTATGTTATAAGTGAAATTTATTTTTTATTTAGCAAATAAAATTCACTTATAAAGTTCAATAAATGTAAAATCTTTTCTAGAAAAGAAAACGTCCTTCACCTAAGGTCTAAGTGGGAGCAATGTCTCTAGGATGCCGCAAATTTGTTTGCAATTCTTTCACTATTCACTCGCACATATATACGAGTACATCTATACCAACATCATCATTAAACTAGTCAGAGTAGATTTGTGTGGTCTCAAAATGACAAGATCTGATGAAAATTTTATTTCCGAAAATTAAATTAAAACCATTAACTTCATCCAAATATTTGATAGCAGTGTGTTAAAAACAGCTGCTGAGAATTTCATATTCAATCAATAAAAATGTTTCATTTAGTTGTCTTATTATTTAATGCTGCTTGGCTTTGTTTTTTAAACTATGATAGCTGGTGCTACCTAGTAAACAATATGTATGTATGTACGCTATGCCTCAATGCTTTGTTTGTATCTAACTAAATAAATAATAAATAAAAAAACATTTATAAACTAATTATTCAAAATTCAAAATATACAAAAACACTTTCTAATCTTCATCTTGTTGTTCTCTTTTTTCTCTTTGTTAATTTTTTTTAAATACAACATTTGCCTGCACTTATTATTTTAAATTTCTTAAACTGTTTATCATCTTTTCCATTAATTTTAAAAATATGTATAAATGTATGTGCGTTTGAACGATTTATATAACAACGTAGTATATATTGCAGACCCTGATCTTATTTTACCACGTGGTGAATTGGAATTTACAACACTGGATCCCACGCTCAAATAATAGAAACCAAACATTATTGGGACTTAAAAATAATTTATAATGAAACAGCAAAACAAATAACATGACAGAGATAACAAAAAAAAAATTACACAAGTTTGTAACTTAAAAAAATCTCTTTTGTATGATTATATTGATTTTAAGTTTCTATAGCAAAAATGTAATGTAATAAAAAAATAAATAAAAAATTAAGGCTCATTTGCATAAAAAAATTTTTTAGATTTGCAAAAAGTTTATTTAAAATTTTCCCTAAAATAATTTTTTTTGTAAACCTTTTGTAAATCATAAAATTGTTTTTTTATGAATGCGCTAGTAAATATTGTATAAATGAATTAAAAAATAAAAATAAAACTATTAATTAAGTTAAAAACTAAAGGCTAATTAAGTAAATGAAATAATAGAAAATTAAATTATATACAAATGCTTTTCTATTTTGTAATTACATACATAATTATTGAATGTGTCTGTGTGTGAGCTGTTTTAGTCTTATAAAAAATTATCACATTATTAAGGGAATTCACAAAGATTTGTTTTTAAATCTTCAAAATATAATAATAAATATTTTGGATGTTTTAATACCTGTAATGTTTTTTTACATACGCATATTTTTTCAAATAACTTTTTGTGATTTTCCTTTTAGAAAAAAATTCATTTATATTGTATAACTTTTGATTGCGAAAAACATTCGATGGTGTAATACCTTGATACATGAACATCAACATAATTATAGCAATTGAAATTAATTGATTTTAAATTAGTTGCATGCTCATTAGCAGAGGTCAAGGATTAAAGAAACAATATTTTGCAATTAAGTTGATGGGCCTACAAATAATTACTCACACCAAGGCAATTATAAGCTTTCTCTCTCTCTCTCTCTCTCTCACTTTCTCTTAAGATAAAAACAATTTTCCAGGGCAAATATATTGTTGTAATTTAAAAAAATTTAAAAAAAACAGCTTCAAAGTTATTTTATGGCTCGATTATGGATGACAGCGGTGCTCTAGTTGTGTTCGTTAGCATTTGTCAAAATATTATTAGGAAAATCTGTTAATTTCAATTACCAAATTGCATTAATATGTGCAACAACCAACTTTTAATTGCTGCATAGTTACACAAATGTGAAAAACTAAAAAAAAAATTCAAATATCAAAATTAAATTTGGGAAATCGAAAATATGCTTTAAGGAAAAAAATAAATTGTTAGTTGCATTTTATTCTCAGCAATAACATTTACCTACAGCAAAGGCGGCAATTCTTATGGCTTTGAATTGTCTAATTGATGCCACATTTTGTACTTCCTTCTCTTACTTCAAAAGAAAATTCCACTGAACTAATCATCTTTATTAAAAACAATTTTTTAAGCACTTTTACTTAACAATCTTTTAGCACTGATATTTCTTATATTTTGAAGCTTTATTTACACTCTTTACAATGGCCAATATATCATAAGCGTATTTTCCATCATTTAGAAATACTAATTTTAATTTTTTTTTTGCAGGGCCAATTAATAAGGCCTTGGATTGCCTTCCATAATCTAACCTTTATATGCTTTGATTTTGAAATAAAATTAAAAATATTCAACCTTATTCGAGTATTAAGTATCGATGTCACAACAAGAAAATACAAAAAAAAAATATTGGGGCGATATGCTTCATAAGAATTAGTACAATTAATAATTTGAATACACTCTCTTTCTACTCAAATTTAAATATACGGCCTGGCTTCTTATTTTGTTTTTGTTTTCAATATAAATAAGTGAAAGAAAATTTCTTGTCGACATCGTGAGCCAGGCAGATAATTGAAAGTTTTGTCCATGAGCTGACAGACCAATAGCAACGTTGCAAATTAAACGAGGCCAAGTTTCTTTGTTAAGCGCTCAGCAAAAATAATATACAAAAGTTAAAAAAAAACGTGGCAAAAACGGTCACTAGACTATCAGCAGACATGTGAGTACAATACATTATGTCACAACTGTCAGTACCAGAACAAAGAAGAGATACTTTTTCGCTTGCTCTGCGAATGCCAGCACCTGCACACAAATTTGTAGAGGACAAACTTTGGCTGTAAGAATTATCGCCCAAGTTACTATCGCCCAAAAGTTTTTGTAAAAAAAAATTAGGTGATTGTTTATCGACTTTGGGCGACTCAAAATTTTTATATATTTGGGCATTTATTCATAATGAATAATTGCCAAGCTATCGCAAAATTTTAAAAAATTAAAAAAAAAAATTTTGGGCGATTATTTATGCCGAATTCGGGTGATTGTACGTAATGAACGAACACCCAAAAACTTCAGGCGATTATTAATTTTACAATTTTGAATTTTTCTTAATTTTGTTTTTTGGGTGTTTCTCACAATGACTAATTACCCAACAATTTTGTATGTTCCTTCATTTAGGCGATAGTTCATACAGCCACAAACTTTCATGGGTATCACTTATAAATGTATATATACTCGTACATCAGTTCGAGGGGGTCGGTCTATGTAGTACTGCCTCAGACAAATTGGAAGCACTTAGTAAACCGTTTACTGTTTGCTTGTAGCTTGAAATTCTTATTCCTTCTGGAAGCATAAACTTAACTGATAGTTTAACTTCCATCCGTCTTAGAAATTAGAAATTTTATAGTAAATTATAGCGTCCCGGTTGTTTGAGAATGATTAACTAATAACACTGCTGCAGTGTCGCATCGCTTAATGTGGTCTTACATCAAAGGGACATAAAATCTGGCTTTTGTTGCTGTGGAATAGTAGATAAAGTTTCTATGTATGTGCCCCTCCATCCTCCCCCAGATATGGTTTTCTTACCCTTTAAATGATTTTTCACTATAGTAAAACGTCTACAACAATTCGGCCAACTCAGAATTTAGTAAGGCCGATTTTTTTTATAAACCCTCTCCTTTACTCTGCCGGTCAGCGTTCAAATTAATTGGGGACAAATTAAAGCATTCGATATCGCAATTTGTCATCATTTTGCTCTGGTTGCATCGCGTCAGCGTGAAAAATTTTGTATGAAGTGCACTGTATATTTTGAAATAATCTCATCAAGCACATAGATGAGTTTTTTTTCGGCTCGACGTACTCGATGTGGACAAGAGTTCACAAAAATCCAAAAAGTTTTATTTATTTATTTTTTTTTTTTTGATAATTGAATATTTGATCGTCTGCAACTCTGATTGACAAAAAAAAACATAATTTTCTTTATGATTCTTGTTAAGATTGAGTAGTGCGTGGGCATACAAAAGTTTCCATTACGTTTTATTGAACATTACAAATGGTTATTGATGTGTTTTATTGTACGTCGCTTACGTATTACTTAAAACAAGTACGTTAGCCAGAAATGCCTTCAGAATAAAAAGTAAGTTTAAATAGTGTTATGTACACCATTTGCTTTGTAGTTGATGCACTAGGTTAGGTTGACAAGAGGGGCCATTACGCTTATGTCAAAGCCAAATACAGTCGACGCGCTACCTACATCATTCACCATTACCCTGATTATCAAACTTCTTTTTAATATCTTCGTCTCTGCTTCAACTAGATTGGTAAAAAGCTTTTCCGTTATCAATACATTGTGCATTATGTCTACCCAAAGGAAGACATTTTCCTTTACCCAGTTTGAAATAGGAATTATAGAAAAAACTTACAACTCTCGTATTAACATTCCCGTGCGTGGTATTTTAGGATGCCTGATAAAAAATTAAGCAAATTCTGCATTTCAAAACCTCAAGAAATTACAAAATTATATCTCATCTATAAAATATTTCAACGAGCATGCATTGCGTTCAGTTTCTGTCAAAATTTAAGAATTTTTACTAAAACTTGAATTATTGAATTTAAGAACTGTCGATCCAGTAGTGGCTCATGGCAAATTTCCTACTACATACATCTAACTGCTTGAAGAAGTACTTTTTCGCTAATATCGAAATATAAATTAAAACTAGTAGTGGGCAATAAAATTGGGCTTTTAATTAAATATCAAATATACTTGTATATTTACATATTAAGCTAAAATAAAATTATTTTTAAATACTCTTAAGCACGAGATTTATTTAAAATTCCTGTATTTGACAGAAAAGTGTTTAATTACTATCCATTTGAACTACCCACCTAAATAAGAAAACAAATGAAATTTCAATGAAATTCTTTTAATTAAAAAAGATCAATCAATATTCGAATACGAATTATGAACTTTGTTACGTTTTGCATGCCCCAAACACTTCATGACAATTATAATTGGTAATAGAATAATATCATCAAATGTTTTTCTTTTTAAATATTAAACTAACAAAACTGCAAGTACTACAGACAGACAATTGTAAATAATACAAAAAAACTAAATAATAAAAGAAATAAAATAATTAAAATGAATAGACAATGTATTGAATTTATTTCTAGATACATTTATCCATCTTTGCTAAACTAAATATAAAAACGAATAAGAAAGCAATTAAAATGTATAATTTTATAAACAGAAAGAATATCGTCCGCGTCAAAATGATAAGGTTACAGTGTTATTGTGCTAAGAAAATACGGACTTTTACAAAATTATTGAAAAGAAATTTAGTATTTACTCTATTTCTTGTCTACGGCAGTTTTTCTTGCAGCAAGCGAGGAGAGAAGAAGGAAAATAGGGTACAGAATCGCTTGGGCCGAAAAATTACTTCAATTCTGTTTTATTATTTCATTCGCTGCCTTACAACAATACGAGAATTGAACAAACATACTGTATGTGTGTAATAAAGCGAACAGTTTTAAAAAGAGAATTGAAGAGACTTGCTTCAAGAAAATTTTATGTGTCTCAATTTTAGACACAAATATGTGCTCGTCATTTCGTTGTGTAAGATAATAGTTGTGTATGGGTAAGTAATTGATTCAAAACAATATCTGTACCTGCATGCTGTAACTTTTTGCGAACCGAAAATCGTAATATTTATCAACATATTTGTTCGTTTGCGGTAACGATAATGTGATTCAGTAATTTATTTTTTACGATAGTCTCCAGCTTTATCTTACTCACAATGTAATTCAATATTATGTGGTAAATGTGGAAAATGTCAAATAAGCACAAAGAATAATAAAGAAAAATTCAATGAATTTGAGCTTGTGATTTTTTTTTTTTTTACTTCAACAGACAGCGAATATCGTTGAAATATGCTACTGAATAACAAACTCGATAAATTTTCGTTTTATTTATTGTAGCCATACGATTAACGTAATAAAATTTACTGAATCCAGGTACTCTTTTACTTTTTTGTATGATAGTCCATTATCGTTATCTAATAAGCCAATTATGAGCAAAGTAATTTTATCATTTTGACGTACACTTTCTTTATATGCATATACTATGCACAAATAACAAATATGTATATAGTTTATTTTTTATAATTTTGTAAATATCGAATTTATATTAAAAACATGCATATACACTTGTATATTAGACATAAACGGTACAACAAAAAAAAAAGAATAGTTTAAAATGTATTAGAAATTTTGTGTGAAAAACAATTGCATAAAAATATATCTCTAGGCTTTTACATAGTTTTTTTTTTTTTTTGTAAAGAAAGTATAAATAAAGAAATAAATAATTAAGAATCCTAATTTTTTTTTAAATAACAAAAAAAGGAAGGAAAATACAATAAAAGAAGAGAAAACATCAAAATCAAGCAACCAGAAAGTCAGTTAAAAATATTAAATAAAAAAAACTTGAATAAAATAATTGTTCCAAGTTTAATAAAAAATATATAAAATAAATAAATGTAAGCAGTAAGTGTTTCTTGTTAAAAAAAAGTATATGAAAAACACATTAAGTTTAAATGTATTATATAGAAAAAAAATTAAAGGCCACAGCTTATTTATACAAAAAAGCGAACTCGAATTATTCCCCAAAAAAACAAGTTTTACACAAAATAGTTACCATTTATTTCATACACAAAACCGATTTTCGCTTAAGTGTATAAACACCCTGTGGACGCTTGAAATCATAAATAATAATAATAATAATAATTATTATAATAATAATAATAATAATAATAATAATAATAATAATAATATAAAAATAAAATTTTAATTTTACAAGCAAACCGAAAAATCAAAATGAAAAATAGTTAAGGTTAAAGTATTATCAAGAAGAAAACTCTTTAAGAACTAAACTGATTGTTTTAAGTATTAACATAAAAATAAAAATAATTAAAAAAATATATAAGAAAAAAAATTTATTTGTAATAAATGGCATAAAAGAATTTACAGTTTAGAAGATTTTTCCTATATTTCTACACTTGCAAATCTATAAAACAAATAGTTTAAGCGAGTAAAATATTCCTGATTCTAAAGTCTTCTTCTAGCAATAATTTAAATAATTTACAATAAATTGTTCAATAATCCAAGACTATTAAAGTAGTTTGAGCAAAACTCTACGAAACTGTATTCAAGAAATATAAATTATGAAAAAAAAAAATTCAACACGAAAAATAAAAAGATATACAAGGATTATAAATAAAGATAATTTAAAATAAAAAATATTATTAATACCAACTGTTTTCATTTAACATCAAATATAAAGCAGGTAAGATTTGATCATAAGAAAGAGTTTTAAAATATTCGATATATGCAATAATCTCTCGACTTGGTTTGGGAATTAATGAAACGATGTTAGCCGAATTTTGAAATACTCGCACTTTAACTTTTAAGCCCCAAATCACGCCATACAAACTCATCAACGAAAAAAGCAAAAAAAAAAATGCAGGCTTTCCTCAGTCTTTAACAAATTTTGATATAAATTTTTTATGCGGTATTAAGCAAAACGAAGAAAATTAATGACTTTTCCAAGCAAATTATGCCTAGATTGCTTATATGCCATTTTATTAGCCCCTTTGTGCATTTTGATTGTGCCGAAATTAAAAAAGTGTATCCGTTCGTTTTTGCGATAGTTAGTTTTTTAACATTTTTTTTTATATGGTGACAACACTAAAAAATTTCCACTATTACAAAAAACAAAAACAAAAACAGCTCAATACAATTCTGTGTGGAAAAGTTTAAACTGTTGGTAGCTCAATTCAAGTTTTTGCAGACAAAATATAAAATTGAACCAAATCAAGCTTAGAGTTGTTCATATAAAATATTTTCTCTCTCTCAAGGGGAGAGACGTCAAACCATGCCGTTCGGACAACATTGGTAAATTCAGCCTTAGAAGTTGTAAGTGGGTTTAATTGATTGTAACGTAAACAAAAAATAGAAAGTATTATCGAGTCATGTTTCGTCAAAGTTAGGAATTTAACGGCGAAGTTAATATCGTAATATTTCAGCAGTGAATAATTTAACATTGTGTGTTTAAGTCTCTTAACATCAATGTTGTGTAAATAAAGTGTTCTGATTTTATAAAAATATAAAAATAAATATATAAAAATAGCATTTTTAAATGTAAAAAGTTTACCACATTATATTCAGTAGAAATATATATATATATATATATATATATATATATATATATATATTCCTTTTACTACTTGAGGGAGATTAGTTCAGTTTTAATTCAGGTTCATTTTGGTTTTTATGTAAGATTTAGTACAGCTTATTATACTACGGCGTCCGATCATGGTGTTGGGGCTTCCAATATCACCACCAGGCATGTAGATGCATGTATGTATTTGATTTGTTGATATTTAAAGGCACGTTAGCGCAACAGGGGATACCAAGTCTTTTAGACGGTGGGTGAGGTTGACTTCATGAAAGAAGTGTTTATGTGTACAAATTTAAGAATTTGCTAACGCTTCATTTTTCGATTAGACGCCCAGTAGTAGTACATATGTATTGGGTGTTTTTTATTGAGGTATAGAACTTTAAGTTGGCATCACTTTTTTAACTGACGGCCATTTTGCCAGCTGTCAAGTGATTAATATTTAGTTTGGTTTGCCATTTCATCATGAACAGGTTGACAAAAGAACAACGCTTGCAAATCGTGCAAATTTATTTCGAAAATAATGGTTCAGTTCGCGAAGTTTACCGCAAGCTCCGTCCATTTTATGGTCGACATAATCGTCCATCAGAGCAATTAATTCGGTTAACCATGGATCGTTTTCGCACTACGTTTACTCTATGTGATAATACGCATCCGCTGAAGTCGCTCGTCTACGACAAAAAACCAGAAACGTTAGGGGACTTGGAAGCCAACATTCGTGGCGTTATTGCCAACATACGGCCCCATATGCTCGAAAAAGTGGTTGAAAATTGGACCTGTAGCATTGGCTTTATTCGAGCCAGCCGCGGCGGCCACATGCCCGAAATCATATTTAAACGTTAATGGCATAAATTATCCTTCCAATAAAGCCAAATTGATGGACATTAAAACGATTTTCTTGTGTTTTATTTCAATTCGAAGTTCTATACCTCTAAAAAAACACCCTATACGTTTACATTAATTGATGTATTAATTGATGTGAGGATTTTTTATTAGTCATATGTATGTATATAACTTCTGCTTCTTCCTTACTGTGTACATATCGAGCCATAACCGGCAAAAACAGCTTAAGAAAAAAAATTTTTATAATTTCGTTTTTTGACAAAAAATTGATTCTTTACGGTCATATATATCCGATTTTTGTCGAAAATTAAAGTTTGAAAATTATGTCGGTTAAGCTTTTGCGGCGGTTATGTTACGATATAATGTTGCATTGGAAATTTGCCAGCTTGGTATCTCTTTGAAATTCTTATTGCTAAATTGATTAGTTTGTTGGAGAGAAAGACCAGGGGAAAAGAAACGAGTAGTCAGCTCTATGTACTGTCAATACGTTTTGTTTTTTCACTCCCAACGTTAAAAAAAGCACACATGCACACACAAAATTGTGCATAAAAAATATGAGCCCAAAAATAAGACTTGCATCGTGTGAACGCCGATGAAAATTCAAAAAAGAAAAAGTGATAAACTTAGCAATAAGACTTGTGTAGTGTGAACGGGGAATATGTATGCGAGAGCTGATATCCAAATGTAAAACACACAAATAAATAACGCTGTGTAAACAAATGTGTGTGTGTGTACAGAAACTTGTTCTCACTACTTGTCACTAAATCCAACAAGTAAATGACATTTACACTTGACTTGACTTGACACATTTCACAAACACACAGACACCCATGCTCAACACCTCCTCTAAATAGAGGAAAATATGTCGGCATGTATGTATGTATGTATGCGTACATATGTGGTTGAGTGGCGGCTGTTTGTGAGTATGTTCTTAGCTTATAATTGTGACACACATGTTCTTGTAAGCTTTCATGCCATACGTGTGCAAATAATATTGGTGTATTGCTGATGGTGGTTGTTGTGTTTATGTAGGTGAAATGCATTGCGACTTCTGCCACTTACCCCTAGCACCTACAATATTCACATATACATATATGTACATACACACATAAGTATACATATACATGCTCAAGTGAACATATATACTTATCGATGGTCACAAGTAGAAAAGCCCTAACTCGTATTTTCACGAAATTGAGTTTTTCAGTGAATGACGCTTTTACAAGCAGCTGTACAAAGCAGTTTACTGTTGATTATTATGCTTTTTTTACCTTCTCCTGTAAAGTTGCAGTTATTTGACTTAGGGCCTTTCTACTTCTGAACAACGATATGTGTGTATCACATACGTTAATTGGGTTTGTTTGTATGTTTATTGATAACAAGGCCAAACATGTTAACGATTACGAACAACACGACACAATCGAAAGCAAGCATCAATTAATACATTAATAATCTGTCCACTCCTTCATAAACACACATTTATACTCACATATTTACATACTTACAAGCCCACACATAAGTACATATTTGTAAACATCTTGACACACACACATACATACAATTGCTCACTCAAATTACAAACCCACACTTACCAGTACATAACGTTGCCAAGACCACTTATTGATTGCGGATAAAAATGGGAGAGTGTGAGAAGTGTTTTATTGTTGTGCGAAGTTTATTACCTACTTGGAAATAATATGTCATCGGTTTCAACACTTAAAGTTCCGAAAATTTTTATATGTGTATGTGTGTATATGTATGTAGTATTATCCCAGTGTTCTTTGAGTGAGTGTTAATACATGTATTTTTGTTTTCTTGTTGACATTGCAATTAAGCTCTCATAATGATAAAAAAAAACAATTATACATAAGTTGTTTATTATGCTCTCAGTCACGAAATGTTACACTTTTAGGTATAAATAAATTAAAGCCAACAATTGAAAAACTCATTAAAATATACGGCCCTGTTCTGTAAACCGAATCCAAGTAAATTTCTCGTTTTCAAAAAATTAATAATGGTCCTGGACACGTGTTTAAAATCATACACGATAATTTTCCTTCAGATATGATATTTTACAATCTATATAATAAAAAAATGTAAAAAAAATCAAAAAAAAAATATTTCTATTGTCGGAGTTAGTTTTTTAAAATCGTTCTATTTCAAATCGATTTGGTTTACGGAACAGGGCCGATTGTCTCCCCTTAGAAAAACGCTTCTGGGAAGCAGTACGCTGGAAATATTTACAAACAGTACAGGCGATTATTCTAATGAATTGGAATTGTCCGTTAAAGCTGAACAAATGATAATTGTTTGAGACAAAACTTTTGTCCGCACAAATTTTGTCAGTATTTTTTTATCATACTGCATTCACAAATAAATTTGTCCGAACAAAAATTTGAAATTGAATTGAAAAATAATTTCGCTGAATTAATCATAATAAGATTAATAAGAAATTTTTGACGTACCTTTCATAAATAATTTTGTTTTCAGCACTTTTATATCTTAAGTTTTGAAGATTCGCTTAAATCCAGTTGCCAAGAAAGTTGTCATACAAAATACTTAATTTAATTCTAGTTGCATTGCCAATTGACACGGCAATTATAGTTCGATTGTGGGTGTAAATATAGTAAATTTTAAGATTCTTCTATGTGAAATAATTATGTAATTGGATTACAAAACTAAATATAGAACAAATTATATTAAGTGTATGTAATTGTTTTATTTAAAAATTTAAATTAAGATGTTTATTAGGAACGCAGTTGCCTGACGGGCTTAAAATCTCGAATTTCAATCATTTTTATACACAGAACACACTTTCAGTGATTTCAAATCATTTTAATGTAAAAATATTTTCAGTCTTTTCCTAACAAAAACTTTAGACAGAAACAATTAGAAGGATTCGCTCAGCTAATTTGTCTAGATTAGATTAATGTTACTAGCTGTTATAAGATAAACACGTATATAGAATTATATAACATATACTCAAAATATATCTTTGGTACAAATATATACTTACATACATACTTTAATCCGCAATTAAATAAATATTTTACAACATCACTTTTATTTTTTTTTATAAGTATATTACATTAAATATAATTTTAGTTCTTTATATTAACATTTTATGAGATAACGAAGGACACGTTTCTATTTTATTAAATAATGCCATTGATTTAATTTTTAGTGGTTGTTATAAATACAGGAATAAATGATGCAAGGAAATAAAAAGATGAAATAATAAAAGTTCTTAGAGCGTTCACAAGAGACATTACAATAGTAAAAACCGTTAATCGAACTTTTATAAAAAATTTTGTAGTTTTACTCTATTCTATACAACACTCTTGCATACTTTTAGGAAAAATAATACTCGTACTACCGCCAGCAGCAAGTTTTGCATCATACAAATACATGCATGCATATCGCTCATTTACTCAAAGAACATTATAACTCAAAAAAAACCAGTTTGCCAGAAAACGCGTTTGAAGTTTCCAATTTGCACACAACTTAATGGAAAAAGGAAATTTTATTTTTCGTCCAAGAAATGAGTAAACAAGATATTTGTAAGAAATTTTTACACAGTATCAAGAACGATATTGGGATTAATTCTGCATCGTTAATTCAAAAATTACATTTTTTGAGTTATGACGTTCTTTGAGTAAATGAAAGATATATAGCTGCGCTTATGCAAATTGTATTATTGTAACTACGAGTACAGACATACTGCCAGCAGCTACCACCACCATATTAGTAAGCATATTAATTTTAAGGGAGAATGTAGATTTTTTACCTCCACTCCTTAGATAGCTATACTCCTTCAACGTCACTTTGATGTTTGAAGGATAAAAAGTAAAAAGGGAAAAATAAATACTTGTGTACGCGTTCAATTTCTTTCCTTGAATTCTAAATAATTTTTTATTTCTTCTTTACTTAAGTTGTGCAGTTATTAATCATAAAGGGAACATAAGCAACAAAAAAAATTCACATATAGCAAGCATACTACGCATAATAGCTATAGTTGAATATCTAGTTTAAATAAATGTTATTTGATTTAAAATAAATTTTTACTAAGACGTTAGTGAAATGCACAGCATCCGCTTATTTTTTTCACTTTTTCTTATGCGAAGTTGTTAAAGTGATTAAGATTACTTTTATACCATAAGCTTATTTAAAGGTGTGGCTTTATATATCTTAAACAGTGTATGCATACATAAGTGCCTTGCTAGAGCGCTTACTTCAACTTAAGAGGAATTATGTTCACATAACAGAGAATGCGCATAAAAAATAGAAAACGCAAAATTTCAATGCACATGGAAAACTGTAAAAAGAACTCGAGTGCTCAATTCATAATAAAGTAATTGTCTGCTGTTAACAACACTTTGGCAATCACATAAAGATATTCGTCAAACACACGCCATACCCTACTGCATGCATAACTTCCGTGGCAATCGCATAAATATATTATTCAGCAGTGCATTTGATTTTGCTTCTGCTTTCGCTTTTGAAAAATACAACAGTTTCAGTCAAAGCAAAATCACAAAACGATGTATGACAAATTGCGCAGTACTTTCAGCAGTCAACGATTTGAAAAGTTTTAATTCGATTTGATTTTGTTTTTGGTTAGTATTGCAAGTAAATGCAAATATAGCGTACATGTTTGAACATTGTATTTCAACTTCCAAATACATACATATATACATAAGTATAATATTCATGTGCATATGTATGTACTTACATACATACATAAGTGCATATAATAACTTTCAAGTACCAAGTGCTTTAAAGAACTCAAAGAAATTTAATTCATTTTTTCACTTCACCCGTTTTTAAGGCACAAGTACACCGTAATATGCCTGAGATGAATGAGCGAATGTTTTTGTAATAAGAAAGTAAAAGAGGAGAAGCGTTAGTAATAACGCTTATCTGTTGGCAAAAAAATTCACAGCAATAACAATGACATCTGCAAAATACAACAACAGATTCAAAGGGAAATATTAAGCATGTTGTGATAATTATAAGATGAGAGCTAATATCGCTAGGTAACATAACCGTCAACTTTCAACTATTTTCAGGGACAAAGTGTTTGAGGAAATTTAAGCATAAATTGCATTCGACGTATGTATGAGTAATAGATTTTTGTTAAAGAGAATAAAGTTAATCGTCCCAGCAGGAAAAGATAAATAAAATGTTAAAATCTTCATTATTTTAAAGTATGCATAATTGAGTATAATAAAGAAGTTACGATAGAATTCTCATTTAGTTCAAACTGAAATTAATACCAGCACATATTTTAAGTCTCCGAAAAGTTTGTTATCGCATCGCCACTAGATTGAAAGTAACTACACTGACTCACAACGATTTTGGTCAAAGTATGACATGTTTAAATATATAAAATATTAATAAAGGCCGTGATACACTATCATACAAAATCGTGCGATTTACGAAAGGGTAGAACCCTGGTGTGATGAATTGTTATTGTCTTTTGAAAATTTTCATAAACTCCATCATACCAGGGTTGTATTTTTTCGTAGATCGCACGACTTTGTATGATAGTGTATCACGGCCTTAAAGAATGATTTTCATTCCATCAGATTTACCTGCAAGAGTAAGGTAATTTTAAAATAAAGGAAGGAAGACTTCTTTAATAACTAATATTTTGCATTTGCGTTAGTTCTGTATTAGAACATTGGGATCTTCTTCTGCGGTTTAAAGCAAAAGCAGAAGATGTAAGAAAAAATAACATAATTGATTTTGTTTAATATTTTGATGTTCATAAAATCCGTTTCCAAATTGTGAGTATGTAAATGTAAAATTTGTTTCTTCAATTGGAATCGCATTTTCCAAACTTTCGAACAAAAGTCGAGTTTCTCACATCTTTTTGAAGTCATTCATCTCCATTCGATTTGGTATCGTCAACACAATACTATTCCCACGATGCCGACAATCTTCGACTTGTTGCACACTATCTACAAATCTAATAAATATCTCGACCAAATAAATATATGACTTAGACCACTGTCATAACTAACGGCATATATGTATATGTGTTGTACGTATGTATATATCGATAAATAGCCAACGTCGTCACACAATTGTTAGGGAATTCAAAATGTGTATTGGCGTTGTGTTAAAATGGTGTTGATTTGAAATTTACGACGATAATTTGTACTAAAAGTTTATTTGCGAAACATAATTTGTTATCTTCACATTATTTTTTACGTCTGGAGTATTATCCAAACAGCTGGAAGCTTGCCAAGGGCAAAGATCTTACCAAGGCTGAGTCATATAGGCCAATAACTTTACTGTCAACAATGTCAAAGCTCTTTGAGAAGTTACTCATGATAAAATTGTCCCCAATTCTAACTGATAATGAGTGCATACCGGACCATCAATTTGGTTTTAGAAGTCAACATAGTACCATTGAACAAACTCATAGATTGGTTCAATTTATACGAAAAACTTTTGAAGAAAAGAAATATTGTTCTGCCCTCTTCATTGATGTTTCTCAGGCATTTGATAAAGTATGGCATGAAGGCCCTATTTTAAATTGAAATCATATCTACCAATAAATTTTCTGAAGCTATTGGAAAGTTATATTACTACCCAGAAGTTCACGGTTGTTGAAGGAGATTTCATGAGTGTGCCCGAATCTATATTATCCGGTGTGCCACAGGGGAGCATATTGGGGCCAGTGTTGTATTTGATTTATACTTGTGATATGCCTTTGAGCAGCAATATCCATACATCTACATTTGCCGATGATACAGCCTGCCTTAGTATGCACGAAAACCCTCACGAGGCTTCCCGATATCTACAAGAACATATTACACAGCTGGAACTATGGTTAAACTTATGGAGAATTAAAGTTAACGAACAAAAGTGTCTTCAGCTAACATTTACCCTGCGAAGAGATACTTGTTCCCCAATTCGAATCAACAATCAAGTTGTTCCTCAACATTCACATGTAAAATACCTTGGTATACACCTTGATCGACGGCTTACATGGAAACACCATATTGACTCAAAGCTAACACAAATGAAACTTAAATTAACTCAGATACATTGGCTGATTGGTAGAAATTCCACGCTGAGTCTAGATTGTAAACTTTTAATATACAAGTCGCTTTTGAAACCCATATGGTGCTACGGAATACAGCTATGGGGCACTGCTTCAGCTTCCAATATAGAGAGAATCCAACGAAGGCAAAACAAGATTTTAAGACTAATAACATCGGCTCCATGGTACATCAAAAATTCAAATTTACATCGTGATTTAAATATGCCACTAGTGACTGAAGAAATTAAAAAATACGCAGGCAAATACTTAACAAAACTCGAGTCTCATCCTAATCCACTTGCTCGTAACATCTTGAATTTTACTGGACACATCCGCTTAAAAAAGAGGGGCACTATGGCTCTAATACTCAACACTCCAGATGAAACAGCTTGAAAATATTTTTGTGCTTAATACGATATTTATGTATTATTGATTACTATCACTAAGTTTATGCCTGACACTGGTTGGGCCTAATTATTATATCTAGATTTAAGATTTGAAAACTTATTGTTAGTTCATTTTTTGAAGATACAATAAATAAATTACGCATGAAAAATAAACATTATTTTTCGCTTAAAGGAATTTTTGAAAAAAAAAATTTTAGATAATAGTTTTTTCAAAGAATATTTTTGAAACCGTTATTTTCTTAAAATTTAATTTTTTTAAGATACTATTTATGAAAGTTCCTATTTAAACAAGCACTTTTTCAATCGTATTTTGTTTAAGTACTCTTTTTGAAAAAGTACCTTTTTTAAAAGATACTGTTGATAATAGTCTGTAGAAGCAAATGTTATAAGAAATTGCATATTTATCTTAATTTTAAATACCGAGCTTTATATTGACAAACTCTTATTTTTAAAAGAAATGAAGTCTTGCAAGTCCGGCCGTGTCATCATAATTTTATATAATTCAAATCTGTGTTTAATTATTTTAAAGAATTTTATTTACATTTTCACACAAGTTATTGCAGAAAAATTTTGCTCAAATATACAATAATTCCTAAATCGTCAACTCCCTCTAACTCGACATAAAAACGCAAAAACAATACAAATTCCGTTTTCCATCACATTTGTTTTTTCTAATATTTTCATTGAACAAGATGTGAAATGAAAACGATTTCGATTTAAAACAAAACCAGAATGAAATTGAAATAAATGTGTGTCTTTAGACTTTTTCGATAGATTTTAAATTGAAAACGATTTCTATCACAAACCTGATAAAAACAATTTCACAAATTAAAATATTCATGAATTGTATTAGATAAAATAAAGTTTTGAAATTATTGCTCTTTAAATTTGGTATATACAAAAATTTCTTCACTTAAAATATATAAATGACTGTAAAAACAAACTTGTTTTGCAAAAACTTTAAATCTAGTTAAAAGAAATAAATATATTGTTTTAATACAATTCCAACTTTGCAAATGATATGTAAACTTACATGTTATTGTGCTCTTCATATACCAATAAACTAAGATGTTTTTATTTTAAGCACATAAATATATCGTTACCTTGATATAGAAAGGCCTTAAAGAACTCAAATCAATAGAAGAACATCTAATGCATCGAAAAATGCAAAAATCTTGATTCAAAAATAAAATGAGTTAGGGTCTTTTTATATTTAGGTAACGAAATACATAAATTCTTTGCATTACGATATGGCAGTTTATAAATAATCACAAAATTGTAAGAAAAACATACACATACAAACATATTTATATTTTATTATAATGAGTTAAAATGTTGAAAATTTAATTGAGGAAATAACAATGTACAATATTAAAATAACACATAAAATTACAATCATGCATACATACATATGTATGTATATTATGTAATGAATGTATACGAATAAATAGACCACAATAACCAAGCAAACATTGGTTAGAAGTTTAACATTAAATTAAATTCTCAAGAAATTTTGTTACCTCTCCTAACTTTATCTAATAACAATAAAGCATAAGCAAACTTGGCTTAATGCTGACATACATATATGTATATGTGTTTTAAATCTCTAAATCATATGCCCTCTGAAGCTGTTGCACAATTATTTGCTGCACTTTGACAGCATGTCTTGTTGTTGTCACAATTGTTGGTTGCCTGTTGTTTGTCCTTTTCCGTTTCCTTAACGGTGAATGTGACAAAGTATCGTTTATTACTGTCCAGCTTCTCTGACGGCAGTGATATTAATTGTTTGCTCTTTCCATGTGATAATTCGAGTGCAACTTTGCCGCTGCAACCGGTGCCAGTTGTAAGAATTTTAGGGAGATAGAAACTGCCCACACCAGTTTTTTTGTATGGTCCAAAACCAAATTTTGGCATTGTATGATGATTCATCATGGGAACTGCAACAGAACAAAGAAATATAAAAGAATTAAGCAAATTGAAAAATAAAAGAAACATGAAACAAACGAAAAGAAATTAATGAATTAAAGCTAGAAAGAATTTGTCATTAATAAAAATGAAATAAGAAAATAAAAAAATTTACAATATAACGAACTTTTATGTTTAAGACTTTTAACATTCCAAAATCATTTATCAAGCCAAAGTAAAGAGGGATTATTAATAGTTTTTTTTTATTTTTATTTAGTTGTTGAAATTTTGCGTCATTGCTACAAATGATTTTAAAATGTCAAAAATTTTGTTTTGGGTTTTCACGCATACAAATTTAAAGTTTGCTTGGCCTTTTAAAATTCTTAGAATTTTTATGAAAAACATTAACAAAATTTTTTAAATTAAGATCTAAGAATTATAAAAGGCCAAGCAAACCTGGATTTTTTATGCTTTTCTTTGGTGGCACCACAAATTTTATTTTTGTTTCCATCTAAAAATCACTTTGATGACGTAATTTAGTCAACTAGACTTTAAATGTTTCTGAACTGAGCAACACTTGGGACAAAGTGCTATTGTACAGCAGATATTTATAGTTTTCTATAGGTTTAATATTGCAGAAATTTATAAGAGGTTCTCGTATAATAGGGGAAAACTAAAGGTTATCGATAACACACTTGTTAAGACTTGATTTTTTCATATGAAAGAACACTTATGCTAACTTTTGTTGAACTAAATAAACAGCCCGCATAAAAAAGAAGCCTATAGATCCATTTTTGAGGATTTTACCGCAAGTACTGGGGTTAAAAATTTAACAAATTATTTTCATATCAATAAGACTAAGATGCAGTATCCATCATCGTTTCCAAGAAATTTAAGAGATAAGCAGAAATTTTTTTCATATTTTCCGGGCAAGCTGACTTCTTAAAACTATACTTAACACTACATGCTATTCACATAATAAAATTTACAACATATGTATGTAAAAACAAAAATTTAAGTAAACAGATAAATAAACATACTAATAACCAGGGAAACCACAAATATGCAATTGCATATTTTTTCTTTTGATACGTATTAATCCGGGGACAAGATATTTATCCGTTTCAGAACTTTTTATGAATTTTGGCATCGATTTGTTAGAGCATATTTTTGCATATTTTACTCTTTAAAGCATGTTTTTGCATATATCAGCCTAACACGTATATTTTGAGCATTTTTCCGAATCTTAAGAGCATAATTTACGCTTTTAGGGCATATTTTCATACTTCATAGAATTTTTCCAATTTAATGTGATACCCAAAATTTTTATTTTTATTTTTGTTCCATGTAAATTTTTCTTATATATTACGCTGTTATTACAGACGTGAATTTCAATAAAAATTAAATTCGGTTTTGCTATTTGTGAAAAATAATAGAAAAATCAGACTGAAAATATAAAATTAAACAAAAAGACAACACAAGTAAATAAGAATATATATATGTATATTCACACACCGTAATTTTTCTGTAGGTTTTTCTTCTTTTTTTTATCTTTGCCACATGTGTTTAATGGATTCCCTCAAGCGATGCATTGCAAACTTACATCATTCAAGCTAACAGCAATGAAAGACAAGCCAACAAAGCGGCAACAGCTTTAAATAAAAGCTGAAGTTGTAACTGTAGCATGTATTAATGCCATAACAAGAGCACTTTTACTCAACAACAAAGAAAAAATCATAAGAACAAACAGTGATATTTTACATTTTCACTAAAATGTACTAAAATATAAAAAAAACATGAAAACACAATAAGAACCAAATGCGACTGCAACAACAATGAAACAGCAAAAAAGAACAATAAACTCAAACAACAACGTCACATGGCTTTGACATCAAGGGATCATTTGCATCAACGTCAAGCATGTGGCGTTGCTACTAAAAATGCAACAGCGCACACATACTATTAAATTTATATAAAATACTTATGGTTAAATACCCAACAAACAAAAGCTTAAATTATTGACAATTTCTATTAAATTTTACTCTTAATACCTGCTCAAACAGCTGCTTGAAACTAAAATTCCTGTTGAGTTCAATTTCTAAGCAAATTATGCAACATGTTGCATTTGAAGACACTTGACGTTTTGTTTGTTGGGCTTACGCACATTTGCTGTCATCTAAAGAATAATGACAATATTCTATCAGCTGCAAAACAAAATGAAAGCACCAGCAGAAAGAACAATAAACATTAACCAAACATTTCAAATAAATGTCACAAATTAAAATCTACTTTTCTTTTGCTCTATTTTTTTTTTTTTTTTTTTTTTGACAAAAGTATAATTTATCTTAAAGAAGCAGGAGAAAAGAAGAGAAAATGATACAAGTTTTAAATACAACTTAATATTTTAAACCACCAAAAGTAATGAAGCACCCAGAACACGAAATTGAGAGCTAAAATCTCTAAAAATAATAAAAACAAAACACAAGTTGACAGTTTGAGTGTTTAATTAATTTTTGCAGCTAATGGTGACACAAAATTTATTTTCACATAAATGACATTGCATAATTAAGCATTTATATTTCTCACTTACACATGTATGTGAAAATTATATATAAGAAATTGGAAATGTAACATTACTATATAGAAAATATTAAGGGTTTTCATGAAAATGTTCAAAAGTCTCACAAACTGTGCATTTTTACACTCTCGTAAATAAAATGTCAAAAATTGTATAAAAACTTATTAACACAAACCTGTTTGCCCAATAATTTGACTCGTAAACTTAAGCTGTGCAATTGTGCATTTTGTAAACAGCAACTTCTTGCTTTTTTTAAGTTTCTTTAGGTATTTTTACACACACACACATTTTTATTTTTATAGAAATACATAAATATATTTTTAAATTAAAAATGGCTTGAAAATTTCTTATTCTATTTTTATTAAGTGAACTTTTCGACGTTTGCTTCATATTTACATAAACTGTTTGGGCAAAAATTCAAAAGGGGCTTCATGAAACAAGTCTCGCAAGTTTGCCCAATTGCACAAATGACAATCTGAAGAGTTTTCATGAAAACCCTTGTTATAAAATTTCTGGGTCTGTTGAGTTTTAAATTATTCGAATCTAAAATGAGTCACCACTGTTTATTTACCGTCTGGCTCGCGATGTCGACAAGAAATTTTCGTTCGCTTATTTACATTGAACACAAAAACAAAATAAGAAAATTTGTTTTTGTTTTCAATATAAATAAGCGAAAGAAAATTTCTTGTTGACATCGTGAGCCACGACGTTAATTTAAGTTAAATGTATTTCAGCTTTTTCTACCAAGCGTTTCCAGTTATACTCTGACACTTTTAAATTATTCTTGGAAATCTTTTATCAGCTGTGCAGATAATTATGAGAATTGCATATTTAGTTTTTTTTTGCTTTTTAATTTTTTTAAGTCCATCCATCAAGGAAAAAAGTATATGAGAAGTGCTTGACTTTTTATATCATAACTGCAATGACCTTCAACCCCAAAGCGACCAGTTTATCTATTTGAAACTTAGTTTTTCAAATCCAGAAATATAAATCATTTTGAAAAATCGGTTTGACAAAAACGTTGGGAATTATTTAAAGAACATTATATTCGCAATTTTTCGATAAGCTTATCTCTGGCTTAGTTTATCGGAAGCAAGTTAAAAAATAGAAATTGAAATCAACAAAACAGATTTAGGGCTTTTAGGGCTTCTATAGTTATTAAAAAACTATTTATTTTTTGGATTTAATCTAAATTTAAAAAAAAATAATAAAGCGCACCTAACTACATAGAGCCGTTTTACACCATGCCTTTTAAACCTGCTTTGTTTTGACAATTTTCTTTTGAACCCCTTACAAAAAGTCACGCACATTTACATTAAGACTTTTTTACTTCATGGTTTTTTTGGCAGTTATACACGCTTAACGCGTAGAATACGAAAAAGGCAAAAAGAAAAATGCCACGAATCCCCTCGAGTTTCATTTTGTGCCTTTTGCTTTACCCCGCAAGCTTCTCGCCACCTCTCAGCCACAAACAAAAAAACCTGCCTGAACAGGCAAGCAAAAAAAGCACAATGCAAATTGCGTCATACTCGTATTAATTATTAACAATATCTAGAATCTATTTTATTTTGAGAGCATTTTTTTATGCTCTCACATATAAGTACTCATTCTCTCAAAAATGCTACAATACTTTCAATAAACTTCATACATTTTGTAAACTAAACTACAAAGAAAAATAAGCACAAAAGAAATTAAAGAAAAACTAGAGAGCATTTGAAGTTACTGCCGACGATGTTATTATGGGCTTTATTAATTTGGGAACGATGTTCCTGAAGTTGCGGGCTTTATTCTGCGTCATCATTTAAAACAAAAAAAAGTTTAAAAATTGTAATTGCTTACATTTATAAAATCAAATGCACATGAGAATTCCAATGCATTTCTTTCTCTTTCTCTCTCTTTCTCTGTCTCTTTTAAAAAGGGTTAATTTTGTATGATAAACATCAACAAAATTTTTATGTTTTTGCAGTTTTGTTTTTGTATCACTAAGGCAACGCGTGATGCACTATAGCTACCAATAACAGCTATAAAATATATTTCTCATAACTCAAAAAGTGGAATTTTTGATTTAATGATGCAGAACTAATCCTCATATCGTTCTTTATATTGTGTAAAAATTTCATACAAATATCTTGTTTACTCAACTCTTGAAAGCAAAATAAAATATTCTTTTTCCATTCCATGTCTATAAATTGAAAATTTTAAATTCGTTTCCTTTAAACTAGGTTTTTTTTAATTATGACGTTGTTTGAGTAAATGAGTGATATGTTTTGTTAATTTGGTTGATCACTCCATCACAAGTTTGTGTATGTGGTGCGTATGAGTATTATACAACTTAATTGCACGTTACTCATACGCACCACTTACATACGAGTATGTTATATTTTAGACTTGTATCGAACTCATTCAGTAACTCGTTTTTCACACAAACCTATGATTAAACCCATTTAAAATACATAATTAATTTCAGCCAAAGCTTTGGACCGATTTAGGTGGAATTGGGTGCACACAGCTGGATGTTTTGAGATTTTTTATAGTGGAATTTTTTAAGGTTGCTACGATATACAAAAAAGCTAAAAAAATAAATATCGGATAATTTTTTTTTTTGAAATTCGGCACGATGAAAAAATGTCATATAGCCCGTGCAGAAAAATCTTGGGTTAGCTAAGTCGTTAATTTTCTTTGGGCCTTGTGCCACTTTAACGATAAATTTTTACAAACCATTTGTTTCTGTTGCTTAAACGAAGCCAAACCATATTTGAAAACACTATTTAAATCATGTTTTCTGATAAAAAAAATTGTAAAAAGCATAAGCTGTTTCCTCTTTATTCTTTTCACAAATCTAAACATTAATAAGTTCATGATATTAATTAAATTGATACAAATCCTAAACCGAAAAAAAGACGAAACGAAAAATAAATAAACTATTGTTCAGAATTATTTTATTAATACTTTTCATCAAAGGAAAATACGGCTTATATTAAAAAAAGCCTATATTATTAAAAGCTAATGCGAAATTTATAAATTTATATGGAGAAAGTATTTATTTGGTGTTAAGTTAGACTTGCGCGTTTTGTTAACAAAAACAATACTGCCCACTAAAATATTTTAGCTTTTTTTTAATTCCTTACTATCCCCTCTCTTTTCCATAAAGTGTACAATTTCCAATTCTTTGTGTTATAACTGATAAAAAAAACATCTTAATTTACATAAAAATAATACTTTTTATACTGCACTCAGCACGCTGCTTGCAAATCAGCTGATAACTGACCAGCTAATATTTGTTTCTTACAAAAATCAAATATGCAGTTATTTGCTTTGATATGTTCCTAATCAAACTCTTCTAACAAAAACAACATTATTGTTAGTGCAAAAAATTATTTTTGGCCATAACTTCGAGTCAAATTACCTGCTCTGCAGTAAACGAAAATAAACAAAACATTTGGCAAACATTTCCTGCAAACACAAAATCTTTAAATCTCATCATTGCAATTGTATCTACATTTGCGAAGAAAACAAATGCTGAAATGTATTTCAATAATTCATTTAAGGCCTGGCCCACGATGTCGACAAGAAAGTTTCTTTCGCTTACTTACATTGAAAACAAAAACAAATTGTCTTATTTTGTTTTTGTTTTCAATATAAGTAAGCGAAAGAAACTTTCTTGTCGACATCGTGGGCCAGGCGATTAGTTTTTAGTACATTTGTAGTCGCAATAACCATACACTACTGAAAAAAAATTTGTTTAATATAATTTAAAAAAATCAGCAACTTCCTATTAAGGGAAGTTATAAAAAGCTTACAAGATGTATTTTAATTACACCCAAAAACAAATATTAAGGCCACATCGTGCTACTTAAATTGCTATTATAATGAGCAAATCAATCAGCAAACGCTTGCGAATTATTAGTTTTCAAAACAATTCAATTTAGTTTCAAACTCAAAATTATCTATTTTTCAGATGGGTACTTTTAAAATAAAGTACAGTAGGTGTGTACGAACGCAAACCCAAGCGTTTCATATTGATTATTAGCTTATTTTTATAGTTACTTTGGTAGAGAAACAACTAAACTAACGATACCTACTAACGGCTGGTACTCACTATCATAAGTCAAGTAAGTGACTTTTATAAAACTTTTTAAAAGACAATCACAACGCATTAGTGCATTTTCCTAAAAGTCAAAAGATAATGTAGGATATTGAGTACCAGACTCACTCATAATATTAAACCTAATTTAAAAGTTAATTTAGTTATTAATAATTGACTTGAATCATGATGTTAGCAAACAGCGTTAATTTAAATGAAAATCCAAGCAACTAGCAATTTTTTTTTGTTCATTATTATTTATTATATCAAACATATTTGGAGGACTCAAACGGTAGTCTTAAGTGTCATAGTGTGTCATAATATTTTAAACTATTTTAATGTAATTGTTTTCGCTTTGAAGTTTAACAAGTTTTGGCTTTTCCTTCTTTTTTCAAACAAATTTATGTTACTGTGACACTTAAGACTACCGTTTGAATCCTCCAATAATATTAAAATTAACTTTTAAAGAACCAGGACACTAGTAAACTCAAATCAAAGCATAGTTACAAAAACTATCACATAAAGATTTTTATAAAATTTATTTACTCTTGTGACATTTAAGAAAATTTCGTTTATGTTAACGATACTGGTTAATTGTAATTTAATTATAAAATTATACTTACTGTAAGCGGCACATGGAATACCCGTGTAAGCATGAGCTGCATGTAGGCAACGATGAGTTCGCGTTGTACATTGTAACGCCTTTTCATATGTATTGTAGTCAGGACTTAAACGTCGCTCAGCCTAAAGGTAACAGAAATGAAACATATAAAATTCTCTATATAAATATATTCATAAATATAGACATAATCACACGCATGTGTTCACACTTTAACACGATGACAAATTATTTATGCGCTTTTATCACTAACAATGTCAAATATGTCACTTCGCTCAGACACTTGCTCTTACCTCTTCGTAGACTTCATTGATATTCTGAAAGTTATAAGTGCCGGGCTTTTGCAGAGCCTTGAGCGTCTCATAAAGGAAAAGTTCGAAATTTTTAAAAGTATATTCACTAAAATTAAAGCGACGCAAACGTGAGCCCGTTTCACCGCCCAGAGCAGCACACGACTTATGATAATCATCTACGGCGCGTTTAACCAATACCGCTTCATTCAGTTTATTTGAGCGTATCTGCAACGACTTTAATTCCAGCAAATGTTGAAAGATTTTGCGTTCCATATAATACCTGCAAAGTATAAAAAGTAAAGGAGTACAAAAAACATACGTACATACATACATATCAAGATAATAAAAGCCAAGAGACAAAAAACGAATTTATTTGCAAATATGAAAAATAAGTGAAAGAAAATTGTATAAAGTCAACCATATGCAAGCAATTTTCTGTGAATATACAGGCAATTGAATGAATATATGATGAGTTTAAAAATATGGGTATATGTTTTCAAAGCAGGTTCAAATCATTGTAAGCATATAAATAATATTATCTGTTGCTTCATTTTGCCTCTAGCTATAAAATGAAATAATCAAACCAGAAATACAAAAATAAATATTTACACACAACTGCACACACATGTTAGTTGAGCACATATGTACCTTCATTCAACGTTTGTTAGCTCACAAGTCATAATATGTAATAAGTATGTAAGTGGATACGTTTTATGGAAATGAGATTTTCGTTGGCAAAAATAAAAATAAAAGTGCTAGAAATTTTTTTTTTTAAAAGATTTTAAAAGTAAATTTCTATTGCTATACCGCGACTTTTGGCGAATGCAGCCAAGATTTAATGAGTTATTATGGTTTTTCAAAATTGTTGAAAAGCTTATTACATAAAAAAAAAGTATTTCTTTAAAAGTCGTCGTAACAGCATTCGAAAATTTCTTTTTAAAATTTTGTATGATGATCGTAAGCAATTTACAGCCTGGCCCACGATGTTGACAAGCAACAACAACAAGAAAATAAGAAAATTTTTTGGTGTTTTCGATAGAAGTAGCAATACACTCAATTTTCTTCTAAACGACTTTATTGAAATTAAAATTAGTTTTTGTTTACAAATTTTATTATCTAACTTCGTAGGATAGATACTCTTGCACGCCTTTACTTCAATTTCCCCCTTACGATAATTTCAAATATAAACTTTTGATATGTCGATACAAGTGTGTATGTAACACACTCGTATCTCTTTTTTAATATTCTTTTAAAGGTTAAGCCACACATTTTTTTTTACTTTCCAAACTCTAAGGGAAATTATCTTTTCAACGCCAACAAAAACTGATGGTTTATTTATGACGATAAGCTTGATTTATAAGTATAAATAGTTTCAACCCCGCGGGTATGTGTTTGAATGTAATGAATAAATATATATCGGGCAACTATTACATTTCCTCTAAATTCTATAAATTATAAGCCTAGAGTTATGGAAACTTATGTTTTGCGAGGTTTCCTTTATAGAAATGAGACAGCACATACAAAATTTCTAAAGCAATACAATAAAAAAGGGATCCGCCTTACACCTATTTTCTGCCATTTCATTCTAAACTTAAACACACACACACATTCGCTGACACACTGATAATGACATCTTTTCAATAATAATTTTTATCATATTCCTGTGGGGATTTGTGTGGGAAAAAAGGAAAATTTACAGACAAAATTGACACCAATACCAAAAAGGAAATACAAAAAAAAAAACAACCAAACAAACAAATTCTGTAAAAATATAAGCAAACATGCTGCTTCTACATCCCTAAAGTCTTTTACATTCGATTGTATGCGTTTGGATATATTTTTCTGTATAAAAAAACTTCACACATGAGCTTGGCAGCCAGCAAGTAATCGCTTATTATAAGTTATGACATGCTGGGAGATCATATTTTGTATGTGTGTATGTTTGAATATGTACTTGATTTCTTTTATTATTTTTTTTTTTGCACACTCATTCTGTGTATATAAGTGAGTGTGTGTATTTCTATTTAACAATACAATGACAGCGAGCTCCACACAGCAATGCAAATATTTTACTATTCCATTTTTGAATTGCTGTTGACATTTGGAGACAAAAGCAAACGAATTATTGAATCATTGTATGTAAATTTATACAACGATTGGTTATGGAACGAATGGAGAGATATTCTTTTTATTTCATTTTTTATTTTCTTCTTTTGTAAATAACAAAAAATATTTTTAATGGCTTAACACGCATGTGTCTGTCTATCTATACCTCTAGGAAAATAGTACATAGTTCATTTTTTTTGGAAATTTCAGACACATATTAAATTTTAAAAATTACAAATAAAATCATTTCTTTAAATCTACTACAAGAAAAGGAAATACCAAATATAGTAATTCAAGCGTCATTATACCCTTCACCAAAAATGGTATAGGTTTGTTCAGATTTTTGTAATTTCCACAATATTCTTTTGGGGCCACATAAAGTTAGTTATTCTGGATTCTTATGAATAGGAGCTAAAAAAAGACATGTCCGTCTGTCCATAAGACCGTCTGCATGTACGGATTTTCTATACAATTGTTGAAATTTTATTTACGAGAGTGTAAAAGTGCACAATTGCACAGTTTTCGAGACTTTTGAACATTCTATTGAAAAACCTTAATAATTGAATTTTACCAGAAAGTAAAAGTTTTTCAAATAAATGTAAATATATGTATGTTTATCTATAAAACTTTTATTTGAAAAGCACATATTTTTTAATCTCAATTTCACAGCGCTAATTTTTCTTAAAGTATATTTTGTCATTTTGTTTCCTCAGTTCCACGCCATAATTGTAAAATGTATAAAGACTCACGTTGCATTGTCTGCGTTATAAATAAAACATTATTCTTTTTTGTCTTGCTCTGCTTTTTTTTGCATCCCAATTGTTCGATTGGTGTGAATTTTTTTCAACCTTCTATCTTTCTTTTTTTTTTAACTTTTCTGCATTTTCAATATTTAATACTTGACTATGCGAGACCACAAAGTTTTTCCCAAGCAATGAACTGACAACTTAACCAACAACTTTACGATCTCACTTCCGCTCGTTTTGATTGCAGCCATGTTGCTTTGTAATTTTTCTTTTGTAACTTTTACTTTATTTATGTTTGAGTGCACGAGAGAGGAGTTTTTATTTAAGAAAAATCCATTTGGTTTTTCTGGTTCTGTTTTTGTTTTTGTTATTTTTTTTTTTTTTGTGAAGTGAGATAAAACTCAAAAGCAAAAAATACACTTAAACTAAAGCGAAGGATTAAAGCTTTGTGTGTGCAGGACTATGACTGAAATTTAGTGTGTTTTTTTTTAAATAATTTAAAGCTTTTTTGTTTCTAATGCTTAAAAAAATACCGCTATGAATTCATTGCAAAAAAAAAACATTTTAAACGTGCGGTCACTGCAATTGACTACATTTGTACAGTGAGTGGTACTACTTTAAAATAAGTGAGTGGGTCCCACGCTTTTTGTTATCATTGATGACATTTATTCTTCAAATTGATTACTATTGGTCATTGATGACCATTTGATGCAAGTATTGACTTCGTAAGGAAGAAAATTATTACGATGATTAAAAACGAAGACCATTGTCTTGATGTCAAATTACATCAGCGTTAAATTACACAACGGAACATTTACATCATCAATACGGTCACAGTTTAATTTAGTTTTTTTCTAAAGTTTTGAACGGCATCAAAAAAAAAGGTTCTTAAAAAGGAATTTTCGTTACCTTGGATCATAAGCATCACATCTCAATAGCAGCCACTAAATCTTAAAATGTTTTTATATACGAGTATATTTGGCTACTGAAAAAAAAGGAGGAGGTATTTTTTTTTGTTTTTTTATTTTGTTGATATTGTTACTTCATAACTCAGTACATTTTGGACCGCTTGTAAAAATTATTTATTACTCTGAGAGGGTATAGCTTCCACTTTGTCCCACTGTAAAAAAAAGTTAAGCAGGGATACACATCCACGCATTTTTTTATTTGATTTTATGATATAGTTATTCGATTGCTGCAAAATCCAGCAAACACTTTTAATTATAAAATTTAAAAAATGGGATTTTTATGAAACTTACCACACACCTTGAGCTCTAAAAGAAGACACAATCCTCCATTAAAAAATGGACGGAGTCACTCTAATTAAAATTCAATATTTTATTCTAAGTGTTTCTACTTTAGCGATCTTTACCAAACTTAACACAGCGTGAGCTCTGGAAAACACATACTCTCAGCACGCCTATTAAAATTTAAATTTATATTTCACGTACTCCTTCTTATCTAATTTATTATTTCAAAAAAAAAAAAATTTTTTTACTTCAAGTTTGGTCCCAAACATTTTTTCGAAAATGTTTTATCAGATCTTTGCATTGAAGTCGGTTTTTTTTTGGCAGAATTGTTTTAATTTAAGTTTAAAAAAGTGCCATTTCATTGTTTTGCTTTTAATATGACGTTATACAAGACATTATTTTTCCCAAGTTAAGAATTTTTCAAAAGCATTCTTTTCGATTGTTCTTTTGTTGACGAAACTGTAGTTTTATTTCACTTAATCTTGTATCTTTTTTTATATTTTGTAAAAGTTTATGTTTTATTTTTCGTTAAACTAAAAAACTGGAATTTTTTTTTCTTGCTAAACACACAAGCACTAAACAAACATTGGGAGGAAAAAAAATCATTTTTTTTTCAAATATTTATGCAACTGTCCTTGGCACATTTTGTTACTGATTTCCGCTTCCGTTTTGAGCATTTTTCTATTTAGATGTTTTTTTGTAGTCGTCATAGCTTAAGTCTCTGCTGTGGTGTTTTGTCATTCTTTTTGTTATGCTTCTTATTTATTTATTTATTATTATTAATTTTTTTTCTTCAAGCTCTTTCTTGCTTCAATAAGAATGATTTTCGTCCGTGTCCCTGTTGTTGGTCGTCGTTAAAAATGTGTTGCTGCTGGGGCTCTTCCTGTTTACGACATAAATGTGACAAGCGAAAAGTGTTTTGAGATCAAGCAAAAAAAAATTGCGCGCAAGTACACACACACACAAATACAGTTACAGACGCACATGCTTACCTATAACATATCTAGGAAAGTAAGGAAAAAGTGTTTAAGCCTGATTTAGTAGTTTTTCACAGGAGCACTTTTAAAATTAAAGGAAATTTTTATAACTATTCCTATTTCAATCAGGAATACTTTTTTTAATCGGGCTTAAGTTCAGTACTTTCAAATGTGTGTGAAAAAAGAGAAGAAAAATTTAACTAGACTTTAGCTGGGTGGAAATGACAACATTTTTCTGTGCAGCCACGCACTTCATCAAAACATATGCGTACCTACTTATTTCTTATTTCTGTAAAAGATGATTCTTGCAAAACTGTATTAATTCAAGGGTCTTAATAGAAATGAAATCTTAGAGGGCGATCAATAGTTTTTACTTATGCAAATAAAAAAAATTATAATTATCTTGCGTCGAATACTGAGTGTAAAAAGATAATAAGGGTTTGCAGGAGAATGTTCAAAAGTCTCGCAAACTGTGCAATTGTGCATTTTTACGCTCTCGTAAATAAAATGTCAAAAATTGTAAAAAAAATTTATTTACACACAGAAAAACATTTTGATATTTGAATACGAAAATCGCTGATTTAATAAAAAAAAATCTTTTGAATTTTCTGTGATGACAAATTTTGCATTATTGATAAATAAAATTGTATGCACGTTTATTAAAAATAAAGTCAATAAAGAAATTTATTGAATCAAAGAAAAAAGTTGTTGACTGAAATTTTATTTTCAGTGATAATTGTTATTGTGTGTGTGTGTGTGTGTGTGGATGAATGTCACATTTTTCAACCACTTTTTGTTTGATTTTGCTTGGCTGGGATTAAAACTAAATGTGTCTGAGATGAGTCGAACCGGCAACCTCTTACCACTTACTACTCAGCTAAAGAGCAAATCGTTATTGGATACGCAAACAATGAAAATACGCAAAACATTATTTCTTATGTTTCTTCTACATGTGCACATTGCGTTGATATAATTTAAAAATAACTTTGTTGAGTAAAAAAAAACAACCCACGACATTTTTCGGCTTCTTATCGGCGTTTACACGCATACAACACGAGCAATCAAAATAAACAACAACAATAGCACATGAGCGCGTTGGGTCAATCAACAAGCAAGATAAACACCAACACAAACAAATTAAATTAAATGACATTTTAAAATGCGCATTATTGATAAAATATCGTATTGAGTTAATGACGAATATTATTGAAATTAAAATTTGTTTTCAATAACATGGTTTTGTTGCAAATAATTCTTGTCTATTTTTTTCTGACCAATAATTTTGACTCGTAAACTTAAGCTGTGCAATTGGGCATTTTGTAAACAGCAACTTTTTGCTTTTTTGAGTTTCTTTAGGTACTTTTAGACACACACACACACACACATTTTTATTTTTATAGAAATATACATACATATATAGGAAATTTGTTTTTAAATTAAAAATTGCTTGAAATTTTATTTTATTTTTATTAAATGAACTTCTTGACGTTTCTTTCAAATTTACATAAACTGTTTGCGCAAAAGTTGAAAAGGGGCTTCATGGAACAAGTCTCACAAGTTTGCCCAATTGCATAAGTGGCAATTTTAAGAGTTCTCATGATCATACATTACATGATTATATCAATATAAAATTTAATTTTTTTTCTATTAGAAAACAAGATATTATAGTTCTAGTTTAATGTTGTACATTTATCAATGCCCGTTAGAGAAGTCACTGATCCTCACAATAGGATGTCCAGTAAAACTGAATTCTTAGGCCCTAAAATTTTAAAGCACATATTTTTAAAAAGTTAATTTAAGTTTAAAACTATACATTAATATTTTTTATTGATTTTATAGATTTTTTCATGGAAATATACTTTTTACACCAGCTTGAGGCAAAACAATAAAGCAATGGAACTCTCTAAAACTAAATATATTTTTTTTATTACTTTAACATTTTTTTTTATATTTTTTTATAATAATATTAGTGGTTGTAAAACAAGTTCTATTTTTTTTATTTTATTTAAATTTTTTTCCATTTGCTGCTCCTTTGCTAATGAAATCTCAGTTAAAACTTGTATTTAATTAAAATCATATTTCTACGTTTTTAAATTATAAGCAACAAGGGCAGAGCAAGAAAACTGCTCAACAGCTCAAAGTTGCAATAATAATTTAATATATTCATAATTTCCAATTAGCCCAGCTGCCGTAAAAAATTAAAATTCAAAAATATCATGTTTCCAACAAAAGTAGATTTTTTATTTCCCATTGGACTTTCAAGCAAGAATTGTAAAAGAAAAAGAAAGTACAAAAAAATAACACGAAAAGTAGAAGAGAAAAAGTAAGTACGAGTATAAAATTTGAAAAATTTTACAGCGTTTTGGTAGTTTTAGTTAAAAGATTTTTTAGATGAATTTTGTGGTTATACTGTTTATTTTTAACAGATTTTTTTTTTATTTCATGGATTTTTAGTTCACATACAGATACAAATACATTTAAAGATACAGAATTTTGCAAAAGAGATGAGCAGCAAAATCAAAACAAATCAAACTATAAGAAACACTTGAAAGTTTAAGCAGCGTTTGTAGCAACAGAAGTAGAATAAAACATCAGCCACATTGGCAGCAGTTGCCTTTTTATCTTATTTTGTTTTTGTTTTTGTTTTTCCTTTTTTTTTGCTTCTCTTAACATAGATATTTGAAAGCTGCTGAAGTGTGTGTATTTGTATTTTAGTGTGCATTTGGCTATTTTTGCAGTTTCCTCCCAAAAGTATGCAATGATCTGTTATTTCTCTGTTTCTTTTAAACTTTTTATAATTTCAATTTTTTGTTCTTTTATACAACAAAAAATGCTTTTAAAATGCAATAAAAGTTAGGAAACTCCAAAACAATTTATACACTGAAAATAAATAGAAAAGCATACACTGCCGCATGTTATATTTATTGTATCAAATTTTGATCTTTAGTTATATTGTTTCTGGCAAACTGATGAAGCGAAAGAATATATAGTTTTTATAAACGAGTATATGTTGTTACACAAAAGTATTCAAACAGAGCTAACGAATATTTTTATAGGGAAAACATTTGGATTTTATTTATAAATATTTATTTTAGCTAAAAGGTAAACTTTTTATAAAATATAACAGTAACAATAGTCTTTATGTATTAAAAATTCAATATTTCGCTACAACTTTGTGTAAAAGAACTATACCAACAACAATAATTGCCCAGCGGGAACAAGAAGGAGTAAAGATGCCTTCTAGAAGGCGTCTACACTACTTCTTTAGAATGTACAAGGCCTGCTCGCTCCATTCCAAACTCATATCTTTTTTTTTACACGCCTTGACATTGCCGGGTAGGTCGTCTGTTCTTGCTTCTTTCGCCAAAGATTCCGGAAGGCCTTCACATTAATGGATTTTGCTATTGCTTTGGTAAAAAAAAAACAAAACAAAACATGTTACTCATTCTCTTCTCCCTTCTCATAGAAGGGAGTGTGGAATGGGTGAATCGGAAAAAACTCTAAACTTTTGATTTAAAATTCTATTTAACTGAAGGTGTTGATTAGAGCAGCGCTTAAAAACTTCTCATTTGTGTATTTTCTTTTGCTTCTGCTCATACTACTGCTTCTGTAAATTCAAGAGTCGCAGTAGAAGTTAACACAATAAACGAACACATATACACAAAACGAAGAGCTTCGTGTCAACATGTTCGCCAAGATTTCTGTTTGTCTAAATGATGTTTTAAATAAATTCGGAAGTTAACGTAGAAGAGATGTTGTGTGTATTCTTTTTTTATTTTTTTTTATTTTGCGGTTTCAATTGCGTATTTAATCGCTTGCTGGAAGAAATGTTGTTGTTGTTTGTTTTACAATTATATTTGTACAGCCATGAAAAAAAAAACACTCATACACACACAACACACACATTCAAACACATACACACAAGCATTTCTGCTTGGTTAATTTCGTATTTATTTAAAGCAGCAGTCAGTCAAACCGAAAACTGTACGAACATGTCGGCAGCTGGAGCTCTTCATTGTGTATATCTTTCTGTTTATTGTGTTAACTTCTACTACAACTCTTTGAATTTTAGCAGCAGCAATAGCTGCATTGCGTTAAAAACAAGCCACGACGTTTTTCGGCTTCTTGTCGGCGTTTACAAGTATACAACACGAGCAATCAAAATAAACAACAACAATAGCACATCCGCGCAACACCAACATAAACAAATTGAATTAAATGATATTTTAAAATGCTTTAAAATGCGCGGTATTGATAAATATTGTATTAAGTTAATCACAAATATTTTTGAAATTAAATTTTTTTTCAATAACATGGTTTTGTTGAAAATAATTGTTTTCTTTTTTTTCCTGTGCATCTTAATAAGGAGTACAGAGACCTGCTTAAAGACAACGCTACTTCTTCTTTTTTCCCGCTGGTTACCTGCTCTTTAATCTCCTGAACTTCCTCACACAGTTTATTTACCTAACGTTTATTTATTTATTTATTTATTTATTATTTGTCTATGGAATTGAATTTCTTACGGACAATTAATGATATTAATAACTGATATGAGTTTTACTTATAAAATTCAACTTACAAGCTAGATATCTACACCCATTGACGGCATTAGTTGTCACTTATATGACCATAACTCTAATTTTCCATTGTTGGTTTTAACTTCTTGTTGGCACATATAATGTAACCAGATTAACAAGCCTTTCCAGAACAACAACTTTCTATGTTCTCTCCAAATGTTTGAACTAATCTTATTAGTTTGTATTTTTTTAAAATAGCAGAGAATTGCATTTAATAATTTAATAATTTTTTTTCATAAAAATTTGTTCTTCATGTACGTGTAGTTTTACTGAAGCCATTGAACTTTATAGCAAAATTTAATTAAAAGCATTAAAGGATATTTCAAACTTATTTATTTTCTCTTCACAAACACCCACGGAATATGAAGGATTTTTCCATTAAACGAAACAAGATAGAAGCTCAAATGCACCCGCAGTTAGAAAAACTATAATAAATTTTGAACTCTTGCGGCTTACAAAAAAAAAAAAAGCGGGGAAAATATTTTCATATAAAACCGAGCTTAAAAAAATAAATACTTAAAAATATTTACATTGTAAGGGCAGCCGATGGTTGTTGGTTGGGAGCAGCAGTGTCGACGGAAGCAAAAGTAGATGATAATTTATCATTTGCTGATGTTGTAAAATAAAAAATATTTTCTGCTTATTACTAGTTATTTATGTGCGTGAAAATTATTTGTTTGTATGTGTGTGGGCAACGTTAAGCGCAACTACTAGAAAAAAAAATCCCAACTTTGCAACGAAAACTTTTCTACAATAAATGTTGTATGAAGTTGTTTCATGTTGTTGTTTCCTTTTAGTTGAATTTATGATTTTTTTTTTTTTTTTTTTTTTGAAAAAGGTTTAATGCAACTGTTCCGAAAAAAAACTTAAACAGCACAATTTATGACTATGATTATGATTGTTATTTTATTTTGTAGTGGTTATGATGTGATGGTGTGGTGGTAACGTTATTAGTATTAGTATTGGTTTGCATTACACCAAATCAGTGTATGCATGTGTGGGTTAATTAAAATACATTAAGCAGCCATACATATTTATTTTAATATTTCTTGCTGCTATAACAGCTGGTCATGTACTCTAGAATATATCGCTGCTTTATTGCATCGTAGTCACATCTCTAAAAATACGTATTTGGATTTAATAGTTCAGCATAAAATACCTCGGACTAGTTTATGTTATGCGCAGTCGACGATGTTTTTTGAGTTTAAGAACTAATTAGATTTTGAATTGAGAACTTGATTTTGAAAATGCAGGGTGAAAAAAAACAAGCTGTCTTTTATTTTTACTTAAAAACAAAACTTATAGTCATATCGTACTAATACATTCGCTTTTATGATTTACAAAACACTCACGACAGCAGGCTACACGAACACAAGATTTCAAATGCCGCTAGCTGCATTTGTCGCTTTGTAGCCGGCTACTTAATAATTTTGAATACTTTGCTATCTTAAATTATTTTCTTTGCTTGGAAGGATTGTTTGGTTTATTTGTAAAAATTTTAGGTCTTACGAGAGAAGCGTTACCTCTGGGTTTCACCAGCCCATATTTTAAATTAACAGCTGGCAATTTGTAGAACAATTCTGCTATACCAGCATATTGTTATTTGAAAACAAATAAAATGAGATTACAGAGGAGCTCAGCTATTGCGAACACCAGTCAGAACAAATGCGTCATGGCGTTTATATCGCATATAAATTAAATAATAAATTTTCTCAAGTAACTAAGTATTTCTAATGAAAAGATTGACACATTTTTTTCGGGTGTTTTTGTTAAATTTAACACAAAATATAAAACGTGTAACATCATTTCTGGTGGTTTAAGATAAAATGCAGTATTTATTAATTTTTATCTTTAGAACTTTTTTAAATTAATTGTGAGTTTTGTTCACATACCAACTATTTAGAAATATAAGAATACACTATTGAATTTACTCATTTTAAATTCTTGATAAAGTTATTTATTTCACGTATACGAAGAAAACAATACAGTACCACACAGTTCGCTGTAACCAAACTCCTCTGTATATACAGATGTTATAAATAAATTTTTAAATTAGATTTGCAATTCTAATTCGAACATTTTTCTAAAAAACCAAAGACCTGGAAGTAATTCCTGTGAAATGCGCCCAAAGGGATCAACCAGAAAGAATTATGAAGAATATGTTTATGTAATCCACATACAATGCTTCGATATAATAAATTTATTTCGCTGTGATAATTTATTTATTATCATCTTCTGCGATGTAGCAAGGCATACCACATTATTAACTTTTCTTCAATATCACTCTTAAATTCTTTATAAGATTTGGGCGCATACTTTCAAGCAAATAATTCAACATGACTTGACTTCCGACAATACAAAAAGCAAAGAAATACCTGCGAAGCTACACGAATAAATGGCTTAAGACAGTATTAACAACAAATATTTAGGTGAAAGAAAAAATTTCAATTCTATTCATAAAATGAAAGATGAGAAACACGCAATGTACTCAAATGAAAGAAAATAAACTTATTTACCAAATAACAAGAAGAAAAAAACTTAAGACAGGGAAAAAGTTTAGTTAAACTTGTAAAAACTTTATTCCTCTTGAATCTTATCTCACCTTGCAGCTACCGCGGCAACTAATAACAATAAGCAGCAATAGCTGCACAGGGTTCTGCGAAACTAAACAAAAATATTATGATTAAAAAATATTCAGAGAAAAAAAAAAGTTTTTTTCCACTTTTAAATAATTACACACACATTGGCAAAGCTGATTTTGGGTAGGAATATGCCAGAGAGGGAAAAGTCGTTGGATGGTGTATTTATATAAGGTCAGATGTTATTAAAACATACGATTAGTTATCGGCTAATAAAAATTTTCTGTGAAAATATTTTCAAGGTTAGCGGTCTGTAAGACTTCACAGGCTGAACAACTACCAATTTCATTTCATACAAAAATTATATTTTTTCATTATTTTTCACTGTCACCACCCATTGTGCAAGCAAACAAAAGCAACAGCAAAGTAATACAAACACTTGTACCATTACAACTGAAAATATTATAAGAAAAAATAAGTTCCAGGAAGTTTGTACAACGAAATAGAATATAGTATAAAACATAGAAGGACAACAAAAAAATATACAATGAAAGTTTAAAAATTTACATTATTAACAAAGATTAGAAGAACAACAATAAGAAGACTACACAACAAGGAATCAACCACTTTTCAAATATAAATGTTTATTATTATGAAAATGTAAATGACGCTGCCAATGATGACGAACAAGAAAAACTTTTAACAAGAAAAATATAAAAATAAATTACACAAAATTTTCAATGATAACCAGGGCTCGGATTTCCATGTTTTTTTTTCAGGAAATGAAATTACTTATGTCTATGCCTTCATCGCTTGAACTTTCCAACAACAACTGATACAAATAGACACTAATGGTAGAATTAGTCGATTTGTATCGTGAGTTTACGAACCAGCTGACAAAATCTCTGTAACATAAATAAAACATGTTGCTATTTATTTAATATGTATCGCTAGAGAAAATAGATTTTTACAGAGCAAACGTTAACTTATCTCTCACATACACACACATACAAAGAGAAATACAACAACAGCTGACACGTTCGCTTGCACATCATACAAATGCGTAGTGTTGTTGTTTAATGACTATCAGAGACGGGGCACGAAACCAGGACCTTCGGTTTTGTGGTCAACGTGATAACTACTTTAGCCAACGCTGAAAAAAGAAAAATAAAACGAAAGCAAACGATTCCTTTAATTTATTTTTAACCGCTTCAAAAAGAAGTAGGAGGTTGTCAATTCCTCTGTATTTTTTTGGCACTGTTATTTCATAACTCGTTACATTTGAGACCGATTGCAAAAATTATTTTTGTCTGAGAGGGTATAGCCTCCATTTGATCCCATTGTTAAAAAAGTGGACAAATTGTTTCCTTAATTTTATGAAATTTTACTGATCCGATTGCTCCAAAGCTTACCAATCATCTTGGGTTCTAGTAATGACATAACTTCGAATTTAAATAAATGGGCGGATCCCCGCCCATTAATATTTTATATTATATTTCACATATTTCTATTTTACCAATTTCTAATAAAACTTGGCACACACCCTGAGACTTAAAAAACACAATATTGCTTTAATAAAACAGGGCGGGGCTACGCCCTTTAAATGTAATTTTATATTTCTCATTCTTTTATTTTACTGATTTTAACGAAACTTGGCACACATCTCGAGCTCAAAAAATTCTTAATTTTGTGCCAAAAAAAGTGAGCGCGGCCACGCCCATTAAAGGTTAGTATTAAATTATGTCTGCTTCTATTTATCCGATCCCCTCGAAATTTGGCAAAGTGTTTCGTCTCTTAGAATAACATAATTTTGTGGGCGCGACCATGCCTAATAAAGATTAATATTATATTTCACGTGCTTCTACCTGACCAATGTATACGACACTTGGCAAATACCTTGAGCTCTGAAAGCGGCGCAATGTTGAATTGACAAAAGTGGGCGCACACTTATATTTGTCAAATTGGGCGTAAGCACGCCTCTAAAAATGTAAAAAAGTTAAAAATAATTTAGATTAAGTTAAATAAAATATTTTTATATGCAAGTGTTACTAATGATGCTATTCAAAGTCGGCGACAATCAGGTTAGAAAAGTCTTACATTGTTATTGTAACGGGTGGGCCAAAAGAAGTCATGCGTTGTTTTTTGTTTGGCTCTCATTTTTTTTTTTTTCTAAATGAAAAGATTCGATTCTGTTTTTTGATTATGTTTATTTGAACCTTTAGAATTTTATTAGTCAAGTCGAGAAGATGATATCGGCCAAATGAGCGCCGTCACAATTGATTGCTCGTTTTATGACATTTTTCATCACTGCGGGCGACAGATTCTCGCACTCGTGTCGAATGTTGTTCCTGAGAGCTTCCAGGGTCTCGAGCCATTTCACGTAAGCACGGGACTTCAAAAAACCCCACAAAAAAGTCTGGAACGGTTAAATCGGGCGATCTTGCGGGCCAGTGTAAATAGCCAAAACGAGAGATGAGGCGACCCGGAAAAAATAGATACGATTATTTCGCGTTTTTGGGGAGTGTATCGCTCCATGGCTGGTTCACTTGTATTCTACATTTGTCTAGTTCACAAATGTCAAAACAGATTTGCAAAAATAAGAGCATCTTCGAATATGGTGATTTCTGTGTGGTACAGATATGTTAAGATTGTGTATACCGAGAATTAAAGGTTCCAAATTTAATAAAAAAAATTAAAATGCATTTATTTATATTTTTTGGGTAACATTTTAATGTTTCTTATGTGGTATTTTTTTTTTAATTTTTAAAATTTTTCTGTTCATCAAAATCCGAGCCCTGACGATGAGTTTTTTACGTGAAACAAGCAACTTTTTTTCCAACACCAAAGCCGTACGTGCCTGAAACAAAATGCTAAACAAATTATTTTATATAAGGGGCCAATGAAAAATTGAATATTCCGGTTTCTAAGAAAAAGGATTTTCGTGGATGAAAGTGTTATTAATGTTAAGGGGAAAACGCAATAGACAGAAACATAAGTAAAAACACGCGTAGTATGTCATATTTATGCATATTATAATATACTGTCAAAATGAACAGAACAGTATTAAGAAAATAAAAAGGAAATAAATCATGCTAGAGGTAGGGGTAGAACCTTAAAAGGGAAATAAATCTCTTCAAATGGGAAATAAAATGACAAGTGACAAGTTATTAAAGTAAAAATGTAGGAGAATTGAATAAAAAGGCACTGAGTGTTTTAGTTTGTTAGATTTCAAAATTCAAATGTTCACATTCTGTGAAAACATAATTTCCAAGGAAGTGTATGGAGATTTTTGGTACAGAAGTAGCATGAATTCTTATTAGTAAAAGGGGTTTTAACGTAGCCTGTTTTTTTTTTTTTTTTTTTTTGATGTGCAGAAAAATATTTGATAAGAAAATTGCTTGTTTGAAGTAATGCTATAAGCAAAATTAAAAAAACACATTTTTTAATACACAACTGCACAATAAATATTTACTGCCATATTCATAAAAAAATATTTCAGGCTTAATAAGCGCTTATTTAACGTTTTTCTATTGGAATTTGTCAAATAAAAGAAGACTTTTGAAGTTAGTAGAAAAAAAAACTGATTTTTTTCGAAAACTTTTTTCAACGATGGCTCTCGAATGAAACTCCCGATTTTAGTCAACTTAATAGCAATTGAAGTGTATTTTTCAGGTTAAAAGCCGATAAGATTTTGTTAAAAAAAACCAGTTTGTGAAAATTTGACTTTCAAATAATTTCGAAATCTATAGAGCCTAATCGATTTGCTACGTTACAAAATTTAATTGAGGTCAGCATTTTTCCTATGGGGCAATTTTGCTGCCCATCCGTTGACCCATTTTTAAGTTATGAGATGTGTACCATTCTTAAGTTATAAAGGCAAATACGCATCAAACGCATTGACTCTCTTTCATTCCTATAGCCTGAGTATAAATATAAGTATGTTTGTACTCAGGCTATAGATATTTAATCGGACAAAAAACTATACGCATGAGACTCAGGATATTTATTCATCATTCGCATTTCATACATTTGTGTGTATAAAATGGAACAACAAATGTGTTTTATGTGTGGGTTACTAAAGTAGCCCTGCCTATATGCATGTGTAGCCGATTAATAGTCAGATTATTTTTATACTCATGCGTATGATTGTGGCTCATATAGTTGTTGCCGTTTATGCTGCGTAATTTAAAAAATGTGTATAAGCAAAGCTGTTAGATGTTTATAGTTATACGTATTCGGTTTAAATTAATGCGTGTGTTTGTATATGAGAGTGATTTCTAATTTTAGCTATACGCATTCAAAGAGTACTTAAAATGATATTTTTGTCATTCTCTAGTCCCAAGATAAAACAAACTGCACCTATTTACCAAACGAATGAAAAATATTTGTATCAATCGCTATTCAATTTTTAATATATGTATTATGAGGTTTTTTTTAAATAAAATAGGGATAATATAATTACATAAAATAATAAATCTAATTAGTGCTTAATTTGAATTTTATTTTTTACCCAATGGGCAAATAATTTTATAAAGTTGTAGGAACATAAAATTGATACATATCGAATGAAAATTGTTTCTTAAGTTTTTGATCCTACTCGCTTATTCTATTGTTATTTTCAAAAATTTTATGTAAATTTTGAAATGAATTTTGAAAGTATGTGCATAAGATAAGAGGTTTGAAACTTTTCAAAAGTATGGTTGAAGTCTAATGATGATTTGGGAAAGCGGCAATGAAATGCAGGCATATCGACGTACGAAACCCGCAACAAATAAAACAGTTTTGGGCAAAATGAATATGTTTTATATTAAAACTTTAAATTTAAAGGTTTTATGAGTTGAACTTGCCCTGTATGCAAATTCCACACAAATTCTTTGCTTGAAATGGGGAAAATTTTTTCATGGCAATCGAGCGCTGAATGGATGCGATTAATAGCGATTAAAATCGCTGAGCAAATCTAACTCCCAGGTCCTCAAAACGTCAAAATATATGTAATGAAGGTTTGAGTTTTGAAATTAAGGTAAAATCAATAAAGTTCCTTGCAATAAAAAATAGATGCATTCGTAATTACGTCCGTTTTAATTTCACTAAAAAAAGTCGTAATTTTTGATCGCAGAGGTCTAAATATTTGCGTGAACATGTAGTTTGATAAAATTAACAAAAATCAATCGATTTCGAATTTTTGTGTAGTTATGTCCATTTGCATTTAAGTTGACGATATATATAGTACTATTTTTGAAATACGGCTTTGAAATTTATAAAAATTCCTCATTTTCACAACTTAAGCCAAAATTAGTTTTTACTTTCTGTTCTGTTACGAATCAGCTGACTCTTTTTTGTTTATAGAAATCTAATACAAGTCGTTAGTTTTTCTGTTTCGTTCTTTTCTGTTTCGGTTCAACCTGTGAAAATCCAAAAATTGTTGAGTAATTGTAAGCGACAGCATAAATTAATTAAAAATATTTTGAAATAAATTGTGATTGTGCTTTTAGATTTCAAAAAAAAAAAAAAATTTTAAAAGAAAAATGTAAAATTATATTGAAACTTAACAATGGACGAGGCAAAACTAATCGCTTTAGTGGAAAACTGCGACCCTTCTGGCCAGAAACAGCTGATAAGTTACTACAGAAAAAGTAAGTACTCAAATTTAGAAGCATAACGGCACAGCACAGAACAGCAACAGAAAGTAAAGACTAATGGAGCCTTTACGGAAATTTTGGAAAATAAAATTAACATATGAGTTGTCTTAATGAAATTTTTATCTAAAAATGTCTCTCCTTTTTAATCGTAATAAATATTTTATTAATTATACGACACATATACTAACAAAAAATTGTGTTTGAAAATTTTCCTCGCACATGAAGTGAAAAGGAAAGCCAAACAAAATCACATAAATGTCATTCCATTGCTGTTAATCACATTAGACTGTCTTTAAAATTAACATCAACACATAAACAGATAGAAAGTCCAACTAAAACCACTTTTCCTAACATCAAAAGCTTTCAAATTCATGCTCAAGGACACACAAGTCTCATACTACATAAGCAGCAGTGAATTCTAATAAATTATCTGTCTATTCCACTGCTTCAGAGCAAAGAGTATGTATGAAGTGAGGTTGAGTAATTTAAGTTCATAAGCATCATCATCTTTTTGATACTTTGTGGTTCTTTTTTTCTAATTTTTGTAAAATTCTACACTTTAGCATACTCCCGGATACTTACAGTTTCTTTCTTTTTTCCTTTCACTCTTTTTTATGTCAATCTGTATATAAAAGTTACCGTCACAAGTGAAAAATTGTGGTCCCGCTGTTGAATTTTAAGTGAATTAATTTTGTTGCAGACCGTTATCTTTTCAGGCTTCACGGTGGGGCAAAAGAAACTCATACATACATATATAGGGTCATCTAAAATCTAAAAGCCATAAGTATAGATAGACTTAAGACTATTTATTTGTTAGGGTCTTTTGGATTTAATGAATAAAATCGGTATTTTTGAACATACTTAAATAAAGTTTTAATGAAAGATGTATTTTGGTTAATCACATCCTATTCAATCAAAAAGTCTATTTTGAATTTTTTGGTTGTTACCGCCTTTTGGATTTTAGGTGACGATATAAATACATATATTACAACATAAAGCATTTATAATTTTTTTTATTACGGCTTGTCATATTTTATATTTACATACATATCGTTCCATAATCGCCAAAAAAAAAAGCTTAAGAAAGATAATTTTCGAACTTAATCATAAATAATCGATTTTCGCTATAAAACAGAGTTCAAAAAATATGTCGCTTAAGGTTTTTTGGCGATTATGACTTGATATAATTTGAGCAAGAGATACACGGGAGTAATCCGCGTGCTTTCCCAGCACCAAATACTACCTCACGCTTTTCGTCAACATATTTAGATTCCACAGCCAGTATAAGGAGAATTTTACTAATTAGTCTGGAACTTATTTCTTTAGGCTTAATGGTTCTCATTGTTGCAAACCTGTGTATTAAATCTATGGAAAAAGTGTTTAAGTCGACTTAAGTTAAAATTGAATTATTGACGACGTCATAATTTGCCAATTTAAAACAGTAGCTGTGCAAAATTTTAATTTATTTATGTGACTTTCAAGAAAATTATATCAAAATTACTTTTTTCTTATTTTACTTCAATATAAGATTTCCATATAAGATCTAATAAATCCTAAATTTATATATAAGGGTGGCTTCAATTAATAAGAAATTAACATCTTTTACAGAAATAGGAATAGTTTTAAAAAAAATACTTAAAATTTAATAAAACTTTCCTGAATAACTGCTAAATTAGACCTGAGTACTTTTTCCTTATTGACACAGAAATGAGTACCTGATCATCCTCAAAGATTAAAACTATAATATATAAAAATAAAATATACCATAAATCACCAAAAGCAGATTGTTTTTCAAAACTTAAATGTAAATGTCAAGTCAAATTTTCTACTAGTCACAGCCGTCATTTCAAAAAGATCGAAATATTTGCATGTTATTGGAAGTACTCTTTTCGCTGGATTCACACACGGCAATCTCAGTTGAGCAACTCTTGCACCTAATATGAAAATTTTTATTTTCCTCTGGGTGCCACCTTAGCTTAGCTATCAATGTGGGGATCGTGGGTTCGATTCCCATTGAAGACTGTGATCTCTTTCACCCCAAGAAGGTCTTTGTTACTATGCTCGTTAAAACAAGTAACTATATAAATTGCAATTGTATTTGTAACATTTAATAAATAGATAAATAAAAATAAAATTTTTCTCTTTCTCTCCTCAACTAAGAAGTTGCTCAACTAAAATTGCCTTGTGTGAACCGCGAGTACAGAATTGTTAGTTATCCGATGTGAGTATACATCTTTGTATGTATGTGTGTATATGTGTGTGTGTGTGTACGTGCCTGTTTGTGGCTTAATATGACGATAAGCATTCAGCGAAGTGATTTTATTCCTTATCTAAATTGTTTGCCAATTTCTTTCAGATTTGGATTCTGGCCATTTAAATTTCATCAACAGTAAATAAATCTTAAGGATAATATGAGAAAAAAAAGTTAAAATAAATATAAAAATAAGCGTTGTATAAATTTTTATGTTATTTAAAATTATATAAAAAAAATAAAAGCCTATGATGGTAGAAATAAGCAAACTACAAAAAATAACACAGGGAGTGGCCTAATGCATGAAAATGCCGTATAAATTTTTAAAAACATCTTTAATTTTGGCAAGAGAAACATTTAAGAATAGGAGGAGAAAACCTGGATTTCCGTACCTTCTTTGTACTCCATTTATATTCTAAAATAAATTTAATATGTGTTATGCTCACCTTAAAAAATCTCGAACAAATGTTGGTACTTTTTAACAACGCGAACTAATACGAGCGCAAAAATAGCACTCTTTCATGGGACTTTCCTTATAAAACCCCAGTTTACGTGTAGATTTCCTAGGGTCCCCTGAACGTTACGGGTATAGAAATAGAAAAGGCCAAACCGAACAACAAAATATAAGAAAAAGTAAGCAGCTCTGGGCTGACGAATAGCTTTCGTGTTATCGTAATTATTTCTTAAGTGCGGTCAGGCTTTTGTGTGTTGTTTGGCCTTCGCGAGTTTGTTTTTCGTCTCGCTCGCACTGGTTGACTAATCTGTTACGCATAACTGTATAATCTTTTGTGGAATTTCATTGACAACTACATTGTTAATGACATCTTGGGCATATGGTCTAGTTACTCCGCCCATATTTGTGCAACCATATTTTGCTTTACTTTGTAGAATATGTATTAATAAATAAATAATAAAAGGGAGCTCATACTATATTTTGCCTTTTACATATGTTAGTTCTACATTTATTTTCTATATAATAAGTTATTTAAGAAGTTTTCGCATCGTCCGTAAACAGTTGGCCACCACAAGAATTTTTTACTATGGCCTCTTAAACATCAGTTAAGAAACCTTACAGACAGACTGAAACACTGGTTTTGCCTTACAGGCAGTCATTAAAGTTTTACTTAATGGTATATAATATTGAAAACGTCAGAATCAGCAGACCACCTGTAAGAATAATCCGCACAATCTGAGACTGAGTGCTGTTGGGTGAAGAAAGGTGCTAAAATGTTGTTTACAATGTTGAATAATATTTAAGTTTTAAGTTGTGAGAGACTAAAATATCACAAATTATTTAGTTATAAATGCCTGTACTTAAAGTTTTTAAAAAGATTACTCTTAATTCCGAAAAATGAGAAACAATTGCATATTAATAAACATTTTAGTTTTCTTCGAAAAAATAAATATATCTTGAAATAGTAAAATAAATGGTAAATTATAGCCTTACAAGCACATGCAAATATTTTGAAGTACTTTTTTATGTTGCTATTTAAATCTTTTTCGGACTAACCTTCTGATATTACGCTGTATCGATCTCGTAACCGCCGACATATCACAGGCGCCCTTATCACCCAACTTGCGATTTTCTAAACGGCTGCTGCAGGAACGTCCATCTAAGGTTGTGTATAAAGGACGGCGGGGTATATGGGCAGTGTAAATGTTACGCGGAGTTGGTATTTTACTTTTCATGGTGCGAGGACTTGGCTCAAATCCAGAATCTTGGTCTCGCGTATTCTGCTGCATATCACCATCATCTCCATCAGTACGCTTCCAATTGTTGCAGCTGCTGCGTGTCTTAGTGCCACTTTTAACACGTTTTTTTAAACGTCTTTTACGGCCACTGCTGTAGTCATATGGACTTGTAACGGCCTCCTCAATTCTGAAACGTCGGCTCTGCTCTATATCTGCTAAGTCGGATTCAGCTATAGCTCCCCTTCCCGTTGGATCATTCGATGTCGTGGGGTCCATTTCAAAAAATTGCTTTCTTAAGGGTTCTGTTAAGATTTTGAAAACTGCTGTATCACTTAGTTCGTTATCTTCGCGTGGTGAGGCGGACTCTTCTACTTCTAAGATCGAATCATCACTTTTAAGCACTTGAAAGCTTGATTTACGCTCTGGCCCTTCGGACTCCAACTCAATCTCATCTTCGGCCGAATCGGATGGTAAAAGTGTAAAAGAACGTCTGGACTCTTGCTCCCTTTCGGCACTTGTTGCTTCATCCTTGGACATTTTACTGTCTGAAGGTGGTTCCACAGTCTGAGCATTTTTATCAGTGCAATCTGCAGGTGGCTTTGTGTTATCTTTTTGTTTTTCTTTACTATCTTTTGAGGTAGCTTGTGCTCCTGGCGGCGGAGTAGTGGTTGCTGTGGAAGCTGTTTCGTTTGTTTGGTGCTCGGTTGTTTCATCAGCTAGAGTTTTTGTTTCAGTTTGTCCTTCGGAAGTTTTTGGAAGTATTTCAGCGTTTTTGGAAGCTTCTGATTTAGTTTCGTCTTGCTTCTGGTTTAGTTTCTCACTTTCTGTTGTTTTTTCAGCTTTACGCTTTACTTCTACTACTGTTTCGATGCTGTCTTTCATATCCAGATAATCTTCATCATCTTCGGGTTCTTGCAAGTTTTTTTGTTTTTCACTTTCAGCTTCACTTTTAGGCTGCAGTTCTGAGGTTGTATCAAAGTGAGAGCCAGCAGCTTCTTCAACAACTTGTTCCTTGGTGATCTCTTCCTTGAAATCACTATCTTTTTTCTCACTTTCTTGTTTTGCTTCTGAATCTTGAGGTTTATTCTCGTTTTCTTCCTTTGAATCCATAGCATCTACAGCACGATGTACTTGTACTTCAGCTTGTATACTTTCCACAACAGCCTTCGCTTGTTCTTCGTCATCAGACAATTCAATTGCAGTAGTTGCTTTTGGCGTCTCTAAGCTGGCGCTTTCTTTACTGGTCTGTGGCGTTGATGGAGGAGATTTTATAAAGGTGCCTTCTTTACCAGTTTGGGACGTAGAAGCTGTTGACTCCTTAAGTGGTAGTACCTCATCGCTTTTTTCGCTGGCATTTGGCATTGATTTGTTTTCATTGGCTGTGTCAGGTACATTTAATATACTTTTCTCTCCATCGTCTAATTTCTTGTCCTCTTGTTCATTTAAACTGGACTTGGAGTAGCTCTTACCAGGTTCTTGGTCTGCTGGATCTCGCAAGTTTCGAGGTTTCTTTGAAGGTGTAGATTTTCGTCGTTGTATCACTCTTTGCTTTCTGCGTTTGTGATAACAGCAGTTTTCACAGGAATCTTCTTCGTCCTCTTCACCCTCCCATTCACTGGAACTGGAATATCTTTCCCTGGACTTACGACGTCTTATTTCAATGTTGCTTTTAGAACGGCAGATGCTATTACATGTATCAGTGCATTCCAAGGGATCGCCGCAACTGCTAGTGCGTCTTCTTAAATGATGACGTGGATGCCGTTGGTGTCGACTACAGATGTGGGCATAACGTTGTTCCCTTTTATACGTCTGTTCGGAGCAACTGCAATTGGTTTCTTCACCAGCTTCGGAGTCGGAACGCTTAAGATATACTACATACTTTTTGGAGTTACTTAAATCATGAATTTCCTCTTTCTCGACATATTTTAAAGGTTTGATTACTTCAATGGAAGTGCTTTTGAAAGGATTCGAGCGTCTTGCTGCTAACCGCAACTTTCCAGCTGGCAAGCCACCATGAGATTGTATGAACTTTGCTGTGGAACGATGTCCTTTTTGCAGGGCACAGTCCAAGGGAGTGAAAACAACTCCTTTCGAATTGCGATAAACTGCATTTACATCAGCACCGTAGTCCAGCAGCATTTTGCACATGTCAGTGTAATCATGATGGGCTGCTATATGCAGTATAGAACGCCCATCATTGCTGGTGGTATTGACTTGCTTAGGTCGCTGTTCCAGCAACCATTCCACCAACTCACGTCGACCAGAAACTGCAGCTTCATGTAGCGGAAGATCTCCTTTGGCATTGCGCAACCATAAATTAGCACTGCGTTCTTTTAGTAATTTAACCGTTTCGAATTGTCCCTTTGCACAACCACAATGCGCTGGCGTGCGTCCTTTGCGGTCCTGGCGATTTGGATCCGCCTCAAAATCTAGCAAGCGCGAAGTGGCATCTGCATGGCCCAAGGTCACAGCATAATGGAGAGCTGTACAACCATTCGAATCGATTAGATCAGTAGGAGCACCACATAAACTTATTAAAGTATCGATACATTCGGTATGGCCACGTGAGGCAGCACAATGCAACGCAGTCAAACCATCCCTGTTAAAATAAAAACAATAATTAAATGTTTTGTTATGTCTTAATGAAATACGAAATTACTTGTCTGCACTTTCAACTCTGGCACCTGCTTTTACCAAAGCTATAATGGCCTTGGCAGAACCGGCCGAAGCTGCCCACAATAAAGGCTGGCGCCCATCTTTATCCTGCACATCTACGCTACACTGAGGGTGAACCAACAATACATCCAATATCTCCAAGGCCAATTTCGAAGAATTTGTTTGGCTTAATTTACCCTCGTAGCTGGCACCACACATTTGGGCAGCATAATGCAAAGGCGAACCACCATTAACATCAGGAGTGGTGACATTTGCTCCTGCTGCCAATACTGATCTTAATGCGCTCACTTCACCGCAAACTGAAGTCAAAATAATTAAAAAGTAATCAGTCATTGGCTTTACATATTATACTTACCTGTTGCCCAGTGCACTACCGAATGACCTTCTTTATCCACCGCATTCACGTCGGCTTTGTTCGCTAGCAGCAAATTGACCATTGCCAAGTTGCCCTGAATAACAGCCAAGTGTAGCGGTGTAAAGCCATCCTCGTCAGCAGACTCCAGCAACTCTGGAGCTGCGACGGCAATGCTGGCAGCAGCCACGAGCTCACCCGAATGGACCGCACAATAATGTAAGGCGTTCTTGTAACGACTGTCACGTAAGCGTATGCGTTCTGGCTACAAAAAATACAAAAAAAATGCACACATCAATGGCAATTAATCTATGTTTTTTTTTACATTTATCTATGTAAATATGTATGTATGTATATGCAGGCATATGCATGTGTTTACACATGTACAGACATACACAGTAAACATGTGCAAGAGTGAACAGTAAAGTATTGTGAAAACAGATACGCATGAAATTATGGAGGATATGCCATCAAAGCACTAATGTTAAATACATATCTTTACCTTAATATAGAAAGGCCCTAACTCGTTATTTTAGTTTTAATCGAGTTTTTTGTATATTAAAATAGAAGAACATCTAATGTAGCAATAAAATGCAAAAATCTCGATTTAAAAAAAATAATGAGTTGGGGCCTCTCTATATTAACATACATATCGTTTCGTCTGTCAAAAATACTTGTGTGCACAAATATGTTATGACTCTGCCGACAACCACAATACAAGTGATTGATTTTAAAATTTTTCATCGCATGACATTTTAGAGTGGGTGGCAAGTTTTTATAAAAATGCTTGCGTCATTTCAAATCAGATGTTTGCTGTTAAAAGTTATTGCGAACGAATACGTTCGATATCGTGGGTTTTACTGTAAGTCGTAAATTTGCCAGTTTTTCTTTTTCTGAAATATTTGTTATTCCATCGAAACTAAGAAATATTAAAAGTGATATCAGTTATAAAATAATTTTTTTATTAATTCCGGAAGAAATGCCCTGTTGGAAAATCACTATTAAATTACAAAAATAATTAACTTATAGCTAACTTCTCTTAGACTAAACAAAAACTAACTGCAATGTGACCGAGAACTTGCCCAAAATCAATTCTTAGTTGAGTACGTAATCCAACTTGGTGAGAGCCAACAAACTTACTGTCAGCTACCTTAAAACTCATTTTAATTTCGTATTAATATTTTGCTGTTTATTTTAGATGGTATCTTATCTGGGTGGTAGCGTGTTGACTATAAAACGTGTGATGTTACATGGTTCAAACCCCAGCAACATCTTTTTGCAAATTTTATGACTACCAGCTGACTTAAATAAAGTCAGCTTTAAGTTAGTTGCAAAGAAGTGCATAGTGGGACAATTGACTACCGCCTAGGATATTGCAATGTTAAAATAATTAGTTGTTTGCATTGGAAAGTACTAGTTGCGAAATAGTTAGCTGAAAGCTAATTTAAAATTAACCTAGTTTCCGACCGGGTATTTTAGCTTTTACTTGAATGTAAAAGTGCGTGTATACATGTGCCCACAAGTCTGAAATTATGCTATAATTACTCTTAGTGCAAAGTGAGCGAAATACAGTGTGAGGAATATTTTACTATACATCTCTTTTTATCTCTTTATGTCAATTTTTTTTTGGGGAGTAGCAATTCATCAATACGCTCTTATAACATCAGAAAACCTTGTACATTCAGTTGGAACTGTGCACGACTTTAATGTACACATGCAGCAAAATGTACATATAATTATTTCTGTATTGTTAAAAATAATTTCGTTTTTTTCTGCCTTATTTTCTTTTAATTATAGTTGTAATAATTAGCAATTATAATGAATATTTTAAATGAAACTAAATGCGAAAGTATTATTCATTAAAAACCACACTAATATTGCATGTTATTAAATAATATTATAATAACACTTATCGACAGAAAAGGCGTAGATACGGCTGTGAATAAAATACTTCTAATTAGTAACGTTAAAATTCTTTTGTGATTTTCAAAAATATTAATATTTGTGAATTCTCAAATAGTTTATGAAAGTCTGTGCATAAGATAAGAGGTTTGTGACTGTTCAAAATGTGTGGTTGAAGTCTACTGACGATTTGTTAAAGCAACAATGAAATGCATATAGATATCGCTTAACCACCAGCAAATAAATTTCACTTATAGTTAAAATTCAAAGATGACAATCAAAAGTTTTTCTAAGGCATTGCAAAACATTTCACACTCTGAGGACTTTTGTTAGAAGCGATTCCTACATGCGGTGTTTTGACAATGCCTGAGGTAAATATAAATTTTAAGGAGCTGATTTAAGTGTGATGATATAAACAGATCAACATGATTTAATGATGATATCTCAGCAAAAATAAATTTGGTACGAGTAAGCACTAAGACAAAAAGAAGCGCACTTCAGAGATGCGGAAAATCAAACCGTGCATCACCATGTCTTACTAGGATGCAGCAACGTATGCATTACTGCACCGATAAACTCAAGAATTGCTGCAACAAAAATTGCAAGTCTGGACAGGGTAAGATTCAGTTGGACAGAAAATTTGTTGCTCTATAATATTTATGATGGTGCAGCCAGCTCCAAGTAAGAATTTGACATTCGATGTTCGGCAGCCAGCAAATATAGCAAATCGAATGCGTCATCATCATAAAGATCTTTATTTGTCGAATAGTGTAATTTATGCTGTTACAAAGACACCTTTTATAAAAAAAATTAATTTAAATGTATTTAATTCGTTATTTGTATTTAATGAAAATCTATAGATATTTTAATAAACATATATTATTAAAAATATTGGTAAATTAGTTTACTTATTTAACATTTCTAGTTTTTTATATAATAAAATCGTTTGTCTTTTGCTTTATTTTTTTAATTTTTAATGTGCAAATCACACTTACAAATACATCTACATCTGTCATTAGAAACTAATTACAATTCAATATCTAATTATTATTTATACAACAAAAGTATGCATGTACATGAGCGGATTTGAGTAAGTTAATTAATCCTTTCAGTAAAATATATATCCGAAAATATAAAATACTTCTGTAGATTTTAAAAATAAGTTACAATATAACAGCAGAATGCATTTCTAGACCACACCCAATAAAAAATAAATGTTTCTATTTTTAACGCCATATGCCCTTTATATCTCCTGGTTCATGGAGTATTCATTTGCTAAAGTCCTTTTTATGGAGTACAACAGTTTAGACTATGAATCAGATTTTGGGCTAGTTGCCTCTGAGCAAGGCGGCTGATTGTTACCCTGTCTATCTTTCTAAACGAATGTTGCTTTACAGACAACAAATGTCACATGTTCCTTTACAAGTCTGTGCATTAGATTTTTTAATGTGTTTAAGTATTCTGCAAAGCGGCACTAATTTTATTAAATTTGTCTAATGGCCGACTTCAACTTCAGTTTCCATTTAATTCAATTCTGGCAAAATTTTACGATCAAATCAGAATTATTTAGAAAAAAATACTTGTGGAAATGCAATGCCTCGTTTATGTAACTTGTGAGAAGTTCTGGCATCGAGAAAAATTAATTGTTTGTCACACAGGGTTATTCATATAAAAACTTAAATAAACTTACAAAAAATAATTTGTTGTGTTTTACAATATGATAACAACTTATTGCACTCGAAAAGTTGTCACATTCCTCACAGAAACTAGGCACTGATTCGTAAATTCTTTAAGTAATTTTTTTTTTATGGTACTACTTGAAATACAAGGCCGCATCAATAAGTCCTTGATTTTTCGAACTTCCGTCGTAGTTATATGAAATGCAACACTGTTTCGATCAAGTACCACCTGATAATAGACTACTGTCAAATTTTGAGCAAGTGCCGTGATTTACTTTGCGTTTAACAGCTGATCAAAACATACAATCTCGTGTATTTTTCTAGAAATGGAAAAAAGTGAATTTCAAATTTCGAGTGCTCATTAAACATTATTTTTTGAGAAAAAAAAAACCAAGGTAAAGCTCGGTAAATACTATACTGACTTTCGTTGTGGTCGCACAAGTACAAATGACGCTGAACGTTCTGGACACCCGATTGATCCACGATATGGTGTTGACCGATCGAAGAGTAGAGAGAGTGTGAGATTGTTGATGCCATAAGCATTTCATATGGCAGTGTGGTTTCGGTTTTAACTGATCGGCTGGGTTTCAGAAAGTTGTCTGCAAAATGGGTGCCGCGTTTGCTCTCAATTGACCATTAACGTAAACGTGTGACAACTTTAATGGATTGTTTGGAGTTGTTTAACCGCAATCCGAATGATTTTTTGCGGCGTTTTGTAACTGTGGTTGAAACATGGATCCATTACTGTACTCCGGAGACCAAGCAGCAGTCTAAACAATGGGTTCTCCGGGCGAACCTGCTCCAAAAAAGGCCAAGGTGATGGCAATAGTTTTTTGGGATGCACGCGGGAAAATCCACATCGGTTACCTTCAAAAGGGAAAAACAATAAACGGCGAATATTATGCCAATTTATTAGACCGATTTAATGAGGATTTAAAAAGATGGCCAAGAAAAAAGTTCTTTTTCATCAAGATAATGCGCGGGTGCATACGTGTGCAGTCTCAATGGCAAAACTCTACGAATTGGTACCTTATCCGCCATATTCTCCGGATTTAGCCCCTAGTAACTACTTCCTAATTCCAAACCTAAATATAAGGCTCGGTGGAAAGAAATTTAGCTCCGACGATGAAATTATTGACCAAACAAATGCCTATTTTAAGGACCTCAAAATTCTATTTTTTGGAAGGGATAGAAAAACTGGAGAAACGTTGGACTAAGTGTCTAGAACTCAATGAAGACTAGGTTGAAAAATAAAATAACTTTTGATATAAAAACCTGTGTTTCTTCAAAAAGTCACTGAGTTAATGATCCACTCTGGTACAACTTACATGGAATTTTAGTCATTCAGTTTAAAAAAATAATAATATAATAATATTTCGTTCATGGAATAAGTGCAAAAATTCATACTTGCAATTGAAGCAGAAGCTTTTGCAAGTATTTAACTAAACATTTTTTGTTTCTTACGAATAAAAGTTTTTATTAATGCGTTTTCTTTTGTTTAATAAATCAATTAGGCTCAATTAAACTTCATTATTATTGTGAGGCTGAAAAGTAAAGTTTGGCTCGCCAAACTTCGGCTTGGTTTGGACACCAGTTTTTATAGCTTTGTTTATAACAATATTCACTGGACTATGACACGACGACATAAAACAATTCGCGTATTTTATTTCATTTTAAAAATTTTTATATAAAACAGATTCCAGTCGGCCAAGTATTTCAGACGATGGATACAAGATAATAGGAGATCGTGAAAGACATATTGACGACAGCTCAAATAAATTGTTGACAAAATGTTTGGAACAAACACCACAAGCGACAACTTCCACCACAATCAGGGCAATCATGAATAAAATTCCGCGTGAAATTTCTCCCTTTTCCAATTAGAATTTTTTGTTTTGCCTACTACTTGCTATTAGTTGGAATTGTTGCATGGAAAAAATTTCTGAATATCAATTGTCGTTCACAAAATAATAGTGTGACAATGTCACTCAATAGAACAGACTTCAATTAATATATTTAGTAATTAATATATTTAGTACAGAAATTTAATTTTTTTGCTTACTTGTTTTTTTTTTTTATTTTATTTAAATTATTTACTGACTTAGCTGAAATTCAAACTGAGGCTGCATGTTTATAAGTTTTCGCGTTTACCATCTAAATACGGCACCACCTAAAACTTTGTCAACAAAATGCCAACATATTCATTTAATTGATTGAAGACAAAGCACAAGAGTGTTTAATTGAGGACAACATGCAAGACAGTGTCACTCACGTTATCGTGAACGATGATTTTCTATAAATTGTCGACTACAAATAAAAGAAAAATCGTACAAGGAGCATGACGTGCAAGGCCATCTGGCCACAACGGTGTGGCATATTATCCCGCTGGCCCTTGCGTGACTAAATTCAAATAATCAAATAAATTTGGTTTCATCAACGATGAAAACGTTCGTCTAACTTAATTAAAAGTAAAGCAAAGCCAGGATTTGTAGTTATTTAATTTTGAGGATTAAAGGCAGAATGAGTTTTTACTCTCTGTTCTGTCACGAATCAGCTGAATTTTTTTTTTTTTTTGTTTATAGAAATCTAATACAAGTCGTTAGTTTTTCTGTTTCGTTCTGTTCTGTTTCGGTTCAACCTGTGAAAATCAAAAAATTGTTAAGTAAGTGTAAGCGACAGCATAAATTAAATAAAAATATTTTGAAATAAATTGTGATTGTGCGTTTAGGATTAAAAAAAAATTAATTTTGAAAAGAAAAACATAAAATTATATTGAAACAGAAACAGCTGATATGTTACTACAGAAAAAGTAATTACGCAAGTTTAGAAGCAGAACGGCTCAGCACAGAACAGCAACCGCAACAGAAAGTAAAGACTTATGAAGCCTTAACTCTAATTTTTGTTTTAAAAATTCACATTATATGAAAAATAAAACTTTTAATAGTTCAAACGAAATGTAGTCTTATGAAACACGTCTGTACTTAAATGTATGCATGTATGTATTTTGAAATTTGGTCATACCATTAGATTGGTTTCGATTTTTTTTAATCTTTATTTGCATAAAAACATTACAGAACCGATAAAAAACTTGAAGTGAGAACGTAATCAATGTCACTTAATCCTGTTCATTATTAATCTTTATTGTCCCATGAAATGAACTTTTTTTCTTTGTTTTTCTTAAGCTAAATAAAAAACGTCATTAAAATGTTTTTTTTTTTTAAGGCGACAGGTGAAATTAAATTAGAAGCATTAAAGAATGCAATTTTCTATATCGTTAAGCACGCCACAGACGCAGTTAATTTTTAAATAAACCCAAGCAGAAAATTCATCAGAAAATTTAACGAAGGGAAAATATATTTAAAAGTTAGTTACGAGGGCCATTTGATGTTGACTATTTAATTTGATATTGACTATTTATTTCAATATCAACAGTTATATAGTGACTATTCAGCATGATTTAGTGTGCAATATGTATGCATGTATGTGGTCGACGATTTGTTGGTGTGCCAATATCGTTTCGCTAAATAAAATTGTTTTTTTTTAAATAAATTTAGCCCAAAGACAAATCGATCCATTGTATGACAACTTCTCTGTGTTCCGGTTGTCATTTACAGTTCTTTACATTGCAGTTCCTCTGTGGCATTGGAAGTGATCTCTTAGCTGCAACTAAGACAAGTCGTAAGCAATCGTAGTATCTTTCGCGCTGATAGCTCTTTAGTTCTTTCACATGGATTTTTTTTTTTTAATTTAATACAAAAATGTTAGAGCGGAAAAGTTGTTTGGGATATGCAATAATTCGTTACAACCGAACAACACTCTATATATAATTTGTTATAACCCCCGTTTGCCGCATGCAAGCAAACTCTTATCAACAAAAATACAAGATTTTCAACTATGTCCCAGGTCCAATTTTGCAAAGCTACAAGCTAAAAATCTTCAAATAAAATACACACAAAGCATTCATAAAATTTTTAAATATATTGAATTTTGTCTATATTTTACTTGTAGCTTTGTAGCTTGTAGCTTTCAGGAACGTGCCCCTAGACGATAATTCTGTGGCTACAATGAAAGGTAAAATTTTATTTAAAAATATTATGCATTCGTAAACTTCTACCTCAACTCATAATGTTTGAATACAATGTAAGTGCCAAAGTCGTAAAGTTTTCCAACAGCCCTCGCATTTCATTATAATGGCGTCCAAGCAAAGTTCATAAACTTAATTTTGATGACAACAATTTACAACAGTTAATTGCAAAATTTTGTAAATTTCAACTTTTTTCGCTACAAATGCTGTCTGTATTTGATTTGAACCACAGCCAAACAAAAAGTATATCAAGAATACTGAGAAAGTACGGGGTGGCACAAGAACTACGTTTGCTGGTGAATCTAATTATTGCACTAACCCAAGAAATCTAAGAGAGAGAGAGAGATAAAATAAATTTTTCAAATGCGTCTTATCAAAGTATAATTTTATTTATATTTGTATATATAGGGTGTTTTTTTAGAGGTATAGAACTACGAATTGAAATAAAACACAAGAAAATCGTTTTAATGTCCATCAATTTGGCTTTATTGGAAGGATAATTTTATGCCATTAACGTTTAAATATGATTTCGGGCATGTGGCCGCCGCGGCTGGCTCGAATAAAGCCAATTCTACAGGTCCAATTTTCAACCACTTTTTCGAGCATATGGGGCCGTATGTTGGCAATAACGCCACGAATGTTGGCTTCCAAGTCCCCTAACGTTTCTGGTTTGTTGGCGTAGACGAGCGACTTCACATCTCCCCAAAGAAAATAATCCAATGGTGTCAAATCACACGATCTTGGTGGCCAATTGACCGGTTAACCGAATTAATTGCTCTGATGGACGATTATGTCGACCATAAAATGGACGGAGCTTGCGGTAAACTTCGCGAACTGAACCATTATTTTCGAAATAAATTTGCACGATTTGCAAGCGTTGTTCTTTTGTCAACCTGTTCATGATGAAATGGCAAACCAAACTAAATATTAATCACTTGACAGCTGACAAAATGGCCGCCAGTTAAAAAAGTGATGCCAACTTAAAGTTCTATACTCAATAAAAAACACCGTATATAAACAATAAAGAATTCTAATTTGATACGACAGTGATTGATGCGAAACGGTCCTTGCATACATAGATTAGAAAAGATTAATTTTAGAAGAAAAATCAATTATAATATTTAAAACAAAAAAGAGTAAAAAAAATGTCTAACACAAAAACAATCCCTTGTGGCTTCAAAGGAAAATATTCGTCGAGAAATCAGCTCATTTGAACCAAATTTACTGCAAGGTGTAGCACAGAACACAAGGCAAGAAGACATCTGGATGACATATTTCTTAAAAAAAATAAAATCCGCATTTCCATGCTATCGTTCAATGCATTTAATAAAACTTTGCTTTAATTATTACGTTTTTTATTTAAGTTTGAAGTTCATACGGAATTTTAGGTTTAAGGCTGGTACTCTGTTCAAAGTTGTGAAAAAATTTCAGCACCATTGATTATTTCGCGTGAAAAATTTGACATGTACTAAATGTAGTCCAACTCGCGGTTTTTTTTATAAATTTCTTGCTTTTATTGCTTGAAAGTATGCAACATTGTTAAAATTCCGTGCGAAAAAAGCACTGCTCATGTTGTTTCGCAGCTAAACTGAAATGATGCCAGACTAATTTTGCATGGAAAGACATGATTTTACGTGTTTTTCACAACAAGAACAGAGTACTACTTTAACGAATTTATTTCGCAAATATTTCACACCAGTTACTTTTATATGTAGTTTGACAGCATTTCGCACGAAATTGTGAACAGAGTACCAGGCTTTAGGTAAAAAAAATTACGGAAATTCAGGTTGGTATATTTCTTAATGAAATTTCTATTTGCTAGTACGGACTTTCAAAAAAAAAGTACACGGAATTTTTTAAATTTATTGCATATCTTAGGGATGTTATAAATGTAAGTGGACACTTTTTTCAGTCAACTGAAACAAAAATGAATGTTCAAAAAATTTGCTTGGTCACGGAATTTTTGACATTTCTAATTTTCATCAAATTGTAATTCATTTTTTTTTTTGTTTTTGTGCGTTGTAAATTCGAAAATAAATAAATTTGTGTGTATGCAAACATAGGTATGTAATTCTGCACAAAAGGCTACACGCTTATTTTTTCCGTGTAGAAATAAATATAAATTTACAAACGTGAAAATCCGTAAGAACTCCGACTGGGTCTGGTCGATGTTCCGGGCTCATCTTCGACATCAGGGGCATCAGCAGCGATGTTCTCAGCAGAACAGCTGCTGTGGGCACGGACAGCATTCTCTCGTTTTTTCCCATTCGCTTCACAGCGAGTGACCAAACACCGCAGTGTTTGTCCAGTTTATGTCGAACAGCCACGAAATTCAGGCTACTACAAGACCACTGACGAATTTTTGCTTAAAAATTGAAACAAATATTCCCCGTTCTTGCGGAGTAAACCGATCCATGGACTTACCGATTTGTATTCTGCGTTTGTTTACTTCACAAATGTTAAAACCGAATTGACATATGGCGCCAAGTTCAAAAGTTATAGCGTGTTGCAATAGGGTGATTGATTACATTCGCCCCACCCTTCATATCTAATGCGGTTAAGATAACTTAAGATATTTATTTGGGGAATTCAAACGCAAGTCTTAAGTATCATGGTGTCATAATATTAAAAAATGTTTGCTTTAAACAAAAAACCAAGAGCAAAAACAGTTAAATTAAAATAATTTAAAACATTATGACACTTAAGACTACCGCTTGAATACCCAAAACTATTTAATCATTTCTCATTTATGACATTTTTGTTAATTTTATTTAAAAAAAAAAAAGTACTTAAAATAACTGTCAGGTTTGTTATTCATTTGTTATGGACTGAATAAATTTAAGTATGACAAATGATAAATAAACTATTTTTTAATTAATATTTTTGTTCGTGTGTTTCTTTTAGTTTTAATGATGTTTGTTTGAATTTATGCATATTTGGTAGGAGGAAAAAAAGATCATTCAACGCAATTATTTTTTACAATAATTTATTTTCCATTATGGAATATGAAAATTGTAATTAAAAATCACTCAATCTATTAATTGTGCAATATAAAACAACTGTAGTTATTTTGAATAAAAACATTTAATTATTGTTTTCTATAATGGAAAAATAAGTTATTGTTGTAAAAAGAAATTCTATATTTTAGTTAATAATCAAAAAGAATAGATGTATTCATATGTACTCGTATGTACAAATTTATGTTATATTAATTTACGAGTAGAATTGTAGTTATATGTAATCGAATATTTTTTTAAATTAATTATAGATACGTATACATATCGTGTCTCAATCGCAAAAATAAATAAATAATAAATAAAAAAAATAAATATAAAATTCTTCATTAGATTTTATTTTGCTATTCTCGATGCTTTAAAACTTAATTACTTTTAAATAATGTTTTTATAGGCTTTGTGTTGCCTATAACGAAATAGTTTCTTATAACGCATATTTGTTTATGTTTTTTGAATAAACTTTTTATTTATTTATTAATTACGTTATTTTTGTATTAAAAGTAAATATCCTTACAGATAAGACAAGAAGAAACACACATACTCGTATATATAGGCGCATGCTGTGTATTTTTTTTCGTGACATGAACACTCACGACTCAACACGAAGTGCTCGTGAGAGAAAATTTGGGTTCTAGTCATTGCTTTCGATAACGAGCTGATTCGATAACGTTTTTTCGGTTTGAGATTATCGCGTTCGATATCGAACAATACTATTACATTGTTCGATAGCGAATGTCATAATCTCAAACTGAAAAAACCTTATCGAATTAGCTCGTTATCGAAAGAGTTGATTAGACGCCTGATTTCCTGATTTCATACGTATTCAGGTCGTAACTTGTTGAGCAAAATTGACACGATAAAATACGAAACGATGTTAGTTGCAAAATATGTACGTACGAAAATCCAGTTAAGAAAAATCTGAATATTTTGTATCGTCAAACACACAAAATCAGCAAATTTTTTAATAGTGTAGGAGTTTCTTAAGCTTAAAATGCTGAGATTAAACACAAATATGTATCTATCTATTGGAATTAAAAAACTGTTTTGCTATTCAGTTTAATTTCGTGCTTGTTGTCTCGTGCAGTGTTCACAAAATTTTTTGCATGCGTATTTCCTACGTGTTGGACATTTTGATATTCGTGTTCAAGTCATTGCCGTTTTAGAAATATTCGACACGCAACCATCCTAGAGAAAAGTTTTTAATTTCATTTGTTTGGAAATTTTTCCCTTTTGCGGCAACCTAAGCTCTACCTAAACGGTATTAAGAATCATTTTTAGGAAGTTCATATGTTCTAAAAAATTGTTTATTGAGATCTAAGGTACATTTTTGTAGTTGACTGTTTCCTTGAATTTTGAACGGTTTGCTACCTATGGACCTGAACAGGGAAAAAAATGTAAAAATAAATCGATTTTTTCACATTTTTATTGGACATTTTGATCTTTAAGATGAATTATTTTTTATTTTATATGTTCACAATTATTGCTCTTTATGACAAGAGCTACAACTTTGCTTCAGAGAGTAAATCAAAATTCCGAACGGTTTGCAAGATATGAGCCTGAGAAAATGCAAAAATGACAGCAAGGCCCCAAACCTTTCGAGGCCCATAAAAAATAATACATGACTTGGTGCAAAACTGGAAGAAACAGGTCTTTGTTTTTTTTTTGTCTTTTATCATGTAGTGGTGTCCGTATATGATTATATTTTTTCGAGTTGCACTGTGATATTATTCAACAATATTAAGCTTGCATTCATTTCACATTCTTTATTAATGGAATTGATGATACGAAATTAAAATCCGTGTGAACGAAAAGTTTCATTCGGAAATTTTCACATGTGGAATTCATGATAACCGTAATTGTATTATTTGTAATATATTACTTAGGCTGAGTTTACATCTGGCATTTCTTGTGTGCCATGTGCCCAAAAAAGCGTAACCACTAATGACTAATGAAAAACTGTTTGATGTAGACATGTATTTATTGATTTAAACTGTTTTCAATCATGTTGGATTCTATAAAATTGTCTATTAGTTATGTATGAAACTGTTTAACTTAATAAATACGTGTATGAATTAAACAGTTTTTCATTAGTAATTAATGGTTATGTTAGTTTTACGCATACGTGGCACATGGCACACAGATTTACATCTGCCCGGCCTTACAAAAATCGCAATTAGCTTAAGTTAGCGACAGCGACAAAAGTCACAAAGTCGCAGGATTGGCGACAAAATAATCGTTTTCGTTTAAAGGTATGTGTTCTTTTTATTTATAACAGATATATATACTTTGATATAAACTAGCAACATATATACTAAGATATTTCTGCCAGAAAAACGCAAAAAACAACAAACAAATGAAAAATGCTTCCACATGGTGGTCGGTAGCATGCTGTAGTCTATGTGTTTAATGCTTCAGGCACGTATTTAGTGTTGTTGTAAGTGTGCGTGTTAAACATATGAAAAAAGGCCAAAGTTTCCTAACAATACCTGCTTATAACAACAGGGTGGTGCATTAATTAAGGAATGATTTATTTAATTTTTGATTAAAATTCCAAAATTTTCATTATAAAGGATAAACATACATACTACATACAAAAATATATATTTAGTTATAGTTTTTCTTTTTATATTCAATTCACACTTACACTTTCTTTTCGTTACCAAAGGCTAGTTGTCAACACAGTTTTAGCCAAGAGCCGGTATCTTATGTATGTAATTTTTTTATATAAAAAATATATTACATAAATAAATTTCTGTTTACTCTGTATATGTATATATATTAAAATAAATCTATTTTAAATTTTATTTGTTTAACATTATGCGGCGAGAATTTAACAATTACTTGCTTGTTTTTGTTTACAACTAAATAAAGGACTACAATCAAACTTTGCTAAAGTGTTATAACCTGAAAACCCTGTTGTTATGGTTACTTCAGCGTTGTGCATGGTAAAATTATACAAGATACTTGCACGACTACAACAAAAATACAACACCAAAAATTACATGCATTTTGTTGGTAGAAACAAACGAACAATTGTGAGAAACAGATGTATTTTGTTTTTCAGAATAACAATCACAGAGTAACTAAAGTAAAATTGCAGACACGGCATTCATGCATGATTATAGTCATTCAGTGTTGCCAATATGTGTGTTATACACAGTGTGTAATTTCTACTCTCATGTATAGGCCATATAGTGAGATTCATGTATAATCAGTGTGGGTTCTATTTTTATTTATTTTCGTTTCAATTTTAACCCACACAAAAGATGTGTAGTGTAATTTTCTTCAATGTGTAATTGGAGACACATCCATGTGCTAGTTCATTGGCAACACTGTAAACATTTTATTCACACACATACAGTGACATTTTTGCAGCTTGTAAACAAAGTTTGACAACTTTCTGCATTGTATACAGTAAGACCAGCCTGGGCTTGTGCATGTATCTTGTATAATTTTACCATGGCGTGGTGAGTTCAAAGCAGTGATGCCAACTTTTTGGGCACAAAAAAAGGCATAAATCGCTATATGCCTTTTGTATCTGAGTTTAAGCGAAGACTTGTAAGGAAGTATAAGTAAATAAAATTTATTTATACTTGCACTTAAATTAAAGAAAAAATGGCCTGATTTATGTTGCACGGACGGCAAGCTGGAATTTCTAGAGTTGTTTCCACCACCAGAGTCACTACGCATGCAGCTTTAGCATGAATTTCCTAATTAAATTTTTTCACTAAATACAGCTTATACCAAAAGCAACTTGGAATATATTAAAGTTGGTTGCTTGAGAAATGGGTATGAAAAAAATTTTTGCTCAGGCCCATTTAATGAGAAAGTACACTTTACCTGTTAAATGGCTAGTCAAAAAATAAGGAATATTCACCTGTATTACGTATGGCGAGTATAGTATTCGTCTACAAGAATTTTGTTCTAGATTCTTTAATCTAGGACAACAACTGTCGTAGACGAATATTCGACTCGACATACGCAATACGGGTGATTATTTCTAAAATAAATTTCCTCTCAAATAAGATTAAATTAAAAATGTAATCACAATGTTCTGTAAAACATGTTGCTTAACATTTAAATAACAGAGCGCATCCGGAACGCTCGTTTGAACTGTATCCGTTTTAATTAACAGACAGTTGACGTGACGGGGATAAAGCAACAATAAACGGAAAACGAGCAGACAGCTTAAAGTATTTTCGTTTTATAAAAAGAACTAAATTGTAATAATAATAAATATGTAAATAGTAAATAGTAAATGCGCTCAAACTAAGACAATAAATACACTTATTTGTATGGCAGACATGAAGCGGCAACACAATAGATAAAACGTCAAAAGTCTCTGACTTGTATGTATGTTAAACAAAGCACAGGCGAACAGGAAACATAATACATTCGCAACAAACAAATTGTGATTCCTGTGGGAATATTCCTTTTAATAGAAACTTCAAAAATATAAAAAATATAAAACAAAAAAAATCACGAGTAGACTTCGTTTAGCATAAAAAAATTTATGGCAAATAAAATTCCGTGTTTTTTGTTACTTTGTTGGCCTGTGTAATTATGTTTATGATTACTATTATAGTTGCTTTTATTATTTACTATTAATGAATGCTTTTTTATTGTCCTGCAACGGAAGTTATTTTCATAATATAAAACAACAATAACAAAAATAAGTATGAAAGATAAAAAGGAAACACAGCAACAACTTTCTAAAGTAAAAAATCAAACTTAAATGAAAAAGTGAAGACAGACGGGAAACGGAAAAATGAAATGGAAGGAAAAACAAGAAATACGAGTACAAATGCTTACTGGCAGCCAACAATCACAATAGCAACAACAAGTAACGCCATCATTGAAAGACACAACAAATATTTAAACATAATAAAGTTTCCTATTTACTTCTTGTTTTTTTTCGCAGCGACAGCAGCTATTTAAATTTCATATTGAAATTTTTTTTTGCAGCAGCAGCGTAAATAAAGAAGGGCAAACATGAGTGAAAGCAATATTGACGACATCACCGCGCCCCCACCATCAACGGAAATGAAAGAAGGGGCCGCTGCAGCAAAAAGTTAAACAAAAAGAATATTTCTTACCATAATTCATATTTTAAATTTCAGTAGCCTTTGTTAAAGTTTGTATATAATGGCATGTATGTGTGAGTATCTTATGTCGTGTAATCTGAAAATTTTTTTAATAACTAATTTATGCAACTTTACTTTAGGGAAGGGCATAATCTACATATAAGTGGAAATCTTTCAAATGCATTCATATGTTAATCGCCTTTGGCTATTGTAATGTATGTCTGCATGTATGTGTACATACTTTTATATGTAAATGGCCTTTTGTTATGAACAGTTTCATAAATTTACATACAGTTCAACTTATATATTTAAATAAACATTTAAAAGCTTTCCTTTCTACAGATTTATGTTTTCCACGAAACACATAATCACTTTTAAGTAAATGCTTAGCAAAGTAAATTGAAATTTTTCTCACGGCAAAAGAACTCATTTATTAAATAAATTCTGCTCACATATTTCTTCAGTTCAAATTAAATATCGCTCAGTTAAGATATACAATTTTTGAAAATTTTGCTTGTTTTTGTGGTTCAGCATCATTGTTTATATGCATTTCGTTCCCGCTTAAGGAACTCGTCACTGGACTTCAACCCAGCAACTAACATTGTAAAAAGGTGGTGGAAAATAAAATAGATGCAAAATCGAATACAGATGCTTGTTTTGTAAACATTTTTGTTTGAAGCTTTTAAACTTATTTTGTTTGTATATTGCGATTCTCCATAACGTATTAAGAATCTTACTATAAACATACGAAGTTTGCTAGCTAAATTCAATACATTCCTTTTTATCTCTGTCTCTCTCTCTCTCTCTCTTGTTTTTAAAGTATTGACCAGCGTTACCGTGTTTTTAAAATTTTTTCATTGTTAGTTATGATTTATATTTGTATGATAAATTATTATTTATCATTTCAGTTTTATTGATAATAATTCCGTGGCAATAAGGAAAAAGTGCTTAAGTCCTATTTTACTGTTTTGCAGTAGAGCACTTTAAAAACGTTCAAGTCGAAGAATTTGAAGTCGAAAAGCTTCAAACGCGCTAAGGCCCATTAACTCGAAACCGAAACAGAGCGCCCAGAAAGAGTTACACAAACATTTTTGGTTTAAAAGAGCTATTATCCCATTCTCTTGGTTTTTTTTATCTTACACGGTGTTGGTATTCTTGACTTATGCTGAAAAGCTGAATTTTTTAAAAGCCGTACGTTACATATCGAATACTATCACAAAAATTATGAAGACTAATTTTCCATCCCTGCTGAAATTGTTTTCATTTTCCTCTTTTTATGTTGTACACAGTCCTTTTTACAAAATACTGAAAACGAAAAGAATAAAAAAATTATATAAATAAGTTATAAGGAAATTAAACCCCTTCGTCCATTTTGCGCCACCCTGTATTAGCTTGAAAAGAGGGACAATAAATATTGACCTCATCCATTTCGGATTACATTTATGCTTTTTTAGAATGTTGTGTACTCTTAGGAAATATATTTGGGAGGAGCACCCAGTAAAGAATCATAAAACCTTTTAAACTTTAGTCTGGTTGAAGTAGGTTCCCTCAATTTTCTTTTTCTTAAGCTATTTTAGTCTGATTCCCTGACATACGAGTATTTTATATCTAGTATATTTTCCAGATAGAAGATTTATATTCTCAGTTGACTGAATGCTGGACAGTGACGCAAGTAGTGTTCGAGAATTTCATCATCTTCCTTAGCAATCTCTACTTGTTGTACCGTCAACAACACCCAAGCGCGCCAGGTGAATTTTAAACTCTGTGAGACCTATTATTATATTAAACAAAGTGAGAAGGGTTGTCATTTATAAATTTTTTCTATAACAATATTATTATTTATAACTCACCAGTGGTAATATTTTTTTATATTATGATCTTTTTATTATACAATAATTTAATTTATTTTCCAAAATTAAAAAAGAAAACTATGTCTTAATATTGTCTTTATGACACTTAAGCTTTAAGTTATTTTTTATATTTATCTAAAATATCTGCTGAATAAACTTTTCAAAGAGAAATTGACAATTTCAAACAAATTAAAATTTAGTATTGAAATCTGGTTTTCATCACCTTCAGTTTCAGTGACAGCATATCTTTGTCTTTGTGCGAAATCTACTTAAAGATTAATGGTTGTCATTAAAATTTATCCTTCTGTGAAAGCTACTAAATTTAATGAGTTACCGGAAAAAAGGGAAAGACACAAAAAGAGTAAGTTGGTGTAGTCAACAGTTTTCTGGCTTAAGTCTATGGTATTTTTTTTAGCTATTCTCTTCCTTTCTTTTATCATCCATCCATCAACAGCTTTAATCGTTTTTTTTTTCTTTTAAAAGAACTAGAATTTACTTGCACTTTTTTGCTCCAGCTGCTGTCTCAACATGTTGCAATAAACAAAGAGATGCAAGCGGTATGATGTTGTGTAATTTTATAAATTCTGGGAATAAGAAGGCTTTATGTGCATCTAGACATACAAAAACGTATGATAAAAACCTCAAATGCAAATATAAGAAAGAAAATCAAACAAATGTATGAATTGAAAACAAAGTAAATGCCGGCTCGCATTGCTTGTGACACTATAATAACGAAAAGCTTGGCCGCTGCAAATGAAGCACAAGATCATGTTTTTGGGTTTTAAAAGGAATAGTGTACATTCAGTATTATCAGCTCTGCATGCTGTTTGCATTTTAACAAGAGTTTTTATTATTACGTGGATGCTGTTGCTACTGCTGTTAATGCTGTGGCCACGGTGTGCATTGTTGTTGAAAATGTTTTGTGTAATTTTTTTTTTTTTGACATTATACATTGACTTTGTATCTCTGAATGTGTCTGTCTCAATGTTTTACGCCATTATTACGTCTGCCAACGAGTTTAGTACGTTTGACGTCCATTAGAGTGAAATACTAAACTAAAGCGCGCACAAAGAAATTAATACAGAATGTATGTGTGTATGTGCATGTGAATACATACAGTGTACAGTGATTCATAAATTCCTGAAATTAAAATTTAAATAAATTGATTTGCATACTTTTAAGAGCGCTTGACTCATGCTTTTTTTATGGGAAAAAAAATTTAAATTACAAAAACAAAACACATGAAAATTTTGTCAACGCTTAGCGTTGCGTTTTACAAAATTAGGCCCTTAATTTAAAATACTTTAAGGGTTCCGAAAATATGAGAAAGTTTTGGCAATAAATTGCAAAACATGAGCATTTTTTTGAATCATCGGATTTCATAAAGATGAACAGTGTTAACAAAAGCAAACGCTTTCCGGTCTTATTAGACTGGCCAGTATATTTTTCCTTCAATCGATTCTAAATAGATTCATTCTGATACTATTGCCAAGATATTGCAAATTTGGTCTATTTAAACGAAGAGTAGAATTTTGAATAGTTTTATTTTTAATACGAGAACCTGTCGACTTTAGATAATCTGAAACTTGTTAATTTGAAGCTATCGATAATCACTTTTATTCCAGTTGTCAACATCGACGTCACGTCAAGACAATACCCAAACATTGGAACTTTTCTATTCGCTCTTGAGAACGATTTTGAGAATTTTTGTTTGTAATTTATTAAGCAACATCTATATGCATCCTTCTGATTAGGAAACTCGTCAGTAGCCTTTTACCAAACAATTGTTAAATAGAGCTAAAAAACTCTGTATGTTAATAGAATCTTTTGACTGCAGTCTACTAGCAAGTTTTTTAAGAAGAAACAATATACATAGAGAGCAAAAATAAATAACAAACTTCACCAGCTTATGTAAATATAAATTCATATTTAAAAGTAATTTTTCCATACAAAAATTAATGAAAATCGAAATTTAAATATGAATTGATATTTAAATAGAGTTGGTGAAATTGGCCTTTAACGTCAAATAAATATACTTTTTATTTAAAGTAAAAAAAAATAAATCACGTTTTTAGCGAGTATTTCGTACACCGGATATTACTAAGCTAGTAGTCTAGTCCAGCATTTTGTTTTAAACCTTTATGGTTTTAATAAAAATTAGTTTTAAAAAAATCTAGTTAAAATGCGTTTTCGATTATTTAAATTTTTTCTCTGATGCTTTGAATTTCAAATCATCGAGAGTCGACTGCATGTGGTATTTTCATAAGTCTGCAACATCTACCTCAGAATCCATTAACCAACCGCCAAATATAGCATAAGTATATAAACGAATTACTGTGCAGCTTGCTATTGTGGCACTTGTTCATGCCATTACAACAAATAAACATACAAGCGTACACAATCCCAGATGTACATACATACGCGTACATATTTACATCTGTAGGAAAATATATAAAAGGCACCCACAGAAATTGAAAGAATTCAGGAAAGTATACTGAAATATTGTTTGCTCCATACCGACGAACATATTTTTCGCTCTTCTTATTTTATTCATTGTTTAAATAGTGAACAGGACATAACCGCGAGTCAGTAAAATGCAAAGAATTGCGAACAACCATTCAGTGCGTAACATCACAGGACATCAAAGTTAATAAGCACTCAGCAAGAAAATAACAACATCAAAGTTAACGAGTTAACGGTAGTTATCAAAATTACACATGTACTCATGGCAACCAACAGTAAGGACTGAGAAGAGCCAACTTATGGACTTCAAAATTCATTTAAAAATTTATACCGGCTGGCCGGTGAATTTTGCTAGATAAAGAAACTTATATAACTTTTTTTTTCTAATTTATATAAATTTTTAATTTTTATTACATTTTTAAAGGTTTTACAAATAATAAATTTGGCGTAACGAGTCGGCTAATTATGAAATTATATTTATGGCCAATTTCACCAACTCTATTTAAATATCGATTGATATTTAAATGTCGATTTTCATAAATGAAAAATATGAATTAATATTTAAATAAGTTGGTGAAATAGACTCTTATTAGTCTTGTTAAATTTTTAGTACGTTTTTTTATGATATCTATGCTTTAGTTTAGTCCTTATAAGGATTTCTTTAAGACGAGCAAGAAACATAGTTAGCAGTAGAATTATCATTTAATCAGTCGCTTTACTACTTCAAGGACTTTGATATTCATTCCACTACAAAACGAAAATCAAAACAAAATAAGCTTTGTTTAATAAAATATTAGATAAACTAGCAAAAATTAAACGTTTCACATTTTGTGTGTTAAAGGCCGTGATACACTAGCATACAAAGTCGTTAGATTTTTGAGAAAATACAACCCTGGTGTAATGGATTTTATGAAAATTCTCAAAAGACAATAAACAATAAAAATGCATCACATCAGGGTTGTATTTTTCTTCGCATGACTTTGTATGACAGCGTGTCATGGCCTTAAATAATAATTGTAATGCAAATAATTAAATTCATACGACATTTGGTTGACACATTTGCATTTAGACTGTTTTTAAATATTCAGCTGTGCTCCTACTTGCACTTTTAAAGGGTCTGTGATAAACATCGTACATTTCAACGGAAGGTGTGTTTTAGCAGAGTCTGATACTACTTCATACTCATTCATTCGATGCAGTGTAGTCGTAAATGAAACATTCTGTAACCTTATGAAAATAAGAAGCAATTCAGCAATACCGCTTATATATAACATGAAAAATATACGAGAAAGAGGAAAATGTATACAAAAAAAATTCAATTAGTAACATCGATTTTCAATTACTACTATGGAGTCTATCCCGCAGGCTGCTCTTCATCTCTCGTCTACAAAGTAACGTAAGAGGGGCAAGACCCTAAATGTAAATGCCCTCTTAAGCAAACATTGACTGTGCAGTACAAATGTTTCAGCCAGCACTGGTTCCCTAACACACTTTCACACACTTGCTATGGCAGGAGTTTGTTATTAAGCGACAAAATATTTACAGCATTGGCTCTATAGAAACTCCAAGTGCCTGTACATTGTATGTACTTGTATGAATATTTTTATGTAGATAAAGTAGATGAGAGGTTTTGTTTTATTCATGATGGCCGGCCATGTTGCGTGTGTAAACACAAATAAATAATAAAATCTCCCAAAATATCATGATGCACTGTAGGGCAAACAAATACAGCTGGGAAAATAGTTCATTAAAATTAATTTATAAACCAAACAATATGTTGAATATTAAAGCTGAAAACCTTAACTAATTTGACTTTTTGTGGGCTTTAACTGAGGAGATTTAAAAATTTTGTAATCTTCATGCTGAATGGCGGGTTGTTTGTTTAGGTTTCCGACATTTGAACTGCCTTAAATATTTTAAATTATGTAAAGTTTTTTTTTGAATTTTTTCTAATCCTACCCACAAACCATATATATGAGTATGTAATAGAGCTGAGCACAAAACATTTGCTTGCTTGCTCTTGATTTTATGAGAGCACTAAAACTGTTATTCCTTTTTTATCAAAAGCATGCAACAGCATTAGTTTATCTGCCAAGCAAGGGCGCTAGTTATTGTAGTTTCGAAGCTTATTTCAATATTTCATTCCGTTTGAAAAGTGCTAAATGAGATGACAAGTGTGAAAATTTTTATATGTATAAAAGAGATGTTTATATGTATGAGAGTTTTAGTTTGCTTGTGATGCTGTTCTAAGTTTTATAATTTATTAATTTAACTCTTTAAAAAATAAAGAATCTAAATAATATCTTTTACAATGAATGCCATTTTTTTAGTTAAAAGTTTTATTTTTTTTATTTTAACTTTAGGTTTTATGAAATTCTGAGTTTGTGAAATAAAGTATGCTGAAGTATGAAGTGTACAATAAAAATATTGCACACTTGACATAACTGTCTATCCATTTTTTTTTTTCAAAGGGTTTTTGTGTTTTTTTATTCCTTGTTCTCTATATCTTTTTCAAACTTAATTATAATTACCACTACACGCAATATTCGCTGTTGAAAACAAAAACAAAACTGTGCACTAGAGATGAGCGATTTTTCGAAACCTGTTACTTTTTCACAGCGTTCGAAAAATCACTAATCACAAATGTGACTGAATTTATAAAGTAAGAGGTTTTGGAAATATAGTTCTTTCATACAAACTGTGAATGTTCTTGTGTGCTTACTTTACAGTAAAAAAAAGCTACCACATGAATTTGTATTTATACGTTCACCGTTTGTCGAGAAAAAATCGTCAAATCGTGCCAAATCGTGTTTTTTGGCAACTGTGTATAGCTCTCAAATGTTTGTATTTGCAATTTCACTGTCTCTCTACCTTTTATACGATAACTCTCAATATTTGGATGGGGTTGATGCTAATTGTTTGTTCTTGTCGCTCTTCTTATTACCATTTATCAAAATACCAATACTAATAAATACTTTTAAAGCAGAAGAGCTGAAATGTGTTAAGCCGTGATCACAGCCATTGTTTAATTTCACTGCTGCTCTTCTTATTAGATTTTCTCAAAAAAAAATATTGCTAAACCGTGATCACAGTAACAGTTTAAAAGAACAGCGATTTTAAAATCACATTCACAAGGAGCAACATTATTAAAAAATCACAATATCGCTCAATATTTCATGGAGAGCCAAAAAAGCAATAACTTTTTTATGACATTGGCAAATTTGATGAAATTTAGTGTATTTTTTTAATTTGTTGTTAAAAAAGAAATTTTATTTTTAATTTAAAGTTGTTAGAACGTTTTTTTTTTAAGTCGTACCTTTGATTCCACAAAATCTTGTAGCCGACCAGACTTGTACGCCAAAACCAGCTGCTTTGCTAGACGACAGTTCAATTACTCGTTAACAGACGGCGGCAGGTATTCAGCCGGCATTGAGCCTATTGGTTTGTTTCCTAGAGGTCTGTTACATTCAGCACGTGTGTGCCAACGCAAAGTACAAAAATTGGTAAACTTTTAACTTTTTGCGTTAGTTGAATAGTTTAACAGATATTGGTTGGTTTTTTTTCTTTTGTTATGTTCTGATTTAGGTTTTTGTGTTTTGCGGCAGCAAAAATAAAATAAAACAAATAAATGAACGAAATAAATAAAAATATTTTAATTTAATGAATAAAATGGAGAACCAAGCTATTGAAGCTGTTCAAATGCTTCCGCGTATAAAGTACTCATTATGCCAACTTATCCGTCGTTGCGTTAATGTCAGTTGAAAAAGGCGAAGTTTAGCATATGATGAATTCATTGTGCCCCAGCCTTTAGTTCTTCAGAATTTTTAAACTTTTAAAATGTGTGTAATAGAAACCACCTCGGTTGACAATTATTGATATTGATTTTTTTAGTTTTGCAACTATCATCTAAAAGACACTAAGACGTAACGATTTTAGCCAACTGTCTTGCAAATGTTCAACAAATATTTACAGCTACCACGTACTTAAATTTTTGTTTTTATTCATACACATAATTTTTACATTTTTCCCTGCTGTCATGTTGCTGCCTCTTATTCTGTTGCTGTTGATGCCTGCTGTTGACGATGGCAAATGTCCTGTAACTACGTATTATTTATAATATAAATTTCATATTGTTATTCTGGCTTTACTGAAATTATTATAGAAGATGATGCGGGTTTTGTTTTTGTTCTTATTCATTTTGCATGTTTATGTATCATTAGTTGTTAGAACTCAGATAGTCAGTGCTGCTTTATATTTCAAGAGTTTGTTATCATTATTATCATTATCATTATTATTATTCGTTTATTTATTTGTTTGTCTAGCAAAATGTTGGATATGTAAATGACAGCAGGCAGTGGCTTAGAAATTTTTAAGTCTGACAAAAAAGTTAGTCCATGTACATAGAGATCCTCATATTCATATTAATAGACAAATGTACTCGTACAGGTTACTATCGATCAAAATTTCTCTATATTTCTCTATCTCTTTCTATCTCTCACTTTACTTCACTCTTTCTCTTTTTTTTTATAATCTCTGTCTTTATTTCCTTATCTCTTTCATTTCATTGCTTTATATTGTTTTTGCATCCCATCATCTGCAAAACTCCCCTCTTCTGACTTGATATAGCAAAAAGGAAACATCCTTCTCTCTCTCACTGCTTTGCTATATATTATTCTTACAACCAGGCAGTGTTGTCAGATTAGGGGATTTATCCCCAAATCGGTAATTTTTTTTCGAAATGGGGTTAAGAATTTTGGTTTGGGGATTGAGGAATTAATTGGGGATAACTTTTATGTTTTGGGGATTTTATGAGATTTTTTGGGAATTTGTAATTTACTTAATATTTTTAATTTATTTCTCGGAATATTTTATTATCAATACATATTCCAATTACTCTATTTAAGTTCATAAACAATATAAAATGATAAATGGTAACAATGATCTCGTTTTTAACATTTGTTGTTAGCAAGATTTAAATAAGGTTTATTACAAGACAAGCAGGTACTCGCATAGGGGAGATTGCTCATCAGCTAATTTTATTATTTACACGTACTTATATTACTTACAAATTATTTTACAATTAGTTCTTTACCTTATTTGATGCCTACAATTTTATATACAAATAACAAACAACTTAAACATGTTTTGGGCAAAAGCTTGTTCATATCAAGATGCCGCTGGATCACGGCCGTTTAAAATACTGGTAGAGTATTGTACATATTAAATTTACTTTGTGTATCAACGAGCAACGCTTGCATTGAACTAGTTTTCTCCGCAATGGAGTCAATAAAAAAATAAATTAGAAACAAAATTCAGTACGAACTGCCCAAATCTCTGTTACGAATTAATATACATTTTAATAAAAATAATAGAATTTGTCGTGACACTTTTGATCCATCTCCAGAAATGGTGAAATTAGTACAAATTGTCTTTTGGGGATAACAATTTTAAAATTGGGGATGTCAGTCAAAAGAAATCTGGGAACCCTGCAACCAGGCATCTGACATACTCCCCTTTTCTTTCTTGTTCTATTCCGAAATAGCAAAATGGGAACATTGCTATTGGATTTAATTGAGCAGAATAATTAATATATTTTCTCCGCTACCTCTCCAATTAACTAAGCCAATCAAAGTTCTGTGAATTAAGATAAACAAGTCCAATAAATTTTGTTAACTATAACTGATTTAATTGAAATGAATCTTTCATTTACAATTGTATATACAAAGTTATTTAAACTCCCATGCCTTGGAGCCCTTTCACAACATTTTGTAAATTTAACAATTAGGAAAGCACAAACTTTAAATTATCTACTGTTTTTCTAATTTTTCTTTCTTAACATATTCCATTCAAAACTATTAGAAACTCTTTTCCATCTTTACAAATTTTTATTATTTCCTGCAATCGCAAATTTGCTAATTGAATTTATTCTAATGAAGCAAAAACTTTTCTCCCATTCTGTAATCTTTGTCGTTAATAAATTTTCGTTTCTATTGTAATTGTTTCTTTTTTTTGCTTAGTTCGAAAGAAAAGGTGGGGTGGTGGTGTCATCACTTCAGGACTTTTTTCCTTTTTTTTGGGTTCTATGCATCGTTTAAATTTTCTTCTCCCGTACATGGCTAACCTAAGGCATGTTGTTGTGGCTAAAGGCCTTAATAAGACTCTCCTTAAATTTATTTTATATTGAATGTTATTTAACCCATTTTAATATTTGATTATTACATTTTCTGGTTGAAGGATACTGCAGATTTTACAAGGGTCATTGTATTGTAAATGTGACTTAAGCTTTAATGATTGTTACTTGTTTGGAATTTCAAATGAGTTCAGGATGGATGCAAAAGAATATAAGAAGTAAAAGGAAGCGTTAATAAAAAATAATATTTTAATGGATTCTTTCATTATTGAACGAGATAAAGTAAAGCAGACATTTTTTTTTTTTTTGCAAATACAAAAATTGTTTCCCATATTTGTTTAGGTTGACAAGCCCCCGGTTATATTGTATCGATTATATTGTATTATTGTATCATAATATAATAGTGTAGATTTGTTATTTGACATTAAAAAAAAAGTTTTTAAATGATACAGAGATGGGAGTTATGTTTAGTTTTATTGAATAATAAGTTGAAATATTTGTAATGGCAGCATCGGTATTTGTCTTGATTTTACCAGTCATATAAAATTTAATGAATTTTTACTATAAATTTATTAAATTTTTCGTAAAAAAATATATGAAAATTGTAAGACATGGAAATACTCCCACGCAAGGCACGTTATTACTGGTTAACCTCGTGCTCACAGCTGATTGACTTAGAAATTTTATAGTGAATTTGTACTCGTAGAAACAGTTTCGTAATCATCGGAGGTGGGTGTGTGATTAAACAAACGTATCGCTTATATTTTAGAATAGAACTTTTGGAAGAGTTCTTTGTGTTAGATGTACTCGATAGTGTGCCATTTTATTTCTTAAAATCTCTATATTAATCTTGGTATCATTATCGGCTTCGGTGTTTCAATGTTTTTCTATGAACTGAGATGAGACCTTGTTGTTGCATATCGTTACCTTATAAAGAAAGGCTCTAACTCCATTTTTTTTTTAAATTGATATTTTTAAATTTTTTGATACATTAGATGTTTTTCTATCGAAATATAAAAAAAACTCGATTTCATATAATAATGACTTAGGGCCTTTATATATTAAGGTAACGAAATATATCTGAATACCCCAAAACTACGAGATCTGTTTTTCCTCTCAAAAACTCTCACATGTAATTTAGCTTCCCAAAAATATGAACTTTAGCCGAATTATACAAAACAAAGAAACAAAAATAAGTTCGAAAAGAAATTAAAAATCAATTACAATTAAAAGCTATTGGCTTTTAGCAAAACCAAAATTATATACTTACTTAAAGCAACAAACTTTAAAATTGTGTTTTAAGTAAAATAAAAATAAACCAATTAACAATGGCAAGACTGTGGTAAATTAGTGATGCAAATTTGAGCTTTCATTGCAGAAGATCTTGAAACAAACTGTGGTACGATGAATCAAAATAATTCTCGTATTCTATATAAGTTTAACATTTGGTAACGCACTAATAATACCAAATTATTATTTAGGGCCTAATTTTGTAAAACGCAACGCTTAGGTATTTTGTTTTTGTAACTGAAATTTTTCCCATATAAAATTTGTCAACGCTTGCCTTTGCGTTTTTCAAAATTATGCCCTTAAGTTATCGAGTAAAATATTTTTTATTTGCAATACAGTGAAATTAATTATTGAGGGGTTTTGCTGGATCCTATGCGCATTTTCCTGTTGCTAATGCAGATCATCAGGGAACATATACACATATATTAAACATTAATATATTTTTCATTTTCTTACTTTACCATTGCTGACTTTTTTCAGCTCAAACTTTAAATGTTATAAATATGTAAAGAAAATAAATGTAATATAATTATCGCAATTCTCTCGAAAAATAATTCTCGTATTCCATTTTTGCTTAAAAATAATTATATAAGTCCAAAGTTTTCACTAACTGGACCTAACATGTGCACTCTGATGATGACACCCCAAGCGTTATCATGTTTTCTGAATCGTTTCGCTAGTGCTTTACATTTATTGTTGGTGTAAGTTGTTGATTAATAATAATCACATGGAATTTGTCCTTAAAGAATAAGTTGTCGAGTTGGTTGGAGAAAAATCAGAAGATTTTAATTTTTTATGTTGATTAGTAAATTTTTAAAATTGTATTTAATTTCATTGAATATTAAATAAAAAATATAAAAATTAATAAATGAATGCAATAAAAAATTTAAAATTTTTAAATTTGTAATTGTGAAAAAAATATAAACTTGACAGTTGAATGAAAATCTTTCAATTCAGTTTACGAAGTGTGTGGCCAAGAATCAATTTAATCGAAAGACTCAATTAACGATTGAATTGAAACGTATATGGGGTGCTTAAGGTATAAACGACTCATTCCGCTTTGAAAAATTTTCACATTACAAGCGACGAAAATAGTCACCTGATCAATTGACACTAACTGATATGAATTCGCCTTGACCATAAGTACTCGTATTCCAGGTGAAAAGCAGTTCTTAGTTTTTAGTTTTTTTAAGTCAATTCAATTCCAATGATTGACTATTATTACTAGCTACAAAATACCATATTTCGAAAAACATTTTTTATATGTTTTCATAAATTCGGTTCCAGCGTAACTTTAAAAATAAGTTGCTTCTCTAAGAGAATGAACTATCCGCACCTCTTAGTGAATTCGTTATAGTAAATATAAAAAAGATTCCAAATGTAAATATACACATGTACGCATTTGGCATATACACTTGTGAGTAAGTGTGTTGTAGTGTTTGAGTGTGTTTGTGTTTGTGTGAAAAACTATCCATGTCTCTGTTGTCTACCAAACTTCAAAGGAGCACTCACTCGTTTTTGTACCATAGTTAATAGTTAGTATTCATTCCACTTTTATAAAGACTTTTTCATCAGTTTTTAAAGTGATGTACGTTCTTCGTAGTTACCTGCTTGTTTATATTTACTATGGAGTTAGAATTTCTGTATTTGAAGCAGTTTTTAAGACTATTACTCAAAATACATACACAGAGAAAAAACTGCCTAATACAATTAAAAAAATTTTCTCTATGAATTGTTTTTAGGTTGATTTTTCCATAGAGATTCCTTATTATTTTTATGTGGTAAATCTTATTAATTTTATCAAGAATAGAAAAGAAGAAATCTTGTTATTCACACTTTTTATTTTACTCAATTTCAGTTATTTTTGGCACCAAAAAAACAATCCATAGAGAAAAACTTCTTGATTCTTTCATGTTTTCTTAAAAATTGTAAACTATAGGGATTTGTTATTGATTTCATTAGGTTGCCTTATTGATTTTTTCAAAAAGGTTTTCCTTATTGATTTTTTCAAAAAGGTATTTCTTATTGTTTTCATTATGTTCCTATATGATTCTGTGTAAATCATCGTTTTAATATTTTAAATAAGGAAATCTTCTTGATTTTATTAGGTTTTTTGTTATTTCATATCTATAAATTTTTTCATGATCTTTATCGTTTTTGTACAAGCATGTTTGCACAATAATTTCAATGCTTATTCAGGCTGCCTGTTAGCATATTGGTTAGAGTGCTTGTCTATCAGTCAGAAGGTTGTTGGTTCAATACTTGTCTCTTCTCAAGTAATAACATGTACTTATGAATGCTGAGTTAATTAAGAATATAATATAATATATATGCATGTATATATAAATAAATAACATCTACATATACTACATATATATGTACATATATAAATATATAGTAAAGAGTTTAAATAAAAATAAGTACAAAGAATAAAGACATCAATTTTTTTTTTATTTTTCATTGTGTCGCCTAATAAAAACGAGAAGAAAACCTTTTTGAAAAAAACCAATAAGATAACTTTATGAAAATTACAAGTTTCTTTCTTGATTTTTCCAAACAGGTTTTTCTTATTAAATTAATAAGATTTCCTTCTTGAAAAAAAACCATAGAGATGTCTTATTAATTTTTTTTTATTTCATGAGGTATTTATTAGGACTGTTTTCTCTGTGTATAAAACAAGCATTACCTGTGCGTATTGCTAGTCTTTTAACAAGAGTAATATATTTTATTACTTATGATTGATTGCTCTTATTATTTCTGTTACTATTTTTGTATGCTAATATTTAAGTAACAAACTTGTAAGAATAATTTGAAAGGAATCAATTGGCATATTATAATAATGATGTAAGAAGCTTAAATTTTTATTAAGAGCAGATATTTTCGTTCTTAAATATTTAAATTATTTCGAAATTAATTATTTAAAGGAATTTCAAGTATTATTTGCAATATTATGTTCGTGTGTAAATACCTAGCAAAAAAAAATATTTCATTGCGTACCAATTTTTTATTCTAAGGCTATGTTTTTTATATAAAATTTACTCTAGGCCACCTTTTAAGCAAATACCGTTCAGTTATTTGGATGACTTCCATCCTATGACAATTATGTGTTAAATTCATTGATGATTCACCATAAATGGAAAAACTTGAAGCTGAGTTCATCAATGCAGCAACAAATGATTTGTATTGGATTTTTTTGCTGGGTAGTTCATCAGAAAATTATATAAATGATGAAGTATAGAAAGTCCACGTATAGAGGGCTCGCCAATATTAGGGAAATATTGTGAGGAAGTAAATTTAAACATGACTTTTATATTATGACTCATAATTTATGAGTAATAAATTTGTATTAAAAATTCGTCCTATGTTGATGACGTCGAGATCGCGGCATTGCAAAGCTTAACTATTCAATATCAGTTGTTCTCCTACTGCCCAAAATACTGCACCGCTTAAACGAACAAAAATAAGTATTAAAAATTCGAACCTTTTTATAAGCTTAACGTTCCAATATCTAACAAAGTAAACACCAAACACCACTGTTTCTATTAAAGTTCAATCAGACGTTCTATACCATAATGCTATAAATAAAACTCAATTGGTTTCTATGGTTGTGGCTATAGCGTTATGGCAAGTCACCTACAATCAATTACAGTATTGCCCAGAAGTTTGGTTGGAACAGCTGTTTTGTCTGTTAATGGTTATGGCATGTTTAATTTAAGCTTTATTAATTGTAGCATAATTATCCTTACTGTTATGTTTCCGGAGAGGTTTATTTGTTTGTTGCTTGAATAAGAAAACTCTTACCAAAGGAAGTGACATTTCCAGTAGGTTTTATTTCAAAAATTTCCATATTGTTTGTAAAAAAATTATCAAAATAGGTAACTTTATTTTTTCTCTACTCTTTTTTTCTCTTGTTTTTTTCTTCTTTCTATTCTCCTCTTTTTTCGACTCTTCTCTTGTCTTCGTTGCTCTCTTGCTCTATTTTCGACTCTTCTCTTGTGTTCTTCTCCTCTATTCTCTTCTCTTCTCTTTTCTTCTCTTTTCTACTCTTTTCTTCTCCTCTTTTCTCTTCTCATTTCTTTTCTTTTCTTTTCATTTCTTTTCTTTTCTTTTATTCTCTTCTCTTCCCTTCTCTTCTCTTGTCTTCTCTTATCTTCTCTTCTCTTTTCTTCTCTTTTCTTTTCTTCTCTTTTATTTTCTTCTCCTTTCTTTTCTTTTCTTTTTTATTATTCTCTTCTCTTCCCTTCTCTTTGATTCTCTTTTCTACTCTTCTCGTCTCTTCTCTGCTCTTCTCTTCTCTCTTCTTTCGTTTTCTTTTCTTCTAATCTTTCCACTTTTGTTTTCTTCTCTTTTCTTTTAATTTTATTTCTTCTCTTCCTTTCTCCTATAAAAGATAGATTATCTTCTCTACTTTCTTTTTTTCTTTTCTTTACTGCTATTGTCAGTATCTACCTTACTTTTCAAGAAACAATAAATTGAAAGAAAAATGTTACTGGAAAATTATTTAAAAAAAACTTTAGACATTTTGATAGAAAACTTGTTTTCAAAAACAATTTTAAACTATAAAACACGTCTTGTGAATTGAGCAAATAAATTGTTTAATAAAACAATAAAATACAATCCGCTTGACATACATATAAAAGTTGAAGTAATTTATTAAAAAAAAAAAAAAAAATTCGAATTTTCGAAAAATTCGGAAAATTTTTGTTAATATTTTTCAATAGCTCTGTCACTTTTTAAAACAAATATCGTCAAATAAAAAGCGTCAAAACTACTAGAGTTGAATCTAATTATACACAGACTAATATGCAGACACATTTACAAGTGTATTAACATAAATATGTAATGGTGTCATTTACATATAGTTTAATTTGTTTCCTTTGAATAATTCAGTAATTTCATTTTACGTAAATGTTTGTGTACGTATATTTTTTATTTGGCAGATGAAAAAGTAGTTTTGATTCTCTCACATCATTGGCGTATAGAATTTATACAGGGTGGCCCCTACGTTATTTTCATTAATGTTCAGATTCTTGTAAAGAAGACTGGAGTAATTTAAAACGGTAACGTTCATGACTTTGAACAATAAATTTAAATATTTGAATTTTTTTAATACCGACGGGACATTTGGGTTGAACGCTTTATTTCAAAAGATAGATTTAGCCGGATTTAGTCATTAAAATTTTTTTTGTTTTGTTTATTTTCAAAAATGTTTACAAACGGCTTGTAAAGCGCTTTGCTAAGTGAAACCATCAATGGACGGCAATTCAGCGATGTTATCTTTCACGTTTAAGTTCCATATTCGTTAATGAAGTATTACCAGTATATATAAAAAAATTATTCGACATAGAAATCAAAGACTGACCCACATATGCAAAAAGAAAATAACGTGTGCTTCAAGTGTACCTTAAAACCGGTTTTTGTATGGAAATTATGCACACGTTATTTTTTATGTGCGATGACTATTCAAATCACTTCGTTTTTTTGTGGTATACCCTGTACATAAATATCGTATGTAAGCTTGCTCGAAATTTCTGTTATTTTTGGATAATTTCAAACTCTTGTGTGTATGTAATATAATCAAAATGTTTTATGCATTAATTTGCTGTTTCTTTTGAATAAAAATTCACAAAGTTTTAGTATCATAAATTTTATATGCAGAGATGAGTACTTTTTATGTTATTATTACTTTTTCTAATAGAGAAAAACTATTTCTTGAATATGAAATTTTTACCTTCAAAATAACAACTTTTGCATTAAACACATTAATGACAGCAGGCTACCGACTGCAGCCCCGCAGTCTCACTATAGCCAAACAGAAAAAAAATTTCCAAAATATTTTCAAAAACTCTTATGGTTGAATATGGAAAAAGCAGTCAAGAAAATTTTGTATTTGTTTCAAACACATGGCTTATTTAAGTTGCAAGCAATAACTAATTATACAAAGAAGAAGTGGTTGAAAACCATTTACATCTGCACAAAATCTATTAGATTTTAATTAAAATCTTTACGAAATTTCTACCGTTTCTTGACGTTTATCAAGATTTTTTTATCCAAAACAAAACCCATTCACTGAAAAATGTCCCAAGTGCCATTTCACACTATGCCTTTTTAGCCTGCCTTGTTTTGACAATTTCCTTTTAGGCACCCCACGAAAAGTCACGCACATTTACATTAAGACTTTTTTTCATGCCTTTTTGACAATTATATAAACGCTTAATGATGAGAATACGAAAAAGCCAGAGAAATGTCAAAAATCCACTCGAATTTTCATTACGTGCCTTTTGTTTTACCCCGCAAGCTTCTCACCCCCTCTCACCAACAAACTAAAAAGCCTGCCTGCACAGGCAAGTAGAAAAGGCACAGTGTAAATTGCGTCAAAAAAGCTATAAACAAACAACTGCAATGTAGCCAATTCACACACCTTTTTCAGCAGACCGTAGCTAATTCACTCATCTTTTTTATAAATATGTTGTACAGGGTAGTAAACAATAAATAAAAATATTAGATGTTGAGTAGATTTCTTACAAATCAGCTGTATGGGAAATCTAGCAAAAAGCAGCAAGATTTAGCTCGAAATCTCGTAAGTACTAGATTTCGAGACAATGCAAATGCCCTGTTAACTGCTTTTCTCTTGATTCTTTAAATTTCTTTATTGACTGAACAATATATATGCGTATATATTCAATAAACAATTTTATTTATCAAATATGCAAAAATCATCATCAAAGAAAATTTTAAAACTTTTTTATTAAATGATTTTCGTATTCCAATATCAAAATTTTTTTCTGTGCCCGAATATGCAAAGACGAGGGCTAGCGAAAGTCCCATATCTTTACACAAACAAATTTGCATTCAACTCATATATTTAATTTTAAGAATGTCCACAAAAAAACACATTTTTTAGGCATGTAGCATGCCTAGAAACTGATTGTCTGAGACTTACCGAGTGCAATATCCCATAAAAAATAATTTAATCCGGAAACTCTCCGGCAATGGAGAGTTACTCTCTCTCTATCTCTCTCTCTCTCTCTCGCATACAAATCTGTTTCTAGTCGCCTGTAATTTTTGCTGGGTTGTGCCACGATCAGGTGTCAAAATCTTTATTTAATTATTTTTCATCCTACATTTAATTAAGCTTAATAAGGTTTTTGAGCTTTTCTGCCTTCAATTAAATGTTTATGTATGGGTGTATATATAAATATTTATTTATAATATAAAAGTCACTTTACCCACTTAATACAAACGTTGCATTCATATAATACAGAAGGAGCAACAATAATAATGTGCCAAAGCCAAACTACAAATACAAGTTGTGCAAACTTATACAACTTTATCTTGTTTAAGGACATTAATAAGGAGTATAAACACAATAATGAAGATAATATTTAACAATGCTAATGTCAGTGTTAGTGCCAATGCTAATGCCAAAATGTTTAAGTTTAGTTTATTTTCTGCCTCTCTCTCTCTGTCGCTCACCCTTAAGCCAAAATAAACTCCGTATCTACTCATGTTTATTTTCTTAAGACTCTAGTTTGCAGCACAAACGGACATTCATTCACGGACAAACTTTTAGCACTCAAATTCTTCAGCAAGTTTTATGAAGCCAAATCAAAGAAGGGGAAGAAGTGATGGCAAAAGCTAATGAGAAGCAATACGTCAAATGATAACTATATGAATTCATGCAAGTACTTATGGGCATGAACTCCTTTTTTGGGTCATATGAGTATCTCTGTATGTGTGTGTGTGTGTGTGAGCGAATGTATTGGTTTGGTATGACTTGTTATTATTCTTGTACGTTTCCTGGTCGCAAGCCAGTAAAATTCCCTAAATTCAAATTCATCTACGGATATCCTTCGAGAACAAAGGACAAAAAGCTTACACAACAACTATTTAACATCTAAATCATTGTCACTGGTAGCAACAGCAACTTAATAAGCATCGTGCTCATCATCATGAATAGTTTTGGAAATTGCAATTGTATTCAGTTCAAGTAGCAGTAGCAGCAGCGGTGTCATGACAGCTAATGGATTTTACTGCTATTATTATTGTTATTACTTGCATGCAAAGGACCATGAAATAACACTCAAGAAAATTTTTGTAATATTTTAAGAAAACAAATATTTTAGAGAAACGTGAAACCTAAAAAACAAAAATATTATATTATAAAATATTATATGTTAATATGTGACAGGGAAAGTTAGAAGGGCTCTTTCTAATGCAGCAAGCCGCAGCTTTCTAACTGTCATAAATTAGTTGCAAAATACACTTTTGATAAATAATAAGTAAAACGAATACGATGGGACAAACTTTTCTGCAATTGAAATTGGATCCGCCATTTTGGATTTTTAAAATCGACCCTGAAAACCACCAAGTGGCGAGTTTCCAGCAAAACCAATAATATTACAAAAAATAGTCCGTCATATTGCAACCGCAATTTTGTATTTTCAAAATCAGATTCGTAATCAGCGAGCCCGAAAGCCCCAGGTAACGAGTTTCAATCCATAAAAGCGTTCAGGCGCATGAAAATCAACTTGTTAACTTCAAAGTCGTTTTTCTCTTTTAACTTTCCGTTTCACATATATTCGAAACTAATAAGTCGATTATTTAGGAATTTTAAAAATCGTAGTAAAGATCTTAAAATCTGCTGCTAGAATTCACAATGAGTTACAGCGAGCTAGTATAGCTTCTAAAATTTAATATATAATTGTTTCTTTCAACATATTGTTTGCTTAATACTAAAGCTTTTTGGGTTAGAATTTTTATACCTCAAACCCCATACGGAGTTCTTATGAAATTTCGGGTTTGTAAATAAACATTTATTTCTACACGGAAAAAGAATCGTGTGGCCTTTAAACAGAATTATATGTGCGTACACACAAATTCATTTATTTTTTAACAACACACAATACATTAAAAACTAATTACGATTTGCGAAAAATAAAATATGTCAAGAATTTCGGGACCACACAATTGCATGAATATTATTATTTTTTATTTGATGGAAAAAAGTCTCCACTTATAGTTATAACATTCCTGTTAACTCCGTGCCAGCCTTTAGGTTAGGTTAGGTTAATAAGTGTGGAGCTACAATACACCTCCACTCGCAGACCCAGTTGGGTCGATTGAGATTCCGAATTCTGTAAATAACCGTTAATACAAATTTTAACCTCCATTTATATCTAGAAGAACCCCAATTATGTGTCATTTAACAACTTAATTCCCATGATGACATCTTCCAGTTTTCACAAAGTGATATCAGTAATGCTCTCATGGAAATGTCTGCCCACCCGGCTAACCCGTGCATTTTCAGGCAAACGCAGATAATATGTTTAATAGTTTCTGGTTCGTCTTAATCCCCGCACTTCCTCCAGTTTCCCAAATGCTAGTTCTTGCTCTGACCAAGCAGTGACCAGTCAACGCACCTATTGACTCGCATTGCCTTCCTATTAATATGTAGCAGCTTGGGCTTTCCTAACTCAAGTTTTGGGCACATAGCCCTCGAGACTCTATTTCATCATGAACAGTTGATCCGGCTCACCACTCAATTTCACCGATCTGTCACACATTCTCTCATTTAACGTTGACCCTATTCTTGCCAGCTCATCGGCAATTTCATTTCCCTCAACACTGCTGTGGCCAGGAACGCAACATAGTCTGGCATTATATTTGTCCATGAGCAACTTGAGGGCTCTCCTACAGCCACCAACAAGTTTCGATTTGACATTGGGTTCCTTGGAAAATGCTGCATTCAGCACCAGTTTGTGTATTTATCCGAAAGTCGCTTTTGAATGTTCTTTATTTTTCAAAGGTACGTTTTCCTTAAGATGTGCTTAAGAAAGTTAAACAGCTGCAAAAGTTTTGCGAAAAAATTAGACAGAATTAACATCATGAAATTTTAAGACCCATAAAACGGTCGCCATGAATTTATTGGCTGGAGGCAGTTTACCCCGGTCTATTCACTGTTTTGAATGCTGTTTGCTATCCGGTGTATTGTGGTAGTTCCACGTTTCGTCCAAGGTTACGAAACGGCGCAAAATTTTTTCCATATTACGGTTGAACAACGCCAGACGTTCCTGCGAAATTGAAACAGGGTTGCGTTTGTGATGGATTGTGAGCAAACGCGGCAACCATCTTGCGGATAGCTTTCTCATACCCAAGTGATCATTCAAAATTGAAGCCACTGAGCCATGTGAGATGCTTATAGCTTCAACAATCTTCCTCATTTTCATTCACCAATCGGTTAAAACCATATCGTGAACTTTTTCAATAGTTTTGGATTTAGGAACCTGAACTGGGCGTCCAGAACGTCGTCATCTTAGGTGCTTGTATGGCCACATCAAAATTTAGTAAACCACTTCTTTCCCATAGAAATGGGTGGTTCAGAGTCCCATAATATTTATCAAGCTTAGCCTTGGTTTGAGTGATGCTTAATGAGCACAAGAAATTCACTTCTTTCCATTTCTTGCCAAAACGCGCTATCAACGGCTGCCAAACACAATGTAGATCACTCAGATTTTTCAAATTTAGATTGGTGCCAACTGACACGAGCAGTGCTTCCATTTCAATTAAGAGGCGCGAAATTAAAAATGTCAAGAACTTGTTGATCTGCCCTCGTATTGCACAAAGTTCTAGTTATTAAAAAATTTTATAATGTAAATCCAGTCCGTCTGTAGGCTGAATATTTACACCATGAAATTCTAAGTTGCATAAATTTTGTGTATGCGATATAGAAGTGAAGAGGAGTAAGCGGATTAAAAAATATAACGGCACCTTCAATAAAAGGTTTCATTTTGATATGTAAACAGGCTTATTAAATTGGAAAGAAGAGGAAAAAATATCAGCCAAAGGGCGCCACGGCTACGGTCGCCGGGCCATGAAATTCCTCATGTCCTCGATAGTTTCACGAATTTCACCTTTGAGGAACATGGACACCTACAATAATTAATTTCAACAGGACTCTTAGCACACAGCTCATCACAAAGTATACCAGAGATGTCACAAGACGGAAGATAATTGTATTTTCGGAGGTCCCGCTCACACAGTCATCAAATTCTCTTTACTTTTTCGTTCGCGTGGTATTATTTTAACGTAATTCCATTTAATACTTTGTGGTCTCATTCGCTGCCTAATTTTTGTAAATAAATGGTACAAATTAATATTTGTGATCGAAAATGCTTAAAACAAAGTCTGTAATAATTTGAAAACAAATTTTAATCACTCTTTTCATAGTAATAATCTTCTTCGCATTGTGTTTTTTAATACCTCAAATTCCTCCATTTAATTTTGTAGGAATGTTCATGTGCTCAAATGTATTTTCATTTTATGCCTTGTGGTCTCATTCGTTGTCTGCTTTTTGTAAGTTGAAGTTAAAAATTAATATTTTTGAAGGAAAATTTTTAAATTGAGTTTGTAAGCATTTGTAAACTAATTTTAATCACTTTTATAATACTAATAATATTTTACAAATTGTTTTATTTATTTCAACACTGCAAAATCTGTCACTTAATTTTGTAAAAATGTTCCATTGTTCATTTCACTAAGTATACATTTTCTGTTGTTTGTTTTGATTACTGTACTAAATATATTCAATAACAAACACACTATATTTGTACCTTTTTAACAGTGATGGAATCAGCGGATTTTAGCTTTTTTCATAAGTCACTTTATACAACTCTGGTCTACTTTGTGCAGCTCATGTCACATCGAGTGATTTGAGGTCCTGGTCATTTTACGCAAAGGTGGCGTGAACTAGAAATTTCGGATGTGCACTACCCAGCAAAGCTGCAGAGGGCATTTGCACGATGTATATATTCCCTTAATAATAACATCAACACATCTTTCAAATGAATAAAAAACTGCAGATATTATCTCACACAATTTGTTTCATTTAAATTTAAAGAAAAGAAGTGCTTGATGAAAGACCTTTTATTTCAGGCAAGGAATTAAAGGATTTTCGCATGGCGAAAATAAAAAATATTGAGCATTAGTAAACTTTTACCATTTTCGGAGAATTATGTGATTTCTATCAATTCCTGAAATTTTTTTGCAGTGTAGTTACTGTTTTCATGGGATACTGCTTGACTCCAACCAGGCAACACAGTCTCACTCGCAAAGAGCATTCATTACAAACAGATATCTGTACACTTGTGTATTTGCACATTCTCACACACACACACACACACACATTCACACCAACAATGTTTAAATACAAAAGAAACATATGAAATTTGTTTTGGCTTTACAACAAATATGTAATAGTTGTTTAAAAATGCATACATGTGTATGTATTTAGTTTTAATAACAGTAGTGATGTTGGTTTTTCGACATACATACAATTTGAATGAGTGTGAGTGTGAGCTGCTAAAGTGAAACAAGTCAGCCACAAACGGAAGTCATTTCAAAATGCCAACAATGACAGCGGCAACAACTATGACTTTGAAATGAACACATTATTTTGCATTCAGACATGTATATTACAAAAGGATTTTTTTTTTATTTATGTATTATTAAATTCTTTTTGTTCTTTAAATAAATGTAGCAAATATAGAAAGTGTATATGCACAAAAACATACATAAATACATAATTATCATCTTAATAATGATACTAAACATGGTAGTTGCTAATTGAAAAAGAAATACAAAAAAAAAGATATATAAATGCATTTACAATGAAAACAGGAAAACCCCAAACATATTTTAGCATAATAGATATTTTTGAAGCAATTAAAGTAAATTAAACGGAGTTGTTCAAAAAAACTTGTTTTTTTTTGAGTATGTATCCGGTTGGAATTGTTCGCAAATAAATTTTCATGAAAATTCGTATATTAATCTGTTAAGATTACACTGCGAAAATGTATACAAAGACTTTTAAAAGTACATTATGCAGATTGTAGAAAAATTAATAATAGTTCTCGAGAACTATGCAACTCGAGAGGCAAAGACGAGCCAAAACAAGTCCACGGAAAATAGTTTTAAAAGGGTAAAAACGTAACAACAGTTAAATAAACACTTGAAATTTTCAAAGTTGGTGTATTTTTATGTAGACTCCAACAATTAACGCTAAAATTTAATAAAATCTAAATTAAAGGGTGTTCTTTCAGTTAATGTAATTTTGACAAGTTGCTGTATTTTGTAAAACGCAAGAGGCAAACTCTTGAAATATTCAAAAACGCTTAAACTCAAAAATCCGAAAATACAAAAATCGCCAAAAATTTAAAAAAAAATTGCCAAACTCGAAAAAAAAGCACCGAAACTTAAAAAAATCTAAAACTAAAATAAACTGCCAGAAACTGAAAAATCCCCAAAAACTGAAAAAAATCGACAAATCGAAAAAAAAACGCTAAAACTTAAAAAAATCGCTAAAACTAACATAACTCGCAAAAAAACGAAAAACTGCAACAAAAATACGTAGAAAAAAAAACGAAAAAAAATCCCAAGAACTATAATAAGTTCCATGTCTAAAAAAAAGTAAAACTTAAAAAATCACCAAAAACCAATATAAGTTTACCGCGCTTAAAATATAAAAAAATATGTCTACATCAGGTAAGATTTTTGATTATATAATATTACATACATATATATCGTCGTCGAAAATCCAAAAGTACGTATCATTAATAAAATTCAAAATAAAGTTCTTAATTTTTTGCGATGAGATTAACTAAAATATATCTTTTCTTAAAATTTTACTCACATATGTTCAAAAATACCGTTTTTATTTATTTTTAAATTTGGCACCTAACAAATAAATAGTTTTAAATTTATAAAGTTGTTTGCTTCTCCTGTAAAATTAGAAAAAGTGCTGTTACGTACTTTTGGCTTTTCGACGACGATATTGGCATTTCCACTGCAATGTCAACTTTTTGTAGCGTGCGACACCAAACAAATATGTTTGTTTTTTTTTTTAAGAAAACCAATCTTTTTTTAATTATATATTTGTACAGAGCGTCAGCAGCTCTACATTAGGTAAAATTTTAAGCAAAATCGCTTGCTGTCGCACGTGACAAAAAAGTAAACTTTCAGGTAGAAATGCCCATATGAAATATCCATATGGAACCCTTCGTGTGTGAGTCAAACAACAAGTTTAAGTTTGAAGCCATAAAACTTAAACAAACACTATAAATAAATTATCTGAATAGTTAAATTTGCAGAAATAGTGTTTCCTAAATTTATCCACATGCGTCAGATGCTATACCTGTGAGTGTGTAATGGCTTTTCCTGCAATTATTAAACTAATAAACATAATTAAAAGCAAATAAGTAAAACAGCAAATGTATAAATTTCCAAGGATTTTTTAATTGCAGGACACAACAAACGATTTCTACACATTTGGCAGATTATTTGTTATAGACGACGTTTCGTCTTGGTCTTTGTTAATTGATAGTATTATATTCGATTTTCGAAAATTGAGAAATTTATTTTTCAATCTGTACAGTTTTCCCCATAAAAAAAAACACAAAAAATAGTCTTACTTTAATAATACAAGGTGGGCCAAAAGAAGTCATCCGATGTTGTTTGGCTCTCATTTTTTTCTGAATTAAAAACTTCGATTCTGTTTTTCGATGATATTTACTTGAATCTTGAGAATTTTATTGGTCAAGTCGAGAAGATGATATCGGGCAAATGGGCGCCGTCACAATTGATTGCTATAAGGGCTCGTTTTATGGCATTTTTCATCACTTCGGCGAGAACTTCGGGCGACAGATTCTCGCACTCGTGTCGAATGTTGTCCTTGAGGGCTTCCAGGGTCTCGGGCTTGATCACGTAAGCACGGGACTTCAAAAAACCCCACAAAAAAGTATAAAAAGGTTAAATCGGTTGATCTTGCGGGCCAGTGTAAATCGCCGAAACGAGAGATGAGGCGACCCAGAAAAAATATACACGATTATTCCGCATTCTTGGGGAGTGTATCGCTCCATGGCTTGTTCACTTGTATTCTACATCTGTCTACTTCACAAATGTCAAAACAGATTTGACATTGGCCGCCATGAGTTGATAAGACTCGGGTCGAACTCGTTCCCAGGTTAATTGTTGACACAAACCGCTGGTTAAACCCAATTAAAATTACTAGTGAACGAGTGTGACACAAGCCTTGAGTTGATATCTGCCGACATAAATGACCAACATTATTCCCACTTGAACCTAGCACCACTGATGAAGGTATATGATGTCTCCTATTTAGTCTGTCTAAATTGAAGTTGATGGATCAACTGTCATCCAAAGTTATTGCCTGGAGCGTTACAATCTTAATCTTGTCTCCAATACATTCCTTCACGTAGAAGTGAATGGCATCCGTTTAAAAGTATATTCAATTGAAATTCATGGTTATTAAGTTGTAAAAGTTCTAGTGATGCAGGCATAAGGCACTGGTCACTTAAACTACACCAGCTTCAGCGGATGCTAAGCTCAATGTAACATCAGAGCGCCCTGCTTCGTCGGTATTGTGTAGCAGAATCATTAGCGAAGTAAAATAACCAATAAAATGACTACTAAACACAGCTTCAAAATTTAATGCGCCTCATTTCACACCAGAGGCGCTGCAACACTGTTATATTAAACAGCACAGTGGTAAAAGAATGAAGCTTTCACCACCTGTCTTCTCTATCACTATCCCTTCCCTATCATCCTCTCTCACTATCTTCTCTTCAACTCGCAGATAGCACAAAGGGATCATTGTATTGGACCCGAATGAGCTGAAATTTCACTCTTCCTTACCAGCAGCCTGCTAACCTAACCTACCTGCTGTTTGGCTCTCAACTCGTTAATAGCGTTTTCCTTTCTCTTCTTGATGTTTCTCTCATTTTATGTTGTATGCCGGGTTAATTTAGTATTGAAAAGTTTAACCCTTATTATACTTGGCAACATTGACACAAAACGTAATCGATTAAATAAGGACTTCGCAATTTATGTCAACTCTTCTGTAGCTCAATTTTCCAGGGAAGTCAAGCCTCTGACTAACATCCTGGGACTTAAAACCTTGCACAAATCTTTAGGTTTCTGTTTTTTATATACATCATACTAGGTTTGTGTACTAATAATTTCCACAATAGAAAATGTTTGCAGGGTACACACGTATTTATGTATGTAGATATGGGGATGTATTAATAAATATTTGATTACATAAGTGTTTAAGCATACATACAATTGCAAATGCACAATTTTCAAATGCATTCTTACATTATTATATGTTATCTTACAGTAATAAGTTCCAGCCTCAAAGGAGGTGTATGTATTAGTTCGAAATCTTCATAAGCAATGGATACTATCAAACTGTAATAAGAAATATAAATCAGTAGTTGAAACCAGATGTGAATGTAATTAAATTCAATATAATTATAAGGAAAATGAAAATGAATTGAATTGCATTAATTTAATTATGTTTTAGAAACTAATATCATTTTATGGCTACATTTTGTTCATATGTATAACAGAACGAGTTCGGTATCTGGTAGAAGATTTATATTTTCAAACTTAAATAAAAAATGTAATAATTAACGCAAAGTTTTATTAAGAGCAGTGAACGATAGAATAAAAATGCGGATTTTATTTAAAGAGTATGTCATCAAGATGTCTTCCGTCGAGTTGAATACATTGTTCAAAACAAAGCCTTGTGTTCTGCACCACGCGCTGCAGTAAACTTGGTTCAATTGAGCTGATTTCTCGACGAATATTTTCCTTTAAAGCCACAAGAGATTGTGGATTGCTATTATAAACCCTCTCTTTGAGGTAGACCCATAAAAAAATCCATGGGAGTTAGATCGGGCGACTTCGGTGGCCATGGGATGTCCGCAAAGCGACTGAAATTTGCCCGAAGCAAATTCATAGAAGCTCTGGCTATGTGTGCAGTCGCGCCATACTGTTCAAACCATGTGTGTGAAGAGTGCGATGGATGAGCTCGTTGGTTTGGCAAAAAGAATTCCGTAGCTATGCGTGGATAATTATTACCGTTGACATTCGTCGCCTGGCCTCGAGAATATTCGAAAAAAAATGGTCCAATTATCTCATGCGTGGATAAGGCACATTAAACAGTTACCGTGGGGCAATGCCATGGTTTTTGATGTTTCAATCTAGGTTTGGAACATCAGAACCTTTTTTAAAATTTCATGAATAATCGCTCTTGGAAGTCCCAGTGAGGCTGCTGTTTTCCGTATTGAACGTCACTTATTTTCACGTAAACTGCTTTCAACCAGTTCAATGGTTTCGAGAGTCCTTGAAGATCGACTGAGCCCTGTCCATGGGACATTCATAGCCAAAGCAGTTGCGCGGAATATCTGCACCCACGAACGAATTAAATTTACACTCGGTCCATCACATATTCGCCGAATACCGAACTTTAAACAAAATTGTCGACGAGCAATGATGTAAGAATCGTTATTCTTATAAAATATCTCCGCAGCAACCGCGCGATGCTCACTCGACTCCGTTTATTGCTTTTTGAAATAATCGTATTTAAAAATATAAATTTGCCACCAGACACCCTGTATATGTATGTATGTATGTATATTAGACTGGTCGCAGGTTGTCGAAAATATTAGGTTTGCTGTCATAAATGCGGTCTTAATTTTTTAGCTGGATCCGACGGTACCTTTTGGTGGCTAGTAGCACCAAAAGTACCCGATATTATGAAAAACACATATTTAGTGCTTTTTTCATTGCTTTTTATTACTATTCGGTAGAAAAATATAATTAATTGGATAAAATATAATTCCAATTAACTAAGAAGTATTTAAAATTTATATTTTGTGAAATATTACACTGTGTATTGCTGAAAACTTTAAATGTTAGTCACAGAACATCTTAAAGCTTTTGTTGAATTTTATAATCCTTTGCATAATTCAGAGTTTCGTATGTTTTTCTTTTTGAAATTATTCCCAATTTAATTATTAAATCATAGAATAATTTCATTTCCAGTACACTTGATTGATATGAGTGCTTAGATACGAGTATGTAATAATTTATCAAGAAAGTTGCTTTGATATAAACATGTGTATTTTCATTCACATTTAGTTCGTCTATTATAAGTTATCCTGCAGATATGCGTATGTATGCATATGTCCATATTAAGATAAGATATCTGTAAGCAATTACTTAGTTATGTACATATATCCTTTTATAATGTATTATGAAAATATTTGATGGAAGATTTGTAACTGTATATTATGAATACATTAGAGTGGTTTTGTTTGAAATTTACATGCTTCAAATATGGCTGTAAGTTCTATTGAGTTGTTTGTATATAAACATAATGAAAACTATCAACTGTGTTCTCTCATGTACTATGTGGATAAGCCCAGCAAAAACGGGACCTCAAAGTAAGTAAATAAGATCGAAATCGAGTGACTCAACTGCCTACTCATCTAACTGGAATTTTTATACTTTTTTTAATTCATCTAAACTTTTAAAACAGGTTTATTTTTTTTGTATTTTTTTTTTTTTTTTTTGATTTCTAATACAGCCAAATATTGTTAGAGTTCCCTGCTAGTGAGAAACCTTTAGCAAAAGAGAAAAAGAAAACTACTAATGTAAACAAATAAGATTTGTATATTCGGCTGTGCCAAATTTTACATACGTATGGACTATACAGTGTAACGATTTATTTATCTGGGTTTATACTCATTAGAACAAAATATTAAATGTAAATTTTTCAAACTTAACATTTGATACAGAATATTCTCCTTAAACTACCAGCTCCTCTTTAATGCTCTGTCGCTGCTGTTCTTACAACTCTTTGTTAATCGTCTCGGGTGGTATCCTTATGCCCGAAATACTCTTGTCCAAAACTTTTACACTCATGTCGGCTTCGTAACTAAAAAATCATTAACCCGAGCTATGTTGTAATATTGTACTCACGTCCTTTGTCGTGACTAACAAATCACTAACTGGGACACACGATACAACACACTCGGTATAACAAGCTACTTTCGTGCGCTTTCATGACTAATGAATCGCTCACGTGAACACAAGACACACTGAATTCTATTATCTCTTTTTATCAACTTTCGTGACTACTAAATCACTCACATGAACACACTAGGCTCAGAATATAAATATCTACTTCTGTTGGCTTTCGTGACTATTAAATCACTCACCTGGACACACCAAGCACCGGATATAACTCTATACCTATGTCCGCTTAAGTGACAAGGGAATCACTCACGTGAACGTATTCGACATTAATTATAACAATTGCTTATTACGCCTATTTTTATGACTAGATTCTATTATTCTATACTTTTCCTCTTTCGTGATTAACAAATCTCTGAACGGAGATATGTAGATCTACCAGGTTAATGTTTTCATGACTGCAGAATCACTTAACATTTGTTATAACACAATTAAGGTATCCCTGAATTTATTATGTATTATTCGTGACTAGATAGCCACTAAACGATTCCCGTGACTTGCAAATCACTGAAACAATACTCACTATGTGACTGCACTACGTAGCACTCACTTGCTGCAAAGATTATTCTCGCTATCATGGATTCATGTCGAATGATCTTCTTTTTGTAAATTTTCTTATTTTTATATTGTTTAATAACAAATCATTCAGTAAGTTTTATTACGATAATCGTATCGCTAAAATGAATATAACGAAAACTTATCGGCTTTGCTATTCAGTAACATATTTTAACGATATTCGCTGTCGGTTGGAGGAAAAAATTTAAAATCACAAGCTCAAATTTATTGAGTTTTTCTTTATTATTCTTTGTGCTATTCGCTTATTTTCACATTTTCTACAGATATACCACATAATATTGAATTAAATGGTGAGTAAGATAAAGTTGGAGGCTTTCGTAAAAAAGAAATTACTGAATCACATTATCGTTTACGCAAACTAATAAATATGTCGATAAATATTACGGTTTTCGGTTCGCAAAAACTTACAAAATTTTTTTAAGTAAATTCCTAATTGACCTAAAATATTAAAAACGCTTCTGGATAAATAAAAATATTGAAAATATACACCATTTTTTTAACGGAGAACGGCAAAAGCTGAAGTGCTATATTAAAAAGTTTCTGCTTTTGGAGTGGGGTAAATAACCCAACTTGTGGTAATCGTTCACAAAATGTATATTAACATGCTTATAATTATCTCAATATAAATAAAATGAGAGTTCTATTACTGCATACGCGATTCATGTTTGAAGATGTGGAGCATTGTGAAAACAATATTGTGCCTTGTTACGAGTGTCGTATTACGACTTCGACTACGACGATTTTGTATTAGACTAAAGAACATTGCAACATTTTTTCTTAAATCTAGTACAAGACTTAAAAATCTCTTGAAAGTGCTGAAGTAGAATTACTTCCACTTTTTTCGCTGGGGAGCTTTATACTATATATACACATGCACATCCATATACATACATATATTTATGTTCATATATACGAATGTATGTTGAAACATTCAAATTCAAATTTATACAATTATTCTATTGAAAATATTTATAAAATTATTCTTTTATGGCAGCAGTATCGAAAACAAAGTCTACAATTGTTTATACATATTGCAGTTCGATATGTTTGATATACTATACTTGAAACTTACAAATGTACAGACAGACATACATTCTTACCTACATACATATGCACAAACATATGAAGAATATCTATGCTCTATTGTCAGGCAGCTTATTTTAATTACATTTTAATTATAGCAACCAACATACGAGATTATTATCCTTGTTCGAACCCATGAGTGCTTTTCACGTACAAGTGGCATAAAATACCATTGGAAATTATTACTAACAAGTTTGCTTTTAATTGTATTACTTTACAAATATCAACAAATAGAATGTTCTTAGTGAAAAGGTAATAAAAGACGCATACAAATACAAAGACGCAAAACAGCTTCCAAGCTGTCTGCAGATTTGCCACATTTGAAATTTTAAAATTATCGTGAGAACTGCACAATCAAATTATTTAAAAACAAATAGACATATATTTAAGAAATTTATTATTCGGCATATTGTCATAAGTTTATTTTAATTGAAATCTATTTGCTGGTGTTTAAGCATTGTCTATATTTTTCATTGATGCTTAGCCAGCAGACTTCAGACACATATATTGAACAGTCACAAACCTCTTATTTTATGCACAGACTTTCGCAAATAATAATATTTTTGAAAAAAAAAAATTCATATCAAATATAAGTTATTTGATGGGTTTTGATAAAGTTTCTAGGCCTACTACGCTTATTTTTCTTTTGTGATTTTCAAAAATATTATTATTTGCGACTTCTCAAATAGTTTTTTAAAGTCTGTGCATAAAATAAGAGGTTTGTGACTGCTCAAAATATCTGTTTGAAGTCTACCAGCAAATAAATTTCAATTACAAAAAGACATAGACATAAATATAGACATAGACATAGATATAGACATAGATATAGATATAGACATAGACATAGACATAGACATAGACATAGACATAGACATAGACATAGATATAGACATAGACATAGACATAGACATAGACATAGACATAGACATAGACATAGACATAGACATAGACATAGACATAGACATAGACATAGACATAGACATAGACATAGACATAGACATAGACATAGACATAGACATAGACATAGACATAGACATAGACATAGACATAGACATAGACATAGACATAGACATAGACATAGACATAGACATAGACATAGACATAGACATAGACATAGACATAGACATAGACATAGACATAGACATAGACATAGACATAGACATAGACATAGACATAGACATAGACATAGACATAGACATAGACATAGACATAGACATAGACATAGACATAGACATAGACATAGACATAGACATAGACATAGACATAGACATAGACATAGACATAGACATAGACATAGACATAGACATGGACATAGACATAGACATAGACATAGACATAGACATAGACATAGACATAGACATAGACATAGACATAGACATAGACATAGACATAGACATAGACATAGACATAGACATAGACATAGACATAGACATAGACATAGACATAGACATAGACATAGACATAGATATAGACATAGACATATCAGAATTTTATTGAAATAAGAAAATCTTAAAAACTAGACGTCATGGAATCAATTTGTGAACAGATTAAGATTCAACATACAAAAGTCCATTAAAATTATATTACGAAGTTCTTGCTTCCGACATTTTTTACTTTTTTGGAGGACAGTGTTATCAAGGTAATTTGGATAAATTTCTTCCAAATAATTAAATTTGATTATTCTGAATTGCTCACAACCGCTTATTAGTTTTATTACTCACTATGTGAAGTGTGTAAGTGTCAGAGTGTGTGTGTGTGTGTGTGCATATGTGTGTGAACGCGAGTGTGTGTATGAGCGTTTTATTCCCGCTCACCCAAGTTTTCACAAATATATTTCTGCCTATGAATGTGTATTCTCAATTGTAAGCGAATTCCAAAAGGTCTGATAATTAACTGCATTTTGTAGCCTATTTTATGCCTCGTCGTACGAAAATGCACTAAATTGTTAAAACGTGATAGAAATTAATCAATATATTTGACCATATAAATAAACAAGATATGCACAATATTATAATTAATGTGTCAGAGAATTAATTATTAATATAATTGAAATTCATTAGTTTTCAATTGAAGATGAGAATGACGTGGAATGAAGTGGAAATAACAAGAGGGATACAACACTGTGCGTATAATAAAGTTAAGAATAATTTGCAGTTTTAATTAGCTTTTATTGATTTAATTTAAGATTTTATTAGCTGCGTTGATTTAAGATGTACCATGAGAACAAAATTATATGATTTACATACATACATATATATGCAGATAATTAAATATGCATTACGATATTATTTTAGAATTGAAAATAATACTTTGTTTAAGAGACAATATGCTTTTACCAGGATGGAGTTATTTAAAGTATGCAGAAGTAGCATTTGCCAGGTGGAGGAGTGGAATCTTTTTTACGGTAGAATTACGAACAAATAAAGTCAGTGATGTAACGATATAATTCAAATATAAATTTTTATGACTGTAGTAACGATTTGCAAAGCTTTTGAGAAATAAAAATTTTATTTGTGGGCATAAGTGACACAACTCATTTGGAGAATGAACTTAGATCGTTTGAAAATACTGCCGGTTCGTATGACTTCCCAACGTTGATTTAACATTAGTGACTGAATAACAGATTAAAGGTTTTTGAAACAAAAACATGAGAATTTATTCACAATCTCACTAGCTAAAAGTTATTTTCGAAAACCCTTCAAAAAGAGTGGCCTTTTATTAACATTATTTATTTTTCTTGATTTTTTTACTATTTTAGTATACTTGAGTTCAATCAGAATATAGCTTATAGCAAAAACTGTTTAATAAAAATTTTCACAAGTTTATTTTTTTATAAGTTCGTTGTAATTTATAATTCATGTTGCAGCAGCTTTTCATTCAATAGAACAAATGCACATGCATTCTTCAAGCGTTTTCGTTTTACCTTTTGCAGCATCAAAAGTGATTTCGCTTGTTTTCAAACTTCATTAATTTGTTTGCTTTTTTCTTCTTTTTTTATTTGCATCTCTCTTTCCAATTTGTTTCCAATTGATGAAGCAAAAATAAAAAAAATTAATTAATTATAAAGATACCCAAGGTTACAATCAAAATTACATATATGTACACACATATACATATTAATAGGAACAATTAAGAGCGCCATAACATTTTTAAAGGAAGGACATAAAAATCAACGTATTCCTCAAATTGAAGAACACTTGTGATCAGTTTAATAAATATTAAATTAGCTAAAATAAAAAGATTTGAATTTTTGCCACTCTTCATGTATAAAAGTCGGCAATAATAAAAAATCATATAAAAGAAAACTAATAAATTAAGGGGCACAAGTAAAATTCTCCTACACTTTTTCCTTTAGTGTTTGCTTAAAAAAAATGTTGCACATCTCTTCTTGTCATTTCGAAATAATTCACTAGAGAAAATAGTTGAAATTAAACTGAAAATAGAATTTTAATACTAACATTTGTACATTTGTAGTATTTTATTAATTAAAAATCGAAAATGAAAGAGAATTTCTTTTTTTTTTCCTCTAACAATTTAGTTCTTTTAACTGCTGCAAACGCTGTGCACTGTAATGCCGTCCTTCCTTCATTGTTTCTGTTACATGATGCTCATTTTCAACAATTAACGAACAACTCGTTGTATATTTTCAATTAAAAAAGATGGAAGAAAGTTTCAAAAATGTATGTACTAGCTAAGAATTTCAATAGCAATGCCAACGTTTAGCAAGGACATGGGAGTCAGCATGCACATTTTGTTCATTTCAAGTCTCTACAAGACATCGAAAAAATCAACAAAAAAATATAATAAAAAAACAAAAAGAACTTATAAAAATATATTGAATATAGAACAGAAGCCCCGTAAGTTTAATAAATTAAACTAGCAAAAAAAAAACTTGCTGCTCTAAATAAACACAAACTGAAAATAGTTGTCTGAGGAAAAAGCCAAAGGACAAAAGACAAGTAATGCGGGAAATCCAATATGCAAACTGACTAAGTGGCTTACGATTTTTCCTATCGAGGTATTCCTTTTTACGTTTACTTTTCAGCACATATTTCATGAGAGAAAAAAAAACTACATAGATTGGCATAGAAAAATTGACTTACGGAGCAAAATTTATCAGTTTATGGCCAGAAATAGAGAAACTGGGACACTTAAATATCCTTAAAGCAAAAGTTATAGCTATTCAAGCACAAACTAAAGGTTTCTGTTTTCGCTCAAAAAATAATAAAGGCTGAAGTAACAGCTTAAGACATCATAAGTTTCAGCAAAATTAATAAAATATTATCTTTGATGTAAAAAATGAGAAATAGAAACTCACACTGCATTTAAGTCACAATTTATTTAAATTTTGGCAGTAAAATTTAAAACTTGTGATGCATATTTAAGCTGGAATAATTTCTTAAACGGCCCTCAATATTATAAAATAAAATTTTTTTATATTTTATTCTATTTTATTTTGTTTTTTTTTAGTACATTAAATTATAATTTAATTTAATTTAATTTAACTTAACTTAACTTAACTTAACTTAACTTAACTTAACTTAACTTAACTTAACTTAACTTAACTTAACTTAACTTAACTTAACTTAACTTAACTTAACTTAACTTAACTTAACTTAACTTAACTTAACTTAACTTAACTTAACTTAACTTAATTTAATTTAATTTAATTTAATTTAATTTAATTTAATTTAATTTAATTTAATTCAATTTAATTTAATTTAATTTAATTTAATTTAATTTAATTCAATTTAATTTAATTTAATTTAATTTAATTTAATTTAATTTAATTTAATTTAATTTAACTTAATTTAATTTAATTTAATTTAATTTAATTTAATTTAATTTAATTTAATTTAATTTAATTTAATTTAATTTAATTTAATTTAATTTTTTATTAATTAATTTGATTTTCTAAAGAATAAAATGAAAATGAAACAAGACTCTAGTTGCGTGATATACCGAAATTTTTCTATGCCACAACGCACTTCATTAATAAATAATAAATTTATTTACTTGAGCTTTGTTAATTTTAACTTTAACTCAAATTCAATATGCATGTCAGTATCGCCGATAGTTCTTTTTGAGTATCACTACCGTATCGGTTTAGAGGCGTATCCTTTACAACCCCAATTGATTACATACGTAGAACTTGTATTGTCAATATCAAATTTATTATTTATCTATTAAATTAATGCACATGGGTGCAATTTGCTGTCATTCGTCTCCAACACATTTATTTGATTCAATGATTATCAAGAAATATTTAGTAAAATTAATAATTTAAATTGTTTCTGGTTAATTTTGTTAACAAAATCGCATTTAATATTTAAGATTTATTATTCATAACTATTTATATTTCATCAAACGAAAAAATAATAATACAATGATATAAAAAATCCGAAATAAATAAAATATGATACAATAAATAAAGAAACAATGTAAATATATTTTATTTACTAGATAAAAAAAGTGTAAGTATTGTATAGTTGCACACACACACACATGTATGTATATATAAACATATGTTCATATCCTTGCCTTAATATAAAAAGGTTCTATTGCATTATTTTATTTGGAGTCGAGTTTTTTGTATATTACGATAGAAGAACATTTAATGTATCGAAAAATTAAAAAAATCTCGATTTCAAAATAAAAATGAGTTAGGGCCTTTCTATATTAAGGTAACGATATGTTTTATTTTAAGTTTGGATTTTTGGATTAAATGCGCTAGCGTATTCAACTGCATATAAATCGTTTTGGCAGACTGTGCTCGTTTGAAGCTAATCGAATTTAAAATTATGCAAACTGGAATAAAATAAATTTCCATTAAACTTAAATACTTGATTTAGGAAATGAAACAGACACACACACACACACACACTCATACGTTTGTAGTTATTTTACAGTTAAGGAGAAAATTTTAGCACAGTGGATTTATAAAGCTCTGCAACCTTTCAGTTTGTAAAATTTCAAATAACACATTTTTATATGCTACGAAATAATTAGCAAGTGCTATATTTCCTTTTATGTTGCCTATCGCTGTAGTAAATGCATCCCGCTGTGTTGAGTTAACCCATGAGGCCCCCGATAGGTCTTCTAACTAGTAGTTGTTTTTACTATGTTTCTTCTTTAACTTGTTCTTGACATGTAATTTGGTTTCCTTAAAAATACGAATATTAGTTCAAACGAATGGATATGTTGATTATTGAGTTCTTGTTTCACCTTTGTTTTTGTTGTTGTGCTTCTCATTTGTTTAAATGAAAGTTTAGCATAATAACTCTAGTTGTTCTAAGAAATTTTAGGGTAAATTTTTGGTTTTTCGTTTATTTTCATTTGCAATAATTTTTAACAACACTGTGCAAACATATAAAAAATATGATTCTATTTTATAAATACTTTTTTTATTTGAAAATATTTGCATACAATTAGAATTGTCATTGGCAGGGTGATTATTTTATAACAATGAATTACCAAAAAGCAATAAATGGCTTCAATATTCCATATTCTTTAAACAAGTTTGTACAATGAAACTTTTAGGATATCCTCAAACAAAATTTCGAATTTCGCAAAACCGTTTCTATTTCATTATTCAAACTACAACAGCTCTTTAAGACTCAAAGTGCCTTTTTGTTTAGTAGTTTTTCTACGAGCCATCAAACAGAAATGATCTCAGTGCAAAAAATCATTTGAAAGGTATTAGACCAATCAATATTAAAGCAGATCTAGCTTCTACTCCAAGGGATTCTGCTCTTTTGCTTACGATTTGAAAACATTGAGTGGCAGAGCTTAAGCGAAGGCATACGAGCTCTCAAGAAAAGCACCTCAGTGTTCGATTAAGTGAAGTGTTCACCACAGAAATTATTAGGAAAATCCTCAAATTGTATTGTATGATCATTGGCCGAAAGTTTGAAGATATAATAAGAGAACAGCGTCCTGAAAATATTTAAATAAAGTGTTTGGCAATGCTTCAACGCTATAAAGCAGAGTTTTTACGTCGATTTATAAACTTGGATGAGACATGGGTACACTGCTTCCCACCTAAAATAAGAAAACAGTCAAGGAAGTGAACAGAAATGGGAAAATCGTATCTAAAGAAGCCAAATACATACATTTCGTTCAGCAGGCAAGTTCATGGTCCCTATTTTTTGGGATGCGCGTGGAATAAAAAGAAAACTAATTACCGCCAGTATTATGCTAACTTACTATAGCGTCTAAGAGATAGAATTAAACAAAAAAAATAAATAAAAAGAAATCCGTATTTGCAGAAAAAGAAAGTGTCTGGGAATGAGCTGGAAAACTCGAGATTTGAAAATGCCAGGTTTGTTTTTGTAATAAAATCTTTCAAACAGCTTCTTAGTTGTTTAATTTTTAAAGATTTTTTTTAATAATAAAATAAATAATTCTGCGGTAATAAGGAAAAAGTGTTTAAGTCATATTTTACTGTTTAAGTCGATTTTCAGAAATTTATTTCTTTTACAGTTAAATTGGGAAATTCTCCGTCAGCCCTTATTTTTTTAAACAAACATTGTCTTACATGCTGTAAGTAATACATTTAAGTTGAAATATACCAAAGTATAAGCTAAGTTAAGCTATTATTCCAAATGAGATAAGAAGTCTAAAAAAGATAAGTAGCAAGTCATAGTGCTAAACCTGCCTGAAAAATCACACAAATTAATTCAGATTTTGAGGTACCATAAACTCAAAATTTGCTTATCTCGACTTAAGCACTTTTTCCTTTTTGCCACAGAATTTTTGCAAACTTAGCTTCCAATGTACAAAATCGTCCAATCATTGGGACAGTATTTTGGAACGCATCATCATAAAAAGTTTGCAGCAAATCACATGTCTAATTTTGCAATGGTCACAAATTTGAATTGCTTCCTGACGCACCTTATACCCTCAGATCACGTTCTATTTCCATAGTTTTTTTAATGAGCTAGACAGTTCTTACTGTAAACACGGAGTACCGGAGCTATTGCGTATTGCTGGTGAAAAGTCTAACGTACCAAAAATAATTTATGCTGAGAAATAAAGAAAAATGTTCCCAAACTTTTTTGCTGTTTTCTTTTTTTTCTTTTTAGAGTAATCCCAAAGCTAGAATGCCTATCTGGTTTCGGGACTACTCTGGTATAAAAGGTTTCAAGGCCTTTTCTAGATTTTGCTTATTTGGCATTAGCACTACTCATGTGAGGCATTTATAAGGGCTTCACCAATCAACTTGCTAAATTTATTCACTATAATTTTTCATTTATGCTGCTCAAGATTTCAATTCTAACTGAATGGCTAAACACAATTAGTAAGTTAATTGATTTTGTATTAATTTCCAAATTAAAGTGTTGATTGATTCCATTAAACATTTAAGCAAACATCAAATATATATATTTTTTTTTATATATAAAAATAAATGAAAAATAATATTTTTTCTCTAATTTTTCGCACCTATTGCCTTTCTCAACGAAAGTCAGTTTCTCATTTTCAAATGAAACTGAAATTTAATATTTTCTGGTCATGTGGAGAATTTATTATTTGGTATTGAAGACATTAATTTTGCTCTGCCAAGCACTTGCACCTCAGTGAATTCTAGGCTTTTCATCTATAGACACATACATACATACCTACATACATATGTATGTATGTAGATATCGTCACCTTAAATGCAAACTGATGTATTGACACAAAAATTCTAAATCGAGTTTTTGATTGATTATGGTTCATTTTATCAAAGTACATGTTCATGCAAGTATTTAGACCTCTGCAAACAAAACTGGCGACTTTATTACAGAAAGCATCTATTGCTTTTTGCAAACAACGCAACTAACATAAAAGCTTAAATATATATAAAGCAGAAATAAATGGCTAAAAACCATATAAGTATTTATACTACAAATAATTTTGAAGAAAATGTTCAAGCATATTTTATTGTTATTGATTTTGTAACGTTTTTTGTTTTTCCTGTAAAATATATAAAAGTGTAGTTACGTCTGTTTGCATTTAAGGTGACGATACATTTAAGGTGTGCATACATTACATACATACAAATGTATGTATGTAAAATAAAATAAAATATTAAATTTAAAATTTATGTTTATTTATAAATTCGACTGCCGAAATATTTACAGTGGACATACTTATAAAAAGAATTTGATTTTTAAGTTAAGAGGAATGGGGAAGTTAAAAAAACCATCAAAGTGTACAGTTTTACACGAATGGGGATCTATAAATAACCAGAAGAAAATGTAGCTTTAGATGAACTGGAAAGAAGGAAACTACAGCCGAGTGGCATTATTAGATATTGAACAATATTTATGCGTTAAAATACATAATAATAATAAAAAGCAAAATGTTTATAAATTACTTTGTTAATTATTCATTTATAACTGAAGCCAAACAGCAGTCGGATTTTTACTTTGCACATATTAAAGCATAATCGTAACAAAATCTTTTTACGCACATCGTCAATATTTTTCAATGGCTACTGCCCAGAAAATAAAAATTTCGTAGGTTAATCTAACCAATTTTAATTGTCAAAATTGTGGTTCTTTTATATTGTTGTGCGAGTTTCAGTTAACCATATTTGTTAGTTTGTTCAACTAGTTAATATTGCTTATTTAATTATTACTGGGAATATTTGTCTAAGTTTTTGTAGCAAAAGGCAAATTGTTTAGTTAAAATAACCAAGTTAAATTGTTACGGTTTAGCAGGTAAAATGATCTTGCATTTTGAACTGATTTTTTTTTCAATTGAAAATTAACTGTTAATATGAAAGATAAACACTGTTAAAAAACTCAGCTCAAAATGTTAAGAAAAGCTGGTCTAAACAATTTCAGTTGTTGATTTTACTGTAAACAAAATTGATAATTAATTGCTAATGCAAGAGTTATAAATAATTATAAACTTCAATGCAAAATGTTAACTATGTTGCTCTAACCAATTTTAGTTGTTAGTTTTACTGTAAATAAAAGTTGCCTTTTTAAATCCGATTAACATTTTTTTTATACATGAAATACCGAGTCTTACTATAAACATACGAAGTTTGTTAGCTAAAATTAAATATGTTTTGGGTTGAGTTCTACTGATGAGTTCGAAAAAGCGGGAACGAAATGCATATAGACAATCGCTTAACCATAAAAACAAGCAAAATTTTAAATTTTTTTTTTTTTTTTTTTTTTTTTTAGTTAATCTTATTAATTCAAGCTACACTTTCTCGTTTGTATTCACAGAGTGTTGTAGAAGCTTTAGATCTCGGTTTGTTTAAGATAATAAAGGCGTTTGTTGACAAACATGAAAATAATTTGAAAGCCTGTGTTTCACTCCTTTTTTTTCAAAACAAAAAAATATCGCTGTAGAAATTAATATGCATACCAACAAACATAAATAAATATGTCTATCAGTTACCTATGAAGCCTTTAAATCGGCTGTTTTTTATTTAAATAAAAGCATTCATCTGCTTGCATTTTGACATTGGTATATAAATCTGCCAGTAAAAGAAATAAGACCAGTAGGGTTTATCAACTTCGAATAGGCAGGCCACTCTTTACATGGCTTTGCTTAAAAGGGGACAGGTGGTGATGTATAAAATTATTAAGGTGATTCGTTTCTTAATTCTGCGATTGTGCGTTTTGTTAATTTATATAGCAGGACTGCAGCGCCTCTGGTGATAAGTAGGTACATTACTTGGAATAATGCAGACACTGGCAAAAGTAAAGGGTGTGTTTTATAGATATATAAAACTTTAAGTTGGCAACACTTTTTTATGTGGCGGCTATTTTTCAGTTTTCAAGTGATTTATGTTTAGTTTAACGCCTGAACAACGGTTTCAAATTCTAAAAATTTATTTTGACGCACTACGTCCATTTTACGGTCAACATAATCGCTTATCAATGCAGTTAACTCGATTAACTGTGGAACGTTCGCACCACAGAAACATCGTAGAGTCCGTACAGAAGAAGTCATTGCTGCTGTAGAGCGTAGAGTAGAAAAAGACACAAGGCAGTCTATTCGCCATCATAGAGTGTCATTATTACTGACTTTTTGGTTCATCAAGACGGCACAACATGTCACACAGCTCGTACCACAATTGATTTATTAAAAGAAACTTTCGGTAACCGCATAGTTCCAATGTTTCGGACCCATGAATGGACCTACAAGATCGTGAGATTTAACGCCGCTAAACTATTTTCTGTGGGGATATGTTAAGTCGCTGGTCTACGCCTATAAGCCCGAAACGATTCACCACTGGGAGGACAACATTCGCCGCGTTATTGCCAATAAATGTTGGAAAAAATTGGACCTCCAGATTAGACTAAGTCGGAGCCACTCGTGGCGGTCATATGCCCAAAATTAATATTTAAATTGTAATGGCAGAAGATAATCTTTCGAATAAAGTAAGTTTGCATGTTAATTTAAAAAAAGGCATCATTGTTTTGTTCCATTTCAATATTCTATACCTCCATAAAAACACCCTTATATACGCAGGAAAGGGTGGGGAAGAGGGGGCTGGGTTATGCGCTCGCCTTTCAGCAAAATCTATGATACAGAACTCGGGCTCTCGAAAGCTTTGGAATCAGCGCATTAACTATTTCATCCAAGAGCATCCCCTTGAACTAAAGTGTCAATTATTAAGAAATTACTAAAATGGAAAAGTTTTTAAATTTTTTTTTTTAGCATGGGAAAATAATAATATATAAAAGATTTAAAAGATTCTCTGGATGATGGAATTTAAACAGAAGACAGCAGGCGAAAGGTCTCAATTGAGCCAATTCGTGTGGTCTCTGGGCTCCTAAAAGTATGCATACAATGCATGCAATAGTAGTGTTAATACTTTTTGTTAATTACCAATTACATGTAACTTAACAGCAGATTTTGTACTACAACAAATATTTGTATTGAATTTTGTTAACTGCTGATCATTAGTTAGTTTAAAATATATCGTTGGTTGGTGCAATTTTAAACGTCACAATTACTTAGATTTAACTACAAAGTTTTTACTCCTGTGTTACAATTATCGCTCGTTTATTTCAATAACATGCCAACTCAAAAAAAAACTTTTACAGAGAACGATTTTAACGTTTTCAAATTACACACAACTCTATGAAAAATAAAATTTTATTTTTATTCCAGGACTAAAACAAACGAGATAATTGTATGAAATTTTTGCACAATATGAACAACATTAATTAGGATTAATTCTTTATTACTAACTTAGAAATCCAACTTTTCGAAGTTATGGCATTCTTGAAGTAACTAAGCGAAATGTTGACTTCGCAATGAACGAAAAATATTCTTCATGTTATACACTTTTTTAGAGCCACAAACACACTCAAACAGATTTTTATGTATACTAAGTAAATTTTTGTATTTTATTTTCTAAATTTATTTCAGCTATTGGAAGTATTTAATAAAATGAGTTTTTTTTTGTTTGAGTTGTCCTCACTGTGTGTGTTTTGTGTGTGTCTATGACTGGGTCAGTATTTATTTGTGTGCATTTTTGTATTCATATTTTACTATCACTTGACATTTGATATTAGTTCGGCATTTGTTTATTCATATGCCTGTGTATGTATGTATGTGTGTATAATTCTTTATATTTTGTTGAAATTTTTCTTTGTAAATATGATGCCTTGTTGCTGTATAAAAATAAAATACTATATAAAATATTTAGCCCAATTAAGGCCAGCAGCATGTTGTAAATGAAATTGATTTCTTTTTTTTTTTTTTGTGCTACGAAAAATAAAAATTCGGTTTATAAAAACATAGAAGTTGTGATTTACTTTATATGTAATGATGCTGTGTTTTGGGCTAAAAAAAACTCAATATGATTTCTCCAGCTCGGTTAGATTTTTTTTAAATCAAATATTAATTTAAAATATGTTTTATTTTTAGATATTTTGTACAAAAGTTATACAAAAAAAAGTCAAAAAATCATTATAAAATAGCAATATCTTATTTACATCATTAATAAATGTCCATGTCCATGGTTGATAAAATTTTTAAAAATTTCATTTAAAAATACCAGGAAAAAATCTTTTAATAATTTTTAGGAAGATGATGATATTCCAATAAACAAATAGAAAGAAAACATACCCACCTTTCATTTAATTGCCAGAAGCGGTTGAGGCAAAATGGGTCTTTATAAGATTTTTCCAGTAGAAATAAAAAAACTTACTTTTTATTATATTTTTTATATGTTTTTTAAATATTTTAAAGTCACATTTGACTTAGTTTTAAGCAAATTATGCATATATGGACTACTGAATGGCGTCCAAATAAAAGTCATGTCTTGCTAAGCGCGCTTGCATGGACTAAAAAAAAACATAAATGTACATTTCATATTTAAACATTTTTAAAACTGCGTGGTCGAAAAATAGGGCATTTGACATCTAAATCATATTGTGCTTCTTTTATTATCAGTTCAGGCTTTTATTTTCTGAATTAGTGTTACCAAGTGTTTAATCTCAAAATGAAAAGAAAACTATAATTTCAAGTAAAATTCTTATGAAATGCTGCACAGCAAAAGTGCATGCATTTGAACAACAGGTTGTAGGAAAAGAAAAACTAACATGTAACTGTTGTTGTTGCTGCTGTTGTTGTTGTTGTTGTTTTTCCTACGAACGAAAGAACAAAAAACCAACTACATCTACTTATAAACACTTTGATTTCATTATTTGTGGCAAAACAAAGCCAACCTTAACAACAATATTTGTGCACCTGTGCATGCACATTCATGCAAACCTGCCAACACAGTCGAGTACAGTGCCGTGCAATACAGAGTCAGGTACTTTTTGTGTACAACACGAATAGTGGGCTAAAAAAAATTTGTATTTTTATTCCTAACTTGAAAGCAGTCTTAGTGCAATCTTATAAATTGCGTTTGAAAGTTTATAATTTTACTAACTTACAGCTTGCACAATACCCCCACTTATCACTTAGCAATATTATTATTCATTTATTTATTTATTCATTAAAAACCAAGCGTTCGTTTTCATTTTATTTATTTCACTTGGAACAAGTTTTTTTATAGTTACAATTCTTGTGAGTTTTCAACTTCAAAATACTTAAAATGTAGTTGTATTACTTCAAAAGTATTAATATTATTTATAATTAAATTAAAAAACTTATTTACCGCACTTTATGTATTCTTACGCCAGCTGAAGTTTTTATGCGCATTTAACATTGTTCATTCGCCTGAACTTTATTTTACAAAGACAAGTTTTTCTCGCTTAAAAAAAAGAGAAGTTAATCACAATTTATTATTACTCTTGTTCTTTATCTTTCTGCCTTTGCTGCCAATCAGAGATATCAATTTGGTGTTTTTGGTACTACTTTTACTACTTTTAACGCTTTCAATGTCTCATTAAAGATTTTATAAAACAAACTATAATGCAAAAAAAACTACATGCAGATATGGCAGATATCTGCAGGTATTTTGCAGAATGTGTGAAAAGCGAAGAGTCCGTATTTTGCAATTTTTTTCTGTTTTTTATTTACTGGCCGTATGTCACGAATAACACAAAGCATTTATAGCCCGAAGGCTTCAATTGTTGGTGCTTTATCAGCCTAAGCCAGTTACTTCACGTGTCTTCAGAAGTGTTAAATCACACGACCTTGGATGCCAATTGAAGTCAACTTATCGAAAAAAAATTTATTTCAATGGTTGCGGTAGCCGTATGGCACGTAGCGCTAACCAGTTGAAACCACATCTCACCCGGATTAATATCAAAAATCAAGATCTAGAACCACTGCTCATGGTGCAGTAACGATCTGAGCTTCGGCTTCAGTTTTGAAGAAATAAGGTGCAATGCAGCCACAAGCGTGAAAAGCTGACCAAAGGTTGAATTTTTCTAAATTTAGTGGAGTTTGTAGGCTCTGTTTTAGATTCGTTACACTCTATACATGGCAATTTTATTTATTAACAAAAATTAGCTAAAACTGGTCATCATCGCTAAACACAATTTTGCGATAAAACATGAAATCAGTTTCCAACCCCTCTAGAGCACAATTGGCGAAAAAATTTCTTTCTTTCTAGTCTTGTGGCTTTATTTCTGGCATAAGCTAGATTTTAAGATATTTGCGCAAACTTCTCAAAATGATAAATTTGCATCTTGTTCCAAACTTTCTTTTACAGTGGCGATATTCTCTGCAGCACCCATAATCCTTCAACGTGTTGCTGTTGTGTATGAAGTATGAACTCTATCCACCATTCATTGAATGATTGTAAATGTAACAGTTCGTTTGACGGCTAACTCTGTCGTAAGTTCAAATGGGCTTAAAAATAACCTAATTTTTTTCGCATGATATCAAGATTTCCATTCCTACATTGTTTTTTTTTTTTTTTTTTTTGTAAACACTTTAGTTAAAGTTGGATAGATTTTATATGCATCAGTGCCCAAATTTTTGGTTTTATGAGAAAGAAAGAGACAGGTATACAAATAATTTACATCAAAGAAGGCGACTCTTTCTCCCGCACATAATTAAAACTTGAGCAGCAAAACACATGCACATAAAATGGCGCCTAGGACAACTCACACGCATATGCACGTCTGTAATTATTTAGGTAGCTTGGAGATGTTTTAGAACAGAAAACTGTTGCAGTAGCATTATGGATACTTAAATTCATTGAGTTTTGGGTGTCGGTAATTTTATGGTATTGGCTGCCAAAATGACTAACTAAATGACTTTAACTAACCGACGTAATTGACATTTTTTTAAAAATTAGTTAAGTACACTCTTAAGCTTCCATAAGAATGAGCTTTACCCAATGAAGAAACCCCAATTGCAAACAATTGTATTGTAATTTAATAATAAAAGAATTTAAATGTTAACATTTATAAGGAAAGACTCAAATTGCATTAAAGAATTAAATGTTTACAGTCGACTCAGATGCCAACAATTTTGATGTAAATAGTTGAGAAACAAAAGACTGAGTTTAATTTTTTTTATAAAAAATTGTTTAATCGTCTACATTTAAGTCCAAATATAAGAAAATTATCAATTAGAAATGAAGTTAGCTTTAAACCCAACTCAAAATTGAACTGAGGAGGTTCAGCCTTTTTTATTTTTAATGCATGTATAAAACAATCATGAAAGCCAGTGTTTTAAAAACTTAAGTCGAAGTAGCAAAGGTAGTAAAATTTTTACTTTTCGGTGCTGTGGGTTTTGCCAACTGTTTAAAATCAACAAATGCTTTTGCTTGAGCTTGTGAAAATCAACAACAGTCGCAGTCGAAGCAGAAGCAGCAAACGATGTATGAACAATTACGGAGTACTTTCAACAGTCGACGATTTCAAAACTTTGAATTTGATTTGCTGTTGCTTTCGGTAGTAAAAGCATAAACAATGTGTATGCTTTTGTAAGTAGCAAACAGTCACAGTCGAAGAATCACAAGCTCTTGCTTTTAGAAGCTTTCTGCAGGTTCAGTCAACTATTTTGTGGTGCTTGTCATGTTTTTGTTGTTGTTTTTTGCACATCATACAAGAGGCGAAAACAAAAACAAAAACTACTTTACTGCGATTGCTTAAAACTTCTAAAAGCAAGAGTTTTTGCTTCTTCGACTGTGACTGTTGGCAACTTCCAAAAGAATATAGACTGCTTCTGCATTTACTTGCGATAGTAACCAAAAGCAAAAGCAAATCAAATTAAAACTTTTCAAATCGTCGACTGCTGAAAGAACTGCGCAATTTGTCATAAATCGTTTTATGATTTTGCTTTGACTGCAACTGTTGTATTTTTCAAAAGCGAAAGCAGAAGCAAAGTCAAATGAAATGAAAATCATTACAGTTTTTTAAACACTGATGAAAGCTACTTCAGTTTACAGTTTTTTAAACACTGATGAAAGCTACCCTCATATAAAAATTTGAAAATTTTAGTTCGATCAATTGTTTTAGATATTGCTGAATAAATTGCCGACGGAAAGGATTGACCTCTGTTAAAGCCCTCACTAATTAATTTATATTCATTTATTTAAAAAATGACATATATTACCAGAGAAAAACAATTCTTAATTGCAGAGTGCAGAGTAATATGCTCAACTACTGCTAATATCGAAAATAAAATGGTTGTATCAAATCCTCAACAGCAAATTTTTAATATTCTCAGTATCAAAATTAATTTTATTTGTATTTGTATGACTAAAATTTTATAAAAGTCACTTAATTACCTGTTGAATGATTTATATATAACAGGCTCATACATATCGTTTTAAATAATAAGAAAAATAGTCTCAAATATGTGTGTATGTTCGTTTTGTCAAATTTACCTTTGTGCGTATTAGGGCGTATGAGTGATACTGGTGAAGAATAATATATTGCTCATACGTAAATAGAGTAATTGTTGAATAAATTTTACAAAACAAACAATTTGAGGCTATTTTTTCTTATTATTTAAAGCAATTGATATGGACATGTTATACATACATCATTAGAAAAGTAATTAAGTGAGTTTTAAATGTTTTTTATAAAAAGTTATGAAACTCTTAATTCTTACAACTGCAAAAAAAAAATTCAAGCGTTTTTTAATGCCAATTTTCTATTTGGTTAGAAAAACTTTTTGCATCACTGCATCGGAGTAAGAGAAATGTTAGTAATTTTTTCTATATGTGTGTAAAAGAAAAAAGTACCACAATGTACTTTATATGTCAACATAACACATCCTTCCCAGTTTCCTTCCGTAAAATGGTTCTAAAATAAATAATTCACACCTGAAGCTTTTGAAGTACATATTTACATGTAAAGGATGTTGTGGTTGTTATAGACACTTACACAATCATTTTCACACAAATAGTTACATACGGGCTCATAAACATAAAAACACACTCACCAAGTGTTTAAACACCTTTTAGAAGTTGTTCTTATGATCATAAAAAGGAGAAATTAACAATACATTTAGGTATGCAGGCATATACACATATATTTAACCAACAAAGCTTACACACACACAAAACCTGCAGCCAAAGAGAGGAAAACAATAAGTGAATTTATTATTTATACTTGTTCTTCTGCAAATATTTGTGTTGTTGTGCAACTCTTTTTCTATTCGCTCCGTCATACAAGAGGTCGATAAAAAAAAGGTGCTTAATCCTACAATAACATAATTCTTAACATCGTTATTGGCAGGCAAGTCAGTGTGTGTGTTTGAGTGTTACGTCGTTGTTCTACTTGTTGGCTGATACAGATTTTAGTTTTGTTGTTTTTTCTATTCTGTATACCACAAGTTAATCTTTATTTTTTATGTCACTTGAATGCTAAAAAAAGTGGAAACAAACAATAGACTTTTTTCGCAATTCCGAGATTTCTTTTAGAAACATTGTTTTGTAGTTTTACTCTAACATTTTTGTTGTCCTTTTAGTGGAAGTTTAAGTTTACAAAATGAACTCAATATTTTTAAAAATATGATGCAATTAAGGAAAATGGTTTTTAAGATGAAATCACGAAAAGAATTTATGATATTACAAAGAGGCGATGTTGTATAAAAGTTTGACTTAATGCACAAACTCGCTTAGAAGCTGATTCAAATTTGTTGCCGATTAATCGCTAGAACACTAATTACCAGGTTGTTTGTGTAAGGCGTTGACAATGGAAATCTTGGAATTTTTATAATAGGACAAGATTTCTTTAATAATATAATTAATTTACAAACACCAGAGAGTTTCTAACAGCTTTTGAAGTATGTTTAAAAATATAAATTTTAATATTCTGCATAATATGGAAAATCATCAGAGTTAAGTTTTCCCATTGTTTTCGCTTATTTCGCACAATTATTATTATTGACAATTTTTAAATTAAAAATTTGCGTTAAATAGCTGATGTTAATATAACAATCTCTAACCCAGTAGATAGACTTGGGTGCTGATGAAGTGCGTGGCTGCACAGAAAAATATCGGTATTTCCCCCAGCTAATGAAGTCTAATTTAATTTTTATTCTCTTCTTTAGAAACTCACATTAATTAATAAAAATATTTCATTCAACAAGAATTGAAATTACTGAACTTAAGCCCGACTAAGAAATTATTTCTGATTAAAATTATTATTATTTTCGTTGTCAACATTCTATAAAAAATTATTAGAATTACAATTTTTATCTGAATCACTTTCTTCAGTAGTTTCAGCTCAGCAGCAAACAAAAAACTTTTAAAACTTGTCACTCTTTTCGTTACCAAAACTCTTTGCTTTTTGGCTTTTTCTTTATGCAATTGTTAATAATCGAAATCGTTGTAATTTAAAAATAGATTCAAAAACTTTGAGAAACAATTTGAAAGCAATTAAGTATTTTGGTGCGAAAAAAAACTGTAATTAAAGTGAGTTTTTACCACTTCAGCTGTATTTCCATAAAGTGCACAGTGGAGCTTTTTGAAGAAACTAGTAGTAATAAAAAAAAACTACTTTTAGGATGCGTATTGTACCAATTTTAGAAATTAAGAATTGAAAAATTATACTCGTTCCGATATTAACAGTCTGTTTTTAAATGTAAAGAGGAGGTAATTGTTTTCTTTGTGAGGCAATAAAAACTGATTTGGGTTTCTCCAGCTTGTTTTTGCTATACTGTAACAATAATTGGAATGAAAGCGTTAGTGCAAGTATTTTCATACAAATTACTCACTGATCAGCTAGCAAAATAATTTTGAATAATATGGGTAATACAACTTGGTGAAGGCTTCAGTTATCTTTTTATAGCTATGCTATTTATGCCACAACACAGGAGCTAGGACATGATTTTCGTAACAAAAATAGTCGACACTATTACAGTTAAAAATTAAATTTTGTTCTGATTTCTTTGTACTTAAAAAACAATATGAAAATAAACGAAACAAATTGCTTGATTTTGTTTTCTTTCGTTCCTTGTAGTGAGTGAAACAAAAACAAAAGAAAATCAATCACCCTTATCGGGAATGAAAAGCGAACATTTTGTTCACCTGAAATATTTCCGGTGGTGCGCAAAATTAGAAAATAGTATACTGACACATCAACAACGCAAACACTGACGATCACATTTCATGTGAAGGATTTCTCAATTCTCAAACCAGAGAACACAGCTGATAGGATGTAAGCTAGCTAACAGCCACCGCCGACCACAAACAATACATTAATTTAATCGTACGCTGCTAGAAAAGAAAATATTGGAAACTAAATGGAAACGTTTCGAAATATTTGCGCCCAATTTAACATTAAGCATTAAGTTTGTTTTTTACGGCTAAGTAGCATAGCTATAGCCGGGTGTCCTAAGACATCTCACTTATCTTTTTTTATAATCCTTGTTTTTCCGTCGATGTCACGTCAATACAATACCAAAACACTTATCAATGGTCTGCTCGATTTTAATAGCATTTGACTACCATTGACAGTTTCTTGCCTTTATTTAGCCTAAGAGATTAGAAAGGGGCTTGCAAAAGTACATAATTGCAACGGACAACAAACAGTGTCATGACCGCGAAAAAAGCTTCAGTGACATTATTTACGAACTTAATTTTTTCATGAAAGTCGATTGTCTGCGGTCGTAAATAAACAAATTTCGTAAAAATATATATTCGAAAAATATCTATGTCGCCTAAGCTTTCTTGCCGGTTATGACTCGGAGTGTGCAAGTAAAAGATTATTGGTATTGTATTGACCTGACGCCGACAAACAGTTCGGGAATAAAACGCCATTCCTTTATTATTTTGTATGAACTACGAAATTACTGGAAGTAATCGAATTCTGCAATAAAACTGCTTTTAGAAGCTTACAAAAGATTTCCAATAAGAAAAACTAAAACTGACTGGAATTCTAGAGATTGGTTTTAATTTTTTCGGATTTTCGTCTACGTCATAGCAGATACTACAGAGCTGCATAAGATCCTCACTTGTTAGGCTACACTCATATAAAACAACAGTCATTCAAATGTTTAAGTGCTATTTTATAGAGGACAAGTTAAAATTCTCGTCTGCTTATTTATATCGAAAACAAAAACAAATTTGATTCAAATGGCAGTAAAATTTGACGAGAGCTGCAGACAGTTAAGTAAATTTTTCTATTTTAAGGGTGTTATCGAATTTCTATTAATAAGAAGATCATATATTCAAGTAGTCCTGCAAGCCATAAGGACTCCTGAGAAATACTTTAATTTTTTTTCATTATACATAGTACACAGTGTTATTTTCAATGAGAAATAACCTTTTTGATTACTGCAATTAAATCAGCCCTATGGTTAGCAACATCCCCTCAAAGCAAAAATATATATCGTGAAGTTCATGTCATATTTTCCTCCCGTTATCAGTTGCCAGTGAATGTAAGAAAAGGGAAAAAGCTTTAAAAATTGTTAAATCATTCATTAAACTTAAAAAAAAAACTCTTGTTTTTTCTATGTAATCACAGCTAATTAACATTAATATGACCTTTTTTTATTTCAAATAATAAATTAAGTGTGTTGTTTAGTTACAAATATTCACTCTGCAAACTAACCCACTGTGCACATAAAGGCTGGCCATTTCAACACACCAGCTGATAAATTTTGAAATTTTATCTTTAAGAATTAAAAGATTCTTTTGTATGCTTTGTTTTTTTTTTTGTTCTTATCTCAATAACAACAACAAAGTAGAGCAGAACTTTCATCATTTAAATTTCAAAAGAAAAATGTCAGCAGTTTAATTGCTTCACAAACATGTTCCCTGCCAACAACTGCACGAGCTTAAATAATGCTTTTAAATATTTTAGTCTTAATGCTGACGAGAGCAACAACGGAAAACTTGTCAGTGAAACAAACAAAAAATACTATAAAATTCTTATTATTTAAGGGTTTTACTTTTATCTCTATTGTGTGTGTGGCATGTAGATGAAAAACTTTCGGTGTTGGCTAAATTGGTTTGATTTGGTTGGTTTTTGGGATGGGGTTTTAATTTATTTATCTATTTAAATACGCAGAAACAATAGCCAAAGAAAAAATTTTTTTGGTTGGCAGCTTAGTCACTAAGTCACAGAACATTTGTTTTAGAAACCAAATTAATTTTTCAACAGACAATGGTTTTAATGAAATACATCATTATAAGTTCTTCACTTCAACAGCTAGAAGTAATGTTTCTGCAAACATATTTCTATCATCACCTTTATTTAGACATCTGCCTGCTGTTGTGGTACTTTTCTTGTGTAATTTGTGTTGGGGAATATTTAAATAAGATGTAATATTTACAAAACGACATATTTTCCAACTATTTTTATAATATTGCTATAACATTCGTTTTTTTATTTTATTTTTTTCATTTTATTGGCTTTAAATTGAAATTGGTGGAATAAGGAAAATATGCTTTTCCAATTAACAACTTTGATTGAAAATATACATAAATTCCGTAAAATATTTAATTGGCCTAACTAAACTTTTGTTTAAAAATTAAATTAATTTAAATTAAATTAAAGTTTTAATTGATTCAATTAAACTTTTGTTTAAAAATGTAATTAATTAAAAACTTTCATTAAAAATTTAATGAAGTAAATTTAACATTTGTTTAAAAACTTTATTTATTTAAAGTTAAACTAAAAATTTAATATAGTCAATAAAATATTTGTTTAAAATTTTAATTAATTAAAAGTTTAATTATTGGAAAGTTAGTTAGTTAGATAGTTTGGTTAAACATAAAATTTAAGAAACCATCTGTAATTTTTTATTAAAAGTCTTGAAAATATGGCAGTAAGGATTGCTTTGTCGCTGCTTAACCTTAAACCGGCAGAAGATATCGCCAAAAATAGGTGTTGAAGCCAATTATTTAATAAAATTTGAAAAACTGGGTAACTCTAACACACACACACTTCACTGTGGACCATCATTTAAATAATAAAAAAAATATGATTCCGCTTAACAACAGCAACAGCTTCCTTTAGTCCTTCACTCAACACTTTTCATTTTGTCAATTTGTTCTTTCTTATGCCACCCACTTCCTAGCTGTTCGCAATAAGAAGACACTTTTGGCTGAAAACTAAAATGCGTAAAGCAATCAATGCAAATGAAAAATGTCTTAAAAAAAGGCAAACACTCCCTGGCTGTCCACACTTTCCTTCCCCGATCCCCCAACAACCCATTTACATTAACTTTAATAGCACAACTAAAAACAAAAAATTATATAATACTTGTGCCCGGGGGGTGGAAGAAGAGGAAACAGTAAAGAAAAATATTTCCAAGGAATTTTAAAATGTTTCTGCTAAGGAAATCAAGGACTTTGAAATTTTGTTTTGTTCTTGTTTTCATTTGTTTTCAAAAAACACACTGAAATTTAAATGATAATGGAAATGAATGTGAAACAATTAAATCAACAAATGAATAAATAAAATTTCATTTATTTGTTGATGCTTTTGTACTCGTGTGTTCTTGTTCCTATAATCGTTTATCTAATCATGGGTAACGAGCCGTAAAATACCAACAAAATAATAAAATTTCAATAGTATTTGTTTGAGAATTCTTTAAAATGTTTCCTGCATTTTGGGTCATTAATATTTTTCAATGGTTTTAACGTAAAACCAGCGCGGAACCTTAAAGGCTTGAGGGCGCCTTTTTACCATGCATGATTAAGAGTTAACGTGAACTTTAACTGCAAGTTTTTTCATACAAAACTTGCCGTTAAAGTCCCGTTTATCTTTTATTTGTACATTGTGAAAATAACCGTTAGCGATTAGTTTTTCGATATTTTAACTTAACTTTAGTAAAAGTGCACAATAAAATTAACTTTAAATTTGTTATTATAAGATAAATATAATTTTTTTGGAGCAACGTCGTCAGAAGACTTCAAAAAAAAACAAGCAAAAATTCCGGAGATTTATTATTCGACATATTGTCATAATTATATGATAAGTGAAATTTATTTGCTGGTGGTTAAGCGAAGTCTATATGCATTTTATTGTTGCTTTAACAAATCGTCAGTAGACTTCAACCACACATTTTGAACAGTCACAACCCTCTTATCTTATGCACAAACTTCCAAAAGCTATTTGAGAATTCACAAATAATAATATTTTTGAAAATCACAAAAGCAAAATAAGCGTAGCAGGCTTAGAAACTCATACAAAACCCAGCAAATAATTTTTATTCGATGTGAATCTATTTTATTTTTCTACACCTTTATACAATTAGAAATCCATTGGATAACAATAAAATGCATATAAAGCAACAATGAAATGCATATAGACATCGCTTAACCACCAGCAAATAAATTTCATTATAGCAAAAATTCCTTAATAATAACTAATTTTCATATCAAAAAGTACGTCTGAATTATTTTGTGCAATTTTTCTGGAGGTTATAGCGCAATGACTTGCTGTTTATATTTTTTTCGACTCATAATCTCACATGAAGTACATAATAACTAAAATTAGTTAACTTTTGGGTATATTTCAAATTGAATATAATAGTCATGGTGTGAAGAGCGATGTTTCCTTAAATAAAATAATAGTGGATACCGAATTTCCTAATTTCATTGTAAAGAAAATAAATTTCTGCAAATATACTTGAAAGTGCTATGCTACAAAACAGTAAAGTATGACTTAATCACTTTTTCCTCACTGCCACAGATATAGCAATAACAAGAAATAGTCATATAAGATTGAAAACCAAACACGAAGATAGGTATAAGCCGATAAATGCTAAAAAATATTTGCATGTAAAACACAGCTCAGGTAGAAAGAACACAAGCACAAAATACCTACATGTATATATCTTTGTACAAGCATTTGTGCTGATGCACAAGTATTAAAGGAAAAGTAGAAATATTAAAGCAATCAGTTTAGTAAGAAAAAAATATACATATGAGCATATTTCCTTGTTTTCATTTCAAATTCCTGCTTGTTCTTCTAACCCAGCAAAACAAAACTCTAAAAATTTAAAAGAATTACTGGCGCACCACACCCATATAAAAACTCATACCAGACTTTTCACACATTTATACCAGGCTCTTGGTATATACAAATTTGTTGTCAGAAAAGAGAATTATTTGACCTTTTTTTATGTTACACATATCAAAAGTGTTGCCAGATTTTTTTCAACTTAATGAAAAAAAATTATTTTTAACATATCGAGCGTTAACAGCCAAAAAAAATTAACCGGCACATTTTTTGGACTCGCAAATAATCGATTTTGTTCACAAAATTAATTTCGAAAATTATGTTGCTTAAGATCATTTGGCGGTTATTGTACGATATGAAATATAAATTCAAAATAGTTATTAAAAAATAAAAGCTAAAAAACTTAAGCAAAAATTATAAATAATTTATGAGGGCCGATCCATAGTCCGTGACTTTTGAAATAAAACAAAAATTTATTTTTCAACATAATCTCTTTTTAACTCAATACGCTTAGTCTAACATTTCACCAGTTTTTGTATCCCTTCCGAAAAATTGGATTTTTCGAGGTACTTAAAAAAGGCATTTGTTTGGTCAATAATTTCATTGTCGGAGCTAAATCTCTTTCCACCGAGCCATTTTTTGTATATATGGAAATAAGAAGTAGTCACTAGGGGCTAAAGCTGGAGAACATGGCGGATGAGGCAACAATTCGTAGCCCAATTCATAGAGTTTTGCCATTGAGAGTGCACACGTGTGCATCCGTGCATTATCTTGATGAAAAAGAACTTTTTTCTTGGCCATATGGGGTCGTTTTCTTTTTAAATCCTCATTAAATCGGTCTAATAAATTGGCATAATAATCGCCGTTTATTGTTTTTCCATTTTGAAGGTTATCGATGTGGATTATCCCGCGTGCATACCAAAAAAAAACAGTTGACATCACCTTATTGGCCGACAAACTTACCTTGGCCTTCTTCGGAGCAGGTTCACTCGGAGAAAACCATTGTTTAGACTGCTGCTTGGTCTTCGGAGTACAGTAATGGATCCATGTTTCATGCACAGTTACAAAACGCCGCAAAAACTCATTCGGATTGCGGTTAAACAACTCCAAACAATCCATTAATGTTGTCACACGTTTACGTTAATGGTCAATTGAGAGCAAACGCAGCACCCATTTTCGGGTGTACTGACCTCAATTGGCCGTCTAGAACGTTCAGCGTCATTTGTACTTGTGCGACCACAACGAAAGTCAGTAAACCACTTTTTACCATTGAAATCGGTGCTGCAAAGTCCCCATAGTATTTTGCGAGCTTTTTTTTGCAAAAAATTATGTTTAATGAGTACTCGAAATTCACTTTTTTCCATTTTTAGAAAAATACACGAGGTTGTATGTTTTGAACAGCTGTTAAACGCAAAGTAAATGACGGCACTTGCTCAAAATTTTCCAGTAGTCTATTAACAGGTGGTATTTGATGAAAACAGTGTTGCATTTCATATAACTAAGACGGAAGTTCGAAAAATCACGGACTTATTCATCCGGCGTCGTATAACAGCAAATTACTCATAGAAGCAGTTATGAGTTGCTCATAGACCTAATCCATCTTATAGACGCGTGATCAAGATCTCCTTGTCTAAGAGAGTAATCTTTTGAATCATATTTTGTACTATCAAATGCGCCAATAATGTCTAAAAAAAGTACACAACGCAATTTCCCCCGACCCATGAGCCCTGTCAATCTATGTAACAAGAAGATGCACATGCATGCAAGGGGCAGTATTCAAAACCATCTTTCTAATGAGCAGATCAATTGTACTCTGCATCGTTTTCAGCAAATAGGATGTTAGGCTAATTGGTCTGTATGTTTTGGCCAAATTACCTGGTTCATTGCCTTTGTAGGTATAAACACAACGTTATGCATCCTCCACAGCAGGGGAATTTGTTCGAAGAAAAAACTTCCTCTAAATAGGGCGGCGAGAGCACAAATCAGTGTATCAATGCAGCTTTACTAGATTACTGGAAATATATCATACCAGCCATATATATTTTTTAAACTTTTCAGTATATGAATTCCAGTAGCAGTAGAAAAGATGCTCTTAGCGGTACCTTAGAAGCAATGGAGATTTCATACCTTAATGCAAACTTCATTTTATTTTTTTTGCTGGGATATGGTAATGCACCTTGTTTTTCATTTGAACTTTTTTGCTGCAGGCTTCAGGATTAAGAATGTTTACTGAAGTGTTACTGCCATGAAACGAATGCAATATATAAGACTCATGTAAAGGACAACATCGGCTATTGTGACATATGTTGACTCAGGCCAAAGCTCGAGACAGACAAATAATTTCATATACGACAGTATAAGCAACCAAAAGCTTGGCACCTGTGTCACATATTCATACGAACATGCACTGAAATATAAACACAGTGATGGTGAAATTTTGGAGGATAGAAATTATTGCTACCAATATTTGATTACGTTGATATTTTGGGTATCTCGATAAAGTTCAAGTTTAGGACTTTCTTCTTGTATTAATAGTTTTTTAAGCGTTACTTCGCTATTTGTTATGCAAGGCACAGACTTTGCAACCGTTGGTACAATACGTTGGTTTACCAAGTTGTGTGTTCTGCCCACAAACTATACAACGACGTGTACAACATTAGCGTACAACTTCATTTCTTAAATTTTTGTTGTAGTGGGTTACTATGTCGCGTGTTGTAGTGGATTATTTGTTTGGTGAAAAAATAAGAAGAATACCTTTAACAAAAGAATTTAGTTAAAGGTATTCTTACAACAAACTTTTGAAAATATTAAAAAGAAAGTGAGCCAAAGGACTCGTGGATAACAGACGAAGTATTTAATGAACTTTAGTCAAAAGTTCCGATGCACACACAAAAGCAATTCCTCTCCGCAAACTTTTATACAATTCAATAAAATCACTTATTTCTGTAGAATTCTCTATTTAAGACGTTTGAAGAAGTTTGAATTCGTGCGCGACGTTTTTTATATGACCACAACGAAAATAAAAACAAAATGAAATGAAGTTGTACAACAAACTCCTAAATATTACAACCTGTCCATACAACTTGCCAAAAAATCAAATCTTTTTAGTCTTTCGTACAACCGAGACATAACTTCATACGACGACCCCACACACTTTACAATCTCATACACAACCTGCTCATGTCGCTTGCTTTAGATTTTGAAATTTTCTATGTTGGGAATTTTCAGGCCTACAACTGCTCAATTCTAAGCTGAAGATATAATCTTTAAAGAACAGCTTTTTTATCCCCCATAAGTTTGCACGTGCGACCATAAATGACCCTGTTATCTAGAACAGCAAAATTTATACCAATCACTGTACCACACATATGTATGTATGTATAAATACTCGTACATATGTTTGTATGTATGCATGTGTATGGGTGACTTTGATAACATTTGCTCTTTGTAGAATAACAACGGTAAACTCAAGCAGAAAAAAGTGGCCATCATTTGTAAATTCATGAATATGTTGTTTGCTTTTTACACTTTTGCATAAAAGTGTGTTTGTGTTTTTTTTTTGTAATTCGCTTTTCCCTGATGATTACGTGAGCATTAATGGCTTCTTTTTTGCGAAATAAAACAGAGAACTTTTTTTTATTAAAGCGACAGTATGGCAATGAGAATGATTTTTGGATGAAAATGAACACAATAAAATCACGTACGGGAATGGTCCAAAGTAGAAGCGATAACTTAGCCAGAAAATTTTAACATTTCGCTAGTTAAGCATACGTGAGATAAAACAAGTAGTGACTTGATTTGCTTAAAACACTCAAAAGCGCAGAAAAATAAAAATATTATGTTTTAATAGGAATATCTTGTATAATAAAACTTGGCAAAAACCAAAAAAAATTATATTATTCGTTTTTGTTTTTGCATACGAGTATAACAAGATAATGGACAAAAAAGATTTATGTAAGTATCTACTAGATATAAAATATTTTTTGTTATCGTAATTGCCATAGTGAATGTTATTATTATTTAGATCAACTCACTTACAACATGCAGAGAAATCCAATATATGCAAAATTGAAGACAATCGAATTAACTTACCTGCAAAGAGAAAAGAGATAAAGAAAAATGTTATCAGAAGATATTAAACATATTCTAAAAATGCATTTGCTGATGGTAAATAAATAATTTAAACTTTATATTTCAAAAGAAATTTGAATCTACTTTATAAATGAAAATTAGTTATAATTAACATAAAATTTAAATAATAGATTTTATAAAAAATATATTTTATAACCCATAAATAAGCATATAACACAAAAAATACTAATGTAAAATCACCATGAAAAAATGTTGATTGCCAAGTATATTAAACTTTGTTAGAAATAATATGTTGCTTAAGTGTGTGGGTGTCTATTTACTTTTTTTCATAGCTGCAATGCACTGTAATGCTCAATTGTGTGAGTTGTTGTTGTTTGATTTGATGTTCGTGATGTTTAAATAGCCGAAAATTTTCGCATTACCAGCGAAAACTTTTTCCTGCAGACCAGCCAAAGTAGCTTCGCCATTTTTTTTTCATATATAACTTTTTGTATATGACTTAATTTCAAATAGATTTTTCTTAAATGATCACTTAAATCATGATGAATTAAAATTTAAAACATGATACTATTTATTTAGTGTTTATCTTAGGAATGTTTAAGGTTGTTGTGGCTGCAGAAATAAGCGCATTGACTACCAAGCGATGAGTCAAACCTTGGCAGGAGAAGCCAATAATACATACAAAAATATTCTTCTGATGCCTGTTCCAAAATACACAATTACTTGAAGTAAATAATTTATGAAATAAAATAAAATTATATTCATGTTGTTTCAATTTTAAATAAGTTTGAACCAATATAGTTCTTCTCGTTATTTCAGTATCAAATTCATGTTGTTTCAACGTAGAATAACTTTGATTCAACATGATTCTTCATTCATTTGGAATGTTAAATCAACATGCAATAAATTTATTTTTGGAAGATACTGTAAATCATGTTGAATTAACATGAGACAAATATTAAGCAAAATCATTGCTGAAAAATATTAAATAAACCTTGCATTCGTAAATTTTAGTATTAAATTTTACTGTGTGTTTGTCTATTTTTTATCAATTGGAACATGTGTGCCAAATTTTATCACTTTGTAATGACGCCTTCTATTTTTGATCACTCGTTATGTGAAATCACGACACGGTGCACCAGCCCGTAAATGAGAGATTAGCCGAGTACACACTTTGCCACTTTTTGGCATATCAATAGTGTGTACTAGTGGCAACGTTTATCATTTCCGATATTTTTCGTTGTGTGGCATTGCTTTCTATATAGAAAATTTAATGTGAACCGCATTGGACACATTTTTAAAATGACACCACAAAATGCCAGTTGTGTATTCGGCAATTGATTGCCATGAGTTTGGTTGAAAGATATAATTATTTGGCAATTTTTTTATTTTATTTTAGGCATATTGTGCCATAACCGCCAAAAAAAGCTTAAGCGACATAATTTTCGAACTTTATTTTTTACCAAAATCGATTATTTACAATCGTAAGTAGTCGATTTTAGTAAAAAAAAAGGAAGTTCAAAAAATGTGTCGCTTAAGCTATTAGCGGTTATGGCTCGATATGATTACCAGGTCTGTTCAATTCAATAGGATATACAAAAGAGAAGCTTATATGTGCCCCTAATTATGAAAGTGGTCTAAGTCATATATTTCTTTGGTTGAAAAATTTAGTAGATTACATTTGAACAATTCAAAAAATATTTTTATTGTATGAATTATTTTAATTTATAGTTTTACTAGTCTCAATTTATATGAATTTGTTTAATATTTATTAAATATTTACTGAAGTGTTTTTAAGATTTATTTAACATTTCGAAGAAAAAATGCACATGAATTAGACTATTTTCATAATTAAGGGCACATATATAAAAATCATTTGCACTAGTTCTGGATGTCAATCATTGGATGTTGTTGAAGTTTCAGAAGACCTCTTTTGCCTGATAATGAGCTAGAAGTATTAGCCGGTAAAACATTTAAGCGACACTGCCTTAAAATACTCCCTGTATAAACAGACAAGGCTTTTAGAAGGAGCATACAAAGGCAATTAGTGTTGCAGGGCAAAATCCTAAATGAAAAAACTGTCTAATTTTTTGTTAGCATGCCCATGTCTGCGACTCTTTCATGCATGTGTTAATGCTTACTCGTAAATTGCTTCCACTTGGGCGTGTCACTGTGACATAAGTATTCTTTTATTTAGACAAGCCGGCTTGTTGGCCATGATACGAATGAATGATTTCGCCAAACAAATAACTAATGTTGCAAGAAATGTTTATATGCTGCAACATATTCTCTTTTCATTTATACACTGCAAACAACTATACCTTAAAAAATGATAAAACGTTTTACGAAAGTATCAATCTTTTATCTCAAACAATCGATATGAATATTATTTATTTTCAAAGCGATATTTGTAAGACAATGTGAACGAGCAGCTGTATCAAATACTTATGCAGACAAACGTATACGTTCTCAGAAAAAGAACAAACACTTACCTTCGAACGTATTTGCTCTAAAACCACTGCAATGTCACCATGTTGACATGCATACATTAAACTTGTGCAGCCATGGGCTAGACGATATTCAATACTCTTCGTCTTGTTTACCCCAAATGTTAGAGAATCTGTCGCTGTTGTAAATGTTTTTGTTGTTGCTGTTGTTGTTGCCATTGGTGACATGCATGACACAGCAGCTGTAGCAAACGACAACGATGATGCTGTTAATGTTGATGCTCCAGTTGCTTTAGACTCGTATGCACTTGTAGTTGTGACACCATTTCTTAAATCTTTACCATCATATGAAGACGAGTTGTTATTGATACAGGCTGTGGGTTGCTGAAGTGATTCAATATTTATTCGTAGTGTCGTGTTATTTGGTGGATTTTTTCCAGTAGACTTGTGACCATTCTCACATGTAGAACTTGCCGAAGTAGTTTGTGCTTCCATTTTGTTGACACTGTCAATATAGTGGCTTTTAGAAAACTCTGTCTTTGCATGCTTCTGGGCCTTTCGCTGCACTGAGTCTTCATGCAATATTACTTGTTTTTCATTGTTGGCATCAAAGGTTAATGCCATCGTAGGTTTCTTTATTTCAGGACACACCAAAGGACTACGAAATTGCAATTGTTTTTTCTTTTTTTCTGAATTTTTAATCACCGTCTCATGTTGCATGCCACAAGTTTCTGTCATTGCTGTGGATGTTGATGCTGATGTGCTGAAGTCACGTAAGCGTGGTGGTTTTGCTGGGGCAGGAGTTTTACTTGAGCTGGCCATTTTCTTTTAACTTTTTTAGTCACTTCGTAGTAGTATTTACAATTTTCACACAAAGAATTTGTTAACAATAATTTATTGATTTCAAGTATTGGCCACATTTCATATGAACACTAAATAACTCATTATAATTAAGTTTAATGCATGAGTGCACTCATATGTATTTATTTGCATTTATTTTAAATAAAGTTTTTAATTATTTATTATTTTCTTAATAAATTTTATTTAGTATTTATTTATTTAATACCAACAATTGAAATAACATTGTTTTGTTTCTCAATGTTTGAATAAGCTCAATATGCGGCGATGTCACTTAAATTTTATTTATTTATTTGTTAATATTAATAAACAGCAAAAATATACTTGAATAAATAGTCTTAATTTTACTAACTGCGTATAATTATAATTGTAGCTCAAGTAACTATGGCTACAGCCGATTCCAACATACAATAGCATCTTTATTTCGTTTATGAGAAAAGCTAATACGCTCTACAACTATAAATAAAAAGACACATGAGTATAAAGCATATTCACTGCCTGTCATACTTATAGCCGGAATATGCTTATACTCAGAGTATGAATATTTAGTCGGACAAAAAATATACGCATGATACTCGGGATATTTACTCAGCATTCCCCACATTATACATACATTTATGTATATAAAATGGAAAGAAAAAGCTGTTTTTGGTTGTATGAAAATATGCTTTATGTGTGTGTAAATAAAATAGCTCTATACATACGCATATGCAGCTCATTAATACTCGGAGTATTTTTAGACTCATTTGTATGATTGTAGCTCACACAGTGTACAAATTTTATTTACATTTGCTTGTGCTGTGGAATTAAAAAATGTGTATAAACATAGTTGTTGGATGTTTTTTGTTAAACGTATTGGGTTTTAAATTAATGCGTGTCTTACTATTTATTTGAGTTTATTATTTTGGAGTACTAATTGGCATTTTCTGATATGGATACCAACTACACACATATGGCTTCAAAAGAACAGCACTATGTGACGCTAAATGCAACATTTTGCATGAGCGATCGTCTCTCGAGGAAATGATTTTAATGAACCAGAATCTCCCTGGTTTTACTTTTTCTTGTGGGGTTTTGTTAACTCACAGGTCTCTGCGAATGAGCCTTAAACTACAGAGGCCTTTTAGGCCAAGCTTACCTAAAACATCAATCAAATGCAACCAAATTCATAGGAAATTTAACATTTCAGATGCGCGCCACTTAGGGAAGGTGCGACAAGCAGTTGCAAGATGTTATATATCATACACAATGACATCAGCCCTTCAAAGTTTCGTTAATATCTCACACATATTTTGTTTTATGTACGAGTACATTTAAATTTAAGAAGCTGTTAATAAAATACCCTTCATATGAAAAAGACTAAATTGTTTATCCGCCATGCCCTGACAATACGAATATGATAACTGTTTACACTTCACTTGAAACCAGTGGAGAAAGCTTTAATGAGATTTCATAATGCTACAGTTTTAAGCAAAATATTATAATTATGGGCATATATTTAACAATACAAGACACACGAACATAGATATACACAAAATGGTATATATTCGTAAGCCCACTTGACCAAAATTAAAAAACAAAATCAAGTACGGTAAAGTTAAAGCAACAATTATTTTCTTAATCAAAATGGTTGGCCATTGATCAAAATGTTACGTTAAATGTTTTCGAAAATATGTGACAGTTCCTCCCGATTACATTGTAGAAACATTCGCTGGCGATGTTAGTATTCAAACTCATGGTCAACTGGGTGTAAACAAACACTTGGCGTTGTTGCGTTTTAATAATTAATTTTCATACATGCAGCGTGCTGTTATTCACGCCTTGCGCGTCATGAATAAATTAAAATCATCTTAAAAGCCCTAAAAAATTTAATTGTCATAAAAAATGACGGAGAAAGAATTTCAATAGTTTGTCTCGCTAATATGGTAGCGTAGCCACCATCTTAACTCTTTTTAACTCAAAGTATGTATTATCATTTTTATCTTCCCTTCATTCATTTAACATGTAATCGTGTGTAATAATATTTAATAGCGATTGAACAAGAAATTAATTTCTTCCGTCTGTCATCTTCTTTTTAAATCTTAAATTTACTGCAAAAGGATTAGCATGATTTGCTTTGAGCGTATCCTTTCTTTTCGTTTTCTTGCTGTTTCTAGTTCAAACACGGAAAAAAGCATCACGGAATATAAAGAACTTACTCGAGTGGAAAGAAATGGCTTAAAAAAAACTAAAAAATAAAGAAAAATGATTTGGTGTAATTTTAAAGCAGAGAGAATAAAGCACCATGTGCACACGCTGCACAATGGGGTAATATAAAAAACTCGCTATGAAAACTTTTCAACTTTTTGAACGGTTTGCCATGAAACTTAATGGCATATGACTCTTATTTTTAAATTTTAAGTATAGATTTTCGAAGACAGCCAAATAATTTTTAAATTTTGTTTTAAGCTTTCTTGTGCCACAAATAAAATATATAAGGCAGATGGTCCCATCCACTTTTGCAAACATTAGATTTTATACTTATAAGACCCAAGTCTCGTTTAAATGGGCAGAGCTAAGATGCGCGCATAATGTGATAGCAAATTTTATAGGGCGTGGCCCCTCCTACTTTTCTTAACGCCAGATTGTATCATTTTCACAGCTAAGAATGTAACAAGTTTCAAAATATTTGGTAAATGAGAAGCATGTTAAATAAAACACTAAATTGCAATGAACGTAACCCCGCCCACTTTTTTGAGCACAATTTTATGTGCTTTGAATAGCCCAAAGTGTCTGAGAAGTTTCGTAAGAATCGAATGAATATCAACTTCTACATATAATACAGCAGTAAGTTTTAATAGGCGTGGCCAGTCCAATTTTTTTAAAGCAGGATCGTGTCACTCTTAAAGCTCCAAATATGTGCCGAGTTTCATAAGAATCATTTTAGAAGAAGCGTGCGAAGTATATCATTAAATTTTAATGGGCGCGTTCCCCGCCTACTTTTTTCAGCACAAGCTATGAGCGAAATATTGGATCAATCGAATAAGTAAAAAAAATAATTTAATTACAAACCGAATTAAAATCGGTTCAAAACATACATTTGTTCTATGAAAAGTAATATTTTTTATAATTATAATAATAAGGGATGGACAGGTTTAAGTTAAGGAAGTAAATTGGCTGTCAAATGATGAAATGCCAAGAATTTAGTTGTCATCCTTTGACATTTATTTAGTAAAAAGTTGGGAAATTTTAATCATGGAACGCTACACTCTTGAACAAAGAATTTTAATTGTGAAATTTGTGAATATTAATTTAAAAGACCGTGTTTACGTGAACAAACCAGAAACAACTAAAGCTCTGAAAGACGAAATTCGGCGCTGCATTGACGAGATAAGGGAACACGTGCCCGATATCATATTCCATTATTAATTCTCATATTTCTACTTTACATTGATATCAATAAAACTGAATTCGTCAAAAAAAGAAATGTGTTTTTAAGCCAATTTACATCCTAACTTGAAACCTGTCCTTTTATTATTAATATATTCACACCTTATTCTAGTTGTCAGCATCGAAGTCACTTTAATACAATACCAAAAAAATTGGGGCTTGTATGCCCGTTGTCAAGAACAACCGAGTACTATTGATAGGCTCATGCTATTTTCTAGACCTTAGGGAATAGAAAAGAAGAATAGAAGTTTGAATAAAGTGGTTCTCGAGAGCGAGTATACCAGCCTCAATTTGGTTGACATTTTATTGACATGATGTCGATGTTGGCAACTGCACGTTTTTAACAAATTTCAAAAAAAAACGGTTGTATTTTTTCATAATTTTTTATATGTGTCACTTCATCTTTAAAACGATTTGAAATTTTTTTATAAGCATGATTATTTTCTTTATAATTAGTCAAACAACTGAACAAATTGATTTTTTTTTTATTTTATTTATATCAGACAACTTTAATATCTTAAATCTTTTTACTAACACATGGAAGCTTGTTCACCAATAAAACATTTTCACTGCAGTTGTGCAATTGAATTTGTTTGTTTGCACCGAAAATATCGAACATACTTTTTTTATCACTTTTACTGGAAATACTACAAGAGAAAAATCAAATACTGCATTCGGAAAAAAAGTCTAACAAACTTAGGAAGCACAATTTTATTTAGTTGGCAAATTGCTTGTTTGCTAGTGTTTTTCTCTATCTAAATATTTTACAGTAGTGCTAAGTACATAAAGTTTTGGAAAATACAAAAATAATAATCAAAATTAAAATTGTATTTTATTGAATTTTAATGATATTAAAAGTTCAAAAAGAAGTTCATTCTCGTATACTCGTATACACAAAATAATCCCTCTTGTTGTGCAAGTTGTTGTAGCAGTCGAAGTCACTTTGAATCCGACGAACACTTCACATCAACGCTAAGACGACATTATTTAATGGCGTGTTGTTGACGTCGCTATATATAATTTTTATAATTTTACTGTATATGCATAGGTCTATCGTATAATAAGTTATGCCGAAGTTGTCAAGAAGAAAGCAAAGAAGAAACAATCTTCCACTTTCTTTGCGAATGTCCAGCTGTGCATCTCTCGAGAGACAAGTTTTTAGGCAGAAATGTACTAGACAACCTTTCAGATTTATCTGAGATTGTGTTGAGTGACCTTATCAGATATCTCAAAGCGACGGGTTGTATCTAGCACCTTTCACCGTATCCGTATACTTAGATATGGTTCTACATAGGTTGACACCGATGAGTGGAGTGGTCTTTCAAAAATGTATCATCTAGATTATACTTGAATGTCACGTTAACCAAGCAACCAACCAATTATATATGAATGTATGTATGTACAAATGCATGTTTGTATTTAAATCGCTTGAGAACAGCTGAATCTGAATCTGCCTGAGATTTGCATGTTAGGTTCAAAATTTTCAAAAAGTGGTTTGTAAAAAAAAAAAATTTTTTTTTGCAAAATTACCGGAAAAATTTGAAAATCGAACAAGTGTAATTGATGTTTTCCCATTTAAAAATCTGGCTAATTTTTAATATATAACGGGCTATCTGTTTCGCGGTTTGAAAAGCGCCAGACTGGCCATACTGTCAGCTGTTAAATATCTATCCACTGAAGTATCATTTATTTAGTGAAAGGCTTGCCGTTTACGAATATACATCGTTTAGTAATAGAAGAAGACGTAGAAATAGTTAAAACTCACTTAAAAAGTAGTGTTTCAAACATGGCCACTTTTTGGGATAATTACTCGTATGCTCGATATAATCGACCTACTGTGCAAGGAATTGGCAACACTAAAAAATTTAAAGAGACTGAAGCATTACAGATGTGTTCAGGCCTGTGCATCATCGCAATGTGCGCACTGCCATAAATATCGCTTCTGTTAATGAAAGTGTGGAAGAGCTGAAACCTCCAATACACAGCACTATGGCCGTATGATAACCGACTGCAACTGAAGATTATGAACTGGACTATATGTTATTTTAAACAAGACGATTCCAGGAGCAACACAACATAAACGATTTTGGCTTTATTCCATGGGAAGTTTTTAGAACGCGTAGTTTCACGTTTTGCCAACGTCGATTGGTGATCAAAATTATGTGATTTGAGGTCATTAGACTTATTTGCGGCACTAAACTAAAGAGCGTGTCTATGCGAATAATCCATGAACGTTGGAGCATTTAAGAACCAATATCTCAAAAGCCGCAACCGTTCTAGGGATTAATGTGTATTTTATTAAGATTTACTTTTGAAACCGCAAAATAAATATTTGGAAGTATGATGGCCTGAAACTTTCGCCAAAAGCTGCTAGTTATTCCAAGGCCAACAACTGCTCTCAAGTTAACAGCGTATATGCGGAGTCGCTGTACAAAATCAGCAATAAGGGAACGCCTTTTCAAAGCTACTAGTAGACATTGGCGGTGGAAAAATAACGACTGGCGCTACCACAGGGCTTTTCCCTTATCAATATTGATTGCCCCCTTTTTCAACCTAGCCTTACCTATTCTAAGCCAAGGCCATATCGCCAATAGACAACCACTTCAGATTCTACAGCCACGATGAGTGACGATGAGTCAGCGAGAAGAGAGGTTATATGACTAGGGACGGCTGTAGGCACTAGTATGGAACCTCATTACATTTATATAATTTTTTCTGAAATCGGAAAGTCTTGTTGATGGTGCCAAGCTTAACACAGAAAAAAAAAATTTTGATTTGACATCATATTAAATCATGTTGAATTAAAGTTTAAATTATGATGGTATATATTTGGTGTGTATCTAAAGAATATGGCTGCAGTGGTAAGAGCGTTGACTTCCACGTGATGAGCTCCGAGTTTAAATCCAGGCCGGGGAAAAGAATTATATACATACAAACATTTTTCTGATACCTGTTCCACATTACACATGTTAAAGTTAAACAATTAATAAAATACAATGACTAAATTAAATTAAACTAGTGTTGTTTCAAGTTGGAATAACTTATATTTTTATATTACACAAAATTATTCCCAGAATAAAAATTTGCTAACAAATGTCTTGAGCAAATTTCAGGAATCTTTTTGCAACAAATTTCTAGTTTATTTTCCCCTCCACTGTTTGCACTTACTGTGGAACAGAAGCAAGGGCGCAAATAGCGTTGTAAAAGACAAATTTGGCAAAACCTGTTCTTTTACAAACTAACGTTAACATTGCATGCCATTATCGCAAAAAAAAAGTTAAGTGACATCATTTTCTAACTTAAGTTTTTTACCAAAATCCACTTCTTGTGATCGTAAATAATCGATTTGCTTAAAACCAAAAAAAAAGGTCCGAAATATGTGTCGGTTAAACTTTTTGGGCGGTTATGGCTCGATCAGTCTCTTGCATTGCTTAAACATCACACCATCCAAATGTATGTAATTAAAAATGTCCTGTCAGTGGAAAAACTTTGTACGAATAGAATAGAAAGTAATTGATAAAATTTTTCATTTATCGTTAGATTTAATGTAACCGCGGTGAAAAACGGAAACTTCATATTAATTATCATTATTATTGACAAGCCGAAGAATTAACAAAAAAAAAATAATCTTGTGTTTAAAAAATGTTCCTTAAAAATTATTATTTTGTCACTTGCAACGTTATTCGCTTATTGATTAATTCTTGCATGGCCAGCCTAAAAAAGTGTTCCCAACCTTACAATCGTCACACTGTAAATTGACTCTGTCGATACTATTGCACACATTTAAACAATAAGTGAATGGCAACAATTTACGTGTATTGCCAGTAGACTTATGCCATAACAAAAACTTAATCCAGAATCGGTGAAAGCAAAAACAAAAAAAAACAAAATTTTTAGTTTTTTTAGATTTACTATTTGAGTGAAAGCAACGTTTTTTATGCAGAGTGTTTATGTCGAAAGCTGAAGGCCGTTTCGAAACAGCAATTGACGTCACAGGTATTTGATTTCCTATCAAAAAAAATTTTTTGATTATATTCAGCGTTGCTTTTTACTTTAGTAAAGAAAAAACTAATACAAAATTGAAAACCCAGAAGACCTTGTGATAAGGAAACACTTCAATTTCCACGACTAAAGTATTATAACCACAAAAAATTAAGTTTTTCAACACATTTAGGGAGTTCACAATAGCATTTTAAAATGTGTATTCATATTGCAACGTTTCAACTTGTAATACTTTAATATGGTCTGGCAAGTTTGTTGTTTTTGTGTGTGTGTAAATCAAATTTATTAGCAGGTGGCAAATTTAAAAATATAAAAAGCATGACATTTTCTATATGGCAATATGGTAATGTTAAACTAAACATTTTAAAACTGTCCGCGCAGCTGTAGTGTATGAAAAAATATTTGTGTTTTTCGCATAGCAAAAGTTATTTTGAAAAATGTATCCAACAATAATTCCTAAAGGCCGTGATACACTATCATACAAAGTCGTGCGATCTACGAAAAAATACAACCCTGGTATGATGGAGTTTATGAAAATTTTCAAAAGACAATAACAATTCATCACACCACGGTTGTACTTTTTCGTAGATCGCACGACTTTGTATGATAGTGAGTCATGGCCTTAATTTAACAAATTTTGTTATTTTAATATGTACGGAAGAAAATAATTCAGTCTCTCATAAGCATTTGTACAAACATGGGCGCATAACCATAGTCAAAACAAAGTATACTTTAAGAATTTAAAATCAGTATTTTGTATGGTAATACTGGTTTTAAATACTTAAAAGTACACTTTGTTTTGACTATGGTTTTGCGCCATGCATTTTATTCTCCCTCTCTCATATTATAAACTAATATATAAATAACATAAAGATGGATGTGTGTTTGCCTGACTCTGATATACACAGTATGTGTATTTATATCGTTGCCTGCTCACAATAAAAAATCAAGATGGCTCAATGTTGCCACATTAAAATTTTAATATACTCATTGTGAATTCCCGAATTTATTATATTAGGAAAAAATATTGTATTGAAGTTCGGTGTAATTAAAGGCAAAGAGGCAATGAAGTCTTAAATTATAATTATAAATAAAGAAGAATTTAATTAATTTCATTCATTATTAAAACTAATAAAAGTAATTTCGATATAAAAATATTTTTTCTAAAAAAAGTACTCGTATATTTTTAGGTGAGAATTTAATAAAAAATTATGTTATATTTCAAAAATTTCATTTATCAAGAACGTACTTTTTGATAAAAGGTATTTTTTGTTAAAAAAAAAAACTTTGGTAAATAGGTACTTTTTGTAAAAAGGTACTTTTTTGGAAAAAGGTACTTTTTTGGAAAAAAGGTACTTTTTGTAAATATGTAATTTTGGGTAAAATGGTACTTTTTTGTTAAAAGTTCCTTTTTGTTAAAAAGGGACTTTTTATAAAAATGTACTTTTTTGTAAAAAGGTACTTTTCTTAAAAAGTTACTTTTTTGTAAAAAGGTAATTTTTTTTTGTAAAAATATACTTTTTGTAAAAATATAATTTTTGATAAAAATAATTTTTAAGGTACTATTATCTGCCTTATATATGTACATAAAGACAAAGGCCTACTTAAAGGCCTATTCACTGCTTATTTCTTGCTCACAGGATAGTTTTTGTTGTGCCCGAAATGTGCTTACAATTGGTGCAGCTGCGGCGTCTATGTAATAAACTTCATTTCGCAATCATCGTCAGTCGAAAATTGATAAACAGCTTATATCGCCGAGTTGTTTGTATTTTTTTAAAGCTTTTAACATAGATTTTAAAAAAAAATAAATTTTATCTCCTGCTACTGTTGAATACAATTCATCGATTTTATATCTACATTTGTTTAAAAAAAAGAGAAGAAAAATAGCAAATCAACTGTTAAGATGACGATAAGCTTTGGAGGAGAGGGAATGTGGCATACAATGATGCTCGAACAGTTTTGTAAAATCGATAAAAAATTTACATTTTATATAACTGAGTTTTTAATGCTTTAGTGCAGATTCGCATGAGAATAACGCAAATTTTATGCTACTTGTTAATTTACATTTTAAATCTCATTTTAAATCTGGGACTAGTGGTGTGGAGGATTAATTCTGTTTAGCGTTGTAGAATAAGCGGAAATATATTCCACATATTTAGTATAACGTTTCATAGTGAAATATTTTTAAGAAATTAAAAAAAACTCTTCAGACGGAATAGATCAAGAAGCCTAAACGTGTTCCTATGAATTAATTTTAATTTAAGTCTAAGAGTGATTTTAATATTTTTTTTTTTGCCATAGCACTCTTTCAAACTTCTATTATCTTCCTTTTTATTTATTTTTTTTAACAAAAACAACCCGCGAAGCGATTAGCTTGTCTGCAGGAATCAAACCCACGACCTCTGGACTGAGAAGATACCACTCAGCCACAGGGCCACCTTAAATGGTGAGTTAAGTACCCTCGAAATCCCGCATTTTCAAACAGAAGATGCAAGTCAAAACTTAAAATGCAGACTAGTTCTTATATAATACTTATTCTCAATTGAGGACTAGCAAGTTTAATAAATCAATTTTTTATCATTTTAAGCAGAATTCGGAGGTTTTGGGTATAAATCTTAATTTTTAATATTTCGGTTTAAAGGTACTCTTTTAACAAAAGGAATAAAAAATTCCCCAAACGGAAGAGAAGAAGAGGCTTTGAATATTCCACAAAAATATTTCGCATAGGATTAAATATCAAACTGACAAGCACATTTAATATTTAAGACCCACGCTTTTGTCTTAAATATTAAATTATTATTGACGCTTAAACGCATTTAAAGTGTTGTCTACTGATGCTTTAAGTTTGCTTCCGATTTTTGATGACTTTAGAGACTTTTAGTAGAATTTTTTGTAGAGATTTTTAAGCGTGAAATTAAAAGTAAGGTGTCCTTTTTCCAACTTCTTCCAAAAAGGATGAAAATATTCCATACAGATAAGATTTGGAGGGTTTAAAATATTGCTTTTGCTGATCCCATACTTGAGCTAAAATCCAAGCATGATATATGTTCCGGCATCGCTTTACCACAACAATATTCTAAAGGAACGAGAACTTCCATCCGTCTTTTAAATAAGAAATAGACGTAAACTTTAAAAACACAGATAAACGCATATTTGTTTGTCTCCTCTGCCAGAATTTGTTGCTAGAAGCTTTTTTTTTTTGTACAATAAAGCCATTGTTGCTAATGCTTTTAGCTTTTAATTTATTGTAATTTTAATTATAAAAAATTTGTAAATAAATAAATAAATAATAAGCAATTCATTAACATGTTTTAATTTTTTAAACTGTAATATTAATTTTTAATGCCTCTAATTAAAAAAAAAATGCGCGCTGTTAGCTTCCAACTTCCATAAGGAGGCAATTTAGTTTAAAAATTCCAAGTAAAATCAAACACTGTGAACCAAAGCTGGAAATATAAATTGTCAAATCGCCTATGTCCATTTTCTTGGTTAGTTGGTTGTTGTCATGACTGTGCACACATTCGGTTAACCATTTTTTAGGTTTCGTTTTATTTTAAAATGCTTTTGCGGTAACAATCAAATAATTGTGTATGGAAATGCAAAACAAGATGAACAAGAAAAAAACAAACATATAAACAAGGGCTTTAAGAAAAAAAGAAACAAAACAATAAATAGAAGAAAGAAAAATAATCTATTAACTGCCAGTTTGCCGATGTTGACAACGTTCGGCTTGTCGTAAAGCAAAAGCTTTAGGAATTTTGATAATGATTTCTAACTGAGGGCTAATAAATCAGTGCAAGTTAATCTCTATTTTTAGTTTAAAATGTGTTTAAAATAACAAACCTTTAAATCAGTACAGTATTTAAACCATGTCTAAACGCATAAAATTGGGCGTTTAAACTCCCAATGCATGCCATATGGTTTTCTTGCATACAGACTATATGATTTGCATTAAAGGAGCACTCACTGTTTTCTAAGCCTCTACTTTTTCTTCAGATTTTGTTCTATATGTTTTCTTACACTCTATTATTCTTTTATACTATTCTGCTTCGTCAAACGTAAATATAATTCCTTTCTCAGTAAAATTTGGCAACCTTTAACTAAAATTTTTTAACTTTTTTGCATTTTTGATTGTGCAAAGAATTGATAGCCTGCTGCAAAACAGCTGTTTTTTGACATTTGTTCTAGTGTTGCCACAATATTATTTTTTAAACTACACATAAGGTATGGTTCATTGATTTACTCCTGTTGAGTTTAAACTACATATAAATTTGAGTTTAGTTTAAGCTTTGAATGATTTACTAGCCCTGATTGTACTAATTAATCTCCTTATTTTGAAAGATATGTATGAGAACGATTTGTTGTCTTGTATTAAGTCCACTGTATGAGGTATCAGTTTGTTTAAACTTTAAACTTATATAAGAATTTGTTAATGCAAATGAAATACGAGAATTGTATCGATTTATAGTATAAGAATTTGTTCAAAGAGTTTTTGTAATGAAAGCAAGAACTTAACTTTATTAATTTTAAGCAGTATTGCCATTGTTATCTGTTTTTATTTTTACTAATAAAGCACATGACTGTTAGTTTTGTTTTACTTACGACAAATTTTGTTGGTTTGATACCTTAAGTGGAATAAGTTTTTGTTTACATCCATATACGAAAGCAGCTATTAAAATAGTTGCTTCTTTGCTAATAAAACTAGAGAAGAACACGTCTTGTGTTGACAAGGTATTGACGCTTTAAATAGTAAATCACCATTGGCTTAGTGTGTAGACTATTTCTCTATCAATCTGAGACATCATTGGTTCGTCTTTCTTCGTTCGTTTTGTTTGCATAATTAAAAAAAATATTCCAATTTTTCTTTATTATACAACTTTACTAGTTTTCTAAAGTTAAATGAAAGCAAATAAAATGAAGAAAGTTTTTAACATTTTAGCGCAGCTGCGCACCACATTTACCTTCACTGTTTTGTAATTAATTATTTTACAAAGCTTTTTCTTATATTATTTTTATATTTACTTTGTTGTTGACTGGGGAAAATTGATGAAGAAGTATTTGTATTTTGTTATTACTCGTATCTCGTTTGGCCAAGCAATTACGTTAATCAGTAAACATAAAAATTTTACAATAGCTTGATACATTGTTTTCTATTTTAAAAAGGTAACAAAGAAATTTTTCAATTAAATATTTATACAATAACAATTTCTAATTAAACAACACCCCTTTTTAATTATGCCCAAGTTTAATAACGTTTTAATCGCCGCCTTGAACTTTATTTTCTAAGATATATCAACTTTCTCATTTGCAGCAAACTTGAGAACATTCAATCATCTAAAGAATGAGCAGTAAGCGTGTATATTGAGTCTGTAGTAGTAAAATTGTAAAGAAAACTTTTAAGAACTTTTTTCATTTGAAACCATTTATTTTAAAGTTTAAATTGCCCATAAAGTAAATGGTGGCCAGCAGCCTGATAAGTTGGAGAACAAGAGAAATTTTTCTACAAAATAATAATAGGAAAACAACGACAATTAATTTAATTTTAATTAGTAGAGACAAAAAAGGCAGGATTGGCATGAAAGGGTGTTAATGATAATCGGTTTTTCTCAGAAGTTTTCTGTTATTTATTTGCTAACTTTTTTTACTTTAAACAATAAAGAAAGAAAAAATAAGTTTTCATTAGGCAGCATTTTTTCTTGTGAAATTTTTTATTTTTAGCAGAAAGAACTTTTCGATTTCATGCAATATTTTTCTCTTCAGGTATTAACGCATCGTCAGCCCATTATTGGTTTGGAGCATACGCCAAAACGACAAAGAAGGTTTACATGAAGTTCTCTCAAAGTATGCCCGATAGAATTTTTTTGTATTTTCACCAATGTCTGCAAAAAATTTGTAAATTTTAGTGAACTTTCACGAATAAACTTAGAAGTTAATATTAAGTTAGTGTAAAATTAAAAATACGTTTTGTGCCGCATACACCACTGTTCTTAATTTATTTTAAAAAAGTAGCTTTTTGTGCTCCCTAATGTATACTTTACTGCTTAAGATTGAGAGTTTTGTTGTTTTGCTTATTTTTCTTGCTGTCTAGAGAAATAAGTCGATCGTTTAACGCCGACCAAGAAGCCTCCGCAGTAATATTTTTAACCATCGATCCACTTACACACTTGCACACGAAAAACAAGTAATTGAAGTGTATTTAATATGAAGAATTAAGGTTCCTTTTATTTTATTTTAATGTTTAATAAGTTTATTTAAAACATTTAATCGGCGGCTGCGTCTGGGTGATGATGTTTTTGCTCAATAGTCGCCGTTGAATTTTTCTTTTTTTATTATTCATTTCTTATAGAAATGAAACAAAACAAGGGTTAACTTTACTTTGCATTTTTTTGTATGATGAACTTGACACAAACGCCAAACTGTGGCATGTACAGCAAAACAATACTTATTAAACCTTAGAATAGTTGAAATGGAGCAAAATGAATGAATTATTTTCGCGAAACATGTTTTGGATTCAGAAAAGGGATATTCGAAATATATATACCCCATACCTTACCCATTTTTTTTTAAATGGACGGTGGGTCAAACCAATAATGGGTTGACGGTATGTATATGAAAAATATAACGCGTTGCAGGGTTTAATTTTTTATAGTTTAAAATAACTTCCATCCATTAATACCGGGAAAGTCAAATATAACTTAATTAAAAAAATAGGCGCAAATGTAGCCACAAAAAGCATAATATCGACCCTCTGCTGGTCGATGTTTTGAAAAAAAGTAATTTTCTCCTTTTCCACTCCAACAGCTTGAATTTAAAATAACAAATAACAAATTTTACATATAACCCTCGTATGTACTTTATAACAAATTAATAAAACGTGAAAGATATTAGTGTTGCTTGTTCTCTTTTATTGTGCTCTATCTTGAGTGTTTGTGTGTGTGTGTATGGGTCGGTAGCAGTACATCCATGTGCTGGTAGTTCTTACTCGTATTTCAAATAAATGTATTGAAACTTTTTGCGCTTAACCCATTATTGCCCAGGCGGTAATTTAACTTACCAGCACTTTAATCACGTGTAAAACCTACATTATATAAAAAAACTAAATTTTCTTTGGTGTATACTTTAACTTAATGTGTTTTAAGAAAACTATTTGAATGATATTTATTTTTTGTTATCCTTTCGCGTTTGGGAAGGACTTTCGCCAAGCTCCAAAAAAGATCATATTTTAAAACAACTATAAAAATATTATAAAAAAATTTAATTTTTTTTTTACACACTGGTTCAAAACCCTCATTAAGTCTACTTTTATTATGTACATAATTCAATTTATTTACCTCGACTAAATGTTTGAAATAACATCAATTATCCTTGTGGTAATTTTACTTACCATTGGGCAGTAACATATATCAAATTAGGCAAGATTTAATAAAATCGCGAACAAAAGCACAATATACCCGCCATTAAGCGCTGTATGCTTAATACTTCTTATTGGCTCGCTATGGTTGGTTCAAGGAGCATTAAATAAGGCGAGGGCAACGGCGAATTCGATTCGTCGTAGTCAATTCGCCGTAAACAAAATTTGTCTTTAATTTGTTTAGATCGTGTTCAACAAACGTGGTAACGCCACCTGGTTTTTAATTTTTGTATATGGTGTTGACGTGGTAACGCCACCTGGTTTTTAATTTTTGTATATGGTGTTGACGTGGTAACGCCACCTGGTTGTCGATTCGCCTGGGGTTTGTTGATTCAAATTTCATTCGAATTGAAAATGGGGAATTCCCTTTTTATCCCAAGATTAGCATGCTGTAATAAATATTTTGTTTCAAGACTTTAGTCTTGCTTTTCTTTTCATGTGTAACAAAAGTGTAAGAGTGTTAAAAGTGAAATAATTATTTTTTATTGCGAAAATGCCATCAAAAAAGTATTTAAGAATTGAAGAAGTAATTGCCATTTTGGAAGATGAAGATGAAAATGAAGAAATTGCTGCGGTTGCATCATCCTCAAATGTCAACGTTGTGTATATTCCACCTGACGCAGACGAAATTTCAGATGAAGAGCAAATTGATGATAACGTTATGAATGATAATGGTGCAATAGATGTGGATATTGCTGGCACAGTTGAGCTTGAATATGAATCAGAAGACGAATCTGAAAATGATAAAATTGCGGAGCCTACCACAAAGCGATATAAATCTATAAACGAATTTAATGTACCCAAATGGACCAGAAGAATTTCATCATTTGATAAAACACCAGTAGATGTTGAAGAAGAACGTGTTCGTAATGTTGTTGAAAAACTAAGTGGAAAATCACCAATTGAACTATTTAATCTCTTTTTTGATGATGAAATGCTTCATTTGATTATTGAGCAAACTAATATATACGCCTCTCAGTGCAACGTGCCTTTTATTGTTGAGTCGCATGATATAAAACGTTTTATTGGATTTTTGTTCTTTACTGGCTATCATAAATTACCAGAATGGAAACTATACTGGTCAAATGATCCATCTTTTGGTGTTGAAATCATTCGTAATGCTTTTCCACGAAATCGCGCCGAAATGATAAAACGATTCATTCATTTAGCTGATAACACTAAAATTGATCCAACAGACAAATTCGCCAAAGTGAGACCTATGGTAGACTTGTGCAACAAACGTTTTATACAGTTTGGAGTATTCGCTCACAATCTATCAATTGATGAGGAAATGATTCCCTATTTCGGAAGGCATTCCTGTAAAATGTTTATAAAAGGGAAACCTATCCGTTTTGGATTTAAGGCATGGTGTCTGATTTCATCAAATGGATATCTGTACAATTTAAAACTGTATGGTGGATCGTCATCAAATTATGAAAAGTCCATTGGATTAGGAGCTGATACTGTTCTCAGTTTGCTAAGAGTTGTAGGATCTCCATCGAGTCATACAATATACTTTGACAACTTCTTCACATCATACCACCTTATGTGTTTACTAAGCACAGAAAATTTTTTTGCTACAGGTAATTTGCTACTTTTATTATATATAAAACTGTTGTATTTGAATTTCTATATTTTAACAGGAACTGTTCGATGCAATAGAATCGGTAAAGCCCAATTGCCAGAAAAAATGACCAAGGGTGAAAGTGCAGCTCTTTTTGATATGACGAATGAAGTGTTGGCCATACGGTGGAGAGACAATGCACTTGTCACTGTTCTTACAAATCATGGTGCCATGGATCCAAAATCAAACACAAAACGTTATGATCGCGTAACCAAAACGCATATTAACGTAAAAGTTCCTGGCGCTATTGGGCAATATAACAAGTATATGGGGGGAGTTGATCTACATGACAACGCGTTGGCTAATTATCGGATTGCTGTACGATCCAAAAAATGGTGGTGGCCATTGTTTATAAATTTGCTTGGTAATATGATGGTTAATGCATGGAAGCTGCATGTGCTGGTATCAACAATTGAACAACTAAAACCATTATCGCAACTACAATTTCGTGCAGCTGTGGTTAATGAACTACTTACATTTACAAGATCACCCACAAGTGAACAACCTTCAATGTCTTCATCAAATTTAAGAGAAAAATTGCCAAACCTTAACACAACAGTTCATTGTATTTTAAGATGTTCTGGAAACCCGAGACGTTGCGTAATTTGTCATACTCATACGCCTTTTGAATGTCAAGTATGCAAAGTGCGGTTGCATCAAAAATGCTTTTCTTTATACTCAAAGCACTTGGATTAAAATTTAAAAGCTACCAAAAATTTAAAATGTAAAACAATTTAATCAAAATGTTTATTTTACTTGTTCTTTTTAATGAATTTTTTAATTTTTAATAAATATATTTTACTAAAATAAGAATTTTAACTTTAAATCAAATTCTTGTATTATTCCAAAAACACTTAACATATCTGCCCACTGGTAAGTAAACTTACCATCTCATATCTCAGAAACCAATTGTTCCATTTTCTCAAAACTTTAAATATATCTTAGTTGCACCCAAAAACTACTTTGTGCAAAGTTTCAGCGAAATCGGTTCACGTTTTCGGGTAGCGGGCAATAATGGGTTAAAGAATTTTTGATTAGCTGTTGTAAAGTGGATTTCAATGCTCAATTCTCGACTACAATAAGGTGCAATATGTATACTGGCACACATACAGCAACACATACATAAGTAAGTATGTGTGCATCACTTCATCCGTTATTTGTACTCGTGCACACAACAACAAATAAAATTTCAATTGTTGTTACTTAAAATGCTCTGAGTGAGCATGGAAGTCAATTTAGACAAAGTTAAAAATAAATGAAATAAAATGAACTCAAATAACCATACGTTGGCTAAGTTGGCAACTGTGCTAAGTTCTGTTTTTATGAAAATTGCCAACAATTGTTGTGGCTTGACGTCACAAGAAATTGAAACGACTTCAAAAAGAAGTCGGTTAAAAAAGGAGAAAGTTATACATTCGTGTGTAATTTTATTTCTTGGTTGTGTTACTTTATAAGACCGATTCTAAAAATTTTATCTGATAGGAAATGGCTTCCATTGTAAAAAATATGGGCGGGGATAAGCCCACTAGTTTTTTTCTTTGATTTTATGATGTCCTACTTACGCAATTACTTCGAAACTTAGCAAACACATTATGTTCTCATAACGATACAATCCCGAAGTTTAAAAATTAGGTAGAGCCACGCCCCTTATAATTTAATATTACATTTCACAAGCTTCTAGCTGACCGATTTCTACAAAACTTGGCACACATACTTAACTCTAAAAACACATAATCCAGCATTCAAAAAAGTAGGCGAGGTCATACCCCTTTAAACTTAATGTTGTATTTCACGTGATTATACATTAACTTTTTCTAACGAAACCGTGCACACACTTTGAGCTATTAAAAAGACACAATATTGCATTCAAAAAAGTGGACAGAGTCACGCCCCTTAAAATTTAATGTTATATTTCGCATGCTTGTACTTACACAGATATTTACGAAACTTGGCACACACTTTCAGCTCTAAAAAATATTTGACTTTGTGCTTAAAAAAGTGGGCGGGGCTACGCTTATGAATATTTACTATTAAATTATATGTACTTCCGCTTACACGATTCCCACGAAATTTGGCAATTAGTTTCGCCTTTTAGATTGAAATAATTTTATGCTTAAAGAATTGGGCGCTGCCATGCTCATTAAAGATTAATATTTTATTTCACATGCTTCTACCTGACTGATTTTTACGAAACTTGGTACACACCTTGAGCTCTGAATTTGACGCGATGTTGAATTAAGAAAATGGGGCGGACACTAATATTTGCCAAATTGGGCGAGAGCAGACGCTTAGATCAAAGATAAAATTTTTTTCAAATTAAAATGTCTTTTGTATATGTGTTTATTATACTATATATTGTTTTTAAGAAATGAAAAATATTTAATTTTTTAAATAAAACTATACAATTTTAAAAGCCTTGAAATTTTCAAAAATGCTAAAATTAAAAGGAAATGCCAAAACAAAAAAAATATTCAAAATGAAATATATCTGAAAAAATTAAATAAATCGTTATATGCAAAAAAATCGCCAATAGAAAAAGGTCGGCAAAATTAAAAAAAAAATCGCCAAATCCTAAAAAAAATTGCTAAAATGCAATAAGCTCCAAAACCAAAAAAATAACGCTGAAACTTAGAAACAACCCTAAAAATCGCCAAAAAGAAATAAAACCACCAAAACTAAAAAAAGCGCCGAAACTAAAAAAATCGTTACAATTAAAAAATCGCCAGAAACCGAAAATAATAGGCAAATCGAAAAAAGCGCCGAAACTAAGAAAAACGCTACAATTAAAAAATCGCCAACAACCGAAAATAATAGGCAAAACGAAAAAAGCGCTGAAATTAAAAAAAATCGCTACAATTAAAAATCCGCCAATAACTGAAAATAATAAGTAAAACAAAAAAGCGGCGAAACTTAAAAAAATCGCTACAGTGAAAAAATCGACAGAAACCGAAAATAACAGGCAAAACGAAAAAAGCGCTGAAATTAAAAAAACTCGCTACAATTAAAAAATCGTCAACAACCGAAAATAGTAGGCAAAACGAAAAAAGCGCCAAAATTAAAAAAAAATCGCTACAATTAAAAATTCGCCAACAACCGAAAATAATAAGTAAAACAAAAAAGCGGCGAAACTTAAAAAAATCTAAACAACTAAAAACTCTCCTAAAATCGAAAAAATAGACAAAACGGATAAAAACTCTAGAGCTAAAAAACGCCCAAAAAAATTTAAAAAATCTAAAATACAAGCGAAAAAATTGCCAAGATCCAAATAAGACCGTCAAAACAAAACAAAAAACGCTTAAACTAAAAAAAATATTAAAACTAAAAAGAAATTGCCATAAAAAAATATAAATAGAAAAAAAAAACGCCAGACGAATTTTTTTTTAAATTTCTACATCAGATAAGATATTCGATTATATAGCGTTATATACGTTTGTATAATATTAGATATGAAGTGTCCGTTCGGAATCCTTCATCTGCGAGTCAAAGTCGCACTTTACTGAAATTATTTTTAATCATCAGTAAAGAACCCCATTTTCAAAAAGGAATCATCCAGATTCTACTTGAATGCCTGCGTGTAGTGGGCAGCCACGTAAGCCAACCAACCAAATCAACCCCATAATGGTATGACATAATATTTGCCATTGATTATTTAACTCTTTTGAAGGTAGTCAAATTGATTGTACCGCCTGCATCCCAAAATACGAACGCCTTGATTTTATCGGCTGACCAGCTCAACCTAGGCTTCTTTGGCTCCGTTAGAATATTGATAGCTTTAAAAAAAATTTGAGTTCTTGTACTGCATTGAGAACCAAGCCCACTTAGAAGACAATTGAATGTATTACTGGGTTTTCAACATACTCTTACTGATTTATATGTTAGGGTTGGGTGGTGGCTAGGAGGAATGACTAGAAGAAGCATAGCGCACATGGTTTCACAAAGGATTAATAGTATCTAATAATGTCGCTCATGTCCAATAATAATTATTATATTCTTATGTACTCGTACTCTAAAGTTTAAATTAAAAGTAAATATTTTTCTTAATGAAAGCTTAATATAATATAAAGTATTTCTTTTTTATATCTTATTATTTCGTTTTATTAATTTTAACTCCCGTTGTAAAATGTTTACTTCTCTTTTCAGCATATTAACGCTATCATTTACTTTCATAACTTATTTGCAAACTTATTAGTTGTAATTTAAATATAAATTGTTCAAAATCAGTTTTTTCCATGAAATCCAGCAAGCATTTTCTTTTACTTCATTATTTATAAATTTTTACAAGATTAGCTTTATCAGCTCAATTTTCACTAATTACAAATATGAAAAAATTATATTTGTTTTTTCCTTTGCATTTCACTACTAATTTATTACTTTTTCTATAACTTTTGTTTTGTTACTTATTTAATAAACTTTTTTTACATTATTTTAAGATTTGTAAGCCAACTTAATTGAGCTTCTGTAAATTCGTTTACTCTTTTTTTCACTTTTTCTAGTTTTTACTTAACAATCAAATACATATAAGTGTATACGCTGGTTGAAATTAGAGTTTCATATAAATATTTTTTTATTATTTTTCGTTTACAAAGTTTCTTTAACATTTATTTTGAGAATGTTTTACTAACGCATGCACTTATAAATTTTTGTTTGTGTACCTTTTGTGCACGTAAAACAACTACAACTATAACATGGTGCAGCGAAACCCCAACAATAAACTTTTGTGGAAAAATTTCATTAATAAAAATTCATGAGCGAAGAGCAAAAGAAACGGTACTTAGTATATTTTTGTTATATGTACGAGTATGTATGCATGTGTGAGTGTGATTGTATGTGCACGCGATAGTGTGAGTGCACGCTTTACTTAGTGTATTAGAGGTGGAAACTAACTCGCAGACCAACTGCTTAATACATCTACTAATGCAGTCTAGTTTGAAAAACAGTTCATTTAAATTTTGGATCTATTGAGATTTTTGAGGAACTTTTATTTTTATAAATATTTATTAACGATATTGTTAATAATCATTAATTACAATAATTTTCATTACAATAGTTTTCTAAAACAGAAGAAATACAAAAGAAATTATTGATTTATTACAATATATTTCCCACTAAACTATTCAAATTTTCTGAAATATTATTTTAATCTCAGCTGTTTTGTGTATTCAGAAAATTGTTTCTGCCTGAATTTTTCATTTGAACAGTTAATTTCTAATAGTTCCAAAATGGGTGCAATTGGAAATACGGGAGTTACAGTAAATGTATTGTCATGTATATATATATATATTTAATCGTGCCATGATTTTTTTAATGGCAAGAAATTTCACGGTGATTAAAATTCTATAACTTCATTCGACTATAAAAATTTGTAATTAAAAAAATTTACCAATATAAAACAGTTAAAAAATTATTTCGTTGTTAAGTTACATATAAAAGTTGTATAGATAGAATAATGTCTGCAATCAATCAACCATTATAAGGCAGCATATTTTTAGAAGAGCTAACTATCTAATGACCCTGAAGACTATATCATATCAAACAATATAAATATAAAAGAGAGAGAGAGAGAGAGAAAGAAAAGGATTTTTTCTAAGCAGATAGTTCGAAAACAATTTAAGTTGGTTATTTCATTTGTAAGAACAAACCCTAATTGGATAAAATAACCAAAAAAAAACCTGAATCATAACAACAACTTTTACTTACAGTAAAATTAACAACTCAAATTTTTTAAATTAACCTATGTTGTTTTTATATGTCTAGTTTTGTCATTCTTGTAGATTGATTACATTTATCGAGGAAAACTTAAAATTCGTTGTATTTTATATTATTAGCAGAATCGAAACCACTATTTTTGTTCACAGTAAACTAACAGCCGAAATTGTTTACATTAACCATGGCAATTACAAATTTTACTTAAAGTAAAACTAATATTTCATATAATTCAATAACTATTTCAAATAAGTTATTTCTACAAAACAAAAAGAGTTTATTCGTCCAAATCACAACACAAATATCCTTGTGGGAATTTTATAAATAAAATAAGGAAATCTTGAATTTGACTGGTTTTTGCTGTTTGTTTTAAGTTTTGGACTTTGGAGTGTTGCGAAATATGTAGCAAAATCTTATCGCTTACCTTTTTTTAGAACATTTTTGTTAATGTTTTTTTACGATTTGTTAGGATAGAGCCAAAAATTACCTTCATGTGGTGGAGTTATATACCACAAAAATATTTGCCTAAATATTTTTCCGAAAGTTCTTGAACATACATATACTACACCTCAGATGTAAGGACCACACAGTTTCATATAGCGCTCTGCTGTGCCAACAGACCAAAGCGGGAAACTTTAACTGCCGCTAAAATAAAATTCCGATGTGTTATTTTGTTGAATTTATTTGCACAACCGCGTTATTTTGAAATATAATCGAAATTGTTGAACAGTGTAATTTAAGCAATTATGTACTTTCCTTCAAGTTCTTGAATACTCCGTTCTTATAAATTTTTACTTGCTTCTTTGAAAGGCCAAATAATTTTGCTCCCTCTTTTAGTGAATAAAGTGGCGTCCAAATTTTAAACGAACAATTAATTGGTTACTATTTAGTTCGAGGTTAGTTCAGGAAATTAACTTAAATTGGCACATGTAAAATTGTACCTAGGAAATTAATCATATAAGCTGCTAGAGACTAATACCGCATTTACATTGTCTCAAAAACCAGTAAATTTGATTTGAAATCTTTATCGAAATCTATATCGTTTACACTGAAATAAAAATATAAGATTTTTATTTGATTTCCTACAAATCTATTGCAAAATTAGATTTTGTTTTTAATGGGGAATCTAGTAAAAAGCAACTACATTCAGCTCGAAATCTCGTAAGTACTAGATTTTGAGACATTGTAAATACCCTATTAAACTGTAATCCAAAAGGTGCCGACTTAGCTTATTCACACACTTTCAATAGAAAATTTTGTAGAAATTGGCTAATTCACTCACTTTATATATAAATATGTTATACAAGTAGTAAAAAATAACAATATTATAGGGCATTTACATTGTCTCAAAATCTAGTACTTTGCAGATTCCGAGCTAAATCTAGTCCTTTTTACTAAATTCCCCATACAAAACAAAATCTAATTTTTCAGTAGATTTGTAGGAAATCTATTACGAATTTAATATTTTTATTTATTTTTTACTACCCTCTACAACATAATTTATATAGAAGTAGAGTTAATTAGCTACGCTCTTCACAACTTTCTATTGAAGGTGTGTGAATGAGCTGAGTCGGCGGAGTTTTTTTCGTTAAAAATCAAAATCTTGGAAACTGTCAAAAAAGCTTAGTGTAAACGATATAGATTACGTTAAAGATTTCAAATCAAATATACTAGATTTCGAGGCAATGTAAATGCGATATTATATTTTGACAAAGTAGATTTAATTTTTGTTTGGGGACTGCAGCAAAAGCAACTAGATTTAGCACGAAATTTCGTAAGTCCTAAATTCCGAGACAATGTAAATGCCCTATAATGTCAAATAGTCAGACTGATACAACTGAAGCAAAATCTAAACACTAAATATCGTCCTTAAATAACCAAATAAATTTTCACAAAAAATTATCATAATACAGGCCATAGATGAGGATATTGAAATCATATGAGATTTACAAAATATATGAGGCCGTTTTTTTCTAATTAGAACCTGCTGGTTGGGGTGTGATATAAAAAGAATCTGTCAAACTTTTTATTTGAAGTTGGTAACGCGAAGATAATTTCAACTAAAAAATAGTTGTGGTTCATAATGCTAAAACAGAGATTGGTCGTGTGTAAGTTTGATCGACTCTTAGACGACCAAACTGAATTTAGTTGAGAACCATGATAGGGGCCTTATTTGTCAAATAACTTTTGAACCGACCTTTTCCTTTTAAAACACCTATCACTTACAAAATAAAAACTGAATGTACTAGTGTTTGTACACTGTAAGTCCCACATACACATTCGCATCCCACAAGTAGTCAGTTCGTTCATATGCTACGCTAAAGTGTATGAAAAGTGGCTTTTATGGGAGCGTATGTGAGAGAGTTAAGTGAGTGTATTGTATTGTATTGTTGTTGTTATTGTTTTGTTGTGCCACTTTATTGTCGTCATGGTAATAATGCTCTACTACGTCTACGTCTACATCTGTAGTGTCCACTTGTTAAGCGCCATTTTTATTTTATCCATTTCGTCCATAAAACAATTTAGAGAAATTAGTTTCATTCAACGGCAATAGTTGGCGCTGGCTGTATGAAAGAAAAAGCCACAACGCGACGAAAAATTTTGTTAGTGTAGCAACAGTGACCACAACAAAAAGATAAACCTTTCTGGCATTCGCAATATGTCAATATGTGTCTGTATACATGGTACTTACATATTTATATGAGGATAAGTGCAGAAAATTATTTACTTTACTGGCTCTTAAATTCAAATTGAAACGCCGATTGCTTCAGATTTGTTTAAAACATGCTGATTCGTTCGTGAAGTATTTTTTAATAACTTCAAAATTTTTCGTCAAATCGATTTAACATAGTCAGTGAGTTTCAAGGATCTGAAAAGGGTCAATTAAGCGATAACGATAACAATTAAGCGATAACAGTTGGCGATAGGGTATAATGAAAGTTGTAGCCAGCGGGTTCAGCCAGGTTGAATTTTTTTCATCAGAAAGGTGAAAACCAATCGTTATCGCTTAATTGTTTATGGAAGTCCCATATGGCATATGGTCTTTTGGAAATTGAACGCGCTGCCGTTGACGAGATGCATTTAATGGTGGGGTTTTTCAGCTTTCGGAGCTGCAGATGTTCACTGCACAAAAAAACTCGATGAACAGTTGATTTACTTGTATTTACTCTTACCAAATGCTTAATTTTAAAAGTTTTATTTTTCGCCATCTAAATCTCATTTCCAATGTTTTATGTGGTGTACTCGTATACATTTTTCTTATTATTACGCAGTTTTCGATTTTGCTATTTGTGACGGCCTCTGCTCCGATTAGAAGTTTCTTTAGATGTGACAGGCAACGATTTTTATTTGAAAATCTAGGTCGATATTTTGTTGTTTATTGCGGTAAAAATCTTATTTCAAAGTTTTAATTCTAGTCTCGTGCTCTCTTTTGAAATTGAAGTTAAATTATTACGATAATATTCAAACATATTAATTTGTATTATTTGCTTTAGTCAAAATTTGTATAGCAAATTTTGTTTTAATGTGCACTTCAAACCCAAATTATTATTATTTTTTTTTTTTAATGCGAGAGTTATTCTTTATTAATTTTTTTATTGTTTCTTTTTTAACCCCCGACTAAAAAAGGGGTGTTATAAGTTTATAGTGTGTGTTTTTGTAACTGTATGTCTGTACGAGTCCGCGTATAGACCAAACGGCTGGACCGATTTTGATTTGGTTTTTTTTTTTTTTTTTTTTTTTTGAAAGGTGACTTGATCAAGAGTGTTCTTAGTTATGTTTGAAGATAATCGTTCCAGGCGTTTAGAAGCTATCACTTCTGTTTTAAATGTATTTTGGTGAATATATGTGTCTTTGACGCTCTAGCACCCAAACATATAGATCGATTTTGATTTGGTTTATTTCGTTTGACACATGACTTGATCTTAAATCTTTTCGCTACTTGAAAATAATCGGTCCAGACGTCGGGTTAAGTTTTTTAATTTTTGTTATGTCTTATTTTATATGCAAATGTTGTTGAATTTTCGATGTAAAATTATATTTTCATTTATAAATAAACCAATTTAATTTATTTTTAAGAGCATATTTTAGGAGTTTTTAGTGCATATTGAATGCACATGAAAAACTTTTTTTAGAGCATATTTCTCGTTTCTCAGCTTTTGTATATTTTTTATATCAAAAATTAATATGTCATCGTCTATTTTTATTTATTTTTATTCCTTGTACCAAACTGCGAAGTATTTGAATATGAAAACATTGTTTTAAGCGGCAAAGAAAAGAGTTTACCAAAATTTAATATAATAATTTTAATAATAATTAGTCGAAATGTGTATATGAATAATTTTGCAAGCAAACAAATATTTTATTCGCTGTCGCATGCCGCTTATATTGGCCTTCTACTGCAAAGAAAAGTATTTAAACGTTGGATTGTAGAGTTGATTTTATAACTAAAATTTTTTTTACTCGGCAATACCAATAAAAGTTACACACATTTCCATAATTTACTCTGATAATCTTGCACTCATCAGACATAAGTTGCATAATTTTCTATGTGGTTGATGCTAGACTTGCAATACAGTGCAATTATTTATTTATTTTATCTTTATTGAAACTAAAAAGAGTAAAAACTGGAATTTAATTTAAAATCAGATGATAAAAGAAACACTAGTACACTCAACCTAGTTTAAATACATTCTCACTAACTCTCTCTCACACACACTGTTGCCACAACTAAATAGAAATTTTGTTTATATACAATTCTGAGGCATTTTCGTATAATTATATTATAATTTAGAACTTTTTTTTTTTTGGTAGTAGAAATAAAAATGTTTTTATTTCTTGTTTTATTATAACATTTATTTTATTTATATTTTCTCTTTTACCTGAAGTTTAAACTAAAATGTTGTGATAGCAAATCCTTGACCTATATTAGCTTCAGGGTGTGTAAAATTTAATAGAATTGAGATTTTTTTTTTGTATAAGCTTTAAAATAAAAATAGAAAATAGCAAGCAAACTTTTTCACAGACTGCACTGCTGCTACAATTTTAATACTTTTGTGTGTGTGTGTGTGTGTGTGAATTACTGGTTAATTCTTGTGCCCCTTAACAAGCAGATGCGGATGCTGAGTATATAAAAGAGTAATTTTGTAATTGTTGTGCTGTTTTTTTTCGTCCCATTTTTTTTTTAATTTCAGTTTAACTTTCAATTAGCCATAGAAATACATATTTATAAAGTACTTTAGATACTTGTACGCAAAACCTACTGCAACCAACATTAGAAACATTTCCTCTACGTACGGCAAAAACTTTTTAAAATAGAAATTTGTTGCAGAAAATTTTTGGTACTATGCTGCAACATTTTATGCTCGTATTATGCAGCTAACAGGAGCAGGAAACGGAAAACGGAACTACAATTATAAACAGGTATGCCAGGATATGCAAGAGAGGGGCCTTAGGCTCAATGTATAAGAATAACGGTTTAAACAACATCTTACAGCTTAAGTTATTGAGTTTGAAAAACTAGGTTTTCTTTTATACCAGCGAGAAATACAAAGTGAAGTGAAACTATGTATTATGTTAAGGTTACAACGAACAAAAACATTATTAAATTTCTAGTTGTCTTTGGTATACAAATTATACTTTAGTTGTGTTTTTGCAGGTTTTCTTATTGTGTCTGGTGAAATTAAGTTTTCAACAAATCAAGATATAAAATTATTAAATCGTAAAACATAATAGTCCTTATTATGAGCTGCATTTATAACCTAGAAAAGAGAAGGAGGTTATCAATTCCTCTTTATTTTATTTTATGTTTGTTAGTTCATAACTTAGTAATTTTTTAACGTATTTAAAAAATTTCTTTTTGTCTGAGAGGTTATAGCTTCCATTTGGTCTTATTGTCAAAAAAGTGAGCGGGGTAACGCCTACTAATTTGTAATCTTTTATTTTAGAATATTTTCTTCTTTGCTCTGAATTTTTTGTACCCGCATAGGTTTTTCATAATGATGCAATGTCAAAGTTCAAAAAAATTGGCTGAGCCACGCCCATTAAATTTTAGTATTATATTTCGCGTGTTTCTACTTCAAATATTTTTAAGAAACTTGGCATACAACCTAAACTCTTAAAAATAATACTCAATCTTGTATTTAAACAAGTGGGCGGTACCACGCCCATTTAAATGTAATATTATATTTCAGGTGCTTCTACTTAACAGATTTTAACGAAGGTTGGCATACACCACGAGCTATAAAAAGTATTTAATCCTGTATTTAAAAAGTAGGCGGGGACACGCCCATTTAGATGTAATATTATATTTCATGTGGTTCTATTTAACCGATTTTTACGAAACCTTTGACAAACGCCGACCTCTGCAAAATCATCAATCTTGCATTAAAGAAATATGCAGGGACACGCCCATTTAAATCTATTATTATATTTCAGGTGTTTATACGTAACCGATTCTTGCGAAACTTGGCACACACTTTAAACTCTTAAAATTATTCAATCTTGCATTTAAAAAAGTAGGAGTGGACACGCCCATGAAAGTTAAGTATTAAATTTTATGTACTTCTGCTTACCGAATTTCCATAAAACTTGACAAATAGTTTGGGATCTTAGAATGACACTATTTTGTGCTTAAACAAGTGGGTGGGGCGGGGCCATGCCCAATAAAGCTTAATATTGTATTTCACGTGCTTCTACTAGACCGATTTTTACGAATTTTGGCACACACCCTGAGCTCTAAAAGAAAGACACACTTTTGCATTTCAAAAAGTGGGCGGGACCACGCCCATTTAAATGTAATATTTTGTTTCACGTGCTTCTAATTAATTGATTTCTACGACATTTAACACACACTTTGGCCTCTGAAAAGGTATTTATTTGGTATTTGAAAAAGTTTTCGGAACCACGCCCATTTAATTGTAATCTTAGATTTCAGGTGTTTCTATTTGACCGATTTTAAGGAATTTTGGCACACACTTTGAGCTCTGAAAGTGACGCGATGTGGAATTTCGAAAAGTGGGCGGACATTCAGCAAGACCATGGCCCTGAGTATATCAAACAAGAAACTGAACCTGAAAAAAATAAAACTTGAAAAAAAAAATTACCGACTTCAAAAATAGGCACTAAAAAGTTAAATTTTATTTATATTCAGTTAAATAAGACATTTTTATAGATGTTACTTATAATGCTTTTCAAATAAATACTTTAACTTACAAATAAATTACAATAAAGAAAAATGTATGCGTTGTTTTTACAGAAAAGAAAGCGCCATTGAACTGATTATACATGATCTCACTGACAGACTTATTGCATACAATGCATCATATTTATATTAGTCCTCGATAAAAAATAATACATTTGGGCGCTGCCAGTTTTAAAATACCTTCACTTTTTTAAACTCTTGATTGTTTACATTGAACAACAATGTAAAAGTGGAAGAAAATAGAAACAAACAGCCCAACGGCTTTTTAATTCGTTGCAGTTCATAAATTTCCTGACACGAGTCAAGTCGTTCTGTTTGCTACCAATACAACAAATATATACATACACTCTCTTAAATTCACTTTCTTTTACTTGCAAAGCTAAAAGTGCATTACACATGTCCCAGCACTTTTTCCTACACCTACAAATGTTTGTAAATTGCAGTAGCAAAACAGTAATAGAATATTTTTTATTAAGTTTGTTTGGTCATTTTCGATAAAGTTGCAACAGCAAGCCTTCTATGTAGAAAATATAAGAAGAAAAAAACCCAAGTTTCTTAGCAATTTTTTTTTTATTTTTCAACATTTTGCACAAATTCTGAACTTATACAAAATATTAAATTGACAGGGAAATGTAGATAAAACATATACTTCAAGTTGTTAAAAAGTTAAACAAAATTTATAAACAGCAGCAACGAAAACGTCTGCCTACTTTAACAAAATGTAAAAAAAAATGAGAAAAGCACTAAAAATAGAAACAGAGTTAAAAAAAAGTGTTGAACTATAGAAAAAAGCAAATCTAAAAAAAATACATTTCATTCTCCCGAATATTTCGAAAAAGCATTAATGTCTTCGAGTTGAAAGCATATCGCATGGCAAAGGTTTTTGCATGCATCTACTGGCTGTCGTACACAGACCCACATAAAGTTGTGGCTGAGTGACTTGACTTGACTGGCTGACAGTTAAACGTTTAGCAAGTAAATGTTGCTGTTCTATCCTTAAACCAATTTAATATACAAACACTCATGCTAACCCAAAATTCTGGCTGATTTTGACACCTTCAAAATGCGCACTTGCAAGCAGGCACACAAACACACACACACACTTTCACTTTAACCACAAAACTGCAACTGAGAGCACCTTGTGAAGTATGAAGCAGTTAAAAAACACTCTTGCCTGAAACATTTTGAGTAAACAGATTAAGACTTTTCTAATTTTGTTTGTGTTTTCCGTTTTACGCTTTACTTAATAAGAACGAACATTTGCACTATGGGCTAATAATATTGCAATTTTGAAATTATGTATATTCCCAGTAAAAAAATTTCATAACCCGCTTTAAAATATGACCTGTTTAAAAGTAGTGAACATATATGAAGCAAACTATAGAAAAGTATCGCGAATTTTGAATTTTCGCGGGTTACGTATATTCGAATTTTGATTTTTTTGTGGCGTTAAGTTGGTACTAATGTCTCTCACTTATGCTGACAATTTCGGCCATTTTGAGTGTTCAGTTAATTGTTGACAGCTGCTTTGCTTGCACGTGTTTTGGCTCGTCTTCGATTTTTACTTATTAAAACAAATCGAACAAAGAACCTGTATCAAATTGTGTGTGAAAAGCGAAATCAAGTGCGCGGATGCATTCCGAATGTTGACTGTGGCATACGGAGAAGCTACCTTGGACCGAAGCAGCGTTTATCGGTGGTAAAACATGTTCTCAGAAGGCCGAGAAGATGTGAACAACGAAGAACGTGCCGGACGCTCGAGCACTTCAACAACAGACGAAAAAATTGATGAAGTGAAGAAAATGGTATTGGCCAATCGTCGAATCACCATAAGAGAAGTTGCTGAGGACCTAGACATATCATTTGGCTCGTTCCAATCCATTTTTATCAATGATTTGGGCATGAGACGTTTCGTCGCGAAATTCGTACTAAAATTGCTGAATTTCGACCAAAAACAGCATCGCATGAACATTGCTAATGATCTGTTGGACTCTGTCCGCGACGTCGCAAATTTGCTCCAGTGGGTCATAACTGGTGACGAATCATCTCAATGGAAGCTGCCGCATGAACCAACATTGAAAAAAGCGCGCCAAGTTCGGTCGAATGTGAAAGTTTTGCTTACAGTTTTCTTCGATTGCAGGGGCGTGGTGCATCATGAGTTTTTGCCACAGGGTAGAACGGTCAATAAGGAATATTACCTGCAAGTTATGCGCAATTTGCGCGAAGCAATCCGCCAGAAACGTCCGGATTTGTGGAAGAACAAAAATTGGCCTTTGATAACGCCCCTGCTCACACATCGTTTCTTGTACCCGACTTTTTGGCCAAAAACAATACACTAATGATGCCGCAGCAACCGTATTCCCCAGATCTGGCTCCCTGTGACTTTTTCTTGTTCCCGAAACTGAAGAGGTCAATGAAAGGACGACGCTACAATACGATTGATGAGATTAAGACGGCATCAACACAATAATAACAGACCAGATAAAAAAAAATGATTTTTGAAGTGCTTCGAAGATTGGAAAAAACGTTGGCATAAGTGCATTATATCTGAGGGGGATTACTTCGAAGGGGACAAAATAGATATTCATAAATAAATAAATAAGTTTTTAAAAAACACAAAATTCACGATACTTTTTGAACACACCTCGTATATAGTTGCGCTGCACTCGCGCTGGTCTCTGGCATACACACTCCCGTTTATACACACTAGAGACACATTATTGTTTCATTTTTATTGCCCCGATTGTCGCTAGCTTTGCACATGTAGGTAAATACCCAGCTGGAAGAAACTTCGCACGGGAGAAACTGTTACGTGTAGAGCATTCATATACAAGAGCCGTGGAAGGAGCTTTCATTAGTAGATTCAATAATTTGAGATTTGTTTAGAGATTATCTTACAAATTTTAGTCTTATATAAGCCATTGGGAGAGTTGTAAAAGAATCATTCGATAACGCTTTGAGAAATCGTACAAAACCCTGCATGCATGCTTTTAAATAAATATAAAAAAACAAGTTAAACTTTTTAGTACTTATTAATAAAAAAATAAAAACTTTTTATTTATTGATCAAAGCCATTTATAAAAATGTAAATATAGAATTCCCTCTAAAATTTAAAAATTATTTAAAAAGTCAAAAAAGTATAGATAACAACATCAATAGCCTCCTTACATGGAGAAATTATGATTACTATATTGAATTTTGCTGCAATAATTTAATAAATAGCTGATATAAAAAACACCAAACACATTTAATTTATAGTTCCCTTTAATATATATTTAATTCGTATAAAAAAAACTAATTTAAAAAAACACGAAAAAAAAGGACAATCATTATTTTAGTTAAAGCTATCGTCAATTAAACTTTGAAAGATTTATAAGAGAGAGTTAAACATAAAGTGAACAATATCACTCGCCAAATAATCATCAGTAGATTGGTTTAGTAGTTGGGTAATGTTCCACTCTAACTGATAGTAGTTTGCTTGTTTTACATGTATTTGTTTTTGATTTGCTCGTCACTGGTTACATACATGTGTGCAGTAGAGATGAGCGATCTCGTAATTTTGTAATAATGTTGCCCCTAGTGAACATGATTTTTAAATCGCTGTTCTTTTAAACTGTGACTGTGGTCACAGTCTAATAAGAACAGTAGCAGTGAAATTAAACAGTGACTGTGCCCACGGTTTAATACATTTTACCTCTTCTTCTTTAAAATTATATATTAGTTTTAGTATTTTGATAGGTCCTAATAAGACGAGCTAAAAGAACAAACAATTATCAATCAACCCCATCCAAATATTAAATATTGTCCTAAAAGAGGCAGAGAGACAATAAAAAAAATGTAAGAGCTATACATAGTTGCCAAAAAAAGATGATTTGACACGATTTGACGATTTTTGCTGGACAAAACCTGAAGGTATAAAAAAATACTGTGGTAGCTTTATTTACTTTAAAGAACATTCACAGTTTGTATGAAGGAACTATATTTCCAAAACATGTTACTTGATAAATTGAGTGGCAGTTGTGATTAGTGATTTTTCAATCGTTGTGAAAAAGTGACAGGTATAAAAATATCGCTCATCCCTAACGTACAGTATGTAATTGGTTGTTAGTGTGCATTCTTGATTAATGTTGCTGTGTCTATTAGTTCTTGTTTTGTATGGTTGGTTGTGTTATTAATTATTTTCTGTTTATTTAGTTTTTAATATATTTCATAATGCATTTATTTACACAATGCCTTCAGAAACTTGTCGTGTGATGAATTAAAATAAATCACGTATTCTATTTCAATTAGAAATTTTTTTCTGAAAGTTCAACTTTGAAGTGTGGAATGTTGAAGCGAAAACGAAGTTAAATAAAAATTTTGCAATTCATGGAATATTTTTCAAGTGACTTAAGAAGAAGTTCAAGTTAGCCAAAAGCTTTTCCCCATAGTGCATAAAATGTTTTAACGCTGTTGCACGACCATAATATGACAAAATAAATAAGCCACGGATATAAGCAATCTTTAATCTCTGATGTAACATTTGATCACACAAACAACAAAATACGCAGCAACACTAACTAACAAAAAAAAATATGATTTATCTTTGATAAAGTGCTCTTTCATTTTGTACGTATTTCCTGGTAAAGTAATCGTGTATACACACACACATACACACGCACATGCACACTGGTTGCACAACGGCTTTTGAAGTGTGCATATATGCGAGTGCCTGCATTGGTCCGCATGATGTGTTTGCATTTCTACTGTAATTTTCACATGTCCATCAGGACAGGAAAACAAACTTTTCTTGCTAAAGTTTTAACTTGCTGCAGAAAATAATTGAGCTCTTAAAAAGGAAAACCATATAACAGAGGTCGGGGAAAACAAATATCGAAATGCAAAAAAACACACATACACACATAAACGCAGAACACATCAAGTGGCTCATGTAGCTTATGCACAAATGGACACACCAACACACAGGAACAAAAGTTGAATGGTGTTTGGAAGATGACTTACAAAAACGAAAAAATGGATTATTAAAAAAATGAAATGAGAAAATACTGGTAAAACTTTAGTTTGTTTAGATTCGAGTGACACATATGCTGTGTAAGAAACGTGACCACAACATACATTTATGCACAACTTAATGCCACCACCATCATGATCAAAAGCATTACGTAGTGATAAGCAGAACTAACAGCACTATTACCAAAAATAAATAAAAAATTAAAAGTAAAGAGCCACATCAAAGAGAAATCTTTGAAAAACATCATAACACACACACATCTGCACACATAAGGCAGCTGAAAAGCAAGTTTTAAAATGAAAAAAACCAAACTCAAAACAAAATGCAATAAGTAGAGAAAAAAAACAAAACTGGGAAGCAACAACCAGGACGCTGCAAACACTTTTACGTTTCACAAAACAAAATTACGTAAGTAAAACTATTCACTGCTATTCACTTGCGACATCCAAAGGACTTTCTTTCACATGTGAGGAGAATATTTATGCATGTGTGTATGCATGTTTGTGTGCCCCCGTGTGTGCGACTGTATGCAAAAGACCAAGTCATACAGCAAACTAAAGCAAAGAGAAAAATAAAACGAATTTTTAATTACAACATACGGGCATCCTTGACAACAAATACACACCCACAAATTTGCGGATTTCATTACACACTGTTAAACATCAATGATTATTCATTAAGACAACTTTTTGTTTATATTTTTGTTGCTTCAAACTTTGCTGTTTGAACTTTAATCAAACAAGTGCAAATTTTGTGCCAACAAACAAATAACAAACGTGTAAACTAAAATCGCTAAATCAAAGTATTAAAAAAAAATTTATAGTAATATTTATTATTGTAGAACTTTTACACATGCACGAAATTTAGTAAATTTCTATTTAAATCTTTTTCTTTATTAAAATCTATACCGTTTACGCGAAGTTTTTTTTTCTTTTTTTGTCATTTATCAAGATTTCTTATCCAAAATAAAAACCATTAACTGAAAATTTTTCTAAACTATAATCGAACTGATACACTTTTTTAAGTATAGAAGCTTATTATACCCTTCACCAAAAATGGCAAAGGGTATACATTAGGGTAATTATAACAAAAAAAAATTGAAGAATATCAAAATGCTTTTGATTTTCATAAAAAAGTACACAAACACTTGTATTGAAGTTAAAGATTGATCCGTCTAGCACCCGCTAAAGAGAATAATAATTGAAATTCTTTCTCTGTAAAAATTAAATTTTTTTTTTGAGAATTAATTTCCACAATATTCATATGCGAGCAATAAAGTGTATAAATTCCTAATGAATAAGAAAGACCCATAAGAGATGTCCGTCTGTACGTGAAATCGGTTTTTCGAAGCTCCCAGGAAAGCTATAGACTTCGGTCTTGAACTGCTGGTTCAAAAATAGTTCAAAATAGACTGGTATTTAAAATCAGAAAACGAAGAGACGGTTCCAGAGCTGGAAAATTTTAACTTTATTTTTATTATATAAAAAAATACAAACTAAAACAAGTTTTTTTTTTTAAATTAAACATATTTTAAACTTTTAAAAGAAATAAATTGGTATTAGAAAATACAAAAATCTAAAATGATAATTCCAGGGTTCGAAAGATTACACCATGCCAAAATTACTTTTTTTCTTTTTCTTTATAAATTAAATATATTTTATGTTTTAGAAAAGAATAGTTTCGTATGAAAAATTAAAAAAATGCCAAACACATCTCCAGGGCTGGAAAATTAAAACTTTTTTGTGAAAAAAAAGCAACTTAACAATAATTACTATTTTTTTATAAAATGTATTTTATATTTTAGAAAGAGTTTTTTATATTTGTTCAGTTTTCGGTGTCGGTATCGATATGGTAAAGGCTGGCAAAAGTTTTAGCTTATACATGCATATTCAAGTTACTTTAGGTATGGATGTATAAATTGACATTAGATAGTATTAATAGCTGTTAAAGTCTTTTTTAACTAATCGCTCTTCATTCATTTAAAAAAGGGAAAATATAAATGCATAATGTAAAAAAATTCTGAAATACAGAGTGTAGGATAAAATATTCAACTATTGCTAATATTGAAAATAAAATCTTTGCAGCAAATTCTTTGGTGGAAAAATATTTATAGATCACTAACTTTAAATAGCTTTGTAGTGAAAAATAAATGATCTATTATTTTCACGAAACAAATGTGTCTTTTTGTGTTTTTACGAATTTTTATTTTTGGTGCTTTTTTCGTTTTTTTAGTTTTGGCGGTTTTTTTCGATTTTTGGCGTTTTTTTTTTTTTGGTGATTTTTTCGGTTTTGGTGATTTTTTCCTCTTTAGCGTTTTTGAAAATTTCAAGAGTTTGCCTCTTACGGGTTTCAAGATACAACGAAAAATTACATTAACTGATAGAATACCCTTTAATTTTCATGTATTAAATTTCAGTGTTAATTAGTGTATTCTGCACAAAAATACACTAACTTTGAACATTTCAAGTGATTATGTTTATTTGTATGTATATTAAATTAATATTTCAACATTTTTCACAGCTCGCTTGGAAACACCATTTAATGGTTAACCGTTATATATGTGTTGTTGTAGTGGCCAATGTTTCATATATTCTGTGAACATTTAGGGTCCATAGTTCTTACGGTTCTCGAGAAAATAGACTGTGAGAGATAGACAGACAGACATCGTATTCAAGTGATTGAAGTGAAGCTTCCTTATTTTCATTTTTAGTTCAGGCTGATTGATATGATAAAGGTTTGAAAATTTTTAGCGACAAGTGTTAAATTAAACTGCTTTTTTTAATTTTTTGTTAGTCACGTTTTTTTTATTTCAGCTCACGATTGAGAATTACACACAGAAGCCGAAAGCAAAGATCTTAAATTCACCACTTTTATGTTTGATTTCGTATCTACTTTTATTTCTCTCACAATTAGTTACGCATTAGATAACAATAAAAAGTGTTTAAAAGGCAAAACGAAACGTAAAACATTCATTCGTACATAAAAATATCGCAATATATTTAAATGAGTTCCTTAAGCAGAAACGTAATGCATTTAGACGTGCTTAAACAACAATAAATAAAAATTATGCATGTTTATTTTTATATTTATTACGAAGTTCTCATAAAGAATTTTAAACATAACATATATACTACGTTTATACACGCACTATTTGCAAATAAAAATATTTGCAAATAAATTAACTCACTGTTTATACGGCATTGTAAATGTATAAAAACTTGGTAGCACTTCTATAGATACAAAAAAATTGTGTAAATGTATAAAATAACAAATAATAATTTGTTTTTATTGCCATTATTTTCTTGTATCAATGTCTTTTTGTACAGTATTTATCAATTTATTGTTTTTTATTAGCAAACATTTGTAAGTGTGGCAACCTCAAGCATTTTATTTGCAAATAGTGCGTTAATCGTGAATAGTTTTCTGAATTAGTAAGTCGCAATAAAAACAATAATATGGCAACAATTTACAGTTTTATTTGCAAATAAACCGTGCGTATAAACGTAGTAATAGTAACTTAAAACTGACAAATCCTTTAAATTTCAAAAACAAACCTTTATTTGCATCATCAAAAATGTTCGAAGCCAACTTATGTTTAGAGTTTTATATAAAACAAATCACATACTAAGAAAAACAAAGAGAAACTGCAAAAAAATAAAGAAAAGAACAGAACTTAAATCCGATAAGCAAAACAAGCATAAAAGCAAAATCTTAGGTCTACTGACTTATTTTGTAACTCTTGAACTAAAAGTTAAATACGTATGTAGAGAAGAAATAAACAAATTGGAAGGAAAAAAAAACGTTGAAAAAGGTAACCTGGATGCCTTAGAAAGGCATCCAGTTAAGGCGGAATAAGCACAAACAACAACCAAAACAAAAACAAAAGAACGAACAAACGAACAAATAAGTACACCATGACATTTAAAGTTAGTTAACCTTCTTCGTTATGCAAACATATTGCATTCATATATCAAACACTTGTATTAAGAAACACAAAAAAAATGTTCGCTTACACATGCATTCAAGCTGTCACACAAATCACTCACTCGTTGTGCAAGTCTGATGCAAGTTCTTTTGTTTCTTTGGCCATGTCTAGTTACTTGGCGAACTGGTGCTGGTTTTGCTCTCAAAATTTTTTGTAGTTGGATGGCGCTTTAGCAAATGTGAAAGAAATAAACAAAAACAGACAAAATCGAGAAGCCCATAACGCTGAAAAGAAAGACAAAGATCAAACTGACTATAACGAAATGAGATCGAAAATACAGGTACGATTCAGGTTTACACTCGTATAGCAGAATAGTTTAAAGCACCAACAATTGCCTTTATTATCGTTGGGTCATTATGCTGGAAACGCAACTGGGAAGAACGACGAATTTGAGGCCGCGAATATTCGTGGAAAATACACACAATCAAAAGCAATTTTCGTCAAATTGATTTTAAATACAAATAAATATTTTTGGACTTAAAAACCAGCGGGAAGTTCCGCTGATGCCGTTCAGGGTCAGTTAATGCCAATATATTTTTGGAAGATTTCGTGAAAAGGAATCCTATTGTTTTCGCTACGATGTCAAACCGTCTGTCTATGACAGGCTGTTTTCTCGAGAACCGTATAAGCTACGGACCTGAATTTTTCACCGAATATGTAAAACTTTCGCCGCTACAACAACAAATAAATGACCGTTAAAAAATCCAAAGTGTTCTAAAGCGAGCAATGTAACATGTACCTCAAATGCAAATATCAGAGTATGTGTGCTTGGACGTAGCTGATGTAGACACCTGAAATTTCTAAAGTTAGTGTATTTTTATGCCAATTAACACTGAAATTTAAAAAATCAAAATTAAAGCGTATTCTATCAGTTAATGTAATTTTGACAACTAACTATGTATTTTGGAAACCCTAAAAGGCAAACTCTGGAATTTTTAAAAAACGCTGCAACTAAAAAATACCAAAATTATAAACGAAAAATCAACAAATCAGAAAAAAACTCTAAAATGAAAAGAGTAGCCAAAAGGTCGCCAAAAGCCAAAATCACCAAAAAAAAAAGCCCTATAACCACAAAAATTGCTAAAAAAAACATCGGAAAAAAACAGAAAAAATCGCCTAAACGAAAAAAGCACCAAAACCAGTGTTTAAAAAATTTAAGTCGAAGTAGCAAAAGTCGTACAATTTTTACTTTTCGCTGCTTTGGCTTTTTCCAACTGTTTAAAATCAACCAATGCTTTTGCTTGTGCTTGTGAAAATCAACAACAGTCGCAGTCGAAGCAGAAGCAGCAAACGATTTGAACAATTGCGCAGTACTTTCAACAGTAGACGATTTCAAAAGTTTGAATTTGATTTGCTGTTGCTTTTGGTTAGTTTCGGTAGGAAAAGCATAAACAATCTGTATGTTTTTGTAAGTACCAAACATTCACAGACGAAGAAGCACAAGCTCTTGCTTTTAGAAGCTTTCTGCAGGTTCAGTCAACTATTTTGTGGTGTTTGTCATGTTTTTGCTGTTGTTTTTGCACATCAGACAATAAGCAAAAAGAAAACCCATTTTACTGCGATTGCTTAAAACTTCTAAAAGCAAGAGTTTTTGCTTCTTCGACTGTGTTTGTTTGCGACTTCCAAAAGCATATAGACTGCTTCTGCTTTTACTTGCGATACTAACCAAAAGCAAAAGCAAATCAAATTCAAACTTTTCAAATCGTCTACTGCTGAAAGTATTGCGCAATTGGTCATAAATCGTTTTATGATTTTGCTTCGACTGTGACTGTTGTATTTTTCATAAACGAAAGCAGAAGCAAAATCAAGTGAAATGAAAATCATAAGAGTTTTTTTAAACATTTTCTTAAAAATTACTACACCAAGCAAGATATTCGATTATAAAGACTAGCGTTCGTGCGGTATTACGAGTACATATTGAAAGTTTTTAATGATACCAATACGAGTACATTTTACACTAATACACTTCCTCACAAAATCGTATTGCAATACTATAAAAAATAACGCTTTTACCAGCAGTTGTACCAAAAAAGTTATATTTTTCCTATTACAGTTTTTTTATGTTTTTATCTTCTCCTGTAAAGTAAAAATTATTTAAGTTAGGGCGTTTCTACTTGTGACCAACGATATGTAGTGTCTGTTCGATACCTTAAGTGTGAAAGTAAAAGTCGCATTTTACTGAATCAATTTTTTTTTTCTTTAAAAATAAAGCAAAAAATTCTATAAATTCTAACAGCTGTTTTTTTCGTCGCTAATGCGTTTTATGCGAAATATTTACACGGATAATTTTTACGGACAAATTCTTCAAAATGTATCGTTCGTGCCAATAATGCTGCAGTTGACTTTTGTTTGTTGGCATAGCCAAATTTCAAATTCTAATTGGAAGTAACTTAAAGTAAATGTGAAAAATTTAGCTCTAGAAGACAGTAATTAATCATCACAACCACTAGTCGCCAGTACTAAAGGACAGAAGTATAGAAAAATGTTGGTGTTAAAATCGGACTCAAGGAATATAAGTGTACGTCGAGAATGTCAACCATAGCTGAAGGTACAAAGAGAAAAAGAATTGAGAGTGATATTTTTTTTTTCATTTGATATTCCTTTTGTTTTATTAAATGTGTGTTGAAAAAGAAAATCTAAAATACTATTGCCAGGCTTCAGAATGGCAGGGCTTAAGTCGAAATACACAAACTCATTATTATTTAACATAAGAAGATAGATGAATACCTACTTGTAAAGGAATGCATGAAAGTGTGTTGAAATGTATTGCTGAGTAGTTTTTTTATGCAAGTACTTGTAAATAAAAATTGTTTTAGAAATTGCAATATGTTTAGCTTCGTTTCATGCATGTCGCTGTCAAAATGCCAGTTTAAGCTTTTCACTATTAAGAACGTTAAGGAATAATTTTTCATGTCGTGAACGTATAAGACAAAAAGTTATGTTTATATACATGCCGGGGAGTATAGTATTCTTTTTTTTTATTTATAAAGGAGTTATTATTTAAAGATGATTTTTCATTATTTATTTAAATTTCTTATTTATTCTGATTCTTATTGGAAGATTTTTTTAATGTTCTTTCTCAAAAGGTGTATTTTCCAAAAGTTGTTTTTTTTTTGTTAATTATCTTTTAGAAGTTACTTTTTTTAAACGTATTTTGGTGTAAAGGTTGTTTTTAAAAAGCAGCTTTACCTATTCTGTAAAAATTTCAGATGCGTAGCTTTTACGGTTCTCGAGAAAACAGCCTGCGATAGACAGACAAATGGACATTGTAGCAACAACAATTGGCATTCCTAATACATACATGCATTAAGCGAATTGTAAATGCATTTGTGCATATTAAAAGAAAGTAATTGTGCAGCGGACAAGTTAAAAATGCCAGAAAAAAAATAAATGAAATTTTTTAAGCCAATGCTTTGTAATAACATGAATACGAGCAGTTAATATTAATTCACTGGCTAAAGGGAATAATCAAATGAATCTGTGATAATTATGATGATGATGATGATAATGATGACTTCTTTGATGATGGCTTTTTATAGCAGGAAACATCATTTCAACATATTTTTAATACAATTTGAAAAACATTTTGTAAATTATGATGAAAATCATGACGCAAATCATGGTGGCTATGACGATAATAACAAATGATGTTGCTAGTAAATAATGTGCTAGTTATGGCTACTACATCATTTTCATTACAATCAAAAAATAAATAAAAAATTATAAACATTTAAGCAGCACTTAGCGGACACTGTCAAGTTGTTCAGAAACAGCAAACACAGAAAATCAAAGTTTTAACTTCATTTCTGGTAAATGCTTTCTTTCATAAACACAAGTAATGGTTTTCAGTGCTGTAATACGAGTATAGAAATTTCATATAAATTTCTTTTTTTTTGTGTTTTAGTTTATAGATTTAAGAAGAACTATGAATACTGCTGCGATTGCTGGGCGAGCAGACGCTTATAGGAGATTTCACTACTTTTTTTTAAGATCTCATAAACCATAAAGCTTTAAATATCAACTACCCTTCAAACTTAAGTGCTTTTTTTCTCTTTTTGGTAGCATTCATTCATTCATCTTGACTTTGTAGCAAACACCAGAACGTGTTGCCAGCCATTATTCGTATACTCTTTATTTTTTAAGTAAATAGTTATGAGAGTTTTCTTTTTTTTTTTGTGTAGAAATACACATTTGTGTTGAAGAGTTTTTCCCAGACTTAAATAATAAAAAAAAATCTGTTATATACACTCAAGCACAATTTAGCTGAAACTGACAAATCTTAAAAAAAAAATTAAAGTTTTAAAACATCCACTTAAAGCACACAAAAATAATGTCAACTCTTTCGCTAAAAAAGGAAGTGAAAGTTAAATAATGACTTAATAAAAACAATTTTAGCTTCCAAATATTTTAGCCCATTATTCATTTGGCCAAAAAATACACATTCTAAATTAAATAATTAAATAAAAAATCATATATTTTTAGCTGACTTGAAAAAAGGACTTACATCAATTCTTCTGTATTTGTTTATGTTTCTTGTTTCAGAACTGCGTAACTTTTGCGCCGAGAATGTCATTTATATGCTGGTCAGAAGTATTTTTGTTTTTGCAATCTGGTTTCCCTTGTAAGGATCTAAGGTTTTCCCTATACAAGGAAAAAGCAAATAACAGTTTTTATCTAGCTTTATTCTTTTGCTTTTAAATACTTTTTATTTTTTTATGCTTTTGCAGCGAAAAGAAAAATATTTTTAAAATTCCTTAATTATTCCATTTTATTATGAAACGTTACAAATCTCTTTAGGCATTTTTCTTTCTTTCCAACCTGGAAACAACCGGTGTAAAAACAAATATTTAAAATTTTACAAAACATTTTTATAGCCATATACAGGGAAGGCGAGAGATTAAGAGAGAGAGAGAGAGAGAGAGAAAGGGATAGAAGAAATTATAACTTTATAATACAGTTTTCCACTAATTTTTGCATTTTACGTTTCATGAAACAAAGGAAAGGCACACAAAAATTAAGCAAAAAAATATGCTAGAATCTCAAAAAGTTTTCGGGCATAACAAAGTCTCTGTAAACAAGCTTTTTATAGAAATAAAAAACATTATGAAACAAGAAATGAAATTAAGTAGAATTATATGAAAAAAACCTTTAGCGAACAGCCAATAATTACAAATTTGTAAACAGCTTAAAGGGAAATACTTTGGATATCAATTTAAAAAACAAGAGCAGAGGGGGGCGGAAATTTAGAAAATAAAAAACATTTTTTTTTTAATATTTTTATTACTAGCAATTTGGTAATATTAGTAAAATATTAACTGCCTTATGCATACAAAATATTTCAGGTTTATTAAGCGCTTATTTGACATATTTCTATGGGAAATTTGCCAAATAAACCTGTAATAAACCTGAAATATTTTTTATGAATTAGACCGTAAATATTTTCCTATTCTTTAGGTCTCGAAATACTTCCGCTCCCTAAGTTATTTAATTAACCTGCAGTTTGCAGGCAAGCGAATTGTCTAGAAAAAATATATGAAAACCCCCTAAGATTTGTGAGAGTCCTACAAAAATGTTCTAAACAAGTCGCTCGATTGTATTACGGAAACTCCATAATCATTTATGTGTATCAGTATTTAATCAAATCGTATACTTAATTAAATAATTTTCATTTATCATACGCCACAGTCGAAAGCAGAATTAAAATATTTGTGTCTACATTGACAAACGTATATACATACAGGGTGTCTGGTAGCAGATTTATATTTTCAAAAAACGTAATAATTGACACAAAGTTTTATTAAGATTTTATTTTTCAAAGAATATGTCATCCAGATGTCTTGTGCCACATGCTGCCGTAAACTTGTTTCAATTGAACTGATTCCTCGACGATAAGAGATTGGGGATTGTCATTATAAACCCTCTCTTTGAGGTAGCAGCATTAAAAAAATCCATGGGAGTTAGATCGGGCGACCTCGGTGGCCATGGGATGTCCCCAAAGCGACTGATCAGTTTTTGGGGAAAATTTTCCCCTTCTGTATGTGCAGTCGCCCCATCCTTTTGAAACCACGTTGAAACCCTGGGGCCATGCAATGGTTTTTGATGTTTCAATCGAGGGTTGCGGGTTAATAAAAAGTACTTTTAATAAAAAGTACTTTTAAAAAAAGTACCTTTTATAAAAAGTAACTTTTATAAAAAGTACTTTTTATAAAAAGTAACTTTTATAAAAAGTACTTTTATAAAAAGTACTTTTTATAAAAAGTATCTTTTATAAAAAGTACCTTTTATAAAAAGTACTTTTATAAAAAGTACTTTTATAAAAAGTACTTTTATAAAAAGTACCTTTTATAAAAATTACTTTTATAAAAAGTAGCTTTTATAAAAAGTATCTTTTGGAAAAAGTACCTTTTAGAAAAAGTACTTTTTATAAAAAGTAACTTTTTTAAAAAGTTCCTTTTATAATAGGTATATTTTATAAAAAGTACCTTTTATAAATAGTACCGTTTATAAAGGTTACCTTTTGTTAAAAGTACATTTTACAAAAAGTACCTTTTACATTTATCCTAAAAAAATCCTTTAATAAAGACCACCTTTTTAAAAAGTAAGTTTTATAAAATGCACCTTTTATAAAACTTTCTTATATAAGACGTCATTAGTATTAAATCTTGATTGCAGCATCCGATTAAAATTTTTTTTTAGCCCTTGTACGCTTTTGGTTTCTAGCCCATTATATAGGGTGTTTTTTTAGAGGTATAGAACTTCGAATTGAAATAAAACACAAGAAAATCGTTTTAATGTCCATCAATTTGGCTTTATTGGAAGGATAATTTTATGCCATTAACGTTTAAATATGATTTCGGGCATGTGGCCGCCGCGGCTGGCTCGAATAAAGCCAATTCTACAGGTCCAATTTTCAACCACTTTTTCGAGCATATGGGGCCGTATGTTGGCAATAACGCCACGAATGTTGGCTTCCAAGTCCCCTAACGTTTCTGGTTTGTTGGCGTAGACGAGCGACTTCAGCGGATGCGTATTATCACATAGAGTAAACGTAGTGCGAAAACGATCCATGGTTAACCGAATTAATTGCTCTGTCGACCATAAAATGGACGGAGCTTGCGGTAAACTTCGCGAACTGAACCATTATTTTCGAAATAAATTTGCGCGATTTGCAAGCGTTGTTCTTTTGTCAACCTGTTCATGATGAAATGGCAAACCAAACTAAATATTAATCACTTGACAGCTGACAAAATGGCCGCCAGTTAAAAAAGTGATGCCAACTTAAAGTTCTATACCTCAATAAAAAACACCCTTTACAAAAAATTTAAAGACGAGATATCAATTTGCCGCAATTGAGTGTAGTGTTATGAAATATGAATATAATAAGAGAAGAATAATTAACAGATCTTGCAAAATCGAAATAGTTTTGTTTAACTTAAAAATGAATGTTTCCAATAAATTCAAATTAAATTCATTTTAAACAACAGTTTGCAAGGTAAGATTTGTAGTTGTTACTATAATTTCTGTTGCTTACTAAGAAAATAAAGAAAAGAAGAGGGATAACGAGAGAAAAGAAGAGGAATGAGGAAGAGCAATAGAGAGGGAACTGGAGGGGAAAAAATAAAACAAAATGCTGTAAACTTAAAAAAATTTATAAATTTTTTCAACTTTATGTTCCTTGTTCATATTTCTTACAACAAAGTAAACGCAAATTAAGAACACACAAGTTCAAGAGACCAGAATAAAGAGATTGAGAGAAAGCGAAGAGCAATAATGTAAAAAAAATTTCAACAGAAATCTTTTAATCAAGGCGAAAACTTGAATTATCTGTGAATATTAAGGAAAATGGCGCAAAAACTCAAATGCACATTCCCAATTTGAAGAGGTGCTGCCCTACTTACTTAAGTAACAAAAGAATATTTAAATAAAGTGAAGTGCAAGGAAAGAATAAAATGTAAAATTAAGAAGAGCAGCTACAATTGCTTTCTGTATAAGCTGGTGGTGATGAAGCTTGAGCACTCTATAGAGTTAATGATTCTTCTTTTTTATTATTGGAAATAAAACATTTTTTCAAGTTAAAATTTCATTACAAGAAACCAAATATTAAAGTTAATGCTTTACCATTCATGCTGTAGAGTTCAGCAGAAAAAATTCAAGAGCTTTTACTGTTGTATGTTAAGATTCAAGTGTGTAATTAAAAATTCGATTGCATTAATTCCAATAAAGTAAATTTCAAAAATTATTGGTATCAAAGACGAAACTTAAAACTGTTTTCTTAAGAAGTGAGGCTCGATTATAAATAAAACGAGTAAACATATTTAATAGTTGGATAATTCCTATTCTGACTGCAAATATGGCATTGTATAGCAAAAGCTCACTTTTTCCATGTTCACAAGATTCAGAGGACTGATTCGGTCGGGTTGGTGAGCAAAGTTCCTCTGTACCTAAACTCTTTCGTCTTGTCTCCTAACATTATTGCAATGAGGAAGTCATTACAAAAAAAAATTAACAAAACTAAAGTGTGTATTCAGAGTAGCTTTATCTCAGAATTAATGGCAGAAATATGTTTATCATTAATTTAATTCAAATATCAATGCATGTGTGTTTGTAGGGGAAAAAGGACACATTTGTTTCATTTATTATTTTATATGCCCATGAGCGTTAATAATTTGTTATATTTTTTCCCCCAACTTATTTGTAATATATGCAAATGCTTAAAATAAATTTCATTGCAGTAATAAATTTAGTAGATATTAAAGTACAAATTCATAAATTTGGTTCCCAATAGGGAGGAAAATTAAATTTTTTGTTTAATAATTCACATATTTCATTAGTGTTTTATTTATTACATTGTTAAATCTCTTTTTTATTTTTGAAGTTGGTAAGGGAAATCAAAAGTATTCGATTGTATGGGTATGAATAAATTTAAAAACTATTGAATTCATTTACTTGGAATAGGTATTTTTTTTTTTTTTTTAAATATAAAAATTTTAAAACGCATATTTGACTTTAATTTTAAAACTTAAATACAAATCACACAGATGATGATTAGCCTTTCAATCGCAAATAAAAATGCTCACACGAAGAAGTCTTACTATTCATGCACGCTTGTGCAAAAGTAATGCAAAATTTAGCACAATATGAATAAAATAAATTAAGACAAAATATTTCATTTGCCATCAAAGACATTTTTCAAATAAACTATGCGTCAATATTTATCTTTACTTACCTTTTATTGTTTTGAAGATAAATATAAGCTGTCAAAGTTTAGATAAAACAAGTCCATACGTCGTTTCCTAGAAAAATTATTATAGAAGAAATGTATTATGTAATGTAATTATTATATAGAAGAAATGTATTAGTTTAATTACAACTTTTGAAATTATTAAAACTAATTAGCTACAGCAACATTTAAATATCTAATATTCAACAAAATTACAAATTATTTCTGATTAAAATTCACTATAGTTCAACTAAACATTTAAAATTGTTTCAATACAATAAAATTTTTAAAATTGAAAAATGTAAAAATGCCAGGGTAGAAGGAGAGGCACCGTTAGGAAAAATTAAATAGAGAAACTTTGTCATGGAATGATAAACAAGCGTAAGGAAGAGAAAACGATTCGCACAAGGCGATCCAGAGATATGCAGTGAGAGACAGAAACCTACAAGGCCTAGAGAGCAGGGTTGTCAGATTTTTTCCGGCTTTTTACGCCAAATTCATTTGAAAAATCGTCAAAATCGTCGTTTTTTTTTTTCTTAAAAAAGGGTGTTTTTTTATAAAGGTATAAAACTTTAGGTTGGTAACACTTTTATAACTGGCGGCCATTTTGTCAGCTGTCAAGTGATTTATGTTTAGTTTGGTTTGGAATTTGAACATGAAGTTGTGCAAATTTATTTTGAAAATCATGGTTCTGTTCGATGTACGTATCGTGTATTACGTCCATATTTAGGTCAACATAATCGTCTATCAGAGCAATTATTTCGCACCAGGTTTACTCTAAATGACAAAATGCATCCACAGAAACGTCATACGGTGCGTACGGAAGAAGTAATTGCTGCTGTAGGTCGTAGCGTTGAGGAAGACAGTTATAGAGCAATGATTACTGACTTCTTCGTTTATCAATTGCACCAACATCATGTGTAGGTGCTGTGGTTTCAACAAGATTGCGCAACATGCCACGCAGCTCGCGACACAATTGATTTACTGAGGGAAACATTTGCAAACCGTATAGTTTGACGTTTCGAAACCGTGAATTGGCCTCCAAGATAGTGGGATTTAACGCCGCTAGACTATTTTCTGTTGGGATATGTTAAGCCGCTAGTCAACACCGTTAAGCCCGAAATGATGGACCACTTCGAAAACAACACTCGTCGCGTTATTGCCATTATACGGCTACAAATTTTGCAAAAAATCATCGAAAATTGTAACTGCAGATTAGTCTACGTTCGAGCCCACCGCGGCGGTCATATGCCAGAAGTCATATTTAAATTATTATGTCAGATTATCTTTCAAATAAAGTTAATTTCATCTTAATTTAATAAATTCATCTTTGCTTTATTCCATTTCAAAGTTCTGTATAGTTATATCTATATATATAAAATCACAGTGTGTGTTTGTTCGTAAGGCATGATCTCTGGAACTATAAGAGCTGTGGAGCTAAAATTTTCAACACGCACGTGTTCGGGTCAATACCGGCTAGGTTTTCGTTTTGTTTTTGAGCCAACAAGTGACCACTGTGTGGAGTAATTTGTAGTTTAAAACAATAATTGAGGGTAAGACAACGTGTGCTGGGCCCATCTAGTACCTCTGTAAAAACATTTTATGTTTGATAATAAATTTTTATAAAATAACTGTATACAAAATTTGCACAAGACCGCCAAAAGCAGAAATAAAATCGCAAAAAAAAAAATATTCCTTGTAGATTTTTCCCAACGAAAATCAAAATGCATTAATTACTATAATTAATTCAAGAGATTTATTATTCGACATATTGTCATAATTATATTATAAGTGAAATTTATTTGCTGGTGGTTAAGCGATGTCTATATGCATTTCATTGTTGCTTTAACAAATCGTCAGTAGACTTCAAAATCGTGCAGCAGTTCGCGTTCCGCTCCAGTCCAATCATAAATATTTTAGCTGAGGCTGCTTTGAGCTCTATCATGGACCGGACCATTTATCTGACACTCAGGCTCATTCCTAAACTTTTCATCTGCCTTAAGAAAGCACTTTTTCAGGAAGTAAAAAAAATCCAGAATGGGATTAGAACACCCAGAATTAAAGACACCATTGTTTAACCAAATCGTCGCTAGATTCACCGCAGGTAATTGGGAGTTTCTCTTCTAGGCTTCACTGTAAATAATTTTAACTCTCAAAATAATAGAGCTGCGGGTAGATTGTATCTCTCCCAAATATGTTTGAAATGTGGTGAATCGTTTTTTGTTTTTATTCTTTGTTACTTTGATGTTTGTCTATTGCATAGTGCAAACTCGTTATAAGAAATTTCCTACTTAAAAAAAATTGCAAAAAATATCCTTACATTATTATAGTATTATATTATACTCGTAGCAACTTGAAAAATGTTCTTAGGCCGAGTACACACTGTGGCATTTTGTGACAAATATGGCAAAAATAGCAGTGGGCACTAGTGGCAACGTTTGTCATTTCCGATATTTTTCGTTGTGTGGCATTACCACACAAACTGTTTACGTATGTGCTGTAGACAGTTGTGAGAATAAGTTGGCAGCACTGCAGACACAAAAATATATGTATGTATATACAGAAAGAATTTTAATGTTCGTTTACAAATTTAAATGTATGGAAAACGAAAAAGAAAGTGGAAAAGTACAGGATGCATGACATGACGGCATAGCTTATTTAACTTGCGGAGGTTCGTGAAGCCGTATGGAATCAACTATGTGGCATTTATAAGGATACAAATGCAAAGGAAACTGGAATGTAGAGTACAATAAAATACTTTGGTAGCGCGCATATTAAGCCTTGGTCTTTTCCACCACTTTCTTTGCTGTTTTTTAAGTTAGGTTAGGTTAGTTTGTTTTGTCAGGGACCTCGCATAGATCTGTATTCATCCTTAGCGATACCAGCAGATAACAAGAAACCTGTAAATATGGCAGCCTAGTTCGTGCTGCCTGTATCGAATAACTTCCACACAGATTTAACAAACCTTAGCAGTCTACACATTTCCATTCCCGATACAAGTTCAAGACTACGAAAAGTGTGATCACCAAAACAGTCAAATCTAGTGCGCTTAGAGCCGGACAGTGGCACAGTAGATGTTCAACTGTCTCCAATACTCCGTGTTCCCTACATTTCCTGCAGGTACCGTCAAGTATCTGTCCTATTTTGACGGCATACCCCCACTAGAAGTCTACAGTCGCTTCTGGTTAGTGATAAAAGGAATTTAGTCGATTTAGGATCATAGGAGCTCCAACACGCAACTTTCCTCCGCTTCTTCCTTCATCTTAGAGTCTATGATCCATTTCAGGTATTGAATTGGTTTCTTCCACAGGTAATTGGGTTTGCTGTTTTTTAGATTATCTTAATTTTTTTTCTTATTATTGATAAACACACGGTGGCACTAGCCACTTGAATAATTTTGCGATTATCCATTTGTATAAATATTAATTAACAAACAATACGAAAAACAAAGTCTCACAATGATAAAGCAAATGACACTAAATATCATTATGTCAAAATTAGTTCTTGATGTAGACAATGATACCGTAGTGCCATTTTTAGGGATGGAACTTTTTCCTGTCACAATCACACAACCAAATTGTGTGTCATCGAAAAATTTGATGGGAACGGCACTGCACACATATGAAAATGACACCATAAAATGACAACACATGAAATGCCAGATGTAAACTCGGCCTTACCCATAATATTAAGGACCTATTTGTCCTTATTAAAAAATCTAACACTCTTCGAATCAGAAAGCATTAAGCAATATTTGCAATTACTTCAAACATTATTGAAAGAAAATATATGTAAGTATACATATACATACATACATACATACAAAAAAAAATTATAACAAGAGATTGAATTTATGGTATATCTATGGTAACTTCAATTACAAAGGCTGCTTACATAAGACTGCAATCCAAAAATGAGTATAAGGAAATAAAACTAAAAATGAACATTAAATAAAATGACAAGTATAGTAAAAACGAATGTGAAGGGTCAAACTTGTTCACACATACATAAAATATAATCAGCCATACACATACATTTACACATACACTTAAAATAAAAATCAAATCATATACGAGTGTAATTAGATCAAGGCAAACGGTATCAGAAGTATGGATTTTCTTAAAGCCAGCACATAGTTCATTCTTCAAGTGTGAATTATTTAAGCCTTTTTGGGCAACAGTTCATGCATAAAGTGAAGAATTATTCATGAAATCTTTTCATTTACCGAATGAATGGTTGTTCTCTTTGTGTGCGTGAAATAACTTTGAGAGTTGCTGCTTGTTGAAAATAAAACTTTATGTAATTCGTACTTAAATTTACAAAATTTTCGAAAAATCTTAAATTTCTATTTGGTTTTTTCTTTCGGTGTAATTAAACACATGCTTTTTTAATACGTAACTGCCTTTAGCACACTTTATATAGACTTAAGGCATACGATAAAGGGTTACAAACATCTACATCTTTTCTGCACAATTCTGTTCACTTCTACAGTGATTTGTAGTCAATAACAGCCAGTTTTATCATGTCGATAGAAAACTAAAGCAAAGTAACATCAGGCACTTGAACTGCAGCCAATTTAGAGTTTTTAGATTTATAGCTATGCTTATATTTATAGCTATGCTTAGCATAATCACATAACTTAAAATGAATTTCAAATGCATTTTATTTCAAATTTTTCATACAAAATTTTCTTAAAATAAATTTCAAATACATTGAAATTTTTTTGTGAAAAAAGCTTAAAATAATAATGTTAGATCATGATTTCCTTCAAAATCACAATAAAAAAAATATCTTCCAAAATAACAAGTTTTAAGGTTCAAGTTCAGCAGCTATCCTAGAAATGGTGTGGAGGCTTGAAGTTCATCTCTTTCGCAGATTATTATGATGAATGGACAGTGGAATATTTTAATGCTCTAACTTTGCTCTGAGCGTGTACGGTTTTCTATTTGTTATTTTATAAAAAAAACTCTAAGATTTTTTTTTAATGTTCCCGTGACTTCGTTCACAATCAGAAATAAACTGAAATTGTCCTTTAATTTGTATTTCTACAAAGTTCATCAAAAACAGAAAAATAACCAAAAGCACAAACTTTTACTTGCCATTATTATGACTTGACGGTACTTTTTCGTAGATCTCACGACTTTGTATGACAGTGTATCACGGCCTTAAAGAATAGCAAAGTTAACATCGTGGTGTTTTAGGAGTGAATGCGTGTTTTAAGAGATAAAAATGTATTAATATGTTTTCGCTTTTAATATAAATTGTTGAAGGATTGGTTTTTTTTTGGTGGTCTTAGGCCTGGCTTTTAATTACAAAATTTAAGTATATTTACATCGAAGTAATTACTTCCATTTCATGCCATTCTAAGGCATGTTTGCAAGTCCCTTAAATAAGTTGATTATGCCACTGTGCTAATGCCTCAACAATAGTGAAATGTTGTCGACATTTAACACAAAAGCTGTTTGTGCATGTGTATTAAAATTTACTTGCATACTTGAATGTATCTTAATATATGTACATGTGTTTGTGTATTTGTATGTGTGCTTAAACATTTACAATAATTTCTATGTAAAGTTTGTTATAGTTAGACTACAAAAAAAAAGCTTCTAACACACACACACACACACACACAAAATAAATTGTATTAAAAATATTTACTTGCACACACTGTCATTCATACTCGTATGTTGCTCTCCCTGCAGTGCAAGAAAACTTTATGAAACCAATAACTTACAAAAAGGACACAACAACAATTTTATCTCTAGTGTAATGCTGTTAGAAAATGTCAGCAAATAAAAAACTTTGAAGATTTATTCAGCAGTATTTGCTCAACAACAGTTTGGAACCTATTCCTAATGAAACTACTTCGATTGGCTTGATTTTGGTAAGTAAAATTTAATCAGAAATCATCTGTAAGATAAGGACTCTGAAAGAAATTTTGACATGTACGATTTCGGTTTATGAAAAGTGTTTCTGCTTCGAAGCACTGACCTAGTTCTCTCAACTTAAATTCATTTATTATAATGGCAAAAACTTACATTTTATTTGATATGTCCGGGTAGTTTGGCAACTCAATATTTACGCATCCATAAATGTTTGTATTAATTCCAAACATCCAGATGTTTTCAACACACACACATATACATACTTAAATACATTTCATGTGTAATAATCAAATAAAAATAGAAAATAGAAAACTTGAGAACAATATACAAGAACAGAAAGCAACGAAATTAAAACATCAGCACCCAAAGAGTAGAGCAAAATTAAAAGTTTGTTAAGAACAACAAACACACAAAAAAAAATTGTTTGTTGCACAAGTAGAAAGAAAGTAGTTGTGATTTCCAATTATGTTTCAGCTGTTGCATACAATTTATTTTTATTTATTTTATTATTATTAAGTCTCAAAAGTCCATGTTTTAACTAAATTTTTGATAAACCTAAACAAAAACACACCAACAGTGAGTAAAGAGTACAAGAAAAAAAGGACTTTTACAGAATAGCATAAATTAAAAATTTTAAAATTTTTTAAATTTTTTTCATATGTACAACAAAAGTAAAGGAAACAAAGTATACTATTTAGAATTGTAAAGTGAACTGGATTTTAATATTCATGTAAAATTTTTGTTTTTATGCAATTTGATGTTATGGCCAAAGGTATGTATGTATGTACTCTCGTATGTACATACATGTGCATATGTATTCTAGAAAAAGGTAAAGGAATATATTTATTGCAAATATTTTTAGGTTTACTTCAAATATACAGAGATCCGAGAATCTTTTATTTATGTTTTAGCTTTGTCAAAATATAAACAAAGGTTTACTTGCATAAGCCACAACGAAAAATACAAAAATACACATATAGAGACGAGTATCCTGTACGATGTACTGATACAACTACAGATAATAAAATTCTTTATCAAATATATTTTAAAAATCAACAATATTTCATATTTTAGAGGAACCTGCTGCCCTGAATTTCAAAAGCAAATCAATGAAATAAGCAAATGAATGAAACGGGTGTTCCTATAAGACGTTTATTTCTGAATAAACTGCCATTTTAACAGTTGTCATGACCCAAGCTAAAAAATAACCGAAAACATCGCCAAAACGAAAATAGCGCTACAACTAAAAAACGCCAATATTAAAATAAATCACTAAAAACCGTAAAAATCGCTAAAATGAAAAAAACGCCACAAAAAAAGGTCAAGAACTGACAAAAAAAAGTTTACCGAAAGGGTACTTACAATCAGTGTTTAAAAAACTTAAGTCGAAGTAGCAAAAGTCGTAAAATTTTTACTTTCGCTGTTTAAAATCAGCCAATGCTTTTGCTTTTGAAAATCAACAACAGTCGCAGTCGAAGCAGAAGAAGCAAACGATGTATGAACAATTGCGCAGTACTTTCAACAGTCGACGATTTCAAAAGTTTGAATTTGATTTGCTGTTGCTTTTGGTTAGTTTCGGTAGTAAAAGCATAAACAATCTGTATGTTTTTGTAAGTACCAAACAGTCACAGTCGAAGAAGCAAAAGCTCTTGCTTCTAGAAGCTTTCTGCAGGTTCAGTCAACTATTTTGTGGTGTTTGTAAAATTTTTTTGCTGTTGTTTTTGCACATCAGACAAGAGGCAAAAAGAAAACCCATTTTACTGCGATTGTTTAAAACTTCTAAAAGCAAGATTTTTTGCTTCTTCGACTGTTACTGTTTACGACTTCCAAAAGCATATAGACTGCTTCTGCTTTTACTTGCGATACTAACCAAAAGCAAAAGCAAATCGAATTAAAACTTTTCAAATCGTTGACTGCTAAAAGGACTGCGCAAGTTGTCATAAATCGTTTTGTGGTTTTGCTTTGACTGAAACTGTTGTATTTTTTAAAAGCGAAAGCAGAAGGAAAATTAAATGGAATGAAAAGATTTACAGTTTTTAAACACCGCTTACAATTGTAAGTAAAAAAAACCTTATTATCAGGCACGATATTCGATGATACACACAATTCTTATTTTACACGATGTATGCGTTCGTAAGGAAATCGTGAAAAAAAAATACATGCAACATATGAAAATTTATTGATACGTTCCATATCTTTAAAAAAAAATCGTGCAAGTTGAAGAAAATCCAAACACTTAAGCTGTGTACAGACGTTTGTCACATTTTACAATATTGTTAGTAAAATTTGCTAAAAATTTCTTACAACCTTGGAAACTGGCAATTTTTTTCAGACATCGTTGCCAGAAAAAGCATTGTCAGTCCATTGCAAGACTAGCAGCTGATAACAAATTTTCAGGCATCTTACAATCGTGTGAAGACATTGTTAAATTATTGTAAGATATTTTCAGACATTTTCATATTATGAGATGTGTGAAATTTATGCATCTGATAATGGCGTCATTGTAAAAAATATCTTTCTATGGGCAACACTGCACAAGCCTGATTTTAAAGAAAAATATATAATAAAATATATGCAAACAAAATCATTGCAATTGCTTCTTTATGGTCCATAATAGTTTATATTTTTCACTTTTTACATTTAACACAACCACAAACGATTGATATTCAACAATTTTTAACAACTGCTTTGAGTCTGGCAACGCATAACAGAAGATCTGAGAATTTTTGCATATGAAAACCGAGTGAACTGACAATTTTTCGACTAACGATTTTGTCAGATGAATTTATTGTCATACAAACGTATGGCAATAAATTTTAAGATTTTCTGACCAATTTAATACAACCGTGTGAACTGACAATCTACAATTTTTGATTGCCAGTACAATGTCAGCACGTTGCCAGATCTGACAGTATTGTTAGGTCTGACAATCGTCTATACATAGCTTTACTGAAAAAAAATGTGCAAGAAAGGTGAATGTCAAAAAGTTTTATTAAAAAAATACAAAAACAATTCATTTGCGTTAGAAAAATAAAATAAAGTTCCAAAAATTCGTGCGAAAAAGATCATATGTTCTTATTTTTGAACCGAGTCATTTCAAAATTGTGTAAGAAAACGAGTTGAGTGTACTCGTAAAGTAGTATATTTCATACTTAGTGTTTGCTAAATTTTTTTTTTTTTCAATAATTTTATTTTTTCTTTTTTTGCACAAACATCTAAAGACAATTTTCATACTTCTCTCGTTGGCTCTGAAATATAACAAAGCCAGGTTTTTTTTTATAAAAAATGTTAATCGAAGTTTTTATCTATTCACAAAGCTTGTCCAATATTCTTATTTTCCCATTTGATTGGCCAATTTATTTCTTGAATGACGGTTTGAGTATCAATTATCAGCCAAAACGGTTCTTCAAAAATTATGATTTTGTTACTATAACTCAAGTGGGATAATATGTACTTGGCTTTAGTTGAAGGTGAGACTGCTCAGTGGTTTCTATTCAATTACTAAATTTAACAAATCAAATAATATTTTCACTCGAATAGGGACTACTACCGAACTCGAAAAATGCCATACGAGTATCAAAGTTCTTAAAAATTTCATAAAATGAAAAACACACTTTTTCCTTTATTTAAATAATGTACGATACATCCATCCAATCAAATACAGACAATTAAATTTAAAATCAGTTTCAAAAATATGTTTATTCAAAAATAAAATAAAAAATCCATCATAATTATGTTGTATGCAGTCACTTAAATTTAATTTTCCGAAAAATGTTATTTTATGATTTAGTCGGAAACTGGCCTCTCTCGAATCCAGGACCTTTCGCTGCGAAGTCAATGCACTAACTACTTCAGCCAACGCCACACTAAATCGTATTTTAGCAAGAGAAAGTCTCCCATAATTGCAATTTCATCTAGTAGTAGTAGTTACCGATCAATTTTTTATAATTTTATTTTAAATAAATACCTCACCTTTAATTTACACAGAATGTTAAGTGTAACTTCAACCAGTATTCCATATACATACATTCATTCATTTAACTTGACTTTTAGCTTTATTTATTGGACTTTAACTTCACACAGACATAAATTGGAAAACGACATACTTAAAAGTTCAACAACTTTTTTTTATTTTACACTCTTTCTCTTACATTTTGTTTTAGCATATAAAACATATAGAAAGAAGTTGCAATAAGCTTGTAATTCATACATGTGTAAAAATGAATGGTAAAAAGTTGATTTAAAAATAAATTTAAATCAAATACATCCTCTGGCATATAAATATTGATTAGCAGTCAAGTCAGACGTATATTTGTGAGCACTTTTTTTTAGGAGCTTTAATAGGATTAAAAAGGATAGTGCTTCAGGAGAGTTTCTGTAGCTAATTAATAAGCATTTTTCAGGAAAGAAACACTAGTGAGAATAAAGCAGCTTATGAGAAAGATAAAAACGAACAGCAACATATAAGTTTATAAGAGTATCAATAAAAAAAGGCTTTGAAATGTAATAGAAAATTAGTTAGGCAAATAAAATTGAGGTGAATAAATAAAAGAGAAAGAACACATTGATACCAACTTTGAACAGCGCTTGAGTTAGAATTATATTAAAATCTTATTACGCTGTACTAAAGGAAGTCAAGAGAGGGTGCTGCTGGCTGTTTTAGCTATTTTATAAGAAAAGTCAACTTATAAAATTTAACTTAAAAATGCATTATTTAACATCCCAGCAAAAATAAATGTCGTACAAGTAAGCACTTAGACAAAAAGAAGCACTACTGAGATGCGGAAAAGCACACAGTGCATCTCCTCTGCCTTACGCAAACACTACGACGAAGTTGGTCGGCAGTTTATACTAAAATACTAAAATTTTTTTATAGTGCATCCTCTCTCGCTCAACTGGATACAAATTTGGATGCAAATAAGATTTTTACTTCGTGATTTGATTTTTATTTTTTTTTTTAGTTTAATTGAATTGTGTATGACAATAAATATGTGCTTCGGTAGGTCAGTAGGTAGCGGAGATCGTGGGATCGACTTCTAATTCAATGCGCTAACAAAGAGTATTTGGTAAATGTACATTAATGTACATATTTTATTATTTATGGAAGCTTAAATATTCGATGAAATCACTACACACTAATAGCACTAAAATAAGCACTTACAACGAAATGCTCCAAAGTGGGGCATCGCGTTCAAATATCATGTCATACGTAAGCAGGCTTGTAAGCCAACAGCAGCTTGACATTCCCTTACAAACCTGCTTACGGTGAAGCAGTAATTTTTGCTGGGCTAGCAAGTGCTCAAAATAAACTTTCGTACATATTTTACTATTTTTTTATTCTAAAAGGGAAAAAGATGCAGTAGGCTGAGGTATTAAGGGCGTTATCATCTTAAAATTTTTGATCAATATAGGATGTATAGATTTTTAAAATGTCGGTCATTTCACGCACCTTCAAACGATCATATAAAACATATTTTTTTGGATTTTCAGCACAGACGATTAAAAACAGACAATTTATGTCAAATACTTTGAGTCTGGAAATGACAAAATGCACATTTAACAATTTTTATATATGTGGCAACCGTGTGAACTTGCAAAGTTTTGACTGACAATATTTTCAAATAAATTTATGATCTGACGATCGTCGATTATAAGCTTTTCTGAAAAATTTCATACCACCATGTGAACTGATAATTTAGCTTGTAATTTTTTGCTGGCAGTTTGTTTTTTTTCAGTTCATCATCAGATCTGGCAATATTTTAAGATCTCAGCCCCATCTGTCTTGAATTTAAGTGATGTAAAATAAAATAGCTCAGCAACCTATAGTGCAGAGCAGCCTTGATGCTGAATGACCATGTTTGCTGTTTGTAGAAGGCGGGCCAAAAGAAATCTCCCTATTGCAAGAAGCGCTTATTTTTACAAATGGCGGCCAATGTCAAATCTGTTTTGCCATTTGTGAACTAGACAGATGTAAAATACAAGTGAACAAGCTATGGAGTGATACACTCCCCAAGATCGCGGAATAATCGTGTAAATTTTTTTTGCATCTGTGGTGTTCTCGCAGCGCGAATTCCGACTGCGCAAACACTGCACCGTTGGGCCACCAACCTTGACGAGTATGGGACCACACGAGACGCTGCCAAGAGTGGACGGCCCCGGAGCGCCCGTTCTGCCGAGAATATCGCCGCTGTTGCCGAGGATGTCGAGCTGTCACCAGAAACATCGACCAGGCGCCGTGCCTCGCAATTAGCCATCAGCCAGTCGTCCCTAAGGCGAATTTTGGTCAAAGACCTGCGCATGTTCCCGTACAAAGACCAGTTCGTGCATCAGCTGCTGCCTGTCGACCGCCAAACGCGTCTTACCTACGCCCAAGCCATTCTCAATCTCGAGGACGAAGTGGACGATTTTTCGACCAAAATCGTAATGAGCGATGAGCCTCATTTCCACCTCAGCGGATACGTGAACAAGCAAAACTATCACTTCTGGTGCACCGAAAATCGACGAGTGATGCACGAGGAGCCATTACACGCGCTGAAGGTGACTGCATGGTGCGCTGTTCACGCTGGAGGAGTCATCGGGCCATTTTTTTTCGTGAACGCCGCTGGTCAAACGACAATAATGGACGGTGCGCGCTATAGGGCCATGTTAACAGAGTTTTTTCTGCCGCAATTGAACGAATTAGGACTGGAGGACATGTGGTCCCAACAGGATGGAGCAACGCCACACACTGCGCGAGCCACAACCGATATTCTGAAGGCGGCGTTTCCGGCTCGCCTCATCTCTCGTTTTGGAGATTTAGACTGGCCCGCAAGATCGCCCGAATTAACCGTTCCAGACTTTTTTGTGAAGATTTTTGAAGTCCCGTGTTTACGTGAACAAGCCCGAGACCCTGGAAGCCCTCAAGGACAACATTCGACACGAGTGCGAGAATCTGTCGCCCGAACTTCTCGCCGAAGTGATGAAAAATGCCATAAAACGAGCCCGTATAGCAATGAATTGTGACGGCGCCCATTCGGCCGATATCGTCTTCCCGACTTGACCAATAAAATTCTAAAGGTTCAAACAAACATTATCAAAAAAACAGAATCGCTTAGAGAAAAAAATGAGAGCCAAACAACATCGGATGACTTCTTTTGGCCCACCTTGTATGTATTTATTGCTGTCAGATCAATGTTTATATGTAACTCAAATTTAATCAAATAAAAAAAGAAGCCTTAAGAGATTTCCTTTATAAGACTTTTGTAAAAAAAAATCACAAATTTTTTGAATATATTTTTTATTCATTCTCTATATTGAATTTCATCTCAAATATATTGAAAAAAATTGTACAAATGTTAAATTATAATTATACAAATATGTTTCATTATACAAAGGAAATTTTCGAATTGCATAAGTTTCTTTGGCAAGTGTCAGTCAATAACTTGCATATTTCAAATTAATTATCTCACAAGCATTTTATTTGAAAAGCCTTAAAAGTATGTTCAATTAAAATGTACATTTTGTCTAATTTCTTGTTAACAACTTACTTTGTCGCATTTTTAGAACTTTAATAGCATAAATTTATTATACTTTTCAAAATAAATTGCAGGCAATAAAAATTAAAATAAAAAGCAATATAAGAAACCCGGAAAATATGCTAAAAATTCTAGAGAACTTAAACAACTTAGAAATTTAAGCACACACATGCACACACACACAAAGAAACACTAAATTGAAACCAAAACAACATACGAATTTACATAAATATGCGAGTATACATGTGTAAGAGAAATTTAAAATATATTTAAATTTTTAATAAAAATTTATTTAAGCGACAATTACATTTTTTCTAAGATATAATTGATGATTACCTGCTGTGTTTCAAGGAAGAAATATATTTAATAACATAATCCTATTTATACATATTTTTAACACAAAGTTAAATAAATTTCACTCAAATAAAAGTTTTTTATTCATTTATTCTTTTTCCCCAAATATTTGGTATTTTTCTAATTTCTATTTCATAAGCCAAATTTTTCTATTTTTATTTATTTTACTAGTTTTCCTCAAGTTTTGCTAAGCAAAAATAAACATTTGGCAAAAAAAAAAAAGATTCGGTTCGAAAGTTTTAATCAAAAAGTGTAAAAATGAAGCACGTTTTCACCAAAGAATCAAAATCAAACTGACCGCAAAACTATTTAATTCTATGCCTTAGGGGTCTCAAAGTTTAAGTTGTATGTAGTTTTTTGTTTTCTTCTTTTCATTTGTATTTTTATTTTATTATTTCATTTTTGTCGGTCGCTGGTACAACAATTGAAATAAGCAAAGTCTACTAAAGGCGAAGGAACGAAGAGAGGTGTCATACTTTATATTTAAATTGTTACGTTGCACTCATTTCGATGTTTGGTAACATTTTTTATTTTTTTGTTTTTTTTACTCTACCGCTCTACATTTACTCACAGCAAATAAAAATAAAGGACTCTTAAATATGCGTTCAACAGGGTCTTAAAGTTGAGCCAAACACAATAAAATATAAAGAAAGCAACAACAACAACAACACAAATACCACAAACATTAACAAATGAAAGTGAAAAACGAAATCTAGTTGCCACTTTTTATTTTTAGTTTTCATATATTTTTGTTTGGCCAACATTGCGACAGAGCAGGTATTTTGTAACAAAAACAACATCAAAAAAAAAAAAAATTCAAGAAAATGTAGTAAAAGGATAGGAAATACATAAAAAAGCTTAGGAGTTGACCTCAATTCCAAACACTGAAAATCAAAAAAAAAAAAAAACTACAATTATTGTACTACTTTCTTTCTTCAGCTGAATGGCTGACTTGTTGGCGGGTTTGTTAGTCGACTAATCGTTTGACATGCCACAGCACTGCACAGTAACATACCAGAGCACACCTCATTTCGAGTTTCATGTAAATAAACTCAAGTAAAGTATTTAATGGCCTAAAATGTGTATAAATAAATGCTCTTCGCCACTGATGTCTGATATTGAAAGTTCTACATACTAAAAACGTGACTTTAGTTACACTCGAAAAAAATTTACAAAAACAGCTGATTAGCAATAATGAAAGGAATTTGCCAGAATTTTTTTTTTCAATCAACAACTTTCGTTTAAACAGCAATAAATGGTTTTTACAAAAAAAAAGCTTTTTTGCAAAAAGGATTTTTTTTATAAGGTACATGCTGTAAAAAAAGTATTTTTACAAAAAGTTGTTTTTAAAAATAGTACTTTTTACCACAGGCAAATTTTATAGTAGTTATTTTTTTACAAAAAATACTTTTTTTAAAAGGTACTGTTTGCTTTTTTCGCACTAGCTACTTTTTGCAACACTAAGTTGTTACAGAAGGCACTTTTTACAAAAGGTACTTTTTATACAACATCCTTTTGACAGGTCCTTTTTTTAAAAGGTGCTTCTTACAAAAGGTACTTTCTGCGAAAGGTTCTTTTAAAAAAAAGTCCTTTTTACAAAAAGCCCTTTTTCTTATTAAAAAAAAGGTGCCTTTCACAAAAAACTGTTTTTGCAAAAGTTTTTTTTTCACAAAAGGTACTTTTCACAGCAAGTACTTTTTACAAAAGATATTTTCAACCAAAAATACTGTTTATAAAAGGTAGTTTGTACAAAAAGTAAGTTTTACGGGATCCACTTTCTACAAGAGATACATACATTTACTACAGGTACTTTTTACAAAAGGTATTTTTTACAAAATTGTATATTTACAAAAGGCACTTTTACAAAATTTTATTTTTACAAAAGGTACTTCTTACAAAAGGTACTTTTATAAAAAGTACTTTTTACAAAAGACACTTTTTATAAATGGTCTTTTTTACAAAAGGTACTTTTATAAAAAGTACTTTTTACAAAAGACACTTTTTATAAATGGTCTTTTGTACAAAAGGTACTTTTTACAAAAGGTACTTTTTACAAAAGGTACTTTTTACAAAAGGTACTTTTTACAAAAGGTACTTTTTACAAAAGGTACTTTTTACAAAAGGTACTTTTTCCTAAAGGTACTTTTTACAAAAGGTACTTTTATAAAAAGTACTTTTTACAAAAGGTACTTTTATAAAAAGTACTTTTTACAAAAGGTACTTTTTACAACAATTACTTTTTACAAAAGGTACTTTTTACTAAAGGTACTTTTTACTAAAGGTACTTTTTACAAAAGGTACTTTTTACAAAAGGTACTTTTATAAAAAGTACTTTTTACAAAAGGTACTTTTATAAAAAGTACTTTTTACAAAAGGTACTTTTATAAAAAGTACTTTTTACAAAAGGTATTTTTTACAACAATTACTTTTTACAAAAGGTACTTTTATAAAAACTACTTTTTACAAAAATTACTTTTTACAAAAAGTAACTTTTTACAAAAAGTACTTTTTAAAAAAGGTACTTTTATAAAAACTACTTTTTACAAAAATTACTTTTTACAAAAGTTACTTTTTACAAAAGGTACTTTTACAAAAGATAATTTTTATAAAATTTTACTTTTACAAAACGTACTTTTTAAACAAAGTGATTTTAACAAAAAGGACTTTTCACAATATTTACTGTTTAGAAACCGTACTTTTTCGAAAAAGTACTTTTCTTAAAAAAATACTTTTTACAACAAGTACATTTTATATTAAATTAAAATGTAGTTATTATAACACCTTGTTTTTCCCTGCTTAAATAAATATGTGAAGTTTCTTTCATTTCAATTTATAGCTTATGGTTTCTGTTCTTGTTCGATTCGCAGTGTATCTTCTTGCCAGAAACTGTTACAAATACAAACAATGTATGTCTATATGAAGAATCCATTACCCCCTAAGACAGTAAAACAACGGCTGTTACAGAAACTAGAAAATAAATTTCACTTTCATTTTGTGCATTTTTTTTTTTTTATTTCATATATTTCGCATTTTGCAAACACGAAATGTTACTTTACATATTTTAAAGTTCGCTTAACACTTTGATTTGTTTTTTTTTTTTTTTAATTTTTCTTAGAACTTGATTTTAAGTGCAAGGGGTCAACATCATTTGATAATGCAAAAGTACTTAAGAAAATTAGCATAAATAAAAAAAGAAGTTAAAGGGTGCGGACGGATGCGGCTTGTGAAAAATATTACGAGTGTAGAGTAGCTGGAAATCACACCAGAATGGTATTTGAACAATTAAGAAAATCGATTATTTTTAGCAGCGGTTATTGTCGCGGCTTAAGTTAGCGCTTCGCCGTTGGCAGTGTTAATATGGTAATATCATAGCAAAAATATTCGTCTACCTGGAAGCAGCTTGGTAAGGGAGGGGGAGCCTAAATCTCCCTTACTAATCCACTTCGGTACCCCATGATTTTTTTCGTGATGTTATACTCGGTAGGTGTCCAGCTATGAACTTCTTTTTGCACATTATAGCCTGAGTTTACATCTGGCATTTCTTGTGTGTCATGTGCCCAAAAAAGCGTAACCACTACTACTATTACTAATGAAAAACTATTTGATTCAGACATGTATTTATTGATTTAAACTGTTTCCAATCATGTTGGATTCTTTATAAAATTGTCTATTAGTTATCTATGAAACGGTTTAACTTACATTTTCACTAGGAAGCTGCTGTTTTACATAAATGTACAGGCAAATCGATCAAATAAAAGTTTATTATTTAATAATTTTGGAAACTTTTACTTTTTGCGGTTTGCATTTTCTTAGATATCGCACACTAAATCATAAACAATCACAACTCAAAAAATTTCGCATGCTGAGTAGTTGCAAATAACTGTTGATACTGCACAAATGATGCACGAATGTAACATAAAAACTGACATAACGGTATTTTATATTCTTCAAGAACACTTTATGGCAAAAGAAAATGTTGCGGTCGTTAGAGATTTGTTCAGTTAACTGGTTTATAAAAAAACAAAACCTGTTTGATTATTTTGAATTGTGACTGTTTATGATTTAGTGTGCGATATGTATTGGGTGTTTTTTATTGAGGTATAGAACTTTAAGTTGGCATCACTTTTTTAACTGGCGGCCATTTTGTCAGCTGTCAAGTGATTAATATTTAGTTTGGTTTGCGATTTCATCATGAACAGGTTGACAAAAGAACAACGCTTGCAAATCGTGCAAATTTATTTCGAAAATAATGGTTCAGTTCGCGAAGTTTACCGCAAGCTCCGTCCATTTTATGGTCGACATAATCGTCCATCAGAGCAATTAATTCGGTTAACCATGGATCGTTTTCGCACTACGTTTACTCTATGTGATAATACGCATCCGCAGAGACGTCGAACAGTGCGCACCGAAGAAACAATTGCCGCTGTAGAGCAAAGTGTTGAAGAGGACCCGAATGAATCGATTCGCCACCGTGCACAGCAATAACCGACTATTTTGTTCCCGAATTGGATGGCATGAATGTGGATGAGTTGTGGTTCCAACAAGACGGCGCTACATGCCATACTGCGCACGTCACAATCGATTTATTGAAGGAAACATTCGATGAGCGCATAATTTCGCAGAATGGACCTGTCAATTGGCCACCAAGATCGAGTGATTTGACACCATTGGATTATTTTCTTTGGGGATATGTGAAGTCGCTCGTCTACGCCAACAAACCAGAAACGTTAGGGGACTTGGAAGCCAACATTCGTGGCGTTATTGCCAACATACGGCCCCATATGCTCGAAAAAGCGGTTGAAAATTGGACCTGTAGAATTGGCTTTATTCGAGCCAGCCGCGGCGGCCACATACCCGAAATCATATTTAAACGTTAATGGCATAAAATTATCCTTCCAATAAAGCCAAATTGATGGACATTAAAACGATTTTCTTGTGTTTTATTTCAATTCAAAGTTCTATACCTCTAAAAAAACACCCTGTATATATAAGAGTGGATCTTAAACCGCAATAAACATTTTGTACGAGTAGATATAAGAACTTGCATCTTTCTGCATTTATAAATGTATATATGTGGTCATAATCTACGAAACCAGAACGAAAATAAAACTTGGCATAAATCCATTACCACTCATTTAAAATGTAATTTGCATGCATACTTACAGACTATGCGTGCAAAACAATCAAAAAGAATACCCAGCAAACATTTTATTTTTGTATGCGCTCGATTAACCTACACAAGATGCGAATTTGTATCGGAAGTCCGAAAAACTTTTGGAGATGAATTGAATGGTTGACACGACTTTGCAACGATATTTAGCTACGAAATTGCACCAATATGTCGGTGCGATATGTAGATACGATATGTAGGTACGATTTCTTTAAGAGATTGCCTAACGAATTCGTTTTTAGTAATTGTTTATTTAAATATTATTTTGCATTATTTCATTTATTTATTTTAACATGACAGGCATCGTGATTTATATTGATATATTGAAATCGTGAGACTTTTTGTTTGTAGTAACTTTTACTTTCGGTCTTTTTTACATACCCCTATGCCGAGTACACACTATGGCATCGCAATAGTGTTACTGGTGGCAACGTTTGTTATTGCTGATATTTTTCTATATGTCGCATTGCTTTCCATATAAAAAGCATAATGGAGACGGCGTTGCATACATTTTGAAAATCACACCACAAAATGACAACACACATGAAATGCCACATGTGTACTCGGTAGTGTTGAGCGATACTGTGATTTTTTAATAATGTTGCTCCTTGTGAACGTGATTTATAAAATGCTGTTCTTTTAAATAACACGCAGTTTGTTATTTTGAAAAAATCTAATAAGAAGAGCAGCAGGGAAATTAAACAGTGACTGTGATCACAGTTTAACACATTTCAGCTCTTCTGCTTTATTTATTAATATCAGTATTTTGATAAATCCTAATAAGAAGAGCTAAAAAAATAAACAATTATCAATCAACCCCATCCAAATATTAAATAATGTCTTAAAAGAGGCAGAGAGACAATAAAAAATGTGGGAGGTATACATAGTTGCCAAAAGGGATGATTTGACACGATTTGACGATTTTTTTATCGACAAAACCTGAAGGTATAAAAAAAATCATGTAGTAGCTTTATTTACAGAACATTCACAGTTTGCTTGAAAGAATTATATTTCCAAAAAATATATTTCGAAAAATCGCTTCTCTCTAGTAGTCGGCATTACATGTAATTGTACACACATGCATATATGTATAGTATACACGATTAGTTGTACAAATTATATTACAAACAAACTTCTCAACATACAATCACTGTAAATGTTTATTTGACTAAAGAGCTGAACAAATAAATAAACATATTTGAATAAGTAAATGTATGAGTCGATTTCCAACAACACGAATTTTCATTTATACCATTTCGAGTGAAGAACGTACACTATTTGCTTAAATTTATTACTACTCAAAGCATGTTTGAATTAAGTTATTTTGTGTTAAAAATTAATTTTAATTGTAACGCTAGCTGTGTAAAGAATAAAACAAACAAATATATATTTTTTATTTTAGATTAGTCTTGATTTAATATTAACTTTGCGTTTACGAAAGAAATATTCACGATAACAAAAATTCAAGGATCAAGATAATATAAAAGAGCTAGCAACGAAAATTCATTATTTTTACAACTAGATTTAATATTTTTCTTTTAATCTTTCCAACATACAGTTTGTTAAAAAATTGTTATCAATAGTGCACAAAATTAAAAACCATTACAAATATTGTTACATATTTTTAAACAAAGTGCGTAATTGATTACGAAGACCCACAAAGGAAAACTTAAATTTAAATTTAAATTTAAATAGTAATTTTATTAAAAAAAATCATAAATGAAAAAGAAATGACCAATTACATGATTTTGAAACATTTTCTGATTCTCCATCTTATAATTTCCCCAAAATTCCGAATGAGTATTTCGCACACCCCGGGATTTTAAAATATCAGTTCCGATTGGCATCTCCAGTTATATTCTTATATAAAAAAAATATGGGCACTTGCTGACCTTGCAGTACGTCCCTGCAACTTCCCGTTAAGCTTAACCCAGCAGAGATTGCAAACTTTTAAGCTCACCATCAGATCAGCTTTTGAAAACGCAGTTTTTCAAAGTTGAAAAAAGTTGATTTCACAAAAATGTTTGTAGTTTTGTTAAAGTGCAAATAGCAAATTCTTATTTAATGATTTAAAGAATTTCATTTACTAGAAATATTAAAAATCCAAAAAAAAAATTCTCTCTTGAAATTCAACATTATTTTCAGTAACCCATAATCACTGCCTATTTTCAAAAAGACATGAGGAAGAGAAATTGCTTTTCATTTTTTTCAAAGATTTTACAAGTATTTATTTGCATGCAAATTCCTTAAAGTTAAGCGAGTTTGTAGGTCAAGGCCTTTGATGGTAACACGTTTACTTGATTTTTCGGTAAATAAATTACCGTAACCCAGATTTATCAATGAGTTGTTTGAGTTTCCCAAAATATAAATAGACTAATTGGTCAGCTAAGGAAAATGTTAAAAACGAAAACAAATACAAAAACAACAGTCACGAATACAATTGTTACCGGAACTCAAGTGACCTACAAAACCAAAAATGAATAAATATGTGTATAAAACGTTAAGCATGCTTAGACACACGACATATTAACATTGAATTGAATTTTTCGTGTTAAGGCACACACAAACATTGTGAGGTATTTTAACACATTAAGGACTAAGAAGGACTCTTAATTATAAATAGAGATTAATTTTACTACTGCTTTTACAAATTATTCTTAACGGTGTAGTAGTGGCAGTCTTAACTTGTTTATCAATGTTGTAACACTCTTCCCAAAAAAAAAAAAAAAAAAAACATTAATCAAGGACGAAGTTATTAAATGTGATTGAAAGATTTTTGGTATGTAGATTCTGAATGGCATTGAAAACAAAATTCAGGTTTCTTTCACGGTTTATTTTATTCAATTAAAAAAGCAAACCAAATGAAATAATTGTTTTGTTTGCATATGGAATACATTAATTATGGGAAGGTATTAAAGCTAATACGTCATTTTGTAGTGGGAATGCGCTCTGAAGTTTTTTATATTACCCTAGTTGTCAATTAAATTAATGTGTTGAACTAGAACTTGAATCAGTAATTTCTATACATTGATTTTTTACATCTTGCACTTTAATATTATGCGCGCCATAGGATAATAATTCAAATAAGTTTCTCAAAGCGAATTGACACCAGGTAGTCTCGATTCAGGAAATCGTCATGAGCTGTTAATTTTTTTCTTTTTTTTTTTTGAGTCAAATCAAGCAAAACATTCGGATATTTTTTGACAGCAGGAAATTTTACACTATCAAATATACAAAGCGAATATGCAGAGTTTCAAATCCAGACTTCGCCTTGGAATTGCTTATAAAGCAACTATCAAGGCAAATTCATATAAGGTATACTCTGCTCAATTCGCTTTGAGAAATTTATACTTTTAATGTCAAAAAAATCTACTGAAAAATGAGTGTTGACATCCAACGTACGTATATTCAAATTACAAGCGGCGAAAACAGTCACCTGATCGGTTGGGACAACCTAGTATGGATTCGCCTTGGCAACTATAATGAATTTTAAGGATGTAATTAAGCCTGCAGTACACGGCATGTCCATGTGGCGTCATTATGAAGCTACATTGGCTACATGCCGTGTAATACCAACATATGTACATGCACATATTCACATGTTTAGTTAATAATAAGAATCTACGAGAACATGAAATTTCGACCAAAGCGAATTCAGCTGATCTCGATAGGTCACTACCAAAATTCAGTAAATTTTTGCGTACCGAAAATCTTAATATTTATTTGCTTTATATCAAGCAAATTTTGAAAAAGGATACTGATGTAAATTCGCTTTGATAAATATACTCGTATACATTTAAAGTCAAAAAAATTTTCTGAAAATTGTGTGTTGACATCTAATGTATGTATTGAAACCACAAGCGGCGAAAATAATCACCTGATCGGTGTCGACCACATTTTATGGATTCGCCCTGGCGGTCTCAAGGCGAATGTATATAAGGCAAGGCGAATTTATATTAGGTAGTCTCAAATGATCAGGTGATTATATTCGCCGTTTATAATTTGAATATCCGTTAGATGTCCACACACATTTTTCAGTAAATTTTTTTCAAGGCAAGTTCATAGAATATATCCTCGGCTCAATTTGCTTTGAGAAATTTATACCTTAAATGTCACAAAAATGTACTGAAAAATTAGTGTTGACATCCAAATTACACACGCGGCGAAAATAGGAAAAAAGTCACCCGATCGGTTGGAAAAACATAGTGTGGATTCGCTTTTTCTTATACAAATATCCCTTGGTATATACCAAGGCGAATTCATTGCCAGGTGGCCTTATCAGCGCAGCTGATCGTAAACTGACTTAACCACATCCGTCAAATCCGAATAAAATAGCTTAAAATCAAACACAGAAAAAATAATTCTACAACAATTTTGTATGTATGTTGTTGTAATTATAAGGCCACTTGGTATTAATTCGCTTTGGTATATACAAATTGGAGAAATATAAACTTATTCCAAACTTATCTTCAACTTAATTATTTAAAAGCTCTGCTGCATTTTAAATCGAATAGATTTTCCTTATATAATAAGTTTATAGTAAATCTCTTGCATTTGCAAATTGTTCATATTATATCATAATATTAAACGGACGAGTATTTATTTACTGGCAACCACCCTTGGCAATTTTATCAATATGTAGTTTTATCTTTAAATAAATCTAGACCAATAGTGGCACTTCACTGCTTGAAAAGGTCATTCAAATGTAACCCGTGTATTGTTAAATAAATGCAAATAAATGTCTGTGTAGGGGAATGAGCAGAAAGAAACGAAGAAAAAGAAAAAAACTTTCCACATTCAATTTGGTTTGGAAAAGCATTTAAATATTTGAAGTACGAGTATATTTGCATCATTATCATGATGATACATAAGCCATGTCTAACAAACTGTTAAACATTAAATGCAAAAAGAAAAAACGGAAATGAAATCGAAAAACAAAATTAAACGTAATTGCAATGAAGCACAGAAAGACATGAACATTGAAATGGAAATTGGAAATTGAACTAAAGATTAATTGAGCAGAACATGTAAATAGAAATTTTTTAGGTAAAAATAAAATAAAACCAAATTTATAGTGATGCACTCCTTGGAGATTAGTTACTTACACATATACAAATAAAAATATTTCAAATACAATGTACGAGTATTACTAATACCACTTTATCAGATTTCTATGCAATTACACTGATATGCAAATTTAAATTCCCTTACAGTTTTTAAATGCAAAAGTATACGTGCATCATAATGCATACTGAGTTTTATATTTACTTTTTTTTTTTTTTTGTATGGCAGGGAAAACTAACACAGCTTTAAATTACTGCTTTAAAACATATTTAAAACATCGGAGTTTGTTTAATTAACTCCTAGAAATTGTTTTCAGTCAAAACTATTAGTCCGTGCGTAGAAAAAATTATCATCTGTAATTGTTTCAAATACCATCATTGTTTGACGTGGTATTAAAGTTCAATTAAGTCATTGATTGATTCAATAATTTCTTTCATTGAAAACAAAATATAAAAAACAAAAAAATTAAATTTTGAAATTTTGTTTTTGTGCAAATGTGCGACAAGTCGACATTGAACAATCGGCCCTTAATATCACTATTTTTATTCTATTAATTAACGATTTAAATTACTTTTAGCACGAATTTCGTTTTAACTATTTAATTCGTTAGTTTTTTCTGGTTAAGATTTCACTTATTAACGTCCCTTCTCATAATGTATGATAAAGAGTTAACGTGAATTTTAACTGCAAGCTCTTCATACAAAACTTTCCGTTAAAGTCCGTGTTAGTTTTTATTTGTTGTTTTCTTCAATCATTAGATTAATTGAATTTGAATTCATGTTCAATTAATTATTTAATTAATTTAGTTAAATACTTTTATTCAAATCATACGTACTTTTTTATATGTAAAAATAAGGATAAGGATATATTATTAGGGCCTATTTCACGATGTCGACAACGTTCGAATTGTCGCACACTTACATTCAAAACAAAAACAAATTTTCATATTTTGCTGTTATTTCAAATGTAAGTGTGCGACAAGTCGAACGTTGTCAACATCGTGAAATTGGCAATTAATTTTTTTTTTGTATATTAATAATCCTGATTCACATATCAGAACTGTTGGGATTCATCCACAATTCAGTGACGTTCGCGGCATTCATGTGACGTCGCGGCATTCATGTGCTTGTGCCTGTGTGCTTATTGGAAAATTTAAAGCTGATGAGGGCAATTAGGTTTTCACGTCATCGCTTGTCAACTCAACCACTATTATACACATGAGAATCACTAAATGTAATCACTGTTCATAACAAATTTAGCAGGAAGGGTGGTAAGAAATTGCATTTAGTTTATAATAAAAGGCGTGAGGAAAGAAGTTTAAATAAATAACTAATTGTAATTTGGACGATCGGCAACATATTGTAAAGGGGTCGACAAGGCTTCGCTATTTTTTCGTCTGACTTTTTCTAAGCTTTACATAAATGAACTTCTATGACAAGCTTTTAATCTTGTCGGCTCTTATGCGGATGAAATTAGGATTTGGTAAACATATTCATTCTGCAATAGGCCAAGCTCATACGATTCAATATTATGTGTTTGCAAATATACATGATGCCAGTTAAGCTGTTTCTTAAGTAAAAACGGGTCATTTAGATATTAAGGAACAAGAAGAAACTCTTAATATTCTTGGCATGTATGAATTCGTCTTGGCCGCAACTTAGCAGGTAACTATTTTCGCCGCTTGCTTTTATATATAAATTTGATTTACATATGCCTTGATTATAACCAAGGCGAAATTGTAACTTAAAAATTCTCAAGGCGAATTCACATGAAATTGCCTTGAAAATTCTCATTACATTTCAAATTACACCTGACATTCAATATCAAATTAACAATTAAACAAATTTCAAGTTTAAAATATTCTTGCAAAATAATAATAAAAAAATAAATAAATAAATAAAATTTCAAGTCCATTTAAAAACATGAGAGAAAATACAGATAACAAAATTTCAGTGCTTAGCAAAATTAATGGCCTGAGGCAAGAGTTGAGTACAGATGGTTTGTACATGGTACCACAAAATTCTGCCGCAACTTTGAAGCAAAAATTTGGCTTGTGTGAAGCACAACCTGCAGAATATTTAGCACAAACCAAAACCTGTAAATGTCCACATTGCAACAAAATGACAAAGAGTTTTATGTACTTAGAAAATCTTTTACGCTCTAACTGCAGTGTCAACAAATACTGCACTGTTTGTCGATCGACGCTACAATATCTGGAGAATGTCAACAAAAGTATGATGCAAGTGTTTGGCAATTTCAATTCTGTTGCAGTGAAGGCTAAAGCATTTGGTCACAACACTACATCTAATAGAAGTCGTATTAAAAAACTGAAAAGTTCTAATCATTTAAGTCCCCAGCCTAAAGGGACAAGTCATGTAAAAAAACGCGCTACAGTATCAAAAATACTTTTGAATAAGAAAAAAACTACGTCTAGTCATTGTGCTGTAAAGAGTTCACACAAAAATCTAACAGGCAGTTCAAAGAAAATTATAACAAAAATAAAATCCAAAATTGATGTAAGTAATCAGAGTGGGAAGAATGCGGAGTCAAGGGGGAAAAAATGTAAAAAACTTAAAAAGATTAAAAGCTTGCAAAAATAAATAAAGAAAATTTTTTAAGAGTAATGTTTAAACAGAGGATTGGGGAAGAAGGAATTCTTTGTTAAATAAAAAATTAAAATATGTATACATGAATAAAATTTCTTTGAATGCATGTAAAGAGAAACGTTATTGAGTGTCTGATTTAATGAGCGTCTGACTTCGCAGAATCATCATCCCAGGAATTTTAAGAAAATGCAGTACTCGATACGGCAGTAAAACATATTTTTATTTGTAATCTGGAAAAAAATTGGTTAACTACCACAAATTATCGGTTGCCACAAAGCGAAATATGCCAATGAAAAGTGACAACACTGCCGGCAACTATTAAACTATTTGAATTTGTTATATTATTAATTGTTATTTGTCAAAATCCGTCCTTGCTCAGTTCTTTTCAACTGGAAACCGAAACTGAAATTCTATTACTATCCATAATCGACCCATAAATCTCTAAAAAAAAAAATACTTATAAACAACAATTGGACCTTTTCTCATTTGGATATCAATTTAAAATGATACATAAGAACGAGAACTTTACATTGAAAAGGTATCGTGTTATCCTGGTACCGTTTTATCATTTTAATGCAAAATTTTCGTTCTAATGTATTGTTTTAAAACGATATTCGATCGAAAATATGTCCGAAGGTTTTGCGTCAATTATGAATAGAATCAAACAAGGCAAATCCATACTAGGTCCTTGCAAGGGATCAGGTGACTATTTTCGCCGCTTGTAATTTAAATATACTCTTTAAATGTCAAATGTACTGAAAAATTTATGTCGACATCCAACGTATATTCAAATTAAGATTAGAAAATAGTCACCCGATCCCTAGTATGAAATCGCCTTGGAATATACGTTGGGTGTCAACACAAATTTTTCAGTACATTTTTTTTGCATTTAAAGTATAAATTTCTCAAAGCAAATTGAGCTGAATACACCTTAAATTCGCCTTGCCAAAAGAAAAGACAAATTCATTTAAGCTATTAGTGCTGCCATATACAGCTGAATATGTATTGCTCTTATTTTGGTGTAAGACCAAGGCGAATTCACTTTACAGGTGATAGAATGGAGAATAAAGGCAAACAGAAGTTTTTGACTTTCGTCAGATACAAAGATAATATACAGCAAGATTACAACAATACGATAAACAATCTGGGTTTTTCGTTTACCAAATAGAAACTAGGTGAATTTTATAACAAAAATTTATTTATTCACATTAGACAAACCGAGACGAATAGACTAACAGGTGATAGCGACAAAAATAATAAAAAAAAATTAACAAAATATTTTGAACATACACATGTATGTACATAAAAAAAATTTAGAAAAAAAACCCGCCTGAATTTGCTTTGAAAAATTCATACTTTAAATGCCAAAAAAATGTGCTGAAAATGTGTGTTGAGATCTAACATACATATGTATATTCAAATTACAAGCGGCGAAATTAGTCACCTTAGTAAGTGAGACCATCTTATTTCGATTCACCTTGTGAAAAGCTAAAGCAAATTCATATAAGGTATATTCAGTTCAATTCGCTTTAAGTTGTGTCCAGGCTAGCAATTAAGGCGAACCCATATTTGTTGTTCGCAAGGGATCAGAGGTGACTATTTTCGCCTCTTGTAATTTGAATATACGTTGGATGTCAACACTTATTTTTCAGTAATTTTTTTTTTTAAATTTAAAGTACCATTTTCTCAAATCTAATTGAGCTGAGTACTCGTACCTTACATGAATTTGCCTTGACTAGCAATATATGATATCAAGGCAAATTCATATAAGGTTTACTCGGCTCAATTCGCTTTGGGAAGTTTATACTTTTGATATAAAAAATATAAGCGGCGAAAATAGTTACCTGAGTTGAGGATGTGATAGTGATAGCCAAGACAAATTCATATGAATTCGCTTTACATGATATCATTCAAAAGCAGAGGTGGAGATTCATCCCAAGGTTTGGGATATTTTGTCAAATAATTATCTTGGCATAAATAGTGCAACAGAAAATCTTTAAATTAATAAAATTTGCACTTATTTAAATTTTTAATTTGTGATTTTTTTACTTTCAAACTATTATTAATATTTTAATTTATTGTTCGTTTTCATAGCAAAGTGAAAGTTCATTTTAAACATTTCGTCGAAACGTAAAGTTGCAAAAAATTGTTTTGTATACAACTTAATTAGAGTTACCCAAAATATTAACTACACAAATTCATAAGCCAATAAATTGGGAATAAGTATTATTGTTAATAGTTTAATAATATTATTGTTTTAAAAAGTCATGAATTGTCTTCTTCAGAGGTATATTTGAAGATAAGGTATTATAATTCTTTAAATATGTATACAAAATAACCATAATTTATAATAATTATTTGTCACAACCCTGTATATTTGTATAAATCTTTAAAGTGGGTAAACTGAGTGGAAATTAAAAACAATGTGAGTGTGGTAGTGAAATAAATGTAAGCGTATTGCGATTATTTTCAACTGCAAATGGTAGGTTAGGAGTTTTTGCTTGATATTTTAAATCCACTTTTGTTATAATAAAAAATTGTCCCGTCTAGACACAATTTTGGATACCAGGTGATTTTTAATTATCCAATTTACAGCACATTGAATTTTTTGTTAAAAAAAATGTGTCAATATAATATCAAAAAATAAACTTAAAAAGAACAAAACAAATTGTTATTTCAAATACAAAAAGTAGACGGAAAAAATAACATCATTTTAAATCTCAATATTAAATTGAGAACTCATACCGTTAATAATTTTCATAAGGACGGCCAACGAATTGTGAAATTTTTTTTCTTCTCAAATTTGTATAGAAAACTAATTTTTGTTAAATCCACTTTTTTCTTAAGCTGTCAGTTATTGTCATTTAAGCGGCTTTTATTTTTTGCTTTGATTTTGTTCAAAATATTTTCAATAAAGAGAAATAAAAATTAGGAGGAAGGAGTGATAATATAAAGCAAGACATTAAACGGCCTGACAACAATTGTTAAAGATTTTTTTAAATAAACGTGTGCCTTTTAGGAAAAAGTCTGTAAACGATTAATTTACTGTAATGGCCGAAGACGGAGATAAAAAGAAGGAAAAAAAGGTGGACGAAAGGCCAGAATTTTTATGGAATTATGTAATGAAGACGATGAGACTTAAACAGGAGAAATGGAGTAAATTGTGGGCAACCAATGATTACAAGGTAAATAATAAGTAATTTTCATTATTAAAAAAAAAGAAGAAACAACTACAAAGTAACAAAAATTAAAAATTAATGGCTAATGATCCATTAAGAATCTATTAGAGAAATCGTTCATTTTATTTGTGTTTCGTGGATTAAATTAAAAATGTTGTGATTTGAAATTGAAAGGTTAAAGCTAAAAGATTTTTTTAAATAAAAGAAGGTGGCTTTATTCGGAAGGAAAATTGATTGTACGAGAGTTTAGAATTTTGAAAAGAAATTATTAAAAAAAAATTAAAGGCTTGAATAAAAAGAAAACAAGTTGAGGGAAAAAAATCATAATCAGGGCAATCATGAATAAAATTCCGCGTGAAATTTTTCCCGCGGTACAATTCCAACTAATGACAAGCAATAGGGAAACAAGAAATTCTAATTGGAAAAGGGAGAAATTTCACGCGGAATTTTATTCATGATTGCCCTGAACATAAAATGGATGGTCAGGACGCAAATTACGTCATTCCATATCTATCAAAATTTTAAAATGTCTCTCTGTATATAAACTGTATTAAAATATTTTGTAATTTGGTTTGACATCAGAGTGCCGTAGTTTGCCGCTGGATTTAGCATTTAAACTTCCAATAAGAGGTTTAATTTGTACATGTAAAAATCTAGTGTATTTAAGTGAAATCATCGAATATTATTTGATTGTAAAGAGGATGCTATGCCATTAATAATGGAACATAAGATCAGCCAAATGACCAAGAATATAGAATTAGCAATTCGCACATTTGCGGATGTATGTCCTCGAAATTCACGAGCTTCACCTTTGAGGTCTTGAACCGATTGAAGGTCATTGATTTATTCCTGTTGTAACCACAGCTCACCCGTATCAATATCATTCATATTTGCAAACAGAAAATCATTGATCATGATGCGGCAAGGCATCAGTCAGCTTCCGTCGATGATTTTCTCAATAGCCGCCGCCGTCCGAACAATCACGCGGCGCAGGTCTCTTTATATAAACAACTTTTGACACACGAGCCTTAAATTAGGCAAAAAATCAGCTGTGTTTTCAACTTTACCTGTTCTGAATTTGTTTGATGATGCGGTACCGGTCTCTAATGAACGTAACGCGTTCAAACCGCATCAAAGGGTGCATTTTTCTGCAGCTGGAGTCTGTAGAACATATTGAATTGAATTCACTCTATAGGCGGCAATGTTGTTTATTAACAAACCCGTTAAGCCAAAAATGAGTCTCATCGCCGAACTCATGTTTGCAATGAATGAAATCAGATTAGTTTTCAACTGGTCTAAAGCCAAATCGGCGAAAGAACGACACATATGATGGTCTCATGGCTTTAACTCTTGCACCAGCTGGATCTTAAACGAGTGTCAGCCAAGATCTTTGCGCAAAATTTTCCATATAATGCATGAACAGAACCGAAATTCCTGCGACCGACGACGAATCTATTAAATTGGAGAACTTCTTTCATGTGATATGAAATCGACCCACACTTCGACAGATACTTTTCTCAGATGGACGATTATGTGCTCCATAGAAATCACTAAGTTTTCTATAAGTTGCGCGAATTGATGAATGAGTTTAAAAGTAAATCTAAATAATTCGATAGCGTTTTTCAAGCGTCAATCTATTCGTTATAATTTGCCAGAGTATACTGATCATTAAATGTCAAAATGTGAGCGCTGTATGACAGTGCGTTTGACAGTCAACCTTTTCATAAGATCTATCGGGCTTGAAAACACACCTTTACAAAAAAGGGGTAAAGAATTAAGAAGAAAGAAAGTCAGATATCTGGGCAATAAAATTTTCAAATTAGAAATAACTTTAAGAATGTTATCATTCTAACAATGAAAACAATAATTGACTTGCATATTCACAAAAATTTACATGGTAAAATGCTGGCAAAATTGGATTTTAAAAAATTGCACTACGGTAACATTGATTTAGTAAAATCGTAAAATTTAAAGTGGTTTCATTTAAAGCATTTTCTGAAGAACCAAATTATGGAATTGAAATCAATTTCGATCGAATTTGGTTTCTGTGACAGGTTTGATTGTTTGCTTTCATAAACTGAAATTAAAAATTTAATTCAATTCAGTGGGGCAAATTGGCAAAAAAAAAAATGGAAATTGTTCTGCAGTTTCTAAACGGGCCGTCGTCGATTTTCATTAAATTTTGCATTTGGACTTTATATATTTAAAGGGGCCGAGCCACAAAAGCAAAAAGTGGGGCAACTGGGGTTAATGAAAAATACAAATCTATGCCAATCTGATCTAAAAAATACTTTTTGCAAGTAGATTTTCTTATCTAAGATATAAATAAAAGTCTACTGCAGTTATGAGTTTAGAAAATGTTCGATAAAAACATAATATGTCAACTTTTTTACCTACCTTGCTCCACTGTTCTGCTAAGGGAGAAGTCAAATCTGGTCCGATTTGCAAAAGGAAACTTTTCATGGATTTAAAACAAAATGTTTAATACAAAAAAAATATAATAACAAAAGTAATTAGTACAAAAGCACTCGGCAAATATATGAGAAAACTACAGCAAAAATTCTGAGAAATCCCATTTTTGGGATTTTACGAAATTTCTTTGGGAATTACCGGGAACTCAGAATCAAATCTGATTATTTTTTATTACAATTTGCACTATTTATATTATTTTACACGCAATTTTTAGCCGAAAATATAGTTCAATAAAATTTTTAAAACATCCTTTTTCCCAAGACCTCCTCACATGTCTTCTTTGTATTAATTTATGTCAAGAGGAAACCTTGCTTAAACTGTGATATTGATGTATGTACTTCTTAACAGCTGATACTATTTTTGAAATAAAATAAAATATTTAAAAATTCATATAAAGAAATAAATGGTTTAGTTTCGGCACTCTGGTGCCACTTTGGTAAACTATGGTTTAAAGCACTGCATAGAATCACGATGCAGTTACTGATCACTGGTTCATTTCTGTAACTTTTGGGCAAGTTGTCATATCGAGAAAAATGAAATAATTCCATTGCCGCGTAGTTCATATAAAAATTGCAGCAAACTTCGTAAAAATATTGAAAAACATTTAACATTTTGTGTACTTTAAAAAAAGTTTCTCATTTTCACTTTCTGTTAAGTATGTAAATATTTTTTATATGTCACTCTCATTAAAGTTTGGATTGAACATGACATGCTTTTAGTCACTCTGTCATCACAATTTTTTCCACTTTTATGATTGTTGTCACTAACTTTTTTGTTAAAAAATAAAAAAGTTTTCTCACTAAGGAAAAATAAACCAAAAAAAATTTATTTTTTTAATTAGAAATTAGCATTTTAAATGTCCTTTTTTGCCCGCTTATTAAATAAAATAAATAAATTTTTAATGCTGCTGCTCACCAAACACTCTTTATTCTCATGCAGACACACGTTATTTGCAAACAACAAAAAGGTTGCTAAGCATCAAAATATAAAACTGAAATCAGTCCTTTTTTATTAGCCGACTCCTTTTCGCACCTTCTTTTGTAATGTAATGGTCCATTGTAGTTTTTTGTTTGTTTTTTTTTTACATCTGTTTGCTTGCTGTTTAGCTAATTTCTCCTTCCCCTTACTTGCGCCCTTTTATAATTTGTGTCATATTTAACTGCAGGCCTTCTGATTGTCTTTTCGTGTGAATTTAGCTGAATGCTTAATTCACTGTTTAGATTTCTGTTTTTCTATCCCCAAAAATGTAAATTTTAAATTAATGAGCAGCAGTGGGAGGAGATTTAAAAGGTTTCAATCATTTTAGGCCAAAAGTATTCTGCAAATTCCCCTCCAGCATATTGTTCGTTAAAGGTTAGTTTTCTTTTTAGTTAATTTCGTTTGAATTTTGTTTAACTCCAGCGCTTGAGGTGGGTGGCCTTAATTATAATTTTATTTACGAAATGTTTATATTCAAGGGGTTTTCTAGGTTTAAAAAAAAAAGTGTTAATTGCAAATATGTAAACAGCTTTTTATGTCCCTAAAAAATTTCCTTAATTGAAAATTTAAATAGTCTTCATTTTGTTTCGCCGTTATGCTAATTTGTAACTGAAAATATTTTTGATTATTTTGTGATACAGAATTGTATCTTTAGATAATTTTTTTAGCAGCAATATAATCTTCAGCTGTTTAGTTTATAAACTAAGACAAATAAAATTATGTTTTGAAAATTTGGTCATACAAATGCACTTGAAGATTCATTTTGTTGTTCCCGTCTGTTAGTGTTTGTTGTAAAAATTAAAATTTTTTGGTGCAATTTGTTCTCTAAAAGGAAAAATATATTTAATGCTGCTTAGGTATACACGTGTAGCAGCATTTCGTTGCGGCTTAAGTCAATCATCAGTAGATTATGATCACAATTCAAAAAATTCAATACAAAATCCCAATGATTATAGACAAACACCCAATAAATTATTAAGCATTGCAAAACTACGATCACAGTTGGCCAAGAAACTTAAATAAAACAGCAAATATTACACCGAAAGTGTTGCCTGTTTTAAGGCGAATCCATGTTAAAATGTCTCAACAGTTAAGTGGCTGTTTTCGCCGCTTGTCAACACACATTTTTCAGTAATTTTTTTTTAAATCCAAAACATGACATTTTTTTGAAGCGAATTGAGGTCTTCCTTCTATGAATATGCCTGGGGCATAATCGGCTCAATTCGCTTTAAACAATTTGAAATATTGATAACAAAGAAATTTACTCTAAAATGTTTGTCGATATCCAATATGAATTCGCCTTGAATATGCCTTGGCCCAAGGTGTGTGATATCTCACACACCTTCTGGGAAATGCTTAATGAAATGCATGCGTATACTCTTTTATACCAAATTGTTACCTTTTTATGATATTTTTATTTAATATTTTTGGCCTGTATACAAAATATTATGAAATATTGATTAACCACATTGAATTGAATTTAAATGACTATTTTACTGAACAAACCTCTTACTTATTTAATTTCAATTTAAAACCCTAAGGCCTTGAGCCAACACCTTCATTAGTTAGTTAATCAAACAAACGCTTAATAATTATTCAACAATTTTGAATGCAAAACTATAATAAAAACTTTAAGCGACAACTGTGTCCGCCAACAATTTTTGGTTTCATTATGACTTATACCAGTGTGGCCAACATGATGTTTAAATAAACAATAAAACTGGCTATCAATTACGGTGGTTTCTCTCGCACACAGAAATTTTTAAAAAATATGAATTTTTATCAGTCCTGTTGTTGTGGTACTCGTCCCCTAGAAAAGTTATATACTCGCAAATGTCCCGCACTTTGCAGCATCTGTTTCATTATGCAAACTTAACAAAAACAATAGTGTGTAAAATTTTAATGCTGCTATAAGTTCGGTTTTAGATTTGAATGTAAAGGAAGGCAAGTCTGCAGCAGATCAGTATTTTTTTTTTTTTTTTTTTTTTTTTTTTTTAATTTAGGCGTAGTTGTTTGTTTCAGCATACAGTGACAAGCCAAAATGAAAATTTAAGTATGAAATTGGTAATTTTTTTTTGGATTTTCTGTTTACAGCTACATAGAATATACATAGTTCGAAGGACCATGAAAACAAGTAAAATAATATTCACCCGTATTGCGTATGTCGAGTCAAATATTCGTCTACGAGAGTTTTGTGCTAACTGAAAGAAAACTTGTATACGTTTGCTTTAATCTAGTACGAAATTTTCGTAGATGAATATTCAGCTCGACAGACGCAATACGGGTGGATGTGAAACACAGAAAACATAGGGAAAGTTATATTTCTTAAATAAATTAATACACACTATGAAAAGCTGCCAATAAACCATCTGAAACAGATAAAAATAATTTGCATGCTCAATGTATGAAAACAATATCAAACATCCACGATGATAGTACACATACTTGCCTAAAATTCGTTAGCACGTCGAACAGACTACTTAAACCATTATCGTGTGTGTCCCAGCATTTAACATTCGTATAAAGAGACGAAGGTCAAATATAGGGGAGATTAGGGGAGATTTCCCATCGGAGGATTGTTCCACAATAGTTCTTAAGCTATGGGTATGATCAGAGCATATACTCGTATATATAATATAGAATAACCTCCACTCATTTTACGAATTCTATTCCACAAACTCTTTCACTTGTTACCCATATCATGGTGAGCTATTTAGAGACATCAGCCAGGTTGGATTTAGAATGACGATTACTTTTCTGAAATCTTCTCTGTAAGCTCTTTCATTTGATATGAAATTTTTAAAAAATTATGTTTTAGCGAAATCTCAGCCGCCGCACCTAATGACAACCCTAAATCCATAATATAGCGTGGACATGCTTGGCCATCCCATTTGTAAGAGTTCAGTTACATACACACATTCAAAAGAATTTTATATACAAAGAAATAATCCCCAAATAACTATTTATTCCTTTTTCATTTAATTTAATGCAATGGAAATTATTCAAATAATCGAACAAACAATTTTGAAATAATTAAATAAAAATTATTCGAATAATCGAATAAAAAATATTCGAATAATTTAACAAATCTTAAAATTAATTGAATTGAACTTTATATCATACGCACAAAAAAATACTCTATATCCGATTATTCGAATAAAGATTTTTTGGCAACTTGTTCGAAAAATTTCAAGCTACACCCACCAGCTACATAGCTATTCTATAACTATAAGAAATACCTTGCCGCAAAGCCATACTTTACAAAAATTTGATCAAGAAAAATTTTTGCAAGTACTTTGGAAGTTCTATGGTTACAATTTTATTCGCATTAGGCACACAAAATTTCATCAAAATCCGTCCAACTTTTAAGGAAGAGTTCAATTACATTCACACATTTATATACATATAAGGAAAATCGTATAAAATTAATCGAACAAAATTAATCGAATAAAATTAATCGAAAAATTGGATGTGTTTTAAAATTATTAGAATAATCGAATAAATATATACCCCACTCAGAAAAAATCTCTATTACTCGATCATTTGTATAAAAGAAATTCGAAAGCTTATTCAAAAAATTTCAAGGTTGAAAAGCTATACGAGGTGTGTTCAAAAAGTATTGCGAATTTTGTGTTTTTTCAAAAATTATTTATTTATTCATGAATATCTATTTTGTCCCCTTCAAAGTAATCCCCCTCAGATATAATGCACTTATGCCAACGTTTTTTCCAATCTTCGAAGCACTTCAAAAATAATTTTTTTTTTATCTGGTCTGTTGTTGTTGTGTTGATGCCGTCTTAATCTCATCAATCGTATTGTAGCGTCTCCTTTCATTGACCTCTTCAGTTTTGGGAACAAGAAAAAGTCATAGGGGAAAGATCTGGGGAATACGTTGGCTGCGTCATCATTAAGGCTCAGTTAGCCGACTGTAATGTAATGTAACTGCAACAGTAGCAAACAGCTAATCGATATTGTTGTGTGAAAAGTAATGGAAATAGTTGTAGAGATGTAATGTAACGTAACCTACTTTGACCTCTTCAGTTTCGGGAACAAGAAAAAGTCAGAGGGGAAAGATCTGGGGAATACGTTGGCTGCGTCATCATTAAGGCTTAGTTAGCCGACTGTAATGTAATGTAACTGCAACAGCAGGAAACAGCTGATCGATATTGTTGTGAGAAAAGTAATGGAAATGGTTATAGAGATGTAATGTAACGTAACCTACTTTTCATACAAAAATATCGATCAGCTGTTTCCTACACTACAGTTACATTGCATTACAGTCGGCTACCTGAGCCTTTAGTGTGTTGCTTTTGGCCAAAAAGTCGCGTACAAGCAACGATGTGTGAGCAGGGACGTTATCAAAGGCCAATTTTTGTTCTTCCACAAATCCGGACGTTTCTGGCGGATTGCTTCGCGCAAATTGCGCATAACTTGCAGGTAATATTCCTTATTGACCGTTCTACCCTGTGGCAAAAACTCATGTTGCACCACGCCCCTGCAATCGAAGAAAACTGTAAGCAAAACTTTCACATTCGACCGAACTTGGCGCGCTTTTTTCGGTGTTGGTTCATGCTGCAGCTTCCATTGAGACGATTGAGCATTGATTTCCACGTCATAACTATAAACCCATGATTCGAAAAGAGTCCAACAGATCATTAGCAATGTTCATGCGATGCTGTTTTTGGTCAAAATTGAGCAATTTTAGTATGAATTTCGCGGCGAAACGTCTCATGCCCAAATCATTGATAAAAATCGAATGGCACGAGCCAAATGATATGTCTAGGTCCTCAGCATTCTCTAATGGTGATTCGGCGATTGGCCAATACCATTTTCTTCACTTCATCAATTCTTTCGTCTGTTGTTGAAGTGGTCGAGCGTCCGGCACGTTCTTCGTTGTTCACATCTTCTCGGCCTTCTGAGAACATTTTGTACCACCGATAAACGTTGCTTCGGTCCAAGGTAGCTTCTCCGTATGCCACAGTCAACATTCGGAATGCATCCGCGCACTTAATTTCGTTTTTCACACAAAATTTGATACGTTTCGCTACACCGTGCACTACTTCGCTCAACAAAAACCTAATTCGAATTGTTAAAAAAAATAATTAAATTGCTGGCGAAGTTGTCGTTTATTATGGACTAGCAAATGTAGTGGGAGGAGCTGAGTATGTCGAAAAAAAACTAAAACCTGAAATGCTAAACATTTGACTAAGCACGCTGGTCAACAACAATACTCGCACTCGTGTGGCAAAATGGAGGCAATGCTACATATTATTATTATGCAAATGGCGGATACCATTGAATACGCAAATGAGTGGCCGCGTATCCGTTTGCAAGATTCCTTGGCGGAAATGATGTGGTAAGCATGTTGGTGTTTTGTAGCTACTTTATCTTAAAATAAAAATTACATACGAGTACCTACGTGAACATGTACGTAAACGTTAATAAACCACAGTGGTTTTATAGGAAAACAAATTTAAATTTGTTCAACACTTAATAACGTTTTGGCAGATAAGCCAAAAATGATAGATGATATGATTTATCGCTGCATAAGCAAAAGTTCTATAAAAATTTCTAAATAACTGGCCAATGGATTTCATGGTAACTTTGACTTGGAATAGATATTTTAAACACCAAAGTAAATTGTCATTATAAAAAGATTTAGTTTTGAGAGTTTCAAAGCCAGAAATTTAAAGAAATGCATTCTAAAAATCATATAAGGAAACGCTCAAATTTCATTGTATTGGCATTCCACTGTGCCCGTTCCCCTGTATTGACCGTATTAACGAAAACGTTGTTATTATTGTTAATTCTGTTGAAAAATTAATGCGTGTGTTTTGGTTTGAAAAAATTCATAATAATGTCGATTTCGTTTCTCTTAACAAAATTTAAATAGCTTGTGGCTTCATACTCAGTTACTGTTGCAGCTTTTGCAATTATTTTTTTGATTTTTGTATTTGTATTGGTTGTAAGCTAAAGCTTGCAGCCAAACAAAGCGCAAATTTTGCTTTACATAATGTTACTAATGCTACAAATGTGTTTGTTAGATGTGTGAGTGTCGGTGTGTGGCGAAAAGTGCATAAATGAACATGTGCAATGCAACACTTTCATTCTTGTGTAAAATTTTCCAGCTAAAATGCATAATTGGCGATTTTGCCGTAACAAGAATGTTCATTATTTAGTTTTGTTTTGCATTTTGAAATATTTCGTGCTGTTGATGTGGTGTCCTGCTGCAAATACTTTTTTAATATAAATTCAGATTTTTTGAAAACATATTTAAATTTCACATGGACCAAAGCAAAACACTAAGCTGTAATAACCACACTATAATATGCCGAAAGTAAAATTTACCCAGTGATTATTTTGCTAATGAATTGCGTTAGAATTTAATACTAGTCAGATATTTGGACTTGAGAGCAAAAATTTGCCCCAACTGAGCCAAAAATTTATTTATTTTATAGAAACTATGCTGCTGCTAAAATAAGCATTTTTAAAAACAGTTGCAATAACCCATTCTCTAAAGTTAAGTGAAACACAAGGGGCCTAATTACGATTGTCGTATTTCGACTACGGCTACGACGATTTTGTACTAGATTAAAGTACAAATGTTACAAAGTTCTTTATGGTACAATTACTGAAATCGTATCGTGCTGTTGCGTGTCAGCTGACAAAATCCGTAACATTTAATAAGCATGTTGATGCTTATTGAAAATGTGTTGGCAACGTTTGCTACGTAAAAATTTACAGAAAATAGATTTTTACGTAGCAAACGTCAACTTCTGGCTTACATACATACATACACACGTATAAAGCAAAGTAACAGCTGACGCTTTCGCTGGCAGCCTCACGTTTTTACTAACTAACATACAGACTTAAACGATACGACAACTTCAAAAGTAAGACGATACGATTTGACTAACGAAGTCATTAGTCTAGTACAAAATTGTCATAGTCGAAATCGAAATACGACACTCGTAATAAGACCTAAGGCCTATCGATTCAAGAGCCCGAAATCTATTCAAGAGCTCAAGAATTAAATTTCTCAAGTCGTCAAGAAAATACAGCCGCAAATGTGCGTTTTGGTGATGGAAAATTTCATGAAAAAAATCTGGTCCTGCCAGTGCTTTTCTAACAAAACGGTAAAATATGACTTAAGAACTTTTTCCTTATTGTCACAAAAATAAGCCTGAGGATTTTGTTGAAAAATACTCGGATTTTTACATATCAAAAATAATTATTATTATTAAAAATCTCCTAAACATCCATGTAGTTCTATTTGATTTTTTCTTTCTTTAGCATTTGCTTTACTAATGCACCACTGGAAATGCCGAAGACCCGAAGTATTTTAAAGTAAAGCACAACGTCATAACTCAAAATATGATGTTGATTTAATGATGCAGAATTAATCCTCATATCGTTATTCGTTTGAGTAAAAATTTAATTATAAATATCTTGTTTACTCAACTCTTGCGAGGAAAATAAAATTTTTTTGTTTCCATTTAGTTGTGTGTAAAATTAAAACTTTAAACTAATTTTCTGTCAAACTAATTTTTTGAGTTATGATGTTGTTTGAGTAAATGAGCCATATGTACATTTATAATGTTATAAATTTAGAATTAGCAGAGTACAAATTCTTTTATCTAATTTTGCGACCATTTTTAGTTGTGTTTATTGTTTTGTTGTGTATGTATGTTTTTTTTTTTTTTTATTCATGGTATGAATGGGATGAAATCATCGAAAGACCCTGGCAGTGATGGTGTTTGCCAGGAGTGCGAGACTTTAACACGCTAAAACACCCCTTTACACTGACCCAAACCTTCCCCGTGGTACTGCCGGAATAGGTCCTAGACCTAATCTAACCTAAAGAGATTCTTCTGCGAATCTCTTCTAACCTACGAAGTTCTAATAGAACGAATTTTGCAAAATTACATACACACGTCCAGTTATACAAAGAATTCAACGTGGTTGGAACTATGTTGTCCGGCCTAATTCTACGCCCTAAATCTACTTCTAAGCACTCTCTTCTACTATCAAATCGTGGACAGATGAAGAACACATGTTCGGCATCTTCCACGACATTACCATCACAGCTCGGACAAAACGGAATACTGTCATGTCCGAAACGGTACAAGTACGACCTGAAGCAACCATGTCCAGTCAAAAACTGTGTAATATAGTAGTTCAAGTCACCGTGCTTTCTTGATAACCATATACTGATGTCAGGTATCAGTGAGTAATTCCATCTTCCCTTATCAGTCGCTGCCCATCGTGCCTGCCACTTACGTAATCAGCCTATGTATGTATGTATGTATGTATGTATGTATGTATGTATGTATGTATGTATGTATGTATGTATGTATGTATGTATGTATGTATGTATGTATGTATGTATGTATGTATGTAAAAAGATCCCACCAACGACTGGTCGACAAAAGCTTCCGCTTTCGGAACCGAAATATTACCGAAATCGTTACGATTTTTATATGAAATGGTTGACACGACTTCGCAACGACATTTCGGTACGAAATCGATACGATATGTCGGTAAGAATTCGTAACGACATGTAGGTACGTTTTCTTTTTCTATGTACGGCAGAGTACCGCTTCACCATTCTGTTGCTGCTTTTGTCGAAATAATTTGGACATACATACTTACATTTTGTATATTTATAATAATTCTTTTTATTTATTGTACATATTTATTTAAAACAAAAATTTTCACACAGTTGTATTTACTATGTACTCAAAAATCAAAGTTTCAATGTTTTCAAAAATTCTTTTTTAAATAAAATTCTACCGAAATGTCTTAACGAATTCTGTACAAAAAGTCTAAGTTCAGAAAAAGTCGAAACATTTGTTGGGGGGATATGACAGTAGTAAAAATTCAATATGGCGACAAATAGACGCCATTTTGTAAATACGAAAAACATAAAAAGTCGGCGAACTATATCAAAATGGATATCATTCGCCAGGTATTTTAAAATCATTTTTAAGTTTCTCTTATGATTTTTAATTTCGAATGACCGTTTAGGATATTGAACGGTTCAAAGTTGGTCGCAGTCGGGTTTTTTTGATTTCTTTTAATTGCTACTTGTTTATATATATATATTCAATTAAAGTATTTTTTGAGCTTTAGGTCTGTTTATATATTTTTTTATTAGTTTGATATTTCATTAACCTTCGCTCAACTTCTTCAGAATATTTCTTGTTTTTTTTTTTATTAAATTTTTTCTCTTATCTTTTCTTTTTTCAATTACAATTGTTTTCTAGGTTCACACGAGCACCACACCCAATTCAGCATGTGGATGCTTGTTTCACCAAACTGAGTCTTTTTTTACCACCTTAGATGATCAAAAAGTGATTAATCAGTTCTGCGCTTCAAATAAGACGCGCAAATAATTCCCAGAAATGCTTAGCAAGTGATTTGTTTAAAAGAAAACAAAATGTACAGCATGTACGCAATCATAAATTGATCACGCATATTCTCGAAATGTGACTGTTTGAATTATTGTATCGCAAGCGATTGTAAGTACTACCTCAAACTGTCAAAATTTATCAGAAGCGCGAGTCATAAAAGACTCTTTTAGAATAGTCGCGGCTAGGGTACCATTTTCATTTTCGCCTCGAAAATGAGCGCATAAATTATTATTTTAATTGCGCGGAGGCGTCGAAAAAGACTCGAATATGATTATTAGTTTCATAAAATGCTGACTGGGCAAGATTACATTAATATGCATATATGTATGTTAGTATTTGTGTGTACATGTGTATGTATGTATATGAATATTAATAAGCAGATGTGACTGGCCAAGTGCTCATATTTTATTTTGGCAATTCTACGAGTTTCTAATTTTCCTATCCACTGCAGACGCATTTAGAACTTGCCAGCACAAACAAATACGCGCATCAATGGATGTAATACTATGCAACCAGATTTAAGGCCTCTACTATATTTGTTACATGTACTCGTATGTGTATTTATGATATTCCGTTTGTTACTTCTCGGATATTTGATCAGTGAAGACAATGTAAAGAAAATTTACGACTTGCACAAATTAAATTGAGAAAGTTACAAGTCGTAACCGGTAATAGCTGAAAGTATCACATATGTACGTAAATTGTTTTAAAACATTCAAGGCAGTTTAGTTAAAAGTTTTTGGGGACAGCATAAAAATTTGTGTGCAATGCATCCCATACACGTTTCAATCCAATTGGCAAAAGTTAAGTATTTTTAAAAGTGCCTTTAATTTGAATAAAATGAAAATCTTTCAATTCACTTTATGAAGTGTGTGGCCAAGAATCAATCTCACTCAATTGGCAATAATTTGAAACGTATATGGGGTGCTTTATATGTATGAACTACTACTCATACGTTTACAAAATGATGTATGAAAAAAACGTTCGATATCCTGTCACAATATAAGCTCTGCGTGTCAGCGTGTAGTGTCAAGGTTAATCCCTTTGCGATCCGAAAATTTGTAAAAAGCTCTTACCTTCTACAAATGTCGGCGGCTAAATTGCGGGTAGCGTGCTCATCTTTTATACTCGTATGTTAAAAGGGCTGGAGTTAATAAAAATGGGCAACATAATTCAGTGTACGAAAACTAATAAATTATTTTATTTATTTATTTTTTCATTCGTTTTGTCCATAAACAAAAGCAAGGCTATTAGTTTTCAAACGCCAAGGACCGCAAACAAAACGATTGGCATTTTACTCATCTGCTCGCTCGGATATACATACAATTACAATCGCCCTCACTTGGATTAAACTGGGGGGTTATCATGTAATTCGATTCGAAAAGAAAACTGTTCGAATGTGTATCTTATTAACATTACAATTCGAAAGCATTTCCGTTCGAATCGGATTACATAATAACCCCCCTGATCATTAAGTGGGCCAAGCATTCGCAGTGCAAACTAACTATAGAAATTGGGAGACATTGCTGACCAGCAAACAAATTTTTGCTTCACTTTAAGCAAGGTTGTAAGGCAAAGTTCTGTTGTTGGAGTCTGGTTCCATATTACATGAAATTTCTCTTCGATGTCCTACTTTGGATTCATTTTCTTACACAATCGTACGACTTCAGAAAATACAACCCTGTTATGATGAAATTTGCATTTTTAACCGACTTTAATTGACAGACTTTGTCTGTTTTTGTTACTTCATAGCTCAGTACATTTTAGAACGAGAGGATATAGCTTCTATTTAATACTATTGTAAAAGAGTGGGCGGGACACAGCCATTCTTTTTTAAGTGATTTTTTGATACTTTACCTATTCGATTGCTACAAAACTTACGCAGCAATTTGGGCTCTCGTAACGACACAAGTTGATAAAATGGGCGCATCTACGCCCAATAAAACTAAATATTGCCCCTTATTGCGAATGGCGTCGTCGACGTCACAGCAAGACGACACTAAATATTGTCACTTGTTTACTCTTTATCGGCAACAATTGGCTCTTATTGACAATCTCTTACTAATCTCTAAGGATTTGTAAATTAATGGAGCATGTTAATAGTAGTCAATTGTTGTCGACAAATAGTAGACAATTGACAATTTTTCTGCCGTCTTGATGTGACGTCGATTTTATACGTGAGCGTGCGTGATCTTGATGTTCAATGTTCAAAATCATTCGTGCGTGAAAGTGTGTAAGTAAAATATTTTTCTACTTGCGCGTGTGTGTCGTCAGTCAAAAACCGCTCACGTGCACATCTCTAGTAAAAACGTAACATTCTTTCCTATCATGATTGGCGTATTTTGGCTACGACGTTTCTGAAATAAATTAAAGAACACCGCAATATTTGTTAATTTAGGACCAAAATGTTGTAATCGAATTTGAAATACACCAGGCACAATAGAGACCAATATTTTCTTCTGTGTGCTACTGACATGTTTTATGGCCCATTTTATGGACATGTACCCATGTATTAACTAGGATTTAACAATAAAACATGACCACTTCTTTAAAAGCTCGTTAAAAAAAGACCGTTTGAATTTTACTCTCGGGTTACCCACGAGTTACCCTCCATTTTTATTTACTTTACATATTGTGTTATTTCGTGGCTTTTTTATGATCCTCTAACAACAATTTTCGGCAGGTGCTAGCTTATGTGTTTGATTTTTCAAACAATTTTAACACAAAAAGAACAAATACATAAATAAAATCGCATACTTGTACATACATTTAGCAACCAAATGTTGCTGCGTTAATTTTACATGCGTCACAAAATCTGTTAAATAAATGCTCACAAACCGACAGACGGACAGACAGACGGAGCATTGTTGGCTGGCAGATTGTTGGTTAGTTGATGGTTCGTTCGCTCGAACGGAAAACGTTTGGTGTTGCAGGTAATGGTGTGATATTTTATTATCGTTTACTTTACGTGCCATTTTGTTTGTTTGTTCGCGACGACCATTTAAAATCCACGCATACGTTCAATCATTCATTCATACTTTTGTATGTATTTGCACTTATTTAGTTGTTATTGTGCACAAACAAACAAAATGCTTTAATTTTTTTTTTTTTTTTTTTGTTCTTGGTCATAAAACATTTTTCCATTATGCGAAATTAATTTTAAAAGTAGAAGTTATCACCGGCACATAAAAGAAAATAAAATGTTGCAGAATAAATGAAATGAATGAATAAAATTAGTTGGTCGTTTATCTTGCTGGATATTTGCAAAAAAAAAAAGTTTTTACTACGGATTGTGTGTTTGGGTTATAATAACATTTCAACATTTAAGCTGTTAAATATGACTATAAAACTGACAAAACGAAGAGAAATTTTTCCGAACTCTTCTGCTTTTTTTATTGTTTTTATAAAGAAGCCTTGTGCGAATTATCGTGCATAAATCCATGCAAACACATACAAAAACACATGATATTATTGCACTGGTGGTCGCGGAGAAAATTTATATACTCGTATTTGGCTAAAAAAAAAAATTTGCTGAAAAATTTTTTATATTTACATATTAATAGATGTGCACGTAAGAGCTTTGAAATAAGGAACGAGAGAACGAAACAAATTTCTAGAATATTCTGCAAGAAAAAAAGTCTGTTCGGAAATGCAGCGCTGCTCTGCATCATACGAGCAAACCTTTTATTTAAAATAGAATACAAGTTCACTGATATTTTTTACTAGTAGCCATTTTTATAACTCATATTTGACATTCACTTGTGCATAATCTACTGCAGCGAAGCACTTGCAGTGATGCATTTACGAACAGGCGCAAATTTAATCATCTTAACTGAGACTAAATAATGATTTATATCAGCAAGAATTCTCGAACGGTGTCTGCTTGTAAAATTTCCTCCAAACTCACATGGAAAGAGAGGGAGAACACGTAGTAGGCTTGGTTGCGGATAATCTTGGCAGAAGCACACGTAGCAATCAATCAAACATTCTGACAAAGGGTTGGGGTTTTGGTATTTAGGAATATTTTTTATTATTTTTATAATTTGCTACTCACTGTACCATCTTCCGTTCATTGTGTACCCTGGTGTCTTCTCGGTGTGCGGTGTTAGATCACCGTGTGATAAAGGCGAAATGCATGCTCATATTTATCTCAGACCTAAGTGTTTTGAGCCGAATCTGGCTTAAAGAAATTATATCAGTCCCACCTTGGTTAAGTTAGGTTAAGTTGAAAAGAGGAGCCATTACGTCCGGGGACATACACATAAGTCAGTATGGGCGATCTCATGTGAATTAAACGCGAACTTCCACCTTCATAAGAACTCATTATCACTGACGTAGTCCCTCCAAATTTTCCAGTCAATGCCTCTAAGATGCGTGATATTCGGCAAGCTGTCATCCCAAAAATAACAGGATCTCGGCTGGGCGAAAGCTGGATAATGACACACAAAGTGCTTCATTGCATCGATGTACTCTCTGCATGCCCTGTAATAATTCTGATCCGTGGCTCCAATGCAGTACAAATGCCCCCGTAAATTAGTGTGTCCCGTTAAGATGCCATTCAACTTTCCTAGCTCGGGCTTGTTTAGTTTCAACAGCCCCCTTGTTTTGTCTAGGTACGTCCGGGTGGGCCCATAGAACCTTGGTTAGATTACCCACAGTATCACTATTCCATCGTGTTCTGTGGGGCAGCTTCGCCCAATTTTGTAACTCAATCTTTACTGCCTTGATAGGGTTTGCATTAACTAGAGTTGCTGTCCGTAATGTTCTGGCCCTTTTCGCCAGTTCATTTGCACATTCATTTCCCATTACGTCGTAGTGGACCGCCACCCGTACAAGACGAATTCTGCCATGTACTGCGCAATCATTTATCATATTCTTGTAATCTAAAACGGTTATAGAGTTTACTCTTTCGGCTGTGATTGCTCTACTTGCCAAGTTGCTATCAGTAAATATATTGACCTGTGTGGCTTTAATATTCACACTTATCCATTTTAAAACCTCCGCGATCGTAAGAACTTCCGGCTGGAAGACTGTATTATGGTCGGGTTAAGCGAAAGTAAATTTCTATCTTTGTATATTCTATGAAGAAAGCCATGCTCGTTCTTTCTTCTAGTTTTGAGCCATTTATGTAGCAGCAACACTTACGACGTATTAGTTCAAACACCACAAATGACCTGTCCAAACTACACGGAACGCATCAAAACGCGAGAGAAGCAACGAAAAATTATAAGATCCAGCTAACCCCCTCAATAATCAATTTCCATGTATTTTTAATAAAAAAAAATTTACTTAAAAATGCGTTAAAAATTATTAAACTTAAATTGTAACTATTCCCTAACTATAAAAACTTAAGTTGAAATCAGCGAGTAACGTAGAAAAGAAAATATACTCGTAATACAAAATATAATTTCCCCACCAGCAGTCTCCGGAATGGTAAAAACATCGAACATCTTATTAAGCATCAATCGCCTATTTCTCTACTTTTATATTATATATCTTTTAATCGTTTGAACAATTATATCACTAACTATTTATTATATTATCTGATTCTGAATGATCCATATCAGGAAAGACTCACATTCACTCTCAACTCCGCTGCCATATTGGTGCCTTCATTCAATTTCCCCGAGAAACCCATAAATATTTAGATAAGTTGGTGAAATAGGCTCTTAGTAATTTTCTGCATTCTCATCTAAAATCTTATTATTACATTTATTATTGCCTGCATACAAGCACCTATTTCTCTACTTTTATATTATATTGTGCAGTTTCCACAATTCAGGCAGGCGACTTGTCTAGAAAATTTGTGTGAAAATCACTCAAAAATATGAGTGCTTTCCACACAAATTTTGTACTCAAGTCGGCCGTCTGCGTTGTAGAAACAGGGTGATATCTTTTAACCGCTCGAACAATTATGTCACTAACTATTTATTACATTATCTGGTTAAAGGATATTGTCACCCAATTTCTGAATGATCCATATCAGGAAAGACTCATATTCACTCTCAACTCCGCTGCCATATTGGTGCCTTCGTTCAATTTTCCCGAGAAACCCATTAGCAAAATCGTCTACTTTGTACGCAGCGAAATGCCCACCACTCTGACTATGCAAAACATGCCCAATGTAAGAGTCTACTAAATACTTGAAAAGTTTTCCAAATTTTAAATACAAACTAATATACTTCTTTACTAACAGGCTCTTATGATCGGCGATTTGCTGCCAAACGTTTTGGAGAACTTGGCAACGCTGGCAGAAGATGTCATTATCCCACTGTTAAACAATCCCGTTAATCAAAATGGCTGGACTTCCGTGATAGTGAATGATATGAAAACTGAATCGCAGAACTTGTTGAATGGTATTGCTCAAATGAAGGGTTTGGTAATGAATCGTACCATTTTGCCTTTGCCCATTTGCATTGACAAGGTTATGGAGAGTGCACCGGCTATAGCTAAGGGGTATTAGAATATCAAATCATGTTTTATATCGAGCCATAACCAGCAAAAAAGCTTAAACTAAAATAAAACGATGTTCAAAAAATGTGTCGGTTAAGCTTTTTTGGCTGCTATGGCATGAAATATATACGAGTATGTATGACATAATTTTTTAACCTCATTTTTTATAAAAATCGATTATCTGCGATCGTAAATAATTGATTTTCGTCAAAACAAAAGACGAGCTTAAAAAATTATGTCGCTTAAGCTTTTTTGGCGGTTATGGCTTGATATGTTTCTCCTAAGACTTGTTTGTATTTTTAAAGGGACTTAAGCAAAGTTGATCATTTAATGAAACATTATTTGGAGTTTATGGTTGTTAAATGGCTGGACTCAGTGGAAGATTTAGTGCAAATTAAATCAAGAGATAAAATTTTCTCCAAAGAAGAGTTTCCCCGACCCGAACATCTGTTTAACTTCTGGGATGCCAGACTGGAGAATTTGGAAAATCTAGCTGATCAGTTGGGCGACAAACGCATCAAAACTATAGGTTTCGTTTTAGAGAAAATAAACTCTTTGTTCGAAAATAGTTACCGGCGCATAGTCGAATTAGTGCTGGAAGCCTTGGCAGTAGCCAGGGATATAACAATGTATTTAACGCCTTTAGTAAGTTATATTTTCTATAAAATTCTTTTATACATGTATTTTTAAACTTTTCTAATCTATGCAGCGCAAAATGGTAGACAAGTTCGAAATGGAAGATTTGGATGAGAATCGCGCTAACATACGACCTCTACTGCTTACAGTTGGTCTTGTGTGGGGCCATTCTAAGCATTGCCACACTCTGGACAATATGGTTTTATTGTTTCAGCTGTTGCATAATACCTTAATAGAATGTGCCATGCGCACCATAGAGCCTGATGCCATTTTCCAGGGTGATGTTGATGAGGCGCTCAAGAAGATTAAAGCAAACATTGGCCACTTGGAGTACTACCGCTCTACCTACCAAGAAACTCGCAATACTCTGAAAAAGTTTAAAATCGGCACCGAATTTAATTCCCAAGATTGGACTTGGCATCCACAAGAGATCTTTGCACGTTTTGACAAGTTTATAGAACGATTGGAAGTATTACAGGAACTCTTTAACACTGGGCGAGACTTTCTCAGATTGGAAAAAATAACTGTGGGTGGCTTAAAAGCTCGTCAAATAAATGCGTCTTTACAGAAAATTCTTGAAGAGTATAATGGTTATTATAGAGAATGGTCGAATATACAATACAACCCTTTAGATCCGGATGCTAAGCTTTCAACATTCGAACAAGATCTCGTAGCCTTTAAAGCAAAGACCAATGTCTTGGAGTGTAAGATTGCCTTTCAGTTTGAAAAGGCCTTAGAGGACAGTCACGAATTAATACTGTGTGGCACTTTGCTGCTCAGACCGATAATCAAGGCACACATGGATCCGCTAATGCACTTAATAGTAGATGATTTTGCCGAAGAAATAAATGCTGTTAAAGTAGATTTTAACAAATTTCAAGAAACTTATACGAACTCTGGTCTGAGTGTATGTATTACATATGTGTATGACCATTGAAATCGAATATGCAGTTAATTAAATTTTTATTACGTTTAGGCCTTAGAAACAGACAACTGCTTTCCACCAACTACAGGAGCATTGGCCTGGTTGTCTAAGCTGCAGCACAGAATAACATGGATGCATTGGGAGCATGGACTTTATGATTATCCGTAAGTTTAATTTAAATTGTATTTCGGTTGTCAAATATAAATTATAATACTCTACTAGAGAAAATAAGGGATAGTTTCTCTTATAATCTGCAAGCAACTATGCCTTATCCTGTCTAGCACTTCAATGCTGAAATGTATAACCATCGTTTTAGCAAAGCTTATCTATAAGAAGCTTTATAAAGCGAGAGAGCATAGAGCTCGATATGAGTCGAAAGAAGCCATGACCGATACAAAAAAAAATAAGTTTTTTCAAAGTCCCACATACCACATTCCATCAATTATTTAAGATCTCCCTTCATATTCGTCGAAGTAGTTAGATGAATGACAATATTTTCCAAGAAGACAGCACCAGCAGTGATTCATTATTTTCCAGAAAATAAGAATAGCTGGTAATATTTTTGACAGAGTGTATTAATTAATAAAGACCCCTAATAAAGTTTTTGGTATGGTTGGCAATAAATAAAGTAAAATAAAAGATCGTTCTTTACCTTGAAGCCCCAGTAGCAAAATTAATTTCTCAATCAATAATGGTTAGAAGCAAAAGCTTCTTAAAGAATTAGTGGGAAGAATTTCAGTATCATATTCTCTCGCTTTATTAATATTCCTCTCAGTCACTCTATTCTTTTCTTTGTCTACCCTATTTGTCTATCTCTATTTCTTTATCTCTCTCTCTCTCGCTTTCTATCTTTATCATTTTATCTCTCGTTATTTTCTTTAATATGCTTCGAGACTAAAAAAAAAATTTTAAGATTAAGAAGAAACAATTTCATTTTAAACAAAAAATTTATGAAATAGAACTTACTTTTTTTTCATTTTTAAAAGGAAAGTAAACGTGGTTGTTTTAAAACTTCTTCATTATAAAAATAGAAATAGTATGTATTAAAAGAAACATTATCTTACTATAAAAAAATTTTGGAAAATGCAGAAATTTTAAAATGGGAACCCAAAATTCTTGTTTCAAGGATTTTTTTGGGTTCAGTGTGTACATCTGCATATCTCTCTATTTCTCTTTTTCTCTCTATCACTACATTTCTCTTTATCTTTCTATATCTATGTCTCTATCTATTTCTATATATCTCAATCTCTATCTCTCTGTACATCTCCATATCTCTCCTTACCTCTCTATATCTTGTATCTCTCTATATACCTTTAACTTTATCACTATATCTCTTTCACTCTATCGCTCTCTTCCTCAGTTTCTCTCTTTTTCTCTTTTTCTCTTCCTATCTTTCCCTCTCACTCTAATCTCTCTTTATCTCTGTCCGTCTATATCTCTCTTTATCTCTGCCGCTCTATATCTCGCTGTCTGTCTATCTCTTGTCTATATGTCTATCTAATCCTCTCTAAATATTTCCGTATCTTTGTTTTTCTATATGTCAATCCCTATCGCTCTCTATCTCTTTCTATACTCCTCCATTTAATTTTCTTTATCACTACCTCTCTTTTAGACTTTTTGACAACGAAAATGGCCGCTACACCCTGGACTTATACGAAGAGATGAATGAAAGTATCGATAACCTAAGAAATCAAATAATGCAAAGATGGCGCACGGAAGTAAGAAAACATATCGAAGATGATATGACACTAAATTTACTTTCCAAAGAAGGCAATGTCTTGTCGGTGAATTTCAGTACAAATCTAAAGAATGCCTTAAAAGATGTCAAGTACCTGTTAATGATGGAGTTTGAGGTTCCGCAAGAAGCCCAAGAGTTCTCTGATAAAAAAGAAAGCCTATGGGTAAAAAAAAACAGTTGATTTCAATTTAAAATATTAGAATTTTATTTGCTAACCAACTTTCAATTTGCAGGAGGCTCGCCTCAAACTACAAAGAATTGCCGAATGGTACAATGACATTAATTCTAGAGCAAAGCCTAGTGAAAAGGCTCTCATACAAGCTGAATTAGAGTCATACGAACTGTTCATGAAGCCTTTGATAACTGACACAACATGGAATGACTTTGGTGAGATCTCTTCTTAATAGCCCTTTATATGCTTGACTTACTCAATCATAACTAATTATTCGCGCAGATCCAAATTTCATCGTGGAAGTTTTCCAAAGACTCGAATATCTACACAAGCGATTGATCATATGTCAAGCGAATGTGGAAGTCATCAAGCGAAGTATTCACTCTTGGGGTAACATTCCCTTATACATGCGTAGAGGACAACAACCGAAAGCCCTATTGGAAACTGAGCCACGCATGGAGATAATAACTGCACGTGTAGAAGAAGCCTGTGTGACTGCAGCTTTGATAGATAAAATTTTATACGAAAATGCCAAATTGTTCTATGATATACCCAGACGTTACGAACTAATGAAAGAAGATGCTGGAGAGGGCGAAGAAGAAGATGGAGAGGGGGAAGGAGTGCAGAGAAGACCATTATGGATTCAACCAGCACCTCTTCCTTCAATCATGGACTTTGCAGGTGAAGTTGAAGAGGACGACGAGGAGGACTTCATAACCGCTGCACATCGTTGGGAACTACTACAGAACCTCAACTTGGATGAGAGAGAACTTTTCCGTGATTATGAAAAATATATTGATGGAGAAATAGCTCAATGTCTGTTGGATGCCGTCATCACTAGCATTACCTACTTGCGCATGGAAATTGAAAATCGCTATGAGAATAATGCTCCCGTCTTTGAAATAATTATGGATTTGCAGGACACTCAAGTTTGCTATTTTCCCAGTTTGGATAACAACTCCAGAATTAGTTTTACTTTTCATGTCGAACAAATACTGGAAGATATGTATCATATCATGAAATTATTACCACGTTGTGCTCAAGATCCTCTCGCTCCTGGACAAGAGACGGCTGATTTTGGCAACGAAATTATCGATAAGACTGACATACACAAGCATCGCAATGATATTTTGAATAAAGTAAAATTTGGCATACAGGCTATACGCACTCACTGCAAGAGCCTTTTGGAATACTCCCATCTATGGTTGGCGAATAAGCAACAGTACTTGGCAGAAGTTAAGAAATTTGGTCGTCCCCTGACATTGGCCGAACGTGAAGCAGAGCTAGAGGCTGAAGGCTCATCTGGCATAAAGCCACTGAAAGACGAAAATAATCCACCATTAGATTTGTATAAGGAGCAGGTATGTAATAGTAGATAAATTAATAAATTGAAATTTAATTATAAATTATATAAATTCTTCGAGTCCTTTTATTCGTCTCTTTGAACTCCCAAATGAATTTTTCATATTTGAAATATGCATCTACACAAAGTCATAGAAGATGCAGTTTGACATATAAGAAATTTTATAAAAATATTTTTATTTTTCAAGTGTATAAATTTTAATAGTTTTAGCGGGGAATTTATATTGAAGATTCTTTGTGTTGATTTACCCTAAATAACTCAAGTATCCCTTATCTCTTCAGTGCATGAATTTAAAACGAAAATTTTGTAGCAACACTAATCCCATCAATCAATCAATGTTTTCTCAATAAATTTTAATTTATACAACAAGTACAAGCATATTTCTTCTTGTTTTCTATTTATGTGCAAATGTTTCTGAATTTCCGCTTTGTTCCATGATGACGATGCTTCGCCACAATCGTTGACGTGTTTCTTTTTTAACTTTCCCAGTTGGACAAATTTATTGCCTTAGAAGAGCAAATAAGGGAATGGGAATTGTATAGAGACTTTAATGTTTGGTTGCGTTTGAACAAGAAGAGTTTTAAAAATGCTGTACTTCATGAGGTCTCCAAATGGATAAGTTTATTTAAAAAAGATCTCATCGATAGAGTTAAAAATTCCCTTAAGGTAAGTGTGGTGTAGCAGTGCATTTATATTTACATTTATATCTCACTTGATGACGTGAACAATCGCACATCAATAAACATAAACAACAGGAATTGGCTCAGTTTGTGAAGGAAGCTAATATTGCATTGAAAATTGAACTGGACAGAGATGACTTTGAGGGTCTTATTCAAATATTATACGTATTGAATACTATCAATGAAAAGCAATATATCTATGATTATATGTTTGAGCCTTTAAAGGATATTGTCGATTTGCTCAAGGCTTACAATTACGAATTTCAAGAGGCTCAAATTACTATGGTAAGCTGGTATCGAGTTTATGTAATTAAAACAATAATTTTCCTTTTTTTGTTTAGCTAAATGAACTCCCAGAAAAGTGGCTGAATGTTAAGAAGCAAGCTGCCACAGTTAAACAAATCATTGCTCCCATACAATCTTATCAGGTAGATCTTTTGGAGAAACGAATATTACTGTGCGACAACATGGCCTCTATATTTCGCAAAAAGTTTCTTAGAAAAAAGGTCTGTCTGATGTGATTGAAATATACATATTTTGAGGACAAATTAAAATTAAATTAAATGCTTTTTATGCCACTAGTTCTTCCAAGTTCCCTGCCCTCAGGTTTATGAACTTATCGATGAAACTGATGATGAAATTAAACAACTTGAAGGTCGCCATGCATCTCTTAACGCCTCAGCTGCTCTCTTTGAATTGCAGGGTCCGGATGCAACACAAATTGAACGCTGCCGCCGTGACCTGCAACTGATTAAAATCTTATGGGATTTCTTTATAACCATAGCCTCGTCTATAGATGATTGGAAAACGACTCCCTGGAAGCAAATCGACATTGAGGTTATGGATCAAGAGTGTAAGAAATTTGGAAAAGAATTGCGTTCCCTGGACAAAGCCATGCGCAATTGGCAGCCTTTTATTTACACAGAAAATTCCCTTAAAAATCTTATGACCTCCTTAAGAGCAGTTACAGAGTTACAGAACCCGGCCATACGTGACCGTCACTGGTATGAGCTAATGCGTACTACACAAGTCAAATTTAGCATGGATGATTCAACCACTTTGAAAGATTTAATTGACTTAAATTTGCATGAATATGAGGAGGATGTTAAGAATATTGTGGACAAATCTGTCAAAGAAATGGCCATGGAAAAGGTTTTAAACGACTTGCAAAATACTTGGTCTACCATGGAATTTGAAAATGAAATTCACGAGCGCACAGGTCAGAAGTTGCTTAAGTCTAGTGAGGAAATCATAGAGACTTTAGAGGAGCATCAATCGCAACTGCAAAACATGGCTACTTCTAAATATGTGGGCTTTTTCCAGGCGGAGGTAAACAGTTGGCAACATAAGCTATCCAATGCAGAGCAAATTATAACCGCCTGGTTTGAGGTACAGCGCAAATGGGTTTACTTAGAGAGCATTTTTATAGGCTCGGAAGATATACGTTCCCAGTTGCCTGAAGACTCCAAAAGATTCGACATAATTGACAAAGAATTCAAGCAGCTGCTGGTGCAGGCTAATAACGACAGGAATGTGATTAGATCTACCAACAAGTCAGGCAGCAAGCTTTATGAAACGTTGGAAAATCTCTCCAAGCTTTTGCTGCTATGCGAGAAGGCTCTGAATGACTATTTGGAAACTAAAAGGTTGGCGTATCCTCGTTTCTATTTCGTGAGCTCAGTTGATTTGTTGGACATATTGTCGAATGGCAATAATCCCAAGATGATAAGCAAGCACTTGACCAAACTTTATGACTCGTTGGGCAATCTAGTGCTTTTAGCTGATTCAAAACTTGCCAAGGGCATGGTGGCCAAGGAGCATGAAGAATATGTACCATTTACGGAGAACTGTGATTGCAGTGGCAACGTAGAGGTTTGGCTTAATCGCGTCACTGATAAAATGCGCGATGCCTTGAGAGATCAGTTACGCAAGGCTGTAGTTGCGTATGATGAAAAGCCCAGACATGTGTGGATCTTTGAGTGGCCAGCTCAGCCGGCCTTGGTGACCACGCAAATAATCTGGACCGCAGAGACTAATGAAGCATTTGCCAAGGTACAGCGGCGCTATGAGAACGCTTTAAAGGACTACAATAAGAAGCAGGTGCTGCAGTTAAATCACTTGATAAACTTACTGCTGTTAGAGTTGAGTGCCTCAGATCGGCAAAAAATCACTACTATTTGCACCATCGATGTTCACAGCCGCGATGTGGTATCTAAAATAATTTCCTCCAAAGTAGAAACGGCCTCGGCTTTTCAATGGCAGTCGCAACTGCGTCATCGCTGGGATGCAAAATTTGACGACTGTTTTGCCAATATTTGTGATGCCCAGTTCCAATATGATTACGAGTATTTGGGCAATACCGCCCGTCTGGTTATTACGCCTCTAACAGACCGTTGTTATATTACCTTGACCCAATCCCTGCACTTAAGAATGGGTGGGGCTCCCGCCGGTCCAGCTGGCACGGGCAAAACTGAAACCACCAAAGATTTGGGACGAGCTTTGGGCATGATGGTGTATGTCTTTAATTGTTCTGAACAAATGGATTTCAAGTCGATTGGGGATATACACAAGGGCTTGGCCCAAACTGGAGCTTGGGGCTGTTTCGATGAATTTAATCGGATTTCGGTCGAAGTCTTATCAGTAGTAGCCGTGCAAGTCAAATGTATACAAGATGCCATTAAGGCCAAAAAGGTTATATTTAATTTCCTTGGTGAAATTATTACACTGCGTGCCACAGTTGGCATGTTTATTACTATGAATCCCGGCTATGCCGGACGTGCCGAGTTGCCGGAAAATTTAAAGGCACTGTATCGACCTTGTGCCATGGTCGTGCCTGACATTATGTTAATTAGTGAAATTATGTTGGTGGGTGAAGGTTTTACGGAGGCGCGCTCGTTGGCTCGCAAATTCATTGCATTGTATGAGCTGTGCAGGGAATTATTGTCCAAACAGGATCATTATGATTGGGGCTTGCGTGCGGTGAAGTCTGTATTAGTGGTAGCAGGAGCGCTGAAGGTAAGTGATAAGCAGCTGGTTGCCTACTCGGTTATTGGCTACGAAAAAATTTATTTTTGAGTTTGCATGGTATTAATGTATAAACTCTAAAATATCTGTAATCCATTTTATGCGGTAGTCTTCATTTTGATTTGAGTTTTGGTTTTTTATCATCACAACAGCGCGATGACCCCAAAAGACCTGAAGATCAAGTTTTAATGCGCGCCTTGCGTGATTTTAACACTCCCAAGATTGTAACGGATGATGTGCCTGTGTTCATGGGCTTAATAGGTGACCTCTTTCCAGCTTTAGATGTACCGCGTAAGCGTGATTTGGAATTCGAAGCTGAAGTCAAGAAAGCAGCTATCGATCTTAAACTGCAGCCGGATGATGGTTTCATACTGAAAATTGTACAGCTAAAAGAACTTTTTGCAGTACGTCACTCTGTATTCATCATTGGCTTCGCTGGTACGGGTAAAACCGAAGTCTGGAAGACCCTTAACAAGACTTATGCTAATTTGAAACTTAAGCCTTATTACAATGATCTAAATCCGAAAGCTGTAACCAATAATGAATTGTTCGGTATTGTGAACCCCGCAACGCGGGAGTGGAAAGATGGTTTGTTCTCCACTATAATGCGTGATCAGTCGAATTTGGGTGGCAATGGACCCAAGTGGATAGTGTTGGATGGTGATATTGATCCCATGTGGATAGAGAGTTTGAACACGGTTATGGATGATAATAAAGTTTTGACGCTGGCCAGCAATGAACGCATTGCTCTGACCAAGCAAATGCGTTTGTTGTTTGAAATAGCAACTCTAAGAAGTGCTACCCCGGCAACTGTATCCAGGGCTGGTATTTTATATATAAATCCCCAAGATTTAGGCTGGACTCCGTTTATTTTGTCCTGGCTTAACACACGTTCCAATCAATCGGAAGTGGCCACGCTTAATGTGCTTTTCGATAAATATGTTCCCTCTATGTTGGAAGTTTTTAAGACTCGACTCAAGAAAATTACCCCTATAGCCGATATAGCCATGTTGCAGATGACTTGTTTTCTGCTTGACAGCCTTTTAACGCCTCAAAATGTGCCCACCGACTGCCCCAAGGAATGGTATGAAATCTATTTTGTATTTTCAATTATTTGGGGTTTTGGCTCCACATTATTTCAAGATCAAATCATTGATTGGCGTAACGAGTTCAGCAAGTGGTTTGTTAATGAGTTTAGAACCGTTAAATTCCCTGGCACTGGTAATATATTTTCCTTTTATGTGGATCATGAAACCAAAAAATTTAGGCCCTGGACTGAGTTGGTACCCAAATTTGATTTGGATCCAGATATTCCCCTGCAGTCTAACCTGGTACACACTTCGGAGACCATACGCCTAAGTTATTTTATGGATGTCTTAATAGGCGCCAACTACCCCACTATGCTAATAGGTCCTCCGGGCTCAGGAAAAAGTATAATCATGAACCTCAAACTGAACTCTCTGCCCACGGAAAACTATGCTGTCACCAATGTGCCTTTTAATTTTTACACCACCTCGGAAATGTTGCAGAATATATTAGAGAAACCCTTGGAGAAAAAGGCGGGGCGTAATTTTGGCCCACAAGGCAATAAGAAAATGATATATTTCGTCGATGATATGAATATGCCGGAAGTGGACAAGTATGGAACCGTACAGCCTCATACTCTTATAAGGCAGTTCATGGACTATCGCCATTGGTATGATCGTGTCAAGTTGACCCTGAAAGATATACACAATTGTCAATTTGTATCGTGCATGAATCCCTCAGCGGGCTCATTCACTATCGATCCCCGATTGCAAAGACATTTTTGTTCTTTTGCTGTCAAGTAAGTTTAAAGAAAAGAAATAAATGTCTTGGCTGAATATGTTTTTTCTTTTTTCCTTTTTCAGTGTCCCCAGTGCAGATGCTTTGTTCCAAATACTTAATTCAATTTTGTCCCAGCACTTGGGCAATCCTGTACACAAGTTTGATAAGCCAGTAATAAAACTGTGCGAGCCGTTGGTGCGCACCGCCATAAGCTTACACAACAAAGTAGCTGCTTCATTTTTGCCTACCGCTGTTAAATTTCACTACAATTTCAATTTACGTGATATTGCTAATATATTTACGGTAAGTAAATTAAGGGCCCAATTTTGTAAAAATGTGTTTTGTCAACGCTTGGCGTTGCGTTTTAAAACATAAAGCCCAAGTTGGTTATCTTTGTTGTATCAGAGATGGAGTTCCAGCTATTTTATTTCAACAAGTGACAGTGAGTGGTTGCAAATCATGCAAAAGGTTGCCAACTCTCTCGAAAATTATTAAGAGATGGGGGCTTACGAAAATTTCCGTAAAATTTATTTAAGCAAATTTGTCTTCACTCTAACATGTAAAAGTTGGTTATGTTGAGTATCCTTGAAAAATCAATCAGAGGTGGTAAAGTGCCAAGAAAATCAGATATGAAAAGACATGAGTAAATCTCCGTCACGCTGTCGCAGGGCGATTTATAATCGCGCCTAAGCGGGATGCCTTTACGAAATTCCCTGCCAGATAAATTAGATATGAAAACATGACTTAATTTCAGTAGAGGTCTCGCAGAGCAGATTGCCATCTCAAATTTACTTGGAAAGTCCATGAGGATGACAATGACAGCAAATCTTCACTCACGGCCACGCTCGAAAAAACATAAGGTCTTGTTCATAAAAATTATTAAGCCTTTGCTTATAAGGTCTTAAAAAGGGAAATTTTTTATGAAAATTTTTTTTATAAACCCTTTATTAAGCCTTAATAATTTTTATAAATTGTGCTGAAAATATTTAAAATAGCGAAGTGCAGAGATAGACTTTTTTGTCATAAAATATCTCAGCAAATTAAATAGAGAAAATGTTTACTTAAAAAAATATCCTGGAAACTAATGCAGTGAGAATTTTGAAATTCTTCTTATGTTTTTTTATAAACATGGCAGGGATCGAACCACTCAGACACAGGGGCACCCTGTGGAGGATAAGAAAAAAATTGTCTTATGCTGCACAAGCTTGTATGAAAAATGTGTTCAAATAAATATGAAACAAATCCAAGACGCCAAAGAGTGGCAATGCAGAAATTCTTTAGAATCCGAACTCGTCCACCAATATGCGCAGAGAAAAAGAGTTGTTGCGTCAACAAAGAAATGCTCTAGCAAGCGTAGTTGCAATTTTTCCTCTATCATAAGCTTTTAATTAAAATAAAGTTAAATAAATCCGAAATAAGGTGAAATAATTCTCACATTTTTTCCAAAAATTTTCAGTATTTCTAAAAAATTAAATAATTTAAAATTTCAAAAATCATTGAATATATTCTAAAAATTCCAAGTTCTTTCACAATTCAATAGCTCTCAAAATCTGTTGGCAGATTTCAAAATTAGTTTATAATTTTTTGGAAGTTTTTGTTTTAGGCCCTCCTTCAGGCACATTTATAACAAATTATGTATGACGAGTCCGACACATTATTCACATAAATCACATCGCACGCTTTGTACCCACATCGGTTCCTATTAAACCAAATCATTATTTCCAGGGCATGCTGTATGCCAACTCTAAGACCTGCCCTAATCCTAACATGCTATTACGTTTATGGGTCCATGAGTGTAATCGAGTGTATGGCGATAAGTTAGTGGATCAAACCGACATCAAAAGTTTCAGCAATATTATAGCCGAAACCGTGCGCAAGGGCATTGAGGGCTACAGCGAGGAAGTGGTATTTGGCAGGCCCCTCATTTATTGCCATTTTGCTATGGGGCTGGCGGAAAATAATTACATGCCTATTAGCAATTGGGAGCGCTTGCAAAAATTGCTGGAAGAAGCCCAAGAGCGTTATAATGACTTTGTGGGCGCTATGAACCTGGTACTCTTCGAGGATGCCATGTGTCACGTCTGTCGCATAAGTCGCATTGTGGAATCTTCTCGTGGCTACGCACTTTTAATTGGTGTTGGCGGTTCGGGCAAGCAATCGTTGACCAGATTGGCAGCCTTTATATCTTCGCTGGATGTCTTTCAAATCCAACTTACCAGAGATTACGGCATTAATGAGTTAAAGGCCAACATTGCAAGTCTTTATGTCAAGTGCGGCGTTAAAAATTCGCCTTGTTGTTTTCTGATGACGGACGCCGAAGTGGCCCAGGAACAGTTTTTGGTCTTAGTTAACGATATGCTGGCTTCGGGTGATATACACGAGTTATTTGCCGACGATGAAGTTGAAAATCTAGTGAATTCTGTGCGCAATGAAGTTAAACAGTTGGGTATTGTGGACAGCAGGGAGAATTGTTGGAAATACTTCATAGACAAGGTAAAGGGTCTGTTGAAAGTGGTGTTGTGCTTTTCACCAGTTGGTAGTACTTTAAGGGTACGAGCCCGTAATTTCCCCTCGTTGGTTAATTGCACCACCATTGATTGGTTCCATGAGTGGCCAAACGATGCATTAGAGTCGGTGTCTTTACGTTTCTTGTCTGAAATTGAAGTATTACCCAAAACTTTGGCTCCGCCGGTGTCACGGTTCATGGCTTATGTACACAAAACCGTTAACGATATTTCCAAAGTGTATCTCTTAAACGACAAGCGCTACAATTATACTACACCTAAGTCCTTCCTGGAACTGGTTAGTTTATATGCAAAGCTGCTAAACGAAAAAGTGATAGCCAATTTGGAAAGACGTAATAGGTTAGAAAATGGTCTCATCAAATTAGCTAGCTGCTCGCGTGAAGTGGATGGCTTGCAAGAAGTTTTAAAGGTGCAGGAAGTTGAATTGAAAGTCAGGAACGAGGAAGCTGATAATCTTATCAAAGTGGTGAGTTTCGAAAATGAGAAAGTATCCAAGGAGCGGGCCTTCGCAGCGAAAGAAGAGAAAAATGTGCGTCAAATAGAGCAGGATGTAACAGTCAAGGCCAAGTTATGTGAAGAGGACTTTATCAAAGCCCAGCCTGCTCTTATAGCAGCTCAGGAGGCCCTGAATACCTTAAACAAAAGCAATTTAACCGAGTTAAAGTCGTTTGGTTCGCCACCGAATGCAGTGGTGAATGTTTGCTCGGCTGTGTTAGTTTTGTTTGCTCCCAATGGGAAAATACCCAAAGATCGCAGCTGGAAAGCTTGTCGTGCCATTATGGGTAATGTGGACAAGTTTTTGGATAATTTGGTTAACTACGACAAGAAAAATATACATCCAGAGGTCATCAAAGCTCTACAGCCCTATTTAGCCGATCCTGAATTCGATCCCGAGAAAATTATGTCGAAATCTTCTGCAGCAGCTGGTTTATGCTCGTGGGTAATAAACATCAATAAGTTCTATGAAGTTTATTTGATTGTAGAACCCAAGGAACGAGCCTTGATGGAAGCGGAACAGGAGTTGCAGGATGCCAGGGATAAGCTAGCGGACTTGAATGATCGTTTAAATGAATTGGAAGAACAACTTAACGTTTTACAAACGGAATATGACGAGGCTTTGGCCCAAAAACAAATATGTCAGGATGAAGCTGACAAGACAGCATTTACGATTGATTTGGCTAACCGTTTGATAGGAGGTTTGGCTTCGGAAAAAATACGCTGGACTGAGTCGGTAAAAAGGTAGTTTATGAAATATTTAGCAAACACCATGTAATTTTTTTTTGATATTTCAAATCGCGTCTTATGCATATTCCGATAGATTAGAAGCTGATCTATCAAAGCATGCAAAACCATCTCGATTTGAATAAAATAAGAAGTTAGGGCGTTGCTATTTTAAGGTAGCGATATATAGCTGTTATTCGCTGATGTTTTTTCTTTCAGTTTAGAGCAGAGCCAGGTCACCATGCCGGGAGATATTCTACTTATAGCTTGTTTCATTTCTTATGTGGGTTGCTTTACTCGGCCCTATCGTGTGGAACTACAAACCAAAATGTGGATACCTGCTTTCAAAGCTTGTGATGTAAGATGTCTTTCGAATTTTTTTTTTTTCTTTCTTGGTAAAACAATTAAATAAGCGTTTGCCATATATAGCCCAAAATACCTTCCACTGAAGGTGGTGATCCCTTTGAAATGATTTGTGATGATGCCCAAATAGCTGAATGGAATAATCAGGGTCTACCCAGTGATCGCATGTCTGCCGAAAATGCAGCCATTTTAGTACACTCGGAACGTTATCCCCTCATGATTGACCCTCAATTGTAAGTTAAACAAGAAATTACATACTTGCATTTACAATTGCAATTAGAGTTACAATTACAACTGCAATTACAACTACAATTACAGTTACAACACTTACCGTTTGCGGGAAAACCTGCAAGATAAAAGGAAAAAAAATATTAAATAAAAATTTAATTTCAGGCAGGGTATCAAATGGGTTAAGCAGAAATATAGTTCCAACATAGTTATCTTACGTCTTTCCCAAAAGGGCTACTTGGATCAAATTGAAAAAGCCGTTAGCAATGGCAATGTTTTGCTTTTGGAAAATATAGAAGAAAATGTTGATGCTGTCTTGAATCCATTGCTGGGAAGGCAGCTTATTAAAAAAGGCACTTGTCTCAAGATAGGCGATAGAGAGGTAGACTTTAATCCGAAGTTTCGCCTAATACTACACACAAAGCTGGCCAATCCACATTACAAGCCGGAAATGCAAGCCCAAACTACACTTATCAATTTCACTGTGACTAGGGATGGCCTGGAAGACCAACTACTGGCAGAGGTGGTTAAAGCGGAAAGACCCGACTTGGAGTCCTTACGTACCAGACTGACACAACAGCAGAATCACTTTAAAATAACATTAAAACTTCTGGAAGATGATCTCTTGCAGCGTCTTTCTTCAGCTGGAGAAAATGTTTTGGAAGATGTTGCTTTGGTAATGAATTTGGAGAAGACCAAGAGGACAGCCGATGAGATAGAGGTCAAAGTGGCCGAGGCCAGAGTAACCTCCGAGCAAATTGATGCTGCCCGTGAAGCTTATCGTCCTGCGTCTGAACGGGCCTCGATTATTTACTTCATACTCAATGAGTTATTTAAAATTAATCCCATTTATCAATTTTCCTTAAAAGCTTTCACAGTCGTATTCAGCAATGCCATAGCAAAAGCCATGCAAACGGAAAAGATTAAGGAGCGTGTCGAATATCTTATAGATTCCATTACTTTCTGCAGCTTTATGTATACTAGCCGTGGGCTTTTTGAAGCCGATAAGTTAATTTTCTTAACGCAACTAACAATACAGATACTTATTAATGCCGGTGAAGTGGAACCTCTTGAACTTGACTTTTTACTCCGCTTCCCCTACATGGTCAATGTCGATTCTACATTGCCATTCATTACTAATGTAGGATGGGGTGGCATCAAGGTTTTGAGTAATTTTCCAGCCTTCAAGGGACTGGATAAAGACATTGAGGGTTCTCACAAGCGCTGGAAAAACTTTATTGATGCCGAGTGTCCCGAAAGAGAAAAATTTCCGGGTGAATGGAAAACTAAAACTGCCATTCAACGATTGTGCATTATGCGCTGTATACGACCCGATAGAATGTCGTATTCGATGACAGTGTTCATAGAGGAGAAATTGGGTACAAAATATATTGAAGCCCGATCTATAGAATTTGCCAAAACTTTTGAGGAATCCAGTGCTGAGACCCATATGTTTTTTGTTTTGTCTCCCGGTGTGGATCCCCTCAAAGATGTGGAAAAGCTGGGCAAAACCATGGGTTTTAGTGCAGATAATGAAAACTTCCATAGCGTTTCGCTAGGTCAGGGTCAGGAGGTGGTGGCTGAAAAAGCCATAGAGATTTCCTCACAGCAGGGTCATTGGGTAATATTACAAAATATTCATTTGGTGGCACGTTGGCTTTCCACGCTGGAAAAGCAAATGGAAGCTTCCCTAGTGGATGTTAACCCCAACTATCGGTTATTCCTAAGCGCTGAACCAGCTGCTGACCCCGCCTATCATATACTACCCCAAGGCATCTTGGAATCGGCCATCAAGATAACAAATGAGCCACCCACGGGCATGCAAGCCAACATACATAAAGCTCTGGACAACTTTAGTGAAGAAACTTTGGAAATGTGTTCCAAGGAAACAGAATTTAAAGCTATTTTGTTCTCTCTCTGTTACTTCCATGCTGTTGTAGCCGAACGCCGCAAGTTTGGTGCCCAAGGCTGGAACCGTGTGTACCCCTTCAATGTAGGCGATCTAACAATTTCGGTGTACGTGCTTTATAACTATTTGGAAGCTCATACGAGAGTACCTTGGGAGGACTTACGTTATCTGTTTGGTGAAATTATGTATGGTGGTCATATAACCGATGATCGAGATAGACGTTTGTGCCAGACTTACTTGGAAGAATTCATGAAGCCTGAACTTATAGACGGCGAATTGGAATTCTGTCCTGGATTTCCAGCACCCGGAATTCTTAGATATGAAGGTTACCATAATTATATAGACGAAAACCTGCCACCAGAAAGTCCAAATTTGTATGGTTTACATTTGAATGCTGAAATTGGTTTTCTAACCACTGTCTCGGAACGATTATTTCGCGTGGTGTTTGAACTGCAGCCACGTTTAGCAAGCAGCTCAGAGAGTGGCAGTGAGGTTCTGTCCCAAGAAGATGTAGTGAAAGGTTTGCTGGAAGATCTTATAGATAAAATACCCACTCCTTTTAATATACCAGAACTCATGGCCCGAGTAGAGGATCGTAATCCTTATATTCTAGTAGCCTTCCAGGAGTGTGAGCGCATGAATATTTTAATGGCTGAACTCAAAAGATCACTGAACGAATTGGAATTGGGCTTAAAGGGTGAACTAACGATTTCCTCTTCAATGGAAGAACTTATACAGTCGTTGTTCATGGATCAGGTGCCGGAATCATGGACAAAATTAGCTTATCCAAGCACATTAGGTCTTCAGTCGTGGTTTGCTGACTTACAATTGCGTTTACATGAACTAGAAAGTTGGGTGGCCGATTTTCGCCTGCCTTCTTCAGTATGGCTGGGGGGATTTTTCAATCCTCAGAGTTTTCTCACAGCCATAATGCAACAGACAGCACGAAAAAATGAATGGCCTTTGGATCGCATGTGTTTGAATACAGATGTTACGAAAAAGTTCAAGGAAGAAATTAAGTAAATTTGTCGACAAAATTTCAGTTGATTTTTGTTTTTTTAAGTTTTATTTTGTGTTTTTTAGTGCGGCTCCACGTGAGGGTGCTTTTATCAATGGACTGTATATGGAGGGCGCACGCTGGGACATGAATTTAAATTCTATAGCTGATTCTCATCTCAAAGAATTATTCCCTGCCATGCCTGTTATATATGTGAAGGCCGTGCAACGAGACAAGCAAGATGTCAAAAATATCTATGAATGTCCAGTGTATAAAATTCGGTAAGTCTTTTTAGGTAATTGCCAGCCATCTCAGTAATGCCACCACAAGTGCAAATTAAAAGGGTAATTTTTAGGGTTCCTTACACCAGAGGTGAAGAGGAACTGTTTTCTCGAGAACCGTAAGAGCTACGGACCTGAAATTTTCACACAAAGTGTAGATCATTGGCCGCTACAACAGCAAATATGTATATGAAAGTTAAAAATTAAAAGGTGTCCCACCCAGAGCGAGCAACGAAAAATTTTTAAATCCTAATGTGATATACAGACACTTGAAATTTTCAAAGTTAGTGTATTTTTATGCAGACTACACCAATTAGTAGTGAAATTTAAAAAATTAAAATTAAAGGGTATTCTATAAGTTAATGTAATTTTGACAAAATTTTTTATCTTGGAAACGCTAAAGCTAAAATATCACAAATTAAAAAAATCGCCAAAACCGAAAAAAAGCATCAAAACTAAAGAAAAAATTTGCTAAAAAGTGACTTCTGCTAAGACTTTAATTGTTGTTGCTGTGGTCATTGTTTTATGTATTTTTATTAGAGATGTCCAGGTCGTGATTTGCTATGCGTGAGTCACGAATTAGTCATGCGTGAGTCATGAATTAGTCATGCGTGATCGTGGTTATATTTATATTTAAAAACACAGCGTGTATGACTTTATCTCACTTTCTTAGGCTTATTAAATTATCTATTTTTGTATAATTGGTATTAGAAATCAGTCAATGCCATGCAATTCATCAATGGCGTGTGTGAATAAGAATTTCACGTATTATTGCTTGCTTTATTGGTTAAGCACCGTTGATATGCATTTCGTTTCTGATTCGGTATTTCTTATAAAAAAAAATCATTTTTATTAAATAATTAATAGTCACTTTATATGGGAACATGTGGTTTGTTTTAGGAGTAGTCCATCCGCGAAAAAAGGGAGTTTGGCGCCACTGTGCGTCGTTTGATAAATAAAAGATAAGATAAACTTCAAAATTTTATTTAGTCTGGCAAAATATAACTGTCATGATTCCTTAAACAATTTAAAATCTTTTATTGTTTCAATTTCTTAATCAATTTTATAAAACTCTAAATTTTATGGTTTGTTTTTTTTTTGTCGTAAACTTAAATGCAAAATGAATAAATCGTCACTAATGGATATTGCTGAGCATCTTATAAATAATTGTTTTGTGGATGCAAACAATAAATTGCAATAATCTCATAGAATAAAGAACATAAAAAAATAAAAGTTAAAAAATTCATGGTCCTTACATGAGAAACAAATAGTTTTTATGGACACATCACAATCGTTACAGTTGTTCACAGCACTTTCACAACGACATTGTATGTATGTGCAACTTTCTGGCAGATTAATTGTGTGTGTGTTTGTTACTTTCACTTATTTGTACAAATTTGCATGGAAAACATTTTTAAAAGTTTTTTGCATGTGTACCCTCTCTCTCTCTCTCTCTTTGTATGTAGTGCCACAGCTTTTCACTTCACTTCTCATTCTCTTGTATACAGCGAGTTTACAGTTTATCCACATTGTGTTTAGGAGTTTGTCAACAGGCTTTTTAAACCATTCATCAACGACTGACTAATTCAACAGATCTTTTCTACAAACACTTCAACAGAATTTGAGGTGCAAATAAGTTTGTCATATCGTTTATAGTTGCTATAACTTTTTCATATTAAACTTTTTGCAACTGGCCAAAAAATGGGGAAATAAAATTAATATAAGAGTACGTGTGTGCAATACAAAAAACAAATAAAACAAAGAATTGCGTCGAGAAAAAAAATTCGACAAATCATTCCTGAAGAGCTCCTTGTATTGTGGAACTCTTGCTACTAAGGGCAAAAAAAAGGGTAACTAAAATTCGTCATAGTAATTTTTGTTTAAATAAATTCAAAGGCAACCCAATCAACATTTAAAAACACTATATACTAACACAACGGGACCTCAAAGGACCCAAGTGTGCTGGTTTTTTTACTATAAATCGGCAGCCTGTTATAACCTAACCTAACATTTATTTGTATTCAGAGCTAAAGCCTGGATCACACTATTGGCACAATGTACCGATTTTCGTCGGGTCACTGCAATAAAATAAGTCTATATGGCTTTATTACCAATGCAGTGTGGTGCAATTATGTCCTTATACTTCAATTAGTTAAGAAATAAGGAAAATTAAGCTCATTACTTATAAATTTATTTCAGTGCGCCGTCGAAAATCGGTACATTGTGCCACATTATTGGCAGGCATAATATTAAAATTTTCATTTTAAATTGGCATTCAACTATACATATATCAAGGTGTGTAGCTGTTGAAATCTACTGATGATTTGGCAAAGCACCAATAAAATGCTTATGGACATGCTTAACTACCAGCAAATAAATTTGAATTTAAATAAACTTATGACAATAATCGTATGTCAAATAATAAAATAAAATATATTTCATTTTTTAATGCCGAGTACACACTATGAAATTTTGTGACATCGCGCAATAGTGTGCCCTAGTGGCAACGTTTGTCATTTCATTTCATTTTGTGTGGCATTGCTTTCCCTATATAAAACATAATGTGAACGGCGTTGCACACATTTTGAGAATGACATCACAAAATGACAACACAAGAAGTGTCACATGTATACTCTGCATAAGCCAAAAGAAAAAATCATTTTTACCTGGATACTTTTATTTACCAAAAAAAAAAATTTAATTTCCCAACCCTGAAATAATCATTTTAGATTTTTTTTTTGAGTCCCTTTATCAATTTTTTTTTTCTTTTAATTATATAAAATGTGTATAATTTATACAGAAAAAGCAAAAATTAATTTTAGTGTAACTTTTATATACCAAAAAACTTTTAAATTTTCCAACCCTGGAATTATGCTCTTAAATTTTTGTGAATTCTTATACCAATCTATATATTGTTAAAATATAGAATATGTGCATATAATTTATACAGAAAGATAAGAAAATAATTTTAGCCATTTACTTTTATAAATAAAAAAAGTTTAAATTTTCCATCCCTGGAATCATCTTTCTGATTTATTTTGATTTTCGATACCAAATAAATTCATACTGAAATATAAAACAGATTTAATTAACAAAAAACAGAATACTTTTTTGACCATTAAAAAAGTAACGTTCGTTACTGTAGGTATTATTATTATTGTGGAAACACCCATATACCTTATGCGTCCCTTATGAATATTATGAAAATTACATACGGATTTGTCAATCTATATACATATATCATTTACCATTTCTGGTGAAGGGTATGAAAATGGGACATTTTCTTTCTTTGACCGATAACCTTAAGTTTTACTATTTTCTACCAATAGTGGACGTAGCGTGCAAATTTAAAATAATCCAAATTTTCGTGTGAAATTTATATTAAGCAATCATGCCGGTTTTCTTCTGGCCTACAAAAAATAACTTCATACAATTTATTTTAAGAAAAATTTCATATTTTGACATTTTTCGAAAAGGTTAAATCATTTTGTTTGCTGGGTTGCGCTGTTCAAATGTTAGTACTTGATTGTTGCCGAACTATGTGAGCCAGGAGACATATTTTTTTAGTTTGTGCCGACGTGGGTCTACCAGTGAACAAGTGTGAGTTACTTGTAATAGCATGTGTATACGTTTGATTCCTGCTTCTATGGCTGAAGAATGTCTATGTTGATGATGACGATGATGATGCTGATAGTGATATTGATGTGTATGCTGTTTTTGTTAGCTGTGGGCCTGATTGATTGATTGATTGACTGACTGAGTGACTGAATGGTTGGCTAACTGACTGAATACCAAACGTTTTGCCAAAGAATTTTATATTTTTTATTTCTTTCTTGCTTGTGATGGCTGTCAGCCAGCCAGAACGATAAAGTATATCGTCTATTGATCTACAGATTGCAAGCCATCTGTATTGTATTTAAGTGTGAAAACTTTTTACTAGATGATGCTACTTTAACTTCCTTTTATATTTACTTTTATTTTTAACTTTTTATCTTCCGTGAAATGTTTTAAGTTATTTTTAAGCGCCACAATCGAATTTGTTGTCGCAACATGGTGACAGTTTAAGTCTTCTTTACAACATTTATTGTGACAATGGCGGTCTCCACTTGATAGTTTAGCACTCCTCAATTACGTGCTTACATGCTTCTGACTGAAGTATTTTCCTTGCAAATGTCAATTAAATAAAATCGATTTGTAGTGGTTTCAAATTGATTGTTATTTAACGTTGGAAGGTTGGAACTCATAATAAATTTCTTATGCCAAGAATATTTGCAACTAAGGGCAGAAATATGTAAATGTAAACTTTAATAATGAAGATAACGAATGTTAAAAAGTTTTATTTCGTTTCTTCACAAGCACAAGTTGTATCAGATTTATAAATTTTTCGACAATGATAAATTATTTCATCGTAATTAACTGATACGAGTATATTGTGTATTGAACTTTTTGCCAAAAAAAAATAGATAATATAATAAAATTATTTTTTTTTATTTTTTTAAGCCAGATGGCACAATGAATCAATCTGTTCTATTACGTGAACTCTGACTTCGCCTCGACGCTAAAAGAACCAGGCAATTGCTAAGCTTTCTAAAATTGCTCTCAGGGATCTTCATGGCTACGGTAACGAGGTGGTGTCCCTTGAGTTCTAATGACGAATGATATGAAGAAAATAAGCACCTTCTGTGCCTCTGTCTCGCTCTGGAGTATAACCGTCTTCACTTTTTGGGTAAAGATTCGTCAGGAACCCATTCGAGATGCCAAAAATGGAAATCAGAAATATAAGCTCCCATATCAGGAGGCAGCTGGTGGTTCTCGCGCTAACTCCCACAATTTAACTCTCCACAATTCAACTTTTATACTCAGACCTATTCTTCTCTCTTTTTTTATTCTCCCTATCCTTTTCTGGAACTATAGTGGGCAGGAATGCTTTCTTCCCTATACCAGCAACCTGCTAACCTTACCTTACATAACTTAACTGCCAAGACTAAAAAATTGGCTCGGATGCTGCACACCACACTCTATATATTAATTTCAATCACTCTCTCAGAAATGTATTGTGCCCTTAAACTGTCATCTTCTAACGTAAAAAATGTCTACTACTAACAGCAACAACAAAAATTTAATTACTCAGATTTTCCTTTTTGCACCTGTACCCTTTTGGTTTCCAATCCCCTCAATTATTATGCTTACACTTTCAGAGAAGAAGTATAATATTCAAAAAACCTTTTCTAATTGTTTGTTCTTTTTAATTTTTTACGCCAGGAAATACAATAATTAAATGAAACATGTGCAAATTTAACACACAATTTAATTTTATTGCAGACAGGAAATGTAATTACAAACAGATTTGAGATTCAAAGTGCTCACAATAAAACATATTTATTTTGTTTTTGGTTGTGGAGGCGCACAAGTATGAGGAGTTCCAGCAAATAAAGATTTGGAATTACAAACATACATATGAGTATCATAGAGAAGAAAAACAATTTTTTTTTTTTTGGAAAACAAAGTAACAAGAATATTTGCATGATAAATATATTTACATAACATTATTTTTTATGTCTTCTATACAATTGCTGGTTAATTTTTCTTTTAAATGCTGGCGAAATTTTTTACTACAAAATATAATATAATCGATATCAATCATAAATTTTAAAGTAAATTTAAATTGCTGTTGTAATTGCAATTAACCAAATTTTTTTTTTTTTTTGGTTAATCTAACCAATTTGGATTAGTTATTTTATTTTTAGTTAAAATTGTTATTGTGGTTTAGAAGAACAATTTATTCCTCTGATTACAAAAAAAAACTAATTTGAAATAATTACTGAATTAACAGTGCATATGCTGTTGCTAAGGAACAAATGTTTTTGGTTAAAACAACCAAGATGAATTGTTACGATTTATTAAGTAAAATGATGTTGCATTTCAAACTTATTATTTTTTTAATTTTTTATTTATTAAATGTTACAAATTCAATTGCAAATCATATAATTACTTTTCTTACGACCACTACCCGTTTCACTACACGTAGTGAATCAAGCCAGTCTTTGGTAGGAATCAAACTCACGACCTCAATACTGATAGCCTAGCACACTACTCACTAGACTACTTGGGCAAAATTTTTTGTTTGAAGAAATTTTTTTTAACAAGAGTTTTTTGCAAGACGATTCATCCATTTCGAACATTTTGTCTGGAAAATCAAAGCTACCATGTGAAGTACGTGTGTAAACGATGCCTATTAATTTTACAGGTGGCAGCACAGCGACAAACGATTACAATTTGCTGTGTCACACACATCTTTTTAATTGTTAATGCAATTGTTTCGTTCATCCCCATATACTCGTAAATGTATATACTCGTATATGTTTTTTTTTCAAATTTCTATTATTTCTATTTTAATAGATACAAGTATACCCTGTGATTTTATTATTCATAAAAAAAATTAAAATAGTTGGCAGCTCAGTTCGATTTTGCCCGGACAAAAATTAAAATTAAACCAATTCAAGCAAAAAATGTTCCGACAAAATTTATTCTCTTCTTCTCTCTCTCTCTCTCTCTCTCTCTCTCTCTCAAAAAGGAATATCAAACTCCATATAAAAAAAATTTCTCCTGACCAAAAATTTTGTTCCGAAACAATGTGTGAGTCCACTTTTAGGTCATATTTCACCAATTCTATGTTAATATCAATACATATTTAAAATTTGTTTTTCATTGAAAAAATAAAATAAAATATTTCAAAAACGACTTTTAAATATGAATTGATATTAACATAGAATTGGTGAAATTTGGCCCTAAAACCATGTCTTTTCTCTTTCTTTATTTCTTAATGTTATCAAATTTACTATTTTTTGTTAATTTAACCGACATATATAGTTTCAAAAACTAAGCCCAATAATAAGAAAATATTAATGTAATAATAAAAAATTAATCAGACCAATAATAAACAAAAATTCCGCACGAGTTTTCTCACTTTCCCCTTTTCTCCTAGCATGACTTTGTTTTTCCCCTTTTTTACCAAATGCGGGAATAAAAAAAAACTCCCCGCGAAAAAAAACAGGTATTATGAACCCAGCTGAACTTGCTTTTTTCACTAAAAATATTTCTCTTGCAAAACAGGAGAGAGTTTGCAGAAAAACATGGTTAATATTCCATTGAAACAAAATTTATATACATAAACTTGTATTTTATAGTTCTTTTATTTGGAAAAACACAAATAATTCCCAAATAAATAATTTATAACCTTTTTTTACATATTTTTCCAAGTTGGTGAATTTAGTAGTTTTTTTTTGCTCTCTCACTCAAAAAAAAGGGAGAAACAAAATGTCAACAAACAAGCAAAACAACGAGCTTCATAATGCGGTGATGCCACGTATTACCCTTTTTTCTTCCCAAGAAATTTATGATTGGAGGAATGTTTTCTCGAGAAAATTATTTTCCGTGAGAAATGAATTCCGAGGGAATATTCATGATTGGGCTGGATATTGCTATTTGTATGAACAAACTACTCAGATAGTTAAGCTAACAAATTTAAGTTGTTAATTTTACTGTAATATTTGTTAGTTAATCTTATTAATGGAACCGTTTGTTAGTGAAATAGCCATTTTAAATTGTTGATGTGCTTTTATGTTAATCAAAAGCTTTCCGTCATTTATATTCTTATTGTAGCTGAGGTAAAAGGTAAAGGCGTTTGCAGACATAAATTTAGCTTGGCACAACATTAGGAAAGTTACAAAATGTTTAGGCAATTAATTAATCTAAAATAAACTTAATAATTCCTTGTTAAGAGCGACGCTCGGTTTAGTGGTGGGACACTAGCAGAATGATGCAAAATCTCATTTCAAGCAAGTAGTATGGCCTTCGTTTAGATTTAAATGGATTGTATCGCAATGGTATGAATATATATAGATTGATAAGGTTATACCACCTCACAACCGTTGCTTTTACAATTTTTATTAGTTAATGCAAGTCTCATCGCCAAAATGGGTTAAATTTATTTCCAATATTTTATTTTGTTTTTTCTCGTAACTCAATCACAACATTTTTACAACAGCATATTTTTATGTCATACAATTTAACTGCTTCTCATTTGTTACTTTAACCAATTTCGTTGGTTGCTGCCATTTTCATGGTTGAAATAAGTTAGATTTAATTATATCTTTCTTTTGCTAGCAAAAGTTGTTGTAGCTGCAATTTGCAGTAAAATTTGGAAAGATTAATTGCAGTTACTTAACTCATTTATAATTATTTTATTATCTTTTCATTTTCATTACACATATAAGACGCCAGTTTGCTTTCATTAAACTACCTTCACACTCTTAAAAAAATAGAAGAGAGTTATAAGATAAGAAGAAAAAACACATGCATTTGAGTATATAAGAAAAACTTATGTATCAAAAAAATTTCTATTTCCATTTCCATTTTTGTCTTTAAGTCAACATTTGGTTTAACATCATATTCGTATTGTAAGAAAATATTAAATTTCAATTTATCTCAAATTTTCCTTTGCTTCTCTGCAAATTTTGCATTAATGGGTAGAACAGACTTTGGATTAGTAGTTTTATTAATAATTTATGAAAATCTGAAAATTTAAGCAGGCAATAAATATGCGCTATAGTACAAAGTATGGAATATTAAGTCGAGAGCCAATGGTGCTGCTGCCGTTTTCAAAATAATTAAGTACCTAGCTACCAGGCTAAATTTATAGCCTCGGGTAGCGTAGTCGTGGCACTTGTAGTCGTGGCACTTGTAGTCGTGGCACTTGTAGTCGTGTAGCCATGTAGCCTGTTGTGGGGAATGTGTTTAATGATTAAGTGCTAAATATTTCACCATAGAATACCAGCGCATGCAACAACCCACAAACAAGACTTATTAATTAAGTGTAGCGTGAAGTATTTTTTTCGCAAATAATTTGACGTGCTTGAAATCCTGGTTTATTTGTATGAGAACTTTTTGAATGATTGGCCAATTGCCTGTCACACTTGAGAAAATTCTTTAAGATTTAATTTTTTTCTTTTCTTTTTTTGCTTCAAAGACAATCTTTTTGCCAGTTTTAATCTACTACCAACCATCAGTATGTATGATTGTACATTTTCCAACCAACTCATGAAAGTCAATTCACCCAAATATTTCTTTTAAAGGTTATTTATATTATTTTTTTTTCCTTTAGCTTCTTGTTCTTTCCAATGCCTTTTTTGTATGCTATTACTGATTTTTTTTTTTCTTTGCAGACAACGTGGGCCCACTTTTGTTTGGACATTTAACTTGAAAACGAAGGAAAAGGCTGGCAAATGGACACTGGCTGGCGTTTGTCTGCTGTTACAAACCTAAAATTGTTTATTCAGCATCTTTAGTGCTGGAAATTTAGTTTGAGTGTCTGGCGGTCGGACTCAATTTAAAACACGAACTCTGCTGAACTATTACTTTTGTTACAAACTGTTTAAAAATAATTATTTTTTGATCAAATCTCTTTGATGGTGCTGACGAAAAGATAAAACACTCACAAATTGCCAAGTATCTTAAATGAATGAATGTACAACAACAACAACAAGAACAAAAAAGAAAATTGAAAAGACAAAGAAAAAAAAACTGAATAAAAGAAAGCATTTGTTTAAACGTGTCTCTTTTTATTACTTTTGTAAATTTTTCTGCTTCTTTTCCGTTTTGTTTTTGTGCAAATGTTTCAATGTTGTTTTTCACCATCTGCCATTTTTCATTTTTATTTTTTTGTTTCAACAAAGACAAATGTATTGGCATGATGAAGATTTGCATAATTTTATAGTTAAAATATTTCAGCATCAATTAGAACTGATAACTGTTGGGATAATAGCATGAAAATTGATTTTATTATCCAGCATTTATTATTTTGAGGCAAATAAATTATGGTTTACGCATCGCACTGAATTTTTTGCGATAATATTTTATATCGTTTAAAATGGTAAATTAAGATATATTTTTCACTTCCTGCACGTCCTTTAACGGTTTTAAAAGAGATTCCAAAAAATATAAGCTTCCTTAATATATCGTATATATCGTCAATCTTTCTCTTTATAATGGCATTCAAACCTGTTATTACACTCTAAGCCGAAATTATATATGTGGCAATAAAGAAAAAGTGCTTAAGTCATATTTTACTGTTCTGCAGGAGAGCATTTTTAAGCATTCAAGTCGACTTTCAGAAATTTATTTCTTTTACAGTTAAATTGGGAAATTCTCTGTAAACCTTTATTTTTTTAAGCAAACAGTTCTACACACTATAAATAATACATTTAAGTTGAAATATACGAAAGTATAGCCTAAATAAAGATATTATTATTCCAAATGAGATTAGAAGTCTAAAAAAGATAAGTCGCAAGTCATAGTACTGTAACTTCCTGAGAAATTACAGAAATTAATTGAGATTTTGACCAGGGGTACTTTCACAGATGCACATTATGAAGGTAGCATGAACTCAAAATCAGCTTATCTCGACTTAAGCACTTTTTCCTTTTTGCCACAGATATATAGGATTTTATTTTTTATAGAGGTATAGAAATTCGAAATGGAATAAAAGAGAAATGAATTTTTTAGATTGACATGAAGTTGACTTTATTCGAAGGATAATCTGCTGGCATTATAATTTAAATATGACTTCTGGCATATGACCGCCACGGCTGGCTTGGATGTATTCTAATCTTAAGGTCCAATTCTCGATGACTTCTTCCAACATTTGCGGCCGTATATTGGCAATAACGCGGCGAATGTTGTCCTCCAAGTGATCAATCGCTATTGGCGTAGACTATTTTCGCCACAGAAAGTAGTCTAGCGGCTTTAAATCGCAGGATCTTGAAGGCCAATTCACGGTTACCAAACATTTCCTTCAATGAATCAATTGTAGCACAAGCTGTGTAACACGTTGTGCCGTCTTGTTGAAACTACAGGTCCTGCAGATCGTGGTTGTTCAATTGATGAACGAAGAAATGGGTAAACATGGCTGATATTGAATCGGGTCTTTCTCTATGCTACTCTATACAGCAGCAATAACTTCTTCTGTACGCACTGTACGACGCCTCTGTGCATATTATCATTTAGAGTAAACGTGGTGCTCTGATGAACGATTATGTTGACCGTAAAATGTACGTAGTGCGCGATACGTATTCCGAACAGAACCATAAACAAAATAAATTTGCACAATCTGGCAGCGTTGTTCAGGCGTCAGTCTATTCATGTTGAAATAGGAAACCAAACTAAACATAAAACGCTTGACAGCTGACAAAATGGCCGAAAGTTAAAAAAGTATTACCAACTTACAAGTTTTATACGTCTATAAAAAAACACCCTTTACTTTATGAATATTGTGAAAATTAAACAAGGAATAACTAAACTACCCAATTATAACATTTTTGGTGAAGAATGTAAAAAGTGAATTGTAATAAATGCTTGAGTTCTTCATTAAGAGCAATATTAAATAAGAAGTCTAGTGGAGTGGATGATATACCTGACCTTGTTCCTAAGAAGACTGATATGGTAGCTGGGCGGTTTTTGTTCATTTTATTTAATCATTGCTAAGACATCGGCTATTTTCTAAAAGCATGGCGGATGGCACTATTTGTACCAGTCCCTAAGCCCAGATTGGAGCCTCGTGGGACCGATTTCCTTGCTATCGAAAGCTGCTTGAATTCTTCTGGAAAAGTTAAACGATATTATAAATGACCGGAACATTTTGGGGGACTTTCAATTTGGATTTAGCACAGGACTTTACAGTTTTTACCGACTACGTTTTCAGAGCAATAAACAGGCGATGCCCAACAATAGCGGCCAGCTTAGATTTTGCTAAAACTTTCGATTCAGTTTAGCATGAAGGGCTTACATGTATGCTAGGACCTGTGCTTTATAATATAATTGTGTCAGATATACCTGAACCTTCTAATGATAATATTCTCTTAATGTATGCCGATGCCATTCTAATTGCTTTAACGGGTGGTATGCCGATGCTCTATAGAGCAAGAACAGTTAACGCCGGACTTAACTCTTAGCTAGCAGTAGTGACAGATTACTTTACAAAATGGAGACTCAATATGAAAACACAAAAGACAGTGGCAGTCATGTTAAAGGGACAACGTAAATGCATTTACAAAAATTTTCGAAAGTATGTACGAGTATATACCATGTTTTTTTATTGGACAGCAAATGATTAGGGTTTCGGACAGGATTAAATATTTGGGCGTTACATTTAATGAAAACTTTGAGTACTATCGACACACTGACGACATACTTGAAAGGCCAAAAAGCATTTACTCATCCTATTAAAGAATTTTGAAGTCTAGGGTCCGGCTTGACAGAAAAGTTCGCCTTTCAGTGTACCGCCAGATCATTCTCCCTATCATCTCTAAGACTTTTACAGTCTGGGTTGGGATTACATCGAGCCAGGTTAGGAAATGTGAGAAAATAATTTTGGTATCTTGTCTAGGCCTAAGACCCTACTATGGTAATAAAGTCGTCATTTTTGATCACAGAGTTCTAAATATTTGCGTGAACATGTAGTTTGATAAAATGAACCATAATCAATCGAATTTTTGTGTAGTTACGTCCGTTTGCATTTTAGATTACGCTATGTATGTCGAAATGTTGTATACTAAAACTATACTTATTTTTAGTTATAATGAAGCCATCCTTGAATTTTTATAAATGTTTGAAGCTTAAGCTATCTAATTTATAATGTTTTGGAAAAAAATAAATCATCATCAAATTATCATCAATGCTTGAGTCCTTGGTCCCTTCAAAGAAAAAATATGAAATACGAAAACTCGAAGTGACATGACACCACTTTGAGTTGGCTAAATAAATAAAGAAAAAACCTCAAACACACACTGCAACCAAAAATAACATCTCCTCCCGCACTCCCTTTTACACTGCAAATACAATCAGCAAATAATATTTCAATTGCGCGCTCACTTGCACATGCACAAAATCATATCCGTTACATTTTAAACAAACGGAAATTGCAAGACACCACCAACGATGGTGGCGATGATGATGATGATGATGATGCAACAAAACATGTTTCTAATTAAACAAAACTCCAATCAGCCAGCAAAGTCAACATTATTATTCTAACCAAAGCCAAAGCTACACACCATACGAGTACATACATATATACACATGTTCGCCAGCATGTATGCATCGAGAGTGCAACTTACTGCATACCTACTGCGTACATAAATGGAGGGAATTAAAACTTCCATCGTGGGATTCTTTTCAAGCATTAACCTCGTTATTTTAATACCATTTTGTGGGAATGCGAATGTGAGAACGGCAGAAAGGAAATGTAAAATTTTCAACGTATAAATTTTTAATTTGCATTAGAAAGTTTGAAGTTTGATCGATATTATTGAATGCACATTCCACTAATGTTTTTAGAAGTGTGTTATAATGTGTGTCAGTGTGTGCATGTGTGTGTGTGTTCAGTTTTATGCCATATACCCCTAAAACACTGACACCAACACAGCAAAAATTTTCCATTTTGTTTTTCTTTTTTTTTTGTGTTTTAATTTTGTTTTAATGGGCACTTTAGTGTTTCTACAGCCGGGGTCATTTATCACCAAGTTAAAACCCCTTGTTCACTTGTGCTGAAAGCTTTAGCAAAGACGTTTGTTGCAAAATCGTTTAACGGTGAAAACACACTTTAATTTAAGTTCCAATCTTAATAAAACAACAACACAAAAAACAAGTAAAGCAAACTTTGAGAAGATTTTAATAAATGAATGAAATTCCTGCAAATTCAACAGGGGAAGAGGCATACAGTCCTCTTGCCATGAATACCAACAGCAGCGCCGTAAACATCAACATGAACACCAACACCAACACCAACACCAACACCAACTCAAACGAGAACTGCGTCAGTAGCAGCAGTGGCAGCACTACTACCGCCGGCGACAGCATCCTGAATAGTGAAGCTGGTTGTCTGTCGTTGTCAAATGATGCCAGATTAGAGTTTATAACAAGTTATACGTTAACCAGTTTACGAGTTAAGCATGATAAATGGCTTAAAATGATGGCCACCCAGGAATATCAGGTAAATGGAATTTAAGGCATACAAAAATGCACACATGACACTGGAATATTTGTATGAAAGCCTCAATGCTCTCTATTGTTTAAAATTATTTATTGAATATTTTTTCTTAACAATTAATTGCTGTCGATGTCGTTTTCATATACCAATAAACCATAATTTGTTTGTTTGTTTTTGTAAAAGGGGGCTTTCAAATGGCATGTAATTTACAACTGGCTTGTCAGCTGGACAACTCTTAAGCATGGTATTCTGTCCACAATTTCGTGCGAAATGCTGTCAAACTGCATGTAAAAGTATTTGTTATGAAATATTTGCGAAATAAATTTGCAAAAGAAGTACTCTGCTCTTATTGCAAAAAAAAAAACGTAAAGTCTATCTGACAGCATGTTTTTTTTTTGCGCAAAATGACTCTGCCATCATTTTAGTTTTGCTGCGAAACAACATGAGCAGTACTTTTTTCACACGGAATTTTGACAATGTTGCATACTTTCAAGCAACAAAAGCGAGAAATTTATAAAAAAAAACCGCAAGCAAGTTGGGCTACATTTAGTACATGTCAAATTTTTCACGCGAAATAATCAATGTCGCTGAAAATGTTTCTCAACTTCGAACAAAGTACCAGCCTTTATCGCATAGTCGCATAGTATCACCATTTACAGACAACATATAATTTTTGCTTTTCAACGTCTATCTTTAGTTACATCTAACATAACTTCTTTCTTTAAATGTATTTTTGCCACCACATACTCGTACAGTGTTTTTATACTAAAACAGCTGATGTCAAATGCTTTGACACATCAATATAGAATGCGTTCTTATTCATATTTGGTCATGACGTTTACAGATGCAAAGTTTTAATGCTTTTACACGCCAGGTATGTAAAGGGTGGGCAAATTTAAGGTTAGAAAGTAAATTGGCTTAAAACACACACTTTTTTGACAAATTCAGTTTTATTGATACTTTGATTTGATATTATTTGTAAAGTAGAAATATGAGAATTAATAAGGGAATATAATGTCGGGCAAATATCTACCTCTAGCACGTCGGAAGACGTCCGCTCTTTACACAAAACTTTTAACCACATTTTGCAACAAAGCTTCGCTTATCTCGTCAATGCACGACGAGACGAATTTCATATTTCAGAGTGTCAGTTGTTTGTGGCTTCTTCACGTAAACCCGGTCTTTCAAATGGCGCTAGAGAAAATAATCCAACGGCGTTAAATAACAAACTCGAGGCAGCCAATTTACATTGCCAAATCGAGAAATTACGCGACCGGGAAATGCGCCTCATCACTAAAGATGATTTTGTTGAAAATTACGTTGTTTTCGTTCAGTTTTTTTACAGTAAATTTTCACAATTAGAACTCTTTGTTCAAGAGTGTAGCGTTCATGGTTAAAATTTCCCCACTTTTTACTAAATAAATGTCAAAGGATGACAGCACAATTCTTGACATTTCATCATTTGACAGCCAATTTATTTCCTAACCTCAAATTTGCTCAGGCTTTATGTTGCAGTTTAAAATTTTGATATGTCAGATGAAAAAAAACATGCCGTGTGAAACCACTTTAAATGAGACTCATCGTTACGTATAATTCTTCGGCAAAGTTTGCGGAACGTTGCCGAACCGAAGACCCATTTTTAGGATGAAACAATTTAATCATTCGCACATGTCATTAAGGCTGTATCTGCCAATTCCACACACGTATTTTATTCAGTAGATACATGTACATAAATATGTATATATAGTATAGTATAAGCAATTATTTATTTCTTGGTTAATTGGGTGCAATTTTTATTTAAAATAAGCAGTAAGCAAACAATACATAATTTCGCAACTAAAACTTTAATACAGTTTATAACAATTGGGAATATACGCCACCTACATCAGTATATCATTTATATTTTCAATATTATGCATTAAACACATTCACCACAGCAGGCTGCCGACTTCAATCTATCAAAAAGAGATTACATATAGAACATTCCACTGCCCACGTTCAGACAAATTCAACTCACTAATTCTAACTCAAATAACTGTAACTTTACAGGAGAAGGTAAAAACATAATAATAGACAGTACAACTGCTTTGTACAACTGCTTTGTACAACTGCTTGTGAAAGCGTTAAAGCAGTTATCAGTTTACAACTACCTTTAAGCTGTTTATACAGGGTGTCTGGTGGCAAATTTATATATTTAAATACGATTATTTCAAAAAGCAATAAGCGGTGCGGAGGGGGTGGCGCCGTTGGAATTATCGATTGTTCGGATTTGTTAGTCACGATGTCGCAGTGGTCGAGTGAACATCGCGCTTTCGCTGTGGAGACATTTTTTAAGAGTAATGATTCTTCGTCATTGATCGTCGACAATTTTGTTCAAAGTTCAGTATTCGGCGAATACGTGATGTACCGAGCGTAAATTTAATTCGTTCCGCGCAACTGCTTCGGCTATGAATGTCCCACGGCCGGCAGAATCCGGTCGATCTTCAAGCACTTTCGAAAACATTGAACTCGTTGAAAGCAGTTTACTTGAAAATCCGCAACTTTCAATACGGAAAAGAGCAGCCTCACTGGGACTTCCAAGAGTGATTACGATCTGAAGTTCCATCCTTTTAAAATTCAAATCGTTCAAGAACTGAAAGAAAGTGACTTTGATTTACGAAAAATTTTTGTGAAACGATGTTGGAGCGTTTTCGCACTATTATTTCCATTTTTTGGAGCGACAAGGCTCATTTTCACTTAAACGGCCACGTGAACAAGCAAAACTGCCGTTACTGGTCTCCAAAAACCCGCAACCCTCGCTTGAAACATCAAAAACCATTGCATTGCCCCAGGGTAACTGTTTGGTGTGCCTTATCCACGCATGAGATAATTGGACCAAAAAATTTTTTTTTCAAATTATGGAGGCCAGGCGACGAATGTCAACGGTAAAAATAATCGACGCATGATTACGGAATTCTTTTTGCCAAACCTGCGAGTTCAACCATCGTACTCTTCACACACGTGGTTTCAATTGGAAGGGGCGACTGCAAACACAGCCTTTGATGAATTTGCTTCGGGAAAATTTCCCCTAAAAACTTATCAGTCGCTTTGGGGACATCCCATTGCCACCGAGGCCGCCCAATGTAACTCCCATGGATTTTTTTATGGGGCTACCTCAAAGAGAGGGTTTATAATGATAATCCTTAATCTCTTGTGGCCTTAAATGTTAGACACGGAGACAGAGTTCGTTACCTAATATGTGAACGGCCACTAAACGACTAACCCTGTATGAGTATATTTTAAAGAGAAATCTTATTTTTATAAATGTGAATATTTGCAAGTGGCATTACCGAAATATGTTGTAATACTGAAATACCAGCTGTTTATGATGCTGAGCCCTTTCCCAGAATAATAAAGCATCTGGCTACACAAGGCGACAATTGCAGCTAGTGGCACTTTAAGTCGTGTGTTCGCATAGTCTGTTGTGGAACATGCTGTGTAAATGTGTTTAAATTGTTTTTATTTAATTAATTAACTCAATTCATTCGAAAACAATTGGATTAAGAATGAAAAAAAAGATGAATAAACTAAAGCGTTGTAGTTCAGAATCGTATTTCAAACCACAAATAAGCATAACAATAACATAATTTATTAAAGGAAAATGGCAGCAGAGAAATTAATATTTAAATTATTATACATTTAAATTATTACGCCAATTGTACAAGGCTTCAAAATAATACACCATAAATGTTTTAATACATGCATGCAATTTAATATGAAACAAAATGTATGCAGCCAATTGTCAATTATACATACAGTGGCTCACACAGAAATTGGTCCACTTCAAGTAAATTTTTTATGTTATTTTTTTTATATAAAGTTATAGCTGATCTTAAGAAAACACCCTTTTTGGTATACATTGTAGTATTTATTTATTTTTTTTTTTTTATTAAAAATTTATGTCTGAGCACAGTTTGTGTTTGTGATAAGACACTAACCCATAAGTATAAAAATATGCCCCAAAGAATCTTCCTTTCCAGAGAAACTAACACACATTAATTTCTTAATATATTTATGATGAAAAATTTACAATCAATTACCCAAAAGGTTTCGGTTTTTGTTTTGCCTTGAGCAAAACAAGAATATTGCTAATGATTTTTATTTTTATAATCTTGTTTATGATAGTATGGGATAAATTTGTTCTTTTTTTCATCTTGTTTGTTCAATTTAATTTTCCAGCTCATTTTGTTGGACTGGCTGAACAACCCACAAAGTCGTCTACTTGTTATGACACTCAACCCGGCTGGACATTTAATACCAAAAAATTCAATAAACGATTTGTATCAGCATAATTACGCCATAGTACTGCCAAAAACCATAATGTCAGTAGCAGCACCAGCCTTAGAGGCCTTAACAGGAGACGAGGAGAAGGAAATTCTTAATAATAATAAGCCTCTAACATCCATCTCATCAGCGGCTATAGCCACAGTAGCTGCCGCAGCTGCTATGACAGCTTGCACAGCATTGTTGGCTCCTTTACCACCACCCTCGAGCAGTTTCTCTACACTGGATGGTGTACCACGTGGTAAATGTACATTTTTTGTGAAACGTCAACTGCACATCGTCTTAACCAGGGACAACTACCGAAGCGAAGTTATATACGGTGATTTTCCGCTACACAGTAAAATTGAAACATTGGCTGTGTTGTTTGATGAAATATTGCAACCATTGTTGCGGAACTCTCTAAATCGTAAACTATGGCCAGAAGTTGTTGGCAAAGATCTAAATGCGCGCATGAAAGATGTTAAAAATACACTAACAGAGGTAAGTGGCCAATGCTGAGAAGAGCCTATGAACATTTTTGTACTTTTTGTATTTTTTAGAACGTTTTGACAAATGTTTTGTAAAGATACACTTGTATTTAATTGCATGATTTGAAAACGACGTGATGGAAAGCAAGCACATAATTGCTTGACGGCATTTACATTTAAGTGTTTTCCCCTGCTGCCTTACGTAGCAGTGGCAGCACTGGGATGGCGAGATGTGTAGAGAACATTTTGCTTTCTTTCGCTCTCTTCTCATGTTGTATAAGAGGTGTTGTCAATGTGGTTTAGTTTTTTGTTTGGAGTATAGCAATAGTTAGTTTCCTGTGTTGTTAGCGTCATAAGGGGCTATTCACATATTATGTAATGCTATTTTGTGGAGTTTTTATACCTCCCTCATTGTAACGCTTTTTAAAAAAAGTTCAGTACAAATTATCTAGTCCATAACAAATCTTTAACCCTCCTTTAGCGTATACCTAGGAGATATACGAATAATTCAGCTGCTTTTGATATTCAGTGGTGCCAAGTTTTATTATATTTTCAGTGATATCGATGAACGCATTGTGTAAGTTTTCAACTTTTATTCACCCTTATTGCAGTTGTCAACATCGACGTTACTTCAATACAATACCAAAAAGTTTAAGCTGGTTTACTCACTCTCGAGAAGAGTTTTCTGCTATTGACAGTCTGTTTCTATAAACAAGGTCTAGAAAACAGCATGAGCCACGACAACGAATAGGCAAACCAAAACAAATACTTTTGTTATTTTTGAAAAGTAATCGAATTTTAGCCAATCTGGTGGTTTTATCTCCATACCTTATTTCCATTTTTTGGGTTTTCATGGCACAACGAACGCTCTTATTTAGGTATGGAGCTTGAGCGTCAACGCTGAGCGCCATCAAGCACAAGAATCGGCGCTTTTGTCTATACCTGATAAAAATTTCTTATAAAAACAAACAAAATGTCGACAGAACATGCGCCATTTTTTTGTAATTTTATTTTTTTTTTAAATTTTAATACAAACTTTTGTATACATTTTTTTGTTAATTTTATAGGAGAGAGCAAAAGTAAACAAAATTATTCCAGTGACTGAAATAAAATATTTTCATTTTCATTTTCAATTTGGCTGATTGTTATGATAAAATTTGAAGATTTGTAGGGACATGTGTTTTATTAATGTAATTCCCAATAATTAATTAAAAATTCGATTTTGAATTTTTTGTTAGTTGCTTGGTTTTGCATTTCAGCTGACCATATGTCTGTATTTAAATTTAATGCATTTTGATACCTAACATTATAATAATTATTTGTTCTAATTTCCACAGCGTTCGTTATAAGCAGGTTTTATTGTAAACAAACCAAAATGAACTAAATGAAAAATATATATTTACATGTATATATGTATGTATGTATACTTATTAGGGCGGGTCGATTCAAAAATCGCTCAAATTACAAGAAAAATCGTATTCTAGGGATCAAAATAAGAAACTTTGCCGAAGGAACCATACCTCTAAAATGTATTTTGATGTCCCGACTTTTGATCCGAAGGGTCAAATTTTTACAAGAAAAAATCAGCGAAATAGCTATGTTTTTTTTATTTTTGGAGTTTATTTTTCTCTTTAGAAATATATTTAGTCAGAATGAAATGAAAAAATTAATTTTACTTAGTAATAGAAAAGAAAATAAAAAAAAATTATTGTTTGAAGTCGTTTTTGCTTTCAAGTCTGGGCAATTTCGCACGCTCTCTATGGGTAACCCCCCAGGGATGGTTCCAGAGGGTGTGCCACTGGCATAGGTGGGTCGGCCCTCTAAAATTAGTGGGGGTCGGTCATACATTTTGACTCGATTGAGGAACTCTAAATGGGTCAAAGTGAGATTTTTCAAAACTTGACCCTTCGGATCAAAAGTTGGGACATCAAAATACATTTTAGAGGTATGGTTCCTTCGGCAAAGTTTCTTATTTTGATCCCTAGAACACGATTTTCCTTGTAATTTGAGCGATTTTTTTGCCTCCATACAAATCGACCCGCCCTAATACTTATATCCAATATAATATATTGAAATTTTGTCTCACCGCCTAGATATCTATTCGCCTTGGCTTACATATGTACATTAAAATTAACAGTGTGGGTCACAAGGTAGAATGTACGAGTATTTATGTATGTTTTCTTTCGACATGATGAACCAGACTACAAGTTTTTTTTTATATAAACCTTAAAACAATTTTTACAAAATTTCTCGCATGTACATACATAAATGCTTCTTAAGTCTTTTCACGTTCTTGTTATCTATTGTTATTGCAGATTAAAGGCAAGACCAACAATCGAACAATTTTATCGTTATTAGTTTCGCCAGCAGTCATTGAACAAGTCGTAGGTCATGTCAAAAAAGGGTAAGTGAATATAATGGATACAATACTCCTTCTTTATATTTCAAGAATGCCAGTTGGTTTTTTGTTGTTTTTTGTCAGATAGATAATACCTTTTTATAAGAACTGAAAAATAACTTTTCGCAAAAGAAAACACTACAAAAATGTATAAGTAAACTTTTTTTCTTCAAACAAGAATTTATTAACCTTCAAATGTTAAGGATTTTGTGAATAAGAAGGCTTATTGGGAAAATCTGCAGGAATAAGGGAAAATAGCCCAAAGAATACTCGTATGTATAGATATTTAGTTGCTTAATAATTTTTCAATTTTATTAACATAGAACTAAGACCTGAAAACCGTTCCAAGTCACCCGAAATTTTGTGAAGAATCCTCCATCGGCCTGTCTATTTGGTTCATTATTTATCACTTAAAAACAATTGGCAAAAACAAATTCGCCCAAATTGTCAAAATCAAATATGGCTGTTGATCTTTCAATAAATAAATTATTTGCTAAATTATTAACGGTATTTTTATAATTAAACCTTAATTATATTTTTTCTAAAATCGTATCAAAATAAAACAAAATCGAACGGCCCGATTAGAAACGAAACGATTTATGTACGAGTCTTGTTTTTAGGGTTCCCTATTGTTTTCGCTATAATGTCCGTCCGTCTGTCTGTCTGTCTGTCACAGGCTGTTTTCTCGAGAGCCGTAAGAGCTGCCTAAACCTAAAACCCAATAAAATAAATTTCATATTTCTATCCTAAAAATATTTAACACGCATTTGCTTGTGACCATAAAAGTGTAAAGCTTTTTGGGGTTAAATCTAACTTAGGAAACCAATAAATTTCTAGGATTTCGATTAAACTCTCAACTACATTCCAAAGAAGTTGTAAGGCTACGTAAATCCTGAAAAACGTATTTAAATATTATTTTTGTGCAAGAACAACTATAAAACTGAAGTGTTTATATTTAACAAGAGCATTTTAAAGAACATGCAGAAGAGCAAGGGAGCACTTAAAGCAATAAATATATATTATAGTATTATGCAAATAGATACATACATATATACATATGTATGTATTTGTTGTACACCAATACTTAAAAAGACATTAAAAGACATACACTTATACACTTTTAGAAATCTATAACAAACAACACTTTAATACCACGAGTATTCACACTAAAGAACCCTTTACGTACGCATTGTACAAATTGGCTGAGAATTTATAGTTTCAAGACTATTGAAAATAACTTTAAATGTTCTTTTCTTCTAGGACACAAGCACTTTATAGAAAAAAAAAAAAAAACTGAAGTATTTAAATATACCATTGAGTTGCCTGGCATCTCCTAAGTCCTAGTTTACACTATGCAAGTCTTATTGCTAAGCTGATTAGTTTGAGCGAGAGAGAGAGAGACGAGGGGAACAGAAACGTCTCTTTTTCCCTCGTCTCTCTCTCTCTCTCTTCAAACAAACCCATCAGCTCAGCAATAAGACTTGCATAGTGTAAACTAGGCCTAAAGACTAGGAGTGTCATCTCAGTCTTGAATACTTTACTAACAATTTCATTTTGCCCTTATTTAAGAATAATAATAAAAAAATTGCAAATTATTTAACATTAGATTTTTATTTCTTCATGGATTTCCAAACTTAAATGGCAAATAATAATGTTTCAAAACCAAAATGAGAAAATTTAGAACATTTGCTTGGAAAAAATATACGAAGGTATGGCAAAAAAGCTTAATCAATGGACTACTACATAGATATATAGAATGTATGTGCTTGGGTGTATGTGTATGTGTGTCTGTATAGATGAGTTTACATGTTTGTGAGTGCATTTTTATGCAAAAATAGTTTATGGCCACAAATTTAAGGCTCTATTGTTTTAACTTTTACCAAATTCATTACACAAAGAATGATTAAAAAGAAAAAGAAACATGAAATATTTCAAAAGTATGATTTTAGGCGCAAAAAAATGATTTCCGTATATTCTTTTGTTAATTAGCAGAGATGGAAAAATAGCCAAAACTTATTACTTTCTTATTGCAACAGAAAAGAAAGTTTTCAAATTACATACAATTCAGGAATGATATAAAAATAATTTCACTTCTCAAGAGGTACGTGTGCAAGCCTTTTAAATGATATTTTTACACAGGATTAAATTAAAATTTGTTTTAAAACACAAAATTATGGAATAAAAAGCTAGGAATTTGGAATTTGTCTATGTTGCAATAAGGGAACGATATGTACATAAATACGAACTCAAGTTATTTGAATAGTATTTAAATAAGACCACATATTCAGGTCGAAAAGAAAAATCATTAACAAAAGCAGGTATGTATGTATGTATGTATTATGTATGTATACGCATTACGATACGATTACGAATAGCAGTATAGATAAAGCATATCAAAAAAATTATTCAAATGAAGCTAAACTATAATTAAATTTTTGGTTCAAATTTTATGGGCGTGGTAGCGCCAACATTTGCAAATATTTCTGATTCCAGCCACCTTTCTAAATGCAAGATATCGCCACTTTCAGTTGTCAAGGAGTTTGGCAAGTTTCATAAAAATTTATCAACTCCCTGATCATTTGATTCGTAGCATATACATATGTTTATGTAAAAATATTTCTGCCTTCACTTCTGTTAAGAATTTTGTTGCTGTGACCCATGTGCTTATTTACATACTTTGTTTTAATTTTTTTTTTTTTTCGTTTCAATTTTCATATGAAATACTCTAGCACTATATTTTGCAAAATGTTTCAACTACACATTTATTATAAAGTCCTTAAAGTTTTGATTCATGCAAATACTTAAGGAAGAAAATTTTGTCGTCGTAACAAAGTTGCAACAGCTAATTAGCGCACTATAAGCAGCCAAAAGTTGAAGTAGTAGACGCAAATTGTTTATAGTTGTTATTTTAGTTACGGCATAATGAGCTGAAAAGTAGAGTTAATTGTTTATTTGTTCTTTTTGTTTTGAAAATCACAAGTTTTCCAAATGCCAGTAATAAATAAAAATACAGTAGCGTAATTAAAATGCGAAAATTTGATGTTAAGTTGTATATTGAACGCCAGAGACGAGAAGAGGATACTATTCACACCAAGGCTTTTAGCCAGCTTGAGTGCAACAAGTTAAGGTCTCAGCTAATGAGCTCATTGAAATAATAAAACTTGAGAACTTCTTGTTGCATATTTAAGAAATATAATAAACAAATATATTGACAAATGTTAAATTTACAATATTTTTCTACTTTTTTTTTTTTTTTTTTGCATTAAAAATTCTAGAGAGTTTGAAGCCGCCTTAGAAACAAAGTTTCGCTCTCAACTCGAGGAGATGTTCATCAATTGGACGACACAAATACATGAAATAATACTAGAGAAATCGCATTGTGTGCAGCACGCTGCAGTCAACTCTAGCAAAACAATGAAGAGCAACACGGTTGCGGTGAATGTGCCACAACAAGAAGTAAATTTCTGGCTAAATCGTCAAAAGAATCTACAAAATATTTATGAACAATTAAGAACGACACCACACAAATCATTAGCTTTTATATTAGAAGCCATTGAGTCCTCTTATTATCCATCATACATGAAGATCTTCAAGAGACTGGTGTGTGCCTGGCAAGAGGCCAGAGACATAACGTTGTGGTTGCAGCCACTGTTGCGTCAAACGGCCACCTTTAATGCAGTTAATTTTAGCAATGCTCAGGACTTGATAGGTCCCTTAGTCCATGTCATACATTTGATTTGGTCGAATGCCCGACACTATCGCACCACCCAGAGAATGACAGTGCTCTTGCGTTGCATTTGCAATTTGTTGGTGCGTAAAGCAGAGGAAGACTTAGACGTAGCGACACTATTTCAAACGGAAGCTGATGAGGGTCTTTTAAAAATATCTCGTACAATCAATATTTTAGAGCAGTTTAAGTAAGTTTTGTTTGAGAGATTTAGTTTTTTTAACAAAAAAAAGTTACATATTTTGTTACATATCAGATCCAAGTTGTTGGACTACAAGGCCAAGTATACCAGTAATCAAACCATATTACCCGCTTTGCCATCTTTAGCTTGTGGTACGGCATCAGGTGAATCATTGGCAATGCCTTCATCTGTCACCGAGTTGCAACAACTTTGGCGCTTTTCAAACGATGATGTATTTGGTTTGGCCTTGAATGGCTTCATGGCACAATTGGCCGAATTGCAAACAATTTTCGAAGCTGCTGTAACTTTTCAAAGTTTAGAGAAACTCGAAATCGGTGGCTCTCGAGGAAAACTGCTCTCCGACCGAATACGCCAGGTAAATGCAAAAGTTGCAAAAAAAATCGTTAAAGAAATTCTGCAAAGCAATTTGCAGAAGACGTCTGCAAGCTGAATTTTTTCTCTGAAAAATGCATAGAGTTAAATTATTTTAAATCTTTTCAGATTCATATCGAATTTAAGCAGCTTTTTGAAGGCTGGACAAAGCTGGAGATTGATTATGGTCAGCAAATATCCAATGCCCACATTGACTGCGGCTTCATTAAAAAACACAATTTCAAAAAGGAACAGATTATCTTTTTTCAACGTATGAATATTCTGGAGAAAAAATTAGCCACCATATTGCAACAAGCTTACAGTGATTGCCACAACTGGGAACAGCTAACGAAGGTAAATATGCCGGATGCTGGGCTGTTAATTTTGTGTTGCTTGAAATTTCATAATCTGAGCTTTTATGCAAATTTGTAATTCATGTTTAAGATAAAATTTTTGGAAAAGTTGTAAAAGGTGATCATTAACTAAACATTATTCTGGAAGCTTTTATACTTGTGTAGAGAATATTGAAGTTAACATCGTGGTATTCCAGCAGGAAATAATTTAAATAATTTAACATTGTGTGTTTAAAAGCTCGTATTAACAATGTTGAGTAATTGAAGTGTTCTGATTAGATAAAAATTGTATACTGACATTTTTTTTTATTTTATTTCAAAAACTCGAACCTACAAAAATAATGTTTTTAAAAGATAAAATCCTAATAATATGAGTATGCATTTTAAACGTTAGTGGAATCAACCAAAAGATTAATTAAAAAAATTTTGGCATACTTCAGGGCTGGAAACTCTTTTGTAGAACGCAACGCCAAGCGTTGAAAAATATTATATAGGGAAAAATTTTAGATTACAAAAACAAAATACATACAAAAATTTTCAACGCGTTTTACAAAATTAGGCCCGAAATTTTTTTAAGGTTCGAAAATAAATAATTAAAGGAGAAAAGGTTCCACAACTGCTTCGTAATGACTTCTAGTGGTACAAAATATAAGACTAACACCCAATTATTAATTTTTATTATCCAACATCTTCCTCGATCGTATACTGAAACTAAACCTCTTATAAAATCAGCTACCACTTCTTTAACTGTCCACAGGATACCTCTAGTAGAATTAATTGCATGGACGAATCAAACTTACTGGAAAATACACAAATAACGTTGTGTTGAATGTACTCGTAAATGGACATTTCCACAGAAAAGTGTACATTTTGTCACGTTACGTTGCTTGTTTCGCAAAGAAAAACTTGGTGTAGAGTGTAATTAGCTCTAGATTAAGTGACAGATATGAAAAACTCGAACAGCGTGGTTCTGTAAAATACAAGCTTTAGTGCTTGGTGACGTAACGTGACAAGAAGTGAACTTTTCTGTGGAAATACTCATATATATTTTTTTCCAATGAATCAAGCATTTTGGTTCTTAAACCCAATTTTTTTTTAATTTGTTGCAAGTAAAGCGATGCCACAGAAGCAGACATTTCTGTAAATTGTAAGCATTATCTTTATCAATTTGCTTTTCATCAACAAAGAAAAAGCTCTTAAAATTTATTTCACCTTTTTAACAACTTTCCAACAAAAATGTTCAATTGCTTTTATTTAATTGTTGGTTTGTTTTTTTTTTTTTTAATTTTCTCCCTTCTTGTGAGTGTATGTGTACTTATGCGTGTAGATGTTTAGTAAATATGTGTTTGTATGTGCATTTTATTTCTTCCTTTTTGTGGTAATAATGTTTAAAATGAATGGCTGATTATATGTAAGAAATTTTCTTTAGCTGACAACAATGTTTGCCAATATCGTGCAACGACACACCATTCAAACCGAATTAATGGAAATTTTGCCGCACATCTTCAGCGTATTCAAGGAAGAATTGCTTTTGATTGAAACCATTGTCAGTGAAGTGCTGTTGGATTTTGAATATAAAGGTGTTGAAGCCATACCAATGGAAATGAATTTTCCAACTATTGCCGGTGGCTTGATGTGGTTAGAGAATCATATGAAAAGATGCGATGTCTTTGCTGGCAATGAATTGAATGCTTTAATAACTACACTGTAAGTAAGTGCTTGATAATTGTGAAGAAAATATTATTAAATATATAAAATAAATTATAACTGTGCGTGTGCGAAATGCTTCAGTGAAGCTCATGTTTGAGGGTGGGTACACGGCAAAAATTATCATGAATTCTTTTTTGTTTTCAATTACTGTAGTCGTTTGAGAAAGGAACTAAATTTAATTAATAATATTTTTTAATAGTTTCGAGCTTAAGCCCGAAAGCCGTCACATGTATTAAAAAACGAAGTTCTCCTCTAAAGATGTTTAGATAAATTCAAGCAGCAGTTTAGAAGTTAGATATTTATTTTCACTTACAGTCCCCATTGTGCAGGGTCAAGTTAAAAAACAAAGCAAATAATAGAGCAAATTCTACAGCAATATTTCAGACTAATATAAAATAATTTTAGTAGTTCACGGAGTGATTATATACTACTGGACGATTGTTCAACGGAATCACCCGTCCGATTTCTAATACTCTTTCAGCATAATGTGGAATAAAAGCTGCCAACGGACGTAGGCTTATTATTGTCCCATTAAACTGCTTCGCTTGAGGTCTCGGTAAAACAACAAAATTGTCTCAGTTCTAATTTATTTCTAGCTGAAGTTATCGCTTATTTTTTTATTTCTATTTTACGGTTGTGAACTTTCCAATACATTTTTTTCGAGTGTGGCAAAAACTAAACATATTTTTTTTAATACAAAAATACGAAATCATTCCTCCAGACACCAGCTAAGCAAAGATTAAGAAGAATAAAAAATTACGAAAATCCCTTCATATTTAACTGCAGATTTTTATTACATGTCAAACAGAAGTGAATGCTTTTCACAATTTCATAAAGAACTGTTTGCTTTTAAAACTTATTTTAGGTTGCTTTACAAAATACATACGAACTCTGAAATGATTTCCGCTATTTTTTCTCTCAATTTTCTAATACAAACGCATAAAAAAAAACAACCATGATGCATGTGCTAAAACCAATGACGCCAACGTACGAACAAATAACAACTACTGGCGTATGTGCACACATACATACATACACACAAAAGTCTTAGTGCTGACAATACGTTAAGCTCTCAATATGAAAAATTGACTGCTCGACGCGATATTTTGACAACAAAACTTAGTAATTTGCAATTGAAAATTTGGAACAATTGGCAACAGACTGTAGAGAAACGCATTGCCAAAGGACTCGATTCGCAGGTGATGATGTTGTTGACACTGACACCACCACCACCACCACCACCACAATGCCAACAACAACATATGAATTACCGCAGTGATGCTGCTTTTGGCGCAGATCAAACTCTCAGCAGTCGTAGAAGAGAAAATATTAATACGAGCGACAGCACAAACAAAAAAGTCAAAAACACCTGCCTGGCCAAAAACCAAACACATTCCTACACTACCACCGCAAACAAAACTGCTTACTGTCATTCTGTTTACCCCGCTTTAAGAGACAAAACTAATTCTGCAGCAGCAGTAGCAGCAGCAGAAATTCGAAAGGATTCTAATTGTTTCACTATTTTGCGAAAAACAAATGAAAATTTTACCATCAACCCGGCAGATGAGCAGCATGATGATGATTTAAATAAATCATCATTTGTAAGTGACATGAAAATCCTTGAAATCAATTTATCCATCGAACTTTTTACCTTATTGAGAGAAACAAAATATCTGCTGGCCCTGCAAGAAATTCATAGCAGACAAAAACAAGGCGATGCTACAGCAACTAAATGCGATTTAACAACACAATTAACAGTTGTCGCCAGCGAACAACATTTGCAGCAACAACAGCAGACACATCAATTGCCTTCAACACTTTTAAATTTGTACGCACAACGCGATGTTTTCTGGCAACGCAAAATCAAACTAATCAAAATTGCCGAATACTACAACAGCATCAGGGAGGGCTTAAGTGCATCCAACGAAATGCAATTAATTCAGCCTGTTGTCGATGTCATCGATGAGCGCTTGGAATGCGCCAGCAAAACATTGACATGGCGATTGTTTGGTAAGTATTCGTACCATCTAATAACACAGCCATACTCACGCAAACACACACACACATGCATATAAGCATACATTCGCATGTACAAATACCCAGGCAATGCGATAATTATCATTTTCCAAGTAAAATGTGCTTGTGAACATGATACGTTTGCACGTTTGCTCGCTCGCTCTCCATGACTATTTCCATATATTGGTAATTATTTGGCAATTATGTATAATTGATTTTTCTTTTTGTCACCATCTGATTTGCTTTGAATTTATTTCTCAATTTCATGAGTTGGCTGTGAATTTATTTGATTGATTTGATTTAATTCCTCGTGTTCCATTTGCTTGCAATCAAATGCCGCTGCTTGTTATAATTATATTGGAAGATTTTTCTCTAAGCTAAAATTGCAAATCATCAAGAAAAATTTTATGGTATTGTAATGATATTGTAGAGCCAAAAGTACGTTCTACAGTGGGATGGCTTCATGCATTTTTGGGGCAAAAGCTATAACAACGAAAAAAAAATATTTGCATTTGATGGCAAATAAAAAGAATTTGATTAAAACGATACCGTACTTGCCACAAAAACTTGCGGCGACTAAGTTACATTTATAGCAACAGCAAAACTGCAGTGCACAAAAATCAAAATCAAAATATGCGATTTACATTAAATGAAATGTGATTGCATTTGAATATACATTTCAACAGCAATTAAGTAAAATCAATGGTTTTTTGTTTGAAATGGCATAACAAAAATTATTTACGTGAAGTGTGGATCGTTGCCGTTTAAATTGTAGGCTTGCCTTTTCAAAATCCAAATCCACAAGTAATTTTGCTGTGCTGTTTGAGGTAACAACACTCTCTATGTGAGCAAAAAAGACTTTTGTAGTCGCAACAAATCGCAACTTTTTTTGGGAACAATCCAATTGTATAATTTTTTTATTTATTTGCCATTACAACTTTGTTTTCTGTATAGAAACTTGAAAGTTGGTACCAAGCATAATATTGACTAAATATGTAAAGAAAAAATGGAATTTCATAAAAATCGGCCATGACTATCAAACCTCGCCCACCTCCCATGCAACCTAAATCGATTTTTTCGCATAAATAGTTTCCTATCTAACTGAAAGTCACTTTCTAGAATAAAAAAAACAAATGCCTAGTTTCATCGAAATTAGCCATGCCCATCGCCCATTGTATGAGTGATACAAACTATAAATAAGATAAACAAATTTATTTTTCATTTGTCATTTCTTGACTGCATCATCAGATGTTAGAAATTGAGTGGTCGAAAAATAGTTTTTTTGGACACCAAAAACCCACTGTGCGAGCCAGCGATTTTTGCACACATGAAAAAAATTGTTTATTAAATAATGGGGGGAGGGGGAATTTTATTTTATGTTCCACTGTGGAAAGAATATTTAAACAAGTAGTTGGTCAGGCTTAATCTGTGCCTCGTTTACGTACGTACGAAATGTGAGAAGCTTCCGAGTCAAAAAAAATTGTTACCATCCATTGAAACACAGATCGGGTGAGTAAGAAAAGAACTAAATTTTGTAGATACATTTACCCGACTGCTCGACGCAAAGAAGGATATTGTGTTTATCAGCCTATGTATGCATGTATGTGTGTTCCTTTGCGGTCTTAATCCCAGGAGTGTCACTAAAGATATGACAGTAGTAAAAATTAAATATGACGGCCAACAGACGCCACTTTGTAAATACGAAAACAATAAAAAGTGGGCGAACTTCATATAGTTGTAGAATGGGTATCATTCGACAGGTATTTTAAAATCATCCTTAGGTTTCTCTTATGATTTTTCATTTCGAATGAACGTTTAGGATATTGAACGGTTCAAAGTTGATCACAGTCGGGTTTTTAAATTTTTTTTAATTATAAACAAGTAATAAATTTATTTAATACTGCGTAAAGTATGGCTTCCAATATTATTTAATTTTTTTCGATGCGAGAACTTCTCACAAGTTACATAAACGAGGCACTGATTATAAAATTTTCACGTTGCAACCATATGCCCTTATTAAGTATAGTCTTACAACAAATTCTGAATCTAATGAAAAGCTCTGCAGAAAGAAAGCTTCTAAATATATATACAAGAAAAAACAACAAAATAATATAAAAATGCCAATACGGAATGGCATACAAAAAAACTGTCAATACCATAAAAAATCGTTTAAGCTGAAATGTCGCACAAACAAAAAAAATCTCCTTACGGCAAAAACGATAAATGAAAAAAATGCTAAAACAGAAAAAAATGGAACAAAAAATCGCCAAAACAAAAAATGGTGGAATTGAAAACCCAAAGGAGCAAAAAAACTTGTAATACGAAAGAATCACCTTAACGAAAAATATTCTCAAGACACACCGAAATCACCGAAATGGAACAGCAACATCAATTAAAGCACAAAAATGTGGCAAAAAATATCACGAACACGAGAAAACTAAATGGAATGTTCACTACAACTCGAGTAATACTGATGAAGAATAATGTGGTACTAATACGTACCCATTTCCAAAAGAGTAACTGGTGAAAGGCTCAGTTAAGCGGTTAATTTAATAAGTTAATATCGCCAATGTGTATGTCATATTCGAAGGTGGCACAATATATTGTACAATCAAGATAATTGTGTAATGTGGTGGCAACATTGTTCAATGTTGTTCACTTTTTCACTGCCAGGAAAATTGAGCAATATTTTCTTTACAACTATTGTGTCATTTGTTGCATAGTATGGGTCAAAATGACAATAATATGTACAACAACATATGCAATAATATTGTATAATGGATGGGCCGCTTTAGCCGACTGTAATGGAATGTAACTGCAACGTAGGAAACAGCTGATCGATATTTTTATATCCTAGTTTTCTTTCCCTAGTTTTCAATATCTTTTAAGTATCTCAACACAGTTTTTTGACTTCGCTTAATAACCAGCACAATGGCCCGAAAGGAATATTCTTGCGTAGGTAGTAGGTTCTCTTTTACCTTCTTGGTATATACCATTCTGTATTTGGGCCACTAGTTCAAGAGATATATATTTATTGTCACTTTTTTGCTTTGGAACCACTGTGTGGAGTTAGTGTATAGTATGATATTATACCAAGTATTTATATATTTCTGACCCACCATGAACCTTAGGACTTAAAAACTACCATAGTTCCTGCTGAAGATATGGTAACTTCAACAACGAGATTAACTACCCTGCAAGAAATGAATGACTGAAACTAATACAAACATAATTTTTTCACTAGCACATTTACAACAATTTTATATTGAAATCAACAGTGACAGTAAATTGCTCTAGTTGCTCTACTCTAACACACATGTAAGAGTGGAACATCTAATGTACATATACCAAACATTTTAAAACATCGCATTTTATTGTAAAATGTACAATTCGTTCGGTCTGTGAAAATAAAATTTATGGAAGTTTAAAAAAAGTTAAGTAGAAAAAATAGTGAATAAAAGAAATCCCCAAAGTTTAATTAAATATACATGTATATTTCTTTTCCAAATTTTAGATATTTATAAAAATTAAGGCGTGTTGGAAATTGAAAAAAGCGTGAAGAGGATAGATGACTCCAACGTTTTTTTGTGTTTTTGCTTGTTTTTATGCCTTTAAATATTTAACTTATGTATATCTCTATTATTTTGTAATAAAAAACAAAAAAAAAAAAAGGGAAAAATTGTGTTTATTAATATTATTATGCAGGTTTGACTATTTTGCTATGCCGGTTATATACATCAAGTGTGATCAGTCAGACGTGACTACCGCATGCATCATTAATGATAAGTAAAAATACGGCAGAGTAAGCAGGTCAGATATATATCTGCCCCATAGTAGATATTTTTAATTAGTTAGACAAAGATGCAAAATCACACGTACACAAAAGTTTACATCACTTTTTCCACATTGCTCCTAACAAACTGATAGAAACTTAGATAGACAAATCCATCACCACTGTCGGTCAAATGACCGGTCATTTGACTGGGAGTCTTCTTGCAGGGTAGTTGCCACTGCTCATTTTTTAAACATGCAGTGTTACCACCATATCAAAATTATAAAATGTATTATTATTGAAATGGCCAGATTGTAATAATGGCCTTTCATGTATTTATGTATATCCCACAATTTCTTTTATAGATTCTGAACTAATCGAAGAAATCTTTGAGAAAACGCACACACTATATTCACGCCTAAGAGACTCACGAAAAAATATACAAACCATACTTGAGACTGTTAGACGCTGGAGCCGTGAACCTCTACATCAGCGTAGTCTTTATGGTAAAAATCTACTGGAATTGAGACACCAGAAGGAACGTGTAAGATGTCGCTTATTGCAGTGTGAGGAAACTAAGTTGCTACTCAATCGTTTGTTGATTGAGAATTTCTATTTGTTTTTCGATTGTTCAAAAGAAGGAAATCATACACAAGACAAGGACATTATAGAGGTGAATTAATAAAAAAAAACTAAAAGAAAATCTTTATTCTTTTAATAACCTTTTTTCCCCAGTTTCTACGCTCATGTCCCGAACACCAGCGCAGCAAATATAATTTATATCTAAAGTCCATAGATGTACTGCTGTACCAAGAATTAATTCATTCCTTGAAAATCAGGTTGAAACAAACATTTTAAAATATTATTATAATCATCTCAAATAATGCATTAAAAGTGTTTGATTATCAAGTTTATTTAGTTTAAATTGAAGACTTAATTGTGTAACGTTTAAGTTTTACAACTAAATTTTGGCTGTATTTATACTTTTGTTAGCTCACTTTGTTTTAATTTAAAAAATTTCACACTTCAATTCTTTAATTTTTGATGAAATAATATGTGTACAAACATAATAGTGTTATTACACATTTACTTTTAACGCCTCCACTTAAAAAGCACCTTCTTTTCTTTAATACACAAAAATAAAAGCGTTTTTTGCATGCACGAACATGTCATATTTTGATTCAACTCTTCGTGTCTAAACAAAAACTAATCAAACAATTGTATCAACAATATAAACAGTAACATGTCACAGAAAAGAGTGGGTGTGCTGAGGGAGTTGAGATCTCTTTTGTAAAGCACTTACATATCGCAGAAAGCAAACTCTGCACTATGGGACTTTAGTGTTTGAAAAAATTAAGTAAAATCCTATGTAAGGTTCTAAGCAAAAAATGACTTATGTATATTTTCACGCAATTCAGTGGTCCACATACATAGGAGGTGTATTCAAAAAGTATCGCGAATTTCGAATTTTCACGGGTTACGTATATTCGAATTTTGTGGCGCTATGTTGGTACTCATGTCTATGTTATGCCAACAATTTCGGCAATTTATAATGTTCAGTTAATTGTTGACAGCTGCTTTGCTTTCACGTGTAAGTGAGAAATATTTCACTTTTTGTAATAATATACGACCTGGTTTGACAGCTCCATTGCTGATAGAGACAAACAAGAGACTTGGAAAAATAAGTGTAGTAAAGTTTTGAGATTAAGGGCCACTTTCACAACGATACAAAAGTAAACTTTAAGAATTTAAAACCAGTATTTTGTATTGAAATACTAGTTTTAAAACTCTTACCCCCATATTCATAAAAAAAATAAAATGATTGTGAAATCCATTTTAGGAAAAATTCTTATGAAAAATTTTAAATAAAAGACATTTCAAATTAATTTAAAATTTTATGAATATGGGGGTTAAAGTATACTTTTAAGGGCCTAAAAGCTTTATTTTGACAAATTTTATATTGAAAAAATGTAAATTATAAGAACAAAACACCTACAAAATTTGTCAAGTTTTAGCGTTGCGTATTACAAAATTAGCCTCCAAGTATGAAAAAGTACATCGCGTTATGAATAAAATACAAAGATCTACATCAAAATCTCCAATGCCCGTATAATTAAGAATGTTGTGTATACAACACAAGTGCAAAGGAAAACAATTTATATTTGATTTAAAAATGATTTCCACTCTTGCATAAAGCAATAAACTTAAGACTATCAAGTCACCTCATCTAAACGACAAACGATGACACCGAGTTCCTTGATACAATACAACAATATCATCACCATCGTTATCATCGCCATGCCATCATCATTATCGCCATTTTAATCCTAGTGGCAAACATTTCTATTTATACACGTATACTCATCATCAAGTAGAATCACTCATCACTATTGTAGTCATCAAAAGCAGACAAACGCTGCAATACAAAAGCAACTAAATTGAAAAAGAAAAAATTAAAAAAAAATCCAAAACATACAGTAACATTTTGTGGTATTTTTGCAATTGCATGCAACATGCACTCCAAAATTTCAACTTAATTCAACTTAATGTACACAACGTTCATACGGCTCGTCACACACGGTTGCAGCTTAGAGTATTTGTACAATGAAATGTCTACAACCGCAACAACGACAACGACAGTGACATCGGCAACAGTTAAAGAAAACAACACTACAAAGTCAACAGATAATTTAGCTTTTAGAACGGCAACGGAAACTAAGACCAGGACATTTCACCACCCCTTAGAAAACATTAAATCAATGGAAACATCAACAAAAACAGCAACAACAGCAAGAGCAACAGCAACAGCAAAAGTAACAGCAACTTCAACACTTGTTGTGGAAGAGCCGCCATCCTCAGCAGCAAAATTCAAAGGAACCACAACAAACGCCAAACACTTTTTGTCCCAACTGCTTAAAAGCACACAAAGTCACAGCCAAAATCAGGAGTATAAATTACAATTTTCACCCGCTACTAATAATGTTCTCCCACATCATACAACTCCAGCTCAGAACCACTTAATGTGCCGACAACTTTCATACCTCCCTACGCTCTCCGCCTTCTCCTCCTCCTCCGCAAACACTTCAATTGCCACTAACAACATTAAACCTCCCCTGTTTGAGGTACAATTGGAATTGGTGGGCATGCAAATACGCTTTCAGCCAACATTCGAGTCAAACGTAGAAAATAACTTTCAGCAAATTGTCGAACAACTACTGCAAGACATCACAACCACTTGCAATTCCATGCCACGTGTACTCCTATATACCAACAACAAATCATCTCTGTCGTCTGACGGTGAACGTTGCGTTATGCAAGTGGAGCATACAAATGAAAATAAACCTACACAGGACTACAGCAATCTAGAACACTGCGATCAAAAACAAACAAAACAGCATAAAGCGGAAAGCAAAGACCATGAAGACATTGTTAGTGGAGAGATAGAGAACAAAAAAGCAACTGCAACCACAAAAGGTATTATTTCTCTCAATATCATTAAAAAAAAAAATTCTGTGGCCCCTTGACTTGCGTTCGCTTGTTTTTAAGGATTTTTCTAACTAGATTTAAGATATTTCAAAGAGACATTATTTCAATTAGCTGACAATCGCAAAAACATGGCCCGTTTTGAAATTTTAGTTTCTGGCGATAATTGGATTACAAACTACAGGATTTAAGGGAAAAGACAACTAAACTAATTCTTTTCAGCAGTAACGCACAGTGGGGCATAATATAAAACGTGTTTAAAATTATTCATTAAATTTTAGTTTAGAAATATTTCGCTTATAATAATGTAAGTACCCGCAAGGTACTACGGGTTTATCTCTTATTCTCAGCTTTCGAGTTGACTGTGGCGCAGGTAAATTTAACCGTAAAAAGAAGTAATAAAGTTAGTAGCAATTCAAACATTGAGTATATGAAAAATAATATCGGCGGAATGTTCGGATTTCTACTTTTATTTTATATTAAGTTCTTGTCATTTAAAAGAGAATATTTTACTCCAATTTACAAAGCAAGCAATTTACAAAAGCAATACTTAAGCCTTTATGAATTTTTTTAAATCGCTGTTATTTGACATTTGCAGAATAGGCTCGTATATATACGACTTAAAATGGTCTAGTGCAACAAATCTAAAAAAGAAGGAAAGTCCTTATGAAATGATGAAATTATATACATTTCGGATATGTAATAGATTATTTCCTAATCCTACGATTCTAATAATTTCAATGTATTTTCTATATCCCTGAAAATCGCGTGTTTGATTTTGTACAATTGTGACTTCTAAGCAGTTAATCGGCTCTGTTCTGTAAATCGAGTCGGCTCTGTTCTGTAAATCGCACGATTTTAGAAAACTAACTCCCATAATAGGAAATTTTTTTAATTTTTCTATTAAATATGTAGTGCTTCGAGTATAATAATATTAATACTTTAAATAGAACGATTTCAAATAAACTCGATTTACAGAACAGACCCGAATAAGGGTCTGTCTTAATAAGTAACCCGTTAGATTTTATTTTATGTTTTTTACTTCATAACTCATTACCTTTAAGACCGATACTTTTACTTTTTTTTTTGTCTAAGAGGGCAGGCATATTTTCCATTTGGTCTCACTATCAAGAAAGTGGGCGGTAAGACACCCACTAGTTTTTTCTTTGATTTTAGGACATTTTACTCCACCAATTGTTAAAAAACTTGGCACTCACCTTGAGTTCTGGTAATGACACAATTTCAAAGTTGAAAAAGTAGGCGGGGTCACGCCTATTAAAATTAAATATTATACTTCACGTGGTTCCACTTTACCGATTTTTATAAAACTTGGCGCACACTTTGAGCTCTGAAACACACTCAATTTTGCATTTTGATAAGTGGGCGGGGACACGCCCAATAAAATTTATGATTATATTTCACGTAATTCTGCTTAACCGATTTTTAGAAAACTTGGCACACACATTTTGCTTTGAAAAATACTCAATCTTGAATTTTGAAAAGTGGGCGGGAACACGCCTATTAGAATTTAATGTTATATTTCACATGGTTCTGCTTAACCGACTTTTGCGAAACTTCGCATACACCCAGAGCTTAGAAAAAGATTTAATGCTGCGTTTTTAAAAGAGGGCGGGTACACGCGTATTAAAATTTATACTCAACCGATTTTTGCGAAAATTGACACACATTTCAAGTTTTACAAAAGATTCAATCTTGCATTTTAAAAAGTGTGCTGAGACATGCCCATCAAAATGTAATATTATATTTCACGCGGTTCTACTTGATTGATTTCTTAAAAGGACTCAATCTAAAAAGTAGTAGAGGACATGTCCATTGAAATTTAATATTATATTGCACGCAGTTTTACAGATTTTTACGATTTTTACGAAACTTAACACACACTTTGAGCTTTAAAAAAGACTTAAACTTACATTTAAAAAAGTGGGCGGTGATGTGACGTCCATGAAAGGTTAGTACTAAATTATATGTGCTTCTATTTATCCGATTATGATGAAAATTGGTAAACACTTTTGGGTGCTTAATTATTTATCATAACTTTCTGACTTTTATTTCTGTTAAACGGGACAAAAAAGTTTCTAACACTTCAGTTAAGTATTCCACCTTCTTTCGGTTTAATTTTTATATTTAAGTGAGTTCGACAGTCTGCCATATTAATTACTACAAGCTTTTTCTCACTTCCTTTCCTGCTTTTCAGACAACTTTCAAATAAAACAACTTACTGCTGATATAAGAAAAATTCTTAATAAAACAATAAATGCTGCCAAATTGTATTCCCTGCAATTCGAGAATTACAAACATTTATGGTGTGAAAAATATTCGTGTGTTTTTAACCAAAACTTAAAGAAACTGACTGTGGCAGCGACTCAACAACAACAACAACAACCACAACTACAACAACACAATGAAGCAAATCAGTATAAAAGAGATTTTATCATGAATAAAGAATATTGTGTAATGGAGACATTCAAACGTGAGGTAATAAGTAACGAAGCAACGACTGAAAATCTGTCTTTATATATTGCAACACACATATCGTTACCTTAATATAGAAAGGCCCCAGCTCATTATTTTTTTTTTGGAAATTGAGTTTTTTGTATATTTCGATAGAAGAACATATAATGTATCGAAAAATGTGAAAATCTCGCATTCAAAAAAATAATGAGTTAATGCCTTTCTATATTAAGGGAACTATATTTAAATCTCATTTCCTTTTTAGTTTTTGTTTTGTTGTCATTCGACTAACGAATTGCACAGAAAGTTGGTTTGTAAGCAAAATAAAAATTATACTTACAAAGGATATAAGATTTCAAAAAAAAAACAAACTTTGAGTGATATTGATTTGCAAAAAAAAACACTAAAAATATTTTAAGTAAAAAATCAGAAATTTATTTTAAAATAAATCACAAAATATATTTATGTGAAGTTAAGTTTGGGATGTATTAATATGAAGAATTTTTGTTTGTTGTTGATTAAACAACGTCTTTATGCATATTAGCATAACTCTAATATTTACAGAGAAACCTTTCCCAAATATTTACAATATAATAATAAATAATAAATCTAAGGTTAATTTGGTTAGGAAAAGAAATTTAAAAAAAACAATGGTCGAAGTTAGAAAAATTGCAATGTGAATACATTACTTAAACTCATGGAGGTCCCATCACCAAACATTTCCTGTATAGTAAGAACATCCTAGGCTAATTTGGTACACAATGGGCAATGATTTTGCTTCATATGTGTTTCATTTTAATCTAACATGATTTACAGTAATCTTCAAAGAAAATATTTCCTTTTGAAATAATTTTCTTTCATGTTGATTTAACATTCCCATACTGATAAATCAAAATGAAGATTCATGTTGAGTCAAAGTTATTTCAAGTTAAAACGACATGAAGTTCATTTATTATAGTCATTGTATTTTAGGCATCAGGAAAATGTTTGTGTGTTGGCTTCCCCGGCCAAAATTTGAACTCGGTACTCATCGGGTGGTAGTCAACGAGCTTTCCAATGCAGCCACAACAACCTTAAATATTCCTTAGAATGACGTTTTAATCAACATTATTTGATTGATCATTTAACACATATTTTATTTGAAATGAAAGTTATAGTTAAAAAAATACAAACTGCCAAACTGCGATGTTAAGAGTACTTTGGCTTTTCTCCATCATTCGAACCTGTAACCCTCCGACTATAAGAATGGTACACTGCCTAACATCCAGCAGCAGGAAGTTTGGTTAGTAATGGGAAGCTTGTCGGCTATTTACGAACATCAAATAAACGACAAAAAATTAAAAAAAAAAATATGTCACACAACTTAGGATAAAACTGTATTGTAGCTATGAACAAAGCAAACAACCACAAACCCACTTAAACAAGGTATTATTTTTTGTAAATTTAATGTGAATTGCAATAAAAAATTTTTGCATGGTGATTTTACATTGGTATTCTTTTCTGTGTTCAAGAACGAGCGAGAGAGAAACAGCATCGAAGTTAGAAAATGTTTAATGTGAATCGATTTTTCTTTATTTTTTTTTTAGTCGGGGCTATAAACCTAAAAATGGTGTAACCACAAACTATTTAATTATTTAATTGCTCTATTACTTGGCTATATTATGTTCTATGCAAAAACCATTTTACAGCTCCATCTTCTTTTGAATACCAAAAGGTGGCATACTCTACTTTTTTTTGATAGTTGGTAATGTAAAAGAAAGTATTTATCACCATAACAGCAACCAACAAAAAATGTGGGCTACACCATTTTTGCGCTGATAGCCTCAATTAAAAAAATATTAAAAAAAAATTAAAACGGCAACTCTTTAGCACCCGATAACTTGACAAATAAATATCATACAAGAAAATAGTTGACATGCACATTCATATATTTATACCAAATATCAAGGAATTTTGGCAAAAAAAAATTATTTGGGCTGTTCGCCTCATAATATGAGGAGGATTATTATGTTTTTTATAAAGCTAAAATTAAAGCACAAAATCAGAAGTATGTATAAAATAAAATGTAAATATAAAATGGACGGAGCTTGCGGTAAACTTCGCGAACTGAACCATTATTTTCGAAATAAATTTGCACGATTTGCAAGCGTTGTTCTTTTGTCAACCTGTTCATGATGAAATGGCAAACCAAACTAAATATTAATCACTTGACAGCTGACAAAATGGCCGCCAGTTAAAAAAGTGATGCCAACTTAAAGTTCTATACCTCAATAAAAACACCCTTTATTAGCTTACTAAAATAAATATATTTAATAGTTACACATAACATAATTTTACATCTTAAATAACAAAAAATTACAATAATATCGGTTATAACATTATAAGAGTTAATGTATGCGATATTTAATTAATATTTTTTTATTAAATCTAAGCAAAAGTTCCAAGAACAGTCAAGCGTAAATAGGTTTTGAAAACAAAAATTAAACAAAAGGTTTTTGTTATGGTTTTTTTCCTTCAATATGTATTAAAGTAAAATTACAACAGAAACCAATTTTACTTAAGCTGCTTCCTGCTCCACATTTTTCAACATAAACATATTGCTCCATCTGGCATATTTTTATATCTTTCATTTACAACACTTATGCAACTTTTCTCGTTGCAAACTGCCAGCTCAACAAAATTTATTTTTCAGCCGCACAAAATGGTCAGCAAGATTAAGCCAAGTCAAATCAAATCAGTTTAGTTCAAGACAATAATTTTTCTTGGCACTTGCCTAAAAATGTTTTACACATTTATTTATAGTTGAAATTCTCATAAAATGTTTATGCTGCTCATAAATAATGTGTGCCGTGTCTTTTCTATTTCTCTTCTGGTTTTCTTTTTTTTTTAGTTTAATGTACAAAGAAAAAAACTCAAAAAGCTGAAGGAAATGAAAATTACAAATTGTAAAGGCACACCATACACACACACACAAACACGAATGCCCATGAATATGAGTACAAATACAAAGAGACATAAACAATATGCATTCAATTTTCTTTTTTTACGAATAACTGACCTGAGTAAAGTATTTCCTTTGGCTTTCTTATATTTTTTGTTTGTTTTTATTTTCTTTTAGCTTGTTTGTGTGAAAAGCAATTTTGGTCACACATGTGGTCTCATTTATACACTACAATTCACTTACTCGCTTCACAACACACACACACACACGCACACACATTTGCACTCACATTTCAAGAAATACCAAAAGGCTATAATTTCATATGCAAACCGAGACAGTGGCGAGCAAAAGTTAACGTTAATTTTTATATAGAGAAGGAAGAATGTTGGGACAGGCCGACAGCCAAAATTATTAAATCGACTTCACCATCAATGCATTACAAATTGTAAAAATTTCACAGAAAACGCTAACGACGCACAGTGGGGCCAAACGCCCTTTTTTCGCTCATCAATTCATATCTGCACAAGTAAAATAGTAAGGGTCACTAAATTTTATATGGGTAGCTGAAATTTTCACAAAATATGTACAACTTTGCAACCGCTGCAACAAACAATATACTCGTTCATATAACAGTAAAAAATTAAGGGGTTTTACTGTATTTTGGAAGGGGCAAACTCTTGAAATTTTCAAAAACACTAAGATTGGATTTTTTTTTATTCAATTAATTCAAATAAAATATCACCAAGAAAAATGCTAGAATGCAAAAAAAATCATCATGAGTAAAAAAATCGTCCAAAAACTAAAAAATTGCCAAAACCAAAAAAACGCCAAAACTAGAAAAAATCGCTAAAACTAAAAAACAATCGAAATAAATAGCCAAAAAAACGAAAAAATCGACAAAAGTAGAAAAATAGCCAAAAATCTAAAAAACAATCGAAATAAATCTCCAAAAACCGGAAAAAACTCGTCAAAACGAAAAAAATCGACAATACTAGAAAAATCGTTGGAATTAAAAAACAATCGAAAAAAATCTCCAAAAACCGAAAAAATCGCCAAAACGAACAAAAGCGCCAAAACTAACAAGATCGCTAAAACTAAAAAACGCTAAAAACCGAAAAATAGGCAAAACGAAAAAATCGCTCAAATTAAAAAAATTTTAAATGTTTACATTAGATTTGATTATATAGGCTAATAAAGTTCGTATAGAATCCTTCGTGTGAGAGTCAAAGTCTCTCTTTAATGAATTAATTTTTTTTTTTTTTTTGCAGTACATGTTTTCCAGCAGAAAAATTATTGCAGTGTAGGCAATATCTATCCTGGAAATTGCTTTTAGATAAATTAATTTACCAACTAGAACTAGAAGATAAGCTTCTTTTGGATATAAATAATAAACAGGGAATGATATTGACAATAGTGCTGAAATTGTGGAAATCTAAAATTCAGTTTTAAAATTTCGAATAATTGCACATTATGCTTTGATTTTAATGCGTAATATAAATATGTGCATGAGTACTTTGGTGTAATTTTTGTTAGTCACTGTATGCAAACTAAATACAATACATAAATATGTATGTCTGTATGTCCTTTCATTTATTTGTTATAATGTGGTATTTATTTGTGTTTCTTGTACAATGTTCGTGTTTGTAGGCCAGAGTACGTACGTACTTGCCACTATAGCTGTGGTCAATTTGGGCATTTTTATATAAATCTGCCACATATTGCAAGAAATTTCAACAGCAATAATAACTAAAGTATAAACTGGTAAGGAAAATACAAAGATACAAATATTTGCTAACAGAACACGTATGTGTTCGCTATGCATACTTATGCAAAAAAAAAAAAAACGCAGACACATACAAACTTTAACATATACATAGTTTATATGCGTTTTATAAAATATATGTACTTGTTACAAGCACACACACACACATACGTACATACATACATACATGCATGCATACATATATATCAACATAAAGTCAATGTCTTTCATATGGATGTGACCACATTTACACAAGTTGTACCCACGAGACCAATAACATTTGACAAATGTTAAACGTTTAGGGCTCAACTTCCAACACCACAATTACGTCTGATACAAATACTTAACATTTATATTAAGAGTACTCTGCTACTTTTGAATTGTAACGAAGCTACTTAACTGCAACTTAAAAAACATCCAATCCGCCCAACAAACTTTTTTTACTAAGAGCCCTTTTTCACACGCAAAATTTACTTTGAAAAGTTTTGGGTTTGTAGGAGAGAAGAGAAAAAATAATGGGCGTGGTTACAAACTTTGACGTGCTCTTAACGTTCCTTAATTTCTTTTGATTTTTCCTTTGTTAATTACAGCTGGTTTTTGGTTTAGTAAAAATTTATCAAAGCAAACCTTGCCTGTGCGAAACAGCTCTAAGTTTAAATTTAAAATTTTGTAGTTTCTTAAAAATATGGACTGTTTTATGTTAATTGAAAAATTTAGGGAAGTACGTCAGTTATATAATGCTATTCAAATATTGTTAGAAAAATATGCTAATCCAATACAAATGTTTTATTAGCTAAAGAACATAATATTACACACAAAGCATAACAATAGCTTTTATCTTATACCTTCTTCTTATTAAGAAATATACAGCCACACAAACACAGGAGCCAATGCAGATGTCATGGTAGGTACACATTTTGCGACATGTTTATGCAACCAGGCAGATTGCATTGTTGGTCGCAAAGTGTGGTCTCTTTTTGTGTTGCACTGGAGGTTGCAAAAATATCAAAATATATATTTTGTAAATTGCAGTTTGTATGTCAAAATATGCAATATGAAACATAAGAATGTTGCGTAAACACATGGCAAAGTCTGCACGTATCACCAGACACAAAAGCAACATATATATGATGCAGTCGTTAAGCAGCTCTGGGCTGAAGAACAGCTCTCGCGTCATCTTAATTATTTCTTAAGTGCGGTCAGGCTTTGGTGTGTTGTTTGGCCTTCGAGAGTTTTTCATCTCGCTCGCACTGCCACGGATAACCGTACATTCTTACGGTTCTTTTGTGGACATCTTTTTTCGAAAATTCTCGAGGCCAGGCGACGAATGTCAACGGTCAAAATTATCGACGCATGATTACGGAATTCTTTTTGCCAAACCTGCGAGCTCATCCATCGTACTCTTCACACACGTGGTTTCAACAGGATGGGGCGACTGCACACACAGCCAGAGCTTCGATGAATTTGCTTCGGGCAAATTTCAGTCGCTTTGCGGACATCCCATGGCCACCGAGGCCGCCCGCTCTAACTCCCATGGATTTCTTTTTCTGGGACTACCTCAAAGAAAGGGTTTATAATGACAATCCCCAATCTCTTGCGGCTTTAAAGGAAAATATTCGTCGAGAAATCAGCTCAATTGAACCAAGTTTACTGCAGCGCGTGGTGCAGAACACAAGACTTTGTTTTGAAAAGTGTGTTCAACTCGACGGAAGACATCTTGATAACATACTCTTTAAATAAAATCCGCATTTTTATTCTATCGTTCACTGCTCTTAATAAAACTTTGTGCCAATTACGTTTTTTATTTAAGTTTGAAAATATAAATAATAATACCAGACACTCTGTATATTCGTTTTATCGGAAAAATAAACTGTGCGTGGTTATTTTGTATACTATTTATCAGGAACAAAAAAGTGGGCTTTAAATGAAAAAGATTGGAAATAGATATGGAATTTTTGTAAAATCTCTCCTGCTACAGAGGAAATGCAATTGAGCTTGAATTTGGCTTTTTTTATGCATTCACTCTGGTATTGGATCACCATTGCTTTACGTAAAATTTTTCTACATTTCTTGCTTTAAATATTTAGGTTTGTTGTAAACCAGCTTTATGATATACGACAAGTGCTCTAAGCATTTGACGGAGTGTGTGTTGAAATGTGTGTAATGGTAAATACGAGTATGTACGTTAACTTATAAAATATTTGCGGTTAAGGTTAAAGTTTTGTGGTTTTTGGCCTATTAAACTTTAAGGAATTGGTTCGTATATCATTGTGGACCAGCCAAATAAATGGTCAATTTAAATTCGTAACATTCATTTTCCACAATTGTTGTTTTATTTATTTTCCTTTGTTTTTTTTTCTTTATATTTGCTTACAATTGGGAAAACTATAATGGGATTTAATGCCAGTCAGCAGTTGGAGTTGCTGTTTTGGTATTCGTATTGGTATTGGTTTTGTTGGTATTACTCCATGCATGTATTTACGTTACGTATGTGTGAGATGTATTTTTGCTTTTATTTTTTGCTTAAGTGCGCTGTAAGCCACAGTTTTATAGGGCCAAACGTTTTTGGTCAAAAATAAAAGTAAATTATTATAGACCATAAATTAAAGAACAAACAATTCCGTAGGCCAAGCAAACGACATTCAAATAACTTGAACAATTTCATTTTAATTCAAAGAAGGTAAATAAAGTGGTTGTGGCAAAAGGAAATTTATTAAATAAACTTGGATTGGAAGCACTAAAATGTAAAATAAAACATTTAATAAATTTTTATTAATTCAAGATTGGTTTCAATTTTGAATTTTAACCCGCAAACTTCGTGAGCAAACAATTTTGCAATAGTTGCTCTAGCTCTGCTTTACGTTCTGTAAACACTTACGTTGGACAACAGAAGCCGGGAAGCTACTGGCTTCTGTTCTTTCACTTTCAACTTTGTTTTGTTAACACTCAAAGCTGAAGCAGCAAATAATTAAATGCACAATGAAGATATGCAAAACTGTTTGCTTTAATATTTTAATCATCAGCATCTCGCGTATACTTTTTCATTACAATGCAAATCATTCCTAGCAGAAAATTTGGGAATAATTAGGGAACTATATAGAAGACCAATCCATATATTGTATATTCCATAATTTGTTTTTTGTAGCTATGCTATTTATTGGGCGATACAGGAGTTAGGACGTGATTTTCGTAACAAATATAATCGACACTATTACAGTTGTAAATTTATTTTTGTTTTGATTTCTTTGTAAAAATAAAATAAAGAAAAGTACGATTGATTTTCTTTTGTTTAGTTCTTTGAAGTAAGAGAAACAAAAACAATGAGAACGAGCTCAATTTTTTGTTTATTTTCTTTTTGCACATGAGCACAAACCAGAGAACACAACCGATCACTGTAAGCCGGCTAACAGCCGCCACCGACCACAAACAATAAATTAATTTAATCGTACGCCGCTAGAAAAGAAAATAATGGGAATAGCTACAACTGGTTGTCCTAAGACACCTCTCTTGTTTTTTTTCAATTAAGAGATGTAATAACGAATCGTATTAGCTATTATTTTCAATGCTTTATATTATTTCTGTATTAAAACCAAAGCAATTTTTTAATCTATTTTAGTTAGGCGAACTCTCATTGAGAAATTCGATTACATTTTCAATAAGTCAAAAAATATCATTATATTATGCAACATTTTAATTTAGAGTTGCACTAGTAATCTCGACTAATATAAATTTATTTAAAATCTGTTAAAGTTTTGGCATATGACTTAGACCACTTTCATAATTAAAGGCACATATTTCAATTTTGCAATAATTAAAACTATTGTTTTTTCTTTTCAGATTGAGCGCTACAATCAAATACATGAAGAGATCGAACAATTTTCTGACTTTCATAATGTAAATGGTTGGTTATCGATCGACATTAAACCGCTTAAGTACACTCTATTAAACATGGCTTGTAAATGGTCTCAATACTTTAAGATAAGGCTTTTGAAATATGTGCAAGCCACTTTAACAGTAAGTTTTGAAAAGCAGTTACTTTAGCATCCATAGTGGAAATTTTAATAGAAGCATTTCGAACATTCGCAACGGTTTCTTTAACTTTTTCTCAGTTTTCCAATTATCGAGAGTCTACAGTATTGCAAAAAAAAAAATTATTTAATATTCAACATTAAGCAGCGAAATTAGCACGTTACACGCAAAAATTAAACCATTTTGTTGTTCAACATAAATTTATAAAAAACCAATGCACTGACGAGTTTCATAAATTGCAATTGGCCGTTTTTTTTTTTTTTTGTTTATTAAAATAAATTCCACAGGAACCTTTTGCACTTATTTCAAACGCATAATTATTGTATGCATACTATTTTATACAACTCATTAATATTACATCTTTGTTTAATTATTTTTTTCTCTTACCAGAAATTTAATGAATTCATTAAAAACGGTTTTGAGTTGCTGCAACTGCAGGTTGCACGTAATGATTTTCGCACTTTGCTGCAAGTGCTCGAAGTTATGGCACAAATTAAACAACGCGAAGCTTACGCTGATAATCTATTTAAGCCACTCAAGGAAATGATGCAACTACTGAAGGCCTACAACGTACATTACGATGGACAATTAGTGCGTGACATTGACCAGTTGCCCGTGCAGTGGCAACACTTGAAAGCAAAAGCCATTGTTAAAGCCGAATCACTGCAAGATACAAAAACGCATCAAGAACAAAGGGTTTCAGCAATAATTATGCTACACAATTGTCATTTGCAGACATTTGCAAGGAAATTCCAAAAAATGGCGGTAAGTATGAGGATGGATTTTGCAAAAAAGAAAAGGCAACAAGTTGCCTTGTTCTTGTAGCTACGCTATTTATTGCGCGATACAGGAGTTAGGACATGATTTTCGTAACAAAAATAATCCACACTAAATTTATTTTTGTTTTGATTTCTTTGTACTTAAAACCATATCACGAAAATAAGCGAAACAAATTGTTTGATTTTGTTTTGTTGCGTTCTTTGAAGTGAAAACAAAACAATGAGAAGGATTGCTTAATTTGTTTCTGTTTTGTTTTTGCACATGAGCACATACCAGAGAACACAGCCGATCGGCTGTAAGCCGGCTAACAGTCGCCACTGGCCACAAACAATACATTAATTTAATCGTACGCCCGCTAAAAAAGAAAGTAATGGGAAATAAATGGAAACGTTTTGAAATATTTACGGTGAATTTGACATCATCACATAATATAATTTTATTGCATTGTTATTTAACACATTAAGTTTGTTTTATATAACTAAGCAGCGTAGCTACAACCGGGTGTCCGAAGACACCTCTCTTCTTTTTCTTTTTTTTTATAAAAGCGTATTTTTTAATCGCCGAAGTGTACAATTTTATCAAGACATGTCGAGCCTTATTTTCGATTTTATCGTAAACGATAAAAATTAAAGTTTTCTGAAGAAAATTTTACAGCCCGTATTTTAAAAGTTATCAACAATTTTCACATTTTGATAATTCTAAACTATGGGTAGGCCCATAAAATTTTTATATCAATAAAAAAAGTGTATTTTGGATAACATGTTGCTTACGATAAAATCGAAAACAAGGCTCGATGTAGTTTAATGGCATTTACAATAATCAATCAAAAACTGGATTTTGAATTTTTTGTTAGTTACGCCTTTTTGCATTTTAACTAACGATATTTAGTTTATTATATGTATTATATAATGATTTCTGTTTCGAAATTGAATTCATTAAGCACTTAAAAGCCTAATGACTCGATTATGAATGGCAACTTGACTTTAGTTGCGTTGCCAAAATGGTATGACATGCGGCAACTGGTAACAACAGCTGTTAATTTTAGTTGCCAAATTTCAATAATAAAATTTTTTAGTTGTTGCATAGTTTTGAAAGCGAAAAAGTAATAAAATTAAAAAAATTCAAATTATATTAAATCAACTACTCCTTTTTAGGAATGCGAAAATATGCATTAAAGCTAAATAAGCCCCTTATCATGTTTGGCATATTTCGCCTTAGACTGTGGCGTTTTATTCTATTTTTTTACAAGATTAAAGAATACCGCAAAAAATTTTCGAAGTCGAAATACGCCCACGACAATAAGGCCCAACATTAAGTCACAGTAGAGACGGTGTTTCTAAGGGATTTATGTTTTCCCTTAAGCGCCATCTAATAGATGTCAGATTTTGCACCTTCTTATTTTCATTGAAAAATAATTCCACGGAACTAATCAGCTTTACGATTTGTAATTTTCTAAGAACTTTTATTTAAAAAGTTTTCTTAGCACTTAGCTACTTTCTATTTTGAACACATTTCCGATCTCTTTTCGGCAACTAGAGAAAGTTGCCATACAAAATTTTAATTTTAGTTGCGTTGCCAGTTGACAGGGCAACTAAAGTTCGGTTGCCATCCATAATCGAGCCATAAATCAAATTTTTTTTGCAGTCAGAAATTAGGTAATGTTTTCCATATTTTCCAGTTTTATGGCTCAATTATTAGCAGACACTTCAATATCGCATGTTTAACCACATTCGAAAATTCGAAATTACCCTATAAGAATATTATAAGTCAGTTGACTGATCATCATTGCGTAGAACAAAGGTTCTATCACGTTATTAAGGGTAATATGAAAAATGTGATTAAAACTTTTGTGTAAGTGTGATGTTGCATCTCTAACTAATGAATTTCGTCGAGTATATAACATATGGTCGAACTATTCACTGTACTGATTTTTACTAATAAATGATAGCATAAATATTAGTGAAGTCTGGCGAATCACAATTGAGCATTCATACATGATTGATATACTGACAATAAATATACTTTTGGTATTATTTTAGTTATTTTTTTATTACAAAAATTAACTTAAAAATATACAAGTAAATAAAATATTTAAATTTTATCAAAAACTTAATTCTGTGCAAAAGAAAATTCGTTGGTTAACTCATAATATGAACTTAAAATTAGATTTTCGACATTCGATAGGAAAGATCAAAAATCGAATGCAACTCATAAGGGCCAGATACTATCATGAATTGAAGTTTAATTCAACATGATTTAATTGATTATTTAACATAAAATTTATTTGAGATTAAAGCTATATAAAAAACACAATCTGTGGAGCTATTTTGGCTGGTCTGCAGGATTCGAACCTGCGAGCCTTCGTTTTCACCGCGTTCTAGCCAGCAGCAGGAAGTTTTCACTAGCAGCGCGAAGTTTGTCGGCTATTTATTTAAAGACGAACATCAAAACAAACAACAACAAAACAACAACAAGTCACACAACTGAGCACAACAGTGCATTGTAGCTTTAAAAAAAAGGAAATACACACCAACACAACATATTGGCGGTACCGCCATTATTTCTTATAAGTTTAATACAATTTGCAATCAAAATTTTTGCATTTTACATATTGTTTGTTGAGTATGCATTGAATTAGCATAAATAAAACTGTTTAATAAAATCGAATGTTGAAAAAGGTTCGAAATTTTGACAAAGATAATTTTTATAGCTTAAATAATAACAACAATGTTAAAATCACATATTTTAAGCAGTTTTCGAAAATTCGAAACAAATTTCGAAATTCAAAAAAAAATTTATTTAGTGGTCAAAATATCGCCACAATTTTTAAAAGCACTTATGAGTAGATTAATCTATTTTCGAAAATTCGAAATTAAAAAAAAATTAATTTTAATTGCCAAAATATTTTAACATAATAAATATGAAAGCACATATTGAGAAATAACCGCCAAAAAAAGCTTAACCGACAAAATTAAAGTTGAAAATTATGCCGCTTAAGCTTTTTTGGCGGTTATGGCACAATATGAGTAGATTAGACTTTATTCGAAAATTCGAAATAAATTTCGAAACTTTCGAAAAAGTTTTTTTAAAGCATCAAAATTTTAAAGACCGTACACACATTTCCAAAATTCTAATTTGTTATAGAATTTTTTATAGAATTTTAATTACTGTGAGAGAGAAACTGCACACCTGGTTCACTTACATATATAACAATTTATAACTAGTAATAATTTATTTATTATAAATTTTCTTTATAATTCAAAACCAGGAATTGAATACTCCAAACCATTTATGAAAAAAAAAATACATGATGAACAAAATAAATCAAATATCTAACTAAAGCATACTTCTATGCTATTTGCCCTCGTAAAAAAATCCAATTCGTTCTATTTTATTTTATCTTCCTTTTTCCAACTACAACTTTCAGTTTTTTCAAACGCCTTGCGCTGAAGTTTATCGTCTCTGCGATGAAGTTTGTTCGCAAATGGAATGCTTCAGTGCACAACACAAACGTATTACTTATTGCTCCCAACTGCTTGGCATTGCTGCGCCAGATGATGATGCCCTGCGTCTGTGTGCCGCTGAAGTGAAGCGCGTCAAAGTAAGTTTAAGTGAAATATTAAGTTCAAATTGAATGCAATAGTATATTTATTTTATAAGTTTAGCATTCAATTGAATACTGGCTACAGACACTTTTATAGTTTTATTGAAAGTTTCTTATTATGCTTTAGATTTATTAAAGTAAAGCGAATGATTAAAGTGTAAAGTTTGTAATATAAGCTCAGGCGATAAAGTTTTCATTCGAACATTAGAATGATTTTGTTATTCAATAAATCTTTTAACACAATCTTAGTTTGCTTTAATATCTGCAATTAACTTTTTGCAAAAACTTCCTTCACTTTATTTAGAGTATAAAGAATTGTTGTAGTTATTTAATTTCATTTTCTTTACATTTAAAAATATACAAACGTGTTATTTTGGAACTTAAATATTTATTTGCCTGTGGCACGCACAGCAATTGTGGGATTTTGTTCATGTCATCGAATCGTGTATTGATGATTGGCGCTCATCTCCATGGCTGCACATCGACACTGATGACATCGAAAACGAGTGCAAACAGTTTACGCGCGACTTACGCACTTTGGACAAGAGCATACGAGATTGGACTCCCTATTTGTACATTGTTGGTGTGTTGAGGGAATTAAATGCTTCATTGCGTACTATTACTGAATTGCAGAATCCAGCAATTACTGAACGTCATTGGATGGAATTGATGCATGTGACAAAGGTATGAGTGCTTATGTAGATTGCAGGAGGACTCTGCTTACGTTTGCTTGTTTGTGTGTAAAAGTTTTATTGCTTTTTTTTTAAAAAAAAACTTTTTTAAAGCTTTTAAATTTGTTCTTGTTCCTGTGCAAGGTAAGAGCAAGCATTGTTGTCGCAGAGGTCTGATTGGCTGTTGTGCTCTCGTGGGTGTGAAAGCACAAAAGCTCTTTCGTAAAAGTTTGCACATTGTGCCTGCACGTAGCTGGTTTACATCGAAAAAAATATTCAAGTCTAGAGCAGATTGGAATTTGAAATTCATTGCAAGCGACAACTTTTTCACGTTTTATTATTATCTTTTGTTAATTTATTTCTTTCTCCCCTCCATTAAAGGTTTCAAAAATCGCAAAACAATTACGAAGTTAACACTGCAAAGTAATTATTAATTTATAAACTTTTAGCATCAAATTTTAAATCTAAACGCGATGAAAATGATTAAATAAACACACAGACACATACACACACACACACACAACCTGTTGCAGACAAAAACTCGTACTTCAATATATAGTTGGCATTAATGTAGCTTTAAGCATAAACAATTTAATTTAAAGTTTTAATCGAATACATGAGCGGAATGATTAAATATTAAGACATTAATGAGGAAGCAAATTGAAATTCGCTTAGTTATTGGCATAGAACTACACGCGTCAAGCAATGGAATGTTTATGAAATTGTTAAATAAAATATGTATATTAACCACGAGCTTGGGAATGTTTTCGTAACCCCATCTTGGGTTACAACTTTAGCACGCAGTAGATCAGCTGGTATTGCCATAGGGCTCTTCGCCTCTGAAGGCTTGTGGACCCTTCTAACTTTTTGGCACAGATCACTTTGTAATGGCATTAGGAGTTCAGAAGGTATATACTTCCTGCTCTACTGTGCACCCGCAACTATACAGCCGACATTTCCAAAACACCCCACTCTGTTTTACTATTATTATTATAAGGAGCAGCTCACTTGTGCATTGTTTTGACAATGCTTGCTTTAAAGGCAAAACTACCATATTTAAGTGAATCTGGTCAACTCAAAATTGATTTAAACAGATTGACGAACGTGGCTCTCCCCCTTCACTTGAATTTACATTAGTTTCATGCGACTGGTTTGATGTCTGTCTGTCTGCACACTTGATTGTTGGGCTGTGAATGACTGAAAGTTGATGGCTTGATGATAATCTCGAGATAAGCTCTCATAATTGCCAATTTATTTATGTTGAGCATATGTAGTAACAATTACAATGCAAGTAGAGAAACAACAATTAGAGGAGGACATTACAAGGCATTTATCAAAACACAAGATTATGGGAAAGACAACAAATGAATATAATTGTGCAAATGCAAGTGATGATGATGATGATGATGATGATGATGATGATGATGATGATGACAATGTTTGGAATGTTAAGTGTGTCAAGTGATGACAAAAACAACAACAAACAAAACACAAATAATGCGCGGTCATGAAGGACACATAATTAAAATATGTAGACATTATATTATGCAGCACTTTGTGTGTGTGTGCAAATATGAGTACAAAAGGTACATATTACATACATACAAATGTACATAAGTACATAACTAACAATTCATTTGGATAACTTAATGTGAATGCTGCATATTTATGTTTCTATAAGGGCTTGTTATTTCAATAAGACTTATTCGATTATTAGAGAAATTTTTTCCTAGAGAAAAAATTTTTTACTCAAGAAAATATTCGAAAAAAATTTGCCTCAAGAGTTTTAAAAATAAGCATTAACATTACAAAGAGCTTACAAAACAAATTTTTAATGGAAATTTCTGTGTTCTTAACAATGAATATTTTATATCACATGGAAGAGAGAAGGACATATTCATACCAGTGAATGAAAAAAGTACTTTTGAGTAAGTACTCTTTCAGTATTGACCGTCAAATAAATATGAATGCGTACAGCTAAAAATAAAAAGCACGCTTTAGTTTTAAAGGGAATACGTATAACCATGTTCACACACATTTCTTAAGTTACGCAGCACAAACGACAGCAACTGAAATTTATAGACTGTATGAGATACAATCATACGCATGAGTTTAAAAATACTCTATTTTAAAGCATGTCTTTAAACAGCCAAAGCACATTTCCCCTTCCATTTTATATTTGCAAGTGTATGCATATATTCCGAGTGTCATGCTTATATTTTTTTTTGTCCAACTAAATATCCATACTCTGAGTATAAGCATACTCCGACTATAAGTATAATAGAGAGTCAATATGCTTGATACGCATGTGTCTTTTTATTTATAATTGTAAAGTATTTTAGTTTTTCTTATAAACGTAGTAGAGATGCTTTTATATGATTGGAAGCATCTCTATGCTTTTATATGATTGGAATCAGCTATAGTCAATGTTACTTGAGAAAAAAATATATGAGCACATGAATTCTTTGTGCTACAATTATGATTATCCGCAATTACTAAAATTAAGACTATTTACGTAAGTATATTTTTTTGAGTACTCATTGCTATTCTCTGATTCGTACAGGGTATACTTACTTCAATTCGCTTTGGAAAATTCATACTTTGGATGTCAAAAGCGTGTATGGAAAAATGAGAGAGATATTCTAATTACAAGCGGCGAAAATAGTTACCTGAGAAGTTGAAGCCGCCTGATATGGATTCGCCTTGAAGCAGATCATACCTTTTGCAAGCGGATCCATACGAGTTGGCCTCAACTCCTCAGGTGACTTTTTTCCCCGCTTATAATTTGAATAGCCCTACAACCCACGTATAAATTTTTCAAGGCGAATTGAAGCGAGTATACCTTATATGAGTATGCCTTTCTCCCTTCCATTAGATACCGATATATTTTATTTAAAACATTGTTAGGAATGTATTTTGAGCGAATTTTTTCAATCCGTTAAAATTTTAAATTACAAGCAGCGAAAATAGGCACCTGAGGAGTTGAGGCCATCTAATGGTCGACTATGTTGTATGCCATCGCGTTTAATTATATGGCGTTTCAAGAATGTTAATTATTGCTTTTTTAAGTAATTAATTTTATATTTTTTTTTCGTTATGCCACAATGAAATAGTGACGCAAATGCAAAAATGAATGCGTGTGTAATTATAATATCATAAAAGGTTAATCTCCATTACTTTATGTACACTTATTAAATTATATTTAAGCACTGTTACGTAATTTAAACGAAACTCTAATATAAAAGAAGTTAATCGGCTTTATTTCTCCTACTTTTTTTTAGTTGGACAAGCAATACAAATTGAATGATTTGGTAAGTTTAAAGGAAATCGGCTTATGATGTTTTAAATTAAAAAAAAAATTAACTAAAGCTCTTGACTGCTTAAAGTAAAATTACTTTTGGAACTTATACTGCTTAACATATTATAATATAACAATTCCTGCCTTTCTAGTTGCTATAAATTTCTATTTATTTTAAAGTATGCTTTAAACTATTCACATATATTTATTTCATCTTTAACTATAACAGTCATCACATTTAATTTTGCCAAAGTATTATATTTACAAGCACCTGAAGGCATAAATATGATACAATATGTAAATAATAATAAAATCACAAACCACATAAAAGCATGTCCTTACAAAATTATCTAAGATTTTTTTATCTTCCGTTTTTATGTAGTTATTTAAATTAAATATACCTTTCACAAGAGTTTAATTGAAATTATAATTAAATAATAATATAAGATTTCTATGATATTCAGTAACTGCATTGACATATGTATGTACATACATACATTTTTTGTAAAGTTCAGTATGTTTGCTTTTAAGGCTAAAAGTTAGGGTATTCGTATACACACACACACATACATACATACATACCCATCTAGTATTTTGTATCATAATCGAATCTTTTCCGAATCAGCTTGACGGCAAAAATAACCGCATATGAGCTCATTTGTCGATCATAAATGATACTCCCGTTGTGAGAAAATGGCACCCTACAGATGAATCAGCCCAGGTAATCACTTATGATACGATTTGCTGATTGATTTTTGAGCAATTTTCTGGTAGTATTCAAATCATTGGGTTTCTTTTTGCAGTTTCTTTGCATTTTGTTCCTCTATTTTCAAGAAATCATTATTTGATCATACAGATGAACCATAAGTGTATCGTTTTTCAATCGCCAAAGTGATAAATCAGTTTTTAATCATCAAAAGTGATCTGAAGTGCATCATATAAAAACTTTTGCAAAAAATGCTCACCCAAATGCTGGCGGCAATGAGTATACGTATTCGTCAGTGTATGAAAACCAACAAAATATAACCCAAACGTTTTCTGTGAAAACAAGAATTATTTTAAATCTTTCAATAGTTTTCTGCAAGAGCAATATCATTTCCAATTACAAAAGGCTAAAACAAAAATATAATCCAAATAATCATATTATAATAGTATATATGTAAATGGGCATTACCATGATGTCGAACGTGACCTTCGTGCACATTTAAAGTAAAAAAGGGACTTACAAAACGAGTTTTTAGTATTTTTTCGGGAATTGTTACAATTTAAGTTTTACATTCATCAAAGATATCAAAAATTTCTTAGAACAACTAGAGATATTCATTTGAACAAATGATAAGTTCAACAAATATCAAAGCTGAAACAAGAACTCAATAATCAACATGTTTTTTATTTTCTTCATTGCGGATTTATATTTTGACAAGTTACGCTTAACTTATAGATCTAAATTAGCATTACAATTGGTGCTAAATGTGACTACGAGCAATTCTTCCTTTTTTAAGATAATTGCAAAAAAAAACAAATCCATTGGTATGTGACAATGATTAAGACGCTGATTTCAACGAAACCCGAAGCAATATTTTAATATGAATAATTTTAGAATGCTGTACACTGATGCCTTTTTAAAATGGTATTGATTTTTCCCAAAAATGCCTAATATTTCTTTAAATTAAATTTTAATCATAGTCGCACGCGACATGCCGCACGTGACATTTTTCTATCATAATATAATGATTCTGTTGCTCTTTTTAGGACATTATAAATAAACAATGTTCGTAAAAATGTTTTCAAATTAACATAAGTACTCAACTGCTTTGAATTTTATCTGCATATCTCCTGGCAACGTATATTCCACTTTTTACAGGTTTTGCAAACATTCGTTTGCATTTTTAAGGCTATTACGCATTTTGCACTTCTGCGAGTTTTCGCCGACTTTTATATATTTAATTTTTTTTTTTTTTTGCTTCAGCCAGTGTTTTCCACTTTTTCCAAGCATTCTAGCATTCCTCCCTGTCTTTTTTTTTAATTTATAGTTTTATAATAATGTTTCATCTTCCTTAAATTTTTTCCAAGCACCGTTGTCATTTCTTTTTACTCTAAATTTAAATTAAATAAATAAATTAAATTAAAATTAAATTTTTTTTTCTTAAACTTTACACTTACTATGTCGCACGTGACCAATTCTATATAGGTACCACGACCACAAATCTTTATAATCTCCAGTAAAGTTTTTAATTTATATGGAATATTTGTTTGTTTGTTGTTCGGTTAAGCAACGTCTATATGCATTTCGTTACCGCTCATAAAACTCGTCAGTATTCTTCAACCCAAACAATTTTAAAACTAGCTAAAAATAACTTCCTATGTTTATAGCAAGACTCTAAATACGTTATTGAGAATCTCAATATACAAACATACAGGGGTGTTCCGTAAATCGCATAATTACCAAGAAAGAGCTCAATTAAAAAGGTGACTTATTGCTTAAGCTATTTTATACGAACTTAACTTCGAATGAATTAAATCTTTCGATCAGCAGCACTTTTTTCGATTTAGGAAATCGCAATGTTATTTTTCAATGTCGCACGTGATATCAAAATATGCGATTATATATTTGCAATCGCATAGTTTCTTCTGTATCCTTTTTTACTCCTTATACCCTGGCGCGGACATAAATCAAATAATACTTAAAAAATAATAAAATTTACTTTAATATACATAAGTTACACCTATTATAAACATGCTTAAACAATCAAAACATTTATGGAATAACGCATTGCTGATGGTACGAATGTTAAATTTTAATGCACCATTGGACGCAACTTGAAGAAATCTTTCAAAATGTGAACTGTTTGTAATATGTTGATTTGGCAGAAAATACGAAAATATGCAAAAATCTTCTAAAATATTCCATTTTTAGACACAGTCCAGCTCACGAACGGTCATCGCTAGACCCCTCAAATATTCTGGGAATCCTCATTAAACAAATATTTTTTTTAGTGAGTCGCTCTAATATATTGTACATATCGTCATATAAAATCCATAAGACCGTGACTTTTTGGATTTTAATTTTAAGTGGAAATACGTACATTTGAAATAAGAATAAGTGCAAACATATCGAGCCATAATCGCCCAAAAAGCCTAACGACACAGTTTTTGGAACTCGTTTTTTTTTTTGGCGAAAATCGATTATTTACGATGGCAAATTATCGATTTTGGTAAAAAAAAATTTAATTCGAAAATTATATCGCTTTAGCTTTTTTTTGGCGGTTATAGCACGATGTGTAAGTATGTAAATATGTATGGATGTATGGATGTATGTATGTATGAATGTACATAGATGCTTTTACTTGTTTGCTCATTTATTCATTTATTATTATTTTTGTATTAATAAAAAAAAAGAATGCATGCAAAGGCATGTTTGTCAGGAATTATTATTATTATTATTTTATTAATATTAAATATGAATAAATTACTTTAACAATGAAATAAGTAAGATAAATTTTTGAAAATATAATAGCAGGTCATTCGTAGCAAATTTAAAATGAATACAAGCATTTAGTATATAACTACATACATATGGACATATGAACATACATATACATAAGTTCATTAGTATGTATGATGTGTGAACATATAAAAACAACTGCATACGATTATAATATTGTTAATTAAAGAATCTAAATTTAAGTAAAAAAAAATATCTGTGGCAAAAAGGAAAAAGTGCTTAAAAAATATTAACTTATAAATACTCGCAAACACATCAACTCTCTCTCGCTTCTTTTTTGTCTGTTTCCCTTCAAGCTTTCGTTCAAAATGAATCAGTCCACCACTTTGGAAGATTTTCTCAAACTCGAGCTGCACAAGCATGAAGAGGAAATAAAAAACACAGTTGATCGTGCCGTCAAAGAAATGAGTGTTACAAAGGTTTTGGATGAAATAAAAATAACATGGAGCGCTATAAAATTCGATACCGAAAGACATCAACAGCGCAGCGGCATTCAATTACTGAAAGTATCAGAAGGACTTATCGAAACTTTGGATGATAATCAAATGCAAATTCAAAATATGAGCACTTCAAAACATGTGGAATATCTGCTAGATAAACTAAGTTATTGGCAGCGTTTATTAAGTCATGTGGATCTTTTTATTACCAACTGGTTTGAGGTGCAAAGAAAATGGGTTTATTTAGAATGTATTTTTATTGGTTCGGCCGATATAAGGGCTCAACTGCCCAGGGAAGCTGAATTTTTTGAAGAAATTGATCGAGATTTTACTTTGTTGCTTGATGGAGTTACAAAAGTGCGTGTAGCAATTTCCATAATTGAGGAACAACCAAACATTTTTACTTCACTAGAATTGCTGCAAAAGCGTTTGGCGACATGTGAAAAGGCTTTAAATGAATATTTGGAAACTAAGCGTTTGGCCTTTCCCCGCTTCTATTTCATATCATCGGCAGATCTGCTAGATATTTTATCCAACGGCAACAATCCTTTGGTCATAGCTCGCCATTTTATCAAGCTTTTCGACTCCATATCACGTTTATCCTACGAATCCGGCTCTAAACTAGCTTTGGGCATGTTTTCCAAAGAAAATGAAGAATTTGTGCCTTTCACTTCTTCAGCAGGCGTCTTATGCGATGGGCGTGTCGAAATCTGGTTAAACAATCTCATAAAAGAAATGCGTAGCACCTTGCATGAACTTTTCAAAAGAGCTTTGAACGTTTATCTGGATAAAGCGCGTGACAAATGGCTAAACGATTGGCCAGCCCAGGTCGCTTTATGTTGCAGCCAAATTTGCTGGACATCCGATGTAAATCGCGCTTTCGCCTGGATGGAAGAGGGCTATGAAGCTGCCATGAAGGATTTACATAAGCGGCAAATAATACAGCTTAATTCTTTAATACATTTATTATTAGGCGAACTTTCACCCGGAGATCGGCAAAAAATAATGACTATGTGCACTATAGATGTTCATTCACGCGATGTGGTGGGCAAAATTATACAGGCGCATGTTGAAAGTTGTCTGGCTTTTCAGTGGCAAAGTCAATTGCGTCATCGCTGGAACGATAACAGTATGATGAATGGTGCTTCGGGTGATTTGGAAATGGAGGCTGATTGCTACGCGAATATATGTGATGCTGAGTTTCGTTATGCCTACGAATACTTGGGCAACACATCGCGTTTAGTTATAACACCATTGACGGATCGCTGCTACATAACGTTGACCCAGGTATTTAGCTTTTTAAACGACTTCATAAAAGGAGGAGGTTATCAATTATTGGTTTGTTAATTCATAACTAAGTTGCTTTTAGACCGATTTTAAAAAATTTTATTTTCTAAGAGAGCATTATTCTCAAAAAAATGGGCGGCAACACGCCCACTAGTTTTTTCTTTGATTATATGATATTCTACTGAACCGATTGCTGCAAAACTAGGCACACACTTTAAGTTCTTGTAATGACACAATATAGAAGTTTAAAAAATGGGCGGCAACACGCCCATTAAAATTTAATATTATATTGCACGTAGTTCTACTTAACTGATTTTTACGAAACTTGCCACACACTCTGAGCTCTTAAAGACTTAATCTTGCATTTTAAAAAGTAGGAAGCAAATTAAAAAGCAGAAATTTCTGCAATTTTAAGATGTTACAAATGACCACATCATAATATGATATCGTTACAATATTGTTCGGTTTATTGGGTTATTGCCACCAAATTATCGAAGAATCTCTCCTTTTATCTTAAAATTATTTTAATTCCATTTTTATTTTTGATCATTTTCAATTATGCATCCTAGTTTGACTGATCCATTTTTAGCCATGTAAAAACCCTTTAAAACATAAAATCATTTTACCCTTTTTTGCTTTTCTTTGTCAAATAAAAAAATAAAAAACATTCGACTACATTCATTTGCATTCGCGAATCTATCGCCCAACGATTACCAAAAAAAAAACGTGTGACACCAACCAAATAAAAATCACAAAACAATAACAATGACACCGAAAAAAAAAAACAAAAAAAGTCACTGCATCTAGTAATGGGTGGTGCCCCGGCTGGGCCAGCTGGCACTGGTAAAACTGAAACCACAAAAGATCTAGGACGTGCGTTGGGCGTAATGGTTTATGTGTTCAATTGTTCCGAGCAAATGGATTATAAATCTTGCGGCAACATCTACAAAGGTCTGGCACAAACAGGTGCATGGGGTTGCTTTGATGAATTCAATCGCATTTCGGTAGAAGTGCTGTCTGTGGTTGCGGTGCAGGTGAAGACCATACAGGAGGCTATAAAGGTGAGTGTGTGTACAAGCATACTTAGTTAGTTATTGGGTCTGGGTAATGTTGAACATGTTTTTGAAACTGTTAATTAAAAAAAAAAAAGAAATTGAAGAAGGTTGTTCTTCTTTTTTCGTTCACTGCCAGCAGTAACTATGTAAGTGTGTGCGTGTGTGTCCTTATGTGTGCATGACTGAATCTGAACAAAATTTAAGCAGTGAATTAATTGCTTTGGTATTTCAACGTTTGGCCAAAGATTATTTGTTCTGGTGCTGTTGATGACACTGAGGTTGCATTTTGTTTTAATTCTTTTAAGCCATTTTCGTTTTGTTTGTTTTTGCAGATGCACAAAACTTTGTTTGTCTTTATGGGCGAAACAATACCGTTGGTGTCATCGATTGGCATTTTTATAACAATGAACCCTGGTTACGCCGGCCGCACTGAATTGCCTGAAAATCTTAAAAGTTTATTTCGTCCTTGTGCCATGATTGTGCCTGACTTTGCCTTGATTTGCGAAATTATGCTTATGGCAGAAGGCTTCCAAGATGCCAGACTATTGGCTAGAAAGTTCATTACTTTGTATACCTTGTGCAAAGAGTTGCTTTCCAAACAGGATCACTACGACTGGGGTTTAAGGGCCATAAAGTCGGTGCTTGTAGTGGCAGGTACTTTGAAAAGAGATGATCACAGTCGGCCCGAAGATCAAGTGTTAATGAGAGCCTTGAGAGACTTTAATATACCCAAAATAGTTACTGAAGATTTAGCTATTTTCATGGGGTTGATTGGTGACCTCTTTCCTGCTTTGGATGTGCCGCGTAAAAGGCTTTTCGATTTTGAAAAAACTATACGTCATGCTGTCAATGACATTAAGCTACAGCCTGAAGAGGGATTTCTCATGAAGGTGGTGCAACTGCAGGAACTTTTTGATGTACGGCATTCGGTATTTATTGTGGGTAATGCTGGGACGGGGAAAACAAGAATTTGGCAAACCTTAAAAGAAACATATCGTATACAGCAGCTGAAACCCATTTGCAATGTACTTAATCCAAAGGCCTTAAGCAATGATGAACTGTTTGGTATTGTAAATCCCACTACCAGGGAATGGAAGGATGGACTTTTCTCCTCAATAATGAGAGAGCAAGCCAATATGGCAAGCACTAGTCCCAAGTGGATTGTGTTAGATGGTGACATTGATCCCATGTGGATTGAAAGCTTAAATACTCTCATGGATGATAACAAGATTTTAACTTTGGCCAACAATGAGCGTATTTCGTTAAAAAAGGAAATGCGCTTGCTCTTCGAAGTGGGTCATTTGAAGGCTGCTACTCCGGCAACCGTTTCGAGAGCAGGTATCTTGTACATTAACCCTTTGGATTTGGGTTGGTCACCGTAAGTTTTTGCTTGCTTTTTTCAATACATCTCCCGGTTCTTTAATTTAATTTTGGTATATTTCAGTTACGTTTCTTCGTGGCTGGAAACTCGCAGCGATATGATCGAACGTGGCATTTTGACTGCACTTTTTGAAAAGTACTTCCCCAAACTTTTGCCCAAACATAGAGATTTTAAGCGTGTTGTACCCATCTCAGATATGGCTGTTATACAAATGTCTTGTCATCTCCTTGAATGTCTGTTGGATAGCCAAAGTGATGGCGATACCACACCCATGACCCTTGTTGTTAATCCTCATAGTCTACATCACAGCGAAGTAGCTCCGAACTCTTTGGAATTATATATTGAATTAATTTTCGTTTATGCTGTTATGTGGGGTTTCGGATCTGCTTTGTATCAAGACCATATTATTGATTGGCGGCATGAGTTTCAGAAATGGTGGATAATGGAATTCAAAGACATCAAATTCCCTAGTCAGGGCACTATATTCGATTATTATTTGGATGTGAGAAAAGAGAACTTTCTGCTGTGGTCAGAGTTGGCTGAACAACAACAAGAGCCCATTTTACCCGAGCCTCAGCTACCCATTCAAAATATAATGATGCCCACCACGGAAGCAACACGTTTAGTGTATTTTTTACAACTTTTAATTAACCGAAATTTGCCGTGCATGTTGGTAGGTAATTCCGGTTGTGGCAAAGGCGCCATATTCCGTGAACTTTTCTCTCTATATGCAAATGGTCAAGATGAATTGGATAGCTTGCCGGACAGCGAACATATTTCCCATGTGAGACCTTCATCTCAGCCAACAGTGAAGACAAAATTTATTATTTCTACCAGCGTACAAGCTACACACTTCAACTTTTACACTTCATCGGAAATATTCCAAACAATTCTAGAACGACCTTTGGAAAAGAAGTCGGGTAGAACTTATGCTCCGCTGGGAGCCCAGAAACGTTTGATTTACTTCATCAATGATTTGAATATGCCAGAAGTTGATGCTTATGGCACAGTGCAGCCGCATACCATAATCAGGCAATTTATGGATTACAAACAATGGTGAGTGGAAAATACTCGTACACTCTGGTAAATCATTAGTACTAGCTTGTATTTGCAAAAATATACTTCTTGTTATTGCAGGTACGATCGTCAATGTTTGCAGTTGAAAAATATACGCTATTGTCAATTCGCTGCCTGTATGAATCCTACTGCAGGATCCTTCACCATAGACCCCCGCTTGCAGCGTCACTTTTGTGTCTTTTCTGTGGCTGCACCAAGTGAATTTACTCTCCAATATGTATATGGCAGCATTTTAAGTGCCCATTTAGAAAATCCTTTGTATAATTTTAGCAAAGAAATAAAAGCCATTGGCCAGGTTTTGGTCAAAGCGGGTATAGCTTTGCACAAACGCTTGGAGTGTGCATTTCTACCCACGGCCATTAAGTTCCATTACATCTTTAATATGCGCGATTTAACGCACATCTATCAGGGTCTTATGAATAGCATGGGTGCTCCCAATGCCGTTTCAAGTAATTTGGTTTGTGCACACAATTTCGGTGGCACCATCTGCCATAAGCCGGCCGATCTTATACGTTTGTATGTTCACGAAGCTTTTCGTGTATATAGCGATCGTCTGGTTGATACATACGACATCAAATCATTTCGCTGCTCTATTCGGGATATATTTAAAAAGGATATAGAGGATTTCGATGATGAGTATGTCTTTGCGGATCCTTTAATTTATTGCCATTTTGCCCAGTCATTGGCCGATCAAAAGTATATGGCGTTAAAAAGCTGGGATTGCTTATATCAGCTATTGATGGAAGCCCAGGCGAACTACAATGAAGTTATTGGCCACATGAACCTGGTGTTATTCGAAGATGCAATGAAACATGTTTGTCGGTGAGTGGTTCAAAATATTTGTTGAGTTTTTGTACTGTTTTTCTTTCTGTGAATGTAGCGCAAACATATTTTCACATATTTTCTCTCAAGCAACTATGACTACAACAAAAAATAAAAAGGTACATGCGTATCAAGCGCATTGACTCTCTCTCTCTCATACTTATAATCTGAGTATGCTTATACTCGGGCTATGGGTATTGAATCGGACAAAAAGAATATAATCATGGTACTCAGGATATTTATTCATCATTTGCCATAGCATACATTTGTGTATATAAAATGGAATGGAAAATGTGCGGGTGTGTGGCTGTTTGAAAACATGATTTATATGTGTGTGTGTAAATAAAATAGCCCTATATATACGCATATGTAGCCGAATAAATGCCGATTAATAATCAAAGTATTTTTATACTTATGCGTATAATTGTAGCTAATATAGTCACAACTACATTTGTGCTGCGTAATTTAAAAAATATGTCTAAATATAGTTGTTGGATGTTTATAGTTATACGTATTCATTTTAAAACCAATGCGTGCGATTGCATATGAGCTTGTTTTTATTTTTAGCTGTAGGCATTCATAGTTTTTTGACGGCAAATACTCAGAGTACTTAAGACAATACTTTTGTCATTCTCTGATGTGAATGTGGCCTAAAATTCACGTTAATTAAGTCTCACAAAAAAACTTTCCAGGGACGACATCAAACAAAGTTTCAAAAATTTTCAAAAGAGACTAAAAGTGTATACAAAGACACATACATACATATCGAGGTAATAGAAAGATTAGAAATATTCACAACAATGAAAAAAACCACGTGACTTTTTTGTTGAGCCAAAATGTCAAAAATAGAATTTGTTGAGCAAAATAAAAATTCGGGCCTGTTCTGCAAATCACGACATGCCAAATCACGGTGATTTAAAAAAAAGTTAATAAAAACTATATCATTGCTTTTGTAAATTGCACGATTTACAGCGTTAAAAATTGGAACAAAATATTCTTTTATAAATGACAAAAACTTTAAGAAATTGTTTTAAAAACCACGTTATTTGAAATCACCGTGATTTTGAGAACAGGCACGATTATTCAGATTAAGTTGGAAAATTTCTCGACGGCGGCTACAACTAAAAAAAATTGCTGCGGTAAAAACTTTTGACAATTGTTCAAAAGGTTTTTAATTTTTTTTTTATTTTTAAATTTGCTTACAAATATTTTTTAATGTATTTTTTGTGTTGAAATTTTCTTGAATTTTTTTTAATTTCTCTTTCGTAAACAATAATTGAGTCAATTAAACTTTTATTAAATTATTTATTTTATTAAAAGTTTTATTAATAATTTAAATGAGTTTTGTTCAAAAATTTAATTAATTAAAAAGTTTAATTAATACGATTACATTTTTTTGAATTGATTTTTGGTTGGTTGGGGAAATATTTAATTCTGTGCGCACAAATAAAGGTTATTTTTGATTTGGATACCAACGTTTCGAAAAATTTAAGTCGAAATTGTGAAGGCAAAATCTTAATCTACGGAAGGCTGCCAGAAAATTAAGAATCTCTGGATTATTCTCTTACTATTTCATTAAATTTACTATTTTAAAGAATTACAGACTTCCCCCTTGCTTTCCGTTTTCAGTATCAACCGTATATTGGAAAGTCCGCGCAACAATGCTTTACTGGTAGGAGTTGGTGGTTCCGGCAAACAAACTTTAGCCCGTTTGGCATCTTTCATCTCTTCTTTTAGTGTTTTTCAAATACAAATCAAACGCGGCTTTTCCCTACAGGACATGAAGGATGAAATTGCTATTCTTTACATGAAAGTTGGTTTGAAAAACATGGCTTCGGTTTTCTTAATGTCCGATGCCCAAATACCTGACGAGTCGCTACTCATGCTAATCAACGATTTGCTGGCGGCTGGCGAAATACCAGAACTATTTACGGATGATCAATTGGATAATATTGTCAATGGCATACGCAACGAAGTTAAGCAAAGTGGCACATTGGATACCAAAGATAATTGTTGGAGATTTTTTGTGGATAAAGTACGACATCTGTTACGTTTAATACTTTGTTTCTCGCCCGTGGGTCAAACGCTACGTGTACGAGCTCGCAAATTTCCCGCCATACTGAGTCACACCTGCATTGATTGGTTTCACGAATGGCCAAAGACAGCCCTAGAATCTGTATCGCAAACATTTTTAAGCGAAATTAACTCTCAGATTTTAACAGTAAGTAAAATAGCAAACAAAAATAAAAGAAAAACAGAATAACGTTAGCAGCAACTAGCAAAAAATAAAAAATAAAATAATTGCAAATGAACATTAATTCAATTTTGCCTCCATATATTCCTTGCAGCGTGAACTTATTAATCCTGTCGGCTGTTTTATGGCCTACGTGCATGGTACAGTGAATCAGATTTCAAAGATTTATTTGCAAAACGAAAAACGTTACAATTATACGACACCGAAAACATTTCTCGAATATATATTTCTATACCGCAAATTGCTGGTAGATAGGACTGGTGAACACACAAGCCGTATACAACGCTTGCAGAGCGGCATGGCAAAATTGGCAGAATGTGCACATCAAGTAGATACATTAAAGGTGAGAGAAAAAAAAATTTAATTCATGGCAACTTGTTCTGTCTCTGTACATGCAGCAGACTTTCACATATACACAAAAGATGGTGTTTTTGTTTTGTAGTGCAAGAGTTGTGGGTTTGGATTTGATTCGGAAAATTTCTACGAGTAGTGGTTAGTGTGAGGAAAATACATATCGATGGCTTTATACAAGAAAAGCATAACTTAAATTTTGAATATTTTACAGGAAATGGAAAAAAACTTAATAAAAACTGTTGCATTTACATGAAAGAATTATTTTTTAAGTGACCATAAATCTTTTTTTTTAAGTGTTACTTATTTATCTCTTTGAGAAGGATGTAACGCTAAAAACGGAATTTCCGAAAAAGATTGAGATACACCTTTTTATACTAAGCCATCGATATGTAATTCATTTAAAGTTTAAGTTACGTATGCTTTGGAATATTATGGGATATTGCAACAAATCGCATACATACAGTACTGCTTTTTCAAAATCAATGAACCGAAAATGTAAGTTTGAGTTGTATGTTTATGCTCTGCACAGCATAAGCCACTCCGAAAACCAGTCTCAGCTGAGTTTATGATATACTCAAGGTGATCCTTTATACGATTCAGAATATTTCTCGCAGGTTGTCGCCGGTTCTTCGTAGTTTTAATAATAATACCGTCTTTTCATTTGCTTGGGAACGCTTTCTGCTCCAAGATCTAGGATCTCAATGGGAATATAGTTTCAGCACTAAGAGCGCAATTAGACCTGTAAATCTCGGCAAGCATGATATCGATTCGGTATTCTAGAATTTACTTGGTTATCACCGACGAATAATTGCTGTTGTAGTGGATCAAATATATCGAGCCATAACCGCCAAAAAAAAAGCTTAACCGACACATATTTTGTACTTCGATGTTTTTACGAAAATCAATTATTTACTATCGCAAATAATCGATTTTGGTCCAAAAATAAGCTCGAAAATTATGTCGCTTAAATTTTTTTGGCGGTTATGGCATGATATTACTAAGTAAATCCAAGAAGTATTGTCTCCAAAGTACCAGCTGTTCTTTATCAACATTTAAAGGAGATATTCACATATTCCTTAAAGTTCCGTAAGAAAGAAAAACACGGCAACACTGGTAAATAATGCGGAGAGCACCATCTTACCAGTGTTGCCGTGTTTCTAGCATTTTTCGTTATTTAATTTTGCGAACTTTTCAGAAAAAGGCCTATAACTCGGTAACCAATGGACCTTTTAGCATAAAATTAGTATTGGGTGAAAGATTACAACAAACACAAACAAAATTTTGGACTAAAATTTAAAACAACAACATGACACTTTTGATATTTCAATGAACATATTCACCCACCTAGAGCAAAAAAAAAATTCGTATGGTCATTATTTAATTAATGCAGCCAACTTGACAAAACGAATGATGCAGAAGTTCTTGTTTTTGAGGCAATTCTCAGAATTGAGTCCCAAAATCATGCGTTGTACTGAGTAATTAAGCACAAAATAATACTATAAAAATTTTCTTTATACTCGTAAGCCTCGTTAAGATAAATGTTTAGAATAAAAGTTTTAAGATTTGTAAAAAAACGTATCTTTTTTAAAAATAGGGAAATCTTTTTTATTTTTTTGACGCCCAAATTCAACACAGTCTTGGGTTAACTAGCAAATATGTTTTAATCACTAATGTATATATTAATAAGTTAAACTAAAGTTATTAGTGAACTAAGGACTGTGCATTTTGGCTATTAAAGATTTTTTACAAAACCAAATAAATTGTAGCCCTCCAAAAGCTAAGCTGGCAACATTGTCAACCGAAAGTACATTCAAATAAAACTAAAAATTTCATCTATTACATACCGAAAGAAAGTATCATGACCACTGACTCTTAATTTATGAGTTCGTTGCAATTTCACACATCTGAACACACTCTACGCACACACACACACAGTTGCATATACCCATACAAATACATATTCAATTACTCATAGATACATACTCGTGCATACCTGCATTTTTAGCACACTTGCTTTTACTTCACTATCGCGCATTGTGTATCAGTTTTCATACGGAATGTACGTGGTGATGCACACCTTCGAAAGACATTCAATTAGTGCGCGTAATTGAAACGTTGAATCCAGCCAAAATGTGCTTTCGTAAATTCCTTTAAATCTTTTTTTTTATTTTATCTTTATTTTTCGATTCCCTTCACCCCCTTAACTATTTAAATGTGCGTGGATGTGTCCGTGTAAGACTATATGTGTGTGTAAATTAATTGGAATCCAAATAAATTTTCTGCCTCAATTTTTACTTGGCATCATGAAAAATATTGCAACATTTAGTGGCCTTCGGTTTCTCAACCTCTAGCAGAGCACTTAATTAATGCTTATGAAAGGGAAAAGTTTTAATATTCTCCAGTAATTGTGTAAAAAATTCATCGATTAACAAATTTAAGCGTACACAGACCATATACATATATAAATTTTACGAAAGCTTTAATTGAGACAATTAAATTTTCGTAAAACAACAGAATTTTTTATGCCAAATTTCTGTTTTTCTTTCTTAGTGCGAGCATAGTGTTGCTATTTTTTCAAAATGAATACATAATTTTGTATGAAAAAAGGTTAAAAAATTTTAACGGTTTGACACAAAGTTGATGGCGTCTATATATCGAATGGTCGTGTTTCGAATTTTTATCTTCTACAAACTGGCTGTTATTTAAAAAACACATACATAAGTACAGGATCTTCCAGCAGGTCCTTCCGAACTTTGACAGTTGATAACGGCCATCTTCTTGAAGCTATATCTGTCAAATCAGATGTCATTTATGCAGCCTGTTTTGCCAAATGGACTGATGTAGTGTTCAACAACACGTACAAATGATAAAAATTGTTCAGGCAACGTTCCGCGCGCTTCATTGCTTGTACAATGAGGACCATTTCTGCAAGAATTGGTACGTTAACAAACAAAATTATTAAAATTGGGAGGGTACCGATCCACATAAGATCCAAAAGCGTGCAAAGCATATCGAAAAATTTATGGATTTCAGGCAGGCGGCGTCATCGGTCATACATCTTTGATAACGACGTAAGTAATACATGATGCAATTAGTACACAGAAAATAAACACAAATAGAATTTGCTTTTGAGTTCCCAGCAATTCCCAAAGAAAAATCACAAAATCCCCAACATAGGATTTTGTCAGCATTTTTGCTGCATTTTTTCTTATCTCTCGCCGGACGCAGATAATATTTTTGGAAATATTCAAAAACATATCATGTTTTAAGGTGGCATGATAAATTTTTTGGTTCCGGATTTTGAATTTGAGAAAAAAAGGGATTACATTTGTTATTTATAATAAAAATAGATATATTTCGAAACGATGTGGTTTTGTCAGTAACGAAAGCTTTGGACAAAAAATTTCTTTGTTATATTTCTTATAGTGTTACCTTTTAAATAAGTATAAATATAGGGTTGGTATTTTTACAAATTTTTTTTTTTATAATAGCGAAATAATTAATACACTTTTTTCTGCCAAAAACCCCGAAAACTCCATTTTTTAATTTTAATTTAAATTGCGTATAACTTTTGACTTAATTGTGCCTTTGATATCAATTTTTTTTAATATTAAAAATTTTGTTTTAAGTCTATAATCAGTATTCTTTTTCAAATTGCACAAGATTTGACTGACTTCTCAGAAGAGAGAAGAGTGGACCAAGCAAGGATGGAAAAAAAGTTAAAATTTGTATTCTTTTTTCGGATATTTCCTAAGCTGTAAGCGAAAACTCATACATGTGGCAGACTTTTTTTAGCTCTTGGATAGAAAAATTTTCTTGCAAAAAAAATTTTTTATCAGATCAAAAACATCGGTTTGACATCGGTTTGAATTTTTCATTAACCTGAGATGGCCCACTTTGGGGGTTTGTGGCTCCGCCCCTTTTTAAGAATATATAGTGCAAATTCCAGACTCAAGCTTTGCAACACCTCCTCAAATGCCCGTTTAGAAAATGCAAAATTATTTCAATTTTTTTTTTCAAAATGCCCCACTGTGCGACATTAACCGGGCTATTAGCGCCAACGGCGAGCGAATATTACCATTTTCTGGTCGAAATTGAATCATATGGACGCCAACAATATATGGTTTTAATAGAAAAGCGCCACGATTCACACAGTTCACGCCACATTGGATATTCTGCACCAGCATGGCGGTGATGTGAACTTACCGCAGAGATCGTCTACACCATGGTTGTCAGATATGGCGATTTCTCGCCAAACGTGGCAATTTTCCAAGTTGTTTGGCGTCTAAATTTTTGATTTGGCGACATGGCGACTTTTTTGGCGATATTTTATTTAACAAAATTGAACTTCAAAATTTTTTTAATTCAGAAAAATTAGTTTGCTAGAGTAGTTTTTCTACAAGAAATTAAAACAATTTGATTTTGAGGATTTTTCTCATATTAACTATAGCACGAGTAATTAATGAGTTTTGAATTTGGATGAGAAAAATTTACAAGAAATAATTGTTGGCGATTTCTGCTTAATTTTTGAGCTATTATTAAAGGAAATATATATATATGAAGAAAATTATTGTATCAAAACAAATTTATTATTAAATATATATTAAGAAAAACAATAAAACTGATTTTGGCGACTTTTGGCGATTTTTAAAATCAAATCAGAAAAAAACTGGCAACCCAGTCTACACGTAACATCGTTCTCTCCGATAGATATTGAGTTTGACGTTCTTATGCTAGATAATATGTTACACTAGTCATGAAATGAGTAACATTTATGCATTAAACACATTCACCACAGCAGGCTATACGAACACATTACTTCAAATGCCGCTAGCAGCATTTGTCGCCTCGTAGCCAGCTATTTAATTATTTGGAAGACGGCAGCAGCACCATCTGCACCTCATATTTAAGTATAAATACATAGTTCAGTATTGCCACCTTCAAATATTTTTCATTTATAAAAATTAAATTACTCTTTCAAAATGTACTTATATGACCTAAAAGTATAAAAATGAATCAATTTATGCTTTACATCAATTTTTGGATATTGTTTTTGTTAAATGATATGAAATAATTGTACGATATCATTCATTCAACATTTTTTATTATACTGACAACACTGAATTTTCGCGTTGTAGCCAAAGAAATAGAAATTAGTTTAATTGGACTACAACGACAAAATCAGCATAGGCAACAACCTGCCGCCATGTTACCTTGCTTGTCTTCAAAAGAATCACTCTCATACAAACATGTGTATTCTATCCTTGACATTTTGTAGTCGGTATGTGTGTTTAATGCATAACACTAACATCATGTTAATAGAAAATGTAGACTACTCGGTTTAGTGTTATGTTAAACTTATAACAGCGTTGTTAAGAAATCTCTCCAACTGTTTAACATGATTAACTGGCTGTAGTAACAAGAGTTTAATTGTTTAAATAAAAAAAATTGATCTCAGCAATACTTTTTATTTGCTAAATATTGCTCAATAGAAATTGCGACACTTCGTGATTAAAAACAATTAAACAAAAAAACCAAAACCGGCATGAAGTTAGCATAAGTGGCAAAATTGAACATGATCTTAAAGAGTTCTACCATAAAACTTCACATCAAAAATCATGCCAGGACTTAGTAGTGGGTTAAAACTATGCAATGCTCCCATTTTTAATATCAACACGTCAACACGTAGATCAATTTCGTCACTTCTGCTAACTTCATGCCAATTTTTTCTTATACATACGGCCGTTAGTCTTCAATGTAGACGGTGCTTAACCAATAAAAAAAGCAACAAATTCCAAGCAACTCATCAATAGTTTACTTCCTGAGCAAGTACAAATAAAGTGAAATCTCTTTTATTTGTTACAGAACCAATTAGCTGTGCAGGAAATTGAACTAGATGTCAAAAATGCAGCCGCTGATAAACTAATACTCATCGTTAGCGCCGAGAATGAAAAGGTCAGACATGAGAAACATATTGCTTCTGAGGAAGAGAAACGGGTGCGTGTTATCGAAGAAGACGTCTGCCTCAAGACCAAGTTATGTGAAGACGATTTGCGTAAAGCTGAACCCGCCTTGGTAGCTGCACAGGCTGCTTTGAATACTTTAAATAAAAATAACTTGACCGAATTGAAATCGTTTGGTTCGCCTCCAAAGGCTGTGGTTAATGTGTGTGCCGCTGTAATGGTTCTTTTCGCTTTGAATGGTAAAATACCTAGAGATCGTAGCTGGAAGGCAGCCAAGCTAATGATGGTGCGGGTTGATCAGTTCTTGAACGATTTGGTAAACTATAATAAGGACAATATACACCCGAATATAATAGAAGTGTTGCAAGAGTATTTGAAAGTAAGTGTGGAAATTGTACTCGTTTTGTTTTACTGATTTTTTTAAACTTTTTTTATTTGTTTTATGCTCACTTCTTGCATTCGTTTTCTTAATTTTAATAACTTATTTGCCTTCCTTAGTCGCTATACCACTTTCTCTTCTGATTTAGGTTAGGTTAGGTAAGGGTTGCAGCCAGAATCCCTGACTCACTTAGACTCTTCCGGTCCTGTGATTATACAGAGCATCTACTTAAGCGGCGTCCTGACCGTCTAACCAAACAGAATTCAATATAAAGCTGCTAACGCATTCAACCCTGGCAACGTCAGAAAGTTCCCTGAACCCAAGAGCGTCCATGGTGACCATTCTGTTTCTTGGTAGCCCAGGGAAATTACATATAAAATGTTGTAGATTTTCTTGTTCATCAATATCTTGGCAGCTGCAACAAAAGTCTTAGTATTGAACCCTTAACCTTTGTACATGCCTTCTTAGGAGACAGTGCCCAGTCAACACGTAGTTATAAGACCGAAATTGGTTTTCTATTTCTTGACATCAAAGTTGAGTCCATAACTGCCTGGTGATCATGCAGTCATTTCTTAAGGCTGAGTTTGCACGAGATTAAAGGCGGAATTAATTTATACGTGCTGTTCCGTTCTGTATCAGCTGTTTTGTTTCTGTTCAATTGAAAGTCTGTATGTGTGGTTTGTTTTTTATTTTTCGTTATATTCTGTTGCGGAAAAATCTAAAGAAAATAGAATTCAACGTTAAGTGACAGCCAAAAGTATGTATGTATTAGTTGTTGTGATATTTTGTATACAACTGAAGTCAGTTCTATAGGTTGCCAGCTGATTCCTTGCACAGAAAAAGTAATTGCAAAATATTTTATACAGAAAAGAACGGCAACGAAAAGTAAAAATTAAGTTTTTTACCTTAAGGATAAACCTACACATTCCACATCCAGTGGAACCTGTAAGGTTATCCCAATTCTTGCAAGCTCATCAGCCCTGGAGTTTCCCTGAAAGACTCTATTTTCCGCTATTCATAGAATTTTAATATTAAACTACTCTGTCATCTCGTTTAAAGATGACCATACGACGAACCTATGCATGAGAATTGGCCGTATAGATCGAGTAAACAATTTTTAAGGTGAGACCCGAACTTTTCCTAATGGAATTCTTGCAGAGATAAAGTGCATGGCATTTCCTTTTTTTTCTTCTCTTCTCTTCTCTTCTCTGTACTTATATTTTCTAATTTATCTTATCTCTTATCTCCTATTTTCTCTCTTCTATTCTCTCCTCTTTTCTCTTTTCTTCTCTTCTCTTTTCTTTTATCTTTTCCTTTCTCTTCTTTTCTTTTCTATTCTTTTCTCTTTCTTCTTCATATCTTTTCTGTTTAAGCTTAGTTGCAGTAGATCTTACAATAAAATCGTGAAATGTAAACTTTTTGCACTAAGCTTCTGTTACCTCGCTTATTTGCTTTACTTTCACGCTTTAAGGCTTTATTTATAGAAAAAAATATTACTGCCTTAAAACAACAGTACCTCGTTTCGGTAACAAATGAGAAAATCTTTTGAGCTGAAAAAATTGTTACCAAATTTTAAAACAAACAAAAAATCCTTATAAAGCAACAATGTTTTCTCTAAATAAGGCAGTTAATCTTGAATTTCTTTGCTTCTCCTCCTTTTTGCAGCTTATTTTCATATTTTCTGTTTTCTACCTTCTTCATTCTCTAATTTTTTATTCTGTCGGTTTTTTCATATATTCATATTTTTTAAACAATAAATTTCTTTCTAGGACCCTGAATTCAAGCCGGATAAAATCGTTCAAAAATCTGTAGCTGCCGCCGGCTTGTGCGCATGGGTTATCAACATCCATCGTTACCATCAGGTCTTTCTTATTGTGGGTCCAAAACAACAGGCTCTCAAGGATTCTCAAAGTGAATTAATAGCTGCAAGGGAACGTCTCGACTACTTAAAGGTGAAAATCAATGATTTGGAACGTAAGCTGGGCGAAATTCAAGCAGAGTTCGAAGATGCAGTGCTCGAGAAACAGAAATGTCAGCAAGAAGCTGATAAAACTACTTTTGCAATTGATTTGGCACATCGACTTGTCAATGGGTTGGCCAACGAAAACGTTCGTTGGAAAGAGTCAGTTCACAAGTAAGATGTTGAGCATTTAAAATTTTTACTTTATTATTTATTTAACGCATCCCACTAAAAAAAACTTAAATGTTTAATCATCTAAGGCTGTCGATTATTAATGATTATATATAGCACTTCTTTTAGCATCATGGAGACAAGCAGTAATTGAAAGAAATCTGCAACGAATACAGCGTGTGCTGCAAAATATCATACTTGGCATTGGCTACTTAACGTGGCCATGCAAAAGAAGAGATTGCAGGTTTTATTCATTTTTTTTAGGAACACCTTACTCCTAAAACATCTCACAATATATATAGAAGTCCAGTAACTTCCAGCATATATACAGCATGAACTTGGAATAATCAATATCCAACTTTGGTGTTCCTCTTTCAAATGTCAAATCCTGTATGAGTCTGTATCGGTCGTGACCACAAATAGACTTAATCTTATATATATACTTGCAGACAGAAAAGTGTACGTCTCACCAATTCATGGTCTATAGTACAAATAATTACCCTTTTTTATAGCTGCCATAAAAAGGCGCTATAAATTGAGAACAAATTGTATTGAGAACAAATTGCCCTCAGTATCCCATTAATCCGTCGCATGTACTGTTTTAATCTTTTCGAAAATGACGATAAAAAAACTTTACTTTTTTCGATTTCCCTTTCTCATTATTATGCTACAAACTTCCTTTCACTTATATTTATATGTACTTCACCCACTATTGGCGTTTTATATTTTCTTTTTTACTTTGATTCTTTGGTGCTGCTGTTGTTTATTGCTGTTGAAAGTCTACAAACTAAGAGTTCGACCCTACCTGGTGATATCCTGCTAATTTCCTCTTTTCTATCGTATGCTGGTTGCTTTACACGTCGTTATCGCGAAGAATTGCAGCATAAAATGTGGATGTCAAACTTTCGTAATATTGAAGTGAGTATAACAATTTGATGGTGATGCAAGCCAATCTGTGCATAAATACTTGCAGCACAAGGGAAGTATAAGCTTTTATTATTAGTTTAGTAAAGTTGGCTGTTAATTTCTTAAGCGCGAAGGGTTTTATTTCGGATTTCATCAGCATGATGAATTTATGTATGTGGACATTGCCATAGCTTAAGAAAAGACATTCGAATATAAACAAGTAAGAGTGATATATTCGGCTGTGCCGAATCTTATACACCCTTCATTGACGTATGTATGTATGTGTGGAATAAATACAACATGCATACATAAGTAGATGTAGATTTGGTTTGTGAAGGTGAAAAATGGTTAATTTTTCGAAGGCAACCAAAAATTATCGTTAGCCTATTTATATTATCTTCATAACGACCAAATAAATCAGAAATTGTTCTAAAAACAATTGAATTTTACTTTCAATATTTCCTTTTATAATTGCGTACGTTTAAAATAATGTTTAATTTGGGCAGTTGTTCTCATTGTTTTTGTTTTACCTACTGCAAAGTACAAAACAAAACGAAAGCAAACGTTTCTTTTTTCCGCTTGTTGTATGTATTTGAAAAACACATACCTTTGCCAGAATGAAGAATTTTCTTTTCGAGAGGAAAGAAGCTAGAGTAAGAATGCCAATTTTGAGGTAAAGACAGCTACAAAATGTGACTTTACTTTTAGTACAGGGTCTTCCAAAAGGTACTTCCTAACTGTCAAATTAGTTGTCATTTGTTCAGTCTGCTTTGTCAAATCACCATGATCGGATGTAGGATTGAACAATACGTACAAATGATAAAATTGTTTTATAAAAATGTGTGTTATGTTCGGGCAACGTTCCGCGCGCTTCATTCATTTTATGAGAAGGGCCATTTCTGAAAGAATGGGCTCATCAACAAGCAAAATTATCAAAGTTGGGAGAATTCCAATCCACATGGGATACAAGAGCGTGCAAAGCATTCCGAAAAATTTACTGGTTCGTATGTATTTCGGGCTGGCGGCGTAATCGGCTCATACACCTTTGCGAACGACGTTAGACTGACCATTATCGTCAACGACGAGCGATGACTACCACATTCTGTTCAAAATTTAATCATAGAGATACTTAGGGCGACTTTTTGAGTTCAAGATTAGAGATTAAATTAACCCTAATCTTCATTCGTGATTTTTAGGTAGTCGATTATATGGTTTTGCTTGCTAATCGTGGCCAATCTTACATTAATATTAACAACATACACTTGTGAAACGTATAGCTTTTTGTAAAAATTATATTATAAAATAATTAAAAAACACATAAATTAATAAATATATTTTATATTATTTATCTATTTCCTTTAACACGCGCAATATTTTACTTATAAATAAAAATATATGGCAGTTTCTTCTTCTTCCCACAAAAAATCAAAGCGTGTTGATAACATGTATGACTTTTGCACAGAAAATGTTGCCACTAATTTGTTCCTCAGTATGGTAATGCTGCACATAATAAGAAGTTTAAACTACCACTCAAAAACATCAAACTCAATTAAGAGAGATTAAGTTAATTCGCGGTTTAGTTAATTAGAGAAATAAACTAATCTTAATCTCGAACCCAAAAAGTCGCCCTTACAATCAAGCTTATCATAAATAAAATTTCACATGAAAATTTCCGAACGTGTGAACAGTTGGTATCAAAAAACTTCATACGATTGCGAAATATTTGAACAATTTATGAAGAAAATCATTCACACAGATTTGTGAACGAAATTTTTTTCGGAAATTTTCACATGTGGAATTCATGATAAGGCTGAATATCTAGTTTCAATAGAAATGCTCTAAGGTTCAGGCCACATTGAATATTATCCACGAACGATTTGAGAGCACGATCATTTGACGTGGAGGTGATGTGAACTGGAGAGCGAGATCGTGCAAGTTGACCTCGTTACACTTTTTCTTGTTGGGTTTTCTTAAGTCGCAGGTGTATGCGAATAATCCAAAAACCAACATAACCCATGCCATCAATCAAATTCAGCCTGATTTATGCGCCATAGTCATGGAAAATTAGATAGTTTGGATGAGCTCTAGCTAGAGAAGCCATGGCAGACATATAACCCATGTTATATTTCCCACATAATGGCATGAATAAGTCTTTCAAACGAATAAAAAATTTCGATGTTTATCTCACACACACTTTGTGTTATTTAAATTTAAAGATAGGAAGCACTTAATGAAAGACCGTGTATAAAAACTACGAAGGTTTAGTTATAGGTCACATCTGTAGTAAGCCAATCATATGTCTTTCAGGGATATTGCCAATTAAAGTTAATTATAAATTTGAACATTTGCAGCTAAGATTTCCTTATTTAAACAACAATATAACTTTCGTGATTTTAAAGCCCCCTATTCCTCACACGGACTGCGCGGATCATCTCATATTGTTTACTGATGATGCCCAGATAGCTACTTGGAATAATGAAGGTCTACCAATGGACCGAATGTCTACAGAAAATGCCACTATACTAGTACACTCTACTCGTTGGCCTCTGATGATTGACCCACAATTGTAAGTTAACTGAAAAATTAATTAGACGACTTTGCGTGTGTAAAAGCCGTCCTATAAACTTTTTGCTCACGATCATTCATACATGAATTATTTTCTTCTTCTGTTACGTTCATGCACGCTTACGTGAGTGTAAGCAGATGGAGAGAAAATTAATCACGCTCTCAATATAGTAATGCTAGGAACACATTTGGGACGAACGACGAGTTCGTCGATAAGAATTCGCTGAGTAAATTCGTTGTGTGAAGCACAACAAAAAATAACAGCTCTTATAATTGATAAAGTTGGTTACTGTTTGTGATTAGAGAGATAAAATTTTTGTTCGTCGTTTGTCGGTGTAAGACATAGACGAATTTCGTTCGACGGCGATGTTGTGTTAATTTTATTTCTAATGAGGAAAGTTTGCAACCAAAAATTCGTCGTTCGTTTCAATTGTGTTCCCCGCCTAAGAAATACGACTATAAATAAATCTATACCTACTTACTACCATTAAATGTCCTTCTGGAATAATTTTCTTTCGTTTTATATTTAGACAAGGCATTAAGTGGATTAAAAATCGTTATGGAGACTCCCTCAACATCATTCGTCTTACACAAAAAAATTTTCTTGACAGTTTAGAAAAAGCCATTTCGAATGGTGAGACAGTACTGCTGGAGCAAATTGAAGAAAGTTTGGACACTGTGTTGGAACCCTTATTAAGTCGTGCCTTAATCAAACGAGGACGTGTTATAAGACTTGGCGACAAGGAGCTTGATTTCAACGCCAAATTCCGCTTAATACTACACACGAAATTAGCAAATCCTCATTACAAACCGGAAATGCAAGCTCAAACTACGCTCATCAACTTCACAGTTACCCCAGATGGACTCGAGGAGCAACTGTTGGCAGAAGTTGTAAAAATTGAAAGACCCGATTTGGAAGGATTGAAAACTGAACTAACCGTAGAGCAAAACAAATTTAAAATTTCCCTCAAGGAATTGGAAGATGATCTATTAGCACGTTTAACTTCCGCAGGCGAGAATGTCTTAAACGATTACGAATTAGTTGCGAATTTAGAGTCTACTAAGCATACGGTAGATGAGATCGAAATGAAGGTGCACGAGGCTCGCACTACCACCATGCAAATCGATGAGGCACGTAATATTTACAGAGCGGCAGCAAGGCGTGCCGCCATTTTATATTTTGTGCTTGCAGATTTAAGTCGCATTAATCCCATATACAAGTTCTCTCTCAAATCATTCATGCATGTCTTTAAACAGGCCATTGTAGTGGCTCCTCCGCAGAGGCAATATGAAAAGCGTGTTGCGGCTTTAGTTGATTCGATCACTTGTCAAACTTTTTATTACGCTTTAAGAGGACTCTTTGAAGTTGACAAGCTGACTTTTACTGCACACATGACTTTGCGTATCATGGCTGCTAGTGAGCAGATTTCCCTGGAAGAAATTGATTTTCTGTTGCGTTTTCCTCATGATCCCAATACATTGTCGCCCGCTGATTTTATAGGTCGTATAGCTTGGAGTGGCATAAAAACTTTGGCGTTAATGGACAATTTCTATGGCATAGATAAGGATATAGAAAGCTATCCTAAACGTTGGCGCAAATTCATCACCAGCAATGTACCAGAGCGAGAGCAGTTTCCGGGAGAATGGAAGCATCGCTCGCCTTTACAAAAGTTGTGTCTAATCAGAGCTCTAAGACCGGATCGAATTACAAATGCTATTCGTTTGTTTGTGGAACAAATCATGGGACCTGAATATTCGAATGTCAAGCCGTTTCAATTAGCAGATGTTTTAAGTGAAATTACAGCAGCGACTCCCATATTTTTCATACTTTGTCCGGGAATTGATCCCATATATGATGTGGAAAAGCTTGGCTTGCAATTAGGCTTCAGCAGCACAAACGAAAACTTAATCAATATTTCTCTAGGTCAAGGTCAAGAGATCGTAGCGGAACAAGCTATCACCCACGGTTTGGACAGTGGACAACAATGGGTTGTTTTACAAAACATACATCTCGTTGCTAAGTGGTTGCCTACGCTAGAAAAGCTAATCGAGCGTTTAGCATCGGATAACGAGAGCCTTTCCGAGTCCAAGTTTAGATTATTTATCAGTGCCGAGCCAGCACCTGACCCTCAATATCATATTATACCGCAAGGAATATTGGAATCTTCGCTGAAAATAGTTAATGAACCGCCTTCGGGTATGGCAGCCAATATGCACAAGGCTTGGGATAATTTTTCGCAAGAAACTTTAGAAACTTGCACCCAAGAAGCTGAATTTAAATCGATACTTTTCTCTCTGTGTTATTTTCATGCTGTTGCGGGCCAAAGACGCAAGTTTGGTCCTTTGGGCTGGAATAAAGTTTATCCTTTCAATATTGGGGACTTGACAATTTCTGCTTCAGTTCTGCACAACTATTTGGAGGGCAGTAATCGTATACCGTGGGAAGATTTGCGTTATCTCTTTGGAGAGATTATGTACGGAGGCCACATTACTGATGATTGGGATCGTCGTTTGTGTCAGACATATTTGGCAGAATTGCTGCAGCAAGACTTGGTTGATGGCGACATGCAATTGTGTCCCGGATTTCCCTCGCCACCTAATCTAGATTTTCAGGGTTATCACAACTACATTGACGAAATGTTACCCGCTGAGTCTCCTGTACTGTACGGCTTACACCCAAATGCTGAAATTGGCTTTCTAACAAATGCCTCAGAACAACTTTTGAAGACCGTATTTGAGCTGCAGCCACGTCAATCGGAGCTTAGTACTTCGTGTGGGGCACCTCGTGAAGAGTTAATTAAAATAATGGCCGAAGACTTTCTAGACAAATTGCAAGTGGAGTTTAATCTCCAAGCGTTGCTTAATCGTGTAGAACGTAAGACACCCTTCGTTGTGGTCGCTCTACAAGAATGTGAGCGCATGAATAATTTAATACGTGAAATTAAAAGATCGCTGCGTGAGTTGTTGCTGGGTCTTAAAGGTGAACTTACCATAACTTCAGATATGGAATGTTTGGATCATGCTCTCTTTTATGATCATGTACCAAATTCTTGGACGCATCTAGCTTATCCCAGTATGTTAGGCCTACAGAGCTGGTTTGCCGATCTGCTGCATCGTATTAAAGAATTGTCGGTGTGGCTTAATGATTTTAAATTGCCCTGCAGCATATGGCTGGGGGGTCTTTTCAATCCTCAAAGCTTTCTTACAGCCATCATGCAAGAAAGTGCTCGAAAGCATGATTTACCTTTGGATCGTATGTGTTTGACATGTGATGTCACTAAAAAGGATGTGGACAGCATAACGTACATAAGTTTATTGAAGCCTATGAATTACATTTTTATATATTTGACGTGAAATACTCTTTTAGACTACCACCTTTGGAAGGAGCTTTTATACATGGCCTATATCTGGATGGCGCTAGCTGGGATTGTCACATAAACTCAATTGTACCGCTGCACCATAAAGAATTGCTTTGCTCTATGCCGGTTATTTGGATTAAATCGATTGTACAAGAAAAACAGGATCTTCATCGCGTTTATGAATGTCCTTTGTATAAGACGAGGTATAATTATTTTTCATAGCAGATCTTTAGGTGTTTATTTATGTTTATGTTCTGTTACAGATCGCGCGGCAACACTTATGTTTGGACTTTCAATCTTAAGTCTCGGGAGCGTCCTTCAAAGTGGATTTTGGGAGGAGTGGCTTTGCTATTACAAGCTTAATTATAAAATAAAAGCCGTTGTGTCAAGCACAACGTATAAAAGCTTAGAATAATGTGTTTTACTGCTTCACATAGAGACCATTTATTTATATCTTTTCTTACTCAGTAGTAAAACTAATGTTGCTATTTTTAAAAGTTTGATTAGGTTATGTTAGGTTAAGAGCATAGTCAGTGGTAATTGTGAGTATATCAACCTCACGAGCGGAACTTCCCTTGAGCATTCATTCTTGCAGAGATGGGATAAACACATCTCACAATCATCACTTTGGAATCAAGCGCCCACATACATAAATATCGATGGGTTCCGCTCGCTTGATTAGCATGATCACCAGCTACATATATAAGTTTTTGCTCACGTCAGCGTACATGAGCGTGAGCAAAATAAAATCATGGTCAGTGAGCGTGCGTTTGTGGAACTTTCGCGTGGTTATTTCCTTGTTTTTATTTTCATTATTGTAATAATACAAATACTCTCAAAGAGCCTATGCCTTTCTCTTGTGAATTGAACAATAAATATTATTTACAATACAGAAGAAAATGTCCCTCATGAGGTATGAGTACACACAGAAAAATTTCAACTTAAAATCTTCGTAAACAAGGTTAATCTAATCTTTTTCGGCAATGATTTTGCTTCATATGGGTTTGATGTTAATTTAACATGCTTTATAGTAATTTTCAAAGAAAATTTTTCCTTTTGAAATAACTTTATTTCACGTTGATTTAACATTTACGTACTGTTAAAATCAAAATCAAGTTGGAACAACATGAATTTAATTTAATGTAGGTAATTGTATTTTATTAATTATTTAACTTACGTGTGGTTGACATAGACATCAGAAAAATTTTTGTTTGTACTTAAATTGGCCACCCCGGCCAAGATTTGAACTCGGAACTCATCGTGTGGTAGTCAATGTGCTTAACCCTGCATTCACAACAACTTTAAATACTCTTTAGATAAACACTAAATATGTACGTACCATCATGAATAAAATTTTAATTCAACATTATTTCATTGATCATTTAACACACAATTTAAAAAAGTTTTAGTTAAAAAAATACAATATTCTTTTGATTTGGCTCCAGGATTCGAACCTGCGATCCTCCGACTGCAAGACTAAAACACTGCCTACCAGCCAGCAGCAGTTTATTGGCTGTTTACAAACATGAAAAAAACAACAACAATACAAAAACAACTCACACAACTAAGCACAAAAGTGTATTGCAACCATGCACAAATTAAATAAACACCAACGCACTTAAACAACATATTTTCCTGTAAATTTAATATGATGTGAATGAATTTGAATCAAACTTTTTGCATGGTGATTTTACTTTGGTATTGTTTTCTGTGTGTATGCATACTTAAATGGTTTTAAATTTAATATAAACTAATAGAAGTGACAACACCATGCATGCGCAACATATTCACATAAATGGGCAAAGTCAAAGCAGCAGTGAGAACTCTCTCTCTATCTCTCTCTGTCTCTATCTATCTCTATATCCATCTCTCTCTATCCATCTCTCTCTATCCATCTCTCTCTTTCTATGTCTTTCAAAATGCCGATAAACGTGTAACAGATGATCTTTTCTTTTCATCTCCAGTGTAAATTTGTTAATATGTTTGCTTCTACTTTTTAAATAAAATGATTCTTGATGTTGTGAAGTAATAACCTAAGGAAACTGGAATCTGGGAAATATTTTTGTCAACTTCACAGAAAAAAACTTTGGATTTTATTAAAAAAATGTTCATATCAATTTAAAAAATTTAATTGGGTTTGCAACTGTAAGCAAAATAATAAAACTATTAAATATGAAATAATTAAATATACATGTATATAGAAAAGGGGCTAACTCATTATTTTTTTCGAAATTTAGTTTGTGGTCTATTAGATGGAAGAAAATCTAATGTATCGAAAAATGCAAATCTCGATTTTAAAAATATAATGAGCTAGGGCCTTTCTATATTAAGGTAACGATATGTTTTTAATTGAACATATTAATTTTGAAAGAAGCAAAAAATATTTTTATCTGCATACAGTAATTTATAAGCTATTTTCATAAAAAAAATGTATTTATTTGTGCCAAATTATTCATTGCGATAAAATATAAAATTCTTCTATTATAAACAAAAGAATTTCTTAATAGTTTTACTGCAACCACCTGTATAGAACAGGCAATGCAAAGCCATTTCTATTGCAATTTCCTTGAATACAGTGTCAATGAACACTGTCACTTGCCAAAATATGATCACATTTTCAATCTTCTATTTAGCAGCCAGCTACTCTTTGCCCGCTTGTTAATTTTATTTTCCATTTGTAGTCCAGGTGTCAAGAGTATATTTAACAAAAATTTTAATTTTTCATGTAGTAGATAAGTAATTATTTTTTAGATAAATAAAAAAAACTGTGTTTTCTCTTGTCGTTGTTGCTTGGAAGAACAACAGAAATGTGTAATTGTGTAAATGTGTTATAACTTATATGTAAAGATTTGAAAAAAATTATTTTTCATTATCAGGGTTATTCATACAATTACGCGAGTGCATACAGTGTACAGTGAGTTGAAAATTATATTAACCCCAAGCAAATTTCTGCTCTTTTAACTAGTACTAGATTCATTGAAGAGTTTTTAATATGAGTGATCTTTCTACTCGAAATAAGGTAAAAGACAAGGCATATTTATATAATGCACACAGAAAAAATTCATATTAAAATATACGAAAACAATGTTAATTTAATATTTTTCGGCAATGAATTTGCTTCATTTGTGTTTCATGTTAATTTAAGATGATTTACAGTAACCTTCAATGAAAATATGTCCTTTTGAAATAACTTTATTTCATATTGACTTAACATTCCAGTACTGTTAAATCAAAATTATAGAATCATGTTCAATCAAAGTTATTTCAAGTTGAAACAATTAGATACGAGAAAAACCATTTTGGATCGAAGTAATTTCAAGTTGAAACAAAAAGGAACTTTATTTACATATTTAGTCATTTTGTTTAACTAATTATTTACCAAACGAGATTTTGTGTATTTACACAGGCATCGAGATAAAGTTTTTGTGTTTTGTATCAAAATATTTGTAAGGTGATTTTACATTGGTATTTTTTTTCTCTAAGAGATATTCAAATTACAAGCGGCAAAAATAGTTACCTGAGCAGTTGAGATCCACTCATATGGATCCGCCTTGACAAAAGTTTTATAAAAAAAATTTTGCTTCCACTGTCGTCAGTACCCGCTCTTGTTGTTAAAAAAGGGCGTTTTTCACAGGCATTTCATCTCTGCAGGACCTTACAAAAATATCAGAGTGTGATATAAGAAAAATAAATTTGTTCATAGAAAAAGTTTATAATTTATTCCGATTTTAGCAAAATTCGTAAAATTTTCTTTCATTTAAAAAAACTAAACTTTGAGCAAAGGTTCCCTGGTGATCTGCATTAGCAACAGTGAAATGTGCATAATTTCAATGTATTTTTAGTAAAAAATATTCTACTGAATAAGCAAAATAATTATTTGGGTTTATTAGTGCGTTAACAAATGTGAAATTTAAATTGTAACAATTCCCAAAAAAAAGCTAATTATTACCTTAACTGCACGCGATCAAAAAATACTTGTATGGCAACACTCTTTTCTTACGAAAGCAATGAATAGCTTTTGTTGTTGTCTTTTACATTTATTTTCTTTACATACTTCTTACAACTACAATTCGAGCTGAAAAAAGCCAGCCAATGTGGCAATGGTAAAGTAAGAAAATAAAAAACATGTTGATTACTGAGTTCTTGTTTCAACTTTGATATTAGTTGAACTTCTCATTTGTTTAAATGAAAGTTTAACTTAATATTTCTAGTTGTTCTAAGAATTATGGGATTAGTAGTGCGTTAACAAAAGAAAACTAGTTTATTTCGAAATTTTATGTTTGTATGTATATTTGCCTCAGCCAAAATATACCAAATATCTTTCCATTTGTTAACTCAGACGAACATTTTGTTTGGTCACTGTAAATAGATTTGCAGTACAAGCGCTACCGCAAACAAATAAATAGACAAACACTTTGGTAGCAAGCAAATCACATACTCATACTTAAGTATTTCTACGTTTAGACCATTTTCATGTGATTATTAATAATGAACAGGCAATTTTTATTTTTGCTTTCTCATATCGCATTGTTCAATCACCCAATTGACCGAAAGACTGAAGTGAAAAAATTTTACACAAAAAAAAACACGATTAGAAATTTCAACAAATAAAAAATTTTTAAATTGAAAAAGAGTTTGCAATTAATAAAATCGCCAAAATGTGAAATATTTCACAATATACGAGTACAATTCGAATGAAAGTGAAGGCGAAAAGAAGCGTTTAGTTGCTTAAGAAGAGAAAAAATTATTTTGATGTGGAAAACTAGAAGGCTGACTTCACTTTGTAAATGTATTCCGATTTTTAATACCAACATGGCAAACTTTTCCAAGTGTTAACCTTAAAATTGATTTCGAAGAGCAAACAGCAAAGTGTATAGAAAAAAATCCTGCAAAGTGTACCCAAGGTATACACGATAAGCTGGGATGAATTTCGAGCGATTTCGTGAATCATTTAATTATTTAAATATAATTACATACATATGTATAAAAGATATGCCTAAGGGGCCATTCACATATTACGTAACGCTATTTCGGAGTTTTTATCTGTCATAACATAAATGTATTTTCGTTAACTTTTAGACAACTAAAGAAAATTTTAATTACGATTGCGTTGGCACTTAAAAGTGCAACTGATTATACTTCTTCTACTTCGTTGTTTTCTAACATGTTGGTTATATGGGTTATTCTTGCTGTGCAATTGATAAGAGAGCCAGAACTTCGCGCTAAAGCTATGAGAATAAACATTTAACAAGAAAATATTTTCATGACGATTGTGTTTTTTTATTGTTTCATAATTTTACAAACGGACAAAATAGTTTTATTCGCCCAGACATTATCAAGACGGCTATACAAAATTCTAAATATTTCTTAAAGTAAAATATTTTATAAATTTACGAAAAGGCCAACAGCATTTAACTTGACGGCAAGCAAAACCAAAGAAACTAGTCAATGAAATTAAAAATTTAAAAATCAGTGGCATAAAAGGATATTGAATAATATTTATAATACGTTTATTATATCTAGCTAATAATAATTTAAGGTGAATATTCATTTATCTACATGCATACATAACAAAATATGTACATCCGTGTGTTAAACAACTGTAATTTGTACAATAAACATGAATTCTATTAAGCAGATTCTTTCAATTGTTTTACCAGTCGTGCTGGTGGAAAAATTGCTTGGGTTTTTTTCATAGCTAAAGTCTTGTACTGACTAATGTTAACTCAAGAGTGTGAATAAGTGCACTTAAGTTAATAGTGGAATTATGAAATCGCATGTTACTTGAGACATAAAAAAAAATTAAAAACGTGTTCGATTAGATAAAAAAAAAAAGTTGTGACAGAAATAAAAAAGCAAATATTTTTCAAGGTCGTGTCATTGATCTCAGAGCAGATGTCAATCAGTTACTGTCTACAATTGTATTATTTGTGGCAATTATTAATAATTTCCTTTTTCTAATTACAATTCGGAAAAATGTGATTGCTACTGAGACTGTCTGAATGATAGCTGCATGCAAACTTGATCATTACCGTGTGAAATAAATAATTATGCATGTGTCACTTTTAAGTGGAGATGAGTGCCGCTCACGTGATCATACTTAATTACGCATGATCATCGTGATTGAATGTGCCTGAGTGGGTTTCTTGGATGATTGTCGTGATATTAATTTTTTTCATTACCGTAGTACATTTTTTCTTATATAATTTTTGTTTATTAATTTTGCGAATTGTTAACGAAAACTTATTTTTTCCAGAATTTTCCAATTAAATATTATCATTTTTAACTTTCATTGCACAATTTTCAGACTTTCAGGCATGTTCAGAAAATCGTATTTCATCAAAGTGATTTGAAGTCACAATCAAATAAATCATTTGGTTATTTTTACTATTATAAGGCGAACGTTATAATGGGGTGCATTCTCGTTTGAGCGTCGTTTTAAAACGACACATAAAACCGACAATGATAATACGGTACATGGAAATGATAATACGGTATCAGGATAGTGCTGTACCTGTTCAATGTAAAATTGTTCGTGTTTGTATGTGCTGCAGTGTTGCCATAAGATGTCAGAGGAAAAGTGCTAGATTGCAGAAATACAAGTGCTAAAATGTTCTACAGCACTCACAACAAAATGCTAAAATCAGTTAAAATTTTTAGTTTCTCTTATTTCTTAAGTTGCGCATATACTTTCAATGCAATTGTGAAGATTTTGTATTCTATATATATCATTGCTAATGTGTATATCATATTCACAGGTCGCACAAGATTCATTTCATAACAAAGAAAATAGAATTATAGTGTGTAATGCTTTGGCAAAATTATATAGTATTATGTTAAGTTTTTTACTGTGAGAAAAATTTCTCCAAATTTTGTTAAAGGTTTGTGTCAATCATTCCACAGTATAGGTCAAACCGACAATAATATTGATGTTGTTGTGCGAGGTTTGACATCAATGACATATTCAATAATATTTTATGTATAGGCCGCTTGAAATATTTAATTTATAAATTTTGAATCCAGCTGCGAATGGAATACCAAGAAAGAAAAAATCTTTAAGAGTGTTACATAGAGTAGTTAAGTAAAGATACATATATTTATTTTCTCAGATGAACCGATTTAATTAACAGATATTCTAATTGCACACGTGGTATAGTTTTACTGACAACTAAAGTCTTGGGCTCACTTTAGCTTTGACTGTGCTTTCTGTTAAGCTGATCAATAACCTTATTAACATCATAAGCTCTTAAAAAGAATAAATCTTAAAAGAAGTTTTGTTAATTTAGTACTTCAAATGGTGTACTTTAATATATGTTTTTGTACCCATATGGGTATCTCAGAGCGGTTCAGCTATGTATGTATATGACTTCTGTTATACTAAACACTTAATGAAGAAAAATAAATTTGATAAACATATAATTTTAATTGGTTCGCAATTTGCCTTAAGGAATAATCTATGAAAAATTTATAAATTTAATGAAATAAAAAAGTGCAAATAATGCTAAATAGTTTTAAGAAAGTGCTAAACTAGTACTTAGCATTATTTTCAAAATCTTTAGTGCTAAACGAAGAAAAAAAGTGATAGGCAAAAATCGAAGACGAGCCAAAACACGTGCGAGCAAAGCAGCTGTCAACAATTAACTGAACATTCAAAATGGCAGAAATTGTCGGCATAAGTGAGTACCAATACGTCACAAAAAAAATCAAAATTCGAATATATGTAATCAGCGAAAATTCAAAATTCGCGATACGTTTTGAAGAAACCTCGTATGTATGTGGACCACTGAATGGCGTGAAAATATACATAAGTCATTTCTTGCTTAGAACAAACCTTCCGATAGCAAATTTCCCTTCATGGTGAATGAAAATCTCATGGGAACAAATATTTCACATTTTATTTACGATAGGGGTGATTATGAATTTCTTTTTTCCGTTTTTACCAAATGCGGGAATAAAAAGTCCCCGGGGGAAAAAGTAGGTATTATGAACGCAGTTGAACTTGCTTTTTTCAAGAAAAATCTTTCCCTTGCAAAACAGAAGGGAGTTTAAAAAAAAAACTATTTAATACTCCGTTAAAACAAAATGTATATACATACAGGCCTGTACTTGTATATAAATATACGAAATTTTTAAACTGAATAAAATATACAAAAGTATATTTAATTTAACATATAAGAGTTTGTTTTTACAAACTCTGGCGATAAATTCAAGTTTCAATCGGTTAATATTAATTTTAATGCAAAAAGCACGCTTTTACATTTTAAAAATTAAGCAAATAAATAAAAATCAAAAAGTAACTGTTATTTTCTGAGGAATAAATAAAAATCAAGAAACAATGATTAAAACGTAATTTTTAAAATAAAAATTAAAACCGTTACGGTCCCTGGAAAAAATATATGAGAATCGGTTGACCTTGCCATCCCTGAAACCCCTCTAAGTTACAGATTTTGTTCGAATTTGTGGTTTCCGGTACACTTTTTAAGTTTATAAAAATCGCTTAAGATCTAAAATCGATTTGACGAAAACGATTTATTTGAAATTTTTCGTCAACATTATATCTCGAATGAATCACCCGACTTTAATTTTAAAAAATCGGGTTAGCAGTTTAAAATTTAAAAAAAACCGGTTTTGTGAAAATTTTATTTTGGAAATTTTTAGAAATATACCTAACCAAATCGATTCATGATCTTCATCGCGAAAATAATCAGAATCTACCTCAAGGACCTAAATACATCAAATAATGATGAGAACTTAATTTTCGAAAATCGGGGTATATAAAGTAATTTCCTATAGCGTGAAGCTAAAATTAAAATTATAGCTAGTGTTTTTTTTTGGTGATTGTTTTGGTAATAATCCCAAATTATTCAGTTAAAATTATAGCAATTTCATGTTTTTTATCAGTGTTTAAAAAACTGTAATGATTTTTATTTCATTTGATTTTGCTTTCGCTTTTGAAAAATACAACAGTTTCAGTCAAAGCAAAATTATAAAACGATTTATGACAAACTGCGCAGTACTTTCAACAGTCGACGATTTGAAAAGTTTGAATTTGATTTGCTTTTGCGTTTGGTTGGTATCGCAAGTAAAAGCACAAGCAGCAGTCTATATGCTTTTGGAAGTCGCAAACAATCACATTCGAAGAAGCAAAAACTCTTGCTTTTAGAAGTTTTAAACAATCGCAGTAAAGTAGTTTTTGTTTTTGCCTCATGACATGACAAACACCACAAAATAGTTGACTGAACCTGCAGAAAGCTTCTAAAAGCAAGAGCTTTTGCTTCTTCGACTGTGACTGTTTGGTACTTACAAAAGCATACAGACTGCTTATGCTTTTACTACCGAAACTAACCAAAGGCAACACCAAATCAAATTCAAACTTTTGAAAGTACTACGCAATTGTTCATAAATCGATTGCTGCTTCTGCTTCGACTGCGACTGTTGTTGATTTCCACAAGCACAAGCAAAAACATTGGTTGATTTTAACCAGTTGGAAAAAGCCAAAGCAGCGAAAAGTAAAAATTTTACGAGTTTTGCTACTTCGACTTAAGTTTTTTAAACACTGTTTTTTATTGAGCACGTGCCCAAGTAAATAAGTTCTAAACGAATCTAGCCAGATTTCATTAAAATCAATTCACAATTTATAATTTTATTCACGGCACTCCATTCACTTCATTTCAAAGTTGAGTTATTATTCAAAAGAAAACAATTGCTTTATTATATCTCTTCTTTGTTTTTCAGCTGCAAAATGTCTTCAGCAGGTGCTTTAAAAAAGAATTACAGCGAACACAGTGGTGAGCCTGGCTGTGCCACCGCAGGTGAATTTAAAAAACACTTTAGACACTTCTGGGACCCCACATCGTATTGGTTGTGTGAGGAAAAAGGCAAACCGGCGGCGCTGAAACGCTGTGCACAATCCGAGTTGTATTCGGACAAGCATGGCAAATGTGTTCACTACAGCGAATGGGAATGGTCTGAACCAATAGAACCACCCAGTCGCCCAAAGACTCAATAAATTACCTTTTTTTGTTTAGTTTAGAAAAATAAAATCGTGCAATTATTACATTATTATAAAATAAATTAAATCAAAGTATTTATTGGAATTTTGTTCGTTTTTTTTATTTGAGAATAAAAAATAAGATCTTTTTATGTGTATCTGTGTGAGATACATTTATACAAAATAAAAAATACAAAAGATATGAATTTATTTCAAAACCGAAAATCGGAAAAAATACTTGATAAATTAGGAATGTTTTCTTTTTACTTTCTTCCGCTACCCAGACAGAATATGACCAAAAGGTTAATAATGAATTTCTTTCGTTTAAAAATTTAGCAACCTAATATTAGTGAGTTTCTTCTTAGATTATTGAGGAAAAGTTTTATGCTAAGAAAAATTGTTAAACATTGACTTGGCAAAATATCAAGTATCTTACCATTCTTTTTCTTGAGCTTTTAATATATTACATTACATTTTTTTATTTTTAGCCAAAAGGTTTAGGCTTTCGTCGTCGTTATGGTTATTGTGGCCAAGAGAATTTTAAAATCCCAGCTCAAAACCCATGTTCATTTAAGATAATATCTAATGATTGTTGGTGGTTATCGACGATGCAAACAGTGATATTAAATTTTGCTGAAGGTAAATTTTTAAAGTTCAACATGATCGCCATGCTTGTTAATGACTTTAATTTTTTCTGGCTTTGGTGCGGGAATATCGCTGGGAATATTTTCTTCTACGGGAGCGGGTTTCTTGGATGGTACACGAGTACTTTTTGTGTCACTGGGGGGAGTGGTTGTTGGCTTGGCTGCTTTTGGTGTTGTGGTGGTAGGTTTTGGTGTAGTTGTTGTTGGCTTTGGTGTGGTTGTTGGGGGTTTGGGTGTAGTTGTGGTAGGTTTTCGTGTAGTTGTTGTAGGTCTTGGTGTTGTTGTAGTCGGTTTTGGTCTAGCAGTAGTAGTGGTTGGTTTTGGTGTGGTTGTAGTTGTGGTGGTGGTGGGTTTTCGCGTGGTCGTTGTTGTGGTTGTAGGCTTAGCTGCAGTAGTGGTTGTCACTTTGGGTTTAACGGTTGTTGTTTGAGTTGGTGTTTTTACAACAGGCTCCATGCCAGCACCTTCATAACGTACATTTCCAATTTTAACCGTATGCTGCTTGGGTTTTGGATTCTTCACTCGAGCCAGGAAGCGATTAAAAGGCGAACCCAACAAAAGATTGTCATTGAACTCTAAGACATGCGACACGGAGCCAACACTCTTGTCGAAACCATGTAGAGACCCCACAATATGACCATTCCAATCAACACGCACAATTGTCGAACGCTTAGGCGTCAACAACTGCACACTTTCACCATGTCCAATAAAGTGAATAAAACGCTGCGCAATCTTATTTGGATAAGCATTGTTGATTAGTTTAAATGGCAACTCCAACAAGGCTATCATGCGCGCCAAGAATAAACGAATGCTGGGAAAGCGAGAGAACATGGTGATAACACTGGGATGTTCATTATCTGCCGACACTACTAGAGGTACCCATAAGCCATCGGCATCGGGTGTTATATTGTCAGGGAGGCCAGGTAACCCATCGACGAATACCTCGCTCTTGCCAGCATTGCTGCCTTTCAGCCAGTATTTGATCAAACGCAAAGCACCGGTTTCAGCTACAATAACAAAGTCTTCGTCAGGACTCAATGCAACACCGTTAGCGAAGAACAATTCATCCAATAACATTTTGCTCTCATTCTTGAGGTGATCATATTTGAAAAGACTGGAATTTAATTCATGACTTTGGTTTAATATTTATCTTCTTTTTTTTCACTCGTTATTAGTACAAACCAAACACAAAACAATAATAAAGGAAAATGTTGTTAAAAGAAGTTTTTTTTTCTTGCAATCATTAATGAATCAAAAATTTTTTGGAAAAGCGTGCGGGGTGAATGAACGAACAGAAAATATTAGTTAATATTTATTAATAGTACAGACACAAACCAAACAGAAACCAAAATAAATATCTAACGAAATTTATTATTTAACTGCCAGTTTATAGGAGACAAGTAAAAATTCTCGTCTGTCTATTTAAATTGTATGTTACATTCATAGGCAAAATATATACATAAATACATACATTATATATGATATGAGAGTACAAAATTATAGAATTGAGAACTTATAAAAAATATAAAATAACAAAACCGTAACAGCCAAACCTAAATTAGAGCGTTGAGCTGAGCGGTAGCCAAACCTAACTTACTTAGAGCGTTGGGCGTTGCGTTAGCAGCAGGGTACATACATATTTATAGTTTATTTAAACATATAAGGTGCCCAGGAGAGGATCAAATAAAAGCATAAATCACACAGTTGTGTGCGTACAGTAGTGCTTTTTCGATGATTGACGAAAATCAAAAAATTTGGTATTTTTATTTGAAGGCGGATTATTTGATCGTCTGCTACTCTGCAAACGAACAAAAGTCTACAAGAAGTTTTATTATTAAGAAGAAAAATTAGAGTAGATGATAGAAAAATTATCATTTAACTCTGTGTACTATTTATTATTCAATGTTACTTTTTCTAATCAAAAAATTCATAAAGATTTTTTTTGTTAACAAAAATGTACTTGCCGGTAATAACAAAAAATCATCATCCGACGAAGACATACGTACATACTTGCAAGCGCACACAAAGAACACAAAATTAAAATGCCGATTCCACTTGACCTGAGATTCGATATAAACGAAGAAATTTCGAAACAAAATTGTTCGATATTTGTTGGCGAATCTAAAAAAAACTCGAATGTTCGCTAAAGCAAGCTTCTCTCGATAGTTTTTCGAATGTCTGACGATAACATAGTCGATGTGTGCTAGTCTGTTAGCCTGGTAAGTTAAAAAATTAAAGAATATATAAAATAAAACAAATAAAATTAAATAATAATAATTCTGCAAAAAAAAAACTGATAGAACATTTTCGAAAAAAGTTTGTGGGACCCAACCTCTTTTAAATATAAAATTAAATTTTAATGGACGTGCCACCGCCCATTTTTACAAGCTTTTATTTAATTTCACCTCTCACGTTGTCTGTCTGTAATAAAATCTTGCAAATTAAATTTGATCCACTTCCCGGTTTCCGATTGAGCTGAATTTTTGCATGCATGTATAAATCGGATGACAATGCAATATTATTATGACAAAGAGCTGATCTGATGATGGTGGTTAATTTTTTTGTATAATTTTAATATCATAAAAAAAGCTTATTTTTCAAAAAGGTTATTTTTAATTACTACTTGTTTAAATACAAAAACTTAAAATACAATAATAAATTTGAATGGGCATGACTCCGTCCATTTTTTAAATGGAAGATTGTGTATATTTTAGATCATCGTAAAAATCGGTTCAGTAGAACCAGGTGAAATATAATAATAAATTTTAATGGGCGTAACCCCGCCTTTAGAATTGCTAGGTTTCGCAGCAATCAAATAAGTAGAATATCATAAAATCAAATAAAAAATTGTGGGCGTGTGCAAACCCACTTTTCTTACAATGGAACCAATTGGAAGCTATAGCCTCTACAACAAAAACTGAATTTTTACAATCGGTCTTAAATGTACCGAGTTATAAAGTAACAATAAAAAAAAAATTATTTGCTAAAAAGCAAATAAATTAAAAAATAAAAAATAATCTTAAAAAAATTACTTTTTCTGCTGCTTTTTTGCGATATCGAAATTAGTTCGATATTGGCTCACTTTTGATATTCCTAGCGAACCTTCGAAATCAAATGTTTTATTTTAACAAAACAGCGACAGGGAAACTTTTTCAATTCACTTTTGATTGTCATTCGCTATAGTTTTACACGATAAATTTTGGAAATATATTTCAAATCGACATCAATAACGAAAGTTTTGGTCTAGTGGGTTGATGATTTTATTTGATTCGTCTCCGAAAAAGCGTCAATGAAACATACACATTCACTGATTGACGCTTTTATTTGATCGTCTCCAGAGCCCATAAAATATACTTTGAATGTACTGAAAATACTTACTCTGCTGCTAATGCAACGCTCGCTTAGCGCTCTGCTATAGGTTTTGCTGTAAGAAATTTCACACTCTACTTCTGTGCTTTTCAAAAACAAACAAAAATTCAAGTTTAGTATTAATCATATATGTACAATACATACAAATCTACGATGTTTTAGCCTTACAAAAAGGAACCTTGTATGAAAAAGAAGTGTCAAAACAAGTACAAGCCAAACACGGTAATGCTAAGAGAACATTTTTAATGAAAAGGGTGGAATCGTTGACATTAAGATTTTTTTTTTATTCAGCGAAATAATGCTCGGTAAAAAATAATCAAAATTTATTTACAATTTACTACCTCATTATTGCTAAGTGTAAGAAAATAATCGAAATTAATGCTTGAAATCTACAGCAGTTCTTTGAAATTATAAAAGCAGTTATTATAAGACTTATTATGGATGTTTTTGTGAATGTTTAGAAATTCGATTATTTAAGAAAAGCATACATACATACAGATTGAATAAATTTATTTAAAAATAAACGAAAAACTTAACAAAGTACTCTATTTTTGGAAAGCATTTTAAGAATATATACAAATAATAATCTAATCTTATTGCCACGTAAGAGAATTATTTAGAGTTTAAAGCAACAACAAAAACACAACAATAAATGTCACACCCAAGACTAAGGTAAAGATGATTGGCATACCTAATCAACATATGTATGTACATACGTATGTATGTATGAAAATTCGCACAGCATATTCATATTTCAGGTAATCTTAGGATAGGGGGCTGCAGTAAATTCGCTTTGTAATGTTAAACAAAAATGTAATTCTTACAGTGATGATCACAGTACCAGTTACCAAGTAATTCGTACAAGGAGATTATATGTAATGGAAAACCCCAAAAACTTTCACCATGCCCAACAGAACTGCTAGTGGCACTTCCATATGGCAATCAAAGATCAAAAAAGCCAAAAATGCTCTCATTCAGCTTCTGAAGCACTTATGGAGTCTTTTCCAAAAGCCTATTAATTTCTATTCAAGTGCTTAGTTAATGGGGAAGCTGTTTATAAAAGTATGTTTATTTTATCTACGGAGTGTAACGGTCAGTTTATCAGAGAAATCTTCGGTTACAAAGATATTCTCCCTTATCGTGGTTGACGTATTTCGACTTCGACTATGACAATTTGCTCATAGCTTAAAGAAAACCTATGGCAGTATTCTTTAATCTATTACAAAAACCTATTATGTATTCGAAATTACTTATGCATGTATGCATATTCCAAAAAGCTGCTTAAACTATTTACATATGAAAATACTAGAATACTAATTTTTTCTGGTAATTGCAACGAATATGATAAATGTTTTAAAATAAATAATGAAGCCAAAGCAATTAAAAATATATGTGTTGTATGATAAAAGCAAGTAAGTCAACAAATTAAAACTTGTTTCTTGGCAATGTGATATTATAGCAAGCTTAAATAAAGACACCATAAAAAAAAGTTGAAAAATAAATTTTTGTTACTCACCGTCCGGATGGATTCGACAATGTCGCGAATACTAAATCTTGCAGGGTAAAATCTGATGAAGAGTCTGTCCAATAAATATTATCCTGTTTGTCAACAGCGATAGAATTGAAAGTTTTAGCTGGACGATTCTTGTTGTCTGTGCCCGGCAATTCTTGCTGAGGTGATACCAAGAGTTTCTTTTTATATGTAGTGAGATCAAATTTCCATATGCCATAATAGGCATCCGCAATTATTAAGTTTCTGCCTTGGCTATCGAAAGCTAGCCCCAAGGGGCGACCGCAACGAGATTCCTCAGTTATATCCTCTATAATTATAAGAACTCTGTAAATTTTTAAAAATTACTAAAAAAAAAAGCAAAACACAAACCACAAGGTTGTCCAATTTTAGTAACATGAGTTATATGCCCGGCATTCATTTTTATAACTTCGCCGCCATGTATGCCCATGTAAATGTCATTTTTGCGGGCTATCAAACATTCGGGACCATACACTCGGCCCTCCAATAAACGTAGCGCTCCATCCAAATGATTATTGGGCTCCAAAGCGCCACTTAACGCTTTGGGAGGAGTTACGCTGCACAGTAAGAAAATTAAAATATATAAAAGCATTTTACCTGATTAGAAAAAGATATTTATGGATGTGTGTGTACATACTCAAATTCTTTGAAAGGGAAAGTAGTACGTGGCGGCAGTCCCGGCACTAATATGACTATTAGAAATATGACCATAAAATTCATAATTCTAATGCCCAAACTATATAATAGACCCATTTTTGTATTATCTCAGTCTTTTTTTTAAGTTTTCGAAAGTTTTAAAGCTGCAGCTAAATAAGTTTACTCTTTTTCTTCGCCTTAAATGAAATGCAAAAAAATTCGATTTTTACATATCTATATTATACGTATGTATGTATGTATACTCAGCGAGTTTGCTTTCTACTCTATCACTGCGTATAATGTGAAATGAAAGTATGTATTTTATATTGATAATTCTTTTATGAAGAAAGTTCTTATTCAGTTATTGCCACCGCAGATATAATTTTACCACTTACCGGTCTCGACCGTTCCTTTTTCTGTTCTATTCGATTGCTATTTAATTCCTTATTGGCTCCAAAAGTCAGAAGCAAAAGCGCAAAGGGCGTTTGTGAATGATGATGATGACGGCGAATCGATTACTTTAATAAAAAGCAGAATCGGAATTTTTAGGCAGAGATGGAAAACTTAGCGCAGTCTTAGTTTGTACATTCCGTTATGTAATGAACCTACTGCTTTGTTTCTGTTCAATTGATATTCTGTATGTAAGTATGGTTTTTTTTCGTTTGCGGGTAAATCTGTAAAAAAAATAGTCGCTAATATTAAGTGACAGTAAAAAGTGCATATGTAGTAAGAATTGTTTTTTACTTTCTGTTCTGTTACGAATCAGCTGAAGCTAGAAAATTTTGTTTTAGTTAAAGAATTTGTTAATTGATCATGTATTTTTGTCAATTAAACAACAATGGAAGAGGAAAAGATTGAAATGATTGAATTCATCAAAATATTTTAAGTAGATGAAAGTGATGTCTTGTATTACACAAGCTTAATAATTCTACAATTTTTCAACTAATTCCTTTTGCAGAAAAAGTAATGGCAAAATATTTTCTATAGAAAAGAACGACACAGAACTGCCAAAGTGTATTAATACTAAGTGGCCCAATCAGCACAGCTGATTGTCAGCTGACTTTACGCCAAAACAATAACGATCAGCTGCTTCCTTCCGTTGCAGTTACATTCGTTTACCGTCAGCTAACTTACCCTCAATAGAAAATGTATATGATGAAGAATGTTTAGTTCATTCGTTTTACATAGTGTTCACACCTGATGAAATTATATCATGATAAATGTCAAATTGATATCATGATGAAAATTCATCACGTATAGACTCAATTTATTAATATTATAGAAGCGTTAAATATTATATTATCAATTACTGTATATATTTAAGTAGAAAATATCAATTTTATTCATGTAACATGACATTTAAAGGAAAAACAACCTAAGAAATAAAAGATGGTTTGAATATATTTAATAAAAGAAATTTTTTTAATAAAAAATAAATGTCAATTCATTTGATTAAAACATAACACAATAATTAAATTTTTGTATTTTGCTTTGATTCACTTTCGTTGAGTAGAATATGGATTGATATACATCATAACGATTTAATATATGCTGTCAAATTCAAATTTCAACGAAAAAGACAAAAATAAAAGTTTAAACAACATAAAATAAATAAAAGCTTCATTTATAATTAGACCAACCTCTAATTATTGCTAATTTTGGTATGTATATTCATAAAAAACAAATTGATTTGGATGTACGTATTCGCCACCTCTAGATACATTGTTGAACACAAGCCATTTGACGTCATTATTCTGCCGGCGTTATTGCTTGTGTTAAGACACAACAACTTGCTCGTGTGGTCGTACTGTGACGGTTTGACTGTCAAACATGACCGATAATCAGGACAGTCAAAAGTATCATTCAAAACTGACCGCGAATGCAAGTTTGAGTAGGAAACAGGCGAATTGTCTACAAAAAAGCTTTTATCGTCTAAGATGCGGCTAGTGCGGAATTCTTATGAAACTTCAGGTTCTCACAAGAGCTATATGTATAAAAAACTTCTGAAAGAAATTTCCGTTTGCTAGCACGGACTTCCAAAAAAATTAAAAATGGATCAACATTTGCATTTATAATTTAATTGAGTCAGTTAAAGAAAAATTGAATATATTAAAAGTTTAATTAAAAATTAAATCGATTAAAACAAAACAAAAGCACACGGAATTTTTGAAATTTTTGAAACAAAAATTAACGTTCATACAATTGTTTGGTCACGAAATTCTTGACATTTCTTATTTTTCGTAAGTTATCAATAATTTTTAATGTTTTTGTGTATAGTAAACTAAGAAAATTAATGAATTTGTGTATATGCAAACATAAATCTACACAAAAGGCTACACCATTACTTTTCCATGTATAAATAAGTCTTAACTAACAAATTTGAAATTCCTAAGGACTCCGTACCGGACTTTAATGCAAACGAAGTTCTGGTCGAGTATTTATATTGAATGTACGTATCCATATCTACGAAGATTAAACTCTTTCGAGGCGCATTCCTGTCGTGCCTATTATTAAATATTTTTCTGAAGACTGGCAACTCTATTTTGTTATTGACATATTTTGACAACAAACAACAACAAATAGCCTCCCATTGATAAACGTGATGAACGTAGATAGAGTGCAACAAAACATCAAAATTGCAACCAATACATTGTAAATGTACGAGGTGTCCTGTTTGTAATTTGCTAAAAAGCAGTTCACGAAAGTTTTTTTAAGTTATATTCGAAAAAAAAGGACACATATTTGATATAAATTTGTAAAAATGTCTAAAAACGTGTTGAATGTGGAAGATTTGCCAATAGAAAAAGATCAAATTGGAAATACCGAGGAGTGTATAAAATATGTGCAAGTAGGTGTTAAGTGCAGATTCGTTTTAATCGACATACAATAATGAAAAGTAATTTTTAGCAAATGAAAAATTTTGTTGGTATCCAGGCATATTGTGAACATTTGCTCCTGCATATAAAGGCCATCATTGATAAGGAGCTGTGGCAGCCGGATGAAAAGAGTAGCGTACAATATAACCAAGTAGCCGTAAATGTAGCATTTTGTACTTACTATCAATTGTTAAAGAACAACAGCTTGGATGATCGATTTTATGGACAGTTTGTGGAAGAGCACTTTGTACGCAACTTGGTTTTAAATGAAAAGAATTTTATAATTTTGCAATATGTTTTGTTAACAAATCCTAATTTGGTGCTAAATCCGAAAGAGTTATTCGAGAAACTATTACAAGCTCTTGTTTTGGCAATAGATTTAAATGATATTTCGTTGATGTCCATTTTAAAAGTTTCAAACTTATTGCATAAAAAATATCCTAGGCTTATTTTCGACATGGAATTGTCCTTGGATCACATATATTTTTGTTTGCAATCCAATCAATTGGGGATGCGAGATGAGTGCATGACTCTGCTACAATTTATATGCTCAAATCGGGAAGTAGCTTTATCATATTTCCAAACTGTAGTGAATTACTGGCCATGGACAAATCGCTACAAATTATTTGTGCTCGGCTGTATATTGAACAAACATACTTTGGATGATTTCCTGCGAGCATTCGCTCTTTCAAATGAAGATTTCTTTTTGGGCCTAAGATCTACATTAAATTATAAAAACCTATTGGCACCCAGCCAGTATGTTGTTAAAGCTTTAAGCGGCCAAAAATCATTGGAGCTGTTGGATGTATCTGTAAATATCTTGACATTGGGTAACAAAAAAGAAATACAAAACTTTTATGCCCAGTGGTTTGCACGTATTCAGCAAAAGGATGAATTGTTTGAAATGCTGCAACAAAAACCTGAAATTGCTCTTTTCATAGATAACTCGTCGGATTATTTAATGGACAATGAGCATAGTTATCGTTTGATTTTGATATTCAGCATGTTTGCCAAACAAGTCTTTCAGTTATCCAAATTACACTTTTTCAAGTTGAGCACTGAGTTGTTGACCAACTGTTTTCAATATGATACTGAGTGCCAATTATTAATATTTAAGTTTATAGTGGAAAATATGGCAAATTTTTCCATAGAAGATTGCATGGAATTTGTGGAATTGTTTTTAAGAACTCATAATTCAATAGAGAGCGCTCTGTTTCGTAACACAATGTTGGGAAAAATGCCACATATTATTAACTATATTGCTAAAACATATTGCAGATTATGTCTGAATAGTGATCAAACTTCATCCTTAGAATCAAGCATTTTAAATTTCTTCGTACATTTACAAACGGATATTGAAGTGGGTGTTGCTAGTGATTTATACCAGCCTAAAATATTTGGTCTAAAATTGCTGGAAATTCTTTTGAAATCTTTGTACATGGAGACGGTAACCAAAAATTCTAGAAACTGCTGTGTATCACAGAACCAACAATTGGGTTTATTTCTAAAGGAAAATAAAGTATTCGATAACAAACAAGTGGCCATGCGCTTATTTGAATTATTAAATGATCCTTTAGGATTCGATGATGCATTGGATTTAATAGTTTCCTTGATTACAGCAATAAAAGCGCAAGAAGTTGTGGTAAATCTAGCAATGGACTTAAGTCAAAGATGCTGCACTTTGCCTGATGTAGACCAATGTAATCTAAGCTTTTTATACACTCGAGTAGCTGTGCAGAATTGCCAAGATGAGGGAATTTTAAAAGAATTCTTGGAAATTATACTTACAAACTTACAAGAAAATCTTGTACATTTTGATGAGGATCCTCTTATGTCATGTAAAACTCAAGGTGGCCATTTGTTTGGTCTATTGAATGCTCTCTATGAATTAACAGAATGTAGGCCGGATTTATGTGCTTCAGCATTCTTTAAAATATTAGAACTTCTGGAAGAAATACAAGGCATTGTCATAAAGAAACTTAATTTATCAGTTTTGGGCAGTAGAGAAGTCGATGTAACAACTGCTTCCTTTGAAGACATGGATAAAAGTCTCGAACTGTTGGTGTGTCAAAGTACTTACAATGGCGAAAATCACGAATTGTGTCGTAAATATCTGCTCATGTCGTTTTGGTTGACTCTCAAGGCGTGTTGTGATGTGGCATCTTCAATTGGCAGCTATGAAGTAAATGCAAAGATGCTATCTGAACGCAGATACGATTTTCTCCAAAGATGCTTACAAGTTAATGTTGTTGTTCTAACAAAATGTCGCCACAAGGGAGCGATAGAAGCAGCCGGTATTTCTATAGGAAAATTAACTAAAGCTATAACAATTTCTCTAAGCAAGGACTCGAATGAATATAACTTACTACATTTGTGCTTGGAACAACTGTATCAAGTCCAAGAGTCAAGTGTTAGCATAACTCGCAGGGGAGCAGGCTTTTCCATTATGTTTTTGCATATAGTGAAAAATGAGGAGCACCGTGGAAGACCAATTTTAAAAAAAGCTGTAGGACGTCTTTTAAATCCCCCCTTTAAATCTAAAAATGTTGAAAGTGACTTAAATTGCGATCGTTTGGAAGCGTTATATCTCCATTTTCTTTGCGTGTTGGTAAAAGACACAGAACTGCGTGAAGCTATGTCAAAATATTATAACGAAATCATGATGGCAGCAGTTAATCAAATCGATAATCCAGAATGGACCATTTGCAATGCGGCCCTGCAGCTATTTGGGGCTTTAGTGCCCAAAATTGTAGGACAAAAACAAGCCAATGAATTCGAAGAACCCTTAACTTGGGAGCCCAATGAAATTACTTTCAGTGAAATAAATCGAAAACTGCCAAAAGCTTGTGTTCATATTCTCAACTATTGTGAGTCTGAAAAATCCTATACTAGATCTATTATATTATTTTTGGAATTTTTGCACAAAGTCGAATACATTTATAAGGACACAATAAAACCTGATAATGCTGTTTATGATTACAGAAAATTAATGTGGACTCTACTGAAACATAGTTCCGAAAAAGTTCGTAAATTATCGGCCAAATGTTTTATAAGATTACACGAATTTCGCCTTGAATTGCCGGAAAGATTGCATCAAATCAGCTCTATATTATTTTCCGTCAAAAATGAGAATTTCTTTGAAGGTTTAGTTTATACACTTCAAGAAGGTATACTAAAGCTACAGCACGAGTCCGCGAACATCATTTCAAAACCAGTTTATCAGCAAATCGAGCAGCAAATACGACAAAGCCTGCAAGACACTTTTGTCGCCATCCAAATCTCGTATAAATTTTTTACTTTATGTAAATTATGGGATTTATTGAAATTATTAAATCACTCTAGTCTTATAGAAAGCTTACAAACTCTTGTAAAAACTCAAGACAAGTTGGATATAATGCTGGGTCACGATTTATGGCTAGAACGTATACAATTTACTTCAAATTAAACATTTAATGTAGTGAATTTTTAGGCATAAACAACAAAATAGCTGAAATCAAATATGATTATTTGTTTTATTATACATACGAGTACATATAAAATACCTGTTTAGACCAAATATATTTTTTAATTTAGTTAGTTATAAGGCTTAATTACAATTTGTTCTTTCTTTTTATATTTTTAGTTTTTAGTAAAGCAATAGAATCGTAAGAATAAAAAATTTTAATGTTAAAAAAATTGCAATTTCTTATTTTATATACATATAGTACATACATTTCGGCTTTCATTTAGGATCAACTGAAAGCATCACTGTCTTGTTGATCCATACCCATATTATGCTGTTGCTGCTGTTGCAGTTCTTGAGCTTGATTAACTTGCATTTGCTGCAAGGTGCGACTTAAGATATTTCTTAATATATGGGGCTTGCAGTGCTCCTCCAACCAGGGAATAACACCCGTTGTCAATTGCTTGAAATTATCCATAGGGATATGTTGAAATGTTTCAAACATTTCATCCATCACAGCTTGAAACTGACAACCAAAATAAAAAAAATTCAAACTTTTGATTTATTTTCAACTTACCACTTGAAATTTGGCTTCGTCCGTCAAACGCGCCTCTTCTGGTCCCGGATTTGCTTGTTGGTGCTGCAGCATATGTTCGTAACTATTTTGTATGATACGCAAAGCAATTACTTCTTTTTGCAAAGCTGCACCTTCGTCTTCTTGCTTTTTCTTCTGCTGATTCAAATAACCTATATAATCAATTGATTTTTGCAAGATCAGCGCTTTACTCAGTTTGTAGCCTGAAGCTGAGTCATTTTGTTGGCAAGTTGGTACCAGTTCTTGTAAGCTATCATAACCTTTTTTAATAGCATCACGCCTTTTCTGTTCGGCCTGAGTATGCGCCTCACGTCGCCGTTCTTTATAGCTCAAAGTTGAAGTGGCCGAAGAACCACCACGTCCAACACAATTATCACCACTGTCATCGTCATCATCTGCAAGAATTGGATATAACAAACAAAAGGCAAAATCAACTCACGAAACTTACCTGTATTATGAGGTGATGAGTTGGGTGTATGAATACTACCAGCACTACTGCATCTTGAATAGTGTTTGACACCTTCTTTAGTTTCTATGTTACCCGAGTCTTGATCCATCATTGTCGTACCATACTCATCTTGGCCACGACCTGGAAACAAACAGCACGTTCATTATGATTACTATTTCGTTAGTTGTGCTTTCAAGTAAACATAGTTCTTACCTAAATCACTTGTTTGATGTTCAGCCATTTTTAAGAATGCTGAAGTAAGTATAAGATTTCAATTTAATCTAATTTCACTAATGTTTACTTTTTTACTATCTTATATCTTTTAAATTTTGTAATCTTCCATTTGTCCAACGACTTTGTGCTTTTAACACCGACAGGTAGTCAATAGCGAGGCCGGTCTACAATATGCTCCGACGTTACTTTTGTCAATTACAGTAAAACTTTGTTATGACAACTCTTTCATATTGGATTTCTTAATAACAGGGCGTTCAGAACTTGGCAATAAGGAATATGTATGTATTTTTGAATAATTTCACACACAAACATGGATAATACGTAAAATAAATGCGCTTTAAGTGGGTTACACACTATCGAACATGAGTGACAGTTTTGCTCAAACATTTACATATATCGACAGTGTGAACACGAATTTCGTCAGTCATCAGTCAACCATAGAATTTTTTGTGGTTTAGTGACAGTCAGCGGCCATATTGGTTTTTGACTGATAGTGTGAACCAAAAAGCGTCAGTCAAGAGATATTTTTGTAAGTATTGTTAAAAAGTATTTTTTTTAAATTCCTATATTTTTACGAAATGCTAGACTGTGTGTGATGTTAAAAACAAAATGTTTAGACAAAATTGTACGAGGAGTTGTTAGAGATAAGAAAACATTAAAATTATTAATAATAAAACAATTTTGTTAACAATAATGCACATAAAATTTGTGTTCTTTCTGTGTTTATGTGTCCAATTTGTTATTGAATGAAGGTTTGAGTGTCGAACATGATCGATAGTCTGAACAGCCAACACTATCATTCAAAACTGATGAATTTTTGACTATCACTCATGTTCGATAATGTGTACACCACTCTATTGATAACAAATATATTTCATAATGGATTTTTTAATTGTTTCTTATTATTTAACAACTCCTCGTACTATTTTGTCTTAACATCTTTACATCTCACATAGCCTTGCATTTCATAAAAATATATCGTCGGTTGATTATTGGTTTGCTGCAGTTATAATGTATTTTGAATATACTGTGAAGCAAACCTATAGCCATCCGACGATATGAATTGCTTAAAAAATAATTTCCGCGTCCAAGTAGTGCAGTGGGTCCCTTCCAGGGGTGCATACCACATCTTCTCTGATCCAAGAATGTTACAAGCCCTTGCAAAAATAAGACGTTCATGGACCTTACAAAGAAGTCTTTGATGAGTCTCTTCTCAACATTGTTCGCTGCGCTTTCGGAGCCGATGCCAACTGTTTATGTCTGCCGTACGACGAATACTGCTTCAGCTGTAATGATGAAGAGGAGGATGAAGGCATTATCCTTCAGCAGCCTATTCTAGCTATCGAGGTGGGACTCAAAAACTTGCTAGGATTAGAGGTTAATACGGTCGCTCACTCCCCTGTGGCGTTAGTTAAGAAATACTCAATTATTTACTAAAACATATGTTGTTTGAAAATAATAAACAAATAAAAAAACATAATTGTTCGTAATTTTTTACAAATACAATAATTTACTGACAAAATGTCAACTTTAAACATTTCAAATGTAATGTGCCTTAAATATGTTTAAGACCATAAGTGTGAACATAGTATAAATTTAAAAAAATAACTCATTACGTGAAGGTTTCACTTTCTTGAATGGAATTGTTGTATTCCCTTAATCTAATTTTAAGGAGTGTAGTGTTTGAGCTACACTCTACTATTACTATCAGAAGTCGGCAACGCTGTTTTGTATACATCTTTTTCTCAAATTCGTCAAAACAGTGCTGTTAAGTCTTCAAACAAATCGGTACAGCGATTTTGCCATCAATACAACTTTAAATATATACATGCACATCTTGCTTTGTTGACGCAAATTATTTTTTTTATCATGCCAACCACATCTTAAGTATTAAAAAATTAAATTACTAATTAATTGTGCAAAAATTCGAATTTAAAAAGGGACGTACTTGGATATCTTTGTATACATGGCCCGTTTTTTCACCAAGCAGCATTTTAAATCGCTGAATTGCCATTACTGGATTTGTACATCATTCATTCAGTGACAAGATGGCGATTGAGACGAATAAACTTTTGCTGTCCACACAGCAGGAAAAACCTAACCATTACACGTAAATAAATAATAAAATCTTAATAAATTTGTGTGTATCATATTAATTATGTTTTCTTTCATGCGGCAAAAATCAGATACTTAAAGGAATTTCGGGTAGAACAGTGTCAATCCTTTCTGCAACACAAATGTAATCAGCACCGTCCGTTCGTATGCTTCAATTGGCATTTTCAAAATCAAAGACGCCGCAGACCTATACGAAAGCGTGATGGTACATTTAATTATAGTGCTGATAATTATTGTACAAAATATGATGAAACTACAGGAATATGTCCAGATGGAGACGAGTAAGTACAAGTGAAAGAATGAATAAAATTTCAAGCGGCAGGAAATTGCGTATCAAAAACGAAGAAGCAATGCGCTAGGGTCTGGTTGGGGTAAAAGTTGTATGTAAGAATTTGCGTTTATGTACATATGTGTATGTATGTGAACTTATGTTGGACGAAAGTTTGTTGCAAACAGGAAAATGTGGAGTGCAAGTGGAATAGATTCGACAAGAAAAGAGCATATAAACTATCTTGTGAATAAAACTTGATGTTTTGTTAAAAATAGATTGTTGAAAATAATAGGTAATTTCAGTTTAGGTTTTTTTGTATGAATTTTTTTTTTACTGGTTTCGTCATTTTTACGCATCTGTTTTTTATTTGATGCTTTTTTTCTTTAGTATTTTCCCCCTTTTTCTATTTTGTTTGTATTTATTCCTTGTGTTTTGTTTTTCTGTATTTCTATTTTGTTTTTCTATCTTTCTATAGCCGCATCCTATTTACTCTAATTACCTACAAATGTGTTTTCTATCTCTCTCTAATTGGCTTCTTTTTGTATATTTTCTTTGTTAAGCGATTCGTTTTCTTTTGTATCACAACAAAACAGGCAAAATAAAGCGCTGCCATATCTTATAAAATACTGCCGAGTGGAACACGAATTTGTAGTATTTGGGGGCAATGTTATGCTGAAATTAAGATTAAACACCGGATATGATTGCTTAATTGCTAAATTGCTAGACTGTTAGGTACTACAATTTTCTTGTAAATCGGAATATGTCTCGCCTGTTTCTTAAATTCTATAATAATAGTTTGTAATCTTGGCAATTTTGCAATCTGTGAAAGATAAAATTAAAATTTGTTTGAATGACTATTACTGTATTTAGTACAATGTTCTTTGCGTTTATTTCTTCCTAAACGAGTATGTAACTTCGATTTAAAATCCTTCAAGTTGGAGTATTTGTATGCAATTTTATTTACCATATGCGTAATTGGCTTTTTTCAGTTTTGACCATTTGAATTTTAAATATAACTACTAAGTTAATATTTTCATATATTGGGCGATACCAGCTATAAATCTGTTTACCAACATTTGAATGTACGCATAACATTGAAATGATAACGCCGAATGACATTCCTCCGACTCTTGTTTTCAATGTTGTCACAATAATCTAAATAGAAATTTATAAGGTCGTCACAATGGAAATTTCCAAACTAAAGTAAAATTTTTGTATTTACGGTGTTGTTGCGGCATATAATTATTGTAAACGGAGTATTGGGCAACTAACGTCGAATTTTTGTAAATACAGTGTTGTAGTGGTATAGGATTACTAAGAACGCGGTATTTGTATACGAAAAGTCATATTTAGGTGCTTGCAGTACTGTGGTGATATAAAATTTTTAGAAGAGTCGTAATTTTGTATTTACATTCTTGTGGTGGTACATATTTTTTGCGCAAAGTCACAATTTCTGCCTGAGTAGTTATAAAAATTGTATACATAGGTATGTAGTAAGGTTTATTATGACTTATAAAGTCAGTCAGTCAAATTCACTGTCAGTAGTGAAATTCACTAACTTTTGACGATTCGATAAAAAAAATTGTATCGCTTAGTTAACATTAGCGCATTTGATTTAAAAGTTACTGCAGTTAATTTTGCTGTTATTGTTTCTAACCGATTCGATTATCGTTAATATAAGTTAGTAAATCGAAAAAAAAGGTCCTTTAGGGAAAACAGGGACGATATCAGGCGCATGTAAGGGTATTTTACCACCAGCTGTTGATGCAACGCCGTTTTATTATTGATTCCAAGGCATTAATGTAATAACTTTTAATGAGCTCTTAAAAATTATATGTTGCTCTTAAGATAATCATTTTAGTTTGAAATTTTAATATAGAAATCGTTATCTAACTTATTATTATTTGAAATCGGGATTTTTGCATTTTTCGATATATTAAATCTTCTCGATTCCAAAAAAATGAGTAAGGACCCTTCTCTGTTAAGGTAACGATGTGTATATTTGTATAAACATAAAGTATATTTACATATTTATTTTCATTTAATCTTTATATTTAATTTTAGCTGCCCCTTTTTGCATCGCACCGCTGGCGATACTGAAAGACGCTATCACTTGCGCTATTACAAGACATGTATGTGTGTGCATGACACCGATAGTCGTGGTTATTGTGTTAAAAATGGGCACCATTGTGCATTTGCTCATGGTGCCCAAGATCAAAGGCCACCCGTCTATGATATTAAGGAACTAGAAGCATTACAAAATGCTGAACTAACATTAGATGGAGCAAATGCCCAAAATGCCCTAGACAAGGAAAGGAATCTAATGAACGAAGATCCCAAGTGGCAGGATACAAATTATGTATTGGCTAACTATAAAACTGAACCTTGCAAAAGGCCACCAAGATTGTGTAGACAGGGTTATGCATGTCCTCAATATCATAATAGTAAAGACAAAAGACGTAGTCCGCGTAAAGTAAAATACAGGTTAGATTATGATTGCGAAACATACATAAATTTACAAATTTAACGAATTATTATTTTTTTTTGTTTATTTTAGGTCAACACCATGTCCCAATGTCAAACACGGTGAAGAATGGGGCGAACCCAGCAATTGTGAAGCTGGCGATAATTGTCAATATTGTCATACTCGTACGGAACAACAGTTTCATCCGGAAATTTACAAGTCTACCAAATGCAATGATGTCCAACAGGCCGGTTATTGTCCACGAAGTGTATTTTGTGCATTCGCTCATGTTGAACGTAAGTACTTTAAATATGTTGCATATTAGTCACTGGGGGTTATCCTTTTACTTTCTATATGAATAATTTATACATATATTTAGATATAAATATATTTACATATATTTCCTCTGTGTATATTATTTTAATTGGTGTGCTTTTTTCCACAACCATTTTATTGAAACTAGTAATGACTTACTCTTAAAAATTTCATTAGGAATTTCTTTTCGGCCATTTAATCTAAATTTTATAAGGTTTCACGTCTTAATCTCGGGTTCTACTTAGGAGGACATGAAAAGATTTTGGATTACATATTGTGCAAAATTTTTTCATACTATTTACTTTGTTTTAATATTTCTTTGGTTTTGTTTATCCTGGTTTTTAATATACTTATGTACTTGTATACATACATATGTATACATATGTATATATTTCCATAATGATGAGAACTTTTGATTCTTTAATCTAGTATAAAATTGCTGAAAGGAAAATATGATAACGACACTTGTGCCACTCAAAAAAGTATCCAAGGATTTATTTTGATTAGCACTTGCAAAACATTTCTTTTTGTAGCACGTTATTATATTTTATTGTGCTATTAAAATATCAAACTTATAAAATATCACTTATCACACATAAAAAGTTCTCATCCATCCTGCATAGTAAAATCCTTTTCATTTCTTCATTTCTTTTCTTAATAATTTCTTTTGCAAGAAATCTTTAATTCTATACACGTATAAATTAATTGGTAGAAATCAAATTGCAAATACCCAGCAGAAAAAAGAAATTGATTTGTGCTTTTATTCACTCTTTTTTTATTTACTTATCCTGCATCACAATTGCTAAACGTATCAAATCAATAAATAAAAAATCGCAAATAAATTATTAATAACCGAAATCATCATTATCTCACAAAAAATTTATTGGTTACCCAAAATTCAACATTTGCCTGACTAAAAAAAAACGAAACGTTTTATTCAAAATTCAATAAAAAAAAAATTCAAATAAATTAAAACGAATACTTAGCATATATTATCACTGAGGAGAAGCCGCGTGATTTAGATGCGATTACAACAAATTTAGCTCTAAGTGATTTAATATCAAATGCTTTGCCTGATATCAAAACTAAGGATGCGACAAACAACAAAACAGGATTAATGACAATTGGCGAAAATGTAGGTATTTTTTTCAAATTTGAACAAATGAAAAAAAAAATTACTACAAAGCAACAAAATCTTCCCTCTTTTGTTTAATTCACTAAAATCCCTACTCCACTCCCACTACTACTATTAATATTCACTTATAGAATATCTACCAAACCATTTATATTATATTTGTCTATGGCATAAATAAATAACACGATAACACTAACCCTTCTTTCTCCACCATTAACAAATATTTAATACCTTTAAGAAACAATACTAATATCTACGCTTAATTTAAAACTCGATACATATGCATTACATAGTCTCTCAAGTTCATTAAAAATTCATGATTCCACATTATGGCTGCACAAATTATGGCTGCTGTTTAAAAAAAAATGAGTTCCTTCATCTCGAATTCAGCGTGTTACTAAATGACTTACGATATTTTTCGTTAAAAATCTTTTATGGTAAAAAGCTTTCTTAAAGAAAATCTTCTTAATAATTACTTAAAAAAATATTTTTAAAAAATGATCTTTATCAAGTACTTTTTCAAAAAGGTTTTCTTGAAAGATAATAAATAGGCTTAAACTTGGTTTTGTGAGTCAAAATCGTATCAAAAGGTAGGGAACAACAATTATTTTTTTTTTTTGGACAGACGGAACCAAAAATGTAGAAGGCACGCAGCCAATGAGCCAGGATATCCCACAATTCCAGATGAACTAGAATCACTGTAATAGTATATTCATAGACCGTTAATTGTCCATACAAAGTCTGGGCATTGAAAACTGCCTATTTCCATAAAGACTTAAGTAAAAGATGCGTAATCAGTACTATTAATTAAAGAAATTCAGCTATATTAGCTTAATCAATAAACGAAAATAATTTTGAAAAATCATTAGTGTTGAGTGAGTTCGATAAGGAGAACAAGTCCGAAAAATTCGAAAAACCGAATGTTTCTTACGTATAATATTATATTTGGAGCAAGTTACATGTTACAAAAGAACATAGGCTCGAATCCTTCACTATTTAGAATCCTTATTTGTACAGGACCCAAAAAGGACCTCATAAACCAAGGCTTTTTGGATACTTTTGGAAGCAATGAGAAGTGGACCAAGATCTCTCAGTAAACTTTTCATTTCATTCCTGTTTCAAGGTACATATATATTTAATTTTTCTAATAGCTTCAGAATGCGTCAAAAGGGCTTCAAATGGGCAACCACAATTCGTGGCCTGTTTTGCCATATGATCAACTTCCTCTTTAAAAAAAAAATCCTACGCGAGACAAAACCCCAAACAATGTGTAAAGCAAAATTTAGTGAATCTTCAATCATACGATGAATATTATGAACAATGTACTCGTATGTTGTAATTCAAGGCCTTAGAGTCATGAACTACCATGCAGGAGTTGCGACTATCGGTAAAAATAACCAAACCAGTTAAGGTCTTACTTACTTACATCAATGGTAACAGCTTCCTTGATCGCTAGACGTTCATACGTCAAAGATGAAAATCGATGATGGAATTTGTAAAGATAAAAATGGTCATCAGCAATATGATACAAAGCACAAGCTGTCGTTGTGGTTGAAATAGAAGCATGCATGAATGCTCGAAACAAAATTGTTCTATTATATGTTCGCAAATCTAAGAAAATTCGAATGTTCGCTAAAGCTTCGAGCTTCGAACTTCTCTCGATAATTTGTCGAATGTGTGACGGTAGCCTGTTAGTCTAGAGGTACCAAGTTCGAGACATGACTCCTACATAGTCTGTTAGAATGGAGATACCATGTTCAAATCCTGCAGCGTAAATTAAGGTAATGCAAAAAAATAAACAAAATAAGTAAGTTAAAATAAATAAATGAAAAAATAAAATTACATTTTTACTTTTTCTGCTGCCTTTTTGCGATATATCAAATTAGTTCGATATTCTCTCACTTTTGATATTACTAGGGAAACTTCGAAATCGAATTTTTTTTGGGACAACTCGATAGTTCGCCAGTTTCGTTATTGATATCGATTTCGAATATATCTCGAACATTTATGTTGTAAAACTATAAATAAAATAAGATATAAATTTTTTTCCAAAATTAATTTTTTAAATACTTTTTTTCCAAAGCGTCTTTTTTTTACAAAAACTTATTTTTAAGAAGTATTTTTTCCAGGAGTTTAACACCAAAAGGCAATAGAGACGCTTTATATGAAAGATAATTTTTCTAAAATTTAATTTTTTAAAAAGGTACTTTTTCAAAAAAGGTACTTAATACAAAACGGCACTTTTTCGAAAAAGGTACTTAAAAAAACTGTTTTAAAGGGCTCCTTTTCCAAAAATACTTTGTCCAAATGGTGATTTTTTCAAAAGTACTTATTCCAAAAGATGCTTTTAAAAAATCCGATTTTAAATGAATTTCTTTAAAAGCCATTTTTAATACTCTTGTTTAATCTTCAATAGGTGATTCTTAAAGCGTTGAAGTTCTTTCTGTTCACAGCGTATATTATTAAAAAGTTTTTCTTAAAAAACATATACATATATTTGAAGTCTTATTTTTTTTAACAAAAGCTAAAAATCTATAGAAATAGTTGGGCGCACTTTCGAAATCTTTTAGAGCTAGTTTTTAACTTAAAGATAAACTCTACTTGTCCAAAAATTCTGAATTCAGTTATTGAAGTTTTTTCAATAAATTTAAAGAATTGTCACATCGCTTTTCAAGTGTTGCCCTATTTACATAAAATATTTTCAAGAATGCCACATCTATATGGCACATCAAAGTATGGCATTTCTAGCTAAATTGACAACTGTTAATCCATTACTGAAAAACAGCATAGCCGGTTAAACTTCGAAATTTGTTTCTTGGTTAACTCAAACGTATGTTAAACTAAGTTTAATCTAATTAGTAAAAAACTAGCCCTCAGCAAATAATGTTAAATAATTATTTGGTTAATGCACGCTACGAAGTTTAAAACAGTAGAAAATTTTCGTCATTTGGTAACACATTTTTTTAAACACAAAATCATTATAATATGTAGCTCAATATGAATTAAACCCTTTCATGATCTGAATTCCATTTATTACTCAACATAATTAACATAAAAACACTATGTATATAATGTATTGCTCCAACTTCTAACTTCACTCACTAATTCCATTCTGAAATGTTCATGAGATTGTGTTCAAAGAAGAAAAAAAAATCGAAATAAATTATTATACATATGTATTTACAACAATTTCTCTTGGAGAGAATTTCAAACAAATGACTGTGATAGTGAAGTGAACATTTTTGAATTTTGTATTTTATTTTCTTTGCTGCTTATCTTGAGAATACTTTATATCATTTACATGTTTATCATTATTTTATCATGTTGTTTTTTGTAGTTATTGAATATTGATGGTAATGATTCTACCAATAATATGTTGGTTAGTGCTTTGGAAAAATCTGCTAATCAGAGCAAATATTTAAACTTCTCTTTGCCAATGGACAGAATTTGTGAGTATAAAAAACCCAGCAATCAAAGAAAAATATATAGCAATAACAATAACAACTTGTTGTGTATGTGTGTTTGTTGGAAAATATAAAATTTCTATTAATTTTCCTATGGTTGTGGATAAATTGCAAGAATTTTGTTAAGAAAATCGAAGAATTTATATATAAAAAAAATAGAGTAAACATTAAGAAAAATGGCCTTAGCATGATTTATTTTCTTTTTCGATTTACATATGTTTCCTAATTTAGTGGTTGTATTTAATTTATCTAAAATTTATTTACATTGTATTTATGAGAGAGGATGAAAATGAATTGAAAAGTACGTTTGAGATCTTAATATAATATATGTATTTGTATTTTCATTGAAATATTGTTATTTAGCCTGTTCCATAGATGAGCAACGTGATAACGCTTTGTCGGCCAGTTTAGCTAATAGCAGTCTAATGAATCGTTCCTCAGCACCCATAAACATTCCGAATTCTGCTCTGAATAATTCTATAGGCGGTATGATATTCTGTTTTAATACAATTATTCTAAACATAATATTTCTCATTTATATTATTTGTATTATATAGATTTTAACTCGAGTGGATTTGCGGTCAACATTCCTTACAGTCCTACCAACCACTCCAACCTGTTTAATGTTGATGCTTTCAATTACGGCGGTTCTAATTCAAACAAACTAAGCAATTCGCTAACGGCTGCCAATCAAAATGATTGTAGTAATAATTTCTTCTTTCCATCTCATATCATTTCGCCTGGTTTTAATGATGGTTTGTCAATAAGTCCATCAGTTCGTCTATCCGAATTGAACACATTAACCGATGATCTGAATAGCAGCTCGGTGGGCAACAGTTTAACTACAAATAAAAATGCATTTTCACTACAATCGCTGCATACGCAAAATAATGGTGATGTTAATCGCATGACATTGGAATTGATGACAACTAAGACTCAGTTATTAAAATTGAGCAGAAGCGTAGAAGATATAACACGCAAGGTAAGTGGATTTGTTAGATATAAGTAGATAAACGTTACGACTTGAACTTGTACATTCAAGCATGTCAACATTGCACAATCTCATTCTGTATCAAATATGTATTTAGGAGATACAGGAGGTCTACTCTGTAATTCGAAACAAAAGATTGTTCTCGAATTTCAATTCTGTATAGCCTCTTGAAATATATTTGAAATATTTCGCGTGAACAAGATGAGAAAATAGCATACTGACACAACAACAACGTAAACATTGGCGATCACAATTTTAGGGAAAGGGAACACTTTTCATGTGAACTTAAAGTTCCCGATAAGGGTGAATATTGGATGGGAAAATTTGGCATCCCTAAAAAGATGAATATACGTTCTTGCCAGACTTGGTTTTCAGCTTTTTATAACAACAAGCTTAGTGAAAATTAAAATTTTCTAAAATACGCAAACACATACTTACATATTTCCATAGTTTTTCAAAATCAAGCACTCAAATTTCCGTTATTTGAATTGAAAAACTTTGCAATCGGCATGAGTTTCAAATCTACATATAGTCAATCCAAATAATGGGTGCTCACTAATTTTATTTGAATTAGATTAGTAGTTCAATTTTTAATTTAATTATTTTTAAAACAAACACATTAAAAAAATAAGTTCAAGCATGTGTTCTAAAAAAATTAAAAAAAATTTTGAGATGCGAACGCGCACTCTTCGGACTTGAAGACATGATTGAGGGTGGCATGAAATAACTCCCCACGAAATAAGTCCAAAAAAAATGTACAGGAAACAACAACTACGTTTTTGGGGGACTTATTTCATTTTTATTTTGCGGACTTATTTCAAATGAAATAAACACCCCAAATGTCTGTAATAAAATAAATCCATAAAAAAAATTTGGGAAATTATTTCATTTTTAAATTTACTTAAAAATCGTAATGAATGCACCTTTTAGTTAGATTCATTGAATAGTTTGAAGACGTAAGAAGTTAAATACAATACAAAAATTGTACTTTACTTAAATATTATTTATTTTATTTTTTGTTCTTATGGATAAGGTTTTTTAAAAATATTCAAATATGTTTTTGTGCGTGAATTGTCGCTTACGATAAAATTTTACAGCCCGTATCTTAGAAGTTATCAACAATTTTGGCATTTTGATAATTCTAAAGTATGGGTAGGCCCATAAAATTTCGATTTCAATAAAAAAGTCTATTTTCGATAACATGTCGCTTACGATAAAATCGAAAAAAGGCTCGATATGTAGCTCTTTATTTCAATAAAAAAAAGACAACGTCTTTGATTTCGATCCACCTATATTCATAACAAACTATGAACAAGCTAAGAGAAGGAGAGGCAGTTTGATGCTGGTAAATAAGGAATACATATGACGATAAAGAAATAAAAGTATTATTGTTTAATGCCTCTATGCACGGCTCTCAACAAAATTCAGTTTGGTCGTCTAAGAGTAGACCAAACTTACACACGACCAAACCATGATACTATTATACAAGGTACTTGCACGATTACAACAAAATTGCAACACCAAGAAACACACGTATTTTGTTGGTAGAAACATACCTATAATTGTCAGAAGCAGATGTTTTTTTTTTTTAAATAACAATGACAGGGTAACTAAAGTACAATTGTAGAGGCGCGATTCATGCATGATTATAGTCATTCAGTGTTGCCAATATGTGTGTAATACACAGTGTGTAATTTTTACTCTCATCTGTAGACCATTTAATGAGATTCATGTATAATATGTGTGTAATTCTACTTTGGGTTCTATTTTTATTTAATTTTGTTTTAATTTTAATCTACACAAAGCATTTGTAGTGTAATTTTCTTCAATGTGCAAATTCATTGGCAACACTGTAATCATTTTATTCACACACATACACTAACATTTTTGCAGCTTGTAAACAAAGTTTGACAACTTTCTGCATTGTATACATTAACAGGCTGGGCTTGTGCAAGTACCTTGTATAATTGTATCATGGACCAAACTGTGTGTTTTAGTATTATGAACCACAACCGTTTTTTAGTTGAAATTTTCATCGCGTTGCCAACTTAAAATATCAAGTTTGACAGTAAGGACTTAATTTGTGAGAAAATTTAAAACACAAAGTTTTAGGGAAAATATTGTTTTTAGTGTTTTAGTTCAAACAAATCATACAAATGTGTAGATTTATTTTATGACGACGAAAACGAAGTCGTAAATGTAGATGTGCTGTGTATCAAAAGAAAAATTCGTGGTGACTCCAACCCTCTTGAACTACACAATGGAAGGTAAGGAATAATCAAAATAGGGAACGAATTCTTTAAAAAATAATTTTGGAAGGGTTTTTAGTTATTTCCGGCAGAACAAAGAAACGTTTTGTTATTTGTTGGATTACCTAAATAAAACCATACTCGTATTTAAAGAAATCTTTGTATGTAACCGCCAATACTGAAACTGTTAAGAAAATATTGTTAATAAGCATAATAAATATTTCTAGTTACGATTTTTCCATTTTTTCTGCTTTTTGTATCACACCAACCTGTAACTAGAAAAACCCAACCACAGACCCAACTACTAAAAAGCAGTTGTGTGTACCCAACGTTTTTCTCAATCAAACTTACGCAGAGTTGTAAATGAAAATGCCAAAATACAACTGAAAAGTCAACTGTCAATTTAGTGGAGAATGGCAATGCAAATTTATTAATCCCAACCAAACTACTATAAAAGTTGAAAACCGTGATAGGAGCATTAACTAACAAAAAATTAAAAATCGAGTTTTTGATTGATTATTATGAATGCCATTAAACTACATGTCTTGACAAAATTTAACACTTTTGCGATCAAAAATGACGCTTTTATTAACAAAAACCAAGGCGACTTAAATTAAGTTTTTTTATTTTTTTTTAGTTTGTTACTTCTGTAAAATTATATAGAGAAAGGGACCTAAGGGTAAAAAAAATCAATTTTCACTTTTTTTTTTTTTTGATGTGGACAACATCTGAGCATCGAAAAAAAGTGCCCCAAAAGTGTTCCTCCCAAAGATATGCGCGTTTTTCGAATCGAAGTACACCAAAGATACACGTATTTAAATCTTTAAAATGGCTCTCCTGAACAAAACCGGTTTTTACCCTTAGGTCCCTTTCTATTTTGCGCGTCGCATATATAGTTATATGTTGTGCACTGTATCTGAATTTTTGTAAATTCAGATAGCGATAATCGTATCGCTATAATAAATATAGCGAAAATTTATTGAGTTTGCTATTCAGTAACATATTTCAACGATATTCGCTGTCGGTTGCAGTAAAAAGAAATAAAATCACAAGCTCAAATTCATTGAATTTTTCTTTATTATTCTTTGTGCTTTTCGCTTATTTTGACATTTTCTATACAGACATACCACATAATATTGTATTAAATTGTGAGTAAGATAAAGCTGGAGACTATCGCAAATAGGAAATTACGGAATATTACATTACATATTACATGATCGTTACCGCAAACGAATAAATAATGTCGATAAATATTACGATTTTCGGTTCGCAAAAAGTTACAGAATCCAGGTACAGAAATAGACTGAGATATGAACAATGCCATAATGAGAACTATAAAATATTAAAATCATGGACAATTTTCGGACCACTAATAATATACAGGTTAACAAGCATTCACTGATTCGTCGCACAGTTCATACTGCTGTGATAGATAGTATTGAATTTGGTGATGGGAGTTAAAACGATATAAATTAACTGTAGACATTACAGCAAAGGTGGCCATATAAGGGAAATCATACTCAAATAAAAATGTCAAAGACTCAGTTTTATTAAAATTCAAAGTTCTATACCTCTAAGAAACACCCGTTGTTATTCACTTCAATTACAATTAAAAAAGTGAAAATTCCTTTTTTGCAGTTTAATTCCGCTAAGCAAGAAGCATTAGAATGGAAAGATCGTTACGAAGCGGCACAAATACAAATGAATTTATCATCAGAGCTAAGAAATTTATCAATACAAAAATTGAAGCAACTACAGGTACATGGAAATCGACTTAATTTCGCTTATTATTAAACAAAATTAACGCTAAATAATTTTTTTTCTTTCAGTCAAAATTACGCACAGATTTGGAAGACGTTGAAAAGGTTTTATATTTAGAAAATGCTAAGAAGTGCATGAAGTGTGAAGAAAACAATCGCACTGTGACACTAGAACCATGCAATCATTTCATTTTATGCGATTCCTGTGCAATTTCAGTAGCAGAATGTCCCTATTGTCAAATGCCAGTAGCAACAACACACACTTAAGCAACAATCGAAACGAAACAGTATCAGGGCACAATAGATCGGTTCTAGAAATCAGAAAAATTGTATCGCAGTCAAAACAAAAAAGGTAGGGCAGTTGCTTATTTATTTTTATTTAAGTGAAAAAAGTGTATTTGATTTTATATATCTTAAAAATAATTTAAACCACAAAATACAAACAAAAACTTAACAACAAATTATAGGTAACACATATTTTAAAAAAATTTATTGAAACATAAGAAGAAAAAATAACAATTTATGAAAAAAAATCACTCAAAAAAAATTATGGAAAGCAAATGTATTAAAAATTATACATTACATTACTCTACCTGCTTCACTCTAGTAACTAGTTTTAACTTTTTTATTATTATTATATTAACAAATTGATAATTTAGAGCGTCTTTGCATAAAAATAGGCCAGATTTTATTTAATTTCTTTATTTATAGAAATATCAATTAAAATTTTATTTTATGTTTATTTTTCTATAAATACATATATATTTTTTTATATATCTTACAAACTAGATACCTACTATATACTTACACATATTTATGACAAATAACAAATAACAAATTTTTTGAGTGTATTAAACTTTAAAGAAATAATTCTTAAGAAACTTTTAATTATACACAGATACAATATACATGTGTATATATTATATGTATATATATATATATACATATTTTGTCTGTATATACATATATATATATGTATTTTCTTTTTGATGAAGAAGACTTGGACTCAATAGGTCTGTTTGCACACTTTTTCTGTAATATTTAAAAATTAATTTACGTTAGCAACTAACAAAAGAAATTTCGCTTTTTCCGTAAAGTTCAGTAGAAATTTGTACAAATTATAAAATACGCGAATAAACATAATACTAAATATATTTACTATTCATAACAATTTTTTATTTGCCTTTCATCAATAAAATGACTTAAAAAGTTATTCATTTAATTCATTTTTTTATTACAAATATCACGCATTTACATACATACAAACATACATATTCATGCAATTATTGTCTTAGTTGAAATGTTTAATATACGTTTCATTTGATATAAAACAAAGTTTTATTTAAATAACTATACATGGCTTAGTTTATAACAGAATATTAGTATTGATTCAAAATCGCCCATTTCTTTAGGATTTTTTGATAATTACATATGGTATTCAAGCAAAAATTACTTGTCTACCTTTTCTTATGGAAGCATTTTAAATTCAAACATATTTTTTATGTTATTTGCATATTTTTCTTTAAAAGAAACTTAAATGAATTTTAGACAAATTTATAATGTAACAAATTTCAAACTTTTAGGTAACTTTTTATTTTTTTATATATGTACATATAGGCAGTGTTTAAAAAACTTAAGTCAAAGTAGCAAAAGTCGTAAAAATTTTACTTTTCGCTGCTGTCTCTTTTTCCAACTGTTTAAAATCAATCAATGCTTTTGCTTATGCTTGTGAAAATCAACAACAGTCGCACTCGAAGCAGAAGCAGCAAACGATTTATGAACAATTGCGCAGTACTTTCAACAGTCGACGATTTCAAAAGTTTGAATTTGATTTGCTGTTGCATTTGTTTAGTTTCGGTAGTAAAAGCATAATCAGTTTGTATGATTTTGTAAATACCAAACACTCACAGTCGAAGAAGCAAAAGCTCTTGCTTTTTGAAGCTTTCTGCAGGTTCAGTCAACTAAAGGGTCCGCCATCTAGTGCTTTTTTTTCAAAAATGGTAACACTTAGCTCATGTCTGATTTGACAGATAATTAGTTTTATCCTTCCGCTGAACGAATATGGTTGTGTATACGCTTCAACAACGCTGGGAAATATTGCCTACGATCGACTTACAGAAGATGCCGATTTTGCCAAAAAAAATCATCTTTTCAGATGAAGCTCATTTTGATCTTGGCGGGTATGTAAACAATCAAAATTGTCGCATTTGGGGCACAGAAAATCCGCACGCATACATTGAAAAGCCGACGCACCCAAAACGAGTCGCTGTTTGGTGCGGATTTTGGTCCAGAGGCATAATTGGGCTTATGAGCAAGGAGTGGCCGTTACAGTCAATGGCGATCGTTATCGGGCCATGTTGAATGAATTTTTGTTCACAAAAATTGAAGAGGAGGATATTGGCAAAATTTTTTCACACAGCCGAAGCTACACTCGATGTTTTGCGCCCTGTTTTCAAAAAAAAAAAAAGTTATCTGGCGGACCCTATATTTTATGGTGTTTGTCATGTTTTTGTTGTTGTTTTTGCACATCAGACAAGAGGAAAAAAACACAAACTCCTTTACTGCGATTGCTTAAAACTTCTTAAAGCAAGAGTTTTTGCTTCTTCGACAGTGACTGTTTGCGACTTCCAAAAGCATATAGCATATAGACTGCTTCTGCTTTTACTTGCGATACTAACCAAGAGCAAAAGCAAATCAAATTAAAACTTTTCAAATCGTTGACTGCTGAAAGTACTGCGCGATTTTGCTTTAACTGAAACTGTTGTATTTTTCAAAAGCGAAAGCAGAAGCAAAATCAAATGAAATGAAAATCATTACAGTTTTTTAAACGCTGCATATAGGAGGGCCTTATTCATTGACAATCAAGCTTATCACAAATAAAATTTCACATGGAATTTCACAATTGGTATCACAAAACTTCATACGATTGCTAAGTATTTTGACTATTTATGTATGAAGAAAATTATTCACAAAGATTTGTATGTTGGAAAAAGTGGAAATATGTAAGTTTTTAATTTTATTCGAATTGATGATACGAAATTAAAATCCATGTGAACGAGAAATTTGATTCGGAAATTTTCACATGTGGAATTTATGATAAGGTTGAATATGTTTGCTTTGTAAGAGGTTTTTGAAACACTTTTTCATACAAAACTTGTTTTAAAAACTCTTTATAGACAAAAATTATCTATTATGAATAAGTCGCATAATATACGAGTACATCATGAAAAATTTACACTATTAATAAATTAAAATTTCAATATAATTCCTTCCAATTTCACATTTATAAAAATACAAATGATAATAATGATTAGTACAGTCAGTAGCTTGTATTTAGATACAGACTGAAATATAAAAGTCAGGACCTTAAAATGCGATAATAAAAAAAGGAGTGTTGCTATTACAAAAAGTATTTTAGTTCATTAGTGTATTAAAATGTAATCAGCTTGTGATGTTAAACGAATAAGTTTAAATCGTAAGATATCCAGAAGCGTATGTATAAGTCGCAGTGGAACTATTACAGCTGAATTATTTCTCTATCGCAGTCATACAAAATTTTAATTTTTATCGTTATCGGCTAGAGTTTACTATGGTAGCCACCTTCCATTTTAGAAACCGGTAACAGCTTGTTGGAAGTAGTCAATTTTTATCAATAGCGAGTTAGTTTCGGCTTCGACTTGCATAATAGGAGAGAATATGTTGTTATTCGGACGAAAATAGCGATAATTTTGTGTTATTTTTTTTTTTTATTAAATTCCTACAAATAATATGAAACAAATTAATACAGTAGATATAAAAATATTACAAATCGTTTACAATTCCCAACTTTTCAATTAAATGCCAAAACAGAAGCTAGAACCTCAAATATAATATTTATTCTTTCAGTTAAGTGCTTTTCCTTAAGAATTGTGAAAGTGAATTTTTTACATTCTAAAGCGAAATCGAAGTTGGTCTGATTTTGATGAATAAACGCAGACTTTTGTCGATTTTCGTTTATTGATTTGAAATTTCCAAATATTTTGTATAGTCTTTATAACAAGAAATGATGGTGGATGGATGGTGTTCTCAGCACCATATCAGCATTTCTTCATCGATTTACACCTTGCTCTATCCTCTCAAAATTATATAACACTATATATAATACTAAGGGAACATTAGTTATGGTCCCAACTAAGCTGAAAGTTTTAGGGCCTGTCCCACGCTGTCGACAGCGGTCCATTTGTTGCACACTTACATTCAAAACAAAAACAAATTTTAAAATTTTGTTGTTGTTGCCAATGTAACTGTGCGACAAGTCGAACATTGCGACACCGTGGGACCGGGCCTTATTTTAAAATTTTCTCCCTAGCCTGTCGTCAACCTAATCTAACCTGATTGCGAGATTAAAAGTTTTCAAAATATAATGTACCGATTTTTACTTTTTTAACCGACTTCAAAAAAGAAGGAGTTTGTTAATTCGTCTGTATATTTTTCTATGTGTGTTTTTTCTCTGTGTGTTTCTTCAGATCTCCGTAATTTCTAGATCGATTTTATAAACTAATTTTTTTTCTGAAAGGGTATATCTTCCCTTCTCAAAAAAGTGGGCGGGAAACTGTCCATTAATATTTATTTGTTTTACTTCTTTTTACTTAATGACAAACTCAGGCTTAAAATAGTGGTCGGCATTCCGCCTATTAAAGTTTAAATTATTAAACAGAATTGCGGCATAAGCACATTTTCCTTACAAATTGATACCAAAATGCAGCCCTAGAAAGCAGTCGAGAGAAACAATTTATTTTATTTCGAGAGCGTTTTTTCTAATGCTCTCACATATAAATACTCATTCTCTGAAAAATTTTACCATACTTTCAATAAATTTCATACATTTTGTAAACAAGTCTACAAAGAAAAACAAGCACAAAGGAAAATAAAACAAAAATTAGAGAGCATTTGACGTTACTGCCATAGATTTTATTACGGGTTTTGTTAATTTGACAGCGATTTTTCCTGAAGTTGCAGACTTATTCTGTTTAATCATTTATTCTGTTTCATCATTAATACGAGTATTATATTTCAAGTGCTTCTACTTAACCAATTCTTACGAAACGACATGTACCTTGATCTCTGAAAGTGACACGATTTTACATTTAAAAAAGTGGGCCCATTAAAGTTACGCCCATTAAAGTTAAGTATTAATTTATATGTACTTCTACTTATCCGACCCCACTACGTGCCCAAAAGTGGAAATTGTGGCAAAAATTATTTCCAAATGAGCAAAAAATAAGCATTTTAAAAATTTGGTAATACCTCCCACTCATTTGCAAAAAGGGCTGGGGGGTTATAACTGCACTCTTGCTTTAGTGCGCAATAAAATGTAAACATTAAAGAGCAGATACGTCTCCCGTATTTACTTATTCCCCGGCTATTTGGAAAAGGAGGAATTTTTCTCGGAACAAATGATTGAGAACAGAAAAAAACTCCCCGGAAAATTCATATGAACTTATATGAACTTTTCTAAGGTGATTCTTAAAAAATTCACAAAAAGTTCTCCCCACTTTTTTCCCCGGGAAATTTTTCCCTGAGAAATTGTAATTCATAATAGTCGGAATGTGAAAAGGGGAAAAATTCAGAGGTAATTGTTATTCATAATTGGGCTGGATGCTGCCAACAATCTGTTTTATATCTAACGGAAGTTTTATATCTAATGAGTTACGATTTCGCAAGAAGCTTTTCAATTTATCGTACATACAGAAATATTTTAACAGATAATCCGTGATGATTTTGTTTCAAGAAGAGTTAATAGTGTATTACAAATACAAAAATGCTAGAGCTTTTTTCCTCAGTTTTTGAATAATTTTCTTTAGAGTTTCCCCATAATTTTTATATTGCACATTATTTAATTACGTTAAAAAGAAATTACACAAAATTATTTTTTCCTCCTTTATCTGTAACTCCCCGAATGAAGTCTGACTTTGATGATCGTTTTATATAAATTTTAATAGTCGACTAACTTCACATGTTTTTTTTCCGTTTTAAAAGAAAGAAAGCATTTAGATATCTAAATATTCACCCTTATTCCAGTTGTTAACATCGACGTCACGTCAATACAAAATTTTGGGCCTGTCTACCCGTTGTCGAAAACAACTTACTGCTATTAACAGGCTCCTGTTATTCTCTAGAACATAGGCAATAGAAATGGACTGCCAATAGCACAAAATTATTCTTGAGAGCGAGTAGACAAGCAAAAAAATTTTCGGTATTGTATTGACGTCACGCCAAGGGCGATCATTTCGCTGTAGCCAGAATAGTATCTAACCTTTAACAGCCGTATTCTAAAAATATAATTTGGGTTTGAAGTGTATGTTAAAAAAAAATTTTTGTGTGTGTGCTCTAACACTTGCAATGCAAATTAATTTTGTTTAGAATACAAAAGAAAAAGTAAAAAAAAAAAACTAGGAACTAAATAACAAATTTTGATTCGACCTAAAGATTGGTACGTAGTTCATACGGAATTTCAGGTTCTCATACAAACTGTATGTAAAAAAAAATTACGGAAATTCAGGGGGCAAATTACGACATTCGATTCGACTCGTAATTTAAAAATATTTCAGTACAGTTTATATGGAAATATTTTTAAATTACGAGTCGTATCGAATGCCGTAATTTGCCCCCAGGTTGTTAAACTTCATATGGAAATTTCCATTTGCTAGTACAGACTTTCAAAAGAAAAGAACACAGAATTTTTGAAATTTATTGCCTATCTTAGGGATGTTATAAATATAAGTAGGGACTTTTTTCAGTCAACTGAAACAAAAATTAATGTTCAAACAATTGTTTGGTGGTTTGGAATTTTTGGCATTTCCAATTTTCATCAATTTGAAATTAATTTTTATTGTTTTTGTGTGTTGTAAATTCAAAAATAAGTGAATTTGTGTGTATGCAAACATAATTCTACACAAAAGGCTACACAATTATTTTTCCTTGTAGAAATAACGACCTGTCCCACGATGTCACCAGAAATCGTTCGATCAACAACTTGTATTGCAAACAACAATAACATTAGAAAATTTGTTGTTGTTTTCAATATAAGTATTCGATCGAACGATTTTTGGTGACATCACAACGTGGGACAGGCCGTAAATGTAAATTTCCAAACGTGAAATTCCGTAAGAACTCCATACTGGGCTTAAAAATGTAAATAAAATGGCAACACTATTATAGTAATAGTTTTAAAGTAGACGAAGAATTCTGTGGCAGAAAGCGATAATAACGTAGGTCGAAAAATATAGTTTCATAGTTTTCTTTGAAAAATTCAAAACGGAAAAAATTAAAATCATTCTGTCGTAAAGTAAATATTACTGCATTGTGAAAATATTGTTTTAAATATAATTTGGCGCTTATTACAAATTTTATTGGACTTTTTTTTAGTTCATGACTTAGGTAAATATTGTTTTTTATATCTTTATAGTAAAGTTCGTTAGAGAGCTAAGTAAATAGCTTTGTTTGTAGAATTTTGTATTGCATAGAACTCGCTCGATTTTGTCTTAAGACGACTTATGCCGTTATCGCTTTTAGGCACATAATTAATTATCATTTCACTAACGAATTGGCAAAAAAAAAAACAATCACCCTTATTCCAGTTGTCAACATCGACGTCACGTCAATACAATACCAATAAATCAGGGCTTACTCTTGTTTCTGTTCCCTCAGATCAAGAAAATGGCATGACGCTATCAATATATGTATGTCAGTTGTTTTTGACAACGGGTATACAAGCCCCAATTTTTTGGCATTGTATTGAAGTGACGACGATGTTGACAATTGAAATAAGGTTGATTGTTTTAACGTGACATCTTTACACAAATACATACATACATACATTTTAAGTTCCTTTCTCTATTTAGAGACATGATTAATTTATAAAAATAATAAACATAAACAAATAAATTGAAAATAAACTCTGTATAAAATAATATGCTTTTTTTACATACTCAAAACACAAAAGAAAAAAAAACGAAAAATAAATTCTAAAAACGTAAACTATGTAACTAAAACCACCATAAACATAATAAATTTAACAACAAAACAAAAATTAAATAAAATCTTACAAAATACTATAGTTTTATAAAACAAAACCAAATTTATAAACTATGGAATATTTTAGGCCAAAAAACAAATTTTTCTTACACAAAAATAAAAAACAGCAAAATTCAATTTTCTGCAAAAGTATTACATATTCTGAAAACTGTGAAATGTTTACTGTTAGAAAAATATAACGTATTGACTGAAAACTTTACAAAGACACCGATAACGAGGACAGTAGTAACTTTAAAATTTAATTAATTAATAAATTTTTTGTAGTTTATTTTTTTTGTTTCTATTTTTTTGCTTAGATATTCTAGAAAAAACAAATATTTAAATAATAGTACACGCATTCAGAAATTAGGTTGGTTTAATGTACGATTTTTTTTTTTCATTAGAAATCAGTTTTAAAAATATTTAAAATTTTTAAGAACATATCGAGCCTTATTTTCGATTTTATCGTAAGCGACATGTTATCAAAAATAGACTTTTTTATTGAAACTAAAATTTTATGAGCCTACCCATAGTAGTTGCCAAAATTGTTGATAACTTTTAAGATACGGTTTACGTACAAAAACATATTTTAATATTTAAAAAAAACCTCCGGAAAAATTTAATTTAACTCGCTTACGATTAAGTCGAAAATAAGGCTCGATATGTATAACATATAAATACATTTTGCTTTTCTTATATGAAATGTTTATTAAAACAAATAAAGAATACAAGATTTTTAATTAAAATAACGTAACTTTACGTTTACTACTTGCATGTTATCAAATATGTGTGTATATTTGTATGCCAAATTAGTACAGAATCTTGTGAAAAGAATAGTAAAATTTTCAGAAAAGTTACTTATCCCAAAAACTTTTTTTGCTTTGAAGTTGAATTCACGCATGTTTTACGGAATGAAAATTTTTTTTTACTGAAAGCTTTCTGCAACTCTATTCAGCCATTTTGGTTACTTTTTCCAGAAAATTATAGGTATCGTATGATATAGAAAGATTATTATTTGTTCCACAATTTTTAATGTTTTTTAATATTTTGCCAAAATAAATAAATTTTTTTCTATATACGGCAGCTCAGTTCAATATTCCTTAAAAAAATTAAAAGTAGTGGCAACTCAGTTCAACTTAGTTCGGACAAAATATAAAATAAAACCCTAAGGCGAAATCATGTAAGGTTGTCCCAACTGACCAGCTGACTATTTTCTTCGCTTGTAATTTGAATATCCCTCAGATGTCAACACACATGTTTCAGGTCACTTTTTTGATATCCCGAGTATGAATTTCGCAAAGCGAACTTAGGCGTATCTACCTTATATGAATATCCCTTGATAAAAACCAATTCAAGCTAAGAGTTGTCCGGGCAACATGAGTGAATTCGCATTGAGACACTGGTGGCTTCAAAATGCTGGTTGTTCTCCTAAATTTACTTGTTTTGGATTCCAAATAGTTTTTTTTTTGTATTGAAATTTATTACGATGCTTTGCTGCAGTTCTTATAATTTAATTCGTGAAAGTTTTATAAAGTTTAGAAATAGATATTTTTTTCTACAATATTAATTATTCTAAACTTTAAAGCAGGTAGTTTATATGTGTGGAAATATGGAATAGTAGCTTAAGTATACTTAAGCAAAGCAGTGTTTTTCGGAAGTTTTGACGTCACCGGTAAGAGATTAAAAGTCTCTAACGCATGATTCTAGCTTCGTGTGAACCTTTCTTTCTTTCTTTAACATTTTAACCACTGTAAACTCCAAATGGAACATAATACATACAGTCTAATAAAGCTAAATTTCCTCAAGTGTACTTAAGCTATTATGCCATATTGCCACATATATGCTCATATGATTTGAAAAACATTAGTATGTATTTCTTTTTTTGCAAAATAAACATAAATACGAACGAAAACGCCAATTAATTTTGATGTCTCTCCAATTTTCTGAAAGCTTTATAGAGTACAACAATCAAGAATTCATTGAAAAAAATTATAAAAATAAAAAATAAAAAAACAAATTAAATTGCAATAAAAAGTAAAAAAAACACCAAAATAACTTAAAAGATTATACATACAAGAAAAAGAATAAGTTGGAAGAAAGTAAAACAAAAAACTTAAAATTAAAGCAAAAATAAAAATTATTTATGCATTTCACAATTTATTAAAATCAATCAATTAAAAAAAAAAATTAAGAAATTCTTTAAATTGTATGTGTCTAAATTTTGTAGAAATTGATGTTTAGTTAAAATCTAAAAATATTATTAATATTACATGTATGTATAATGAATAAAAAATTAATTTTGAAAGGTCTAGATCATGAAAAACAAAAACACAAAATACATACATACATATACATATATGTGATGACAGTATAATAATAAAGTAAAACTATGAAAAATAAAATTTAAATAAATAATCTTAACGCAATTAATTGTTATTAATAATGATATTAAAAAAATTAATATAATTGTTGTTTTGGCAGGGTTTATCTAGCATAAAAACATAAGAAATTATTACCAACATGGAAAATAAATAAATTATTCCAAATTGTACCGTACCACCCTGTATGTTAACAATATATAGAGACAGCGAATTATTTAATGAATTAAATCAAGTATTACAACTTAAAAAGAAGCTTAAAATGATTTTATTTCCAATATTTAAATAAATAAAAAAAAATTAAGTGTCATTAGACATTAAACACATTCTTATTGTAGTCCCAAATACACGAAATTCTAATTTACAATTAATTTTAATTTTTCTTATTTAATTATCATATTTCCGCTTAATTTGTGTACAATTCACGCTAGAAAACGTAGAAATTAAGGTTGTCATTAAAAAATTTTGCGATTAATGGAGTTTTTTTTATTTTCAAACTAATAAACTTTTTTAATCTATATATTAAAAACAAATTGATTAATCGATTTTTCTTATATTCGAATTAATAATTTTTTTTTTGATTTATATCGAGTCGAATTCATATTAGAGCCCTGCATAAGACCATTTAAAAGAATTTTCAAGACATGAGGGATTTTTCAAATGCTTTACTGTAGCGAAGTCTTCAAAAACAAATGCTGAACAACACTGTTTGCAAGACATTTGTTTCGGTTATTGTAGGCATAGAAGTAAAGAAGCAAATACTTCGTGACGAAAGAATTTGTGATGTTTGCTTTTTCCTACGCATGTGCGCGTATACAAACGTCATGCGTGTACATGCACACATAAGTTGTGTGTATGCTCTTTTATTTTTTTGTGCACATGCAAACGTACACGTGCATTTACATTAGTCGTGCGATAATAGCATGCCATCTACTTCTTGCACAAACACTTAAACGTACAATACGCAAAAAAAAGAACGTACGGTGTCATGAGATACCGGGTAGGAACGTAGTTCCTTACGTTTCACTTACCTTTGAAATTGCCGCTTACCCCCTAGTAATTATATATAGCGTTTGTGTCTTGCAGACAGACAGATAGTTTCTGAGAGGCAGAAATTTCCCCCTACCTCCCCTCGTGGTCCTAGTTTTTAAAAGAGATACTCGAATAACCTATGTGTCCTTCTAGACTTAGATCTATCTATGTTCTAAATTTCATCAAAATCGGTTTCGTGGCTTAGGGCGCTATGAAATAAGGCCCAAGGAACTAACGCCCAAAGAAGAAAATGAAATAAGGCCCAATAAAATTAACGAATTTTTAATTGGGCCTTATTTCATTTATTTTGGGCTTTATTTCATCTTGAGTTTGATTGGGCTTTATTTAATTTTTTTGACCTTTATTTCATCTGGAGTTTGGTTGCATTAGGCTTTATTTCATTTATATTGGGTGTTTTCTTTTTTCATAAATTTTCTCTTGGACCTTATTTTCATTTTGTTGGGTTTTATTTTATTAGGGCTTATTTCATTTCTTATTTGGGCGTTATTACCTTGGGCCTTATTTCATACCTACAATAAATTTACTTTCGCATTTATATTAGTCAGCAGAGACGCTAGACTTGAGTCGAACTCGTTCACTAGTTCATTTTTGCCACAAACCAATGATCAAACCCATTTAAATTACATGGATTCCCCTGTACTTGCCCGGAAAGTTACGGCAACACTTAAAATCTAAAACATAGTTGTTACCAGGTGAATACACTACTTCTTGTAGTATTTGGAGTGTTTGTTACGAACAAGAAGTACTCGCAAACATCACTTGTAAACACTCATATACACGAACATCACTATATCCATCGTGTTTCGCATATTATACGGCAACATTTATTGCCAAAGCAATACATTTAAAAAGCAAGACGTATTTATATTTCAAGAATGTTTAGGCAGGGCTCTAATTCATATTAGGTGGTCTTAACTGTTCAGGTGATTATTTTCGCCGCTTGTAACTTGAATATCCGTTAGATGTCAACGCATTTTTCAGTAAATTTTTTTCACATCAAAAGTATAAAATTTTCAAAGCGAATTGAGCTGAGTGTACTTCATATGAATTTGGCTGATTTATATTAAAAAAAACTTCGGTAATATAAGTTGCATTCAATGTTCAATTTTCGTTGAATATCATATGTAATCGAATTGATTTGAAATCACGTGGTTTCTAGAACAGGCCTGTGTATTTGCTTATTGTCGCCAACAGAAACAGAAATTAGTTTAATTTGACTACAACGACCAAAGCAGCATGGACAAAAACCTGCAACCGTGTTGTAGTGTTGCCGTATATTCATAATCGTTCTCATGTGAACATGTGTAATCTATTTTTGACATATTGAAGTCGGTAGCGTGCTGTGGTCAATGTAATTAATGTAGACTTGTATCGAACCCTTTCAGTAGCTCGTTTGTTGACACAAACCAATGATCAAACCCATTTAAATTACATTTAAATTACATGGGTTTGATCATTGGTTTGTGTCAAAAACGAGCTACTGAAAGAGTTCGTTACAAGTCTAGTTTAATGCTTTAAACGCCAAATTAAGATCCAAGCTTATAGAGATTTAAATCCACTCGATACTCATTTCGATTTCAACATGGATTTTGGTTAATTGCACAAGTGTTTATCGAAATAAAAAAAAAAAATCAAGAACCACGTTTTCAAAATTTACACACTCGCTTTTTCATTCCCATCAACAAAATTTGAAATCTCGTTTATTTCCTTATCCAGCGGTAAAAAAAATGTTTAATCACAAAATTTTATTAAACCTGAAAAAAAATTTAGTTGAGACTACAATAAAAATGGTGTTTAATATATACTTTTATTATAAATTATTATTATTATCTATCTGTTAGCAATTAGTCTTTAAATAGCTAAATTAATAATTTTCTTATTTTGCTTCACAAACAAATAAAAAAAACTATTTATGAATAAATTAAAAAAAAGTAAAAAATAAATATATAACGAAAACCACCTCCTCTTTCTCACAAAACACGCAAATAGGATATTTTATATTTTTGTATACGTTACTGTAAGAGTGATTTGATATGTGATTAACATTTGATCAAAACAAGAAATAATTTAAAAGAAATTGTGATCCAAACAAATCAGTTGCAAATACTAAAACATAATGGAAAAATTCAAATAAACCAAAAAAAAAACAAAACTAAACCAAAACATAAAACGTTTGCAACAAATCACAGAATTAAATATTTTGCAGTTCCATTAAAAAAGTGTTATTGACTGTTTACATTATCATTTTCGGAATTGAAGTAAAAGATTTATTAACTTTAGAACTTTCAAATAAATTAAATGTTGCCTGCCGATTAGTAGAAATTAATTATCGAATTTGTGTTTCAAAGAATGCAACGGTTCAATAAAAAACCTCACGAGTTATTATAATTTTATTTGATAAACTTAAATTTTATTAGTTTACTATTTCTATACATATATATGTACGTACATCCACATCTAATTTAGAAAACAATATAAAACCCTTTGTCGCCGATTGAATTCAAATTTTTTTTTTGACAACATGTGAGATGTGATAAATATATTCTTAGTTGAAAAAAAAAATATAAATAACTTCAAGTACAAGTGCTAAGAATTTGTTACATTAGATAAAGTGAAATATGAAATTAATTATTTCTAGGTGAAAAGTACTTAATACTTAACAATAATAATCGTTCACCCTTATTCCAGTTGTCGACATGGACAGCACTTTAACACTATACCAAAGAATCGGGGCTGTGTTCACGTTGACGAAAACAATTGACTCCTGTTGGCAGGTTTTTGCTATTTTCTAGACCTTAGGGAACGGAAATATATTGTCAGTTGCAGAAAATTCTTTTCGAGAGCATTGTATTAAAGAGACGTCGATATCGGTAACTGGAATAAGGGTGATTGTTTTTAATGAATAACTTTCAGTAATAGCACTGTTTTTTAATAGCTGGCATGTGTTAACTTTTTTGAACTAGTTGGAGAGCCTTCGAATCAAAAGTTGTTTCAAATAGACTTCTGTCCAACAGCTCTTTTTGAACTAGTTTGAGAGCGTTCGAATCAAAAGATGTTTCAAACCCATTTAATTTACATTGATGTTTTTGACGGGACTTGTGTCCAACAGCTCATTTTAGTTCAAAAGAGCTGTTGGACACAACTCTAGTTTCAAACCCATTTAATTTACATTGATGCTTTTGACCGGACTTGTGTCCAACAGAACGGACTAGTTCAAAAAGAGCTGTTGTACACAAGTCTAATCAAATGTAGTATACTTTGGTCATTCAGTCGGTCGTGTATGACTCAAACCTATGATTAAACTCATTAGAATTTAATCGAACTCTTTCAGTAGCGCGTTTTAGATACTAGACTTGTATCGAACTCTTTCAGTAGCTCGTTTTTGACACAAACCAATGACCAAACCCATATAATTTAAATGGGTTTGATTATTGGTTTGTGTAAAAAATGAACTATGTAGTGAACGATTCCGAACCAAGTCTAGTCTATAACGAACTTCTGAAGTGTTTGAAGTCTAATCAAATATCGAATTGGTATTTTGAGATGGTAAATTTTTATTCTTAAGGCATTTAGTTTTACAGTAGCTGTATTCTTCGTCGAATGTACATCACAATAGCAAATGAGATCTCGTTCGATCGTCTCTTTTGATCACACTCGAAAATCAAAAGATGCTCGAAAGAAATTTTGTAGAAACAGTAATATATCACATGTCGCATCAGTTTGTTTGCTAGAAAAATAATAAAATTGAAATTGAATATTTTGGCACGTGAGGTTCTCAGGTGTTTACTCTCAGCTTAAGTTTCCAAACTAAAAAAAAAAACGGCGCAGAAAAGAGATCTTTTAAAATTCAATGGGTTATTTCAAAATTAAATAAAATGCTTTATTAATAAAATTCAAAATATTATGTATATTTATTATTTTTTTTATTTGCATTCGATATTAAATCTTAAAACTATTACTCGTATTAGCGTAATTTGTTCTAAACAAAACAAATAGTTAACAGTCATAAAGTAGATTTAATAATGTGAGATAAAAACTTCAGAACAATAAAATAATAAATTAAAAAAAAAAAAACTAAGAAATAGTAAAAATGTTAAATTTCATAAAGAGGCAACAGTGGCAAAATAAAAATATTTAGATGGCCAAATTGTTAAATTTTTAGATGAAACAAAATGTATTAGAAGCAATAAAAGATGAAACAAATTTATAATTATCTACACACAAAATTGGCAACTACATAATTTAACTTTCAATAAACCAATGCAAGACAAATTAAAACGAAGAAGACGGTGGCAGTATTCACAGGGAATTGACTTACAGCCAGGCTGACGATGTCGAAAGAACAAAATGTTCGATCCACAAATATGACCTTTAATCTGTCTTGTTATTAACTATCAGACTTAACTAAAATGTAATAGACTGTTTTGTGAATGTATGATATTTTCTGTGCAAAGAAATAAAATAGGACATCTTATTACTAACTATAATACAAATGTAAAAACTACCCAACTTTTTCTTTTAAAAATTATTATACGTACATACGTAAATTTGGATATAGAATATATGTACATACATACATATATTTTTAAAAATTACAATAAAAACTATAATGTAATACAACTTTTAATTTAGTTGACTTGGGTCGAACTAGTTCTCTAGTTAATTTTTTGCCACAAACCTATTATCAAACCCATTTAAATTACATGGGTTTGATAATAGGTTTGTGTAGCAAAAATGAACGAATGAACAAGTTGGACCCAGCTCTAATTCAAATTTCATGAGTTTAGACTTGTATCGAACTATTTCAGTAGTAGACCTGTATCGAACACTTTCAGTAGCTCATTTTTGACACAAACCAATGATCAAACCCATATAATTTAAATGGGTTTGAAAGAGTTCGATACAAGTCTATTTAGTAGTAGAGTTGTGTCCAACCGCTCTTTTGAACTGAAATGAGCTGTTGGACACAAGACCGGACAAAAACATCAATGTAAATTAAATTGGTTTGAAACAACTTTTGATTCGAACGCTCTCAAACTGGTTCAAAAAGAGCTGTTTAAATTACGCGGGTTTGATCATTGGTTTTTGTCAAAAACGAGCTACTGAAAGAGTTCGCTACAAGTCTACATGGGTTTGATCAGAGGTTTGTGTCAAAAATGAACTAGTGAACGTCGTTTAGGCTTGGGTCGAACTCGTTCACTAGTTCATTTTTGCCACAAACCAATGATCAAACCCATTTAAATTACATTTTTGCCACAAACCAATGAACTAGTGAACGAGTTCGACCCAAGTCTAACCTCGTTCGATCCAAGTCTAGTATGCTTTAAGGCGCTACTTTAAGCAGCCAATTAAACAAATATTAATTGGCAGCTTCTAAAGGTATGCCAAAAATATTTTGGTTACATTGCTCTCATTTAATTATTTTAACATATCGTCGGGTGGTTACTGGTTTGCCGCGTCTATAATGTATTCTTAATATTTGTGCGGCAAACCATTAAATACCCGACGATATCACTCGCACTTTTCTATTGAAATAATGAAATATTTGAGCCGTTTTTTTTTTCACTTTCGAAACAATATATGTAAGTGTTCGTTTAATTCTTGTAAAAAGTTGGAGTAGTATAAATATATATACAAAAAAAAAAACACGTGTTTTCACTCATAAACCATAACATCACAGGCTTATCTACTTAAAAAAACAAAAACAAACAAAAAACAAAACTAAAAGGAACAAAATAACAAATTTATAACAAATGAAATAGAAAAAACAATCTAAATGAAAGAGAAAAGAACAACCTACTATTTACAACTAACTATACTACCGATCTATTTTATATTCATATTTTTTATACATTGTATAATAAAATTAAAACTTTTGGGTTAAAACATAAATAAAACAAAACAAAAAAAAAAAGATAAGCTACAATAATGTGTGTTTCATTTTCATTATTAAATACAAAAAAAAAATTAATATCTCAAGATTTTAGAAATTTATAAACACTTAAATCTTCAAACTAGTTAAAAAGTTAAAAAAATTTAAATAATAAAAATAAGTAAACTAAAAATTTGAAATTAGTTTAGAGCTCTAAAATTTTAAATATATTTGTATAGTTTTAATAAAAGTATGTAATTTAAAAAGTTATTAAGAAAATTTATGAAAATTGAAATACATACATACCAACAAACAAATAAAATACAACAAATTAATCAGAAATCAAATCCAACAACTCAATTATAAAATAGGTTTATTAACAAACAACAACAAATAAATACTAAAAAAAAACATTTATAAATAAATATGAAAATATATGATATATCAAATGAAAGCTTATATATATATATACATATATACAACAATAAAGAAACAAAACAATATATACATACATACATTTTAAAATATATAGATTCTTAACAAATTGCATTGGAAACAAAAATCTTTAACAAATTATTAAAACAAACTTTTTGGTTACAAAAGTAAAGCACAAGAAGTAAAAATTTATTGAAAGTGGAAAATAAAATTAATAGATTTATTTAAACAAATGTATTTTCAAGTTGTCTTAAAAATCGAACTAAATTTCGTTAATAAAATGAGAAAAATTATAACAAAATTCTACAAAAAATTTAAAAAGAAAAATTATAAATATATACATAGTACATACATACATACATAACATATACATACATAATAATATTTAGAAATTATATGAAATGGTCAGAAAGAAAGATGTAACAAATTATAACAATTATCTATTATGTAAAACTGCTATTAATAACTTAGTTACCAACAAAAATACAATGTAAAAGTAATAAATTGAAAATTAAAAAGATTTTATTTATATTATTATATAGCATTATCAAATTATGGAATATTATTAAATTGTGTTAAAAATATATAAATATAAAAAATAATAACAAAAATAAAATGAGTTTTATTTAAGCAGAATTAAAGTTGTTAGATTTAGATTTTTTAAGAAATTTTTTATGGCTCGGTTATGAAGGGCAACCAAACCTTATGCCGAGCACACACTATGGCATTTTGTCAACGTTTGTCATTTCAATAGTTTTCGTTGCTTTTCATATGAAGAAAAAATAATGTGAACGGCGTTGCACACATTTCGAAAATGACACTACAAAATTACAACAGAAGAAATGCCAGATGTGTACTCAGCATTAGTTGCGTTGCCAATTTTCAAAATGCTACATATAACATATGGCATTAAACAGCTGTTAATATCATTTGCCAAATTTCAATAATATATTGGCAACCACAAATTTTTAGTTACTGCATAGTTTTTAAAGCAAAAAGGTGGTAAAATGAAAAAACTAAATTAATAAACCGCTTCTTCTTTGGTATAGCGATAGACATTTAGCTTTAGCGAGTTACGGAATGCGGATTCTGAGGTAGACATTTATTTAAAAAATTTAAGTACACGGTAAATTTTTTTCGCGTTTTTTTTAGTTTTGGCGCTTTTTTTAGTTTTTTGGGTTTTTTTCGTTTTTGGGGTTTTTGTTCGGTTTTGCCGTTTTTTTTTCGATTTTTTTAAATTTTTTGCGATTTCTTTTTCGGTTTTTGATTTTTTTTTCCATTTAGACGATTTTTTTATTTTTTAGCGTTTTTAAAAATTTTAAGGGTTTCCCTTTTACGGTTTCCAAGATAATGTAAGTTTTCAAAATTTAGATTTTTTTAATTTCAGTGTTAATTACACTGTAAGTAAAACTTTCGAAATTACACTTAAAACCTCAGAGAAACCGCATCTTATTTTTGAGGCGTAGAACACAGTTGTATGCTCCTTTTTGAAATATTAGGGCAAAATCAAGAGATATTGCATTTTTAATTTTGTATAAATTACGTCATGAGTTTTAGTCGAACTGTTTCGATTTACCCAAAACGAAATTAATTATTTTGTCTTGAGTTCGCGTTTTAGTTAAATTTTTCAGTTAAATTATATTTTTATTTTGAGAATTTTTTTTTTTATAAAATTGGGAGAATATAGAATACAGCAGAATTTTTGATCGTAATCAAGCGATTAAAGATGCGATTAATCGCGATTTCGATTACGATTATAATCGCTGTGCAAACCCTAGTGAGGTGTATAACAAATACAAATTCTCATTCAATTCACCTCGTGTTTACCGTTATTTAAGTATGTATGAATACAATTCAGAAATAACTTGTAGTTAAATGATGTTTGTTGCTTAAGTCTTTTGTTTTGTTCAAAATTAAAAGGGAGTCATTTTCGCAGCGTTTATAAAAAAATTTCAGTCCCTCTTATTGTGAATGGCGTCATCGACGTCACATCAAGACGACAGTAAAAAACTGTCTAAACTAAAAATATTGAGCTAGATGCAGCAATAAACACTTAATACTAACATTATTCATCCTGCAAAAATTTAGACCTCCATAACAACTTCAAACTGCCCTCGAATTACCAAAAATTTTACTGCTGACAGAAAGTTAAATAATAAAACTTTGAAGCTTAGTTGGTCAGAATTTTGCTTTGCTGTTTATAAAAGCTCAAATATCAGTGCATATTTCAACTTTTAATTATAATGAATTTCCTGTGTGGCAGCAGTAGCAAAACAAATATTTGCCATGTTACGGTGTCATCAACACACCCAAAACAAAAACCAATAAAAATCGCTAAGGCAAAAACAAACATAAAGATACCACTTGAAATTAAATGAATTGAACTAAACTGATATCAAACGTGTACGAATTCAACATGCAAAACAGTTGACATTCGAAGATTGAAAGAAGAGAGAGAGAGAAAAGAAAAAAGTCGAATGAAAAATATCAGCAAAAACAAAAAAAAAAAAAAAAAGAGTATCCTAAACGTGTGGATACATATCGACAAACTAACTCATTCCCACATAAATTGTGCGCGTTGTCAAATTAAAAATGCCTAATGAGATGTTGTTGCCTGCCACCAATATTAAACTTGAAATATAATCAACATCCATGCTGAGACAAGAAAACTGCAACAGAAAAGACAACAAACGACAGTAAGATTATTGTATAAAAGGATGGGAATGACTAAAACAGCTACAGCATTAATGCCACTACTGCAGATCAGATCAAAACAACTCACACCAAAAAATATTTCTTGGCTATGCACCAAGCTAAAGTTGTCAGTCAGCCATGCAGTCAAGCTAGCAAATAAACTAAAAGCCTGCCAAACCAGCCAACAGCCAGTCATGCAGCCAACAAACTATACAGACAGACCCGCGCAAGCAAAAAGAGCTGAAGAAGGCATTAGAAACCAATAAGTATATTGAGTTACAAATGAATTGTTGAATGTTTTTGCTAATCGTATTTTTTCTTCGTGGTTTTACTTCTGCAATCAAACACTCGAGCAGCCACACACATTACCCTCAACTCATCTCTACCATAAGCTTTTCAAGTACCATACTTAAACTTTACTTTAGTTTTGTAAATAAGTCAAATGGTTGTTCCTCTTAGTGTTTATTTAGTTCTGCTACAAACGCTAGAAAGGAGATGGATGAATCGTTAGGGTTTGGTCATCAACATCACCAGCTCGCCTAGAGTTTTAAAGTAAAACTAGTTCTCTGTTCTCTAAATACATTTTTCTGAAGACAAACATCCTCTTCTCCACCATCGACTCCTTGTTCTCATGTTCGTTGTCGTCTGAAAAAAATTTTGTCTTGTGATACCACAAAGGCGTTCGGGGTTCAGTGATGCATACACAGATTCGGATAAATACAAATGACATGGGAATAAATTCCACTCAACTGAGGTGTATGCTTATTTTTCATATCTTAAAGATGTTGCTGCTGTTAAGGATGTTGTTTTTACACAAAAGCTTAAGTGGTTGTACATCGCCATGATCATCGCCATGAAAATATGAGATGATAAAGTGATGTGACTTTACATATAGTTGCGCTTTTGTTATAGTGAGTGTTTGTAATTATGAAGTGAGTAAAATCTTGAAATGCATTAAAGTACTTTCTCACCTTTTTCTTTAAACAATTTTTTACAGCATCATCATGAAGAAACTAAGGAACAAACTTACAATATTCACATTAATCTGGTTTTTGAAAACTCTATTGTTGTTGTTCCTTATGATACTGATAGATCAGAGACATTTATTTTGTGGGCAATTTCGATGTCGGCGCCACTATAATCGCTGTGTAGAAAAGGGAACCCAGATTGCACTTAGTTAATCCAATTGTTCAACTTTTTTTTTGCAAATAAATAGCCTTTTGTAATAATAATTTTTGTAATAATTTCTACAGAAATTATCTTGGCAAAAAGAGACGACTTACAGTAAGATATCGCTCGGTTCTCAATATATACCAAAATTAAAATATTTGTATGGGAATTATCCTTGAATCGTATGCTAGAGCCAAGGACGTTTAGAGAACAGTGAGGAGTCAAAATGGGAAGAAAGAGGAACACCGCAGGGTCAGATTACTTCCCCTTACTCCGGCTCCTCGTTCTTAATATAATTATTGAGTTAGAAAACATGGAGACAAAGGTGTATCATGCGCAGATGATGTGGTAGTATCTACACTGGGGGAAAAATTTGTAATGAGCAACTGGGCTAGTGATCGGAGATTCGTAACCCTTGGGTGCAGGGACTATAAGGTCGTTGAAATTGGTTTTAGTAGAACACCCCTACTGGTAATTCCGGATGGGGATTATTGGGCCAAATCTGATAAGCTGAATGAGGGTAGTGCGGACTCTTCAGACGGGTCAAAAATAGGACAAGGGGCTAGTGTCTATATCTTGGGTACGAATATTCGCAATTCTTGCAGACTGCCGAATGCATGCATAGTTTTCCAAGTTGAAATCTTGGCTATCCTCAGGGCCACGGAACTAGTGGCCAGAAATGTGGCCTGGCTTTCGATTGTCAATGTCAAATCGAAATTTATAAATGACTGTAGGACAGGCCTCAACTTACTTATGGACAAATATAGCATCAGATTATCTTGGGTTGGGAAATAAAATTGCCAATGAGCTGGCAAGATTAGGCTCAGCGTCAAGTGAGGGCATGTGTGACAGATCGGTGAAATTACCGATAGGCCATTACTGAAGGGTACTCGGAAGTTGGGTAGAGAGCAGAACTAACCATTAACGGCGAAGTATGGAGGATTAAAGAGTCTCAAGGGTTATGTGGCCAAAACTTGACTCAAGAAGATTCAAACTGCTACTGGATATAAATGGGAGGGCGATACGAGTCGTGAAAGGCGCGAAAGACCAGCATTTGGGAAACTGGTACTCCAGATTTCTGTAGGATGTGCGGGGATGAAGAGAAACCAGAAACCATTGAATATATTATCCACCGTTTTTATTATTATTTTTTTGTTTTAAGAGAAGTAACACTCAGGCAGTGAATGCCTACTACTATTACTAGGTGTTACCTTCTTTCGGAAGAGGATAGTGATAGAGAAAATAGGTGGTGAAGGAAGTGAAAGAGAGAGGAGCGCTTCATTATTTTACAAATCTGCTTTTTGCACGTTTTTTTAAATAATGCAGTGTTGCACCGCCTCTGGTTTCAGTGAGGCGTATTCAATTGTTGAAGCTGTGCTTAGTAGCCATTTTATTGGTTGTTTTTAGTTCGCCGATGATTCTGCTACACAGTACCGACGAAGGAGGGCGCTCTAATGTTACATTAGTATTAGTATTCGCTGAAGCCGCTGTAGTTCAGTGACCAGTGTCTATGACTTCATCACTTGAACTTTCCTTCAACAGCTGATACAAATGGATACTAATGCACATCAGAAAAATGCATGGTGTTGTTATTTAATGACTGTCGGAGACCGGGCTCGAACCCAGGACCTTCGGTTTTGTATTCAACGTGCTAACTACTTCAGCCAACGCCACCCTGCAACACCATAGGCGTAGAGGTATGAGAAAACGTTTCCATGAGTTCATTAGAGATATCGCTAAGTGTGAACTGGAGGAGTTCAATGGCTTAATAACAGATAATTGGGGTCCTTCGGGGTACAAATGAGTTAAAATTATTCAGGGCAAACATTAATAAAATTCCGCGTGAAAGTTCTCCCTTTTCTAATTAGAATTTTTTTTGTTTTACCTATTACTTGCTATCAGTTGGAATTGTTCCCAGGAAAAAATTTCACGCGGAATTTTATTCATGTTTGTCAGAATAAATATTAGGCAAAAATATGAAGAGCATTTAGCGGCTGACGGTCCACTGGGCGATCGGCAGACACGTTAAGAAAAGGACAAAGAAGAGATAGTTTCTCTCCTGATTTGAAAGTGTCCTGTATTGAATACTAGCGATACGAATGATCACTGGATCTAGACGTTTTTAAAAAAAGGAACCTCACGATTAAATTTTCTGCCTGAATGCGTGCCTTATCTCTAGAGAAATTCTCTAAAAATTTTAAGACTTTTAATGTCGCACTTGTGTAAATATGGGATAAGTAATTGTTAAAAAATAAATAAATCTAGCTTTAACATTTGTTAACGCAACTAATAAAAAAATAAATATAAAACAATAAATAAACATATTTTTCTTTTTTATAAACAATAAGACTATGCCCCATTTAAAACCAATCGGTCCAGCCGTTTGAATTCCTATAAGGACATTCAAATAAATTGAAACTAAGCCTTCAGCCATATTCTGCGGAAAAGGCTTACGAAAAATTTCAATGTTTATATACAAACTCGCAATAAATAGATGAGAATTACAAAAATCAGGAAAGCGATAACAATCGTCTATACGAACATATATGCATCATTTTTAAAATCAAAGCTGTATAAAAATGCTGTGTAAAATATAATTACATATATATATAAAATTTAAATTGGGTGCAATCTGACAAACTGTATTATATGATGATATAATTTACATGAAACAGCTCAAGCGAGTTCTTTGCAAATTCACTTCTACCCGTTGTTTGCGCATCAAATTGATATTTAATTTTTTGTAATTCATTAATAAAGCTCATTCTCAAGTATTTAAATTACTGATTATTTAGAAAATTGCGAGAGAGAAAACGCAGACAAGATACAAAGCAGTATGCATTTTATACGCTTCTGACTCATATTGCATAAATATTGTTACACTGATACCCTCAGCTTTCGTTGGATGGTTTGATTTTTCGCTGTTTTGCTGATCCTGCGGCAGACAACAGTCAAAATCCGAATTAAAGTCACACACACAAAAGGCTTCTCTTCCCAAGGCTGGGTCGCATGTTAAAATCCATTATAGCAACACTAAATATATATGAAGAAAAAAAAAGACAAGAATTAAAAATTCAATAAAACCGAAACGAAAAATTAAAATTAAATACCAAGAAGGGCATCAAGCACTATAACTACAAATAACCAAAAAGAACAAATACGTGTGTATGTACGAATATATCTGCCTGTTTGTCCCTGTGTCCATCACTTAATAGTTGTTGTTATGTGCACAACAAGACTGGGCACATTCACAGAACACACGAGAAATCAGCGGCTAACATCTACAAATGAGCCGGCAAAGAAACAACAACAACAACAAGAGCAGCAACGACACCACACAACATCAGACAAAATTTTTTTTACTGACTTTAACATCGATTTCTTAAGTACTGTATTTTCAGCAAAACAATTTTCTGTCTGTCCGACTGTTGGCCAAACGCGTGAGATGTGTGAATTCGATTTCAGAAAAGAAACAAAATCAAAATGAAATGATTGCAAAAAAAAAAATTAACCACATTACAAGGAAGCCCAACACATGGGAAACAACTTTAAAGATACCAACCAACACAAAAAATAAAGGCATATGAAATAAATGCAACCACACTCGGCACTAATGATTGTTGGCAAGAGCGATTTCTTTTTTAAAAATGGGAAATGAAAATCAAAATATTTGAAATATGTATAAGCTTCCTGAAGTATTTTTCCTAACCTAACGTAGTTTTATATAAAACTAATTTTCTTATTTTATTGTTGTTTTCAATTTCAATTTTTTATATTTACGTCAGCGCTTGAGGTATCACTCCCCCTTCCCACTAAGTGATACACTGCATAGTGCTAAAACTGGGAAGACACTCGCATTTTAGAGGAACAAAGGGAGTGGCTGTACGGTTTGTTTCGATTTGATCTTTGTCTTATTAGAGGGAGATGGCAAATACTTCTTCATTTAAAAAATATGCGGGCTGAACGAACGAGTTTTGTGATTTCTTCAGCACTTTGTACCATGTTCCACCAGTTCCCCATGTTTTGGAAATTCGCTCATGTTACGTCAATCCCTAAAAATGGAGAACCTAATAAACCTGAAAATGGTTGCCCAATCGCAAAATGTTCTCCACTTTCCAAAGTCATGCAAAGTAGGGTAAGTCTTGTAAGGTATCTGTACCTGAATTCAGTAACTTTTTGCGAACCGAAATAGTATCGATATATTCATTAATTTGCGGTAACGATAATGTGATTCTGTAATTTTCTTTTTACGAAAGAATACATCTGTGTTCTACTCGCCATTTAATTGTATATCATGTGGCATCAAAGCACAAAGAAGAATTAGAGAAACACGAAATCAATTTGAGCTTTTTATTTTAATTTGTTTGCTTCAACTGACAGCGAATATCATTAAAATATGTTACTGAATAGCAAAGTCGATAAATTTCGTTATATTTGTTAAAGCGATACGATAATCGTATTAAAAGTTACTGAATCCAGGTACTGGAGTCCAACAGCTTACTCAACGACCGTCAGTCTGGCTTTCGTAGAGGTCGCTCTACGGGAGACCTACTTTCCCTCCTCTCGGAAAAATAGTGTAATTCACTCCTAGATTTTGGTGAAAGTAAGTTGCTGACTCTAGATATCTACGCGGCATTTGATAGAGAGTGGCATGGTGCAATTTTGTTAGAATGTATTGCCCTTGGTGTCGGTGAAAGCTTCTTTTTATTCTTATCGAGCTTCCTCAAGGATCGCACTGAAAGAGTTGTTATAAAAGGGATCTCATAAAACGATTTCACGGTAAATTCAGGGGTAGCGCAAGATTCCCTTCTTTCGCCAACTCTATTTCTTATTTTCTAAATGACATTCGATGTCAAACTTCCCATCCTATTCTTTAGCAGAATTAGTCATTCTTTCTCATTCAGCAATAGACCAAACCTGCCGGAGGTTGAGGCTATGAGACAAACTATTAATGATACTTTAAATTATGATTTAATGAAAATATCTGAATGGGGTCATGCGAATATGGTCGATTTTAACGCTCGTAAGACCCAATGTTGTATGCTTACTCATAGACACATGACCGAAAATGGGTGATAAAAATAGTAAGGAATCGAACCTCTTGATGTTCCTGGCATGAAAATTCAGTGTGATGTTCGATGGAATGAATACATTTTTCAAGTCTTTAAAGAAGCATTCAAGTGTGTAGGGGTTTGAAACTATTTATCGTTGGTCTCAAGTAGAAAGGCTCTAACTCAAATAATTTTAACTTTACATGAGAAGGTAAAAACATAATAGAAACTCTACAACTACAGCTTTGTACAACTGCTTGTGAAAGTGTTATTTTTTGCAATAAATTTTAGTGACGTGGTGTATTAATGTGTAATCTACTGGAATCACTAGAAACACAATTTCGTAAAAAATACGGGTTAGGGCCTTTGTAATTGAGACCATCGATATAATATTTATACCACTTATATCCGACCTAAAATGGAATACAACTCTCATGTGTGGACCGGTGCTTCAAAGTCTATTTTGGGGCTGCTCGACAATGTATAGGAGAGGGTGAAGAAGTTCACCGAATACAGTAGGGTATCCAAATCTGTTGATTCATGGGAGCATCGACGCAATGGGGTGCATTTCCTTGTTCTATCGCTTGTACAATGGAATGTGCTTATTGAAATCAGGGAACTCGTTCCTGAAACTCGCATATTTTTACGCCCAACACGTGCTTCATTCAGAGCACATCCTTTTGTGGTCCATTGGCCAATTACAGAGAGAATTCCTTTTTTAGCCGTGATAGAGACTGCTGCCAGGCAAAAAGTAATCAGCATCTAATTAGCCAATAGGAGCAATCATCCCTGGCAAGACGATTTCCCCTACTTGCTCAACCCTCTGATGTTATGAATAAAGTGTATGACTTCGACAAGAGGTTTGAAACTGTTCTGGCCAATAGAAGGGAATGGGGGTAATCGCACCCCGGTATTTCTTTGGAGCTGGCACTATCAGGTGCTACACTGATAGGTCCAGAATGGCGGCAGATTCTGGTGTGGGAGTCGTAAGACCCTGGACTAAATACCACGAGTACTTGGGAAAATCTCCTACCATTTTTCAATCGGAAGGTTATGCCATTGAGAGATGCGCACAATTTAATCTTGACTGGGGCTACCGAGGGAGAGAAATAGCCATTTGCTCGGTAGTCTGGCTGTCATTAAAGCGCTCAGCTCACATGAGTTTACCTCTAAGTTAGCTTAGGAATGCTGCATTAAGCTAAATCAGCTAAGCAGCATGAATAAGGTTACTGCTGGGTTCCTGGACATGCCGGGTTGGTAGAAAATGAAAATGCAGACAAAATGGCCAGAAGGGGGGTTAGTACACCAGAACGGTTTTGTGGACTTGGATTGGACAAAATCCGAGAATATATATCGATGGAGACCAAGAGTACTAGGGAACAACGCTAATGATTGGAACGTATAACCAAAATCATTTCATACCTCTCATGTCCCTGAGTAAAAATAATGTAAGAATGCTCACAGGTTTCCTCACAGGCTTCCTCACCTCAACATTGAGAGTAACAGCCTTTACAGATTCTGTGATTACGACGATGAAACTCCAGAGCATATTCTGAAGGACTGTGAAGCATTATGCCTTAGCAGATAGTTATAGCCAATTGGGCAAGCACATATTGGAGGATTGCGAACTGCCAACACTAGACCCACTGGCAATCTTGAGATTCCTCAGGAGAGTAGGTCTAGATGAATTGCTTTAGCACTTGGCAAGGGATACAATAGATCTACTTCGATCTACTTCGTCCTGTGTTTCCCGTTTAACTTAATGCATTTATTCATTCATTGATAGCCGTACTGCTTGGTTGTATGTGGGACAAACTACCTGCGGAGGTCTTTTCTGTCACTTTCAACGAGAAAAAGTAGAAAACGAATGTCTCCAGACACCATTCCCTTTATCCTTCTCACAATAACCTATTTTCCTTCCACATCTCCTGATTGCTGGTCCTATTATAAAAAAAGTTTCCTGATTTAGCTAAAGTATATTATGTTGTTGTAACTAGCAAAAAAAAAACTGCTGATACTGTGCAAATGATGCAAGTATGTCACATAAAAACAGGCATAACATTAGAAATTTGTTCAGTGAAAAAACAAAACCAATTTGATAATATTTAGTTGTGACTGTTTATGATTTAGTGTGCGATATGTGCAAATGCTGTTCAAAAATATCCTGAATTTCGTTGGTGATGCTTCAAACTCATCAGAAGCCTTTCAACTAAATTCTTCAAAAAACTTAGAAATTTTATATTTTTGTATAAAAACAGCCAAAAAATAATTGAGAATTACTAAACATAATAAGCCAAAAAGCTTCAACAAAAGTCACATTGCGTGTCTTTATAAAAAAATTTTGATATTTTATGCAAGTAGAAAATAATTTAGAAAAAGTTTTTGCACAAAAAAAATTATTTTTATAAATGTATCTGTACTATTAATAATACCTTTTTATATTATAGCTAAACCGTCCTAAATGGTTTACCTTGCACATTGCATAAATATCTACAGGAATACATACTCCAACATTCATACTTTGTGCAAAAAGAAAGAAGAAAAAAAAAGAATTGCAATCTGGTCGCAGCAGCACAAATGCCTTTGCCATCGTCATTCCAACCATGTTATTCATGAGATCCAAGACCACACAAATACAGGCACGCGTTCGCTGACAGCATAAAAATTGTTGAACTGGCGTTTAACGCGCGTGAACCAGGAGATATATTGTAGCACACACTAGTAAAAATAATAACTAACAACAACAGCCACCAGATAGGGAACATGCACACATAAATGAATGAACAAACGACGAACGGTGGTTGATTGTTGGTGTTGTTGGTGGTGGTGCCTATACCAGGTGTGGAAAGTAGAGATTTTGAAATGTATTCAACTCCAATATCACATCACAATTTTCATTGAAGGATTGGATTGAAATGGAGCAAAGATGCAACCTGTCCAAAACAAGCACTTTAAACTTTTTGTATTGCTCTTGAATTCATGTATGGGCAATTAAACCAGAAGTTAAGAATATTATCACCGCACGAAAAGCAGACTTTTATTATTATTGAAAAATAGTGAACACGAAAGGGTGAACTGTCAGACGAACTATTATGTTGCACTCACATTTTACACTGTGTGACAAAAAAAAAAAAACTTATAATGTGTTACTATTTTTCTGTTAGGCATTGTCGAGTATAAAAACAAGCTGTATTTGAAATTTTCCAAACACCCCCAAAATCTTGAGTTACTGGTAAAAACCTGGATTTTCGTACCCGTATATAATCAACCTCTAACTAACTTAAAGCACATAAATAGTATGCGAAACACATCATGCCGGTAGTTTTTTTTTAACAAAAAGTCTTCTAATAAAATATTTAATAACTCAGTAAATTTTTAAGAAAATTTTTAACACATCCTTGCGAATTACTCTAAGTCAGTTATGTTTTATAAATAAAGTCGTAAATAGTATGGTTCTAGTACAAAAATACTGCCTAAGACCCAATCCAAAGTAGAAAAGTGACGAAAAAATGGAAAAAATTATATTTGAAACAAAATATATATGCTTCGAAAGGTGTTAGTCTCTTCTTTTTAAATCCGTTTACAAATCTAAAATCGATTGATATTCAAGTTAGTTAGATGTTGATAAGTACATACGGTTACGAAAAGTCGTTTTTTTATCCGTAAAACTTCCCAGGTATATCGATTTCATTCATTTTTGTCACACAGTGTTACTTATGATCGGTATATATATACATATAAATTGGTTCCTTGCGCTCCTTATAAGGAGCATAGGGCCTCTTTATTTGAGGTTTCGTTAATCTTTGCTTAGTTAAGATGAGTAGCTGATTGGGTTTCTGCCAGTACGTCTCCAGGAAGACAGTTGACAGTGGAGATTTATCCGCCAGCGTTTGTGTGGGTCATACCGCCCATGGTCGGTCGTCAGAGCTTTGTCAGCTAATAACAGGTTACACCACGTGTAGGGGAGGTTGACAGTTGTGCAGGAGAGGCGCATCACTACACCATTAGTACACCCCTATGATCAGTAAATCACCAAAAATATATTGAAAGTACCAAATAGTCCAGACTTGCTTTGAAAATCACTTATCAATTCGCTCGATGTTTTATGGCAAAACTGTGTTCAGCGATGAGGGTAATTTTTGGCTTAACCACAACGAACCCTACAGACTCCATTACATCCATAAAAATGTACCGTTTGGAGCGTGTAGCTGATGGCATCATTGGACCTTATTTCTTCACAAATGAAGCTAACGTTATGGTCAATGAAGATCGTTACAGCACCATGATCAATGATTCTTTTTTTTTTTGAAAATATGTATGACATTGATCCGGGCGAGATGTGGCTTCAACAGAATGGCGCTACTTTCCATACAGCAACAGTAATCATTGATTTCTTGAAATAAAAATTTGGCGATAAGTTGATTTTAAGAAATGGACCTGTATTATTTCCTGTGGGACTTCGTGAAGACACTCGCTTATGCTAATGAGCCAGCAACAATTGACGGCTTGGTGGACAACGTTGTTCATATTATTAATGACATACGGCCAGCAATTCTCGAAAAAGTGGCTCAGAATTGTATGTCCGAATGCACTTTGTCAAAAAGAGCCGCGGTGGCCATATTATTGAAATAGTTTTGATATGTTAATGTCATGTATTGATTGATCTTACGGCTAACAAATTGTTTGTATTAAAAAACACCCTTTATATACTTACTTAAGTTTATATGTGCATGCATATGTAAGTGAATCTATTAAAAATGTTATAAATTTATACTTCACTGAGATGTGAGAATTATATATATATTTTTATTTTTTTTTTAAAGAGAAGTAATACTCGGGCAATGAATGCATACTATTATTGCTAGGAAATGGATAGTGATATAGAAGACAGGTGGTGAAGGAAGAGATGAAGGAAATCTTCATTACTTTACACCTCTGCTTTTTGTACGTTTTCCTGTGCTTAGTAGTAATTTTATTGGTTATTGTACTTTACTGATGATTCTGTTACACTATACCGACGAAGGAGGTCGCTCTGATATTGTCAAAAATTTAAAGAAAGACATTTAAAAATTTACAGAATTTTTTTCGGTTTTTTTTACATGTTGTCTGAGTAATTTGGAAAATTGTGCCAAATATACAGACAGACATCGTTAAATCAAACTTGTTATTTATAAAAACTTATAGTAATTTATTCCCTTTCAAATATTATTAAAAAATAATGAACTAGTACGACGCGTCACGATGATTTTTAATGGGACTCTTGAAAAGTACTGCTCTAGTATTTCCATCTCTGTTTTACACACAAATGAACTACATACATATATATAGAATCAGAAAAGCAACAACTACAACATACGTTTGCATGTATTAAAGAAACAAATGAATGTCTAACAAGACAGATAGTCAAGGAATTGAATGCAGAACAACACAAATGGCAATGGCAACAACAATACAACAATTCAGCACTTAGAGAAATTTCTTTGTTTAAATAATAATCAGATGTTATTGGTTATTATTATTAAGAGGTTTATTGGCATGATACTTGGAATGTTTCAATCAAGCTATTCTAAATTCCATAAATATTCCGCTTTATTACAGTTATCGATTTTGACTTGATTCTCGACATTACGACGAATATGTCGAATAGGACAACCGTAATACGACAGTTTGTATCAGAAAAACCTTCTTTGTCTTCCTAGGCTTATTTCGAGATACAATGTTCTTGGGTCTTCCCAAAGTATCTTGAAAAGTCACCTCTTTAATCGAGCATTGTATACATTTCTGTGGCCACATGAATTGGTTTCGTGAAAACCCATCCTTCCATACTACTCTTGTATTCTCTATTAAAGAATGTTATCAGAAATTTAAACAGTTCTTACGGTAGAAATACTCTTATACTCTTTGCTCAGCAAAATTTTGACTTGGTTCACATACATCAAGTTTTCTTGCCACAGCTTTGATTTTGTGTGAAAGAGATGAGAATTTATTTATCTTTCTCTTTCCTTCTCAGTAGTAAATCAAAACTTGAGCAAGAAAACTTGATGTGTATGGCACCGGTCTTTGTGTAGAAAGTGATTTAAAATCCGCTTTGAAGTTGTTTCTATCAAAAACAAGTTCTGTTGTAAGACTATAGTTATCTTCTGATAATTTTTTTTACCAGTGTATACATCAATAAGAAACATGCATACAAATATTTTGTAAAGGTATTATTACTTATTGAATGCTGCAAGTTAAGCATGCTGATCTGCTGGTAAAACAGAAAATAAATAAATAAATAAAAAACTAGATTATCAGATATTACCGATTATCGAACTCTTTAAAATTCTTAACAGACTTTTGAATTGTCTTTCAACCGGCAATGAATTTTCTCACACTATTTTCAAAACCCATACATAAATACTTCTTCGTTTCTTCTTCTTCTGTTATTATACACAAATGCCACATACTTATGTACATACATACATAAAATAAAAATGATACCTTTAGTGGTATAAATATACTTTATGAGCCACAACTATGTATGTGAAAAAATTTTCAGATTTTAGTGTCTCTCCATTTTATTTTTACATTTTATTTTGGAAAATCATCATTTTTTTAAACTGAGAAACTCTAGAAATCAATAAAAATAAGACCAACAAGTGGATGGATGATGGCTTTTTGAGTTGTTAAGCCTCTTGTTACTACTACCACATACATATATACATACATGCACACATTCATATGTATGTGCGCTTAGTGAAGTTTGTCTGCTGTCTGTCTGTCCATTTGCAGCAACATGCTCAAGTCCCCATACGTGTGCGAGTATGAATGCGTTATAAGCGCCACTTATTGTTGGCTGTCAACTTGAAATTATTAAACAAATATTAACCCTCTCCATAATCTGACTAGACAATGGCCTTAACAACGTTAATGATAATCATCATGACGATGATGAGACATTGGTCGCTTCTACTGCCATTCGCTCCTTTAAACCACTCCACTTGCACACCGAATTTAACCAGCTACGCCAAAGTATCATCGCCAAAATCATCTTGAAGATGATTTTCAATTCGTGATGGAAAAAAAATTAAGTGATGTCCATAAATATCGGTTGAGACCTAAATATCATGATGAAGTATGTACATATGTGTGGTGAGAAGAACATGTTTTCTTGTGGAATGACTTTGCAATTTTGCTGTGTATCAAAATTTAATCATAAATATTTAATACTTTAATTATTTGCAACCAAATTGTACTTTAAGAAGTTGAATGAAGAAAGAAAAAATATCAATTTGTTACATTGTACAGTGAGTGGTGAATTGTCAGTTTTAATTATTTATATGATGTATGAACTTGGTAAGTGAACAAGGTTTCAAGAAATATGAGTAGAAAAACTGATTTGGTTTAGAAAGACGGGGTAGTGACCAAAAAACGGATACAGCGAAATTCCCTGAAAAATTAAAACATATGTTGTTTCATGTTCTTAATTCCGAAATTACATTTTTTTGGAATTTTAGACTTGTACTTTTAAACTTGACGCTATTTTGCTATTTTGAAGTCAAGTATTAACAAGAGTGGTATCTAAATTGTCCACAGGGTAACAAGAATGATTTTTTAAGCCCGATAGAACCTTAAATTTTAATAAATAGCGCAATTTAATTTTAAGATAGAATTTTTTTCCGAAAGATCAATACATGGCATTAACATTTGAAAATGGCTTCAGGTCATATGACAATCGTGATTGTTCTTGACGAAACACATTATGAACATTTGAATTTGGGCCACTTTTTCGATAATTTCTGGCCGTATGTCATGAATAACACTAATAATGCTTGCCTCCAAGACATCAATTGCCTCCAAGGCGTCGTTGCTCGCTTTAGAGCACCCTTTAATTTTTTAAACTGTCATATATATGTTGTTGAAGCGGGGAAAGTTTTACATATTCTATAAAAATTTCAGATCCGTAGTTCTTACGGTTCTCGAGAAAACAGCTTGTGATGGATAGACGGACATTGTAGCGGAAAAATAGGGTTCCTTTTCACATTTGGTGTTTAGAACCCCAAAAGCTAATAAACAGCGCCCCAATTAGAATTATTCAACTTTTCCAAATGATACACTGGTGATTTTAGGACAAATATGTAGTTATGTAGATTAGGTTGCATATCCGCATATCGAGCCATAACATTTATACTATATCCCAGGAAGCCATCAAGAACTTATTACAAAGCTCAACTAAATTTTTTTAGCTTTAAAGTCCTATTTCACTTCAATTTGAATCAGAGACATGAATCACCTGAGCGCCAACTCCTTTAAAACATAACTTTTAATGTCATTTGAGAGTCTATCATATCAAAGGATGCTCTTGCTCATATGCATTCATATCTTGAAACTGGAGCTATCCTAAAAAGCTGAGTTTTAGGCATATTCAGAGATCGCCTTGAAATCAGAAAATAAGTATAGAGACTCCCGATTTTATTTGCAATTTCCAAGTTTCACCTCGAAGATTCTACAAATGTCTGGTAGCTTAAGAGAGAACGAAAAGTCAAGACTCTCAGAGAATAGTCGTTATTCAATACAGCGAAACATATTGGAGGCGTCCATAGAAACCTAAACAGCACTATCCAGAAATACAAATATATATATACATATATGCAATTGCAAAGGGATTCTCAAAACTAGTGCCAGGAATCATGCAGTCACCTTTGCGTTCTTCGCATCTGACCACCTCTGTTTCGTATAATAGTGGTTGTTTTTTTATATTTAGTTACATATATTTAAATAAATTTTAATCGCTTTGATGCTTGTATTCATTGAATCAAAAATTAGTGAACTTATTCTAAATTATTGTTAAAGAGGCCTGAAATATAATTCAAAAGTCAAACATATTTTTTTTTTGAGAGAAATTTAATGCTTAAATAAGGATCCCTTTTATTATCTCTTCCATTTAAACCTCATAAATTTTACTAAATTGTCGTTGGGGTATCGATAGCATCACAGTAGCACAACTTAAAATGGGAATTCCAATGAATTTGTCGAAAAACTCAAAACAAAAAAAGATTTGTCGCCCAACGAATGCAGACAAAATGAAACGGTACTAAAAATCAAATAACAATGACAACATAAGGAAAAAGTTATAAAAACTAAAAAGAAAAGAAACAATAGAGGCGTACGAGTATGTACCTATAAAGGAGCAACAATAACAAGAATAACAACAGGAATGCAGTATAAATGTGTCAAAGAACATTTACTCGACTACAAGTTTAACACAACAAGGAGCTGGCTAGTTGCCTATGCATGTGTATGTGTATTTGTGTAGATGTGTCAGTGTCTCATGTTCTTGTTTGTTGTCCACCGCATTTAACAATAATAGCAGGGACATACCGTAACATAAACATTTACAAATTATCACAAAAGACTATTTAAATAAAAGCGACCGCACAAATATTCCCGCCATCATCGACAATGAAAACCAAGTGAAAAAAACTATTAAAAAAATCTGATATGAACTTAAGATAGTTGCAGACAGACATATAGACTAGCAAGAGCTAAAAAAACTACAGATTTCATATAAAATTACTTAGTATTAGAAAGAGGAAAATAGAAGAACATTTGTCAAAAAGTCAGCATAGTATATAAGAAAATAATTCTTGATCATGGCAGCAGTTGCTGCCCAACATGAAGCACTAAGTACAATATAAAAATAAGGAAACTGCAAGTAATAATAACACCTTAACATACAGAAACATATTAAAATTTATAGAACATACATATGTATGTACTCGTATGTGTATCAGAATGTAAGCAATTTAATATTAATGTGTGTTTTTGTGTGTGTATGTGACAACAGCTATTAGCTACAAGGTTCTAAGTAAGGAAATTATTTAAGCTGCAGCAAATTGGCATTGTTCTTAAAACACTTAGTGTTCGTACTAGTTAGTACAATTTAAGATTTTCTTTATTATTTTCCCAACAAACAGTCAACTGTAATGAATGATATGTACATATGTACCAGAAAAGTCTGTTATACTGCTGGTGCAGTTGCTTAGACCGCATGTTGCGCTTATTGGCAAACAGTCGACAAAAACTACAACCCAATATGCCCTTCATATCAGTGTGTATATGCTACAAACCTCTATTGTATATCTACTGTAAATGTTGCCTCAAACAATAAACCAAAGATTTCCGTACCTTTTTTTGTTGGCTTGCTTCTTTTAAACCGCAAAAAATCATTTGTTCATTGATCAGCTACTCATACTATCTTCTGTTTAGTAATTTAGTTTGCTATTGTTGTTGTTGCTGTTGTTGCAGCTATTCTACAGCTTGTATGTTTTCCTTTATTTATTTATTTTTTTCGAAATAACATTCTTAAGGGTAAAGCAAGCGGACCGCTGTAATTTACTGAAAAGTAGTTAGCAGTAGTTGCTGTGTATGTAGCCAGCATAATTATACTTGTAGAAGTAGTAGTTTTAATTATTTGTTGTTGTTATTTGTTACCATGGTAAATACCACATTTATTTGTATGCTCATTGTTATATTTGTTGCCAATTAATCCTCCTACAAATAATGATTTTGCAAAAAAGACGTACAATATAAAGAAAAGTACAAGCAAAATCTTTTTAAAGTTGCCAGTAGAATTGTATTAGATAGTGAAAAAAGGATTGATTTTATTCCTTTTTGCCTTTATTCAAATTCAAAACAAATAATCGATATTTTGTTAGAAATTGTCATTAATCATAAATAAATAAAAAAAGAATAAAAATAATGTAATTTTGCAAAGAACTTGGTTGTCAATATCAAAAGACTTAAGACACATGCTGCTTTGTTTACATTTAAAATTAAAGACTTAAGACACAAACATATTTATTGTTTTGGTTTTTTTTCTACCAGACCTAAAATATATAAAAGACTTAGGAAACATACTTGCAATATCAGCCATTAACAGTGTTGCCAGCTTAGCATATTAGTATTTGAACTGATTTAGTATGTAAAAAATTAATTTAGCATGTTATATTGCAGCTTAGAATTTTTTTTAGAGTTTTTTAACAATTTCTTAGAATTGCATTAATTATTTTTTGGAAGTTTCAAGTGTTAACTGTTCTATGAGAAAAAACCCTGAACAACACACTTTTTCTACTAATATAATAATAATAACAATAACAATATAAAATAAATAGAAGAAAACGTGTGTTTTCATTTTGTCTTGCAAACAGTGAATACAAAAAAAAAAAACAATGAGAAAGTTCGCCCCATTTAATTTTGTTATGTTTTTGCCCATGAGCACAAACCGGAAATTATTTTAAGCGTACGCAGCTAGAAAAAAGAAAGCACTAATCACAAATTTGAATTGTTTTGAGATAAAATATTTTTCGAGCGTTTGCTGATTAATTTGCTCATTATATTAAGCAATGTTTAGAGCGTTATTAGCAGAATTTTCAATCTTAAGTGCAAGTAAAAGAAAGCTTGTCGGATTTTCTTGACTTTATTTTATTAATCATATAATAGTATACTTTTAGATTATTATGTCAATGAAAAAAAACTAATTTAATCATTAAAAAAATACGTTTCAGCTTTTGTTAGCAATTTCATGATTTTAATGGTAAATCAAAGTAAGCAGATGAGTGGAAGGCCAAATCTTTTTGTTTGAGCACTTTCTCATTTGATTTTCATGTACAAAACAATTCAAAACATTTGTCCTTGCAGGAAATGTTTTGTTTGTTTTCGTACACTGTTCTTAAACTAAATCTACCATTTCTTACTGGTCAGTTTTTGGCAACACTGTTGTAGAAGAAAAATAAATGTTTTCAATATGCTGCTTCATTCAGTTAAATGTTTTTAATTACACTTTTGTTAATGTTTTTTAGATATTTAGTTGGTTAGACATTTATTTATTTCGTAAAAAAAAATTTTGATACAAAAGTTGTTTTTCAAAAATTTTGTAAACCAGAATTATTTGTTTTCAATTTGAAACTCCATGGAAAAAAATTCTGCATAATCTGGGACTAAATTTATTAAACCCCAAAATCTCCCGAGATACCGAAATCTGGGCATCCCTAGTAACAATAGACAAAATAGTGTCGTTAGCTTGTAAGTAAATTTTGCGACTTTCTGCGATTGTGATTAAAGTTTCTATCCATTTGAACAAAAAATAACAATAAAAAGTTTTTTTCGGATACATGAATTTTTTTGTCATGAACTTGCATAGAATGTTGCTCACGATACCGTCTCTAGTGCAAATTATGCCAGATTCAATTTGAGAACTAAAAGACAAAACAGACATTACCTTTGATACTTTTGATTGTAGTCGACTTTTGTGACCATAATGATAATATGTTTGATTTTTATGACAAAACTTAAAGAGCTTTTAGTGTCATGATTTTTACTGCCAATGACAAAACTTTCCTTTATTGTTAATATGGTGCTTGCTTCATTAGCGAAAAAAAACATTTAAAGAACTGGAAATTATACAGCTTGTTTTTTTGTCAACCAACCATTGGTTGATTGGATTATACCTGCCTAAATACTTTGTTGAATTTTGTAAGTATTTCCGGTTCATTTTTATCGAGCATATAAAAGAATTCTATGAAATTAGATGTTCAGAAAATGTTCATCATTTTAAAAAAATATTAAATTATTATTATTATTATTAACTATTAGTCATATATGTGTGTTCTAATTAAATTAAAAAATTTAATTTAAAACAAAACCGCAGACATACATAAAGGAAGTATTTTTAGAGTGTCACAAATCTGAGTTTTCATCGTTGCTTTATTTGAGCACTCATTTAACAGCTGATAGTTGCTTTTTGTTTAGTTTGCTTTGAAATTTCATTATGGATCGACTTACCCCAGAGAAACGCGTGGAAACTGTTGAAATTGATTTACTCAAAGAAACTTTTGATGAAAAAATTATTTCACGTAATGGCCCAATTAATTCGTTCACTGAACAGTTGTGTTTAGTTTTTTAAAATGTCGACATTTTTCTGAGCGTCCACACATTTCATCAGCGACCCTCTATCTATTTGGGCAGCTATTGTTCTTAACATCAGTTACTTAAAATGACTGTTTCATGAAATGGAATATGAGAAATTATTAAATAATGTATCAATTATTGATTTAACATTGTGAAATTCCTACTACGCTTATTTTCCTTCTTTTTTTTGTGATTTTCAAAAATATTATTATTTGTGAATTCTCAAATGGTTCTTGAAGGTCTGTGCATAAGATAAGACGTTTGTGATTGTTCTAAATGTGTGGTTGAAGTCTATTAACCACCAGCAAATAAATTTAAATTTTGAGTAGGTTTAACTTTAAATATAAAAATATTTAATGATTAATCAGAGAATTCGATGTAATTATAATAAGTTTCAGATTGTTCATTCAAATTTGTATTAATCTATGCATAATAAATAAATTATACATAATTTAATTTAAAATATACTTAATGAAATCACTGAGCTGATTTAAAGTATTTCAGAATTTAATGAAATACAAAGTGATTTAAACAAGTTGAGTACATATTGAATTTTCGTTGCCAAGCCAATGAAAGTGCTCATGCTGGAACTTTAAAATACTTGTACTTGTACCAAGATTTTTATGCTTCTTAGTTAAAGTATACTCATATTATATTTATTCTAAAAGCTAACAGATACCAAGCAACAAGCTGATTTAAAACCGGACATCGTTTGAATATTTTGTTAAGCAGCACATACAACACATAATGAATACAAAATGAATAAAAAAAATAAAAAATAAAACATGAACAAGAAAAAAAAATCAAAAATGAAAATGAAAATGAAGAATATCGAATCAATAAAATGAATGTTGCTCTATAGTGGCGTCATAACAAGCAGTGCAACAAAACACACCATCTTACACATGTATGACGATTATGCCGCTGCAGATTCTACTCATGGTGATCAAACTCATCATCATGTATAATCATGGCTATTTTTTTTTCAGGTTGATCGGCATTTAAGCAACATCAAACTTTCGTTCGACTCGTACGATTCGTTCGATTGTGTATATAATCGGCTGCCATTTATTTATGCTTATTAAGGACTTTGAAATTGTTTTCAGCTTTGCCAGTTGTTGGGTCTGCTTATTTATTTTTTTATCTTTGGCATCCATGATTATTTTTCCACGTTTTATTTTGAGAACTCAACTATAATAAAAGTTAAATATATATTTCTTTAATATACTATAATGTGCAAAGAGTATATTATAGTCAGGGTCTTGAAAGAGTGTAATAGCGAATAAAAAGAAATTTATTGGTTGGTGTTGCAAGTACTTAATTTGAATATTTTAGGTTAGGTTAGTTTGAAAAGAGGGGCAATCAGTGTTGACGGATTATATTTATGCTCCTACAGCATATTGTGGGACTTAAAAAAAATGTGGTGGAGGGACGGGGGTAGGGTAGTCTCCAATAAAGAAACCTCCGCAACTTGATTAGGTTAAGAACCTTGTTTCCTCATATCAATATCTGATATATTTTCTATGTAGAAGATTTGTTTTCCGATTTTACTGAATGCTGGGGTTCTACTCAGTATTTCAAAATGAAAAAAATGCTTTCGAATTTGTATGTTATTAGGATTACAATTCGAAAGCATTTGGTTTCGTTTCGAGTTACAGAGTAGATGCCCTGGACAGTGGCTCAGTAGTGTGTTTTAGTTGGAATCACTGCTTTATTTAAGCATCCGTTTAACATCTGATAGTTGTTTTTGCTTAGTTTGCTTTGAAATTTCATTATGAATCCACTTACACCCGAGCAACGCGTGCAAATTGTTTTTGATTTTGAATTTCCACTCAAAATTTTATTTTCCGATGTATCCCATTTCTGCTTGAATAAGTACGTGTGAGGAGTGAGGAGAATCTATATGCTTTTGACGAAACACCATTCATCTGCAGAAAATTATTGTTTGGTGCGCTTTATAGGCTGGCGGAGACATTGGCCCATATCTCTTCAACAACGATGATGGTCAGAATGTTACTGTCAATGGTGAACGGTATAGGAACATGATTCGAAATTTGTTCGTACTTCAATTATGTGGCATTAATGTCGCTGATATGTGGTTCCAACAGGACGGAGCCTCATGCCACACAACGGGCGCTACAATTGATTTACTCAAAGAAACTCAAAGTTGTGACACTCTAAAAAAACACGCTTTAGTATGATATTGTTGGTTTTCTTTATACTGATTTTGAGATCAGTTTTATTGGCATTAAAGGATAGACGCTAAAGCTTATGCTATATATCAGCGAACCGGTATGCAAAAAGGAAGATATTATGTTATATATTATTGTTGGAGCACATAATCCAGTAGCACCAGTGCTGAGCTCAAAGGGTTCACTTTCTTTACCTTTATATCGCAGTTTGCATTTGCCATCTGCATATAATTCGCAAATAAAGGGTATTATTTTCGAAGGGATGCCCTTGCTACTCAGAGCTTCACATATCGCCGGTCTGGATACCGTGAATACTACAAATAAAAGATAAAGCCTGCTGTTAAATTCAGTGAATTATTCAAGGATATTGCGAGTTGTGTTTATATGATCACACCTGTTCTTCCCGGTTAAAATCTTACCTGTTATTTCCGTGAGATGGTTTATGTGGCTGGAAATATTTGCTCTAGAATCAGTAATGCAAATAGCTTAATGCCAGCATTCAATAACGTGATTCAATTGCGTTAAATCATCATTATTCGTTTTGTCACTATAGCCCGTCCTTCCAGCTGCTTCGGAATGTTTCTTCCTCCCACCGCAAAGTATACAGAAATGTCACGGGACGGAAGATAATGGTATTTTTTATATGTCTCGCTCTCTCTGAAAATTTAACGGTGTTTTTGTTTTAATTCTTCTTTCTGATGCCATAAAATTACAACGCTTGTTATTAGCTGTGTTAAGTGGTAAGTAGTAATACACTACAATAACATATAACATAATTTTAAAAAACCTGATTAGAGCTTTTTTTACCTTTTACTTACATTTCTGTGCTTCCTACACTCGTCTAATTATGGTTGTCAGAGCTTCGAAAATAATTCTGTGGATAGTGTGTCAAGTACTTCAGTAAAAGTGGGTGTTGCAATGAAGATTCCTGATCTCTAGAGACTATTATTTTCTTCCCAAATGTATTATATTCTTGACAAGTATTTGAAGACAACCAAGTCACATTTGTTTCGAATCAAATCTGTTCCTAAAATTCAAAAGAATTCATTACCTTAATACTCTGATCATAGTAATCGTACACACATAGTTAGTTAATGGCCTGGTTAGGGTCTCTGGCCATGGCTCTAACTCTTAGAGAAACAAAAACATCTTTTCTACAAAGATTATACCGTAGATGATGATGCTGCTGCTGTCTGTTGATATTCTTACACATACGAAATATACCATCTTCCATATAAAATATTGTGTATGTATTTGTGTGCACACATGTGTTGCATTCATTCATAAAAGTCTGCCTTTGGGCAGCTCCGCCCCACATACACACTAAAAAAAACACAAACATTCACACATTCATATGCACACATGTATGTATGTATATCTTCAATGGCGTTAAAAATGAGTAGATATCATTTTACTTGAAGTGTAAGAGAATATTTAAAGTGATGTCTAAACATTAATGATAATGATAATGATGAATCCCTCGATGATCAGACGTGATCAGAAATTCCACCCTGCAGGGGCTGTTATCCTCCACCAATAGATTTAATAGATTTTTAAATAACCATGAAAAGAGGATTCTGCATGACTGTTATATATTTTTTGAAGTAAGCATAAGTTGGTTTTGTGTCTGCAGCAATAACTCGAGCGACTCAAGCCCTAAATGTAATGCTATAACTTTAGTAATTTTAAATTAAAACTAGTGCCTTAATTTCGATTCTTATAAGAAGTCGTTTTAAATATTATTCGAATATTCGACTAAAATCATTACAATCATTTTTTTTATAATATGAGAAATGTCATTTGTTAACTTTGTATATTGAAAAAAAAACCATTTCAACGGTAATGAAATCTTTTAAATTTTTATATGAACAGTCAAATCAGTCACTCATAAAAATACATTGAATTAGTTTATAATTTTTTTAAAGTGTATTTGATTTCTGTTTAACTATTTCACGAATGAATTCATATAAAACGGAGCAGAGATTATATGGCAGCCATCTAACAAGCACCTGTTAGTTTTATGTTGTATATCAGTAAATGTGGCATGAATGAAATGGCATTTTAAAAAGATTCCAAACGGTATTCAGTTCTTTTTGGTTAAATGAAAATCCATTTAACCAACAAATGAGTTGCTGAGAAATTTTAAATTAGTTTTATAAAAGCAGAAAAAAATACATAAATTTTATAACACTTTAATTAATTGGGTTGATATTGAAAATGTGAAGACGAATCAAAATGGTTTTCTTTGAATTTGTGAGAAATTACAATTTAATGGCTTGAAAGTTAGATAAATGGCTTAAGACTATTTATTTCAAATTGGCCACAGCCAGATGAATACATAGTTTATTTGATTTAATTAAAGGTTTTTGGTGTTATTTATTCATATTCCGAAAATTAAATTTTTTATATGCATATAGACTACCGATCATATGATTAGAATCACTTAAATTTTTGTTTTATTAAGGTCTGCGCGACGCAAAGAAGGGTATTGTGCTTATCACCCTATGTATGTATGCATGTATGTATGTATGTATGTATGTGTGTTCCTTGACGGCCTTATATAAACCGAACGCGTGAACTGATTTTAATGATTCTTACGTCAATCGATTTGTCTTAATTCCGGCATTGTCACTAAAGATATGACAGTAGTAAAAATTCAATATGCCGGCCAACAGACGCCATTTTGTAAATACGAGAAAATAAAAAGCCGGCGAGCTATAGGGTCCGCCATCTAACGTTTTTTTTTCAATTAGTGCTTATTTCGTGAATGGTAACACTTAGCTCATGTGTGATTTGACAAATAACCCGCACGCATACATTGAAAAACCGACGCACCCAAAACGAGTCACAGTTTGGTGCAGATTTTGGTCCAGAGGCATAATTGGGCCATTTTTTTTTCGAAAATGAGCAAGGAGTTGCCGTTACAGTCAATGGTGATCGTTATCGGGCCATGTTGAACGAATTTTTGTTCACAAAAATTGAAGAGGAGGATATTGGCAACATTTGGTTTCAGCAGGACGGCGCTACGTGCCACAAAGCCGAAGCTACACTCGATGTTTTGCGCCCTGTTTTCAAAAAAAAGTTATCTGGCGGACCCTTTATATCAAAATGGGTATCATTTGACAGGTATTTTAAAATCATCTTTAGGTTTCTCTTATGATTTTTCATTTCGAAGGACTGTTTAGGATATTGAACGGTTCAAAGTTAGCCGCAGTCGGGTTTTTTGATTTTGTTAAATTACTACTTGTTAAATATTTTTTTTTCGATAGTTAAAATTTTACTACCATCGGAAAAAACATTTTATTAAGAAAAAAAAATAATCTAGAAGTTTAATGCAACAGTATTTTAAGGGTACCTTTCCAAAAAAAGGCAAAACAACAACAACAACAAGACAATATTTTCTGTTCATAACTATTACTACGTTTATACGCGCACTATTTGCAAATAAATTAATACACTGTTTATACGGCATATTAGATGTACAAAAACTTGGTAGCACTTCTATAGAAAAGTTACTTATGCTTACAAAAAAAAATTGTGTAAATGTATAAAGTAACAAATAGTTATTTGTTTTTATTGTCAATATTTTCCACTTTCAAAGTTTTTTATTTGCAATATTTATGCAAACATTTTTTACAGCATTTTAAAAAAGTGCGTTAATCGTGAATAGATTTCTGAGTTAGTAAGTCACAATAACACAATTATATGGCGACAATTTGCACTTTTATTTACAAATAAGTCGTGTGTATAAACGTAATATATGATTAGAAACAGTTAAAATTTTTAAATTGATTGCAATTTATGTTTATTGGTCACGAGGATATTGCTATCGGGCCATTGTGCGGTAAATTGGGAGAAGTCACAAAACTCTGATCCGATACTTAAAATATACTGAAACAAATTATGCATCCCAACCGCTTTAAATACAACCGAAAAGAGAAAAATTTTGAGAATTTACTCAAGTTCTGCGTTTTCAACGCCAAAACTGAAGTCTCAAGCTGGTATCCAGGCTGATATCTCAACGGAAAAAAGAGTCACTGCCAGTTTGTGAATACTTGAAATTTAAAAAATTTTAAGAAAAAACTGTCGCTGAGAAATGTACGATAGATTACAATTTGCTAGAGAGCATTTGGCATAGTGCATTCAAATAAGAGGTTAGTTATGGTTTAATTTTTATTCTCAGGATATAAGAAAAGAGGAGCTATTTTTAAATCGCCACTACAGCAGAGAGAGTGGCGTTATGATCAGGGTTGCAATAACGTATTATGCATAATCAATTTTGTATTTAAAAATAGAAAATAACAGGAAAAACTTGTTAGACTGTTGAAATTAACTTTCCTAAATTTTTTAAGCAATTACATGGAAATCTGCTAGATTTCGTTTACGCTTTGAAAAAATATTTTTTGAAACGAGTTTTCGCTTTTTTTTCATACAAACTTGAAACGTTTAGAAACGAATTGCCTATTTGTTTTTGAATTCTTTAAATAATTTTCTTCAAAAATGGTTATTGTATTTGATAGCGGCAAGTTGCAAGTTTTAACAACATATAAAAACACATGTTGTAAACCATAAGCGCAGGAAGTTCACAGAGACAGAGACATAAAAATAAGTGCTGTAACCCGTAATCGCAATTTTAAGTATACAACATTTAAATAACAACTGTTGTAAACGATAATCGGAGCCAAAAATTTGCAGCTGTCTACAAAATATTTAAAAAGATACCCACATATCGTTACCTGAATATAGAAAGGCCCATTGCATTTTTCGATGCATTAGATGTTCTTCTATCAAAATATACAAAAAAATCTATTTAAAAAAATAACGAGTTAAGGCCTTTTTATATTACGATAACAATATCTACATGTATATCGTACTAAAAACAGACATTTAAGTGGTTCTAATCATCTGATATGTATTTTAGTTATGAATAATTAATATACATACATACATAAATATTGAAATAATAAAATAATAGGTATTAATAGTTTGTTGGAATTATACATGGATTTGTGTATGTATTTATGTATGTGAGTCTTGGCATATGAATTTGTTAACTTTTTAAAGAAGAAATAATTCCTACATACCTATTCTCAAAAATATAAAACTGAAAATCATAACGAACAAATTAGTACTGATAATAACAGGTTGAACAAAAGGCAGTTAAATGCTAATACATAGTACAAAATCAATAGCAGGCATAAAAGAAAGTTCATAAAAATTTGGCGCAGCCAACAATGTAATATAAAAGAGAATACATAAACACATACGAGTACATATATACATATCGCTCCTTTATTGCAACATAGTCATATCTCAAAAAATGAACTTTTCGAGTTAATGATGCAGAATTAATCCTCATATCGTTATTCATATTGTGTAAAAATTTCATACAAACATCTTCTTTACTTTACTTTGAGAAAAATATAAAATTTTCTTCTTCCAATAAGTTGTGTGTGAATTGAAAATTTTAAACTCGTTTTCTGGCGAATTAGTTTTTTGAGTTATGACTATGTTGCAATAAAGGAGCGATGCGTACATACTCGTGTAAGCTAAAATACTGCAAACTAAATGATATCAATTAATACTTAAACAATTGCTGCTTGCTACTCCATCGACCAATACTAGCAAGATAAAATAAAGTAAATACCAACACAACCAAACAGAGAGAAAACAATCGATTTATTGTTTTTTTTTTCTTGTAAATTATTGAGTATTGTTAATATTTTGTTGATGAGTATTCGTTAACATAGTTGTCTCTTTCTGTGCTGTTGCGCCTATGTATACGTATTTTTATTTAGCCTTTACTGTTTGTTGCAATTAAGTTCATTTTTCAGCGTTCATTTCGTTTTGGCTGAAATCAATACATAATGAACTGTGCATTTGTGTGCATGTGTGTGTTTCCAAAGAGATCTCTTAACTCGATTGCCAGTTACTAACAGTGTTACCACAATGAAGGCATACTTACATAGAGATAATAAAAAAAAGTTGTTTATGTTTTTAAGCAAAGACGTGCAAATGTCGTGATTTTTATGATCATGCTTGATTTACCCGTAATTAGTGTTTACATTTTATTTAGTCACTCGTGCGTGAGTAAAATTTCAAATCACACTTGAACCCTCACAACATAACAATCAGACAATATCGATTTCAATAATCAATTCTAATTTGTTAAACGGCCTAGACACAATCAAAATATTTCATGTCAAATTTGTGCTGGATGACCCGTCAAGGACATATGGGTGATAACACAGAATGTTACGTACGTTGACCAATCAATTAAGTTTGAATTTCAGATCAATGCGGTTGTAAACAAAGCTTCAAAATATAAGAAATATATGTAAGTGTTAAAAAAGTTGTTGGTCATAGTTTACATTTAGGCAAATTCTTATACAAAACAAAATCTACTTCGGCACTAGATTTTGCCAAAATCTACTTATTAAAATCTATTAGAACTTATAGGGCATTTACACTGTCTCAAAATCTAGTACTTACGAGATTTTCAGCTAAGTCTAATTGTTTTTTACTAGAGTTGAGAGTTGTTAAAACAGTGATGGAATATTTGTATATTCAATTTCATTATTTTCTTTGGTAAATATATTTGCGCTCTTAAAGCTGGTACTCACTATGCTACATAATCGTTAAATTTTTGAGAAAATGAAGTTCTGGGTCTACTCTGTAATTGGAAATGGAAGAAAATACTTTCGAGTTTGTATGTTAATAACACGCAAATTCGAACAAATTGTCTTTCGTTTCGAACTACAGAGTTGTTATTATTATCTTCTGGAAATATTCATAAGCTTCCTTAGATCAGGATTCCATTTCCCCAAAAGTAATTTGACTATGTAAAATACCAGCTTTTAGTACTGATTTGTGTAAAATTCTTTAAGATTTGTAAGAACAACTGCTGAAAGGAATAAGAGCTGAGTATACATCATCGTATAAATTTTTTATATAATTCCGCCAAAAAACCGACTTCAATGCAAAAATCTGATAGAACATTTGCGAAAAAAAAATTATGGTATATAAAATTTAATTTTAATGGGCATACCTTCGCCCATTTTTTAAATGCTAGATTTTGTGTTTTTCAGAGCTCAGGGTGTATGTTAAGTTTTGTAAAAATCGGTACAGTAGAACCAATTAAAATAAAATATTAAATTTTAATAGGCGTGACTACGCCCTTTTTTTTCAAATAAAAGATTGTATCTATTTTTGAGCTCAAGGTGTGTGGTAAGTTTCGTAAAAATCGGCTAAGTAGAAACACGTGAAATATAATAATAGATTTGAATGGGCGTAGCCAAACCCATTTGTTCAACTTTAGAATTGAGTAATTACAAGAACCAAAGGTGTTTGCTAGTTTTCGCAGCAATTAAATAAGTACAATATCATAAAATCAAATAAAATGGGACCAATGGGACATAAAAAAATTTTACAATCGGTCTAATATGAACCGAGTTATGAAGCAACACTGCCAAAAAAAAAATAAGAGACGAATTGATAACCTCCTCTTTTTTTGAAGTCGGTTAATAGTATAAAGAACGATATGTAATATTAATTTAAAAACACGTTTTGTGAGTTATGACTCCCTGGCAACAAATGCTTGAAAATATGGTAATTTCCTCAGAAAAGTCCACGTTTTATCACATCACGTCACCATGCAGTCTAGCTTTGTATTTCAAAGCCATGCTGTTCGGTTTTTTTTCTACTGTAGAGCTAATTGCGCTCTACACCTACATGGCAAAAGTATATAAATCATTAGTTTTTCTTTGATAACAAGCTAAGTCACAAAGTAACGCAAGGTGACAAGAAAGCTGAACTTTTCTGTGGAAATGTCCATATACATATGTATGTAGGTTCAATTTGTGCAAATACCCCAGATATGTCAACACTGTGCAGAGGCGCAACGAAGACTAAATGAACGCAACTGACTGACTGAATAAACTTTTATGTGTAAAATTCATGCATATTTAAATGAGTGAACGAACGAATGAATATCTTTGAAAATTTAACGCTAGGGACCGAAAACTATTCATTTTATGCTTTGAGTGAACCTGATGAATGACAGAGTGTGTAAATAGAAGGTAACGAAGTAAGTAACTTTGGTTGGTGGTATTGGTGTGGCCGTAGCATGAAAATGTTTAAACAGATAACAGTAATAGCAAGCGGACAGAGTAGAATAAGCAGTATGAAATTACAAAAGCAATTCAAACTAAAGATCGTTGCGCACGGGGTTCTTTCTTGAAAGCACCCTCGTTTGGCAATGTCATTTGTCAATCAGTAAGCGAGCGCAACGGTCGTTCTGAGCGTGTACAAACGAGAAAAAATAACAGTTTTAAAAAGTTTAAAATTATATTCCTTGTCTGCGTATGGAAAAAAGCCAGCGAAGTAATTTTAGCCAAGGCAATACGAATTAAATTAATAATAAAAGAAGTGATTTTTTACTGGCTTTGCAAATAAGTTAAAAATTTATTGTGTACCAATTCAGTGAAAGAAATTTTTTTAAAAAGAAATAATTCAAATCAAATAAATTTGAAGGAAGAAAGTTGTGTTTTATAGTTAAAAAAAATATTTGCATGTCTGTATGCTTAAGTGTTGCAATAAGAAAAAATAAAATTAAACTTAATAGAGAAAACAAATGCCAAGGATTATATAAATTTACAAAAAATTTAAAGTAATTGTAAAAGGAAAAACTAAACAAAATGGAATTTGAATTGCGCGTGCCCTGTCTTGCAGGATTTACACACATGTCTTGCAAAAATTGTCACATCTGCCTCAACTCTTTAACGGCCTTAACATCCAGCAGCTCGAAAGAGCCCCAACACACAAATGCAACCGCATGCAATAACAAAAACAAGGATGATATAAACTATGAAAATAATTTCTCTAACGAAAATTTTGCATCACGAACGTCATCGAACATTTCATGCTGTACTGCATCATGTTCTACTGCCACTGCAGCGTCAGCTTTAAGCTTGCGCCGCCTGTGTACTTTTTTGCTTTTATTAAATCTTTTTTCAACTGCAGCTGGCTGTGGCCCCGGTCGAGGCATTGGTGGCCCCAGAATAAAACGTAAATTAACCCCTTTAGTATTTAAGCAGCATGTACCAAATATGTCCGAACAGTCATTGGGAGCATCGGGTGTCAGCGAAGGTGCCATCAATCGCGATTCTGCTAAATTTAAAAAGTTGGAATTTAACAATAATCGCGATATAATATTTAAGGATGAGGAGGGCACCGGTGCGGATCATGTCATGAGCAGGGTAAGTCTCTACAACAAGAAATTTGTATCACTATCTTATCGCGTATGCAAGCATTAAATAAATGACCCTTAACAAGTTATTAGGGATTAACAATGAATACTTTGTGTTCAGTGCACTCCTGATTGCACACATTGTACTACATACATACAAACATATGTACACATACAGTAGAATCTCACAAATTAGAACCGGCATTGGACGCTTTGAAATTAGAATCTGGATTTGTTTTTTTTTTGGTTTTTATTTCAGCTAGAAAATATTTCTTTTACGCGCTCTAAAATTAGAATAATTTTTAATTTCTGGATGTTTTTTTAATATTAAATTTTTTTTGTATTTGCACTACAAATTATTATTTTTGCGCTCAGTAAAGTAAAAATAAAACGGGGAATAACTGAGTTAGTTATACGTGGTGTGAACAATTCATTCATACGCTTGTGAAATTTGATACGCTTGTACAAATTTGGGTCAGCTGATGACTGTGAAAAGTAAAAAAAAAAATTCTTAAAAAAGGACTTAATGTTAAAGATGAAAACACATTTACTGCAAGTGGTGAATGGTATTCCAAATTTAAAAATTTGTGATGAAATACTTTCGAGTGATGTTGGTGAGGTCACTCCATTTCGCGGAAATTTTGTTATTGGCGCATTATTTTTCGCTGCTTTGGAAACAAATTGTCCAAGCACTTAAAATTCAAAAAAAACGCGTTTCAATTTTTATATTTATTTATTTATTATTTTTGTATTATAATTTTATTATTTTCTTTAAAAAAAATTTCCAGAAATTCGAACTTTTCACAAATTCGAACTGCCCGATGCACAAAGTGGTTCTAGTTTGTGAGATTCTACTGTAATAATATTTTTAAAAGCTGAAATCATCGTCTTCAATTTATCTACTTATGTACATACTCGTACATAGTTTAAAGACTTTTTCTTTACGTGTCAATAAATTTGTAATCGATTTGTTAATACAAATGATAAACAATAATAAATAGCGCAAATATAAACTTTATTTTATTTATTTGCACTATTAATATTATAGTTTTTTTATTATTATTTATTATTGTATTTTGCAGTATTTGCTATTTGTCGCCATGATTCATTGCTTGGCTTTTACTGTGCGACTGGTATCTAAATTGTTTTCTAATTAAACGGTGCAATAAACTTTTAATCTAAACAATCATAACTTTTATAAGCAGTTTGTTCCCATTGCAATACATACTGCAGCTCCCTCAATAATTGTTTGCTTTTGCATGGCAAAATATACACATTAAGATGTTGCAAAATATTTATTTATAGTTGGAAAAAAATTGCTTATAACAATTTATCACAACGTATGTAATTAATAGTTTTTTTTTAATGATATTTATTTTTCTAAACATTCACGAATTTTGTGATTAAGATGATTTTTGCAAAATACTTTCAACCAACCAACTACTAATTAAAGTTAAAAAATTATCAATTAATTATGATGTTTTTTTTTGGTTCTTTGGTAGTCACATGTATACTCGTACATATTTTCACACATATTTATCTCAAGTTAGAGTTAAATCAGGTTTAAGTTTAAAGTCTAATTTGAAAATAACGTTGTATGCTTTAATGTAACTGTATTTTAAATACAATATTAACTTATTCAGCAAGTCGAGCTTTTAAGCCAAATAATATCTTAATTCAGAATAAGCAACAAAAAAAATAACAAAAAATAGTAAAAAAAAATATGGGAATCGGACGGTCGAAACCCAAAAAAATATGTGTATAGAAACTTGATTTTACAAGAAATTACGGTGTAATAATATACAAAACCATTTTTCTAAGATTTTCGACAACGATATCACTCGAGCCATTTTACAGATTTTGGTCAAATCATACAGTCAGCGAATATCTAAAATCGATATTTTTTGAAATTTTTCGAAATCTGCTAAAACGAATCAATTCATTAAGTGAGCTCAATATCTTTCAAATGCGGCAACTTTGCTTCCGATCCATTGACCCGTTCTTAACATAGTGTCCACACCTGATGAATTTATATAATGATGAATGTCAAATTGCTATCACGATGAAAATTCATCACGTATAGAATCAATTTATTAATATTATGGCAGCGTTAAGGCTCATATAGCCGACGGTAATGTAATATAACTGTAATGTAGGAAACAGCTGATCGATATTTTTATATGAAAAGTAGGTTACGTTACATTACATCTCTATAACCATTTCCACTACTTTTCACATAACAATATCGATCAGCTGTTTCCTACTGTTGCAGTTACATTACATTACAGTCGGCTAACTGAGCCTTTATGATATAACCATCAGAGCTCACGGCCTGATAAATTCATCTTGATATCAAATGTTATTTTATGTGTTACTGTTCATTTAACGTTTATTTGTTAAACAATTTTCGTCTAAAAAAGGTGGCACATCAATTATTTGTGAACAAAAAATTAAGCAACACGCAAATTAGATATTTTTGGCAAGTATTTTTTAAATATTTGTTTCATTCATCATGATATAAAATCATCAACGTCTACCCCTTTGTGTTGATTTTAATCAAAAATTGACGGTTGCTCTGACGGCGTCATATTACGAGTTATGACATAAAATCATCAGGTGTGGACACTATGGAAGGCCGTTTCAGATATAACTTCAACGATTTGCGTGACATTTCTAACTTTGGGAAAAAAGCGTGAAGCAAAATGTGTATGATACAATAAAACCTTCGACAATACTCACTGTTTGTTTCACTGTTTTGTTTCATGCATAAAACATAGCACAAGTCGATTAATATGATGCCACTAACTCGTTTTTATGTAAATTTACCAAAAGTTTAATAAAACTTTGTATTTATATGCGAATTTGGGCAAACAAATTAAGAAAGGTATACCAACTAATTGTCAAAGCACGCAAAACGTTGAGAGTTGGCTAACTTTTCGATTCGCTTTGCGTTAAAAGTACTTTATGTGATATGTTTCACATAAAAATGTACATTTAATATCAGATGTCAAAGCGAATCTTCAACGCAATGCGAAGCAAAAGTTTTATCTGACTGGGCCTTTAAGATATGAATTGTTTATGTAAACACATACACTCGCGCAAGCACACACAGTCTCCAATGCACACACATACACACACTCCCATACACACACACATGCTCCCCCACACACAGCCATACACATATATCAATACGGACATAATCGCGAAAATAGTCAGAATCATCCCCAAATCCCCTCAAATCATCGAATCGATTTCAAAAACTGGGATAATTAAAAAAAAAAATTTAAAAGAAAATTGAAAAGATAATTTTAAATTATTAAAAAGTACAAACAGTTATGTAAATTGATGATGACAAATTAAAGCTTTCATTACAAAAAAAGCTTTCAGTAAAATGTGATACGATGAAACAAAACAATTCACGTATTCTATTTACATTGAGACCGTAATTTACTGTAACTGACACCACACATAGCGGACCAAACGCACCATCGAAAATAACATTTTGTTCCGATCTCCTAGTGCTTGTCAACATAATTAAAATTTTCTTCGATACAATTTTTTCTTTACAAATTGTTATATGAAATTTGAACTCCTCAATTAAAATTAAAAAAATCGTTATATTGCTTCTAATTTAAAATTTTAACAGTATATTAAAGCTTTTGCTTTTCGGTGCACCCTACACACAAAAAAGTAATTTGATAATATTAATTAAGTATTTCCGCAAAAATTAATTAATAAAATTAAAAATTTAATTGAATAAATTAAATTCTTAATTGAAAACATTAATTGGTGAATAATTTTTTCTGTGTAAGCAACGAAATTATAATTATATTGCAATGCGTAGAGTTAAGTTTTACAAAAGAAGGGCGTGTAAGTTTATTTTTTAGAGTTTACATGTACTGAAAATTGGTACCGGTATAACTTTTTTATGGACTTTTACTATTTCGGAACCTTATAGCGCTGTTTCTTTCAGGAAGATGCACTCCAAATTGAAAACTTAAGGCTCGGTTATGGACGGCAACAGAACTTTAGTTGCGTTTGTCAATTGCCAAGTTCCTATGATATGGGCAACTACCAATTATTAGTTGCTGTACAGTTTTTGAGGCAAGAATGTGGTAAAATGAAAAAAATTGGAGAATTCAAATTTAGGAAAGTAAATATATGCTTTAAAGCTAAAAAAATGATTAGTTAAATTTGTTTTAAGCAATAACTCTTACTCAAAGTACAGATCTCTCTTGTTATATTGATTTTTTATTACAAATTTTCATAGCTTTTTGTTCCAATTTTACTTGATAAAAAAGAAAATAAATAAAATTTATAGCTCTTCTGTTTTTAACTGTAAACAAAATTCATTAGTACGGCGCGAGATAAACTGAAATGTAGAAATGATTTATAACTCTTTTCTTTCTTTTATTAAAATACAGTCATTAAATATTTAATATTAGCTGTAATTAGAATACATGACAGGTATTCATAAAAATATGTTTTTATGAACTACTGAATAATTGCTTACAAATGACGTACACTGAAAAAAAACCAATAAGTAAATACAGTGCTTACGCAGAAATTTAAATTTACATTAAAAAACGTTATAACTCAAAAAAAAACTAGTTTGCCAGGAAACGAGTTTAAAGTTTTCAATTTACACACAACTTAATGGAAAAAGAAAAACATTACATTTCATTAAAAATTTGCGTTAAACAGCTGATGCTAATAATAATCTCTACCCCGGCAGATAGACATGGGTGCTGATCAGTGATCAAGAATGAATAGTGAAAATGTTAGTAGAGTTGAATCTTGTACTTATGCGCACTCATACTTATTGCAATGTTGTCCAACTTCATATTCACTCGCAAGTGTGAAGTTCTCATCGCACTCATACTTAGATTTATGACTTTGTTGATTTCTACTCTCCTTAACTCAATGTTTATAGACGATGCAAAATAAGTATTGCATGGCAAAGAGAACTTCGCATACGAACATTAAAATACTCATTATGAGGTTATGTGTTTGCTCATTATGAGGTTACAAATGTGTTTCTTTATACACTTCTAGTCATAGTTTTACTATATGGATGAGTTGAGTGAGCTGAATCAATGTAAGTAGTATAAGTATTTTTCTGAAATTATAAATCAAACTGAGGTGATTTATGAGTGTGATATGAGTATGAAGTCGACGTCGCATTAATATTTATTGCAGCCTATACTTATAAAGGCTCAGTTAGCCGACTGTAATATAATGAAAGTGCAACAGTAGGAAACAGCTGATCGATATTGTTATGTGAAAAGTAATGGAAATGGTTATAGAGATGTAATGTAACGTAACCTACTTTTCATATAAAAATATCGATTAGGTGTTTCCTACATTACAGTTACATTGCATTACAGTCGGCTAACTGAGCCTTAAATCAATCTTATCGTGAGTGTGCGTAAATTAGAGTAGTTGAGTTTAAACGATGTCTACTCATTTAGATTTAAAATTTCATGAGCTAGTATGAAGAGCGAAAAAACGATGCATTACATATCACTGGTGCTGCACAGAAAAATATCGGTATTTCCCCCACCTAATAAAGTCTAGTTTAATTTGTCTTCTCTTCTTGAGAAACTCATATAATTAATAAAAGTATTTCATTCGATAAGAATTGAAAATGCTGAACTTAAGCCCGATTAAGAAATTATTCCTGATTGAAAAAGAAATTTTTATTGAGTAAACAAGATATTTGTATGAAATTTTTATACAATATGAAGAATGATATGAAGATTAGTTCTGCATCACTAACTCAAAAACCTTTGAGTAAACGAGCGATATATAAAATGTGTACAGTGCATACACAACTTAATAATTGCGGAAATCACTATTTTCAAAAATATTATTATTTGTGAATTCTCAAATAGTTTTTGGGGATGAATTTCTTAAAATATATGTATTTAATTTTATAAGAATTGAAAATACTGAACTTAAGCACGATTAAGAAATTATTCCTGATTAAAATTCATTCTACATAGTTCAATTAAATTTAAATATGTAACATATAAATTATTTTTCAAATAAAATTGTTGAGTTCATTTACAAAAGATTAATTTTTGATCAAATTAATTTTTTAATCCAATTAATTTTTTAATACAAGGCTGTTGTATTTGCTGATATTTTGAAAAACGGAATAATTTCTTGGAATATTTTTTTCTGTACTGTTTGTGCTTTTGATGCATCTGTACATAGTAATTTCTTTGAGTGTTTAAGCTTTAGCAAAACTTTTATCTTATCTAAAGTACTAAATAGTCAATAAAAATTGCAAACAAATAAATGAGTGAACAATCAAAAAAGTAAAAAGACCTAACTGCATATTTTAAATAAATACTATTAGGTGTGTGTAATTAAAACATATTATATATAAGTATGGAAATAAGTTAGTTCCCATCTAAACCTTAACAATCTTAAAATGCAGTTAACCTCTTTTTCAATTAACTTTTTGCTACAGAAACATACATACATTTATTTTGCGATTGCTTGTCCGTATAAATTATTTTGGTAGTAAAACATAAAATTTTTTATTGAAAACTGCTCGCAATAATTGTAAATTTAACATGCAATATTTTATAAACATCTGTAAATTGAAGAGAAAAAAAGGTAATAAAAATAAATAAAAAAATTCTAATTAAATTTATGGTTATGTATATAAAACTTATGACTTAATATTTATGGCAAATGAAAGAGAAACAGACGCGCGTGTGTCTTTTAAAACAAATTCTATTTTACACTTTACAAGATATAGAAAAGATAATGAAAAAACAAAACAAAAGTACGAGTAGTATATATTTCAAATAAGTGGCAGAAGCCTTGATACCTTAAAATCTAGATTTAAGCAAAACACAGTGTGAAACGCTTAACAGTTGGAAAAGTTGAAAGTAGAAAATGCGCCAAATCTATAAACAGCAAGCCTAATAGTCAAGGTTAAATGCCATATACTCGTATGTATGTGTTTGCCTATTTTTTGATCAAAGCATCCTTTTCCTTTCCAAGTGTTATTATGGCCAAGGTCAGAAGTCAGTTAAAGGTTAAACATTTACTAAACAATGACATAGAATGGTAGCAAAATGTGTAACAAATCTCTTTTAGTTTCGTTTCATTAATTAAGTATGTATGTGTTATGTACATTACAAGGACGCACATTATTATCCTTAGGTCGTTAAAAAATATACAAATATTTTGTCATGTTTAATTACAAACGAATGCTGTGTTTTATGTTTTGTACAATTCGCAAAGCATAACGACATGCACACTCTTTAACTTCAAGGATTATTTAAAACAAACAAAATAAATATTTGTTTTCATCTGTTGCGACTACCGATGACTACTTGTCGCTTTTATTTAAGTAAATATTCTAAGCGATTTTTCCATTCGATTTGAAAGGAAATTTCAAACAGAAAAAAAATACAATAATATCGCACACTAAACCATAAACAGTTATAACTCAAAAAATCACAGTTGATCAGGAGTGGCAAAAACCTGTTGGTTAAAATGACGCAAGTATGTAACATAAGAACAGGCATAACGGTATTTTATGTTGTTCAAGAAGAATGTGTTGCAAAAGAAATTTTTTTACGTTCGTTAGAGATTTGTTCGGTGAACTGGCTTATGAAAAAACAAAACCATTTTGTTAATTTTAATTATTATTGTTCGAACTTTATTTGTTTCTATACTTATGACTTGATCAGGCTTTCGCTTTTTAAGCCAAATTACATATTATAATTATTAATGAACAAATAACACCAAAGTTAGTTGTAAATATTCTGACAAACACGTAGTAGAACGGAACAACCGGCTGTTTTCGAAAGCCACTACACCTTCCTTATCCGCGTTGTTTGGGTTTGGTCCACTGTGTGTGGTGTCAGTTGATGTAGATTTCTGCTTTATATACTCAGCCATTATTGCATATGGAATATGTGAATTGTTTTGATTCATGGTATTACAATTTTTTTTTGTAATGAAATCTCATTTTTACCATCTCTAAAATTACAACAGTCTTGCCATTGTCGTTTGTTCTTTACTAATTATGCACATGTTAGTTAATTTGCTTATTTTTTGTTCTACTAAGACAAACTTTTTTGGTTTGATACTATAAGTATAAACAGTTTTTCATTAATAATTAGTGGTTACGCTTTTTTGGTCACATGACACACAGATGTAAGCTCGTCCTAACACTTAGTCTAAAACTTAAATTGTTAAAATTTAAGCTAAATCTTTTCCAATCCGTTCACCATTAGCGTCAGAGTTTAAATATTGAAAAATTCATCCACTTATGAACAATTCGTTAGAAAATCAGTTAGTTTTGCACGGATTCTTTTGAAATTTGGTGAGTGTGTGCTTTTTTTAAATATGTTAAATTGCATTAACTTTATTTTTAAGAAAAACTAACGTAAATTTTTTGAAAATATATATAAAAATATTTTTCATTTAATTTTAAAAATATTTGGCAAAACCATTTTAAAATTACTTAATGAACGAATATATTAAGCCCTCCTCCTCTTTGGATCAACAATGAACGAATGGAAGGAATACATAATGCAGCAAATTTTGCAAAATATTTTCGATTTTGTTATTTTGGTACCAAAGTGTAGAAGTGTTAAGGCTTTCGGTCATAAAGTATTTTTAAATTGATGACATTTTTTTTTAATTTATTTGATAAAGATTTTGTATATTTCTGAAAAAAATAACTTTGAAATATGTGCTAAAATAGAAGTCTTGTTTTTCCCCCACAAGGGTTAATTTTCCAAAAAAAAAAGTTTAGAAGATAATTTATAATATTTTTTAGCAGCACCCTTGTCGATTTTTAGAAGAAAACAAATCCAAAATTAATTCTTAAGTTGTTTACGTAATCGAATTTGGTGAGGGCCAACAAATTTATTCTCAGCTAATTTGAAACTTATTTCAGTTTTATATTAACATTTTGCTGTTGTTATTTTAGATGATACCTTGGCTGGGTAGTTAGCGCGTTGAGTACACAACGTGTGATGATACAATGTTTTGATGATACAATGTTCGAACCCCAGAAAAATTTTTTAAATTTACTGACTACAAGGTAATTTAAAAAAACCAACTTTAAGTTAGTTGAAAAGTAATGCAGTGAGACAACTGACTAACGCCTAGAGCATCGCAATGTTAAAATAGTCAGTTGATTACATTAAAAAGTCATCCAAGTGTCAGTCAGTACCAGTTGCCAAATAGTTAGCTTAAAGTTAGTTTAAAGTTAACTGAATTTTCGACAGGGTATGTATGAATATACACGAGAGTAATGTATTCGCGTATGTGTATTCACTTGTATAAGAAGCCGATTGATGTTCGGCACTCTGGTGCTACTTTGGGCAGCTCAGCCATAGATTGTAGTATTTATTAAAAGAAAATTTAAAATTTTCAATACAGCTATATACCCACGCAGGAGTGTTATCTCGTGAGAGCGTGAGAATTCGTGCGTGATTCTTAAAAAAAACTCACGCACGAGTAATTTTTTGTTAAGTCACGGTCACGCACTCACGCGTGATTAATTATAAATTTGATAACGATCACGCGTGACACGATAAAATCACGACATTTGCACATCTCTAGTTATGGGTAATATGTAATACTATACGAACCTTACAAATATTTATTTCGGTGTATTAAATATAAAAAATTATTAGAGAAGGCCTAAATATATTTTGGGAGGAGGCGAGCCCCATGAAAGCCTATTTATGCCGTTGGTGAAGACCATAAAACCTTAGGCGACATTTTCTTTGAGAAGCTTCTAATTCTTATACGATTTCATATTGTATGTGTGTATGTGTGTATGTCGATTGCATTTTTTTTTTTGGAGCAGTTCTCCTATTTCGATATTCGACTCCAGGCAATGTAACTGCGTATTACCCATAACAAATATTAAATGATAAAGAATGATGAGTAAAGTGAGTCTTGTTGGTACATAAATTCTATATGTTTTATTTTATAAAATTTTTCGCATTTTTTTCTTTTGATTTCTTTGACACAAAGTCTTTTCAAGTTCTCAGGAATTTTATTTGTTTGATTTAGCAGCAGATTAAAGCTACAACACAAAAATAATAAAAAATCAGATTTTTTCAATATCAAGTGTTAAGCTACAAACTTGGCTACTCTACAAGCATTAAAAGAACCAGGAGGGATCATGTACATTTAAGCTCGTTTCCTCTCTGTAGGTTCATGTTTTATTTTATTGTAGCAGTTTTTGTTTATTGTTTTTTTTAATGTTTTTTTATTTTTTATTTTTTTTCTGTGGTATTATCTGCTTCAGATTGCATGTTGTCATTTTTCTTTTCTTTCTCTACAGTTTATAATGTTTTTTTTCGGGGCTACAAGTATTTTAATCTTATTTAATTTTTTTTTACTGAACGTATGTTTATATATGTATATTCGTTGGGAAGCTGTATGTTTGTTGGCCGTGTCCTGTTGACGTATTTGTTTGGACCAGAGCATCTATGCTTATTAAAAAATCACACAGTAACTAAAAAGATTCGTTGTGTTCTTTTTTTCTGTTCATTTCTTTTGTTATAATTTTTAATCTCTGCCTTAATGGGCACCACTTAAATCATTATAATGCTTACCAACTACTTTTGCACAATGCCTTGACGCTTGTTGGCGCTTTTTTCAAGTTGTTTGTTTATTATTAATTATAAACATACAACAAAACAAAAGAGTTATAAAATGCACCTTAATAAACCGTCTATCATATCATTTCATATCATTTCATTCATTTATTTATTTATCTCTTTTTTTTTTTTTGTTCTTGTCTTAATGTCAGTTTAATTTTTGGGAATTTGTGTGTTACTGTTTGCTTGCTGGCTTAAGTTTATCTCGATTATGTGAGGACAAAATCAAACCATTTTTTTAATTAATTGCTTCGGCTACAAAAAAGCAAAGCAAACCAGAAAAAATTCAATTTCCTTAACACTATTTTATTACTCATCAAAAAGATCTTCAACTGCCAGAAGGCGTCATTTTAATGACATTAATAAAGATCTATTAACTTTTGGATTCAGCAAATTGTTTCTTTTTTTTTTGTACTGTCGTCTTTCAGTTGAAATGAAAACGATAAGCGCCATAATCCTTGATGTGTGATTAAGATTTGTTTATAGACTTTCGACGTTCTTTTTTCTTCGTGTTGTGTTTTTTTTTTGTTGAAGCTTAAGGCGCGATTGAAGTTGCAAATTAAATTCGCTACAATGACTTGACGGTATGTATCTTAAGTTAATTTTTTTCCCCTAAGCAGCCATATGTCTACCTATTGTGTATTGAAATTAACCATTTAAATGGTATTGTTTGAAGATTTCTATTTTAATTATAATATTTTATACTACTTAAATTTTTTAAATTAATTTCGCAATATTTTTGAAAACTTGAAAACTGAATTGAAACTGAAAAATCGCTTATGTTGTTTTCTTTTCTCTTCAAAATCCCCAAAATTTTCTTTTTTAATGCAATTTTCTATTTTCATTTAGGTTAGGTCTCCACTCTTAGACCCAAATGGGCCGATTGTGATTGCCCATTAAAAGTAATATTTAACTCCCATTTGTACACGCAAAGAAAATATATGGTTGTAGCAGGGTTGAGAAAACAATATTATGTTCTCCAAAACAAATGTGTGGTCATTGAAAACAAGTTATTGTTATTTTAAACATTAATTGCGTTACGATAAACAAACTAATGTTTGAATTTAATAATTGCATTATTATATTCATAAAAAGTGTGATATGGTTAGAATTTAACAATATAGTTTTGTTAAAAATTTATGACTACAGCATAATTTGTATTATTATGTAAAAATAATATGATGTAAATAACAATATCATGTTATCCAAACCCATACTATATTTAGTTTAAAAAAAATCTTTTGCAGAAATATTTTCTGTCAGTTCAGTGTTTCGTTTGTAAGTTATCGGTAGTGCACGCGTAGTGTTAAGCAAATAAATGAAGTAATAAGAAAAGGGTAGATCAATAAAAATATATATAAATATATTTCTTTATACAAGCGTGTCTGTATTTCGTGTATACACACATACATATTTCTGTAAGTACACGTGCACATATATACATTTCATTTCAACAATATTATTTTATATTTGACGCACAGCTGTTTTAAGCAAAAGATCTACCAATATATGGTTAAAAACAAAATATTATTATTATTTAGAATAATACTGTGGTCGTATTTAACAATATTATTATAAAATTATAATATGGTATGGTTAGTCTTAATTATATTTTAGTCACATCTAATAATTGTATTGTCATATTTAACCAAAATGTGATAACTTTGAACAATACTAAGATTAGATTTAACAAATTTAATTGTTATTGTAGATAATATTATTATTAACTCAGATAATAATATTAGTAAAACTTTGCTTTTCTACTGACAATAATATGATTTGACTGCAACCATATAATTCAATCATAGTATGTTGCTGTTTGATTATGGTTACCTCAACCATATTTTTTCTTTGCGTGCCTACATTGGGTTCTCTCAACATTGGAAGCTGAAGCAGTGCCCGATAGCTGAATTCCGTAGCACCATATGGCTTTCAAAAGCGACTTGTATATTAAAAGTTTGATGTAACATTTAAAATTAATTAAGTTATTGATTGACTCAATTATTATTTTCACTGCACAAAAAAATAATTTTTTCCCGATCGATTTTGAAAAAAAATTTTAATTCCCAAAAATTATAAAATCTCTGCTTTTCAGATAAACTATGGCAGTGATTTTGGATGAAAAAAACAAACAAAAAATGGAAAAATAATGAAAAATAATGTGGCAATACTGCGATTACACAGTGCAACACAAAAAAATATAACCATATGCGACCACCACTACGTGATAAAAGATAAAAAAATAAGACCCAAGTCTCCCAGTTTCGCCCCACATCATGCACTTTTATTTTATGGGCCCCATAATTTTTATAATTTTGGTTGTATAAAAGTATTAACTGTTTATTACATCAAAACTTCGAGCTTGAAGTAGCAAACGAACAAAATGCTTGACCTCAATCACATGGGAGTTTTCTTTTCACGATATTTATTAGAAAAAAATCTCCATGTTATGGCACATGGCAATGTGATTTATCATTTAATTTCTGAATAAAACATGCTTCCATAATGGGTTAATGAAATTTTTTTCCATGCAATGTGATACGTTTTTTTTCAATACGCTATTTATTAGTTTTTCCTTGATAGTTTATTATATTGATCATAAAAGTTTCAGTTAATTTAAGAGCCGCTTGTCGCTAATACTCAAATTAGACGCTTTAAATTCGAACAAAAAAAGTATCAAATTTGTAATAAAAACTTATATATGAAACCAACAAAGACCATTGATATCCCTTAAAAGGCAAAAAAAAGAGAATACAAAAAAATAGGAACTCATCTGAGTGTTAGAAAATATTTCATATTCACTTTGGCATCTTAGATAAGGCAGATACATACTCGTATTATGCAAATCTGAGCGATTTGTTTGGATTTACTTTTAATTTATTTTTGTATAAATTGATATTGATGGTTGATGGACTGACTACTCGTATAGTGATGATATTTTTGTATATTTTTATTAGCAAAAATTAATTTGATTTTTTCTTCTTTTATTGGCCTTTTTTTTGAGAAAAAAAGTAAAGCTTATTTCCCATATTGTGCTCAAGTTTTTAAGGCATTTGGCGGATTGTGGTGTTTATTTTAAAATATTTTGTGTTTGTTTTTATAAGTTTATGATATGAGCTGGAATCGAGTGGAAATTAAAATTTTGTAGCAAATCAAGCTTAACGGAGTTCCCACGTATGGCTACAAACAAATCATATGATATGTATGTATGCGTGCTTGTGTTTGCTTGCATATGGATGAGGGTTTATCTCTTCGTTTTTTTCTTCTTTGGTATTTTGTATTTGGGTATGTTGTGGCAAAAGACGTCAAATTATTTGTAGACAAATTAGGAGTGACATCATCAACATTTAAGCTTATCAACAGTTAAGCATCTTTAGCATAAAAGCCACATATGAACTAACATAATTTATTAATTTCTTTCTTGTTGGGCACTCAACAACAACAACAATAACAACTTACAATTAATAGGATCATTTCTGAAGACATTTCATAATTCATAAAAATTCTTGTTTGGAAGTTTGATTGAAAACCTCTTGACAATGGAAAATATTTTGTTAAATAAAAAAAAAATCTGGAAAAAATCATAAAAATCATAAGAGTTTAAATATCGTATTACATTCAATTTAATCTTCAATGTATGTAATTTACGAAATTTAAGATTTTATTCATATTTAATTTTTCACAAGACCAACTTTAAAAGAATTTGTTCTACATGGATTAAAGTGGAAATACAAAAAAAAAAAGATCCCAAATACTTACATTCATTCCTCCTTCACTCACTCTCATTCATGATTTATTATACAAATATTCATTAACAAATTGTTTGGGTTATAAATAAATATTACCTGCATTATATTGCCTCTTTTCTCTCACTATTAATGCTGCTGCAACTGTTGGTTGCAAGCCAGCATAACAATTCCCAAGAAGTGTAAAATTTATGCTCATATACATAAAACACATAAGCAAAAATCCACGGCACACTCATGCTTTTGGCCGAGTAAAAAAAAATATCCGTTTTGTGGCTGCATCATAAATCGTTGTCATTATAGTGTTGATCATTATTTTATTGCACATTTTAAAGATTTTTAATCCTTTTTGTTTGGCTTTAAGAACTTAAACGTTTATGCAGATATTGTATCGTTTTCGAATGAGATTTTTTTTTAAATTTTATTTAACATCATTTATTATAGAATTGTTTTGGGTAACAAATTCAGTTTGTCATTGTTTTAATATGAGGTAATTAATTAAAGTGGAATATTTGATGTTTTTTAAGCCTTAGCGTTTTGCAATCAAGTGATAAATTATGGGAATGTTAAGAAATTCTATTTAAATTACTTGTGTGTGTGTGTTTTCGAATTGTTTGAAAAGCTTAAGATAAAATACAAAAGAAATTTTTATTTATTTTTTATTGTATGAATATTTCGAATTCCATGCCCTGGGAAGGAAGGGTTTGATTGACCGGGGGCTGAGGGGGAAAATACGTATCAATACAAAGTTTGCATACTTTTGCATACCAAAAACCGTTGCGCTGATTCCTTGTGTGCGACATTTTTAATACTTGTCGACTACGTTTTGAGAAGGTGTTCATTGCCAATGTTTTGTACTACGGCGTTATGGAACACTACACTTTGTTCAAAGACGAAGCAATTGATGCTTTAGAAGTCAGCCATCTACACACATGTATTTATAATTTTTTTAAATTAAGTAACCCCAGAGCAATTTATTCATACACATCTAAAGCAACTTGAAGGCGCATACTAGCACATGCATATAAATTATGACGAGTACACACTATGGCATTTTGTAACATCGCAATAGTGTGTGCCACTGCTTTCAATATAAAAACATACTGCGAATTGCACACATTTTGCAAATGACACCAGTAAATGACACTAAATTTAACTATTTTCTTATGTTTGTTAAGATCTGGGTCCATTTTATATAATTTATTTATTTATTTATTCACTTAAAAATTTGCTTACAATTACAAATTACATATATGCCAATTTATGATGATCAGCAATAGCAACGAGGCCTTCAGCTTTTAGTATTTACCGGTCAGAAGTTTGTATAATGGTGAATATCTTATACATATGTAAGTAAATTTACTTGTATAGGGTGTTTTTTTAGAGGTATAGAACTTCGAATTGAAATAAAACACAAGAAAATCGTTTTAATGTCCATCAATTTGGCTTTATTGGAAGGATAATTTTATGCCATTAACGTTTAAATATGATTTCGGGCATGTGGCCGCCGCGGCTGGCTCGAATAAAGCCAATTCTACAGGTACAATTTTCAACCGCTTCCAAGTCCCCTAACGTTTCTGGTTTGTTGGCGTAGACGAGCGACTTCACATATCCCCAAAGAAAATAATCCAATGGTGTCAAATCACACGATCTTGGTGGCCAATTGACAGGTCCATTCCGCGAAATTATGCGCTCATCGAATATTTCCTTCAATAAATCGATTGTGACGTGCGCTGTGTGCCATGTAGCGCCGTCTTGTTGGAACCACAACTCATCCACATTCATGCCATCCAATTCGGGAACAAAATAGTCGGTTATCATGGCTCTATACCGGTCTCCATTAACGGTAACTGACTCTCCAGCATTATTTCGGAAGAAGTATGGCCCAATGACTCCACCAGCCCATAGAGCACACCAAACAGTCAGTTTTTGTGGATGTAATGGCGTCTCAAGGGTCTCATGTGGATTCTCTTCACTCCAAATGTGGCAATTTTGCTTGTTGACGTAGCCATTCAACCAAAAATGAGCGTCATCACTGAACAAAATTTTGCGATGAAAATCAGCATCGAGATCAATCTCATTTTCGGCCCATACACCAAAATCACGACGCATTGCATGGTCTCGCGGCTTTAATTCTTGCACAAGCTGGATCTTGTAAGGTCGCAAGCCAAGATCTTTGCGCAAAATCTTCCATAAAGTTGATGGACAAAGCTCCAATTGCTGTGCACGGTGGCGAATCGATTCATTCGGGTCCTCTTCAACACTTTGCTCTACAGCGGCAATTGTTTCTTCGGTGCGCACTGTTCGACGTCTCTGCGGATGCGTATTATCACATAGAGTAAACGTAGTGCGAAAACGATCCATGGTTAACCGAATTAATTGCTCTGATGGACGATTATGTCGACCATAAAATGGACGGAGCTTGCGGTAAACTTCGCGAACTGAACCATTATTTTCGAAATAAATTTGCACGATTTGCAAGCGCTGTTCTTTTGTCAACCTGTTCATGATAAAATGGCAAACCAAACTAAATATTAATCACTTGACAGCTGACAAAATGGCCGCCAGTTAAAAAGTAATGCCAACTTAAAGTTCTATACCTCAATAAAAACACCCAATATAATGGTGAATATCTTATACGTATGTAGATTTTATAAAATTGTAATTGATTTTTTTTATTTATTTTCAATATTTCGTTAAAAAAAATAAATAATTAAAAATCAATAACAGTTAGGCCTCGATTATCCGTAATGGTAGGGACCGGGAGCATTCTGGATAATCGATTTTCCCGGTTAATGGAGTGACAGCTTTTATTGCTTTGAATTGCTTTTGATTGTATGGTAATGTATGGTATAGTCCTGAGTAAAGATCTTTTTATAACAAATATTAAAAATTTTAAAAACCTCTGACATCTATAAAGATTTGGTATCTTCTATACATCGTCAATTTTTCATGCAAACAAAATTTTAATGAAAAAATTTAATGGACTATACATCATCCAATTCTTATGCAAAAAATTAAATGGAGTATTCCTAGTCGATTTTTCATGCAAAAACTTAAATGGACATCGTTAATTTTTCATGCAAAAAATTTTTTATGAAAAAAATTAAATGGACTATACACCGTCTATTTTGCATGAAAAAAAAGTAAGTAAGAATACTATCGACCTTTCATATAAAAAAAACCAAATCAAAATCGGTCCAGCAGTTTGGTCTGTACGTGGACGTGTAGAAACACACAGATAAACAGACACACACTGCAAACTTATACTCGGCCCTGTTCTGTAAACCGATCGATTTGAAATCACACGATTTTTGAAAACCAGCTTCGAGAATAGAGATTCTTTTTAGTTTTTTTTTTAATTATATAGATTCTCAAATATTATATCTGAAAGAAAATTATTATGTATAATTTTAAACACGTCTGCAGGACCATTATTAATTTTTCGAAACAGATAAATTTACTCGGATTCGGTTTTTTGGTCGGTAGTTAAAAAGTTTAAATTTTCAGCCCTGGAGCCTGGAATCGCATATGAATATTGTGGAAATTATACACGAAATGACAAACCTATCATTTGTCGTGAATGGTGTAATAAAACAATAATTAAAATGATGCATATTTTATGTCTATTTTGTACGAATAAAAAACTAAAGTTAAATTATGATAAAGTGATAAAATAATCTTCTACAAATTCTATTGGCTTTTGGGTAAATAAATTTTACTAGTCGAAGTGACTGGTTTTAATATTTAAGTTTATGTTGTTGATAATCTTTTCGACATACATACATATATTACCCGAATCAACTTTCAGTTAGTTAAGGCTGCGGCACTTAGAATCCGTCATACGATATATGTATGTATGTCCCCTTTTCCAACTGACATAAACCCAACGACGGAGAAGGTGAACATAATAGTTGTGTTTAATTTAATTTCCTAGCAGAAACTAGCAATAAGAGAATACAATATTGCCATAACCATAAATATATTTGTTCAGCTATTAGTGCTGCCGTAACCATAAACAGCTGTTTTTGTTTTCATTTGGTTATTAATTTCAAAAGTACTACAACAAATGTGTCTAACAAGTAAACAGCTGCTTATGGTTATGCCGAAAAACCAGTGTTACCCATAAGATCGTTTCGAACAGCTGTTTTGTATGGTTATGGTTATGACACGTTTAACTGATCCGTTAGAGCCAGTTTCTTCTGCGTAGTTATATGCTTGGAAGTTATTTCGTTAAATTTTGTTAAAAAATTTAAGACGGGAATGTAATTGAGTTTTTGAAAAATAAAACACATTTTGGTTTCATATTGGTTTTTTTTTTCAAAAAATATGTGGGCATTTCCACGAGAACTTCACTTCACTTTTTTGTCACGTGCGACAGCAACCAATTAAGCTTGTATATATTTCAGCATAAAGTGAGTCGATTTTTCTTAAAATTTTACCTAATGTAGAGCTGCCGACGGCCTACACAAATATATAAAGCAGTAAAAAAAGTTTCGTTTTGTCCCGGTTCGCACACTTCAACTTTTGTTGATCAACTCGCAATTCAGCTGAAAGAAAGACAGAGAAGGAAATACAAAAATATCTCTTTTTTTCTCACAGCTGAATTACGAGTTGATCAACAAAAGTTGAAGTATGTGAACGGGGACTTTCTTTGAAATAATAAACATATTTGTTTGGTATCGCACACATTTCCACATTTTTGCTGCGTATTCATATCTCATGTAAAATTTTTCTTAAAGCATATTTTTGGTTTCCCTGTTAATACTCGTAACTCATAAGAACAATTTTGCAGTAATATCGTATACGAAAAATTGTTTACTTAAATATTTAATTGAATTGTTTTCTTCTTAATGAAGACTTACATAAATTTTGAATGGAATTCGTTTATAAAACTGTTTGTTTAGATTTTTTAAATTTTTTATATTTCGCTTTTGTTTGTCATCTTACAAAATTGCTTATGATTTTTTTTGTTGCTTTTTTATTTCAAGTTAAAAATTCTAATGAAACTGAAATAATAAACAATATTTATTTCACTGACTGACTATTTATGACTTTCAATTGAAAAATCGAAAAGTAATTATTTGCTTGAAGATTTATTATTCACTCTTGCTTTGTTTATTTACACTTGACCCGATAGTTAACAAAAGAATTAAATTATTAAAAATTATATTCATTTGTTAGTAAAAAACAAGTTTTATTTAGTTGCTTTAGTAACAAACAAACAAACAAACAAAAAATAATAATACGAGTAATACCACAAAAACCACACTTTACAAAAATTATTTAATTAAGCGCCCTTATTTTATGTCGAAAATGACACAGTTTACTTGTAACGTAAAGAAAAAAGATTTTAAAATGGTATAGAATTACAAGCACCACCAACGTAAATCACAGTTTAAGTTTTTAGTGTCTTTTAATAAAAATATAATAAAAAGGGTGAATATTGATTAAGGCTTTTTGTTGAAATCAAGTGTTATAATTTTTTTTCTGTAGTACATTTTGGTGTCGTTTTTTTTTGTTATTGAGGGTAAACGCTAAACTTTATTAATTCATTTAATTACAAATTTTTTGACTGGTAAGAAGTTAAATAATCTTTTAAGTAATCAGATACTTAATATCCTTTTTTAAAAACAAAATGCTTTTTACTTTAATAAAACAAAAAAAAAACAAACGGAAGCGAAATCTTACAATTACGGAAGTTGACAATTTCAACTCCCTGTGTGATGGCTAAATGGTTATAATAAATATAAAAGGCAAAAGGGGGAAACAAATTATTAAATTGGCTTTGCAGTAAAATATTTGCCATTACAGCTATTTGGATTTTGCATTAAAATCGATAAGCAAAGGCACCAGAATAGTTTTTTTTAAAGCTGATTGCTGTTATCGTTTAACGAACAGCAAATAGTCACGCATGCACACAGTTGCTTACACATCAGACTGAGCGGGAGTTTATCCAGCTGGCATTTTCCATCGCTGAAGTATCATCTGCGATCGGAGCGGGCGATTTTTCCAATGGCGCAAGTTCAGCAAAACTGTGTCATGACGAGAAAAGAATCGTGCAAGACTCCCTAATTAATTTTTCAAGCCAGCCCTGAAACAATAGCCTTAATGTGTCTTCTGCGATTCGCCTAAAAGGTTCGCGGAAGAGTCTTTAAAAAGTCGCCAAGAATACCTTTAATTAATCCGTCTGATTTGGCATGCAATGTCCCATATAAAAATATCGGAATGACAAACGTGGCCACCAGTACACAGTATTGAGATGTCACAAAATGCCATAGTGTGTACTCGGCATCAGTTAAATTAATCATCCTTATTCCAGTTGGCGACATCGACGTCACTTTAACACAATACCAAAAATTCTGGCTTGTTTACTCGCTCTCGATAACATTTTTTTGCAACTGACAATCTATTTCCGTTCCCTTAAGTCTACAAAATAGCATAAACCTGCCAACAGGAATCAGTTGTCTTCGACAATTTTTAGTATTGTGTTAAAGCGAAGGAAGAACTGAAGACGCTTCTTTTCAAAAATAAATGTAAATCATATGTACCCGTATTTAACTTGCAAATCCACTTTTTTGAGATTATGAAAAAAAACGTTGAAAATTTTGTAAGCCAGTGTAATTTATTGCAATATCTCAAACGAGTCGCGACTGTATGTTATATAAATGAATAAAATATTAAGCATTAGAAAATTAAAAGTGTATTTAAATATTCCCATTTCATAAAAGTGTGTGTAAGGCCTTAAAATCTTAATGGCTTTCTAGCTTAAATGTACTTTTATGTTCTTTTTTTAGTCATGATGAAATTAAAAATTTAATGAATCTATTTTAGTCGTTTGCTATAAGAATTTTTTGCATGGCTAATTTGAATGTTTATTTTAAAGCTTTAATATCATTTTGAATAAACACTAAAGTAAAAGTCCACAGAAAATTGCCAGCAACAAAATTAAACAACAATTTGTTTAGTGGTCTGGCTTAGTTTTACTGTGTTATTATGGTCATCATCATTAAGATGTGTGTGTATGTGTGTGTGTGTTTTTCTTTAGCAAGAAGGAGCAAAACTTACACAAATCTGACTGACAGTTTTAAATGCAGTGAAAGAAATCTTAAGGCCACAAGAGGGAAAAAATACCAAAGAGATAATTATTTATTTTGTGTAGTTAAATTAAAATGATGTTTGTTTTAATAAAACGACAAACATTAATGTTTTGGGGTGTGTGTGTATCTGTGTGCCAAACCACTTCACATTGTTGTAAAACACTTGAAGTGCAATTCAAAATATTACAGTATTTGTACAGCACATACTCGTGTGTACATCACATACAACACACACTCTCACACACAGGAAACTCCAATAGCATTGGCAACAACATCAGCAACTAATGAGTCTGTCTGTTTATGTGGCACTTGTATGCACGATTCGTGTTCTATTAACACACGCCAGGGCATGCATGGAAAACATTACATGCCACACACATACCAAGCGGCATTACTACAAAGCCTCGGTGCTGAATGATCGCTTAAAATCTAACAAATTGTTAGTAAACGAATGACTAGACCAAATGAGGCCTGGGTAGAAAGAAGTAATTTAAAAAATAAAATCATCTAATAAGTGTTTTGTTAAAAAACAAAGAACATGAACTCAAATGTTAGTGATCAGTGATCACTATTAAATTAAATCCAAATCAATTGCAACAGCAAACATGCCACCCATTTTTTGTACGAGAAGCGGAACGATCACCCAGGGGTGCTTAGATTTCTTGCAATATCAAGCAGTTGTTGTAAATGTGTTTAATCACACGCACACTGATGACACATTTACGAACACACATATACCCGGCATATATTTGGAAGATTATTTCGCGATTCTGTTTTTCACCTTCCTGACGATTGTGGGAGTAAAATGATATTTTGCTCTTCCAAATGATGCTTTTGGGAGTCTTTTTTGGTGATTTTTGGACGAGTGAATCAAGTCAGTGTATATTATGTTACAGTGGGACCTTGATTGTCCGCATTGTGGAGCAATGTGGATAATAAATATTCTCGTTTAATTGGATACGAATTTCGAGTATATTCTACATAGTATGTACATATTTATATAATAACAAAATTATTTAAGGATTTTATATACATATGTAAAGCCTGGTACTCTGTTAACAATTTCGTGCGAAATGCTGTCAAACTATTCCGAAATAAACTTGCAAAAGTAGTACTCTGTTCTCATTGCGAAAAACAAGTAAAATGTATCTGGCAGCATGTTCTTCCATGCAATATGACTCTGGCATAATTTTTTTCAGCTGCGAAACAACATGATCAGTACTTTTTCCGCACGGAATTTAAACAATGTTGCATACTTTCAAGCAATAAAAGCGAGAAATTTATAAAAAAAAACCGCGAGTTGGGCTACATTTAGTACATGTCAAATTTTTCACGCGAAATAATCAATGTTGCTGAAATTGTTTCGCAGCTTCGAAAATAGTACTTAAGGGAAAAAAATGGTTTGGAAAAAAACAGTGAACACTGCATAAGTATTTCATGCTGCGTAATTTCTTATTCAGGACTTTAATATAAAGCAAATTGTAACTAGTCCTTTATTATGATATATTCTTTAAGCATACGAATGTTCTTCTTTTGGTTTTTAATAAAGTCTGTCACTAAAAGCTCCCTAGAGGTATGAATTAACTCTTGCAACAACATTTTGTTCATGCTAATGAGCGACTCAGAAGGGGTAACCGATCTAAAAAAGGTGACGGAATCAAGAATACATTACAAACATAATTTTTCTTTTACAAACAAATAAAGCAATCATTTTTATTTTGTAGTTTACTTTTGTGATATTTTTTGGTACCCCTCAAAATAGCTTTCATGGTAAAGTTTGAGATTTTTTTGATTACTCGTTCAACAGATATTAAATTAAAAAAAATACTATATTTTTAATATTTCTTAATAATGGTTTAAATTTGCATTTTTTTTGTCAAATTCTTGTTTTAAGATATTTTTTAGGCTGAATAAAATAAGCTCCAAAGCAAATAGTCCAAAAAAGTGAAATAATTCCCCAAATTTACATTATGGAAGTTATAGCATTATGAATTAACTCGCTAAATTTTGCAATTTATTTATATGCAGTTTCCACAAGTCAGGCAGGCGACTTGTCTAGAAAATATGTATGAAAGCCACTCAAAATAATGAGTGCTTTCCATATAAATTTTATACTTAGGTCGACCGTCCGGGTTGTAGAAACAGGGGGTAAGTTTTTTTTCTGGAATAAACTAATTTAATTTTTTAGTTATTTCAAAAAATTCCTAAAAAAATTTCTGAAAGTTATTTTTTCGGCGAAGAAATTCGGGACTGATTTCATTTTATTTGGGACTTATTTCGCTCTTCACAAAATGGATATGTTTTCATAACGAAACAATTTGGGAGCTTTTATTCTTTGGGACTTCGCTTTCCAAAGGATTTCTGCATTCCCGGCCTTAAGGATTTTCTACTTTGGGGGATTTACAAGACCGTCTTCGCTTTCCAAAACCAAACTTCGGCTGAACACAAGGATTTTCTCCACCATGGTATTTCCCAACACAGAGCCCCTATTACATAGAAAAAATAAAATTTGATTTTCATTAAACAAATTTATTGAATCAGTAAACATTTTGTATGAATGCGGACCCACAAATAATTTTATAAATACTGATAGCAATTATGTAAAAATTTAAATTTAACAGACCTCAGCTGAGAGAATTTTTTAGTTAAATGTGTTGGTGTTGTCTTTTTTTATTGATCGTGTTGTATATATGTAAATGCCGACAAGTAGCCGACAAACGTCGTGGTCTGTTTCTGCTCTAAACAGTTTTTTTGTAGCAAAAAATTTACAGCATGGAACAGTAAAAATATTTACTGAAAGTAAATTTTATTACAAACGAACATTTATTTTTTTGAACATTTTTTTATAAAATTTTTTCTGTTTTCTAAAGATTTTTTCACATCGACTCTTAATGAATGTAATTTGTTACGTTTGCCAAAGAGAAGTACTCGTATATCGTATTTCTGACAAAATTCTTCACTTAAGGTTTTGATGTCTGTCTTTTGGTTTTATAATTGTTTGGCAAACAATCTGAAATCTGTGGTAGACTTCTTTCTCATTTTATTAAACCTAATAATGATTTCAACAATTATGATTATCTCTTGTTAACAAACACTTTTTGTGTGTGTGCATCGTTGTTAAAACAACATTGTTTTGCTTCAATGATTTTCTGTACAAATACATTATTTGGCATTTAGCATCTTCGGTGGCGGTACAATGACACTGCCTGCCAACTCTTTAGTTTTTATTTCTTTTTTAGCAGTTTTGTTTTCTTTGTTGTGATAAAAGTTGAATGTTCATTACATTTCAATACTTAAATTTAATATTTAATCAAGACACATCAGCATTAACAATAATTATAATAACAACAGCATACAAAACAATTTTGAAAATAAGACGGGAAGAAAATGTTGTTGTTTATTTTACGCACCCGTCGGCGTTTAGCCATTTTTTCTCTTTTAATGTTCTTTCAACCAATTTAAATAATATTTAAACATTGAGATGGCATGACAAAAAAAGAAAAGAAGACGAATAAACAAAATATTTAAGAAAAGTAAACACTAAATGAAAAGAGTGTGCTCATTTGTACATTGTACAGAATTATTACTGGACTTAAAGAAAGAGGTAAATTTATAGTAAATATTTAGTTAACAATCAAAGTAATATTACACTTGTAACCGTCTGTGTGTCTGTCTGTCTGTCTTTCGAAGATTATAAAAGCCTCTTAATTATTGTTGTTAACACCGAACATTAAGGGAAGCAGTCTTTAATGAAAAACAAAAAAAAAATAAAAACCAAATTGTGTGAAAAAGAAATTATTCTTAAGTTTTCGTTAAACGTTTTAGCCTGACCAGACAGGTGATGAAACAGTCAAGTTAAAATGTAGTTTGGAATGTGCAATGTTTTGCTGGGAAAAAGCCGGCCTGGGACAGGATTTCCATAATGTGCTCTTAACAACATTTTTAAGTGCTTGCTTAACATCATTGGAATTCATGCATTAATCAACAACAAATATTGTTTATTTTTTCTTTAGCGCATACTTCAAGTTTTAAGCCTTTTAATAAAGTAAACTTTTAAGAATAACAAAAAAACAATAATAATAGTAATAAGAAGAAGAAAAAGAAGAAGAAAAATGCATATCATACCAAAGATATGAGCATATGTATACATGTGTGAAACAAAACAAACAACAAATATGAATATAATGAAATGTTAAGGAGAGTTTTGTAAAAACAAAAGACTTAAGCGAGAAACATGGGAATATTTAGTGTCAATAAAAACAGCATTAACAACAACTAAACAATTTACAACGCCTATCAAAGCACTTATTTGTAACACAAAACGTTTTCTAGTGTGTATTTAAAATGCAAAGATATTTTCACGAATCGTTTTCCTGGCCAGTGTCTCATACATTAATATGTGAAAACATTATGCAGTTGGTCGAGTATTTTTTTTTACGAAACAACTATTCTGTCTGCTTATGTTGTATGCTTATTGTTAAATGAAAATCAATTTTACGCCTTACTGCCAGGATAGCAGTTATCCTGTCAGTTTGTTAAGGCATTTAAAGCAGCATATGGGCTGTTGTATTTGTACACAAATGTTAAGCAAAGCTAACGTTGCAATTCGTTGCACCCAAGGATATATTTTTACATACGAGTGTGTTGAAGAAATATTTTTGGCTTTAAGCCAAAAGTAAAGCCGTTAATAATTGATTTTGTGGTTGACAATTGTGCTTCTGTGGTTGAAAATGGCAAAAGAATAATATGTATGTATTTATGTAGGTACATACTTATAAATATTTAAAACATTTGAAAATTCTAGGAAATTTTTCTAACATATTCATTCAGCCCTATCACACAATAGCCAAATATTTGATTTGAACAAATGGCGGCTTTTAAAAATACATCTACCTCAAAAAAAAATCTACAAATTTGTATGTAATTGCATTTGGCTATAGGAGTTTGAAAAATATTCTGTTTTCTCAGGCCAAGAAAATATTCATTCTTATCAAATATTTACTTTCGATTTCTTTACTTTGACCCATTCGAAAAAAAAACAAAATCATAATGTTGTTGTTATTTGTAACGCATAACTACAACAACTAAGTCAATATTGCTGGCTGAGGTAATGCAAAGAGTTTACAAAGGTTAAGAAATTTGTTTTGATTAAAAGAAGGATATTTTTGTACGCAAACGTATTATTTGCTTATTAAATGAGCGCAAAAGGTTCAAAGAGTATTGAAGGTAATGGCAGGTTTGTTGTTTGAGTCTTTCGTTTTCAGTAAAAGTAAATATTGTTGCAGCGTTAAGAAAAGAAGAAGAAGAAGAAATATGTATGCATATAAATACATATGTATATATTAAAATTTTAATACTTAAAAATTAAAGAACAATTGGGGAAGTCAATCGGTAGTCATAGAGATCATATTGTCATAATGTTTTAAATTATTTAAATATAATATTCTCTAATTTTATTAAGCTTACGGTCTCTTGTTTTTATATTAAAAATTTTTCATATTACGATATTTCGCCAGTCCTTTGTGTGGCCTCTTCAGGAATATAAAAACAAGAGACCTTAAGCTTAATAAATTAAAAAGAGGTCAAAAAATTAAAAGATTTATTATTTAAGTATTATGACAATATAAGTATTATGACAATATTGAATTCCCCAAATTACTTAGTATAAATTAAATCTAACAAGTTTTAAAAATGATTACGGGTGGTCCTCTAGCCAAGTCGGTAGTGCGCTAAGCTATCAGTGCGGGGGTCGTGGGTTCAATACCCACCAGTGACTCTGGTCTATTTGTTACTCTGGTCTGTCTTTGTTACTCATCAAAATATGTTAATATACAATTTGCAACATTATAAAAAATTGGTAAAAACTAAAACTGATTGTATAAAATTTTGCGTTAAATTCAAGTAAGCGCTTATACATTTTGATCGATTCGTGTTTTTTCGTGTAAGTTTGGCTCAACACGAAATGACCCGATCTATCACGAACACTGCATGTTAAGTTGAAATAGAGACTTAAACTTTATTTCGGGCAAACTACCGAAATGCCTTAACGAGTTCCTTATGATAATTCTGACTTCAGCAAAAGTCGAAACCTTTGGTGATCCTTAAGTACATATCGTTATCTTAATATAAAAAGCTCCCGGCTCATTATTTTCTTTAAATCAAGATTTTAAAATTTTTCGTTACATTAGATGTCCTTCCACCGAAATATACAAAAAATTAAATTTCAAAAAATAATGAGTTAGTGGCTTTCTCTATTAAGGTAACGGTATGTACATATGTGTGTAGTATAACTGTGTACATTTTTATACCTTGTAATACTTCGTTTCGCATTTTTATTTATAGCGTTCATTCTCTGTTTTTTACACAAACAAAAGCCCTTTCAACCAGTGATTTTTCAGCTTTCCTTTTGATTTTCTTGAATGAATTTTGTACAATTTGGCCAAATTTTCCTATTATGGCTTAAAACAAGAAGTACTTTTTAACGTTTACATTTTCTAAATAAATTTTCGAGGAGTCAATAAATTTGTTAACAAAGAAAGGAAACACAAATAATTGTACCACGCCTATTAACACAAAAGAAATATATGTATTTATTTAATTATAGCAACAAACACATTCAAAATTATATAAACAGATATTTCCTCTTATCAAACAGAAGAGTGAGGGAGTTGAATATATAAAACAGCAATAATAAACAACAAAATCAAGCAGGCATTTATAAAAGAAGATGAAACCCTCCAACTAAATAACCGCTACTCTTTCACACACACACACACACACACACACACACACACGCAGACGTACTGTTACTATAATTGTAAGAGAAAAGAAAAAGAGCATCTTCACTTTATAACATAAAAAATTTTAAAAGAGAAACTACCTATTTGTTACTATTTTGTTTATATGTACATAGTAATAAATTTAAATTAAATTATGAATGCAAGCAATTATTAGAGTTTTCTTTTTATATTTGCCTTCTTGTAACTTCTCTTTCAGCGCTGCAAGGAAAAACTTAATACTTTGGCCATTTCGGTTATGAATCAATGGCCGGGTGTAAGATTACGTGTTACTGAAAGTTGGGATGAAGAATATCTGCACGATGCCAAATCTTTGCATTATGAGGGCAGAGCTGTCGATATAACCACCTCAGATCGTGATCGCAGCAAGTATGGCATGTTGGCACGTTTGGCAGTGGAGGCTGGTTTTGATTGGGTCTACTATGAAACCAGAGCTCATATACACTGTTCAGTTAAATCGGGTAAGTTGCATTATTTACAGACATATACATATTTGCAAACACAAAAAGAAAAAAAAAAAAGAAACAATCCCACTTACAACAGAAAATTGACAGCTTTAAGAAAATGTTAAGAAAAAAACTTGTGAATTTTCCTAGGAATTGACACTAACGAGTTTTAATTTTGCATGTTTAACGTCAATTATGACTGTGGCCAGAAATAACTTGTGATTCTTGGTACACCAATATTTTCATTTCACTCCTCGTGATATGCATTATTTGTACCTATCTGTATATTATTTTATTTTGTTTCTTTTTCTGCCGGCAAATGTTGGCTGTTGCTGTTTTAAGACATGACAGGCGTAGGCAATTTGCTTGGAACTTTCTTCATGTGAACGTACATACATACATACATACATACTTATGTATATAAGTATGTATGTGCATGTCTGTACGTATACGCATGAGCACATGTGCATATTTGGGTTTATTCTGTTTTGTTATATTTTAAGTTTGATTTTTGTAAAGAAATAGTTAAACAACAAAGAGTAAAATAAAATTTGTGTGCGTATGTTGCGAGTGTTAGTGTGTTAGAGTGCTAGTGTGTCTACCCAAATCAAATCGAATTAGAAATGGTCAAAACTCTTGTTAAAACACGCACTACTGCTAACTCGGTTAACACACAAATAAATGTATATGTAGTTACGTATAAAACTGCAGCATTTCATGCTCTTTAATTTAAAAAAACAGACAGATAGATTGTCATTTAGTCTAACTAAGTCTGTTAGAGTATGTTTGAGCAAAATCGCTTATGGCCAGTCAATTGCCATAATTTTCACCACAAAATTGTTGCTGTGTGTGTGTGTGTGTGTTGGTCTTGCTTATACAATTAAAGGCTGTGTTATTGTGGTTGCGTATGTGTCTGGCTGGATGCTGCAGTATTTTTTTGTGGGTATGTTGTTTTGACATGTTTAGGTTTGCGCCTGTCAAATTAAACGAATTGATGATACGACACCCAATGAGTTTCTCATGACTTTCATAAAACATAAAAATATATACATATGTATATACATTCATTTAGAAGATTTTTTCTTTGTTTCAAATAACCAGTATTTGCACTAGAGATGAGATCGTGACTACCTTTCACTCACGCTCATGCTCGCTGATGTGATTATTTATTCGCCGTCCATACAGCAAAATACTTGCGGCGAAACATTTTTAAGTTCCCTTTTGAAACTGCTTTCTAATAGCATGTTTCCACCGGCATGTTTTAGACAAATCATGATGATTTGTGCAAATCATGTTAATTTATCATGATTTACCATACATTTTGCATATGGCTAAATCGTCTCAAAGTAGTTGATTTATTTTAAATAATGTCGAAAATCAATGTCAATTTATGTGTGCAACCCTGCGTTGTTTTTAAAATTACAAACTCCAACCCTGGTCCGCCCATCAATAGTGATTGACAATTTCGAAAAAAATGACATTAAGGAATATTTAATCAATTTTAAATGTCAACTAGATGTGAATAAAATTCACATTACAGCTGCTGCGCCCACCTTATAATACACGTACATAAATTGAATACGAAAATTCGAACAACAAATCACTCACAAGCTCGGTGAAAACACTTTGAAGAGATTTACTTCAACCTACTTGATTTAAAGTCGGTGAAAACATACTATAAAGCATTTCTGTATTGCTGGCACAAGGAAGGTCCTTTTCAAACTGATTTTCTTAAGGTGGATTCATCCATTGTTTCGGAACAAAATTTTGGTCCGGAGAAATTTTTTTTATATGGAGTTTGACATACCTCTTTTTGAGAGAGAGAGAGAGAGAGAAGAAGAGAACAAATTTTGTTTGGATCATTTTCTGCTTGAATTGGTTTAATTTAAATTTTTGTCCGGACAAAATTGAACTGAGCTGCCAACTATTTTAATTTTTCAGCCAAAGTTGAACTGAGATGCCACATCTTGGTATATGAATAATAAAAGCACAGAGGAAAAAAAGGAAAATTAAAAAAAAAATATATATGTACATATGGCGTTGAACGAAACAATTGCATTAAACAATTAAAAATATGTGTGTGAAATTGTAATCATCTTACGCTATGCTGCCACTTGTAAAATTAATACGCATCGTTTGCGCACGTATTTCATATGGTAGCTTTGATTTTCCAGACAAAATATTCGAAATGGATGAATCGTCTTTCAAAAAACTCTCAGTAAAAAAAATTTTCTCCAGACAAAACTTTTATTCCGAAACAATGGGTGAATTCACCTTTAGTTCTACAACTGCGTTTCTTGGTAACTTATTTAACTCGAACTTAGTTTATTGGAAGTTGAAGTTAGGCAGACGTTCCAGGGATTTGTTATGCCTAAATTTATTGAATTTCTTTTATTTGTTTGATAGTATAAAAAGCAAAGACTTGTGGAGACGCATGTTTTCTTGTGTTGGGAATATAGTCCATTTACGCCTAAAGGACCAACTGAACAAAGTCTTAAATTATCAACACATGATACGATACAAATTCCAAAAAAGTCCCATCAGCTTCCAAAAACCTGCTTTCAAATAACATAAGAAAAATTCTTTCTTGGACGTCAGCTCGCTCTTTAGGTTTCTTATTAGAGTAGCAAATGGTAGTTAATGTTAATGGTATTAACAGAAAAGAATACAAACACACCAAAACTTAAGTATATGGTTCATTAATATGGTTGTATATTGTTTTTTGTACAAGCTCACGAATCATATAAAATACCAAAAAAGTTGTTTTGATCCATAAGCTTTAAACCATACCAAATGCAGGAAAAAACCGGAACCCTAAAAAAAATTAAAGTCTACATGCACAAGAGTTAAACATTCTTCATAAAAATCCCACCTTAACCTGGCATCCACCATGTTTTTTGTTTTTTTTTTATTTGGAGTTTAATTTTTGTTTAAGAGTTCACCAGCTTGAAATATATTTATTCACTTTTTTTTATGTGCTTCTTATCAACATGTTTCATTAATGTATGTATCGATGTATGTACATATGTATATATTTTTATATATACTCGTATGTAGTGAATGTGCATACATAAGTACATACATACGTATGTATATATATATTGGAAGCTTAGGTTTTCAAACGAAAAAAAAGGAAAGAAAGAAATACCTGTTTCGTAAACAACCATTTATATACAACTACCACAACTACTTAAACGTACTACCGGCAAAAGATGCTGCTGGGCTAAGACAAAAAAAAAAAATGTGAAGAAGCGGAGGAGAAGGTAACCTTATCCTAGCACACAACATTTTTAATTGCAGACAACTTCACGCAAAGAAGAAATATGGTTGAGGCGACCATAATAAAACAGCAGCATTGTATGATTAAATCAATTGTTTATATAATTGTAAAGAGCCCTTAATAATGGAAAACAATATCAGCCAAATGACCACTACGGCTACGTTTCATGAAACTTTTCATCACAAATTCGCATGAATTCCATCTTTGAGTTCTTGGATATTGGCACCGACCTTATCTTTCACGTAGCCTCAAAGAAAAAAGTCTAAAGATATCACAAGATATCGGTGGATAATTGTGATTGCCTCCTTCGAGAAATATCGCGAGAGAGCGATGGCATCGTTACTAGCTACGGCTTGTTGAGCATAAAAGGTGTCCACATAAATTTCTTTCAATTCTGGATACATAAAATCATTAATCATCGCTTGATAGCTCAATCCCTTCACCTTAACAGTCTCATTTTCGAACAAGTAACTTCCAATAACTCCGCCAGACTAAAAACCACAGCAAAGAGGCACATGTTTAGGATTTAGAGGTTTTTAACAAAAGTTCTTTGGTGTTTCACATCCAGATCTTCTTGTTAATGCAGTCTCCAAGGTGAAAATGGGTCTAATCATTAAAGAGGATTTTTCGATGAAAATCCAGATCAGTTCGATAAATTTCAAGGAGCCAATCAGCAAAGGCACAACGTTGTTGATAGCCGGCAGGTATGAGTTCTTGTGTTAACTGAACCTTAAAAGACTTAACGACCTGAGTTTTTTTTTTTGCAAAATACCGTGTAGATCGCTTGTGGAAATTCCGTTTCCAAATATCAACGAGAAATTTGCAAACCTAGATTTTATTTAACACTATGGGCCACAGCAGCACTATTCTCAGTTGCTCTTGAGCGATGCGTACGAGTTCGTTTCTTCACATCACTATAAATTGTGCCAATAGCTAAAATTTGTTCACAAATTTGAGATAGATTTACTGGCCCAGAAGATGCTTCATGACTCCCCAAAAATATTTTAGTTTGGTAAACTGTGGCCTTGAAATGTTCACCAATTTTGCATAATTTCAATGTTTTGTTGAAGCGCTTTGTTAGAGATGAGCGATCTCGTGATTTTGTAATGACGTTGTTCCTAGTCAAGATAAATTATAAATTACTGTTCTTTCAAACTGCTACTGCAATCACGGCTTATTAGTATTTTTGCAGTTCTTTTATTATCAGAAATATTAATAAGAAGAGTGGCAGTGAAATTAAATAGTGACCATGATCACGATTTAACACATTTGAGAACTTCTGCTTTAAAAGTATGTCGTCTATAACAGAGTTCAGTTATTTTGAGAAATAGTAAGCGAAGACAAAAACGTGTGATCTGTAGTTGCCAGAAAAGATAATTTGACACGAATTTACGATTTTTGTTTTCGACAAGATCTGAAGATATAAAAAAAATTATGTGGCAGTCGATGGTGATGAACATACAATAGTATTCACTGTTTGAATGAAAAAGTTGTTTCAAGTAATTGTTACTTGATAAATTCAGTCGCAGTAGTGAATAGGAATTACTTAAAAACAACTCGTTTTCCTCAATTACCAACGAGGTTACCTTCCCTCTTGGTTACTGGGCTTTTCTATACCAATTTGAACAGGAAGAGTATTAAAAACAAGAACGAACAACAACTTATAACTCGCGTGGCTCCACCAACTAAAACACATCAAAATTAATTTCCAACAACAATACGTATGTACGTACCACAACAACTCTGACAAGAAAAGCCAGTTTTAACAAGTTACAACAACAGAAAAAAAATTTTGAAAAAAAGAAGCCACCATTTGTTAAAAGAAAAATTGTTTTATTTCTTAACAGCAAACTTTCATTTAAATACCAAAGTTTTCATTTTAAAACAATGAGAAAAAGGATTAGAAAATAATTAAGAGCTTTATTTCTGACAAAAACAAAATGGAATTAATAAGAGCAGCACAGGGTAATATTTCTTGAAGAAACGGTTTAAGTCTATACCTTTTTAATGAAACTATATTTTTAACCAATTCTTTTTATTTTTTGGATAGATGGCATTTGAACCTTTCAAAATTCAGGCTCAAAACGTATTTTTTTCATCACCGTTGATTGATTAAACTCGACACATGATTTCATGTGATCGCACAGTGTGGCAGGGTATCTACTGTGTGAAACGAAAGAAAAGGCTTTTGGACTTTTATGTTAATAACATGCAAGTCCGAAAGTATTTTCTTTCGTTCCGAATTACAGAGTAGGCCCCCTGAGATCAATTAAACAGCAAAATTAATAATAATATTTTTTTGAGTTTGCATGTTATTAATGTAAAAGTCCGAAAGCATTTTCTTTCGTTACGTTGTAAATCCAGGTATGTACATACAAATGTATGTATGTGTACATATATATGGTACATACATATGTATACATATGCATGTATGTGTACATACATATCGATGGCTTAATATAAAAAGGGAGTATCTCGATTTTTTTCAAAATTGCGTTTTTAACGTTTTCTGGTAGCCAACGTACAATTGCATCCTCCTTAAAGATCTTAGTAAGTTATAGTTAAAAATCAAGAACTTATTGCAACTTAAAAAGTTATTTTTGCGTGTAAATGCTTTAGTTTTTAATCAGTTTTTTCTTTCTCCTATAAAATATCGAAAAATCGAGTTACGCCTTTCTTATATTAAGCCATCGATATGTATAAAAATTGTGTGCAGATGTATGTATGTAGTCTCAGCAAATTCAATATAAAAAAACACAAGATATTTTTTATATTTATTATCTTAGCCCAGTTCTTTATTATTCCGCTTTAAAACATTTAATAAGATATAGATAAAACATTATGGCTTTTAATTTAATACAAATTTAACGGGTATCAATCAAATAAAAAAATAAAAAATTTTAAAAGCAAAAACAAAGCCAAATCCGAACATATTACAATCCCAACAAACACAATGTCAAACGTTTGAAATTTAATAGATTTAAAATGTAAATAATATGCGCATGTAGCAATTTATTTTTACTCCAGATTTCCGGAAAAGAAACCTTTTTATCTTCCTCGATTCATACAGAAAGATTTTTTTACGAATGGCAAATTAGTAGCGTAAAATTTTTCTAATCTAATAAAGCTGATCGTGTTTGTCTATGTATGAGCAGAGCCATGAAATTAGAACATCTTGCAAGTTCGATGCATAAGGTATAAAAAAAATAAAACTTACAGAAATAATATTAAAAAAATAAATTCAAAAATGTACATCCTGGCCCACCATGTCAATATAAAACATTTCCACAAACATCCACAAATTGGTACCGGTAAGCAGTAAAAGAATATCATGCCTTCTCAATATGATTCGCCGAAGCGCAGCCGTGGATATTATTAATGGAAGCCAACCATTTGTATGGCATATATCCACATATTTTTTCATATGAATTGCTTATTCTCTCGCTTACGAAAATGCAATAATGTAAGCTAGTGAGAGTCCCATACATTTAAATAAAATATGTATTCACAGAATGGGCATAAAAACAGACATGATGTTTATGCATCTAGATTCTAGAATGATTAGAAAGAAACTGATTTTTCGAGATCTGGCAAGTGGGACATCCCACACGAAAATCAAGAAATCTGGGAGCAGTTTGGTAAGGGAGAGTTATGCTGTCTCTCTCTCGCTCCAGTCACTGGTAAATTTAGCTGGATTACCAGAGAAATACATATATTGAATCTCTGAAGAGAAATTCTCCAGCTTACTTAATAGTGTTACTATGAAATTTTACTTTACTTAGAGGCTTGGGTTACACACTAACTTTTGGTGTACCGTGCATGTTTTCGTTTTTACTACGTGAAAAAAATTGCGATCTTATAGCTACAAGATCCCTTGCAAATTCCGCAACTTTTAAAAATTTAGATCCAACAACTTCCATATTAAACTATTAAAAATAAATTGAACAAATATTAGTTTTATTCCTCTGTTAAGATCATCATAGAAATGAGTTCCTCATAGCTTCCGACTCATTGAATAGTTATCAGAAGAGAGCTGTATGCAACGAAAAGTCTACATTAAAATGATTAAAACCCAACTAGAACCGCGGAGTTGCCCGCTTAGAATTAATTTTTGAATCATAACATGCAATAGTAAAAGTAAAAATGAAAAATAGCATTTACCATACCATGCATAAGATACCATAAATTCATTGTGCAAATCGCAGTGGCGCAGTTCAGTTGTTCTTCCAAATATAAAATATATAATGCATAAAATGGCAAAAAATTGTTAAAGCTGGCTGTATACCTTAATATATTATAAAGCCTATGTGTCCTCTTAGACCCATTTATATCTTTGTTTTAAGTTTAATCAGGGCAGAAGTTGCCCTCTACCATTCTCCTGGTTCTGGTGTTGAAAACTTATAAAACCTATCTGCATATACATATATGTTTTAAGTTTCATTATAATTATTTGAATAGTTTCGGAGGGCAGATATTGCCTTGCCCCCTTTTGGTTATACTTTTTAAAAACGTTATAGTCCTTGTATTTTCTTAGACGCAGATCTATCTATATTTTAAATATAATCAAAATCGGTGCAGTTGGTAAAGCTTAACAAACAAACAAGTTTACTTTTGCATTCGGCCAGGGGACGTGTAGGCAGACGGCCTGAAGGGCGAACAGCGTACTCAAGTTAATAGAAGTCTGTTTTACTTTTGAGTACGGAACCCTAACAGCGCTTGCTTTAATTGAATTCTGCTACCATGATAATAAATATTTTCTGGGCATGGAAGGCTCGCCTTCCCGCCACACTATTCTAAGCTCTTTAACGGGACAATAAATATCCTATGTCTATTGGGAGGCTCCATGCTACATTTTTGTATTTCGGACCAATGCGTCTGGAGATTACCTCTTACCTCTAGACTAACATTCCAGATTTCTATAGGATGTGCGATGATGGAGAAGAACCAGAAACCATTAAACATATTATATTCCATTGATCCTAGTGATGAACCCATTTTGCACTAAATCGGCTCAGATCATATTGACTTCTGTGGCAGCTTTTTCTATAAGCTACTTTTTTTAATGTGCCAAAAAAACCATTAATAAATTTTATGCAAAATTTTCTTTTGGCATACACATCAAATTTACGTTCCGTACGACAAATACATGACATGTAAATACATAAGTATGTATAGGGTGTTTTTTTTAATGCGTGCAAATTGTTGGGCGAATGGGATGAAGCACAATTGATATTGATTTTGAATTTCCATTCAAAATTTTATTTTCCGATGAAGCCCGTTTCTGGGTGAATGGGTACGTAAATAAGCAGAATTTTCGCATTTGGAGTGAGGAGAATCCACAAGCAAAATTACTGTTTGGTGCACTTTATGGGCTGGCGGAGTCAATGGCCCATATCTGCAAAAACGATGATGGCCAGAATGTTAATGTCAGTGGTGAACAGTATAGGAACACGATTCGAAATATTTTTATACCTAAATTACGTGGCATTAATCTTGCTGATATGCCACATGCGGAGGACGGAGCCACATGCCACACCACGGGAGCTACAATTGATGTACTCTAAGAAACTCAAAGTTATGGCACTCTAAAAAAAACTCGCTTTATATAAATACATCCATATAACCACATGCATACATATTTAGTAAGCAATAAGCATTTTTTTATAGGATTTTCTCTTTACCAACCATCAATCAAATAAAATTTAAAGTAACAATACACAAAGAACAAGAAAAAGGGCTCATATTACAAGCATAAATAAGAAGAAGAAGAAGGAAAAAGAGAGCAACTGACGAAACAAATCTTTAACAGCAAACCTTTAAAGATCTTAACGATAAAAAAAATATACTAACAATACTCGTAAATAGGCGGCGGCTACTTTGTCTTACAAAAAAAAAAAACGATATGGCCAAGTTATTACAAAAAGAAATAAAAATATGTTCGTATAGTAATGTTTACAGGATTTTCAATTAAATAATTGTGGCCTATAACACAGCAGGATCTTGTTTTCAAAACAAGGACCACACATTAGGAATCGAGAAAGAAGACAACCGATGTTACAAAAACACTATTTTTCTTTCTTGTTGTTGTTGTTGTTGTTGTTTTCTTCAACAGCTCATGTGGTTAGGTCTCTCCTCTGCTTGTTGTTGTTGGTGGTTTTTTTACTGCTTTTGTGCTCCCTTTAGTAAGGATCAATAATTTACAAATTGTCATTGTCGGTGAATGCTGATGTCACATTTAAGTCAAAAAATATTGATACTACATTCACTTTTTGTAATTTTTGCGGCTTTTTTTATGTCAGTACTTCTTCTGGTTTAACATTGACTTTGTTTGCCTTGAAACTCAAGTGCTGAGACAGTGGTTTTCAAAGCGGTGCGAATAGCATTAATATTACAACAAAATACAGATTAAAAAGATGCCGCTATTTCATTTTTTTTTGGGTTTTGTTTTCTTAACCAGCTGGGCATCCTACCCATCGTGTAATATGATGCCCGATTTGAATACTTTCTGCACACCTCTCTTCTATCTTCAAACACATTTAACTCGTCGTGTGGAATGTGTGAAATATGGACACTTTGTTAATGCTGTGTGTTTTATTTTATTATTTTTTATTTATTGCCTTAATGACAAATATTACAAGGAAAGGCAAATATGTAAATGTTTTAGTCTTGATGATGTATTGTTACTTTTGTAACGTTTATTTCCATCAAGTGATTTAAGGTTAATTTAAGAAATAATTTATACAGCTATTAAAAACATTCAAAATAAAAATTATGAGCAAGGCTTATTATTTCTAAGACAGATTCTCGGAATGTGCAATTTATTTGAAAAATGTTTCAGATTTTTTTTTCGATTATTTTGGACTCTACAATTTTTTTTGCCAAATTAAACTCAAATGATTTCAATTTGAGGTTATGTTTAATATCAATCACTCTTAACTGTTAGATCAGAAATTTGTATTTGAAGGACGGGCACTTAACCAAATTACTTTCTTATTTGCAACAATTTGATACCATTTGTACGGGGATGTCTTAAATCAATTTTCATAAATATATTTTTTAATCTACAAAAGATGATCAAGGCGAGTTAAATTATTTTTTTTTTGTAATACTCAATTATCTGTTGAGAATTTTTACTCATACCTATAAGATCAAAAACATTGCATTATCTCAAGAGTTGTAGCCTGTAGGCTAATTTAATAAATATTTATAATGTTTCCCTTCACTACATTTCTTTTCCACTTTAAGGTTCAATTGAGCGTGTCATAACTATAACCATACAAAACAGCTGCTTGAACCAAATTTATGGGCAACATTGAATTTGATTACAGGTGACTTGCCATAGACCCACAGCCATAACCATAAGTAAAGAAATCAATTAAATTTTTGTTTTTTGCCGTAACCATTAACAGCTGTTTTCTGATATGCTGAGACGTATTTGCTTTCAAGGCAAATTCATACCAGGTGATCTCGTTTCACCCGATGATGATCCGTTGCTAGTCTCTCTGGTGTAAAATCAAGCAAAACATTCGGAAACTTTTTGACAGCAGGAAATTTTACAGTAATAAAATTGTACATGTTTTTTCTGAAGTGTTGCATTACATTTTAAAATTAGTTCACCGGGCATGAATTTTTCTTGTTTGCTTTTATTTTTTTAGCTTTTAGTTTTTTTATTTATTATTTACATATTTTACATAATTTGCATTCATTTGTGAAATGTATTGCACGAAAGCTTTTCTATATGCTAATGGCAGCGCTATAGATTAGAGTTATATGCATGCAAATCTCTAGCATTCTTGGCACCTTTTTTGATTTGATTTACTTCTTCAGGCCTCCTATTGGCAAATGAAGAAGTTTTAAATTTTGCAGTTAATAAAATTGATGACGTAAAGCAAGTGGGTACACTTCAAAAAAATAGCTCTTAAATACAAATTTTTCGAAATGTACTTACCTCAAAAAAGTTATTCATGATAAATAACTTTAAAGTTATAACCTTTTTATGGTGCAGATGTAAATGTAGTATAAAACATAGTTTTTCGCAAAGAGATAATTTTATTCAATATGTACTTTTTTCAATAGACTTGGGTCGAACTCTTTCACCACTTCAGTTTTGACACAAATCGATGATCAAACCCATGTAATTTAAATGGGTTTAAAAAATTAACTAGTAAACGAGCTCGACTCAAGTCTATTTTCCAAAAAGTGTGTTTCCAAGAGGTACTTTTTTCGAAAGGTACTTTTTTCAAACCCAATTTTTGCTCATTTCCAGAAAGATTTTTCCTAAAGCTACTTTTTGTGAAGATACTCGTACTTGCCCAAAAAGATAATATTTTCTTAAGATAATTTTTCGTAAGAGTGCTTCTTCCCAAAGGTGTAGCAGAAGCATCGGCGAAGCAGAGGCGCTGCAACAGTGCATTATTAAAAAATCTCTTCCTTCACTTTATACCTTCCCCAAAAGAAGGTAACACCTACTAATAGTAGTAGGTATGCATTGTCTGAATTTTACTTCTCTTAAAAAAAAAGTGCGCTTTCTTAAGATTTATTTTTTTAAATCTACTTTTTCCTAATAGTGCTGTTTTGCCAAAGGTAATTTTTCTCAATATTGCATCTTTCCAAAAGTTCTCTTCCAATAACTGGCTTTGACAAAAAATACTTTTTTCCAAAGAAACTTTTTTCAATACCTACTTTCGTGAACGATACATTTCCAAATAAAGTTTTTCTGAAAATACTTTTTTTCTAAAGGTACTTTTTATAAAAAGTACTTCTTCTAAAACGCACTTTTCCCAAATAATGCTTTTTCCAAAGGTTAAGTATTTCAAAATGAAATTTTACCTTAAAATTTACTACTTACCGATGCCGATTCCCTACAATAATCTAAATGCCCAATTTAATACTACCTGGATGTTAACTGTCAAAATAATGATGCACGTATATTTTGCTTAATCGTTGGTTGCATTTTCTTCAGAATTCGTAAGGCTATGTACCAATAAAAGTGGGTGGGTCACCGTTAGGATAAATGTTTGCTTCTGGATATCTCCTATCCAGTCGAAGCTTCATTAATGATGTTTAAGAAACAAATTTATTTAATTTTTAAATATTAACGCTCTTGCACTCACGACACTAATGAGATCCTAATTTTGGATAAAAACTTGTCCTAATTTTCACATTTATGTATGTTTTTGTGGGCTTAATGTTTACAGCTGACACTCATGGACGTAAAACCAAAATACATAATAATACATACATACATACAAACAAGGAGGTCTAGATAATGCATTCAATAATTGATTATTTGACACAAATTATCGAATAAACTCTACAAAGAAAAAGTAACTGTTAAACGACTACTTTGGCAGCTGAACAAAATAGTCTTACAAGACATAATGACAACCAATAAATGACAAACTACATAAATACATACATGTATACATACATACATATGTACATATTTAAAACCCTTTTTAACCCAAAGCAGCAACAATATTCATTCCAAAATTTTCTTCTTAAAAAAAACATATTAACATTAACCAAAAGATACATATTTACATACATACATACATATGTATGTATGTACATATTTACATCAGCAGTATGTAAGTATGTATTTTTATTATTTTTTTTACTGTTTGAAATGTTGTCAAGCCAGCACATTAAGACCATGTTCATGTTCATTCAAACCTATCAGTAAGTCATTTACTCACTTGTGTTTTGATCCAAGTCACACTTTCCCTAAACAGATCACAAAAACGCACGCTGAACTGGATGAATGAGTAACTGAGAGACTGAGCAAGTCAGTAAATAGCAGTTAACTTTCCGGCTGGCCGGTAAGTGCATGCACATATGTGTGTATGTATGTATGTGTATGTCAGTTAAACGGTTAGATGGTTGCTGGGATTTCTCTTGGCTGGTTGTCTTCTGTTTTGTAATAATTTATCAGTTTAGTCGTCAGCGTCAAAGCCAGATAAAATTAACGATAATTTTTTAACCACTTTAATGGTTTATTAATTTATGACCCTTCAAGTCTCACTAGCCAACCCAATAGATCCATATACGAGCATAGGTATGTATGTATGTATATGCATATGTACATATAACAAGATACATGTAAACATGTACACACATTGTCTGAATACATCCAGGCCTGGTTTAAAATTTATTTGAACACAAAATACGAAAGATTACAACAGAATTTTATTTTAGTGGGGTTAAAGTTTCCCTACTGTGTCTTGTTCGTGCCGCATATCGGTATATGAAACTATGTGCTCTTTACATCTGAGATGTAGGGTGTATTCAGCAACTTTGTAGAATATATTAACCCTTTAACTCACCCACATACACTAGTTTGCCAGACGACTAGTTTAAAGTTTTCAATTTACACACAACTTAATAAATCATTGAAAGTTAAACTAAACTCAAATTTACATGTAGCTTAAACTCAACAGGAGTAAATCAGTGAACCATACCTTAAGCTTAAATTAGACCTGCCATAGCCATAATGCCACAGACTTGAAAAAAAGTTGAGTGGTCTTCAAATGCAAAACATATGATCTGTAAGTAATAAAATCATGTGGCCTGTATTGGTAGTTTAAACGCCCAATTTAATGCGTTCACAGATGGTTTAAATACTGCACTGATTTATAAGTTTGCTGGCTTAAACACATTTTAAGGCGAAAATAGATATTAACTTGCACTGATTTATTAGCCCTTAATGGAAGAAGAAAATTTTACTTTGCTCTCGAGAGCTAAGTATACAAGATATTTGTATGAAACCTTTACACAATACAAATAACAGTATGAACAGCATTAGCTCGAACATTTTTTGAGTTATGACGTTGTTTTAGGAAATGAGCGATATGTACATATCACTACTTTAATATAGAAAGGCCCTAACTAATTATTTTTTAAAGAGATTTTTGCACTTTTCGATACATTAGATGTTCTTCTATGGAAATATAAAAAAAAACTTGATTTAAAAAAAATAATGAGTTATTGACTTTCTAAGGTAAAGATATGTATGTATGTATGTATGTCATTTGACGATATTTTTTCTGAATCGAAAATCGAAATGTGCTTGCTGGAGTTTGATTGTTGTGCTTCTTTCGTGAACTATTAGAGCAATATCTTAAATATCCAAAAATTTAATTAAAAAAAACACTTTATATCTACTTATTCTTACATTGAACAAACGGTTTAACGAGTTTTCAGTGTATCCATACTACCAACTTTTGAAGCCATGAAGAGACAGACCACCATGTTTCTCTCTCTTCAAAGTATCTTGTTTGTTATTGTTATAATAGTTGTTTTTGTTTTAACCGACATGTATTTCACACCAATTTGGTATCGTGTATCTTGACCGATTAGAGAAAATTATAGAAAACAATTTTAAATGCTTGTTTCTCTTGCTAGTTTCGCCCCATTATAGATAGATAGATCGACCAGCCGTTTTAAAGTTTAAGCAATTTATTAACAATTAAGAAAAATGTGTTTATGGTTTATTATAGCAGCAGCAGTAATATTGAAAAGAATTCAATCATAAAAAATTCAACAAGGACTTATACGAAAAAATGCATGCAAGTATGTACATATACAAATCTTAAACATGTGCGTACGTCAGTGTGACCATCTCCACAAATAGTTTATATCTAAATCGGCTTAGATATAATGCTAGAAAATGCTAAATGGATGTAAAGCTACTAAAAAAATTATGCCGAGACTTGAAACAAATTTTTAATTAATAACACATGTATTTATGCATTTTCCATAACTTTCAAGCCCTAAAAATAAGTTATTTCATTTAAATACATCAAAATTACATAAAAAAACAAATAAGAAAAAATACTTATAAAGGGTGTTTTTTTATAGAGGTATAGAGTTTTGAAATGAAATAGAACAAAGATGAATTTTTTAAACTGACATGAAATTTTTTTCATTCGAAAGATAATCTTTTGGCATTATAATTTAATTATGAGTTCTGGCATAGAGTGCCACGGCTGGTATGGACGTAGTCTAGCCTGGAGGTCCAACGTTCGATGACTTTTTCCAACATTCGTGGCCTTATATAGGCAATAACGTGACAAATGTTGTCCTCCAAGTGAGCAATCGTTTCGGGCTTATCGGCGTAGACTAGCGACTTCACATATCCCCTCAGAAAATAGTATAGCGGCGTTAAATCGCACAATCAATGAATCAATTGTGGCACGAGCTGTGTGACATGTTGCGCCTTCTTGTTGAAACCACAGTTCCTGCACATCATGGTTGTTCAATTGATGAACGCAGAAGTCAGTAATCATGGTTACAGTCAGTGGTCACCATTGACTGTAACGTTCTGACGCTATGTTCTACAGCAGCACTGTACGACATCTCTGTGGATGCATATTATCATTTAGATTAAATGTGTTGCGAAAATTCATAGTTAATCGAATTATTTGCTCTGATGGACAATTATGTTGACTGTCAAATGAACGTAGTCCATTGTTCAGGCGTCAGTCTATGCATGTTGAAATGCCAAATCACTTGATAGCTGTCAAAATGGCCGCCAGTTAAAAAGCGTTGCCAACTTAAACTTGTATACATGTATAAAAAAACCTTTACAAAAAATTTATCGAAAAGCTAAAATTGTTTCCAATTAATTCAATCGTGTGATTAAAATAAAATTGTTCAACGTTTTGGTCTGCATTTGGCTTAAGTTCGTATTTTTAGGAAGCCAAATTGCATGTCATAATTTTTAAGAAAAAAATAACGCCAAAGTTAATCGAAAATATTCTAACAAACACCAGCACAGTTGATGTAAATTTCAGCCTTTATACATGGAAATTGTGCATAAGATAAGAGCTTTGTGACTGTCCAAAATGTGTGCTTAAAGTGTACTGATGATTTGGCAAAGCACCAAAGACATGCTAAATAGATAATTTGAGAAATATTAAAAATAATGATAAATGATGAAACAGAATAAGACTGCAACTTCAGGCAAAATCGCTGTCAAATTAATAAAGCCCATAATAAAATCTACGGCAGTAACTTCAAATGCTCTATAATTTTTGTTTTAATTTCTTTTGTGCTTATTTTTCTTCGTAGTTTTGTTTACCAAATGTATGAAATTTATTGAAAGTACGGTAACATTTTTGAGAGAATTAGTATTAATATGCATATATGTGAGAGCTTAAGAAAAAACGCTGTCGGGTAATAGTTTTTTGTGTCAATTTGTATGGAAAGGGTGTTTATGCCGCAATGCTGTTTAATCATTAAATGCTTAATAAAGAAATTGTGCCTAAATAAAAATTAAAAATTCTACATTTAGCTACAAAAGTTCTAAGACGGCCACACTGGCATGCATACCATACATATGCATTTGTATGGATGTGTAAAAGGAATATGCATTTTTGTTTTTGTTTGTTTGTGTTAAGTGTTTTGTTTGTCTGTAAAAGCATTATCATGTCAATAGATCCCAAAAAATGCAGATCGTTAAGGTAGTCAATATAATTTAAACGGATTTTTATTGTATCTAACCTTTAACATGCTCTATAATTAAATTCTTCATAAACTTTAATGAAATTTTCCTTAGAAAATTTCATTCATTTATAACACTATTGTATCTTTATGACACTAATTATAATAAACCACACAGTTTGTGGTCGTTTTGATGTTACCTTCTTTTTAGGGCATTAAAAAAGTTTTATTAGAAAATAACTTTTAGTTGAGACAATCGAGGCGTTTAAACGGCGTTTCACATTTCGGAAAGTGTTTAGATTGACAAATTTGGTATGAAAGTACATTTACTCAAACAACGCCAGAACTCAAAAAATGGAATTTTTCAATTAGTCAGCTCTTGAGAAAAAAATTATATTTTTATATATTATTTTTTCCATTAGGTTGTGTGTAAATTTACAACTTTTAACTCGTTTTCTGGCAAGTTAATTTTTTTGAGTTATGATGTTCTTTGATTAAATGAGCAATATGTAAAGTACATGTGCGATATGTGTGTAAAAATATGCTGAAAAGTTAGCGTGATCCAAGTTAATTTAAGCTCGGTAGAATGTAAAGGCTGGTACTCACTATCCTACATAATCGTTCGGCTTTTGAGAAAATTCAACCGTAATCTAACGAGCTGCAATTGTCTTTTGAAAATTTTCATAAGCTTCATTCGATCAGGGTTGCATTTTCTCAAAAGTCAAACGATTATGTAGGATAGTGAGTACCAGCCTTAATTGAAGTAAAATTGAGGAAATCAGCTATGTGATGGAAATCGAACGATTTTAAGTTTTGGAAACGAGTGATGAATTTTTACCGATTTCCCGAATCAATTTTTATCTATTTCCAATTTATTGATTTTCAAAAAGTATACCAGAGTTTAGGAAACAAAATTTTTTTATAATTATGAAAAAAATTTAGCAAAAGTTATTTAAAAATTGTTAAGCTCAAATTATAAAAATACACTCTAGATTTTGCCCTTAACTTCGCTCGCCTTTTTATTGCAGTTTTATACTTTACCAATGTTTAAATTTTTCTCCGTAAGTACTCGTTAACTTTAATATATAGCAGTAAAGTAAAGTACATGTAAAAGTATAGAATAAATTATCTGTATACAAAAGAGTCCCAGCTTTTGCTTATTTTAACTCCCAGGTAGTACAGTGTGCTTGCAAGTTGATTAAAAAGGGAAATAGTTATCAATTCTATTCCTTTTTTAATCCAAAAAAAGTGCCCTATAAACCGGGCCATATGCTATCAAACTTCATCCAAATCTTTCTTCTCATTTATAATGTTAGCAGGATTCAATGCTGAAATCTTTTAACTTCTTTGAAAATCGTTTCCTATCGCATACGTGAATAATTTGTCTTTTTTGCACTATCACTATGTGTTCGTAGAAATAGTGCACTACTCCATCTATTTATCTCTACTATAACTATTACATTATTAGTGATGGTAAATTTTTGAGCTTTGAATTGCATAAAAAGCTTTCAAACAATTCACGTATTCCATTTTCACTGAAATATATCTACGAGTATATAAGGCTGAAGTTAAACTAACTGACACGAGACACCAGACAACAGAACACATGATGTTCCGTTCTGCCAGTGTTTTTTAATTAACCAAGCCGAATTTACACCAGGTGATCTCGATTCAGAATATGGTGATCGGCTGTTAATTTCTCTTGAGTCAAATCAAAGCAAAACGTTCCGAAATTTTCTGACAGCAAATATACAAGGCGAATATGCAGAGTTGCAAATAGAGACCACCTGATATGAATTCAACTTGTAATTAACTTTGATGTTATTTGTTCCTTAAAAGTTATCCCATGTAATTTGCCTTACAGAGCAATACGAACTGTAGGCTAATCGCATCATATACATACATACATATGTATGTATAAACACATTGCTTTGTTTTTTCAACAACTCCAAAAGTTCTTGTCAAATCGATTATATTTACGTTTTTGAACTAAAAGAGCTGAAGTTGAAGGAATTTAAAAAAGTTTCGAACTTAAGAGTTGAGTTATGGAACAACCTGCAAGTTTAAATGCAATGTAAGAAATATTCTAATTTCTGCAGTTTCTTATTTCGACCCATCTGAGTATTTAATAAACTATTCAATGCAATTATAATTTTATAATTGCATATTGATAGTATTTCAATATTCTTGGAATTTAGTGTTTGTTTTTAAAATTAAGCATCATTAATACTCAAATTTCTTACGAGTATATAAATTACATATAATTGAAGATGAAAATTATGGGAAAATTTTTATTTTCATCATTTATATAATTTTAATTAGAGTATCGAAAATAAGCAGAAGGAACAAATAAAACCCGCCCCATTTTCATTCATTTCATATTATGAAATATTACCTTTTTCCCTCTTTCCAAATCCCCTATCCTTTTTCAACTTTGCAACAACAGGTAAATTTCACAAGTCATTGAAGTGTTATTATTAAAAAAAAAACCAAATGGTTTAGTATGATCTTTTGTTTTGTTTAAAAGGGATAAAAATTACATTACATTAATCTATTTTGGCTCGAGTCCTGGTTACTTTTGTTGTTTTATCTTTCTTCTCTATGCTGTTGTTCAGTAAAAATCTAAAATTTAACTACAGAAAATAATCTCTTGAAAAAACAAGATCGATTTTGGCAAATCCTCAAGCCTAAATTTCTTTTGATGTTGAAACAATAAAAAATGTTATTGATACTTTGTCTGGCAGCCACCCTGTAAATAAAAGCAGAGACCGCATAAGCTGCAAACAAGATGAACAACTGCGAACACCTTTTTGATTCCTGTTTTGGGATTTTCTTAATACAGTGCTCGGTAAACAAAGATAAGTAAACTTGTGGTGAGGTATTATTAACAGCAAATTAGATTATAGGATGTAGAGAATTTTAAATGGCCTTAAAAACAGGTATACGGTAGTTGCATTTTTTTGGTTTTGGTTTTGGTTTTGCAAAAGACTTAGGGCTTAAATCCAGCTCTAGGCAGTGACTTACTTGACTCGACTGACTTTATAGTTATTGCAAAATTCATTTATTTTTTTTATTGTTTTTCATTTTTCTATTTGCAGATTCTTTTCATTCTCCTCATGAAAATGGTTGCTTTAACAAAGACAGTGTGGTTTTCCTAGAGAGCGGAGAGCGCAGAGCTATGAGTGATCTTGTTATAGGAGATCGTGTGCTTAGCATGAACGACAAGGGCGAGGGTATTTATAGTGAGATCATTTTGTTTATGGATCGTAATTTGGAATTGGCTCAGGAATTTGTGCAATTAACAACCGAAACAGGAGCTCAGCTGATTGTTACCCCAGCCCATTTGGTTATGGTTTGGAACCCTGCTAAGAAATTGGCCGACTACGTGTTTGCGGATCGCGTGGAGGAAGGCGATCAATTATTTGTTTTTGATCATACTGGCCATTTGAGGCCACAAAAAGTGATAGATCTGAAGGCGGTGCTGAGAAAAGGAGTAGTGGCTCCTTTGACTCGTGAAGGTACCATCGTGGTAAACTCAGTGGCAGCCTCCTGTTATGCCATAGTCAATAGCCAAACCTTAGCCCATTGGAGTTTAGCGCCCATGCGTGTTTGGTCAGCTGTAAAAGAAAGACTTTCATTCTCATCACCCTCAGTGGCCAAGAGTGCGGCGGTCAATACAACTCATTTACAAAATGGCATACATTGGTATGCCAAAGCTTTGTATTCGATTAAAAATTATGTCTTACCCAAATCCTGGAGGCATTAGTTGATACAACGAAGAATCGGAAATGGCAGCTGGCAAATATTTCCGTGACATTCTATTTGTTCTTCTTCTTCGTTGGCTTCTTTAGTTACTAAGTAGGCAATCTTATGAAATTTTTTATTTTATTATTATTAGATATTTTGCAAATACATATTATTAAATTATTCCTTTATTTCCTTTTCTAATTTTAAGAAATTATCTGTTATACATACATATGTAAATACATACATAAATACATGCATACACATTTATAAAACATTACAAATAAGATTGAATTTGCGCATGTGCAGTTTTCAAGCCTGGTACTCTGTCCACAATTTCGTGCGAAATGCCGTCAAACTACATATAAAAGTATTTGGTATGGAATATTTGCGAAGTAAACTTGCAAAAGTAGTACTCTGTTCTTATTGCGAAAAACACGTAAAATGTTTCAGGCAGCATGTTTTCATGTCCATGTCCCGGTTCACACACTTCAACTTTTGTTGATCAACTCGTAATTCAGCTGTGAGAAAGACGAAGATGGAAATACGAACATCTCTTTTTTTCATACAGCTGAATTACGAGTTGATCAACAAAAGTTGAAGTGTGTGCAGCGGGACCATGCAAAATGACTCCGGCATCACTTTCTCAGCTGCGAAAGTACATGAGCAGTACTTATTTTGCACGGAATTTTAACAATGTTGCATACTTTCAAGCAGTAAAAGCGAAAAATTTATAAAAAAACCGCGAATTGGGCTACATTTAGTACATGTCAAATTTTTCACGCGAAATAATCAATGTTGCTGACATTTTTTCGCAACTTCGAACAGAGTACAATGATTTAGTTAAGAAAACATCCCGGTGCTCCTCGTAGGAGTTAAAAGGAACAAATATATAAGACAACAAACGATATACATATAGTATATTAGCCGATTCATTGGGTCTAATGCATGAGACCTGAGCATTTGCTTCGACTCAAAATTTTGAGCGAAAGGTACATTTTATATGCATAAAAATATTCACTGGAGCCCGCTTTTACTCATGTTGTGAGCTTGAACTCAACCGAAATGTTTAAACTCACATAGATAAATGTTCTGGAGTTAGAGCTCAGTTTTGTATTCATAATAATAAGTAAATGCTTTGATTTATGAGCAAAAGCTCACAATTTGTTGAGTCTGCCTATTAGTTGTCTCCAGTAATTTCAGTAGTGACAATGGCGCAGTATTTCGTTCCAGAAAGAACAAAAAAATTATATAAAAAAAAGAAAATTTTTATAGAAAAGGGAGACAAAAAATTATATCGTTTTGAAACCAAACAAATTATTTTCTTGGAGAAAACGACGAAACGCGAGGTGGTTCTCTAACCAATGTCCAACAAAATAGACTCGATTTTAAGATTTTGCACCGATCCAGGGTTTCAAAATGGTATTGCTGAAGATATCGGAATACACCAATCACCAGTTTCCACAACGATCTCAGAAATGACTCATGTCATAAGTGGAAAAGCACATGAGTGGTTGAAATTTCCAAGCACAATGGAAGAAATAAAATTTGCACAAAGGCAATGGCAAGAGAAAACTTTCTTGCTTTTACAATTGGTGTTATATGCAAAAATTTAAATTGAGATATGACATATAAAGGGTCCGCCATCTAACTTTTTTTTCAACTAGTGCTTATTTCGTGAATGGTAACACTTAGCTCATGTCTGATTTGACAGATAATTAGTTTTATCCTTCCGCTGAACGAATATGGTTGTGTATACGCTTGAACAACACGCTGGGAAATATTGCGACATTACCGATGCCGATTTTGCCAAAAAAAATCATCTTTTCAGATGAAGCTCATTTTGATCTTGGCGGGTATGTACACAAGCAAAATTGTCGCATTTGGGGCACAGAAAACCCGCACGCATACATTGAAAAGCCGACGCACCCAAAACGAGTCACTGTTTGGTGCGGATTTTGGTCCAGAGGCATAATTGGGCCTCTTTTTCGAAAATGAGCAAGGAGTGGCCGTCACAGTCAATGGCGATCGTTATCGAGCCATGTTGAACGAATTTTTGTTCACAAAAATTGAAGAGGAGGATATTGGCAACATTTGGTTTCAACAGGACAGCGCTACGTGCCATACAGCCGAAGCTACACTCGATGTTTTGCGCCCTGTTTTCAAAAAAAAAAAAGTTATCTGCGAACCCTTTACATCGTCTATTTTTCATGCAAAAAAATTAAATGGACTATACGAGGTTTGTTCAAAACGTATCGCGAATTTTGAATTTTCGTGGGTTACGTATATTCGAATTTTGATTTTTTTGTGGCGTTATGTTGGTACTCATGTCTCTCACTTATGCCGACAATTTCGGCCATTTTGAATGTTCAGCTAATTGTTGACAGCTGCTTTGCTTGCACGTGTTGAGGCTCGTCTTTGATTTTTACCTATTAAAAAAGTTGTAGCGGACTTCGAATATGACATATTGTTCCGTTTTGCTTTTGTTTGTCGGAATAGTCAAAATTTTTCTTTAGTGTACATATTTGTTCTTTAAAAATTATCACATGTCATTTGGCTTTCGTAGCCTAATTAAATTGAATATATATATATATAAGTTGACTTCGTTCCTACAAGTAGCATAGGGCTTCAAATCAAAATTAAATTGAATGAAGATACAAAACTAGTTCAAACAGAAATTAAACTAACCGAATTCCAATATTGTGCTATGCTTCTTATACATTATTTACTATCGCATATGTTCTGCATTCCACATAGAATTAAAACGTGCAGAAATACCACAGAATTGTTGTTGGAAACGTATTTTTATAACAACAATGCTATGGCAATTCCGAATAATTTAATTTCACGTGAAATACAGAACATGCCCGTATATTGGACTTCTTTCGGATACGCTTTAGAGTCCAACCTAAATTAGAGCGTCAAGCGTTGCGTTAGCAGTAAGGTACGTTTTTTCCTGAAAATACGTACCCTGTTGCTAACGCAATGTTTGACGCTATGTATTTATTGTGCCGCCTTCCACACATGCGACATTATTTCACAAATATATCGCTTTATAATATAAAGTTAAGTATATATTAAAGTAAATAAATACGCATGTATGTTTGTATGTATATACATATGTATGTAACTCATCTCTAATCAAATACAGTTAAGCTCAAAATTTATCAAAATCGATCGAAATCGTTTTTTTCATAAGCCAGCTGGCAGAAATTATGGATGGCAAGAGAACTTTTGTTGCATTGCCAGTTGCCAAAATGTTATCACGCATGGCAACCAACAGCTGTTACTTTCAGTTGCCAAATTAGTCCCGTTTCACACACTTTAACTTTTGTTGTTCAACTCATAATTCAGCTGTAAGAAAGACGGAGAAGGAAATGCAAATATTTTTGTTTTTCTACCACATCTGAATTACGAGTTGAGCAACAAAAGTTGACGTGTGTGAAACGAGACACAATAACATTGGCAACCACAAATTTTTAGTACCGGTTCACACACTTCAACTTTTGTTGCTCAACTGGAGAAGGAAATAAATACAAATATCTCTTTTTTTCTTACAGCCGAATTACGAGTTGATCATCAAAAGTTGAAGTGTGTGTGTGGACTTAGAAAACTTTGAGTCAACTTAAGAAAGTTGCCATAGCTAATATTAATTTTAATATCGGTTGCGTTGCCAGTTAAGTGTGCAAATGAAGTTCGTTTGCCATCCATAATCGAGCCATTATTTTGCGGTTTTTTGCTTCTATTGGCTGTTTTTAATTTGATGAGCGATATATTACCAATCTTAAAGATGGACAAAATTTAAAAAATATCCCTGAAAATTCGACAACTTTTCAGACCCAAATATAATATATAAACATTTATTATACATAAAACTTTGCTGTAAATATTGTAAGTACTACATGTATTCGAATAACTTAAAATGTATAATTTTAAGCGACTGAATCCATTATTATAAACAGTTATTCAAATAAAATATCAACCATAAATTTTTAAAAGAAATCCCATGTTTTGTATTGTTTAACTAATTTCTTTGTGTATATATAAAATATGTTAATTTAATTTATTATTTTCATTGTATTAATAAAAAAAACTCTATTTTATAAATATACGTATGTATGTATGTGTCTGTTTGAGTGTTATTTTCTCTGTGTATTTCTTGTATGCATTTCGTACGTTTGTTAAATATATATAATTTTTTTTAAATTTTACCTTTTTTCAATAGTTACGTTATAGAAATTTAGTAAACTCTTACAGCCTTATTTATAAAAATTATTAAGGTTTTATAAAGCGTTTTGAAAACAGATTTTCATAAAAAAAAATTTCTTATTAAGCCTTTATAAAAACTTAATATATTTTATAAATAAGGCTGTTATAATTTTTCTTTTATTATTATTATATTTGTTTTTATTGTAAACGATTTCAATTGCAACTGCTTGTAGAAGAAATATTTTGTAAAAGAGAATAAATAATTTAAATCAAATTTAAAAATATAAAAGTTATATAAGAATAAAGCAATAACTATTTTAATTTAAAAAAGAAAATGGAAAATTAACATTAGTGGTCAGAAAAATATTACAATTCATTAAATTGCTAACATGTATGTAATTTTACTAGCTTTTCTTCACCCCTCGTTGCCTGCTCGGAACCAATTTGAGACTAACTAAAAATAGAAAGTACCATCTGTGTTTAAAAAATTATTTAATAATTAAAAATTATAATTTAATTCAAAAACCGTCGAATTGAAAAATCGTCAAAACGCCCATAGATTTTAAAAACTGGAAATCTTTTGCATTTATTTATGTATATTTTAAGTTTAATCAAAATCAGTTGGAAAGTTTCGGAGAGGCAGAAATTGCCCTCTACAATCTTCTCGATTCCAAATCGATTATTTGCTATCGTAAATAATCGATTTTCGTCAAAAAAAACCGACGTCCAAAAAATGTGTCGTTTAAGCTTTTTTGGCGGTTATGACTCGACATGCAATACATATGTATTATGTATAGGATTACTGCCTCTTCCACTATGTCAAAAGAAAAACCCTGCTAAAGAAAACTAGTCGCTCGAATTCTAGTAAATTTTCATTCCACTATGTCGTTAGCTTTCCTTCGCTTATGATTACGTACGCCACTTTTTTCTTTTATATACGTGTTTGGAAATCAAAATACTGCCTTCCTTCGCATAGAATGCGCATGAAGACATTCTTTCGACGTAGTGAAAGAGGTAGTTAATCTAATTTTCAAGTGAATCAGTTTAATGTGCGAGCTTTTTTAAAAGAGCTTTGTGCTTTCACACTGTTGAGAGCACAACAGCCAATCAGATCTCGGCGACAACAACCCAGCAAACACGATATCAAACCTTCGAATTCAGATCAAAAACATTTCAGAATAACGTTTGAAAGTAACTTCCTAATTTCCTGAAAAGTTGCACAAAATAATTGAGATTTTGCCCAGGGCTACTTTTTAATATATAAATTACAGGACTGCTATAAACTCAAAATTATATTTCCTCGACTTAAGCACTTTTTCCTTTTTGCCACAGATACAAATCGTGTGTGTCCATTGAGACGCAAATGGATCTGTTGCCGTTTTTTTTCTAGAAAAAGTGCAAAATGTTTTAACTTTTTGTTAAGAAAAATGCAATTTAGCGTTCGCTTAAAGTAAAAGTTTACGCTGGTAAAGGATGATACAATAATTTCCAATAAACTCAGTATTTCAAAAAACCATTTTACTGCCAAAATTTCATTGCTAGGAAAGAAACCACCATATTATTTTAATTAAAAAAAACGGTTGAATTGTTTTGAAGGCATAAATTTCCAATAAACTCAGTATTTCAAAAAACCATTTTACTGCCAAAATTTCATTTCTAGAAAAGAAAACACCATATGATTTGAATTTAAAAAAATCGGTTGAATTGTTTTGAAGGCATAAATTGCCTCCTGCCCTGTGGTCATAGTTTTTCAAATATATGTATGAAGCCTGCGTGTTCCTTTAGACGTAGATATTAATCACCCTTATTCCAGTTGTCAATTGGGGCTTGTGTACAAGTTGTCGAAAACAACTGACTCCTATTGGCTAGTTTCTTCCTGTTTATGCTAGTTTCTTCCCTGCACCTCCTTGATCCTACCCTGCAAAATTATTTGTGTCCCCTTAGACGCAGTTGTATCTTATCTATGTTTTGAATTTCATAAAAATCGGTTGGATAATTTTGGATGGCGGATATTTCACCTACTTTTCATATAATATATAGAGTATGTGTTCTTTTAGACGCATATCCATCGATATTTTAAATTTCATTAAAATCGGTGCAGCCATTTAGACAGACTATAAAAGCGTAGCAAACAAACAAAGTTAATTTTGAGCTCGTTCAGGTGATGGACACGAGGACGCATGAACTTGAGGGCAGACGTATGTTCGAATGGAAAATTTTTAGAAATCGTACCGGTGGTTCCCGAGAAAAATCAGCAAACCAAAAGAATTTGTCTTAAGTAGAACAAAAATAAGCAAATTAGCAGATATGTCACATGTGCATGATAAGTAAAGAATAAACAACACAACGACACACGGCTGTTGTAAATTAGGGATGGTGAATTGAGCTTTTTTTTATGACATAAAAAAGCTTCCAAAAAATTGCAGTATGAAGAACAAAACAATTCACTTATTCTATTGCACTGAAAAATATGAAAAAAAACATCAACTAAATTATTGAAGAATGTGAAAGAATAGAAAGGAGGCAAAAAGTTATTAAACTTTTTTATGTGTGTGTGCATTTTATTTCAACGTTTTTTTTAACGTATTGAAGATTGCCAGTAAACATTGCTGAATTTTCGTTAGTTTGATTTTTGTGGATTGTTATTTAAATTGTTGATTGATATAAATATGTACATTACTTTTCTTCAATTTTCTTTCGATTTTATCGTAAGCGACGTTATCGAAAATATTCTTTTTATTTAAATTAAAATTTTATGGACTTACCCATAGCTTAGACTTATCAAAATGCCAAAATTGTTTACTTGCAAAAAAATTTGTATTTTAATATTTAAAAAAACCTTCTCCTGAAAACTTTATTTCTTGTTGCTTACGATAAAATCGAAAATAAGGCTCGATATGTATGTATGTAACCCCTAGTTTTTAACTTAAGAATTAAGTACGTAATTAGCTAATTTTTATTTAAAATTAAGTTGTAATTAAATACGATTTTATTTTTTCAGTGGTTAATTAAAGTTCTTATTAAATTACGTTGAAAGTACGGTAGCACTGCGAAATTTCCCAGTATTATGGAAGGCTTTTCAAACAACAGCTGCTTAACATAAATAAGAAAGTTAGCTTATCCAAATACAGAAAACTAAAATAGTATAAAAACACATTTTATGAAACCAAAGGAACATCAGAATGCATTTTTCTATTAATTTATTCCATGATATAAAACTACGAATTGTATATGTTATATATTTATTAAAATTAAAGGAAATTCTTTCTAGTACGATCACATGATGTTCATGTGTATGTTTTCAATAAACACATACACGCATAAAAAACTATGGTGCTTAGAACTTAAAAATAATTACAATTTGATTACTAACAGAAAAAATGGGCATAAGAATATTTACAAGAAACGATAGCTTTTGCTGGCGATTTTGTTATTCATTTTGGCTAAATTTTCTCCGAAAATGTATGGTGTCATTTATCTGGCAGCTTTGTTTGTTGTTGCACAGCTGAATATAAGAAATATGGTGAATTTAATATGTTTCTGAGTTTATACAAAAATATATTGCATACTTTCTGGCTGTTTATTTTTTCATTTTCAACTCTGTTTTAAAGATTTGTTTCTAGTTTCAGAAATTTTTCAGTGTAAATGCGCGTGTGCAAAAATTAAATAAGTCAGGAAACGGTGAAAAATTTAAAATTGCAATAAGGTATAACTAATAATTAATAATTAATCATCATTTCGACTTTTCATTTTATTCACAGTGGCGTAAAAAAATTGTAATAAACCTGCAATTTTTAAAACAAACATACATACCTGCAAACTGTTATGGGAAAAGTCTTTTAAGTCAAAATCAATTCGTTTAGAGCCTTGATCTTTTGGGAAGCTGACAGCAAGGCAAACTCATATAAGGTATACTCAGCTCAATTCGCATTGAGAAATTTATACGTTAAATATCAAAAAATTTACTGAAAATGTGTGTTAACATCCAACGTATCTATGTATGTATATTTAAATTACAAGCGGCGAAAATAGTCACCTGATCCCTTCCGACCACCTAGTAAGAATTCGCCTTGGCTGACAGTGTACTGAGTCAATGAACTCAGTGCATTGTAATATTTATGTTGAATGTCATTGAAAAGGAAGAAAATTCAAAAAACAACAAAAAACAATTCTACTTATCGGGCATAAAATTTACAAGATTTCAATTAAAAACTTTATGAAAAAAAGCTTGTACAAATTTTTTTGACATTAAATGTCAAATATAAATAAATTTTATCAAGATTTTTATCCAAAACAAAGCCCATTAGTTGAAAATTTTCCAAAACTACAACCAAACAACTGCAATATAGCCAATTCACACACCTTTTTATGCACACAGGATGACTTTTTAGTACAAAATTAGAAGAAAAAAAAACATAGTAACATCAATATGTTCTGCTCGATTTTAGATAGCTTTTGACAAAATCCAGCCACACAGATTTTGTTTTGTGTGGGAAATATAATAGATATTTCTTTAAATCTCTTAAGTACTAGATTTTGCTCAGATGCAAACGCACTATAATAGAATGGTTTGGTGAAAACGGTGTAGATTTTAATATATGTAGATTTAAATTAAAATCTACTAGATTTAGTGCGAGTATAAGTGCCCTATAAGATATTTGATTCATAATTTAAAAAAAAAATAATAATATTTGTAAAAAAACTAAATTCATATTCGTACTTTTATTTTAGAAATCAGGGCTCAAATCGTCACATCCGTGATCGTATCGACAATCGTAAGAAAACAAATTAATTGATACGTCAATCGTATAATCGTATAATCAGTACGTTCACGTCATAATCCGAAAATGGTGTTTTTACGTGACGAGTTGTACGTTCACGGATGTGACGATTCGACCCCAGATTTTAAACTAATGCAATTATAAAAGAAAACAAAATAGTTCAGTTTTAACATAACATCGTACAAGAAATATTCGCAATATTTTATTTATTTATTTTATATATGAACTTTGCATATATACATATACATATGTGACAGCGCATAGAGAAAGGGACCTAAGGGTAATTTTTCAATTTTCACTTTTTTTTTTTTTTTTGATGTGGACAACATCTGAGCATCGAATGAGACCGACCCCATGCCCCAAAAGTGTTCCCTCCCAGAGATATGCGCGTTTTATTCAGTGATGGTACACCAAAAATACACGTATTTAAATCTTTAAAATGGCTATCCTGAACAAAACCGGTTTTTACCCTTAGGACCCTTTCTATTTTGCGCGTCACATATACATATCGCACCACACTAAATCATAAACAGTCACAACACAAAAACACAACTCTAACGACAGCAAAAAAAATTCTTTTGCAACACGTCTTCTTGAACAATATAAAATAGCGTTATGTCATTTGTACAGTATCAACAGTTTTTTGTCACTTCTGAACATCAGGGATTTTATGGATTATTATAAACAAATTATACTTTCTTAAATACATTTTCTCAAGTTGTTTATAACGCAAATGAAACTGCATTATAAGGTTTAATTTTCATTTACATATATTAACTATATATTTGTTCTTTCATTTTAAAGTTTTTATATAAATATACGTACATAAATGCATATTTATACATTTTCTATCAAATAGATCATAATAAAAAATACACATTAATTTTGCTCATTTTATAAAATAAAAATGTAGGCATATAAAATTCAATACATATAGACAAATCACTTGGTAAAGGACGAAATTACTAACTAAATATTTTTAATGCAAATACAAATAAATATACATACATACATATAAGGAATGTAAATAACTGAAACCTTTAAAGCAAGCTTCAATGCATAATATATATAAAAATATTTGTGGAATTAAATTGGCAGATTCTCTTATACGATTATTGAGATTATTATCATACAAACAAGTAAAATTATAGTAAAATTATAATTAAAACATATATGTATATGAGAGTATATAATATATAAAAAAAAGAAATAGGCAAAGGTTTTCATTGCAAAACAGTTTGAAATAAATTTCATTCTTTATGTGTATATTAACAAAACGAAAAGAATAAAATTCACAAAACGATTTTAATACCATATGTCTGCAATTGCCGTTTCGATCGAAAACCTTTATATCGCTTTATCTTTAACTAAAATATATTATAATTATTGAGCTTATTTAAATGCGCCTAGAAAATATGAGTACATTTCTTTTCTTTAAATTCATACCTTCACAGAAGAATGTATATGTTTGAAAGTGTTTTTCTTTTGGTTTTTGTGTTTTCTAATAAATTTAAAAGTTTTTTTTTCTTTTGTTAATATATCTCAAAACTTTCCAACACATGTATTATTAAAAATTACATGTAAAATAGGTCGAGAACCACAGCACAAATGTTTTTTTTTTTTTTACTAATAAATTAATCGAAAATAGAATAGTTATTTGTATTAAAATAGTTTTTTTAAGCTAAAATTTATATATGTACATTTTGTATCTATACCATATTCTATATATCTACACCGATGGTAGTCGTATTGGGTTTATTAAGCCCCTATTCGTAAGCAGACTTAGCAGAACAACGGCAAATGGCAAATATGCTTGTAATGTTTGACGTAAGCCCAAAGATCCGCAACGTAAATGATCTTGCGGATATTTATTTAACGGTGGCGCTTCTTCCCTTAAACGACATTGCTCATCTCGAGCTCCGAAGTATTCACCACACAGTTCCTCACAGGGTGGGCAAATGAGAGCGCCATGATGCAACCAGCCATTGGCTGAAATGCTTATGGACAATCTTTGTCCGGGAAAATAACAGGTATAGGTATAATTAGCAACTTGTATGTGCAGACGGCCATCGCTGCAATTGTATTTGTAGCAGCCAGAACCCCAATGTTGCCATTCGCGCGTATGATGGCAGGTTCTCTCTTCCCACATGGCGTCGCCGTGATCAAAACACTTTGATCCCTGGCCATAACTTTCTAAAGCGTAATTTTTAGATATTGCTGGAAAATAAAAATTAGTTAATACTAATTTAATAATAGTTAATTTGCTTGTACTCACTGGGATTATTCTCTACAAAATGACAGTGAGAACCCCTAATTGTGAGGTTATTGTTACGCCAAGTAAACTCCTGTATATACGGGCAATGATCAGCCAATGAAACAGATCCTCCATAATAAACTTCATCGCCATCCTTTATATTATTTATACTATCGAAATTCTGCAAAAGAAAATAAATATTTTTCAGGTTATTTAATAAAAATACAAGATCCGTAGTAGTGCGAGTGCGCATAATTTATAAGTTTTTTGATGTTTACATTTTGTGGAAAGGATCGAAAATCTTGGTATAAAAGGCGACTTCGTATTCTAACAGCACAGTGACGCCAACAATAAGGGCCTGGTTCACGATATCGACAGCGTTCGACTTGTCGCACACTTACATTCAAAACAAAAACAAATTCTAAAATTTTGTTGTTGTTTCCAATGTAAGTGTGCGACAACGTTATACTTGTCGATATCGTGAACCAGGCCCTAAGTCTTGGAACGCACGACATTGGCTACTTTACAATGGCCCAAAGTAATGGAAACACCTGGCCCCTCTCAAGAATTGAATCTTATATACCATATTGGGGCAGGCTTAAAAAATGGCGGCTACGCGACGCTCAAAGGCTTTTGACGCACTGTAGATAGTCGTAGCAGATGAATGGTATAGCACTGAGCCCGAATTATAAAAAAAATGCTTGAAAGTATAGCACGGAGTCTTCAAGCTTTGATATCAAGCGATGGGAAAGTCAACCAAGTATTAAAAGTGCATTCAACAATAAATACAAATATGGAAATTGTAGTGTCCCACTTTGGGTGTGAGCTTCGTTTTAAGCAGTTGAAATATAATATGTCTAGTTTTATATTCAGGCTTATCCTAAATAAATTTTCACATGGAAATTTCCGAACGTGTGAAAAATCGGTATCAAAAAACTTCATACGATTAAACGAAATTAAAATCCTTGTGACCGAAACATTTAATTCGGAAATTTTCACATGTGTAATTCATGATAAGGCTGATTGTTTTTATTGAATTGGTTGAATTTTTTTTGTTTTACTTTATATTTCTTTAATAAAATAAAAAATATTTACTGGAAGTTTTCAAACTTAATCAGTTCCTTAAATTTTGGGTTCGAAAAATTGCAACATCAGATTTTTTTGTGTCCCACTTTACGTGTGAGTAGCTGTATAAATTTGTATAAAAATTTTCGCAGAAAATTCCACCTTTTGTCACGCTACGTAACCGTGCAATTTAGCTTGTATTTTAGAGCTATGCTGTTAAATTTTTTTCTAGTTCTTACCGAATACAGATGCAATTGCGCTCTACACCGATATGCAAAAAATTATATAAAACATTAGTTTTTCTTTGAAACACAAGTTACCTCACAAAGTAACGCAATGTGACAAAAGGTGGAATTTTCTGTGGATGGAAATGCCCATATCTGAAATTTACAGAAACAAAGTATGTATCGTTAAAAATCCATACGACTCTCCTTTCTAAATCCGTTTATAGACTTTAAGGGCGATTTTTTGAGTTCAATTGGTCACCAAAATCGCCAAACTGGGTGAAGGGTTTAACTACACTTTGGTATTACTATCGAACCTGTACTGTCAGGACCGTATGTATTTTTCACTGTTTGTTTCAGTGTTATTGGAAAAACTATTAAGACCAAAATATAAAATTATTGACACAACGACTATAGCAAATACATCACACCTGTTATCGTTTTTAAATTGGTTTTGTGTCTAAATCATTTTTCATCACATACCTGACATAAGACACATTTTTAATTTTCTTTCTATGTATAACGATTGGTTTCGAAGATATTGTGTTACCGATTGTACCCGATTTAATATTTCCAGTAAACAACCCCTCAGCAAAGGAAGCTAATATTGAAATTTGCCAGCTTAATAAAATTGGAGTTGCATACGAAAATTCGAAGACAACCGGTTAAAATGCTAAACTCGCTAAACTCTTTTTAAATATTTACTTACCTGATACTGCTCTGGTAACTTAAAGCTATGTCTAACTAAATTGCACAATGCCACCGAGTTGCGATCTTCAGTACATTCTGTTTGCAAAGGATCCTGTTTGACCTTAGAACAAAAGGGATGCACGGAACGGCCCCTAAAACAATTTAATTTAAACTAAATTACTGTTATCATGGACAAATCTTAAAAATAAAACTAACTTGGCATTATTGATTTGTATCCAATCTTTACAGCTGCGCATAACAAAATTACAGCCAAGTCCGCGGCCCCAAGACAAAGGGCTTGCCATGCTATAGTTAGCTCGATACCAGCCGGAGTCCTCCATTAAAGCTAATGTAATGCGTGAGAAAACAGGAGACTGCGTATGAGTGCCAGTCATTGCCTCATTCTGCAATACAATGAAAAGCAATTCATTATTTGAACGAAGCGTGAATACGAATAGTAAGTAACTCAACCTCTAAAATACGTTTTTCCCAATGAGTCAGGGCAGTACCCTCACCACCCTGATCCTCTAACTCAGCTCCCTCTAGCATATCGCAGTTAAAGTGTTTGCGCACTTCTGCTACAACTCTGGGTGTCACCATCATATCAATCTCCCTGCGCACTTGTCCATTGCGTACCGACCAATTATCTCTAACTACTTTGCGTATGGTCTCATTACTCCACTGATGAATTTGCAGGCTAAATGAACCAATGAAATTAGTAAATATTTTAGTCTTTCAGTAATTTCAAAAAGGGGACAAATAAGCAACTTACATTTCATTCAAATGTGGTTTGCCAGTATCGGGTATTCTTGGTGTTCTCGGATTGCCTGCATCGTCACGAAAAAACGCAAATAAACTTACCGAGAAGCCTAACGCATGCAATATCTCATGCTTAACTGTAGATATAAGTGTTTGCAATTCCTGGGGTTTTGTGCTTATACTATTGGGACATAAATTCGCATGTCCAGCTATGGGACGATCAAATGTAGCCTCCTGCTGGCAGTGGGCTGCATACGCTACTGTCAAACCCTTGTGACAACGTTCTGTCTGGCGTGCTGAGACATAGAAAACAAAATCAGAATCCTCTATGCCCTCGCCTGCCTGAGTTAATTTGTCTTCGTGACAGTTTTGCCCAGCAGCATTACAAATACGACAAACCTTAGAGGAAACAATGACTGTTAGTCAATAATTGAGGTGTCCTAGAGCTTAACAGTTTACTCACATCTAAATGTTCTTCATGCACTTGAACTTCACCACACATTGTCACTGCTTTGCAATTATCAATACAGTGTGTCAAACCATTTTTAACAAAAACTTTAGTACTGTTGCATTTTCTGTAAAGTAAAGCAAATATTTTTTAGAAAAGTCGATAAAGAAAATAACAACTACAATACCTGTTAAGCCTTATTGGTCCTTTAGTCTGTCGCACCATCAGCGCTTGCTCCCAAAATTGTATTGCCTCTGGTAATACTGTATCCTTGTCGTATGTGAAGAATAGCAAAAAGAAATTATACACATGTCTTATTGTTCACACGAGATATTAAAACTTAATTTGAAATTGGAAATTTATAAATGTGTCAACAGACGGTTTTTGTAAATGGGCATTCCTGAGGAAATTTAAGACTAATTCCCGGGAATTCAAAAACTTTCAAACATAATAATAGTATTTATTCAATTCAATTAAAATAATAATTTAAAAAAGAACGGCGATGAGAATTAAAGACTGAAGTGATTCAAGTGTGACTTAAAGCACAATAATTAAAACATAAATGAAACTTTTAAGGACTTTTATAGATGTCGCGCTGCGGCTAATCCGATTTTGTGGGTTATCACCAGAACTTGTTTAAAATTTTTAGTAATTTTTCTAAATTTATTACTGTTTAAAAAAAGCTGTTGCTTCTTCGAAGTCCGAGTTTTGAATAACTGAACTTATAACTGAGGCAAATTTAACAAAAAAAAAATATTTTGCTTTGACTTCCTCAAGTCATTCAAATAAATTTTTACACCCTGGCCCATGATGTCGACAAAAACTTTCGATCGACAACTTGTATTGAAAACAGGAATAAAATCAGAAAATTGGTTTTTGTGAGTACGAAATAGAAAGTTTCTTGTCGACAGGCCATTAAATTTGACTTAGAGGTAAATTTAAATTGAAAAATTATAATGATGTTATTTGCTCAATTTTATTCCCTTTTGTCACCAAAATAAATTAAATTAAAAATTGTATTGTTCATTTTATGTAGTATTTATCTAGATTTATATTTGCGAAATCTGAAACCCTATTTAAATGACTTACAAGATATTTATGAATATTTAATTTGTATGGGAAGAATTTAATTAAATAACAGCTGCTGTTCATTAATCAATATTTTTAGTCACGCTCTGTTACATACATACATACTTATATTTATATTTAATGGGAAGGTGTACATACATACGAGAATTTCAAAAGTTTTTATTTTCCAATTATTATTACAGTGATAGCAAAAGTAAATTATAATACATATTTTTTATATAAGTGTAGTTTAAAGTACTTTTTATAAAATAAACTAACTACCTTTTATTGAATAAGGACAATTAAAAAAAGTACCTTTTATTAAAAAAATAACTTTTATTAAAAAAGTACTTTTAATTAAAAAAGTAACTTTTGTTAAAAACGTATCTTTTATTAAAAAAGTACCTTTTATAAAAAAAAGTACCTTTTATTAAAAAAGTACCTTTTATTAAAAAAGTACTTTTATTAAAAAAGTACCTTTTATTAAAAAATAACCATTTATTAAATAAGTACCTTTTATTAAAAAAGTGCCATTTATTAAATAAGTACCTTTTATTAAAAAAGTGCCTTTTATTAAAAAGTACCTTTTATTAAAAAAGTGCCTTTTATTAAAAAGTACCTTTTATTAAAAAAGTACCTTTTAGTAAAAAAGTACCTTTTATTAAAAAAGTACCTTTGGCTGAGTGGTAGCGATGCTAGCCTCTCAGTCCAGAGGTCATGGGTTCGATTCTCACCATAGACCCTGGGTGTTTTCTGCAGACAAGCTAATCGCTTTGCGGGTTGTGTTTGTTTATATGTATAAAAAAAATTTTAAAAATAATTAAAATTAAAAAACAGAAATATACTTTTGTTAAAAAACTACTTTTTTTTAAATTATACTCCTATAAAAAATAAATTTTTAATCTAAGGAAAAATGTTTTCGTATAGAAAAATACTTTTTGTTTCACACGTACTTTTTTATTATAAAAGTACTTTTTAGCAAATTAAGCAGCAGCACCTTTTTATTAAAAAAATAACTTTTTATGAAAAATTACCCTTTTGTTTAAAAAATCCTTCTTTTTTTTTGTTGCTAAGTACTTTTTTTGTTGAAATAAAAAGCTTTTTTGTTAAAAAAAACACTTTTATATTGAAACATTTTCTTTGAAAACAAGTACTTTTGAAAAAAATTTCTTTGTACAAAAATATCTTTAAGAAAAGTTTGGGGAAAATATCTTTTTTAAGCCCATTTATAATATTAACCTTTAGAGACGTTCCGTGTACTTATTACATTGTTGTGTGAGTTAACTTACATTTATTAAAATGAATTTGTCCGAGTCCAGACTGCAATAGAAGAAATTAAAATTATAATATAATTAATCGTCTAATAAAAAAGTTGCTTAATTAAATAACTAACTGTAAAATCATTAATGAATTATAATTAGTTTCTTTATGATTTATCTATAACACTATATATAATTAATGCAGGAAATCAGACTTAAAAAGTGATAATTAGTTGTTCTGCTGATTTTTTTCTATCTCCGATGTTATTTAAACTAAGTACTGCACGTACGTATTACGGGTCTGACTGGTTTTTTGAATAAATTGTCTTTTTTTTTAACAATTCATACCTGTATTACGTTAATTTTATTTAATGTTTTTATTCAAACATTTAACTCTTAGAAGACTATAAGTATGAGAATGTTTTATATGATTTTGATTGTAAACGATGCTAACTAACTATTGCTATGCACACACTCGTTGTACATATATAGGGTGTTTTTTATTGAGGTATAGAACTTTAAGTTGGCATCACTTTTTTAACTGGCGGCCATTTTGTCAGCTGTCAAGTGATTAATATTTAGTTTGGTTTGCCATTTCATCATGAACAGGTTGACAAAAGAACAACGCTTACAAATCGTGCAAATTTATTTCGAAAATAATGGTTCAGTTCGCGAAGTTTACCGCAAGCTCCGTCCATTTTATGGTCGACATAATCGTCCATCAGAGCAATTAATTCGGTTAACCATCAATTGGCCACCAAGATCGTGTGATTTGACACCATTGGATTATTTTCTTTGGGGATATGTGAAGTCGCTCGTCTACGCCAACAAACCAGAAACGTTAGGGGACTTGGAAGCCAACATTCGTGGCGTTATTGCCAACATACGGCCCCATATGCTCGAAAAAGTGGTTGAAAATTGGACCTGTAGAATTGGCTTTATTCGAGCCAGCCGCGGCGGCCACATGCCCGAAATCATATTTAAACGTTAATGGCATAAAATTATCCTTCCAATAAAGCCAAATTGATGGACATTAAAACGATTTTCTTGTGTTTTATTTCAATTCGAAGTTCTATACCTCTAAAAAAACACCCTATATAAACTTGTTCCATTTCATTAGCTGACCTTGTAGACAAGTAAATTGTTGATGGCTACTATGATCATTCAGCAAATATTTATTCATATTTGTTTTCTTTTATATCTTTTGTGTTGTTAGCTTACATACACATACGTACATACATACATACATACATACATACATATATGTATTATATGTTTACAAATTTTTTATTCAATTGCTAACAGTGGGCCGTAACATTTTAGAAATTACTACATAGTTTTGCTTAAATGTGTGTTTGTTTTGACGGCAAATTAATAGAGAAATTTAGATTGAATATCTATGAAGTTGTCTTGATTTGTTTCATTATAAAAGTGTAAGGAACGCGATTAATTAAGGAAAAAGGCCGTGTTTGCCGAAAAATAAAGTGTTGTTGCATCAAGGCTTTGCACCAGTTCACACAACCGCTATTGTGATGGCCAAAATCAAGGAACAAAAGCTCGAATTGCTTTATTACGCATCTTATTTGGTGGTAAAAGATTTGCCGAATATTAAAAAGGTGGAGTATGCGTTTGATGGCTGTTTTCAGAGCTAGACCATTCTTACTATACACATGCGGCCGTATGCATAATGAAAAACTAGCATGAAGTTAGCATAAGTGGCAAAATTGAACATGGTCTTAACCCTTTCGACCACAAAGTTGCTTATAAGCAACTTGGATTTTTAGCACCGTTTCTTTTTAAACAATCGTAACGAATTTATCAAGCAAGACATACGAGGGCGGATCAATAAGTCCGTGACTTTTTGAATGAAACAGTTTTTTTTTGCAAAACAAGAATTTATTTTTCAACATAATCTCCTTTTAACTCAATACACTTAGTCCAGTTTTTGTATCCCTTCCTAAAAATAGGTTTTTTCGAGGTCCTTAATAAGGTAAATAATTTCATCGTTGGAGCTAAATCTCTTTCCACCGGGCCATTTCTTTAGGTTTGGAAATAGGAAGTAGTCACTAATGGCTAAATCCGCAGAATATGGCGGATGAGGTACCAATTCGTAGCCCGATTCATAGAGTTTAGCTATTGAGACTACACACGTGTGCACCCGTGCAATATCTTGATGAAAAAGAAGTTTTTTCTTGGAAATCTGGAATCGTTTTCTTTTTATCCTCATTAAATAGGTCTTATAAGTTGACATAATATTTGAAGGTAATCGATGTGGATTATCCCACGTGCATCCCAAAAACTGTTGCCATCACCTTATTGGCCGACAAACTTACCTTGGCTTTCTTCGGAGCAGGTTCAGCCGGAGAAACCCATTGTTTAGACTGCTGCTTGGGCTCCGGAGTACAGTAATAGATTCATGTTTTATCCACAGTTACAAAACGCCGCAAAAACTCATTCGGATTGCGGTTAAACAACTCCAAACAATCCTTTGAAGTTGTCACAATTGAGAGCAAACGCGGCTGATCACTTAAAATCGAAACCACACTGCCATATAAAATGCCTATGACATTCGCAATCTCACGCACTTTTACTCTTTGATCGGCCAAAACCATATCGTGAATTTTTTCGAAATTTTCGGGTGTACTGACCTCAAATGGCCGTGCAGAACGTTTGTACTTGTGCGACCACAACGAAAGTCAGTAAACCACTTTTTACCATTGAAATCGGTGGTGCAGAGTCCCCATAGTATTTATCGAGCTTTTCCTTGGTATAATTGACGGTTTTTTTTTCAAAAAAATAATGTTTATGAGCACTCGAAATGCACTTTTTTCCATTTTTAGAAAAAGACACGAGGTTGCATGTTTTGAACAGCTGTTAAACGTAAAGTAAATGAAGACAATTGCTCGTATAACTACGAGGGAAGTTCGAAAAGTCACGGACTTATTGATCCGCCCTCGTAGAATTAGTTTATTATAGTTCTTAAAACTAAAAACAACAAAAAAAGTATCAGCAGTGTCGCGATCATTATAACTGCGATGCATTTTCGATTCGAAGTTCGGCGAAAGGTAGCTGTTGAAATTTTAGTGCAAAAAGTAAAAAATAAATAAAAATACTTGGAGAACATAATTAAAAAAAAATGCAAGTACGCAGATTTAACAAGAGAAGGTTTAATAAAAAATTAATATAAAGAGAAATTAAAAAAGTTGCACTGTTAACCAGCAATATTTTTTGTTTATTGAAGTTGCTTTTAAGCAACTTTAGGCAACGGTGATAGTAAAAACATTGAAAAACAAAATATTTAGCGAAACATACATAACAGCGATCCTAGAGTTGGATTGGTCCGAGTATTGGTATTGGATCCTAGGATATGAAATGAAAAAGTCAACCATGGACTTGCTGCAGTTCGCAGCAGTGCAGCATTTCATCTTGAGTTCAGGACAAAAGAAAAAGGACGATCCAGCGGAAAGAGTTTACAGCAAGATGAAATAAGTTCAGTACCGTCGTCGTCGTCGTCTCCGTCTTCTTTTGCACCTAGTTCGAGCTCTAAGCTACGTAAAGTTAATATGGAATCCACTGAATTCGAAGCTCTATGATGAGAGTTTCCATTAGTTGATATAGGGAGGAAAAGGTCAATGCCTCCTCGACAAGACAAGAACATCCCTATAAAAATGTGTTAAATGTGGTGTTCATACGTTATTTAGTATGGTACAGAAATATTATTGAGGAATAAATTAAAAATAAAAGTTTGCTTTAATTTTTGCAATGCCACGAAATGCTTCCTCGATGGCCCAAAAGTTGCTTATAAGCATACGGCCGATGGTATCTAAGCTATTGCATGTCGCTGGGAAGGAGCTAAAATTAGATTATGTTGAGAAAAAAAAAGAAGTTTCTCCCCAAATTTGTTGTCTTTTTTTAGGTTTGTTAGTTTTGGGACCGCCCTCGTATATAATTAAAATATTGTCATTATTAAATAATAAAATCCGATATTTAAAAAAAATTTCAAGTTTGGGAATGACGTGAGAATAAGTTTTAGTATCCACGTTTTGTTTGTAAGGTTATTCGTGGTCATTTTCGCTAAATCATTAAGTTACCTTCAGGGCTAATTTTTATCGCTATTTAAATGATTAATTTAAGAAACTGCAATTTGTTGGCAAAAATTATATTTTATAAAAATGTAAATGTTCTTTATACAAATTAACAAAAGGTGCACTTTACACAGAAAAAAAAATTAAGTAAAATAAAAAGGTTCTAACGACGGATTCTGACAGACTAATCAGCGTTTTGCAAATTGTGGCGGAAACGACGCAACCCTTGGTTTAGGGTATAGTATGTTTCAACACTTTTATGTGATTCTCAAAGGGGAATGTTCCATAAAAATATTCGCCATAAAATTTTACCGTTAGTCTCAGAATTACAACAAAGCTCGATATTAGACTCAAACACCAGAAATTTGTGAAAACCTGGAATTAGGGATGGACACTGTGAAAAAAGCATCCATGTTGCATCGATATTACATAAAATACATCGATGTTTTTGATACATCGTTTGTTTCTTTTTTAATTATTTATTATTATATTTGCAAGAAATTTTAAGTTTATTTTACAGCTTCCAATAATTTTTTTTTTTTCAATACTGTTTAGAAATAAGAGTTTACCGACGGAACCGATATTCCCACCATTGTAAGGTATATAAAAGAGATCTTGTAAAGTTTGGGAAACTGCGATTTATAATGTTTCCGAATATCCAACCGATTTTCGTTCAGTCTTACAATAGGAGTATTAAATATCAAAGCAATGGATTTCTCGGTGGGAATCGGTCCTAAAAAAAAGGCCAAGCTTCGTTTGTCAGCTAATAAAGTCATTGGAACCGATCGTTTTCTGGGATTCACGCGGTGTAGTCTACATTGAATACCTTCAAAACTTTAAAACAATTAATGGCAAATATTCACCCTTATTCCAGTTGTCGACAACGACGTTACTTTAACACAATGCCAACAAATTTTGGCTTGTTTACTCGCTCTCGAGAACAATTTTTTGCTTTTGACAATATATTTTTGTATTTTTGTATTTCTGTGTAGAAAGTAGCATAAACCTGCCAACAGGAGCCAGTTGTTTTCGACAACGGTTACACAATTTTTTTGGTATTGTGTTAAAGTGACATCGATGTCGACAACTGGAATAAGGTCGATTATTTATAGTTTTGTTATAACTTCTTGAATAGGAATACATTTGAAATGAAAAAATCATAATGTAGCCATTATCTCAATTTTTGTTCATTTCGAGTTGAGCCTTTATTCCCTTTTGACCCACAAAGAGTGTAAAACTACATATAAAATTATTTATTATCCTTAATAGCTTTCTCGCATTTTCCTTCTATAGATATGTAAGTGTTAAGTTATGTAAAAGATAATGGTTAAAAATGAAACGAAATGGACCTGTCTTTCCGCTAAAATAATTAAATAATAATTAATAATTATTACAGATAATAATACTCACCCAAGAACGGAATCATCGTAGACGAGAGAAATTCGTAGAGGCCTATCAACCGTGTTGCGTTTTTTTCGCCTTGCTTGATGTCGCTGATGCGTCGCAAGTCTGTCAATATTATTCTGTGCCAAGAACTGTTGCGATTCTTCTTCCACATGATCCAATGAATTCGTTGTCGTTTCAACAGTTTCGATTCGCACACCATGAATAACCTAGAAGTAAAAAATATATACATATGTATAAATAAATAATATAACAATTTAATAGAATCGATGCTGGGGGTCTACTCTGTATTTCGAAACGAAAGAAAATGCTTTCGAATTTGTATGCTATAAATATTACCATTCGAAAGCATTTGCTTTCGTTTCGAATTACAGAGTAGACAAACTGATTTGATACTTTCAAATAACAGATAATTGCCAGTGATAGGATAAGTTTGTATTGATTCATTTAGTTATTTACTAACTGTTGCATATATGTATAATTACAGATTATACGAGAATAGTTACAAAAAGCATCACCTGTTGTAATGAAGCAGATCAGTCTTTGGTGGAAATCGAACCCACGACTCCCGCGCTGATATGCTAGTGTGTACTTATAATCAGTGTGACCATATTAGCGTTTATCGAACTAAATTTATCTTATTTACGATATAAGTATTTTGTTGTTCCACCTTTATTGTTCAAAACAAGTAAAAAACGATTTTTTGACTTCAAGTTTAAAATATAGTTTCTTTTATCATTTTTATTTAGCTTGAAATATTCCATTCAGCTTTTATATATATTTTTTTAAACTTTATAAAAATGTATAATATATTTTTCCTTTTGTTTTAAGCTGGTGGCGACAAATTTGAGCTTTTATTACAATAAAAAAAAACTTTCAACAAATTGTGGAACGATACATCAAAACAATTCACGTATTCCATTTACATTGAAAAATATTTATAAATCTGTAAACTGACAACATACGATGAACAAAAGACGTGAACGGTGATAATGAAGGTGTAGCGAAATTTGAAAGCAGGATGCTGTTTGTTTGATTCATTCTGCTCCCTAGGGCTTATTCGTAAATTACATAACGCTGCAGAGGGTGAAGGGTTAAGGATTTGTTACGGTTCAGATAATTTATACTGAAAGTTTTGTAAAATGCGGAGGGGGGTGGGGGAGGGTATATAAACTCGAAAAATTGCGTTACGTAACATGTGCATCATATGCAATTTTTCTTTCTCAATTGAATTGAATTGAAGTCTAATAAAATTAATTAAAGACACAAAATACATTGTGTCCGCCGCGAAGGTATACTACTTTGTTTTGCCACCATTTTGGTAAACATTAGTCTTGACAGTTCGTATTTGGCAGTTGTGAACTAGACACAGGGCAAATTTATTATGGGAAAATATTCGATAAACCAACGTGTTTTAATCGTTAGAACATTTTATCAAAATCAATCATCGATTACTGTGACGATGAGACAGTTACGTGACATTGATTGGGAATGATGTTGATTGGCCTCCACGGTTGCCTGATTTGACTGCTCCGGACTTCTTTTTGTGGGGATATCTGAAAAGCAAGGTTTATGCAAACAAACCAGAAACGCTTGAGCAACTCAAATAAAATATTCGTGATGAAATTAATGAAATACCGCGTGAAATGTGAGAGAATGTAATGAAAAATGTGCTCAAAAGGGCTCGCATTTGTGAGGCTAACAGAGGCAGACATTTAACTGATATTTCTATATTCTTTTTCAATTAGGAACAAACAAAGTAGTATACCTTCCCAGCAGACACCCTGCATAAGTTCAGCCAAATTTTAAGACTAACGAAATACTTTTTAGTTTCTGACTGCATTTAACTGAAAATCTATTGCATAAACGGAGTGAAATACGAGTATTTTATTGCCGGAGAGAAAATATATGAAACATGAAACATGTCATGCTACCAATGAAATTTTTCATTATTGCAAACATATCATGTTATCAATAAAACTTTATGAAACGTTCTCCAAAGACTTCGTAAGGTTGTTATTAATGAATCTTATGGAATGGACTCTTTTCACTTAGAGCACCATGACTGACAACTTTAGCTCGAACAACAGCTTGTGATTCTCTTATTCGGTGCAAAACCCTTATTTATTTATTTTGTGGTTGTTTGGTGTGGTCAACATTTGCCGATACTTTCAAAGTGCATGTTTTAGAAAAGAGCGGATGAACTACTTCGGAAATTAGTTTATTCGAATCAAAAATTTCTAAAATGTATTTTTTGCAATTTATAAATACCGGCCTTATTTTAAAATTTTTATCATTTATTGTTTTATAATTTAAGATATTTAACGCAATTCACCAAAATTTATTAAGATGTTATTCTCAAAGTATATGGAAACATATCGCTCATTTGCTAAAACAACGTAATAACTCAAAAAAACTGGTTTGCCAGAAAACGAGTTTAAATTTTCAATTTCCCACGAACTATTAGTTTTCTTTGAAAAGTTGATTAAACGATATATTTTTATGCAATTTTTAGACCATATGAATAATGAGATGAGGTTTAACTCTGCATCATTAACTCAAAAATTAAATTTTTTGAGTTATGACGTTATTTTAGTAAATGAGTGACATTTAAATTTCTACTTATTTAGTCGCGAAATTTACTCTCGTATTTACTTTTTTTATTGCACAAATTATTGCATAGTGTTATCATCTAATCGAACTATGTATTATTAGCGGAGTTATTATTTCAAAGCGATAATCAGCTTTTCGTTAAAATAATTTTGATTTTATTTTTTGCAAGTACAGGTACAATAGATGAAGTGTTGAATTATTTCACATACGAAAAAATTACAATAAAAAAAATACATGCATATATACACACAATTTCTTCATATTATAAAGGGTGTCTCAAAAGAAAATTTATTTTTAATAGATCAATTTAAAAATAAGCAAGCCCTTTTTCGAAACCATGTCTATTACTTATTTAAAAATAATCCCCCTCTTCCTCGTCAGTCAGCCTATCCAGGATCTTCCTTTGCAAATAATGATATGAATATCTTGGTGTTTTAATTACTGCTGAACACAGAGTAATTAATATTCAGTGAACACGGAATTATTTTATTTATGAAACTTAGCTTATACTACTTTGGATTTAATATCGACTTAAATATACAGGGAGGGCTAAAAGAAATCACCCTATTGGAAGATGCTCTTATTTTTGCAAATGGCGGCCAATGTCAAATCTGTTTTGATGTAGATGTAGAATACAAGTGAACAAGCCATGAAGCGATGCACTCTCTAAGAACGAGGAATAATCGTGTCGTGGCGTTCCCGGGTCGCATCAACTCTCGTTTTGGCGATTTACACTGGCTCGCAAGATCGCCCGTTTTAACAGTTCGAGACTTTTTTTGTGGGGTTTTATGAAGTCCCGTGTTTACGTGAACAAGCCTGAGACCCTGGAAGCCCTCAAGGACAACATTCGACACGAGTTCTCGCCGAAGTGATGAAAAATGCCATAAAACGAGCAATCAATTGTGATGGCGCCCTTTTCGCCGATATTATCTGCTCGACTTGACCAATAAAATTTTAAAGGTTCAAATAAACATAATCAAAAAAAAGAATCGAAGTTTTTCATTGACATAGAACACAAAATGAGAGCCAAACAACATCGGATGTCTTCTTTTGGCTCACCTTGTACAAGTCTCTCGAACTGGCTGGATATATCACACTTCGGCTTTTGGTGTCGCTCAAGTAAGCTGCTATTTGGCTATTGTCGATCCACGCCGGTGAATAAGTCTATGAGTACATAAGGATCGTATGTTTTATTATACACATGTATACGAAGTTGCTATCCCCGATGTTATTACAAACTATAATATATTGGTTCGTATATTACATAACTACGATTCTAGTAGTGAATGCACGAAACATTCGGTTAAACACGAGTTAATTACACAATACGAATATGGGAAAATACGGAGTTTCGTTTATTCCATAAATATGTTTCTACTGGTGAATACACGAATATTTCTGGGGTTCGTACTCTTGGCTAAATACGAGTGTCTTCCTAAAACTACGAGTTAATTTTAAATTGCGAATACGGGAAAAATTCGTAGGTTCGAATATTTCAAAACTTGGGGGTAATTATTCAATAATTGTGATGTTATTAACATACAAATTCGAACAGTGCTATTTTCGAATCGAATTACATAATAACACCCTTTTTTTATTCTTCATAATAATATACTTGTAGTCGAGACTTGCTCCCTGATTGGTTTCGAAATTGATGCTGCACTGAAAGGAAAATCTTCAGCCATGAATTTTTTCATTGAATCAATGAATTCTGTCATTAATAACAAGCGAACGTATAATTTCATTGTATTAATGAAGAATGTTCACAAAGTTTCATATAAAACACTTCCCTGATTTCGTCAAAAATCTTGCATTCAAATAATGATGATGAAAATCTCGTTATACATATGAAATTAAGTCATTGATTGCACTTTTGTAAATATTGTGAAGTAAGCACATTACCTCGATAACGACCTAAAATCAATCGTCAAATCTAATGAGATAAATTTTTAGTTTTCTTAAAATTAGAAAAAATTGAGCTTCATAATATCAACGAAAACATTATCATAAATAAATTTTATCATAGATAAAAAATAACAAATGCAGAAAGAGAGCAATTTCATTCAGCATTTGAAAATGATCATTCTATTAATGCAACATTTCATTCATCAATGAAGCCGCCTAATTAGCGGAATGAATAATTTTTCCTTTAGTGTGTATATAGTTAAACTCAATAACTGAATGAGAGTTCTAAGGTACATGCACCAACATCAATGTTAACAGGGAATGGAAAAAAACAACTAATTGAGTTGGTATGTACCTCTTAGTCACAGTGTATGTAAACTAATATGTATGTTTTACGTAAGATCATTTTTGCAATGGCATAAATGATTAAAGCAAAATGTTTTCTTTAATTTAGATTTTGGAACCCAAACATCTGGATATTTTCATTATTTTTCAAATGTATAACTTTGCGTTGGTCGCACTCATTTAATCGAGTAGTAAAACATTTTATGGCAAAAATTTCGTGATGGATATTTTCGATTTAATGGCGTCAACTTTATATTTGAGATAACCTCATAAAAAAAATTTTACATAGGAGTGAAATCAGGACTAAGGGTATACCAATTTATGTCTCCTCTTTTGGAGGTAAATAGACCAGGGAAGTCGGTTCTCTGAATGATATTCTGGGGGCTTTAAGTGTTTGTGTAAAATGCAGTGTAATGATGATATATGTACATTTCCTAATTGAAAGGTTAGAATCGTCACGAGCAGACTGATTAGCCCTTTCAACATTTTCCACCGTTCTTTAAACTTTTGACTTATTTTCGAATCAAAGCTTTGCTTTCTTGCATCATTTAAGTGCTGAAAACCTTTAAAATTGTAGAGTGCGCTGCAGTTCGATCTAAAGATTCATGCTACTAAGCAAATATAAACTTTCTTTTGAAACACCCTTTACAATAAAAATTTGAAGTACTTATTTATATAAAATGTTTGTACAAAATAACCACAAGAAAACATAAAAATATTATAATTACACAAGCAAAAAACAGCTTAATTTCTTAATTTGTTATATTTGATTGAACAATGCGCAGAAAAAAAGTTTAATAAGTGCACGAATTGGGAATATTGGTAAATTATTTCAATGTCTTACGCTTGGTTATGCTTTGCAGTCATAAAAAAATATGTCTTTCAACACAATTTGTTAACATGAAACTGTTAGCTAACATATTTACATACGAGTACCTTTACGATTTCTGCGTTTGAATAATTGTGAATGCAAGCCAAATAAATACTTGCATATGTTCATACGAGTACATAATAATCACAGAGAAAGAAGGTCTGCTAATTTTATTTAATTGTGCTGACAGTCAGTGAATAATATAATAATATGTATAATAAATTATACCATAATTACATAATAAGCCTTTAAAAAAACTTTTAAGACACTCACTCGCGTTAACCATGTTCTAAAGGTATTTATAGAAAAGTAAAGTCAGACATAATGATTGTTATTAATTTTAATTGATGAGTTTGGTTGGGGGTTACTTAAACAATGACCTTAAAAAATAAATGGAAACATACTTTAATACAAAAAAAAAAGATCTTACTTAAGTCGCGGTTTTATTTTATTTTTCAGGGGAAAGGCAATAAACGTAATAGAAATTCAAGTTTTCCAGTTCAGAACTCTTTTTATCTAGTGTTAATTTTTAGCATTTTATTTTTATCAAAGGTTAACTTTATAAACAGATTTTGTAAAAAATTTCGTTTCTAAACTTTTAAAATTTTTAGGAAAAATAAACTCAAATTGGTTTCAAAAAATATTTTTTCCATACAAATTTCAAAATGAAAACATCGCTTGTATTTACAAAATCTAGTCTTTAATTATTTTAAAATTTTTGTGCATTAATTACACTGTACAATAAAAGATTTTAAAACCTGATGCCGGTAGAGCAATCGGTGCACACTAAGAAATTTTTCAATCTGCACGACGTTTTTCGGCTTCTTGGCGGACTTCACACGTATACAACACGAGCAATCAAAATAAACAACAACAATATCACATCACCGCGTTGAGTCAATCAACAAGCAAGATAAACACCAACACAAACAAATTAAATTAAATAATATTTTAAAATACTCGGTATTGATAAATACAATGGGGGCTATTCTGGAATACGCGTCGAATTGGTGAAATTTACATGCAAAACAAAAACAAAACTGTGTAAATGTAAAAAAAATTGTTTTTGTTTCGCATACAAAATTAACCGTTTTTAAAAGAGAGAGAAACGCGTTGAAATTCTCACGTTTATTTCATTTTAGAAATGTATTACAAACAAAAACAATTTTTGAAAATTTGTTTTTATTTTAATGTAAAGTTTCACTTTTTCGTTCGACGCGTTTTCCAGAATAGCCCCCAATATTTAAGTTAAGGCTTGTCCCACGATGTCACCAGCAAACGTTCGATCGACAACTTGTATTGCAAACAACAATAATATTAGAAAATTTGTTGTTGTTTTCAATGTAAGTATTCGATCGAACGATTTCTAGTGATATCGTGGGACAGGCCGTTAATGACAAATATTATTGAAATTAAAATTTTTTTTCAATAACATGGTTTTGTTGAAAATAATTCTTGTCTTCTCTTCTTCTTGTTTCTGTGTGTTTACTTTAACATTATTTTTCGGTTTTCTCACACTTCCGCAACAAAAACTAAAATGTGTTATAGTGTGTTTACACCAGCAAAATCTAGTACTAGATTTTGTTGAAATCTATTTAAAATCTAGCGGTGCAACTATGTTTTTTTTCATAATTGTTTGGTTGTAGTTTAGGAAAATAATTCAATCAAAGGTTTTTCTTTTGGATACGAAATCGTGATAAATGTCAAAAAACTGGGTGTAAGCGGTATAAGTTTTGATAAAGATTTCAATTGAAATTAACGGTCAATTCCGACACATCAGTCTCTAGCTTTCCATATTCATAAGAACTCAGAATGTGGTACTCAGGGGCTTTCAATATTTAAGTAGCGACATTTAATTAAAAAAGTGCAAACTTGCCAGGCCGAGAGAGGGAGATTTATGCCAGTAAATAATAATTGTACATAATTTCATTCGTCGATTCATTATATTAAGATTAATATTCTGCAATAACACTAATGGATGAATAGTACTTGGGCTAAAAATTGTGTAATTTAACAATTTTCAAGGTAGAAAAATAATGTGCTTTTTCTGTAAATGACTTGGTCACATTTGTGCATATATGTATATATACATACACACATTCATACATACATATGTCTGTATGTGTGTACGTTTATACACAATCACTCAATCAATCTGCCAGTCAGTTAGTAAGTTTAAATGTTAAAAAAAAAATGTTTTACGAAAATGGCAACAAAAATAATAAATGTAAAAACACAAATCATCAATATATTAAATTAATATACGAGGACGGCACAAAAGTGCTTTTCGTACCCTCTATTTGGCTACTTCATTGAAATTGACCAAAAGTGAATAAGCCCATGGATAAGCCAAAGTTTTTTCACAATTGAGAAGATAAGAACAGCTCAAGACGTGCATTTTCGAATTGCTGGCATAGTGCATTGATTATGCGATCTAAGATATGTACCTATATTGCTTTGAAGGGGCTAAATACTACATATGTCTGCACATCTAGGATGACTTCCAAAACGTCAATTGCTTTCTCTTAAAACAAAGTGTAGCGTTTCACAACGCTGCAGCACAAAACGTCCCACAATGTCCATGCATCAGCTTATCAGTTTCAAAGTTGATGCTCATGATTACAATGTTTCATAACTTTATACCTATTTGTGCATAATATAATAAAATACCTGATCATAAGTGTACTCGTATACAAATCTTGTATTGGAACGTTTTGGAAGTCAGCCCTAGTTTTCTATCAAAATTAAGTCATCTATTTTTTGTTCATGCAAACGTCGTATTACTCGTATTTTCATATTGCATGTTTGCTTAGTTACGTTTAAATTAAATCTTTTACTACAAATATATGCTTAACTGTATTTTGCATTTTCTATAGTATTAATTATTATTTTTTCATTTCAATTTATTTTATTACAATCGTTAATTTTGTAAGCAGAGCTGTGCGCACACATGCAACAAAAAATTAAACAAGCAACTGATAGGCTCGAGTAGCTTAAAGTAATGAATTCAACAAATGACTTCAACTTTATTTTTGAAATTGCATAAGCGTTTGCTTTGCAGTTTTATTTGCTACTATTTATGTTATATCATTCTTTAGCGGTATGGTTCCATGTAACAATTATTATTTTTTTTTGCTTTGTACTTGAAAACATACATTTCATATTACGAAAATTTAAATTTTCTCAATTAATCATGAGAGAAGCATTGCAAGTTAAAAGAAATTACTCTTTTAAACTCTTGGCATTTACCGCAATCGGATAATGCTTTCACTTTTGTTTATGATGGTATTCCTTCACAAAACAAATAACATATTCAAACATGTAAAAGCAGCAAGCAGCAGCTGCTGCTCAAAACTGCTGGTAAATTGTGATTTAAAAGCTTTTACGATTGCTGCTGCTGCTACTTCTGCTTCTGCTTGCATCAATATTTAATAAAAAATAATAAATATTTACATATGTATGTATAGGTATAGTATATATGTACATACATATATGTATATAGCATACATACTCAAGCATGTAGTACATATATGTACATACATATGTATGCATGTAGTGGAAAAACCTGAAAACCCGTCCACTCCAACACGTACATACATATGTAGTTTGTGGGGTAAAGAGTGTTGCACTGTGGATTGATATTGAGGCATGGTAACGGGTTGTATTACGTTTATGCCATAAATTTTATGCTAATTTGCAGTTTTGTTGTTCAGAGCACAAGTTCAAAACACCGCCTGCCTCACTTTGTTTGTTATTACATTCACTTTACATTTACATTTAGTTAAATATATTTTATGGTTAATCTTATGTTAATTATAATTAAACTTACATTTATGGCAACTTTTTGGGTTCTAGATTAAGATTAGTTTATTTCTCTAGTCAACTAATTGGAAAATTAGCTTATTGCTAATAAATCAGTGCAAGTTAATCTCTATTTTTGGTTTAAAATGTATTTAAACTAGCAAACCTATAAATCAATACAGTATTTAAAGCATCTGTAAACGCATAAAATTGGGCGTTTAAACTACCAATACAGGCCATATGGTTTTGTTACTTACAGACCATATGTTTTGCATTAAAAGAGCACTCAACTTTTTTTCAAGTCTCTACTTTTTCTTCAGATCTTGTTCGACCTGTTTTCATACACTCTATTATTCTTTTATACAATTCTACTTCGCCAAGCATAAATGTAATTCCTTTCTCAGTAAAATTTGGCGACCTTTAATTAAAAGTTGTTAAATATTTTGCATTTTTGACTTTGCAAAGAATTGATAGCTTGCTGCAAAACAGCTATGGATCACTGATTTACTCCTGTTGAGTTTAAAATATATATAAATTTGAGTTTAGTTTAACTAAACCAGCGTTTAAGCTTTGTCTGATTTATTAGCCCTTAATCTTTCTTAATTGAGTTTGATGTTTTTGAGTGGTAGTTTAAACTTCTTATTATGTGTAGCATTACCATACTGAGGAACAAAATAGTGGCAACATTTTCTGTGCAAAAGTCATACATGTTATCAACATATTTTGATTTTTTGTGGAAAGAAGAAGAAACTGCCATATTTTGTTATTTACAAGCAAAATATTGCGCGTGTTAAAGGAAATAGATGAACAATATAAAATATATTTATTTATTTATGTGATTTTTAATTATTTTATCATATAATTTTTACAAAAAGTTATATGTTTCACAAGTGTGTGTTGTCAATATTTATGTAAGATTAAACCACCACGATTGGCCGCTTAAACTGGCAAGTAAAACCATATAATCGACTACCCAAAAATCACAAATGAAGATTAAGGTGAATTTAATCTCTAATCTTGAACTCAAAAGCTCGCCCTTAATAGGTATTCATATGTATGATTATAGGATTAATGTGTCCAAGTGGAGATATGTAGGTGGGTTGAGCTGGTGCCATTGGTTAGTGTTACTTCATACGACATACATACATACAGTTTTTATTTTTAGCAACATCTGCATAAGTATGTACATAAATATGCATCATACAAGCTACCTACACCCACACACAACTCAAAAATAATATATACGAGTAACATTTATTGTGCGTTTTGATGAGGGACACGGATGTAGAGGGTTGACCATTTGGTAATTTCAAAACCGAAGGTCAGGAAAGGCCATTAGTTGTTAAATATCTATCATCTTAAGTATCATTTATTTAGTGAATGGTTTAGGATTTATGAATATGGATCGTTTAATAACTGAATAAAGCGTAAAAATAATTAAAACTTACTACAAAAGTAAATGTTCCAACGTTTCCAATATTACTGCGTGATTATGGTCGTCATAATCGACCTACTGTGCAAGAAATTGGCAATATTATAAAGAAATTTGAAGAGATTGGAAGCATTAAGGTTATGTATGGTCAGGCCTGTACATCATTGCAATCTATGCACTTCGAAGAATATCGCTTCTCGATAGTTACGTCAGCAAATAAAATTGTCACATATGGGGCTCGTAGAACCAAAAAGTGTATTTTTTTTCTAATATGACGCTTTAAGAGCCGTTAGCGTCAATTCCGAAAATCATGAATCGGACGATATGTGGTTTCAACAAGACGTTGCCACGACCCACACAACACGACCGGTTCTGGCTGGGAAGTTTCCAGGATGCGTAATATTAACTTTTGGCGACGTCAATTGGCCACCAAGACCATCAGATTTGACCCCGTTAGACTTTTTATGGGGCTACATCAAATGTGTGGCTACTCGCATAGTCGCCTAGCATTGTAGCACTTAAAAACCAACATTCGTTAAGTTATCGCCAAGCTACTGCCCGAAATGTGCGAAAAATTGTTCGAAAACTACCAAAACAGGATCGACTGGTACAATCAATCTATTTACTGTCAATGAAATAAAAGTTTCATCGAAATCAAAGCTTTATGTGAGATTTATTGAACTTTACTTTTGAAACCTAAAAAATGGATAACCCGTTACAAAACTGAACTGTACTGAAAGCCCTTAGAACATATCAAAATATTCCACTAATTTTTTAATTTATTTTAGTTTGATAGATTTTTTTCCTAATTAGTTATTAGTTCACTTTGTTTTCTGCATTATAATATTTTAGATAAGCACATTAAAAATAAAAATATAACAACAACGAAATTAATCTGGGGTCAAATGAGACCCCATGCGAGTAGTTATATGATATTCCCCAGTAAAAAAAAGACACTCTAAAAAGTCATGAAAATTTAGAGTATGCGATTCGGAAGTAGTGCAAATTTGAATAATTTCTAATGATTTTTACATGGGGTCATTGCAAGCAGTTCTCTTTTTCGATGCCTAGTCACCAAATTGGAAGCGATTTTAAGAAAAAGTTCCTTTTTGGAGTTCTATAATAATATTTTCATCTAGGTTAAATGGTAACAAGTTACCAATTTTTACATTTTGCTTCTTTTTATAAGCGCGAAACAGTGTTTTAATGTAAATTTAAGTAAAATACGTTCAAGTTTTGGACCAAAATTAGTTCATTATTATTATCGGCAAATTAAAAATATAGATTTTTTGGAAGCAGAATGACTTAACCGACTTCAAAAGAAGAATTCCTTTTTATTTTTTTTTTAGTTATGTTACTTAATAGTTCGGTTTAAACCGATTTTGAAAATTCTGAGTGGGTATAGCTTCCATTTGGTCCCATTATAAAAAAGTTTTTTCTTTGATTTTATGATATCTTACTTATCCGATTGCTACGAAACTTAGCAAATACATTAGGATCTCGTAACGACATAATCTTGAAGTTGAAAAATATGGGCAGAGCCACGCCCATTAAAACTTATTATATTTGACATGCTTCTATTTGACTGATTTTTAAGAAACTTGGCCCACACCCTAAACTCTAAACAAAAAGTTTGCAGAGACACGCCTATTTAAACTTAATGTTATATTTCATGTGCTTTTACTTTGCCTATTTTTACGAAACTTTGAACACACCTTGGGCTCTGAAAAATTCTCCATCTTGTGTTCAAAAAGTGGGCAAGGCTACGACCATGAAAGGTTAGTATTAAATTATATGTACTACTTCTACTTATCCAATTCCAACCAAACTTGGCAAAGAGTTTCGTCGCTTAAAATGACATAATTTTGTGCTTAACGGGGGTGGGGCCATGACCATTAAAGATTATTATTATATTTCACGTTCTTCCAACTGACCGATTTTTACGAAAACTTGGCACACCCCTTGAGCTCTGAAAGTGACGCGATGTTAAATTTAGAAAAGGGGGCGGACACTAACATTTGCCAAATTGGCCGTGACCACGCCCCTAGAAATATAAAATTAACACTACGAATTAAAAAAAAATTAAAAAAAAATTAGCCGACTTCAAAAATAAGCACTAAAAGTTCAAAATAATCAGTTAAATAGAACATTTTTATATGTGTTACCTATAATGCTATTCAAAGTCGGTGACAATAACAATGATAACTAAAAGCATAAATAAGTAAAAACACAATTTTCTAATCTGATAGGCGAATGATATTATGATTTTTCATTTTGAATGATCAGGAAAAGTTATAACTGTATAGATGAACGTATACATACATAAAGGTTTTTATCCCTCCTATCACCATAGATCGGCAAAAAGTAGTCGAATTTGCTGGCACTATGGGTTCAAAAAGAACTTAAAATTCTTTAAACTTTTCAAATAAATTCTACACCTGTAGTAAAGAATTAATAACGAGCACTGCAAATAAAAATTAATTTTCTTTTCTATTGTGATGACAACATTCAAGTGCTACACACATTTCCATCGCTGATGTAGAGACGAACGAATCGTTTGTATCATTGACCGTCTTAGTTACATAATGGCTCGTTTGAAAGATACTGCATATACTTAGTTACTCGCACACTTATCTTGTTCGTAATAAAATAATTGTGAGATAAATACAACTAATATATAAAAATGCTTTAAGTAATTTGACACAATTGTACATGAAGGAAATGAATAACACAATTAATTATTTGTAGCAAATTGAACACAACATTCTGCGATTTTAATAAACACTTATGATGGATGCTTTGATGCATTAAACCGCATTTGATTTCTTTTAAATGCGTGGGAGTTTCCTGGAGAGACAAATATGTAACATAAAAATTAAATATAAGCCCCATGATGAGAATGAAAATTTTGTGGTCGAAGAGGAATATAACTTTTTGCTAACGAAACTTAACATTAATGAAGCATTTCTACATACTAAAGGGTGTTTTTTATAGAGTGACACAAGTTTAAATCATAATAAAACAAGGAAATATATTTTTAATATCAATGAAACGGGCTTTATTGGAAAGAAAATTTTATGAAATTAATGTTTAAATATGATAGAAGGCGCAATCTGGAACACCAATTTTCAAAAACTTTTCGCAGCATTTGCGGCCGAATGTTGATTTCCAGGTGTTAAATTTTTTGTGGTTTATCGACGTTGACAAGTGACTTAACATATCCCCAAAGAAAATAATTCAATTGGGTTAAATCACACAATCATGGGGGGCCAATTATTTTTTCATCAAAAGTTTCTTATAGTAAATCAATTGTAGTGCCCGCTGTGTAGCATGTGGCTCCGTCCTGTTGGAACCATATGTCAGCAAGATTAATGCCACGTAGTTGAGGTACGAACAATTTCGAATCATGTTCCTATACCGTTAACCATTGACAGTGTAACATTCTGACCATCATCGTTTTTGAAGACATATGGGCCAATGACTCCGCCAGCAAATAAAGCGCACCAAACAGTAATTTTCGGTGGATGTAATGGTGTTTCGACAAAAGCTTGTGGATTCAACTCACTCCAAATGCACAATTCTGTTTATTTACGTACCCATTCAACCAGAATTATGTTCGTTATAAAATGGAAGAAGTGCACGATGAGTTTGACGAATATAACAATTATTTTGATTAAAAATTCTTATGAAAATTTGAGAACTTCCAAAGAAACAACCATATGAAAACTTTGTTTATATAAAACTCCAATAACAGCGAACAGCAAGAAAAAAACAAATAAATAGCTTATAATGACTATTGCTGACAGAGGAAACCAAAAAAGGAAATAAGCAAGCAAAATCAAAACATTATTTCAGATATTTTTCCCAAAAATCCATAATTTAATTTAGCATAGGCCCTCACTATGGAAACTCAATATTTATTCATTTGAATTTTATTCGCATTGTAGGTATATAATTCACTTATTTATTATGCTAAGCGAGTTGTTTACATGGAATTTTGCAGTATGTACGTTTTTATTGCAAAATCAATTAAATGAAACTGAAAGTTTATACAGTTGCATAAATATTTATAGCTTGAAATATTCATTTGTTTTCTTTGTGATAAAAAAATAAAGTGTTCTCTGTAAGACAGACTTTTAACTCACTATTTTATACCCACAAGCAATTGAAAAGAAACATATACTACCAGATTTGCATATGAATAAAAAAAATATCTAGTAAATTAAATATTCCATATTCACTGCTTCGCTTGTTGGATTGTAAAATATGATTACTTACTTATCTTTTTCTTTGTATGTGTTGCTTTGACATAAGAGTATCATCAGAGATGTAAAAGTTGTTGCAACATTATTTGGTAATCAAAACTATTATGGCACTAAATTTACTCATTGGATATTCCCAAAGATATTTTATTTTTGTATTTAAATAAGAAAATATATTCAATATTTTCCAAGTTTTTAATGCAGGTGAATATGACAACACTATTATGTTTAAAATAAAGGCGTGCACAGTTCCACATGATTGCACAAGTTTATGTTATGAGTGTGCATTATCGAGCAGCGCTCTACAATTAATCTCTATAGTAAATTTTCATATAAAAAATATACATATTTTCCCAACTATTTTACTTGTATTTATTACAACACTTGTAAGTTTTTAGAAACAGGCCAGGTAAAAAGCTAGTACACTCGATTTACTATGGTTCGCTCAAATAAATAAGAAGAGTAAATAAGGACTCACACAAGACAGCCATGCTAAATGGGAGTTGTTCTGTAAATCTCGCAGGTTTGAATCCTGTAATTTCGAAAAACGAAACAGTGTTCTGCTGATCGGACGATTTAGTGCACTCGAAGTTATGCAAGTTCGTATAAAATATCTTAAATATCTAAAACATTAGCTCTTTCACAGCAAAAAAAAAATTCTGATTTGGAAGCACTAACAACTGAGGGAAGCAATGTATTGCTTATTTGATAACAAAAGCTTCGAAAAATGCTTCTGAAAAACACTAACGTAAGGCGGGCTCTCACAAAAATTATATATATTACTTCTGTGAAGCACTTTAGTAAGGCAAACAAATTCATGGCTTTTAAAGAAGCTAAATGTATTGCTTCCCGCTGGCTCATCTCGAACAAAAAAAAAATGCCTTATTCATGCGCAACAGCAAGTGATTCGGAAACATTGTCTCCCTTACAAAACGCTTAGGGTAAGCAGTAATTTTTGCTGGGTTCCTGGAAGTTAAGCGATTTCAAAACACAGGATTTAAAAAACACCCACCAAAAGAACCTTTGTAAATTTAAAATCTAGCATTTTATTTTCTCTTCCGTAGAACATTTTACTCTATACAGTTTACTCTGTAATTCTAATCGAACGAATAAGATTTCGAATTAAAACGTTAATGACATACAAATTGGAACGATTTTCTTTTCGCATTGAATTACAGAATAATACCACAATATACAGTACGAGCTCGATTTGGGAAACCACCCCGATTAGCGCAACAGGTAATTTTATACCTTACAGTCTTTATAAGTGCAACTTTTTTCAAAAAAAGCCTCGGTAAGCGCAACTTTTTTCTTTTAGTAAATTTAAAACGCCTTTCTCTCTGAATTTAATGAATTCAACATTCTTTTCTTCAAACTAGATTGTATTTATAAGAAAATTAGCATGAGTAGAACTCATATAATAAATAAATTATTTTATGTTACATTATAGTTTTGTATGTATGAAGTTTTTAGTGGTCGATTATTGCGACTTTTCGGTAAAAGCAACAACTTTTCCTTTCGGTTGCGCAAAACGAGCTCGTACTGTAGATTCTTGGCTGATATAAATGAAACTAAAAACATAAAAAGCGAAAATCTAAGAGGGCAACCGAACTTTAGCCGCATTGCCAGTTGGCAACTAACAATTAAGAGATTTGATTTCAGCTGCCAAATGGTAAAAATAAAATGTAATTAAATAAACTACTCTTTCTTTAGGAAGACGAGAATATAGCAAAAAAAAAAAAAGTTGCTGGTTAAAAATTATTTTAAGCAATAACATTTACTCACAGTAGAGGCAGCAACTCTAAAAGATTTAAATTGCCTCTTAAGTGCCGTTTAAGACCGCGATACACTTTCATACACAGTCGTGCGATTTTTGAGAAAATGCAACCCTTTTATGATGGAGTTTATGAAAGTGGTCAAAAGACAATAACAATTCATCAGATAAGAGTTGTATTTTTTCGTAGATCCTACGATTGTGTAGGATAGTGAGTCTTTAATATATGATAGTGAGGCCTGTAGGATAGTGAGGCCTTTAATATATGCCATATTTTGTACTTCCTTCTCTTCATCGAAAAATAATTCTACCGAAGTAATTAACCTTTTATAAGCAATTTTTTTTAACAGTTTTATTTAATCATTTTTAGTTCTCATTTTATTTTATTTTTAAGTTTTGTCTACATTATTTTCAATTGGCAATGGCATAATCATACTTTTGATAGCTTTTAGACAATTGGAGAAAGTTGTTATACATAATATTAATTACATGAAACACCGAACTATATTTATTTGACATATAGTCTTTATTTATTTAATTTGAAAACTTTGCTTGTTTTTATGGCTAAGCATTTTCTATATGCATTTCGTTCCAGCTTTTAGAATAAAGATGCTTCTTTTGTAAAGATTTTTGTTTGAGGCTTTCAAACTTATTATGTTTGCATATTGACATACGAAGTTTGTTAGCTAAATTCAAAAATGTTTTGTGTTGAAGTCTACTGATGAGTTCCAAAAGCGGGAACATAATGCATATAGACGCTGCTTAAACATAAAAACAAGCAAAATGTTCAAACATAATATTAATTTTAAATATGGTTGCGTTGCCAGTTGGTTGCGGTAGATAATCGGGCCATAAGATTTTTAAATAATCTTCACAAGTTTTAAGTTAACAAAAGAAAAATTTTAAAGATATAAGTTTTGATAGTCGACGAGCAAAAAATTTAATACTTAAACATTTATTTGATATGGAAATGTGTATACAGATAAAGACAGACTGGTGGATGAAGTCCTTGCCCTGTCTGTCTAGGAATAGTGGATTAAATTTCCACTAAAAACTCTAACCTGCTTCCAAAATAAATATAATTTGCGATTGTAGTATTTGCAACATTATGTAAAAATAATAAAAATTCTCAAACAATTTTGTTTTCCATCCCTGGTCTTTATTTAGACAACAAGTAAAAATATCTCGGGTTCAAATTAATGAAGACGATAAAAATTATAAGACTCAATTAGAGATACTCGTAAATATAAAAAAAAAACTAGTAAATCATATATACAACAGCTTACAAGCCAATTTAAAATGAATAGTATTGTAGGCTGGGAATGTGAAATGTAAAGGTACTAGAATGTTTGTACATACGAGGGTTGCAATGAAACAAAGCAAATTAGTAAAGAACAAACAAAACAATGGCAATACTGTTGTAAATTAGGAGTGATTAATTTGAGTTTTGATTACATAAAATGCTTTACACAAATTGGAGTTGAGGAATTAAAACAATTCACATATTCCATTTGCATTTAAAAATATATATATATATAGTTGCCACTACACACAGTGGACCAAAGCACAAGCACGCTAATAATGAAGATGTGGCGGCCTTCGAAAACAGCATATTGTTCCGTTCTGCTGGTGTTTGTCATAATAATATCCAATTGTCTTTTGTAAAATTTGTTCCTTAAATATTATCACATGTAATTTGGCTTAAAGAGCGATACTAGCTGTAGCCTAATATAATAATAAGTTCGAACAAAATTATTAAAAACGTACTGTAAATACATCATATTTCATTGTATTAATAAAAACTTTCGTGATATCAATGAAATAGTTTCATGTTAGAGAATACTAAATCATAAACAGTCAGGACTGAAAAAATCTCAGATATTCAAGAGTGGCAGAGAACTGTTGATAACTTCTGTGCAAATGACGCAAGTATGCAACATAAAAACAGGCATATCGGTATTTTGTATTGTGTTGCAAAAGAAAATTCTGAGGTTTATGAAAAAACAAAAAATATTTGATAATTTTGAGTTTAGACTGTTTAGGATTTAGTGTGCGATGTGTATATTCTTAATTAATTCAATAAAGTGCTTCATGAATCCGTTATTAATGGCAAAAATCATTGACACAATGATGATATTCATATCTGGAGTGAAGCTGTTTCTCTTAAGAAAGATATATTACAGTTAAACCTCCATTATACCGCTCGCACGCCGCGGGCCTAGTACTTGTAATCGAAAAACATGATTAACAGATGTTATACAAAAGCACTAAAGAGTATATATGTACATACATATATTATTATAAGTAAAACATGAAGCAATAAGGATAATGGAGGTATATCACAGTTAATAGAGGTATAAACAGTGGAAGCACGGATGATAGAGGAAAAGCACAGATAATGGATGTCAAGAAACAGAATGACAGCATTCCGGTTAATAGATGTAGCCGGTTGATAGAGGGCCGGATAACCGATGTTCAACTGTATACATAAATTATCTTATAATTTTTTCCTATGCCTATTTTACAGGTGCCTGAAGTGGAAAAGTTTCCTCAACAGCGGCATTGATTTTCAGCAGAAAACATTGGGCAATATTGAATTTTTTATAAATGAATATTTTGCTTTGCAAAGTATAAAATGCAACCCTCGCAATAATTGAATACAAAAAATTGTAAGTGAATTAAATGAACGTTTATTAAAGTCAACCTTTTAATGGAGATAAATGACGAATAGTATGTAATTTAATACTTGAAAAGAATTCATAAGTTGTTTAACCGCAAAATTTAATGTCGTAAAAGTATATTATGGATATTTAACTTGATTTTATTCAATAGTTCTAGAGAGATAAAAATAGATAATATGCGCGTTACAACGGTATTGTAAAGCACATTACTCGTAAAATGAATTCAAATGCAATATTAATGTTAAGTTGAATGCAGTGCCGCCATATATGTTTGAGGAAGGAACTGGCCATGTCGCACAGAAGACTTTTTTTCAGAAGAAACAAAGTGTGTAAGAAAATTTGTAACAGTATATTTTTTATTCTAGTTTCATTACTGCCGGCTCCGCGCAAGATCCACTTTTCTAAATCTTAGATGTTATCACATTCTGAGCACAAGGTATGTGCCAACTTTCGTAAGAACCGGTAATGTAGAAGAACGTGAATTATAATACCCAGTTTTAATGGGAGTGGCTCCGCCCACTTTTATAAGCACAGGATTATGCCATTTTAAGGCCCTTATGCCAAGTTTTGTGGAGATCGGATAAACCAACACCTTTTATCCAAATATTAATTAACCAATATGTGTGCTCGTACTAAAAAATTTATTCAATTTTCTAAAAACGGTCACTTCATTAAAAGTTTTATCAGACTTCCAAATAATTGACTTGATTTAAAATTTAATGCCTCAAAAAAATCTCAATACCAAGAGGTGTAACTAATGCTCACTTAATATAATAAGGCAGTTTATGTTTATGCTTATGTTTATGTTTATGTTTATGTTTATGTTTATGTTTATGTTTATGTTTATGTTTATGTTTATGTAGAATTAAAACGTCATAGTAAAATTTAATGGGCGCAGCTGCGCTCATACTCTTTCAGACGAAAAAGTAGTTCTTAAAATCTGTATGAACAAATAATTGAGAACCTCCTGAAGAAGCTTTAAAAAATCAACTTAAGCTGAGACACTCATACATACATATGTATATTCACATGTAGCTATAAAGAAGATTTTTATTAACTTGATCTGTCATATATACTAAAAATACTTGTTTAATTGTCAATTTTTTTTTATTGGTTTGCTTGAAATGATAATAACAATAATAAATGCATTTATCTGCAAATTTTAAAAGTATATTTCTGGTTTTCCTGGTTATAAATGTTAACTTATCTGTTAAGTGCAAAAAATAACACTAATCAAAACCTCGAAAATCTGCTTCATTTACAATTACAATTTTTAATCGTAATTTTATTTAAAATGCAAAACTCTACCTTGAAAAAAAACGGAGCCTGCAGGTCAAACGTTACAAGTATTCACATTTGCCATGATTTGTTTCCACCACAAGTTTATCGCTTTTGCTTTTATTAAAGCAAAATCAAATCAAAACAATTAATTTTTTATGTTGTATTATTATGATTATTATTGTTTATCTTGTTGATTTTGTTTTGCCAGCTATTTATTCATTCGTTTTAAAACAGTTGATTTTATTGGCAAAAATGCCAAAAGACCAAAACTAAATGTTTATTATCACTCGCATCCGTTTAAATGGAGCAACAGGTTTCATTTAATTATGAAAGTCATTCCTCAGAAATTCATTCACAATGAGGATATAAAATACTAATTATACAGGTAATGAAAGTGTAGAGATGCATCCATATTTAACTTGTATCTCTATATGGACATATGTACGTAATATGTATGTACATACGTATGTATGTAAATGCACATGACTTTATGTGAATTTTTGAACTACTAAACAGACTAAAAGTGATTGATTGATTTTTGCAAATCCGTTGCTCGTATTACAGTTTAAATTATTTATAAAAAGAAAAGTCAAAGTACCCAGTTGTGTGCATTTCACAAGAGAAAAACTAGTTAATAGTTAATTACCTGGGAATGAACAAATATTTGAAATTTCTTTATAAGTAATCATAAAAGCCAATGTCAGTTATATGTATGAAATTATGAATCATGTTATATCTAAAAAAAAAAGATTCCATACAATAAATTTCATGGGAAATATCATAGTTTAAGTTCAGTCTAATCTCTACTTAAAATATGTTTTTTTTTGCTTATATACCGAATAAAATACAGAACTTTTATTATCTGCATGTTCATTGAATTCTCTATTAAAATGTTACTGATTGAGATTTTATTTTCAAATAAATGCGCAGCCAGGGCTGAGTGCTAGAGTTGATAGCCTGTCAGTCCAGAGGTCACGGGTTCGATTCTCGCCATAGACCTTGGGTGTTTTCCTCAGACAAGGTAATCGCTAGGCGGGTTGTGTTTGTTAAAAAAGAAAAAAAATTTTAAAAGTAGACGAATTTAATAAAAATAAAATAAAATATTCGATATCACCAAAGTACTAATATGGTTGTTCATCGATGGAGTAGAATCTCTTTCCGCCGAGACATTTCCTCAGGTTTAGAAACAAGAAATAGTGACTCCGGCTTGAGTCCGAAGAATAGGGCGGATGAGGGAGCAATTCATGGATTTTGTTGGAAAAGAGCTTTTAATTTCAAGAGATTTGAATTGAAGCTCAGTTAGACAACGTAAGATAGCAAATCAATTCGGTTCGGAGGATTTCGAAAATGTTCGAAAATACAATTTTTGCAAAAAAAAATTCTTTTTAATTTTAAACAACTAAGCCGCCGGCCAAGTTCAAATATAGTTAGCTCTTTATCGATTTTGAATAGTCCTGATTTTTATAGACTTAAAATGTTTATCGGATGCTGCTAACGTGACAAAAATCTGTAGCTTAGCGAGAAGTCTCAGGGATGGCCTGCAAGGTCGACCGATTCCCATATTTTTTAAACTAAGTTTATTGCATCATTTGCAAATTTTTTGTATCCTATTTCATTCATATTATTTCAATAATTACACCTTCAACTACATATATTTTCCATTCACTGGTGAGTATGGAAATAGTCCCTATTCTCAGATTTCGTCTCCGAAATAATATTCATCAATTTCGTTATGCCTTTTAAAATGAATATTTTCAATAGTTAAATATATCTTCACACACATTTTTATATGTACGAGTACATATATACTAACATATCGTTCATTTTCGTGAAATAGTCATCACTAAAAACGCTGCAGTTTTTGAATTGTTAATGCAGAATTAATCCTCATATCGTTATTCTTATTTTGTAAAAACTTCCATTAAGTTATGTTAAAATTATTTTATTAAAAATTTTTTATAAAAAATTTTCCTTAAATGGATATCAAATTCATTTTATTTTTTATGGATATGGGGAAAGCTCTAAACGCGTTTTCTGTTAAAGTAGTTTCTTTTCTGTTATGATGTTGTTAAATTAAATGGACGATATGTATTTAACTAACGAAAACATACACTTTTAATAAAATTCATTTTAAAAGTCATATCAAAATTGATTAATATTACTTCGGAGACGAAATCTGAGAATAAGGACTATCTCCATACTCACCAGTTAATGAAAAATATAGTTAAAGATGTAATTATTGAAATTATGTGAATGAAATATACAAAAAATATTACAAATGATACAGTAAACTTGTTAAAAAATATAAATGCATTAAAGTTTTCTTTTACCTTGTAAAAAGTTGAAATTCTAAAATTGTTGATCACACAATATTTTTTTCTAAAATTACTTTTACAATAAAATTTTATTTTAAATACATTGAAATTTATTGTTGAGTCGTACATTAATTTGTTTCCTAAAATACTTTTTAGCAAATTTTGTCCATTAAGATGAATTTTTTAAATTTCTAATATTAAATTTCTTATCTTAAAACAAGTTTGAAGAAAGACCTTTAGAAGAAAATATAACTTATAACTTAATTGAATACAAATTTTTATTGCAAGCAAAAAAAGAGTTTTGCAAATTTGTTTATTTTTTGTTAAAACCAGGGACCGTAACGGTTATAATTTTTATTTTAAAAATTACTTTTTAATCGTTATTTTGTGACTTTTATTTATTCCTCACAAAATAACAGTTATTTTTTGATTTTTATTTATTCCTCAGAAAATAAGAGTTATTTTTTGATTTTTATTTATTCCTCAGAAAATAAAAGTCATTTTTAAACTAATAACTGCCAGTTCATAGAAGTCAAGTAAAAATTCTTCATAATTAACACATAAGAGTTACCAGCTTGATAAATGAAACTTGATAAATGAAAGAAAAATGAAATGTCATATGGGCTTTAGCGAATAAAATAAAAACTTCGGCCCATTGGGTGGTCTAATGTACATGAATTTAATCAATTTTACTCTTTGTGAAGAATGATGCAACGCAAAAGTCTTCTGACTTACCATCATCTTCAAACGCTGAAACACCAGATGCTTTACCGTCGTCTGAAGACACAAACACGTGTTCATTATTAAACGAGTTCTTAAACTCTATTGAAGTAAATTCAGATGATGAAGACTCAGATGGTGATCTGGAGGAGGAAATGAAAAGGGCGATAAGCGAAATAGATAATTACAATCCTAAGCCCATTGACGTGGATGCAGATGTAATGAAATATTGGGAGGAAAAAAAATATATATATCCATACCTGTACAGATTGGCACAGGTTTTGCATAGCACGCCAGCAACACAAGTCTCTGTAGAAAGAGCATTTTCTGCTCTAAAATTAATATTAACAGATTTAAGATCGAATTTTCGCCAGAGTCCATGCAAAAACTCTTATTTGTTAAATTAAATTAATTAATAAACACATTTTAAAAATGACTTTTATTTTCTGAGGAATAAATAAAAATCAAAAAATAACTGTTATTTTGTGAGGAATAAATAAAAGTCATAAAATAACTGTTATTTTGTGAGGAATAAATAAAAATCACAAAATAACTCTTATTTTGTGAGGAATAAATAAAAGTCACAAAATAACTGTTATTTTGTGAGGAATAAATAAAAGTCACAAAATAACTCTTATTTTGTGAGGAATAAATAAAAATCAAGAAATAACTCTTATTTTATGAGGAATAAATAAAAATTAAAAAAATAAAAATCATTGCATCTATAGGTAGTCCATGTAACATGGAGTATTGTGGTATATTCCTTGTGCCAGTAGCACTTCTCTATTATTGTGATTTTTTCAGTTTAAATTTGGAAAATAATCGTTATTTGCGATCCCTGGTTAAAAGAAAAACAAAATTTTTTGCGGTCCAATAACAGTATTTTAAATTACTTTTCAAAAAGTTATTGTTACACATACATTATGTATGTATGTATGTATGTATGTATGTATATATATGTATTTTTAAAATTAATAACTTGCACTTAAATCTGCAAATAAAACAATGTTCGCACACGTAATACTAAGTAGTACGGCATACAGAAACAGGTTTTCATTATCCAAGTTGATCGGTTAGTTTTTGAATTTCGATGGCTTACAGCATGTAAATAAATTCGTAACACTCCTTTCCAGCAACAACAATAAAATTACCGCAATAAAAGTAAAAAAATAATATACAGTGAACTCTCTTTTAATTTAACCAATACAATAGAAACCTGGTCACGATTAATTTTTTGTACACCCATAAAAAAGTGGCTCAAAATTTTTCAATGAAAAAAAAAACACTGGTTGCAAGTAATTTCATTCCGTAATCAAATAAAAAAACAAAGTTATATAACAATTTTTTAAAAAATTTTTAAGTAATTGGGAGAGTTATAGCCATATTTATTTATTTGACGTTAAATATTATGATGTTTTAATGTGAGTTCTTTTGTTAGTTGTAACTTAAGCAACATAATTTGCGAAGTTAGATTTTTGACCAAAATCGATTACTTGCGATCAAACAGTTCTTCATTAGTAATTAATGGTTACGCTTTTTGGGAACATGTGTGCCAGATGTGTACTACGAATATTTATTTATTTATTTATTTATACATATTATACAAAGTAAATTTGCATAATATGGTTGCACAAATATGGGCGGAGTAACTAGACCATATGCCCAAGATGTTATTAACAGTATTTTAAAAAGGTTTTTGTGACTGACTGTACACGACCTATGCCTTCACATAGGAAGTAGCAACGTGGTTGTTAAAGAAATTCCACAGAAGAACCGCAAGAATATACGGTTATCCGTGGCAGATCACTCAACCAGTGCGAGTGAGACGCAAAACTCTCGAAGGCCAATAAACATCAGTGGCCTGGTTGCACTTAAGAGATAATTGCCAACGACGCTTGATGTTGACACGCCCAGAGCTGCTTTATGACTGTACTACGAATATGTTCGTCAAAAAAAATTGAAGTCCTAAAAATGTATCGCTTAAGCTTTTTTAGCGGTTATGGCTCGATATGTCTTTTCATTTAGCGCGAGTTCACTGTAGGGACACAAACATACATACAAATATAAAGAATTACTGCAAGAATAACAAGCAAAAATTCAAACACGTCTCTATAAAGTTACAAAATTTTTAAGCAGAAATAAACATCTAATTTTTACACGGACGTTAAACCGAGATACTCGTAAGTTAGTAATAACACATACAATTAAAATTCCTTACGAAAATCCACTAAAATTTTAAATAAAGTATGAAGCAGATTAATTGCAGATAATCACATTTCATCTTTAGGTATTTAGTATATTTCTTTATTATTGAAAATTTAAGAAATATATCGAGCCTTAAATTTTCAGGGGATTTTTTTTTTAAATATACAAATATATGTTTTTGCACGTAAAATGTCACTAACGATAAAATTTTACAGCCCGTATCACAAAAAATTATCAACAATTTTGGCATTTTGATAGTTCTAAATTATGGGACGCCCATAAAATTATATATGGTTTATATTCACATCAATTGCATTGCTTTTGCGCAAGCAAGTTAATTTTATCCAGAAGTTGTAGATCATTTTACATTTTTTTCGTTTCTTTTACAATTTTGATTTAAAAGTTCCAGGAATTTGAAACAAACTCATAAAAAGATAATATTATTGTCAATCCTCAAATTGATAATACCAAAACTAAAGCCTCCCATATTTGAAATATAGTTCTGTGCTTAAAATCAATAACAGCATAAGCCGACTTAAGACGCGTTAAAATCGCACTATTCTACAAATGAAGCTCAATATTTACGTGAAATTCGCATGCCTCTAACGAATGTTAATATAAATACATAAATAAAACAATATTTACCTAAATATTAAAAAAAAAATCCCAATACATTTTTTAATAAGCGCCAAATTATACTAAAAACTAAATTTTTTATAAAATCTTGCTTGCATTCGTTGATACAACAATTTTTACTTTACGACAAAATTATTTTCATTTGCCCATTTTATTTTTTTTCGAAAATGCGTTCAATATGGTTTTTCTCGAAACTGCGTTTTTCGACTTATACTGTTATCGCTTTTGGCCATCATCAAAGGATTATATTTACTTCTATACATACATATGTATGTACATACATATCTATGTAAAATTAAAATTAATATAATAAATTCAAATTTATATTTATAAGAAACTGCATATTTTTATTTTATCATACGTCTTTCTCTTTTGCACGCACTTTGATCATATCGTTCCGTAACCGCCAAAAAAAGCTCAAGCGACATATTTTTAGAATTTCATTTTTTGAACAAAACAGATTGTTTGTGTTTGCGATCGTAAATAATCCATTTTCGTCAAAAAAAAAAACCAAGTCCAAAAAATGTGTCGCTTAAGCTTTTATAGTGGTAATGGCTCGATATGCATGTGGCCCTATGGACTTTATTAAATATATTAGTGAAAAATGACATGACATTTGGGTGTAACGAATGATAGCATTTGCAATTGCAAACGCTTCTGGATATAAAATTGTATTTTCATATGATTTTATAATATATTGTGAGTACATATTCGATTTCGAATTAAACGCAACACAAATACCTATAACAGATCAAAATTTCGCGTCAAAAACATAATTACATAATTTTTTTATGAATGGATTTAAATATGAGTACAAATTTTGTATGTAAATCTGTTTAATAAAACTTTTATAAATCAAAACTATTTTTTATGAATAAGGCCAAGGTGTATCTAACTACCATGGATAAGGCCCATCATATACATATCGATGGTCTGTAGTAGAAAGTCTTTAAACTCGTATTTTTTACGTAAATGAGTTTTTCATTGATTCGAATGCATTTCACACAATACACCTCGTTACAAAAAATTATTGGAATAGTGTAAAAAATTAAGCTTTTATTTTTAAATATTTATGTGTAAAATTCATATAAAACTTGTAATTATGTAATATTAAAATATAAATAAAGATACACATACCTCATGAGCTTTTGGATGAAGATGTTGACAATTGTGTGATTGGACTACATGAGCAAAATTTGTCATTAAAAGCAGCAATATATTTATCAGAACAAGTGAGAAATGATACGGTCTACGGACGGATATGATCATATTACAGCTATTCCGTGGTTGGTAATGGTGCGCATTCGATGAAACGAATTCAGGCGTTTTAGATAACGTCTGATCATGATGGCGAAAATAAAGATAACGTGTAAGTAAACACTTACAACGATGACGGTATCCTATGTGGCAAGGAGCTGGTAATGAAGGCGTAATTTTATCCTCTTTCTGTCTTAAAGGCAGATAATGTTGTTGACACATTTTTCTTTCCACCACTTGTTTAAAGGAATCCTAACAAGTGTTTTAAGGGTTTTTTCATTTTTTTCATGAGCACAAAACTGCTAAAAATATTTTATAAAATTTGTATGTTATGTATTTAAGTCAAAGAAATCATATTTGAATTAATAAACATTACTGGAAGATAAATCATAAAGGGATATCGAATAAGCTCCGCTCTCCGTTTTGATAAATGGAATAGTATCACTAGCATAGAAAGATGCGTTAAACATTTGCTTAACATTCTGCCAGCAGCGGCATACATATGTATGTATTTATGCATGTAGTATGTAGCCAAAAAGTAATCTAACAGCTGTTAAATAATGATACAAACCTAAAAATTTACCCCACCAACTCAAAAACACTTCTATAACTTCAAAAACAGTATCATACAAACAATATAAATAAATTTTAGGGCAGATTTACATGAATTGATTTATTTTGTGTAGATTTTTTTAATTTCTTGGAGTATATTTTTAAATGTCACATTCACATGAACTCCCGCAACAATAACAAGAAAACAATACTATACACAACATAAACGACCAACAGAAACAGCGACGTCAACGAAATCAATTGCACGACGAAACATCCACCCGCTTAATTACTGCAGAAGTCGTTTCCGCGAAATATTCTTTTTTATAACATTTTGAATTAACTGGTTGGCTCAATTTGTTTATTTTCTTATTAAATTATGCATTTTTTATCCAACTGATATTAATTTTTCAATATTTTGCTTAACTTTTCACATGCGTGCAGTTTCTTTCACGACTGATAAACAAATGATAAAAAAACAACAAAGACATTTTATTCATTTCATTTGCTGACTTATATGAAGTAGTCGCACATCATCAGCATATTGCTGGTCAGCCGTACATGCTTGCATGCATGCTTTGTTCTGTCAAATCGTAGGTGTATTCTCTTGTCCTACCGTGTAAGTTTAGATGTTAGGTTAAGTAGTTTGGATGTTAGTTAGTATAAAAATGGGGCCACTTATGAATGTTTCGTCAGCCTTTTTCAACTGACATTAACGAAATGACGTTGACACAACGAGAACTTTTGCTGATGGAAATATTTGAACAGCTTCGGCAGGTTTGTTCTCCATATAATTGATCAAGCTTAAGTTTTTTTTATTTATTAATGTTATATAATATTATTTTTGCTGTCACAAAAAGACTTGCTATTTAGCTATAAGCTGTAGAACTGGTGGTACCCAAGATATAGATGTATATGTAACTCTGCAACAAGAAAATAACTAGGTGAGTGCCTTAACTTCTTTGTGCGTGAAAATATTGCTTCTGAAATTTCAAACAACCTATGAAAACAATAAAAAAAATTAAGCTATGAACCTTTTTGCGTATGTATTTTGGCATTTAAATTGAATAATGTTCTTAGCAATGTGAAATATGCATTCACTTGTTAACTTAAATTTATCAAGAAGGGAAGTGATGGAAGGCACAACAGGTATTTTAACAAACTGATTATAACATGAAGAAAGATGAGTGGAAAGTGAATATTTTAAATAATTTGGTAATAGTTGAACTAAAGTGTGTAAATAAATGGAAACTGTCGATTACCTGAGAATTTCCGCGAACTTTGTTTAATGCAGAATTTTTAATCTGGATCTTTACTAATTCTCAACAACGATTATGATGTTTGTCAGTAAACTTCAATAACTTGACAAGCCCTATAGGCATATAAAACACCATCGATGAATGATAAAAATCAACACGAAAGCCAGCAGAAAAGTTAAAATCAGGTATGTAAGTTTCATTTGTTGAATTATTTTCTGTCTACAAGGAAATAAAAACTTCTCCGCTTACATGTACCTATATACAATGATGCGTAACTTACTTAAAAAACGATAAATTAAATACATTAAAAATTAAGACGGATACGATAAACTTCAATGTTAGGTTAGAACTATCTCATCTAATATATATGTATGTTACCACTAATATCCATTTAAAATGTTGAAAAGTGTAATAAAGCACTAAAATTTAATGATTTTTTAAACTGGTCAAATGCTGCACATGTTACATATATACATACGTATTTCCATGGCACAAATGGGGATAAATTTAAAGTCTAGTATGTATGTTCTCTTCTCACTGAACATACTGCTGAGTACTGTGCTACCGTCAAAATCTAGTGGATTCACGAACTAAAAGTAGGTAATAAAATAATTGGGACAGTGAAGACATAAACCAGATAAAATTAACCTTTAACTACAGAAGTGAAATTCTTGGACATACTTGCTGGCGTGGTAGAAATTTGACCCCATTTTATTTAGATACATATATATTTTTTAATTTAAGAGGCAACATTTTTAATTCAGAAATAAATAAACTATTGATAAAACAGGTTTATTAAGTGCAATATAACCGGAACTTAATAACACAAGCATTTTTTAACCCGAAAAAATATGAATTTAATATGTCAAAACACAAGCGCAATTTTTTCCATAGCCAAAGGTATAATCAGCGTTACCGTTGCTGCTACTAAAGTATCAATTTGCCACTTTTTCGACTGCTTGGGCACTATTCAGTTACAAAATGCACCCAAATTTGATACTTTTTCTAATTTTTGCCAATTTTGATACTTTTTACTGAACGAAGATATAATTTTTTGTACTTTCGGTTTTACTAATATAAAAGTTATGCTGTTTTAATATATGGATATGTAAGCAAGCTTATACGAAATCTTTTTTTTTGTCATGTGTGGTTAGCTTATGCATATCTTTCGAATAATTAATGTGCCCTCGCTTGCTTATATTCGTATACCTCTGTCTGAATGGACCCTGCAGTCGGCGTAGCTAGCGAATGTCTAGGTATTTCGTTAACTACCAATCGTTACCATTAACTACCAGCCTAACTACTACCCATGCACAACACTGACGATTTTAACATGGGGATGACATTAACGATAGTCAATTGCCACCATCTGCATAACCCTTCGTTAGTGATTTCGCTAATCAATACAGTTAATTTTTCTATTGATAAAACATTTAATTATTTATCCTTATCGGGAATAAAAGGCGAACAATTTGTTCACGTGAAATATTTTCCGTGAGCAAAAAATGGTGAACAAAATTAAAGAATAGTAACTGGCACAACAACAACGCAAACATTGGCGATCACAATTTTACTCCCAATAATTAATTAATAAAAACATTTTCCAATTAATTGTTCTTTTTCTTTTTTTATGCAACATTTTAATTTACTTCTGCTGCTCATTTTAACTTCCTAAAAGAAAAGCACTTTATTAATTTATTTGGAATAACAGTTTATGCTATTTTATATGGAGTTTGAAGGATGGGGTAAAGTCAGCTGACGATCAGCTGCGCTAATAAGGCCACTTGATATTAATACAAAGTGTCGTTAAGCAGCTCTGGGTTGAAGAACAACTCTCGCCTCATCGTAATTATTTCTTAAGTGCGCTCAGGCTTGTGTGTGTTGTTTGGCCTTCTAAAGTTTTTCGTCTCGCTCGCACTGCTTGACTGATCTGCCACGGATAACCGTATAATCTTGCGATTCTTTTGTGGTATTTCTTTAACAACCACGTTGCTACTTTCTATGTGAAGGTATACGTCGTGTACGGTCAGTCACAAAACTTTGTTTAAATACTGTTAATAACATCTTGGGCATATGGTCTAGTTAGTCCGCCCATATTTGTGCAACCATATTATGCAAATTTACTTATTCATTAGCGAAATCACTGACGAAGGGTTATGCATATGGTGGCAATTGACTACCGTCAATCTCATCCCCATATTAAAATCGTCAGTCTTTTGCTTTGCTAGTAGTTAGGCTGGTAGTTAGCGGTAATGATTGGTAGTTAACGAAATAGCTAGACATTCGCTAGCTACGTCGACTGTAGGGAATTGAAAGGCAATTTTAGTAATACAAAATTCCTTTAAATGAAAACATAATTTTCAAGATACATAAAATGTTTAATACATACAGACAACGATAAACGCACTTTTATTACTAATTTAAAAATTCTACAGTTGGTATTTTTTGTTAAAATAGAAAAAGAAACAAGAAAATAAATATCGTCTACCAGAAACAGAAGTTTTAACTGAGAAATTAAAAAAAAATTAACATTTCTTTAAACTTATTGCAACGCAATACGGCGGAAATGATTATTCAAAGGTCCTTCATCGGAATAGCCAGCAATTTCCTGTGGCACAATACCAGACTCTTCTATGGAGGTACAAGGTCTACACATACATTCCAATGGTGCTTTAGTTAAAACTTTTTTAAATTTACGTTCACCATGTTTAGCCTTGGGGCAAAATAAAGAAACAGCTGCCTCACGTTCACCCGATTCCTGACAGCACATGCATGAACGCTCCATTTGCCAAATTTTACTGCCAGATACCTAAACAAAATTATGTTTAAATACTTATTTACTTGAAAAACCAGTTAAAAAAATTTGCCTGTATGTAACTGGCACAACGTCCAACGCAGGCAAATGATGGTATAGGTTTGGGCACACAACCGGGATATTGCAACACATGTATAACAGGTGTCACTTGGCAATCATCACCAATATGGGAAATATCTTTAAAAGTTAGTTTTGATTTTTTAATTAATTTTCATTTTAAACTTAAGCAAATTTTGGTTTTCTACTTATTACCATTGTCAGTTGCCACAACGGCATCGTCTCCCGACACTTGCACAACGTTGAGCTGAAATGCTAAAAGCACTAACAAAGAACAACGCACGAAAATAAAAATATTTTCACCAGCATTTAAACTAAAATTATTAAACATTCTCTATGTTTTTATTTTTTATTTTTGCTTCAACTTTCTGATGCAGTTTTTCGTTAATTTCTTGTAATCGAATAGTAAATACAACTTGATATAAGTCAACAACAATCTGGGAAGAATAAGAAATTTCTTTGACCATTACAAGCTTTTTATACTTTTTAGACACACACACATATACACACATACACACACACACGCACATACAATTACATACAGGACTCAGCAAGCAAACAAGTGAACAAACTTAAAACTAATGGATAACATATTTTTGCATTAATAAAATATTATCACCCTCATTATTGTTTGTGCTGAAAGTTTTCTGGCGATTTTGAGAACTTTACCCAACAAACACAAGGTCAAACATTTGAAATACAAGGTATTTTTTTAAGGTGTACAGTAAACTGTACCGCAAGAAAGAGTGCGTAGTGGAATCTGAAGTATTATTGCAAGGCAATTTAATTTTTTTTTTAATATATAATTCTTTTGCCGAACGTTTGAATTTTTGAAGTTTTGTTTAAACCGTCGGCATTTGCTGCAGGCGGATCTTAAAGTGTGATATATCGATATTTTTACGACGAGTAGATCAATGTTCTCCACTACGGGCCACTAACCTCAAGTATTCCGTAGTAGTATTGACCCACCAGATCTCAGTTCCTACCACCCTAATACCAGAAAATTAATGCTCCTATCACGGTTTTCAACTAAATTCAGTTTGGTCGTCTAAGAGTAGACCAAACTTACATACGACCAAATTGTGTTTTAGTATTATGAACTACAACTGTTTTTTAGTTGAAATTGTCATCGCGTTACCTTACTTAAAATATCAAGTTTGATAGAAAGCAATTAATTTGTGTGAAAATTTAAAACACAAAGTTTTAGAAAAAATATTGTTTTGAGTGTTTTAGTTCAAAGAAATCATACCAAATGGATACAAATATGTGTAGATTTATTTTATGACGACAAAAACGAAGTCGCAAATATAGATGTGCTACGTATCAAAAGAAAAATTTATGATGATTCCAACCCTCTTGAACTACCCAATGCAAGGTAAAGAATAATCAAAATAGGGAACGAATCCTTCAAAGAATAAGTTTGGAAAGTTTTTTAAATATTTCCGGCAGAACAGAGAAACGTTTTGTTATTTGTTGGATGACCTAAAACCTTATTTAAAGAAATCTTTGTACGAGTATGTGCCGATACTGAAACTGTTAAGAAAATTTTGTTATTAAGCATAACAAATATTTCTAGTTACGATATTTTAATTTTTATTTTGCTTTTCATACCGCACCAACCTGTAACTAGAAAAACCCAACCACAGACCCAACTACCAAAAAGCAGTTGTGTATACTTAACGTTTTTCTCAACCAAACTTACGCAGAGTTGTAAATTACAATACCAAAACACAACTGAAAAGTCAACTGTTAATTTAGTGGAGAATGGCAATGCAAATTTATCAATCCCAACCAAACTACATATTTTAAAAGTTGAAAACCGTGATAGGGACATAAAGCTCCTAGTAGGGCATTTATATTGTCTCAAAATCAAAATCTTTTTACCACCCTGTACAGTGCACAATACCAATATTTTATATAAAAGATGAGTGAACTAGCTACGGTCTGCTTAAAAAGGTGTGTGAATCGGCTTCATTGCCATTGTTTGGTTGCGGGTTTGGAAAATTTTCAGCGCATGGGTTTTGTTTTGGATAAAAAATCTTGATAAATGTCAAAAAAACTTGGTGTAAACGGTATAGATTTTTATAAAGATTCTAATTATATAAAATCTGCCAGATTTTGTGCAGGTGTAAATAACCTATAAAACATCATTAAACTTTTGTAAACCAAGTATTTCAAAAGTGTAGCAGAACAGTTTCAAACTTATTTTTATTTTTATTTTCTGACCGAACGTAGGGGTCGGGTCGCCTTATTTGTTCGTTATATGTTCCTTATTTTCAGTCAGAAGGTAAAACTTACAAAAATAGTCTCCAATCGAAGGGTAGATGCAATAATACCATCACTACTCTCTTTGTTTAGCAATTGCTATTCGTTTTATCCGTACACCAAAGGTGAAAAGGAACCCTATTCTTTTCGCTACGATGTCCGTCTGCACATCACAGGCTGTTTTCTCGAGGTTCGTAAGAGCTACGGAACTGAAATTTCCACAGAATATGTAGAACTTTGCCCGCTATTATATGACAGTGAAAAATTAAAGGTTGTTCTAAAGCTAGCGATGAAAAATGTGGAAATCCTAATGCAATATACATACATACAATTATATATGGACACTTGAAATTTGCAAAGTTAGAGTATCGTATTTTTAGCAATTAACACTGAAATTAAAAAAAAAAATTAAAAACTAAAGGGTATTCTATCAGTTAATGTAATTTTGGCTGTGTAATATTGACAACTTGCTGTATCTTGGACACCATAAGAGGCAACCTCTTGAAATTTTCAAAAGCGCTAAAACTAAAAACTTCGAAAATAAAAAAATTGCCGAAAACCGAAAAAAATTGCCAAACAAGAAAGCAGCGCCAGAACTAAACAAATCACTAAAACTAAAATAAATCGTTAAAACCGAAAAAATCGCCAAAAACAAAAAATCGTTAAATCTAAAAAAAAAGCCAAAGACCGAAAAAAATCCCAAAACGAAAAAAGCGCCAAAACTAAGAAAAAGTGTCAAAACTAAAAAAATTTCCAAAAACCGAGAAAAGTTTACTGGGTACTTAAAATCTCTTAAAACATGTTTTCATCAGGTAAGATATTTGATTGTATAGGCTAAGTTTCGTATAGTATTATATACGTAGGGTCCGTACGAAAGCCTTCGTGTGCGAGCCAAAGGAGCACTTTACTGAATTTATTTGATATAATCAAAGTTTATGCGGGGCAACCGTAATAATGTGCTAATGTTCTTGTATTTATGTGGTAAATACTGGCAGATGTTAATGTTCTGACTAACCATAATTTTTAGTTTGTTCAAGTGTTATGTTTTCGGCTGAACGTTTAGTTTTGTGTATTTTTCACGTGATTTTTGTATTTAAAAGTGTTTTTTGTGGTTTTCACTAATGTTTTTTGGCAGTAGCTGTAGTAGTCTTTGTTTTAAATGAGAATAAAACTGTCAAACAGAAACTGGCATTTGATGGACAACCTCATGGCGAACATTGATGCTTAGCCATATGTTCGGGCATTGATGTCAGAGCATGGACGAAACATAGATACCCAGTTGACCAAGACTTTCGTTAATGATACCGATTTCGAATACATATATGTATCTCGAACATTTGTCGTGTAAAACTATCGAGAGTGACACTCAAAAATGAATCGAAAAAGTTTAACTGTCGTACATTCGATTTCTCAAAAGTGAGAGAATATCGAACTAATTTCGATATCGCAAAAAGGCAGCAGAAAAAGTAAAAAAGTAATTTTATTTTTTAGTGTATTTATTTTAACTTTCTTATCTTATTTTTTTAATACCTTAACTAACGATACATATGTATGTATGCATATCGAGCCATAATCGCCAAAAAAGCTTAAGCGACATATTTTTTGAACTTCGTTTTTTGACGAAAATTTAATATCTTCTATCGTAAATAATTGATTTTTGTTAAAAAATAAAGTACAGTTACATTAGAAACAAAAAAATTTTAAACTTTGTTTTTGTTTTGAATATAAGTGTGCAACATGTCGAACGCTCTCGACATCGTGGGACAGGCCCTAAACTTTTTTTGGCTGTTATGGCATGATGTGAATGTATTCCACGAACTAAAACTCATTCCCAACAAACAAAAGGAAATCATTTGTAATACAAATACAAATATATATGTAGGTAATTGTATAATTCAATAGATAAAGGATAACATGACTACAACAATGAGAGATACAACCGAAATGCTGTTAATGTTAGCGCTGTCATGGCTGTATTCATACAATAAAGTTTTGATGGGCCCTAGTTTCGCTTTCGACCATTCCAAATTGGATTCAACTGACCCTACGGCACCCTGCAGCATTGAACTTGAACTGCCAAATTTATTGGAATGTCTGCTATTAAATGATTTCAATTTGTCCAGCTGAGCATCGGTAGTGAAACGAGCAGCAATATTGGAGACGGCGGAAGCAACAGCAAAATAACTGCCCAAACTGAAATAGAAATTCATGGTAAACATTTTTTTATGTGTTTGATTGTAATGACAAAAATTTACGCTTGGGATAACTGCTCAACATTTTGGTCGACCAAGTCAAACACAGTTTCAACATTCTCACTATTTTCCGAGTACAAAGTGAACAATGCATTTAATTTGTCTTGGCGACGTATCTCTGGCGACATGATCATATCGAAGAATCTGGAAACTAGCTTCGGATCTTTGACACAACCCAATGTGTTCACTATCAAAGCCTCTTCAGTAGCAACAGTTTCAGTTTTGTATTTATTGTACAACTTATCAAAGTCTTTTTCGTTGCCTTCGCGCATGGCAGCGCAATAGACAACAGGACGAATGTTCACAGGTACTGGGTTTGTCGCTAGGTTTCCCTTGAAATATGTCTGCATCTTAGAAATGCACTCGGCTTTGCGCAATCTGCAGGACCAGTATAAAATCTTTCTACGAGTGTGAATATCCAAAACAGTGTCGTGTTTCCTTTCTTCAAACCCTAAATTTTTATAGGCATTTTCGGTTAGGGACTGCATATAGAGGCCAAAATCACCTGTATTGGTACCCAAACGCATATGCAAATAGTGAAAGGCATTAAAGGCTGCAGTCCAGGCCAAGTAATTGGTTTCGGTTCTAAGATAGTCAACGACAGCGAAAGCCAAACTGTAATCAACTACACCAGCGCGGGCAAAATTTAGCACATCATCCACAATTTGAGCACGATTCAATTCATGGATGCCACTCCAATTACGGGCAAATAAAGCGTCTCGTATTTGAAGCCAAGTTTTATTGTCATAGTTAACGCGGTAGTAGCCAGTCTCTTGAATATTGCCCATTACCCATTTCGTATCGTTTTTGACATCTATGGTCTCTGAAGTTGTTTCAAGGAAGAATTTAGGCGAAACATTTTCGAAATCATTTTCGGAGCTTGTTGTGTAGGTAATAGGAACGGTGTAACTCAGATTTGCATCTGCCTTGTCAAAATCCTTCAACAAGAAACGTTGCTGACTGACTTGCACTTGGGTTGCAGAATTGCGATTAAATAAGACAACGGGATAGCCCACTTGTGTCGTAAAAGAGGCGAAGTAGTTATCTGCATATTTAGTGTAATTAGTAGGCCAGTAGTTTTTCCAAACCGTAAAGAGGTCCTTGGGAACGGTGTTAGTGAATTGACTAAATTAAAAGATGTAATGAGTGCTTATTTATGAATTTTACCTTGAGCCAAACCATGACTTACTGTTTTGTTAGATATTCATTTAAAGACATCCTGAAATTATCTTCTCCCATAATGTGTTTGGTCATACGAATAAAAGAGGCACCTTTGCTGTAGGAAATGCTATTAAACATACGCTCCAATTCTGCTTCGGTGTTGGTATTTTCGTCAGTCATTGGATTCGTAGCGTTTGTGGCATCCATATCCATGACAGTTTGAAGATTGTTGACAACAAATTGTTGGTCCATCCTCATATAAGTCTCAACCTATTACGTCCAAATAAAGATTTGCATTTATGGCATGTTTGTGTGAGAATCAATGTTGAATCAATAAAATAAGGAAATTGGTTTTTGTTTTCAATACAAATCCGTACAAAAAATTTTGTTTTAATAGTCCATTAAATTAACATAAAACTAAAATATCAAGACATCTAAGGTCTTATTCATAAAAAATAACTTTGGTTTACAAAACTTTTAAAAACAAATTTCCATACAAAATTTGTTTTGTTAACCAAAATATTTTTTTATGAATACGACCGTTAAGGTCTTTGTTCCAGCAGAATCAGGCGTACAGAACCAAATTCTCTGTAACTTCCACTTTAAATTAATATTAATCATCAGAACAGTTTTTTTGGACTTGTTTAATTTCCATATTCTAAACGAAATCAAACAATTAAAATAAAAACAGAAATAATTATTTACTCAAATTGTTGTTTTTTTACACTTTCTTAAGGAAAACTTTTGTAGTATGACTTAGATTCTTTCGCTCTCGAAAAGCTTACTTTACAATGTCTTGAGTTTGTTGGAGAGAAGGGAAAAACATATGAAGCCGAGTACACACTTTGCTGTACTCGTTTTTCCTTCTTTATGTATAATTACTTCGTGACATAGTGAAAATTTGTCAAAATAAAATTTGGGTGTGTAGATGTGACACAAAGTTTAAAGGATAATTTAAAGTACAGGGTGTCTGGTGGCAAATTTATATTTTTAAATACGATTATTTCAAAAAGCAATATATGGTGCTTAGAGAGGGGAGCGCCGTTGGAATTATCGATTGTGCGGATTTGTTAACCACGATGTCGCAGTGGTCAAGTGAGCATCGCGAGTTCGCTGTGGAGACATATTTTAAGAGTAAAGATTCTTATGTAATTGCTCGTCTACAATTTTGTTCAAAGTTTGGTATTCGGCGAATACGTGATGGACCGAATGCAATTTTAATTCGTTCGTGGGTGTAGAGATTCTGCGCAACTGCTTTGGCTATAAATGTCCCACGGCCAGGGCCCAGTCGATCTTCAAGGACTCCCGAAAACATTGAACTGGTTGAAATTAGTTTACGTGAAAATCCGCGACATTCAATGCGGAAAAGAGCAGCATCGTTCAAAAACTGAAAGAAAGCGACTTTGATTTACGCAAAAATTTTTGAAGCGACGAGGCTTATTATCACTTAAACGGCCACGTCAACAAGCAATACTGCCGTTACTGGTCTCCAAGAACACACAACCCTCGATTGAAACATCAAAAACCATTGCATTGCCCCAGGGTAACTGTTTGCTGTGCCTTATCCACGCATGAGATAATTGGACCATTTTTTTTTCGAATATTTTCGAGGCCAGGCGACAAATGTCAACGGTAAACATTATTGACGCATGATTACGGAATTCTATTTGCCAAACCTGCGAGCTCATCCATACACGTGGTTTCAATTGGAAGGGGTGACTGCACACACAGCCAGAGCTTCGATGAATTTGCTTCGGGAAAATAAATAAAATAATAATCTGTTTTTGCTACTATTATGAATTACAACTAATTTTAGTTGTCTTCGAAGCAATTCTCGAAAAGAAAAGGTTCTATGTCTGGGTCTATGTTATGCTTGTTTTTTTTACAAAAATAGTAGCTATGTATCACAAAACATTTTAAATATTTTTAGGTTTGGTCTTACTACTTTTTCTTGAGATTCTATGTTTTATGAACATGGCAAAAATATTGGTTGACAAATCGGATAGTTGGGCGTCTGTAATAATGGAGCAAAACTAACACAATTATCGAAATAAAAACGAAAACAGAACTGATAAAAAGCAGTGTGAGTCAACTATGAATTTAGTTGTAAATCATAAAAGGGATCTTAATTAATAAATTTAGTAGAAATATCATTGATTCTCAATCTGATGTTCAGCAGTAAAAAACTTAGTAAACTGATTATTACTATTTTATCAGTACAGTAAATAAATATGTAAGTGCACATATGTACATACGAGTATTTATTTCAAGTTTTTACATACCATATGAGTACCAAAGTATTGGAAGTAGCTGGCAAAGCCTTCATTTAACCAGGTGTAACTCCACCATTCACAAGTTACGAAATCACCGAACCACATATGAGTTTGTTCATGAGCCACAATTGAAGCAATGTATTGTTTTGAATTCAAATTGCTTTCTTGCCCATCGTAGAGTAAAGCCTCCTCTCGGTATGTCAAGAGACCCCAATTTTCCATAGCACCACTTGCAAAATCTGGTATAGCGGCCATTTGCATTTTGTTATTGCCCATTGAGAAATATGAAATGCCCAAGTAATCGCCCAAAGCCTGCACAAGCCGCTTGCCAACGTTATAACTATATTCAGTTTGAGAATAGTATTCGGTTCTGGCCAGAATACCGAACTCACCATCAAAGGGACCACTGAAGTCGGAAATAATGAAGGCCAAGAGGTAACTTGACATCTTTGGAGTAGTGGCATAAGTATCAGTTACATATTCCCTAGAAAACGATCCATGATTAGGCTTATAAGGTACATATTACTTAATAAAAAAAAATCAATAAAATAAATTGACTTACCCGACTTGCCTGGTTTCAATGAGACGTGTAGGACCTGCGGATATTAAACTACGATGATAAGTTAGAGAGAGATCGAATGTAGCCTTGAATTTGGGTTCATCAAAAGATGGGAAGACGCGTCGTGCGTGATTCCTCTGGAGTTGGGTGGAGCCAAGCCATCTTCAAAAAACGATAAATATACAAAATTATAACACAATCAATCAGGGTGAGTAGTAAAATATTCAGCTGCACCAGAGCATGCTTATTTCAACGAAAGCATTAATTTTTCTAGTTATAGATATTTTGATTTAAAAGCATGATTTTGTCTTTGAAATATACAACGAATACAGTTCGAAATTAATGGCATAATTTTGTAAAACGCAACGCCAGGCGTTGACAAATTTTATATGGAAAAAGCTTAAATTACAAAAACAAAATAAATAAAAACACCCTGTACATACAAAATTTCTTAACGCTATGCGTTGAATTTTACAAAATTTGGCCCATAACTTTTCAACGCTTGGCGTTGCGTTTTACAAAATTAGACCCTAAATTTTGTTATATAATTTGGCATACCCTCCGCGGTACGCACGGTCACACTTGCCAAATATTTGTTCAAAAAGGCGTAACCACGAAATGAATGAAATTGCTGAAAAAGCTTTTGAATTAGACAAGTGCTTATTAAGTTAAACAGTTTAACCAATAACACTGGATTATATGACATTGTTATATGACATTTCGCGTGCGCAAAATCCAGACTCGCAAGTTCTTTGCAGTAACTTTTTATTTAGTTCTGAAAAAGAGCGAGGAAGGATAACAAAGTGTATATATTACTATTTCAGCACTCTCCTACATATTCAAGAATTGCTGCAACAAAAATTACAAGTCTGAACCGAGACGTACAGATCATAAGTACATACATATCGTCGGCTTAGAGTGTAAACCTGCTAAATCCACTTTTTATAATATTTGACATTTTAATGTCGTTTGAAAGAGAAAGAGACGCCGCATCATTTGTTTTAATGTACCTCTATGTATAGAAAATGTTAACCGTATTTTGCCTCTCCTGTAAAATTTGGTTAAAGTGAGTTAGCAGGTTTACATTCTAAGCTGACGATATATGAAAGTTTTCAAATACTTGTGATTTGCGCGCACATAAATCTGACGTACAAATCATACGTGTGTAGGCAGCTTTAAATATCAAACTAAATTCTTACTAGAATGCAAAAAAGTGTATGTACTCGCCAGTCGTAAGTTCTTACAATTTGACTGAATAACCCATTATTTTTGTTTGAGAAGTTCAAAAAGTACAGGGCACCCATTAATTTAAAAATATTCAAAACTTAATTTTATAGATTACTTTTTGCCTAAAACTGTTCAAAAGTTAAAGGGAAAATTTTTATAATAAAACTAAACAAAATTTTGTAAGGATAGAAAGATATGCGAAAATAATTAAATTTTGTTACCAAAATTATAGTAAAGTGAACATAAAACCACAGATCAATTCTAGTTATATTTCATTATTAGCTGGAAAGTACTGCAATAAGTACTTTCACATAATGATATAAATAAGTTGTTATTTTATTCATAACAGGACAGTCATTATTATCCACATAAACTAATTAAATAAATAAGTATCACTCATTACTTTGTAAACCATTAAAAGAGTACTTCCCCTTTACAAAATTTTGAAAAGTTTTTGCTGGAACACTAAACTAAAAATAAAGTTTACAAATTTGTTTTTATTTTTCATAAAAATTCTTGACCCAAGAAAAGTGCAGAAACCGTGTACGTTCGTAAATTCAGCAAATTTAAGATTCAATTACACGTGCCTTTACAATGTCCATACAAAACAGCTGTTCGAGCCAACTTTATGGGCTACAATTTATTTTATTATAGGTGACTTGCTACAACACCATAGCCATAACTATGTACAACCACAGAAACCAATGAGAATTTTGGTTTTTCGCCTTAACTATAAACAGCTGTTTGCTGACTATCTTACTGCGTATGCGTGATCAGCTGTTGAAATCTGTACACAATTGGAATCTTTTAACTAACTGCAAAAATGTTCAAGGTGGCAATTAATTTCTAAAAACACATCCATCGGAACATGTAATTTCATATTCAAATATCAAAATCATTTTTTTTTTATGAGCTATTAAATGGGTGCTCAAATAAAGCGGTGATGTCAACTCAAAGTTGTGACACTCTGGAAAAAACCATTACATGTAATTTGGTACACTCGGTAATATGAAACTATTTGAATGTTATGTTGATCGCCGACACGCTGCTATTATAATTTTTTCGGATCTGCGCTCTTTAATTTGAATTATGTTAATGCGCTGTGTTTTATTAAAAAAAATAAATAATAAGCTAATCCGCTGACGTTTTGTTATTTGAAGTTTGGCTTTTCTACACTCTATAATTTGAACTGATAAGTTACAAAAACAAATTCGTTTGCTTTATTTTTCATGCAATGCCTTTGGCCTTCAAGAGGGACACAAGTAATGATGATGATGCCTTCTCAGTTGTCATATCAGTCGTAGGTTCAAGCCACAAAAGTAAATTGAAGTCGGTCACTTATTGTAGCTACGCTATTTATGGCGCGATGCAGGAGTTAGGACGTGATTTTCGTAACAAAAATAATCGACACTATTACAGTTATAAATTTATTTTTGTTCTGATTTCTTTGTAGTGAAAAGCAGGGTACGAAAATAAACGAAACAAATTGTTTAATTTTGTTTTGCGTCGTTATTTGAAATGACTGAAGCAAAGAGAAAACAAAAACAATGAGAACGATTGCTCAATTTGTTTTTGTTTTGTGTTTGCACATGAGCACATACCAAAGAACACAGCCGATCGGCTGTAAGCCGGCTAACAGCTGCCACCGACCACAAACAATACATTAATTTAATCGTACGCCGCAAGGCGAATTGATAAAAGGTGGTCCTAATTTGCAACTCTGCGTATTCGCCCTGCATCTTTGTTAGTGTAAAATTTCCTGCTGTCAGAATATTTCCTAACGTTTTGCATTGATTGACAGCAGAGAATTTATGTCAGCTGGTGAATTAGGATCACCTGATGTCAATTCGCCTTGGTACGCCGCTAGAAACGAAAATAATGGGAAATTAATGGGAGCATTTTGAAATATTTGCGGCGAATTTGACATCATCATATAATAAAAGTTTATTTGTTTTATTTAACTAAGCAGCGTAGCTACAACCGGGTGTCCTAAGACACCTCTCTTCTTTCTTTTTTTTTGCATTATACACACATATGTACATTGTACATATGTCACATAAGAAGGTTGTAAATAAACAATATAAAATTTTAATTAAATTCTTGTTAATTTCAACTCTCGATTATATGAACTTTTTCTCGGATCCCCTGATTTTCAAATTATCAAAATTTTACTGTATTTAGAAATTCCATGAAATTAATAGTTTAATTCTAAAACATACATATGCATATATGTAAATGTTAAGCCGGTAAGCCCTGGTTCACACACGTCAACTTTTATTGAAAAACTTTTCATTCAGTTGGTAGAAAACAAGAGGTATTTATATTTCCTTCAACGTCTTTCTTACATCTGAATTATGAGTTGAGCAATAAAACTTGACGTATGTGAACCGGGACTAACATTAAAATTATTTTTTTTTTACCAAACTTCTAAGTATCAGTAATGAGTCTGTTGAATTTGTTGATAGCTCACTTGCCTAGGCTTAGTACTTGATTCGAAATTGATCTTTGAGGGGCATATTAACACACTAGTATCTAGAATAAACTATATTCTAGGCAAATTATATAGTCTGGATATGATACTACCCTTTCATGTTAAGAAAAGAGTTGTTTATGGTATTATTATGCCTATTCTATTATATGGCTTGGAAGTGTATTCTGGTACTTTTGGTTATGTCTTGAGGAAGTTAAAGTTAAAGTTAATCTTTAATAGAGTTATTAGGTACATGTACTCTCTCCAAATATGGGAGCATGTGTCACCTTACATTGAAAGATTTTTGGGAGTTTCTTTCGCAGATTATATAAAGTTCCGAAATTTATACCATTTTTATAAGTCATATAGATTGCAAGCACCAAGCTATCTGATTAAGTTATTTGAGTTTAGTAGATCCACTAGAAATAAACAGTTGATTATACCTAGACTGAGTGGAGGTTTGGAACGATCTTTTTGTGTAAGGGTTGCACGAGCTTACAATATTTTGCCAAATTTTTTGAAAACTTTTAATGTCTCACCGTTTGCGTATAAGAAAAAACTATTTCTAGAACTCTCTAGTAATATTTTGTAGCATTGATTGATAATGTTACAAGTAACTATTTTGCAAGTTAGCCATTGTTGGCAATTTCACAATTCACTTCTCTTTTTTACAATTTTTTTTTCTTAATTTTTTTTTTTTTTTTTTCTTACTAATTTTCCGTTTTGACTAATTGGGATGGTTCTATTGTTCTTACATATTTTCCTAATTGTTAATTTTTTTTTATTGCATATAATTTATTGTTTTTATAATTTATAAGTTATATTTTTACACACTATTTTAAAACAAAATTATTACAGTAGAAATTTGTAACCGTCTATGGCCTGCATTGGCTAGGTTATTGGTAATAAATAAATAAATAAAATAAATAAAATAAATAAAACTTCTCTGACTTACTTGGTAACATTTTTGGAGGTCGTATAATTACTGCGATAAAAACCATACATATCCTCGTCCATGCTGCCAACATATATATAATGTAAAACATAAGATGTGTTTGTTTGCAAATCTTCTTTCAAATCGTACACCACTATACTGGTCAAACTATCGGGGTTTGCTGTGGGCAATGTAGTTTTAATTATGAAATCCTTTTTATAATATTCAGCGAATGAAATATTTAGATTTTTCACATGCAACTGAATCTGTTTAGTTTTTTGTACAGCTTCTATTTCTATGTAACATTCGCCTTCGAAAGTAAACTTTTTGGGATCCGATTCATTTAAATAAGGTTTAAGTAGAATTTTGTAATTGATGGGCTTGATAGTTGAAGGTAGACGGTAATTTACATCAGCCTGTCTCACGGGTGTCTGGACGTCTTCAGTTAGGGCAACAACCGCTTGAGTTAGACACAAGCATGCCACAATTATGGCAGCCAGCAAAATAGGCGCCATTTTGTTAAAAATTATATAAGTTTGTTATTTTCATAGAAAGTCTTTTCTGATCAATTTACAACCCTTAGCACTATGGACTTGAACAAGAAAAACACTATACGAACTGGTAAAAATGTTGTGGTCTACTAAATTCTTTATCACGGCGGATGTGCTATTTATAATTTTTTTGTTAAATATAAAGATATGTACATATATGTTTGTGTATGTATGCATGTATGTATGTCTGTATATACGCCAACATTATTTCATTTAGGCAATTAAATCATAAACATAAAAAAATATAACGATTATTTTAAAATATAGCTCAACTATTGCAAGAACGTTATAAATCTAAAAATGTAATACTAAAAAAAAAACAATTTTAAGTTATCAATACCCAAAAATACGAGTAGCACATAATAATTTTGTGTCAAAGAAAATTTTTTTAGACTAAAAGCCGCACTATTTGGCATTGTGCATATGGAACTAGGGCGGTCTTGCTGTAAAGAAACATTATTCATGTACTTGTATCAACAATCTTTCTGATAGCTAAAGAAAACCAATTAAAGATAAGTTTCAAGCCATAAATGCTTTTTTGTAATGCTTATTTTTCTTTTGATAATTTTCATCTGCAAAATTAATTAAAGTTCTATATAAATAATTTCTAGATATTAAATTAATATAAAACTAAAGCTTATAACTTATTATCGGATAAGAAAAAACTAATAAATAGAAAAATAGTGGACAGTTTGTTGGCAGCATAAACGAGTGACGACGGCGTATCAATGAAACACAGGGTTTTGAGTAAAATATTATTATTATTAATATGGTCTTCTTTGAGCTCTACTCTACGGTTTGTTCAACGTTTCTCGAATTGTTTATCCCTTCCTTCATTGCCCAACTCATGGATTTTTCCACAGAAATTACACATGTGTGTAACCTTGCAATATTGATCTGGTGAAAAAGAAGAGGTTGGCGTTGGCTGAAGTAGTTAGCACGTTGACTACGAAAACGAAGGTCTTGGGTTCGAGCCCGGTATCAGACAGTCATCAAATAACAACATCACGCATTTTTCTGATGTACATTAGAGTCCCTTTGTATCAGTTGTTGTAGGAAAGTTCATGTGATGAAGGCATAGTCACTGGTCACTGAATTATACCGACTTCAGCAGATACTAACCCTAATGTAACATCAGAGCGCCCTCCTTCGTTCGTTGTGTAGCAGAATCATCGTCGAAGTAAAATAACCAATAAAATGGCTACTAATCACAGCTTCAAAAATTGTATACGCCTCATTCAACACCAGAGGCGCTGCAACAGTGCATTATTAAAAAACGTGCAAAAAGCAGGGTTGTAAAAGAATGAAGCTTTCCTCTATCTTTTCCTTCACCACCTGTCTTCACTATCACTATCCCTTCCTAAGGAAGGTAACACCTAGTAATAGTAGTAGGCATTCATTGCCTGAGTGTTACTTCTCTTTAAAAAAAAAAATAAAAATTTTGCGCATTGTGAATGTGATTTCTAAATCGTTGTTCTTTTAAACTGTTTAGAAGTATTTTTTTTTGCAGCAGTTCTGATATTTTGAGAAAAACTAATAAGGAGAGTAGCAGTGAAATTAAACAATGAGCGTGATATTAACACATTTCGGCACTTCTGCTTTATTAGTGTTAGTATTTTAAAATACTAATAAGAAGAGCGACGAGAACAAACCCATTGGGAAAAGGTAATGAATAGTAAGGGAGAAGGTAATGCACAGCATGTATAATTTTTCATTTCAGAATTCATTACTGTTAACACAGAACATGTCCTAGAAAAGTAATGAATTATTTTAATACGGCCGAGAAATGAATTCTGTAATTCATAACACTCGCCACACATAAAAATTATACATTCTCCTTCTGTAGATGTAGTAATCAATGTGTAATTATTGTGTTTGATTTATCTCTCGTTTCTAAGGGAATGCATTGTCTTTCTTTGGAAAATAATACATTATTTCTCTCATTATTTATGTAATTAATGCCTACTTTTACAGCTGAGAATCAACCACATCGAAATATTGAGAATTGTCACATAAAATTACAAATACAAAAATGTGAGAGCTGTAAATTTTTTCTGGACCAAAGCTGAAGGTATAAAAAAATTAATGTGGTAGTTTTATTTACTGCAAAGTGCAATAACTATTTTCCAAAACCTGTTGCTTGATAAATTCAGTCACAGTTGTGATTAGTAATTTTTCAATCGCTGTGAAAAAGTAACAGGTTTCGAAATATCTCTCATCTCTAATGCCCATGGCTTCCATAATCTCCCTCATTTTAAGTCACAGATCGGGCAACACTATATCGAAAATTTTTTCAATTATTTCAGGTTCAAAATATTCAGCATATTAATTGATTGAGCGCTCACAAATTAAATTCAGTAAACCACTTTTTTACTATTAAAATTGATGCTGAAGAGTGCTGTCAAACACCAACCAAATGACTCAGTTTGTTCAAATTTTGACAGGAGTCAGTTAAAAGGCGGGTAATTAAAAAAGTCGGAGATTTATTGACCCGCCTTCACAGCATACTAGCATCCAGTGGCCCAATGAACAATTCACTAGCATTTCATCAGATTTCATGTATAAAACATGATTTGTCTTTTAATTTGGGGTCCCACAATGATCACATCTGCTTGTATCCTTTAGCTTAAGAAATATGAAATTTTTCCATGTCATCTCTCTTTCCAAATTTTTTTTATTTGGGATCTATTATATATATACCTACATATGTATATATATAATTTATTAATTTTACTAATTTAATAATACTTAAGTTAGTTTAAACTGGCAGCCGCCTTGACTTGAGTCCATCAGTAGTAGGCCGCATTGTGATATAACTAAATAATAACATACTAAAATAACAATTTTAAACTAAATGCATCACAATAACTTCAATGCACGATAACGGAGATCATGACTACAATAATTAAAGTTAAAACCGATATGCTGTTAAAAGGAGCGCCGCCGCGGCCATGATCATACAAAAAGCTCTTGATCGGTTGCATTTTTGCTTTTGACCATTCCATATTTAATTCCACCGACCTCACAGCACTCTGTAATGTGGAGATCGAGCTACCGAATTTATTATTATGTTTCTTATTGAATTCTTTCAATTTGTGCAGTTGGGCATCGGTAGTGAAACGCGCGGCAATATTGGAGACGACGGAAGCAACAGCGGAATAACCACCCAAACTGAAATAGAAATTCATATTAAAGAAATTTGTATGTATATGTGTTTGAAAAAAACTTACGCTTGGGATAGCTGCTCAACATTTTTGTCAACCAAATCAAATACAGCTTCAACATTCTCATTATTTTCTGAGTACAAAGCGGACAAGGCACTTGATTTGTCTTGAAGACGTATCTCTGTAGACATGATCATATTGAAGTATCTGGAAACTAGTTTTGGTTCCTTGACACAACCCAATGTGTTCAATATCAAACTTTCTTCAGTGGCAACAGTTTCAGTCTTATATTTTTGGTACAGCTTGTCAAAGTCTTTTTCATTACCTTCGCGCATGGCAGTGCAATAGACAACAGAACGAATATTTACAGGTACTGGATTCGCTTTAAGATTCTCGTTGAAATACGACTTGGCCTTGGAAATACATTCGGATTTGTGAAATTTGCAAGACCAGGATAAGATTTTTGTACGCGCATAAATATCCAAGGCAGTGTCGTTGTGTTTCTCTTCAAAGCCTAACTTTTTGTACGCCTTTTCTGTGATGGACTGTATATAAAGAGCAAAATCTCCTGTATCGGTACCCAAACGAATGTTCAAAAAGTTGAAGGCATTGAAAGCCGCAGTCCAGGCCAAGTAATTGGTTTCGGTTTTAAGATATTCAACGACATCGAAAGCCAAACTGTAATCAACTACTCCAGCGCGGGCAAAATTTAGCACATCATCCACTATTTGGGCACGATTCAATTCATGGATTCCACTCCAATTACGGGCAAATAAAGCGTCTCGTATTTGAAGCCAAGTTTTATTGTCATAGTTAACGCGGTAGTAGCCAGTCTCTTGAATATTGCCCATTACCCATTTCGTATCGTTTTTGACATCTATGGTCTCTGAAGTTGTTTCAAGGAAGAATTTAGGCGAAACATTTTCGAAATCATTTTCGGAGCTTGTTGTGTAGGTAATAGGAACGGTGTAACTCAGATTTGCATCTGCCTTGTCAAAATCCTTCAACAAGAAACGTTTCTGACTGACTTGCACTTGGGTTGCAGAGGTGCGATTAAATAAGACAACGGGGTAGCCCACTTGTGTAGTAAAGGAGGCGAAGTAGTTATCTGCATATTTAGTGTATTTAGTGGGCCAGTAGTTTTTCCAAACCGTAAAGAGGTCCTTGGGAACGGTGTTAGTGAGTTGACTAAATTAAAAGATGTAATAAGTGCTTATATATGAATTTTAGCTTGAGCCAAATCATAACTTACTGTTTGGTTAGATATTCATTCAAAGATTTCCTGAAACTATCTTCGCCTATAATGTGCTTGGTCATGCGAATAACGGAGGCACCTTTGTTGTACGAAATGCTGTTAAACATGCGGGCCAATTCCTCTTCGGTATTGGTATTTTCCTCAGTCATTGGATTCGTAGCATTTGTTGCATCCATACCCATGACAGTTTGAATATAGTCGACCACAAATTGTTGATCCATCTTCATATAACTCTCAACCTTAATAAAGATGTGTAGATATCGTATTAGTTTATCTAAAAGGGGTCAACTCAAAATTTAGAAATTTTCAATTTGTGCAAGAAAACAATAAACTTGGGTCATATTTACTTACGCTAAAAATCTTACGTAATTTTTCTTAAATTGAAGTATACAACGAAAAACAAATACATAGATATGTACCGTTATCTGGACAATGGCCAAAATGAAAATTTTTAATTTTGCTCTAGAGAAATGCATTAGACATTTTATACCTTCCACAGACATTAATTTGTATGCCAGTAATATATTTAGGCATTTCCACAGAAAAGTCCACCATTTGTTACGTTACGTCACCAAGCAATTAAGCTTGTGTTTTAGAGCCATGCTGTTCGATTTTTTTATATATTTTTCACTAAGATCCAGCTAACTCCTCAATAATAAATTTAAATGTATTTTTAATAAAAAAATATTTAACTAAAATAATAATTTGGTATTATTAGTGTGTTCACAAATTATAAATTTACTTAAATTTTTCCAAAAAAATAAGAAATAAAAAACACGAAAATGAAAATTGGCAGCTGTTAGCTACTTGGTTTATTTCCAATAACAAAACCGATGACATTGGTTTCCGTGACACCTAAAAATGACATCAATTCTAGTTCTAATATAAAACCATTATAAAAAAACCATTGGTTTTCATGACACCAAAGTATTTTTTTTTGTCGTTTTCAAAACCGATTCTGACAAGATTGGTTTCTATAAAAGGAATGTGAAATATAAATTTTCCTTCGAAAAATTGGCACCGCCAACAAGAAATGTAACGTGACAAAAAGTGGGGCTTTTCTGTGGAAATGCTCATAAATCGATGGCTTAATATAAGAAAGGCTTAACTCGAATTTTCGAAATTTTTTAGGAGTAGGAAAAAATTGAATAAAGACTAACTGCCTCATTCATAAAAAATATTTCAGGTTTTTAAGTGCTTATTTGACATATTTCAATGAGAAATTTGTCAAATAAACCTGGAATAAACCTAAAATATTTTTTATGAATTAGATCGTAAAGCATTTGTACGCAAAAGTAATATTTTAAATGGCCATAAAGGCTTCATTTTAAACTTCATCGTACTTATTTCTTTAAGGAAAATGTAATTATACACCAGCAAACGTTAAAAACGCAATTTAAAAAAAAATCGAGTTAGGCCCTTTTTATGTTAAGCCATCGATATGTTAGTATAAAAAAATTGAATAAGATAAAAGTTCTGAACTAAAAAATATTAATTCTTAATCACGCTCAAAATTTTGGTATAAGTCTACTAACAACGAATTACGTATAGACAAGCTTAACCCAAAACAAACATACTCGTACATATCGTTACCTTTATATAAAAAGGCCCAAATTTATTATTTTTCTGAAATCGAAGTTTTTGCATTTTTCGAAACATTAGCTGTTCTACTATGAAAATATGTAAAAAAAACACGATTTAATTTAATTTAATTTTTTTCTATACTTATGTATGTAACGATATGAACAAATATACTCCAATATTACTATGTATGTATGTATGTAAGTATATAAATATATATTTTAAGTTCTCACTTACCATATTAGTAGCAAAATATTGGAAGTAGCTGGCAAAGCCCTCATTTAACCAAGTGTAACTCCACCAATCACAAGTCACGTAATCTCCGAACCACATGTGAGCCTGTTCGTGAGCCACAATTGAAGCAATACTTTGTTTCGAGCCCAAAGTACTGTGATTTTCATCAAATAGTAAAGAACGTTCTCTGTATGTCAAGAGACCCCAGTTTTCCATAGCCCCCGCCGAGAAATCGGGTATAGCGGCCATATGCATTTTATCATTTCCCATTGAGAAATATGAAATGCCCAAGTAATCGTCCAACGCCTTGAGAACTTGTTTGCCAACATCAAAGCTATATTCAGTTTGAGAATAGTATTCGGGTCTGGCCAGAACACCAAACTCGCCATCATAACGATCATTGAATTCAGAAACAATGAAGGCCAAAAGGTACGTTGACATTTTTGGAGTAGTGGCATAAATATCAGTTACATAATCTCTAAAAAATTATCAATGATTAATCCTATTTTTTAATTAACAAAAATAATAAAGCAAACTGACTTACCCGTCTGGCCTGGTTTCGCTGAGACGGGTAGGACCTGCAGATCTCAAACTACGATGATGAGTCAGAGATAGATCGAATGTGGCCTTGAATTTGGGTTCATCAAAAGAGGGAAACACGCGACGAGCGTGATTTCTTTGGAATTGGGTGGAGCCAAGCCATCTTAAAAAAAAATATAAATATGCAGAATTATTTCACAACCAATCGGTGGATAGGTAAATTATTCTACTCATGATATCGACCGAAATTACATAATACCTCTTATTGTGAATGGCGCGTGTCGACGTCAGTTTAAGACGGCGGTAAAAATTGTCACTTGTCTACTCTTTGTCGACAACAATTGAAGCCTTAGGAGATTAGTAAGAGCCAATTGTTGTCCATAAAGAGTAGACAAGAAAGACAATATTCACTGTCGTCTTGATGTGACGACGACGACGCCATTCATAATAAGGGGGAATATTTCAATAGAGTTTATATTGAAATATTTTAAAATTTCTATCGGAATCGAATGCCGTAATTTGCAAATTCAGAAAACAAAATTCACTTAAAACAGTATTAGACTAGACTTTGCGATTATGCTGCTGCTAACAAGTTTTTGCGAATTTTCGTCGTTTGTCGGTTTGTTTAAAATTTTGCTGATTATCGCGAATTTCTGTTATATTTGCGAAAGATGTAATTTTGGCAAAGTTTTTGGTTTTCTTTATTTATTTTTATTTACGGACTTAAAATTTAAGGTTTTTGCAACCTTTGGCGAATTTGCATAATGTTTTGCGGCTGAGTTAATGACTTACAGTTGTAGAGAATTTAATAAATTTTAGTTTAGGGATTGTTTCCAATATTGCGAATTTTCAACATTTTCGCAATAGGTGTAATATATTCTACTTTTAATCAAGTTCAAGACTTGATATAGATTTTTGCATGTATTTTTATTGCAATGTTTTTGGTATGAATATAAATATACGAGGTGTGTTCAAAAAGTATTGGGAATTTTGAATTTTCGCGGGTTACGTAGTATATTCGAATTTTGATTTTTTTGTGGTGTTATGTTGGTACTCGTCTCTCACTTATGCCTACAATTTCAGCCATTTTTAATGTTCAGTTAATTGTTGACAGCTGCTTTGCTTGCACGTGCTTTGGCTCGTTTTCGATTTTTACCTTGGTTCGTGCGAAAATTCAAAATTCGCGATACTTTTTGAACACACCTCGTATACAAATAATTTTTTTCGCAGTGAATATTTGCATAATTTGGTATTAATGGGCTACAAAGATATTTATAGCAAGACAGAGATTTTGAGTAGAACTGTTAGGTCGTCAAATTTAATTGTGTTTCTAAAAACGAACCTACGCAACAAATTCTTAAGGGCGAGTTCTACGAAGTATGCGAAGTTCATTGTACGTCAAAATTGTGTTTACAGCGTAATATAGTTTTTTTCTTGCTTGAAATATTTATTTTAAATAAACTGGGAATGAAAATGTCGCGCAAACAAAGCTTCACTAATTTTATAGAATTAAAATGGTTTTCAGTTTCATATTGCAGTGGAATGTAGAGCCTGGACGATAGTTTTTCCAAAACAAAATTTTTCTTGGGGTTACGTAATATTATTTGTGTGACTGTATGTATTTCCAATGCGAAGCGTTACCAGTTTAGTTTCTGTCTTATTCATAAAAAATAATTTTGTTGTATAAAGGGCTTATAAAATAAATTTTGTGTGGAAATCTGTTTTATAAAACTGATGAAGTTCATATTTTTACATGCGTAACATTTTGGTTTCTCTCGTTTGGACTTATAATGTTTTCATAAATAGTTTCCTTCGCAGAATAATTTAAAATAATTTCTTACAAAAAAAATATAGAAGAAATGATATCTATGGTACATGTATGAAATTATTATAATGAAATTGACCGCAATTTTAGTTGAGCAACTTTTGTTACATATTATTATTTTTTTAATTTTGATCAGGAATAATTTCTTAATCGGGCTCTGAACTGTATTGAGTACTTGAACACTTTCAACTTTTTTAGAATGAAATATTTTCATTGGCGAATGTGATTTTCTAATTATTAAATTTTTTTAGCTTATTTGTGTGTGTCTTGGCAATATAAAAACCAATATCAGCACTAAAAACAGTGTGGTCACTATTGAAAAAAAAACCAACCAATACGAAAGATTGCGTTTGTTAACAATTCCACTCACTTGGTAACATTTTTGGAGGTCGTATAATTACTGCGATAGAAACCGTGCATATCCTCGTCCATGCTGCCAACATATTTATAATGTAAAATATAAGATGTGTTTGCTGGCAATTCTTCGTTTAGATCGTACACCACAATACTGGTCAACTTATCTGGGCTGGCGATGGGTAGATTTCTTTTCATTGTGGAACCCTTTCTATAATATTCGGCCACTGAAATTTTTAGATTCTTGATATGCAACTGAATTTGTTTAGTTTTTTGTACAGCTTGTATTTCTATGTAGCATTCGCCATCGAAAGTAAACTTCTTGGGATCAGAAACATTTAAATAAGGCGTAAGTGAAATTTTATAATTTACAGGCTTAATAGTTAAGGGTAAACGATAATTGACATCAGCTTGCAGCTCGGGTGTCTGGATGTGCTCAGTTGGAAAAGCAGCAGCATGTGAAAAACACAAGCATGCTAAAAATATGGCAGCCTCCGTGATAGACGCCATTTTGTGAGAAATTATTTAATTTCAAATTGTACGTAATAGTATATATAAAATCCTTTGGGATCACTTTTTACAACTTTGCACTTTGTTCGCAAGCACGAAAATTGCCACTCAAACTGGTAAAAATTTGATGGTCTACTAAAGTCTTTATCGCAGCAGAACTTCTATTTATAAGAAGAGGCACACTTTATAAAAAGTACGTAGAAGCTTATGTATGTACTCGTATACAATATTATTTGATCTAATCAAGTTAATCGAATTAATAATCATAAAAAATAAAATGATTGTTATCAAATATCGCTTAACTATTGCAAGATCGTCATAATACCACAAAAATTGCTTCAAAGAACTACAATTTCCTCTTTCTTTACTAAATTAACTGGACATTATGAACATGAAATTATGATGGTCTGTCTTGCAGTAGACGAACGATATGTGTGTCTATCCATAATCTTTCCGATATCTAAGAAAGCCAATTGAAGATAAGTTTCAAACCATAAATAACTTTGCAAAACGTTTTGTGTTTTTCTATTTATTTAAGTTGTTTTATTTGGGGGATTTTAATACTTATAACTTGCTTTAATAATAAAAAAATATATATTGTAGTTAAAACGTTAATAAGGATTTGAGAGTCAGCTTGAAGTTATCCCAAAGTGAGACATATCGTTCTTTTCCTAACAACTAAATAGTAAAATAACACATAATTTTCTTCTCAAGAGGTGAGCTTACAGGGAGTAGTACAACCAACTGCCTATAGCCACCGAAATAAAAAGCGTAAATGGCGCTGGATTGGCCAAACCCTTATGCCGAGTACACATCTGGCAGACAAGTGGCTTAAAAAGCGTAACCACTAATTACTAATAAGAAACTGTTTAATTCAGACATTATTAAGTTAAACAGTTTCAGGCATAACTAATAGACAATTTTATAGAATCGAACATGATTGGAAACAGTTTAAATCAATAAATACATGTATGAATCAAACAGTTTTTCATTAGTAATTAGTGGTTATGCTTTTTTGGGTACATGGGCTGAATGTTTACGCGGCATTAGAAGAACACACAACGACAACATACAAAATGCCATAGAGTGGAACCTACAAGGCAACCAAAGAAGAGTACGTTCTACTCCCACGTGGAGAAGTAGCCGCAATGAGAAAGAGCTTGAGTGAAATGAAAGCGATTAGGCAAGACAGGAGCACATTCAACAAATTTATTTAGCCCGTATGCTCCTTCTAGGATCGATGGAAATATAATATTATATTATATTATTGCCATTCCTGTGTGGGTTATTTTTTTGGCTCAGAGGCTTCCCAACTCTGCCGCTTTGAGACTAAAGCGCTGTTCATATTAAAAAGGGTTTTTTTTATCGGAAAACGATATCGTGCTAAGCAGATAAGCCAAATTAATGTTACAGTTCAGTTCAGTTATAACGAACTGTGCGGGACTGGGCCATTTTGTTAACTGTTTCTTAGCATAGTTTCTTTCTACACATACATACATAGATACGTATAAGAAATGTTTCTTGAAATCGCTTCCAATTCGGTGACTAGGCATCGAAAAAGAGAACTTCTTGCAATGTAAAAATCATTAAAAATTATACAAATTTGCACTACTTGCTGATCGCAAACTTTAAATTTTCATGACTTTTTTAGAGTGTCCCTTTTTACTGGGTATTGTCGAAAATAAACATCGTTAATTTTATTTGAAAGACCTCAAGCTTAATAAAATAATTATATATTAAATAAAATAAAAATAGTGATGACTAAATAAAACCGCGGAACGATCAGCTAGGATTTCATTCTAAACGGATTTTGAAGCTATGAAATAGTTGGAATAAAACGCCGTAAAACGTTTCATTAGGCATTTTCATGAAACTTCTTTTTTGATTAACAGCCGCATTCTAAGCACTGTGACAAAATCAAAATTATAGCAAATAACAATTTTTACATTGCTTAAAATATAAAAATTGTCATTTGTTATAATTTTGTTATTTGTCACAAGGTTCAGAATAAGGAGGTAAGTGTAAGTGTTATGTTGTTCCAAAATTTAAAAAACTAAATTCAGTGAAGTCTGACTCGCACAAAAAGGGTTCCGTATGGACACTGCGTACATATATAATACTATACGAACTTAAGCCATAATCGAGAAACTTACCTGATGTTGATATATATATATATATATATATTTAAATGATAAGTACCCGGTAATTTTTTTTGGTTTTTGTCGCTTTTTCTTAGTTTTAACGCTTTTTTCGCTTTTGGCATTTTTTCGGTGTTTGGCGTTTTTTAGTTTTGGCTTTTTTTTCGTTTTAGCGACCTTTTTTAATTTTGGCGTTTTTTCGTTTTGGCGCTTTGATCGTTTTGGCGTTTATTTTTTTTTCTGCGATTTTTTAGTTTTGGGATTTTTTAACTTTATTACCCATTCAGGCTGACACGAAATAAAGTACATAATTTCAAGCTCAAATTATGAACGAAATCAAAAGTGTTAATAATGCAGGAAATTAATGACATTTGAGTTGATTTCGCAAACATCTTATTCATTGCCGCAAAACTTTTTTCAGTTGAATAAATTCTTTGTTACACTTATACAAAATTTTCTTGCAAAAATTTTCATAAACATAATAACTATCAACCTTCTTTTAATATCATAATGAATTCAAAAATTTTTATTTCTTTTATTTGTTATTTTTCATAGTTGTAAACATACTCATGTTTGAAGAATAAAGTAGTTTAGTACAAAAGCAGCGTTGTTTATTGTAATTTCTTGTTAATTTCATCGAAATTAAGTAAAATAACTTAATTTGAAAAACATCAAAATATATGGGTAATTACTTAATTTCAACTTGATTTTGACCGAATTCACGATATTACCGAATTTGGCGTCAGCCTGAATGGGTTATTACGTTTTGAACAAACCTTGTATATAAATTTGTTCTCCTCTCGCGCTCTTTTTCACAAAAAAGATAAAGAAAGTTGCTGCAAAAAAAATTATTTCATTTAATTTTGTAAATATGTTCACTTGTTCATTTCACAAAATACATATTTTCCCTTCATTGTTTTAATTATTTTGTTAACAACTTAATAACAAATGTACTACAGTTTTGTACCTTTCTCCCAGAACCTGCGACACAGTGGATTCTATTTAGCTTTTTTCATAACTCACTTTATTCAATTCTGGTATTATCTGTAATAACGACCAAATTTTTTAACAAAAATTTATAGTCTTGCGTTATTGGAACGTGTATACAACGATTCAATTAATTTAAGTTAACTTTATAATTCTGAGCTTTATGGGCGTGGCATCGCTTCCTGGTAAAATTTTTAGGGTTCTCAGATTTTTTAAAGTTGGTTTCTCACCTAGACCTACTTGTGTATACAATTTCAGCTCTCTAGCGTAATCATATCAAATATTATATTATTATTTATTTTTTAATAACTGAACTTAATCAGTTATTTAAAATATAAAAAGTCTTATTCATAAAAATAAATTTGGTTTACAAAAGGAACAAAAAAAAACCATAAAAAAGATCGTTTTGTAAGCCAAAGAGAAAATATAAGAGACTATAATATATAAATAACAAAAAAAAAATATATATATATATATGTACATATGGGCATTTCCACAGTAAAGTGAAATTTTTGTCAGGTACAATATTGAACAATTAATGTTGTTTTTTTTAGAGAAAACTTAAATTTAAATACAAGCTTAATTGCTTGGTCATCGCATGTGAAAAAATTTTACACTTCACTCCTGTGAAATTATCCGATATGGCCACCGCGTTCATGTTCATAGAGAAATTTCTTGATTGAAGCCAGTTTAGCTTTTGACCATTCTAAATTAAATTCGACCAACTTCACAGAGTTCGAGCTGTCAAGTTTACTTTTATGTCTGCGACTAAATGCTTTAAATTTTTCTAGCTGAGCTTCGGTAGTGAAACGCCAGGCAATTTTGGAAACCACGGCAGCAACTTCAGAATAATCACCCAAACTGAAATAGAAATTCATGTTAAAGAAATTTGTATATATAAAAATGTATGTATGTATATGTCTGATTTTATTGCTAACAAAAACTTACGCTTGGGAAAGCTGCTCAACTTTTTGGTCAACCAAGTCAAATACAATTTCAACATTCTCATTATTTTCATAGTACAAACTGACAGTATACAGTAGTATAGTACATAGTACAAGCCTTTGCTATGGATTTTTGTACAACATCATCCCTTGGGGCGGTATGTATTAGACAAAAGTATGCCACCAATATGGCAACAATTGGTACCTGGTAGGACATAATTTCAGATTTTAATTTTTATTTAACTCTTCTTGAATTCGATTTTCACTTTTTTCACTTATACCCAACTTTATACTTTTGATTCTAACGCGAAATGCGTGCCAAAAATTAATGAACCTGCTCAGCGCAGAAGTTTTTTTATATATAAAAATTATCTCGAGCCGTTAACAGTTTAATACCCTAATTCTGTTCGACGAAAATAAGCCGCAGTTGTGATTCTTTAGAACAATTATTATTTATTGTCCTTGCTAGAAGGTTCGTGTATTTGCTTTATGATTTTGTTATAAACATTATATCCAACACATATTTTTTTAAATATTTTTCAAACTATTGTATAATAATTTCAATATTTATTTATTTATTTAAGAAATACTTTACAAAGTAAATTTGCAAAGTATTGTTGCACAAATATGGGCGGGGTAGCTAGACCATATGCCCAAGATGTTATTAACAGTTATTTTAAAAAGGCTTTGTGACTGACTGTACACGACCTATGCCTTCACATAGGAAGTAGCAACGTGGTTGTTAAAGAAATTCCACAAAAGAACCGCAAGAATATACGGTTATCCGTGGCAGATCAGTCAACCAGTGCGAGTGAGACGCAAAACTCTCGAAGGCCAATAAACAACAGTGGCCTGGTTGCACTTAAGAGATAATTGCCAGCGACGCTTGGTGTTGACTCGCCCAGAGCTGCTTTACGATATTATTTTTGTGTTTTAAAAACATGGTTATAATATTTTTATTTTTCATTATCAAAGACAACAACAATTTTTGAAGTAAATAATTTAGAAAATTGAAAAACAAGAACTCAAAAGTATTTAAAAAAAAACTCCTAAATCTTCGTACTGAATTAGAGCATAAGCTAATTTGAACTAGTTGTATAAAATTTCAAAGAAAAATCCGTTCTTTCTTGACGTGGGCTAATTTTATACTAACCTTTATTTTATATATCTTATGCCCTAATTCTGTTCGACGATTGTATCGTCTTGTGTATGGACGAAAAAAAACCGCAGTTGTGATTCTTTAAAACAATTATTATTTGTTGACCATGCTAGAAGGTTCGTGTATTTGCTTTCGATACAATCGTCGAACAGAATTAGGGCATTACTTGGGGAAACACAGCGTTAATTTGAATTATTTATACAACTTTAATTCTCATACATACATACATATGTATTTGGTAACAACTTCATTAGTTTTAATCAGCAGACAACTAAAAATGTGTTATTCCTTCATTGTTGACCGAAAATCTATGAAAATTACCTAAACACATCAATTCAGCAACTGCTTTTTAATCTCTCTTTAAGCTCTGAATTTTTTATGTTTATCTTGGATTCTCATTAAAATGAAATTTATTTACACATGTTGTTACCCACACAGCAGTTAATTAAAATAATGCTTTGGGTATTTGTTTAAGCTGCTAAATGCCTTTTATTAATTATAAAACTATAGACACTAGCGGTTGGGTGTGAAAGCGTAACAAGCAAAGAAACAAACTAATTTTCACATGTACAAAGTTTACTTTGCAAAGTCTTAATTCAGCTAGGAGGAAGACAGAAAGAGATAGAATTCCTCTCTTTGTCTTTCACAAAGCTGAATTAAGATTTTGCAAAGTAAACTTTGCTTGTCTAAAAGGGGTATTAGTAAGAATGAATACGGCAGTAAAAGACTAAAGTACATTAATAATAAAAAAATATGCATATGGGAATTTCCACAGAAAGGTCAAACTTTTTTCACATACGATATTGAGCAATTAAGGTTGCTGATTACAGAAATCTCTTGATTGGCGCCATTTTAGCTTTTGACCAGTCCAAATTAAATTCGACCGACTTCACAGCACTCTGTAATGTGGAGATCGAGCTGCCAAATTTTTCATTATGTCTGTCACTGAATGCCTTCAATTTGTCTAGCTGAGCTTCGGTAGTGAAACGTTCAGCAATATTGGACACGACGGAAGCAACTTCGTAATAATCACCCAAACTGAAACAGAAATTCTCGTTAATTCTTGCTATACTCGTATATGAATATATAGTTGCTAATAAAAACTTACGCTTTGGACAGCTGCTCAACATTTTGGTCAACCAAGTCAAATACAGTCTCAACATTCTCATTATTTTCTGAGTACAAAGCGGATAATGCACTTGATTTGTCTTGCAGACGTACCTCTGTAGACATCACCATATGAAAGAATCTGGAAACTAGTTTTGGGTCCTTGACACAACCCAAACTATTCAATATCAAATTTTCTTCAGTGGCAACAGTTCCGGTTCTATATTTTTGGTACAGCTTGTCAAAGTCCTTGTCATTGCCTTCTCGCATGGCAGTGCAATAGACAGCAGAACGAATGTTGACAGGTACTCGGTTCGATTTAAGGTTTTCATTGAAATACGATTTAGCCTTGGAAATGCACTCGGAATTGCGGAATTTGCAAGACCAGGATAAGATTTTTGTACGCGCATAAACGTCCAAAGTAGAGTCGTTGTGCTTTTCTTCAAAGCCTAACTTTTTGTACGCCTTTTCGGTGATAGTTTGTATATAAAGAGCAAAGTCTCCTGTATCGGTACCCAAACGAATGTTCAAGTAGTTGAAGGCATTGAAGGCCGCAGTCCAGGCCAAGTAATTGGTTTCAGTTTTAAGATATTCAACGACTGCGAAAGCCAAACTGTAATCAACTATACCAGCGCGGGCAAAATTTAGCACATCATCCACAATTTGAGCACGATTCATTTCATGGATTTCACTCCAGTTACGGGCAAACAAAGCGTCTCGTATTTGAAGCCAAGATTTATTGTCATAGTTAACACGATAGTAGCCAGTCTCTTGAGTATTGCCCAATACCCATTTCGAATCGTTTTTAACTGCGATGGTCTGCGGAGTTGTTTCAAGGAAGAATTTGGGTGAAACATTTTCGAAATCCTTTTCCGAGCTTGTTGTGTAGGTAACAGGAACAGTGTAACTCAGATTTGGATCCGCCTTGTCGAAATCTTTTAACAAGAAACGCTTTTGACTGACTTGCACTTGGGTTGCAGAAGTGCGATTAAACAAGACAACGGGGAATCCCACTTGTGTGGTAAAGGAGGCGAAGTAGTTCTCTGCATATTTAGTGTATTTAGTGGGCCAGTAGTTTTTCCAAACCTTAAAGAGGTCTTTGGGAACGGTATTACTGAACTTGCTGCATTAAAAGATGTAAGAAAATACAAATTTATGAATTTTACCCTGATCCAAATCATAACTTACTGTTTTCTTAGATATTCCTTTAATGATTTCCTGAAATTATCTTCTCCCATTATGTGGTGGGTCATACGAATAAAAGTAGCGCCTTTGTTATACGTAATGCTGTTAAACATACGCTCCAATTCATTTTGGGTGTTGGTATTTTCGTTACTCATTGGATTGGTAGCATTTGTTGCATCCATACCCATAATGGATTGGATTTGGTCGACAGAAAATTGTTTGGTCATTTCAAAATAAGATTCTACCTAAAAAGGTACAAGTAACCAACCGTATTCCAAATTCTACCGATTATTAAAATAAAATTATAAATATTCAATTGATTTTATTGAAAGAACTAATTTCTTATCTTTTGTAACGGATTTTATAACTTGTGTGTTCTTTTAGAATCTTCGTTTGTTTCATACTGTGATCGCTTATTTTGAATGTAAATCGCTTGACCAAACAAGAAAGATTGGTGAGGAGGAGACGTCCCTCTCATAAAAACATATAAGACAATTTTACTTTAAAAATGTACGGCGTTACCTGCAGCCGTATTCTGTAACCCGCTTAGCTAAAGCTAATCGCTAAAATGCTAAAAAATTTAAGGGCAAATATTTTAGCGATGGCGCTAAATCTGTATTCTGTAAGTCTAATTGCAAGGCAATTTCATATAAGGTATAGTCAGCTGAATTCGCTTTGAGAAATTTATAATTTAAATGTCAAAAAAATGTACTGAAAAATGTGTGTTGAAATCCTACATATACATATTTAAATTACAATATTAGTATTTAATATATTAAACAAATTTAAAAAACAGTGAAAAATATTGAACTTACCATATTGGCAGCAAAGTATTGAAAGTAACGGGCAAACCCTTCATTTAACCAGTTATAGCTCCACCAATCGCAAGTCACGTAATCGCCAAACCACATGTGAGTTTGTTCGTGAGTCACAAGAGCCGTAATATCTTGCTTCGAGATCAAAGTGCTGTGATTCTTGTCAAAGAGTAAAGCACGTTCCCGGTATGTCAAAAGACCCCAATTTTCCATAGCATTAGGTGCGAAATCGGGTATGGCGGCCATATGCATTTTGTCATTGCCCATTGAGATATATGAAATGCTCAAGTAATTTTCCAACGCCTTGAGAAGTTGTTTGCCAACACCATAACTATATTCAGTTTGTGAATAGTATTCGGGCCTGGCCAGAATGCCAAACTCACCATCAAAACGTTCATCGAATTCAGAAACAATGAAGGCCAAGAGATGAGTTGACATTTTTGGAGTGGTCGCATAGACATCAGTTACATATTCTCTGAAAAAGTATTGATAAATAAGCACTTGTGATTTGATTCTAAATAAATTAAGAGGAACCAAAAATTGACTTGCCCTTGAGGTTTGCTTTTGATGAGACGAGTAGGGCCGGCGGATTTCAAGCTGCGGTATCGGATCAAAGTGAGATCAAAGGTGGCCTTGAATTTGGGTTCATCGAAAGATGGAAAGACGCGGCGTGCGTGATTTATAGCAAACTGGGTGGATCCAAGCCATCTTAAAAGAAAACATTAAAATATACAAATTAAGTACTCAATAGAGCATCCTCTCGATTAATCGTTGTTTGATTAATCGACACATTGATAACAAATTTACTAATATATCGATATTTCGCTGCTTCTTCATGAAGCTACACAACTTTGATATAAAATTAATATATATTATTGTTCAAACTTAATCAAATTTAATATTTATGATTAACACGAAATTAAATTATAAATATCCTCACAAACACAAACGGAACGACGCGCTCATTTCGAAGACCGCTACACCTTCATCATCAGTGTTCTTGTGTTTGGCCCACTGTGCGTGGGCACATTTATTAAGTTAAACAGTTTCCAATATATTATGCCGATTACACACTATGGTGTTTTGTGACATCGCAATAATGAGTATTAATGGCAATGTGTGTCATTTAAAATATTTTTCAATAATTTTATTGGAAGTACCAATTATGTTTGAATTTTGGTTGCATCAATTACTTACTTCCATACTCACAATTGAAATTTTCTGTTGTAATAAATGTTTTATTCTAAAAATTCACGAATTTCTATTGAAAAAATTGTTCTTACAAACGATATACTCGTATGCATTAATTAGAAAAATTCGGTTATCACAACGAATTGTTTTCTCTATGTATATACAGGATGTCTGGTCACAAATTTATATTTTTAAATACGATTATTTCAAAAAGCAATAAAGGGTGCAGAGGGAGGGTAGCGCTGTTGGAATTATCGATTTTGCGGATTTGTTAGTCACGATGTCGCAGTGGTCGAGTGAGCATCGCGCATTCGCTGTGTAGACGTTTTCAAACAGTAAAAATTTTTACGTAATTGCTCCTGGACAATTTTGTTCAAAGTTCGGTATTTGGCGAATACGTGATGGACCGAGTGTAAATTTAATTTGTTCGCGTGTGTAGAGATTCCGCGCAACTGCTTCGGCTATGAATGTCCCACGGCCAGGGCCCAGTCGATCTTCAAGGATTCCCGAAAACATTGAACTGGTTGAAAGCAGTTTACGTGAAAATCCGCGACTTTCAATACGGAAAAGAGCAGCCTTCTCTGGGACTTCCAAAAGCGATTATTCATGAAATTTTAAAAAAGGATATAAAATTCCATCCTTTTGAAATTCAAATCGTTCAAGAACTGAAAGAAAGTGACTTTGATTTACGCACTGTAAATCCCATTTTTTGGAGCGACGAGGCTCGTTTTTACTTAATCGGCCACGCAACAAGCAAAACTAGTCTCAAAGAACCCGCAACCTTCGATTGAAACATGAAACACCATTGTATTGCACCAGGGAAGCTGTTTGGTGTGCCTTATCCACGCATGAGATAATTGGACCATTTTTTTTTTCGAAAATTCTCGAGGCCGGGCGACGAATGTCAACGGTGAAAATTATTGACGCATGATTACGGAATATATTTTTGCCAAACCTGCGAGCTCATCCATCGTACTCTTCACGTGGTTTCAACAGGATGGGGATGAACTGCACACACAGCCAGAGCTTCGATGAATTTGCTTCCAGAAAATTTTTCCCAAAAACTGATCAATCGCTTTGGGGACATCCCATGGCCACCGAGGTCGCCCGATCTAGCTCCCATGGATTTTTTTATGGGGCTAACTCAAAGAGAGGGTTTATAATGACAATCCCTAATCTCTTGTGGCTTTAAAGGAAAATACTCTTCGAGAAATCAGTTCAATTGTACCAAGTTTACTGTATAAGTTATGTTATTACTACAGAGGAAAAATTAAGAAAAGTTTAGTATATTGCCGACTAAACATCTGGCATTTCTTGTGCTGTCATTTTGTGGTATTATTTTCAAAATTATGGCTACGCCGATCCCATTATGTTTTTTATATGGAAAGTAATGGCACACAATGGAAAATATGAGAAATGGCAAATGTTGCCACCAGTATACACTATTATCGCAATAGTCACAAAATGCTATAGTGTGTACTCGGCATATTACGTCGAATTAATTGCCATCATACTTGCGTCGCGCTCTCTCTGTCTCTCTCTCGCCCATGAACTAAAAACTTGCTCAACTAAAATTGCCGTTTGTGAACCCATCTTAACAAAAAAAATTTTTGGCAATCTGTTTAAATCCACATTGGACAGTATTAAATAATAATTTACGACCGCTGAATGTGTCTATAGAAGAATTCAGAAAAATTCCGCAATATCAATTGAGTTGGAATAATAAAGATCTTATTCAACAACTTAGCAAAAGCAAACAATCCGTTTTCAAAATATTTACTTGCCTCAAAGCCAGAAGACACTAGAGATGAATTTAAAGCTCTTAACACGCTTACTCTGTATCTTAATCCAGCAAGGTTCACCTATAATGATAACTTTTTAAAACATACATATACAGCTGGAAAAAAATACTCAGCTTGTTCAAAATGTAGCAGACAATGAGATTTTGGAAGAAAAAAAATGTGAAACTAAACTAAAGCAATATGTTTGTGTGAGCTTAACAAAACTATATAAAGTATTAAACAAAATTAAAAATATCATAATAAATTGTTTGAAATATGGATTTAGATAAGACTTTGTTTGTCTAAGATAAGAAAAACTAAAAATCAAGATTTTACAATATTTTTAGAAGAATGTTTTAAAAAATGAGATTAAAATCATTTGGCTAAAGTTATGGAAAAAAATATTTAAATTATTAATTTATTCGAATAATTTAAGAAACATTATTCGATTAATCGAGCACTATTAACATCCGAAAATCAATTAATTTTCTATTTGAACCAAACCAACAGTCGAATAAACGAATACTCTAGTACCCGATACATTCGATGGTTAAATTTTATTCGAGTACAGTTGTTGCTGGGTTATAAATTAGGGTGATCGATTATTCGACAATTTCCCGAAACTGGGTTTCGAAATTGTGAAAAACCCGGTCTCGGTTTTTAAAATTCAGGATTGGCATCCCTAATGTGTACATATCGCTCATTTAATTAAACAAAAAAAGTGGAAGTTTTGAGTAATGATGCAGAATTAATCCTTTTTTTTTATTCACATTGATATATCGTTTACAAAGAATTTTTTATTTTTACTTGTCTTCAATTAAAATCCTGAGTTTCTTGCAGTTTGTAGTTATTTTAAAAATCTAACCGTTTCTATTAATTTTTTGTTTCGAATCTAAGCTTTTTGGAGCTGTATGAGACTTCTTAAGTGTTAATAAAAAAAATTTTCACAAAAGCACTAAAAAATTAAAAAAAAAATTTTACCTTGCAAAATTGTAGATCTCTATTGCATATCGTTCCTAAAAATATGCACAACATGTATTATAATCTGAAAATTACTTTTTTCCATTTTGTAGTCCTTGGAATCTTAATTTAAATTTATTTATCGACATTAATAATCGAATTACAACTATTCCGATTCAAGAGATTGCAGTTCTCAACAATTATACTTACCTGGTAACATTTTTGGAGGCTTTATAATAACTACGATAGAAACCTTGCATATCCTCGTCCATGCTGCCGAAATATTTATAATGTAAAATATATGATGTGTTTGCTGGCAATTCTTCATTTAAATTGTAAACCACTATACTGCTTAACCTATTTGGGCTGGCAGTGGGTAGATTTGTTTTTATTGTGGAACCCTTTCTATAATATTCGGCCAGTGCAATTTTTAGATTCTTGATATGCAACTGAATCTGTTTAGTTTTTTGTACAGCTTGTAGTTCTATATAGCATTCGCCATCGAAAGTAAACTTTCTGGCATCAGTTTCATTTAAATAAGGCTTGATGCTTATTTTGTAGTTGATGGGCTTGACCGTTAAAGGTAAACGGTAATTGACAACAACAGCTTTTGTGATGGGTGTTCGGAGCAATTCATCCCTTGGAGCGGCATGTGTTAGATGTAAGTACGCCACCAATATGGTAATAATTGATAGCAGGGACATGCTGTTTTATTTTATTTATCAAACCTTTTTTTTATAACTATTCTTGAACGCGATTCTCACTTCATGCGCTTTGGATTCTAACGTGAAATACTTTCTTAAAAATAAGCAAAATGTATGAACCAGCTCGCCGCGCTGTAACTCTATTTATAACAATAGAAATCTTTTACTATAACAAAAAATTATCTCGAAAACTTCTCAGTTGTAGTTGAATTTTATGAGATCCGATAACGATTTAAGATAATTTGAGATAAGTAGTGGAATCTAGATAGAGTAAGGGCCTAATTCATAAAAAATATTTTCATTTTATAAAAGGTTTATTAATCAAATTTCCATACAAAATTTTATTCATAAACCTTTTATTAAACAGAATTTTTTTTTATGAATAAGGCAGTAAGTGTATGGCAGTAGTGCTGACTTTTGCAGTGCTTGAAAAGAATGACTTTTTCTTTTCTTCTTTTTTTATTTCGGCAATTTTTTTTGTCCCTTGGATTTTTTTAAATAACTTTGTGATTACTTTATGGAGAAACTGTCATCTTTAAAATCCAAACAAATTTATACATATCGCTCATTTACTCAAAGAACGTCATAACTCAAAACATGAAATTTTTTAATTAGTGATGCAGAATTAATCCTCATATCGTTTTTCATATTCTATAAAAATTTCATACAAATATCTTGCCTACTCAACTCTTGAGAGAAAAATTTAATTTCATTCTCCATTAAGTTTTGTGTAAATTAAAAACTTCTGGAAACTGGTTTTCTTGAGTTATGACATTGTTTGAGTAAATGAGCGGTATGAATACATTAAATTATGTCTTAAATGCCTGGATCACACTATCCGCACACTGTACCGATTTTCGTCGGCTCAATGCAATAAAGTCATAAGTAATACGCTAAAATGGCATTACTCAATTAATTCTGGAATAAGTATATATGGGATTATAATCAATGCAGTGTGGTGCAATTACATATGCCCTTATATTACAATTAGTTGAGAAATAAGGCAAATTTAGTTTATTTCTTTTGACTTCATTTCAGTGAGCCGGCGAAAATCCGTATATTGTACGCATAGTGTGATCCAGGCTTAAGACATAGGCTGAGTTTATGGTTTATTTTATCAAACTACATGCTCACGCGAATATTTAGACCTCTGCGATCAAAAATGACGTATGTATATATTTAAGAAATTCAAACGGACATAATTACAAATGCTTTTATTTTATTGCAAAGAACATAACTAACATAAAAGCTTAAAAATATATAAAAAGGAAATAAATGGTTAAAAACATATAAGTATCCATTTGGTTTTCTTTGAAGAACACTTTATTATTATTGACTTTGAAACGTTTTTTGATTCTCCTGTGAAAAGTATAAAAATATAGTTACTTCCGTTTGAATTTAAGGTGACGATATGTGTATATGTATGACAAAAATTTTATAATTAAAAAAATAATTCGTTACAGGAAAAATTATTTAGCATATCAAAAGTAAGTTGCCTCTTAATAAAAGGTTTTTTAAAATCTAATTAAACGTGCCATAACCATAACCATACAAAACAGCTGTTCGAAGCACGCTTATGGGCAACACTGAATTTGATTACAGGTAACTCACCATAACACCGTAGTCATAACCATAACCATAGAAACTAATTGAATTTTGGTTTTCCGCCGTAACTATAAACAGCTGTTTGCTGGTTAGACAAACATATTTGTTGTTGCACTTTCGAAATGAATAAACAAATGAAAGCGTAAACAGCTGTTTACAGCCGAAGCAAATATATTTATGATTATGACAATAATTATGGCTATGGCATTATGGTATGGTATGGTCTGATTGAACCTTTACAGAGAAAAATATGCTATAGAGAAATTCGTTACAGGGAGATAAAAATGTGAGGAAAACCTTAGCAAAATTATAGTGTTCTAAAAAATAAATCGTTATGCATAAAAATTCGTTATAGTGAAGTGCGTATATAAAGATTGAGAATTAATTTTATATCTATTTATTTTTGTCGTAAACGCAAATAATGACGTAAATAAAGTAAATTTTTGAAGATCCTCGAATTTATGAAAATATGAAATTTTTTAATTTTTATCCTCCGACCAAAAAAGGGGTTATAGGGTTATAAGTTTATAGTGTGTGTCTGTACATCCGTGTATCTGTGCATCCGTGTATCTGTGCACCTGTGGGTGTGTACGAGTCCACGTATAGACCAAACGGCTGTATCGATTTTGATCTAGTTTTTTTCTGTTTGAAAGTTGACTTATTATTATTTACAATCGTAAATAGTCAATTTACGTCAAAATATCGAAGTCCAAAAAATGTGCCGCTTAAGCTATTTTAGCGGTTATGGTTCGATATATCGGGGGTTTTTAAAATTTTAAATTTTTGTTATTTACAATTAAGCTCTGCTTGATTTACATTTCAACAAGCAATTTATGCCATTAGAGTTTTCCTTTTAGTTTTTCCGATTTTCTCAGTTTTAATGATTTTGAACATTTTTTTTGCTCTTCCAAATTTGCGAATTTTTATAATTTTTGTAATCTAAAAAAATTTCATTTCCTTTTTCTTTCCATTTTTTATTAAGTCTTGGCAACACTCCAAAAAATACTCCCAAAATTCCTTATTGTTTTGCTATGCAAAATTTGTTTGCTATTCTTGGCTATTTCATAATTTAATAATTTGAAACAATTTGCACTATTTGGTATTTTTGTACTTTTTTTTAGTTTTTACGATCTTTTACAGGTTTTCCATAAAAAATATGTTGCAAAACAAGCTATAAGTCGGAACCCGCAAGGCATCGGAAAAAGAAGCTGTTATCCTTCTATTTCTGATGCCTTGCTTGGAACCGGAAAATTATGTATAAACCAGCTCATTTATATTTAAGTTGGAGCGAAATTAAAACCCATGGATGAGACGTAGTGCATTGCAATAATCTTGTTGCGGTCCTATATACTCCTTATAGTAGTAAGAGGAACAAAATTTATAAGTTTTATATACGTATGTATGTATTTGAGTTGACAGTGCACTACCCATGGGTAGATCGGTTTTTATCTTAATTTATGTTGCTATCAAATTATATAATCAGTTCATTTACATTGAATTTGTTCGAAATATATCAGACGAAGAAAATGTGGATCTAAACGAAAACAATATCTTGTATGAGGTTAAAAAAAACTATATAAATTATTAAAAATGTGAATAATGTGAATAAAAGATGATTTCATGTATTTAGATAAGACAAAGAAAAGATAAGGAAAATTACACAGAGAGAACAGATAGTATTCCAATATTCCACATTTGCTATCAATTGTCAGTTAATTATAAAATTTTTCTATATTTTAATCAGAAATAATTTCTTAACCGGGCTCAGTAATTTCAATTCTTATTGAATGAAATATTTTAATTAATTAATGTGAGTTTCTAAAGAAGAGAAGAAAAATTAAATTAGACTATAAGCTGGGGGAAATACCGATATTTTTCTGTGCAGCAACGCACTTCTGATTAAAATTCACTATAGTTCAACTAAACATTTAAAATTGTTTCACATTTTTCTATATTTATAAACGTAGAAACATAATTGCAATATAAACAGTTTTCCCCCAATACTATTATTAGTAAACATAACCGATTTCCTTCATTTCTTAGAACCATTTCAACATATTTGGGGTATTCACAATGGGTATATTAAAATTTTAATGTGGCAACATTGAGCCATCTTAATTTTTTATAGTGAGCAGGCAACGGTATAAATACACATACTGTCTATCATCATATATTAAAGTCAGGCAAACACACATACATCTTTATATTATTTATATATTAGTGTATAATACGAGAGAGGGAGAGTAAAATGCATGTTTATACGAATGCTTATGAGAGACTAAACTATTTTCTTCCGTACGTATTAACATAAAAAATTTTTTTAAACTAGAAATTATTGTTGGATACATTTTTCAAAATAACTTTTGTTCTGTGAAAAATACAAATATTTTTTCACCAACTAGAGCTGCGCTGACAGTTTTAAAATATTTAGTTTAACATTACCATATTGCCATATCGAAAATAACATGCTTTTTATACTTTTAAATTTTGCCACCTGGTAATAAATTTGATTTACACACAAACAAAAACAACAAACTTGCCAGACCATATTAAAGTATTAAAGTTGAAACGTTGCAATATTAAGACACATTTTAAAATACTATTGTGAACTCCCTAATTGTTAGACACAGCTGAGTAATTAAATTCAAGTTAGAAAGTAAAGCAACTGAGCATTGGCTTTTGAAATGAAAAAAAGTTATTCCTGTGAATTTAATTTGAAAAAAATATTCGGTGGGCTAAAAATTCGGCTATCACAATGAATTTATTTTCTCTGTGTAGTAAACCAATAAGTCTAAGCTAAATATTGTTTTTAAAGACAATTAATTCTGTGCAAAGTTTTTTTCCATTGGATAAAATAAGAACCTCAATCGATTACTCGAGCAATAGAAATTCCCGAAATCGATTAATTCGCTACTCGAGCCAAAATGAAAGCAAACAACTGGATACTCTAATACGGAAGATATTCTCTATGGTAGAGATACTTCCCAGCATAAAATTGGTTTACTAAAGTGCAAGAAAAGTTTATGTACTCTTCTGTCGTAAATACCTAAAATTTTAATTAATAATCCATTACTTCAGCTTAAAACGTTTAATATACTCGTATATAGGGTACCTTCGAGAAAAGTGCAGTTATAGGGGAAAAAAAGAAAAATAAAGCCTTCAAGCATTTCAATAAAACTTGTGATCCGGGAGTAATGCAAAGAGCTTTTGTATATCTTAGATTAAAAGCTTAAGTGTTTCTAAATCTTTAAGAACAGACACACTTCTCAGGATGTTTGAATAGAGTTTGATGCACAAGTTTGTAGTGTGTATGCTTAAATACACCACTCGGCTTTCTACACTATTTTAATTATATGATTATATTTTGATAAAATTTTCAATCGTTTTCTTAACACTGACAGAAAAAGAAAGAAAATTCTGTTCTACTAACTATTTGTTAAATTAGAACCGATGCATAATCGATTTTAATTCTTCCTAAGAACTTAATAGTTTCTTGCAATACTTGCAAGTTTGATAAGGTCAGATGTCAGTGAGCGATGAAGCTTGGTACAATATGCTTTATAAAAATTAATAACAAATAATATATTGTCGTACAGTGGCACGTCGCATATAGAGGCCAAAGGCGTTCATTTCACGGATTAATAAAAAAAAAAATTAAAGTACCGTGAAAACTGAAAGTAATCGATTAAAGTGCATAAAATTCTATACCACTAAGCAAAAAATAAATGTCAAATAGATAAAGGTACTTTTGTAATGGCGCGTTAAAGTTGAACATAGTGAGAGAAAAGTAAAAAAATAAGCAGAAAAAAGTTAAAAATTTTGCGTAATTAAATCCTGTTTATCTCAAATAACTTTGCTGAAGTAATAAATCAAACTATGAAACCATAAAGTTCAAGTATTAATTCAAATGTTTTGGCTTAAATTTGCTACCAAATTATTTGTAGAAGTGCTTTTGTTTTTAAATTTTATATTGGAAGTGCAAAAGAATATAGAATTTATGCTCCTTATCGGTGCACCTCAGGAGTTATATACGAATTAGTAATAGCCTCTCGTGTTCAGTTTGTCAATAATAAGCGCTTAACGACGTTTGCTGACACTTTTATTGCTGTTGTTGTTGTCACTGTTTTATGTGATTTCATTAGAGAGTACAAATTTCATGATTTGTTACGCATGATTCATATATTAGTCACGTGTGAGTCACGCATTAAATGTGATTTAAAAAAATAACTTTTGTGACCTTCGTTAACTTTCTTAGGCTTGTTAAAAATCAATTTTTGTATAATTCGCATCCAAAGTCATTCAATGGAAGGCAATTCATCAGCAGCGTGTGTGACAAAAAAATCATGACTTTTTTGTTGTTTTGTTGGCTAAGCATCGTTTATATGCATTTTGTTTCTACTTGGGTATTTCTTAAATAAAACAAATCATTAGTGTTCTTTTTGGGAATTGTTACAATTTAAGTTTAACATTTGTTAACGCACTAATAATCGCAAATAATTATGTTACTTATTCAGTAAAATATTTTTTTATTAAAAATTCATTGAAATTGATTACACATGTTTACAAATTTAAAAAAAAAAAATTCGTTCGCCAGAAATGAAAGTTGATTCTTTAATTATTTGGAATGCTGAGCACGAATCTGCACTCCATTTTTTATATCAGCTCTATTATTCGAGATATTATAGCCTTATGTAAAAAATAAACACACTTTCGCTACATATAGTAGCATAACTTCAGAAGGGGTTTCTCTACTCAGTAAAGAAAAAAGACCAAAATGTGATAACAATATAATCTTGAGGCCGTGCAAACATTGTTTCTAATTTTTCTTAGTACTTTCAGAGATATCAAAGAATAAAAATTTTAGAATAATTTTGATGTTTTTGTTTTTAAGAATGAATAAAATATAAAAATACAACAAAGAGCTTATTTTTGATTTAGTAGCTTGTAGCTAAATCTATTACAAAAGAATGGAGCTCTTTTTCATTGAAATTGGTGCACAACTTTTGATATTATTTACAATTTAGAAAGATAACTGAAAAACATCTATTCATAAAAATCAAAGTTTGAAGCAACAGATATCTGTAAATCTTTTGAATTTGTGTTTGTATGTGGAAATTTCAATTTCTATCACTTTTGTTCTGTCACTAAATTGTGAAGTTGTGAAGTTGTGCCCCAATTTCAATGGAAAAGGCCTCAATTCTTTTGGAATATACATACATATTTGGCTACATGCCACTGACCATAAAACTGGCCCGTTGTTGTATCTTTCTTTTGTTATGAAGTAATGAATGCCTACTACTATTACTAGGTGTTACCTTCTTTACGAAAGGGATAGTGATAGAGAAGACAGGTGATGGAGGAAGAGATAGAGGAAAGCTTCATTCTTTTACAACTCTGCTTTATTTTTTTATTTATATTTAAGGCAGTGCCTCTGATGTCATTGAGGCGTATTAAATTTTTTGAAGTTGTGCCTTAATAGCCATTTTATCTGTTATTTTACTTCGCCGATGATTCTGCTACACAATACCGACGAATTAAGGCGCTCTGATGTTGCATTAGGATTGCCATCTGTTGAAGTTTCAAAAACAGAAATGCAAAACAAATTTCCTAAAAAATTATTTTTTTTACTCCAACTTTCACGATATCGCCGGAACTGCTGTGCAAATTTAGAAATAATTTTTAAACGGCTAAAATATAATTTTGTTGTCGAATTTTGAATTTTTCACTTCACTGAATAGAGCATGGCCTTCTCAAGTTATGATAACATATGTATTGCAAGTGCCTGCATTTTCTACATAACGGTACATCTCGAAAACTAGAGCTGATAAAAAATTTTAATATATTATATATACGAGGTGTGTTCAAAAAATATCGCGAATTTTGCATTTTCGAGGGTTACGTATATTCGAATTTTAATTTTTTTGTGGCGTTATGCTGGTACTCATGTCTCTCACTTATGAGGAATAATTTCGGCTACTTTGCTTGCACGTGTTTTGGCTCGTCTTCGATTTTTATCTTGGTTCGTGCGGCAGCTTTCATTGAGATGATTGAGCTTTGGTTTCCATGTCATAACCATAAACCCACGATTCGTCACCAGTTATGGCCCTCTAGAGCAAATTTGGGTCGTCGCGGACAGAGTCCAACAGCTCATTAGCAATGTTCATGCGCTGCTGTTTTTGGTCGAAATTGAGAAATTTTGGTACAAATTTCGCGACGACCCGTCTCATGCCCAAATCATTGATAAAATCGAATGGCACGAGCCAATCGATAGAGGTCTAGGTCCTCAGCAACTTCTCTAATGGTGATTCGACGGTTGGCCAATACCATTTTCTTCACTTCATCAAATTTTTCGTATGTTGTTAAAGTGCTCGGGCGACCGGCACGCTCTTCGTCGTTCACATCTTCTCGGCCTTCTGAGAACATTTTGTACCACCGATAAACGTTTCAAGATAGCTTGTCCGTATGCCACAGTCAACATTCGGAATGCATCCGCGCATTTAATTTCGTTTTTCACACAAAATTTTATACAGGTTCTTTCTTCCATTTTTTTTAATAGGTAAAAATCGAAGACGAGCTAAAACACGTGCAAGCAAAGCAGCTGTCAACAATTAACTGAACATTCAAAATGGCCGAAATTGTCGGCATAAGTGAGAGACATGAGTATCAACATAACGCCACAAAAAAAAATCAAAATTCGAACACACCTCGTACTTAAAATCTGCACAACATATGTAGCCGGTGACGGCTTAACTTTTTATGAAACGCGATGTACTGTAAACATGTGTTATCATACTACGTGGAAAGAAATTTTTCAGCGATAAACACGTTTAATTTAAAAAAACCCAAATACATATGTTGCAAATGTTTTGTATTCATCTATTTCTTAATGCATGTACGCAGTTTGTTGTTTAATATTTTAAGAAACTATATTACAATAAATTAAAACATAAAATATATGTACATATGTATTATGTGCTATTCGTGTAGGTCTTGAACATAAGCAGGTTTTAAATATAGTTTCAATGCAGGATCATTGCTATTAAAGCTACAACAATTAAACTTAAAACCGATATGCTGTTAAAAGGAGCGCCGCCGCGGCCGTGATCATACAAAAAGCTCTTGATCGGTTGCATTTTTGCTTTTGACCATTCCATATTTAATTCCACCGACCTCACAGCACTCTGTAATGTGGAGATCGAGCTACCGAATTTATTATTATGTTTCTTATTGAATTCTTTCAATTTGTGCAGTTGGGCATCGGTAGTGAAACGCGCGGCAATATTGGAGACGACGGAAGCAACAGCGGAATAACCACCCAAACTGAAATAGAAATTCATATTAAAGAAAATTGTATGTATATGTGTTTGAAAAAAACTTACGCTTGGGATAGCTGCTCAACATTTTTGTCAACCAAATCAAATACAGCTTCAACATTCTCATTATTTTCTGAGTACAAAGCGGACAAGGCACTTGATTTGTCTTGAAGACGTATCTCTGTAGACATGATCATATTGAAGTATCTGGAAACTAGTTTTGGGTCCTTGACACAACCCAATGTGTTCAATATCAAACTTTCTTCAGTGGCAACAGTTTCAGTCTTATATTTTTGGTACAGCTTGTCAAAGTCTTTTTCATTACCTTCGCGCATGGCAGTGCAATAGACAACAGAACGAATATTTACAGGTACTGGATTCGCTTTAAGATTCTCGTTGAAATATGACTTGGCCTTGGAAATACATTCGGATTTGTGGAATTTGCAAGACCAGGATAAGATTTTTGTACGCGCATAAATATCCAAAGCAGTGTCGTTGTGCTTTTCTGCAAAGCCTAACTTTTTGTACGCCTTTTCTGTGATGGACTGTATATAAAGAGCAAAATCTCCTGTATCGGTACCCAAACGAATGTTCAAAAAGTTGAAGGCATTGAAAGCCGCAGTCCAGGCCAAGTAATTGGTTTCGGTTTTAAGATATTCAACGACATCGAAAGCCAAACTGTAATCAACTACTCCAGCGCGGGCAAAATTTAGCACATCATCCACTATTTGGGCACGATTCAATTCATGGATTCCACTCCAATTACGGGCAAATAAAGCGTCTCGTATTTGAAGCCAAGTTTTATTGTCATAGTTAACGCGGTAGTAGCCAGTCTCTTGAATATTGCCCATTACCCATTTCGTATCGTTTTTGACATCTATGGTCTCTGAAGTTGTTTCAAGGAAGAATTTAGGCGAAACATTTTCGAAATCATTTTCGGAGCTTGTTGTGTAGGTAATAGGAACGGTGTAACTCAGATTTGCATCTGCCTTGTCAAAATCCTTCAACAAGAAACGTTTCTGACTGACTTGCACTTGGGTTGCAGAGGTGCGATTAAATAAGACAACGGGGTAGCCCACTTGTGTGGTAAAGGAGGCGAAGTAGTTATCTGCATATTTAGTGTATTTAGTGGGCCAGTAGTTTTTCCAAACCGTAAAGAGGTCCTTGGGAACGGTGTTAGTGAGTTGACTAAATTAAAAGATGTAATAAGTGCTTATATATGAATTTTAGCTTGAGCCAAATCATAACTTACTGTTTGGTTAGATATTCATTCAAAGATTTCCTGAAACTATCTTCGCCTATAATGTGCTTGGTCATGCGAATAACGGAGGCACCTTTGTTGTACGAAATGCTGTTAAACATGCGAGCCAGTTCCTCTTCAGTGTTGGTATTTTCGTCAGTCATTGGATTCGTAGCATTTGTTGCATCCATGCCCATAACGGATTGAATTTGGTCGACAACAAATTGTTTCGTCATTTCGAAGTACGATTCTACCTAAAAAGATACAAGTTATAAATATTCAATTAGTTACATATATGTAAAGAACTAATTTTTTATTTTTTGTAATCGATTTGAAATCTTGTTAAGTTCCAGAGTCGAGGAAAGAAAATCTCGAGTCGTGAGTTGTTTTACATGAGTAAATGTTTTTGATCTTTAATTTTTGCAACCTTCATAAATATTATCAAAAAGAAATAAAATAATTTCTAATTCTTATTTAAAACAAGCTACAGGAGGGGAGAGATGAATACTCCAAACAAATTTATTACTCATTTTCACATTACATATCTTATTATTTTTGAAGTGAAGTGCATGATAAAAAAAAAACAAACACAGGGAAGGAGGGCATCTCCAACACAAAAAATAATTGTTTCTTATCATATCGTCGGGTAGTTACTGGTTTGCCGCACAGATATTAAGAATACATTATTGATGCGGGAAGCCAGTAACCACCTCACAATATATCAGAAGAACCGAACTAGTGAGAGTGTTAAAATGAGTGTTAGCTTAAGACAAAACTTATTAGACATCAGAAATTAGAAGGAATTGCAGCGCAGTTAGTTGTACTTTTTATAAAAAGGGTTAATTTTACAAATGTGGAGAGCAGTGAATGAAAGTTTTGTATTTTCCTTTAAAAGTGATAGGCGGAATAGACATGTGGGTAGAGGAAGTGACAACCGAAAGTGACTGATTGTTTATATTAAAAGATTCATAGTTTGATAATGATTACCACATGTAATCGCTACCACAATTATCACAGGGAAGGCTTATTGAATCACGCCTTTATCACAATTAGCGTTCATGGTTTCTGATAGCAAGTCGCAGCTCACAGGTAGCGTAATACGAAATGACAACCCAGGCCCTAGCGTCTCCTTCTCCACTCACATGATGCTCTTCTTTTCGAAGGCCACAGCTATAATTGTTTAGCCCATGAGGACCCTCGAAATTAAATTTATCCGAAAAGTGGGACGAATCCCTAATCTAGCTGGACAAAATTATTTGGTGGGAAAAAAGTGGACGAAGAAATTGTTGTATTGCGTAAATGCTGGTACTCTGTTCACAATTTCGCTCGAAATGTAAAAGTATTTGGTATGAAATATTTGCAAATTAAATTTGCAAAAGTAGTACTCTGTTCTTATTGCGAAACAACCGTCCATCGCACGGAATTTTAAACAATGTTGCATACTATCAAGCAATAAAAACGAGCAAAATTTAGCAAAATTGAGAGATTGGTACATGCCAAATTTTTCGCAAGAAAAAACGTGGACCTTTAGCTACATTATTGCCATATATTGTCAAGCGCTATCACTAAGTCTGACTTAATTGACGACACTATTGTTTAAGGATGTACTGCTTTTATAAATCTTTGGAGTTCCTTAAAAAAATTTATAGCAAAAATCGCCAAACTGAGTATAGGGGTTTATTACCCTGTCTTCGTACTATTGAAACCATACTATCCAGTAGCCATGTTTTATATAAAAGCAGTAAAATCTTATGACGATACAATCATAAACCGGATTTTTTCATAAAAATATTAAAATACTAGCTTTTACCGGCGACTTCGCTTGCCTGATAATGTTAAAAAAAGACAAAAACAGACAAAATAGGATAAAAAGGAAAAAAAAACAGAATAAAAAGCGTTTTTAAAACTTGTAAAACAAGCAAACCTAAAGCGAAAATTACCCTTACCAGCCCAAAAATGTGTTTTTCAAAAAAACTCCGTACGAAATATAAGAAACCGGTTTCGAACCGGATAAAAAATTTCCTTCATTTGACGCTGGTAATTTAGCTTTCCATTGGTGAAAGAGTTTTTAAAATATTTTTAGCGGTTTGGGCATGAAAGCGTAACAAACAAACACACTCACTTTCACATTTATAATATTAGTAAAGCGGTCTACCCACTTGCAATATAATTGTGCAATTTTTCTTAGTGTAATGTGTATGTCACATTCGAAGGTGGCACAATATATTGGCAAATATCAAATGACTTTTGATTTTTATTGTACAATCAAGACAATTGTATAATGTTCTTTACTTTTTCACTGTCAGGAAAATTGACCAATATTTTCTCGTAAAATATTGTCAAAACGACAATAATATGTACAACAATATATGCAATAATATTGCTGCTTAAGGGTTGGTTTTAAGTAAAATACGCCTTGAGTACAGATATTTCTAAAATATAAAATATGTATAATTAATAAAGACAAACATATGTACATAGTTTTAGTTAGTTATTTTTATAAAAAAAAATTCCAGCCCTGGCTTATAATAAAACAATGTAAATGCCGAGAACCGCTTGATCGAGCGTTGATAAAATCTGATATATTAGCCAACACAGAAGACTTCAGCTTTTCTGGGGGCTTCGAAAAATCGATTTCACGTGCAGGCGGCGGCACATGATTTTTTCGACTATCCTATTCATAAGGACCCAGAATATATATAACTTAAGGGCTAATTAAAAGCAGAACGAATAACCTATATACAATGTGTATATCCCTTATCATGTTTGGTAGTATAGAAATGTATCAGACGGAGTAAACGAGAAGCCCTGATGATCAAAACAAACATCGTATTCAATGTACTTAAATATATGAAAGAATAATTTAGGTGTTCTACTCAAGTAGCGTGGAGTTTATATTCATAATGTAATATATTAAATTAGTTTCAAATGAATATGTGAACTTACCATATCTGTAGCAAAGTACTGGAAGTAACGTGCAAAACCCTCGTTCAACCAAGTATAGCTCCACCAATCACAGGTCACGTAATCGCCAAACCACATGTGAGCTTGTTCATGAGTCACGACGGCAGCAATACTTTGCTTAGAGCTCAAAGTACTGTCATGTTCATCAAAGAGTAAAGAACGTTCTCTGTAAGTTAGAAGACCCCAGTTTTCCATGGCACCTGCTGAGAAATCTGGTATTGCAGCCATATGCATTTTGTCATTTCCCATTGAGAAATATGAAATGCCCAAGTAGTTGTCCAATGCTTTAAGAAGTTGTTTGCCAACATCATAGCTGTATTCAGTTTGGGAATAGTATTCGGGTCTGGCCAGAACACCAAACTCGCCATCATAACGATCATTGAATTCAGAAACAATGAAGGCCAAGAGATAAGTTGACATTTTTGGTGTGGTCGCATAGACATCTGTTACATATTCTCTGAAAAAGTAGTGATAAACATGCACTTACGATTTGATTTCAAAATAATTAAGAGAAACCAAAAATATACTCACCCGTTAGGTTTGTTTTCGATGAGACGAGTAGGGCCCGCAGACTTCAAGCTACGGTGTCGGATCAAAGTGAGATCAAATGTGGCCTTGAATTTGGGTTCATCAAAAGATGGAAAGACGCGACGTGCGTGATTTCTTTGGAACTGGGTGGATCCAAGCCATCTTAAAGTATAATATTTAAGTATACAAAATAAGTATTTAATAGTGTCCATGCGATTAATCAAATATTACACTCTTAAATTGTATTTTTATTATGTCAAAGTATAACATTCATTTCGAGATGCTCTTTCGGTTAAATAATATGAAATAATTACACACAAAAAAGTAATATGAATGAGTTTGTAATATTAATTAAAATATTTGTAATATTAATTAAAAAATTAATTAAATTTTCACCTATAAACAATTTGATAATATCAATTAAGTTTTTCCACTCAAACTAGTTCATACAATTAATAATTCAATTGATTCAATTAAATACTTTTTTCTGTGTATGTGGCAGGGATGGAATTCAATGGAACAATTGTAATTTTTTTTGCTACATTTTTAATCTAGTTGGTACCATGGTACCAGTGCGACGTAATTAGTACAATTTAAAAATCTCAACGAGGATCGGTAAATAGTCACACCAAAACATCGAATTAAAAGACTTACTAGCCAACTTGAAAAAGTCAAATCTTTTGATTTTTCTTTAACGAACTCAACAACTGCCAAGCTAATCAATTAACAGACCCATACACGCTTTGACTTGGACAACAATTGACTCAGTTGCCAACTGAATACTGTGGGAATTATATATGCACAAATCAGCTGTTGTTGAAAAAACAGATTAACAGCCATTAACAGTTTGTATAAGATGTTGAGGTTAGAAATCTATTTCAGAAACTTCAAAATTTTTATCGTCAAGATCTTACACAACAGACTGTAAGTCAGATGCACTTAACATATACTTTTGTAACCGAATATTATAAAACAACAATCAGAAAAATTAAAATCATCGTTCCAGGGTTGGAAATGAAAAAATAAAAATTTGGTAAAAATCAAAAACATTTTTTTTTAAGTTAAACATATTTCATGTTTTAAGAAGATCTCTACTCAAGATTTTTTTTATATATTTGTTCAACTTTTATATACGATGTTTGTTAAAAACGTATCGCGAATTTTGATTTTTCGCGGGTTACGTATATTCGAATTTAGATTTTTTTGTGGCGATATGTTGGTACTCATGTCTCTCACTTAAGCCGACAATTACTGCCATTTTGAATAATGTTCAGTGAATTTGTTTACAATAGGATGTTAAGTTATCAAATTACTCAAACTTATACGAGTGAATACTTGTTTAAGCTTGTTTGTATACCCGTACGTGCGCTAAACGAATCTTTTGTTTTCTTGCTGGGAGAAGATAATGCTTCTTTAGTGGAATTGTTTGTCTTAATTCCTGATAGAGTTTAGAAAAAATAACTGCTTTTCTAAAGATCTAATTAAATGCCTTAAGACTCGAATTAATGATCGACATAAAAAATCATTAAATGATTGAATATTATTCCTAAGCTTTCGTATTTAATACTAACTTTTTAAAATATACCACAAAAAGAGTACACAAATACGAGTACATTCTTTTCATGATTATTTTGTAATCAAAATATTGCAAATAACCTCAAGTACGATGAAGTATTACATGCAATTTCTGAAGCAATTTATAATAATTTATTAACTGATCTAAAAAATTTTATCAATAAAGTAAGAAATTGTACTAATATAAAAATCGTCAACAATATTGAGTTTGATTTAAATTATTGGGAAACAACAAAGAAGTGATTACACAACTTGTAATGCTATTTTAATTAACTACATCACCAGCATTAACAACTTGCGAAAGAAAGTTTTCTAATTGTTCTTTTATTAAAAGTAAAAAAGAATCGTCTAAAAGTTAAAAAAGGGATTATCTGATGTTTTTAAATGACTATTTAAAAAAATTTAATGAAATATTAAAAAATCTTTGTAAATGAGTATAAATAAATATGTATATTTTTTACCTATTTTGTTTTCGTTTTTTAATAATATTTCTAAGTTTGTTATTAATATTGTTTGTTTTTCGGCTCCATGAAAAATCGACCAAAACCAAATCGCCCAAAAAATAAAAAATTTAAAATCGCCCAAAAAGTTGTTCATACAAATTTAAGTAATTTTTCATATGAAAAATCGCCCAAAATTTTTTAAAAATTTAAAAATTAAAACGCAAAAATACACTTAAAAAATCTGGCAATCTGAAAACTTTATTAGACAAGAAAACTTTATGAGGCAGAAAATCATTATTAGGCTGCGCCGTGTCGGGAAACACAAAAAAAAAAGAAATATTAACTTGATATCACTCAGCCAAAAATAATTGATTGACATCACTCCATACTTGCGAGAGCAATGTGTAAAGCACCCCATATATGTTGTAACTCAATTGACACACACTTCATAAACTGAATTGAAAGATTTTCATTGAATTCAATTCAATTCAATTCAATTCAAATTAAAGACAGTTTTAAAAATACTTAACTTTTTCCTTGCAAAAGAAAACTACAAACATAAATTTTCACAGCTGACCAAGAGACTCGGACACATACATCACAATCGAATTGAAAGACTTACTAAACAACTCGAAAAAATCAAAATCTTTTGACTTTTCTTCAACCAACGCAACAACTGCCAAACTAATCAATTGACAGACCATACACGCTTTGACTTGGACAACAAACGACTCAGTTGCCTGTTGGATTGAAACGTGTGTGGGATGCATAAGGTTTATCTTTGAAAGTGCTCACGTGCTTGTCTTTTTTCATGTATTTTTAATAGTTCTTCTTCCCACTATTTTACCTCAAAACCAAATTACAGCTTTTTTCGATTGCTTTAGATTGCAGATTTTTCTTAAACTATTTTACTGCTGAGTTTCTCCAAAAAATTGTAGATAAAAATACATATTCTTTTTGCTATTGAAGCTCTTTATGCTATTGAAGCTCTTTTGTGATAAATGTTTGTAAATTTAACAAATTTATTGTATATCTATTCAACAATTTCTAAGTCTTCGGTTTGCATTTTCAACTATTCCCATAGTCCGACCCGCCTCTCAATAGACGAACAAATGTGTTCCACAAAAATAATTAATTTCCAGAACCAGATTTCCGATTTACAAATGTTGTAATGTGGTCTTTGGGTTACCTGGGGTGATACCAAGAATGAAGAAAAACACACATAGGTACATAATATTTTCAATAATTTCAACACGTGTTTGCACATGAAGAAACAAGAACAAATGGAAACTTCAGTTTTCATAGGCTGCACTAATCGTGCATTTACTTAAATACATCTTCTATAAAATATCTGCAATGTACTCGTAGAGTTGTTCCAACTTCAACTTTTGACTTTTTTGCCATTGAGTAAAAAGGAAAAAGTGCTTAAGTCGAGATAAGCTGATTTTGAGTTAATGGCACCTTCGTAATCTGAAAGTACCCCTGGGCAAAATATCAATTAATTTGTGCGACTTTTCAAGAAGTTATTGCACAATGTCTTGCGGCTTATCTTTTTAGATTTCTAATCTCATTTGGAATAATATCTTGATTTAGGTTATAAGTACTTTGGTATATTTTAACTTGAATGCATTATTTACAGTGTGTAGAACAATGTTTGCTTAGAAAAATAAAGGTTAACAGAGCGGAGCAGTTTAACTGTAAAAGAAATAAATTCTAAAAATCGACTTGAATGCTTAAAAGTGCTCTCCTGCAAAACAGTAAAATATGACTTAAAAAAAACGTTGAAATACGTGACATTCATCCACACACACAATAAAGATTATCACTGAAAATAAAATTTTCATTTTTCAATAAACGCGCATACCATTTTATTTATCAATAATGCAAAAAGCGTCATCACAGAAAATTCAAAATATTTTTTTATGAGCGTTAGTCTTGCTATTTGCTTCTCTAGGAGCTACTAGAACTTTTATAGACGGTATCAAAAGTAACTTTATATGTAAGGGAAGCGCCCTACTTTGGGACCTTGGGATATTGTGCTACAAATTAAAAGCTCAAGCGCGACTACGTTTTCGGTAGAGTCATGTGAAATTTCACCAAAATCTTTACATTTTCTAAGTGCAGGTCTATTCAACTTTTCAACTTTTTTATTTGAATCCCAATGTGTGCTGTCAATTTAGCCTGTTGAATGCGAAATCGACTCCTTTCTTCGCCTTTTCTAGTTTAGTTTTGTAGTCTTTTTTAAGCTTGTTTGCCAAAAACAAAATTAATATTCTTCAATTAGTATCGGTTGGTCTTTGCCATATGTAGCTCCTTAAATTTTGGTGAAAATATTCACAAAATCGCTAAAAATAATTTTAAACATGTGAAATTATAGCTCTCCATATCTAGCGCTCCTAAAAGTATGCACAACATATTCATGTTACAAGCTGAAAGAAGCTCTTTTCTAGCCCATGGAATCTTAATTTAAATTAATTAATCGATACTAATAATCGAATTGCAACTATTCCCATTCAAAAGATTGCGTTTGTTAACCATTATACTCACTTGGTAACATTTTTGGAGGTCGTATAATTACTGCGATAGAAACCGTGCATATCCTCGTCCATGCTGCCAACATATTTATAATGTAAAATATAAGATGTGTTTGCTGGCAATTCTTGATTTAAATTGTAAACCACAATACTGGTCAACTTATCTGGGTTGGCAGTGGGTAGGCTAGTTCTTACTGTGGAACCATTCCTATAATATTCGGCCACTGAAATGTTTAGATTCTTGATATGCAACTGAATCTGTTTAGTTTTTTGTACGGCTTGTATTTCTATGTAACATTCGCCATCGAAAGTAAACTTATTAGGATCAGTTTCATTTAAATAAGGCTTGATGCTTATTTTGTAATTGATCGGCCTGACAGTTAAAGGTAAACGGTAATTGACATCAGCCTCTGTTACGGGTGTTTGAACTGCTTCATCCAATGGAGCGCCATATATTAGGCATGAGTACGCGACCAATATGGCAGCAATTGGTAGCAGGGACATAATGTAAGCTTTTATTTATTAATTGTACTTTTTTTTACTTATTTAACTATTCTTCAATTCAGTTCTCACTTCTTTCACTTGTACGCACTTTACACTTCGGATTCAAACGCGAAATACGTTTTTAAAATGCGCAATAATTATGAATCTACTGAGCATTTGCTCGCCGCAGAAGCTCTATTTATAAAATTATAAATCTTTTACAACAACAAAAACAAAAAAGAGTATATCTACCAGCGCAGCGCACTGCCTTATTAATTATTGCCCATATAAAAATTATCTCGAAAAATTCACAGTTGTTGTAGTTGCATTTTACGAGGTCCGATAACGATTTTAGCTGATTTGCGATTGCTGAATCTAGATAGAGTTAGTGCTTAGTATTAGTGTTAACTTTTGTATTGCATATTGCCATGTTGTTGTTGATATGTATATCAAAGTACGTGTGTTTGGCTAGAATGGCTTTGCTTTTCGATTTTCTTTATCTCGGTTTTGTGTATACGCTTTACGCTGGTGTTCCAAACCATTATATCGGACCTTATTTTCAATTTTATCGTAAGCGACAGTTATCGAAAATATAGTTTTTTTTTATTGAAATTCAAATTTTATGAGCCTACCCATAGTTTAGAATTATCAAAATGCCAAAATTGTGGATAACTTTTTAAGAAAAATAAAATTGTGTCGTAAGCGACAATTGACGTACAAAAACATATTTGAATATTTTAAAAAACCTTCTCCTGAAAATTTTAATTTTTGTCGTTTACGATTAAATCGAAAATATGGCTCGATATTTAACACATATATTTCATATCGTATAATACTATAATTTATTTTTTATGTTTTTAAAACATGATTATAATCAGCCTCATCATGAATTCCACATGTGAAAATTTCCGAATAAAATTTTTCGTTCACATGGATTTTATGCCCTAATTCTGTTCGACGATTGTATCGTCTTGTCTATGGACGAAAAAAAGCCGTAGTTGTGATTCTTTAAAACAATTATTATTTATTGTCCATGCTGGAAGGTTCGTGTATTTGCTTTATGATTTTGTTCTAAACATTATATCCAACACATATTTTTCAAACAACTGTATAATACTTTAATTTTATTTTTGTGTTTTAAAAACATAGTAATAATATTTTTAATTTTTCATTATTAAAGATAACAACCATTTTTGAAGAAAATAATTTAGAGAATTCAAAAAGAAGAACTTCTTACTGGATTAGAGCATTAGGGCCTGTACCACTATGTCGACAACGTTCGACTTGTCGCATACTTACATTTGAAACAACAACAAAACCTTAAAATTTGTTTTTGTTTTGAATGTATGTAAGTGTGCGACAAGTCGAACGTTTTCGACATTGTGGGATAGGCCCTTAATGTCGTATCATCAATTCCATGAAAATTAAAGATATGTCAGATATTTCCACCCTTGCTGACAGGCAAATCTTATATTATCTTATGTAGCTATATGGCTACACGACTACAAGTGCCGCTGGCAACAAATGTTGTGTGGTAGCCATCTACTTAATTATTTTGAAAGGAGCAGCAGCAGCATAAGAACCTGATAATGAAGTATAAATACGTATTTCAGTAGTGCCGCTTTCAAATATTTCACATTTATAAAACAAAAATATAAAAACAAATCAGTTTATTTTTTATATGTCTTTTGCGAACTTTACTTTATTTACAGGTTTAGTAATTTCTTAAATTTTTGCAAACTTGGCGATAAAAGCGTCATCGCAGCATTTTAATATGCATTTTAAATATGCAATATTCATTTTGATTGTATAAAAGTATTTTTTTTTTAGAAAAAATCGTCAAAGATTTATTTACCTTTTAGAATTTACAAAAACGCTTATTACTTTACGTTAATAAAAGTTCGACTTAGTTTTATTTTGTATTGCATACGATTTGACAATATGTTTGTTAAGAATGCATTGAAGGTGAGCTTTTTATATTTTTTTAAGTTTTTAATGACAAAATGTATGTTAAGAAATTAATGAAGCTGATTGCGAACACCCCCAACAAAAAAAAGGGTGTTATAAGTTTGCAGTGTCTCTGTCGGAAACGAAGTTAAGTTTAAACTAACTTTAAACTAACTATTTCACAACTAGTGCTGACTGACACTTGGATTACTTTCCAATGGAAACAACTGACTATTTTAAAATTGCAATGTCCTAGGCGGTAGTCAAGTGTCTCACTCTGCATTACTTTTCAACTAACTTAAAATTGATTATATTTAAGTCACCTGGTAGTCAGTAAATTTAAAATTTTTTTGCTGGGGTTCGAATTATGTATCATAACACGTTGTCTAGGCAACGCGCTACTATCCAGCTAAGGTACCAATTTAAATAATAGCAGCAAAATAATTAATAATATAAAATATAAATGATAATATAAAATTGAAATGAGTTTCAAAGTAGCTGATAGTAAATTTGTTGGCTCTCACCAAATCCGATTACGCACTCAACTTAAGAATTAATTTTGTGTCAGTTCTACGAAAAGTTAACTATAAGTTGATTATTTTTGTAGTCAACCATACATTCGCCGACAGGGGTGTGTCTGTGAGTCTGTACGAGTCCACGTATATACCACGTATAGACGGCTGGTCAGATTTTGATATAGTTTTTTTTTTGCTGGTAAGGTGACTTGAGTGTTCTTAGATATGTTTGAAGAAAATCGCTCAAGCCCGTTTAGAAGATAACAAATCTTTTCCAGATATATTCTTTTGAATCCGTGTGTCTTTGACGCAGTAGCTCTCAAACGGCTAGACCGATTTGAATGTTTTTATTTTTTGAAAGGTAACTTAATCTCATATCTTCTCGACGTTTGGTCTGTATGAAGGGGGGTTCTTAAAAAAAAGTTAATAAATGCATATTTTCTTGAAAAATTAAAACTCTTTCCCCAATTATGATGAAATAAAAGTTTCATCGAAATCTTCGCTTTATGTGTGTTTTATTTAACGTTATTTGTGAAACCGAAGAATGAATATCACGTTATTTTCTAAAACACCAGCACTGAATTCTGAGTGGTTCCGTTCAAAAAAAAAACCCCATTTCCAATTTGTTAACCGTTCTACTCACTTGGTAACGTTTTGGGAACTCTTATAACTGCTGGGATAGAAACCGTACATGTCATCCTTCATGCTGCCGACATATTTATAATGCAAAATGTAGGACGTGTTAGCTGGCAATTCTTCATTCAAATCGTAAACCACAATACTGGTCAAACTATCTGGACTGGTAGTGGGTAGATTAGTTTTTATTGTGGAATCCTTTTTATAATATTCGGCCACTGAAATTTTTAGATTCTTGATATGCAAGTGAATCTGTTTAGTTTTTTCTACAGCTTGTATTTCTATGTAGCATTCGCCATCGAAAGTAAACTTCTTAGAATTGGATACGTTCAAATAAGGCTTGATGCTTATTTTGTAATTGATCGGCTTGACTGTTAAAGGCAAACGAAAGTTGACATCAGCGGCACATGACAAGCATAAGTATGCAACCAATAAGATAGCAATTGATATTAAGGATATACTGTAAAATACATATGTAATATACATCCACATGTTAGTTTGTCCATATTTAGGTGACGATATGTAAAAGCGACATAAGTATGTAAAGGTAGCGGACGCGTTTCCAGTGACAGCACATGTGTAAACATGTGAATGTCTACATGTACATCTGTTACTAGTAAACGACAAGTAGCCGTGTCATGTGGCTTTTTACATGCCGTGTACTGCAGGCTTAAGGAAATAAATAACACAAGGGGAGACTGAGAATTTCTCCCGATTTTTGCTTACAGTTTTCGGTTAAACTTAAAGTGCCAATTACGATGAAGATATCATTATTTTCGCATTACATTTAATTATTTTTCATTCATAATCTTTACATTTAAATATTTTTCCCCAAACCTTAGAATGGTTTATGGATTATTAATCTTAACCAAAATCTCTTTTAAGATAGTTGGGTGGAGTGTATGTTTTTTTGGAGTGTATGTTTTTCAAAATTTAATTTTTTATTTAAGTACTTTAAACTTTTAAAACTTCTACAAATCATTTTTCGAATATTAATGATATGCACAAACTAGATACTCGTTTCAAGTATTTTTCGAAGGGACCTGAAATTTCCTGAAAGGAACTGCATATTTGAATTAATTTTCTACATTGTTGTAACATATTCATGTCTCCAAAAATTATTTTTTTTGAGTTAATAGTGCTGAACAACTCGTCATATCGTATTTAATATATTTACTATTGAGTGAAAATTCCATACAAATAGTGTCTTGTTCACTACTGGCAACGTTTGTTAATTGAAAACTTTCTGCCAGTTTACAGAAGACAAGTAAAAATGCTCGTCTGTCTTTTTGTATTGAATACAAAAACAAATTTGACAGAGAAGAATTTTTACTTGTCTTCTATGAACTGGCAGTAAGACTACAATAAAAGGGAATGATATGTAATTGCAATAGAAGTTCATTTGGTATTTAGAACTACATTTTTTTTAAATCTCCTATATAATTATAAAATCGCAGTGTGTGTTTGTTACTAACGCATGATTTCTGGAACTATAAGACCTGTGGAGCTGAAATTTTCAACACAGGTTCGGGTCAATACCGGGTAGGTTTTCGTTTTGTTTTTGACCCAACAAGTGACTACTGTATGGATGAATTTGTAGGTAAAAAAATAAGTGAGGTAAGACAACGTCTGCTAAACGCCACACATACATATGTATGTTTTGAAATGTAAAGGCCTTTAAAAATTTTATTCAATTAATAAGAATTTTGCTTTGCCATACTTTGATTATTTGGAATAATTTATTGCTCCTATAAAAACTTTTTTTAAAAGCTACACTACATAGTTTTAAAACATTCTTTTATTATTTGATAATTTAATGCTTAATTTCGAAGGAATTTCTCATGTCAATGACGTCAAATGTTGGACAAACAACAGCAAGTACTTAATTTAATTCAGTAACAATTTCTTAATCGTGCTTAAGTTCAGTATTTTCAATTCTTATGGAATGAAATATTTTTTATTAATTAATGTGATTTTCTAAAGAAGAGAAGAAAAATTGAACTAGACTTTTAGTTGGGGGGAAATGTTGACATTTTTCTGTGCCACCACATAATTCATCAGCACCCATGTCTATTTCCTTGGGCAGATATTGTTTGTTACCATCAGCTATTTAACATGAATTTTTAATGAAAAGGAATATGAGAAATGATTATAATCATCCTTATTTCAGTTGTCCACATCGAAGTCACTTTAACGCAATACCAAAAATTGGGGCTTGCTTACTCGCTCTCGAGAACAAAGAACAAGTTTGTGCTACTGACAATCTATTTCTGTTCCCCGAGGTCTCGAAAATAGCATAAGTTTGTCAACAGGAGTCAGTTGTTTTCGACAACGGGTGCACAAGCTCCAAATTTTGTGCATTGTGTTAAAGTGACGTCGATGTTGACAACTGTAATAAGGGTGATTGAGTATGAGATTATTGCTTTAATTTTGGTAAATGCATTTGTAAGTAATGCTTTTCATTCTATACTTCAATTAAATTTAAATATGTACGCTCGCAAATTAGAACTTTTGGAAATTCGAATACTTCGGAAATTAGAAAAACAGAACTTTTTCTATTCCCTTAATTTTCAAAATTGATTTCCATCACACACCAGAATGACTGTTGTTTTTTTTTTGCTTGTGCCCTTATATGTAAATTGCTTTAGAAACTTCTCTACAACAAAACTTTTATTTTCATTCTATCGTTCACCTGGGGGTGCTGTTGGCTGAAGTTCAAACCATGAACATACTCAGTCATATATAAATCATAGAATTTTCTAATATGCGTTACTGGTGTCTATGCTAATGTATATCGCAGCAACCTCCTTCATCCATATTTGTAGTAATTAATCATCGGCGAAGTAAAATAACTAATAAAAAAATTGCCATATGCTTAAATTAATATGCCCACTTAACACCAGAGGCGCTGCTGCAACGATGCTAAAAAACTAAAAAAATTCACAATAGCAGAGTTGTAAAAACGAAAAAAAAAATAATTAAGCTTCTGTTCTCTTCTGTCACTTCAACGTCGGTACTTTTAATACTCCTTTCCTATCTTGAGGTAGCACAAAGGAACCCTAGTGAGCTGAAAACTTACTTTTTCAGCAACCTGCTAACCTAACCTATCCTTCACCTGGAGACATTAGATAGTTTTTTATGTTAAAGTAAATATATGTGTTTTAAAGTAAAGATATGTGTCTTTTGACTTTAAGTTAGTCTGAGATATTTAGCGAAAATAAAAAATTGCAAGTCAGCTTAAGTGCTTATTTCCTTTTTGGCCCGGCTTCAAGCTTTAACTGATGTACAGTCACTTTATGCACTTGCATCAATGAATAATAATTTATCAAATGGCAATGTGGAACTTTATTATGGGCTAAGCGTAGGGCGTTACCCGATGTGGAATAAATATGAATTTTAGAGTAATTTGAAAGAAAAAGCTACTACATTAAAGATAATAAAAAAAATACTTACCAAAATAAGATAAGAAATTTTTTCTTTGAGCTTTTGTTAAAAGCAATTCCACCCATAGACGATAATTAAGTTATGGTGAAATATTTATTTGTTTGTTTGCCAAAAGCTTAATTTTTTTACGATTAATTTATTTTTTATTTTTTATTTTCCAGTTAATATGATGTTTATATTTTTGTTAAAAATTGATGTGAATATATGGCATAATAAAAAAAAGTAAAAAGTCTACACCTAATGAATTTGTTTTATGACTAGCTTTTTGAACCCGGCGTTGCTCGGCTTTCTACAGAAATTAGTTATAAAAAACTTCTGTTGAAAATGAAAAATACGTACAAACATATTCGATTGAGTTTTTAATTATAGCTAGTTTAATTATAATTGTTCGAACTATATTTATGTGGTTTTGATATATCTAAAGTTCTTATTTTTAGAAAGCCAAATTATATGTGATAATTTTTAACAATGAACTAACACCAAACTTAATTGTAAATTATTGTGACAAACACTAGCAGAACGGAACAACATGCTGTTTTCGAAGGCCGCCCCACCTTCATCGTGAGCGCTCTTTTATTGGATCTACTCTGTGTGGTGACAGTTCTTGCAAATTTCAGCTTTATAAGCAAATGTAAACCAACAGTATAACTAATACAAGTTAAAATATTTTTAGTCTTATTAATAAAAATGGCACCAGCGGAAAAACTAATTATCAAACGTAATGCAATATCATTGTCCGACAAAATTAAGATTTTGGATCACCTGAAAAATGAAGAGGAGCCATATGTAAGGATCTTATCAAAAATTGGTGTTTGTTCAGAGGTTAATTCTGGTGGCAACTCCTCATTAAACACATTCACCACAGCAGGCTACACAAACACACGACTTCAAATGCGGCTAGCTACATTTGTCAACTTGTAGCCAGCTACTTAATTATTTGGAGACGGCAAAAGTATCATAAGCACCTTATATTCAAGTATAAGAACACATTTCAGTGGTGCTCCTTCAAATATACTTATGCAGTCGTATTACATTTATAAAAATAAAATGTACTTATATGACCTAAAAGTGTAAAATAAATTTGGTTATATGTTTACTGGTTAGACATATTTGTTGTTGCATTTTTGAAATGCATTAGCAAATAAGAATATAAACAGCTGTTTATGGTTAAAATAACACTAATATATGAAGCAAATATGGCATTATGGTATGGTGCGTTTGATTGAACCGGGTTTTGTACAAAGTACACTTATATAATCGTAAACGAACTTCTATCGAAGAAATGTGTTCTTAAATATTTTAGATATAAATTCTGCAAATGAATACATACGTAAACACATACATACATACATATGCACTTGTGTCAGTGATGCCATTAGGATACGAAAGATAAATTTTTCGTATCTTTTGATAACTTCAGGTACCATATGTAATCCCGAAATTTTTCGTATCTTTTGAATCTGTACGCAAAATGTACAGAAAATATGAACATCTTTTTTTTAGGAAATATGAACATCTTTATTATTTTCAGGAAATTTATATGAACTTTTTGACTTAATCGCCTTTTAGTATAAGCGCCTTAACTCGTATATTAATTTTTACAAAAATGAATTTGTTTTGATAACATCCAAGGATATACATACATACATGTACATATAATTAATTTTAAAGTTTGCTTAATGTATTTTTAAAAATTACATGCCTAATATTTATGACATAAATAAATATGAAAATGAATTTATATATAATTTTCTTTACAATATTCATTAAATATGAAATAAAAATGTTATGTTAATAAATGTTAAACATTGAAAATGGACTTTAAAATTTTTTTACAAAATGTATCTTTTTGGGAACAAATATATCTTTTTGCAAACTAAAATGTATCTTTCTCGAAATTTCACTGGCAACACTGACTTGTGTGTATCAATTTTGAGAACTGTATTGGCTACCTAATCGCAATTATTGAATTTTCGTTTATCTAATCTAATCTCTAGCAAAATTCGTTGAATTTATAATTTGTCATACATACTCGCACTTAAGTATATTATTATACATTTGATGTTATCTTACAGCTATAAGTTGTTTAAATTAAAATAAAGTTATATGAATAATATTTGATATTAAAGGATATATTCTGAACGCCTAATTCATAAAAAATATTTCTTTTTAATAAAAGGTTTATTAATCAAATTTCCATAGAAAATTTGTTCCATAAACCTCTTATTAAACAGAAATATTTTTTATGAACTAGGCCCTGAGTATATCAATAAAAATACATAATACATAACAGTCGTAAAGCAGCTCTGGGAGAGTCAACATCAAGCGTCGTTGGCAATTATCTCTTAAGTGCAACCAGGCCACTGTTGTTTATTGGCCTTCGAGAGTTTTGCGTCTCGCTCGCACTGGTTGACTGATCTGCGGCTCTTCTGTGGAATTTCTTTAACAACCACGTTGCTACTTCCTATGTGAAGGCATAGGTCGTGTACAGTCAGTCACAAAACCTTTTTAAAATACTATTAATAACATCTTGGGCATATGGTCTAGTTACTCCGCCCATATTTGTGCAACCATATTATGCAAAATTCACTTTGTATAATATGTATAAATAAATAAATAAATAATACATAAAATATGAGGGGAACAAGCTAATGCACTCTTTTGAAAATTTAAATTTCTCTTTGCAAATTCAAACTTAAATTTGTTTTGGCTATATATCAGTGATGGGAATGTTTGACATGAAAATGTACCGTTGTACTCCCGTAACACATTTGTTACTCTCAAGGCCAACTTAGAAATGCAATCAGAAGACGCGCGTATGCATATATTTTTGCCAAGAATTAAATTTTTTTTCGACAAATGGCACGAAACCTTATTAGTAAAGATATTTTAGAAAAGTGTAACTCCTCACAGTTACATATAAACAAAACCCATATTTCACTCAGTGATATTTTCTGTGGCACAGAAGTTGATCTGTACTCGTATATAAACAACAACTGTTTTAAATCAGTTTAAAGAAAATTGCAAAAAGTATATATAAAATTCAGTAAAGTTCTAAGGCTAAAAGTGGGCTTTGGCAATAAAATGCTAATTTGGTTTAGTAAGTTTTACCCTGAAAATGTTGTATCTGGTAAAACCAACAGCATTATGCCTCGGTAGGATGGTGAGTAGTGTGCTAGCCTATCAGCGTGGCGGTTGTGGGTTCGATTCCTACCATAGAATCTGGTCTGTTTCACTACAACGAGTGAAGGTCTTTTTTACTATTCTCGTTTAAATTAAGTTATGATATAATTTGTAATTGTATTTGTAACATTTAATAAATAAATAAAAATTATACCACTTTTAGTTAAAATGTTTCCCAGCGAAAAGTAAAATTTTGAAAATATTAACAACCAATATAAAACATTGGCTGATATGGAAGAACCGAAACTATTAAGCGGTCTTTACATGGTAATACGAAGTATTACGATTTTGTAGAATCAAAATATTATGAAATTCTCACCGTGTTAAAAAAAAGAGAAGAAAAATCTGTTGTACGTATTTTTCATGTTTACACTGTACTAAAGGGTCCGCCAGATAACTTTTTTTTTAAATGCTTTAAAAAAACTACTGAATATTTTCCCAAATTTCTTTTTTTATTTGAAAGTACAGTCCTTCCGGTTAATAATGAAAAATAATTTCATTCAAATGGCTGCCTCGGCTGGTCATGCAGTAGCCTATACGATCGGTCCAATTTTTAAGCACATTATCGATTGTGTGCAGCTGTATTTCACCGATGGCTTCACGAATATTGTCCTTTAAAGTGTCAATTGTCTCTGGCTTGTCGGCGTAACACTTATCTTTGAATGCACCCCACAAATAATAGTCCAACGGTGTCAAATCGCAGCTCCGAGGTGGCCAAACGACATCAGCTCTGCGGCTGATAATGCGATCTTCAAAAACAGGGCGCTTCGGTTGTGTGGCACGTAGCGCCGTCCTTTTGAAACCAAATGTTGCCAATATCCTCCTCTTCAATTTTTGTGAACAAAAATTCGTTCAACATGGCCCGATAACGGTCGCCATTGACTGTAACGGCCACTCCTTGCTCATTTTCGAAAAAAAATGGCCCAATTATGCCTCTGGACCAAAATCCGCACCAACCAGTGACTCGTTTTGGCGTGCGGGTTTTCTGTGTCTCAAATGCGACAATTTTGCTTGTTTACATACCCGCCAAGATCAAAATGAGCTTCATCTGAAAAGATGATTTTTTTTTTGCAAAATCAGCATCTTCTGTAAGTCAGTAATGTCGCAATATTTCCCAGTGTTGTTCAAGCGTATACACAACCATATTCGTTCAGCGGAAGGATAAAACTAATTAAATAAATAAATATTGGAGAAAACATTTTATTATTTCAATGTAATTTTGCTACAAAATACAATTTTTTTTATAGGTTTGTTGTTTGTTTGCTTTTGCTGTACCATCAGCTACTTGATGGTTGCAGTTGTACAATATTTACAAAAACAACATGAAAATTGTTGGTTGTTTTTGTAAAAGTGTTAACACCTTCAATAAATACCATTAATACTGCCAATGTTTACTTTGAAATACACCTCTGGTGTGATGAGAATACTTAAAAATGGTTTAGAAAATAAACATTTACCGACCGCAGGTCTATCCGTATTCTCTCCTCTTCGATACATTTTGCTTTTAAATGATAAGATTTTGTACATTCTACAGCATTTTTTTTTATATGTCGTAATACATTACCGTGTAAAGACACCTCTAACAACAGAGGCTACAGTGGCTAAAACTAAACACGCATTAGATGAATAGATCTTTCCTTATAAATCGAGAGTAGATTACGGAATTTTGTCCATACCTCACTCCTCTTGCCAAAATCTCATGAAAACAATACAAAAGAACAGGCTTTATGTTCCAACATTATCAAGTCTTATCCAGGCCAAAGTCTAAAACTCTCTTATTACAACTTTAACATTTGTACCTACATACGACTATGTACATGTATGTGTATGTGCTTTCTGTTCCTTTTTTATTTCTTTTTAAATGAATTTTATATAATTTTTTGCTAATAAAATTTCAATAAAAAAATAATAATTTTTGGTACTCGCGGGATCAAAAAAGTACTAAAAATTTTTTTTCTTGATACCGAAATGCAAATCTCATTTCCCATCTCTGCTATATATTTTCACATTTCATAATATTTGAAGCCATAATGTAAATATTTATTCATTAGATAAGAATGTTTAGAATTTGCGTTTACAAGATCTTATCGGCCAAATAAATATTGTTCGGCTCGGCCGTTTGTTTATTTGTTTGTACTAAATTTCGTCTCGTGCTCGAAATTCAACACAAATTTATTACAGCACTTTTCGCTTAGTCGATTTGTAAAAAATGTACAGATTTTGATGCAATTCACCATTCACACACGAGAACAATTGTTCTCGTGGTTGGCATAATTTTTCAACCAGGCACAACCCCGCATCAGCAGCACAAAACAAATGCACACACAACTTAAAAAACAGCATTAAAAAACAGCATTAGCATTTAAAGGTATGGTCACACTTGGGCAAACATTGGCCCAAAAAACGTAACCCCTAAATATTAATGAAGAAGCTTTCAATTCAGAGACGTATTTGTTAAGTTAAATAGTTCCCAATAATGTTGGGTTCTATGACATTGTCTATTAGTTGTTTATGAAACTGTTTAACTTAAGAAACACGTGTCTGAATCAAAATGTTTTTCACTAATATTTAGTGGTTATGTTTTTTTGAGCAAATGTTTGCCCAAGTGTGACCATGCCTTAAATGAATACAAAAACACTAATACACACAAAGCTGTGTGCACGTATACATTTTTATTGTGCCCATTAAAAGAACATAATTATGATGAACATGACTCCTAAAGAAACTTCACTAAAACATAATTTGCCTTAACTAACAAAAAATTGAATATCGACGTTTTATAAATTTAGAGCGCGAATCGTCAAATCCGTGAACCCACAACTTGGCATACGTGAACGTACCGAAATCCCATTCGGCTTATACGATTGACATATCACTTAATTTATTTTCGTACGATTGTCAATACGATCACGGATGTGTCGATTTGAGCCCACATGTATTTGGAAAACATTCATCATCGGCGTCTTGCGTTTCAGGTGACCATATAACCTGCAACTAAAGATACAAAAGTATGTGGTTGAATCACAAATCTACATTTGTTTTTACTTTTTTGAATAAATACTCGTACATAAATACATTTGTACATACAAAATTATTACTTGTATTATAATGTAATAGAAAAATATTAGAACAAATGCCGTAGGCCGATCAGAGCAGCCAATGAAATCAATAAAGTCGATGTTGTTAGACTAGCGCCACCACCGCCCAATTTATCAGCACGATATTGTGCAAGCCATGACATTATGGGATCTCGATTATGTTTAAGCCATTCGAAATTATCAGAAATTGATTTTTTCACAGATTCCTCTAGAGTCTCTGTAACATATTTACAATTCTTAACTAGCGCCACTAAAGCCAAAAGCTTTTCTTCTTGAATTTTGTTTGTCACATATGAGGCCATGGAACGAATATCGTCATCTAACAGATTAGAGCCGGTAAAACCACCCTTCAAGTTACCGTATTCATTCCAGTTTTGAGTCAGAAACTCTATACAAGCTGAAAGACCCACATTACCACGAGAGTAGGCAGACAATAGTAGAGTATGACGTTCTTGATTGCGCAAGTTATTATTCTTGTCAATAGAGCTTCGTATAAATTTTTTGATTTGTTTTTCATTTTCAGAGCAGCCTAGAGATGAAATAAGCTGGCGACGTAAAGCTTGATCTGTAGAATCCATAAGCTTTTGAAACACAAAGTCAAATTCCCGATCCTTAGATTGCTGGAGACCATTGCTGTATATTTGTGCCTGCACATTGGGACCGATACTTGCATTTCTCTCAACTATATCCTGTAGTTTATAATTGGTTTGCACTAAGCAATTTTCGATACCGGACAAACATGCCATACGTATAATCAAATCGCGGATATATTTTGTATAATGCTGCTCCCCAGGAACATCGTTTAGACCCAATCTCTCATAAATTGGGCCAACCAGGTCAGCTATAAAGAACTTAAGGTCGTCATATTTCTCATCACTCTTTAAATACCGATCGAATGTGTTAAGGATGACACTGGCTGTACGCCACGGAGCGTATTGATCTTCCTTTTGCAAATAAGTCATCATGTTTAACAATATGGCATGTTCTAAACGATTAGAAGTACTTAAGCTGAATGCATCATGCATCAATTGAGCACGATTGCGGGCATGTATTTCATGCGGCCTTCTAAGTAAGCCTTCCACGATAAGATTGTAGTTTTCTTCATCATATTTGATACGATAATAATAAGCCGACTGTTTGTTGAGTATCAACCACTCCTGACGAGTCACTTTAGGGTTTATTGACAGTTCCGTTTCATTCAATAAAAAGTGAGTAGCTTCTGTGTCAAGAAAATCTGGGTTTGAAGCAATCGCGTAATTAATGGGGACAAACCAGGTTTTGTTATCCTTAATCGTTTCGTTGTTGTAGAAGGCTTCTTGTTTAACGGTGAACGAATAATTTTTGTAGTTGCGCGTAACAGTCAACAAAGGATAGCCGCCCTGGTGCGTCCAACTGCTCATCATTTCGCTAATAGTGGCGGGAAGTCTATAGTTCAGCTCCTTAGCCGCATTTTGAATAGCAGTGAAAAGTTGCTCTTCTTCGGCAGCACTGTACTGGCTGTTGATGAAATTATAACGCTCGTTTACAGGCTTATTCGAAAAGAATTCTATTGATTTGTTAAACTTACTTATTTGTTAAATAGTTGTGCAGGCCTTGTTGAAAAACTTTGTCAGTCAACGCATTATTCCACATGTGGAGAACAGAAGCAGCTTTACTGTACGAAACTGAGTCATAAAGAGAAGAAATTTCTTTGGGTTTTTGCACATAGTGAGTCATTGGTCTTGCAAAATGTCTGCCGTCCATATTCAAAGCTGTTTGATAATCGCTAACGTGAAAATCCTGCCAAACTCCCCACTCTGGATAGGCCTAGAAAAGAAAACACTTTAAAACGGAACTTCATATCGTTGATTTACATCCACATTGTGTCCTGGCAATTTTTGCACAATCACCCAGTCAGTCAGTCAGTTTACAGTAACACAATTTTAACACATTTCGCTATTGTATTTATTGCTTTAGTCTTGCAGAAAATTAGTTTTTTAAATCTCAATGAAGCCAAAAAAATAGTTTCTTTTCCTAAATTAAATAGGATATAACGATTTTTTCTCCATTATTAACTGCAAAGCTCATATATCTATGTTGCAACACAGGAGCGATATGCATGTATGTTTGTTTCTGCATATGTGTTTATGTATGTAAATCCTCGATTTATTATTTATACAGAATATATTTAGATAAACTTTTATTTACATCATCCAAAGCTCTGTACGAAAACAAAGTTGCGAAACCTTCCTTCAGCCACAAGTATGTCCACCATTTAATGGCAACATAGTTGCCGAACCATTGATGACAGATTTCATGTGCCAAAATGTTCGCTATACTGGTTTGGCTATACACGCTAGAGGTATCCTTATCGTATAGCAAATACTCTTCGCGGTATGTCACCAAGCCCCAGTTCTCCATGCCGCCAGCACTAAAATCAGGTACAGCAACATGATCCAATTTGGGCAACATAAAGTCAACGCCATAATATGTCGACAAACGGGCTGTAATCAACATGCTTGATATCAAAGCAAATTCTTGACCGTACTTTGCACTAGCGCGGGAGTATATATGCTGAGGCAAATTGTTAAAAACGCCGCCAGTGCTTTCAAAGTCAGACACAATGAAGGCCAGTATATATGTGGGCATTCGAGGTGTCGTAAGGAACACTGTTTGTCCAGCACTAGAAAAGGAGGGAACATTACTTACATATATATACAAAATTTAATGTGTTGTTTCCTTATTGTTCCAGCAACATACATATGTACATACATACATACATACCCCAAACCAAGTGTTACGACTTTTTCAGAAGTTAGACCTGTCGTACCGAATTCGTTAAGAAATTTCGGTACTTTGTCTGAACTCAGACTTTTCGTAGCGAATTTGTTAAGACATTTCGGTAGTTTCTCTAAACAATTTTTTTTAATAAAAATTTTAAAAACTTTAAAATTGATTTTTAAGTACATAAGTAAAACTCTGCTTAAATTTTGCTTTTAAATAAATACATACATATGTATAATAAATAAAACAGAATTATAATAAATATTAAAAAACGTAAGTATGTGCAAATTATTTCGAGAAAAGCGGGAACATAACGGTACTCTGCTGTACATAGAAAAAGAAATCATACCTACGCGTCATTACGAATTCGTACCGACATATCGTAACGATTGCGAAGTCGTGTCAACCATTTCATTAAAAAATGGTAACGATTTCGGTTCCGAAGTCGTTACGAATTATTTACGAATTCGTAGCATTTGGTTTGGTGGGTATGGACATACATGTGTATGTATGTATGTGTGCATGTAAATCATTCGAATAATTTTACCTGGAAAGAGCATTGTTAACCGGCATATTGGAAATAGCCATATAAGTGGGACTATGATTTATAGTTATCGTAAAATTTGCTCGTTTGCTGGGCTCATCGTAACAGGGAAAGGCATGGCGGGCATCTGTGCTTTCGAATTGCGTTGTTGCCAAGTAACTGGAAATAAAAATTATATAATTATAATCGAATATACACTGCAACATATCACACATTCAACTCAATAGTGCCACAACTCGAAGTTCTTTTGTAAAGTCTTTTTTAAAGCAAATTTTAAAAACTGTCTGAAAATGAGGGTTACGAACTCACAACAGTAGATGTATTTGAATGACAGCTTGTTTTAATGTGCTTATACCCAAAAAGATGTCAAGGTTGATAAAAAAACATATTTTTAAATTAAAAATAACGAAATACATATGGACATTTCCACAGGAAGGTCAATTTCTTATCGCATGTGACATCAAACAAATATATTTCTTTTTTTTTCAAAGAAAACGAAAGTTATTTTTTACTTCTTTATATATCAGTGTAGTCAGTGAGCTGTTCTACATTTTAAGAATAATTGAAATGCAAGCTTAATTGTTTGCTGTCGCACGCGACAAAAAAGTGGACTTTCCCGTGTAAATGCCCATATGATTATTTATTTCACATTTATAAAACTGAAACTATTTATAAGTAAATAGCACACATTGTTATCTATTACTACGTGTATACGGGAGACTTGTGAGCAAATAAAAAAATTTTCCAATAGAGAATTTTGCCGCATAAAAGGGGAGTTAATTTTTTATGAACAAATAGCTAACTCACAAAATCAATTCCTGGTTAACGAACTATTCGCAAATAAAATGTTTGAAGTTGTCTCGCTTACAAATGTTTGATAACAAAGAACAATAAATAGATAAATATTGCACAAAAAACATTGATAGAAGCTAATAATAAGAATTAAAACAAATAATTATTAAATATTTTGTATATTTACACTATTTTTTTTTTGTCAACATAAGTAAGTCACGGCCCACTCTTGGAATTTTTGTTGTAGCAATTCATCACTATGTGTGAGAGTGCTTAAATAGAAACATATACTTTTTGTATTCCTTTTCAGCTTTTTTGCACTAAAAAACAAAAAGTTGCTGCAACAAAAATTGCAAGTATGGATCGAGACTAAGTTTACTATAGAAGTGCTACCAAGTTTTGTACTTTAGCTATGTTTATAGTGAGTTAATTTATTTGCAAATATATTTATTTGCAAATAGTGCTCATATTACTGTAGCATATCGTCGCCTAAAAATACAAAATAGCGTATCATCGAAAAAATCCAAATTGATTTTCTTATTGATTACGATTCACTGCATTATATTACAAATGTGTACAAAATTTTGCAGGTCTTTTATAAAAAATACCAAAGTTGTAGGCAAAATGCAAAATAACGTATCATCAAGTGCATGATTTTCTTAAACAACATAAAGTATCATCCATCACTCATACGAATTTAGAAAACTACAGAGCATTTATTTTCCTGTTTTTAATTGAAGTAAGTATTGACATCTAAGTTATGTATATTCAATGTAATATAATCTTAGCTTTAGTACAAATTTGTATCATTCAGAAATTTTTTTCAAAAGTGAAAGGAAAAGCAAAACAGTTTTGTGAAATCAATAAAATGTGTACGCTTTGGCGTACGATCGAACAGGAGTCATATATATATTAGAAAACCAATATTAAGGATGACTATCAGCTTCCTCCACAAAGGAGTACCATAAATTCTGGAAGTCTGCAACCTAAGCAATTGCATTCGCAAAGGCTTACCATTTTCAAAAAGAAATGCCAACATATGAAGATCTAAAATCTTTGCTTCCAGCAGACTGTTATTTCTTCTATGATAGAATACCTTTTGATTAACTAGTTAATTAATAGCTGATGATCTCATTTTTATTATCAACTTATTCTCTCTTAATAAATGAAAATACTTCTTTTCTTAAAGAAATTCTTTTTTTTTCGATTAGTATATTCAAAGATAAAAAAACACCAAAATTTTTTTTCAATTATTAATAAAAACTATAATTTCATTTTAGCTTTCGTTTTTTCATATAGTTTATAAAGCTGATGATACGTTATTTTGTTTCAGAAAACCAGAATTCATAATAACGTAAGACACATAACACTAAGCTTACTTTGATAAACGGATAATTTGTATTCAAAATGAATTTCTTGTTTTATTTAAACCATGATTTAAAAATTATGACTAAATATCTGTAATAGTTTCCATTTTAGGAAGTTTTTTTTTGGCTTCTCCTATAAACTTATGAAGTGATGTTACGTTAGTTTGCATTTTAGCTGACGATATGTATTATTGTTCCTACAAAACAATAATTAGTAAAAGTAGAAAACAAATGTTATACAGCAAGGGGTTTCACTTTCATTTGCATTTGGAATTTGTATTTGGAATTCTTGTTATCGGGAATAAAAGTTCAAGTGAAAAGTGTTTCTTTTCCCTAAAGTTTTAATCGCCAACTTTTGCCTTGCTGTTGTGCCGTTTTACTAGTGTTTCCACAGAGATTATAATCGTAATCGAAATTGCGATTAATCCTAGCTTTTAGTAGTACCCATTAATCGCCCGATTGCAATAAAAAAATTTAGCGTTTTCAAACAAAGAATTTTTAGAAAATTTGCATACAGGACAAGTTCAAGGCGTAAAAACTTTAAATTCAAAGTTTTATTAAAAAATATTTACATTTCGCCTAAACAGTTTTATTTGTTGTGGGTTTTGCATGTCTATATGCCTGCATTTCTTTGGTGCTTCACCCAATCAGCAGTAGACTTCAACCATACTTTAGAAAAGTTTCAAACTTCTTTCAAAAATCATTTGAGAATTTTCATAAGATTATTGTTAAGTTCAATAGAATAAGCGGGTAGGCTCAGCAATTTATACAAAACACAAGAAAAAATTTATATTCGAAATGCAACTATTTTATTTTTAACCGACTGCGCGACGCAAAGAAGAGTATTCCTCTTATCAGATTATGTATGTACGAGGTTTGTTCAAAACGTATCGCGAATTTTGCATTTTCGTGGGTTACGTGTAATCGAATTCTGTTTTTTTTGTGGCGTTATGTTGGTACTCATGTCTCTCATTTATGCCGACAATTTCGGCCATTTTGAATGTTCAGTTAATTGTTGACAGCTGCTTTGCTGCTTGCGCGTCTTTTGGCTCGTCTTAGCTAAAAAAACTTCGTTTGTTTGTAGTAATATTCTTAATATTACTATTGAGAATCCCAATATACAAACATAATAAGTTTAAAGGCATCAAACAAAAATCTTTACAAGACCAGCATCTCGGTTTCATTTTTCAAGGGCTATTCTTGTTTGTTTTCTTTAGTTTTCGTACAGAGTTTCGTTTAAGGTTTTCTATTAAAGTTCTTTCTTTTTGGAATCGTTTCGATAACTTGCGAGAAGTTCTCGCTTCGAAAAAAACTAAATAATTACAAATACAAAAATTCAAATAAACTTACCAAAAATATCAACATATTTTTTTTCTGTATTTCACAGTTTGATAATAAGATCTCACGTTGAAACATACAGAAACAATGCTCCATTTTTTTTTTGTTTTTGCTTAATAACCAATTTTAAAACGTTAATAATTCTAAATGGTCATTGAAAATGAAAACTGATAAGAGAAACCTAAAGATTATTTTAAAATAGCTGTTCGCTGATAACCCTTTCACAAAATGGCGTCTATTCTATGAAAGTATTCTCTGCGACAAGTTGGCTAACTGGGATATGCATAAATATGTTTATAAGACCACTTGAATTTTTATATATTTTTTTGTCTACGTCATTGTATTATATTTTTAAAAGATTACCTTTATGTTTGAATTGAATTCAATATTTCTTTATATTTATTACTACATATTAACAGCGAAGATTAAACTTTAGTCTCCAACTCTAGCAGAAAAGCTCAGTACTGCTATTTTCTGTACGCAGATACATACTGGTCGAACTGCGGCTTCTGGAGGAGGCTGCTAATTTGGATGACTTAACTTTTACTTTAAAAATTATTCTTTTAAATACACTTGTAGGTGTGTACATACTAGTACATACATACATAGATGCAGTGTAGATTCGGCTAACGCAAACCTCGATATGCGCAACTCCTCGATATTCGCAACACCCAAATTCTTAACATTGATGACTCTGTTAACGCAACTTTTCAAAAAGAAGACCTCAATTAATGCAACTTTGCAAAGGAAGTTAAGATTATCTCTTTAAATTTTTTTTACTTTAGTTTTTTATAAATAAATTCAAAACTATAAACCTTTGTACATGAAATCTTATGCTCATGTACAAAAATCAATTTGATTTACTGCTTTTCTAGGAATGTCAAACAATTTTTGCTTGGTGCTGCCTGTAGTAACACAATTTATTAAACTAACAATAAATCAAAAAAGCGAAATTCTGAAAAAAATTAAAGTGGCATACCTGCGATTTGCAATGAATACAAAATTTATAAATCAACAGTATGTATAATTAAAAAAAAAAAAATGAACAGCTACTAACGAAGTTCGTGAGAAATGCATTTATATTAAAAGTTAAACTTTGATTCTTTAATAAAAATTTTATTTGGTTTAAAATAATCTTTTTAGTGGAAAACAGCCATACAAATTTTTTACTCGGTTTTCGCAACAAACCCAGTTTTTGCAACATCCCAAATTTTCTATTGGTTGCGTTAAACGAATCTGCACTGTACATGTCGTTACCTTAATATAGAAATGCCCTAATCATTATTTTTTTTTCGATACATTAGATGTTCTTCTATCGAAATATAAAAAACTCGATTTCTAAAAAAAAGAAACGAGTTAGGGACTTTCGATATTAATGAAACAATATGTGTGTATGAGTGTGTGCAATATAATTTCATAACACATGAAAAATCGACAAATTAGGAAAATTACACTCCTTTTATTAAGCTTAGTAATAGCTATAGATTACTCGATAAGATAACCAAAGAATCCAAGTACTGCAAGACAATTCTCTCTCATACCTGATTTTGTTTTTCACTTACCGATCTTTGCCTTCATTATCGATGTATGACGAGATATAGAAACCACCATTATCCTCGCGCAATTTCCCACTATAAGTAATTGTTAATTTCCATTTAGTTTCGGCCGCGAATGGTATCTCATTTTTACGACTCAACGTTAAGAATTCTCGTTCTAGTTCGTATTCATAAGACAATTCTTCTGATTCACCACTAGACAGATTTGTAATAAGAACTTTAGAAATCTCCAGTTGACGCATATGTAAAACAATTCTGGTTGTATCTTCTGCAACAACAATATCTATTTTAACTTCACCCTTAAAATCTTTTTCGCCCAAATGGACATTTGTGGTGAGTTCTATGGCATAGTGTTCCGGATAGGTTTCATTTGGCAGACGGTAGTTAAGAGGAAATGCACTGCCTTCCGCACGAGCATTAGGTTGTTCACGACTAAACCCATCACTATCTTTTAAGATCGGTAAATAACTCGATGCCGACACGAATGTTTCAGCAATTAAAATAGCGTTAGCTATTGCCAAAAACCAAGTAGAAAAAGTTATACGCATGTTGTTGATGTTGCGAAAACCAACACGCTATTGAATTGTAATTTTTCATAGAACTTTTATAATATTTCTTGGTTAACTACTAAAATGTCGTTTTTGATATTTTATATCGATAAATTAATCATTATCTCTTCCATGCCTGGGCGCAATAATAAACTTAATCTCTTAAATATGTTGGTTTAAATTTGATTTTGTCAGTAGTGATGTGTTAATGTCGTGATTCGTGTGATTCAATTAAAAATTAATAGCGTATAAGTGTGTGAGCAGAATTTATAGAAAATTGTAATGCGTACATACATATTTGTATGAATTTGAAAAAATATTAAAAAAAAATTTTATTTTTTTTAAGCAAAATATCAGACAAATGGCCGTCCCAGTTGCGCTTGCAGGACCACATTCTTTCATGAAATTTTCCCATCACCAATTCGCACATTTGCTGCTGCACGTACTCGATTACTTAACGAATTCTATCTTTGAGGTCTTAAATCTATTATGTACAATTGGCATATTAATCTTATCTTTCACGTAGCCATAAAGGAAAGCGTATCGTAAAGGCCAAATTTGATCGAGCCTTTGATAAGTCACACAGCAAAAAATTTCAAAAAAGATAATCGGGTTTGGAATTAAGCATTTTTGGTGGAAGCTCTTCCCTACTGGATTACCAACTTAATGATTTTAACAAGACGTGAGACTAAAATAGTCGATTTTTGAGAAGTACTTACTTTTATAAGAGTCCTAACTATAAACAGGCTTTTCAACCGTATCGAAAATTTTAAGTCTGTTAAAAAAAAAATCACATTTTCAATTCGAATAAAGAATTAAGCACCGTATTAAATTTAAGTACTTTATTTCAGAAATGAAAAAACAGATAGTATAGATATTATTTCGTAGTAATTCGGTTAAGTTTTACAAGCTGGCAGTTCCACGAGAAACCGGATTACTTAGGCCCTGTTATGCTTCGTGGGCGGTGAGAAGGGCAGAAAAGTTTTCCCTTCACCATACCATGTTCTCGGTGCTAAATCAACTTGTGTTTTGTACAAACCAATTTATTCATCTAATATCGCATTCCCAAATCTTTGAAGGGCTTTGCAAAAAAATGATTCTTAATCAACACGACCGATGCAGTGGCAGAGTAGTTGTTCTATCGTTTCTTCCCGTTCTACATATTGCATGTGTGCTTAAGTATGTTGCAATGTCCTCTTAGTAAAGTTAGCTGTAATCTTTTCCCCGGACACTTTTCAATTTTTTGGGGCATCCGAAGCAGTCTTACATCTTTTTTTAACAAGCGTTCGCGGTTGTCCTACTTTTTTGTATTTATCCATAATTGGGGGTTTTTTTTGTGTTACATTGAGACTTGAACAGCTTTTTATACTTCATAAATTTTCGATATGTCAAATTTTATGTTTTTGCTGTTTTTTTTTATATTTATGTAGCTTCACGTTTGTGGTAATAAAAATTTTTCACTAAAAGCTTATTGGGTTATTTATTTTTCGTAGTTTTGGATTTTCATAACACAACCCGACAAAAAATTGTTATGCTGCATAGTTTGCTTTTGTATTTTATATTACTTGGTGCGCTGAACGAATAGCTCTAATTCCAAATTTTGTTACAAAATTGAAACTACCGATGAGCTGACAAGAATATGGTCGGCGTCAGATCGGTGAAATTACCGATAGGCCAACAGTTCATGGCGAAGTAGGAAGGATTGTAGAGTATCGAGGGCTATGTGGCCAACATTTGACTCAGGAAGATCCAAACTGCTACTGGACATGGATAGGAAGGTGATGCAAATCATGAGTAGGACTTTTAGACTCAGTCTGGTCAGGGAGTGAACTCAAGCATAGCGTAATTTGCTTTGTAGTTAACGAACTTATTACTTCAACCTAACGCTCCTTCTCGACTATCAATTTTTTTTTTTTTCAAAGAAAATTTTATGAAATTCATTTGTCTGAGTGGAAAAATAGTCAAGTTTGAATTTGAAAACTACAAAAAAAATTTTAAATTTTTGATAGTTTTTAGCAATATAAGAGCATCATCACTGTTTTATATACAGAAAAAAAATTATATTAGAACATATAATAAATGTATACATATGTTTATGAAAGGTATAAATTATCAGCAAATAAATAGTTCAATTTTCTATTTTTGTTGCAACTGGGTCCTTTCAAAATTTTCACTTTAGTTCATGTGTTCTAAAATCCAAAATCTAAGATAAAAAACAATTGCCACTTCTTTAAACCCTTATGTATGGGCATTTATTTGCCAAAGCGTTAAATAGGCCTTGGGCTATAAGTACGGACGCTATAAGTTAAATTTTTCAAAACTTAATATTTAGTATTTTGCATAATATTTAATATTTAGTTCACATGAACTAGTTCGTTCATGAACTGCTCAAGACTAGTGAAGCCCTTTTATTTCAGACTCGTATTGGTAGGCTTGTTTTTTTCCAAACATATCAAGTTTCATTCCCTATTTTTTTATAGAGGTCGTCTCAGAATTTTGTATACTATTTTTAATGATGTGCTAACCAAGTCCATTTGTTTGATAGGAATTTTTTTCATAAAAATAATTATTTTCCTGCATTGTAATCACGTAGAAGCGACTTCTTTCATGTTGACAATTTTTGTAGTTTTGGCATTCTCTCGGTTTACGATTTTTTCGCTTTGGCAATATTTTCTGTTTGGGCTCTTTTCGTTTAGGTGCGTTTATTCGCTTTGGCGCTTTTGCTTTTCTCTTGATGGGAAAAACGTAACTCTTTCTAATGTGAATTTCATTTGAGGTTTTGAAGTCATTTATTTATTTTATGAAATGGGATTTTTATACTAAAAGTACCAAGAAGTCCAAGACTTTTTCAAAAAAATATAAAATATTATATCTATTGATTTTACTTTGGAAGATAATTACTAATCTTTCGCCTTTTTTTTAATTTAATTCAGTTTGAATTGTTGTTCTACATTGATATTGCGTTACTGGTCTTACGCGTGCAACATTCAAATTTCCAAAAACCAATTTTTAATACATCCGCAGAGAAAGATAAAAATAAACTTTAATTACTAATTAATAAAAATTGAGCTGCATAGAAAAAGTCCAGAAAAGGGGTACCAATTTTACATTTATTTGTTCAAATTTGAAAAAGGTGCAAACATATATTCGAAATTTTTTCAAGAAAAGTTCAACATAAATAAACTTTTCTTTTTGTGTTCTGTAATTCAGAAGATATATGATTTTATTTTACCCCTTGGCACGCTTTGGGCCCTTCGAAAAATCATACATTTTACTATTTCAGGTTCTACTAAGCGGTGGGAAGTCATAGTAAATTATTTTTACATGTGTGTCATACCGAAAACGGGTACGATTTGGCCCCTTATAAGTGCGAATTTTCAGAAAATACCAAAACCCATTCGAGATCCTATCCAGAAAAAAAGAACGCTTTAAAAAAGCTTGCTGCTACGTTAAAAAATTTAGAAGATATGTCGAGTGCAAAAAAGGTACAAAAATTCAGTTTTTACCCCCTTTTAACCCCTAAAAGTATACATATCGAAAAAGTACTAAACATGTGTCGACTTATTTTTTAGCAGCATTCGTATGTTTTGGAATTTGGAGACTATCTATCGTAGCTTCGAAGGTATAAAGATACCGATTTTCCCTATTTTACTACCTTTCGCATTCGAATTTCCAAAAATCCCGTCTTAGTGGATCTATACATCGAAAGGGGAACCTACATACCAAATTTCAGCTCTAGCATTAGTGACTCAATAACGTTACGTTAACGTTAACTATACTCGTATATAGATTTATGAAACCTGCGTTTAAAAACGTTTGATTTGTATAAACGAAGAACTTCAGCCTTATACATGTTCGAACAGTTTTCGGTTTGACTGCTGCTTTAAATTTAATTTATTTTAAAAGTTACATCTTCTATTTGAAATACCGAAGTATATTTATTTGACATAAAGTCTTTATTTATTTAATTTGAAGATTTGGCTTGTTTTTATGGTTAAGCAATTGTCTATATGCATTTCGTTCCTGCTTTTGGAACTCGTCAGTAGACTTCAACCCAAAAAATTTTTGAATTTAGTTAACAAACTTCGTATGTTTATAGTAAGACTCTTAATACTATATTGAGAATCACAGTATACAAACATAATAAGTTTACAAGCATATTTATTCGATTGTCTATATATTTTATTTTCCACCACCTTTTTACCATTAGATGCCACATTGGGCAACAATAAAAGTATTAAAAAGCAAAAAGAAAAATAAAATATTTATTTTCATATTTGAAATACCGAAGTATATTTATTTGACATAAAGTCTTTATTTATTTAATTTGAAGATTTGGCTTGTTTTTATGTATACTGTGATTCTCAATATTAAGAGTCTTACTATAAACATACGAAGTTTGTTAACTAAATTCAAAAATTTTTTGGGTTGAAGTCTACTGACGAGTTCCAAAAGTAGGACCGAAATGCATGTAGACAATTGCTTAACCATAAAAACAAGCCAAATAAATCTTCAAGTTATATCTTCTAAATAAATATATAAATACATGTATTTAAAAACATATGTACATACTATGACTTGTCTACAGGATTCGATCCATCGACTACAAGGGTAGCACACTGCCCACTAGCCTGCATTGTAGTTACGAAAATATTTCATTAAAGTTTCAACGAAACTATAATTTCCACAACTACGAGTACATATTAATTGCAATTGTGGTTTGATACTTTGATCTACTTTTATTTCAACTAATCAATTTAAAATATTTTTTTGTATTATTTCTTCATAAAAACATGTATTTAAGTTTATCATTATCCGATTGAAAACTATTTCGTAACATTAATGATAATATGAAATGTAAAATATTAAGCATTAGAAAGATTTCATTCCATTAATGAAATTTGCACCAATAATAATACAATGTTTCATTTTATTAATGAAATTTGTCGTTGTATTAATGAAAGGGGTTCAACGTAATGGTTTCATTACCGTTGGGAAGTGTTTTTCTTTCAGTGTATAGACCGAACTAAGGTCGTAGTTAACAAAATCTTCAAATTGCAGTGCAGATTCAAATGTGTATTCATTTTCAATACTTTGTATAAATCTTGAGCATTTTTGAAAATTTAAGAACCAATGCACCTTAACTCTTGTCGCTTTCGAAACGATTTGGCGCTGAAATCGATTTCCCTTAGACACTTGATAATTCATAAATACGCTTTACAAAATTAGGCCCTAAATTTTTCTTATAAAATTATTTTTACGATACATTTACAATTTTATTTAAGATTTATTTTTATAAAAAAAAACTTTATCAGCGAGAATTTGTATGTATACACACATATCGTACACATATGATTTGTAGCTAAAATAAACGGCTGTACAATTTTGTAAAGATATTTCTAGCCGAACGAAGCAGCTTCCCATAATTTTGCGTTCCACCATTGTGTAGTTGTTGTTGGACACCAACCATGGAACCGGCATACGTTGTTGCCAACATGCGATTTTGCACCAACCAGTCGTGTATATCGTTGCCATATTTCTCCAAAAAGGCCTCACTTATTCTCATTCTATTTCCAATCTTGGGAGAATTAATATCAATGAGGCCACTGCAGTATTCTTCACCCAGCGTTCTTAGAGCATTTCTTATTTTGTGGTGTATTTCCTGAAACTGGAAAAAAAGGTGAAGAGGAATTGAAAATTAGCATTAATTTGCGCTATAAAAATAAAAGCATATTAAACAAGTTAGATGATTAATACGATTGTAAATCTGTGGCTTTTATGAATAATAACGCAAATCGAAAAACTGGAGTTTTAAACATTTCTCTTCCTTTTTATGAAGAGTTATATAAAAGAATAAGTCTATTCTTTAAATTTCCTGGCATAAACTAGTTTAAGCTTAAATGCTTATTTGCTTTATCCTTGTGAAATTTTATTACTGATTTACTTCCAATATATTTTGATTCAGTCGCACAGTGCAAAGTTAGACTAATTGAAGTGGCACCGAATAAGGATAATTCCTAGCAAACATTTTTCAAGATTTTGTAATGGGTAGCACTCTTTTAATGGCTTACAAAGTAGTGAGTGGTATTTTATATGTATAATAATTACTGTCCTGTATTGAATAAAATAACAACTTATTTATATGTATCACTACGTGAAACTACTTATTGTAGTGCTTTCCAGTTAATAATGAAATATATCTAGAGAAAAAATGAGCTTCGAAAGCAATAAAATAACTTTGCTTTACTATAATTTTAATTACAAAATTCAAGTATTTTCGCATATTCTTCAATATGCATGTTATTTCTAAAATTATGATTTTTAAAAACCGCAAAAAAAGTTACAAGTTTTATAATTTTGTTACAAAACTCTATTTATTTTCATTAGAAAGAATTGCTAATTCAATTTTCAATAAATTTAGGCAAAAAGTAATCCACAAAATTTTGCATATTTGAACTTTTCAAACAAAAATAATGGGTTATGCAGTCAAATTGTAAGTACTTACTACTGGAGAGTACGTACCAGAGAACAGATTGAATGCCTTATTTTGTTGCTTTGAATGCAAGCACAAAAAACCTGCATGTTGTTTTCAATCCACAACATTTGAAAAAAAAACAACGCATGGCACAATTGAAAGAGATGAGTGCTGTGAATTTTATTGCGTGCATTGCTCGCTTTATATCAATATTCACTGAACTTGTCAAAAGCAACGAATACTCTGTGAATAGTGCGAATACTTTTTTACTGTGATTGAACACAACGTAGTATTGTTAACGTATATGTGAATGTGAATGGTTTCATTCTGTACTCTGGTACATACACTTTTTTGCATTCTAGTAGGCAAACTTTTTTGCTGGGTTTAATCTCTAAACTTGAACTCAAAAAGTGACCCTAAATTAGAATACAACTTTTGTGCTTGAATATAGTACATACCTGACTGCGTCCATTTGTGGGCACAAATTCTGCAATCCTATTGAAAATATCCACAAATGATACTGACCTCACCAAAGTCTCGTAATGATCCGATATATACTGCCATACAATACTACGTGCCACCATATTCGAGCGAAACAAAAAAACGGTATAAACTACACTTTCACTTTGATTCGGTAGGTATTGTGTAGAATTGGGGCCGAAAACTATGTCCAAATACTGGCGTATCTGTGCCTCGTTTTGTGTGCAGCGTAGAATATTCAAAATATCTTCATACTGTTTCGTAGCAGGATCAGTCGCCGATATCACACGTACGATGGCATTGAATTCTTCGTTTGACAAGTATCTGCAGGCTGAACAAAGAACTACATCCTTGTTTATATAGAAATCATTCGTATCACTGTCAAATTCGATGTTTTGAAAGATGTAATCGAAACCCAACTGTCGCGAATATTCCAGGCACTCAGGTAGGTCAACTCTGCAGGCTATCCGTAAAAGGCTCATCTGCAGTTTGTCCGTAATCATTTTCCCAGAAGTCTGAGCATTAGAAACTAGTTTGTGGTAAGTGGGTCCTACAATTTGTTTCATGAATTGTTTGAACAATTCGTGGGAGGCAGTGCCATATAAATTGACTTCCAGTAGGTCAACAATGGGTGAGACAAAGTTCCATACCAATAAGTCGTCTTCATTGACTAAATACTTGAGTAATTCCAATATCACATCGATTGAGTATTCGTTATGTTGTGTTAGAGTATGAATATTTTGGAATAGATCTGCTCGATTAAATGCATGTATGGCCAAATGATTTTGTTGCAGGGCCAAAGCAATCTTGCGCAAATTTGCATTATCATAGAGCACATGATAGAAACTTGTCTGCTGCTTATTAACCACCAGCCAATCATCCGGTTTCAAATCTATACCATAATTTGAGAGATTTAAAGTGACTCCTTGTATGGGAGGCATGAAATAATCTACTGTTGTACAATTGAAATCATTATTAGAGGCAGTGGCAAAATTTAAAGGAATCCACCAATGCTCTTCATAGTTGGGGTTTTTAGAACGCTGCTTTATTGTGATGGTGTTGTCTTTATAGTTTCGCTCTACATTGACTATTGGTATCCATTTGCTGTGTGTCCACGATGCCATTATATTGGGTATTGATGGCACCCATTCAGTATTTTCAAACTGAGGATCTTCTGCCACAGCCATTTGCAAGCTTTCGAACAAATCGTTTTCATTGGCCACCGAATACTGGCTTTACAGTTTAAAAACTTGTTTAAATTAATTGTTATACACCACTCTTTTTCAAAGATTTAAATTTTAAACGCTAACTTACTATTTTCTCAAAAACATATGCAGTCCGCGCACAAATGTTTTCTGATTAAAGGCATGATGAAACATTCGCAAAACACAGGCCGCTATAAAAAAATAGAAGATTAGAAAAATAAAACAAACTAAACGTGGCTCTATTACTGTAGGACAAGTAGACAGTCTAAACAATTCGAGCACAAAGTGTCTAACATACGAGGTGCGTTCAAAAAATAACGGGAATTTTAATTTTATGAAAATAATATTTATTCATTCGTCTACAGCAATGTTAGCCCCTTCAAATTAATCTCCAGTATATATTATAAATTTGTGCCAAAGCTTCTTCCAATCCTGGAAACACTTCTCAAATACTTTCTTTGCGATAGATAGGCGCATAACCATAGTCAAAATAAAGTGTACTTTTAAGTATTTAAAACCAGTATTACCATACAAAATGCTGGTTTTAAATTCTTAAAGTATACTTTGTTTTGACTATGGTTATGCGCCATAGTCGTTAGTTCTTATGTTGAGTAAACATCTGGCATTTCTTGTGTTGTCATTTTGTGGTGTTATTTTGAAAATGGGTGCTTTTGATATAGAAAGCAATACCACACAACTAAAAATATCGGAAATAACAAACCTTGCCACTAGGAATTAGTTTAATGTCAACTATGCTTGCCGTTGTTTTGGTTTTTAAGGTTCTTTTAATTTTTGGAAATAGATAAAAAGTCACACGGAGCTGCCATGGGTTTCATACGCTCAGAAGCATTTCGTTCACTTTTTCGTAATTTTTAACGTCGTTAAGGCCATCCAGAAAACGCTTATAATACTCGTTAACTCTTCTCTTACTCATAACAGACTCACCATAGGCCATTGTTAACGTTTCACACACTTCGTTACACTTTATTTAATTTTTTATGCAAAATTTTATACAAAGTCTTTGATCCATTTCTTTTACAAACGAAAATCGTCGAGTTCATAAATATATATATTATTTTACTGGGGGTCTCCACTATTCATGAACTTGGTATGAGCATCACGTCAGACATCGATGCCTGAGCATATGGCTGAGCATCAATGTTTACCATGCGATTCGCCATCCGCAAAAATTTGTAATATAAAGAAAAGAGACAGAACGAAATTAGTAAATACTTCATCTCTATTACACTCCCGCAAAATACTGCCGGCGTCGTGTTTATGTCATGCTCAAGTCGATGGCTCGTAAAGACGTAGGGTGAGCGGCTGCCACAGGCAAAGCAAGCAAAATTTAAAAATTCCCGCTATTCTTTGAACATACCTCGTACTTTAAAAAAAAGAGAAATTTTATAAATAAATATAAGAAGTCTCAAAAGCTTGGAAGAAATTGAAGTAGTATTATTTTTACATTTTAGAGAAAACGACTAATTATAGTGAAAACTTCTATCTGGCAATGTTTTGATTTAACAGCTGATAGCTGCTTTTTGTGTAAGGAATGACCCACGTCAAGTCACCAAGATCGTGTGATTTAACCCCATTGGATTATTTTCTTTGGGGTTATGTTAAGTCACTTGTCTACGTCGATAAACCACAAACAATTGAACACCTGGAAATCAACATTCGAAGAGTTATCGGCGAAATACGGGCGCAAATTTTGCGATAAGTTATTGAAAACTGGTGTTCCAGATTGTGCCTTCTACGCGCCAGGCATGGCGGCCACATGGCAGAAATCATATTTAAACATGAATTTCATTAAATTTTCTTTCCAATAAACGGGCTCATTGATATTAAAAATATATTTCCTTGTTTTATTACGGTTTAAACTTGTGTCACTCTATAAAAAAACACCCTTTATACACTACATGTAAAATACCAGGAGCATATGGCTAGTACGTCACGAACATTTTCAACATGGTGGTTGCGTTTTTTTTTTATAATTTTTTAATGGATAGATACATGGCGCAAAATTTTAATAGTATTTTTGTCTCAAAATTAAAATGTTACACATCTAGTCGAAGTGCATGCATGTGAATGTCTACATTTACATATTGTAGAAGGTGGGCCAAAAGAAATCACCCTATTGGAAGACGCTCTTTTTTTTATTGTGAACTAGACAGATGTAGAATACAAGTGAACAAGCCCTGGAGTGATCCACTTCTCAAGAATGCGGAATAATCGTGTTGTGGCGTTCCCGGTTGCCCTCATCTCTCGTTTTGGCGATTTACACTGGTCCGCAAGATCACCCGATTTAACCGTTCCAGACTTTTTTTGGGGTTTTTTGAAGTCTAGTGTTTACGTGAACAAGCCCGAGACCCTGGAAGCCCTCAAGGACAACATTGCACACAAGTGCGACAATCTGTTGCCCGAAGTTCTCGCCGAAGTGATAAAAATTTCCATAAAACGAACATCTTCTCGACTTGATCAATAAAATTCTAAAGGTTCAAATAAACATAACCAAAAAACAAAATTGAAGTTCTTCATTTACATAAAAAAAAATGAGAGCTAAACAACATCGGATGACTTCTTTTGGCCCACCTTGTACTAGTGCACTGCATTAGGCTTGGGTCGAACTCGTTCACTAGTTCATTTTTGCCACAAACCGATTATTAAAACCATTTAAATTACATGGGTTTGATCATAGGTTTGTGCCAAAAATTAACAAGTGAACGAGTTCGACCCAAGTCTACTCTGCATGCAACAAATATATGGGATCAAAATTACGCCTCAGTCATGTGCGCATAACGTGCAAGCAAAGCAGCTGTCAACAATTAACTGAACATTCAAAATGGCCGAAATTGTCGGCATAAGTGAGAGACATGAGTACCAACATAACGCCAAAAAAATCAAAATTCGAATATCGTAACCCGCAAAAATTCAAAATTTGCGATAAATTTTGAACAGGAATATACGAGGTATTGCAAGGTTAAGAAATTGCTAAAAGAAGCAATAGTTGGAATTTGAATTTTCACCGAGTAAATTAAAATAGAAATTTACATATGTATCGTTCATTTGCACAACAGCGTATTCTTTGGATACAAATAACACCAATATTTGACTAGAGGCCAGCCGCCTGCCTGTAATTGGAAGTTTGAAGAAATGATTTGGTGGCGAAACCTCAAATAGGAATTTAGAGTTACATACATGCATTAAATTCTAACATATCTGCAACCGGCTTTCTGACATATGCCCATGTATCTTATCAGTTACATTTTTAACACACAAAAAGGGATCGTTTGGATCGTTAAGTATAAAGTGTGTAAGATTGAATTGAATTTGCGAACCACTTACCTTTCGAGTACGCTATAATGTCAAACATCATTGCTATATCATTCTCGATTTCCACATAGTGAGTCATTGGATGAGGGTTCACAGTTAATTCATTATAGCTGTAGGCTTTATCGGCGCTATCAATTAAAAAATGCTCCATACTTTTGTGTTCTGGATGTAGCTAAAAAAAAAATTATTAAATTAAGTAACAAATGCTAAGCAGCATAAACATAAACTTACAATATCCATAATAATATGAGCAAAATATGTAGCAAATCCTTCGTTTAACCAGGCATATGACCACCATTCGGGCGACACTAAATTACCAAACCATTGATGAAACACTTCATGGGCAATTGTCATGATTCCCTTAACACTCTGCTGGACATTATTATCATCTCTGGAGATTATATGATCTTCCTTGTATGTTATTAGGCCCCAATTTTCCATGGCTGCACCATAGATCTTATTCAAAGCAACATGATCTAGTTTGTCCAAGGGATAGGGAATGCCTAAATAATCCTCAATGGCAGCCACAGTGCGTGTGGCAAATTTTAATTCCTTCAAACCCTTATTTTTGCTGGTGGGTGGTGTATACAAGCGGTGGCTGACATTGCGGTACTCTTCGGATATGAAATTGAAATTTGAGACAACCAATGCTACCAGGTATGTGGAAATCAAGGGAGTTGCATGAAATGTTGTAGTGGATAAATCACTATCGCTGCAAAGTGTGCAAGGCAGAAAATAAATGTACGTTCTCGTTTTTAGTTGTTACACCCATACACACCTGTGTTCGATGACACTGTATGCCTTCATGTTAGAGATGACATTGTATATTTTGCCATGAGTTACGCGTATTGTAAAATTTGCCTTAAAAGCAGGTTCATCATAACAAGGCAACGCTAAGCGAGCACTAGTTGGTTCAAATTGAGTTGCTGCATGGTAACTACGCAGTTTGAAAGCACCACAAAAAGAAACATGCAACAGAGAAAAATAACAAATTATTGAAACAAATATGACTGAGAGCAAAAAAAAAGCTGTTTTTCATTGAAAACAAAAAACAATAATGTATATGAATAAAAGCTTTAAAATATGAATTGATATTTAAACAGAATTGGTGAAATTGGCTCTCAAAATATGTAGTCGAACATGTGAAATTCAAGGAATTATTTTTATGGTAAACCAATACAAAAACATTAATTAAGGCTGACACAAATTACAATTGTATCAAATTAAAAATAACAAATTAAAATTGTACAAAGCTGACCAGACAATAGCAATACACTCACCCTTTTACAATTGTCTGATTTACTGTCTTCCATAGACAGACAATAAATTTGACAGCATTTTCACCACCAAAATATTTTAGGAATCATCATAAAACAAAACAGTCTTTTATAATTTGAGATATTTAAAAATAATGTTTTTTTACCTAAACGCGGTTTCTCCATCATTCGTGATTGAAATTATTCCATTAGTAGACATGCCGGGACAATTGTGACATACCAATTTTAAATTCAAACAATTTAGCTCGCAAACGGGTGTGTACTACTATTTACTATTGAATTATAAGCCAAAGTAGATAAAAAAAAAAATGTTATTGTGCAAACACTGTGTTATCGACAAGGTATATGAATTTATTAATCATTTAAATGATTGCTGTTAATTCAAAATCATGTTAACAATTTCAATGTGTACTGAAATGAAGTTAGGTTAGGTTGACAAGTTGCTGTGTAAGAGAAAGTAACGCCATTATATGTATATAATGGAAAACTGGCATGAAGTTAGCATAGGTGGCAAAATTGAAGATAGTCTTAACGACTTTTGCCATACAATGTTACATTAAAATTCATTCTAGCGCCGAACTAATTCAAACAGACTTTAACGCCATAAAATCTTATATCAAAACAGAAATTAAAAAAAGTAAATCGAAGTCGGTTGCAAATTTTGTATACTGATATTTCTGTATTTTTTTTTTATGAAAAGTATACTTAGTCTGATGGCAAATTTATATTTTTAAATACAATCATTTCAATAAACGGTGCGGAGGGAGGGTGCCGCCGTTGGAATTACCGATTGTGCGGATTTGTTAGTCACGATGTCGCAGTGGTCGAGTGAGCATCGCGCGTTCGCTGTGGAGAAATTTTTTAGAGTAATTATTTTTACGTAATTGCTCGTCGAAAATTTTGTTTAAAGTTCGGTATTCGGCGAGTACGTGATGGACCGAGTGTACATTTAATTCGTTTGTGGGTGCAGAGATTCCGCCCAACTGCTTCGTCTATGAATATCCCACGGCCAGGGCCCAGTCGATCTTCAAGGACTGCCGAAAACATTGAACTGGTTGAAAGCAGTTTACGCAGACACGATGTTGGAGCGTGGAGAGGGTTTATAATGACAATCCCCAATCTCTTGTGTCAATTGAACCAAGTTTAATGCAGCGTGTGGCGCAGAACACAAGGCTCCGTTTTGAATAGTGTGTTCAACTCGACGGAAGACATCTGGATGACATACTCTTTAAAAAATAAAAACCGTATTTTCATTCCATCGTTCAATGCTCTTAATAAAACTTTGAAAATATAAATCTGCTACCAGACACTCTGTACATACATGTTTTATTGTTTGTTTCAAGGCAGTGAAGATTGAGTTACAAAATTGGGTGAAGATGGCTAACAAGACACAATGGAATTGTGATACTGTGGGTAATCTAACCAAGTTTCTATGGGGCTACCCGAACGAAGACAAAACAAGGTGGCTGTTGAAACTAAACAAGTTCGAGCTAGCAAAGTTGTCCGGCATACTGAGCCACAGATGACGATGAATGCAGGGCATGCATAAAGGACATCCAGACAAGGGAGCACTTCGGGATTTTTCCAGCCGAGATCCCGTTATTTTGGGAATGACACCTTACCGGACATTACCCAGTTTAGAGAGGAAAAGCTTGAGTGACTATGTGAACGATACTGAGTTCCTATAAAGGTGAGGTATGTTTCTTAATTTACATGAGAGCGCACAATAGGCCTCTACTGGGTTATATGTATGTCCCTGGACATAAGCGTAATCGCTGCTATTTTCAACCCTACCTAACCTACTGTTTGACGTTATTGTTAATATAAAATAAATTTCCTGAAGAAGAAGCCTTTGTGGTTTAGAAAATTTATACTAAAGATATAGTAAAAAGTGTTACTGAGAGGGGGGGGGGGGGGAGTATGAAAACTCCGAAAATAGCGTTACGTAATATAAAACGAGATACTGAAAGAGTTCAATACAAATCCAATGATTTGATAAAAAAAATTTTACACTGGAAGATTTGCCAAATCTTTGAATCTATAAAAAGTACGTTTTTGAAAGATAAAAACGTAAAAACTGGTATCAGAAATGGAAATGCGAAATTAAAATCAAACTCACATTTTTGAATATTATAGCTGAAAGCTGTATAGAAAGCAAAGCTTTAAGCTTTAATTTTCTTTTAAATCAACCTATTCTCAGAACTGTTGAATAATAATGCGTCAATAACATGAATATTGAATCAGTTTGCGTCATACTCGTAGCATTATTTTGATTTTTAATTCGCCAAGTAATTAGGTAAATATTGATTTATTTAAGTGCATTTATAAAATTTATATGCCTGCTTTTAAGAAACTTGTATTCACAAGCAAAAAGTTCCCACAATCCCAAATTGATGAGTGAACATGAAGCGGAATTTCCCTACAGCTGCAATTAAATAACAAACAAGGGGATTTACTAAACAAACTGTAAACACTGCAACAGTGCTGTCAGATGTTGTGATTTTTGCGGCAAATATGATAATTAAAATCTTTTTTGTTTCCTATTAAGAATTAATTTAACATTTAATCAATATTTAATAGTTCCGTAATCAATCCATTGTATAAAAAAGATCGCTAAAATTTACGCTAAAAAACTTGGGAATTAAAGCGTAAGCAAAAGCATTTCAATTCGTGGAAATCTTGTTTGATCTGTCTTGGTCGTTTCAGAAAAATTTCGATGTGTACTATTCCCAATGCGTGAGTCACATGAAAGAAAAATAAATATTTTACTAATACTTTATTGAAAATAATTTTGCGATATTTTATGGCGGTTTCATTTCATATACATACAAATACGTATGATTTATTTAAAAAGAATCTGGTATTCCTGCTTATAAATTATTATCAATTTATTCAAATGTGTTGTGAAACTTACATATCGTCGGCTTAAACGCAAAATCACGTAACTAACAAAAACTTGAAAATTGCATTTTAAATTAATTATTGGGTATTACTTCGAAACACATGTTCCTACAAAATTTCCAAATTTTTATTATAAAACTCAACCCAGTTGAAAGTTAAAATAAAGAAACTTTACATCAGTCAATTGAACTATTTTGCTTAGTTTTATCTCTCTGCTATAAAATTTTAAAAAGTGTAAGTGTACGTGATTTTGCATTTCAGCTAACAATATAATACTTGTACAGCTGTTGATAATTAATTTTAGTTTTAGGTTTTCTGTTTCATCTATAAAATTCAAGTGTCTGCTTGTAATGTCAACATGAAAGATTTTTGTGTCTATTCCGAATAATCTCTGAAGCGGATGCACCGATTTTGAAAAGGCTTGCACTGACAGAAAAGTGATGTTATAATGCGTAACTCAGGCTAATAATTTAGCATCAGAACTCAAAAAAACTGCTTGTGCAGAAAACGCGTTTAAAGTTTTCAAATCACATAAAACTCAATGAGGACATGAAAAAATATTCTTCTCTCAGGAAGTGGTAGTCCATGCTATTTAAATGACATTTTTAAACAAGATAAAATACGAAACGCCAATTTACTCTGCATTATTAAAAAAATTAAATTATTAAGAAATCGTTTTATGAATTATGACATTATTGAAGTAAATAGCATCTTCCTGCGACTTTTTTCGCATCCAGAAAGAAAGTGTATAGGCTAAGAACTGTATTTATTCCAAGTTTAACAAAACCATAAGAAGTACACATTTTTATCTGTTTTACCCGCTAAAAAGTACCCTATACGCTTTTCGTCTGCCAAATTTCATAAAAAGCGATTAAGCCGTCTTTTGCAAAAATCCAAACTCACGAACATACAAAACTTTCACGTTTATAATATCAATAGGAAAGATAGTAGGATTTACAACTATTATTGTGTCCACACGTGTATGTATATGTATGTGTGTATATATATAAAATGAGCTTGCATTTCTAATTAGTTCCCAACGGCTGTAGTTATACTCTATAACTTTGATTGCATGTGAATTTTAATGTACCTTAACCAGATTAGATAGTCGGAGGATTGATATCATTGGCTTGATAATGAATGAAATATCAGGTAAAATAATAATAATATTTTTTGCGGTTCTGCATGATGGCATTGTAAAATATTCAATAAATCAATATTAAAAAAAGTCTGAATCAAAATATTTATGACGAAAGAATCGCCCTAGAAATCTGCTTGAAATTGAATGTCAGTACTTTCGGTGCAAGTATGTATGTATGCATATGTGCATGTACATACATATGCATGTGTATGAGCTTGATTGTTTTTATGAATAACGAAAGTACCTATTTGTTCTACAAACATTTTATAAACCAAAAATAATTTTTAAGAACAAGGCCATAAGACTGTAAAATATGTATTTTAGCTCAATTCTTGTTGTTCTTGCAATAAATTTCAAAGTGCGTTATGTCTATTCGATGTAACATGTTTGATATATTTCAACTTAAATGTATTACTTGTAGTGTATAGAACGATGATTGCTTTTAAAAAATAAAGATTAACAGAGAATTTCCCAATTTAACTGTAAAAGAAATAAATTTCTGAAAATCGACTTGAACGCTTAAAAGTGCTCTCCTGCAAAATAGTAAAATATGACTTAAGCATTTTTTCCTTATTTCCACAGATACACGAGGGCGGATCAATAGGTTAGGAAGAAAAGGTGGTGCTATACCGCACGTACCTCCACTCAGAGACCCAATTGTGTTCATTGTGATCAATAAGTCCGTGACTTTTTGAATGAAACAAATATTTTTTTTTGCCAAACAAAACTTTATTTTTCAATATAATCTCCTTTTAACTCAATACACTTAGTCCAACGTTTCTCCAGTTTTTGTATCCCTTGAAAAAATAGGATTTTTCGAGGTCCTTAAAATAGGCATTTATTTGGTCAATAATTTCATCGTTGGAGCTAAATCTCTTTCCACCGAACTATTTCTTTAGGTTTGGAAATAGGATGTAGTCACTAAGGGCTAAATCCGGAGAATATGGCGAATCAGGTGTACCAATTCGTAGCCCAATTCATAGAGTTTTGACATTAAGACTGCACACGTGTGCACCCGTGCATTATCTTGATGAAAAAGAACTTTTCTCTTGGCCATATGAGATCGTTTTCTTTTTAAATCCTCATTAAATCAGTTTAATAAGTTGGCATAATATTCGCCGTTTATCGTTTTTACCTTTTGAAGGTAATCGATGTGGATTATCCCGCGTGCATCTCAAAAAACTGTTGCCATCACCTTATTGGCCGACAAACTTACCTTGGCCTTCTTCGGAGCAGGTTCACCCGGATAAACCCATTGTTTAGACTGCTGCTTTCATCTACAGTTACAAAATGCCGCAAAAACTCATTCGGATTACTGTTAAATAACTCCAAACAATCATTCGAAGTTGCCAAATGTTTACCAATCTTTCAGACAACTTTCTTAAGCCCAGTTGATCACTTAAAATCAAAACCACATTGCCATATGAAATGCCTATGCCAACACCATGTCGTGGATTTTTTTCGTCATTTAAGGGTTGGCCGTCCAGAACGTTCAGCGTCATTTGTACTTGTGCGACCACAATGAAAGTCAGTAAACTACTTTTTTACCATTGAAAAATAGGCTTTTCCTTGGTTTGATTGACAGGTTTTTTTTTCGCAAAAAATAATGTTTAATGAGCACTCGAAATTCACTTTTTTCCATTTTTAGAAAAATACACGATGTTGTATGTTTTGAACAGCTGTTAAACGTAAAGTAAATGACGACAATTGCTCAAAATTTGACATAGTCTATTACCAGGTAGTACTTGATGGAAACAGTGTTGCATTCCATATAACTACGAGGGAAGTTTGAAAAGTCACGGATTTATTGATCCGCCCTCGTATGTACTTATAAAAACGAGAGATATTGACTAAATTGCGGCGAAAAATATATATTTTTTTCACATATTTTTTTAATGGATTTTATTCAGACTAACACAAAGTTCCGTTCAAGTGATTTTACCACGCACTATTTTTAATGCTTTTGGAAGACTCAAAACGCAAAATTTTGAGCGTTAGTGCCAAACTAAGAAAAACCACTAAGTAGTGCTTTAAAGAAATTTGTATATTTCTTTTTCAGTCCTTTTTCATCTGATATATTTCATTAGATATGTTGATACTATTAGCGAAATAGAGAATAGCTTAGAAAATATTAAACATTATTAAACTTTACTGGTTTTTCACGTTAGTGCTTTTTAGATCTAAAAATTACGCTTTTTGGTGCTTTTTTAAATTTTGATGTTGTTTTAGAACCAAAATAGTTGGCATCACTGCGCACTACTGCCAGACAAAAATACCAATTTTCCCCCGTGCATTTCTTTCTCATCGTATACTAGCTGGCTCTCGTGTGGCTATTTTTTTCGCCTGAAATACACTTGCACCATCGCACAGTAAGTAATTTGACCCGAAATCTTGGCACAATAATTCATTTTTATAATGCGCAAAATTATTATTACAAAGCATATAAAATATAAAAAATTCCGCTAGAAAATAACTTTCTGAATATTGATTTTTATACAAGTTGACGAAAAAACTACTCCATTTTCATATAGAATAATTTTTTTTTAATGTGTTTTAATACATTTTTCTGGTCCATGTTTTGAAAGTCAACAAAATGCGACTGGTCCAAAATTTTTTTAAAAATTCTACGAAATTCTTCAATTTCCATGAATGAATGTCGAAATTTCCGTATAATTTTTCACTTTGAAATCAGAAATTAGCTAAAGAAAAATTACTTAAGCTGTCTTCACACTGTCTGATTTCAATGGCTAAAAGTGAAATAACGTCTGTAATATTTTATTTTCATCAGTTATGGAAATCAAGCTAGCACTCGGACAAGCACTTTAAAGAATTTAAAAAACTGAAATTCCGCAAGTTTTTTTTTACAATTTTCTTATGGAAACGTGTAGTTCAGCGAGATGTCAGCACTAAGTGCTGTTATTAACATACAAATTCGAAATCATTTTCCTGCAAGCTTCCCTTCTGCAACTCGTACTTACATGGTTTCATTATTTTCGTCCTTGTAGGCCAACCAATAGAGGCCAGCATAGTTTTCATTCATTGTTCCCTCATAAAGTATTTGCAGGCGATATTGCTTTGTCACCTCAAACACTTGATAATATTGCAAAGCATGGATGATAAGAAAGTTTGTGCGATTATCATGCGTATAGGTCAAGTCCCGCAACTCTGTACCTGTTGCCAAATCAATGCAGCTTATGCTAAAGTTACTCAATTTCTTTGCATGTAAAACAATTTCATCCGTAGACTCCTTAATTTCGATATCAATTGTTACATTTCCCTTAAAATCCAAATCGCTCTTGTGGATGTTGGTGGAGATATGCCAGTGATAGTGCAGAGGAAACGTTGAATTGGGTAAACGCAGAGATCTCGTTTTGCTTAGACCACTGGGAGCAACTGTGGTTGTGGATGTTCCGATCGCTGTAGCATTTTCTACGCAAGCAACTTGAATAGCGCTTATCAATAAACACATGAATTTTGTAAACTTTCTATCCATCTTTTAATGAAGCCGCTGTAACATTTCCTAAACCGTGAATAACTTTTCTTATTTTGTATATTCGACGTTCGAACCGTCCGCTTATAGAATATATCCGCAACTAAATCGAATACTTTCAATTGCTTTTCGACCGAAATGGTAAATATGAACTCGGACTCTATAGTGATAAGATAAGAATACTTGAAATTTGTGTAAACTTTTCAAAATGTATAAGAGCACACAGCACTGAGTGGCATGAAATCAATTAATGAGAGCGTTCAAATATATTTTCATTAACAATTGATTAAGTAAAAACACAATCTGTGCTTGGGTTTTTTTTGGTTTGTTTTGTTTTTGTTAAGATTAACCTCAGACAGTGAAAAATATTAATAAAGGCTGGCTAAATTTTTACGAGGTAAGATCTTTAATTCTTTAAAACATTTTATGAAAAATTGCCAGTGAAAATTGGGAAAATTGCTTAATTTTTTAATCGATTCATTTTTTTATATAATTAACTATAGAATTCATTCGCAGGCTTTGTATTAACAATAATTAATTCTGGAATGAAAATTTATATATAATGCTCATTACTTTCTCGTTTCTTATTCATTACTTTTTCACGCTGAGAACTTGGAACTTACTTCCTTCCCTTAGCATTTTAGAATAGCTTAAAAAATATCCCAGTTAACACAGAAAATGCTCTAGAAAAGTAATGAACTGTTTTAGTGAGTCCGGGGAATGAATTCTATAATTATTTTTTTAATGAATTGTATAATTCATTGCATTTTATTACTTATGAATTCATAATGAATCAATTATTTATTAACTCATTAAGGGCCATTTTTACAGCGAATAAAAGTATACTTTAAGAGTTTTAAAACTAGTATTTTAATACAAAATACTGGTTTTAAATTCCTAAAGTTTACTTTTGTATCATTGTGAAAATGGCTCTAATAGCATCAACATTTGTTATTTTGCTTTTAATCTACACCAATATCGTTAAGAATACATAATTTTTAATAAAATGATTGCAAAAGTTAATTATTAAAATTTTACTTCAATTGAAATTCACTGAAACACAAAAGAAATTACGAATTTTCTGAAACAAATTCATTTAAGGTGCGATTGAAATTGTTCACAGATTTTTTTCTAAAGTAAAGAAAATATTAGTATTACTTTTAAAAAAAATTTAAATAAAATATTTTGAAAATATATAAAATATATTTCAAACATTTACTGCCAGTTAATAGAAGCCTATTTATATTGAAAACAAAAACAAAGCACTCAAAATTTGTTTTTGTTTTCAATGTAAATAGCCAGACGAGAATTTTTACATGGCTTCTATGAAAAAATTACAGTTAGCCCAAGCCTTAAAAATAATTTAATTCTGGCAACTCTGCCCGCAAAGATGCCACTTTTTTTAGTTATCGCAGACCTCGCAAAGCACCATGTAGCGACGAGGGCGCAACTACATTCGAAATCTTCACTTCCCGAGATTGAAAAATAATTCAAACCTACGCGAGTTGTTTCGAGAGCACTGATTCTTCTGGGCATACTTTCCTGAAATTGTTTAGCATTTCTTCATCAATACTTTCTCATTCTTCAATTGTAGGCTTCAAAAGTTCATCCAATGTCTTCTGTGCTTTGTTTTATTTATTTATTTATTTGTAAAAATAACTAAGCGAGCCCATAGGGCCATATATAGTTGGTGCACTACAGGTATAACGTTAGTCTAATATAATTAAACATAAAAAATAATACTCATAATAATGATTAAATGGAACTTTATAATAGGTGCGTTTCTTTACTCTACATTGAGATTCCGAGGGATTCCAATTTGCCCGAAAAGCGTTCCCGCACTCGAAAATTGGGCAAATGAGAGAGGTTATGTGAGCGTAATGTGCTTCTTCTTCTTCTTACACGAAATATCCTGCACTTTTTTTTGTGCTAGTTTGGGCACACAGAAAATCAATCAGCTGATTGAAAAATAAACAATAACAAAGAAAAATTTAATTTTCCCAAACACTAATAAAAATTAAAGTATATTTAAAAACTAGTGGCGAACTGTTTTATTATAAGTTTGTATATGAAATTAGGAGAGCAAAAACTTTCTATATATGTGACAGCGCATAGAGAAAGGGACCTAAGGGTAAAAAACAATCAAAATCATCTGAGCATCGAATGAGACCGATCCCATGCCCCAAAAGTGTTCCCTCCCAGAGATATGCGCGTTTTATGAAATCGAAGTATACCAAAGATACACGTATTTAAATCTTTAAAATGGCTCTCCTGAACAAAAGATGGAATGCTCTTAAGCATCGTAGTAATGAGTTGCAACACTTAGCGAATTGTACAGAAAATGGTCTTTCATAAATAAGACGATTTTTAATGGGGAATAGAAGCTGTGGGTTTCTATCACTCTACAAAAACGTAAAATATCTACTCAAATATTCTGGACAGTCTGTGAGTATAACCTTATAAAAGAAAGTAGTGATCCAATCTGAATGAAGCTTGTAAAACTACAACCCAAAAAATCATTAACATAAAAATTTTCAGCGTTACAACCAGAATAGACCTCAATGCAGTACAGTAGATTAGACATGGAACGAATGAGCTATGCTCTTTCTAATATGTAAGGGCAAATATAAATTCATTCATTCCTTAAATAATAGTTGTACATCATCGGCAAAGGCAAAGGCTTCACATTCAAAACCGTTAAGTAAAGCAAAGATCATAAATATTAAGGAGTCAATAACAGAGCCTTGCGGTACGCCACTAGTTACTGGTAGACACCTGGAATTAAGGTTACCGCATTGAAGATATTGTGAGCGACCTGATAAATAAGAATAGATTAGTCCGCAAACGGAAAGTGTTGTTTTAAAAAATACCAAGTGTATTCCATTAGATTCAACTCTATCGACTGGGAAAGCCAGCCCAAACCTTTGATTCCGTTGCCGCGAATCGTTCCGGAGCATGCCTCAAGTCGTTATCTTGTATGACAAGGTTATTCTTACCACACTGTAAGCCTTTTAACCAGGAAAAATTGAATTTTTTTCAGAACGGTTGTATACTCTATAACAAAAATTTTACCTTCAATTCATCCCAAACTCCCACCTGTTTTGCACGAAAACAATCCGAAGCCATTATGGAACTAGCGTCAAGTCCACTGTCGAACACCTGATAAATTTTGTTAAATTTTGACCATGTTACACGCTTCCAATTATTTATTACACTCACAGTAAGTAAGTGTTTTGCAAACTCTAGTCGATTTTTTCTGTTTTTTTTTTATTTAAAAACGGTTTTTAATGTGGTTGGTTGGGGTCTGCTTATCGTTTTAGTACTAAAATTTATATTATGCTCTTATTAAAATTATTTGTGTGACCTAAACGACTTTATTTCCTTTCTTGTTGCGGTTATACACTTAGATTCGCGTACATATACACAAATACATACATACATATGTATGTATGTATGTACATACATGTATGCAAGTGAAAGTTTTTTTGTGCGACCGTCTTTATTACTGATTATGTTAATACTATTCTGTTTTTTTTTTTATTTTATTGATAAATCCCACTCACATGTTATAATTTTGGACAATTTTGAGATACAAAAGGCCTTATGCAAAATCTTTTGGAAAATTTGTTCTTGAACGATCATTATAAAAACTACTAAATAAATATAAACGTATTAATTTTGCCTTTATTTTAACACGTTGAGTACTCATTTTACTTTTTTTATAATTAATCCAATGGACAAAGTTATAACTAAAAAATGTCAATTAGTTACTTTATTAATAAAGCGTTTATTAGTAACGGTACTTTTTATAAAAGATGCAATTAGGGAGTTCACAATGAGTATCTTAAAATTTTAATGTGGCAACATTATGTGATTTAAAATTTTCATTGTGAGCAGGCAACGATATAAAACACAGAATATTGAAGAATTAAAACAACAACAAAATTTTAAATTAGAAATTATTATTTATTAAAAATTCTCTATTATTGATTTAGGACGTTTCATTCTTAATTCAAAAATGCTATATTATTAATTTAAGACCTTTCATTCTTAATTTAATAATTCTCCATTATTAATTCAAGGGCTTCATTTTTAATATAAAAATAATAAGTTTTAAAATAAAAATGCTTCATTATTACTTCAAGAATAGTTCATTCTTAGCTCAAAAATATAATCTTTTAATTTGAGTATGTTCAACTTTATATCAAGGTTGTTGTCTTTTTCCAACAAAAAAATCTTCTTTTTTGATTTCAAAATATTTTTAATTTTTAAAACAAGAATGAACATTTTTAAAATAATAGAAAACAAACTTCCCTACAAGAAATGAATGACTGAAACTAACACAAACAAAATTTCTTCACTAACACATTTTCAACAATTTTACATTGAAATCAATATTGACAGTCAATTGACTAGTCATTTGATCGGAAGTGATGATGAATTTATTTACTAATTATAGTTGCTCTACTCTAGCATGTATGTTAGAGTGGAACATCTAATATACATACATATGCCAAAACTTTTCAAACATCGAGTTTTATTTAAAAAAAATACAATTCATTCTGTCTGTGAAAATTAAATTTATAAGTGCTAAAAAAGATAAGTAAAATCAATAGTGAATAAAATAAATTTGCTAAATTTAATTTAATATATATTTCTTTTCAAAATTTTAGATATTTTTAAAAATCAAGATGCATTGGACGTGAAAAGGTGTGAATTTGTTATTCGGTTTTTTGAATTATATCTTTTGTTTTGTATATTTTGTATACCTTTATATTTTTATAAGTGACTTTTTCTAATAAAAAAAAAAAAATTAAAATAATTAAAATTATATATATTGTCAGTATATCAATCATGTATGGTTGCTCAATTGTGGAGGGTATATTAGTCAATTATGATCATTCAAACTTGACTATAATTTATGCTATCATTGATAAGTAAAGAGCAGTATAATGCGCAGTGCGACTATATAGTCGTTAGAATGATATGCAACATCACACGCACACAAAAGTTGCCATCACATTTTTCATTTTGCCCTTAATAATGTGATAGAAACTTTGTTCTACGCAATGATGAATATATCCTACATGACTTCCGCTCAAATGACCGGTCAACTGACCGATACTATTCTTGTAGCATTAATTCTATTTCATAAAGGTTTCGTTCTTAAAATCAAAATGTTTCTTCTTGATTTTAAAACTTCTGGGTGTACTCTAAATCTAATATTTTTTTTCATTTTTTACTACTCTGTACAAAATATTTACATAAAATATTAATGAACTAGCTAGGGCCTGCTTGAAAAGCTGTGTGAATTGGCTACACTGCAGTTTTTGTTGTTGTTGTTTTGGATAAAAAAAAGTCTTGATAAATGTAAAAAAACTTGGTGTAAACTGGATAGATTTTCATAAAGATTTCAATTAAAATCTGCTAGATTTTGTGCAGCTGTAAATGCCCTATTTATGAAAAACAAAACAATTTTCATAGTTTTGAGTTGTGACTCTTTAGCGCAAACGAAGTAAAATGATAAAAATTGCAAATACGTATATTTTGTTGTTGTATTGTATAAATCTGTGCATTTTTGCAATCGTTTGATTCGTTTGCCCAATTTGCAGTACCCATCGTGAAAACACTTATTACTGAATACTTTTTTTTAATGCAATAAAAATGTTATTTAATTATAATTTAGTTTTAATTGTTTGTATTTTGCATTCAATGGAATATTTATTATTTTGTTTTGAATAGCTTTTATTTACTTGTTCCTAAAAGGAATAAGAATAAATTCGTAATCATTCAAACTCCACAATTATTAATTTATTTTTCTATATTTGATTTTTAACAACAAGTTGTCTGAATTAATAACAATTTATTTCTTTATTATGCAAATAATCTAGTAGTGATGCTACCATATAAATTTCACTTTGTTAATTTAATGTACACGGCATCATTTCCAGCCCTGTTAAAAAACAAAAACAATAACAAGTTAAAATTGTTCATGGTAGTTTTAAGTGTGACCATATTTTAGTGGTTGCAGTAATTTTCGTATTCCTTAGTATATTTTTTATTTAGCTAATAATATTTTAGTGAAATTTTTTTAACCTACTTCAAAAAAGGAGTAATAGCTTGCTCTTGGTACCATTGTAAAAAAGTGGGCGAAGACACGCTCACGCCCACAATTTTTTTTATTTAATTCTATCTTATTCTACTTTTTTTATTGTTGCGAAAGCAGTTAGCAAACACTTTTGGTTCTTATAATTACACAATTTAAAAATTGAATTTAAATTTATTATTATATTTCACGGACTTCTCCTTAACCGATTTTTACGAAACTTACCCCAATCCTTGAGTTTTAAAATAGACACAAAATGGGCTAGGTCATGCCCATTAAAATTTAATATTTTATTTTAAGTGGTTTATGGTTACTTTAACGATTTTAGCAAAATTTAACACACACCTTTTAGCTTTGACAAACTCACAATCTTGCATTTAAATCAATGGGAGGAGGCATGCCCAACAGATTTTCAAATTTGTTTTTGTTTGAAATAGTTTAATTCCAGTTTGGTCCCATAATTTTTTTTTTTTTTTAATGTGCTATAACATCTTTGCTTTGAAGTATAAGAAAAGGCATCGCTCAGTTAAAGCAGTTTTTTCCATACGTTTTCAAATCGTCTTAGCACATATAATAAATATTACAACAACTCATAGTTCCATTTTTTAGGAGAACGTAATTAAAATGTTATGCAAGGCTCCGGTCTTTCCTCAAATCTCGTTTATTATTTTTCTAAACGACCTTCTATCACAAGATTCCTTTAATTTCTATTACCTCGCGGATAACAGCAGCATTTGCTATTCATTCTAATTGGATCAAACATGCTGGATAAAAGCATGACCGAAAATGCAGTCTCACCTGAACTATGGGTAGTATAAGTATTAAAATTTATTTATTTTCATGAAAATTTAGTGAATTTGAGCGTCCTATCTGAATGATGAAAAAATGCAATTTGACTTTAATAGCTAAAAGTCTGATAATCTGATACAGACTTCTTAAGTATGACAGTTTATAATAAACGGCTCAACAACAAGTGCACATGATAAAAATGTTTTATCTGTTAAAGATACTCGTAACTATTTGTAGTATTACTATTGCTTTACAACAATTGTTTAGACCTTATTTCTAATGGATATCCAAATATATTATATGACTAGTTTTTACTCATCATTTAAGGCCGTGATACACTAGCCTACACGATCGTGCGATTTTTGAGAAAATACAGCCCTGGTATGATGGAGTCTATGAAAATTTTCAAAAGACAAAAACAATTCATCAGATCAGGGTTGTATTTTTTCGTAGATCGCGCTATTGTGTAGGATAGTGAATCATGGCATTTACTTATGTTTTGTAGTATACATATTTATAGTTTCTAGTGCACACTTCATCTCTGGTCACACTGGCAACTTACTGACGTTTTTAACCGGTTCAATGTTATTTATAAGCTTTTTTGAATGTAATATATTAATAAATAATTTAAAAAACCCAAATTAAAGAAATAAAGCAAACAAATATTGTGTGTGAAAATAAAATAAAAGTTTTATGTATTCACTGATTGTTCCAGATTTTAATACAAATAAAATTATCTCTTACTGTAACTTAATCATTTTCCACATAAGAGCACTTCGCGTTGTCACCAATGAAACTAATTTTTTACCAAAACTATACAACAAAATATTTCACAAAATAAAATGATGTAAAATATATAAAATAGTGTCTTAAAAAAAATTCTTTTTTAACATAAAACTTTATATAGTTTTATAAGATTAAAAAAAAAATTAAAAATAAGGGAAAATAAATTATAATCAAAAATAAAATAAAATAAAATAAAATGAACTGAAATAAAATAAAATAAAATAAAATAAAAAAAAAATAAAAAAAATAAATAAAGTGACTCAAATAAATTAAACTCAAATAAAATAGAATAAAATAAATTAATTAATAATTATTTACCAATTGGTTTAAATATTACTGCAAAATGTAAACCAAACAAAGACGAGTTTATGAGATTTAAAACAAAAAAGTTTCACGGCAGCAATTCGAATCAGATTTGATTTCACTTTATCGATAATTTGCAAGTCTACTTGTATGCTGCAATCAAGAATCAAACAAACAACAAAATGTATTGTACATCCCTGGTAATTAAAGATAGCGCTTTCATTCTGATTGTTGCTGTTTGGATTCCTCTTGATTTTCGTTGAAAAGTATTTTCAGTTGATCAAACAAGCTGTAGAAAGAAAGATGTTTACATTTCGCTTAAATTCTTATCGGCTTTTACAATATTTATTGATCTTTTATGTGTCATGTGAGGTGATTTGCGACCAACCGATTAAAAAATGTGCAGCAAATGGTGAATTTGTAAGATGATTATTTTTTAAATAAACTCACAGTTCAAAACTCGCTCAAGTATTCATCCGAAAACTGCGTACTTTTAAAAATTTTTTTTCTAAACGATTTGCTTATTTGTTATTTGACGCCAGCAATATTTGTTTGTATTTTTCTTTGTTGTTTTTACGTACTTTTTAACAACAAGAATTTCTGGTTTATTATTGGAGAAATCGTTTGTTTTCATATGCATTAGGGTATTCGTAGTTTTCTTTGTAAGTTGTAAGCACTCTTTATTAAAAAAAAAAGTTCTCCACTAGAGGGTGTTTTAATAGCTACGAAAATATTTAAAAACAAATGTGTAATTAAATTGTTCAATTAAATTAACTATATCCCGATAGCAGAATAAAAGAAATAAAAATAAAAAATGCGAATATCAATATTGTACGATGACTGAAGAATCGCAAAAAAGGTGTTTTGAAAATTGCCTGTATGTCTACTCTATTAACTTTCATAATAATCACACGAAAAGTAAATTCCATAAGAAAAACCCACAATTAATTTAAAAAAAATAGATATCAGTTTATCACGAAAGTTGCGGTATCAATTAGCTGTTTGAATTGAAAAAAAAACTAAACGAGTTTTTTAATTAAAAAATATTTAAAGTAGAGACTTAATTTAAATACTCGTATTTTAAAGTTTCAGTTGAAAAGTTTTAAAAGATTCAATAGCAAAAAATAATTAATATGTTTTAAAACACAATTTAAGAACTAACTAAAATATAAAAAAACAATGATAAAATGATTTTAAAAAATTTGATAATTCAACTAAGAAACTAATGAACGTATTCATAAGGGTTCATTAAAAAAAATTAAATAGCATTATATGAAAATAAAAACTAAGATATTAAGGATTATTTTAAACAAAAAAAAATAAATAAAAAAGACGGTTGACCTTGCAGGTCTTCAGTGGAACTTTCCGTTCATTTCAAGCTCACAGCACTGGCGACGATATCTCTTTAACCGTTTAACAAATTTATATGAGGTGCTTTGTTCGAAATTCTTTCTCAACAATAGCTCGCGAAAGAATCAATCGATTTAATTTAAATTTGCAGCAGTCGACGTTGTTTTTAACCGACTTCAAAAAAAAGAGGAGGTTATCAATTCGTCTCAATTTTTTTTGAGGAGTTACTTCCTAACTCGGTACATTTTAGACCGATTGTATAAATTCTTTTTTTACCTAAGAGGTCCCATAGTAAAAAAAAGTGAGCAGGAACACGTCCAGAATTTTTTATTATTTAATTTTATGATATTCTACTTATTTGATTGCTGCGAAACCTAGCAAACACCTTTGATTCTAGTAATTTCACAATTTTAAAATTGAAAAAATGGGCGGGAATGCGCCTATTAAATCCGTCGACGTCCATTTTTTTACAGAATTATTTAGCTTAAAAGCTCAAAAATAATTGTACCACAAGCAAATCAAAATCGAAGTTTTTGACATTCTTCAGCTACAAAGCACATAGAGCAAAAAATCATCAGCTGACGTAGCGCTGGCATCTGGTTAAATACACCTTGGTTAACATCATTAATTTTAATACAAAATCCTAATTCCTTTAACTTTACATGTTACTCCTTTTAAATATTTTTTTCTTCATATACGATTATTAAAATTTAATTATTTTTAATTAAAATTTTATAGTGCCTCAACCATTGGGACTGCTGTTCTAATTCATGTTTAAGCTATAAGTATCGCTGTCTTCGTAGTTACAATAATAATCCTAATCCTCCAGTAGACACTAGGCCTACTGCTACCTTGGAGCAGATACTAGAGCAAAACTTTGGCGCTACCAACACCGTACCCGTTATGCATGCTAAACCTTATTTTTTTCTCAAAGTTGATAAAGATAATGATGTCGCTGCTACCGAAATAAAAGGTATTGTACAATAATCAAAATAAGTTAGCAGTGAAGCATTAATTTTGAAAATGTTCAATACTTTAGAAGAAAGTCCAGCAGTCGTATATGAAAAGCAATTGGATGAAACTACTCTAAAAAATTCAGTTAATTTGGATGAAATTGCAGCAGAGAAGAAAGATACCTTAAGTGAAGAAACAACTGAAACTTTCAAAGAGATTAATAATGCAACAACGCAAACAACATTTAAAAGATCTACAGAAACACCAAAGTGTGCGGAAATTGGTGAAAAGGTAATTAAATGATATCAAAATATATTAGATTTATTAAAAAAATATTACTTAAAACAACATTAACATTATAATCAATCAGTAAACTTCTATCCTTTGGTTTTTCTAAGAAAATATAACAAAAACATTACGAGCCATGACAGCAGGCTGATTGTCATTTGAACAAAAATTACATGCTTTAATATACGATCACTTTATTTTGTTAATATTTGTTTTAACCAACAACATTTCTGAATATATTATAGAAAATTACTCGAACTATTCTTGACAAATATTAGACAATTTTTTTTAGCTACTTTTTATAATGCAAAGGGTTTTACAATTAGTTCATTGCAGAAAATTTGAACAAAATAATAAATATATATGTAAAAGTTAAATCAAGCATCCCAATGCTGAGTAAACGTCTGGCATTTCTTGTGTTGCCATTTTGTGTGTCAATTTCAAAATATGTGCAAAGCAGTTCACATTATGTTTTTGATATGGAAAGCAATGCCACACAACGAAAAATATCGAAAATGACAAACGTTTCCACTAGTACCTACTACTGCGATGTCACAAAATGCCATACTGTATACTCGGCATAAGACTGAAATTAATTAAAAATGTATTGAACTTTTACGGCGTAAAGACACTCGTATCTTTTGAAGCATTTTGCAAATTTTTATAAAAGTTGCGGCATCCAGTACACTTTTTAAGTCTATAAAAGTCAGTGAATATCTAAAATTCATTTTAGTGCGTTAACAAATGTTAAACTTAAATTGTAAGAATTCTCCAAAAAAGAACTTGACTGCACCCGTTCAAAAATTCTTATGTGGCAACACTTCATACTAGCAACAACAATGAATAGCTGTTGTTGTTTTTACACTTATATATTTTTCTTACACACTTCTTACAACTACATTTCCAGCTGAAAAAAGTCAGCCAAAGTAGCAATGGTAAAGTAAATACATAAGAAACATGTTGATTATGGAGTTCTTGTTTCAACTTTGATAAATAGAAGTTTAACATAATAACTCTAGTTGTTCTAAGAAATTTTTGTGTAAAGTTTCCCTTATGATCTGCATTAGCAACAGTAAAATGCACACAGGATCCTTCAAACCCCTCAATCAATGTATTTTAAATAAAAAAAAATATATTTTACTGAATAAGTAAAATAATAATTTGGGATTATTAGTGCGTTAACAAATGTTATAATAAAGTTAAGAAAAAACTTAAGATTTCTTCGATTAGTTTTTGTGAAAGAGATCTCTTGAACCAATCGACCGATTATAGTCAAATTGACAGTAATCGATTTGTCTTTTTGAGGTAAAAAGATAATTTGAACTGAAGTGACTTAGTGGTTTTAGTTTAATTTTTTTTATTTTTTTTATTTCTTTTTTAATCTATTGAACTACTTCTAACCAAGCTCAACATCTTTTTAATGCTAAAAAAAATTCGCGTTCGACCCATTGTCCTTTTTCAAGTTACTCACACACACATACATCCAAAGGACATCATTGCGAAAATAGTCCGAATAGACTCGCAAGACCTCAAAACGTCCAAAATATAATGTAAACTCGATATTTGAACATTTAGGCGAAATCAGTCATTTTCTATAGCGGGAAGTTCATATTAGGAATTTCTCGGTCACGGACAAAAAATTCCTGCAAGTTTCCAAAAATTTATTTTGCATAAGAATTATAGCGGGCAATTATGAATAAAATTCCACGGAAAATTTTTCGCGGAAAACAATTCCAACTAATATTAAGTAATAGAAAAAAACAAAAATTTCGAATTGGAAAAGGGAGAAATTTCTCGCGGAATTTTATTCATAATTGCATTGATAGATAACTTCCCTATGTGGCGTATGAGTAATATGCGTATTATTGAATGAGTATACTCTTCGTGCACCACACTAGGAAAAATTTTCCTTCTAATTTTTAATTTATCCTCTCCTTAATTTTTAGTGTTACAGAAATGAAGAATGTTGCTCTACACTTTGCCATGGCTACTTACACCAGTGCGTTACGTGAAAGGATGCTGTATGAAAACAGGCAGTTTAAACAATTACGAATGAGAAAAATCTTAGAAGACCGATATTCCTGCCAAACATGAGTGAATAAATAATTTTTTTTTTTCGGAAGAGAAAAAGAAGAAGTAGACATATGTACATCATTGCTTTTAATGACATTTACTGAACAATTAAATTTGAATAAATTTTATTATGCAATAAAAATTGCAATCTTAAAGTATATATTAATGTTTTTCTATAAACATATCGTTCGTTTACTAAAACAGCTTCATAACTCAATAAAATAAATTTGTCAGAAAAACAGAGCTTAAAATTTTCAATTTACACACAAATTAGTGCAAAAAGAAATTTATATTTTTCTCTCAAGAGTTTAGCATAAAAGATATTTTATATATGTATATAGATGAGCAACAATATGAGGATTACCCCCGCATCATTAGCTCAAAAATCCAATTTTTTGAGTTATGACGTTGTTTTAGTAAATGAGCGATACGAAGTTGTTTACCTTATTACAGAAGTCTACTGAACGAAAATACAAGTTTAAAGAATAAAACGAAAAATTGCTGAAAGAAAACTGGAACTAACGTTATTTCTCTCAGGGATGGAAAATGTGATATTATCTTATATTTTTTAATTAAGAAAATAATAAGATAATTTTTTTAATATTGACAAAACTAAGGGCCATTATTATGACTTGACGATAGAGTTACGGACAGTTATTCCTAAGTTTATCAAAACTGAACTATAGAGTGACCTTTAAAATGTTTCCATTATTACAACTGTCCGAGTCCGATAAAATAAATAATACAATTTTTGTTTGGTGGCAACATTTCTGTGGAGATTGATTGTTAAAAATACTTAGTGGCAACTTGCTTTTGTTCATTTGCCAAATTACAAACATAATGAAACCATTTTTATCAATTCTTTTATATATTTTTTTGTTACATTTTTATATGTTTGAATTATATTGTTTTGTTTTGTGTCATATTTTGTTCCAATAAAATCTGTGGCAAAAAGGAAAAAGTGCTTAAGTCATATTTTACTGTTTGCACGAGAGCACTTTTAAGAGTTCAAGTTGATTTTCAGAAATTTTTTTCTTTTATAGTTAAATTTTGAAATTCTCTATTAACCTTTATTTTTTTAAATCAAACATCGTTCTACATACTGTAACTAATATATACATTCAAGTTGAAGTATGCCAAAGTATAACCTAATTTAAGCAATTATTCCAAATGAGCTTAGAAGTCCAAAAAAGTTAAGTCGCAATTCATTTTGCTATAACTTCCTGAGAAATCACACAAACTAATTGAGATGCTGACTAGGGGTACTTTTAAATATGCAAACTACGGAGGTGCTATTAACTCAAAATCAGCTTATCTCGACTTAAGCACTTTCTCCTTTTTGCCACAGAAATCTGGTTGTAATATATAAAGTAGAAATGTACGGCAATGTATGAAAACGTGGCAACTTCAAATGACTAAACCTCACGATAAAAGTTAAAGGTTTGGTGAACTTGCCCTTAACTTAACGCTCACTTTTGGTTAAAGTGAAGATGTAATAATGAAAAAGTGTTTATCCATTCAAATTATAATAATGGCCCTCAGTTCAATAATCTTTGTTTAATTTAATTAAGTCTTAAGAGTTTATAAAAAGAAGCAAGAGTTAAGAAATAACCCCGCTTAATTCACTATGTTTATAGCCTGATGTAAATCCAGTCTGAGACAATTAATTCATACTCGTAAATGAAATATTTTATAACGAAAATATTTTTCACTTTTTATAGCAGTATACGAGTATATAGTTATATGAAAATATAACATTAGGTTTAGCTTATTAAGCTTGCTGAAGCTTAGTAACAGCTGTTAACTTGTTTCTTTTCTTTATCAAATTTACTTATTATTGTAAAATAGATTGTAAATAAATTCATTGAAAAAAAAAACTTTTTATAGCAGTTTTTTAGAATTTATTTCAATATTTTTTTTTTAATCACATAATGTACTGAAAAATGCGTGTTGACATCCAACGTATATTCAAATTACAAGGAGCGAAAATAGTCACCTGACCCTTGCGACCACCTAGATGGCAACTATATCACAAAACATACAGAAGTGTCACGAGACGGAAGATAAGGGTATATTTCTGTTTGTCTCGTTTTCCCTAAAATTTTGTCGGTGTTTTTGTTTTGATTCTTCTTTCTAGTGCAATAAAATTGCAACGCTTTTTATTAGCTGTGTTAATTGGTAAGTAGTAATACACTACAATATCAAATACACTATATTTTTCTCTTTTTTCCACGAATTTTCAAAAACCTGATTGAAGCTTTTTTTGCCTGTCACTTTCTTCACTTCTGTGTATTCTGTGACTACATAAGAACTGCAGCAATGTAAACGACAATAGTAATTTTCTTGATGTCAACTTTAACATGAAAAATATTACAGGATGAAAAAATTGACAACAGTTCATTAAAAACAAAGAAATTTGTCATCTGACCGCTTGCAGCTATTTGATATAAATACATGTAATTTGATGCTTCTGTTATTTTTCTTCACAAAAATTTCTTTTTGGTATGGAATTCGCCTTGCTCACTTAATTGATATGACACGGTTCCCATCATGACAAATATTTTTTTACTATTTGTTGTATGCGTATCAAAATTGGTTTTGAAATTGATATGGAAATTACACCATGAAGTTATTCATAAATTTTATAAATTTTATTTTATGTAATCTGCTTCCCATCACCTCCAGAACGCTAATTAGAACAACTTTATGAGCAATGTAGTTTCTTCAAAAAAGAAAAAATAAATAAATAAATAAATAAGTTCCTACGAAGAACAGAACCAAAACCAAATACATATATGTGCATACTCACATACGTATGTAAGTCCAAGTTTAGACGGGCGAACATTTGGAATTCTTTGTTGTTGTTTCCTTCGCATTCATACAGACGAAACTGTTGCCGGCGAAATTCCAATATTATCGGATAATACCAAACCGTATATGCATATGTATGTGTATATGTATGTACACTGTACATGTAGCAAATAATGTGAAAACAAGGCGTGTCCCCGAGTACCGAATACAAAAATGATTCTCTCTTCCCCACTCGTAAATTGCTACCAAACTAAATTTTTCCCCTTCCAAATGTTTTCGTGACTAAACTCGGACTAATGCCGAGTACACAGCGCAACCACTAATTACTAAGGAAAAACAGTTTGATTCAGACACGTATTTATTAAGTTAAACAGTTTCATACAATACTAATAGACAATTTTATAGAATCCAACATAATTGGAAACTGTTTCAATCAATAAAAACATGTCTGAATCAAATAGTTTTTCATTAGTAACTAGTGGTTACGCTTTTTTGGGCAAATGAGTGCCAGATGTGTACTCGGCATAAGTGTTTAAAATATAGATTGTTTTTTGTATACACTCAATCATATGTTAGCCGCCAGCAATGGGTGTCTCGAAATATTTTTGGAACATAAGTTCCTTATGGCGTGCCAGCATATAAAACAAACAACAGGTAGTTTAAAATCTTTAGGTTTCTCTTATGATTTTTCATTTCGAATGACAGTTTAGGATAATGAACGGTTCAAAGTTGGTCGCAGTCGGGTTTTTTGATTTTTTTTTGGGGGAAATTTCTGCCTCCTTAAAACTATCTAACCGATTTTGATGAAATTCAAAACATGCGTAGATCTGAGTCTGAAAGTGCACAAACGCCATATATTTGATCAATGACACCGTGCTTCTTTTTTTTAGTTGTGATTTACTCAATAATTAAATATTCCTTGAAAATCATTTATTTCCAATTGGCTGAAATATTACTGCAAAATTTAAGCAAAACAGAATAGCTAATTCGAAGACGAGTTTTGTGGGATTTAAAAAGTTAAAAGTTTCACGCCACCAGTTCAAATCAGATTTGATTTCCTTTAATTGATAATTTGCAAGTCTACTTTTATTCTGCAATAAAGAATCATTCTCACTACTGTTGTTTAGATTCCGCTTGATTTTCATTGAAACGTATTTTCAGTTGATCAAACAAGCTGTAGACGGAAGATGTTTACATATCGCTTCAATTCTTATCGTCTTTTACAATATTTATTGATCTTTTATGTGTCATGTGAGGTGATTTGCGACCAAACGATTAAAAAATGTGCAGCCAATGGTGAATTTGTAAGATATAATCATCTTTAAAATAAACTCACAGTAGACTTTTGCACTGACTCAGATTATTAATGTTTAATCGGCCAGAAAAAAAAACTCATGATACTCGGTATGTTTATTCATCATTCGCCACCGTATACGAGTACATGCATTTGTGTATATAAAATAGAATGGAAAATATGTGGATGTGTATGTATGTGTAGCTGTTTGAAAATATGATTTATGGGTGTGTGTAAACAACATAGCCCTGCATTTACGCATGTGTAACTGATTAATAGTCAGAGTATTTTTAAACTCATGCATGTTATTATAGCTTACAAAGTCTAGAAAATTTTATTTATAGTTGTTTGTGCTGCGTGATTTAAAAAATGTGTATAAACATAGTTATTGGATATTTGTAGTTATACGTACTCAGTTTAAAATTAATGCGTGTACTTGCGTATGAGGGTGTTTTTTTATTTTTAACTGTACGCTTTTAACTCAAAGAGTTTTTAGAATGATACTTTTGTCACTATCTGCTGCATACTGTTGTTACTAATGCCAACTTATCAGAAGGCTTTGAGCAAACTATTTACTTAAAAGAGTGAAGTAACCTTTTATGTATATTTAAAATCTGCCTAGAACTATTAAACTGGCCCATTCATTATACAATATTATTGCATATGTTGTTGTATATATTATTGTCGTTTTGACCTATACTATGCAATAAATGGCAAAATATTGTCAAATGAAATATTGCCCAATTTTCCTGACAGTGAAATAGCAAACAACATTGAAAAATGCTGCCACCACATTACACAATTGTCTTGATTGTACAATATAAATCCAAAGTCTTTTGATATTTGCCAATGTATGAGTATTGTGCCACCTTCGAATATGGCATACACATTGGCGATATTATTGTACAATAAAAAAATTGCACAATTATATTTATAGAACTAATATGAAGAATTTTTGTTTGTTGTTAACTTAACAAACTTATCAGTAGACCTCAAATAAAAAATTTGTTAAAAAACATCTAAAAGAAACTTCATAAGTTTAAACGAAAATTCTCAAAATGTTATCGAGAATTACTCGTACAAGTACATACTCGTATACAGTAAATATTTTTACTGAACTGACTCAGATGTCCTAAGCTGTTGAATCGATTCGATTAAAATAAATTTCCACACAATTGGTGGCACGTCGATGGCTGTCAATTTGACTACAATCGTTTGATTCCCACGAGAGATAGTAATAATAACTTCAAAAGTCTTCGTCAAATTTATTTAAGATATTCACTAATTTTTAAAGAAGAAATTTTACCACAATCTGTAGCTTAGCGGGCAGATTCATTGATGGACTTGGGGGTCAACCCATTCCTATATTTTTAATAAGTTTTTTACAATTGCCAATATTATTATTATATTATTTTAAAAATTTGGCTAAAGTTGCTATTTTTGATTTGTCGTGCCAAAGAGTCTTTGTGTAGCCTCATTATTACAAAATGTAATAGATATATTAGACACAGAGTTACCATATTTTTAGCCAATTTATATATCGGTATGCGGGACCTTAAATTACTGTAAAATACTGAACGATTAATATCACTGATATGAATACAAAAACGAACTCTCTTAACTTTACATTTTACTCTATTTAAATATTTTTGATCCAAATATTTTTTTCTTTTTATACAATTATTAAAATTGAATTATTTTAAATTGAAATTTTAAAGTGCCTCAACCAATCGGACTGCTGTTCTTATTCATGTTTGAGATATAAGTATCGCTGTACCCGTACTTACAGTAGTTATCCTAATCCTTCAGTGGACCCCAATCCCTCTGCTACTCTGGAGCAGATACTGGAGCAAAACTTTGGCACTACAAGTACCGCACCCGTTATTCAATCTAAACGTTATTTTTTTAGCCTTTTCAGCAGACTTGATAATGATAATAATGTCGCTGCTACCGAAATAAAAGGTATTGTACAAAAATCAAAATAAGTTAGCAGTGAATCATTAATTTTTAAAAATCCCAATACTTCAGAAGAAACTTCAGCAATCATGAATGAAAAGTAATCAAATGAAACTACTCTAATAAAACCAGTTAATTTGGAAAACATTGCAGCAAAGAGAAAGTTCAATTAAGTGAAACTTACAAGGAATTTAATAATGTAAAAGTCGTTGAGAAGCAAAAAATTAAATTATAACAAAATACATTAAACTTAATAAATAAAAAATTTACATAAAATTTAAAAAACTTCTATCCTTTTGTTTTTATGTACAGAAATTAAAAATTTTAAGAACCCCCGACGTACAGACCAAATGTCTGGAATCTACAAGAGCAAGTCACTTTTCAAACGAAAAAAAAAACCAAATTAAAATCGTTCTAGCCGATTGGGAGGTATGGTGTCAAAGACATACAGATTCAACAGAGTATATCTAGAAAAGATGTGATATCTTCTTAGCGGATGGAGCGATTTTCTTCAAACATTGCTCTCGATCAAGTCACTTTTCAAACAGAAAATACTGAATCAAAATCCGTCCAGCCGTTTGGTCTGTACGTGAAGTCGTACAAACACACTAAAAATTTATAACAAACCTTTTTTTGGTCGGGGGTTTTTTATACTAGATTAAAAATTATGTGGGGCAATGTTCTTTAGTCTACCACAAAATCGTTGTAGTAAAAGTCGAAACACGATACTCGTAATTAGGCCCAAGACCTTGCATACAAAATGTAATCGAATAAATATGTTTAAAACTTTCAATTTCCACACAACTTAATGCAAAAAGAAACTTTTATTTTTCTCTCAAGAGTTTAGTACACAAAATATTTGTGTGAAATTTTTATGAATAAAAATGTGAGTATTAATTCTGCATCATTAGCTCAAAAATCCGATTTTTTCAGTTATGATGTTGTTTTGGTAAACAGAACGATATGACGTTTTTTGCCATATTTCAAAAATTTTAGGTTGAAGTCTTGTGAACGGAATTGAAAGTTTAAAATATAAAAAAAACTGCTGCAAGCAAACTGGAACTAGCTTGGTTTCTCTCATGGAGAGAAAAGTTGATACCATCTCAATTTTTTTATTATTTTTAAATGTTGACAAAACTAAATTGAATAATTTAAATTTAATTTAATTAACTTTACATAAAAAATATTAATGACTTTTTTCAATTCTCTTGTAAAATTTTCAAGAATTTCATCGTCTCTTTTTTAAACTATTATTATGACATTCCATATTATTTCGGCTTAAGAAATTTATAATAAGAGTCATATAACAGTTTAAAAAAACCCTCAAAATGCGGTGCCATTTTTCTTACCCCGCTTACTTCACTTTATTTCATTCGGGCCTCGTGTAAATAGAGTCTATTTTGCACTTTTTATAAAAGTTTTTTTTTATAATTTACTTCAATGTTTACATACATACATACATATCAAGTATGTACATGCAACTACTATACAACAACTAAAGCAACGTAAACGACAATAGTCATTATTTTGATGTCAAAAAATGTGAGTTTGTCAAAAACAGCCAACTATAACATGAAAAAAATTACAGGAAAGCAAAAGTATGAAACAAATGACAACAGTTCATTAAAGTATATGGAAAAAAGAAATATTTGAGCACTTGATGTTTTTGATATTTTGCTTCACAAAAATTTCTTGGTGGTATTGAATTCGTCTTGCTTATGCTTGATTGATGTGTCACGGTTCCAATCATGACAAATGTATTTTCACTCTAAGAAATTTATAAACGTGTTCTTATATGCGTAGCAAAATAGACTTTTAAAATTAAAATGGAAATTACACCATGAAGCTATTCATTAATTTTTTTATGTGATCTGCTTCCAAACACCTCCAGACCGCTAATTTAAAAAAATAGGAACTATGTAGTTTCTTTAAAATTGTGTATGCAGCTCAGTCATATCATATGTTAGCCAGCAGCAATTGTTGTAGTCTAATTTCTCATAGATCGTTGGAATCATGGGCTCTCTCTGAAATGTTTTTTTTTCAGTGCGACCTCAAAATATGTAGGTACCAGCATTTTCATATTAAAAAAAAACTGAAATTGTCTGAATACCGAAAACAAGAAAGAAAGATAAAAAAAATCTTTTGACTAGATGTTATAAAGCTCTTTAGCATTATATTATTGGTCACTAATGGGTTTAAACTTGTCAAAAATGTTTAAACTTTTTTCTCAAGAGTCTTTTTCGTTCTGTTACACAAAAATCTGCCCCTGATTGGAATTTGTATAAGAAGAATACAAGCCCATAATGCCCATAATGGGTTAAACAGTGTCATTTAAGCATAAAAAATTATTCTTGGTCTCTATTCAGCATATAATCAGGCCTTGTGACGAATTTTATTAAAACCTAGTGGTTCTTTTGTTATAAGCAGAGCTCGGATTTCGATGAAAAGTCTAATTTTTACACGACTGCCACGAAAGGTTATGTTTTCGCGCTTTTCTTGTACATATGTTTGTAAGTTTCTTCGTTACCTCATATCTCCCAAGCGTTTGCATCGATTTAGACAACTATATTATTATATTCGTCTCAAGAACCAAAAATTTTCTTAGATAGGTGTTCAAAAAGAAAAATAAAATGGCGGATTTTTAGTCTGGATAATCTGATTTTTTATTTTTAAAATTTATTTGTGATTTTGCAATTGTTTTTAAGATTAAGATTTAAGATTTTCTTCTCAAAAATCTTAACATCCAAACATACAAACATTCACATTTATAATATTAGTGCGAAGGATTAATAAGATAATTGCTGAATTGCTGAAATAAATCATTGTTGCGAAGGAATAAACTTTTTTAATTAAAACCTGCTGTCAAAAGAAATACAAATAAAAAGATTCGTTTAAATTGTTCATAAGAAAATGTTACAGAAGTACGAAATGTATCTTCAACATTTTAAGTTTTCATGCGAAATAAAATGAGTGGCATTTGTTTACCATGGAATTCAAAACAAACACAGGGAAAAGTAAGAAATTGTAGCATAGTTTCGAGCGCGTGTCAAATTTTTCGTACGAAATAGTCAATGTTGCTCAAAATTACATACAAATTTGCATTAGACTTAAAGCAACACTTATGGTTTAGTACGAAAAATTTTACATGTAAATTTCTTTTATTTTTTTAGAGACAAAGTTAGCCAAATTTCCTTTTTTTTTGTACAGTAGAGCAAACATGAAATCCCAGCAAAAATTACTGCTGCCCAAAAAGCGTTTTTGGAAGGGAGACAATGTTAGAGAATCACTTGCTGTTGCGCATGAATAAGGATTTTTCTTTTGTTCGAGGTGAGCCAGCTAGAAGCAATACATTCAGCTTCCAAAAAGCCATGAATTTCCTGCCTTACCAAAGTGCTTCACAGAAGTAATAATATGTTCATGAAATTCATTTGCTGGTGGTTAAGCGATGTCTATATGCATTTCATTTTGCTTTTGTGATTGTCAAAAATATTATTATTTGTGAATTCTCAAATAGTTTTTGGAAGTTTGTGCATAAGATAAGAGGTTTGTGACTGTTCAAAATGTGTGGTTGAAGTCTACTGACGATTTGTTAAAGCAACAATGAAATGCATATAGACATGGCTTAACCACCAGCAAATAAATTTCACTTACAGTATAATTATGACAATATGTAGAATAATAAATTTCTTGAATAATATGTACATGTAAAGTTTTTGTGTACTCAGATGCAAAACTTTCTGGCTTGTAATTTTTTTTACTTTTTTTCTACTTTGTTAGAAAGCCTGCCTTACGTAAGTGCTTTTCAGAAGCATTTTTTGTTATCAAGTAAGCAATTAATTGCTTCCCTCAGTTGTTAGTGCCTCCAAATTAGAATTTTTTTTGGCTAGGATGTTGAATTTTTGATCTAATTTAATTGTCCCTCAAAAACTAAAAAAATTTATTTAACTGCCTAAAATTGGTTGGTTCAATAAATTTCGCTGATATGCTTAATTTTAATCGTGGAAATTGGTTATATTTACCTATAACTTTTGTGTGTGCAGATATTTATTTAATTATTTACGTGTATGTGTGTGTGCCTAACATAATTATATACATACATGCATAAATAAATTTGAAATGCTTTCACTGCTAATTATCTTCATATACATATGCATGTATGTACATTAAACAAGCATATTCAATTTAAAATTTTATTTGTTATCAACACCAAAGTTGCTGACTAACATTCTGTACCACCGCAATTAGTGGCAAAGAATGTAACCAAAAACGTAAGCAAGTGAAAGCATACATACAAAATCCGAACAAGATTTTAATAGCTTTCGATGCAGCTGAAATGGGTTGCTCTATCTGTGTTGCCAGTTTATAGCAATTTACGTATACAAGATTCTTTATTTAATTTTGAATATATACATATATTTTTTTGAGCCAAAACTAAATGAATGGTATAATAAGGTATTGCTATCTGTATATACTTAAGAAGTTAAAGAATTATTCCAAAGGAATCACGCAAAAAATTTGTGATTGGAAAAGAAACCAATTCATTAGGATGGGTGATTATGTTGTATTCTTCCCATTTACGCTAACTAAGATATTTATTTAATAATTTTGCCATTAATGGCAACACTTAGTCTAAGCTATGAAGTATATGTAGTATATATTTATATCAGTACCCAGTTGGCCAGATTGGCTTGCGCGATATTGTCATCTACGATTCTTGTACGACTTATCCTCTGTTATTAAGTTTTCTATAAGGTAATTTTAGGTAAATTGTCGTTCACGACAATCTGAGTGATAATGTCTTGCATGTTGTCCTCAATTAAACAATTTTGACTTTGTTGATGACAATCTGAGCGACGAGATGTGTGTTTTGTTTTTAATCAAACACATGAATATGTTGGATTTTTGTTGACAAAATTTCAGGTGGTGCTGTAGCAAGATGGTAAACACGATAACTTTTAAGCATGCAGCCTCAGTTAGAATCTCAGCTAAGCCAGTCAATAATTTAAATGAAACGGAAAAAATAAGTAAGCAAAAATAATGAAATTGGTGTGTATAAAAAATTAATTAAAGTTTGTTCTGTTGAGTGACATTTGTCGCTCAAGAACTCACACTATAATTTTGTAGACATTTGTTCGAAAATTTCGATTTGTTTGAGCTGTCGTCAATGTGTCTTCCACGAGTTTTTATTGTCTTGTACCCATCGTTGAAGATGTCGTAAAGACATAGCCAACTGGGTACGCAATAATTTAATCACACTCACACATAAATACTTGTTCTTGCTGGGAATGTGTAACTATTTCACTCCAGCATCAATACTGTCATCATGATGCCGAAAGTTGAAAGTAGAAAAACCTCTAAAGAGTTGAAATAATCGCATTAGGTTTGAGGTTGCCAAAGTTGATTTTGTGACTATGAATTTTTATATGTATGTATGTATATATGCATGAAAATTCTTATGTACATATACATACATATGTCTATACATACGAATATTTTTAATTTTAAAGGGTGATGTTTTTGCTATTGGAGTTAGTCTCCCGTAATTTATACATACAGATAACTTTTATCTAATTTTTCGACCTTTTTCAATATATTCAATTAAACTAATTTTTTGAGCTTTAGGTCAATGTTTATTATTATTTTAGTACTTCGATATTTCGTTAACGAAACGAGTTCGTTCGAAGTACTAAAATAATAATAAACATTGACCTAAAGCTCAAAAAATTAGTTTAATTGAACATACAGATAACTTACCTAAAGCGTTTATTTATGAATTTGACTGGTAAAATTTAACTTACACTATAGATATCTGCAAAATAATGATGGTGTCATTAACTCAATTTTAATTTAAGGCACCTTTAGCACATTTTTTTTAATAAAATTATCAAATTCCAACAGGGTGTAGTGTACTTATGTACACAACACCCTAATAATAAAATCAAGTTAGTAAAATATTACACATCAAATAACAACACATGTACTATTGCAAGAGTCTTAAACTTTAAGCTCGCTCAACCAGTCAAAATTGAATATCTGTGGCACTATGGGGAGGTACTGTAATTAAATTAAGACATGCATCTATAGCATACGTGTCATTACTTGCTCAGACATAAAAAATATTAAAAAATTTAATAATACGAGTTGAAGCAACATATTTTATGTGTATCAAAGGTGGTTTGACACGGCAAGCCACATGTAAGACTCGTGAATTATGTGACTCATCTGGCTGTCAAGGTCGCCATTTTGCGGAAATGTATGTGTTTGTGTTTGCTGTCAAACGTATATATGGCTCTACTTCATTTATGCAAAAGACTTAAATACTCAACATACATAAAAAGCGAGGCACATACGTATTTTGATTGTTGAGTGTGTAACATACTTATACTCGGAGTATGATTATACTAACAGTATAGATGTTTATTCGGACAAAATAGATATACGCATGATACTTAAAGTATTTATTCATCATACGCCCTCGAATGCGTTTGTCTGTATGAAATGAAATCGAAAATTTGATTTGGTTTTTTAAAAACATTAGTCAGATAGTTAAAAGGTAAAATTTAGAATAAATTTAAATTTTAAGCAACCCAACAAAAAATGCTAAAAAGTTAATCGAGTTTGGAATTAAGCATTTTTGGTGGAAGCTCTTCTCTACTGGATTACCAACTTAATGATTTTATCAAGGCGTGCGACTAAAATAATCGATTCTTGAGAAGTACTTACATTCTTTTATTCGGCAACATGTTCACTTAATCTATTAAATCTAAAAGAAGCATTCTACTCATTTATCAACTAGTACATAATTTTTTTTAAATTTGACGTAATATGATTTGTAAGCGAGTAATGAAATTTGGCAGTCAGAAAAGTAAGTCATTATATGGCAAGTAGTTCTGATGGTATTATTCAAGGCAAGTGGACCAAACAAAAGAACAATATCGCTGATGATGAACGCGTGGCGGCTCTCGAAAACAGCATGTTGTTCCGTTCTGCTAGTGTTTGTCAGAATATTTACAATTAACTTTGGTGTTATTTTAAAAATTATCACATGCAATATAGTTTACAGAACTATACAAACTTTAGCCTCATCGAATCATATTTACAAAAACAAATAAATTTCGAATAATAGTAATTAAAAAAAAAATCGTTACTGACAGTCGAAAATTATTAAAGTACACTTTCCATCCCTGTAATGCAGTGAGCTGAACACACTTGGCATTTCAGCATTAACAATTCACTTGTCTGGCAGCACTGATGCCAGATAAATCTCGGGCTAATCAAATACTCCTTGTATTACTACGTTTATACGCGCGACTTATTTGCAAATAAAACTGTTAACTGTTGCCACATCATTTTTTTATTGTGAGTTACTTACTCAGAAATCTACTCACGCTTAACGCAATATTTGAAAATATAATGCTTGGGGTTGCCACGCTTACAAATCTTTGCTAATAAAAAACAATAAATGAATAAATATTGCAACAAAAACATTGAAAGAAGAAAATAATCAAATATAAATTTTATACGTTTGCAAAATTTTTTGTAAGCATAAGTTACTTTTCTATAGAAAATTCTACCAAGATTTTTTCAAATATGATATGCCGTATAAACAGTGAGTTAATTTATTTGTACATTTTATTTGCAAATAGTGCGCGTATAAACGTAGTATGTATATTCATGTGTAGCCAAATAAATAGTCAGAGTACTTTTATACTTATGCATATAATTGTAGCTGATGAAGTGTATAAAGTTTACTTATAGTCGCTTGTGCAGGGTTATTTAAAGAATGTGTATGTATGGTTGCTTGTAGTTAGGGCGAGTTTACATCTGGCATTTCATGTGTTGTCATTTTGTGGTGTCACTTTTATATGTGTGCAGTGCCGTTCCCATCAAAATTTTTCAATGACATAAAATTTGGTTGAGTGATTGGGACAAGAAAAAGTCCCATCCCTAAAAAATGGCCATACGGTATCACTGTCTACATCAAGAACTAATTTTGACGTAATGACATTTAGTGTCGTTTGCTTTATTATTGTGAGACTTTGTTTTTTTTATTGTTTGTTAATTAATATTTATACAAATGGATAACCGCAAAATTATTCAATTGGCTAGTGCCACCGTGTGTTTATCAATCATAAGAAAAAAATTAGGAAACTCTAAAAAACAGCAACGAAAGTGGTTTAAAAGACCAGGGCTTAACATGCGCGCTACCAAATGATTTTATTGTACTCTGCATTTCAGTTTACGGAAGCAGGATTCAAACGCTGTTTCATTTGGCTACTACTTCTGAACGTGACAGCCCCAGTTCTTTCGAAATTTCTGCCCATGCAGATTCCTTCGAATTTCTATCCCTATAAATTTTACATAGGTGATTCCACACAGCCTCACGAACTGCTACAAGCTGAATTAGCTGTGTCGTCATATCATGAGTCCATGACGCTTGAATTTTCCTTACACGATTCTGCGATTTTTCGTTTTCCATTTTTTTTTTAATTTGTACACCCGCATACATTTAAAGTTCTTTCTGTATTTCTGTATTTCTGTCAACACGCTGAAATTTTCTTTTTGTGTTAGCAATGCAGCCAACTTATTCTCACAACTATTCACAGCAGGTGCGTAAACAGTTTGTGTGGTAATGCCACACAACGAAAAATATCGGAAATGACAAACGTTGCCACTAGTTCCCACTGCTATTTTTACCATATTTGCCACAAAATGCCACAGTGTGTACTCGGCTTTATACGTATTCAATTTAAACTGGATGGTATGTTTGCATATGAGTGTAGTTTTTATTTTTAACTATGAGTATTTATTGTTATTTAAAGCCCCATACGCAGAGAACTTAAAACGATACTTTTGTCATTCTTTGGTGTTAATTGAAGATACTTATGTATGTAAGTATAGTACAAGTATCTACCAACAAAAACCAAATTTGTAAACATACTGTTTACTTTAAAATCACTGAAGTAAAGAAGCTTCAATATATGCATGCATGTCTGTATGCATGTGTGTACTTATTTATATACTTCTGTATATATAGTACTAAAACTTCAGAAATGTACTCATATAACTTCTCAACATTTAACTATATAAAAAAGGCAGCCAGGATTTATGAATGCCTTCGTTTAACAAATACCTACACACATACATGTACTCGTATGTATGGACATATGTATGTATGTATATATTGAAATGTGTAAGCAGAAGATGAGACACTAAATGACAAAGTGACACAAGGATGATGATGATGATGATGACGATGCTTATGGTGTTGGTTTGTTAGACCAGAAAAAAAACGTACAACGCTGAAAACAGAATATGAACTCATAATCACAACAAGGGTGTGAGAAAGCAAAATTTATTTTGTTTGATAACAAAAACTCAAAAAAAATATAACAAAAAGTAAATTGAAATAAATGTTAAACGGAAGAACATAAAAAAATATGCTCTGCAGTGTTGCCGTCACTAAAACAAATTAGAACAAAAAGAGAACAGATAGCAATACAAAGACTGCTGTAGTGGTGGTAAATTTGAGTTTTTATTACAAAAAAAATCTTGCAATAAATTGTGATATGACGAATCGAAACAAGTCACGTATTCCATTTGCACTAATAGTTTTGTGTATACATATCGCACACTAAATCATAAACAGTCACAACTCACAATTATAAAAATGGTTTTGGTTAATTTAATTATTATTATTCGAACTGCAATTGTTTCTATATTTAATGAATTGAACAGGCTAATTAATGTTCGTATCGCCTTTTAAGCCAAATTACATGTGATAATTATTAATGAACAAATAACATCATCACATGTAATTTGGCTTAAAAGGCGATACGAACATTAGCCTATTCAATTCATTAAATATAAAAATGGTTTTGTTTTTTTCCATAAGCAAAATAACTGAATAGATCTCTAACGCTCGCATAAAATTTTTTTTACAACACATTCTTCTTCCTGTTTTTGTGTTACATACTTGCGTCAGTATCAAAAGTTTTTTGTCACTCCTGAACATCCATTCTTTGTCAGAATAACTACTATTATCCCTGGTGTAAGTTGTCACTAGAAAATTATCACATGTTATAAGACTTCGAACAAAGACAAAATGTAACCAAAATTAAAGCCACAATTAAATAAAACTTTGTGGTCACCAATCCAGAAAATATAAAGTATTTTATTTTGCCTACACATTCATTCATGCGGACAACCGAGTTTATTAATAATCACAATTTGGCAGTTGAAGCCAGTTTGACAGAGTTCGGTTTTAATTTATTTTATTTTGGCTGTAATCGAACTGCGCTTGTATACTTTAGCTTCGTTAAATTGCAAAGAACGATTTATATTCTTCATTTGGTTAAAAAGAAATTGTTTGTTTAAAATAACAAATAATTGTCAGAGTCCTATTTTTAATAAAAATATGAATAGATCTCTAACGCTCGCATAAAATTTTTTACAACACATTCTTCTTCCTGTTTTTGTGTTACATACTTGCGTCAGTATCAAAAGTTTTTTGTCACTCCTGAACATCCATTCTTTGTCAGAATAACTACTATTATCCCTGGTGTAAGTTGTCACTAGAAAATTATCACATGTTATAAGACTTCGAACAAAGACAAAATGTAACCAAAATTAAAGCCACAATTAAATAAAACTTTGTGGTCACCAATCCAGAAAATATAAAGTATTTTATTTTGCCTACACATTCATTCATGCGGACAACCGAGTTTATTAATAATCACAATTTGGCAGTTGAAGCCAGTTTGACAGAGTTCGGTTTTAATTTATTTTATTTTGGCTGTAATCGAACTGCGCTCGTATACTTTAGCTTCGTTAAATTGCAAAGAACGATTTATATTCTTCATTTGGTTAAAAAGAAATTGTTTGTTTAAAATAACAAATAATTGTCAGAGTCCTATTTTTAATAAAAATATGATCTTGATTGATTTTGTGAGCCAAATATAACTACAGTTTTGTTCACTTTTCTAAAAAAAATTAAAAAATTTAATATTCACTGTTGTTCCTTTGGCATTGCAAGCCACAATATCCGAACCCAATGAAATGTCGAACTCAATTAATTTTTGTCGCACAAGGTCTTGAGTTTTTTTTTTTTGGAATTGCATGTTTTAAAAATTCCAAACTAAAACATTGGCTTTTTGAAATATGCAAGTTGATATTTATATATCGCCTACCTCTAGTACTAGTTCACTCATCCATTGTTAAACTGTATTTTTGATCATTAAATTTTTTATAACTCAGAAATTGTTATAGTTGTTTGACGACTAAGACTCAAGGAGTACTTAAAATGATACTTTAGCCTTCCTCTGATGTACACTTAGAACGAGAGTATGAATATAGACAAAGCAATTTACACAACAAACAAAAAAACAAATATTTTCCGCAAAGGCAAATACTACGAAAAAAACTTTTTAATTGTTTTATACACTAACTAAACTAAAATCGGTTGTAATCGTAAAATTGCGTGTACAACAAGAGCTGAAACATGTTTCATTAATGATTCATTCAGTTCTTATTACTAATGTTGGGCTACTAGACTTAGATCGAATTCTTTCATTAGCTCGTTTTGATCACAAACCAATCATCAAACCCATGTAATTTAAAATGGTTTGATCACAGGATTGTGTCAAAATCGATTTACTGAAAGAATTCGATACAAGTTTATGGGCTACATTAGTCATATAATAAACAAGAATATATGTTTGACAAAAAACAAATGAAATCTGTCTTTTATTTTCAATCAAAAATAAAAATTAGGTTTTCGCTTTGTTTCTGCTTTACGCACTGCAACGTTACTTGCAGCAAAACTAAAGCAAACGTTGCGTTTTGTTTATTTTCATATTCTGGTTAGAAGTGACCAAAACGGCAACGATGATTGTGTGTTGCTCCAGCAGCATGATCCTTCGTGCTTATGCCTGAACAGCAAACGTGATTGCAAACACAACAGCTTGTGCACATGTTTAGCTTACAGACATACACAAAAAAAACAATATGGCGGTTAAAAAATATGGTCCAGAACAAAATATGTAACTAAACCAGCAGTAATTGTATATATGTACATATGTATATATGTACTTGTGTGTGTGTATATACATACATAAATATATACAATATATTAAAATTTTTTGCAGAAAATTAATGTTACATCACATTTTGTTTGCTGCGCGACAGCACATGCAAATTCTGACTAGAATACATCTTGAAATTTTGGGGGAGGAGATTGTGAAAAAACTTTAAATTACATAGCAGTCAGTTTTTTTATTTAAAAAAAGATTAATTTTGCTGCATGCCAAATTAACGAAAACCCAACGTCAAAAAAATAAGAAACGCTCAAAAAAATATATGTATGTATATACATATGTATATAAAAAAGTTTCCCTGTTGTTGGTAAAGCGCGTCTAAATTAACTTCGTTGCTGCTGCAGCAACTCATTAGGGCCATTCACATGTTACGTAACGCTATTTCCGAAAGTTTTACAACCACCCCCGTTTGTAATGCTTTTTGTAATATGATAAGTATACATTTTCTAAACCATAACAAATCCTTACCCCCCAATTCCACTCTCGTTACGTAACATGTGAATAGCCCTTAGTAGAATTTGGAAGAGTTACAAAACCACTTTGTTTATAGAAAAACTCGCAATAAATTATTGAGCATTGCCAGCCTTTTATACAATATTTCATAATTTTTGAAATCGCTTTCTTATGGTGAATTGAATAAATTGAGATTTTTTATAATATAAATTAAACATACAATTTCGCATAAAATTTATATAAATTAGCAGCAAATTTCAAATCAAAAATTAGTGATAGATCTCTAGACTAGTAAACATGTATTTCTTTTTCTTCAAAATACTATATGCTTTTTATAATTTATTTTATGAATTCGAAGTGTAATAAGTTTTAATACGAGTTTAATTTTTGTTTTAACAAACAAAAAATAATTCATTATACAAGAAAAACAAATAGTTTTAAAAACGAACTCAGAAATATTATTAAAAAACGAAAGAAAATTAGTTAAAAAACTTACGTTTTTATACACATTTACAAAAACTTTTAATATGTCATTGATTTCTTCTAAAATAGTAATTTAAAAACAGCAGATAATCCCACTTTTTAGCTTGTAGACGGTTCTTTTTTTACTTTTGAGAAAAGAAAATGTAGAAAAATATCTTTCGCAAATTGTTGATGTTAGTGATACCGTTAAGAAAGAATTAACAAGCATATCCAGTTTGTGTGTTCTTTTCTTTGATATTCAAATAATTTAAATCAACTTCAAAATTGTTGACGATTTTTATATTAGTACAATTTCTTGCTTTATTAATAACATTTTTTAGATCAGCTAATAAAACATTCAGTCAGTTACTTCAGAAATTTCATCTAATATTTAATCGTACTTGAGATTATTTGCGAACTTTTTATTACAAAATAATCATGAAATCAAAATATGTACGGAATCTTTTTTAGCTTTTTGTGGCATATTTTAAAAAGTTATTATTGGAAAGCTTAGGAATAATATTATTTATTTATTTATAACAATAACCAACCGAGCCCGTAGGGCTTTTGATTAGATCTGTAGAAAAGCAGTTATTTTTTAAACTCTTAACCAGGAATTGTAAGACACCTTCTGATTCAATTGCAGACCAACCTAAATTACGACGCAAAGCGCAACGTAATTTAGCACTTAGCTTTTACGCTGGAATAAGTAACCTAAATTAAAGCGTTAACGTTGTGCCAGAAACAGTAATGTTCACTCACTTTAATTAATTAAAAACTCTAAATAGAAATAAGATATAAAAATGAAAGCAATAAATTGACGTGAAAGTGGCTAAGGTTACATTACTTAACAAAAACAACTGTACTTTTGCAGCCAACTTCACTTCTTAACGCGCTGTCAGAACTGGATTTTCCAATCGCTTAGCTAACATATACAAACATGCTTACACGAGTATTTATAACTTGGAGTAATTTGATTCCTTAACATCATATTGTTAACAAACCAAAAGGTTATGAAATGTAAAATACTCTTTATGCAAAGAGATTAAGGAAATTGTTCGAATATTCGAATATTCTACAAAAATGATTCGAATAATTTTTTATTCTAAATTGAAAATTTTTGTTCGTTCGAACAAAAATTAAAAAAAGTTGTTCGAATATTCGAATAATTTTTGTTCGAATGACAACACTAATACATATACACATATTTATTGTAGTCAGCCCTTTTTGATAGACAACAATACAAAATATCGAAATGCGTAGCTCGATTTGTCGTCAACGGTATGTGATACATGACCACCTTAGCAATTTGTCACTTAAACGTTCGTTAACGAAATTTGCACCAAAATTGTGTACGTGATAAATACTCGTACATAGCAACATGTTTCATGATGTGTCCTTAAAGCCAATAGCATGTAGAAACATTTGGCCAACTGTTGTAATCTCCATCGAAAAAAAAAGCTAAAAATACAAATTGTGTAAAACATCTATAATTGAATATACATTCATACATATACATATATATATACCTATACATACATACCCGTTCAGATAATAATTTTTCCAAACAAGATTTATTTAAAGTAGATTCTTTTCCGTGGGATTTTTTTAAATATCCTTGTTGAAATTATGTGTGCATATACATACACATTTATGTACGTACATATGTATACATGTATCCAAGGTCGTAATTTTTTGTTAATATTGAAATCAGTCAGCAAAATTATTGTTTATTATGCTGAGTACACATTATGGCATTTTGTAACAAGGCAATAGTGTACATTAGCGGCATTTGTTTTTCTTTTCCGGTATTTTTTGTTGTGTGGCATTGCGCTATAAACAAATAAAAATACATAATGTGAACGGCATGGCACACATTTTGAAACTGACACCACAAAATGATAACAAAAGAAATGCCAAAATATGTACTCAGCATTACAAACACGTGCACACAACATTTTTCCTTTACAGTTAATTACCACGCCGCAGTGGTGTGTGTGCGTGTTTGAAGTGTAAATGCGTATGCATGTGTAACGGAAACAAAACAAAACACTCATACCACTGCTGCACGTATGCCTGTGTATATATGGCTTAAAATAAACGTTTTTCTTTATTGTTTTATTTATCACTGGCTCCTTCTTCATTCGTTGGCGTTTTTGAAGGACAACAAAGGGAATGTAAGTGTGCACTTCATATTTATCATAAAACATTATTAATCGACTTGAAACATGTTTCAGTATTCGCTGCCATTTTTCTGTTTTGTTTTTCATTTTATATTTTGCCACAGATTTTTTTTTTCCAAGAACCCAATATGTTTGTAGCATGTTCGATTTAAGTTCGGGCTGAATCTTCTAAAGTTAAGAAATTATTTATGTCAAATAAACTTATGTATTACACATACATAATTTACGTAACATCTTTAGATAAGTGTAAACATTCTTATACAACCGAAAAATAAATGACAGCTTCTGAATGATAAATAAATAAATTCAGTAAAGTGCGACTTTGACTCACACACGTCCGAGTCATTCGTACGGATACTAAATTTGTAATACTATACGAACTTTTAACATTTGGCGACGCTGTTTTTAGTTTGGGCGTTTTTTTAGCCTTGGCAATATTTTTTGGCTATTTACAATACTTTTTTACTTCTGCTAATTTTTTTGCATTTTATTTATGTATTTTTGGTGATATTTTCCACTTTTCATTTTGACGATTTTTTACTTTATCTTTTGTTCTAGTTTTGGGATTTTTTAGTTTTAGCATTTTTGAAATCTTCAAGAGTTCGCCTTTTACGGTTTCCACTATACAGCAAATTGTTAAAATTACATCAACTGAATAACGTTTAATTTTTTAAATTTCAGTGTTAATTGTTGTAAGCTGCGTAAAAATACGAGTACGCTAGCTTTAAAAATTTCAAATGTATGTATTACCTCGTTTATACATAAATCTTATTTGCAAATAAAACTATTTGTAAATGCTGAACTCACTGTTTATACGTAGATAGCATACATTACTATCTGTGTACTAATTTGCCACACATTGTTATCTGTGTATTATATTTTTTACAAAACAAAAATAATTGGCAACATTTTACACTTTATTTGCAAATAGTTGCGTTATTTGCTTACAATAAAAAAATTAGTTATTAACTTACAATAAAACAGTTACACGGCAACGCTTTCGACTTTTAATTGCAAATAAGAAGTGCGTATAAGCGGGATATATACTACACTTGGATTTCAACAGTTTTCGTTGCTCGCTTTGGAATACCCTTTCATTTGTACTTGCACATATTTGTTGATGTAGCAGCCATACATATTGCGTGAAAATTTCAGGTGCGTAGTTCATAAGGTTCTCGAGACAATAGTCTGTGACAGGCAGAAGCAACATGTCACTTACTACCATTCACTGTGTGAAGAAGGCAGATGAAATTCTCATTTTTTTATTATCAACATTGATAATAATTGAGATAAGCTGCATATTTAGCTGCAGTTGCAAAACAAAATCTTTTAAATTTATAGAAAAAAAATTATAGATGATATTTAAAAAGTATAGCTGTAGAAGTTTAGCTAAATATATGTAAGTATAATAAAACGAAGAACTTTGTTTTATAAAGACAAAAAAAGCATATTGCTGAGGGAAACAACTCACCGCTTATTAGGTGCAGTTTCTTTTAATAGTGTTTTTGTGCAAACACATAGATTACCCTTACATTGTATTTTATTTTGTATTCCTTTCCACTAATTTGTTGCGTTTAATATGCATTGCATCAAAAAATAGTAACACGTGTTTTTTACATGTGGGTCTACGGACAAGTTTATGAAAGGAAGAATTGGTCTAAACTCATTTTAAAAAGTAAAAAACCGTAATAATATACAAGCTCAGATAGTAGGACCAGTAATGTTCAATATATTACATCGCTGAGCAGTGGACAAGAGCAGAAATTAGCAAAACAAAATTTTTACAGATGCTGTCAAAAGGAAAATAGTACGCAAAACTAAAGAAAATCTAAAACTATTGGCTCCAACGTTGGCAGTAGAGATTAGAAAGGCCGTTCAAATAAAATAAACATACAAACTTGGCTTAAAACTGCCTAGAATTAAGTGACATAGCCAACAGCGATAAACCAATTTTCCGATTCACAACGTATATCCTGTTCATTATTACAAAAATGGCACATACTTCTAACGCGGCAGTTGTCAACCTAAATAACTAAAGGTTCAATTAAGAGTGTCATAACCATAAAAAACAGCTGTTGCAAACAAACTTATGGACAACACTGTATTTGATTATAGCTGACTTTCCATAACGCCATAATCATAACCACAACTATAGAAAACAATTTAATTTTGGTTTTTCGCCGTAACCAAATATAGCTGTTTTCTCTTTAGACATATCGTCGCTGTTTTAACTAACCGACCTAACTGACATTTTTTTGAAAAATGAGTTAAGTCCCTTACTAGACTTTATAAGTCATGATACACCTTGTGTACAATATTCATGACTGTACGCATTACTGTTGTGCCTACATAAGTAAAAGGATTTCAGACGGACGCCATAAAAATGAATGTACTCGTATAAAACAACCATTATAGCTGCTCTCCTGTTAAATTTTTAAAATGTAAGTGAGGTCAGTTAGTTAAATCAGCGACGATATGAGGCGTTTTCGAAGCTGTGTTTAGTAGCCATCTTATTCGTTATTTTACTTCGCCGATGATTGTTACATTAGTATCCGCTGAAGCCTGTTTAGTTCAGTGACCAGTGCCCCTATGCCTTTATCACTTGAACTTTCCTACAACAAGTGACACAAAGGGACACTAATGCAAATCAGAAAAATGCGTGGTGCTATTATTTAATGACGTTGCCAATGACCGGGGCTCGATAACAGGACCTCCTTATGGTTATGGCAGCACTAACAGGTGGAGCAAATATATTTATGCTTATGGCAATGCTTATGGCTATGACATTATGGTATGGCAAGGCTGATTAAACCTTAAAGAAGCAAACATCTATTTGCAACTCCTAGAAGTATGCAAAAAATATCTCAAATATTAATCTCTGTTGCCTAGAAAATTTTCAAAACAATACGCTTTTTTTTTCTTTGTGAAAATGCACTTAAAAATCATTTTCAAGCAAATTGTGCTACACTGGAGTTCAGTTATAACGAACAACGTCTAGACTTCATTATCGCGTACAACGAATAACTTCTCCGGTACTCACACATTGATATTTCATAGAAATAAGTGCATTTATAGAAAATTGGCTTATAAGTGGCGAACTTCTGCTTATAACGAACTTTTTCTTTAAGTCCTTATAGTAAGACAGCACATAAGTGTATATGCTTATAACGAACAAGAACTTTGTTAATATTTTCTCTTATATTAACAAAAAGGCTGTTAATTTTTGATTAATGTCTAAAATTCAATGGAGGTTTTATATATATTTTTTGTTTGTTTTTAAAACAAATACGATTATGCATATAAATATGTTTGGATATAAAAGAATAAGACTACACTGTTAAGAAATAGTTTGATATTATTTAAAAAAAAAATGTACTCCGTTAATAATGACAGAAACTCTTCGAAGATTTCGAAGAGTTTATAAGCGGACTCCACTATATTATAATTTATTACTTTTATGCACTATCAGACTGACATCATCACATCAGTTGCTTCCTTTTCGAACAAAGTGTAGTGTCTCATAACGCCGCAGTACAAATCATTGACAATGTACAGGGTGTTCAAAATGTCGTCGACACGTATTAAGAACGCCGCAAACATGCAATAAGTTTCAAAATTGATGCTTATGGTTACAATGTTTAGCAACTTTTTATCTGTACACAATATAAATATCGCGTCAGAAAACGTTACAAATTTTGTATTCCTACTTTTTGGGAGTCAGTTTTACTTTTTGAATTCACAAAGATAAAATCTCAAATACGCAACTATGTTTTTACTCTTCCACCAGAATCAGTCAGCACCACCTGTGGTGGTTGAAAAAATCAATCACCATTCTCAACTATGAAATGAAAAGCATAAACGCTAAACGCCGAGGAAAATCATACGGAAGCTATAGAAGATGATAAAAAAGTGTAGTCAAACATGCAAATTGCATATCGCACTCACACGGAGATGTTGCGGCAAACTTTTAGGAAACTTGACCTCACAAGATTTTTTTTGCTACAAACTTTTCAGCTGTTTGCAGTTTAAGTGATTTTTTTAATCAATACAAAAGGATCATTTCCAGCATAGGCTAAAAATCGCGTACGAAAAGATTTTTATTTGAATCCCTACAAAACGCCTTGCACATATTTTTGTCCCAGTGTACGTTGTTCATTTTACTTTTATTATTATGGCGCTGAAAAATTCTATCGTATACAACAGAAATAATCTCTCTTAAAGCAGACAAAAAAAAAAAAAAAGATTCTCCTTGTTATTAAATAAGCAAATCCTTTTTTCTTTGACTCTGTTTTGCGTGCGCTTACTTTGAAGATGTTACACGTGTTTCTGAGTTTATGTAGAGAGTAAAAGTACATAAATTTTAAAATAATTTACTTAAACTTTTTTCTTTATATTTTTTTGGATTATTAAGCATCTGCTGTTAGAGATGTGAAAAACCAAACAAACATAAATGTGTCCCTTTTTTAAAGTTACCAATTCCTAAAAATTTTCGATTTACTTTTGTTTGAAAAAAAACACAATAGAAATAAAAGAGGGCTTTTGCTTATATGGGACTTAAAGGATTTAACATTTTGTTATTAAAGCTGCAAAAAAGGCATAAATTCTTGTAATACTTACGTCTCTTTTCACAATATACTCGTATGGTTGAGAATTAACGTGAACTTTAACTGCAGGTTCTTCATACAAAACTTTCTTCGAAATTGAAAAAAAATTATGATCTTCAAAAATTATGTTTAAGTAGAAGAAAAATTATTTTTAAGAGAAAAAACTAATAGCTGTAAGTAATTATTTTTTTAATTAAAATTAATTGTTGCCAAAAAATATGATATTATGAATTGATTTTTAGTTTCTGTTCGTGGTTGTTTTGAGTTTCTTTGTTTGATTGAATTAGACAAACGTTATGTAATAAAGTAAATATATATATATATTTATGTATATATGTAATAAAGTAAAGTAAAGTTTTAGAGTAACAAATTACAGATAATTATATTTATTTTGACAAACAGTAGAAGAATGCTCTTGTGCCCCGGTTTGTGGTGTCAGCTAATGCAAACTTAAGTCTTATATAAAAAATTGTCATTGCAAATGGAATACGTGAATTATTATGATTCGTAGTATCGCAATTTTTTTTAAAGATTTTGTACTAGACTTAAGAACATTGCAAAAACGTTTCTTTAACCTAGTTTGTACTAGATTAAAGTCGAAGTGGAAGTAATACGACACTCGCAATTAGGCCCATTATTTGTAAAAAATGCTGACGCGGCGTTTGCTTGCGGAAGTAATTTCGACATTTCAATCGGAAAACAAAATCAGCATATTTTCCGTCTATTTGAGTTTTTCGTATTTTTTCTATTCAAACATAAATTTCAAATTATTATTGGCCTGCTTCAAATCACTGCTCCATTGACTGCCTTGAAAATGTGGAATTCAATTAATCAGACAATTGGAAAAAGTGTGCATGTATTAGTGAAAAAAATTTGTATGTATTGGCATTGTCATGCCGTACAATATCAGTTGTATACGCTGAGTAATATATACCTAACTATTCTTATTACCAAATTGATTTGCTGTAGTTATTGCTGCTGCATGTCTACGTCAAATCCTAGCAATTATGCTCTCTTGGCATAACTTCATTGTCAAATAAGAAAAATTTTACAGAAATTCTCTCAATCATTTCCTAAAACACTTAATTAAAAGGAAAACATATTGAAATTCGAATGGATTTGGTTTGTCATTAAATTCATTCTTCATGTTCTATAGAATTCTTGTGAGCCACTTCTGTTGGCGACAACTTTCATTAATTGAAAAATTTTACAATATTTTGATTTTTTTGCGGTTTAAATAAAATAAAAGTGATAAATGGATGCTGCAGAAAAAGAGAAAAATGGTATAAATAAGCACAGAATTCATTAACAAAAAAAAAAAAAAACCGAAATTAGTTATCACTTGCAAGACTTTACATAACATGCCTTTTATTTTGTATTTATATGCATACACACATATGTATGTATGTATGTATGCATGTACATAAATATTTTGCAAGTAATCTCCTGCTAAATAAAGAATCTGCAAGCAAAAGCTTTGAAAAGTTGTTGAGACTGATTGATATTTGCTATTATTTGATTGCTTTTTGTGTTACGACGAGAAAGAAAGTCATTATTTAACGTATTGTATTGCAGTCAGTAATTAAAAACGAGGCTCGTAAATAACTACTTATTGCTGTCATTTGCCGAAAATGAAATGTAAAATTAATTTGTGCTGTTTGTTTGCTTTAAACCTTAAAACATATTATCCGATTGTTTTTGTTTAATTCAGTATCTAAATGTAATTAAGTAATGGATTGATTTAATCATTTTCTTAATTGGAAAAACTCTATAATTTTTTTTTTTCTGTTTTAATCGAATATTTAATGGATTTTTGAATAATATTCATATAAAAAATTAATGAAATCAATAGAACCAATTATTATGCAATTTTTCTTAAAAATTTTTTTTTTTTTTGCTTATTATGTTTACATGTAAAGTAATTCTAGATTTTAACTTAGTTTTTAGATAAAGATATTAAATTTCTAATTCTTTTCGATAATTTAATTGCAGATATTTTGATGAGTTGGTACTAAAACCATTCTTGTTTAAACTTCCAATCTACCTATTAAATATCTCTGAGACTTTTCGACATTTCCACCTTTTAACTGAAATTGTACCACTGCTCCTGTCAACAAGAAACTGTCAGTTGACTCCTGTCAAAATTTGAACAAACTCCGTTATTTTATTTGTGTTTGAGAGCCATTAAAAGCAAACTACCGAGTGATTCGAGAACAAAATGGAAAAATCTGAACTTTATGTGCTCATTAAGCATAATTTTTTTTAAAAAAAAAATTATCACTCAAACCAAAGCCAAGCTTGATAAATACTGAATTTAGTACAAACACGGAAGATGCCTGTCAAGGTCTCTACACACGAAACAACAACAAGAAAATTCACGATATGGTGTTGGCCGATGGGAGATTGAAAGTGGGAGAGATTATAGAAGTCTTAGGCATATCACATGACTCACTGGTCTCCATTTTGTATGATCTTTTGGGTATGAGAGTATGAGAAAGCTTTTTGCGTTTTCTCACAATCGAAAACAAAAGCAATCATGTGATAAATTTGCAGGAGGGTTTGGCGTTGTTCAACCGCAGACAAACAAAACGTGAGTCCACTACAACACGCCAGAGACCAAAGAACAGTCAAGTCAGCAGTTCTCTCAAGGCTAAAGAAATTTCTCGAAGGAAAAATATTTGACTGCAACAATGAAATCGCTTCACAAAATCTTGGGGTTTCTTGTAAACCGAGATTTCTATCGCCAACGCCTTACCCAATCTAAAGATTATTATTCTGCTTTTCAAGACACTCCGAGAAAGATTTTTAAGGCAATCGCTCGATAAAGAATGTGATTGCTTTCTTACATAAGTTTTATAAACGAGATGATCGAGAGCATTCTTGAAAAATCACTTAAAACATGAACATGAATTTTTAAAGAAATATTCCTAAGTAAATAAAGAGTTATTAACTTTAGGAACACATCTACTTCTAGTTTTAAATACCTTTGGAAATATTGCCTAATTGTACAATCAAACTCAAAAATCCATGACCTTTTTGCTTGATTGATAACTAGTCAACCCACTAAATGAAATTCGCATTTAACAAAACCCATTATTTCGAAACAATTACAGCTTCACTGGAATTGTATAAATTATATGAGCGCGTCATGCTGTGTACTTATTTGCCTCAAATCAATTAGACAAATTAATGAATTAATTTAAATATTATCAACAAGTTTCCTTTGAAATCAACTGGTAAATCAATACTATTTGTTTGTGGTATTTGAGGGTCTTTAATTAAACCGCCAAAGACACCAAAGAAGTGCTTTACAAAACGTTCTTCATTATCTTATAGTCAGCATCTTGCTTTCGTCAATTTCGATTATGTTACAGCATAATAATTCTTTTCTTTTTTTCTTCCAACTTGCGTACATACATACGTCTATTATTTTACAAAAATAAATGTTTTTTTTTCATTTTCGCTATAAAAACTAAATACCCGCCATTTTTCTGAAATAGAAAAGGAAAACATGGGGAAAACGCCACAGAAAATAAAAAGTACAAAAAAAAAGAGAAAGACATACAATTTAAATCTCGGAAGGCCACATTAAAAAACAGCTCTGCAAGGATTATGTTCACGTGTTATAAAAAAAGTACGCACAACTTTGCTTTAAACACCTTTACGATATTTTCATTTGCAGCCACCAGTGTGGCCAGAATACTCAAAAAAACTTGTTGTGCAATACCATATTGACAAGAAAGTACTAAAAATCCCAAGATGTAAAGTTACAGAAGTTCAAAAATTGTTACATTAATTAAAATTAAATACTTAAAGAAATATTTTATTTGTCCAAAAACTTTTTTTATTGAAATAGAAGAAAAAGGAAGATTATTACCAAAATTTGATTCAGTTGCCATTCAGTTTTCAACAATTATATGTTTCCATTATTACATTTTTGCAAACAATCAGAAGTTCTTTGTTGCCAAAAGGCATTAAAATAACAGCTGTTTCCAGTGGCTGATGGTAGCACTGTTTTTAGAGACTGGCAACGCAACTGATGTTCGATTGCTGCTTTTGATCGATACATAAATTATGAATACAATTAAAAATTATATTGTTACTTATTTTGACGAGTGGGCCTTCCCTGATTGCGGTGAAGCAGACCAAACTCTTTGAGGGTATGGAATCCTAACATAAAAATAATTTTTGATTTTATCATATGTAATCTATAGACTTGTATCGAACTCTTTCAGTAGCCAATGATGAAACCCATATAATTTAAATGTAGTAATCTACTAAATATCTCGACATAAGAAATATATGAGTTAGGCCACTTTCATAATTACGGGCAGACATATTTTTTGTAATTGAAAAGTGTTCGTGTTAGCAACACTGCTTGCCTCGCAAGTCATGCTCTCTTTTGTCGTGTAAACAAAATAATTTCTCTGCATATGTGTGTGTGTGTGTGTGAAAAACGATATTAAAGGTAAAAAGAATAACAATTTACGATATCTGTTAGCAAAGCAAGTTGTATACAACATTCCAACAGTTGTTTATAAAAATTACACACACACACTCTCACACGCACCCATGCACAAGCTGACACACCATTATTATCCATGTCCTTGCAGACATAACCGTAACCAACGAATATCTTTATTTTAAACTAACATTCAAAACAAAAACAGTTTGAGCAACAGTCCTTATTTGTCTGTCTAGCTGTTCAAACGTGTCTTATTTGGGATCTTCGTTTGCTAAAGCAAACATTAATCACACTGGCACTTACTGTTCATTAAGGATTGTTAAAGTATATTTTGTCACATATATTGTAGAATTCGTGCATTTAATTAATCAACTTTAACAATTATTTATGAATATTAAATTTTTCCAGTGGGTAAAAATCAATTTTGAGAATGATTAAAATTAAAAATATTTGTTATTTTTTTTAGATTTACTTAAAAATAGTTGTTGCTTTAAAATATAAATGAATTGTTTGAATTTTTATCAAAAATAGTGTGAAGAAATAAAGAAAAAGTGTTTGTTAGTTGGTTTTCTTCTTTTTTTTGTCGATGTTGAGTTGTTCTTCTTGTTCGTCGCTGCGGTGTTATCGTTGGCGGAAATTGTGCCTGATTTTCTTAACGGAAACGGAAATCGAAACATTTTCGAAATTATTTGCTAAGGGAAACATACAACAATTTGATTTTAACTTACAACAAATCAAAGGTGAAATCGACTGTCTGTTAATTCGTAAAAAAAAATGAAGCAAACCTTTTTTTATTAAAATGCCTCTTTTATAATTTGTACCAGCTTATTATTAAAATAAATTTAAAGAAATTAAATAAAAAAATGTGATATACATACATACATACATATATTTATTAAACAATCAATTTTGCGTTATAATAATTATAAATAGAAGTAAGTGGTTTCTATCGATTATTGGGCATGTTACACAAACAATACATAAATTAGTAACTGAAGAAGAAACAGCGGCAGCAGCAGTAGCAGCAGGTTTACCAAAAGGTAAATTATAAATATTTAATAGTTAAAGAAAACACATTTTCTATAAGTTTACCATTCAATTAGACAATTAAGTGATCAATAAGTGTACATGTGTGTATGCGTGGTTTATTCATTAATGCGTAAAATGATAATGTAACGGTATAACCATACAATATGAAAAATTTTTTGACGGCACAAAAATATATTTTATATGCCGTGTTTTTATATAAAACATTACATTTTTTAAACCACATACTTATATATAAAAAAATATGGTAACGTTTGCTAAGCTTGACCCTTAAGCGACCGAAAATTTATAAATTATTCGTCATATGATATTTTTGGACGTACTTTTCAAATCCAAGAAATTTTGGAGTTATTAAAATATAAAACACTATTTCCAAATTGTTTTACTTATGAAAATGAGCGGAAAAATCAATCTGACAAGGACTTTTGAAGTTATTAATAAATTCAGTAAAGTACGACAGTGACTCGCACTGCACTACTTTACGAACTTAAGCCTATATAATCAAATAGCTTTATTTATTATAATTTAAAAAAAAAATTTAAGTACTCGGTAACTTTCTTTCGGTTTTTGCCGATTTTTCTAGTTTTGGCGAACTTTGTTATTGTTAGCGCTTTTTTTTTTGTTTTTGGAATTTTTTTCGGTTTTTAACAATTTTTCTAGTTTTTTTGGCGCTATTTTTCGTTTTTGGGATTTTTTTCAGTTTTTTGATTTTTTATAGTTTTTATTTTTATTTTGGCGATTTTTTCGGGTTGTGGCGATTTATTTTACTTTTATAGATTTTTTTAGTTTGGCTCCTTTTTCGTTTTGGCGATTTTTTTCGGTTTGGCGATTTTTTAATTTTGGGATTTTTTAGTTAAAGCGTTTTTCAAAATTTCAAAAGTGTGCCGCTTACGGTTTCCAGCATACAGCAAGTTGTCAAAATTACTTAATCAAAATTACAATAACTGATAGAATACTCTTTAATTTTGATTGTTTTCAATTTCAGTGCTAACGGTTGTAGTCTGCTTAAAAATACAATAGGGTGCCCCTGTGGCTGAGCGGTAGCGAGGCTAACATGTCAGTCCAGAGGTCGTGGGTTCGATTCCCGCCATAGACCCTGGGTGTTTTCTGCAGACAAGCTAATCGCTTTGCGGGTTGTGTTTGTTTAAAAAAAAAAAAAAAAAGTACTTGAATCGCAATGTGTAATTTTTTTTTAAAAACAAATAACTTTGCCAATTTCAATTGTCTATATATAATTGTATGTATGGAATTTTAAAATTTTTCGTTGCTCGTTTTGGAACACCCTGTAATTTCTAACTGTCAAATACTTGTTGTTGTAGCGGCTAAAGTTCGGAATATTCTGGCAAAATTTCAGGTCCAAAAACAATAGGATCCTTTCCACTTTTGGTGTACGGAACCCTAAAAAGAACTGTAATGTTCGACAACGCTATTCTTTGAGCCATTGAACCGATAAAATTTACAGCACTCGACATAGTTTTTTTAAGCTTAAAATAATAAATAAGCTCATAAAATTGATTTGACAAGGACCTTTGGAGTTATTAAGCAAATTTATATATATTTCGAAATTTTTCGATAACAATGAAATGTTGTCAAAATACATATAAAAAAAATTGGCACGAATTGTTCATGGAAAAATGTTGCAGAAATATCACTCTGCTTATCATGGGAAAAACGTATTAAATGTATCTGCAACATTTTAAGTTTTGATGCGAAATTAGATAGGTGGGACTTAATTCGCATGGAATTTAAAACAAACACATGGGGCGTTTTTAAAAACATAAGAAATTGTAGCATAGTTTCAGGGCTATTATTAATATTGTTTACATGTCAAATTTTTCGTATGAAATAATCAATCACAAATTTAAACAGAATACTATGCTTTATGAGCTAAACAGATCTTAGATTTTTTAGAATTAATTTTAAAGACTTATTTCAAAGATTTCAAACGGTTTCACGAAATCTCCAAATCTACTAAATTTCAACTTGAAAAACTTGCTCTTAACCCTGGATCCCACTAATGTAACGATTTTCGTCGGCTCACTTAAATAAAGTCATAATTAATAAGCTAAACTGACCTTATTTTTTAACTAATTGAAATATAAGGACATAATTGCACCACGCTGCGTTGGTAATAAAGCCATATAGACTTATTCCGGAATTAATTGAGAAATAAGCCCATTTTGGGGTATTACTTATGACTTTATTGCAGTGAAGCGACGGAAATCGGTACGTTGCAACGCGTTGGTCCGATAGTGAGATTTCAGCTTAAGACACTTCAATTGTTTGAAACAAGGCGAATTCATATCATGTGGTCTCATCAGTCCAGCTGATTATTTTTCCTTAGTCAATATACATTTTCAGTACATTTTTTGACATGCCAAATATGAATTTTTCAAAGCGAATTGTGGCGAGTCTTCCTTGGTTAGAAAATTAAAGTCGAAAATTTTTAAAAAACTGTGTTTTTTATATAATTTTTTTAGCTCATTTACACTTCTAAGCTTGAAAAACTGCGTCACCAAAAGCTGGAGTAGTACAGATTTCATAAATTATTCAACTGCTTACACCGAAAACAGTATTCCAAAAAAACTCCCACAACCGGTATTGTTGCAGTTTATTGAAAAAAAAAGTCAACAAAATTCCGTATTTGATTCAAACACTGCATATGCAAACAAGGAGTTGTTGAAAATCGTGGCATTCATCCACACATATAATAGCAACTATCACTGAAAATAAAATTTTAATTTTTAATTTTTTTTCTTTGATTCATTTAATTTCTTTAATGACTGAAAAAAAATATGCAAAAATCATCATCACAGAAAATTCAACAATTTTGTTTAATGAATCTATGATTTTTGTATTCAAATATCCAAATAATTTTTATTTTCTAATTTTTGTATCAACGCCAATTACTTTAGGGACATTGTTGCAACAGTTGCTGTTAAGATGTAAACATGTTGCTAATACTAGCGGTCATAAATAAATCTGCTCTATCATTGTGAAACGTTTTTGTTTTCCTTTGCATTCATTATCCGTAACAATTTTCATCATCAATCATTTGACGCATAAATTAAATAACTAAACAAATAATGCTTTTGCAGACAGACTCTTTAATATGACCTTTTTCATCAGTTCATGTTTGGAATGATAATGGGAGAAATATTATAAATAAATATACATATTTATTTAGAAATTAATTGGAATAAAATTGGATTTTTAGGGCAGACTGAATGAACAAAAGGTAAACAACTGAAATTAACAAAGCAGCCAATTTAATTAACTAACTGCCAGCTTTATTAGGTGATGACAATTATTATATTTTATTGCTTTACAAAAGGTAACACGCACAACATTCAAATAATAATTATACACTCATTTAATGTAACGAGCAGCTTAACAATATTTTATGAAAACAAAAGCAAGGGCAACAGGATACTCAAATCTGAAAACTGGAAATGGTGTTTTTTATTAGATTAGGGATTTAAGTACAATATGTATGTATTTATGTATGTATGTAATGCTGCGTCGGTTTCTTGAAGCATTTGGTTATAAGAACCAAGAATAGCAACATAATGGCCTTCAAAAATATTTAAGAGCAAATATTCAAGTCCGTTAATGCGAGCACTTACTAAGAGAGCAATTGCAAAAAATTTTATATATTTATAATCAGTGTTGAAATATTTTATTTGAAAGAAACTTTTTTTTATAAATTTATTTTAATTATTTTTATTAATACACAGTAAAAAAAAATTGGAAGCCATTTTTAAGGAACTACACACAATAAGAGTACCAATGTAAAACCACCATGTAAAACTTTTGATTTCAAATCATAATAATATGTTTTTTAAGTGTGTTGGCATTAATTTGCTTTGTTCATAGCTGCAATACACTGCACATTGGGTAAATTGGCCCACTTCTTAGGCCAAAATTAATTTCAGCCAAAGTTATAGACCGAATCACATATGAAGCAAAATCATTGCCGAAAAGGTTAAATTAGCTTTGTTTCCGTAGATTTAAAGTTGAAATTTTTCTGTGTATACATTTACATTCCAATAAATCTATCCCATCAAAAGATGACAATACAAATCATTAGTTACAGCGCACTGATCAACTCAGCTGCAATTAGTTATATTTCTGGTGAATCATCAGTGAATTTAACACATGGCTGTCATAGGACGGAAGTCATCCAAATAACTGAATGGTATACACTTAAAAGGTAGTCTATAAAAATTTTTGATATAAACAACAGCCTTAGAATATTAAATTCAGTAGCTGTAGTGGTTGGTATGCAACAAACGAGTGTCAAAATTTATATTAGTCATGCAAAATATTTTAATCCGTACTTTAAAAAGTCGATTTTTTAAAGAAATTTATGAACTAATTTCTATATATTCACTTATTGTTTTGCGTTTAAATGAGCAAAAAAATTAGCATTACAGTACGCCAAAAAGGAAATGTAAATAACTTCACTTCTAATCCGGTGGTTGGAAATCGCAAAAGGGAACTTCGTGCAATGACAAGCCTATGCGATTATCTGAATTCACACTACTTCCGGACCGCATTCTACATTTTCACGACTTCTTTTTCAACTGGGTACTAATAATATGACTATAAACGTATGTACCCTTTAGAAAATGTCAATATGTAATAAAATTGTAATGATTCATTATCGACCCTGTCACCATTATTGTTAACCAAGTATACCCAAAAGTTTTTAGCATTGATTATTCACTTGCAACATTAGCAAACGATAACTGGCTGACAAATTTATCAACCTGATTTTGTTTAAGCTTTTTTACAGTCATTCTTATCGGAATATGTACAACATACAAAATATTGACATTGAGTACTCAAAAAAATATTCATATGTAAGTAAATTGTCTTAATATTAGCAAATGCGTACAATCATAATTCTAGCGCAAGCAATTCCTACGCTTACATATTTATTCTCAAACAACATAAAAGAGCATTTCTACTTCGTTTATGCGAACAACTAAAATACGCTACAACGAATACGCACATGCTATCCAACGCATTGACTCTCTCACATACTTACAGCCTGAGTATGTTTATGCTCAGGCTTTCCATATTTAATCGGACAAAACAAAGTACGCATTTATTCATCACTCCCCACTTTATACATTCATTTGTGTATATTAAACAGAATGGAAAATATGTTGGTGTGTATGTGGCTGCTTGAAAGAATGATTTATGTGTGTGTGTGTAAATAAAATAGCCTTGTATATACGCATGTGTAGCCGATTAATATTCAGAGTATTTTTATAATCATGCGGGTGATTTAGCCGTCTGTGCTGCGTAATTTAAAAAATGTGTATAAACATAGTACTAGCCTAAGTAAGACGCCGCACAGTGGGATGGCTTCATACATTTTTGTGCAAAAGCTATAAGGGGTAGTCCCAGATCGTTTACATACAGTACATACTCGTACAGTTTATAGAATAAAAAAGAAGATGCATGTCGAGTTTCATTAAAATTAGCTACTTCCATTAGGTTAGATTAGGTAATGTTGAAAAAAGAGCCATTACGCTTATGACCAGGGAAGTCAGTACAGGCCGGTTGTGTGCTCCCATATAAATTAACAAACAAGCCCCCCCCTTTATGGAAACTCAGTATCGTTCACGTAGTCCCTCAAGATTTTCCAGTCAATACCTCTAAGGTGGATAATGTCCGGTAAGGTGCCATCCTCAAAATAACGGGATCTCGGCTGGAAAACTTTCTTTATCTATAATTTCTTTGACTGTATCGTTACAATTCAAATTGTGCTTGGAGGGCTGATAACATAAGCCGATTATAAAAAGGTCTCATGAAGCCAGTTCGCGACGAAAAATGTACACAGAAAAAACTTTATTTTTTATTCAATTACTAAATTAAAAAAATCAAATAATATTTTTACTGAAATACCACCACAGAATTCGTAAAGCTTAAACCGAAATTCGTAAAAGTTTAATAAGATGAAAAACACATAAAATGAAAAACACATACATACGTACTTTCTTTAATAAATAATTTGCTATAAATTCATCAAATCAAATAAAGAAAGTAATAAGACTTAAAATCAGTTTCAAAAGCCTGTTTGCTAAAACAAAAACTTATCATAATTTATTCTGTGTAAGTGAATGTCGAAGCTCTATTGCATTTCCTTGCATTTGAACACATTGCTCATTTACTCGAAGAACGTCATAACTCAAAAAAAATGGAATTTTTGAGTTAGTGATGCAGAATTAATCCTCATATCGTTCTTCATACGAGTATTGTGTAAAAATTTCATACAAATTTTTTGTTTACTTCAATTTTGAGAGAAAAATAAAATTTTCTTTTTCCATTAAGTGTGTAAATTGAAAACTTTAAGCTCGTTTTCTGGCAAACTGATTTATTTTAAATTACGACGTTGTTTGAGTGAATGAGCGATATCTTCTCCATGGTTTTGGATGAAAATATAATTTATTAAAAATAAACTCCATTTGTTTTTGCTGTTCATCACTTTAGTAAAATGACGGCAGCGATGAAAAAGCAAGCAACTGATTTTCTATCGTAGTTTGTAAAAATTATATAAAATGCCAAGTGCGAATGTGATTAAAAATATTTTTTGCCGTGTTGTCAAGTTTAAATTATATTTTCCGCTGGACTGGCGATTTCTATTACTTTTTAAAGATGTTTCTTTTCTTCTTCCTGTTCAGTGGACTGTTGTCCTCTTGATAATATTTACGCTGAATGTGTTGGTTTTATTCAAAGTACAAAAAAATTAAGTGTGCAAAATGGTATAAAATAAAAGGTGGTCCAAAATTAAAATATATTTATTTGTTTTTTATTAAAACACATAAAATAAATTAAAATGCTTGAATATGACGTTGGCAATGAAAGCGCCACGGGTGGACCGAATGTTGCGGAATGTTGCCCAATCTTGAAATAATTTTTCAATCATTTCGACACGTACTTCTTACAAAGAATTATCATGTTCCTTCAAATGCAAACAAACATGTGGAAAAGTAAAGCTGTGTATAGCCGATTAACAGATCTTACATTATTGTTAATAAAATGTGCTAAAATTGTCTTACAACTGTGAACTGTGATGTGACAACTTTTCTCTAACACTCCATTGAAAGACTCCTGCCCGATATTTGTCAGACAATTTAAAATTATCAGATGTGTGACAAAAAAAAGAATTCTTGCAGATCTTGATTCTTGAAGCCCCTTTTCAACTTTTGCATAATAGGTGTGTTCATTTACTGTACTATCAGAAACTGTCAATGAGAGAGATACGAAAGAGTAAATGAACTAGTAAAATTTGCAAGAATTTTTTTATAATATCAGCAACACGGATGGAACTTATCCTACAATTTTACGTTTTCTGATGTATTTTTAAAATGCATATTTCATATGAAATACTTTTACATAATTTCATGTACCAATTAATATTTTTATGCATTTTTCATTATTAACACATACAAAAAAACCGTTTTCCATCTCTGATCAGATATGATAAACAAGTCTTCAATAATTGTACTTCCTTGGCCATAAAATTGCATTTATGTGGCTTAATCAAAGATAAGCAATAAATTAAGAATATATGATTTATTTTTACATATCGCTCATTTACTTGGAGAATGTCATAACTCAAAAAATTAGAATTTTTGAGTTAATTATGCAAAATTGACCCTCATATCGTTCTTCATATTGTGTAAAAATTTTATACAAATATCTTGTTTATTCAATTATTTTCTTTTTCCATAAACTTGTGTGTAAATTGAAAATTGTAAACTCGTTTTCGGGCAAACTATTCTTAACATTGGTGACGCTGTTAACGCAACTTTTGAAAAAATAAGAACTCTCTATTTCAGTTCACAACTATAAACTTTTGTGTATGAAATTGTATGAATTTACATTTTTATTTATTTTAAATATATCGAGCCTTTTTTTCGATTTTATCGCAACTGTCATGTTATCCAAAATAGACTTTTTTATTGAAATTAAAATTTTATGGGCCTACCTATAGCTTAGATTTATCAAAATACCAAAACTGTTGATAACTTTTAATATAGTGGCTGTAAAATTTTGTCGCGAGCGACAATTTACATACAAAAAAATACATATTTAAATAGGGTTTTTAAAACCCCTAACTCCTGAAAACTTTAATTTTTGTAGCTCACGCTAAAATCGAAAATAAGGCTCGATATATTTATTTTTAATCTTTATTCTAGTTAAATGAATGCATTTTTTTAAATAACCATTGATTCTTTAGTAAACCTTTTATTTGGTTTAATAGTATAAGGTTTTTAGTAGAAAACAGGCATAGACATTTTTTACTCCATTTTCGCAAAAAACTCAGTTTTTGCAACAACCGAATCTGCACTGTATGCTGAAAAAGAGACAACTACAAATAACAACAACTAAAGTAACGAAAAAAATCTTCAAACTGAATTTTCCTCTGACATCTTTATACCGAATTTTTATAAAACGGCTTATCTATGTATTTTATAAATATTTACCTTCTGCACCACTGTGCTTTGTTGCTGGGCGATGTTTTATTTTCCTAGATCTATTGCCATTTTTTAACAAAAAATTTACAAAAGCCATGTTATATAAACGTTTTACTAAAACAACAACAACAACAAAAACAAAAATAATATGAATGGATACAAAAACAAAAAGTACTGCAAACAAACCGTATGATTGTCTTAATAAGTAAAAAAAAAATGCAGCAACATGATGCAGCAAATTTGTAATTAAAATTTCCCCGTTATTTATTTCATGTTTTTGCAAAAGAAAAACAGTTTAAGGGACATGCAAAACGAGCTTCAGTTCTTAAATTCATAATTATGAAAATAATAATAATAATAATAATGGTAGTTAGTAAGGAAGTAATAGATACGTACACTGCGTATTATAACTCTAAGAAGCATGATTACATAGACAGAAAAAGTATGTAATGAAAAATTAGCAACAAAAAAGATTTAAAAAAATGTTTAATTGGTTTCAATTACTCGTGTATAAAGAAACAAAATTTGTCAAAGAAAGCTTCACTAATGTTGGCAATTGAAAATTTTTAATTGGAAGTACATGGTACAGATTTCTGTGCTTGAACATTAATGACAAACTTAAACACGAAGTTTGATTAATCAAAACAGGGATCAACAAAGTAGTATCATTTCTATAAATTTTATGAAAATATGTACATTTATAGAAACTTTGTTCGATGATTTCAAAGTATGTAAATGAAATACGAGAATTATTTCGATAAATCGTAGCACACTTTATTGAAGCTTTTTGCAACAAAAAAAAAGCTAAATTTACTATTGCTAACTGTGTCTTGTTATTTATTACCTGTTAATCAACTAAATGCCTCATCATTTTTATGGTTCCGTACACCAAAGGTGAAAAAGAACCGTATTGTTTTCGCTACGATGTCAGTCTGGCCGTCTGTCACTGTTTTCTCGAGGACGGTAAGAGCTACGACCCTGAAATTTTCACAGGCCGCTACAACAACAAATATATGACAGTTAAAAGTTATAGGGTGTTCTAAAGTGAGCAACGAAAAATGTTGAAATCCTAATGTATATTACAGACAATTCGATTCTTATTTTCGATTTAATCGTAAAGCGGCCCATCCATTATACAATATTATTGCATATGTTATTGTACATATTATTGTCGTTTCGACCTATACTATGCAATTTTTCTGACAGTGAAATAGTAAACAACATTGAACAATGTGGCCACCACATTATACAATTGTCTTGATTGTACAATAAAAATTAAAAGTCTTTTGATATTTGCCAATATGTTGTGCCACCTTCGACTATGACATACACATTGGCGATATTAATGTATAATACGAAAAATTGCACAATTATATTGCAAGTGAGTGGGCCGCTTAAGCGACAAAAATTAAGGTTTTCAGGAGAAGGTTTTTTCTTATATCCAAAATTGTTTTTCACACGTAAATTGTTACTTACTGTAAAATTTCACAGCCCGTATCTTAAGAGTTATTAATAGTATTTTTTTTTTCATTTTAATAATTCTAAACTATGGGTAGGCCCAGTCAATGTTATTTTGACTATGTAACTTTGAGAACTCTTGAAGTGTGCAAAAACGTTAAAGACAAAAAAATCCCAAAATTAAAAAAATGTCGAAACGAAAAATTGTCAAAATAAAAAAGCGCTTAATCGAAAAATATCACCAGTAATAAAATAAATCGCTAAAATACAAAAAAATAAAAATTAAAAAGGTAAAGGGGTTGCAAAAAAACTTAAAAATCGCTAAAAACCAAAAAAATCGCCAAAATGAAAAAACGAAAAAAACGCCAAAACTAAAAAAATCGTCAAAAACCGAAAAAAGCGCTAAAGCTAAAAAAAAAGTAAAAAGTGTCCGTACGGAACCCTTCGCACTTTACTGAATTTATTATATTTTATTTTGTATATTAAAAACTATTTGAAGCAGCAACTAGTATGCGAAACTTTTTATAATAAAAACTTGCAAGTGTTTCCTACGATGATTTTGCCGTGTCTCTTGAAACACGAGTTTTGGTGATTGTAGGTGAACATTGTGGAGAAACAAACGGGCTAGAGGAAATTCAAATTATGAAATCTTTACGCTCATTTGGGGTTTTCTTGCTTCGTTTTATTCCTGTTCGTCTCTTGATGCAACAACATCGGTTTAATGTGAAATAAAGCGGGAAATTAGTTATTAAAGGCAATGAAAACATTAAGTTTTTTTAATAAAATAAAGCAAATTAAATTTCCTTATAACATTGCACATTCTTAAAGCAAATTTATATATTTTAATTAATGCGAATAAGTAATTAAGGAAAATTAACACATGACGTACTAAAAAAGTCAACACCCTAGAAACATGAAAACTGAAAATCAGCGTATGAATGTTAAATGTTTTTGGAAGTAACTTTTAAAGAGAATTTTAAAATAAAATGAGATTTTTAAATCATCGTCTGAATTGTGCGTTTCCAACAAAAATAAATTTGGTACAGGTAAGCACTAAGACAAAAAGAAGCGCTTCGGAAGCGCGAAAAAAACACACTGTGCATCTCCTCTGCCTTACGAGGATGCAATAACGTAAGCGAATGACGAAATTTAACCAAAACCACTACGAAATTGGTCGGCTGCTTATACTCATATACTATATGTTTTTATAATGCATCCTCTCTCACTTACTTGGATACACATTTCCCAGTGAAGGAAGAGGTAATGAACAGTAAAGGAGCTGTGCATTACAGCATGTATAATTTTCCATTCCAGAATTCATTACTGTTAACACACAACATGTCCTAGGAAAGTAATGAATTACTTCAATACGTTCGAGGAATGAATTCTATAATTCATAAAACTCGTCACAAGCAAAAATTATACATTCCTCTTCTGTAAATGTGGTAATGCACGTGGTAATCAATGTGTAATTATTGTGTTTGATCAAATTACCCTCTCGTTTCTAAGGGAATGCATTGTCTTGCTTTGGAAAATAATACATTATTTCGCATAATATTTATGTAATTAATGCCTACTTTTCCATCGAATAAAATTTTTAATTCAAGTTTTTATTATTTATTTTTTAATTGAATTGCTTCGGTAGTTCAGTGATCGACTCCTGATTTAACGCACGAACAAAAAGTATTTGATTTGATATTGTATTTAATATATAATAAATATAAAAACAAAATAAAGTAATTGGAAGTTAATCTAAGAGAAGATATAAAATTCTCATCTCAAGACTGAATTTTTTAATTATATACATACATATGAAAAAGGCATGAAGTATGGCCTTCTTTCTGCATTCAGAAGCCAAGTGGGATATCATGAACAAAAATCATGTGATATCGAAGCAGGTTGGTAAGCGAGGGTTGTGCTCTCTCTCGCTCCCTTACCAACCTGCTTCCAGGTAGATGAATATTTTTGAAAGTTGGGTTATGCAAGCTAAAGAAAGAAACAACAAAAACGCTAGAAAAAGGATTTTTTTTTTGTTTTTTTTTTATTTTTTTAACAAACCTTGTGAAAAAAAAGAAAGAATATTATCCCTTATTACAGTTGTCAATATTGACGTCACGTCTAAGGTCTAAAAAATAACATGATACCTTTAAAAGCAGTCAATTGTTTTCGACCAATTTTTTGCTATTATATTGACGTGACATTGATGATGACAACTGGAATACTGCTGATGGATAATGAAGAATCTTCATTAAATTTCTTTACAATAATGTGAGCTGGCCACAATGAAAAAAAGAATCATAAATGAGCATGACTCCTTTTTCTCTATAGCGTCCATTGTTGCGAATGAATATGTTTGCCATGCTCAAGATATTAGTGACTTAAATTACGTGACCTGAACTGACCTCATCCAACCTATAGGAAAAAGTGATGGAAACAATTATTTAAAGGTTAACGTAAGCATTATGTTAAAATTTAAATTTTTGCTTGACCTTTTCTCTTTTTTTTTTTTTTTTGCTTAGATTTGCTTATATTTTGTTTGCTGATTACTTATCGCAGAAATTTCCAGTTGAAAGCATAAATATAATACAAGTCCCAGAAACAGCAGAAAGAGATAAACGACCAATAATCTCAACACTGTTGTAAACTGAAAGCGTCAACTATTAAAATTCATAGACTTGTCCATCTGTAAATTGGAATAATAAAAACAAAGCTTTACAGTCATTGCTTTCGTAGAGAAATTACATACATTTTTCTCTCTCATTGAAGTTAAATTCTTAGGGAAATAATTTTTATTTTTGCGTTTATAAAAACAAGCAAAAATCTAGCGAAACCAAATTTTACACCCTCTTTTTTTTAAGCCCGCAGCAACAGCTTTCAAAAGCGAATGTGAAATATAAAATAAATTGTGGCAACAACTACATAAATATTTATAATAGTAACAACAGGATATCCACATTTCAACATTTTTATTTTGAAGTTCCCAGTGGCAATATTGCTTTGTTATCCATGAAACGACCACCCTGCGGATGATAAAGCGAGCGTCAAGAAGCTTTTATCGTGCCACTAACACACACACACGCACAAGTACTATACATTCAGGCTTTTATATTCTTCTAAATTTATATTTAAGAGAAAAAAAATGCTCCACCAAAAATGGTGACTTGAATATTGACTGGATTTTTTCCCATTTTTTCTAATTATGTATGCAGTTAGTTTGAGGGATTCTTCTTTATTGTGATGCTGACAACTAGAGATGGAATCTTGTGGATTCTTAATCCACGTGTAAGGAATACACAACCTTTTTTTAAGTTTTTCTTCGGGGTCAAACCAACAAAATTATTTATTGAATATTTGATTTACTGTCATTAAATCAGAGTTTTCCGGTGATCTATTGCCTCGAAAGATTCCAAAAAAATACACAAAATTATGTTTCAAAGCTTTTCAAAGAACGTTGATGATGAAGTTGTAGCGACCTTTGAAAATAGCCTCTTGGTATTTGTACGAGTTAGAGAGTCGTAATGTAGCACACGAAATAGTTTTAAGCTTAGTTTACCTTGTGAAGTCTTGAACTTGTAAGAGAGAAGCAAAAAAATGATAAATAAGACAAGCATTTTATTTATAATTGTTATTGCAACAAAAGAGAAAATATTGACTCAGCTTAAAAGCGTTACTTGGTACATCTAAACAAACTTTTATACATTGAAAATGTTCTTCAAACGTCTACTGATGTAATCGGGGCAGCTTCTGTCATATATAGCAAAAACAAATTTTTATTGAAACTAGCGTCCAGTATTTTTATTGAATCGTCAACAAGTTGGGTAATTGTGGAGTGATTGGTTTTATTAAAAACTTTCAAGCGGCTACTTTTTTTGCAGGTATAGGTGACTTCGTCTATTTAAATCTATAAATATTGATATTTTTGTGCATTCGCCATGTTATTTAAGCGTTACATATTTGAGCGTGAATGAAAAATTCTTTAAAGTATCAAAATATGGGTAAAAGCATTAAATATACTCTAAAAATTCTAAAACATGCTTAAAATATGCGTGTAAGACTGAAATATGCAAAAATATGCCTTAAAGGGTAAAATATGCAAAAATATGCAGTAACAAACCAATGCCAAAATTTCTGAAACGGAAAAATATCGTATCCCTGCATTAAATCGTCACACAAGAAAAACATGCAATTGCATATTTGCAGTTTCCCTGACTTTGTAATGATAGATGGCAATTTAAAGAAGAAGAAGAATAAACTCAGCAATTGTGCATTGTGGGCCTTTTGCCGACCGTTTCTTAATTTTAGTAAAACTTTAGAGAAAAATCTGGTAAAAGACCAGCACTGAGACACCTAATGGATCTTTTGCGCCATTAGCAAAGCTTATTCTCTATTCCCACTAATCACGTGAGCAGTGCCCAAATCGTTTAATATTTTCCATGTAATTTTTTATTTTGTCCTTAAAAAAATAATCTGTTGAAAATATTCTATATGCGCATATGCATAAGGCAACAACAAAAAACGTTTAGCAAGAAACAGCAGAACAAAAATAATACATAAAACTAAAGCTATAAAAAATTAAATTGTTTTGTTACAGTTGGCAGCAGACATTAAAAAGACTAAAAACTTCATGAGTGAACATAAATGAACAATTACGTGCACTGAAGTGAAAAATCGCTACAAAATCTAACAATAGTTTGTTTTTTAACAAAAAAAAAATCAAAACACGAAAGAAATTTAGAATTTTCACAATTCAAAAGTTCAATGTTATGAGAAAAATTACTCGTAGCAATAAATCGGAAGAAAATTATTGAAAGTATTAACCTGAAAATTTTAAAAACATAAACGAATAACAAATTGATTAAAACCGAAATTCAGCTGACGTTTCAATAAACTAATCGTGCCACAAGCGCCAAAATATCTTAAGCGACATAATTTTTCAACTTAATTTCTTGGCCAAAATCGATTATTAGCGATCGTAAATAACCAATTTCCTACAAGCGTAGCCTTGGTTTTTGTGATTTTTTTCAAAGAAAAAAGTATTCACCAATTAATATTTTCAATTAATAATTTAATTGATTCAATTAAATTTTTAATTGTATTAATTAATTTGAGTGAAAAAACTTAATTGATATTATCAAATTGTTTATAGGTGAAAATTTAATTAATTTTTTAATTAATATTACAAATATTTTAATTAATATTACAAACTCATTCATATTATTTTTTTGTGTGTTCTTTTTCACAACTAATAATGTTTAATTAGCATAGAAATCCACTTTTTTCCATTTTCTTCTCTAATCACGCGAATGAATGTCTTCTTACAAACTAAATAACGCAGCTTGCTCAAATTTTGCCAGGAATCAGCTGACGCTTGCCTGTTGATAGGAGCAGTGCTGCCCCTTCTGCTAAGAGGGAAATTCAAAATCAAATGTTTTCTAAATACAGGTGGTGAATTTGGGCATTCGATATCGATCGAAATGTCCATATAAACACAGTTAGAATTGTATGAAGATTTTTTCAACATCGACTGCCGGAAAAAATTAAATTTTCCTCATCAAAAAGTGTGCGTTAAAATTAATCGAAAATAAAACAAAATGTAAAAATAATAAAAAAATAAGTTTGCAAAAATGTGTGTTTTAGTTAAAAACATTTCAAACTAAGAAAAACGAGTTGAGGAAAGAGAGAGGGGGCAAATTGCGGTAGTCGATATCGATTAAAACCTAAAAATATTTAAACAGAGTTTAAATGAAAATATTTTTAAATTTCATTCGACTTCGAATGCTGTAATTTGCACTCTGTTAAATTATTCGCTACTGATTACAGAATGACAAAGAGTACCCGAAAAAAAAATACATAAATAAATAGTCTTAATTTTAGTAACTTATTAGAATCATGAATCATTGATAGCGCAAACAATTCGCACGCTCACATATTTTCTCTCAAGCAAGGCTCCGATATAGAAGAGCAATAAACGTTTCTGCGAAAAAAAACTAAAATACTCTACAATGCGCGTTGACTCCCTCTCTCATAGTTATAGCCTGAGTATGTTTATACTCAGATTATGTATATATTTATAATCGGACAAAAATATACGCATGATACTCGGGATATTTATTCATCATTCGCCACCGTAGACGTACATTTGTGTATATAGAATGGAATGGAAATTGTGGTTGTGCTTGTGGTTGTGCTTGTGGTTGATTGCAAACAGACTTTACTTGTATGTGTAAGAAAATAGCTCTGTGTAGCCGATTAATTGTCAGAGTATTTTTATACTCATGCATGTGATTCCAGGTCACACAGTCTGTTGTCGTTTGTGCTGAGTAATTTAAAAAATTTTTATAAACATACTAGTTATTGGATGTCTGTACGTAGTTGCACGTATACAGTTTAAAATTAATGCATGTGTTTGCATATGAAACTGTTTTATATTTTTAGCTGTACGCATTCATAGTTGTTTGACGGCCAGTACTCAAAGTTAAGTACTCTTTGAGTACTGGCCGCCAAACAAACGATACTTTTGTCATTCTCCAGTACTGACCAAAATTCTTTAACATATTCCTATATGTATACTGAAATTGAAATTTCGTTTAATATCGTGTGTCTTAAGAATTTTTTCAACCCAAGAGGAATTCATTCTCTTGCATCATTCAGCTGAATTCAAAGATTAAAAGAAATCTTGTCAAAAGTTTTGGCAACAACAAAACACAATGTTCACATTTCTATTACGAAAATTAAACAACAACAATAAAAAAACACATCTTTGCAAATGTGGCAAAAAAAATTAAAATTAATGTGTTCACAAAGTTTTCCCCACAGTTGTGTGATAATTCCAACAGTCAAAAACTTCGATGTCTTTGGGACAAAATGAGACCAACATTTAATATTAAGTCAAATTGTTTTCTTTTTCTTTTCTTGTTTTTTTTCTAATGCTTTTATTAGAGTATTTATTTCATATATAACACATAATAATACACCCAAAGAAAAGCTTTGAAATCGAAAAGGAACAACTTTTACAATTTTTTTTTTTTTGGAGTAGCCGGGAATTCAAAATTCTATTTGTTCTTAATTTCTGTGTATTAATTGCATCATTTTCCAAATAAATGAGTATTTTCAGCAAAAAAAAGTATCTCAAAAAAATTGTTTTTGTTGTTGGTCAAGTTTTCTAGATGCACTTCGTTGCTGTTAAGACTTCAAACAAAAAATTTCTTTAAAAAAATATAAAAATTCATATGCTTATACAAAAAAATTCTACAAATTTATTGAGAACTACTAACATTGACGTATCCAGAAATTTTTTCTGGTGGCGGTAGGGTTATATTATGACTGGTGGGGGCATTAGCAATTCACGCTGGGGACAGAATGATCTTCTACGCCTATGACTACTAAATGTATGTATTTGCAAACATGACAAATTTCCGAAAAAAATTTGAATAAACTTTCAAGACATTTGAATATAATTCCCAATAAAAAAAAAGTGGAAGTCATTCTGAAGGAACTACATTTTCATTGCTTCCAAAAAATCGATATTAACAGAAAAGCAAATACAAGTTTATTTTACTGTTAAACCACTATGATTTTTAAAAAATCGATTTTTTTAAAGAAATTTATGAGACAATTTTTGTCTAAGAATTTGAATTTATGTATTTACTTAAATTTACATGAAAACACTGTTTCGCGTTTAAATTCGTATAAAAAGAAACAAATTGTAAAAATAGAAGAAAATATTGTTATAAAACGGCAAAAAGGAAATTTTTCTTAAAATCGTTTCCAACTCGGTAATGAGGCATTGAAAAAGAGAACTTCTCTATCTTTAGATATCATCAAAATTTGCACTACTTCTGGATCGCAAACTCTACATTTTCACGACTTCTTTGGAGTGAGTTCTTTTTACTGGGATTTAAATGGAAATTGTTTGAAAATGTTCGCGCTACACCGAATTAGTTTATTATACAATATTATATTTTTTATTAGTGTAATAAATGTATGTCAGATGGTATAATTATTGTGGTAATAATGCCCATATTTATAAATAATATAAAAGTATATAGTACATACTTTGTAAATAAATGTATTCACTTTTCTTATGTTAATTGTAGTCGTCAAGCTCTCTTTTGATGTGGTTATTGCCGACAGCTGTTTCCATTGAATTTGGGCTGTAATTTTCATTGTAGTACATATTTATTAACAAAAACATACGTTACCTGAAAATCAAGATACAATTCATGAAATTAAAGCATGATACGAATATACTTACATGCACACATACATACACATAAATATATTTTCTTTAAAGTTTCTCTTTCTTTAACTGTATTAATATTGTTACAAACATATGCACACATACATATATCAAGCTTAATAAAAAGTTTATGAATTTTATGCTTATTTATAAGCGCAATTTATAAAAGAAAAAAAAGCTAATTTTATAAAGAAGAAACAAACATTTACATTTAAGGCAACAAATTAAGGTCATGTCATATTCTTAGACAGTTTAATTATGAGTTTTTGAAATACGAGATAAAATTAAGGAAAAGTTTTCGTACTCAATATTTACAACCAACTTGTATCTTCTGAGCTTCGATTAAAAGTTATGTATGCGCAAAACTTAGAAGAGGGTCTATGCTATCAGAAGCAATTCTTTTAAGAGACTCTGTTGTGGGTACAAGCTGAGATGCAGAGTGTCAAAATTTACCACCTTGAAAACGTTTACAAGCCGATAACTCTAATTAGTTTCAATCGGTTTTTTTACCAGGTATGTGATGGAAATCGGTTTCAATTGAAATGTAATCATACGCTCAAAACGTAGAAAACGGCATTAGTAATGCGACAAAAAACGTATCAATGTCAAATTCCAACTTTGTTTCATTTTCAGTTGATTGCAAAAAAAAAGAAGAGCTTATAGCTATGCTGCTTAGTTATATAAAACAAAGTTCATGTGTGAAATAACAATGCAATAAAATTATATTATATAATGATGTCAAATTCGCCGCAAATATTTCAAAACGTTTCCATTTATTTTCCTTTCCATCGGCATACGATTAAATAAATGTATTGCATGTGGCCGGTGGCGGCAATACATTCAGTCACTTCAAAAAACGAAACAAAACAAAATCAAATAAATTGTTTGGTTTTTTTGTACTCTGGTTTTAAGTACAAAGAAATCAAAATAAAATAAATTTATAACTGTTGTAGTGTAGATTATTTTTGTTACGAAAATCCAGTCTTAGCTCCTGTGTCGTGACAACAATAGCATAGCTATAAAAATAGGGCATAAATGAAAAATATCACCAAGAATAAAATAAAACGCAAAAATGCAACAACAAAAAATACCAAAAGTAAAAAGGTCGACAAAAAACTAAAAAAAAAATTGAAAAAGGAAAAAAATTGCCTAAACACAACCAGAAAAATTCGTCCAAAACCAAAACAAGCGCCAAAACTAAAAGATCGCCAAAACTAAAAAAATCGCCAAAAACCGAACAAAATCAGCAAAACGAAAAAACGCTTAAATTAAAAAAAAAAAGTTTAAACAAAAAAAATTTTAAAATGTCTACATTAGGTAAGATATTCGATTATATAAGCCAAAGTTCGTATAGTTTTACATATGGGCATTTCTACGAGAAAGCTCACTTTTTTTGTAGCGTGCGACAGCAAGCAATTAAGCTTACTTATATATCAGAACAATGTGACTCGATTTTTCTTAAAATTTTACCTACTGTAGAGCTGCTGACGGCCTTCACAAAAATATATAAAGTAAAAAAAAATTTAGTTTTCTTTAAAAAAAAAAAACATATTTGTTTGATGTCGCACGCTACAAAAAGTTGACATTCCTGTGGAATACGTTTGCGAGTCAAAGTCGCACTTTACCGAATTTATTTTACTTGTCACTTCTTACACTTCTGTATGTTTTGTCACAGTAATGATTGTATAGTTGTAGTCTTGACTCTTCATAAAAATTGTGTTTCAAATTTGTATTACAATTTGTCTACATATGTAAATAATTACATATATTCATTCCCCTTCCCTTTCCATCTCTTTTTAAGGAAAGTGATGAAAAATGTTGTCATAAAAGCTTTAAATAATTTTTGCAATATCTATGAATTTATTTCATTAGTTTCTTTCTTTTTTAGTTTCAAACAGGAACTTTAAGAAAATTTTGTGGTTTAAATATTTAGATTTATCAAAAACTTGATTGAAATACCACATCCTTAGAAAACAAATAATGAATGAATGCATGTATTCTGACAATAATATTTTTCAATATTTATCACGATTTTACATCGAAGAAAAGAAAAAATTAACGCAAAACTTTAAGGTCACAAATTCTAATAAAAGAATATACGTACGTACATACTTAAGAGTAAAAACACATTCAACATTCAATAAATTGACCACATTCGCATTAAAAATAACGGCAGGAAAGGTTCCTACAAATTGTTGAAGAGTGAGAGAGTGAGGAGTAGGGAGTGAATGCAGATAGAGGGATGTACCGTAATAAAATTGAATATCAACATCAGCATAAAGACATTGCCATTATTTTATTTTATTCCTTTTTTTTTGGGTATTTTATTTTAGCTTAAAGCTTATTTTCGAGCAGTCATTGCCTGCTGCCTTTTTTTGGCTTGAGCATTGTGTCTTAAAAGTAACACGTGGTGCGAAAATGTGTTGGGGTGTTGCAAGACTAGTTACTTAAGGCAAGCAAGAAGAACGCGCCAACAATACCGCATCAAACTGACCCTTTGTTGTAGCAACAATGTAAGCTTCAATGCCCTGTTGTACTGTAGTGATATGTGTGTAGGCGTACATGTGCCTTTGTTTCATGATTTTAGGTTTCGTTGGCCCAAGAAAAGAAGAAACAACGTACATTCAATGTAAATGGTTATTAAGACAATACTTACTCGTATATTACAACTTTCTAGTTTGAGCTATTTTCCTGTGATCCTTAGGAAGGGGGCGGATATAATACATAAAAGTAAAATTGAAAGTAAAATGAAAAGAAAAATCCTAAATTGTATCCCTAAAAACGACAAAATAATCTGTATTGATTACTCAACGTTGGCAATTTCTTGTTTATTATGAAAGTTTTAGTTACACATGCTTTTTTCCCCAGTTTCGTATTTTCTTCGATTGATTTTTTTTTTTTTTTTGAACTTTTCGTTGTAAATCCACTTACTAAGTTTATTTCTTACTATATTTATTTCTATAGAAATATATATATATATATATATATACATACATATAAATGTATGTACATATTTCCTTAGAGATTTGTATGCCTTTCCTTGCAAATGATTTATATAAATATATTTTTACACAGAAAACTGCTATTGTATCAAAAGTGCAGACTATAATGTAAGATTTCAGTCAAAAGCTTTATTTGGCTTTCTTATTTTTATAATTCATGTTGCACAAGTAAGCTTTGAAGAATGTAACTTTATATTCAACTAGACAGGCTAACAAATTTGTTAAGATATTTAAGTAAATAACTTGAACTTAATGATTAAACAGAATAAGTCCGCAACTTCAAATTAACAAAGCTCATAATGAAATCGACGACAGTAACTTCAAATGCTCTTTAATTTTTGTTTTATTTTCTTTTGTGCTTATTTTTCTTTGTAGCTTTGTTTACAAAATATATAAAATTTATTAAATGTATGGTAGCATTTTTGAGAGAATATTTATTTATATGTGAGAGCATGAGAAAAAAGCTCTCGACTGCGTTCTGGGTCTGGTTTTTTTTGTGTCAATTTGTATGGAAAATGTGTTTAAGCCGCAATTCTGTTTGATCATTTAGGCCAAAGGCCGCACGCGGGTCCTTTGTTATGCTCTTTTTTTACACATACATTCGTACAAGCATGCATTTTACTCTCTTTTATATTGTATATGTATGTGTTTGCCTGACTTTGATTCAGGCAGAAAAAACGCCAATACTTACATACGTCTGCGACGTAATGGACGTTCACCGACTCTTTCATGCTTTTTTGCAGTATTTTTATTTACCAGAAGCAGCTGATAATATTCGTGCCAGTTAATAAAACTTCTGGACGGAAACAATGAACATATTTTCATTGACCTCTTTGAAGTGAAAAAAGACGATATGACTGACATCAATCTGGCGATAAAAAAGGTTTATTTTTTTATATAATAACTGGATTTCCAAGCACTGTTTCAATTTGTATAAGTAGTTCCATAATTTTAAAATGTTCATTAACAAAATATAAAATAATTTCCATTTTAGAGCGCATTCTAAAATTTCTGAGTTTTTCATACAAAGACCCCTTTTCCACATGCAAAGTTTACTTTGTTTCACTATTTAAACAAACATAAAAACATATTTTTTTCGTTCTGTTTGCTTATTATTCTGCACCGCCCATACAGCTCAGCAGCTGGATTCAGTAACTTTTATTACGATAATCGTATCGCTATAATAAAAATTTGTTGTTAAACTTTTTTTTCTCACAGACACATAAATGTGAAAAGAGGCCAAGTTCTTATCCAAAATTTCGCCCATCACAAGTACTGAAATCTAAATTTGGAACCATATGATTCTTGTTTCCTACAATACCTATCACTACAAATTGCTATGTATTACATAAATTTGGCATCGTCACGGTTTTAAATTTAATTTCTCGGCAACCTGTAACTTGGCACACTGGGCTCGAACCCACAACCTTCGGTTTTGTAGCCAACGCGCTAAATACTTCAGCCAACACCATCCTCTTTGCGGTTAACAGAGCTACAAACTCTAGTAATGTATGTATAGTATAATATTTCAAATATTACACACAAAAATTTTTAACAAACAGCTACCACAAAGTAACTTGCATCATGTGCTTTAATGCTAATACCCAATGTTGGTTAAAAGCTCAAAGCAAAACAAAAAACAAACTAATAATAAAATAAATATGCCCTTAAAGGTCTTTTAAAAAGGATGCGAGATTTAATATTTTTCTAGCTTTGCCTTTTAATAAACATTTATAGTACATCCCTTATTTGTTGTCTACTTTGCTGCTGCTTATTACAGATGCATGTGTAAAACTGTGTGTATATATGTGTGTATTTGTGCATGTGTGTAATATGTAGATATGTAAATTTTTACCTTTGGGTGGTTTGTTGATTGGATAGAAGGTTTTTCTGGTTCAATGTTGGCTTGTTAACTTTCATACTAATGTTATTCTAATGCTTAGAAAACAACAGCAACAACGGGATTATTATGTTGAAACATAGGCCGCACGATATTTGATATGTAGAAAGGGTTAGCAAAAATTAAACACTATGGGAAATAGTTCCAAAAACCAAGTAAAAGTTTCAGCAAATTTCGCATAAAATGTACTAATTATAATAATCGCCTTCGTCAAATGTCGTATGAAATATTTTAGTCAATTGTTTGAGTAATGCCCAAATATTTCAACAAATAGTTTTAATAGAATGCATTATATGCATTTATGCAAGATTGCCGTAGAAAATTTCAATTAGAAAGAGCATAAGTATATGCCACTAAAGCATATAATTTATAGAAAATTTATATCTGCATAAAATCTAGTAGATTTCAATTGAAATCTTTATCAAAGTCTATTCCGTTTACATCCAGCTTTTTTGGCCTTAATCAAGATTTCGTATCCAAGACAAAAACCATTGGCTGAAATTTTATGCTAAAGTACAACCAAACAACTGCATTAAAGCTAATTCATACACCTTTTTAATTATAGCTGTTAATTTTTAAGGACAGTGGTTTTAATGTTTAATGTGTAGTTTGCACAATGCAAGCAAACGACTTGTTTGGAAAAAATATATGAAAAACACTCGAGTTTTTGAGCGATTCTTATCAAAATCCTATCTAGGCAAGGCGCTTGCTTATATTTGGAAAACTACCTGTCGAATAGTCACATCCGTGAGAGTGCAACTCATCACGTAAAAACACCATTTTCGGATTATGACATACGTGAACGCATGCAGCATATACGATTGACGTATCATTTAATTTGTTTTCGCACGATTGTCGATACATTCACTGATGTGACGATTTGAGCGCTGGTTTTAACCTTCAAACCATAAACAGCTGATTTTGCGTTCACACTGCAAGTTTGATAAATCCAGTTTTAAAGAATATGTTGTGTATTTTTTTCTGCCTTTTATAACACTTATTTGACAAACTGTACAACAGATGTTTTTGTTTTATCCCTTTTCCACGCGCAAAGTTTACTTTGAAAAGTTTTAATTCAGCTGAGTGAAAGACGGTAAGCGTAAGCCTTTTTTCTCTTTATGTTTCTCTCCCAGCTGAATTAAGACTTTGTAAAGTAAACTTTGCATGTGGAAAAGGGGTCTTTGTATGAAAAACTCAGAAATTTTAGAATGCGCTCTAAAATGGAAATTATTTTATATTTTGTTAATGAACGTTTTAAAATTATGGAACTACTTATACAAATTGAAACAGTGCTTAGAAATCCCGTTATTATATAAAAAAATAAACCTTTTTTATCGCCAGATTGATGTCAGTCATATCGTCTTTTTTCACTTCAAAGAGGTCAATGAAAACATGTTCATTGTTTTCCGTCCAGAAGTTTTATTAACTGGCACGAATATTATCAGCTGCTTCTGGTAAATTTAACTTGGCAGCACTGAATTCAGTGTAAAGAAAATAAGGTTGGAATTCATAAAATCCACTTAAAACCAATTCAAAAAAGATTTTATGTTGGTTTTAAAAAAATCATTTTGTCCCTGAGTAAAAACAATCTAAGAATGCACACAGGCTTCCTCACAGGTCATTGTAGACTGAGAAAACACCTCAGCAGACTTGGGTTTGAGAGTAACAGCCTGTGCAGATTCTGTGACTACGATGATGAAACCCCAGAGCATATTCTGAAGGACTGTGAAGCGTTATGCCACAGAAGATATATCCAATTGGGCAAACACCTATTGGAGGATTGGGAACTGCCAACACTAGACCCACTGGCAATCCTGAGATTCATCAGGAGAGTAGGTCTGGATGAGGTGCTCTAGCACCTGGCAAGGGATACAATAGATCTACTTTGGTCACACTGTCCTGTGTTTCCCTTTCACTTAATAATTCATTCATTCATTCATTCAATGGTAAAACCAGGTTTGAACAATTGGTTTTAACGTTCAATCCAACTTTTATTAAAACCATGTCAGTGTGGAAACACTTCAAGTTATATTATATTTTAGGAAAATATCGACAAATATAGTGACAAAATAGATTTTGTTTTTTATGGGTAATCTAATCAAAATCTGCAATTTTTTCACAAAAAAGTTTTCCATTTAAATTAAATCTTGCACTAATTTTGGTACACCCTTTATATGTACTATGCAACAGAAAACAACATTCTCTAAAAGCAAAGAGAACACCGTCAGCATTGTTAATAGCATTATTATCATTATCGTCATTACAGGGATTAGAAAAACATGACCATACAAATTTTTAAAAAATTCATACCAGAGATTTATTATTCGACATATTGTCATAATTATACTATAAGTGACGATTTGTTAAAGCAACAATGAAATGCATATAGACCTCGCTTAACCACCAGCAAATAAATTCCACTTATAAAAAATTCATAGTAATACCAAAAAAAACTTATCACAAAAAACTGTTACACAATTGTTATTTTCGCCTTGTATGAACACAGTTTGTAAATGGGGAGAATTGTAAAACAAGTAGCTTCAGAATCCAGAATTACAATTTTACCAGATCTATTACGAAGGTAAGATTAAAAAAAAAGTAATTTTGTATCTCGCAAATTCTACATTTCGGTAAAAGAAATGACCCCCTCATTATGAGCGGACTTAGGCTGAGTACACATCTGGCATTTCTTGTGTTGTCATTTATATTTATATATATATAAAAATATATTTTTTATATGGAAAGCAATGCTACACAATGAAAAATATCGGAAATGACAAACGTTGCCACTAGTACACACTATTGCGAAGTCAGAATATGCCATAGTGTGTACTCTGCATTATGCTGTGCATCGTACATTCACTATGGAAATTTCGAAAATTTAGTTGAAGTCAGATCTCCATACAGGGTGTTAAAAATGCATAACGACTTATAGTGAGAAATTTTTAACTTTCCACTATACAACAAATTATTGTTATCCGCCTTGACACGGTCTTTTGCGGAGCCCCACAAAATATCTAACGGCGTCAAATCGCATAATCTTTGTGGCAATTAACGTCGCCAAAACCTGAAATTATGTGTTTGCAAACATCCCATGCAAAAAAATCACAATGGGTCGTGTTTTGTGGCTTTTGTCACCATCTTGTTTAAAGCGCATATCGCCCAGGTTATCGCTAAGTAAATTACACTTCATTTCATTTCTGATCAAGTCACGCATTTAAAATGGGTTTTCCGCAAAATATGTCAAAAGTTTTGCTTCATGAAAGTAAATAAAATCAGTAAAGTGCAACTTTGACTCTTTGACTTTTTTGTTTTTAGAATTTTTCGGTTTTTGACGTTTTTTCATCTTTTTGGCGATTTTTTTCGTTTTTGACGATTTATTTAAATTTTAGCGATTCTTTTAGTTTTGGTGCTTTTTTACGTTGCAAAGTCTTTATTCAACTGGGTGAAAGGCAGTGGTTGGAATACTTTCTGTTTCTTTTTTTCTCCCAGCTGAATTAAGACTTGGCAAAGACTTACAAATTTCTTCCACTGACTGACGCTTTATAATTGTATTTTGACAGCGCATAAGATGCATAGTATTATATGGTTTGATGTTTGAAAAATGAAAACTGTACGGTTTTGCAAAATTTTTCTTTTACAACGGTATTCGCAGCCTTGTTTCAATTATAAGAAAAATTTGCTGACTGAAAAATAGCAAGTTTTTAAAAAATTTAAGAAATAATCAGAAAAAACAAGGAATAATGTAAATGAGCTACATCCAAGCCACAAGCTCAATGAGCAAACTTTTACAAAAGAGCTTTTGGGCTTTCACACTGACGAAATCACAACACTCAATCAGATTTCGGCGACTACAATGATTGTTTTTACTTTGCAAAGAAACGACAACAAATTTAAGAGCTTTCGAAGCTGTTTACCTCAAATGCAGATATCAGAGTATGTGTCAACCCTTTTAGACAAGCAAAGTTAACTTTAGAAAGTCTTAATTCAGATGGGAGAAGACAGAGAGAGAAAGTATTTTCACCTGTGTCTTTCACACAGCTGAATTAAGACTTCGCATAGTGAACTTTGCGTGTCTAAAACGGTCATGTGTTTGCACGTATAGCTGATGTAAATATACATACGAGTACATGTGTATTTATGATTATATGTATGTACATATGTATGTATGTATGTATTCATCCATGCTTGTTTGCTTGTATATACATAAATACTTATGTATATCTCATAAAGCATTGTTCCGTAAAAATGTTTAATAAAAGCATATTTTCAGAACATTTTTATTAACTATTTCTCGTGCCACACAGCCTGATAGGACACACGTTGTGTGTAACATATTCCTAAATGAAATTAATAGAGCAAAATTATGTAAATATCAACAACATGTTTAACAGATTTTCTAAATTCAAAGTTTTTTTAACCCTAGAATACTAACGCTATTTAATACTACGTTAATACTAACCCCACGTAAATGTTACGTACTGTAGAATTTTTCCTAAAGCGCTTCAGTTAATTTGGTTATTTCTGTAAAAAAATTTTTATTTTATTAGTTGTATTTAATTATATAATAGAAATAAGCTTATTTATGATTTATATTAAAGCAATCAAAAACAATTTTAAAAGCGAAATAAAAATTCATGTTTGGAATCAAGTAAAAGCTGAAATAAAATTAAAGCCTATACATATGTACATACATATGTACATATACATATATCATCAGTCCTGGTTAATACAGTTTTTGTATACTTTTATTTGATGCAGGGGTTTTAGCGCCTTCCTTGCAATGAATGAAAGGTTATTCCAAACATAGTCATTCTTGCCTAAAATTTCGCTATTTTCTAGTGCTGCATTAGCTACAGTAATTTCTTCTGTTATGCTTGTTTTTTGTAGCTTATTTTGATCAATATGAAATTTTCTGTAATATTTTAAAGGCTTCTTTTTGACAAATTTTTCGATGTTATTTTCATCTGTTGCAGTGTTGCAGGCACTACTTCTTATCTTCGCTATCAAAATCCTTGTCTTTATGACTGACGTCGCTGAACTTTAGTAATGTCGCAACATCTTCACAGTTGAGACCACGCTTGAAATTCACTGGTTTTTACTTGCCTTTTTCAATCGCTACATGAAATACTACTACCAATTTATACTCGTATTACTAACGCCACGTATAATTTACGTACACAAATTATTATTACTAACAACACGTAAATTTTACGTAAAGCCTTGTCATGATCACGTTGTTACCGTTAGGCCACTTTATGCTTTTGTAGCAACAATAATAAAAAAACTACATGTAATTTTTAGGTGGGTTAGTATTCTAGGGTTAAAGCACACTTTGTGAACAACGCACAACCATAATAAAAATTTATATACATAAAGCAAAAAAATAAAAATATCAACAAAGTAAAGGGATATTCCCTGAGGAACCACAAAATTGTTAATTAACAAACAGTTTAAATGAAAAATTAATTTGCTGGCTGTTGCAATTTATGAGATATTAACAACAACAACAACAACAACAAACACCGAAAGTTAAAAACTTAACAAAGCAGCCCAAAACAATGGAAAAACTAGACGCCCACACTTAAAAAAACCTAATAAAATAAGCAAAATATATCCAATAAGATACAATATAATAGCCTTACAAACAATTACAAGAGATTACAAAAAAGTTTACCATTTTTTACATCTGCTTTCTCATGCGATGTAAACAACAGGGATATCACTGATGTTATTTAGCAAATTTAAATTCATTTTATAAATCTATGGCATTATGGAATAATAGCTTAAGTCGATTTAAGCAAAGCAGTGTTTTTCGGAAGTTTTGAAGTTAAAGCTAAGAGATCAAGAAGCATCTAACGCATGATTCTACAGCATGTGAGATCCTTATTACCCGACTGCGCGACGCAAAGAAGGGTATTGTGTTTATCAGCCTATGTATGTATGTATGTATGTGTGTTTCTTTGCTGCACGAACGCGTGTACCGATTTTGATGATTCTTCCATCAATTGCTTGGTCTCAATGCTAAAGATATTATGTCAGCAGTCAAAACTCAATATGGCGGCAAACAGACGCCATTTTGTACATACGAAAAAAAGAAAAAGTCGGCGACCTATATCAATATGGGTATCATTCGACAGGTATTTTAAAATCATCTTCAGTTTCTCTTATGATTTTTCATTTACAATGACCATTTAATATATTTAACGGTTCAAAAGTCTGGCGTTTGGTTTTTAATATGTAGCTAAATTTTCTTCGGGGTCTTGCATCTATGCAACACCCATCAACAAAAACACTCTAAGCAAAGAAAAAAAAAATATTTTGCTGGGTAACAATATTTTAACTTTTCTTACAATGAAGCAACAATTGAATTTTTTTCATTATGTACATAAAACGTTTTTAGTCTCTCCTGAAAATATCGCTGTACTCGTATAATGAATTTTGTCCAGTCTATTTAGCGTGCAACATGTGGCAGGACTTGTACTCACCAGCAATCGTTATTATTCATTCCTTTTTACAATTGCTTACTAACACCGGTACAATTATCAGAAACATAATTTTGTAGTGGCAGTAAAGGAGTAGACCATAAAATTCTTATCATTTGCTGCAGTGTGGCAGAAAATTTAATTTATGTCTATCAACAAATTTTTATTATTTGCACAAGCAAATGTAGTAAAATTTTAATTTTATAAACATAATAAATTTTTTGTAGGCATAAAAGCATGAGTTGTAATAATGTTTGAGCTTTGGCAGATGAGTGTTTTGTGTAATACATACTTGACCGCCGTATGCCAGAGTTAATGTTTTTCTGTTTGCTATGAAATTAGTTCAAAAGAGAAGTGGAAGAAAGTAAACATTTTATGAAGACTTTAATACAAATAAATAAACTGAGGCTTGTTTTGCGCAAGCAAATAAAATTTGTATGCTTACGATGTGATCATAACACAAGTGAATTGAATTAAAATTTAAAATAAAAAGGTTTGTACTAAATTGATTGTTTTTTAACAGAAATTTTTCATTTCATCAGAAACTACTTATAAGCGCCGTCGGAAGCGGCTCGTTATCAGTTAACATCACTGGTGATGAGTGTACACACTCAACAGATATTTTTTATAAACATTATGATATATTTGGCCTTATCATGAATTCCACACGTGAAAATTTCCGAATGAAACTTTTCGTTCACACGGATTTTAATTTCGTATCATCAATTCCATTATAATTAAAAACTTACATATTACCATAATCTTCTTCATAAATTGTCAAAGTATTTCGCAATCGTATGATGTTTTTTGAAACAAACTGTTCACACGTTCGAAAATTTCCATGTGGAATTTTAAAAGAAAGAAATTAATTTTGAAATTAAAACAATATTTTATTCAATGCCTTTCATGTTATAAAACATTCAAAGAATATAAAGAATATAATATAAAAAGGCACCGTGATTCTTTTTATGCTAACGTAGATGAAGGTGAGGAAATTGAATAGTGCTTTTATAGACATAAAACTATGCATGGTTTTGGCAAAATTAAGAACATTGCACATTGGGCACTTTTTAGGGCAAAATTAATTTTAGCCAAACTTCTGGACCGATATGGCTGAAATTTGGAATTTAAGATTTAATCAGACGTGACATAACCATAACCATAGAAAACAGCTGTTCGAACCAAACTAATGGGCAACACTGTATTTGGTTATAGGTGACTCGCCACAACGCCATTGCCATTTCCATAGGCAGTATGGCTATGGCACGTCTAATTTCAGTTTTTAAGATTTTTTCATCAGCACGCACAACTGGGTTTTGTCTCGAAAAAGAATTAATAAATTTTTTTGAAATTTGCCACCTTAACGATAAATTTTTACAAAAAGTTTATACCTTTTGCTTCAAAGAAGCCAAATCTTGTTTTGAAACATTATTTCAATAAATTTCACTGAAAATAAAATTTTAAACAGCATCAGTTTATGCCTTTTTTATTTTTTTTTTTCACATATACAAACATTAAAAAGTTCACTATATTTCAAGCTGAGTCTATCTTAAAGAAAATTATATAAATCAAAAACCGAAAAAAACTGAAACGAAAAATAAAAAATCCAATTCATAATTATTTGCTTAACACATTCTATCAAGGAAAAACATGGCAGTCCATGGCCAACATTATAAAAAGCTTATGCGAAGTATAAATTTATGGAAAAAGTCATTTATTTGAGGTTAAGTTAAAATTACACATTTTGTTAACAAAATCAATGACATCCACCAAAATACTTTGGTTTTTTTAAATTACTTACTATACCTTCTCTTCACCATATTATGCATGATTTTCTTCTTTTTGTTAAGTAATTCATAAAATTTTTTTGTAATTTATATCAAAATTACACTTTTTAAATGTCAACTTCGACCGCCCATAAATCAGCTGATATTTGTTTTGTACAAAAACCAAATATGCAGTTATTTGCTTTGATATCTTCTTAACCAAACATAATTAACAAAAAACATTGTTGTTGTTACTGAAATTATTTTTGAACAAGATTTGTGGTAAAATTACCTACTGTGCATTGTTGTTTGCAGAGAAAAATTGGGGAAAAAGTCAGATCAACTGTTTAATATATTTAAAGGAATTTTTATATACTCACTGACAGATCGCATAGAAATGCAAAATTGGCTGTACGAGTTCGTGGTTAAGTCGATGAGAAAAAAGGTTCACTGTGTATGTGTATCAGTGATAGGAAATGCGATTTGCATTTCGGTACCAAAAAAAAAATTTTAGTACTTTTTTGATCCCGAGAGTACCAAAAATTGTTATTATTTTTTTATATGTTCTTCGAATTCTCCGCCATTTCTGAAGCGTGTTTCAAAATTCTTTTTTATATGAAATGCTATACTCCACAGGTGGTCCCATTTTCACAAGTATGCAATAGGAGCAGGGGGATGGATACCCTCCATACAAAGTAATTATTAATTATGGCATATATTGAATACTATATCATTGACAGGCTTCAAAGTCGGTAAAAAATACTTTAGAGTTAATGCGCGTAATCGAGCGGAAAAGTAGTGGTGTAAGAGTAGAGGAAAGGGTCACTAATTATTGCATATTGATAATATTACATCAGTGAGCGTCTATAAACTTGGTGTGCAGTACTTTATAGTTAATGCGCGAAAACCAGCAAAAAATTGGTGGTGGAAGAGCAGAGGAAAGGCTCCCTACCATACAAATTCCAAATTATTAATTAAGCACTAAAAAGTAATAAATAAGAACTTAAAAAAAATTAACAGTTACTTCTGTTATTCTGTTATATGCGTTAAATTTGACATGTAAACAATACTAACTAGCCCTGAAACTATGCTACAATTTCTTATGTTTTTAAAAACGCCCCATATGTTTGTTGTAAATTCCATGCGAAATAAGTGCCACCTATCTTATTTCGCATGAAAACTTAAAATGTTGAAGATACATTTCATACGTTTTTCTCAAGATAAACATAGTACTATATCTGCAACATTTTTTCATGAACAATTCATGCCAATTTTTTTTATATGTATTTTGACAGCATTTCGCACAAAAATATTTGCGTATTAAAGCCGTAGTGTTTTTAAGTTAAGTTCAATATGTTACGAGCAAGGGGATTAGGATTGGGGCTCGAGTTGAAATTACTTACTGTCAACAGTAAAAAGTCTTATTCTTTAGCTGTGTGACTTTTTTTTCAATCGTTACTTAGCTCAGCCCAATCCTTAGTTTTAGTAACCCAGACCGCACACCACGCAACCCACGCATACAAAAATAAAAAATAAATACGTATACAAAATAGAAAATAGAGAAAGTTAATCCAGATAAAAAGTATTTCCCAGCTTAATACCACAAAATTAAACCCACGTGCAAAGCCCACACATAATACGCAGACATTGTCAAATGTACACCATAAAAGCATAAAAAGCTTTAATCATGTATATAAACTTGCAATGCATACAAGTATATACATATGTGGTTACATTAATATTCATGGCTATAAGAAATAACCGCTTAAGTTAGTTTCAAAAAGAATTGACTTATATATGCCACAATGTTCTACTAACAAAACCCCATACATAGCCAGCAAAAAAAAATCGGAATGGTTCCAAAGGTTTGCCGCTCTCGTTGCATGCTAATCACTACTGCTGAATTTAATATTCTAAGGCTGTTGTTTATATCACATACTCATACCATTCAGTTATTTGGATCACTTCCGTCCTATGACAACCATGTGTTAAATTCATTGATGATTCACCAGAAATAGAACTACTTGGAGCTGAGTTCATCAGTGATGTAACTAATGATTTATATTGACATTTTTTTATGGATATTTCCTACAACGTTTGTTAAAAAGTCCCACCAAATTAACAATAAGCGCTAAAAAATACCAAAAAAAATTGTTTTCGGTATATACAGTACAGTAATCTCTTGATATATGACATTTCTATTTACGCCGAACAGCGGCCAAAACTCTTGAACTAATGAAGATTTGTTTGTAATTCTTTTTTTTTAGTGGATTGATTTTATCCTAAGCATTTACAAAAATTTCATTTTATTAGAAACAGTACAGTGGTTGCTTAGAAACTTAAGGTTAAATTTGAATTTCCATTTTTTTTTTAATTTTGCAAAGAAATGTGGGCTTTTTATAACTCTATTTTTTAAAAAAAGGCCTTATAAATAAAATTAAATAAATAGATTTTAAACTATTTTGGACATATATACACAAGTATGTAAGACGTGCGCAGACATAAATAACTGAACCATTTCTACTTGATGAATATCTGAATCCAAGAAAAAACTACTTCAATGCAAAGATCTTATAGAAAAAAATTATGTTACCAAACTACAGGTAAAGCGTTTCAAGTAGGAAAAATTATGTAAATCTGCTCACATATAACAGAGTTCTGCTATTGAATGCGAAAGGGGGAGGGGGAACGGATAAAGCCAATTTCCCCACCGATTTTCGAAAAAAAAATATGGGTCCAAACTGCAGACAAAAACCTTTTCAAAAAAAAAAGAACTGTGAGAACCGGATTACAAATGAAAAAGTAATCTGTGGAGGAAGAGGAGAGAAAATTTTACAATCGATTTTCGAAAAAAAAATTGTGGTACCAAACTGCAAGACAAATCCTTTCAAATAATAAGGACTTTTGAAATACGATTGACAAATGACAAAATTATGTAATTTCGTCTACGATTTCCGAAAAAATGTGGGATAAATGACAGAGTAATGCATGGCGGAAGCAAATTTCCTTCCGATTTAGAAAAAAATTGTGGGACGAAATTGCAGGCAAACTCTTTCAGACAAAAATAAAAGTTCGAAAATCGAGTACATATTTTCGAAAATTTAGTATTTTCATTAAAATAAAAAAAGTGTTCTACAGGCGGGTCGTGGCAGGTGCAAAAGTATATATAGGCTTCGTTTTTTTTAAACCTTTTGATCTTCAAAAGTTATACACTACTAAACTTCAAATTTTACGAAAATATGGGGGTCTAAAATAAAATAATAATCCCAACTACAAATTGCACAGAGCCTGCACATATCATTTATTAAAAACAATAGTATACGAGTACCTAACATTGCAAAATAAACTGCAGTACGTTATCAATAATAGTTTTCGAGGAATCATAATTTATTTCAGATAAAATATGAAAAATTTTTTATTTTAATTGACATAAAATCTTTGTTTTTAGCAGCATGCCACGCCCACTACTGCGAATATTTTAACTTAATTTTTTGTCTTAATTAGTTTTCATATGTTTCCCTTTTAATGGCGTACAAATTTTGAGAATCTATTTCAAGAAAAAATTTAGGTTTTGGCCAATAAAACTTGATTCTGAACCATTTTTTTCTCTTTTGCCGTCTCAAACAAATAAAATTTTCAAGTGGAACTATTTAGGACGTAAGTTGAGATATTACTGGAATATTTTTTTTAGTATACGAGTATTTGCAGTGATCCCGCACGAAAGAAGCCAAAAACATTGGACCTACTTTTGTTTTTCTTGTCCTTTTTTTAAATACATATTAATACTTAGAAAACAATTTAATATTTTTTATTAATTTTCGAACTGCAAGGCTTAATCTCCTTTATTGTTATTTTATTGTCATTCTAATCAATTGGCAATTAAGCATTTTTCCCAGTGTGGTTGTGCTAAAGTTTCATGCTAAAAATAATTCTCATATATTTCATGACAATTATTCAGCCTGATTGCGGTTGGTGTACGAGTATTTCGACTACGCCTAGTACTAGATTTAAGAACATCGCAACATTTTTCTCTAATCTAGTAGTAGGTACCCCAACCGTATTCAGGCTGAATATGTAATCGTACAGGTTTTAAAATCTTCCCAACTAGCAAAAAAAATATACTAAAGACAGGAATTACAATATTAGAATTTTGTGTTTCTCGAGAACTTATTCACTGTATTATTTTCACATCAATGATTATGAGCAATAGACTTGAAGCATTATTTCTCAAAAGGTAGCACAATACGTACTTGAAAGGCAACAGTAGACATATTTATGTAAGTGTTATTAGAGCCAAACTATGAAAATTAAACTCAAAACTATCTTCTCATGACAAGAAACTACATCATGAGAAATTGTGTGTGGTTTGGTTGGCTACACTCAGAGAAAAATGATTCATACCAAAAGTTGAACAGTTTCCCTTTTCTGAATTAAGAAGTAACGCTTTATCGTCTAAACGACTGAACTAATTTTGATAAAATTTCAAACAAAAAGATCTGCATCTAGAATAACGCGAAGGATATATATTTAAAAAAAAAGGAGAACCAAGAGGAGGACAGGGGGTTATATCTGACTCTTCAAAACTACACAACCGATTTCTATGAAATTCAAAACATATATTCATCTTCCTCTAAAATAACGTAAGATGCATAAATTTTTTAAAGTTGGAGCAAGAGTGGGGCAAGAGCGCAGTAATTCGCCTCTCCAAAACTATTCAACGGATTCTTATGAAATCTAAAACTTAGATAGATCTGCATCTAGAAAATCATATAGGCTATATAGTTATAAAAAGTAGGAGCTACAGAGGACCAAAGGGCAATTTCTGCTTCTCCGAAACTGTCCAACCAATTTCTGCGAAATTCAAAACGTAGTTACTTCTGCATCTAAGAAAATACACAGGTTTCATATTATTTATGAAACTAGGACCAAGAGGAGGCAGAGGGCGGGCGATTTCCTTTTTTCCGAAACTATCTGATTTTTATTAAATTGAAAGCGTAGATAGATCTTTATCTAAAAGAACACAATGGCAAGATATTAAAAAAAAAATTACGACCCATAGAATGCAGGAAACAATTTATGCCTATCTGCAACTATATAAGAGTTTTTTTATTTTAAATCGCAGATATAACTACGTATAAAAAGACACACCCTATTTATATTTTTTTATTAAAACTAGGATCAAGAGGGCGTCAGCTGGGGTAATTTCTGTCTCTCCGAAACTAAAATAAATTTTATGAATATTAAATAAATAGTTTTAAAAATACAAAAAAAAAATGTATTGTCTTAAGATTTGTGGGCGATATGTTTGTATAACTACTTATGCCTGACTGAAGTATTTTTTTCGGTGTAGTAATGTAATTTTAAGATACATATATTATGTTTTGTATTAGCCATAATAAAGTGTTGAGTGTATGATTATGACACCTGCATACGAACTGGTATAGCGCACACACAAGCACACACCATAATCCTTAAGCACTCAAAGATATCCGTTTGGGTAATAAATCTACGGTAAGGTAAGATGAGATGAGATGAGATGATCTGTGAGTAAACATTGTAGTGTATGTATAAACAAGGGACTAAATATTTAATATGAAACTAGAAGTATGTACCCAGCATAAAAAAAGTTATTGCATCAAGAATGCATGGATGGAGATTTGAGTGCGGCATAATGAGATTAAGAGCTATTAAAAAAAAGCGTAGCAGATGATTAAAAAAGCCATAAAGATAACATAATTACTTTTACAATAAATTAAAAATTAATACAAGGCAAAAATGTTTAAAGACAACTTATGAAAATAGAATTTAATATTAATTAGATTATTAAGGCTTTCTCTCATTTTGTAAAAGGAAAAATTCAAAAGAAAATGTATGAGCAGAATTAATTTTCATAAAAGAAATTTTAGCTTAAAGGCAAAATTCATGATATTTTTTTGGCCCAAAGCAACAATGTAATCATCATTCCTCAGCTGCTGTATTCATTGTACTGAACGAAAACATTTATGACAGAACAAGGTTTCGCCACTTTGTATGGGAAAGAAGAAATAAAAAACAATTTTATTTGCAGCAGTAAAAGTAGAATAGCAAAATTTTTGACACTACATACTTCTCATTTGAGGGAAACGAATAAAAAAGAGCACTTTAACTTTATATCCACTTGTGTACAAAATCCATTTAAAGCACTTTTACCACTACTGCTCGTAGCTATCAGTTTCAAAATTATCAGTTGCCTTAGAGAATCACAACACTCGCTTGGACACCAACCAACCAACCAACAGCAGTCATTCATTTATTTTTGCCTTCTTCTCTCTCGCCGTCATGTATTTATTCCCACATTCGACTCACACAATTCATACAATTTTCCTCAGTTTGTTTTCAGATTTTTTTTTTGTTTGCAATCGATTTCTAGGTCATTTTAAAAATAAAACCGTCGGTTGTCAGTCGAAGTTAATACGTTTGTACGTAGCACATATTTCTACGCTATGTGTGTGTTATGATGGGGCATAACAACAGCAGGACTAGCTCACACAGTTAACTTCATAAGCTTCCATCTACCACCCAACTCCCAATTTATTTGCAAGCCAATTTCCATACGGCGAACGAGCCTTCTCCCCTTCCTTGAACGATGATTGTTATCATGTCTTTCGCGCTTATATTTTCACTTTTCTTTCTAATACGATTTTAAAAATTGTAAATGAATGATGATGGCACCTTGAACACTCCCATAAATTTCTCACGAAATCCAATATTAACGTCGTTAATGCTTTAATCATGGAATGTAACACATCAATAAATAGAGAAATCATATTTTGAAACAGAAAAAATACGTTATCACTTTTTGAAAAGTCGCGTGCGTGCATGCACAGTGATGAAGGTTGTGTCTCTTCACATTGCAATACTTTAGTTTCCGCTTACTTTAGGAAATCAATAATGACTGAATTTAAATTAGGTGGCAATTTTGAAGATCAGATGAGAAACAAGCAAAGCAGAACATTTTTTTCAAAAATGTTTGCAGAATTACCACTAATCATTTATAGGAGCGGCAAAGCAAAAATCTTTCGTATCATTTAATAAAACTACTAAAGGCTGACTTCTATAGTAAGTGCTATACCATCTTACACAATTCTAAAGTATTAATTACATTCGCCACTGCAAGCTACTGACTTCAATATGTCAAAAATAAAACACACATGTTTATATAAGAATGACTGTAAGGCAACATGGCGGATGGTTGTTGCTTATGCTTATTTTCTCATTTTAGTCTAATTAAACTAATTTCTATTTATGTTGGCGTCATTAAGGAAATATAGTGTTATAGTGTTTTCACACTGACATGGTTTTAACAAAAGTTGATTTTAACGTTAAAACCAACTCTTAAAACCTGGTTTTACCATACCAATTGTTTTTGTTAAAACCAACTTCAAACCACTTTTGAATTGGTTTTAAGTTGGTTTTATGAAATACAACCTTGTTTTCTATGTGCTAAAATCCAGTGCTGCCAAGTTAAAATGACCGGAAACAGCTGATAATGTTTATGCCAGTGAAAAAGAATAGATACCAACCAATTGATATATTTTCAACTTAAAAATATATGCAGCGGCAATAATTATCAAAAAAAATGTGAATAAAAGTATCCTTTGGACGGAAAACAAAGGAAATATATTCACTGACCTCTGGGAAGTGAAAATAGTCGATATGACTGACATCCATCTGCGGAAAAAAAGGTTAAGCTTATCATATATTTGTGCATTTTTTTATATAATAATATGATTTAAAAGCACTTCTTCACGTTGTATAAATAGTTACATAATTTTAAAATATTCATTTAACAAATATAAAATAATTTCTAACTTATTGTGCATGGTAAAATTTTTGAGTTTTTCATGCAAACAAAAATAACGGTTGTACAGGGTGTCAGATAAATATTATAAAAAGCTGAAAAAAATACATTAACAAATACACGCATTTCTACAGTACATTTATTTTATTTTGGACAAATTTATAAGACATCCTGTTGTTTAAAACCTGAATTTATCAAACTTGCAGTGGGAATGCAAAATCAGCTGTTTATGGTTTTAACGTTAAAACCAAGTTTTAACTTTCGGTGTGAAAACAGTATTAAATGAATGGCTTCCAGAATCTCTCTCACTTTCAGTCTCCGATTAAAATTTTGGTAGAAATCAACTGAGAGCTACCTGTTGGCAGGATCTTTTTCAGTTAATAGGGCTTATTGAACCGCTCTCTAGGACAACCCATATACATAATTGTTTAATTTTTCTCGATGTGAAAACTCGAGATTGTAACTCACAAGTTACAATAAATTCAGTAAGTTGCAACTTTGAGTCGCCCACAAAGGCTTCCAGTACGGACACTACATAAATAATAACATAAGAACTTTAGCCTATATAATCGAATATCTTACCCGATTTAGACATTTAAAAAAAAATTAAGTACTAGTAAACTTATTTTTCGCCTTTAGGCGATTTTTTTAGTTTTAGCGCTTTTTTCATTCTTGAGATTTTTTCGGCTTATGCCTTTTTATTTTTGTCCTTTTTATTTCATTTTGGCTATTTTTTGCAGTTTTAACTATTTAATTTTGGCGCTTTTTCTTATTTTTGCGATTTTTTTTCAGATTTTGGTGATTTTTTTTCGTTTTGACGTTTTTTCACTTCTTAGCTATTTTTTGTTTTGGCGATTGGTTTTTTAATTTTTTAGACTTGGCGTTTTTGAAAATTTAAAGACTTTGCCTCTTACGACTTGCAAGATACTGCAAGTTGTAAAACTTACGTAGTCAAAATTACACTAACTAGTAGAATACCCTTTAGTTTTGATAAGAAACTCTTCAGTAGGCATCAAATCAAATTTTTTTTAATAAGTATAAGAAAAGAACTTCATTTGTTTATAGGAAGACTCTTCACATGTTATTGAGAATCATAATATGCAAACATAACAAGTTTAAAATCATCAGAAATCTTTACAAAACCAAAAACCATCTTTATTCGATTTTGAAACCATTTTTCATTTTCCAATTAGTTGCCATGAGACGAAAACTTGGAAAACTTCTAAAAACATGTGGAGCTCCTATGATCCCAAATCGACTAAATTCCTTTTATCATTGACTAGAAGCAACTGTAAGCTTCTAGTGGCGGTATTAACTGCACACTGCTGAACGGCTTCGTATGGCGTCAAAATAGGACAAATGTACGGAAAACGGGGTAATTGAGGCAGTAGAACATCTACTGTGTCAATGTCCGGCTCTAAGCCGCAGATATAACTGCCTTGGTGCTCATACTTTTCGGAGTCCTTAACTTGTAGCGAGAGTGAGACTGTGTAGCCTGCTAAGCATTGGTAAATCTGTGTGGGAGTCATTCGATAAAGGCACCACCAACTAGGCTGCTATACTTACAGGTTTTCTTTTCATCTGCTGGTATCGCTAAAGATCAATCCCAGCTTATGCGAGGTCTTTGACCATCTAGATTAACCTAACCTTGCATTTAATTAGTAGCCATATTGGGAAACAATAACAACATTTATTTCAAAAATTATTGCTAAAGTATAAAGAAGAGTTTTCGAAGCAGGAACGAAGTGCATAAAGCGTTGCTTTTCCAAAAAACATTTAATATCAAATAAATACGCATAACCAATATTTTAAAAAAAAAAAACATTTTAAACAATTTAATTTGAACAAAACTTCTAAAAATCACCACGTTGTACTTTCAGAAAACATGCGAAATAACATGGATAACCACAAGCCAGCGCCAACGCTATGAAATCGTACCTGTAGCACACCACAGTAAGTTCAAATTGGAATATTTGTTTTTTCAAAAAGCTATTTAATATGCAGTGGAAGATGGTTATAAGGAACTGGGAAAGTATTTAGTGTATTCTTCAGCCAATTACACATAGTTTTTTTAATTTCAAATATACGATGCATTACGTTGCATTTCAAATCATATATTTTTAACTTCGTTCTTTGACAAAAACAGATTATTTACTGTCGCCGATAAATGGTTTTCGTAAAAAAAAAAAATGAAGTTCGAAAAGTATGTCGCTTAGCTTTTTTTGGCGGTTATGGCACGATTTATGCACTATGATATTTAAATGTTGAGAAACCATGTGTTTCGAACAATTTAGTTGGTCAACAAAGACAGAATTGTGAACTTCATTTGTTGGGTTTTGGGACCAGGGGGCAAATTACGGCATTCGATATTGAAAAAAATTTCATACAATTTTAGTTGTGTTTGTATGGAGATTTCGATCGATATCGAATGCTGTAATTTTCCCTCAGGTAATTTTTATTATTTATGGCAATCTAGCCCCCGATGTAGAACTGTGTCCAACTCGTTGAGTCGTTCATTTTAGACACAAACCTATGAATAAACTCATTTAAATTACATGGGTTTGATCATAGGTTTGTGTCTAAAATTAACGACTGAACGAGTTGGAGCCAGCTCTACCCTGATGTTAGTGTCCCCTAAGAAACCTTAAGGTCTGAATTCCATATTCAGGCCTTAACTAACAGACCAACAGACTAAATTTTTTTTGCGATTTGGGTCTACCTCGTGTACTAGTTAATTTTTGACACAAACCGATAGTCAAATCCATTTAAATTGCAAGGCTTTGTGTCAAAAGTTTGTGTCAAAAAAGAACTAGTGTAGTCGAGCATATTTATTTATGTTAGTCCATCCAATTCGTTCGTGTAATAAGGCAAAAATATATATTGTAGGCATTCTACAATATTTAAAAATTTCTGATACATTGATTTTTCATTATGCCATCCATAACTTTTTTTTCATCCCACATAGATACAAGTTTTTCTTTCATAAAAAAATTTAGACCGCTAATAAGACAACTGGCGAGCAGAAGTTTTTAAAAGAATTTATTGAATTGTATGAAAGTTTGCCCAAGCTTACAACAAAAATTAAATAAATAAAATTTTTATTTTCCTCTTCGGTTTTTCTTACACTCATTTTCCAATAACTTATTTATAATTAATGCGGCGAATCGTCCTCTTTGAAAACTTATTTATACTGATATTTGCTAACATGAGCTCACGAATGGCCAACTTGCTCGAGAACATTCTCGTTGCTTAATAGCCACCAGAGTATCGTTTTAACTACTATTTGAGCATTGGCTGAGAAACAACTATGAATGCATGCAGCTAAAAATAAAACAACACGCTCATATGAATACGTACAACTGTAAACATCCAAGAACTATGTTTATACCCATTTCTTAAATTAGGTAGCATAAACGACAACAACTAAAAATTATTGACGCATGGGAATAAAAATACCCTGACTATTAATCGGCTACACATGCGTATATGCAGGGCTACTTTATATACACACGCACGTACAGCATATTTTCAAATAGCTACGCCCACACATTTTCCATTCCAGTTTATATACACAAATATATGTATACGTTGGCGAATGATGAATAAATATCCCAAGTATTATGCGTATATTTTTTTGTCCGATTAAATATCCATAGCCTGAGTATCAGCATACTCGGCTATAGGTATGAGACAGAGTAAATGAGCTTCTAGCGTATTTTGGTTTTTGTGTTGGAATCAGCTATATGTGAGCGTGCGAATTGTTTGCGCTACAATTATGATTGTACGCAGCTACAAAAATTAAGACCATTTACTTATATATATTTTTTGGAGTACTCATTGTCATTCTCTGATAGCCAATAAATAAAAACTAATATTCAGACAATATTTAGACACGTCTTGTGATTAATACTTAACTCTTTTAAGCGTTGTAAATAAGAAATATGAATAAATTTCCTAACAGTTCTGCACATTTATGTTTCCATGTATAAACAAATTAAATTCAGGCAGTAGTCAGTATGAGACTTAATTTATTTACAGAGAAATAAAGCCAAAAGCTGGGGATTATCATAAAATATTTCCATCTCATAAATTTACATTGTCTTTCTTTAATTTTCACTGCTATCCGTTCCATTACATTTAATTCTTTATAATAGATTTTGCCATATTGGCGTAGCTAAGAAAATTTGATTTCAAAAAGCCATTTTCGTGATAATTAATATTGATTTTGCTCTTACATTAAATTACTTTGCAACATGGACAATCTGTAGATCTCTTGGGATAAAAATTAAAAATACAATAATTCTGGTAATACTGGCAAGCTTATTACCACAACTGCAAGATGTATCTGTGGTACATCTGCAAATATTGCCTCCGCTGTACGTATATGAAAACATAAGCAAATGTTATTTTAAAAATTTACTCACAAATTTAGTGCAATAAAAAAGAATAAAATTCATACAACCAGCGGAAAAGTTGCGAAAGAAATAAGTATTTGAATTCAGTGTCAACATTCAAGGTACGACCACACTTGTTCAAAAGAGCGTAACCACCACATACCAATGAGAAAACTTTTAATTCACACACGTATTTATTAAGTTAAACAGCGTAATTAATTATCTGACTAAAGTATCACTTACGAGCAGTGATAACCTTCCTTCGTATGCGGTTTTTTAACCTAAAATTTTACCAAATATTTTATGCATGAGGTGTGTTCAAAAAGTATCGCCGAATTTTGAATTTTCGCGAGTTACATATATTCGAATTTTGATTTTTTGTGGCGTTATGTTCGTTCTCATGTCTCTCACTTATGCCGACAATTTCGGCCATTTTAAATGTTCAGTTAATTGTTAACAGCTACTTTGCTTGCACGGCGATACTTTTTGAACACACCTCGTAATATTTGCTGCATTTCTATCCAACCGATTTTAATGAAACTTTGCACAGATTTTTTTAAATGATAGTTAAAAAACCGGATTGGTAAAAATCCCTTTAAACAAACCATAATCGTTTCTTGAGAGCTGCACTACCACACGTCAGACATTTAACAATAAGTACCTGTCTCTGTCACTGTCTCTGTCTCTTTTGACTGACGCTTACATAATCAGGATCAACAACAATAATCCAATTCAAGCAATAGTAGCCAGCCCCCTGGCTAAGGGTCAAAGTATTTACTGCTGTTTTGTGGCCGTTATTATAGAATTGTAGCTGCATGTACTCATGTAAGTACATATGTAAGTATGTATATACAATGTACATATATATACATATACAGATATGTATGTATGGTCGTAAATGTACTTCTGCATATGAAAGTTATGTCAACACTACCGCATTGTATCGTTTAATAAAAATTGCCTCAGACCTTGTTTGAGAAATTGTTTTATAGCACTTTTTCGCAATAAGCATATGAATGAGCGTATGAATGAGTGAATGAATGAATGCATGCATGAATGGATGGATGGATAGTAAAATACAGTGAAGCGTCGTTTAAATGTAACGACAGCAGCCATTGACATCCGTTACATTAGATAGCAGGTCCTTTTTATAGAGCTATATACTTTCTTTGTTCATGTTTATTTTTTATTGCCTTTTTGTTGCTGCTGTTGTCGTCAGAGTTCCATTGTTTCTTTGTAAGGTGATAACGAAACACAAACAAGAAACGTGAAATAAGAAAAAGAAAAAGAAGAAGCGGTAACAAATGTAGTCAGTACGTCGCCATAAGATACAACACAACACAACAGCAGCATTACAACATTCACAAAAGCAAGACTGTGTGTACATTTTCTTTTATTCTTAAATAAATAAATACATACATACTCGTACATACAACATCATGCCCACCCAGCATTATGCTCCAGTTTTTTGACTCCTTTGCACAATTAAAATAATCATTAACAGAAAATTTCATTTTAAAATATACGAAAACAAGTTTAAAGTAACATACATATGTTTATCATTTTGATTCAACATGGTTTATAGTAATCTTCAAAGAAAATTTTTGCCTTTTGCTAAACTAAACATGAAAATTTTAGCACTCCAGTGCTGATAAATCAAAATGAAGAATCATGTTGAATCTAAGTTAAAATAACATAAATATGATACTGGAATAAATGCACCAAAAATAGATTTGGTAGAAGTGAGCACTAAGACAAAAAGAAGCGCTTCGCAGATGCGGAAAAGCACGCAGACATCCCCTTTGCCTTACGAGAAAGCAAAACACGCAAGCGAATGATGAAATTTAACACAAATACTAACAGTAGACTTGTGCCATTTAGTTCATTTCAGTGATCGGTCATTTTAGTTCATTATTTATAAATGAACTAGTTCGTTCATTTAGTTCAGTCGCTCTTTTTTAGTTCAATGAACTAGTTAGGTATACATGAACTGTCAAAATATGTTCAGTTAGTTCAATCATCTTTTTATTCAATGATTTGACATCTACATACATACATACATGTGTTGTGGTCTTTGATAGTCTGTGATTAAAAAATTTTACGAAAACTAAAATTAATTCCCATATTCATAAGAAATAACTTTGGTTTATAAAACATATCTGTTTTAAAAATTCTTAAATCAAAAATATTTTTTGTGAATAAGGCAGTACACTAGAACTACTAGACCAGAAATCACAAGTAAACACGATTTCTAGTTTATTGCACTTGTGGTAGAAGCCAGCAACTAACAAAGCACACATACGGTAAAAAAGTAAAGCAAAACGTTGAAAACATTTACATATGTAGCTCATAGCCAGTGTTAGTTTATTTTGTGTCTTATTTCTTAGTTCAAAAATTGAACTAGTGAGCGTAAAACAATTGAACTAGTTCACATAGCTCAAAGTACTGAATCGTTCATGACCTACACAAGACTAACTAACAGGTTGGTTGGCTATTTATGCTCAAATACTGAAAGTTTTTTATAGTGCATCCTCTCTCGCGTACTTGGATCAGAGAAAAAAACCGTCTTAAAAAGTTGGCTTAGGAAAAAATAGTCGGCGGCGGCTCATGAGTCGGCTGACTTTGACAGCCGCTTTTTATAAGTTTTTTAAACACATTTCTATAAAAAATTTCAAACACCTGATGTCTTCCATATAATATGTAAGATGTAGTACAAATTTGCAACTACAAAAAACAATTAGCCGGCTGCAATTGTGAGCCGAGGCCAGTCGCATGCATTGGAGGCGGCTTGAAGTTACATTGAAAGTCGGCGGCTGTTGAGCCGGCTCTGAGCCGATCGACTTTTTTCTCTGACCTGGATACAAATTTGGATGTGAATGAGATTTTTACTTCGTGTTTTAATTTTTTATTTTTTAATTGAATTGAAAATAAGTATGTACGAGAATGTGCTCCCGTAGGTCAGTGGATATACACAGCTGGGTGGTATGCGAAGAACTATGTTGATTCAAAGATATTTCAAATTTTAAAAAAAATGAATTTAATTTAATGTAGTGGTTTTATTTTATTAATCATTTAAATTACGTTATTGTGTGTATTGGTACAGCCATCAGGAAAATGATTGTGTATTGGCTTCCGCGTCCAATATTTTAACTCGAACTCATCATATAGTAGTCAGAGCATTTATTGCTGCAGCCACAACAACCTTAAATATTCTTCAGATCAGAGACAAGCAAAATTCCGCCCATGGGCACTTCGTTATTATCTTCTTTACACGTATTTAAGCACACGTAAGTAAGAAAACAATTCAGTCTCTCATAAGCATTCGAACAATATACATTTTACTCTCTTTCATATTATCACTAATACATAAATAATATAAAGATTTATGTGTTTGCCTGACTTTACTTTAGATACACACTAAACATATTAATTAAACTTTAATTCAACATGATTTAATTGATCATTTAACATTTAATTCATTTGAAATTGAAGTTATAGTACACTGCCTACTAGCCAGCAGCAGCAAGTTTTCGCTGGCAATGTTTAAACAACACATTATTTTTAATGAATTTAAAATGACTTGCCCAAATGCTATCATTCACATTTTTTTTACTCCTCTGCGCGGTTTAAATCATAAAAAATTCTTTAATTTTCTGATCGCAAAAGTAGCAGAAAATGGTACTCTACTAGCAAGTCTTCTCGGAGAGTCATCTTTGAGTTGCGTTTTTGAGCAGTTTCGGTGCAATTCTAATTGATTGTGCAAAATGGTTTGGTTTTATAAACCCTCATGATATCTCTGTAATTGAAGTATACGTGATTGTATTTTTTTAATAAATCACCTTTTTTGAGCTCCGATTTGATAATGATAAAAAGCTTTTATTCTCAAAGACAATTAAAGAAGACTCAGATGACTTCTTGACAAAATGATCTGCCAAATGGTAGATGTGATATGTTTGAATGAATGGTTGTACTCATATTTGTAAGAAATGTTCTTATGTTTGAGTGCGTTTGTTCCCATGACACCAATCATTCAAACAATGTTTCTGTGGCAAAACGGAAAAAGTGCTTAAGTCGAGATAAGCGGATTTTGAGTTAATGATATCGCCGTAATCTGCATATTTGAAAGTTAAACAAAAATAATCAGAGTAACAGACTTGCACATGATTAGTAAAGAACAAACAACACAACGGCAAGACTGTTGTAAATTAGAGATCGTAAGTTTGAGCTTTAAAAAAATTGGACAACGATAAATCAAAACAATTCACGCATTCCATTTGCATTGAAAACTATGTATGAAATTTAACACAAAACACAGTGGACCAAACACACGAACGCTGATGATAAAGCAGTGGCGGTCTTCGAAAACAGCATGTTGTGGCATTCTGCTAGTATTTGTTATAATCATTTATAATTTTATTTGGTGTAATTTGTTCCTTAAAAGTTATCATATGTCATTTGGGTTGAAGAGAGACAGAAACTTTAGCCTGATGGAATCATAAATGGAGAAACAAGCAAGTTAAAACAAAAAATTAAAAACTAACTAACAGCCAAACATAAATTACGGCGTCAAACGTTAAGCAAGCAGTAGGGTACGTATTTACAGTACATTTAAATAAATAAAATATGCTTTGAATGTACTGAAAAAGCGTACAGTACGTATTATGCTGCTTTCGCAACGCTTGACGCTCTAATTTAGGTTTGGTTGTAAAAAAAACCATTCCAAATGTTGACACCTAAGTGCTTTAAGTGCTTAAGTACAATATCACCACCCAAAAGCTACCAATAAGTCGCTTAAGTCGGTTAAGTATATGCAGGTTTTTCGTAGATTTTTGGTTGGAGCTTAATGTATATACTTACATATGTATGGATGTATGTACTCGTATGTATGTGTAGGCGCTCATTTCATGTCAATCACTCTCTATTACAATAAAGCAATGCGGTTCACAAACATTCTGTTTATGTACCCTGCGGCATATTTGTATTAATTTCTCTGAAGGTTCTTACACTGTCATTTGGAAAAAGAGGACAAGTCACTAAATTTATTTATTAGTTATTGGATTATAGAAAAAGATGTATAAAGAATCTTTTGGAGCATTAATGCAACGGCCTACAAATGACAAGTGAGAAAAGTTTCGTGCAATTTATTCACAGCGTGAATTCAAATTACATATGTTATATTGGGTATGAAGACGATGTCGTGTGTAACTCTTCATGAGAAACAAAACATTGTTCAAGCGCAGTTTACTTTTTCGATTCACTTCAGTGCAGAAGAAAATTAATTGGCATCACTAAATGTCAAGCTCAGTCATAATTCACATTAGTTGTTTAACGCCTGAATTTTTTCGATGTAGAAATTCAGATCTGTGAAGCAGAATTGAAAGAGATATAAAGACGTGACTGTTTTTCTACCACGCAACCTTCTCAGCAGCGTTCGCATGCAATCTTAAAAGACATGCTTTCTCAATCGCGGGGAAAAGTCATAATGTGTGTATAAATCGAATTGACGAAAACTTACTTTGGTTTCTTATTTTCATCAAATTTTATCGAAACCTTTTCTAATAATCTCTTGCCTGTAATTTTTTTTTTCAAAATACATTCAAATTACGTCGATATTTATCATAAGCATGCTCATCTCTTGAAGAAAAAACTTACCCAAACTGATTTATATCAACCTCCTGAAAGCTATTCCATGCGGTTACCTGTGAACAACAGAAACTATAAAATACTAAATACATAGCACTATTTGGCAGCTTAACCTGATCTGATCGAATAAAAGATAAGTTTAAAATATTATGTACGAAAATTTACCATAATAAATACATTCTTATCATTCGGGGTCGTTTGTATGTACAAGTGATGATGCTAATGATGTTACCCCATAATGAATGAAGGGATGTTGACTTTTTTGCTACATCTCTTTCAATATTGATTGTGTTTACAGAAAAACAATTTATTAGAATGAACTCAGGTGGCATATCCGCATGTACTCGTGCACAATAAGCTCAAACCTGAAAGAACCTCAACTACACGCATACAAACATACAGGATTTCTTTACGTTTTACTATACAAGGCAAATATTTGATGCAAGAAATAATGCTCGTATCTATTGTCCAGTAACTTTCTCCTAATCTCGATCACACTATTTTCATTTCTTGTAACTCCTTCGATGCTCTTATTTTAAAGCATGGTCTGATAAGCGATACTCCATTTTATTATATTTTATTGCAATTGTAGGCAAATTTTGATATTGTTAACATCACTTTTAATATAAAAAACTAACGGACTTTACAAAAAAAAATATACAGTAAGATTACAGAAGTTTAAAATAAATTTATTTATTGAAAAGAGACTTTGTGCCTTATGCAGCTATGTGAGAGACGTGCCTGATTCGGATGCATGGCAATCTGGGTCACATTTTAAGGTATTTAACGCTATATATCGGTATCGGACCGCAAAATGTTGTCTATAACATAACGTTCACACCGGTTTGAGTTTTACTTACTATTTGTGTAAAAAATATGCAAGTGTCTAAAAATAAATACGGGCAAAACTAAGTCCATCAAAGTAAGAACACTAATCTCCAGCCCCTTGGTTATTGCCAATGAGCCAGCAACTTTGTTACTTTAGAAGCGTCATTCCATCCAAAGATAGTGCAAAAGCATATATTTAGTCCAGAATTGATAAGGCAAATGCTGTTTTTTAACTTCGCAATTCTATCAATACAAACAAAAAAAACATCCTTAAATTTAATGTCTTGACAGTCTTCTTTTTATAAAAGAGAAGTAATACTCAGGCAATGAATGCCTACTACTATTACAAAGTGTTACCTTCTTTAGGGAAGGGATAGTGATAGAGAAGACAGGTGGTGAAGGAAGATATAAAGGAAAGCTTCATCCGTTTACAACTCTGCTTTTTGCACGTTTTTTTAATAATGCAGCGTTGCAGCGCCTGTGGTGTCAATGATGCGTATTAAATTTTCCAGGCTGTGTTTAGCAGCCATTTTATATAATACCGACGAAGGAGGTCATTCTGGTGTTACATTAGGATTAATATCCGCTGAAGCGGGAGTAGTTCAGTGACCAGTGTCTATGCCTTCATCAATTGAACTTTCCTACAACAACTAATACAAAGGGACACTAATGCGCATCAGAAAAATGCGTGGTGTTGTTATTTAGTATGACTGTCAGGAACCGGGCTCGAAGCCAGGACCTTCGGTTTTGTAGTCAACGTGCTGACTACTTAATCCAACGACACCCTCGACAGTCTTATCAAGTCAAGAGTTTCGAAATATGGCTGGCTACATTAGCCCTAAACTTCAAATTCCAGGGTTTCACAAGCGGTTGCCTGAATATATGTGATATTTCAAAAATTTGATGGCCAGATATTATAAACACTGAAAATCTTAATCAGAAATAATTTCTTAATCGGGCTTAAGTTCAGTAATTTCAATTCTTATTGAATGAAATATTTTTATTAATTAATTTGAGTTTCTAAAGAAGAGAAGAAAAATTAAACTAGACTTTATTAGCTGGGGAAAATGCCGATATTTTTCTGTGCAACCACGCACGCACTTTATCAGCACCTATATATATCTACTGGGGTAGAGATTGTTATTAACATCAGCTATTTAACGCAAATTTTTAATGAAATGGAATATGGGAAATGATTATATTAAATATTACATTCAATAAGAATTGAAATTACTGAACTTAAGTCCGCTTAAGTAATTCTTTCTGATTAAAATTCACTATACATAGTTCAACTAAAAATTTTAAATTGTCTCAGCAATGAAAATCTATAATGTAAATGCAATATCAATTCCATAACATCAAAAAAAGGAAGAAAATGGAGATTAATTGGACATGCCATAACGAAAGAACCTGAAGAAATATGTCGGCCAGCTTTGGACTAGAACCTTCAAGGCAAAAGAAAGAAAGGACAGCGTAAAATCACCTGGAGAAGAATTTTAGCGGAGGATGTACAGAGCACCGAAAAAAGTTAGAACAAAATAAAAACATTATCAACTGATATAAGATCTTGGAGAAATTTTTTAAAGCTCGTTTGCTGCTCAAGGAGTTAAAAGCAAAAGAAGAAGAAGATGATTGGGTTAGGTTTATAAGTCCCGAAAAAAAACTAAGAAAGGCTCGGCTCAGTTAGATACGCTCCAAATATTTATGTTATGTCTCATGATAATACAAAATATTGTAGTACAACTTTTTCAAACTGAACCAGTATTTTGGAAAAAAGTTTTCACAATTTCATCAAATGTTGCTCTGCCATTAGTCTATTAATTAACAAAATTGAGTCTTTATAAATGAAAATGTAGTTGCCTAATCTAATCGTTGTATGACAGCTTAATCTTAGTGGAAAAAACTACCAGAAGGACCCAAACATATGCGAGTTTGACATTCAATTGAAAACAAAAATTAGAAAGAAATTCTCTTAAAAAGAAATTCTCATCATGTATGGTGTTTGGAGTTAATCTGCTTTCATTCATATTGGCTTAAAAAAATTCACACCCGAATGGGTATAGCGGCCACAAGTGAGCAATGGATGGTTCATATGTTCTCGGCCAATCCGACTTATTCTGGGAAGAACACTGAAAAGGGCACCAAGAGTAGCAACCTGCACTAAGCCTGATATTTTTCAAAATTTTTCGGTTTTGTGAAGTGAACAATTTTCTATCTTTAAGCCTTCCCCTCATATAAAATTTCCTTATGTACATATTTGTGTATCGATATGTAAGCAGACAATTCATAAAAATATTTGCAAAAATAGTTAGTTACCCTTATTGCGTTAAATATTTGCCCACTCTGATCTTACCTTAATGTTTGCTTTCGTTTATATGGTTGTATTGTGGGCGTACTTACATGAATATTATAAATAGTTATGAACATTTTAAGTTACAAGTTGTAATGAACACACAGTGTGCATACATACGAGCACATACGAGTACATATGTACATACAAAAATAATGCATACATATCTTCTTATACTCATACGAAAATCAAACAATCAAGCATTCATATTATGATAAGATGAACAATTCTTTTTTTAGTCATGCCAACTTGAATTGTGAATGCAATGAATTGAAAAATCTTGTCTCTGGTCTCATATAACTGTAAAACTGAGAACACATTATTTCATTTTCTCTCAATCGTGTGTACTAGTGGCAACGTTTGTCATTTCCGATGTATATATTGTACGATTATATATGTACGATTTGCTGATGTCATTTGCTCATGCTTGATGTCATGTTTGAAGTGTATGGTTTAGTTAAGGAGCAAGTTAAAAAGAAATTGTAATTTTTCTATTTCTTATGGCAAATTGTTTTTTAATAGACTTCATCGAAATCTATGAAAGAAGAAATTTTTATTTTAGCAAAAAAAAAAAAAGCGATAAGGATATAAGTGTCAAGCAAGAGTTATAAGAAACGCATAAAGTGATATGAAAACATTCACATAACTAAAATTGGGATTGCATCATTCGTTTCGTTACTCATGGTTACTGTACAGGTAATTAGAGGTGGGCGCGAGTCGTGTGTTCTTTTCGCGACACGAATCAACAACACAACAAATCTGATTTCGTGCGGGTTCTTGTCGTTTCGTGTTGAGCAAAATTGACAAGAAAAAAACACAAAACGATTGTATATGTAAAATATGTATGAATGAATTTCCAGTAAAGCAAAAATTTAATATTTTGTATCGTCAAACACACACGCCAGCATATTTTTTGATATTGTATGGGCCTTTGAAGCTTAAAGTTCTGTACGTAAACAGATAGTATCAGCTGTGGTGGCAGAGTGTATCAGCTGGCAGTGCCAACTCAGTGCCATATTTTAAAAGCGACTCTTGAAAAAAAAATTAAATTTTCTTATCTTCAATACTATACCAATACTATTTCGTGCGTGTTGTACGTGTTGAGTGTCTTGGTATTAGTATTCGTGCCGTGTTGGAAAGATTCGACACGCGCCCATCACTACAGGTAAGCGAGCGCATTGAAAATATATGGTCAGCTTAAATGAATCATTTGCCTGATGACTTGTATACTTACATAAGTACATATCGTGGCATAATCACCGAAAAAATTTAAGTGACATACTTTTCGAACTTAATTTTTTCCAAAATCGATTATTGTGATCGTAAAACAAGGTCGAAAAAATGTGTCGGTTAAGCTTTTTTGGAGGTTATGGCACGATATGTTCGCACATAAATTATGTTTCATGAACTTGTTTGTTGCCTTAATTCTTGCACAAACATATTACACAGTTTTCAAAGAAATCCGCAAACACAGAAACATTCCTATTTATCTCAATGGTCCTTCGAATCATAAGCAGTAAGCAAAAGAGTTTTCTAATTTAGGCCAAACGTTTCCCTTAAAGCTAAAACGTTTTTCTCTTTGAGTTGAAATAGAGTACTTATTTGTTTGTGAAGTAATTTTCTCAACTGTAATTACTTCAAAAACTTTGCTTTATAAATTTATAAAAAAAAAAATAAATTTTTCCCACATCTGTCTGCGAGCCTTACCAATGCAATGCAAGTAATTAGGAAAACAATCACAGCAACCATCATCATCTCATCACAATTCTCAAAACATTCTGCATATGAGTACTTTAATATTTTTTTTAAATAAAATAACTTTTGTATAAAAAAATTGCGTTGCAAGAAAGAGTACAACCGCATAAATAAATTTTTTTAATACTTTTCTTTAAAATTGTTTCCCATTTAAATTTTCGTTTTTAAATAGTTGAGCCTGAGATACTCGTTCGCATATGAATACGCTAAATTAAACAAACTGATGCAGGCTCGACTTTCTTTGTGTCGCTTTCATTCTTTGCGTTGCATGAACGGCCAACTAAATGAATGAATGAATGAATGCAAGTAAGTATGTTGTATGTATAACTGAGCTTATGAGTGGGCTAGTGAATGAATGAATGAGTACAAACTTACTGGTTTTGAATGAGTTTATTATGTTCATGAATTCATAAAAGAACCCATAAGTATGGACATCATACATACGAGTATGTATGCACATTTCTACAAACTTAAGTGATTACTTTTTCTATTCCAGGAGAACGTTTCGCATATACCCTATAGACGAGCATGATACACACAGTCAAACATGTGTTACAACATTATGATTTTCACTACTTCTTTTGAATAGTAGAAGTGTCCCAAACAAAGCGATATATCTTGCAAAAAGACGCGATATGTTGATAAAAATCAAAATGTATTTAAGTTTAATATATTTATCTCACTTATTCCCAAAAATAATATTTAACTTTTTTAGTAATTGGTTAGAGTGCTTGTCTATCAGTCAGAAGGTTGCTGGTTCAATACTTGTCTCCTCTCAAGTAATAATATGTATGTATGGTGAGTTGATTAAGAATATAATATATATATATGTATGTATGTATAAATAAATAACATTTACACATACTACATACATACATACATACATACATATATGGTATACCCTGTAGGAAATGTCAGTAGAGAATCAGTACGGATTCACTATTGACTTTGTCACCAGTACTACTGACAAATTTTACCCCATACATTGCTTTTTGCGTGTCATTGAAAAGCAACTACTGACGTTGGTACTACTAAGTAGGTATTTCTGAAACATATAGTCACTAGTACATTTTAGTAATTCTAATGATAATAAAACTGAATATTTTATTAAAAATTTTTGTTTTAATAAAGAAAAAATACATTCGTTCAGCAAGTAAGGATTTAGTTTGTTGTTTGTATTAAATATAAATGAAAAATTCAAGGTTTCGTCGAATTATTAAAATCATACACTTACGTATGAATCTGGACTTACAGTAAATTTTTAACTGATCCCACAAAATCTTCTACAGGCTCATAAAAATTTCCACAATTATTTCATTTTAAAATTTTTTTTATTTTTATACCTACAAAGTGGGCTGCTTTTTATTTATCTTTTGCAATTTCTTTTTATTTGATTCTTTGAATTATTTTTTAATACATGTTTTTATTTCCCTTTTATAATGATTTCGTAAACTAATTTTCATAAAAACTTGAATTTTGCTTGAAGCCACTTGTATTTTCAACAAACCAATAAAACATTAAGAAGAAGCATAGTTGTGTGTATCTGACAAAATGTTTTCTACGCATCAAAAACAATGTTAATATGTAGACGCTCCTTTGACAATGTCACCAATATAGTCGACAAAAGTGGTGACTTGGGGACACTTAACCCCATGTTTTCTGCAGGGATAGAATTTAAATGAAAATACATAAGTACAAAAAATAAAGACACAAAATTTTTTTTTATTTTTTATTTGCTCGCCTAATAAAAACAAGAAGAAACTTTTTTGAAAAAATCAATAAGATAACCTATTTCTTTTTGATTTTGTCAAAAAGGTTTTCCTTATTAAATTAATAAGATTTCCTTATTGAAAAAAAACCATACAGATATCTTATTAATTTTGTTCTATTTTATGAGGTATTTATTAGGCACTGTTTTCTCTGTGTGGCAAAGTCGATAAATTTTCGTTATACATATATATTATAGCGCTACGAATAGGTATGGTTTCAACAGCGTGCAACTGCGAGCCGTACGGCTACCGCAACCGTAAGCAACCTCTAAGGTAGTGCAATTTGACATATCTTGATTATTCCTTGTAGGGCCTCGTGAAGTCACTGGCTTATGCTGATAAACCAGCAACAATTGATGGTTTGGAGGCCATTATTGTTTTTGATATTCCTGACATACTGTTAGCAAAGCTCGAAAAAGTGCCCTAAAAACGGATGTCCTCAAGAACATGATATTCAAATGCTAATGCCATAGACTTCATTAAAGGAAACTACTACATACTTATTATGTTTGTATTTTTCTTCAAACATCATCATCATTATTATCATTCATAATCATCTTATTATCAGGGCATCATAAAATAATTTTCCAAAAAGTAATCTACACACAATATTCATTGCGAAAAAAAAAATTCATATGAATTCCATCAAAACGATTGAAATTGTAAACAATTTTTCCAATATGCAAAAGAAAAAAAGGATTAAGCAAACAAATATAAACGAATAATAAAGCTTTTGTTTACCATAGCGTTGAGGTTTATCATGTGCTTTTTCATAAAAATCTCATTAATAATGAACAAACTAGGTCGAGTTGCCCCTTATCACGTCAACGCGACTAATTAATATCCTACATACGAGTATATGCAAGTTTTTTTGTTCTAAATATTCCACATTTAAATTTTATGCTTAATTGCGCTACAACAAATGCTGCTCAAGTGCAACATTGGCAAGAGAGATACATTTTTATGAATTTTTTTGTTTGCAAATAAAAACCGTAAAATGGGCATGAGAAAACAACATGTGAGAGAACAAAACATGGCCTAATATGATGACCACAAGCCAACAAAACACACAACTAACGAAAGTGTTGACTGTTAGGGTAACAAAAAGCTAAAGGAGTATTTGAATCAAGAGGCACCAAATAACCAACCTCAATGGGCTTTTAAACATTTTCAAAGTGTTATGAAACGCGAACAGAAAACAGAAAACTTTTTTCAATATGGCTGTAGTACGAGTTTAAGTACAACAACACATGCATACGTAAATAATTTTCCTTTGTCATTGTTGTTGTTGGCTGTTGTATCAGCTTTCTGGTGATTGTTTTTGTTTCTGTTTCGCTGGAAACTATTATTGTTGATGATTGTTATTATTATATTTTTTTCTATGCGGCTTGCAAAAGTACACAGCGGGCACTCTCCGCCCATTATCATATTGTGACAGAGGATTTTCACAGGCTCAATAAAAATAAAATCTACAACATATAAATTTGGAAACAAACTTTCATTATCAAGCGAACACGTAAATACTTTAAAACTCAACAAATGGCATAAAAATTTTTTCTTAAATGTAGTTTCCATAATGCAAACAAACTCTTTTTGACAAAATTACTGTTTGTTATGAAACTACACACCTTAAATTTTTGAGTTCACTTAGGTCCAAATTCACAGTCATTAGTAAATATATAGTTTAACCAATAATATTTGATTCACAGCTCTTTGTTTACCATTACTTAAACCACCAAATGTCATTTGTTAACAAATAGTTAGACAACAGCTGATTCGTTGTAAACTTTATTAGTATTGTTGTTTTGTGAAAAATTTTAGACATATCACACATACGTTGTCAAGCATCTTCTTTGTTTTTAGCTGCAATACATTCTTCTTTTATTTTTTGGTTTTTCTGAACCAATTTGAGCAATAATTCAATGTCTTGCACCGTAAAGTTAGACGAGCGAAGAAGAAATAAGAAATGTAAACAAAAACCATATGCTATAGCAGAGCTGCCAATAGTGAAACTTAATAATTTGATAGGGTTACCTTTAATCTTGTGAATAATCAATAATAATAATCATTAAAGATTTTGTTAACCACAATTCTATAAAAGCGGGAAAAATTTACCGTGAGTTCCTGCAACTTTAAATTGAAAACAAGCGCTCAGCTGTAGATATTGTCGCTATTACCTGGAAGTGCCTTTGCCCTCGGAATGGATTCTGCAATCATGAGTTTTGAAGTGTTCAACAATTTCAGTGTTCACAACTCCAGTGAAAAATTTTGACACTAGTATTCACTATGACTGTCAAAATAATTCATTCATTGAACACTAAACTTCAAACTAAACCTGATGTTATATGTAATCTAATTTCAGGTTCGTAGATCTTACGGTTCGCGAGGAAATAGCCTATGACGACAGACGGACCGACGGGTTCCTTTTCCCCTTTGGTGTACGGAACCCTATAAACAATAATAATTTAGACTAGTTGGGGAAATGCTGAAGACTTCAAAATTTACTGTCTACTTACTTTGTTAACACAAAAATCAAGGACCCCTAATAAAATGGAATAGTTTCACACAAAAAAAAACTTTTACGTGAATTAAAATTAAATAAAAATGGCCAGCAACGGTTATTTTCGATAAAATTCTAAAAGAATTTCATTTCGTCCGCGCACTTCTCCATGACGTCGCAAAGCAAATGACATTTCTGTCAAATAATCAGCTGTCGAATAAAATTTAAAAACTTTTTGATTTTCATCAATCACTGCCGAAAACGCGTACGTGCATCCGAACAAATGTCCGACTGATGAGTTTATTTGATCGATTTCGAGAATTATTTCATTGTAAGTATTGCTAAGCTCTTTATGTTTTATAAAATTTTCTTTACTTTTATGTAAATGAGTTCGTCTAAAAAAGATCTTAAAAAGTTATAAAAGTTAATGTCATACCTGCTAGGTATGGGGGTGAATCAATCTGGGGTTGAATCAATCTTTATTGATTAGCAACAGTACCAGCTGCATCACAAAACCAATCGCCCTGAGTAATGTGCTGCAATCTGTTCTTTTTGATCATGCATACGGATGTTATCGTAGAAATTTTCGAGATCTGATAAAAACTCGATTTTCGCAAATCAGGGATAAGTCAATATGTCACTGTCTCTAATCTATAGCGGGAAGTTAAAAAGTTTTATAAAACTCTTTTCACTTAAACTTTCCTATAGTAAATTCACTCTGATTTATTACGTGCAATCAATATTTTTGCTATCGCAGTAAATAAAAAATTCATTTTAATTAACAAATTGAAAATTATTTTATGTAAGACTTTTTCCCATTAAACTTTTATATTCTAACCTGGCTCCCAACCACTATAAGTGAATTACTGTGGTATCCATTAAATAAATAAATTAACAGCACATGAAAAAAATACAGATTTGAAATATGAAGAAACTCTTCCCAAAAACACAATTTCGTTATACCATTTTAAATAAATAGAATAAACTTTTGTAATTGTGAACTTTCTAGTATCAATTCGCCTTTGACTTGACTACTTTTTTTTTTGATAATAAATGAACAAGTGAACGTATGAACTGTAACTGTAAGAAGTATCTTATGCTATTATTACATCTCGTTAAGATATTTGCGGTGAGAATATCTAATGAAATGTGGCAAAATAACATGCCAAACAAAAAATAGAAATAAAAAAAGAAGACTTGTAAGGCAAATGAAAAACCAATAGAGAAAAAGTCAAATACATTGCAAGAATAAATAAATAATTATTACGTACATGCAAAGGTCTGCATAGGTGTACTCAAAAGCCACTTTAAGACATCCATTTGTAATTTAAATACGTAATAGAACTCAATAGATAAGTTACGACCACACAGTGCGTTTCATTATGCTTTGAAAACCAGAGTATGAAAATAAAATTTATTAAACATTTACTTTAATGTTCAGTTAAATATGCTATAACCATAACCATACCAAATAGCTGTTCGAACCAAACTTATGAGCAACACTGTATTTGATTATATGTGACTCGCCATAACTCCATAGTCATAACCATAACCTTAGAAACCAATTGAATTTTGGTTTTTCGCCGTAACCATAAACAGCTGTTTTCTGGTTAGATAAACAAATTTGTTGTTGCACTTTTGAAATGAATAAACAAATGAAAACATATACAGCTGTTTATGGTTATGGCAGCACTAATAGGTGAAGCAAATATATATGTAAATGGTGATGGCAATTGTTATGGCTATGGGAATATGGCATGGCACATCAGATTGAACCTTTAGTTTTGAGTTGTTCTTTGCTGTAAGTAAAACAAACATAATATAAAAGCAATGAAAAGGGTTGTGGCATTTCTGTTTTTTTTTTATTATTATTAAACTTCATATTATTTTGAAATTTGGACTCACAGATTCGAATCATATAAGTAGAGTTAATATGTCGTCTTGTGTTTTATTATTTAGGAATAGATTTACATACAGAAATTTTACTTTGCAAAATCTGGAGTTTGTTGAAGATAAGGAAAAAGGAAACCAGTCGAACACAGGTTTTCTTATTCTTTCTGTAGTTACTTGGTGTTATAAACTATGCCTATCTAACTTGTCTAATTCATTCTTTTGTTAAGTCGTTTAACCACCTTTAGCTCTCATCGAATTTTAAATATATATGTTAAAGAATTTTGATGTAATTGTGTGCAGTCCTTTACTACATAAGCAAGATATACATACATACATGAGTACCCAACAAACACAAAATATAGCGTTGGAATTAATCCAATTACTGCATGACTTTTTGAATTTCTCGCCTCTGAACTGAAATAGCAACTCTGTTCCTGTCAACAGGCATGTACTAAATTCCACCTGTCAAAATTTTAACAAGCTGCATTCTTTTGTTTCTTTTTGATAGCCGTTGATAGCAGACTACCGCGTGACTTGAAAAAAGTGAATTTATATACTTATCAAGGATTATTTTCTGCGGAAAAATCCCTAACTCAAACCAAGGCTAAACTTGATAAATACTTTGGGGACTATTCACCATAAATTTCCTTGGTAAATATGTGAATTGTTCTCGTTGTACGTTCATAGTGAACAGACGTAATAGCGGAATTTTTCTTACATACATACTAAACAAAAAAAATCATACAAAAAAATATTCGTAGTACATATTAACTTTGATAAATAAGCTTTTTTTTTTGCTTTGCTAATATTTTTACATATAGAAATAACAAAAACAAAAAAAAAACCGTAAACAAAAAACACAGACAAAGTACCCTTGAGGAATACTCTATATGAGTACCTCAAATACAAATAATTGCGAAGTGAGTTATAACGGCAGAAATGCCTATTTTACTGTGAGTTCTGATGCTCTCAATGATAACAATAAAAATAACAAATCTGATGATAGACTTACTGTGAGTTCTGAAGCTCTTAATAAAAACAATAAAAATAAAAAATCTGATGATAGACTTTCTCTAACGGCAAAGCCGCATTTTCGTCAGCGATCAACTTCGCTTTGTCCAATGCCATCTAGTGATTCGTTAACATTACCGTTGCCCAGTACCTCTACATTTAACTCAGCAATATCATCCGCTTCGGGCTCGTGGTCATCACTTAACCCTGTTTTCACTATAGGTAAGAGTAGCCAAAAACCCAAGGTCCAAGTCGGAATGGACAGATATATCACTGTGGTAAAGCGCGGGCGAAGCCCAAAATCTTCTAAAATTTCATCTGCTCCAAAGATCTCTGGGATAACAGCGCATCATCTACTAATCGCCAAAACCGTTTTAAAATATTGCAAGACGACAACGACAAACCCGCTGAATCTGCGAACAAAGCCTCCAAGCCGCCACCAATCTATTTAAGAGAAAAAAACTCAAACGCTCTTATTAAAAAATTAATTTCGGTAATTGGTGAGAATAAATTTCACATTGTTCCAATAAAACGTGGTAGCATTGATGAAACGAAAATTCAAATTTATGAAGAAAAAGATTTTCGCACAATGGTTTCGGAATTTGAAAAAAGTAAAACAAATTTCTACACATACCAGCTCAAGAGTGCTAAAGTTCTGCAGATCGTATTGAAGGGCATAGATTCCTATGTCGCTCCCGAAGAAATAAAAGATGCACTCGTCCTCCAGGGATTTAAGGTAAAAAATGTATCGAACATAATAAATAGGGAAAAGATCCCCCAACCTCTATTTCGCGTTGAACTGGAGCCAAATGATATAAAATTGAGAAAAAATGAGACGCACCCAATTTATAATCTAAAATATCTTTTATACCGAAAAATAACAGTTGAAGAACCACATAAGCGTTCTGGACCCGTACAGTGCCATAATTGTCAAGAATATGGCCATACTAAAACTTACTGCAATTTACCTACTGTTTGTGTTGTGTGCGGCGAATTACACGGCACTGCTAGTTGCAATAAGCCAAAAAATCAAAGTGATAAAAAATGCAGCAATTGTGGAGGTAATCACACCGCTAACTACAGAGGTTGTCCTGTGTACTCTTTCGTCAAACAGACTATGGGGCAAAAACCTAAATTAGCTCCAGCCCAATCAGCAAACGCTTTATCCGCCACTATTGCGCAAGTGAGCCAACCAGTTACTTCCCGTGTATCGTATGCCGATGCTGCTAAGACAAATTTTATTCCTACTCAAAATGTTTCACCACCAAATAATTCAACAAATACAAACTCAAGCTTTAATTTCAATCGCCTTGAAGCTACTATTGATAATCTGGTGCAAACTATAAATAATTTTACAACAAATATGACTAGCATGATGCAAGAAATGCTGCGAATGCAGAATACACTGCTTCAAGCATTAGTTAAAAAACCATGAACACGTTAAAAATATGTTTCTGGAACGCAAACGGCATTCGCCATCATAAAAATGAACTTGAGCACTTCCTCACGGAAAAAAATATTGATATAATGTTGGTCTCAGAGACTCATTTGACTTCGAGAAGTATTTTTAAAATTTCTGGCTACACCTTATATGATTCAAAGGACCCAAGAGGAAGAGCATGCGGTGGATCAGCAATTCTAATAAGGTCAAGACTCAAGCATTATATTATTGACAACATTTCTGAAGAACATCTACAAGCAACGAATATTTGTATTGAAAATTTTTGCACTAATTTTGTAATATCATCAATTTACTCCCCTCCCAGATTCGCAATTACTGAAGATCAATACAAGGATTTCTTCAAATCTCTTGGCCCTTGTTTCGTAGCAGCTGGGGACTATAATGCCAAACATACGTTCTGGGGTTCGCGTCTTATCACACCCAGAGGTCGAGCGTTGTTCAACACAATTTCAAAAATGGGCTTGGACGTCATTTCGAGTGGGGAGCCCACTTACTGGCCTACTGACATACAAAAAATTCCGGATGTTATAGATTTTGGCGTCATGAAAAATATTTCTAGGGATTTAATTCAAGTTGAAGCTTCTCTAGATCTCTCGTCCGACCACTCTCCCACGATCGTTTCAATTTGTAGCCCATTAAGAAGTGACTTACCTCATCCTTATGTGAAGATGATAAATCGTGTTAATTGGCTGGGATTCAAAAAATATCTTAGTACTCATTGCACAGAAAATATTACGCTAAGAACACACGATGATATTGAATCTAATATTACCAACCTTAATGAAAATATTAAACAGGCTGCTGAACATGCCACTACCTCCCATCCGCAGACTGGGTTTAATAGAATTTATTCTACTGATATTGAACGTCTCGTGTGTGAAAAAAGAAGAGCTAGAAGGGAATGGCAACAGCACAGATCACCTCAACATAAAACTAGGTTTAAAGAGTGCACTAAACGACTCCAAGAGTTGCTTGCATTTGAAAAAAATGCATCTCTTAAAAATTATCTGGAAGGTCTTGATGTCACACGAGCATCTAATTACTCTTTGTGGCGCGCTGCTAGAAAGCTTAAAACACCCGTCGAGTTTAAACCACCTCTGCGCACATCTACCGGAGATTGGGCAAGAAGCGACTGTGAAAAAGGTAAATTATTTGCTGAGCATTTAAAATCCGTATTTACCCCAAACTCATGTACTGGTGCTGTTGATTTGCCGAGTGTAGTTGCGCTACCCCCTCGACCCATAAAATTTAAGACGCGTGATGTACAAAAACTAATTGCTGAACTCAACCCGAAAAAAGCTCCGGGTATTGATGAAATTAGTAACCAGATGCTGATGAAGTTGCCTCGTATTGCAATTAGAATCCTGTTATTCATTTTTAATGCCATTTTACGTCTGGAATATTATCCAAACAGCTGGAAGCTTGCCAAGGTTAAAATGATTCCAAAGCCGGGCAAAGATCTTACCAAGGCCGAGTCATATAGGCCAATAAGTTTACTGTCAACAATCTCAAAGCTCTTTGAAAAGTTACTCATGATAAAATTGTCCCCAATTCTAACTGATAATGAGTGCATACCGGACCATCAATTTGGTTTTAGAAGTCAGCATAGCACCATTGAACAAACTCATAGATTGGTTCAATTTATACGAAAAACTTTTGAAGAAAAAAAGTATTGCTCTGCGCTGTTTATTGACGTTTCTCAGGCATTTGATAAAGTGTGGCATGAAGGCCTAATTTTAAAATTAAAGACTTACTTACCGATAAACGTTCTAAATCTTTTGGAAAGTTACATTATTGCAAGGAAATTCACTGTTGTAGAAGGAGACTTTATGAGTATGCCTGAAACAATCTCATCCGGTGTGCCACAGGGGAGTATACTGGGGCCAGTTTTGTATTTGATTTATACTTGTGATATGCCTTTGAGCAGTAATATTCACACATCTACATTTGCCGATGATACAGCCTGCCTTAGTATGCACGAAAACCCTCACGAGGCTTCCCGATATCTTCAGCAACATATTACCCAGCTAGAACTATGGTTAAACAGGTGGAGAATAAAGGTAAACGAACAGAAGTGTGCTCAGGTAACATTTACCCTACGAAAAGAAACTTGTTCCCCCATTACAATCAATAATCAAATTGTTCCTCAAAATTTACAAGTGAAATACCTTGGTATACACCTTGATCGAAGGCTTACATGGAAACACCACATTGACTCTAAGCTAACGCAAATGAAACTTAAACTAACTCAGATACATTGGCTGATTGGTAGAAATTCAACCCTCAGTCTAGATTGTAAACTTTTGATATACAAATCGCTTTTAAAACCTATATGGTGCTACGGAATTCAGCTATGGGGCACTGCTTCAGCTTCAAATATAGAAAAAATTCAACGAAGGCAAAACAAAATTTTACGGATAATAACATCGGCTCCATGGTACATAAGAAATTCAAATTTACATCGTGATTTGAATATGCCACAAGTAACTGAAGAAATTGCAAAATACGCAGGCAAATATCTTACAAAACTCGAGTCTCATCCTAATCCGCTTGCTCGTAATATCTTGAATTTTACTGGTCACATCCGCTTAAAAAAGAGGGACACAAGGGCTCTAATACTCAACACTCCAGAAGAAACTGCTTGAAAATACTTTTGTTTTTGCTTATCACTACTTATGTATTATTAATAACTATCACTAAGTTTATGTCCGACACTGGTCGGGCCTAATTAATTATATTTAGATTTAAGATTTGAATAATTATTGTTAGTTCATATTTGAAGATACAATAAATAAATATATGTACTAAAAAAAAAAAAAAAAAAAAAAAAAAAAAAAAATATGTGAATTACTTCACGATATGGTCTTGACTGATCGGTTATTGAATGTGAGAGAGATGATTAAAGCCATAGGCATCTCACATTGCTCAGTGGTTTCAGTTTTAAATCAACACTTGAGTATGAGAAAGCTTTCCGTAAGATGGGTGCCGCGTTGGCCATAAACATAATCGTGTGACAACTTCGCAGGAGTATTTGTCGTTATTCAACCGCAATATGAACGGGTTCTTGCACCATTTCATTATAACCACGGATCCACCAAAACGCAGAAGAGACCGAACAGCTGCACAGCTGCCAAAACAGTGGGTTTCTCGAGGTGAATCGGCACCTAAGAAGATCAACTTGATTTTTTCGGCAACCCTTTTCTGAGATGCAAGCAGTACGAGTATAACTTACATTTACAATCTTCCAAGGGAGAAAAAATAAATGGAGAATATTGTGCCAACTTATTTGACTCGTTGCAATGACGATTTGAGAAGGAAAATGTTATCATGATAAGAAAATAGTTTTTTATTTTTTGGAGAAGTTCGAGGGATATATTTTCACTTACGATATAAAGTTTGACGAAAAATGAATTTTTTTCGAAGGGCGGCTTGCATTTTCTTTTAACAATTTGCATTTTGTAATTTATGTATGAAAAATCTATATACTAGATTTGTTTTACAAATTATCAGGCATGTTCTGAAAAGCACATTTTTCAAATCACTTGTGATTTTAAAAGTCATAATGGCCCTGCACACGTTTTCAAAATCATATACGATAAATTAATTTCAAAAATGATATTTGATACTCTATACAATAGAAAAATTAAGAAAAAATAGGGAAAAAATATCTGCATGACCATAATTACTTTTGAAATCAGGGGCATTACTCTCTATTGCGATGCGAAGGAAAAATGCTACGAAATCGAACGATTGGTACTCTCTAATGCGTTTGGGCATTTGCTTTTGGCATCTATTTTTCTTTTCTTTCGCAAGCCTGGTATCACCGCACTCTGTAATGCGAAAGCGTCTGTCAAAATCGTCCGATTATTGCAAATATCTTGCGATAAGTAAATATCAAACGCAAAGGGAGAAAAACATGTGAATACGTTGAACAAATATTTATATTTGATATTGAAATTGTTATTTTTAGAGAAAGATAAAAAATTACATTTCATTTTGTGTTCACATGAATTATTAACCAAACCATAGCATTCATACTGTGCTGCAATTTTGTGCTCCAATCACACCAGGAATGCCGCGCGTGTTGTAAAAAGCTTTTTCGACTTCTTGTTCCCCTTCTGCAGCTATATCAAATTTGATATGGTTGTAACGTAGGATTCTTTTAATGCCACGTGGACGTCTAAGCAATGTGAGACTGCTGCTGACCTAAGGTATGGTCGTGCCCAATTTCATGTTGATATCCGCCTTGGTGAAGTAATTTTAAATCGCCGGCTAGGTTTACATTAGTTGAAATTGCTGCAGATGTCCTTGAAACTTTTATTTAGCTCGTGTTGAATAACATTTACAACATACAGAAACGCTTCCTTATTCAAACAGAAATTTTGAGGAGAGTATATTGGACTTACATATTTCTTAAGACTCGTCCTACACGGTCGGTTTCCTCATCAAACACTATTTTACTTTCAATTAAAAACTGTTACACTTCAGTTACTTCATATTTCCTTTTCTGAAAAGACTTTTTTATATGATTTGACATTTCATTACTGACAATCTTTGCCATATTTGCTTTTGCAAAGTCAGTGCTGCCACTTTATCAAAGAATTTTGCGAAAGGATTTGCGAAAGTAATAGAGAGTACCAAATTGGCATCTCATCGTATTTAGCTTTCGCATCGTAATTGCTTTCGCATCGCAATAGAGAGTAACCCCCCAGATTTGATTTGAAAAATGTCATTTTCAGAACATGTCTGTATATAAAGGGTCCGCCATCTAACGTTCTTTTTCAACTAGTGCGTATTTCGTGAATGGTAACACTTAGCTCATGTCTGATTTGACAGATAATTAGTTTTATCCTTCCGCTGAACGAATATGGTTGTGTATACGCTTAAACAACGCTGGGAAATATTGCGACATTACTTTGCCGATTTTGCCAAAAAAATCATATTTACAGATGAAGCTCATTTTGATCTTGGCGGGTATGTAAACAAGCAAAATTGTCGCATTTGGGGCACAGAAAACCCGCTTGCATACATTGACAAGCCGACGCACCCAAAACGAGTCACTGTTTGGTGCGGATTTTGGTCCAGATGCATAATTGGGCCATTTTTCGAAAATGAGCAAGGAGTTATCGGGCCATGTTGAACGAATTTTTGTTCACAAAAATTGAAGAGGAGGATATTGGCAACATTTGGTTTCAACAGGACGGCGCTACGTGCCACACAGCCGAAGCTACACTCGATGTTTTGCGCCCTGTTTTCAAAAAAAAAAAGTTATCTGTCGGACCCTTTACAAATATTTGATTACAAATCATCTATGAAATCTTATCCATTTGTTTGCTGGGTATAAGCACGTACTTAAATTATAGCACCCTGACTGACTTTATTACTTTATAAAACAAATAGCAAGACATACAGACAGACACACAACAAAAATGTTATGGAATTGTTTTCACGTAATGTATCTCAGACCGAAAAGTACGCGGCTTACAGACATAATTAAGTGAAAAACATCCATTGAAATATTAAAGAACATGTAGAGAATATTTCATATAGCATTATTTACTTTTCTTCTTTTCTTCCAATCCAATACATCAAACTGTTGCTTTGTGACAAGAAATACCAAATTAGAATTTACGTGTTTTTTCTTTGTTATTAAAAAATGTAATTTAAATTTTACTTGCTGCTTATTAAAAAATATACAACCACATAACTATGGAAAGCGATACAGACGAAAGACACAAACAGCAATAATAAACAAATAATACCTAACTAACTATGTATTTCGCAACTACTGCTGACTGACACTTGGTTTACTATCCAATCGATGCAACTAACTATTTTTAACTATTAAAAAAATTGAACAATGAACCTGTGTGAAAAACGAAATTAAGTGCGCGGCTGCATTCCGAATGTTGACTGTGGCATACGGAGAAGCTACCTTGGGGCGTTTATCGATGGTACAAAATGTTCTCAGAAGGCCGAGAAGATGTGAACGACGAAGAGCATGCCGGTCGCCCGAGCACTTCAACAACAGACGAAGTCCACGACGACCCAAATTAGCTCCAGAGGGTCATAACTGGTGACGAATCATGAGAGACATGTACCAACATAACGCCACAAAAAAATCAAAATTCGAATATACATAACCAGCGAATATTCAAAATTTGCGATACGTTTTGAATACACCTCGTATTATTAAATATGTAGTATACGGAACCCTTCGTGTGTGAAAAGTTTTATAGTAATCTGATGCGTAGAAGAAAAACTAAATCTTGTATTATATTTTAATGAGTATTACCTCGTCCACCTTTTGAAACGCGAGATTATGTTTTTAAAAGATCGAAGGCTTTACAGATAGTAAAGCTTAACAAACAGCAATTATGTATATGTACTTACTCAGCCAAAAATATGTTTCTTAATCAAATGACGGAGTTCTGAATTAACAGAGATGAATTATTATTAAAAAAAACATTGCCAGGAATTTACTGATATTGAATCATTTTTATTTCATCTTTAAATAAATATGTGGGAAAAGAAGCAACAAAATATAGATCAAAGGTTTTAAAAAGAAATATCCTGTCCCATCACTCAAAGTTGCCTATAATCTGTGTATGCTGTTGATACATGCCAACACAAACACAAATATGTCTCACATACACACTCCCACTCCCCCTCTCACAAATTCATCCAATCATATAATATATAAATCGACTTCAATCAATACAACATTTGTGAAACTTGTACGAGTACAATAGAAAGAACATTAAGTTATTTTTACCGAAAAACTATTATTTTATCCCTCCTTATCGGCAAACGACAGGAACACTTTAAGCATTACTGGCATCCAAGTGGAAGGGGAGATTAAGTTAAGCATGCTTTTGTATTAGTAAAATCTTTGCTGCATATTTCTTAAAGATTCTATTTTAGTAACTTTAGCATTGACTTTGTAAATCAAGGATTACAACTAGAGAGAAAACAAATAGTTTTATTTTTCTTCTTACCAAATCATTGTGATTGCAAAAAATTTTGTTATGGATAACAAAAGATTTTCTTAAAAGCAATGTAGTCAACTTCGATATGCTTAGATTGCAAATGTTGCATTGAAAATTATAAAGAAATAAAATATTTATAAAAAAAATCAAATGAAATTATTAAATTTAAATTTTAGAAAAATATCAAAGAAATTATGCATAATTTTTAGGTACAACGAAACGTATAACACAAAATAGATTAGGACCATGCCATGGCTGTTTGGCCACTCGATAAAGTCAACACCGCAGCGAAAATTACTGCTTTCCAGAATCGTTTTTGTAAGGAAGACAATGTTAGAGAATCACTTGCTGTTGTACTGGCTTGCAATTTTGTTTTACTATTGTTTCTACCTTGTTAGAGAGCCCGCCTTATGTTAGTGCTTTTCAGAAGTATTTTTTGATGCTTTTGTTATGAAGTGAGCAATACATTAATTCCCTCATTTGTTAGTGCTTCCAAATCAGATTTATTTTTTGCTGGGACTTACCTCCAACGTCCTACTGTATCTATCGATACAGCAACCTGGCTGCAGAACAAGAGGCCACTTATATTGCATAGCAACAGATGGATGCTGGAGTGTTCTATAATCTTCAAACATTATATTGCTGAAGCACTACCGCATCTTTTGAGAAAGCACAAGTACCTTTCCCGCAAATTCCTTCAGAAAGAGGAATGGACTCTTACGATATGACTTTTTTGGTAAACGCTGTACAACGACTCTGCGGAAGCTTATTGTCTTTTCAAAATAAATAAATTCACTAAAGTGCGGCTTTGATTCGCACCCATATGTAATACTATGCGAACTTTATCCTACATAACCGAATATCTTACCTTATGTATAATTTTTTCTTTGGCTTTTGGTGATTTTTTAGTTTTGGTGCTTTTTCTTAATTATGGCGCTTTTTTTCGTTTTTGGGATTTTTTTATTTTTGGCGATTTTTTCGTTATAAGCGATTTTTTCGGCTTATAGCATTTTTTTTTTGAGGGTTTATTTTAGTTTTAGCGTTTTTTTTAGTCCTGGCGCTTTTTCGTTTTAGCGATTTTTTCCGGTTTTTGGCGATTTTTTTATGTTGAGATTTTTTAGTTTTACTGCCTTATTCATAAAAAATATTTCTGTTTAATAAATCAAAATATTTTTTATGAATTAGGCCCTTAGTGTTTTAGAAGATTTCCAGAGTTTGCCTATTACGGTTTCCAAGATACAGCAAATTGTCAAAATGACATAGTAAAAATTACCTTAACTGATAAAAAAAGCCTTTAATTTTGATTTCTAAATTTCAGTGCTAATTGCTGTACACTAACTTTGCAAATTTCAAGTGTCTTTATATAATTGTCTATATATTACATTTGCATTTCCACATTTTTCATTGCTCGCTTATATTTATTGTTGTAGCGGTTAAAGTTGAACATATTCTGTGAAAATTTCAGGACCATATATCTTGCGGCTCTCGAGAAACAGCCTTTGACGGACAGACGGACATCCTAGCAAAAACAGTAGGGTTTCTTTTCACCTTTGGTGTGAAAACTATACAAGCCTCCTCGAATTTGTTGCTCCGATGGACGATTATGCCGTAGGTAAAATACTTCTTGAATTGACTGCTCTGATGCACAGTTATGTCGTCCGTAAAATGGACCCAAAGCTGAAATAGTATTTATTGAGGGCGTTACTCACATCTAAGTCTACTAATGGTAAAATAGCAAACAAAACTAAGTATCGGTATACATACGGCAATTTGAGTTAACCATTTTTTTAGTTAATGGGCGAGATAGGAAAATAGTATGGCTCTTCTATTCGTTATCTCCTCCTTTCTCTTCCATAACCTCAAAAGTTCCTCAACTAAAATTGTCGCGTGTGAATTTGGTATAAACACTGAATAAATAACAGTTTCCAAATGGTGCACACATCAAACAGTATTGCCAACTGAAAGCTCTTTTCCTACAGAAAAAAGAAATTCGCAATATTTTAGATGTTTTAAGGTTCAAACGGACGTGCCATGGCCATAACCAAAATTATATTCGCCTCACCTAATAATGCTGCCATAACCATAAACAGCTGTTTAAATTTTCGTAATGCATTAAACACATTCACCACAGCAGACTACCAACTACAAGATTTCAAGAATAGAATTCACATGTTTATATGAGAGTGATTCTTTTGAAGACAGCAAGGCAATAGGGTGGCAGTTTGTTGTATACGCTGATTTTGTCGTTATAGTCCAATTAAACTAATTTCTATTTCTTTGGCTACAATGAGAAAATTTAGCTTTGCCAGTATAATGATGAACGAATAATATCGCACAATTATTTCATATTATTTAACAGAAACAATATCCAAAAATTTCTGTAAAGAAAGAGTAATTTAATTTTTGTAAATGCGAAATATTTGAAGTTGGCAGTACTGAACTATGTATTTATACTTAAATATGAGGTGCAGATGGTACTGCTGCCGTCTCCAAAATAATTAAGTAGCTGGCTACGAGGCAACAAATGCTGCAGGGGAATTTGAAGTCGTGTGTTCGTGTAGCCTGCTATAGTGAATGTGTTTAATGTATATATAAGCGTGCGTAAACAAAAAATCTTGAACTTTAACTTGTTTTGTTGGTTAAGCACCGTTCATATGATTTTTGTTCCTTATTCTTATATAAAAGAAATAATGTTTATTAATTAATTAATAACTACTTTGTATGGGGGTACACGTCTCTCCCTCCTATACCCACAAGATTTTGCATAAACATGCAGTTTGTTTTAAGAACTGCTCTTATTTAAAATTTAGTGACCCTCACTGTTATAATTGTGGATATATGAATTGATCCGCAAAAAGGGCTTTTGGGCTCAATGTATATTTTTTCTGTCTTCTCTGCCAGAATCAGTAGTTAAAAAATTGTTATCTTAAACAAATATTTAAAATTTGTTGCACAGTGCTTTTACAACCAAAAGAATTTTTAAAGCAAATGCCATTAAAATATCTCCTAAATTAAGTAACTTTAAAAAGGAAACTTTTTACGGAACTCATTTGCATATACATAAATTTATTCTGTGGAATTCAAACGTTAAAGAAAAACAAAATTTGTAAATTTGTTTTCTTTCAAACAAATTGAGAATATTTCTGGCTGCAAATAATTTTGTGTATGTTGACCTGGCAAAGGTTTCTTTGTTGGTAAAAAAAAAAGAAAAGTTAAATACGAGTCAACAAACCACTTAAATGAAAACGTCTTCCTTTGAAATCTGTTTAATTAAGTTCCACTTGAAACTGTAATTGATCTTAAAACTTAAATTAAAGTAGTTTTACTTTTTGCTGCTTTTCTTATAAGATTTTAGCACTAAGTTGATTTCAGCAAAGGAAAATTGTTATAATAAAATCTTCTGCACAAATATAATTCTACAAATGTTTTTCTTCTTGTCTGTTTCCGTGTAGTTTTTCTAATTTTCTGAAAAATTGCTTTAGCAGTACAACAAACATACACATTTGCAAGGTGGATTTATTTATTTGGCCCCATAGAACAGACAGACACGAGTAATATCTGTTGCTGCAAGTTAAAATTATTTGTTAAAAGTTTTAATATTTACTAAACTAGTTTAGCTATAATTTAATGAAGAATCTATTTCCTTATTTCTTTTTTGCTTTTTTCCACAAGTGGTCCTGCTTGGGTGGAGCAATACAACTTTCAGACATGCAACAACCAATGAATACTCTCAAAGCCAAACTTAGCACTATTATATATGTATGTATATGTATATTGTTATTGTTGCTCTACTTTCTTTTATTTTATTTAAACTTTTTAGCTTTATTCGTTCATGGTTTCATACTTGCTTGTTCTTCTTCGTTATGCTTCCTGTTTACACTATATTACGAAACGAATGACTCTCTTACTGCTGAGGGTACACGGCAAAAGCAATTTTTATTTTATTAGTGTGTTGGTGCGTGCATTCAACCACTAGAGCTTTTGTTGGAACTGTGCATAACTGAAAGCAGCAGCAGGTATTTATGCCACATACAACAATTGTGGCAACAGCAACAATTGCAACTACAGTTACTGTGTGTGTATGCATGGATGTGTGTGCATGTCTGCATCAAAAACTGTTGCATTTCCTTTTGTGTTTATTAAGTTTAATACTTTTTAACCTGCATTGGGTAACTTTGCGTTTATTTTGTTGGGAAGAGAAAAAAAAAACTTTTCATATTGAAAATTTCATTAAACTTTAAAATTTTGCTTTTATATAAAAAGGGAACATACACACAGACAAAGTTTTTGATAAAAGCGTACTTAGCAATAAGTCAGACAGTGACCACAGTGGTGTGAAACGCAACAAAAGATATAAAAGTTGGTCTTCAGAAAAGAAGTCTTAATATTCTTGACTTTTTTGTTTGAAGTCTCAAAATTTATCAAATTATTTGCAAGCTTCAATATGTTAGTTCTCCATTCTATTCATTAAATTCAACTTTTTTTATTTATTTTGTTTTTACTGCCGCAAAACACAAAAACCAAAAATCAGAACATACCAAAAGTCAAAAGTTGTCCAATTTTTGTAGTTTGCGTTGACGGACACGTACTGAATGTAATAGACCTCATAACAAACCACGTATTTCAACTTAGCTGTCAGTCGAAAAAGGCGAAGTTTAACGTATGACGGATTCATTGTGCCCCGGCCTTAAGCATTTTCTCAAAGCTTAAAGCCCAAACAAAGAGCTTTTCCAGCAATTCTCAACTTTACACATAAATTAGCTCTGCACCAGATGCATAACGAAACAGTCTGAACTCCAGGGTTGTCAGACATGACAATTTCTCTATAAAACTGGCGATTTTTCAACTTGTTTGGAGTCTAAAATTTTGATTTGGCTACATGGCGTTTTTTCTGGCGATAAATAAATTTATTGGTTAATTTTATGGATATTTTTAAACAAAATTAAACTTCAACATTTTTGTAATTCAGCAAAATTAGTTAGTTGAAGAAGTAGTTTCCAAAATAAATCCTACCAAAACCCATCTGCAAGAAATTATATTAATTATAGTAATTAATGCGTTTTGAGTTTGGATCAGCCAAATTTACAAGAAATAGTTCTTGGCGATTTTATTTCTACTTTTGGCGATTTTCTGCTAAATTTTTATATAAAAACAAATTTATTATCAAATATGTATTAAGAAAAAACTACAGTGCATTGACTTTTGATGGCTTTTGTCGATTTTTAGAGTCAATTTGGCGAAATGGTTGGGGAAAATATCTGGCAAATATGCTGATAAAAAGGTTTGTTTGATTTTGAGAGAGTAATTTTTTTAAATTCCTGTACAAAGTTGCACGAATTTTTTTTTTTTTTTTTTTTGATAACTTCTGACAAGGAATAAATAATCAGCTGATTTTTGTTTACATACGAAACTGAAAAATTAATCAGTTGCTTTTACTGCTCTTCTATTTATTTTCTTTTACTTTTTACAGCTGTTACCAATGATGGAATTTTTTTATATGATGTAATGCGTTTTAAGCGTCTAAAATCACTAAAATATAATTTAATTTAAGAAATAAAGTAGCGTTAGTATTTCAAGATGTTCATTTATGGACTTTTTGCTTTCCAGCAATTTTGGATGACTTTGTCTTATTCAGAGATTAACTTTCTTTTTTACTCTTATTAATCCGAAATCTAATGCACGAAATCTTGAGGAACTCTCCTTTTATGTGTAAAATTGCGAACTACTAAGAGAGTGGTGATAATGTGACAGAGAGTAAATACCTGAAAATGGCGTAATACATGCTTATACGTGGTATTCATAAAGGTTTGTTAAAGTTAATGCATTCTTTAAATTCAAATTCATATAAAATTCGAAACACTAATCTCCTGTCAAATACTAGACAAACGGAGCAACATGCTGTTTTCGATGACCGCTACACCTTCACCATCAGCGTTCTTGTGTTCAGTCTACTGTGTGTGGCGTTAGACCATGATAATTTTAAGCTTTATATACAATGTGAAAATATTCATTGACTGACACCATACACAGTGGACCAAAGACAAGAACGTCTTCGGAAACAGCCTGTTGTTACGTTCTGCTAAGCACAACGGAACCATCAGGATCCAAAGTCCTCTAGAAGTTTCTAAGATACCGTATAAGCTCTCTCATAGAGATGTGCAGCTTGCCGCGGGATGCGGAAGGATTTTATAGATGTACGTAACCTCCTTGGAATTTTTCAGTTAATTTTGGTTGTTCTGTTCATGTTTATTTGACAAATATTCCGGTATGTCTTCCTTGCTTGTGAGCACAAAGAAAGGCTTAGTGTTGCTCGATAATCCTTTCTCGACTATGATTGGGCGTAAGCTTCTCTTAAAATTATGGTGCCATCGTTAACTCCTGAGGTTTCCTCCTCTGTCTTCCCTTTTACATTATCCTGCCATAATAATGCAGTAATCGGTATATTCCCGGATTATGTTAAAAAAGTATCTTTTTAAAAAATAATTTTTAAAAAAAATGCATTTTAAAATAGTTTTTTTTTAAACTATCTGCAAAAAAAGTACCTATGAAAAATACATTTTAAGAAAGTATATTTGGGAAAAATAATTAAGAAAATTTTTTTTTTATATAAAAATATTTTTTTAATCCTTTTAAGAAGGCAATATTCCTTTCATAAGTACCTTGTAATGGTTGTCTTTTCAAAAAATTATGTAGGAAGAATTTATATTGCACTATCTTTTAACCGCGGCTCCTCTCGTGATCATCTGTTTAAAAAATTATTAAAAACCGGTTTTTAAAAACCGGCTAAAAAATCAAACCCAAAAAAAATTACCCTAACCAGCCCAAATCTATTTTTTCGAAAAAAAATCCCTCCCAAATATAAAAATCCGGTTCCGAACCGGATAAAAAATATCCTATATTTCACGCTGGTAGTGTAGCTTTCCCTTGGTGAAATAAATAAACAAATAGACAAACAAACAAACTCACTTTCCATTTATAATATTAGTAAGGAAGGAAGGAAGGAAGAAGAATTTGCGTATTCTTACTTTTTAATTAAACAACTTGCAAATTATGTCACTGTACGAACAGTAAATAAAACTTTCCTTGCTCGCTGGTCATTCGTATGACACACTGACTTCTTTATTGAGTCTATTTATATTTAAACCATGTGGCCTCGTTTGAATATTTGTGGTGGGTTGTAAAGGTTTATATAAGATAGAACAACTACCTCTGCACAAGTGTAATGTATTTTCTGTCTGTCTGTCCGCCCGTATGCCTGACAGAGTATTTTAAACTTTTTTATTTACTTTTTGTTAGTTTTCAATATATTTATTCAGTGGTGTTTATAGTTCGTTAAAAGAGTGCCGCCTGTGTATTTTTTAGTTTCCATAGCAAATCTTATTGCAAAAGTATAGATATGATTTTATTTTGTGAGCATTTCAAGTGCGTTGAGATTGATTGTTTTTAGACAAGGATGTACATTGCTATTACATTGAATAGGTCGGTTAAATGTATAAAAAAAAAATTATATAATTGTTTCACTATAGTTAGTCGAAAATGTTCAATATATTTTCAATTCTACTCCTGCATCAGCGAATACTGATCCTAATGTAACATCAAGCGTCCTCCTACATCAGTATTGCGTAGCAGAATCATCGGCGAAGTAAAATAACAAATAAATTAGCTACTAAGCACAGCTTTGAAAATTTAATACGCATCATTGACACCAGAGGCGCTGCAACATTGCATTATTAAAAAAACGTGCAAGAAGCAGAGTTGTAAAAAGAAAGAAGCTTTCCTCTATCTCTCTTCTCTATGACTATTCCTTTCCTAAAGAAGGTAACACCTAGTAATAGTAGTAGACATTCATTGCCTGAGTGTTACTTCTTTTTTATAAAAAAGATTCTTCAACTTTAGTTTAATAGGACTAATACTGAGAAGATGTGGCCTTTAATCATGCAATGTATTCTGCAAGATTATATTAAGTTAAGAAGAGTAGGGTTATAAAAGACATCTATGGTTGATAAAACTAACCATCGTTTTATCCAGGAAATTCTCAATCCCATGATGAAGCTCCTATATCATTGCAGCTGCCTCGAGCAATGGATAATATGCCCGATTGTTTCTGGTTCCTCTTAGAGTACCAGTTTTCCAAATGCTGGTCCACGCTCTGACCAAGCATTGAGTAACCGGTCAACGCACCTATCAAGACTCCTATTTAGATGTAGTAGCAGTTTGAATCTTGCTAAGCCAAGTTTTAGCCACATGCCCCTCGAGACTCTACAATCCACCCTACTCTCCCATAAACCACTCAACCTGTTCATCCTGTAGTTCCCTGTAGTAATGAACCTTCGTTAATCTTTGGCGATGTGTCACACATTCCTTCATTTAAAGTCGACCGTATGCAATTTCATTTTCCTCAACACTGTTGTGACCAGGAAACATAGTCTGACACTATATTTGTTCATTAGCAAGTTGAGGACTCTCATACAGTCACTTACTAGTTTCGCTTTGACATTATGTCCCGAACCAAGCGATTCATATTCCGAAGAAATGTTATGCTTGCCATTCGTAATTTTAATTTTTTCACTTTTCGCATAATTATTAAACTATTTTTTATATAATATGCATATATATTTTTAATTTTAATATACGATATATATTTTTAATTTCAGGTCAAATTTAATGCAATGTAATAACAATTCAGTTGACTCGTTAAAATGAAACAATAACTCGATGCCGGTATTTTAGAAGTAAAAACGAAATAACACAAAATGATGAACAGCCAGTTGGGCAATGGAGAAAGTGCAGTGGATGAATACGAAGTGGACTCAACGGAAATATCCAACAGAACAGATCCCATCTACTCAATCAAACCAGACTTCATAACGCAATGGTAAGACGAAATTCGCATAAAAATAAAGATCAATTTGTTTAGCCTTTCGCCTTGTATTTCAGGCGCTTGAAAAAGGAACGCGAAAATCTCTGCAAAACAATTTACAATCGTTTTGTAGAGCACAATGAATGCAAACGTCTGTTGCAGGCCTTTCTCGGTGACAGTGATAAATTAGAGCAGTGGAGTAAACATGATATAAACCAATTGGCGGCATTTATTAATGGCAGCTCAAATGGCACCAGCATTGAGGGTAATAGTTCGAGTGAGGCCGAGGGTCCCTCCTTGGTATTGCCACCCTTTGAGCTGTGGCAGACGATAGCTATTGCTGTTTGTTTGGCCATATGTATTTTGCTGACAGTGGGTGGCAACATTTTGGTGCTATTGGCCTTCATAGTCGATCGTAATATCAGACAGCCCAGCAATTATTTTATAGCTTCTTTGGCTGCCACGGACATGTTAATAGGTAGGAAATATTTAAGGCCATGACTCATTATGCTAAACTATCGTGCGACTTTTGAGAAAATACAACCCTGTTATTTTGGAGTTTGAGAATTTTTATCAGATCGGGGTTGCATTCTTTTTCGTAAGTCGTGCAATTGTGCAGGATAGTTAGACCCAGCCTTTACTTTTATGCTTTAGTAAGAAGTTTATATTTTTGCTTCTTTTTATTAAGGAACTGTTTCGATGCCTTTTTATACGGTGTATGTACTGATGGGCTATTGGGATCTGGGACCTTTGCTGTGTGATCTTTGGCTTTCGGTGGACTATACCGTGTGTTTAGTATCTCAATACACCGTGTTGCTGATAACCATAGATCGCTACTGTTCGGTGAAAATAGCAGCCAAGTACAGGAGTTGGCGCACTAAAAGACGTGTTATATATATGGTGACAATAACTTGGATAATACCAGCCTTACTATTTTTTATATCAATTTTTGGTTGGGAGCATTTCACGGGAAAGCGTGATCTGTTGCCGGGCCAATGTGCTGTGCAGTTTCTGAAAGATCCGGTATTTAATACAGCCCTTATAATCGGTTACTATTGGACGACCCTGATAGTTTTATTTGTGCTTTATGGCGGCATTTACAAGACCGCCTATGAAATGCAGAAAAGAAGTGAAGCCAAACAGCGCAAAATGCAATCTATGGTGGCCTTAAGTGCGGGAGCCATGTCTGGCATGGCGGGCCATGCCGCTGGTATTGGTGTCATAGAAGAGAAGATACTGAAGACCAAAGTAGATATGACAAGCGCTCAAAATACTGAAGCGGATGAGTTAATTAAAAGATATTCAAGCTCAGGTCAATCAAATCCTTTAGCCCAGGCAGCCGAAATAATAAATGGTGCTTTAGCGGAGGCAGTAAATGAACAACGACGTAAGTCTGAGGCCAAATCAAATAAAGATATAAAACCCGATACAGGTGAAGTGGAGAAGAGTGAACGTTCTAGCAGTCCAGCTTTTGATTCCGATGAAGAATCCTCCGTTAATCAAGTGCAACAGTTAATGACACAACAAAAGTTGGCAAATTTACGTAAACGATCTTCCATAGGCTTGGTCTTTGGAGCCCAGGCAGCTTTAATAGCTACACGCGGCAAAGGTTTGTCTACTCCCACCTCCAAGTCGAGCGAGGCTATGGCTGTGTCTACAGCTGCCAGTTCCCCCCACCAAAGCCTAAAAACAGAGATAACCCAAAGTAAAGAGAATATCACTCGCCCAAATCTGACGGAAAAAATTCACACATCTAGAACATCCTGTGCTTCTCTCTCCCAAATCGTTGAATCTGAACGCAGACCCAGTATGATACCAATTGAAAGTAAAGCAGCGGATAATTCACCCTTATCGCCCGTCAATTTGGCTCCTATTGATGTACCCCATGAAGATGTGCAGCACAGCCTAGTGCAAGCAATACTTCCTCCTCCAGAACAATTTCAGTGTGCTTCTTTGCTATCCGATTGCTCTGAAAACCCTTTTGGAGATCACAGCAGCAACAGTGAACTCCAACTCACCTATGACTTGATGACAAATAACTCCGAAATACGTTACATGGATGAAAGCTCCATAGTTTTACCTTCACCCAACACTAACGAGGCCAGTCACAGCAATTCCTATCAACTCCCATTTAACCAAAACAAACAGCAAAACTTAAAGAAAATCACAAGTGCCGGCCCGCCTTTACGTGCCAATCAAATTGCCAGCAGCCCTACACTGCTCACACAGGCTTTAGAAAAAGCCCAAAGACAGCAGCAGCAACAGCAAGAGCAAAAGTCACAACCTCCTCCCGCACCACCCCGAAAACCACCACCACCGCCGCCACCACCACCTGCACAACCATACTCCAATGATAACATTAATAAGCAAGGTGATACCCCATCCCTTATATCCAACGATATATATTACGCTCCCAATTTTAAAAATCCCCCACAAGATGTTGAAATTGAAAAACAATTACTCATCTCGTACACAGGTTTGGAAGGCTTCGATAAGCTACGCCGCGAAAGCTGCATAGATCTCATAATGCTACCGCACACAGCCAAGCTTATTGAAACAGATACCCAAGTAAGACGTAGCTCCAGTCCGCCCGCGGCTGGATCTGTGCCCGGCAATGCTGCTACAAAGCAAACTACAACTGCCATCAAAGCGGAAACGGAAGTGGCAATCCCAACTATGACTACAACTGCGACGACGGCTGCACACACCACTGCTGCACGCAAAAGCCTAGATAAAATTGAGGAACGCGAGACTTCCGATACCACCAATAAAATTGCCTCCACCTCAGGTACCACTAGCTCGGCCTCGACAGGTTTACAAAACCCAACGAGCGCTACTGAAATGAAAAATCCCAAACAACTATCAGGCTCTGTGAAGTCACAAAAGAAGTCGACAACCACGTCAACTAATCGCAGTTCTAGTAAGCGAGCCTTCATACATTCCATAGGCAAACATTTTAAAAGCAAAAAGGCCACCATACCCCTGGTCATAGGAATGGGCAGACAAAAATCTAAGTCCGAAAACCGTGCACGCAAAGCCTTTCGCACAATTTCCTTTATTCTGGGTTGTTTTGTGGCCTGTTGGACTCCCTACCATGTCTTGGCCTTGGTCGAGGGCTTCTGCCGTAACCCGCCCTGCACCAACGAGCATTTGTACATGTTCTCATATTTCCTGTGCTACGCCAACAGTCCCATGAATCCTTTCTGTTACGCTTTGGCCAATCAACAATTTAAAAAGACCTTTACGAGAATACTTAAGGGCGACTGGCATATGACTTAATTGATAATAATATTAATGACTCTCAATAGAACAAATTGATAATATTTATAGAATATTGTATTTTGTAAGACGTTCACAAACCAGACGGGCATTCGTAATGAAGAGAAATTCGGGATTTATGATACAGGAAACATAAAAATTTTTAACTATAATTTGTTTCACACTCACACCAACATATCGAAAACATATACACATCCATGCACACATATGTATGTACATGCATATAGTTACCTTAATATAAAAAGGCTCTAACTTGTTTTTTTTTAATCGAGATTTTTGCATTTTACATACGATACATTTTATATTCTTCTATTGAAATATACAAAAAACTCGATTTCAAAAAAATAATGAGTTGGGGCATTTCTATATTACGGTAACGATATACATACATATCGTGCTATAACCGCCAAAAAACAGCTTCAGCGACATCATTTTCGAACTTAATTTTTTTGCCAAAAATCTATATTTTGCTACAGTAAATAATCGATTCTCGTCACAAAAAAACGAGGTTCAAAAAATGTGTCGGTTAAGCTTTTTTGGCGGTTATGGCACGATATAGGTATGTATGGTTGTACAAGAAACATAACAAGACCGCGTGGCACGTGACAAAATAAAATAAAATATTCATGTAGATACTCTTGAAAAATAATTACTAGATTTATTTATTAATAACAAAGTTGTTTACATTTAATGATACATATTTTATTTTTTATCTGAGAAGTATTTAAATCAGTATGAGTAAAACAACAACAATAATTAAAAATAATAATATTATTTAAGAAATTGTAGTTTTTAAGGGAATAAGAGCAAAATAAATTTCTAATTGGATTTATTAATCAAATACACACACTCACACACACACACACACACACGAAAACTCACCTTTGATGAAAAAATTATAATAATAATAATAATAATAATAATAATAATAATGATAACAATAATAATATTAATAATAATAGAAAATCTAAACATGGAGGAGGCTGTTTTTACCCAAGTATTTTCCCTTTACCTTATTATTTCACTGTTTATGATATTTTTCCATTTTTGTTTTATTTAAATAAGAAATTATAAATAACGCTTGAGTGCACAATCTCGTGAGCCCCTAGAATTGTGCTACAAATCGTGTTTTAATTCGAATTTTTATACGCAACCAGAAAATACTTTGCTAAAAACGGTCAAGAGGAAAATATAAAAAAAATTATAGCATAAATTAAGTGATAAAAATGCCACACAAACAAACAAATACACACACACACACCCTCGAATACACTTTTATACTCGTTAACTGAAAAACAGGTCAATTCGTATTAAAATACAAAATATCTTTTATCAGTTTTATTTCCTTTTTTTATGTTCCACTCGCTTTTGCTTTCTCCCCAGGGTAAATATGTATTATACACTTGTGTTTAAAGAAATAGCAATTTTTATAATGATGAATTTTCAATGCGTACGAGTATTTCTTTATTTATTCATTAGCATTTGTGTTTTTTTTTCAATTTGTGGAAAGCGTTTAAAAAAAAAGAACAGTATGTGGCATTTTCCAAGCTCGGTATGAAATAATACCAAAAATAAATAATAATAAAGGAAATAATACTCAAATATTTTCGCATATTTTCTAATCTAAATCTAAATTTTTTCTTATTTTGAGTTATTTCATTTGGCAGCAATACTTTAAAACAGTTATGTCCAAACCACATGCACAAAGTTCAAACTTTTGTAAAGAGCTTTTTGTGCTTTCACACCAACGAGATCAGATCTCGGCGACAACAATGCTTGCTCTTATTTTGCAAAGAAACAAAAACAAATTCAAGAGCTTTCAAACTGTTTACCTCAAATGCATATATCAGAGTATCTGTGTTTGGACGTAGCTGCTTTAAAAAAAATATTGGCTGATGTTACGCAGTGTTGCCAGAAAATGTTGATGAGGGAATGCTAAATCGGTAAAAAGAAAAATTCTGCTAAAATAATCTACAGAAGAAAAGTATAATGCCAGATTTAAATCTAGAAAAAATTATTGAAATAGCTTTGAATTTCATGTTTATACAAACTTATTAGTATTTACAGGTATTTTTTGTAGCACTTCCTAACATAAAATAGTTTATAATTTATAATTTTTCGAAATGTTACAATCACGTTTAAAATTTTTTTTTAACGCACTCATAATCCCAAATTATTATTTTACTTATTCAGTAAAATATTTTTTTATTAAAAATGCATTGAAATTGATTATTAAAGGGTTAGCTGGTTTTTATGCGCATTTCACTGTTGCTAGTGCAGATCATCAGGGAACCCTTAACCTGCAATACATGTACATTTTTTGGAAAAATCCTATATACAGAATAATTTTTTCAACAAATTAAAATATTTTATTTTCAACAAATTATGCCAGAAAGCATTTAGCAGAATTTTTTGACTAATGAAAATGCCAGATGGCAACTATGATGTTACGAGATTTCATTGGAAAAATATTGGGACTTATTTTATTTTATTTTGGAATTTTTTCATGCACAGAAAAAAATTATGACAGGCTTTTCTTAACCAACACGTTTTTGGAACATGATTTTAAGTTTTATTATTGTCTGTATGCGGTTTGTTAAATGTAGGCATTTCCACAGGAAAAGTTCACTTTTGTCACAAAGCTTGTTTTTCAAACAAAAAATTCTTTTTTGGATATTGGCTTAGCACGAGGTTAGCTCTACATTTAATACAATAATAATCTCGAGCTTAATTTTTCCCACTTATAAATTGCTAAGTTTTTTAACACAACTGTATTAACTTCAAACCTTCCAGCACAGCTGCAATTTTATGAAGATACTTACAAATACGTTTTATTTTTTTTTTTTATTTTCGTTTGCTGTTAATGCAATCAAAACACCAAAAAATAAATAAAATTTGAAAACAAAAATTAGGCATATAAAAAAGTAATTCAATGAATAATAATCAATATAAAAAATAGATGTATAGAATATGTTAATAATAAAACAAAAACTTATTATCTGTATCAATATAAATTTTAATTTTCAAAATTATCATTTTAGAGGAACATCATCATGCTCTATTAAAATGTAAAAAAGAAAATATGAACCAGTTGGGTGGTTCGAAATAATTGTTCGTATTATGAAAGAGAAAAAAAGTCAAACAAAATTAAAAAGCAAAAAAACAATTTGTTGTAGCATTTAAATAATTTTAAATAATCAAATTTTAGACAATAACTAATGAATACTTGAATAGCAGATATAAAAAAGATTATAGAAAATATAAAACATTTATAGATAAATAAAGAAAATGTAAGTGATTATCATAATACATAATACGAGTAAAATGCAAGGCCTGTTCGTAAATGCATCACAATTCGGCATAATATGATTAATTTTCAATGCCTTTATTGATAATCTCTTCGTAGCTTTTCTTTGATTTGTACATAATAGGTATAATACATACGAGCATGTATGTAGTCTCATAACCTCAGTCTCCTTAGCCAATATTTGCATTTGTGAACGCTATATGTTGCACAGTAATACATTTACGAACAGGCCCATATTTATTTAAATAAGCAAGCTTATATTTCTTTACAAGCAAACAGTGTGTACTTTAAGGCCATGTCAGATACAACTTTAGCTTCGCGTTGCAATGAAGATTCGCTTTGACATCTAAGATGAAATATACATATATGCTTATATGAAACATGTCACATAAAGTACTTTTAACGCAAAGCGAAGCGAAAAGTTAGGCAACTCTCAACTTTTTGCATGCTTTGACAATCAGTTGGTATAATTATCTTATTTTGTTTCATTAAACTTTTGGTAAGCTTACATAAAAAAACGAGTTAGTGGTATCAGAATAATCGAATTGTGTTGTATTTTATGCATTAAACAAAGCAGTAAAACAAAAAGTAAGTGTTGTCAAAATTTTTATTGTGTCATAAACATTTTGCTTTACGCCTTTCTGCCAACGCTAAAAACACGCCACACAAAGCGTTGAAGTTGTATCTGGCACCGCCTTTCAGGCTCAGTTAGCCGACTGTAATGGAATGTAACTGCAACGGTAGGAAATAGCTGTTCGATATTGTTATCCTCTTTGAACTTTCAGGGGCGTACTCACAATGCAAGTCTTATTTTTGATGAGGTTAGGTTTGTGTGCTTTTTTGACATTACGAATGAGGAAGCAAAACGTATTGATAGTACATGAAGCTCAATACTCGTTTTTCCCCTCGCCTCTCTCTCTAGCACAAACTAGTCAGCTTAGTAATAAGACTTGTATAGTGCGAACAGGGACTTGCTTGTTTACAAAGCAAAATATTTTGCCACCACCGAAACAGAATGATAAGCTGACTTTTCATCAATAATTTTTTTTTTCATTTATTTTTTTATATGAGTTTAGTTTTTGTATGTATCGCTACCATTAAAATCCGAACTGGCAACACCGCTTATACATAATATGACAAGAATACAAAACAGAACATGGTGCAAAGAAGAAGTGCCAAACTGTTCGCCTTAATTTTCATTTTGTACGCCTTTGATTATCGCTTTAGCTACTCTAGACCTCATCTCATTATTTGTCGCCGCGGATTTGTCCCATCGAAATCACCTACAATGTAAACACTCCCCTTGCTATGTCTACTTATTAATAACCTAATTTTTGAAATACGAAATCGATTCGCATGTGAAGCTCTACTTTATTTGTTTGCTCAAGTAGGATTCGATGTATGTATGTATGTATGTATGTGTGTACACGTGCCTCTAATATTTATTTATGAAACATTTACATATCAAATCTTAACAATCAATGCGCTATTGTGATGTTTTTGAATTAAATTATTTATTAGTCGCATACAAAATCATTTAATTAAAGCCGGAATGTGTTGAAAGCATTTAAATTTAGAAGAAAAAAAAATAAACTTTTATAAATCACTAATTCATTAATGCACACTTTAAGCTGCAGCCAGACGATCATAGGCGTAAGAAGGTCATTCTAGAAGGGGGGAGGGGGTGTCATTGCATCACTAAGAATTGCTTAAAGTTATAAAAAAAATACTATAATTATCTATTTTTTCATTTACTTTGCTAGCAGAAACCAGCAACGAGAGAGTAAGGCAGATATTTACAGAATTACTCTCCCATATACGAAAAAATAAATGAACGCTTTACTTGTAAGAACTTGCAAGAACATTTTATTAATACGAGTAGCAGAACCAAGGATGGACATCATGATACAATTGTATTTTTTCTAATGTATTTTGGATAATCTTGTTTGATAATATCGAGCCTTTTTTCGATTTTATTAAGATGACCATACGTACTCTTTTTTAGAGGACAATCATCTATTTTAACTCGCAGTCATCTATAAAATTTGTGTCCTCTTTTTGTCATCTTTTCTATTATCAGTGATCTTTGATATTAAAAGAATGATTTACATATGCTTTTATCGATGAAGCAATGTATCCTCACTTTCATTTGCATTCTCTAACTATCAACCAAGCTCCATATATAAAATTTTTGTTGTTTATTTTGGTTTTATAAGGAGGTTGACAGTTGAAATAAACAGCTGCCTTATGGGCCCTGGTAAGCTTAATGTGTACAGGGCTGTGATATTGTTGAGATTTTTTCTGTTCATATGTTTTGCTACAGCGTCAACTGCATCGGGGTTCTTAAAATTTTTAATTGTTATTATTGCATGTAACGGATTATAAGACTTATATAAACTTTTTTTAAAGAAAAACACATATATGTAATGTGCCTACCTAACCTTTTCCTGGTATAAAATTAAATCAATGAAATCTAACATCTTGTAGTAGAGTTGCTTTACTTTGTGAAATGCTTCCATTATTCCACGTATACAATTAATCCTATGATTTATTTTAATGCTTATTTGCTGCTAAGAACTGTATTTTTGTAATTGGTGACCAAAAATCTTGTTAGAAAATTTAGGCAGAACCAAAGCGACTCCATATCAGGTGGGCTCAACGGCCCAGCTGACTATTTTTTTCGCCGCTTATAATTTGAATTTTCCTCAGATGTCAACATTAATTTTTAAGCGCATTTCTTAACACTAAAGTATGAATTTTTCACAGCGAATTGAAGTGAGTCTACCTTATATGTATATTTCTTAGTTAGAACTATAATTTTTATTGGAATAAAAAAAATTAAATTAATTAAAAATTATTACACACAGAAAAAGTTATCATCAGTTTTTTTTTCAATAAATGATTTTATTAATTAAATCATTATTACAAACTGTTTTCTTAATTAAAAGAAAAATTATAGACATGTTTTTTCGCCAGCAACTTTCTGATTAAATTTAAAATATTTTAATTCCGACAAGTGTCAAATGGACCAAAGTCCAACGACTAGAAATTCAAAATGCTTATGCTTAATTTAATTTTGATATACATAATCTAAACGAAAGTTTTAAGTAAACATTACGAAAATGAACACTAACTCTAGAATAATCTAAAAAGTAGTTTTTTAAAAAACTATTTTTGGATTTCTTATAATAAAAAAAAATTTATTATTTTGTTTTATGTGATTAAATTTTTTTTGTTCAGATTTCTGTGCCGAAATTTTTTTATTTTAATCTTTGTTTACTTTAGTATTCAATGCTAAAAGTTAAGACTTTAGTTCAAATGGTTCAACGAACCTCTAATCATTTAACTAAAATTTTGCTTACACTAAATATATGTTTGAAAGCCCAACTAATTGCATACGTACAATATGTATTATGATTATATGCAAATTTATGTATACCAGTCAATATAATTACAGTGTAATAATTACATATTAAGAACATTTAACAGACTTTAATAGATTTTGAATTATTTATTGAAAATAAAAAAAAAATTTAAACAAATTGTAGCAATAAAGTGTTAAAAAATATTAAATTTAAAAGCCATAGAATATACATATTTAAATGTACAGAAAATAAAAGAAACAGGAAATACACAATGACAAATAAAACTATAATTAATTAGTAATTATTAATTTTAATGCTGAGTAAACATTACGAAATTTTGTGACATCGCAATAGCATGAACTAGTGGCAACGTTTGTCATTTCCGACATTTTTCGTTGTATGGCATTGTGTTTCAAATAGACTTGGATCGAACTCATTGAGTAGCTAATTTTTGACACAAACCAATGATCAAACCCATGTACGAGGTGTGTTCAAAGAGTATTGCAAATTTTGTGTTTTTTCAAAAAATTATTTATTTATTCATGAATACCTATTTTGTCCCCTTCAAAGTAATCTCCCTCAGACATAATGCACTTATGCCTACGTTTTTTCCAATCATCGAAGTACTTCAAAAAATAATTTTTTTTATCTTGTTCAGCTCCTCCTTTGATGCCGTCTTTATTTCGTCAATCGTAGCGTAGCGTCGTCCTTTCTTGGGCCTCTTCAGTTCCGGGAACAAGAAATACGGCGGCTGCGGCATCAATAGTGTGTTGTTTTTGGCCAAAGAGACGCGTACAAGCAACGATGTGTGAGCAGGGGCATTCTCGTGGTGCAAAAGCCAATTTTTGTTCTTCCACAAATCCGGGCGTTTCTTGCAGGTAATATTCCTTATTGATCGTTCTGCCATGTGGCAAAAACTCATGTTGCACCACGCCCCTGCAATCGAAGAAAACTGTAAGCAAAACTTTCAAATTCGACCGAACTTGGCGCGCTTGGTGCGGCAGCTTCCATTGAGATGATTGAGCTTTGGTTTCCACGTCATAACCATAAACCCACTATTCGTCACCAGTTATGACCCTCTGGAGCAAATTTGGCTTGTCGTGGACAGAGTCCAACAGTTCATTAGCAATGTTCATGCGATGCTGTTTTTGGTCGAAATTGAGCAATTTTGGTACGAATTTCACGGCGACCCGTCTCATGCCCAAATCATTGATAAAAATCGAATGGCACGAGCCAATCGATATGTCTAGGTCCTTAGCAACTTCTCGAATGGTGATTCGACGATTGGCCAATGCCATTTTCTTCACTTCATCAATTTTTTCGTCTGTTGTTGAAGTGCTCGGGCGTCCGGCACGCTCTTCGTCTTTCACATCTTCTCGGCCTTCTGAGAACATTTTGTACCACCGATAAACGTTGCTTCGGTTCAAGGTAGCTTCTCCGTATGCCACAGTCAACATTCGGAATGCATCCGAGCACTTAATTTCGTTTTTCACACAAAATTTGATACAGGTTCTTTGTTCCATTTTTTTTAATAGGTAAAAATCGAAGAGGAGCCACACACGTGCAAGCAAAGCAGCTGTCAACAATTAACTGAACATTCAAAATGGCCGAAATTGTCGGCATAAGTGAGAGACATGAGTACCAACATAACGCCACAAAAAAAACAAAATTCGAATATACGTAACCCGCGAAAATTCAAAATTCGCGATACATTTTGAACACACCTCGTAATTTTTTTGTGTCAAAATCAAAGTACTGAATGAGTTCGATCCAAGTTAGAGCTGGGTCCAACTCGTTCATTCGTTCATTTTTGCCACAAACCTATAATTAAAAATTATTTTTAAAAAAGTACCTTCTGAAAAATTAGTTCGAAAAGAGTAACATTTAGATACATATATACATATGTACATATATTAATATTTTTTTAAAACAAAGCCAACATTTGTCGCAATACAACAATTAAAAAAATTAAATTAAAGATATAGCTGATCGTCAGCTGACTTAACCCCATCCTTCAAACTCCATATAAAATAGCATAAAATCCTAACCCGAACTGTCAACATTCAAACAAAAATAGTCCTACAACAAATTTGTATGTATGTTGTTGTAATGATAAGGCCACTTGGTATTAATACACTTTGGTACCAAGGCATATTTATGTATATATGATAGACCAAGGCAAATTCATATAAGGTATACTCGGCCCAATTCGCTTTGAAAAACTTATACTTTTGATGTCCAAAAAGTTTACTGAAAAATGTATATAGACATCTAACGTCTATTCAAATTACAAGAGGCGAAAATAGTCAGCTGAGCAGTTGCCTGAATTCGCTGTAATGAAAAATGTGTGTTGACATCTGAGGGATGGACATTCAAATTACGTTTCGTTACCTTAATTTGCATTAAAAATATTCGAGATTGCAAAAATTTTAAGATTTCTGCAACTAACATGACTTACTTATCACCAAGAAAAATTTACATAGGCGCTTATTCATGAAAACCAAAACATATTTAGAGGCTTTAAATAAGTTTTGAAGCTGTTCATTAAATAATGGCACACCTATAAATACTATTTTTAGTTAAATAATGAATGCGGCTTGTTTTAGATTACATTTCTACTAGTAAAATATAAAATTTCATATGTATATAAACAATTTATAGATAAATAAATAGGGGAGCAACAATACTGACATTAAATAGTGTACACAAATATGTATGGATGTGTACATACGAGTACATACATATGTATGTATGTAGTATTGAAATGGTGTTTAATTCCAATCCGCTCAAATGTTTTGATTTTGTTTTTTATTAGTGAGTCTAGAACTGATAATATTCGTTTGAGCAACGGCTCAACCACAGACGCACTAAATAATTACGTGGAAGTAAATCAGCGAGAATTTATTCAAAAGTTATGTACTCTGCTTTTAATAAAAATAAATAAATTAAAATGCAATTTAGTAGCACACTTCAAGCTGTGCAATCAATACACAAGTTTCAAGTGAAATTAAAAGAAAATTTTCTAACCTCAAAGAAATAAAGGAAAATAATCAAATCCAAAAATATTTCTATCATGAGTCTACTTTTAAGAGTATTGAGTGCCATTTTAAATGTCATTGCCATCATCGTAAATATTGTAGCGAATTTACTGGTCCCTAAACTAAAACCCACTTATCCCGCGATAAAAAATCCCATATTAAAGAAACCGGTAACGGTATTAAGAGAAGAATTGATAAAAAGAAAGGTATTCGATGCCAACTTTAATTAAGACGAGTGCACAATATATTGAATAACAGAAAAGAATAAACAAACTCTTTACCCGTAGTTAACTTCTCAAGAGCTGGTTGAGGCATATATAGCCCGCATTAAGGAAGTTAATGGCTGGCTGAATGCGGTGGTGCAGGATCGTTTTGAAGGTGCCATTAAGGAGGCCCAACATGCTGATTCTCTCATAAATAAAGCAGATCACGAGGTTAAGCTGCTTTTATTGTTTCAACGTTACCCCCTGCTGGGTATACCATTCACCGTTAAAGAGGCTTGTGGTCTTAAAGGTCGGTATATTTAACTACCGTTATCTCTAAGCTCAATTCGCTTCTTTTCATAAATAACGGCTTATGTCAGTAAGGACAAAAACACCTTTTGTGTGAGTTTATTTAACAAGCAAGACAGCTGACTTCGAAAATGCAACATTCCCTCTTCCCTTAAGCCGATTTTCGTCGACTGAGTGCAATAGAGTCATAAGTAATAAACCAAAATTGCTTTATTTCTCAGTGGGATGTAGGCTTTACTGTTTAGTAAAGCTGAAGGCGAATTAATATTAGGTGGTCTCAACTTTTCAGGTGACTACTTGCGCCGCTTATAATTTGTAGCAGTATATTTTTTTGACATCCCAAGCATGAATTCGTCAAAGCAAATTCAGCCAAGTATACCTTATATGAGTTTGCCTTGAGGTAGTCTCAACTTCGCCGCTTGTAATTTAAATATCTCTGAGTGGCAACACACATTTTTCCAAGGCAAATTTGTTTAAGGTAAGCTCGGCTCAATTCGCTTTGAGATATTTAAGGGTAGATTCAAGGTAACCTTATATCAAAGGTATACTCAGCTAAATTCGCCTGGACAAATTTATACTTTAAATGTCAAAAAAAAATTAATGAAAAATGTGTGTTAAAATCCAACGTATATTCAAATGACAAGCGGCGAAAATAATCACCTGAATGTATGGATTCGCCTTGGGTAGATTTTGTAAATACAAACGATTTTTTCGTTTTGAAATTTAAAACGAGTTTTCGTTATTTTTCATACAAATTTGAAACGTTCAGAAACGAAATTTTTTACAAAATCTGCTATTATACTTTTGATGTCAAAAAAAAATGTACTGGAAAATTTTTATTGACATCTAAAGGATATTCAAATTACTATTGGCGAAAATAGTCACCTGAGCAGTTGAGACCATCTAATATGTATTTTTCAGTATATCGTCTTGACATGCCAAGCAAGGCAAATACATATAAGGTATACTCGGCTCAATTTGCTTTGAGAAATTTATACTATTAATGTCAAAAAAATGTATTGAAAAGTGAGTGTTGACATCCAACGTACATATATTCAAGTTACAAACACGGCGAATATAGTCACCTGATCGGTTGCGACCATGTATGTATGGATTCGCCTTGATCCCAAGTATGAATTCTTCACAACGAATTGAGGTGAGCTTGGCGTACTCGTATGTGTATTTTATTCTCGAAAAAAATTACTTCGCCGAAAATTGCTTTCTAGAGAATATTTCGAATTGGGCTGATAATGATGTCCATTAAGAAAATCCACTAAAAGTGTTTGCAGATTAAAACCGCATATCTGAACATAGGAAATTTTTACAAAGAGAAAGTAGAAAACAAATTTCAGTGTAATGAGATATCATAACGGTTGTTTTCTTGTCTCAAAAAAAAAAAGATAAAGCGTGCAATTCTTTGGGACACATCGAGTCATAACTGCCAAAAAAAACTTAACCGACATATTGTCGGCTTAGAGTGTACACCTGCTAACTCACTTCCAGCAAATTTTGAAGGATAGACAAAATACTGTTAACGGTTTCTATACAATGCTCAAGAAATTTGCCTAATACGAGTACATTAAGTTTCTTCGACATATTGAGCTTCATATTAAAATAAATATTTTAGCAAGCCGATGAAGCGTCTCTTTCTCTTTCAATCGGCATTAAAATGTCATATGTTATAAAAATTGGATTCAGCAGGTTTACAACACTGTAAGCCGACGATATGATTATTTTGAACTGGTTTTCTTTTACGAAAATTGATTATTTACGATCGCAATAATCAATTTTCATGAAAAAAATTAAATTCGAAAATAATATCGCACGATATAACGCCACTTGTTTCAAAACCTTTTTCGATATCAAAAACAAGTAACTTGCGACCAAGAAAATCGAAGTCATTCTCCTATAAAACAAACATAAGATATATAACGAGATTTGTCATCAATAACACAAAAGCGATAATAATGCACTTAATCTATTAGCTCTGTTAGCGGTAAGAGCTGTTATTTTTTAATTTGCAAAAGCAATGTGACGAAAAGTGGCATTTTGTTTGCTATTGCAATTAATTTTTATTTTCTTTTTTTTAATTATGTATTTGATTTCTGTATGATACACCAAATGAGCGAGAGGTGACAAAGTCTAGAATTTATTAATATTAATTAGACAAGAATGTAATTATAAAAAATGTTATAGTAAGCTGGAATGTTAAGTACTCAGTGCGTCAACAACCACATTTGCTTATAACGCTTCGTTCATATAGAAAAGCTCTAAAGTGTTTTCGCTGACTTCAGTATTTGATTTAAAAAAAAAAGTATTAGCAAAATATTCAATATAAAATCACTAAAATATCTCTCAACTAAGGTCACTCCTATTCGATTGGCAGTTTAAAACGCCAACACGAAATATGTCCCGAGGATGGCGCAGTAGTGAGTCTATTGAAAGCTGCTGGTGGTATTCCACTCTTGGTATCAGCCAATCCCGAATTTTGTTTATCCTTTGAGACCGATACACATGTCCATGGCAAATGTTTTAATCCATACGATTTGAGACGTTCAGCTGGTGGTTCTTCGAGTGGTGAGGTAAAATAGTGTTGAATAATTTCAGAACCTGTTTACATTTATTTTCATTTCATTAGGGTGCTTTAAATGGTGCCGGTGCTACTCCCTTTGGTCTGGCCTCCGATATTAGTGGTTCCATACGTTTGCCTGCTTTATACTGTGGCGTTTTTGGTCACAAGCCAACAGGTGGCCTGGTTTCGGTGGAAGGACATTTCCCCTATAGTAAAACTGATACAGCGTTTTCTAATTACCTGCAAATGGGTCCCATAACAAGATTTGCAAAAGATTTGCCTCTCTTAATGCAGATTATGGCGGGCAAAAATGCTGAAAAACTTAAATTCGAGGAGGGAGTCAAGCTGGATGATGTGAAGGTTAGTCTATAACAAACTTATTCATTTATTTAAAAGAAAAAGATTTTCCTTATTAGATTTACTACACATTTTCCATGGGTAACTTTGTGCATGTTCCAGCTGATTATGAAATCAAATTCGCTATTAAAAGGGCCGTTAGATGTTTTGAAAAGGGAGGCTTATATACAGAAGAGGTAATAAATTTTGCAGCATTGAATATATGAAACAAAATATTTTAAGTTTATATCATATTCTAAAGGTTTAAAAACCAATTAAAAAAAAATCCTTAAAAATCTTTTAAACCAAAGAAAGATATTAAAACGAAAACGTTATCGCTTTATATAATACCGTATTAGACTGTCGTTACGATATTATTACAAAAATAATTATCACAATATTTTCCAAGCCCCAATATCAAAAAATCTTACAAGTATATGGTTTTCGAATCATAAATGATATCATTTTCATGTTATCACTTAAACTTCCGCTATTACCATCTTAACTTTTTGTTAAACAATGTTTCATTTGAAAAATTTTAATTTATTTTGTTATTCAATGAAATTCATGGCAAATTCGTATCAGATGACCTCAACTGCCCTTATAACTATTTTCGCCGCCTGTTACTTGACATCCCAAGTATGAATTTTTCAAAGCGAATTGAGGTGAGTTTAACTTATATAAATGAATATGCCTTAATGGAATGAATTCATTAAAGGCAAATTTATACAAGGTAAGCTCGGCTCAATTCGCTTTGAGAAATTTACACTTTTAAAAAATTTGTGCTTACATCTAACTACTTATATTCAAATTTCTAGTTGCGAAAATAATCACCTGAGCATTTAAAACCACTTTAATTGAATTCGCCTTGAGTTCAATCAATTTCGAATCATAGATTTTAAAAATTTAGTCAAAATTCTCATTATTGAATATTCTTTAAGAAAAAAGTAAAAACGTAATAGCGGAAGATGATGTCCTATATTTTTTTGGAAAAATCATGTGTATTATAAGGTACAGTATATGTTAGTACAAAATCACTATCATTTATGATGCGAAAACGATATCACTCATGATGTCGCCTAGCTGATATCGTTTCGAAATCGATATTTTATTTTTAATTGGTTTGTTACGAAATCAAAAATATTTTTTATGAATGAGACAATTGTAATACTCAATTTAAGGTAAATATTGACGCCTTCAATAGTGCCATTGAAATGAATATATCACATCTAGTCGCTCTAAGGGGTATACCAAGTGTAATTACCCATTCGACAACCGAGAGGCCAACATGCAGAGATATTTTGAAGGAAATTCTGAAAAGTGCTGCCGGCAGATCAAAAATTACCTTAATGCCCCTTTTAGTGGACTTTATGATTGAAACGCAGGCTTTTCTGACAGACACACAAAACGAGCAACTAAAAACACAATTAAAAGATCTTAAGGAACAACTGATTGTAAGTTTAGAATTTTTATTTAAATCACTCAATACAACAACAGTTCTCTTATCATCCAATATAGCAACTTTTGGGTACCAATGGCGTATTATTTATACCCACTTACCACAAATCAGCCGGGTTTTTCCAATTCTGTTCCACTGTAAATATTAGTGGCGTTTCCTTAATGCTTATGTTCAATATCTTGGGCTTTCCTGTCACGCATGTACCTATGGGCTTGGATCGACGTGGTATGCCGATAGGTTTTCAAGTAGTGGCTGCTCCCTTTATGGATAAATTATGTTTACAAATTGCAGCCGAATTGGAAGGTGCTTTTGGTGGTTGGATTGAACCACGTTAATCAAATATATATTGCAAGTGGCAATATTACTTTGTTAAAAGTTTATGGTTGTAAGATGAGCTAAGTAATTTATAAAATAAACTAATATGGCAGTACTGTACAGATTTAAAAACAAATTTAACATTACGCAGCAATAAGCTTTAGCATATGTTGGCATGTGATTACTGTCAGAGGCATCAGTGCTGCCAGGTGAGCACATTTATCTGATTCTCGAATTTGATCAGGATGAGCATTTACCAATTTTTTGTTAAAAAATCGATGTCTATGCAAAAAATTAGGTGATTGAACTTTTTCTTGCTTAGTTTTAATGCCTAGCTGTCAAAAAGGGTTTACTATCTTCGTGCGCCATTTGTTTGCTTTGTTTTTTTTTTCTTATAATTATACATATATTTTTATTTTAATGTTTGAACAATTTTGAGCAGTCAGCTTTTTTTCACTTTTGCCAGTTTTATTATTATAATATTTGAAGTATTTAAAGAGTTGCATATACTTTATATATATGCATATATAGTTTGTGACATAATATGGAAATGTTTTCGATATTTATATTTTGTTATGCTATAATTATTGAAATTTTGCTTAATGATGGAAGATAAAAGCTTCTGATGTTCTTAAAATATATGCATATTTCATAAGAAAAGATTAAAAGTACTGTGGACGGATTCCACAACGATGAATTTTGAAATGCTTCCCAATTTCTGTGTTCACTGAATCCGCGGATGGGGCATTATAACTGCATTAGTTTCGATAAAAACGTTTTATAACGTTTCCATTAACCATTAAATTTTTTTCTAATATAATTTTCCTCCTAAAATAATTAAAAATAAATTTTATTATTAAAAATTATTAACCAAAATTATTATATACATACGTATATTAAAACTTCATTCACACAACTAGGTTGACACTAGATGTGACAGTTTAGCACACCGTTCAGAATGAACTAACACATTCAGCACAATAAAATTCTTGCGGAATCGTTCTTTAATAAAAATCGAACACTCTGTCTACCGAATATTATGTTTAGTACATGTAATAATTATACAGATGACTGCGTAAGGATTTGTTATACAAAAATACGACAACCATAGCTGTGTAGAGAACCGAAGAATGTCAAAAGCACAAAAATAATTGTACCAAAAAAAACAAAATTGAAGTTTTTGACATTATTCAGCTGCAAAGCACATAGAGCAAAAAATTACCAGCTGAAGTAGATCCCTAGTTTAGTATTTACTGGTAAATAGGAAAGGTCTGACAGCCCTGAATGTGAGAGGACTTGACTTTAAGCAGGGTACACACTATCGAACATGAGTGATTGTCAAAAATTCATCAGTTTTGCATAATAATGTTGACTGTTCAGAGTTTCGAGCATGTGTTAGACTCAAACCGTCATTCAAGACAAAACTGGACTCACAAAGATAGCAAATAAGAAAATTGGATGCGCTTTATTAATATCATCATATGTTATCATTTAAGAATTCCTCCTTGTATTTCATAAAAATATGTACATAAATTACTTAAAAAAAAATAATTTTCCTCGTCCAAGATATTCTACAACAAATGTTCTTGACTGACACTTTTTGGTACAAACTTATCAGTCAAAAAGAAATATGGCCGCTGACTGTAACTCAAACGCAAAAATTTTTGTGATTGACTAACGAAAATTAGAGCAAATGTCACTCATGATCTTTAGTGTGTACTCTACTTTAATTGCATTTTTGCAACTAGTTTGAAGACCGTTGTCGATGGCACAATTCCACTTCAGTTAGATAAAACTTACAAGTCATCTAAATATAGCAAGTATAGCAATGAAATTCCCATTATTAAATCCCAGATTGTTCTGTTTACAAAACAACACTTTGATTTTAAGATAATTTCCATATAAACGAGACCGGTAACACTGATTTTGAGAGAACGTTTATTTGTTACAAGGCATATCAATAGTTAATATGACTTGATTTGTTACTTGAGAACAGTGTTACCATAGTAAGTGTTTTAAAAAGCACACCATAAGCTAAGGCCATGATACAATTATACAAGGTACTTGCACAAGCCCAGCCTGTTTATGTATACAATGCAGAAAGTTGTCAAACTTTGTTTACAAGCTGCAAAAATGTTAGTGTATGTGTGTGAATAAAATGATTACAGTGTTGCCAATGAATTTGCATATGGCTGTGTCTCCAATTACACATTGAAGAAAATTACAATACACATCTTCTGTGTAGGTTAAAATTTAAACAAAAATAAATAAAAATAGAACCCAAAGTATAATTACACACAGATTATACATGAATCTCATTACATGGCCCACACATGAGAGTAGAAATTACACACTGTGTATTACACACATATTGGCAGAACTGAATGACTATAATCATGCATGAATGCCGCGTCTGCAATTGTACTTTAGTTACCCTGTGATAGCTGTTTTTAAAAACAAAAGACATGTGTTTCTGACAATTATCCGTTTGTTTCTACCAACAAAATGCGTGTGTTTTTTGGTGCTGTAATTTTGTTGTAGTCGTGCAATACCTTGTATAATTGTATCATGGCTAAAGCACTTGCACCAGGATATAGCGTTGACACGGCTGAGATATTTTTTCCAATTTACGAAAAAGAAATTTAAAAAATATTTTAAGAAAATATAAATATTTTATTAAAAAAAATCTTTGCAAACTAATTTAAATGTCTGGAAAAATATTGCAAAATTGTGAAAAGTTCTTAACGTTGCAACGTTGCCTACACGATTTTCAACTTAATGTGAATAATTTTTCTTTTTATTTTGATATACAAATTCTATTTTTGACAATTTGGTTCAACTAAAAAGATTTGTCGTCTTTTTCATTGTTGTATTTATGTAATCTTGCTATTACCTGGTGAAGTGAATGTGCCTTGCCACAAGCAATGCCTATTTATTAGGTCTAGACTTGTATCGAACTCTTTCACTAGCTCGTTTTAGGAACAAACCTATAATCAAACTCATTTAAATGACATGGTGATTTGTTTTGCTTTATTTTTTAAACTGTCAAAAGTTTCTTACATTTTTAACAGCTTAAAAATATTAAATATTTTTTTTTTGTATTGTTGTACCTATTTTTGTATTTGTATTTTTGACCACAAGCTTCTGAATTGTACTTGAATTTATTTTATACTTGTATAAGCAATAATAAAAATGTTAGTAGTAAAGCAGGTGTGGGCTGGAGATAAACTCTCGCGTCATCGCAATTGTTTCTTAAGTGCTGTTTGGTTTTCGAGAGTTTTGTACCTCACTCGCACTTTTTAATGGTTATGGAAAAGTGGAATTCTTGCGTGTTGTTATGGACATCCATATTCGTTTGACATAAACGATACTGTTGTCATTCTCTGATATGTACATCCCATTGCATTCACAACGGCAGCACTGCCTGTGAGTGATTTATTGAAACAGTTATATGCATCGCTCAAGCGGTTTATAACAAAGATCTCTACTAAAGTTTTAATCAACATCAGTGATGGGAGATGCTTTTTGCATTTATTTTAGTACCAAAAATAAATTTTTAGAGTACTTTTTTGACCTCAAGAGAAATTGTTGTTAGTGAAGGAATTTTAATTCTGTGAAAGTATGAGTCCAACAAAAAATACTATACCTATACCGCTCAAACGGACATAGCGATTTCCTGGTTTTTTTTTTTTTTTTTGAAAGAGATTATCAGCTCAGATAACGAAGACTTCGGACTGGAAAAATTTACTTATTATTATTGAAAGACCCAGTTTTATTTTTATTTAATGTAATTATAAGTAGATAGTTATACTGTTATACTGGATTTGATTTTAAGCCTATATTCTCATAGAATTTTTCGTAGATTTAAAATTGACAAGCCCAGAATCAACAATGAAAGCTACAAAATGCAGGAACAAATAAATTAAGAAATGCGAATATATGTACATATGTATGTGTGAAAATATAAAATTTCTTAGTATCATAATGCGGTATTTTTGGAATAAAATAGTATCAAAAAAAGTACGATCGTGTCAACTTTCTCATCACTGATCACATGCACATTTGCGTGTATGTACTATGGATGTACTCGTATGTAAATATGGTCGTCACGGCTGCCAGATGTGACGATTTATCGTCATTTTGACGATTTCGGCAAAATGCCGATTGGACGATTTTTTCCTTAAAATTTACGATTTTTCAATAGTTCAAATAGGGCAGCTTTTTATGAAAAATCTACTGTTAAAATTCATATATGCATAACCAATAAAAGATTTTGGTGTAGTTTTGCAGACTCTTTCTTAATAATTTATATTTTAATTTAATTCAATGTATTTGTTGATGCTTTAGTGTTCAACTAAAAGAAATTTCATGTGTAGATACATGCATACATATCTATGGTCTCAAGTAGAAAGATCCTACCTCGTATTTGTTTACCAAATTGAGTTTTTCAGTGATTCCAGTACCTTTCATACAAAATTTATTGCAGAGTAAATTGATATGCTCAAAAAACAAATATGTGAAAAGGTCCAAGTTCCTTTCAAAAATGTCAGCCATCAAAAGTACTGAGACCAAAACTTGGACGTGGTGACTTGGGAATATTTTTCACAATTTTACCCCTGAGAGGAACAAAGTTATGAGGGAGTAAAGACAATGCGAATGGCTTCGTATAAAATTCATGTATTAAAATTAATTATGTTTTTGTTTCCTAATAAATACATTTATAAAATAAAACATATGTATACATGTTAAAAAAAGTACATATTGATTTGTCCGATTTTTCGAGTATGATATGACGATAATTTTATATTTTATCGGGATTTCGACGATTTTTCTGTAATTTTATCTGGCAGCCCTGATGGTCATATTTACTTAGTTTGTTCTGTTATTTTGATTAGTATTTTATCCGGCGTTAGTGAGTATATTTTGATCGTTTGTTTCGTGTTTAAATTATGGAGTTCTTATTAAGATTAATACAATATATAGTGACGCTAGTCCATATAATAGTATCGACAACACTAGCAATAATATCATGGAGAAAGCGACCTGTAATACCACCGATAAAGAATCAGTTGTTAACCCTTTCGGTGGTGCAACTAGTTCAACGCTTGAAATTGCGAGAAGTAAGTTATGTATAAAACACGTTTTTTTTTTGTTGCGATGAAGGACGAATTTTTGGCAACAAATACCTACATATGTATATATGTATTAGTCGCCAAAAATAAAACATTTTTGTGTATATTAAAATACACACAATCATAGCGTCGGCCGAAATTTGCCGCAACGAATTCTGCAATATATTAAATTCTCTTACGCCGGCGGACGACGTAAAACCAAATTTTTCCGCTCTTTGTATATAAACAGTAAGTCACGGTTCACACTATGAAATATTTTTTTTTTTTGGTGAAAGAGAAGAGAAGAATGGGATGTAGTTCTTGCTTTCATATATTTAGAAATTCTCTTGTTTTCTCATTCGCAGTTGTGAACATGAATTTTTATTGAAGTTTTCAGTTTTTATTCGTGAATAAAAGGCGAAAATTTTTTTCACGTTAAATATTTTCCTTGAACAAAAAATGGTGAACAAAATTAGATAATAGTATACTGACACAACAAAAACGCAAACATGGCGATCACAATTTCAGGGAAAGGGAACATACCTTTTTCACGTGAACTTCTTTTTTTATTAAATTTTTGTAAACACATTTTAGGTTTTGTTGTGGAAATGTTACAAAAAAAATAAATAATGTTAAGGTAAAAATGTGAAAAAATAGAATTTCGTGAATAAAATTTCGATGTGGAGACACGAATGAAAGTTTAAAAGAGAATTAGTGAAAAGAACGAAAAATTTCTTAGTGTGAAGAGCGACTAAATAGCTTTACCAATTATGAGAGCTGTTATTCACCCATATTGCGCATGTCGTGTCGAATATTCGTCTACAACATTTACAAATTTTCTTTAATCTAGGACAAACGTAGACGTAGATGAATAACCCACTCGAATTTTACTTATTTAAGAAATACTTTACAAAGTAAATTTGCAAAGTATTGTTGCACAAATATGGGCGGGGTAGCTAGACCATATGCCCAAGATGTTATTAACAGTTATTTTAAAAAGGCTTTGTGACTGACTGTACACGACCTATGCCTTCACATAGGAAGTAGCAACGTGGTTGTTAAAGAAATTCCACAAAAGAACCGCAAGAATATACGGTTATCCGTGGCAGATCAGTCAACCAGTGCGAGTGAGACGCAAAACTCTCGAAGGCCAATAAACAACAGTGGCCTGGTTGCACTTAAGAGATAATTGCCAACGACGCTTGATGTTGACTCGCCCAGAGCTGCTTTACGACTGACCACTCGAATTTATTCAGCGAAATCTTATCGACGAATTCGACGTGATGGGTGAAATCCCTTGTTCGTCCCAGTTGTGTTCCTACCATATTATGTTTGTATGCTTATGTACATATGTACATATGTATGTGCCCTTAATTATGAAAGTGGTCTAAGTCATATTTTTCTAGATTACATTTGAACAAATGAAAAAGTATTTTTATATTATACAACATTTTTTTAATCAAGCGTTGTTATTTTCTCGATTAATATAAATTTATTTAATATTTACTAACTATTTATTGCAGTTTTTTAAGATTTTTTTAATATGTATTTTGAAGAAAAAATGCATATGACTTAGACCACTTTCATAATTAAGGGCACATATGTAGTATGTATATTAATGATTTAGGGTTATTGTCTTCCCATTTGAAAAAAGAGGACAATCACTGAAAAAAACACCAACTTTTCCATATAAAAGTAGGACAAAAAATAAAAAGATACGATTTGTACGAAAATTTTTTCGTAATGTTAATAACGAACTAAGATTTAAGTTATTAATTTGTTCAAGTAAATGGGCGAAATGTACACATGTACATATTATGTACATACCTACCTGCCGATTTATGTAAGTATGTTTGTATATATATGTACATATATCTGTATGTACTCATGTATGTTACTTCCATGCACGAGAGTATGATGTAGTGAGTGTGACAAGAACCTAAATTGGCTTTTTTTGAATTTAAAGTATTTATATGCATAAATATGTAGGTACATATGCATGCATGACATACATACAAATACTGCATGTATATCTGATATACATAAATACATACATATCGTGCCATAACCGCCAAAAAATCATCTTAATTTAATAATAAATGAATAATAATCGATTTTCGTCGGTTAAGCTTTTTTGGCGGTTATGGTGCGGTATGTATATGTATGTGTATATGTATATCAAAGATTTCAAATCTAAACAACAAAATAATCTACACTCAGTATAAAATATAATTTGCTGTTATAAATTCCATGATATTATAATGAAAAATTTATTCTCGTAAAGATAAGATTTAATACAAATAAATAATACTTATAGTTTTAAGACCTAATTCGAAATAATTAGGTGCAAAGTAAAAAAATTATTAATTGCAAAATGGTTCATTAATTCTAGAAAATACTGAGCTGGCAACGCTGCTTGTTTGGTTCAATTCGTTTTGTGATGTTAGTGCAGCGATACCAACTTTAGCGGTTTTCACGCTATATTTAGCGCTTAATTGTTTTTTGTGCTTTTAACTCTCCACTCTTAAAGCTAAATATTAACGGCAAGCTGGAGTATTCAAAAAAAAAAAAATGCCGGCTATTGTGTTATGTATTATTGATGAGAGGTTTTAACTGTTTTTAAATCTAAATTTTGTCAGACTTTTATATTTTACATGAATCTATTTTGTTTTTATGTTTTGTGTGCTTGGTAAATATTTAATGACATTACGAAAAATGCTTGATCATCGGCAGTTCTTTTACCAAGGTTTGGAAGGGTTTTTTTAGAATTACATATCGCTCCTTTATTGCGGCATAGACATATCTCTAAACATGCATTTTTGGATTAATAATGACGCAAACATTGCTATATCATTTAAAAGAAAATATTTTTATATCTTCATTGAGTTGTGTGTAAATTGAAAACTTTAAACATATTTTCTACAAAACTAGCTTTTTTGAGTTATGCCTCTGTTGCAATAAATCAGCTATATTATTATTAGACATAATCCCGGTCCAGACTTGCAATTTTTGTTGCAGCAACTTTTTATTTTCTAGTAAGAAAGAGTGAGAGAGTAACTTATTAAACTTTCAAAATGCCGACACACAAAAGCTATTTTTTACTATTTTTCAACTTCACAATTCTAGATTAGCTCTAAAGAATTGGTGCAAGCCTACATTGATCGCATACGCGAAGTGAATCCACATATTAAAGCCGTGATAGAAGAAAGATTTGTGGAAGCTGTACGTGATGCAGAAAAAGCTGATGATTTAATAGACAAATGCCCATTTACCCAGACTCAGGCCTTGTATGATCGATATCCATTATTGGGAATACCTTTTACTGTTAAAGAGGCATGTGGCGTTAAAGGTAAATCTTTTTAAGTGTTGAAGTCAAGGCGAATTCATACCAGGTGGTCTCGATTTGCAACTCTGCATATTCGCCTGGTGTGAAAAAATTTCCGAACGTTTTTCTGTGATTTGAATAAGTTGAAGTCATATTTTTTTATACATTAATTAATTAATTCGTCTGTATGTACTTACATGTACTATATATGTATATTCAAGGCGAATTCACATCAGGTGATCTTAATTCACCAGCTGACATAATTTCTCTGCTGTCAATCAATGCAAAACGCTAGGAAATATTCTGACAGCAGGAAATTTTACACTAACAAAGATAAAAGGCGATTATGCAGAGTTGCAAATTAAGACCACCTGGTAATCAATGCGCCTTGTGTATATTATTCCCTTGGCAGGTATGTCCCATGCTGTGGGAAACTTAAAGCGCTTAAATAAAAAATCTGAATACGATTGTGTAGCAGTGAGAAATGTACGCTCTGCAGGTGGTATTCCCCTATTGGTATCTGCCAATCCCGAATATTGCTTTAGCATAGAAACAAATAGTTTAACACATGGACGTTGTTTGAATCCTTATAATAATACACGTACGTGTGGTGGTTCTTCAGGAGGCGAGGTAAGAACCTGAAAAATTGTTCTGTTTTTTTTCGTTAAAAATAATTTGAAAAATTTTATGATTTCTTTTAATTCAAAATTTATTTTAGGGAGCTTTAAATGGTAGTGGAGCTTCATTGTTTGGTATTGGTTCGGATATCGCTGGTTCAATCAGATTACCCAGTCTATTTAATGGCGTCTTTGGCCACAAACCCACTGGCGGCTTAATACCTAATCATGGACATTTTCCCAATTGTGATGATCCCCAATGTTTGGAATACTTACAAATGGGACCTATTACACGCTTTGGCGGAGATTTGAGCATTTTATTGCGCATAATGGCTGGATCGAATGCATATAAATTGGATTTATCGACACCTGTAGACATAAACAAAATCAAAGTATGTCTATACTGCATTTATAACTAATATACAAATTATACAAAATTATCCACATACATTCTTATTTATCCATACATGCTAGATATTCTATTCTTTAGGATTTGACGGTCTTAATGGATTTCTACATCAGAGAGTTTCGCTGGGCATACAATCGAGCATTTTGTTTGCTATCAGATATTTCAAAACAATTGGAGTGATAACAAAACAGGCTAATATAAAAAAATTTCATAATTCTACTGAAATTGCTTTAACTGGGTTAGCTCGTCTACGCAATTTCCCGTATTTGTTGACACCTGGCAACAAACCTCCTACAATCACAGAAAACTTGAAGGAATTATATAAAAGTCTCATGGGTTATTCCAATCATACTAAGGAGGCATTAATATTTGAATTAATGAGATCAACCAATGTTTTTATGGGGGCAGATAATATGGCCAAATATGAACAAGAAGTAGAGCAATTAAAACAAGAAATTATTGTAAGCAACAAACAATATGGCCTATCTATGCAAATTGCTCTATAATGTTTTATTTTAGGATCTTTTGGGTTCAGATGGCGTGTTATTTTTTCCCACCTTTCATGTGCCTGCCATACATAACAACAGTTCCCTTTTGCCACTGTGGGGCATTGACTACACTCTAATATTCAATATATTAGGATTGCCCTGTACCCACGTACCCATGGGACTGAACGCGAAAGGTTTGCCTGTAGGCTTTCAAATTGTAGCTGGCCCTATGCGTGATAAATTGTGTATTCATATTGCTGCGGAACTTGGAAAAGTTTTTGGTGGATGGGTGCCACCCACAAAACATGAATTTGAATGAAATTTTTTCAATTATAATTATAATTTTCTTTAATTTATTCGTGTTTGTAATTTTTGTATTATCTCTTTCAAGCATAAATTAGAAAAAAAAAATAACAACAATTTTATCAGTTTATTTAAAAATTCCATTTAAATTAAAAATACGGTTGTGTGCGAAATCGCTCAAGCCCAATCAGTGAGCTAAGCTTCGGACAGCTACCAATTTAACATAAGTTATGAATGTGGTTAGGTTACATTGAAGAATCAGGCGGCGCAAGCGATTTTTTACATAATACAAAACAACCTTATGTAAAAATAAATGGAAATAAAAATTACAAATTAAATAAACTAACAGCACAATGTACCGATTTTCGTCGGCCCAGTGCAATAAAGTCCTAAGTATCATAATTTAGTAAACCAAAATTGCCTTATTTCTCAATTAATTCCGGAATAATTCTATATGGCTCTATTACCAATGCAGTGTGAGGCGATGATATTCTTATATTTCAATCAGTTGAAAAATAAAGCCAATTTAGCTTAATACTTATAAGTTTATTTCAGTGAGCCGAAGAAAATCGGCCCATTGAAATGGGCTGCATCATTAACCAATTTAAAAAACTTTATGAGTTTTGAATACTAGAAATTGTTAAATTTATGCAAAAAAAATGTTGAACTGAAATAATGATGACTTTATTCAAAACGCGCTAATTTAGCGCTTTTTTAAGTAAACGCGCTAAGACGAAAAAAAGCGCGCTTGGCATAGTTAAAACGCGCTGAATCTAGCGCGAAACGCGCTAAATTGGCATCGCTGATTATCACCAACGGTAACGCTGAATGCAATTCATTTCAAAGGAGAGTGTGAGAGAGATTAGGTATTCATGTTTTTACCCTGGTACAAGAAAATACCCGTTTAGCGAAGCATTACACACACACTCACAAAAAACATTTCCGTACTCAAAGTATCTGATGCGAATTTAGCTTGTAGACTCGCCGTCATTTACAAATTACTCGTCGTCGAGCAAAATACGTTAAAACGGAAAATCAAAAAAAGAAACAAACTAACTAAATGAAATTGTAGAATGTGGAAAATATTACAAGCTAAGTTACTATTAAATAAAAAAAGCACATAGTGAGCAAAGAATTCAAAAAAACATCTAAATGATTGCTAGGTATTTGAATTTAATCAAATTGAATGACTATAACGATGAAATTGAAAGACAATTTAGTGCCTTTAAAAATTTACAAAAGCCTACAAAAAGGTTTTATTTATGCAAATATTAAAAAATCAATCTATGCCTACATACATACATTCACGCATAAATTGTTTAAATACAAATAATTATTGAACACAATACCTACCAAAAATAAAATTAAAAAATTAACAGCAACCGGATTTTAAGCCACGCATTAGCTGTAAGATAGTTTTGAATTAAAATATAAAATCAACAGCAAGCAAACCAATTTAAAAAAATAATCATCAATAATTTTAATTAATTTAATTTAATTTTTTTTTTTTTTTTATAATATCAAGGAAGTTGTAATAGAACCGAATTTTTCTAAAATACAACAAGCAACCAACAAGTGTTTTAATATCTATTTAAAACTTACAATAAGGATGATATAGTGTTCAATGCAAAAGCAACAGAAAAACGCCAAAACAATTACATATTTTAAAAGAAAAAAATCGCTTTTTTAATGAAAAATAAAAAATTGTAGTTGGTTAACTCAGTGATTCTTTGGATTTTTTTATATTTTTATTTAACTTAACTTACGTAGTGCATACATACATATCTATGTACATATTTACCTACAAACACTCGAAATTTATTTACGTGTTTTTGTATGTATACGTGAGGGAATCGTGTGTGATTCAACACAACGCAACAAAAATAAAGCAAACAAAAAAAAAATATAAAATAAAAACAGAATATAAAAAATCATCAACAACAACAAATTCACCAAATAAAATTATACAAGCAGCCAAGTAAGCAAAGCAAACAAAAACAGTGTGCCCAACAACAACTCACATGCATACATACATCAACACGCAACACACTACTACTACACGCTAAACAGAGAACGCGCGCTGTGTCATTAATAGGGAACGTTACCAATGAGAGTGAGTGCGACAGCGATAGCGTGAGTCATAACGTCAACACATACATAGTGAAATGAAAATGCGGATAAAGAGGAGAGAATCACCGTGTCTGTTGCTTAGATTTATGCCAATCACCAAAGTCGGTAAGTTATTATATTGTTCAAATATTTAAAATATGTACATACATATATGTACGTATGTATGCACCTATAGATTCAGTTTGTTACATTTCCCTTGGACTTCATGTCCAAGTATGTACGTGTGTACATGCATATGTATGTAAATTCATATTTATTTATAATAAAAAAGATGCAAATTAATTTCCTTGTTTGATAAAGCACAGATCTAGTTTAATTATCACTTGCGCTTTTTTAAGCTTTTCCTGTATGTATGTACATACATATGTATGTAAGTACATATTTTTATATCTAAGTACATACATACAAACATACATACATATTCAGGTGTAAACAAATTATAGGTAGGTACTTACTTACAAATTCTATTGAATCAGAAAAAAAATAGTTTAGCTAAACACATGTTTATGTACATACCTATGTATGTAGGTATGTATGTACATATGTATGTAAAAAAGTCGAAAAATTTCATAAAATTTTATTTAATGACAACGCGTAGGTACCTATCTGGGATGTAAAATATTCCCTTGCATATGTGCATACTAGGGATGCCAAACGGGAAATTGCCAATCCTGGGATTTTTCGAGATTGGTAAATCCCGAATGCCGGGATTTCGTTTTCGGGATTTCTTAGCAATTTTTTAACGGTTTAAAAAATTTTTAAATTCATAATTTGAAAAATTCATTTCCTCTTTTTCTATATTATAACTATCCATACATATACATAGGTATCCACTTTTCTCAAACTTATACAATAAAATTTTTAGCGCGTTTTTAGGTAGGGCTGTTATCGCGTAATTTACAAAAAGAGGACAGTAAAGGGAAAAAACACGGACATTTGCTTAAAAAAGTAGGACCTACAAATAAAACAAAATTGATTTTTTTCAATAATATTACTACCAATAAAGTCTTAAATACATATCGATGGTGTTGCGGAAAAAGGGTCAATATCGCAACATTTTACATAGAATATTGAATCTTTTTACCCAACACCATCGATATGTTTACATTAAATTTTACCTGCAGAACTATATACACATTTGAGAATATTTGCGTACATAAGGCACAGAAATAGCACTTCAAATGTCATTTAAAATCCTGGAAATATTTTTCTAACTTATTGTTTTGTCGTTTATATTAATCAAAAACGGTTTGCTGCCCAATAATTCCTTAAAAAAATAGCTCTTTATCAACTGAGACCCCAAAATTATTTAAAGCTCAACCGATTACTCATCAAATATCTCTTACGGTAGGGCTACCGAATTAAAATAAACTTTCATTTCATTTGTTCATAAAATATAGATTTTGAACGCTCGCTTAATGCTATGTACTATGTATATTATTTTGGCTCTTTTTATGCAACTACGTCTATATTTTAAATATATCGTAATAATTCTATGCTTTCAAATAATATACCACAGCCCTCATGGGCAGTGTTATTAATAAGTTAAGCTGGACATCCAATACCAATTAGTTTCCTTTTTAGCCTGGTTTTTTAATAAATACCGTTTGCCAAGCAATGTTAAAGCAAAAAAAAAAATTATTTTAAAAAGTAGGACTTTTCCGGACGCTAATTTTTCCGAGGAGAGATATTTCAAAAAGAGGGCAGTGTCCGGGAAAAAGAGGACGGATAATAACCCTAGTTTAGGTATCTAGTAACTATGTATGTATGTACTTTTGAGTGTTGGATATCCAAACAATTTTGAAAATATGTACTTGGCAGACACTACTCGTCAATAATTTACCAGCGCTTGCTTGTATGAAAAGACAGCGAATAATTAGATATTGAAAGCAATGGGGTTGCCCTAATTAAACAAAAATAACATTAAACGAAACACTTTAAATGGAAAGAGGAATGTTGGGTATGTCATTTATAGGGGCCATTACAACCAAATAAATGAAACATTATTGCGTCTTTAATTAGCGACAACTGTGAATGGGTGTGTAGAATTGTCTCCAATGATAGAATGCATCATCTTACGCATTTCCCTTAATTCTACTACACGCACACAAACATGCATTGTCTAATGATTACTCATTGTGTTATTACACTGCCTGCTTAACTGACCAACTGTTTGTAAGAAATCAATAATCATGAGTGAGTGTGTGACTTGGAAATGATGTTGATGACAACAATGAAGATGTTTGTCATCGCATCGTGAGTCGTGTAGAAAACTCAGGCGAAATTCCTTAGAACATTTAACAACAACATGCTGTTGTTGTATTTCAGGTTAAGCTCCCATTGTAGATAAATTAATTATGTACCTATGTATGTATGTATTTTTATTTTTAACAAGCGTAACAAGATGTTGAATATGTAGCTACAATAATAGTAAAGATACCCTATTACTCATAACTTGTTTCAACAACGACAACACAGTTTTTGCTAATTTATTCAGCTTTTTTTTATTTACTAGTCATGTTTTTATTAAGTAGGTAGGTACGTACACACATATGCATGTGTGTATGTACATACATATATATGTACATAGGTACATATGTAACTTACCTAAAGATTTGTTATTTAAACATTCTCTTGAATTTTTGTTAATTTTGTTTAGTTATTCTTTCCAACTTAATAATGTTTATTCATTAAAGAGTAAAACTACATGCTAACCATTAAAAAGAAGAAAAAAAAGCTGTAAGGAAATTTTGTAAACAATTCGTGAGTCACTCCACGAGACGATGCAGACGATATGAATGAGTAAATCTGTTTGTTTGGTCGTTTTGTTAAATTGTTTGTTGCACGTTTTATCGTAATTTAAAAATAATAAAAACAAGAAGCACGATTTTAAAAAAGAAACTTTAAACCGTTCTTTTTTTCAGATAGGTATTACTAGTATTCTCTTATGTATATCTTTTCTTCTTAATTTTTTTTTTGTCAAGTGAACAACAAGTTGTGTGTGTATATTTTTTAAGTAGACAACACTGCTTTGAAACGACCTTTCGAGTACGAGTTCGAGTTTTTTCTTGGTTTTTGCTTTAGTGCGTTTTTTATTGTTTTTGTATTCATTTTAGCTGTTTGTTATTATTATCTATACTTTGTAAATACATAACTGGTATTCTGGTTATTCCTTATTGACTTATTTGACTTCTGTAGATCACGTAGAAGTAGGCAAATTAGGATACCAAGATTAACAACAATATTGGAGCGTTCTTATAATGTAAGAGTAGCTAGGGCATATAATGAACTACCATCTGATTTAAAAGTATTTAATTTATCTGTGGAAACTTTCAAAAGAAAGCTTTTTCTACATATACGTCAAAATAGCGTGTTGTTGTAGTTTTTTTTTTTTTTTTTTTTTTACTGTACACCTTGGACCACTGACTCACGCCAGCTTTCATATCTTTATTTCCTTCATCTTGTGATGATGGTCTTCCAGTTAATAACTTGTGCTTTATTATTTATTTTTATTTTTTATTTTTATTATTATTTTTTATTATCATTATTATTATGCATTTATTAATTTAATTGTTTTAAACTTTGTTTAGTATACATTCATATTTATATATTTTTGGTTAATACGTTAAGGATTTTTTTTTTTTATTTATTTTCTGTTATATTATTATATTTGTTAAATATTTATAGATATTTTTACATATAAAACTATTGTAGTAGTACCTTTTGTAGTAGTATTAGTGAAAACTGATTATGGCCATGAGGCTAGGTTTTCGTGTTATGAATGAATAAATTGAAAATTGAAATTGAAATTGAAAAATAAAAAATTGTAGTTGGTTAACTCAGTGATTCTTTGGATTTTTTTATATTTTTATTTAACTTAACTTACGTAGTGCATACATACATATCTATGTACATATTTACCTACAAACACTCGAAATTTATTTACGTGTTTTTGTATGTATACGTGAGGGAATCGTGTGTGATTCAACACAACGCAACAAAAATAAAGCAAACAAAAAAAAAATATAAAATAAAAACAGAATATAAAAAATCATCAACAACAACAAATTCACCAAATAAAATTATACAAGCAGCCAAGTAAGCAAAGCAAACAAAAACAGTGTGCCCAACAACAACTCACATGCATACATACATCAACACGCAACACACTACTACTACACGCTAAACAGAGAACGCGCGCTGTGTCATTAATAGGGAACGTTACCAATGAGAGTGAGTGCGACAGCGATAGCGTGAGTCATAACGTCAACACATACATAGTGAAATGAAAATGCGGATAAAGAGGAGAGAATCACCGTGTCTGTTGCTTAGATTTATGCCAATCACCAAAGTCGGTAAGTTATTATATTGTTCAAATATTTAAAATATGTACATACATATATGTACGTATGTATGCACCTATAGATTCAGTTTGTTACATTTCCCTTGGACTTCATGTCCAAGTATGTACGTGTGTACATGCATATGTATGTAAATTCATATTTATTTATAATAAAAAAGATGCAAATTAATTTCCTTGTTTGATAAAGCACAGATCTAGTTTAATTATCACTTGCGCTTTTTTAAGCTTTTCCTGTATGTATGTACATACATATGTATGTAAGTACATATTTTTATATCTAAGTACATACATACAAACATACATACATATTCAGGTGTAAACAAATTATAGGTAGGTACTTACTTACAAATTCTATTGAATCAGAAAAAAAATAGTTTAGCTAAACACATGTTTATGTACATACCTATGTATGTAGGTATGTATGTACATATGTATGTAAAAAAGTCGAAAAATTTCATAAAATTTTATTTAATGACAACGCGTAGGTACCTATCTGGGATGTAAAATATTCCCTTGCATATGTGCATACTAGGGATGCCAAACGGGAAATTGCCAATCCTGGGATTTTTCGAGATTGGTAAATCCCGAATGCCGGGATTTCGTTTTCGGGATTTCTTAGCAATTTTTTAACGGTTTAAAAAATTTTTAAATTCATAATTTGAAAAATTCATTTCCTCTTTTTCTATATTATAACTATCCATACATATACATAGGTATCCACTTTTCTCAAACTTATACAATAAAATTTTTAGCGCGTTTTTAGGTAGGGCTGTTATCGCGTAATTTACAAAAAGAGGACAGTAAAGGGAAAAAACACGGACATTTGCTTAAAAAAGTAGGACCTACAAATAAAACAAAATTGATTTTTTTCAATAATATTACTACCAATAAAGTCTTAAATACATATCGATGGTGTTGCGGAAAAAGGGTCAATATCGCAACATTTTACATAGAATATTGAATCTTTTTACCCAACACCATCGATATGTTTACATTAAATTTTACCTGCAGAACTATATACACATTTGAGAATATTTGCGTACATAAGGCACAGAAATAGCACTTCAAATGTCATTTAAAATCCTGGAAATATTTTTCTAACTTATTGTTTTGTCGTTTATATTAATCAAAAACGGTTTGCTGCCCAATAATTCCTTAAAAAAATAGCTCTTTATCAACTGAGACCCCAAAATTATTTAAAGCTCAACCGATTACTCATCAAATATCTCTTACGGTAGGGCTACCGAATTAAAATAAACTTTCATTTCATTTGTTCATAAAATATAGATTTTGAACGCTCGCTTAATGCTATGTACTATGTATATTATTTTGGCTCTTTTTATGCAACTACGTCTATATTTTAAATATATCGTAATAATTCTATGCTTTCAAATAATATACCACAGCCCTCATGGGCAGTGTTATTAATAAGTTAAGCTGGACATCCAATACCAATTAGTTTCCTTTTTAGCCTGGTTTTTTAATAAATACCGTTTGCCAAGCAATGTTAAAGCAAAAAAAAAAATTATTTTAAAAAGTAGGACTTTTCCGGACGCTAATTTTTCCGAGGAGAGATATTTCAAAAAGAGGGCAGTGTCCGGGAAAAAGAGGACGGATAATAACCCTAGTTTAGGTATCTAGTAACTATGTATGTATGTACTTTTGAGTGTTGGATATCCAAACAATTTTGAAAATATGTACTTGGCAGACACTACTCGTCAATAATTTACCAGCGCTTGCTTGTATGAAAAGACAGCGAATAATTAGATATTGAAAGCAATGGGGTTGCCCTAATTAAACAAAAATAACATTAAACGAAACACTTTAAATGGAAAGAGGAATGTTGGGTATGTCATTTATAGGGGCCATTACAACCAAATAAATGAAACATTATTGCGTCTTTAATTAGCGACAACTGTGAATGGGTGTGTAGAATTGTCTCCAATGATAGAATGCATCATCTTACGCATTTCCCTTAATTCTACTACACGCACACAAACATGCATTGTCTAATGATTACTCATTGTGTTATTACACTGCCTGCTTAACTGACCAACTGTTTGTAAGAAATCAATAATCATGAGTGAGTGTGTGACTTGGAAATGATGTTGATGACAACAATGAAGATGTTTGTCATCGCATCGTGAGTCGTGTAGAAAACTCAGGCGAAATTCCTTAGAACATTTAACAACAACATGCTGTTGTTGTATTTCAGGTTAAGCTCCCATTGTAGATAAATTAATTATGTACCTATGTATGTATGTATTTTTATTTTTAACAAGCGTAACAAGATGTTGAATATGTAGCTACAATAATAGTAAAGATACCCTATTACTCATAACTTGTTTCAACAACGACAACACAGTTTTTGCTAATTTATTCAGCTTTTTTTTATTTACTAGTCATGTTTTTATTAAGTAGGTAGGTACGTACACACATATGCATGTGTGTATGTACATACATATATATGTACATAGGTACATATGTAACTTACCTAAAGATTTGTTATTTAAACATTCTCTTGAATTTTTGTTAATTTTGTTTAGTTATTCTTTCCAACTTAATAATGTTTATTCATTAAAGAGTAAAACTACATGCTAACCATTAAAAAGAAGAAAAAAAAGCTGTAAGGAAATTTTGTAAACAATTCGTGAGTCACTCCACGAGACGATGCAGACGATATGAATGAGTAAATCTGTTTGTTTGGTCGTTTTGTTAAATTGTTTGTTGCACGTTTTATCGTAATTTAAAAATAATAAAAACAAGAAGCACGATTTTAAAAAAGAAACTTTAAACCGTTCTTTTTTTCAGATAGGTATTACTAGTATTCTCTTATGTATATCTTTTCTTCTTAATTTTTTTTTTGTCAAGTGAACAACAAGTTGTGTGTGTATATTTTTTAAGTAGACAACACTGCTTTGAAACGACCTTTCGAGTACGAGTTCGAGTTTTTTCTTGGTTTTTGCTTTAGTGCGTTTTTTATTGTTTTTGTATTCATTTTAGCTGTTTGTTATTATTATCTATACTTTGTAAATACATAACTGGTATTCTGGTCTCTGGTTAAAAAAGAGAAAATGTAATCAACAAAAACGAGAATTAAAATAGTTTGTATGTACATATGTGTGTACGTATGTACTTCGCACAGTGTTGCCATTACGCAGTTTATGTACAAGTATAGCCTGCGGCATTAAAATTTGTTTTTGTTTTGAATGCAAGTGTGCGACTAGTTGAACGTTGCCGACATCGTGGGATTGATCCTAAAGGCTCAGTTAGCCGCCTGTAATGTAATGTAACTGCAACAGTAGGAAACAGCTGATCGATATTGTTATGTGAAAAGTAATGGAAATGGTTATAGAGATGTAATGTAACGTAACCTACTTTTCATATAAAAATATCGATTAGCTGTTTCCTACATTACAGTTACATTGCATTACGGTCGGCTAACTGATCCTTAAATCATTATAGCTAATGAATGCTTTTAGCACACAGTTACAAACTTTTCAATGTCACTTTCCTTGAGTCATGGTTTCCTTATTGCTTGCCCCAAGCTCCAAAATTCATTGTAAAATGTTTGCTTACGTTTTCGAATTTCTCTTGGTAGGTACCTACCTACCACCAGACTTACCCTACTATACTGTTACATTTTTACCCTTTTTTTAATACTTATAGGTAGATAGTTCTTTTTATTTACCAATTGTTTTCTTTATAAAAAAATTTACATTAGCTCTGTTCGAATATTTTTGCATAACAATATTGAAATATTGACTTTGGGATAGTTAGTCCAGAGTTTGAACACCAGAATATGTTAGAAAGCTGGTGATTACACTGCTTTTATGACATGGAACGTTAACCTGTTGGAAAATAAATGAATTTCCGATTAAGCTTTGGCCGAGATGCAATGCACATTCATTTAATATTTTTAAATATTAATGTTGGATCGTGAAAACATCATTGGAAACCAAATCCCCTGATCCATTATTAGAAATAAATCCCTAAAACATAGAACTACAGCTTCTATGGATAACTGTTTGGTATACTTGTGTTTGGGGTAGCGTGGTGCTTGAAACTGTTATCATCAGTCCAAAGTATATATTACACGAAAACGAAAATGGGTTGCTGATATAATTTCTCCCGAGTTCTAAGTGCTTCACATCATTTTTGGTAGTAATAAAACTATTTATTTTTGCAATATCTGTCTTCATATTGGCTTCAGATAAATGTGAACAACTGTGCTTTTATTCCACTCCAAAGTAGCAGTTTTGGGTGCTTTGGAGCAGGATAATCACAGAGACTCTAAGAGAGACTAGTTCTTAACCTCTGAATAACAGTGTCAAATAAAGCGAAATAAGTCCACGAACTTTGCAAGATCGAGAAATCGAGATTCCAAGAGAGTTACACCAGACCTGGACGGATGCTGTTCCAACAATCACTCAAAAATTCAAAATTTTAAAGAAGTAATAGGTATATTTTGTTATTAATTTAAACTATTGGTATCAATTTTTATTTAGGTTAATGTTTCTATGATGCTATGCTAAACAATTTCAAAATAATTATGCCACATATTGAACTCTTCTATTTTTAGTTTCAATCAAAAAGATTAAAAAAAACACATTTGAAAGGTTTAGAGTGCTTTATTTAAAAAAAATATACAATATTTCTAACTCATTTAAGCAGTTTTAGTATCTTTCTCTCGTTGAATTGGATTGGAAATAAAAAGAGAAGAAAATCGGCTGATATGTCAAAACAGATAAATATACAACACTAATTCCAGAAGCGTTTTGCAATTAAGTTATATGGACAGACACATCTAATTTTGCACTGCAAAATATGTAAAATCGATAAAGCATTTGGTGTGAGCCAATGCGAAGGCTAAAAAAAATCGTTACCCATACCGTTAAACATGGTGGGGACATTTCGGAAATCTTTTAAAAATTTACTAAAAAATGAGTGGTGAGAATTATGTTAAAACCGTTCCAATGGTGCCGGAAAAATGGGCTTAGGGGATTTTGTCTTGCAACAAGACCATGATTTCAAGCATAAAAGTATTTAAGTAAATTTTTAATGCGAATATTAAATAAAGTAAATCATTGTAAAAAAACAGTGATATCTACTCTGTAATTCGAAACGAACGAAAATGCTTTGCCTTTTGGTAACATACAAATTCGACAGTATTTACTTTCGCTTCGAATTAGAGAGTAATTCCCAAAAAAAAAAGTTATCCCACAAAACGGCAACGCTGCATGCAATTGCATACATACCTATTTAAAAGCACACCTCCTTCTCTCCTAACAAGAAAAAGTTGGCAGTTTAAGTCGTTGTTGTTTTCTATATTTTACACTGCATATTTGTTGAAAATTTGAACTTCTCACAAATTTACAAAATTAAATACGTCTACATATTTGTATGCAAGTTCATACATACATACATACATACATACATACCTACATGCTTACTTATCAATGCACAAGTATGTATGTCCCTATGTACATATGTTTGTACGTGCTTATGGTTATGATGACAAAAAATTTAAGAAACCATTCAACAAGTTGTCTTTCGATATCAGAGATGGCAAGTTTAAAAATACATAAAAACTATCAAAAAAGAAAGCGGCGTAAATCAGGTTCTACGCAATTTTATAGGAACACGATTCAAAATAAAAACTGCTCATCATTTAAATTAGATATTTATGTACATATACATATATTTATGTACATACATATTTATGTATTAGATAGTGGAATATTTTACAAATATGTATTGTTATTTAATTAAGTCAACTGTTTTTGACAGATGATGTAGGTACTGTTGTATGTGATAAGGTCACCTGTTTCTAAATTCGCCTTGTTCTCAACTGATCACTTGGCTTTGTTCGTTTATTAGCTTCAAAATTTTAAGCAATTTATTTTAAAAAATTTTCCCTTAAATCTGGCATCCACAAAACACAGAAATTGCTCTTTTAATATTTCAGAACTACATACGAGTATATACATAATCGGCCTGGCCAACGACGTCGACAAGAAAGTTTCTTTCGCTTACTTACATACATACATATTTACATTGAAAACAAAAACAAATTCTCTTGTTTTGTTTTTGTTTTTAAGCGAAAGAAATTTTCTTGTAGACATCATGGGCCAGGCCGAATATGTAAGTATTTACGTATAATTTCTATATAAAATAGAAAAAAAAACTAGTGAGATACCGTGAGATGTTGTCGGATGAATGCTTTAAAATTAAAAGTCATGAACCAGAATAGCATGCACATACATATGTATGTATGTAAGTAGGAGCTTCCTTCTGAAGCTACCAAACGAGTTTTGTTTGAGTTGGAGTTTCGAAAATCCACAATAAAAGAGTGCTAACGTTTGTTGATCCTAACCATTAACCGAAGCGAAAATGAGCCGTTAAACCGCTGTAGAGTAAAGAACAAACCTGACAATATCTAAAAAATAATTATGATGATACGAGAGTTTTTCTGCACCCTAGGGCTATTTTACGCCTGAAGAACTGGTAGCCTGCTGTGTAATTCGAAGCGAGAGGAGATACTATAAAATTTCAATGTTAATTACATACATACCTACATCTAGATTTGAAAGCATTTCCCCTTTTGTGTTTTGATCAGCTGCTTTTCTTAGGGTATGTTCAAGTCGTGATATCTTCGGAATATGTTCGAATTCACAGTTCACCACTGTTGTCTACCTATCGGTTCTCAAACAAAACAAGTCGTGGAGGATGCGTTGGAAAGAAATTTCCAGGAAAGAGCTTGGTTTGTAAGTTTTAGGTTAGGGGTACCAAAAAGTTCCTTATGGAAGAGCAAACACCAATATATTTAAAAAAAAGTACTAATAGGTATTTATTCAATATTTTTTTGTTGTAAAAACCAATACGAGTATATACGAGTACAAAGCAAAAAGATAGTGTTGTTGCGTGTATACAGTGAAGAACGACAAAAAACTAATAAGACAAAGTTGTTTGTGTATTTCGTATTGCTAACCAGCGGGAAAACTCAGGAGATCCTCTGTGTGGATGCCTTATTAAAGGCCTGTTTAGGAATTTTTTGATTCAATTATTATTCTTATCCAAATGCTAAAGAATGCCTCATAAAAAGCTTTCGCACTCCCTTCTATGAGAAGGATGAAGAGAAGGAGTAACATGTTTTGTTTTTTTTTACCAAAGCAAAAGTAAAATCCATTAATTTGAAGGACTATAGAGGCCTTCTAGAAGGCATTTTTACTCCTTGTTCCCGCTGAATAGTGCTGACTGCTGTATGAGTGTATGTGTATTTCGTATTGCTGGTGCTGTATGCGTGGATTAAAACACACAACGCATAGGGCTTGGCTTGGGCACCGCTGTTTTAGATGTTTCAAATATTTTATATGTACGAACTTAACGTTGAATTCACTAAATCGATCCGATCAGCAGAACACTGTTTTTCGTTTTTGGAAATCGCACGATTTAAGAACGCGCGGTTTACAGAACACCCCTGCATGTGAGTCAATTGCAGAGATTTTCAATCTTTCACACAGTAGGAGTTAAACAAGGAAGGGCGTTTCCGTGTCTGCCTGGTTTTGCTAATATGTACATATATGTAGGTCTCAGAATATCAGATACTTTGAACCTCCTCGACCATCTAACTGGAAATTAGTTTTTATGCGATATTTCTGGAAAATTCCTAAATTGCCACCGGGGAAAGTTTCGTTTGCGTAATATGTATATGTATGTATGTATATAACTGAGTTTGCTATCAGATTAAGCTCCTTGCCTTGTTGCGTGCTCATAGATTACAGCATGACTAGATCCAGTGCTGTAATTGAATATTTGATTCATTCTTCTGGAATGCCTTTTGTTCTGAATAAGCGAACGCAAAAAAAAAAGAAAAATATCAAAAGCGTCATCATAAAGACAAACTTTTTGGGCTATTTATAACTTTTCACAAAAATGAAAAAAATTTACATGTTTGTTTGTTAATCTTTAAATAATGTAAGCTTCAGCACTGATGATTTTTTTTTTACTTTCAATTCATTATCGCACACTTAAGAGTATAATTTTTTTACAAATGACTAATGCACGGATTTATATAAGGATCTTGTTTAAATTTAAACTTGTTAATTAATGATAAGCAATATTGATTTTTTTTTCAAGTGCAATTATTACAACTGATTGGATTTTATGCGTTAAATAAGTCGCAAAATATCTTCACTCATGCTGTAAAATTGTCATAATTAAGTAATAAATAAAATGCAAAGCGAGCTTAAGCTTTTATATATGTACATATATGTATACCTATATATTTTTTTTGCAGAATACAATAACAGAAGATCCAAAGATAACCTGGATACCCCTTGCGAAGAAGAAGAGACTCACTCCTCGTCCACAAGGCCACCGCTGACGAGGAGTTGCAGTAGTCCCGCTGTTTATGGTAAGTCCAATTTGCAACCCACTTACAATTACATTTATGTACATACAAATTGGCACAATTCACAATCTTGTGCAAATGGTCTTGCATGGTAGCATGTGCAAAATGGTATAGTATATTGATACTGACCACTTGACAATTCTTAGTGGTGAGTATCCATATACTATACCATTTTGCACATGCTACGATGCAAGACCATTTGCACAAGACTGTGAATTGGCCTAATGTGTTAAGTAATATCTATTTTCAATGGGAAATGAACATTATTTTGAAATAATAAAAAAAAATAAATACACTGTACGATACATATAGAATTGTTTACCTCATAAGCAAAAATGCCCTGTAATATTTAATTTAAAAAATATACATATATACATATACGAGATACTTACACATCCACACACGCTTTCATTTGTTTAGAAGTGGAAAATTTTACTTCTGTAAAAAATCGAAAGAGAAACGAAAAGTTTATTTAAATTCATTATACCTAGTGTATGTTTTTATTTTTAAACAATTATTTGTGCAAAATTAGACGTCATTTGAAATGATTTTACGTTTGTCTAATTAACTTTAAAGAATATAACTGGGCGCGCTGGTATTAATTTTATTAACACGTGCTCTTTTTTCGTTAGCGTTTCTAAAATGCATTAAGTATAATATTTACATACCTATATTCTAGAGGGGTTTTTCTTTAGTTAATTTTTTATAAACGTTGCCATTTAGTAGCCAACCTTGATCAAAATGAATCAACCATTTAGGTATAAGGTATTGTGATTTAATAATATAAAGACATAGTTTCTGGAATTCAAAGAAAAGTTATTTTAAAGTTATGTAAATGCTTTAGAAGATTGCAGTTTATTTTTCTAGTAATTTGTCAATTATTTTCGTCCTATAAAAACATAATTCTAAGGCCGGGTTTCCATTGGTGTGCCACGTGCCACACATGAGTAAAAATAACATAACCACTAATTACTAATGAAAAACTGTTTGATTCAGACATGTATTTATTGATTTAAAGTGTTTCCAATCATGTTGTATTCTATAAAATTGTCTATTAGTTACATATGTATGAAACTGTTTAACTTAATAAATACGTGCCTGAATCAGACAGTTTTTCATTAGTAATTAGTGGTTACGTTATTTTTACTTATGTGTGGCACATGGCACACCGATGGAAACCCGGCCTAATACGCGTAAATCGATATGACGATCTGCCATAACCGCCAAAAAAGCTTAATCGACATAATTTCTGAGTTTAATTTTTTGAAGAGGATCGATTATTTACGATCGAAGACAATCAATTTTGTGAAAAAAATTAAGTTAAAAAAATATGTCGCTTAAGCTTTTTTTCGGTTATGGCTCGATATAGTACATATCGTTACCTTAATATAAAAAGGCCCTAACTCATTGTTTTTTTTTTTTTTTTTTTTTTTTTTTTTTTTTTTTTTGAAACCGAGTTTATTGTATATTTCGATAGAAGAACATCTAATGTATTGAAAAATGCAAAAATCTCGATTTCAAAAAAATAATGAGTTAGGGCCTTTCTACTATATATTAAGGTAACGATATGTACATACTCATTGTACATACTCTGCTCACATTCTTCAAGAAGTTAATAATAAAAATATACGAGATTTCCGGCTACAAAGAAAAAAAATTGTGTAGTTTTTTTAAGAAATTTGTTAGGCTTACTCAATAGTTTAAGATATTAGAGGTATTCGCGGCTAAAGTTGCACTGTTGTGCACGGAAAAGCAAAATTGCTAAATTTTTAAAAGAAATCTAACAACAACTCCATACATATAAAATTATTTTGCACAAATTCACTGTGTACAATTTAAATTTTAGCGGCAAAATTCAAATTTTTAACTATCGCTTTAAAAAAATTCACGATTCAATTACTAAATTTTCGACGATACAAACGTCAAAAATTGGTGCTAGTTGGCAAATCTGTTTAAATATAAATATTAAATTAAATTAAATTTTCTTAAATTAAGTTTTCAATTTGTTGAGTGGTAAAAAATTGCAATAAGGAAAACGTAATTTTTTTGTTCAAAAATATTTTACTAAATGTTGGTATTATGTGTCAAATTTCGTGTTTTTAGTAGTTCATATTTTTTTTTTTTTGAAGTTGCGAAAAAGTTTTTTGCCTTTTTCTTCTAGAACTTACGTTACCAAAAGGGGTGGGGGTTATTGCCAACTTTTTTAAAATGATTATTTTAGCAACACTTGTCTCCACACCAAGTTTTATCTTTCTTGTTTATTTTTTAAATAAGTTTTGGCGCAATTTCGTCTTTTGGATACATAGTGAAATGATGCAAAACTATTAGAGTCGAAGTAAGTGCAAGATTATCAGAGTAAAGTTTGAAAAGTTGTTGAACTTTTAATGGCATTGCCAACCCAAACAAAATGGACGAAAAGTACTTATGAAATTAACTCTACGCCAAATCACAACGCAGAAATACCTCCTTAACGTATGTATTTTTATCTAAAGGTTTTCACGATGGTGATTATGCAAATTTACATTTTGCAAATTTGCTGCTCATAGTTGAGGCAGTTCGTGATCCAACTAATTGACTGGCCACTCGTCAAAAATTGTGGCAGCATTGTCCTCATATACATACATATTATTTATGTATAAGTTTTTATTTTATTTTGTCGTTAATGCGATCACAAACGATTTTAGGGCCTGTCCCACGATGTCACCAACGTTCGACTCGTCGAACAACAACAAAATTTTGAAATTTGTTTTTGTTTTAAATGTAAGGGCCTGTCCCACGATGTCGACAACGTTCGACTTTTCGCACACTTACGCGAAATCGTTCTTGTATTGCAAGCAACAATAACATTAGAAAATTTGTTGTTGTTTTCAATATAAGTATTCGATCGAACGATTTCTAGTGACATCGTGGGACAGGCCGCTACATTCAAAACAAAAACAAATTTTAAGATTTCGTTGTTTCAAATGTAAGTGTGCAACAAGTCGAACGTTGTCGACATCGTGGGACAGGCCCTAAGTGTGCGACAAGCCCTTAATTAAAATTATTCTGTTTTTACAGATAAATATATGGCAGTCTATGGGCCTAATTACGAGTGTTGTATTTCGATTCAATGTTTTTTTAGTCTAGTACAAAAACGTGGTAATCGAAGTCGAAATATGACACTCGTAATTAAGCCCAATATGTTGTTGTTCTTGTTGTACAAATATGCATTTTCAACTGAGCCAACTTGCACTACTTTTTTTGTAGATTTCAAATTACTCCACTACTATTTTTCCTTAATGTTTTTTAAAGGTTTTTTGGAAAATATTTAGCTTTCTTGATGTAAATAATGGTAGTCACTAAAATATATCGCGAAAATATTCACAACGTAATTTTTGAGCTGGAGTTTTGGCAAAAAGTGAAAATTTGCAATATGTATTTTTTCTTTTTGTGGAATTTCGTTGACAACCACATTGCTACATCCTATGTGAAGACATAGCTCGGGTATAGCCAGTCACAAAAACATTTTTAAAAATACTGTTAATAACATCAATGACACATGGTCTGGTCACTCCGTCGACATTGTGGAATATGTACCAATAAATAAATAAATTGTAAATGTATTTTTGGTTTCGTCTGCTAGAAAGTTCGTTAGAACCTGTTAGGACTTATTGCCTCCCCAAAATGGATAAAAAATGTTTTTGGCTTCATAAACTTTCGTTAGTTTATTTTCATATCTCGTCAAAAAGAAATAAAAGAAATAATAAAAATACTTTTTTGGGTGGCCCAAAGAAGCAAAAAAAAAAAATGTTGGCCTTGCGTTGTCTACGATGATGGATTTTCTTGTCCCTAATTTTCAATGCTGGTGGCGCGCAAAATAATGATTCACGACGACTACACGACGGACCAATTTGAGAAATGATTCATGCCTACTTTAAGAAATTTATTTTAAAAGTATTTAACATTTTGAAAAAATAAATAAATTTAATCTTTAAATAAATTAGGATTAGTTATATACATACATACATATGTATGTATACATGTATATACGTTTAAAATATGCATTTAAAATTATTTTGGACGGGAAGGAAAAAAATTTAAATGGTAATTTTAATTTTTTTTTTTTATTTATCAGAACGTCACGAAAACTTATTTGGTAAGGAAAATAACATTTCCAAAATTTTCTACGCAATAGTACATTTTGTTTTTGTTTTGTGTGCAAGTTACTCATATAAGTTTAGAACTTTTATACATACAGGCAAATCTCGGTATAACGAATCTCGCTTTAACGAAAATCCGATAAAACGAACGTTTTTTACATTAACAACTTTATGTAGCGAATAATATCCTAATTTTATACTGCATATAACGAATGGTGAAGAAAAAATCGCAAAATAAAAAACAAAAACTTGCTAGAAACATTTCTAACATTTAGTTCTTCTAAATTCGAACGTTTTGATAAATGTGTGCTCTGTATAACGAACGGCAAAAAAATATTAAACAAAATGTACAGTAACAGTGTAAATGCAAAAAAATGTGATACCGTTTGTATTTGGTTGCTTATTTGAAAACAAATTGCCCGCATTCTTTTTATTGAATTGTATCATGTCCATAATAACAATAATTTAAATAACACTTGAAAAAAATTTTGCGATATAACGAATTTTTTGGTATAACGAATGGGCTTGACATTATATCGTTCGTTATACCGAGATTTGCCTGTATTCGTTGTTTTAACAGAAATAGTTATCGTTGTATAGTAAAGTTATTTGTTACTTCAACTACACTTATACCTTAGTCATCGGGAATTAAGGAAATATTTTTAGGAGTGGAGAGGAGATGTTTAGGAGTGGCAAAAAAAACGAAAAAAATGTTTTCTTCGGATAGTTTTCGTAGTTGGCGTATGTCGACTTCTACTACGACGTTTTTGTAATAGATTAAACAGCATCGTAACATTTTAGCTTTAATCTAGCCCCATTAGTTTTTAATAAAGTTAAAACATTCAAGTTAAAAAATAATAATTTCATTCAAATGAAATGTTAGCGGTTCGATTTTTATACTTATGACTCTATTGCAATAAAGGAGCGATGTGTATTTAGCGAATAGAATAATAAAAGCAAGTGATATAAATCAAAATCCTAACGTATCGATGATCAAATTTAGAAAAAAAAATGGAAAGGTTTCTTTAAAATCGAACTGACGCAGGTCGAGGTCTTAGTATACATGATTACCAAATTTTAATTGTGACTAATAGAGAAGTTTAATGACCAGTAAAAGCAAAAAAGAAGGCATTATATGCATTTATACTAAAACTTTAACGTTTGTGACTCATTTTTTTTTGTGAGGGATAATTGTCAAGTACATACTTGCTTACATATATACATACGTACATACATATGTATGTACACACGTACTTAATTTATGTACAAAATGTTTACAATTTAAAAGTTATAAATTTGTTAAACATGTCTAATAAACTCGCATTATATGCTTAATTTACTATACTTATATTATTTACGAATATGTAGATACATATGTATGTATTTTTAAGGTTATCAATGCTTTTACAGGAAGGTACTTACTCGTATTATAATAGCAATAAGTGCTTGATAATACACGTTTTATTTCACTTGTTTTTTTTTTCCTTACTCTCCAGCCAATAAAAGAAGTTTAACTACATATAAATTACACTGCTTGAACATTGAAGTTCTTTAAAAACACTGAGTCATAACAATTTCAAAACACATTAAAATCATTGTTGTTGACAACGTCATTTTATTTTTCAAATAAATGAGGTTAAGTTGAATAATTTTTTTTTCCTTACTGTTACATAGCGGTTGTTTGTTGTTTTTATTTCATCCTGTGTAAGTAAATATGTATGTATGTAAATAAAGTTTTTAATTTTTATTTGAATTTAAGTGACTCATAATACATTTTTAAAGATTACAAATTTTCAAACCTTTTCCATAGTCTAAAGAAAAATTTTTAATTTGAGATCACTAAACACGCATATTATATTCATTTATCTTTCCAAGGAAACGTTTTCGATATAGGTACATATACATATGTATACATTTGTATTTACTATGTACATATGTATGTATGTACGTATGTGATCCTTAAAAACTTGACTTTTTTAAGTTTGTTTGGGGGGAAGTATACTAGATATCGGAAACTGTATCTAGAATTTCACGTCCCACTAAAAAACCATTAAAATTTAATTTGTATGCAAATCATTAACAAATGTATTCAATATACCAATAAAAAAAAATTAATAAAAATTTGTGAGAAGAGGCCTTCCCCTGACATTTCCTACAATTCCCGATTACACTGTGTGTATTGTTGATGCTCTGAGCTGAAGACACAAAACCAAAACGTTACGAATAGGAAAAGGTGCAGTTTTTCACTTTCACACAAATTTTGTACAACATCTGACTTCACTTCTATTCTTGTAAAATAAATAGTCATAAATAGAATATAATGGATACATACATATGTATGTACATACATAAATAGGTACATACATATGTATGTCAAATTAAAATTCAGAGAAAGCTGTCAGTCTCACATGTTTTTCCCACCATTGCAGACTCATATTTGCTGGGAAATTACAAGACTAATGAAGAAAAATGTACATGCATACATACATATGTACATTTATTGTTTATATTCTCTAAATTGTTTATTGATTGATAATTTATTTACCCCAATAGTAATAATACAATCTTTCTTCTAAATTTATTTCAACATTAGTTTAATACAGGGTGTCTCGCAGAAAAGTTTATACTCAATTGGATCAATTAAAAAATAATTAAAGCTTAAATTAGACGTGTCATACCACCAAAACTACAATTCCATTGGCTTATGACGAGTCGCCACTGTTGCCCATTAGTTTGGTTCGAACAGCTGTTTTGTATGGTTATAATTATGGCGCATCTAAAGTGGGGTACAACACTATCGAACATGGGTGACAGTTTTGCTAAAATTTTACAATTATAATATTTCACACTCGATCGAACACGAATTTCGTCAGTCAACAGTCAACCACAAAATTTTTTGTGGTTGAGCGACATTCAGTGGCCATATTGGTTTTTGACTGATAGTGTGTACCAAAAAGCGTCATATATTTTTATGAAATACAAGGTTGTGTTAAAGACAAAATGTTAAGACAAAATCGTACGAGGAGTTGTTAAAGATAAGAAAACATTAAAATAATTCATTATAAAAAAATGTTGTTAGCAATAATGCGCATCCAATTTCTGTGTTTGTGTGTCTAATTTTTTTCTTGAATGAAGGTTTAAGTGTCGAACATGATCGATAGTTTGAACAGCCCACACTATCATTCAAAACTGATGAAGTATTACTTATTTAAATACGTAATTTTGGAATTTATTTTTTAAAAGCAATAATATCATTGAAATTAAGAGGGTAGTTAAATTTCTTATGCCGACTTGGCTGCCATTTCGTGACTGATATTTTCTTTCAAAAACGCCCAGGAATGGGTGCAAACTTTAAATTGGAAATAGCCAGAAAGAAAATATTTCACAGGGGTTAAATCAGGACTGCGTGGAGGTCAATTTATGACACCTCTTCTGGATATAGGCTTTCCGGGGAAATCAAGACTCTGATTGGCATCGCTATCAATGCTTACTTAGTGAATGTAAAAAATAGAAAAACATTTGTAAAACTTAAAAATTAATTGAAAATCAGACAAATTTAAGTTTGAAAGTAAAAATTACACAAAAGTTGAGTTTCAATGAAATGTTTTTAAGTATAAAGTTGTGATTTTAAATATTTTAGGTGACGTAGAAAAAATTCTTTAGTATACTACAGCCATAAAATTTGCTGCATGTGATCAAAAGAGATTAATGTTCAATGAAAAGAAGGCGTAGCAGGGAATTATTATTATTAATCTTGTCCTAAAAATAATTATTTATAAGTTTTAATATATAATTGGAAGTAGTAGGTACATATAATATTGAAATTACGCGTTGTATTAATTCAGTTCGCCTGCAAATATAAAGTGAATAAAACTAAAAAATAAAAATAAAGAGAAAAAATCCATGTGAAAAATATTATTCATAAGGGGAATCAAGAAAAAGAACTTATTTCTGGGTAAAAATTATTCGCGATTGCAATATGGAGAAAAGAGAAAATATTTCGAGGGAAAAACTGTTCACTATAGGGGTTGATAGGCTTTGTTTAGACACCCTGTATTAATGTAACATAGAAAAGACAACAACAAAGTAAAATACGCATAAAATATAAACTATCTATTGCTTCATTATAATCGCTTACATGTGGTGTTCCTCTATTTGTGGCATGACTCATAATAGTTGTAGCCGTACATACATAAATACATACGTTTTTCTTAAGTAGAAAGGCCCTAACTCAAATAATTGTAACTTTACAGGCGAAGGTAAAAACATAATAGAAAATGTACAACTGCTTGTAAAAGCGTAATTTTTTTACACTATTGCAATAAATTTTTTTATGTATGTACACATGTAAGTAAATTTTAGTAAGAAAAAAACTAATTACCTACATATCGTTACTTTAGTATAAAAAGGCCCTAACTCATTATTTTTTTGAAGTCGAGTTTTTTTTTTGTGTATTTCGATCAAAGAACATCTAAGGTATCGAAAAATGCAAAAATTTCGAATTTAAAAAAATAGAGTTAGGGCCTTTCAATATTAAGACAACGATATGTATGCACATACAGCACAAATCCATAAATTGAAGGCAATCCGACCAATTCATTAATTCGATTCATTCATCCCCGCCACTTATCACAGCTAAAATTATTCATACATATGGACATGCGTATGTACATATATGTACATACATACATACATACATGTATGTACATATACATACATACATACATAAGTAGTTCTACCAAAAACTCAGACATTATGATGATTTTTATTAATATGAAGAAAAATCCATTTTTCTGATGATGAAGAAAGAAATCAAGCAATAAAGTCTATACTATATTTAGTATAAAACGTCATTTCTTTATATAAATCAATATAAAAAAGAAAGGTGTGCACAATGTGCTGACAAATAAGCATGAAAGTATGCTGGAATGAACTTTAGAAAAAAATCATGCGGAAATGTTAATTTAAAAATATATTCATACCTATTTTTATATAAATACACACGTACATAAATATGTTTGTATGTTCATATATGTAGGAATGTAAATAAAAAAATATGTTTGAATATTATGTATAATTATATTTACACATTTTTTTAATTTTTTTTTATAAAAAAATATGCTATAGGTTCATGTGTATGTACATAGTATTTTCTTTTCTAAAAATATATTTAAAAATTAATTTTTTTATTTTTATAAGAACATTCGACAAATTTTGAAAATCTTTCGCCTTTAATAGTTGTGTCATTTGTCTATTTTTAGATATAGAAACACATCCCGCCTCACCAGTTTTCCCTCACTTATTATTGGGCAATGGCCGCGACGCTGATGATCCAAGTAGTGTGGGGGCCAATTGTGTTTTAAATGTTACCTGCCAAGCACCGAGCACAAACCAAATGCCGGGCCTTAAATATATGCAAATACCTGCCAGTGATACACCTCATCAAAATATAAAACAATATTTTCAAGAAGCCTACGATTTTATTGGTAAGTTTGATTGAATTTTGGATATCTATCTGTTTTAAAAAGGATAAAGTGCTTAAGTCGAGATAAGCTAATTCTCAGTTAATGGCACCACTGCAGTTAGACAGAATTCTCATTTATTTAATAATAAAAGTAATCGCCCATATGATGATAATTTTTGCTTGGAAATACCTATTTGCCTTTTCATTGTACGAAATGAAAATTTAATTGAAGGTTTCAAACTATGCACAAACCTACATACCTACCTACATATTTTAAAAAAGATAACAACTAAAATATATAGGTAGGTACCTATTTGAAATTTATTTTAAGGAAATTTTTAATGGAAAACTTGTAATAAAATAGGTACATAGAACTCTCTACTTTATGAATAGGTAGGTATGTTGAACAAGTTCTTAAATATTTTCATAGGTGATCCATGTGTCATATCGCTCATTTACTCAAACAACGTGATAACTCAAAAAATTGATTTTTCGATAATGATGCAGAATTAGTCCTCACATGTTATTCATATTCTGTAAAAATTTCATACAAATGTCTTGTTTACTCAGCTCTTTCTTTCTCCATTAAGTTGTGTTTAAATTTAAAACTTTAAACTCGTTTTCTTGTGAACTACTTTTTGAGTTATGACGTTCTTTGAGTAAATGAGCGATATGAATACTGATACAATAGGTAGTATAAAGCTTCGTCAATTCAACAAAATAAAGTGTAAATTGAACAATACTCTACATAGGTATGTAAATATTTACTTTCTCCCATATTCATAAAAAATATTTTAGGTTTATTAAGCGCTTATTTATGGGAAATTTGTCAAATAAACCTGTAATAAACCTAAAATATTTTTTATGAATATGTAAGACAGTTTTTTGAATTTAAGTTTGCTGTTGAGTTCATTTCTTTTCTTTTTTCATTTTATTTTATCAACAAACTTTATAAAACGAAACTATCGTAAACTAAGACTTAATGAGACAGCATGGCGGCATTTTACCTCATACTTCTTACATACACAGGCATACATATGTATACTAAATACTACAAAAGTTACATGCTACATACATCCATATGTATACTACATACTACAAAAGTTACATACATACATAATACGTACCTATATTGCATACAGAAATCGCAACAAAAACATAAGACAACCGTCATGAACAGCAATATTTTTTTTGTTCAAACAAATAAACCAAACAAAATAAAAAGTCACACCACAAAACTTCCTTCCTTTATTATAATTCACCACTGCACAAAAAAAGAAGCAACCACTGTGGGGATATAAAGAGCATTGATAAGGAATACTCATGTGTATGTATGTATTTATGATGAATGTAACATTTTCTGTAAACGGTTTTTATGACAACTTTATTTTGCTATCAAAATTATTTTATCCAAAAATATAGGTAGTATGTATGTATGTATGTAGGTATATATGTATCTACTGTAGACCTACACTGTATAGAAATTAAAATCCTTTTTAACAATAAAAATTTCATTTGCTATCGCATATACAAACAAACGTTATGCCGAGTACACATCTGGCATTTCTTGTGTTGTCATTTTCAAAATGTGCAACGACGTTTACATTATTCAATGTAAACAACGAAAAAGGTCGGAAATGACAAACCTTGCCACTACTACACACTATTGCGATGTCAGAAAAGACCATAGTGTGTACTCGGCATACTACATACCTATTTGAATTTCTTTATACTATTTTCTCGATATACTCCAATTTACTACAAACATACATACATACATACATGTGTATGTATGTAAATCTGTAAATACTTACTCATACACATTTATATGCCTTTATACATACATATGTATGTGTGTTGTTTTGTTTTCAATTTTACATGCCCATTACAGAAGACTTTAAAAGATCAATTTCATGACACTTAATAAAAAATTGCAAGTTTTAGAATAATGTACATACTCGTACATATTTTATATTAATTTCGCATTTTGGGTGTAACAAAAAAATTAATATTTTAAAAGCTAGAACTCCCTATAGGGCCGGTCCCACGATGTCGACAACGTTCGACTTGTCGCACACTAACATTCAAAACAAAAACAAATTTTAAGATTTTGTTGTTGTTTCAAATGTAAGTGTGCGACAAGTCGAACGTTGTCGTCATCGTGGGACATGCCCAAAAACAAATTCTTAAATTTTGTTGTTGTTTCCAATGTAAGGAACGTTGTCGACATCGTGGGACAGACCCATAAAGTTTTAAACGATGAAAAAACCCCTCAGGTTGGTTTTTGTACGACTATGATAGCGAGCGATACAGCGTAAGACGAAAAATGTACTTAGTTTCGGGGGAAAAACACTTTTAACGTATGAAGTTTTTTTTAATCAAAATGGCCAAATTAAAATAATTTTGTGGCAAAGTGAATTCTACTGTATTAATGAATGCAGCCAAGAAATTATAAAAATTTAGTTTTTATTATAATATGTTGCATTACCAATTTTATTGGACTTTTATTAAGACTTGAGTCAATATTGTTTTGTTTCTGTCTTTCTAATAAACTTTGTTAGAGACATGGGGATTTCACGTAAATATGAAGCTTCTGTTGTAGAATTTGTGTAGCATATATTTTGTCTTAAATCGATTTATTATATATTAAAGTACACCTCAACATTTGTTCTTTAATCTAGTACCGAAACTGAAATACGCCAACCACGATAGGGCCCATTATATCTATTAAAGATGATATTAAATACCTAAGTATATCTATGTACAGGAGGTCTACGCTCAAATTAAAGAATAAGTAATTGCTATATAACAAGTGTATTCGACCGCATCCTTTACCTAAGGTTGCCCAGTATTTTTTAAACGATCTCTCAACTGATTAGCAGAATTTCTTTCAGCAAAAGAATTCGTATTTTTAAAATTCTGCTTAAATCAAATGGCAGAAAGCACACCCTTCTCAGACAACACGCGTGCGAGTAACCGGGTATTTGTGGGGAAACTTGCGTCACGTGCACTTTCGACCTCGTTTCTAATGAGGCATGTTCGAATGAGAGTAGATGAGACTCGTATAATGATGAGGGGTTTTGCTATAAGTAGCAGCAGAAGTATTACTTTTTCTCTGCCATTATGTACTTCGATAATAATGACGTTTCGCGACTGCATTTTAGTGTGATGACTCATCGTTTGGTGCGCAAACACATGCACACATAAACACATTTAAAATATTCCTTCCGTGAATCTGTAAACTTTCCAGTGTCTGACATTGTTTATTTTCATACCTTCTTGTTGAGTTTTTTTATATATATACATACATATGTATGTATTTTAGCTCTCATACCGCCACCCTTTGTCAATGTTTTAATGTATTTTAGCACTAACTAGTATAATTTTATGCATTTACAATAGTGCAGTGTTCATTGGCAACATGTGGGCTCTCCAGTTCTGTGGGTAAACGACCAGTCGAGTCGTCTGCTAGTGTTTATACCCCACAAAATTTATTGATTTTTATTATTTTTAGTATTGAAATGAATGGCACTTACAAAATGTATCAGAAGCAACAATATGTACATATATATGTACATATGTATGTATGTAGTACATAAGGTGGAAAGAAAACATTTTTATATACATATGTATGTACATATGCTGCTACCGAAGCGATTCTTAAAACGAATTATTTAACATTTAGAGAAAAAAAGAGTAAAGAAAAAAAGAAAACTTAATTAGTTAAACTTAAAGGTAAATTAAAAAAACATAAATCTTAAATTATGTACATGGTATGTACCTATGTACTTTCATAAAAAATCCACCTTATTGTGATTGGCGATTTTGCGGCAAAAGTCTGGCGTTTTGTACTAGATTAAAGAAAAATGTAGCTTGTTTTCTTTAATCAACTACAAAACCCGATTTTGGAGTCGAAAATCGCCAAAAATTCATTATTTGAGTTAATGATGCAAAATAATTCCGCATTTCGTATTTTATCTTGTGTAAAAATTTCACATAAATAGCATTTACTACCACCTCGTGAGAGAGGAATATTTTTTAATTTAGAGTTGTGACACTATTGAAGTAAATGAGCGGTATGTACATACATGCATCCATAAATATGTATGTACATATGTATGTAAGTTCAGAGAATTGCGACCCTGCACTTTTATTTGATTAGCATAACGTTATTATTATTATTATTATTATTTTTTTTCCTTCCTTTAATTTTGGCGGTCTCTCGCAGGCTATGTAGGTATATTCACAATAAAATTTGTAACAGTCATCATTTTTCACATACATACTTACATGCATGTCTACAATATACAAACACAATTATATACTACACACATATGTACATATACATATGTATGTACGTAGGAATTTTTAATTATTAAAATAATTCGCACACGGCACGAATATTTTAAATAATCTTTGTTACTCGACAATTCTACTAAAGCAATTCGTACGTCAATACAACTTAATGCTTTCAGTACTAATAAAACCTCTTTCATCTCAAACAATTAGAATTCCACTACCACCGATATAATATTTGGATTAATAAATGTGTCACTTTTTTTTGAAGTGGAATGGGCGATAGGTGGTTATAGGTGTTTTTGTTTTTAGTTTTGGAATACCTATTGGAAATGAATTTAAGCACATTTTCATTTTTAGTTTAACAAAATAAAATAAAGAAAGTTATAAGTAAATAATCAACCCATAAACCCATAATTTTCATTCCGAAGCAACATTTCTTTTTCAAACGTACCTGTGAAAACTTCTATTTGAAGTTTACATTGCTTTATCTTTTCTGAGAAACAATTTTACATTTACTGCACTTTTCAATGAGAGTTCGCCCTGATGGTTTTTTGGAATAGAGGTTTTATTAGAAATTATTGATTCACCCTTTACGAGAATAAATTTTTACTTTAAATGTACGCTAAATTTCATTTTTCTTAATAACAATTTAAAAAATGTTCTTTTTCTAGAAAAGAAAACGGCATAAGTTTTAGTTTGGACTCTCCTGTAGCCGAACAACGAATTCTACTTTTCACATGCATGGCCATAAAATTATCTTTACAATCAAATTAATTTAAAGTTTATAAGTACCTATTAGTCGCTCTTCTTATAACAACGTGAATAAAAAGCAGATAAATAGGTATAGAGAGACTTTGCAAAGTGAATAATTTTTTTTATTTTCTATTTTGAAAAAAATCGGTAAAATGCCTGATATTCCGAAATTAAAGAAGGTATGAAATTTAGCGGTTTGACATCAACAACTCAAAATCAACTTACGCGCTTGTACATGAAAACCACAAAATGAATGATAAGTTGATATGTACAACATACATACATATTACGTTAATGTATGATAGGTATATCAAATTCAATGTGAAAAGCAAATTGTATGTTTATAATTATTATATTGAATTTTAACTGCATACCTACCTACAAATAATTTTGACAACTCTCATAAAACTCATAGTGTTTTCACACCTAAAGTTAAAACCTGGTTTAAACATTAACGTCCTTATGTATAATCAGAAATTGGCATGAAGTTAGCATAAGTGGCAAAATTGAACATGATCCTAACGTGTTTTGCCTACAATTTTACATTAAAAATCATATTAGGATCTAATCGTGTGTAAAAACTACATTATGCGACGATTTTTAATGTCAAATTGTAGAGAGGAACTCGTCAACACGTAGTTCAATTTTGTCACTTTTATGCTTGTTTTTGATTATACATAAATAAGGCCGTATAACCATAAACAGCTCATTTTGCGTTCGCACTACAAGTTTAACAAACTTTAATTTTGACACACAAACCATATGTACATTGTAAACTTAACCTCTATCCATTTTTAAATTGAAAATGTTTCAATGCTTTCGGTCATTTTAATTTGGCAGCACTGAATTTAGTACAACGAAGGTTACATTGCATAAAACCTACTTAAAACCAATTATAAAAAGGTTTTTAAGTTGGTTTTAGCAAAAATCATTTTGTATAGTAAAACCAGGCTTCAGCTGTTGGTTTGGTTGGTTTAAAATTCATCGTTGCAAAGTGAAAAAAAATTAAAAAATTTTTATAACAAAACGACAACTCTGACACATGATAATATTCTTGCATATACATACATATGTATGTACTTATGTGCATACATATTTATTGTACATATGTACTGTTTGTTTTATAAACAAAGTATAAATCATGAATGTGGTAGCGGAATATCTGCTCTCATTCCTTCCTCCCCCCCCCCTTAACAACCATTCATTCAGAAAAAAAACAACAATCAATGAAAATGCAGAAAAAGAAGAAGATCTTCGTTTATAGAATATTCGGTGCGAACGACTTTTTCGCTACGGCTACAAATAGCTACAATAACAACAACAACAGTATCGTCTACCAAAACATTATTATGAATGATGATTCATAATTTTTATTCGCTCGTTGCTAAGTTCGTTAGTTCGTTTGTTTTGTTTATTTGTGTTTTCATCTTCGTATACTACAGACGTTTTAACAAACACAGTTTGATATTATTTTTTTATAGATACTATTTACATAGTACATATCGCTCCTTTATTGCAACAGAGGTATAACTCAAAAAAGCTAGTTTTGTAGAAAATAAGTTATAAGTTTTTTTTTACAACTCAATGAAGATATAAAAATACAAATTTTCTTTTCTCAGGAGGTGTCTTTTATATGAAATTTCTATAGGTACAATATTAAATGTGATACCTATAACGAATTTTTCTTCATTATTAACTACAAAAAGTAATGTTTTGAGATATGACTTAAGCCAATAAAGGAGCGATATGTACGTACATCCATACATACATCCTTATATTTATACAGTACCTATGTTTAAACATCTCATCTATTTTACCCCAACCAATTTGTTTTCTTTTTTAAATAAGGTAGGACCTAGTTAAATTTTTATAAATTAGTTCACTATTATGAACTACCTAAATCAATGTAATCAATCGTTTATACCTACGAGTTTGATTTATAAAATTTAACTTACACGATAGATATCTTTATACCTACCTGCTTTTTATCGCGAAAATTACACGGTTTAACCCATTTTGGCGCTGTATTGTTTCTAAAAATGTTTAATATCCCAATCAAGGGTCCACTCTGTAATTCGAAACGAAAGAAAATGCTTTCGAATTTACATGTTACAAAGCATACAAATTCGAAAGCATTTTCTTTCGTTTCGAATTACACAGTAAACCAAGTTTTTAAATACTTATAAGTTGGTACATAGGTATAGGTACTATGTACATACATATACACATACATATGTAAACCTATAGGTAGTAGGTATGTAAACCTTTATTAAAATATAACGATGCTTTCATAAAATATTAAATGAAATGAAATATAATTTCTAGACCAATAATTAATTAAAAGATCATGAAACCTAGAAGAGAGATAATAGGTATTAACTTATTAATCACATAATTTCAATGTTTTAATAAGTAAAAGATACATACATCCATACATAAAAAATGCGTTTTGCGATACACAAGTTGAAGGTCGTTAATGTACTAAATACCTATTTGCATATTTCTTCCTTTTTTATACTTATTACTACTTACTGTCTTTTTTAACTCAGTTTTTATATTTACGTAAAAACGCAACAAAACAAAATAAAACTCAAAACAATTCCTATAAACTTTATTACATACATATGTAGGTACCTACATACATATGTATATGTAAGGTATGTAATCATATACGTACATACATACTTTCAGACAATTGTGTATAAAAATGTTGCTTTTAATGTTGTATTATTGCATGAGTCATATTTTGTGGAAAAAGTAAAAAAAAAATAATTTTCTCATCAAACAAAAACAACCCAACCTAACAAAACCAACAACATTAACGCCATCACCATAACAACCATAAGCGTTGCCAACTTTTTCCAATAAAAAAATGCTGCATTGAATGAGTCGAAAAGCACTAAAATCGTTTAATATACCTTTTGAAGTAAATTAATTATTTAAATAATTAAAAAATCAGAACTAGTTACTACAATTATGAAAATGCTCTAAGTATAACATGTAAAACACTGAATGGGCATCGCTGAAAATCATCCTGTGACCGAGTCAAACGGGCTGCTCAAGGCAAATTAATATAATATAAATAGTTACATGAGCCCTTGCGACCGCATAGTATGGATTCGCCTTGGGGCCACTTTTAAAAACATGCAAGTGGTTTTCGGTATTTGTGTAGTGTTGCCGGAACTTTTATTTCACCAAAAACAAATTGTATTTAACTCTACTATATTACTCCGCGTAGTATCTCGTAAACTTTTCGGAATTTTTTTATATGAAATTGTACAATTATATGTATACATATGTACATACATATGCATGTATATATTGGTTCCTTTTAATCCTAGAAGGATTAAGAAATACAAATATAATACAAAATCATATTTTTATTTAGGTTGTTTTATTTTTTTGAAGCAAGTCTGAGAGGAAAGACGAAAGAAAAAGGGTACAGACTTGCTTTTACCGAAAAGTTATCTCATTCGCTGCAATACGAAAATTAAGCAAGCATAATATGTATCTATGTGTAAACAAACCTGCAGTTTTAAAAGAGAGTTGAAGCGACTTGCTGCAAGAAAAACTGAAGTTAAAATACTTATTGAATTTGTTTACTATTGAATTTTTTTAACAACAATAATAAAATTTTGTCTTACAATAAGAAGGCTTTTCCACACGTAAAGTTTACTTTGCAAAGTCTAGAGTTTGTAGAAGAGAAGGCAAGAGGGAATGGTAGCCATTTCCCCCTCTGTCCTTTAAACTCAAGACTTTGCAAAATAAACTTTGCGTGTCTAAAAGCTGTCTAATGAACATAATCGTATAAATTGGATATTTTATCTCACATCACTTTTTAAGATTGCGTCAACTTGGCAACCTCAGTAATATTTTCGAAAAGATCGCGAACATTCCCAAACAGAGAAAAACAATTGTTTCCAAAACACGCAGTGTTCATAGAAATTTGTAAAATTGTTGTTATGTATCGTTTCAAAAGGGAATATGCCGGAATATTTTTCTTTTTACCAAATTCTAAACGAAAAATAATTCGCAAAAATTAGCAATTAGTAAAATTACGTGATTTTGAGTTCACAAAAAGTGATTTTCAGAAATGGCCTGCATATACATACATATCTTCTAAATTTTCCTTTAGCAAATGGTGGCCTCCCTAGTAAATGAAATAATGCTCACGAAATCTACAAGAATTTTCGCAACTGGCAACAGTGTATTTGGGGCTTCTGTTTATTAGTATTTGTGGACGAGTGAATGAGTGGCAGGCTGATGGCCTTTTGTGTCGTCATTCTTAACCACCAACAAACATTATAATTTGGCACCTGCTTCTTTTGGTTGATAGTAGTTTTTTATTTTTTTTTCCTTATTTTCTTACCATATGTACTTTCGTATAGGTATATGTATATGTATATAAATTTATACATACATACATACATATGTACATATGTAAAAATGTACGCATTGCATGAATATGCATAGTATGTACATATGTATATACATATCACATATACATACATATTGTTTGTTTTCCTTCTGATATGATAAAGTATTGTTTATTAAGGATTTGTTTATTGTATGTACAAAAATGACTAAAAAAATTACGTCTTGGCGCTTATTTTTTTCAACAATTCAAAAAAATCTGTTTTAAGCGCTTGGTGTTTGTTTACAATTTGTATTTCTTCGGTTGTTAAAAAAAACGTATTGTGGAACGAATATGACTCACTAGCTGGCTTATTCTGTTGTTGATAGGTATTTGTTATTTTACAAAAAAAAGTAGGTTTTTAACTACTAAAATAATTATGTGTTTCAACACATCAACTTTTTTTTGGGAGATATTTGGGCCTATTCTCGTTTGAGTATCGTTTCAATACGATACATAATAGAAACGAACATTTTATATACGGTACTAATAGGGTAATACGGTACATTTTCAATGTAAATTTGTTGTTTTATATCGCTGTTAACAAGTAAAAAGGTCCTAACTCGTATTTTCACGAAATTGAGTCTTTCTAACTAATTTCGTTTCGGTTTTCAACTCCCGATCAAAAAACCGGATCATCGTATTGGATCCAAGTGAGCTGGATCCCTAGATTTAATTTTTCACCAGCAGCCTGCTAAGTTTGTAGTGTGTGTCTGTGTATCTGTTTGTCTGTGCGACCAAACCAGTGGACAGATTTCGATTTAGTTTTTTCTGTTTGAAAGGTCACTTGATCGATAGTGTTCTTAGCCATGTTTGAAGAAAGTCGGTCCAGCCGCTTAGAAGATATCACATCTTTTTTAGATATATTCTGTTGAATCTGTGTGTCTTTGACGACGTAGCTCCCAAACGGTTTGACCGATTTTAATTTTGTTTTTTTTTCGTTTGAAAGGTGTCTTAATGCTATCTAGTCTAGTCTATACTTTAAGAAAATCGGTCTATCCGATTGGAAGTTATAATAAATTTTCTATATATTTACTTACTATTTTCTTTTTGCGATTCTGTTCTTCAATTATATTAGTGGAACATAGAGTTCTTAACTTATACTACAGCGTCAACGGCGTCAGAGGTTCTTAAAATTTTTAATTTTTGTTATTAATATTTTTATTTATTAATATGTATTTCTAACTTTGTTATTAAAATTATTTGTTTTTCTTGTGTAATTAACTATTTTTCTCTTGTTAATAAAAAAACTTATATATATGCGTGTCGTTTTTTGCAAACTTTTTTAAAATTATTCGAACAAAAGAACAAAAGTTCTAAATTATTCCTCTGTTCGAACTAGAAAAAAATTATGAAATTTCATTCGAACAAATACCTATAGTTAAAAAACGAATAATTAACAACACTATATATTACCCGCAATTATATTGTTTTTTTTAACTACAAATTAATCCACACAATGGTAACATGCTGGGTCAAAAGCTAAACAAAAACCTACCGGGTATTAACCCGAACCTGTGTTGAAAATTTCAGCGCTTAAAACTTTCTATGAACAGTAAAATATTTACTACATGCCGACATGCATACTTATGTATTTAAAAAAATTCCAGTTGAAAACTATTGGCGCTAAAAAGCTTTAGAATAATTGGTTGAACGATTTTACTTAGTCCTTGTTTCCACTATGCAAGTCTCATTGCTTAGTTTGTACACTCAGGGAAAAGCTGCAACTTAAAAATAAGAACGCGTCACAATTAATTCAATTATTTTCAATATAATAGAAAATGCATATTGCGGTACTTAAAAATAAATAAAATTAATAAATTAATACAGTAAATTAATATTTTTCCATATTTCGTTAATGTTTCTTATTAATTCCATATGGTTTTTATTGATTTTAAGCGGTTATTTCTCTGGGTGTAGGAGAGAGACGAAGGGAACAAAAACGTTTCTTTTCCCCTCGTCTCCCTCTCCTAACAAACTAATCACCTTAGCAAGAAGACTTGCACAGTGTAAACTAGGACTTAGCAAATGTGATATGTACCTTAAAAACTATTTTCAGAAATTTGGGCGATCTAATTAATATATGTATGTACTCGTATGTATGTACTTATGCATGTACATATAGATACATGTGTACATACATAAACACGTATGCATATATGTATGTATGTATGTACATACATATGTACATACTTATGTATGTGCATAATTTATTGCGTTTTTAATTAAACTACCCAATTACTATTACATCTTAATAAAATGATTACATTGATTCATCGAAAGTAAACATATACACATACTCGTACCTATGTATATTTATATACTCATAAATATATATATACATACATACATACATACATACATACATATGTGCAATTTCAAAGTATGTTCATACATATGTACATACTCGTACATATGTACATATTTGAAATGAAATTTTAATTATATCGAAATTACTCATCTGGCAAATATTTGAATTAGCAAAGTTCATTGAGCATGAGTAATTACAAGTGATCAAATGAATTGTCTGAATGGACGACACATTTTGGAGTTCCTCCAACTGCGAAACAAACCTGAGCTTCATATACATATACATACTTATGTATGTAAGTATGTACATACATACATACATTCATTCATACACATGAAATATACAGTATTATTGCTCATTACTTAATTTACTCTTTTCAAATTTTGATATACTAATTCGAGAGGTTATTACACGTAATTTGCCATTAAAATATTTATGCATGAATGTATAAGGAGAACAAAAAATACGTACATACATACATATGTACATACCTGTATGTATTTGAAATTAGTCATTTGTATGCAAATGTTTTAAATGCGTTATTTTGGAGAAAGGAATGCCGATGTGAGAAACTTCGATGATTATTATCGATTCGATTCATCATAATCTTTGGAAAAGTTTTTCCGGTTAAAATGAGTGAGAATAAGAATTCTACGATGATTAATTTGGTGTTGTCATAATGAGAATAAAATGGAATTGATTAATGTTATTTGGCATATGTAAATATATTAGAAAAAATTATTAATCTATAAATAGAATACGTATAGAGATTTGTATGTGCATAAATATAATATAATTGCACATAGAAAATAAGTTTTAGGAATAAAATCCGCTTTACTGGAAATAACCAAAACCCAATTTTTTTTCAGTTATCCGATTTTTTCTCTAAAACGTAGTTCGGATTACTGAAATTTGTTACAGTTAAGCGTACTGCTTAAAATCAGTAAATCTGTATTTTTTTTCGTCAATCTGTATTTTTTATCGTCAATTTAACGTAAAAATTTTATTTAACAAAAAAATTATTCATAGAAACATATTCATATTTTTTAATTATTTTTGAAACAAAAAATAAAAGTTTAAAATATAAAATAAATAAATTTGTCATTGTTTATTTTTTCACTAAAGCGAAGTAAGTATCATACAAAACGTAGTTGTGGGCTTGCTTTTGCTTTTCAGTAATACGATATTTTCATTTACAGCTCTGATATGGAATAGGTTCTGGTACTCGCATTTTGTATATATTTGTGTTCTGTAATTCGTAATCGCAAGAACTTTGGCGAGTTCAAATCGCAAGAGTATGCATATTGGAGTGAATAAACGTGTTTAGCCTGAGGCAAACTTAAAAGAAACAATTAAATGATAAATCAATTAAATTAAATATAAGTATGCTTTTTTAAATTTGAATCAAGACTCGTATTTTTTAATCAATTTTGTATATCTATTGTTTTTTTATACACTAGCGATTTCAACAAACAGCTGATAGATATAAATCGTAAGGAAAACGAATGAGTTTCAGAACATGCAAATCGCATTCTATTTTTCTAATTTTTTAAAGTGCCCTAAGACGATGAAATAAACTCGTCAATCAGTGAATATGTGTGTGTCGTGTCAATCATCATTTTTATTTTGACTTTGCAGCGCAATATAAACCTTTTTTCTCCGTCATTAAGAAGAATCACAAATAAACCGAGGTTTTTGTTCAATCAGAGTGAGAGACGATCAAATAATCAGCCATCAAATAAAAAAATAATAAAAACTTTATTATTAGTTTCATCAATGCCGAAAAAACGCAGAAAAGTATGTGATTGATGGCTTTATTTGATCGTCTCCAGGGTACTTAAAGAATAAATAGCACAAACTGTAAGATGATTTGTGCTAGTAATATATTTGTGGCGAAATTAACTTTACGTACCTATGTACATAGACATATGTGTATATTATTCAAAATCTATGAACATCCACTTAAGCATATTTTTAATTGACTATCGCAATCACCACAGCCTTGAATAACATTTTTTTAGGGTTCGTTTTGTTATAAAAGTAATATTTCGATTATTATTGTTATTTCTAAGTCGAGTATAGAACTTTTATGTATGTACATACATACATAAATACATATGTATATACATATGTATGTGGCCTTTTTGCGCTCTCAACTGATAAGATTACTAATAAACTTAATGAATGACAACATTCTTATCAAACTATATATACACACATGCATACATCTATACTCGTACATACTAGTGATGTAACGAATGTTAATTTTTAGGCAAATATGAATATCTGAGATAACATTAACGAATATTTGTTCGAATGTTAGAAGGATCACACACTTTTAATGGATGAAATTCAACTGGTTTCAAAGGAAATATAAATTAAAAATTTCTATCACAAAATGACTGCCTTATTGATGTTAAGGTACTCAATAACAATACATTGGGAAAAAATACAACACTGCCATAAAAGAGTATGTACATATATTTAACATTCGTCTATGTTTTCACATGTTTCCTTGTGAGTTCGGATGGTAAAACACATGCTACACCTGTTTAAGTAGAAGTTTAGAAAATACAAATTAATAGTACCTATGTGTTCTAGCATCCGAATTTAGAAGAAAACAATTTGGAAATGGACTATTTAAATTTTTTTTATTTTCTTGTTTCGTTTTGCTTTCACAAGACTGTTAACAAGTGAAAAGAATTATCACGAAATCGGCGAATATTCGGGAATACGAATACAAATATTCATTACGTCACTAATAGATACATACATACATACATGCGTATGTACATGCAAAAATATGTACCACTAGTTAAACGAAAACCCCAATTGCTCACTATATCACTATTTGTAATCGTTTAAATCCCACTTATAAATTTGTTTTTTGACAAGTATAAATCTAAATTTCACATTTTTTTATAAACGATGATTTGGCAGAAATGCCATGTAATAAAGTATTTAAAAATGGTTCAAGTGCTTTTAGAACAAACAAACATTTAAATAGAAGTGTAGAGAAGTAATAAAACGTTTAGAATAAGAGTTTTATTACGGGTATTGCAAAAATAATATGCACATCGTTACCTTAATACAGAAAGGTCCTAACTCATTATTTTTTGATACATGATGTTATCTTATAGAAATATACAAAAAAAACTCTATTTTACAAAAAATAATGAGTTAAGGTAACGATATGTACATTCCACAGCTGTATATGAATCATTAATTTTTGAATTAATTCGCGAATCGTTCATGCACTGAATTAGGAACTTTTTAATTAATTCCTTTCACACAAAAAAAATAATTGAATGAAATTTGAGTCAATTGAAGTGAATTTGGTAAAAATGAATTGCAATTCATTTCCAATTCAAATGAATTTGTTAAAAATGAATTGCAATTCATTTCCAATTCAAATGAATTTGTCAAAGTGAATAGTAATTCATTTGAATTGATTTTGAATTAATTAAAATGAATTAGAAAAAATAATTAGCAGTTCATTACCAACTCATTTGAATTGAATTGATTGAAATTAGATTTTGTAAGTAAATATACAGTAAGCATCACTGTTTGTTGTTTTGTTATTCAATTAATTTTTTATATAAAAGACAGGAAGCATTACTCCCGTTTTGTATATCACCTAGTATAGTCCAAAGACAAAAATTCCTAGATTTGAAATTCCCATGATATACTGGAATTGTCAGGTAGCGGAAGAATAGGAATTGAATTATTGGGTATGGGCGAAAATCCTATCGAAATGGGAAAATTTTGTTTGTTTTTTACACAAAGAATCTTAACTTTTTATTTTATCAAATAGTATGAAAATATTACTAAAGGTGTGTTTAACAATCTGCTCTTGAATTTGATTGTTTGCCACTCATTTTTGATGTCATTCATTTAAATTGCAATTCATTGTTCTAATTCATTTGAATGAATTCAAAATCAATTCAATTCAAAGAAATTCGAAATGAATTGCAATTCACTTCAACAAACCCATTTGAATTGAAAAAGAATTGCAACTCATTCTACAAATTCATTTGAATTCGAAACGAATTGAAATTCATTTGACTGTTCATAATAGATATAATCAGGTGACCTTTACCCAAATATTTCTTAGAACAATAATAATATCTGTAATATTATATTAAACTTTAATTTAAACAAATGAGAAGTCTAACTAATATTAAAAATTTCACAATTAATAAAATCATTCAATTAATAAAAAATATGAGAATAATTATATTAGTTAAAAATACATTTGAATAGTTCAACCAAATTCTTATACATCTAAAGGTACGTTCACACTTCTCAAACATTTGCCCAAAAAAGCATAACCACTAAATACTAATGAAAAACTTTTTGATTCAGACTCGTTCTTATTAATTTAAACATGTTATGTTATAGAACTGTTTAACTTAATAAACTCGAGTCTGAATAAAAACGTTTTTCATTAGTGCATATTTAGTGATTACGCTTTTTTGGAAAATGTTTGTCAAGTTTGAACATACATTAAGGAACTTTAGTTTAGCGTATGCTTTAACCATATAAAATACTAATATTTTTTTCTTTTAATTACTTTTTGCAGAAGATGCCCGGAAAACCGGTTCTCGGGTATTACTACATTGTCATGCGGGTATATCTCGCAGTGCCACCATTGCCATTGCATATGTTATGCGTTACAAATCGTTAACACTGCTGGAAGCGTACAAACTAGTTAAATTAGCACGCCCCATTATCTCACCCAATCTAAACTTTATGGGCCAGTTGCTGGAATTGGAACAAAGCTTGCGCATGAGTGGCGTATTAGAGCCACTTTCACCAGCACCTCTACCTATACCTATTACAAAAACATCTAGTCACCTCGATAATAATCACGGCGAAATGGTCGATGATATGGACGACGACGATGACGATGCGGCTGCCAGCAGCAGCACCAGAAAATGTCAAAGTCAAAATATTGAAATGGATGAATGCGATAGTGGTCATAGTAGTGGAGCCAGTAGTAGTTGCTCGTCACGTTTGACCTCACCACCTGTAACACCGGAAGATGAAATGCCCTGCTCTTCAAATGCCGCTACAACCTCCTCATCCTCCTGTCTTTCGCCAGCCTCAGCATCGTCTTCGACGTCGTTGTTGAATGTCAGCCGGCCAGCACGATTCAAACGAAATTCACCTGCCAAACTGAGGCTTAATCTGCAAACGACCTATGCGCCCATACCCAAGTCTTTATCCTGTATGTCTATACAAAATGCTGGCATAAGTCCCATTTGTAAAGATGCACCCACAACACCAAACTGTGATTTGCCCATGAGCAGTAGTACAAGTGATTAATGTTTAAACCCACTAAAACACATTCAATTAAAACATACATATACATATGTAGGATAGTAATATATACATACATATTAATATACGAAAACAAAAGTTTACCTTTCATAAACGTACACTGACTGGCAAGATTGCCTTGAAATAAAAAATGAGAAAATATGTACTTTCATCAAAGTGAAGTACTTATGTAATTATGTACATACATACATATGTATATGTGCCCTTAATTATGAAAGTGGTGTCAGTCATATAAATTTCTGCTTCGAACTAGTAAATAAATCTTTAAAAAACTTCAATAAATATTTAATAAATAATAAATAAATTTATGCAAATCGAGACTAGTTCAACTCTAAATTAAAATTTTACATAATATAAAAATATTTTGTTTTTAATTTGTTCAAATATTATCTACTAAATATCTCTTAGACCACTTTCATAATTAAGAACACATATGCCGTAAAAGAAAGTGAATTTTAGAACATTCAGCCTTATTCCAGTTGTCGACATGAACGTCACTTTAACACAATACCAAAAAATTAGAGCTTTTGTACCTTAGATTTTAGGGGACGAAAATTGATTGTCAGTAGCACAAAATTTATCTCGAGAGCGAGTAAACAAGCCTCAATTTTTTGGTATTGTGTTAAAGTGACGTCGATGTCGACAACTGGAATAAGGCTGATTTTCATACGCAATTGGAGTTGAAATAATTTTAATTTTCCAGTTGCTTAAAATGGTTAAAGTTTCTCTAAAAATAAATTGACCAAAATGTTTTGTATTTCTATAATCAGGATTCAAAAGTGACTTTTTTTCATTAAACGTTTGACAAACCAGCATAACCACCTTAGATAAATAGATATAATTACATACAAAGATCTCAATCACGCAGATGTTTGTTATATTTTGAAATACATACATACTAATTCAAAATTGTTCTGTAAAAATTTGTTGCAAAAACCATGCAGATATATCTGTGAGAAAAAGGAATTAGTGCTTAAGTAAACTAAAAATAAAATTGAAATAATCACACTATTATGATTCCCCCATTTGAAAGGATCTCTGAGAAAAAATCAGTTTATTTTTACGAGTTTTCACAAAGTTATACCAAAATCATTTTTAACTTAATTTAATCTGAGTTATATAAAATCGGTACTTAAAACTACGAAAAAACGTGAAAAATGTTACTGCAATAGCAATAAACTAAAGAAAAAAAATTAAATTGTATAAGTATTTTTCTTAAGCAGCTCTTTCTCATTGACACAGATTAAAACGTATGTATGTACTCGTATAAGCGAAAGCGAACTAAATTAACTATTAAATACCTATATTACAAAAATAAATGTTATTATCCTTCTTTACACACAAACCTATACACATAGTCAAAACTGTTTTAAGTTTTAATAGAGTTTGATAATTTTGCCAACGAAAATAGAGGATCAAATGCAAATTCAAAATTCAGGCAAAAATTTCAAAATCTATCACCCCCCATTTTTCCCAAAAAATATATATGTATGTATACATACATACATATGTACATAATATAATAATAAATAAACATCAAACATTATTTTATTTTGCGAAAAGTTGTCAAAATAATTTTCTAAGTAAAAATCAAACTTAAAAAACAAGCTCCATTAATAAGTTCTGTGCAAGGATGAATTTGTTCAAGATCGAATTAGCTCACTACACTTGTCGCTTAACTTTTTAGTAGGCCTTGCTTAGAAAATGATACATCTCACATCATTTTCTTTATAGCTTATTTATTTAAATATTTCTAGTTTTTAATTAATTATAATTTAATTTATAAATGAACAAACAGGCTTTCTTCTACTAAGGCGATTTTTAAAATCAATTCGCCATAATGCAGACCGGCACAGCGAATTTGTATAATGCATATACATACATACAAACGCACACTTACATACTTAGTTAGTTTCTATAACGGACAAATGCTTATCACAATAAACCAAACGGTATAAAAAAAAGTAATTTTTTTATACACAAAATGTGAAACTGGCATTTAACAGTTATTGGCAGTAACGTGCTTTTCTTTTCTGGAAATATTTTAAAAATTTTCTTGGACTGTCCAGTGTTAATTTACAATATAAAATATTTTTGAAGCAACAAGTTGCAGATCGTTGTCTTAATATAGAAAGACTCTAACACTCTGTTTGTGTAAGACGTTGACGTTAGAAATCTTGGCGTTTTTGTAATAGATGAAAGGAAGCTTGTACAACTTCCTTTTAATCTATTACAGAAACGTCAAGATTTTCATCGTAAAGTCTTACATAAACAGGCGCTGTAAATGCAAGTAAGGGCAAAAGCGAGATTGCTTTTCAGCTGCTTTTGTTTATAAATTTTGCGCCTAATATAACGACCAATAAAAGCAGTTCTATCAATATATTTTATAGACATTTTTTTAAACAATTTGGTGAAATACGCTCCATAGCCATGGTAAGATGCACTGATAACGCTGATTGGTCCTGAGTTCGTACTGCTTTAAATGGTTTATTTAATTGGGCAAAATTTACGTGGATATTTACAGCCATATCGACGCCTACCAGCTAAACTCTGCACAAGTCCTAAAAGTAATTGATATTTCGAAAAACTCAAATTTTGAAGTTAAAAAATAAAGAAACCAAGAGTACAAAGTTGATTTAACGTAGCTTAGTTTCAAGGAGTCGATATGTTGTATAAGAAACTTGAACTAAATTTTGAAAAGTATGTTTAAAAAAGTTTTGAGAATTGTATATGCAAACGCAAATTTTTCTATTACTATTTTAAAATAATAGTAAAATATTAATTGTGCGCATACATAATAAAGTACTAATTAGAAAAAAAAAGAAAAATTAAAATGGTAAAGCAAAAAATATACATATATAAATATTGAAATTATTTTAGTCCAGCGTTGATTGTAAAAATATTAATTTATAAAATAAAAACACATACATACATCTATTATACAATGTAGAAATATACATATGTACATACATATAAGCACATATGTACACATGTATATGTGTAATTATATGTATAAAACAAAACAAAAAACTATTTACATATTTAGGATTTTAATATAATTTAAATAATTCTTATTTATAAGCCAATGAATGTTACATATTAAACAGAGCAACATCTACATACAACAACAAAAAATAAAAATAAAAAAAGTAATGAAATAATAACACATGAACAACAATTTAAAATATCTCTCTATTTATTTGCGTCTTTATTTATCATTTTTAAATTTTGAATTCAAAATTATGGTAACAAAAAGCATGACATGGAAAGGTGCTAAGTATAAAGGCGATTTCAAACCAGGTGGCCTTGCCTTGTAACAAGGCGAAAACGTACAATGTAGTCGCAAACGATAAGGGGCCATCCACATATTACGTAACGCCATTTTTCCGATTTTTGACTTCCCCCCCCCCTCCCTTCCAGCAACAGATCGTAACAATTCTTAGACCCCATCCCCCCCACCCCTCACAATAACGTAACAAGAACTTTAAAAAAATTTAAATTGTTTTAAGTTTTAATTTAAAAAAAATTAAATTTAATTCATACACATACATATGTATGTATTTTTAAATAACTTTTTGTTTGAATTGAAGTAAATTTCTTTATTTAGTTATTACAAACTAATATACAAATATTTTTATGGCATTTTCTAAAGTTTCGTTTAGGATTTATGCATTTATTTATTTTATTTATGGGAAAATGCAAGTAATTGAGAATGGACGAATATTCGGGAATTCGAATACTTTTGTTCCTTTATTTTTATTTTCTGTTAGACTAAAACAGTGCGTAGACAAAAATCAAATAAGCTTGCAAAATATAAATAATAACAATTATGTATTTATGTACATACAGCTGTGTGCATTATAATAGGAGTGGCGTTACCCAATATTTTGATATTTTTAAATCTTTACTCTGGTAACACTATTATCATGCGATATTCTAACGGTAATTACATTGTATTGTATAAAGTAAAACAGAAAGCAAATGATCCCGACAAATCTTAAGTTGATAATTTTTATCACTAATTTATCTCATTTCCTTTGTTCATAAAAATAGGAGTGCCGTAATTTTTTAAAAAATAAAGGATTTCACGTTCAAAAGTAGTTTAAAAGATTAAAAAGTAAATATCAATTATTGATTCTAGAACCATTTAGTGTATTTATTTAATAAAATTCAATGTTTCTTTAATAGTGGGACGAGGAAAGCACTGTAGTGAAGAAAAGAGAATTTTAATTAGAAATTTAAGAAATCAAGGCAAGGCTCTGACCAAATGATCGCAAATGACTTATCGTTCAAAAAGAAGGCCGAAACTCGGGGGCCTAAGCGCAAAACTTCGATAGTGGACGACCGTCGTATAGTAAGGCTTGGCAAAAGTGATCCTTCAGCGTCCTCAAACATGATTAAAAAAGAGCTTGGTTTGTCCTTTAGTACCTCCACTATTCGTAGGCGACTGATAGAGAGCAACTTATTTGCTAGGAGTCTCAGAAAAGTGTCATTGCTAACAAAGAAACAGGCAGCCGCACGTTTGCAATTCGCTCAAGAGCACATCAGCTGGACAAAGGAGAAGTGGAGAAACATACTGTGGAGTAGTAAGAGTAAAATCATTTTATTTGGTGGAACGGGTTCTAGGCAGTATGCCCGAAGGCCTCCCAACACAGTATATGCAGAAAAATATACCAGAAAAACAGTAAAGCATGGTGGTGCTAAAATCATGATATGGGGGAGCTTTTCATACAACGGAGTTGGTCCACTCTACCAAATAAAAGGAATCATGGATCAACATGTGTATGTGGAAATAATGAAGAACATAATGTTACCAATATGCCATGTTATGTTATGAATATGCCACTAAAATGGGCCTACCAACAGGATAACGATCCAAAACACACGAACAAATTGGCAAAGGAATGGTTTCGAAGCAATGGCATTGATATAATGTCATGGCCTGCTCAGTCCCCTAACTTAAACCCCATAGAACATCTATGGGGAGACATTAAGAAAAGTGTTTCAAACAAGAGACCGTCAAACTCAAATGAATTGTGGAATGTCGTGCGAGATGCGTGGCAAGCAATTCCCCTAGATCGATGTCGTCATCTTATTGACTCTATGCCCCGCAGATGTGCTGCGGTCATAAAAAATAGAGGATATTCAACAAAATATTAATCCAATTTAACATTTTGTAGAATATGTTTACTTTTTTAATCATTGTTAAGTTTAAATAATACAATTTTGTTCAATACTCCTATTATTGTGAACAGCGAATTCTGAGATAATTTTAGTTAAAAACATATTTACGATATACCACCGCTTTAAAAAACTTATTAATTAACATAGACGTTTAAGAAACTATCAATCAATAATTTAACAAAGGATAACTGGAATAAAATTTAGTTTTTGTTTGTTTTAATGCAAAAAATCTTTTTACTAAGATCACTCCTATTTTTATGCACACAACTGTACATATGTATATGCATATATTTATATCTATTTAACACTCATGATTCTTGATTTATTATGTATTTCTTTGATAAATTAAATACATAAATAAATGAAAAATCGAAGTGTTTTTGTACGAAATTAGTAAAATTTATGTTACGTAACAATTTTACAGACACCCCCCCCCCTAACCACCCGTAACAAATCATAACAAAACTCGAACCCCCCAAGGGCGTTACGTAATATATGGATGGCCCCTAAGGTGACTATTTTCGCCGCTTTTAATTTAGATATACGCTGGATGTCAACACACATTTTTCAGAGGTCTAATCGTCGCATTCGATAACGAGTTCATTCCATCACGTTTTTTCAGTTTGGGATTATGGCATTCGATATCGAACAGTATTATTACATTGTTAGATAGCGAATGACATAATTTCAAATTGAATAAACGTGATCGAATCAGCTCGTTATCTTCATAAATTTTAGTTATTATTACGCTGCATCACTGACAGTCTCATTTTTATCCAACACTCTTTGTGGGAATTAATCCCTTTTTTTGTCACGTTATCACGCGTGAATGGTTAGACCGATACAATGGCTGTAGAACAAGAATATGAAAGAAAAAATTAAGAAAGTTGCGCGGAACAGTATAAAACGGAAAAGTTTGTGCTGTTGGTATTTTTTCTGTTTTTGATGAAAAAAAAAACGGTTTAAAGTCTACTTAGTTTCTTTCTGGATGCGAACGAAGTTGCAGGAAATGCTGGTATCAAATAAAATACATTTTTGTTTCAATATTTATGTTTTTCTATTTAACTGTATACATATCTAGTTATACATATTGTAATCTGAATTTCTAAATAAAAGTAAAGTTCCGTCATATTTGAAAAAATTCATCTTTTGACAAAATAATCATAAACGGATTTAATGAAAATTTCATCTTCGAATGAAATTGTAAAATAATATTCATGTATATTATAATAAATGCTTCTAACATTCTGATATTCATGGTTATAAAGATGTACTTAGTAATGGTTGCGACGCCCACCTCCTCCTCCGCGTCCTCCACCTCCTCCTCCACGTCCACCACCATAACCACCTGAACGTGAACCTCTAAAATTGTTATTAAACTTGGACATCTCCTCATTTTTTCTTTCTTTCATTTTGGAGAAACGTTCGGCCATATCACGCAATTCATCTGGCACATGCTGATCTGCCTCCTCAAGTATGGATATTAATTCGGGAGCCATACCCCAATCAGAACGAGTTATATAACTGATTGAAGTGCCAGTGCGACCAGCGCGTCCAGTACGACCAACACGATGAACATATTCTTCAATATTGCGTGGAAAGTCGAAATTTATCACGTGGCTAAAATAAAGTAAAACGCAGTATATTTATTTGACATTCAGTCTTTAAGGTAATAGGAATTTTTGATCGTTTTGATAGGAAATAAAAAATTATGCAATATTGAATAAAGATGCGTTTTGTAAAGATTTTTCTTTGAGCCTTTTAAACTTGTTTCGTTTGTATTTTGTGATTCTCAATAATATCTTAAGAGTCTTACTTAAGCCAATGATATTTTTTAAATTATTTCAAAAAACGAAATGCATATAGACGGTGCTTAGCCATCTAAACAAGCAAAAATTAGTAAAAATTTTTTCAGTTTAGGCATACGTCGTACAAATCTTTTAGAAATTAAACGTAAAGTAAACATATGTAAACGTATGCCGCAATCGCAAAGACGGAAAAGTTAAATAAATTCAATTGAAAATTTCTTGCTACACATTTCTGTTATACAGACATCCACTTTTACGTTTCGTAAAACATAAAAAAAAATAAAAATATTTTCACACAATCCTACTAACTTGTGATTTGTCACATTAACTTGTATGTAACAAGACGTCTAGCTCGTAAAAATTACACATACAAATCATTAATTACATAATTTTAAAAAATCTTACGTTATATCTTCAATGTCTAGCCCTCGTGATGCCACATCGGTAGCAATAAGTATCTTTACTTCTCCTGAAGTAATGTCAGCAATTGCTTGTTCGCGATCAGCCTGAAATAAGAAAATATTGTATATTAACACATATGTACTGTTTGCAAAACTTTTATGTATCTGTTAATAAAAATAGATATTCAAAAGATCATACTTGATCACGAGATCCATGTATACATTGACACAAATAGCCATCTAACGTTAAATCACTTGACAAATCGTCAGCTCTCACTTTCTTACCACAAAATATTATGATTTTGTCGTCAGGCTTCATATTTTTTATAAAACTTTTAGCCTATAACAGTCAAAAATCGAACAAAACGTTTAAATAACTGATTAATTCGGATTATAACATTTTTACAGCTAACCGTATCAAATTTGTCTTCTTCCTCTAATATTTCTATAATTTGATGTACAGTGTGAGTAGCTGCTAAATCCAATGAACCTACACATACTTGTATAGGATTGTTCATGTAACTTTGAGCTAAACGTCTTACGCCTGCTGGCCAAGTAGCACTAGTCATCACTGTTTGACGATCAGGACGAATGTCTAATAAAATCTTTCGAATTTGTGGTTCGAAACCCATATCCAACATACGATCGGCTTCATCTAGTACCAAATACGTGATGGTGCCAACATCGATAACTTTAGCTTGTATAAGATCATTCAAACGTCCGGGAGTGCAAATGATAATTTCTGCACCACTTTCAACGCTACCAATTTGATCGCGCCGATTTCCACCACCATAAACGCAAACTCTGTCAAATATGTAAACAAATTTAAATTAGTTATTTGAGGAACTGAAAAATTGAATACGTACGCTCTCATGCCTCTAAACTGATATTTGTTAACTTCCTTTTCAATCTGCAATGCAAGCTCGCGAGTTGGAGCCATAACTAATACATTGGGTCCTCCTCTTTCCGATCGTGGAAGACTTTGATATTCAGTATGTATCATGGCGGGCAAAAGAAATGCTAGTGTTTTACCCGTACCCGTCTGAGCTATACCAATCATGTCCTCACCTTTTAAAAGTATAGGCCAAGCTTGGGCCTGAATGGGTGAAGGTTTTTGGAAATCTTGTTTTTTTATTTCAGCCAATAAATCTGGATATGAAGCAAAACATTGCTCAAATTTCCACACAGGATTAGGAATTTTTTCGCAATCACCACCTTCTGGTATAAAAACTCTTGATACGGTTGTGCTATTATTCTCCAAACGTATCCTCTGAATTTCATCATTCGACAAAGCAGCGACTTCAGCGGCTTCCTGATAAAAATTCTTTGTAAGTGGAGGACACTTGGCCCATCGCTTCTTCCTAGCGATTTCTGCTTTTTCATTCATAGCGTTCCAATCTATTATACCGCTCTTGTCTTCATTATCTTCATTATAACTGGAGGCGCCCCCACCGCCACCATAGAAATCAATATCAGATTTCCCATATTTTCCACTACTAGCTTCACCATAAAAACCAGCTTTTTCAACCGGCTCGTTATAACTTTTATATGAATTTTCTCTATCGCGGTAACTTCCACCTCCTCCACCATTACCCCGTCCACTTCCACCTGCACGATTATCTGATCTCTCTATTTGGTACTTAATTTTATCCAACGCACTTCTTACATCATTTTCGTCGTTACCGGATACAGTAACGGTGCCACTTCCCTTATCTAAATCAACGCGCACATTATAATCTGTTTGAAGACGCTGAATGTTTGAGCCCCCTCTGCCGATTATCATTCCAATGCAATCACTCCGTACATCAATAGCTTCCTTATGATCATGATTTCGACCGCCTCTACTGCCACCAGCATCACCACGACCACGTTCTCCACGTTTACCAAAATCATTATCCCGTCTATCTTGACCCCTCCTGCTGCTCGTTGGCGGACTGTTTCGTCCACCGCTTCGATTCAAGTCCTGTTCATACCTTTTCATGGTACTACCACAATTATCATCATCTTCCCAATCGGACATTTTAAAAATTTGTTTAAATTTATATTAAAAAGTTATGAGTTTTTTTCTTTTCGCAAACTCGTGTTCTCAAATTTCAATCAAAGTTAAAACTGTATTATATGTAGATATCCCTTAAACAAAATTATTAAAGCAAAATATTTTGTGGAATGGCGTTACCAGATTAATTCGAAACTCAATCGCTGGAAAAATCGAGGCAATTTCATGCGATCATGCGATATATATAAGGTCAATATTGGTATCATATAAAACACATCCCAAATCTTAGCTTTTTTAGCACTCGAACGCTACTAAAATTGGCCTTTACACTTCGTCTGTAGGTTATTGGCTTGCGGCGCAGTATATTCAAAATACATTATGACTGCAGCAAACCAATAACCAACCGACGGCATGTAAGTGAAAGTTCGGAAAACTGAATACACTCACACTTTTTTACTAGTACAATCAAATTTTTTTGTACTTTGAAGAAAGAGTCTTACCGAGAATGAGTTTTGTATTAATTTTTAGTACTTCATATAATAAAAATATTTATTGCTGATTTCCTGCATATTTATAAGAAAATAATATATAAAAAAGAGCTCTACTATACAACAACGCATCTTAATTCTGATTTTACATATGAATTTCATGCATTTTGACAAAAAAGTTCCTGAAGAAAATATTGTTTTCAGTAATTTTATGATTTTCTCAATACGGCAATTCTGGATACATATATTTTTGAAATAAACATATTTTTTTTTTCATTCAAAAGCAAATTTATTTTCATAAGACGTGTACGCTTCGCGAACGTTTTTAAATTAAACTTACAATTGACTGTGTAAATATTCAAGCAACTTACAGGTCTTTCGGCTATTTTTTTGAAATAATTGTTTATAATACGTGTAAACTAATTGCAAGTAATCACTTACATGTGTAATTGTAGGGTTAATTATGTATATTCAAAATTTGACTACTTATAATGAAAACTTAAACAAATTCTTATATTATTGTTGTTTTCATTAAAAGTTCTTGATGGAACGTTTTTTGTCGCCATTGTTGGAGCATTCATGTGTACATCAAGTTGCATTCCGAGATCTGGCAGCTTTATTTTTATAAATATAACTACCGACTACTTAAATTATATTAAGAGCAATAGCTTGTATTCAGTAATCAGACGTTAATTGGAAATGATTTTGTGGTGGCCGTCGGAGTGTAAATTACTTGTCTGTGAAGACTTTTGGTTGAATTGTGCAATTGTGGGGAATATATAATAAAATTAAACACTGCGCTAATAGAAAATATATTATATCAGTAAAATTTAAACAATTAATGTGAACCCAAAGCAAATGTAAGTTTTACAACAGCAAATAAAAATTACGGTTATAAGAAAATTTTCATGTGCACAAAAGAAAAGAAAGAAAGAAGACAAAACAAAGCATAGACACTGAAAGTAAATTAGAAAAAAATGAATACCCGAATAACAATGAAATTTCATTAATTACAGTGGGACATATATTAAAAAAATAGTTATGTGTATACAATCTTTACAACATGAATATGATTGTTAATACAAAATGAGAGACACATAAAAATTGTGCGCTTCGATCAATATTTGATTAATTTTCACTGATATGTTTTTGGATTTCAATAATTTGAGTATAAGTTATAATTTAGGGTATAAAACAAAATTGGAGCCTGCCTAAATTCTAGGGGATATTTCGTCTCCACTAGTGAAGTTGTTCTTTATACAATAATCATATCGCTCCTCTATTGCATGAAAGTTATAAATCAAAAAAGTTTGGTTATCAACGAAAATATTAACGGACTTTCTTCTCAAAAATTGTTATACAAGTTAACGATATGACGAATTATTTTGGATTACACTCATCTTTTGAGATATGACTATTTTGCAACCATACGGCCTTCCATATCGTCGCTGTTTTAACTAACTGGCCTCACTGACATTTTTTTGAAAAATGAGTTAAGTCCTTTACTAGACTTTATAATTCATAATACACCTTGTCTACAATTTTCATGACTGTAAGCATTACTGTTGTGCCTATATAAGTAAAAAGATTTCAGATGCAGCCATAAGAATGAATGTATAAAACAAACATAAAAGCTGCTCTCCTGTTAAATTGTTAAAATGTCAGGTCAGTTAGTTAAATAAATCATTGACGATATAACGAAAAATTCTTGGTATAGCGCATTCTCATAAATATATGTACATGTATGTATGTACTCGTATGTGTGTAATTGTATCAATCTAGACTTAAATTCAACTAGTTTATTTTAATTAATATGATATTGCCTCCTGACTTTATAATAGCAAAGTTTTAAAACGTTATGTTTGATTTAAAAAAACATACCGTGGGCAAACAGCTTAAAATAAATTGTGTAATATGCATTGAAACATCTCCGATTAAAACCACTACAATAATAAGGGTTTTCACCATGTGTAGAGCAACGCGTCAAAATATGTTCACAAAATTAAATTAAAAAAGAAAGTCTCGACTTCTGTTATCATGATTTTTACAGTTAATCTTGGTTAACTTGGTTAATTGACTGCAGAGAATTAAATTAATTTCCACAATCAGCATTGTGAAATCTCCTAATGGGTATTGAATTTGCTATTCTGTTTATTCTGATCTGGCAACACGGCTTTGTTAACCAGAAAAAACGTGCAGAGAATGAAAGAGGATAATAAAGAGTTACCAATGTTTCTAATTAACTTTACGGAAATAGCTCATAAAATATACTTAATGATGCTCCAAATAAAATATTGTACGGCAGAAATACTCGTTTTTTCGGATTTTCTGACTTTTTATTCTTATTAAACTCACATACAGTAATGTTTTGAGAAGTTGTATTGATGCAGCTAATATACCTAAATTCCTTTAACGTATAAAAAAAAGGACGTAGAATTAATTGATGCATTTTTTCTTATAGTGGGTACACACTTTGCAACGTGTTACGCAACACGTTTATATTACATGTTGCATATTTTGACACAGACACAGCAACCAACAATGCAACCGTCAATGCAACCTATAATCATCAAAACATTTTGATATTTTTTAAACTTCGAACGCCACCATAAACAAGACTACACACTACGCGACAGACAATGCAAACTGCCTGGTTGCATAAACACGTTGAAAAGTCTGCACCTACGATTAAGTATAAAGCAAATACATTTTATATTCAGACTACCTATTATCAGTAGCTGCCTTTAAATCTATCAAAAGAACATACATATCACAGATATTCCTAAAGCAAAATATAGTTTCCTAAAAGTATTTTCCCCGCAAAATATACAATACAGATGAATGGCATCTCAGTATGAGCGAAGGGAAAAATGAAAATGGCGTTCCTTTTGTTACCCATGCAGCTGGGAAGTGAGTTCTTCTATGCATTAAAAAGCCATAAAATTGTGTAAATTAAATAATACATACATATTGTTTTAATTGCTAAATCTTTTTAATTTATTTCAGTTATTTTGCTGTGTAATGCAATTAATGTAAAAAGAAAAGATTTCCAATTAGAATAACTAGCTCAAGTTGACGTACTGAAATAAAGAGTTTTCGATATTTTTATGTCCTGTGAAAGAAGGAAGAAGGGTTGAATATCGAGTATGGTTGATTGCATTTCTGTATAAGTGTGAATTTGTTTGTTAAAATAAAAGGGGAGCAAGCACTTGCAACAAAAATAGTTAAAGAAACCGACGAAAGCTGAAAGCATTTTTTAATAAAATTTTAGCAGATATACACATAAAAACAACAAAAGAAAACAGTTATACAAAGCAATTTGGGCAAAATGCCTAGTGCCTCTTTTACATCATCGCGCTCCTATGTGCGACGTTCCAGACGAAAGGGTGCCAATCGTATAGCGTTACCAAATCGTCCAACGGGTAAGACAAATTCAGGTTAATAGATATTATAAAGCCCCATTGTGGTTTTCCACTCAACTTAGTTTGATTGTCTGTAAGTCAACCCGAATTTCATATTGGTATTGCCATTCACAACTTAAATAACGGTGCAGTTGCCTTGTGCCATAACAATTTTAAGTAAGAATTAGTGAGTATTCGCAATATCAAATAAAATGTTTGTTGAGGTGACTGTCAGACCACCAAACTGAGTTTGTTTTAATTTATTGACATTGACTGTATTTTATATATATCAAGGAAACATTATGGATCCTATGCTCCAGAATTCAGCTTCAACGTCAACTTCACAAATGAATGCAAATTTAATACAAAATCCATCAGCGATGTCAGCAACGTCTTCAACCATTGCATCTGCAGCATCAGCATCAACATCAACAACTACAAATGCATCATCTTCAGCCTCATCGTCATCATCCTGTACATCCAGCAGTGTTGGCGTTTTATTATCACTAAAACAATCATTGGGATCATCATCCTCGGTGGATATGTACGATGCATCTGGACCATCTTGTTCGAAATCACAATCGGGTGCTTCCTGTTCGCATGCGTCATCCTCATCGCCTTCAAACACCGCCATGGTTCAGTTGGGTTCGAGCTCAGCGAATGCATCACCATGTAGTCAAATGTCATCATTTAATAGACCTTCTTCACCAGAATATGTTGGAATGCATATAAATGATAATGAAGCAGGTCCATCTGGTAGTGGTTAGTATTAATTAGTTTATTTTATTATTTAAATTTTAATACATTTACCGATATTTGTTTTTAATTATCATCATTACTTTAACTTTTACTTAAAGCAATTTCTTCGTCATCACTATTGGGGAGTATTGGAAATTCTACTGCATCAGCTTCGCCATCATGCTCTTCGTCATCATCGGTCTGTGTGCATCAACCACCATACGATTTACGAAGTAAATTACCAGCCAGCGGCAACCACGATCAATGGTCTACAACAGTATTGTCCTCAAACTCTTCCTCATCCTCGACTTCCTCTGCCGCATCAATGAATAATACGTCATGCGCCATGAGCATATCAACGGGAGTGATTGTCGGACCTTCATCTGTCTCAAATCTGAACGTATTACCGTCGGGATCATCATCATCATCATCGTCATCCACATCAAATAACCAGACTTCAGCTGTAATACATGCACCTTGCACTAATGCATCATTTCCTGTAAATAATGCCCATACAACAGGCGCTCCTTTGACACACCCGCCAACCGTACACAGTTCCATACCACAACAGCATTGCAGTGCTCTACCCATAGGAGGCTCTGATACTAACAGTTTTATGTTGCCAGCACGCAAGAGATCGAGACGTCTGTATGCGATTAGCGTTGATACAGCTCTAATGTCACCGCCCAGTATTTCAAACTCTTACAATGGGCCCTCGGCGGCTCAATATCTACAATATGAACTTCCCGATGAGGTTCTATTGGCTATTTTCTCTTACGTATTGGAACAGGATCTGTGTCGTTTGGCACAAGTCTGCAAACGTTTTAATACAATTGCAAATGACACAGAGCTGTGGAGGCGTTTGTATCAGTCGGTGTTTGAATACGATTTGCCATTATTTAACCCTGAAATGTCCAAGTTTGTGTTTGAAAAACCGGAAGATTCGGAATATCCGAATGCTTGGAAAGAGAGCTTCCGCCAATTATATCGTGGTGTTCATGTAAGGCCAGGGTATCAAAATAAAAAGTGTACTGGACGATCCATAATCTTCTTCGATACCATTCAAGCCGCTTTGGATTATCCGGAAGAAAGAGCTGCTGCAGCAGGAGCAGCCTCTACATCAAGTGCTGTGATCAATGCTGGTCTCTCGAATCCTTCGGCTGGTGGAGCTAGTGTCAATGCTTTGTCTAACATGTACGAAGATGCTGTACCGCCGCTCGATCATCCAGGTCCTTTGATATTTCTGCATGCTGGTCATTACAAAGGAGAATATCTTTTCATTGACTCGGATGTGGCGCTTATCGGATCAGCTCCTGGTAATGTAGCCGAAGCAGTAGTGCTTGAACGCGAAGCCGGCTCTACCGTCATGTTTGTAGAAGGTGCCAAATACGCTTATGTTGGCTACTTAACACTAAAATTTTCTCCGGATGTCACATCGACTGTATCCCATCACAAACACTATTGTCTAGATATTGGAGAAAATTGTTCACCCACTGTTGATAATTGTATCATACGTAGTTCATCGGTTGTAGGAGCCGCCGTGTGTGTTGGCGGCGTCAATGCAAATCCTATTGTACGAAATTGCGATATTAGCGACTGTGAGAATGTTGGTCTATATGTCACTGATTATGCTCAGGGCACGTACGAGCACAACGAAATTAGTCGTAACGCATTGGCAGGTATCTGGGTGAAGAATTTTGCTAGTCCTATAATGCGAGAAAATCATATACATCATGGACGCGACGTGGGCATTTTTACATTTGAAAATGGAATGGTAAATGCATAAATGAAATTTAACGCAAATCTAACAATAATTTATTAGATTTGCGGTAAATTTCAAATATATTTTCAAACATTTGATATAGGGTTACTTTGAAAAGAACGATATACACAACAACCGTATTGCTGGGTTTGAAGTTAAGGCTGGTGCTAATCCCACAGTGGTGAAATGCGAAATACACCACGGCCAGACAGGTGGGATTTATGTGCACGAAAATGGTTTGGGTCAGTTCATAGAAAACCGCATACACTCAAATAATTTTGCTGGTAATGTTCTACTTATAAAAATAAATGGAAAGAAATAAACTAAATTTTGCTGTATATTTTCAAGGTGTTTGGATAACATCGAATAGCAATCCTACTATACGTAAGAATGAGATCTACAACGGCCACCAGGGCGGTGTTTATATATTCGGCGAAGGGCGTGGTCTTATCGAACATAATAATATTTACGGCAATGCTTTGGCTGGAATACAAATACGCACAAATAGTGATCCGATTGTTCGGCACAATAAAATTCATCATGGTCAGCATGGTGGAATTTATGTGCATGAAAAGGGACAAGGTTTAATCGAAGAGAATGAGGTGTATTCAAACACTTTGGCGGGCGTATGGATAACAACAGGGAGCACACCTGTATTAAGACGAAACCGTATACATTCTGGCAAACAGGTAACGTTTGCTATTTTCCATATTAATATATGTTATGTAGTAAAAGTTTAAATTTCAAATAAAGGTTGGAGTATATTTCTATGACAATGGACACGGTAAGCTGGAGGATAATGACATTTTCAATCATTTGTATTCCGGAGTGCAAATACGTACTGGTAGCAATCCAGTCATTAGGGGTAATAAAATTTGGGGTGGTCAAAACGGTGGTGTCCTCGTTTATAATGGCGGTCTAGGACTATTGGAACAAAATGAAATATTTGATAATGCTATGGCTGGCGTTTGGATAAAGACTGATTCTAATCCCACTTTGAAACGTAACAAAATATATGATGGACGTGATGGCGGTATTTGTATTTTCAACGGTGGCAAGGGCATACTCGAAGAGAATGATATATTTCGCAACACACAAGCTGGCGTTTTAATATCAACGCAATCTCATCCTATATTACGACGTAATCGCATTTACGATGGTCAAGCAGCAGGTGTTGAAATAACAAATAATGCAACCGCCACTCTAGAGTATAATCAAATCTTTAAGAATAAATTTGGAGGATTGTGTTTGGCGAGTGGTGTTCAGCCTATAACACGAGGCAACCAAATATTCAACAACGAAGATGAGGTGGAAAAGGCCGTTTCAGGCGGCCAATGCCTCTATAAAATTAGCAGTTACACATCCTTTCCTATGCACGATTTTTATCGATGTCAAACTTGTAACACTACCGATCGCAATGCTATCTGTGTTAATTGTATTAAAAACTGTCATGCAGGCCATGATGTCGAATTTATAAGACATGATCGGTAAGTATAAGAATGTTTAAAATTAATTGTAAATAACATTTTCGAATTAAACGAAAGATGTCTGTATTTTAAAATAATTTTTATTATATGTACATATGTTACATTATTATGTTAATAATTCTGTGCACTATCGTGTAGTACTCCCTATAAATAATACATGGTTTCATTATTCCTTTAAAAGTGAAAACAAACGTTCTTAACAGATATAGAAAATCAAATTGCTTGGAAACTTTAATTATTAAGATTTTACTTTTTTGTAGGAGCTCGTAGCACAAGTGAAAAATTGTGTTCTAAGTTTTTTTTTTTTTAATTTTGTTTATTGGAGTGAAAATGGTTAAAAAAATTCAGAGGATAGAAGGTCAGATATCTTGGTAATAAAAGTACCAAATTAGAAATAATTTTACTGATAATATTCTAACAATAAAAACAACACTTGTCTTGGACAATCACAAAATTTATTGAATTAAAACGCCTGCAAAATAAGTTAAAAAAAATGCCCTACGGTAACATTGATTCAATAAAATAGTAGGGTAACTTAAATCTATTGTGATGTAACAAATACAATTTTTTTACTAAGATATTTAACTAGATTTTCGGCCCTGTTCTGTAAACCGAATATTTTGAAATCTTACGATTTTAGAAAACTAACTCCGACAATAGAAATATTTTTTCAGATTTTTTTTTTCAATTTATATACATATGTACATTCTCAAATATCATATCTGACAGAAAATTATCGTCTATGATTTTAAACACGTCTGCAGGACCATTATTAATTTTTTGAAAACGAGAAATTTATTCCGATTCGGTTTACAGGAGCTTCCCTCGGGAACAGAAAACAACCTATTACTATCCTATATGAATGTAGGAATTTCCAAGATCTACTAATAGAGTTTTTATGGTCTCCACCAATATAAATAAACCTTATTAACTATGTTTGTACTTGTTACAATTTTCTTTTCAGTTTCTTCTGTGATTGTGGTGCCGGCACCTTATCCAATCAGTGTCAATTACAGGGCGAGCCCACCCAAGACACTGATACACTTTATGATTCAGCAGCTCCTATGGAATCTCACACACTTATGGTAAATTAACTAGAACTTTAACTGTAAGTATATCTTATAACTCCCTTATCAAGCACGACAATTTCAGTTCACTTACTTCGAATTATAAATTTGATACTTTTTGTTGTGCTAACAAAAAAATTACAATACATAGATTTGAAAAATAAAATATAATGAAATTAATTTTATAATCAAATAGATAATAACTATAACTTTTATTAAATTTACTTAAATATCTCTATATAAATATATATATTAATTATAAATTAATTTTTACAATTAAATATAATATACATAATATCATAATATTAATACAATTTAAGCATAGAAGAAATCATACTAAAATATTTAAAACATACCTAGCTCCCAATACTTACGAGCAACTACACATATACGCTCCATACGCGATTACACAGTACACCCCAATATAAATTTTCTTCGGTCATTGTTCCATTTTCATATACATACACAAAATCTTCAACTTCCGAATGAATCTTATTCATAGTACGAGTATGTATGGATAATTAGTAAAGGATATAAAATATTTTAAGTGAAACGGTTATTTTGCATGACTTGTGTATTATTAATAAACAACTAAAAAATAATCAGGCTCCAGTGTTAATGATCAAACAGAATAGGTCAGTAACTTCAGGAAAAATCGCTGTCAAACTAACAAAGCCCATAACAAAATCTACGACAGTAACTTCAAATGCTCTCTAACTTTTGCCTTATTTTCTTTTGTGCTATTTTCTTTTGTTTACAAAATGTATGAAATTTATTGAAAGTATGATAGCATTGTTAAGATAATATTTACCCAACAAGAATAGTATCAGTCATTTGACCGGTCATTTGATCGGAAGTCATGCAGGATATATTCATCATTGCATAGAACAATTAAGGGCAAAATGAAAAATGTGATGGAAACTTTTGTGTACGTGTGATTTTGCATCTCACTCTAACGACTATATAGTCGCACTGCTCACTCTACTGTTTTTAACTAATCATTTTTTTATTGTATCTTCAAATATGAACTAACAATAAGTGTTCAAATCTTAAATCTAAATATAATTAATTAGGCCCTCCCAATGTCGGACATAAACTTAGTGATAGTAAATTAATGATACATAAGAGTCGTGCTACGCGAAGAAAAAATAAAAATAAAAGTATAAAAGTATATTCAAGGAGCTACATCTGGAGTGTTGAGTATTAGAGCAGTAGTCTCCCTCTTTTTTAAGCGGATGTGTCCAGTAAAATTCAAGATGTTACGAGCAAGGGGATTAGGATGGGACTCGAGTTTTTTTAAGTACTTGCCTGCGTATTTTGCAATTTCTTCAGTCACTAGTGGTATATTTAAATCACGATGTAAATTTGAATTTTTAATGTACCATGGAGCCGATGTTATCAAACGTAAAACTTTGTTCTCTCTTCGTTGTATTCTATCTACATTCGAAGCTGAAGCAGTGCCCCATAGCTGAATTCCGTAGCACCATATTGGTTTCAAAAGCGACTTATATATTAACAGTTTGCACTCTAGGCTGAGTGTTGAATTTCTGCCAATCAACCAATGTATTTGAGTTAACTTAAGTTTCATTTGAGTTAGTTTAGAGTCAATATGATGTTTCCATGTAAGCCTTCGCTCAAGGTGTATATCAAGTTATTTCACTTGAGAATGTTGAGGAATATTTTGATTGTTAATTCGAATGGGGGAACAAGTATCTCTTCTTAAGGTAAAGGTTATATGGACACACTTGCTCATTTACTTTAATTCTCCATAAGTTCAACCATATTTCCAGCTGGGTAATATGTTCCTGGAGATTTCGGGATGCCTCATAATGGTTTTCATGCATACTCATACAGGCTGTATCATCGGCAAATGTAGAGGTATGGATATTATTGCTCACAGGCATATCACAAGTATATATTAAATACAATACTGGCCCTAAAATACTACCCTGTGGGACACCGGAAGATATAGACTCGGGCACACTCATGAAGTCTCCTTCCACAACAGTGAACTTCCTATCAGTAATATAACTTTCCAAAAGTTTTTGTATGTTTATTGGCAGATATGTCTTCAATTTTAAAACTAGGCCTTCGTGCCATACTTTGTCAAATGCCTGAGAAACATCAATGAAGAGGGCAGAACATATATAAATTGAACCAATCTATGCGTTTGCTCAATTGTGCTATGCTGACTTCTAAAACCAAATTGATGGTCAGGGATGCACCCATTATCAGCTAAAATTTTGGAAAATTTAGTCATGAGCAGCTTTTCGAAAAGTTTTGAGATTTTTGATAGTAAGCTTATAGGCCTATATGACTCAGCCTTGGTAGGATCTTTGCCCGGCTTTGGAATAATTTTGATCTTCGCAAGTTTCCAGTTATGTGGAAAATACTGCATTCGTAAAATGGCATTAAAAATAATTAGCAGGATTCTTATTGCAATTAGAGGCAAATTCATCAGCATCTTGTTACTAATTCCATCAATACCTGGAGCTTTCTTCGGGTTGAGTTCAGCAATTATTTTTTGTACTTCACGCAGCTTAAATTTTAAGGCACGAGAGCACCCGTACATGAATAGGGAGTGAATACAGATTTTAAATGCTCAGCAAATAAGTTACCTTTCTCACTATCGCTTCTGGCGCATCCTCCGGTCGAAGCGCGCAGTGGTGATTTCAGCTCAACTGGTCTTTTAAGATTTCTAGTAGCGCGCCATAACGAGTAATTAGATGCTGACGTAACATCGAGACCTTCTACATATTTTTCCAGTAATGCAGTTTTTTCCGACGATAGCAACTCTTTGAGTCGATTAGTACATTCTTTGAGTCTGATTTTACTTAGGGGTGATCTGTGTTGTTGCCATTCTCTTCTAGCTCTCCTTTTTTCACATACAAGACGTTCAATATCCGTAGAATAAATTCTATTAAAGCCAGTCTGCGGTTGGGAGGTAGTGGCATGTTCAGCAGCCTGTTTAATATTTTCGTTAATATTGGCAACGTTAAATTCAATATCTTCGGAAGTTCTTAGCTTAATGTTTTCCGTACAATGGCTACTGAGATACTTTTTTAACACCAGCCAATTAACACGATTGATCATCTTCACATATGGGTGAGGTAAGAAACTTCTTAGTGGACTACAAATTGAAACGATTGTGGGAGAGTGATCGGAGGAGAGATCTTGGGAAGCTTCAACATTAATTAAATCCCTAAAGATATTTTTCATGACGCCAAAATCTATAACATCATGACGTGAACCCCAGAACGTATGTTTTGCATTGTAGTCGCCAGCTGCTACGAAACAAGGCCCAAGAGATTTGTAGAAATTCTCGTATTGATCCTCAGTGATTGAAAATCTGGGAGGGGAGTAAATTGAAGATATCACGAAATTTGTACAAAATTTTTCATTGCAGATATTTGTTGCTTGTAGGTGTTGTTCACAAATGCTATCAAGAATATAGTGCTTGAGTCTCGACTTTATTAAAATTGCTGATCCACCGCATGCTCTTCTTCTCGGGTCCTTTGTATCATATAACGCGTAGCCATTGATTTTGAAAAGGCTTCTCGAAGTCAAATTAGTCTCAGAAACCAACATTATATCAATATTTTTTTTTCCATGAGGAAGTGCTCAAGTTCATTTTTATGTTGGCGAATGCCGTTTGCGTTCCAGAAACATATTTTTAACTTGTTCATGGCTTGTTAATTAATGCCTGAAGCAGAGTATTCTGCATTCGTAGCATTTCTTGCATCATGCTAGTCATATTTGTTGTAAAGTTATTTATAGTTTGCACCAGATTATCAATAGTAGCTTCAAGGCGATTAAAATTAAAGCTAGAGTTTGTGTTTGTCGAATTATTTGGCGGATAAACTTTTTGTGTGGGAATAGAATTTGTCTTAACAGCATCGTCATACGATACACGTGAAGTAATTGGTTGGCTCATTTGAGGAAAAGTCGCAGAGTAAGGGTTGGCTGATTGAACTGGAGCTAATTTAGGTTTTTGACCCATAGCCTGTTTAACGAAAGAATATACAGGACATCCTCTGTAGTTAGCGGTGTGATTACCTCCACATATAGGGGGGAATTATCGTATTTATACCAACGACTGTTTATGTTGTGGGAACAGTGCGCCACTGTTAAAAGGTGGTACATCAATTCAAATAGCGATCTGGAAGGAAAATATCATCTTTTGGACGTTTGATCTTAGTAAATCCATAAACGTGCTGGATTACAGTAGCGTGAATCAACTGTAAATAGAGAAGCTTGAGAAGGTGGTCGGATAAGAATCCTGTATGGTATGTGACGACTAGATCGCCATTACTAGCAAGCATAGCTCTATGTATCTCTTCAATAGGAGTATAAGGTACACCTAGGCGCGTTCGGAGATTATCAGTGGAGTAAGATCCGAAAATCTTCTTGTCAGCGTCTAAATACAAAGAATACTGATTCGTTAATATTGGAATACCCAATTTAACGAAAGGTAAGCACATATGACCATAGTTACTGTGCTTAAGCAACCAATCCGTATCGATACCAATGAATGTTTCATTCTTCATAGTGGTAGATTTTCCATTACCAGGGGCGCTGTAGTATATGCCTGGATATGTAGTGGTCTTATAGGGATTGATTGTGGAGCAGTGATGACATGTGGTTATAGCCATGTTAATCTGCTCAAAAGTTATTCTCCTTGAAAAAGGTCTCCTTATTTTGTTAATCTTCTTGAGGATCATTCTGCGATCATCTCTGACTAAGAAGAGAATGGAGTCCGTGGTCGGTGATGAGGTCTTCGTTAGGCATTATGACGTCAGGATCGCCTTTAATAAACCAAGTCTTAGGGGTCGAAGAAATCTTCTTACGAGCGGGTTCATTAATGGGTACCACTGCAGTAGGTGGTTTCGGGGGCGGTATTGAATGTACCCATGATTTATGCAGAAGCCGATATGCGTTGTCCTTGGTTTCCTTTTCATGCCATGTGTCGGCATATTCTCTGTACGACAGATGATGAGGAGTGGAGAAGTGGACGGTTTGCAATTGGTTGAGTGATGCAGCGATCCGCAAATGTGGCTGAGAATCAATATAATCCTCAGTAGCTGTTATCGTATAATACCAGCATGCAGACTCATCAGTATATCCATCTCTAGCTGGGATAGATACTTGATCGGTTCGAGTCACATTTCCTGTTGTAAACATACAGCTGCAGTAAAAAAATAGTAGTGCATACATATCTGCAGAGTTGGTGCCGAAAACACAAAAATTTTTTTACGAAATTTTCGGTTTTTTATTTTTTTTCTATAATTAATAATAATAATTAATATAAAATTCCAATACAACTACTCGTTAAAAAAAATTGATATTCCAAGTTAAATTACATAAAACTAAAATTTAATTATTGTGATACCTATTTTACTCAGTAAAAAAAATAGTAGCGTAATACATTCATAAAAATTTAATACAGTCATAAGGTTTACTTTCATAAAAGGATTTCTGAATTTTGAATACTTATCGGTTTAGTATTTTATCGCATTGCCTTTGTTGCGAATCACCGCTTCACATCTTCGCGGCAGTCTGGAGACTGTGCAGGCCACTCCATAACTTTTACCCCATTATCATTGAACCACTTCTTCGCAGACTTGCTGGTATGCTTCGGATCGTTATCCTGTTGGAAGACCCAAACCAAAGGCATTTCTTCCTCAGCATACGGCAACATAATTTCATTTAAAATTTCGACATACAAACGTTTCTCAAGAACTTCTTTTATCCAGTAAATTAGACCAACGCCATAAAAAGAGAAGCAGCCCCATACCATTATACTGCATCCGCCGTGTTTAATAGTTTTGAGAGTGTATTTTGATACATATTCCATGTTTTTTGGGCGTCTAACATATTGGCGAGAACCTTTGGAGCCAAACATAACTATTTTCTATTCGTCCGACCATAAAATATTTCTCCACATTGATGCAGACCAATTAATGTGATCACTTGCAAACTTTATTCTATTTTTTATATGCTTCTTTGTAAGAAGGGGGGGTACCTTTCTTGGGCTGTGAGCCACCAAATCATTTTCTCTTAATATTCTCCGTACTGTTTCCACGCTTGCTTGAACGTTAAGCTCTTGTTTTATTTGTACTGCAGACGAGAAGGGATTGATTTTCGAATATCGCACGATTCGATTTACCATTTTAGGCGTCAAAACTGCTTTTCGTCCACGTGTTTCAGGACCAGGTTGGTACTTTAAGGCATTTCTTATTGTAGTTGGTGAACAGTTAAGCAAATTTTGAATTTCACGATAACTTTTGCCCTTAGAAACTTAAGTTTTTTATAAGTTCCCGTTTATCCGTACTACAGTGTTTTCCGCGTCCCATTATTAAATGTAGAAGCTTACGAAAATTATTCTCAAAAGATTTTATTTCTAAGTAAACCACAAAAATTTAATTTTATTGTTTTAAAAAAAATATGTGATGTTTTTTTCTCAAAAACGCTACTATTTTTTTTTGCTGCAATTTATTTCTTATTTGTGGAAAAAGACATAATAAAAACAAAAACTAACTGTTCTTTTCCATTTAAAAGACAAGAATATATTTAACTTTATATAAGTAACGTTATTGCACAGTACATGACAAAATTGGTGAAGTAAAGTAAAAAATATGGAAACAACTAATAGGAAATTTCAAGCACTACTATTTTATTGACCGAAACTGTATGTATATGATTACCACAGGGTACGCTTTGACGGTGTTTTGCCAAAACGTGATAGATGAAGTCCCTTCTAATCTGGGACATTTTCCTGTGGAATAGATCTCTCCATTCCTCGACGTAGTCCAGGTAATCGGGCCATTCTTGGTTCGGAATCTTATAATCAATTCTCAAATGGACATGTTTTTCGGACGGTGTCATTTGTGATACTTTTTCTAAATAATCACTATATAGAGGTTTTCCGTGCTCATTTTTCGAGTCACTAGACTTTGGTGTGCCTCATCTGTTGGTTTTTAAACATTGTAAATGTTAAGGTTTGTGTTGGTGGGTGGTTTGAGTACTACTCAACAGCATTTATAAATTGATAGCATAAATATTAGTCAAGTTTGAATGATCACATCCAACGCATCTTACTTTTTACAAATATCTAAAATTTTGAGAAGAAATATATATTAAATTAAATTTTGTAAATTTATTTTATTCACTATTGTTTTTACTAATTTTTTTTTTAGCACTTATAAATTTAATTTTCACAGACAGACTGAATTGTATTTTTTTTTAAATAAAACTCGATGTTTCAAAGTTTTCGCATATATTTATACATTAGATGTTCCACTCTAACATAAATAAATAAATCCATCATCGCTTCAATTGACTGTCACTATTGATTTCAATGTAAAATTGTTGCAAGTGTGTTAGTGAAAAAATTTTGTTTGTGTTAGTTTTAGTCATTCATTTCTTGTAGGGTATTTATATGTGAGAGCGTAAAAAACGCTGTCAAAAAAAGGAATTTTTTAAAGCAGTACCTGATTTACATTAAGCATTTTTTCATGAATTTGTTTGCACGAAAGTTTTTCTATTTGCTAATTGCAGCGCTATAAAAGAGAATATCATATAAAATAGGACGTAGAATAAATCTGTGATGCATTTTTGGTAACGTTTTTGATATAATTTGTTCCTCCAGGCCTCCTATTGACAAATAAAAAATGTTCATGCTACTAATTTCATGAAAAAAATGCTTATGGCCAATTTCACGATGTCGACAACGTTCGAATTGTCGCACACGTACATTCAAAACAAAAGCAAATTTTCATATTTTGTTGTTGCTTCAAATGTAAGTGTGCGACAAGTCGAACTTGAAATTGGGTGAAATTGGCCCTTAATGTAAATTAGGTGGCAATATCCATTTTTTTGTTCGAGAAAAATCTCACAATAGCCTTATTTTGTCGACTTGTGTTTTAGTAAACTGATTTTATTTTGATTCTAATGCCATCTCTAATCCTGTTAAGTTCTTCCTTCATCATCGTAGGGTTATGATTTCCCTGACTATAAATGTTTCTTATTAATCCATTAAGTTTTAGTTAAGTGCAAGGCTCCCTCGGGCTCATTAGCTTTGATCATTGTTCATTCTCTCCGTCTCAGATGTTCTGTAGGGGTAAATCGCTTGTCTACTGTTCTGCGAATTGTTAGTATTGTATTCTCTCAGTACATTATTGTGCTCTTCTAGCGTTTTTCTGGCATTGCTGCTGTTGCTGTTGTTGTTGCGCACCCCATATGATTGTCTGGTATGTAGGAATCCGGCTGATTCCCAGGTGTTGTTTTTTTTGGGTATTTTGTTGTGTTTTGAACGGATGTCGGAGCAGTCCATGTGTTCGTTATCACTCAATAATTAAAATTTGTTCGAAAATTTCTGTATTTGATTTTGGTTTCTTTAAACGATATACATATACTTCTCTGAGCATCGTCCTCTAAATAGCATAGGCTTTCTCACAAGCCTGGCAATTCTTTGATGTAGGCTGGTGTTGTTGCTTACAGTTGGTGCAAGAAATTTCTATACATGCTTCATTCTTTTCATGTTTGCCAAAACACACTCTGTATCCGATATATTTGTATATTTATTAACTTCATAGTAATATAAAAGCCTATCTATATGTACTACCTAAAAACAAATTCTGTTAACATTGAGGGACAATTTGAATCCCCACTTCTATAAAGATACAGAATATGTTTGTTCACAATGTTCCGCAGAATGGTTAAACCTATGGCATTTATAGCACTGTCCGAAAGAAATAAAGTGTCTTACTGGGATTTTTGTGTATTCTAAGAGTATCTCGCTTGGGATCTACAGGACCTTAAAAATTATCCTAACCCATCCTGCGGCTATTTTTCCGTTTTCACCATCGCGTTTTTCTATTCTGAAGCATTTCGGTATCGGTATCCTTGATCGGGCCGAACTGGCAAAGTCCTCCATTCTTATCTCCCTAGGTGTATCAAATACAATTCCTAGCTATGAAACAAAATGCGCCAATATCCTTGCCGAATACTTCGCATCCCTAATTCTCTCGCCCTTAATTCTTCGGTCAATGATTTGTTGGTGGCAGAAGTGTTCAGAGTGTCACTGCTTTCGATTTCTCTATACTCAGCTGACTGAGGAATGTGAATTACTGGTCATTGTAAACCCTGTGGTTAACCCGGTGGTGACAATCCTTCTGGAGGTCACTGACGAATTAAAGCCCATCTATCTATTGCCAAATGGGTCAGTAGATGTCCTGAGTTTCACAGCCAACTGAAGTCGTGGACACCGTCGTCGTGTCGGATTCATCATCATCGCCGATTTCTACCAGCGAATTTGTGCAACCAGCATCCATCATAACGTATGGGCAAAAAAATGCGGATATAGGCAATATATTAAAAAAAAATAATTTAGCGATGAATTTTTATATTAAGTTTTATTTATTTAAAGGTAGGATCACACGATTGACGCAATGTACCAATTATCGCTCCATTTTATATGCCAATCGTGTGATTTCACAATTTTTTGTCTCATACGACAATCGAGAACAATATTGTGGTGATTTGACGCAATCAAATGCAACTCTGGTGCGGCAGTCGTGTGAACGATTGATAGACAACCATGCCCCAATAAAAATGCTAAAAATGCACCAATATTTATTGTGTTTTCAAGCGGCAATCAAAGAAGTCAATACGCGACAATTTTTGAAGTGTTTTCGTAAGTACTGTAAACTTCAACTTACTTTATGTATAATTATAACTTATTTGAAACGTTAACATGGAACTGTGATCCAATCTTTAACCCATATATTTAGCTTTTATTCGTTTGAAAGAACGAAAATCGCCTCTGCTTTGTATATTTTGTGCTCATTAAAGCAATTTTATTTCTTTTAAACGAATAAAACATTTTCACGTACAAAATAAAACAGAAAAAAGTGTTTCTTTTTAAAAGAAAACTATTTGCACGTAAAACAAAACAAACTAAAAACTACCACGACAGCTGTTTGTTTGTGTTGCCGCAAGTTAGACCAATCGTATGACTAGGATGCGGCAATTATTGCCACAAATTCATTCTTCGAAAATTTGTGACAATCAAATTTTTAAAAAGTGGGGCAATCACGTGACTGCAATGTATTTGATTGGGACAATTCTATTATTGTGCACCAATTCACCACAATAAAAATTGGGTCAGATTGGTGTATTTGCGGCAATCGTGTGATCCTACCTTAATACATACTAGGTAATGTCTAATTTACAAAAAAAATATTGGCTCCAAGCGACTTGCCTTCCGAACTTTTTTTGGTACTTCAGCCATTGACCTCTGAATTCCCTCTGTGTCAATGCTTTTTAGCTCTTTTTTATTTATTTGGATGAGGCAATCTACATTTTTTGCACGGTATCCGCTTTTATAAACATTTCGTTTCAAATTTGCCCAAAAGGTTTCTATGGGTTTTAGCTGAGGAACATTTGGTGGGTTACTTTCCTTCGGTACAAAATTGATTTTTCTGTTATTCAAAATGTCTATTGTTACCTCGGCGTAGTGAGATGGCGCTAAGTCCTTCCAAAAAACTATTTTATCATTTTGATATTTTTGAATAAAATTTTCAAGTTTTGAAATAAATTTTTCATTATAAACATTTGCATTTACTGCCAATCCACCCTTCAAAAAAACTGGTTCACTGATGCCACACTCGCTAATCGCCAACCACAACAAAACCTTTCCAGGGAACTTTGTTTTACATATGTATATATTTTGAGATTTTGGATGCTTCGTGTTCGGCAGACTCAAAATAATATTTTTCTTGCCACTTGTTACCTTCTACTGTAAAATATGATTCATCATCCATTACACATTTGTACCCCGAGTTTGTGGAAAAATAATTTGTGGAAAGTAAATTCAGCCTAGACTTTATAACGTTTTCCTGTCTCTCAGTTGTTGCTGGTGCCGTTTATGATAATCGAGAGTATCAAAATGAGAGTCATTATATTACTCAAGATTTTGAATGATCTTGGACTTTTTGTGTGCTTCCTAACCCTTTATGGCGCAAGATCACCAATGTTTTTACTTTTATTGTTATTGGATAGAAAAAACCTTTTTATTTATGGAAACAAATTTTTAAAAATTTTTTATTAAAAATTTAGGTGTTGTTTTTTTTAAAAAAGGCTAATGTTGCAGAAATGCAACATTGCATCATAGTTATAACATAAACTAATACTGCAATTTTCGCATGATGTTTGCGTATAACCCTTACATTCTGGAAATTTGCACCGCATTCTTTTATCAACCCATTACGGGAAGTGCCCGTAATGGTCTAACCTCACATCTTTCGGAGGCACATGTTGAGCCGGACCTTTCTTTTTTTTATTTTGAATTAAACATTCAACATTACTTCCGCGTTTTGTACGTTTTGCAGTTTTGTATTTGCATAATGTCTCATCTATTTGCATTCTAAATTCAGCACAGTTGAGAATTTTGCTAGTACTGCACTTTTCAGCCTGTATTCTTCTATACAGAAGCCACGAATTGCACATAGTCATATCCAGTAAATGGTAGAAAATGCGTATGTAGCATCGTTTACTGCGGAGCTTAATTTTGTAATGGCCCATAACGGTGTCTAAAAGATCGACTGCACCCATATGTCGATTATATTCTGCCACTACAAAAGGACGTTCAACAGATATGTACTGTTTCTTCGACTTGTCCGACCGTCTAACTTCTGATGTTGGGTACTTTGCTGCAAAATTAGATGCCAGAGTGACGATTTTATTATCTCTCCAAGCCACCACAGCTACATCAATTCCATTGCAATCACCTACTTGTTCCACTGACGTACCGCGCGGCTCTTTTTTTAAAAGTTTTTCATCCGGCAGCTTACAATTGGGAATGCGGCCTCTTCTTATAGTCCCCAAAGCCAAAATGCCACTTCTGAAAAGGTACTCAATAAGAGGTATCGAGGTGTAATAATTATCGAAAAAAAAAAAATACGATAATTCTGATTTTTAGGTACATCGCGGCAAAGTCGGACTACTACATTAGATGATGCACCTAAATCAGGCTCATCGGTTGCACATTTGTTTTCTTGGCCACTGTAGACTTCAAATTTATAACCATATCCAGATACGCCACATATGACGAACAGTTTGAATCCCCATTTATGAGGTTTATCTGGTAAATACTGTTTCAACATACTTCTACACTTTGTCAAACACATTTGCTCATCTACAGACAAATGCGCTTCAAATGGAACTTTTTTGAAGTTTTGGTTGAGATCCTTTATTAATGGGCGAATTTTATATAATCGGTCAGACTCAACATGATTATATGGTAGCATTTTACTATTGTCGTTGAAGTGAAGTGACTGCTTAAGTGTTTCAAATCTTTCCGACGACATTGTCCCACGTACCCGCTCAAAGGTTAAGTTATCTGACCAATACATTTTTACATTTGGCATGTGCACCACCGACATGTAATATACGATTCCAATGAATTGACGTATTTCCTGACAGGTTACATTTATAGGCTTACTGGCATCTTTCTGAACAGAGTACAAATTAGTTTGGTCTGTAATAAGTTCGATAATTTCCTCAGTAAACAAATACGAAAACAAAGTATCTCTGGAAGTAAAACGTCAGAACCATGAAAACGTATTTGGTAGTCATTTAAACTTAAGTTTTTCGTTTTCCACGTAGTCTTAGGCACACGGCTAAATAACCTTGAAGATTCAGCAGTAATACTAGCAGAAGCGGTACCCGTGTATAGATCCGTGACGGATTGATTGGATCAGGTAATACCTCTAATTCATTATCAGAACTTTCATCTTCAAAAGTCTCTAAGTTAAACGTTGGATCGGCAGTATTGTCGTCGTCAGAAAAGTCAAGCCCATCTTCACTATCTTCCCACTCGTCTAAAATAGTTTCCAGATCCTTAGTAGTCAGATAGTTCATTTTACGACTCATTTTTGTACTGACGAAAAAAGCATTCCTATAACATAAATGTATAAAAAAAGTTTGTTAAATGTTGCATATATGCAACAAACCGATATCAGTATAAAATGTACATAAAATTGGCTTTGTAAAACAAACACTCAATTGATTATTGAAATAAAGCATATTACCTTTCACTCACACAAGTTTCAGTAGTCAAATATCAGTATTTTTGCAATAAATAATTTTTCACAAATAAATTGAAAGAATGCAGAAGAGATCTGTTCGCGCGCGAATAATGTGTTGATTAAAAAAAACCCGTTTTTACACTTTTGAATCTTAAGACTAAACTACAATAATTTTTTAATTCTAACTTAATGTGAGCAACGACAGTTTTTTATGCTGACGTTGCTGTCTGGCAAAATGTGGGAACGGAAATAAAATGTAACTTAAACTTGTATGTACGTTTTCCCACAGTTTGCCAGCCGGTATAATTGGTGAGGTGGTTTGTATGTAACTCCTCCACCCCTTGTTTGAAATCCTCCTGGATTTCTTATACATGTATATATTTTTATATTTGTTTGTGTTTTTTGTTTTTCTGGAAGAAATTCTTATATCTATGATGGTATTTTATATATAAGTATATTTTTTCTTTTATTATGAAAATTTATAAGATTAAATATAACTGACCGTTGTAACTTGGAGTTCATTTACAAAAAAAAAAAAAAATATTAATTATTCGGTCTATACTTATTTATGATATTCTCAATGTCAGAAGGACTCTGAGATATCGTTACGACTTGGGTTTTATTTACACCCGTCTTTTTCTTCTTTATTATAAAATAGATTAATACAAGTGCAATAGTTACAGCAATTATCAATGTTACGTTCAGTCCATATGAGACTTTACTATGAACTTTCAATTCTTTAATTTCTTCTACATTTTTTACATGTTGCAAAGTAATATTTTGAAATTCAAAATTAGGGTTTGTTACATTAATAATTGATGTTGGTGGAAAAAAGAATTTTTCATGTATTATATGTTGTTTGTTTTTAAAAATTTTATCATCGATTGTAATGCTACAATTGTTTATATTTATTAAATAATTTCCTGATAAGCTTAAGTTTCTATTGTCACAAGTTTGCTTAATTTTAATTTTTCTAGCATTTTTCAACAAAATAGTTGCTTCATCCAACTCTATTGTTTCTGTTTTATTATTAAATATGTACTTACAGTTATTTCTAATTGAACAATGGTTGCTTTTTTGGAGATGTTTAACGAATACATTTTCCTTATAGTGTAAAATAACGTTATTTATTTCAACAATATTTTCGTTAACTTCATCAATTTCCATAAAATTTGTGTTTGGTACAGCGGTAAGTAATCTCAATTGTGTAGTAATGAATTTATCAGGGATCTGTATGGCTATTATTAGAGAATTGTCCTTGAACGTCATCACTCCGATTTTAAGGAGTTTTAACTTATAAAAATCAATGTTGAAGTTTTCTATTTCTGTTTTAGTAAATATGCTAGGATGAATAAAACTGTTTTTGGCGGATGCGATATTATCCTGTATTTTCTCTATATTGTCTTCAAGCATATTTAATTTAGACAACTGGTCTAAGTAAAGGTAACGTCTCATTATTTCGTTATTACTTTTTCTGATTTGTTCAAAAGCAGATTTTATACTATTTCTATCCTGATCTATAGAGTTTTTTAAGCTAGTAAGTGATTTATTAAACGAATCATTGATAATAATTTGATTGTTTACTGTCCTAATGATATTCCTATTATTTTCTTCAACTGTGGAGATATGATCCATAATTTCTGTCCTATCGTCATCGTCCATTGTTCCGTATAGCCATTTTTGTGCTGTGCCGATGATATTTATTAAACCTCTCTTTTCCCTTTGTTGTTTTGGTTTTATTGTTAAAATTTTTTCATGTATACTCTGTATCTTTTGCAAAAGGATTTCCCTATTATTTATATCTACAGTTTTAATATTTTCTTCCAAGACATTAAGAATTTCCACTATTTCTAAAATATTTACGATGTGTAGTAGTATTAACTATTTCCACTTCACCCATCTTTATATCAATATAGCCATTGTTCTCCGGTAGCTGGCTGATTTGTAAAAATCCCTCAGTCCGAACCACCAGTAGAAGGAATACCATGGCGGTTACCAGGGTCTGAAAATTTAAGAGGTCTTTTAATGTTGGTTTCGTGAACATTTCTTAAGAGATGTTTCCTATATTTCGGCTGTTCTTTGTGTCGTAAAGCCCTGTAATTTTTTATATAACCTTCCTCTCTATTCTCCTCATAATTTTCCCTATTTAGATTTCTTTTTTCATTCAATTTGTCCTTATACTTCTCCATACTTTCCTTTATTATTTCAAAATTTATTTTGTTATTAACCACATCAAAAGTGGTACATTTTATCGTACTGTGGTAGCTATTGTTATAAAAATTTATGGCTTTTATTATTTGTGTTTCTATTGGTAATTGTTCTTCGAGATTTAATGCTCTTATTTTCTCAGTTATGGTATTATTTAATCTTTCTACGTCGGAATTCCCGGTATGATTATTAGGTTTTGTTATATGAAAGTCAATTCCTTCTGCATCTAAAAAATTTTTAACATTGTTGGAATTGAATTCGTTGTCAAATATGAATTTTTTCGTTTTACCCTTCATTGCCAAAAATTCTCTAAGTTTTTGTACTATAGTTGTACTATTTCTATCTGGCATGTGAAAACAGACAGCATGCTTTGAAAATTTATCAATGAAAATCATAAACGACTGCTTGCTATTTACATATGTATCTACATGTACTATTTCATTTACAGATGCAGGTGTTTCGGTTCTTTGGAACTTCTTTTTGATTGGATTTCTGTCATACTTTGCTGATGAACAAATGTGACAATTATTTATTACCTTATGTATTGCCAATTTTAAATTTGGATTATAAATTTTGTGCCTGATATTTTCATAAGTAGCCAATATTCCTGAATGTCCGCTTTCATATTTATGGAAGAGAGCTATATTTTTATTCAATTCATTCTCGTCCTCTATGTCTCTAGCAAAGTAAGAACATTTGACTATTTTGTATGTGAGTAGTATGTTTACGTTCCCTCTGGACCACTTTTTCCATACAAAATGTTGGCTCATGCCGACCAGTGTTGCCACCCATGAAATTTAGTGGATGTGGGTCGGGTGTTGGTCAGTGTTGCCACCGTGCAAAGGAAAAAAAAAAAAAAAATGTGCATACCTTAACCCTTTAACGGTCGTTGGGGTTAAATTCGACTCTATGATATTTTGTGTTATGAGGCGGCAGCGTGTTCGGTTTTGCTTAAAGTGTATGAGGCGACAGCGTGTTCGGTTTTGCTTAAAGTGAAGTCGTGGTGGATGTTATTTTTGTTGAAGTGAAGTCGTAACATTTAATGTGTTCGTTAGAGGGTTAATACAATATGAATTAGACTACATTAGGGCGGTTTACGAAAGTCTGTGATTTTTTGCTAGTATTTAATAAATAAAATTCATTTACTGCGGTATATATTAATATCTCTAATACAACTCATAGTAATTTGTTTCAATTTAAAACAATTTTCAAAATGAACATAATTAAACTAATACATTACAATCAAGTGTAGGAGTAATTATAATGTTTTTACTATCTAACAAAAAAAATAAAATAATAACAAATATTTTTTTCTTTTTTTCACTTTTTGTGTGTAAAACGTTTTCTTTGAATGATGAAAATCAATTGTTTCATTAAAACTCATTAACAAATGTTCTTATATACTTTTTATTTTTGCTAAAAAATAAAACTTTGATAAAAAGTTGTGGTTAAGTGTATAAATAATAAAAAATGAACAAACAAACAAATAGTTAAATTAAAATTGCATTAACATTTTTATTTAAGTAAATATGTTATACTAAAAAAAGAAAATAAAAAAATTATAAAATCTGGATACTTCAAAGGGATCTGGCACACATTGTTTCGGTGGTTGCTGTTGTTGTTTTTGTCTTCAATACTCAATTTATTTCTCTGGTGTATCTTGAGCTTAAACGAAAATAATCAATTATTATTATATTTAATAATCAAAAAATAAAAATAAAAATTATTTTACCAGAAATTACCTGATGTTTCCGCAATAATGGTTAATTCATAGTATAACCCACTGCTTCCTTTCTTTATTTTGGAAATGTAGTATGTATTAACATTAACTTCTGAAATAGCATCATCGTCTATCGTCTCAATAAATATACTCGGGAGGTATATATAATGAGTTCCCTCTACCAGACACCGAATTTTCATTCCAAAGCGTGTCTGAACACGCTCCATCTTTATTATTTTATAATTATGATCAAAAACCATCTCCTTTATAGGGAGAATGGTTTTATTTTGTGATTGTTTAAAAATTTTTTTTAAATGTGATTCCATTTTTGATGATTTACTTAACTTGAATGACACTTAAAGTAAAATTGGTGGAGGTTTTTATACAAAATTCAGAAATGTAATTTTGTTTCTAAACAGGAAAAAATGTGGTTTCAATTTTAATGTTGTGTGTTTTAATTTTAAAAAGCTTCCGTTGCGGTTTTTCATTTTATAAGGTCCCAAATTTATCAAATACGTGAGAAATTTTAGATGTTGTAGGGTTTTTTTTATTGATACATATGTTTTCATAATTTAAAAAAAGTTTCTATTTCGAGGTTTATTTAAAAATGTGTTTTTTCTTACTTATCTTGAATAACACTTAGAGTAAAACTAGAGGGGTTTTTTTTTTTTTATACAAAATTCTGAAATGTAATTTTGTTTCTAAACAGGAAAAAAATGTGGTTGCAATTTTAATGTTGTGCGTTTTAATTGTAAAAAAGTTTCTGTTGCGGTTTTTCCGTTTTTTATAAAGTTTCTATTTAATCAAATGTGAAAGAAATTTTAATGTATGCAGAGTTTTGTTGATATATATGATTTTAATTTTAAAAGGTTTCTGTTTCGTGGATTGTTTAAAATGTGTTTTCTATTTCATCATCATCGTCATCTTCTTCTTCTTCAGTACTGTCATACAAGTTGTTGTAGAATACAAATTGCTTCTTCTTTTTAAGGACTAGAGTATATGATCCCTTCACTTCTTTAACTTTCTTTAAAATGTGTGGAGTTGTGTTTAGATAATCCATCTGATTTTTAGTAATAATCAGAAATCGTTTAGGTAAATAAATGTAATATTCGTTATTTAGATCACATCTTATACTTTCACCATATTTTGTATCTACTCGATCTATCTTGTTGATTTCATATATAGTATTTTCTTCCATATTCTTTAAAGGTAAGTATGTAATATTAGAACTTTGAAACAATTTTCTTAAGCTTGCCCTCATTTTTTTTTGCTTTCAACTTTTTACCGTAAGACGAACTTTCAAACTGATTCTTTATATTCAATAATTGATAGTATAAGACGTTTTTAGATATTTCAATAACTTCTTATCAGTTGCGGTTAAGTATACGTGTATGCATACATATACATTTATATATATATATATATATATATATATATATATATATATATATATATATATATATATATATATATATATATATATATATATATATAAATGTATATGTATATATATATATATATATATATATATATATATATGCATATATAAAAAGAGATTCAGTTAAATTAAAAACTTTGATAAATATGTATTGGGGTCAATTTTTAAAAACTGGTGATAAATATTGTACTTGTCATGCACAGTGGAAAACTTTTCAAATAATAAATGCAATAGTTTTGGATATTATAATGCAGGTGTTTCTAACCGCAGAAGGAGGAACTAGAACGCAAATTTTTTCTCTTAATAGAGGACAAGAAATGCCAACAAATATTCCAATATTTCAATTTAGTCACAATCAACATATAAAAATTGAGGTTATTGGTGGTATGATATCACTAGTCGGAACAGTCTATGAGGGTGGTTTTAAAGATATAAATGTATACTCATACAAACCATCATGTGTTTATAGTGAAATAGATGAATATGCAACTAAATCTTATAATGGTAAGACTGGTATCCATTCATTGAATAAAAATCAACAAAAACCTCCCCTCCCCCAGAAAATGGTTAATAATAGTATAGTTAAGAAAGCAGCTGGTGGTGCCAGCGGTGGTGATGACTCATTTCAATATGAAGATTATTAAATTACTATATAAATATAAGAAACAATTCTTATCATCTCATTCAAAAATATATTGCTAACCTAAGAACATATATATTAAAAAGAAAAACTAAAATGAAAAATATTTTTATCATATTGTTTTCATATATCTATATCATACAAGTGTTTTCAGCTTCATTACCTATTGATTTGAGTGAAAATGAACTTAAAAATACAGAATTTGCAATTAAATTACCAAATAATGATACTGTGAGCATACAACTAAATTTCAAACTTTTAAAGTTTACTAATGATTTAAATAAAAACATCGAGTCAACAACAACAACAAAAATAGAATATAAATCAAACGAAGAACAAGAAGACTCCTTACCACCACCATCTATAAATCAACCATTTACTGTCGAACAAGCTATTGAAGCATTTAGGCAAGATTTAGTAAAAAAAGAAAAAAATATTGCAGGAATAATTGAAAGTTCGGCTCCATTTTATAGACATTTTCAACTTCAATACAAAGATAATATAAAATTGAGAATCCGTTGTACATATGACAGCAATTACTTGAAACGTCGATTAAATATTTCATGTTTCGAATACCGTCAAGTTGAATACGAGAGAATTTTAAGTAATGGTGAAATTGAGACGGTTTCTGAGGATGATACTACATACCGATCCGATATGACATTAATCAACATTCAAGATTATACCCATGATTTGGATATGGAAATATTATAAATTAAGTAATATAATGAAATACATTTACTACTACTTAACATAAAGTTTGTTATTGATGTGTTAAGAACATTTATTTAACATAAATAAAAAATTAAAATAAGAAAAATAATGAACAATCAGTTTTATTCGAAAATTGTACATGACTTCTTGAATGAAGAAAGGTTTTTGTGGTATGAACATGAGATTATTTTGAAGAAATTAAAAGCTCAATTCGATGAATATGCATTTTATAAGAAAAGTAAATCAAAATTTGGATATCATTATAACAATTGTGTGTGGTCCAACGATGAAACAACTTGTGGACCTGATACCTGTAAATGTTCCCTTATCGATAAAAGTTGGGATCAAGCATTATATATAATGAATTTTTATAATAATTTAAAAACATAGACTTTATAAACAGTTCTACAGTCGTCGTTGTGACTTGATTAGTACTAAACAATGTCGGAGGAGAGAATATTAGTTGTAGACGTACAAGGTTTTTATCTCAACAATAAATTCATTGTAAAAGAACTGAGTATTTCAATTGACGACTCACAAGTTCAAACATTTATTATTAAACCACCTTTTCCATATTCATCGTTGACAACAAAAGAAAAATATTCAATTAATTGGCTTTATAATCATCATCATGGATTAAAATGGAAAGATGGCGATTCATCCTTAACAAATATTGTGGAATATTATATTGCGTATGTTAAAGATAAAAATTATATTAATTATGCTAAAGGATTAGAAAAAATTAAGTGGATTCAAAATATTTTTAAGGATAAAATTAATTTTTATAACCTGGATGATTTAAATTGTCCAAATTTAAAAACATTATATCAAAATGATGAATCTGTAAATGTTTGTTCTTATCATAGAAAATATTGTATATGTGCTCAAAAAAATGTAATACTCTTAAGAAAGTTTATTAAATCAAATATTAATAAAGAAAACATAAAATTATAAAAGACATTTTTTCTTTTTTGGATTTATTATTTAACACTTAAATCAGATAGAATAATCATCAAACATCATCAGTTCATTCTGAATACTTGAAATGTCAATAACAATATCTTTAAACGGAAACAAATCAACTCTGGTTGGAGAATATTTTCCTCCAATTGAACTCCCTACAAAATATGTTTGTGGACTTATTGATTTTGTAACATTCAACTCCATACCTAATGTAGATGTTCACAACAATTTGTTTCATATAGGAAATCATATTATTACTATTCCGGTTGGTTCATATGAACTTGAGGATATTGATTTTTTCTTAAACTCAAGCTTAAAAGATATTGATGAATCAATTCATCTAGTAATTGAAGCTAACAATAACACACTTAAAACTGAAATAACCTCATCAATGGATATAGATTTTTCACAACCAAACAGTATAGGAAAGTTGCTCGGATTTAGCAAAAGTAAATTAGAAGTAAATTCAACTGAATATTATAACACTGATCAAAATCTTCAAAATGATAAATCTGTGGAAGTGATGATTGTAGATATTAATCAATTGAATACTACAAGGTTATTTGAATCTGACTTACCTGCACATATTACGAATGTTAATACAATACGCATTGAAAGCAACTTAACAACCGGATCATTTATTAATAATACTTCGAATCATGTTATTCATGAATTTCCTCTTGATGTTCCTCCAGGATATAAAATAAGCGAAAAACCTCGAAATGTTATTTATTTTCCCGTCAACTGTCAGCAAATAAACAACATAACGATTAGAATCTTAAATCAAGACGGTGAACTTATAAATTTTAGAGGAGAAAAAATCACTCTTAGACTCCACTTCAAACCAGAATAATGATAATTTACAATAAAAACGTAATGCAAAGAGGATTGCCATTCAATCCCTCATCAACTCGCATTCGAGAAAGTATAAAAAATAAAAAAAACCCGTTAACATCATATAATATAGAATACTTGAAATCATTAGGATTTAATCTTCAACAATGAATGAAATACTAAATGTCCTTCAAAAACCTATATATGATGAGAGTATTGTAAAAAGGGAATATCATAGTTACTCTCCATATCTAAAATCATTCAACAACAATGATGAAATTCGTATACCAATTCAAAATCAGGATCTCTTTGTCTTACCAAGTGAGAGTATGATTTACATTCATGGTTTTATAGTGAAGAAGGAAGCAAACAAAGAGGTTCCAGCTACAGATGTGAAATTTAAAAACAACTTTGTTTCATATTTGTTCGATGAAATTCGTTATGAAATTAATGGTTTTGAAGTTGATCGTACACGCAAACTTGGAATTTCATCTACCATGAAAAATTTTTTATCATTGAATAAGGCTGAAAGTGCTACACTAAAAAACGCTGGTTGGTGTCTTAAAGAAACTTTTGTTTTAGAAAAAAGTCATTTTAGCTGTTGTATACCTCTGAAAATGTGGATGGGTTTTGCTGAAGATTATAACAAAATACTATTAAATTCGAAACATGAGCTCATTCTTCAACGTTCGACATCCGATGAGAGATCATATTATTCTACAAATACAACTGATCAGTTGAAGTTAACAATTCTGGATATAACATGGAAAATGCCGCATATTCAACTATCAGACTTTGCAAAATTGGAAATGTTTAAGATAATCAACAACAAAAATTCTATACCAATTGCATTTCGTAGTTGGGATTGTCATGTAAATCCTGCACTACCAACGACTACAAAGGTTTTATGGAATGTAAAGCTTTCTCCACAAAACGAAAGACCACGATTTCTTATAATTGGTTTACAAAAAGTGAAAAGTAAAGAACAAGGAAATATATTTGACCATTGTAATATCTCTAATTTAAAAGTATATCTAAACTCAGAGTCATATCCATATGATGATTTACATAATCGTTTCGAAATGGGTCAGTATTCTGTTCTATATAATATGTATGCAAAATTTCAACAAGGCTTTTACATGCGAGAACCTGAACCATTGCTGGATGTTAATGATTACAAGTCTTACGCACCGCTTATTGTTGTTGATGTTTCACATCAAAATGAAACTGTTAAAATTGGACCTATTGATGTACGAATTGAATTTGATACTGAAGCAAACAAACCAATTCCAGAAAAAACATCAGCATACTGTTTAGTTATTCATGATCGCTTAATCGAATACTCACCTCTAACAAGTGAAATTAGAAAAATTATTTAATTCTAATATTTCTTTTAAAATTTTTAATAAATGAAAAAACAAAAAAAATGTTTATATATATATATATATATATATATATAAATAAAACAAGATATTTTTAATTCTTAATCAATGTATTTTATTAAAAAACATTTATAGTTTCTTTTTAGTTTAGCTTCGAAAACAAAAATTTTAAACATAAATGACCACAATTTATTGTATTAAAATTTTGATATCTATCATAATTATAACTTATGTTTTTTCCTAAATATTTTATTAATTGTTTCGGCGGTTGCAAATTACCAAAGCTATCAAAATATTCAATTTGATTGTTGTTTTTCCAGTACGCTACCCAATGTGTGCCAGGTCCCTTTGAAGTATCCAGATTAATTATTCCACATTCTTTTTTAAATGGTTTGCTTGGAAGAGTGTTACACATAAACACACCTCTAAAATTTGGAATATGTTTTGCATATTTTCTCAAGTCTACATCAGAAAGGGCTCTTTTAGGTAGCTTCATTAAAAATTTTGTTGATAAGGCTTCAAATATAATCCAAAACCTTTTTTATATGGTTTTAAGAACATGCCTTTTCCCATCGCAATGGCTTCCATTGTATTATTGTGTCGTTTTGCTTCAGTCAGCTGTTCCTTTCCATTTTTAACTGCATTGATTGCTTTTGTAATACCAGATACACCACCAGCTAAACCACCAAGTGCACCCAGTGCAGCAAATATAGGGGCAAGTGGAAGAAAACCTCCAGATTTTGGTAGCGGTATTATTCGAGGTGTTTTTATTAACGATTTTTTCTTCCCCTTGAAAATATTGTTTACAACTTTTCGTGAAATCTTTATAGCATCTTTCAAGTTTTCACTTTTCTTTATATTCTTTCTTGCACTTTTCAATGCATGTGTAAATAGTTTGTGGGTATTTACTGGAGACGACTTTTTAGTTTTACTAATAACGTTACCCATACCGAATTTTGTTTTTGCTTTCATTGCAGTAGCAACAAACCAAGCGTTTGATTTTTCACTCAAACTACTATCGCTTGCTTTGACCCTTTGCCAAGCCTTTTCAGTTAAGATTCTATCAGCAATATGCCTTTTCTCTAAATCTTTATTGTTTGAGTATGCTATATCGTGCTCTCTGCAAGCAGTATCCAATGGATTGATTCCTTGATCACCTCTAGCTAATCGTTTCTTTAATTTTGTACCAGGTCCGCAAAATTGATAACCGGGTAGATGAAGTTCAATGGGAAGTTTATTAATTATTTTATTTAGAAAACCTTTACCAATGAAAGATGGATGGCGACTGAATAACTTTTTATAAATGATAGGCATATCTATTAATACTTTATCGATTAAAGATTGAAATTAAATTGATTGAAAACAAATAAAAGAGACTGGTTTATATATTATGTTATCATTAGATTTCAGAATGCGTTTTTTTAAACAACATAAAAGGATTGATGTAAAGAATATCGAATCAAAGTTTGATTCATCATCATCAAATAAAATTCGTCATAGTTCATTACTACCGAATTCTATTCGAGCTCTTATTGTGGGTCCATCAAATTGTGGAAAAACAAATGTGATGATCAGTCTTATTGAAAGTCCTCATGGATTGAAATTTAAAAATATTTACTTATATTCAAAGTCAACACAACAACCGAAATATAAGTACTTAGAAAGTCTAATTAAACCCATTAAGGAGTTAAATTTTTCATCATTTTCCAATAACAATGATGTTCTATCCCCAGACGAAGTTAAACCGAATTCAATATTTATATTCGATGATATAGCTTGTGAGAAACAAAATCATGTACGTGCCTACTTCTGTATGGGTCGTCATAAAGACATTGATAGTTTTTATTTATGTCAAACTTATACACGTATACCAAAACACTTGATTCGCGATAATGCAAATATGATTATAATTTTTAAACAGGATGTAATGAATATTAAGCATATTTACAATGATCATGTTGGTTCTGATATGTCTTTCAAAACATTTCATAAGATATGTGCCGAGTGTTGGAAAGAAAAATATGGTTTTCTAGTTATTAACAAAGATGATTCTATGAATAATGGTCGATATAGAAAAGGTTTCGATATATTTATAAATCTATAAAAGAAATATTACAGATATTTTAAAATCAGTACAAGATTAATTATTAAACTGATAACTTCTCAACTATTAAACTGCTAACTGCTAAATTGCTATACTGCTATACTGCTAAACTGCTAAACTGCTAAACTGATCTGTTTTGAATCTGTTTCTAATTCAACCTATAAATATGAACACAAATCTAGTTAATAATCTTATTAAAACTCGAAATATTTTAAAAAAGAAATATAAGAATATTTTGCTTGGAGAAATTGCAAATGATGAATTGTTGGAAAAGACATTGAAACCAATATCAAAACCATTAAAAGAATTAGTTCAATCAACTAATAATAATAATAATAATAATAATAATAATAATAATAATAATAACACCATTATAAAACATGAAAAATATCCGGATGGCTCTTTTAAACATGATCTTGAGAATAATAAAGTTGCCTTCAGTACACCATATAAAAAGAGTAAGCTTGATTATAACACGTTTTCTTCAAGCTCTAATAACAAGAAAATCGAGAAAAGTTCAAACACGTTTCAATCATTTGATGATGAAAATTATCATGATGATGACCATGATGATGATGATGATGATGATAATAATGATAATGTTGATAATGAGGATGATAACAATGATGATGATAACACCATTGCAATACATCCCAATCAAAGTATTCAATATAATTTATCAAAAGTTAACTTAAATATATATGATAAAACCTATGGTCCTCATAAGGATAAAAATCAAATATGGAGACTGGGTAATGAACCCATCGCTTTCAATTCAACCAATATTACTGTAGGTAATTTAAAATGGCCCTTCACATCAGGCTTATATGAATTGTTAGTTTATAAGAAACCAATCAGTTATAATAAAACAGATTTAAATAATTATAAACAAATATTGGAGATGACTAATGTCCATAAACGAAATAACAGTATTAATGGCCAGATTAAAGGAAATCGTTCAATTAAATATACAACGATTATTAAAAACCTATTTAAACAACAGAAAATTCATGAGGGAAAAGGTTTAATGAAATTGAATAGAAAAAAGCATAATTATGTTTATTGGGATGATCCTAATGAATTGGTTGATAGATTGCGTCTTTTGATTTCATCAACAACAGCTGGTCACTCAAATCATAATAATGAAATTGTATCAATTATTGAGGAATTGAGAGAAGCAAAAATTATTATATAAATAGACTTAAAAATGTACAAACAATTCATATTCATAAAATGCCTATCGATAAGTTTGGACATTATATTGAAAGATCTGTAAGATACCAAAATCAACATTTCAAGATTCATTTGGATAGTGATCGTAATTTCAACTTTAACTTGCGGAGAATAAAAAATATTGCTAGTCCTGTATTGGAAAACGATGCCGTAAACAAAATTTACATGAAAACTTATTTAAGTGAAATAAAGAAACAACTGGATACAATGTATATGGAGAGAATTAAGGGAATGGAGGATCGTTTTAACGAAATAATACAACAACAAAACGTGTTGACTACAGAAAAATTTGATAATGTAGAAACACGTTTAAGTAAATTAATACATGATCAAAGTATAATACTAAATAATCTCAATCAATCACTAAATGAAATGAAATCATTATTTAATCACAAAATTGATTCAGTTGAAGAACGTCTAAATGAAAAAACGAAGCTCATTACAAAGCATTTAAAGATAGATATATAAATCGTTTTTGATTTAAATTCAATATCAACAGCATTTAAATTGATGTAATCTGTAAGATAGACGTTAGAAATGGAGCGACAAGAAGTGGTTCAGGAGCTTCATAAGCAAGCACGTAGAAATTTCATTCGACGTCGAGTGGTGGTCAAGGGAATTGATGATCTTTGGCAAGCAGATCTTGTTGAAATGGGTGCTTACTCAAAATATAACAAAGGCTATAGATTTATTTTAACAGTTATAGATACATTTTCAAAGTTTGCTTGGGCTGTACCTGTAAAATCTAAAAGTAGTGAAGATATAACCAATGCTATGCAATCTATTTTTTCGCTAAAGAGAATTCCAAAAAACTTGCAAACCGATAATGGTAAAGAGTTCTATAATAAAATATTTCAAAACTTGATGAAAAAACATAATATCAACCACTATTCTACATATAGTATCATGAAAGCGTCTATTGTAGAACGATTTAATAGAACTCTAAAAGGAATGATGTGGAAAAATTTTAGTCTACAAGGAAATTATCAATGGATACATATATGCAAGGATTTAATTAATCAATATAATAATAAAAAGCATAGAACAATTGGAATGACACCAAAGTCTGTTAACGCAGAAAATGAAAGTTCTATACTAAAACAAGTCTATAATCATCCCAAAATATATAAATCTGGTAAACTAAAAGTTGGAGATCACGTTCGAATTAGCAAATATAAACATATTTTTTCAAAAGGATATACTCCAAACTGGACAACTGAAATTTTTAAAATTCGTACTTTACAGAACACAAACCCCATTACCTATTTATTGGAAGACTATCAAAGGAATCCGATTGTTGGTGGATTCTATGAACATGAACTATTAAAGACACATTTTCCAAATACATACTTGATTGAAAAGGTTATCAAAACTAAGGGACACCAGGCGTACGTAAAATGGTTGGGATTTTCCAATCAACATAATTCTTGGATCAATAAAGATGAACTTCAATAATATTATATATATATACTTCAATATGAGATTTATTTTTATTATATTATAAAATTCTCAAAAAAATAAAATAATATCTAAAAAAGTTTTGTTTTGATTTTTTTTTTCTGAACGATTAAATTTTATATCAACTTAGTTGAGTAAGGTTAAGAACAAGCACGATTAAATTTTATTAACACAAAAACAAATTGTGGTTACTTGTGTTTAAAATTTCTATTCAATAGATGACTATAGTTTAAAATAAAAACAAACTAAAATATTTTAATGATATTCTTTATTTATTTATTTATTTATTGTTTTTCACGTTATATATATATTCACTTATAATCTAAAATCACTTAATACTATTGTACAATATTATCACTTGAAGTTGATGTTAATACATTTTCATTGGGATATGATGATGATGATGATGATGATGATGATGGTTGTTGACTATTTATTGCATAATGTCCCCATGCATATGTATTAATACTATTATCTCTAATAAATCGCTTATCATCTAAATAACTTAATGCTAATTTACTAATGTGTTGAGTATATATTTCATGAATCTTTGATCTAAATACATACATAGAATCATAGTACATTTTTTTTCAAATAAACATTTTCTAAAGTCATTAATGTTTAATCTAGCTGTTACACTACTCTTAACACCTTTAATTTTCTTAATTTCTTGATCTACCTTATCTATTTTTAAAGAATACATTTTAGCACGTAAACCAATGAACTCTCTAATTATTTTTCCATTACATTCATCCTTCATCATACCCAAAACCTTTTTATTTATCAGTGGAAAATGATAGACATTTTCTTTTGGATATGCAGATGTATCGAAATGTATTGGGAGATCATTTCGAATATCATCGTATATGTCATTTGTTGTGACATCATAAATAAATGAATCCGTATCCATATAGCAGAGATTAATATTTTCAAAGTATTTTGGTTTCATATACTCGTAATGGAAATTATACATTTTCCATTTCGATAGTTCTAAAACAGAAAAACCTATATAAATAGGTTTGTTGTATTCCGTTCGTACTCTTTTCATTTCAATGACAACCATTTCATCGTGAATTTTGAGACAACTGTGGAAGTTGGGTTTAGCAATAAGAGATCTAGCTCCTAATCGCTTACCTCTATTTTCCCATTCACATACTATTTTAACATCTTTTCTCTTGTCAACATTTTCCATAGTCTTCCCATATACAGCATTATTGAGCAATTTAAAAAAGTTTTGTTCAAATGTGTTTTTAGCCAATGTTCTGTGATAGTTATTTTCATCAATATATTTTTTCAACCAATTAGATTGCTTAAATTTAAGAATCCTATGAATTTTTCTCAGAATTAAACCATTTCGAATGCATTGTTGCAGATTGCGATAGTGTATTATATAATTGCTTTTATTGTTTAAATCTGTTACTAATTTTCTTTGCTTCATGCTTTCAGTTTTCTTGTTTTCTGCACAAAATGGAAAATCGTTATGGTAATCATGCAATGCGGTTGGATAGTCCAAATCTACCTCTAAGATGTAACCAAATTCGGAATCTTCTGCTATAATGTTTACATTAAAGTCTTCGCAGTTTTCAACCCATTCGAAATTTTTAAAGGGAAGATATTGTGACATTGCGTATCCATATAAGTTATTCACATCAAAATACATTATATAATTTTGATTCTCTTTTGTATAATTATAATCAGTAATATATTTATTGTTGGCTATCGCATGCCGTTTACTACATTGTACAATACCCCCCCTAATACCTCGTGCAACGAAATTGTACATGTTAATATCGGTCAACAATTCCAATTCTATTTCAGTTGTTTTTAACATAGCATCCCAGGACAATCCTGGGGTAGTATAATATTGACAAGGATCTAAATTATAAATGGTTTTACAAACTTTACGGAAATTTTCGAAAACATCACACAGCAGCATAACATCTACTTTCAAATATAATAGAAGATAATCTAAGAGTGTGTTGCATTTAAACGTATTCCAAACTTTTTCAGCATGTTCATAATCATCCTCACTGCACAACTCATTCGTAAGTTTATTATAAAAGCATGAGCGGGGTGGTAGCTCTGTCTCTTCAAGACGAATCTCTGAATCTAGATAGTCATAGGGAAAAACACCTTTGCGTTTCATTAAACCGAATTCATTTGGTGTAGGGAAAATAGATCTTACGGTCGTCAGATCATCATCAGATAAGTATCCTGTCAGTTTTTCTAAACTTGATTGCATAAACCGACAAGAATCTAGAAAACGCAGTTCAATAGTACTTCTTTCATCGACGGCAATTCTTTTCGATATCGATATATATAACTCTTTGTTTATAGGAATTATATTTATATCACCTTCAATCGATGAAAGTTCTCTAACAAACAAATGACAGTCATATGACGAAAGATTGTGAAAAAATATGGGAATGAATTTTGCAATTTGATATTCTAGATTGCAACTGACATGTGCCGGTCCTCTATATTCGCCGGTTAAGTGACAATGATCAGCTACCCGATCTACAGCAGATAAAAACTTTGTACAAATGTGACATATTCTATCCTCTTTTTGTTTTAGTTGTTGAAGGGATGTTAGGACTGTCATTGGTTTTACTATACTTAAATAATTATGATATATATCTAGACAATCCTTGACTAAATTTGAAAAAAAGTGACTTGATGGGTTATCCCCACTATAAATTCTAAATATATCTAACGCACTATTATAGGAACATTTTATATAATAGCTATAAGCAACTGGATTGTGCCTTTGTGTGGACCTTACATTTACTGAATTTTGAATATCAATTGATTGTAAAATACACTCAAAATCCGCATAAACTACAAAAGGCACATCCATTTGCTTTTTATAGTTTTTAAAACTCACAATATTGTTGACTAGGGTCGGTAGTCTAGTTATAATTTTATTACACTCTTCTTTGTGTTTTAATAGTAAAGATTCCGATTGAAAATGAGTTAAACATGTATTGCATAAATACAAACATCTTCGATGTCTTGTCAGTTGGCTCCTTATTAATCTAAAATTAAAAAGTTAAAAAAACTATTATTATTAAGTGCGAAATGTAAAAATTTTAAGTTGAGATATACCTTGAAATATTTTTAATCCATACGTAGTGAAATTTCACACCATCTTCCAATAATAACAAGTTAATGTGTCTATCCTTTTCTTTTGAAGTAGAATAGTAGGGTCCGATTATATCATCCTTATCATCCAAACCAAATACATTCACACTAATTTCTGGATTGTTGATTTCAAAGATCTTAATTTTATGTGTTGATAGCGGAAAGTTTAGACTTTTAAAATTTATAACAATATTGTTTTCCAACGTTATAATGTCATCTTCAATATTTATAACTTTATAGGATGTGCATCGATTTGAATGATCATCGACTGGAAATAAGGCTGATATTATGGCCCACTTGAAACAATATTCATCATTATTTTGGACATTGATACATGCATGTTTTCTCTGTATTGCCGATGTTAGAGCAATATACGATGATCCCTTCATGCATTTATATTGATTAATGTTTATTTCTAAACGCAATATTTCTGTTAATGCCCATCCGCTATCACGCTCTTGAAATTCACTCATCTTTCTCACAATCTCTTCACAGTGTGCATTATAAATATTGCTAGACTCTTCTACCGTTGACGATGAGCAGTTTATTACAGTCATTTTGCTTTGATGTGACTTTATTTCAATGGTACACGATTCTTCTTCTTCCTTAACCAACATGTATTCACAAAATATTTCAAGATTAAATTTTATGCTAATAAATTTTTGTGTCATATTCCGTAACAGTTCAACCACTTTATATTTTATACCCGATAAAAAATTCTCTGGTATTAGATCCGATTTGTTATTGTTCTTAATTAAATATGTTATAATGCGATTGTTAAATACTGATTTGTCATATACTATTTCATCAATGTCACTATCATCATTAGATTTCTTAGCACAATTAATTTTGTGTTTATTTGTTCTTACATGATAGCACCAATTGGATTTAGCAACATATTGATTACAATCGAGACAATTAATATTATTACTTTCTCCTTCTCCAGTCTTAGAATGTTGTAGAAGATGAAGCTTGTAACTCGACTGATCTGAGAAATATCTGCTACATGGAATACATTTAATCGAAGACGATGGTTCTTCGTGATGTAGTCGATAATGTCTTCTTAATGATGAATTCAGCTTGTATGCTTTTGCACAAATATCACAAATAAATTTGCCACCCATTTTAATTTAATTTATTTTATTAATTTTTTTATTATTTTTTTTTGTTAATAAATAACAAAAAGTATAATCACACCTTAGAGTTTAGTACAACAATGAATATATTTTATTAATTTGATTTTATTTTATTACCCACACACTTAATTAAATAATGTGGTTAACATTTTATACTGATATCAAATACGAATAGTATTAGGAATGTTATTATATACCGCAGTAAATAAATTTTATTTATTAAATACTAGTGTTTTGTTTTTAAATAATGTGGTTAACATTTTATACTGATAACAAATACGAGTAGTATTAGGGAGATTAATATATACCGCAGTAAATGAATTTTATTTATTAAATACTAGCAAAAAATCACAGACTTTCGTAAACCGCCCTAATGTAGTCTAATTCATATTGTATTAACCCTCTAACGAACACATTAAATGTTACGACTTCACTTCAACAAAAATAACATCCACCACGACTTCACTTTAAGCAAAACCGAACACGCTGTCGCCTCATACACTTTAAGCAAAACCGAACACGCTGCCGCCTCATAACACAAAATATCATAGAGTCGAATTTAACCCCAACGACCGTTAAAGGGTTAAGGTATGCACATTTTTTTTTTTTTTCCTTTGCACGGTGGCAACACTGACCAACACCCGACCCACATCCACTAAATTTCATGGGTGGCAACACTGGTCGGCATGAGCCAACATTTTGTATGGAAAAAGTGGTCCAGAGGGAACGTAAACATACTACTAATGTCCGCTTTCATATTTATGGAAGAGAGCTATATTTTTATTCAATTCATTCTCGTCCTCTATGTCTCTAGCAAAGTAAGAACATTTGACTATTTTGTATGTGTTTCTATCAGGGAATTCTCTTATCAAACATGATTGTACTTTATAGTACTCATGGTCGCTTAATTCAGAATATACTCCGATTTTTCCTTTGGGAATTTCTCTCCTCAAAATATTGGACGCATTTTCCTTTTCAATGTCATTTCTATCTATAAAAATTCGCTTGTTGCCAAAAACTCTTTTAATATTAGTCTCTTTTTCAGCGACAACAATGATTTGAACTTTAAAGCGATTGACGACAGTATCCAAAATCCCTATACCATCATCGAAGTCTTCTTCCTGTGAGTGCCTCGTTTGCACTTCCAAAGATTCTGTTTCATTATTTGTTTCTCCACTATGTATAAAATCTTCTCGAATTGGCTTTCTGAGGATTGTACCCGTAAAAATGAGGAGGAACATGTTTTTTACCAATCAGCCGCAAGTAATCTTCAGTCACCTCAGTAGTGCCCCCTGAGGCCATTAAAATGGGATAATCTTCAACATCATAAGCCGAAACAGATTCTGGATGCAAGTTTGGTGACTTGAAGTTCTGCATTCGATTTCCCAGTTGCATTATTTTCAAAGTGACGCTGAATAATAATCTATAATGCTGTCGCCCTTTTAAAAGGGATGTCTTTTGGGAATTAAGTGAATTATTAGTTGCGCCTAACTATGGAAGCATTGGATCCTTGAGCTCGAGGAGCTTGAAGGGCTTGGACATTGGCTCTCTAACCATTTTGCCCGCATCTCCTTCCAGTTTTTCGTTCGTCACTATCCTCAACCCATAAGCAATGAGGTCATCATTACCGCCTGCCAAAGCCAATGTCGATTCGACTGACATTATAAACTGCCTTAGATTATGATCTTTGTCTAACGGCCTTATTCTCCTAAATTCGGCTATTATGTGTTCTGGTTTCAGATAAAACCCTTGAAATTTTGTGCCTGATATTTTCATAAGTAGCCAATATTCCTGAATGTCCGCTTTCATATTTATGGAAGAGAGCTATATTTTTATTCAATTCATTCTCGTCCTCTATGTCTCTAGCAAAGTAAGAACATTTGACTATTTTGTATGTGTTTCTATCAGGGAATTCTCTTATCAAACATGATTGTACTTTATAGTACTCATGGTCGCTTAATTCAGAATATACTCCGATTTTTCCTTTGGGAATTTCTCTCCTCAAAATATTGGACGCATTTTCCTTTTCAATGTCATTTCTATCTATAAAAATTCGCTTGTTGCCAAAAACTCTTTTAATATTAGTCTCTTTTTCAGCGACAACAATGATTTGAACTTTAAAGCGATTGACGACAGTATCCAAAATCCCTATACCATCATCGAAGTCTTCTTCCTGTGAGTGCCTCGTTTGCACTTCCAAAGATTCTGTTTCATTATTTGTTTCTCCACTATGTATAAAATCTTCTCGAATTGGCTTTCTGAGGATTGTACCCGTAAAAATGAGGAGGAACATGTTCTTTACCAATCAGCCGCAAGTAATCTTCAGTCACCTCAGTAGTGCCCCCTGAGGCCATTAAAATGGGATAATCTTCAACATCATAAGCCGAAACAGATTCTGGATGCAAGTTTGGTGACTTGAAGTTCTGCATTCGATTTCCCAGTTGCATTATTTTCAAAGTGACGCTGAATAATAATCTATAATGCTGTCGCCCTTTTAAAAGGGATGTCTTTTGGGAATTAAGTGAATTATTAGTTGCGCCTAACTATGGAAGCATTGGATCCTTGAGCTCGAGGAGCTTGAAGGGCTTGGACATTGGCTCTCTAACCATTTTGCCCGCATCTCCTTCCAGTTTTTCGTTCGCCACTATCCTCAACCCATAAGCAATGAGGTCATCATTACCGCCTGCCAAAGCCAATGTCGATTCGACTGACATTATAAACTGCCTTAGATTATGATCTTTGTCTAACGGCCTTATTCTCCTAAATTCGGCTATTATGTGTTCTGGTTTCAGATAAAACCCTTGAAATTTTGTGCCTGATATTTTCATAAGTAGCCAATATTCCTGAATGTCCGCTTTCATATTTATGGAAGAGAGCTATATTTTTATTCAATTCATTCTCGTCCTCTATGTCTCTAGCAAAGTAAGAACATTTGACTATTTTGTATGTGTTTCTATCAGGGAATTCTCTTATCAAACATGATTGTACTTTATAGTACTCATGGTCGCTTAATTCAGAATATACTCCGATTTTTCCTTTGGGAATTTCTCTCCTCAAAATATTGGACGCATTTTCCTTTTCAATGTCATTTCTATCTATAAAAATTCGCTTGTTGCCAAAAACTCTTTTAATATTAGTCTCTTTTTCAGCGACAACAATGATTTGAACTTTAAAGCGATTGACGACAGTATCCAAAATCCCTATACCATCATCGAAGTCTTCTTCCTGTGAGTGCCTCGTTTGCACTTCCAAAGATTCTGTTTCATTATTTGTTTCTCCACTATGTATAAAATCTTCTCGAATTGGCTTTCTGAGGATTGTACCCGTAAAAATGAGGAGGAACATGTTCTTTACCAATCAGCCGCAAGTAATCTTCAGTCACCTCAGTAGTGCCCCCTGAGGCCATTAAAATGGGATAATCTTCAACATCATAAGCCGAAACAGATTCTGGATGCAAGTTTGGTGACTTGAAGTTCTGCATTCGATTTCCCAGTTGCATTATTTTCAAAGTGACGCTGAATAATAATCTATAATGCTGTCGCCCTTTTAAAAGGGATGTCTTTTGGGAATTAAGTGAATTATTAGTTGCGCCTAACTATGGAAGCATTGGATCCTTGAGCTCGAGGAGCTTGAAGGGCTTGGACATTGGCTCTCTAACCATTTTGCCCGCATCTCCTTCCAGTTTTTCGTTCGTCACTATCCTCAACCCATAAGCAATGAGGTCATCATTACCGCCTGCCAAAGCCAATGTCGATTCGACTGACATTATAAACTGCCTTAGATTATGATCTTTGTCTAACGGCCTTATTCTCCTAAATTCGGCTATTATGTGTTCTGGTTTCAGATAAAACCCCTGAAATTTTGTGCCTGATATTTTCATAAGTAGCCAATATTCCTGAATGTCCGCTTTCATATTTATGGAAGAGAGCTATATTTTTATTCAATTCATTCTCGTCCTCTATGTCTCTAGCAAAGTAAGAACATTTGACTATTTTGTATGTGTTTCTATCAGGGAATTCTCTTATCAAACATGATTGTACTTTATAGTACTCATGGTCGCTTAATTCAGAATATACTCCGATTTTTCCTTTGGGAATTTCTCTCCTCAAAATATTGGACGCATTTTCCTTTTCAATGTCATTTCTATCTATAAAAATTCGCTTGTTGCCAAAAACTCTTTTAATATTAGTCTCTTTTTCAGCGACAACAATGATTTGAACTTTAAAGCGATTGACGACAGTATCCAAAATCCCTATACCATCATCGAAGTCTTCTTCCTGTGAGTGCCTCGTTTGCACTTCCAAAGATTCTGTTTCATTATTTGTTTCTCCACTATGTATAAAATCTTCTCGAATTGGCTTTCTGAGGATTGTACCCGTAAAAATGAGGAGGAACATGTTCTTTACCAATCAGCCGCAAGTAATCTTCAGTCACCTCAGTAGTGCCCCCTGAGGCCATTAAAATGGGATAATCTTCAACATCATAAGCCGAAACAGATTCTGGATGCAAGTTTGGTGACTTGAAGTTCTGCATTCGATTTCCCAGTTGCATTATTTTCAAAGTGACGCTGAATAATAATCTATAATGCTGTCGCCCTTTTAAAAGGGATGTCTTTTGGGAATTAAGTGAATTATTAGTTGCGCCTAACTATGGAAGCATTGGATCCTTGAGCTCGAGGAGCTTGAAGGGCTTGGACATTGGCTCTCTAACCATTTTGCCCGCATCTCCTTCCAGTTTTTCGTTCGCCACTATCCTCAACCCATAAGCAATGAGGTCATCATTACCGCCTGCCAAAGCCAATGTCGATTCGACTGACATTATAAACTGCCTTAGATTATGATCTTTGTCTAACGGCCTTATTCTCCTAAATTCGGCTATTATGTGTTCTGGTTTCAGATAAAACCCTTGAAATTTTGTGCCTGATATTTTCATAAGTAGCCAATATTCCTGAATGTCCGCTTTCATATTTATGGAAGAGAGCTATATTTTTATTCAATTCATTCTCGTCCTCTATGTCTCTAGCAAAGTAAGAACATTTGACTATTTTGTATGTGTTTCTATCAGGGAATTCTCTTATCAAACATGATTGTACTTTATAGTACTCATGGTCGCTTAATTCAGAATATACTCCGATTTTTCCTTTGGGAATTTCTCTCCTCAAAATATTGGACGCATTTTCCTTTTCAATGTCATTTCTATCTATAAAAATTCGCTTGTTGCCAAAAACTCTTTTAATATTAGTCTCTTTTTCAGCGACAACAATGATTTGAACTTTAAAGCGATTGACGACAGTATCCAAAATCCCTATACCATCATCGAAGTCTTCTTCCTGTGAGTGCCTCGTTTGCACTTCCAAAGATTCTGTTTCATTATTTGTTTCTCCACTATGTATAAAATCTTCTCGAATTGGCTTTCTGAGGATTGTACCCGTAAAAATGAGGAGGAACATGTTCTTTACCAATCAGCCGCAAGTAATCTTCAGTCACCTCAGTAGTGCCCCCTGAGGCCATTAAAATGGGATAATCTTCAACATCATAAGCCGAAACAGATTCTGGATGCAAGTTTGGTGACTTGAAGTTCTGCATTCGATTTCCCAGTTGCATTATTTTCAAAGTGACGCTGAATAATAATCTATAATGCTGTCGCCCTTTTAAAAGGGATGTCTTTTGGGAATTAAGTGAATTATTAGTTGCGCCTAACTATGGAAGCATTGGATCCTTGAGCTCGAGGAGCTTGAAGGGCTTGGACATTGGCTCTCTAACCATTTTGCCCGCATCTCCTTCCAGTTTTTCGTTCGTCACTATCCTCAACCCATAAGCAATGAGGTCATCATTACCGCCTGCCAAAGCCAATGTCGATTCGACTGACATTATAAACTGCCTTAGATTATGATCTTTGTCTAACGGCCTTATTCTCCTAAATTCGGCTATTATGTGTTCTGGTTTCAGATAAAACCCCTGAAATTTTGTGCCTGATATTTTCATAAGTAGCCAATATTCCTGAATGTCCGCTTTCATATTTATGGAAGAGAGCTATATTTTTATTCAATTCATTCTCGTCCTCTATGTCTCTAGCAAAGTAAGAACATTTGACTATTTTGTATGTGTTTCTATCAGGGAATTCTCTTATCAAACATGATTGTACTTTATAGTACTCATGGTCGCTTAATTCAGAATATACTCCGATTTTTCCTTTGGGAATTTCTCTCCTCAAAATATTGGACGCATTTTCCTTTTCAATGTCATTTCTATCTATAAAAATTCGCTTGTTGCCAAAAACTCTTTTAATATTAGTCTCTTTTTCAGCGACAACAATGATTTGAACTTTAAAGCGATTGACGACAGTATCCAAAATCCCTATACCATCATCGAAGTCTTCTTCCTGTGAGTGCCTCGTTTGCACTTCCAAAGATTCTGTTTCATTATTTGTTTCTCCACTATGTATAAAATCTTCTCGAATTGGCTTTCTGAGGATTGTACCCGTAAAAATGAGGAGGAACATGTTCTTTACCAATCAGCCGCAAGTAATCTTCAGTCACCTCAGTAGTGCCCCCTGAGGCCATTAAAATGGGATAATCTTCAACATCATAAGCCGAAACAGATTCTGGATGCAAGTTTGGTGACTTGAAGTTCTGCATTCGATTTCCCAGTTGCATTATTTTCAAAGTGACGCTGAATAATAATCTATAATGCTGTCGCCCTTTTAAAAGGGATGTCTTTTGGGAATTAAGTGAATTATTAGTTGCGCCTAACTATGGAAGCATTGGATCCTTGAGCTCGAGGAGCTTGAAGGGCTTGGACATTGGCTCTCTAACCATTTTGCCCGCATCTCCTTCCAGTTTTTCGTTCGCCACTATCCTCAACCCATAAGCAATGAGGTCATCATTACCGCCTGCCAAAGCCAATGTCGATTCGACTGACATTATAAACTGCCTTAGATTATGATCTTTGTCTAACGGCCTTATTCTCCTAAATTCGGCTATTATGTGTTCTGGTTTCAGATAAAACCCTTGAAATTTTGTGCCTGATATTTTCATAAGTAGCCAATATTCCTGAATGTCCGCTTTCATATTTATGGAAGAGAGCTATATTTTTATTCAATTCATTCTCGTCCTCTATGTCTCTAGCAAAGTAAGAACATTTGACTATTTTGTATGTGTTTCTATCAGGGAATTCTCTTATCAAACATGATTGTACTTTATAGTACTCATGGTCGCTTAATTCAGAATATACTCCGATTTTTCCTTTGGGAATTTCTCTCCTCAAAATATTGGACGCATTTTCCTTTTCAATGTCATTTCTATCTATAAAAATTCGCTTGTTGCCAAAAACTCTTTTAATATTAGTCTCTTTTTCAGCGACAACAATGATTTGAACTTTAAAGCGATTGACGACAGTATCCAAAATCCCTATACCATCATCGAAGTCTTCTTCCTGTGAGTGCCTCGTTTGCACTTCCAAAGATTCTGTTTCATTATTTGTTTCTCCACTATGTATAAAATCTTCTCGAATTGGCTTTCTGAGGATTGTACCCGTAAAAATGAGGAGGAACATGTTCTTTACCAATCAGCCGCAAGTAATCTTCAGTCACCTCAGTAGTGCCCCCTGAGGCCATTAAAATGGGATAATCTTCAACATCATAAGCCGAAACAGATTCTGGATGCAAGTTTGGTGACTTGAAGTTCTGCATTCGATTTCCCAGTTGCATTATTTTCAAAGTGACGCTGAATAATAATCTATAATGCTGTCGCCCTTTTAAAAGGGATGTCTTTTGGGAATTAAGTGAATTATTAGTTGCGCCTAACTATGGAAGCATTGGATCCTTGAGCTCGAGGAGCTTGAAGGGCTTGGACATTGGCTCTCTAACCATTTTGCCCGCATCTCCTTCCAGTTTTTCGTTCGTCACTATCCTCAACCCATAAGCAATGAGGTCATCATTACCGCCTGCCAAAGCCAATGTCGATTCGACTGACATTATAAACTGCCTTAGATTATGATCTTTGTCTAACGGCCTTATTCTCCTAAATTCGGCTATTATGTGTTCTGGTTTCAGATAAAACCCTTGAAATTTTGTGCCTGATATTTTCATAAGTAGCCAATATTCCTGAATGTCCGCTTTCATATTTATGGAAGAGAGCTATATTTTTATTCAATTCATTCTCGTCCTCTATGTCTCTAGCAAAGTAAGAACATTTGACTATTTTGTATGTGTTTCTATCAGGGAATTCTCTTATCAAACATGATTGTACTTTATAGTACTCATGGTCGCTTAATTCAGAATATACTCCGATTTTTCCTTTGGGAATTTCTCTCCTCAAAATATTGGACGCATTTTCCTTTTCAATGTCATTTCTATCTATAAAAATTCGCTTGTTGCCAAAAACTCTTTTAATATTAGTCTCTTTTTCAGCGACAACAATGATTTGAACTTTAAAGCGATTGACGACAGTATCCAAAATCCCTATACCATCATCGAAGTCTTCTTCCTGTGAGTGCCTCGTTTGCACTTCCAAAGATTCTGTTTCATTATTTGTTTCTCCACTATGTATAAAATCTTCTCGAATTGGCTTTCTGAGGATTGTACCCGTAAAAATGAGGAGGAACATGTTCTTTACCAATCAGCCGCAAGTAATCTTCAGTCACCTCAGTAGTGCCCCCTGAGGCCATTAAAATGGGATAATCTTCAACATCATAAGCCGAAACAGATTCTGGATGCAAGTTTGGTGACTTGAAGTTCTGCATTCGATTTCCCAGTTGCATTATTTTCAAAGTGACGCTGAATAATAATCTATAATGCTATCGCCCTTTTAAAAGGGATGTCTTTTGGGAATTAAGTGAATTATTAGTTGCGCCTAACTATGGAAGCATTGGATCCTTGAGCTCGAGGAGCTTGAAGGGCTTGGACATTGGCTCTCTAACCATTTTGCCCGCATCTCCTTCCAGTTTTTCGTTCGTCACTATCCTCAACCCATAAGCAATGAGGTCATCATTACCGCCTGCCAAAGCCAATGTCGATTCGACTGACATTATAAACTGCCTTAGATTATGATCTTTGTCTAACGGCCTTATTCTCCTAAATTCGGCTATTATGTGTTCTGGTTTCAGATAAAACCCTTGAACTTGATTCTGCTGAACCTGCTGTTGTTGATGTTGCGATTGCTGTTGTTGATGCTGCATTTGTATCTGCTGTTGTTGCTCTAATTGTTGATGTTGTAATTGTATTTTCAGCTCCTGCTGTTTTAGAACCATTTCAAGTTCTACAATTCTTTGCTGCAATTCTTCTTCCATGTTTATATGGCGATTTTCGTCGAATTTTTGTTTTCTATTCATTAACGTTAGGTTTTTTTTTTGTATATCTTTTTTTTTTTTTTATTATTTAAACTTTGTTTTTTTTTCTTTTAACTTTTATTTAATTATTAGTTATGTTAGAGATTTTATTTGTTCTTTATTATTAATTTCTTTAGAAATTAATTCCGTTTCCGACCGCGCCAATAATGTGTTGATTAAAAAAACCCGTTTTTACACTTTTAAGTGTCTTTTATTTGAATTGAATCTTAAGACTAAACTACAATAATTTTTTAATTCTAACTTAATGTGAGCAACGACAGTTTTTTATGCTGACGTTGCTGTCTGGCAAAATGTGGGAACGGAAATAAAATGTAACTTAAACTTGTATGTACGTTTTCCCACAGTTTGCCAGCCGGTATAATTGGTGAGGTGGTTTGTATGTAACTCGCGTCACTTGAATGAAATAAATATACAAATGCTACCAACTAATAATCTAGTAACGGTTTATACCGTTAGAGTGCTTTGTTGCCATACTACAACATCGAGCTTAATTGACATATCGTCACATGCTGGACATGTTTTAAGGGTATGTTGCTGAAATACAACATGACGCCGTAAAGGGCTAAACATATACTTTCTCCAGGTACCTCCTAAATATATTTTTATGGTTTCAAGGTTTCCTTTTTTAATTTAGTTCGAACTTTAAGAGTCGTGTAAAGGGTACTTCCGACCGAACCAGGCTTTCTTTCTACACTTTTATTATTTTCTATCATGCCTATTGTTTTGTAGATAAATGTCTTTTTAAATCGCATGTCTTTAAAATGGTTGACAATATCAATTTTTTTTTGGTCGGATTTTCATTAAAAAATTTACATATCAGTTTACGTCGGTCTAATTGGTTTAGCGACATTTTTAATACTAGTTGATTTAAAATTTACATGTTTCTTATTTAGTATAATTAATATGATTATACAGTTATATTTTATGAAAAAAAAATCTTTGTAAGCAAAAAGTAGTTTTTGTAATATTGCGTTGTAAAATTTCCGTATTTTTTTGCCCATACGTTAACAGAAGTAGTAGTAGCTGTATCACGAGATGACTGGTATCAGATCTGGGCTCACGAGATGTCCTTTCTGTTGTTACTTGTTGTGCCGTACCTTGTAAATTTCTCCTCCTTGGCTGGTGAAGAAGGCTATGGTGCGCCCAGATGAGAAAAGAGAACGGAAAGAGGGATCGGTGGGGAAGCCAAGTTTCCAAACCGCCAAGAAGTGAGAGGTCCGCGGTAATAAACTAAAGACGACAGAGACCCACCAACGGCCGTCCGCGAGAAAGCTGATCCCAAAAAAGGTACATAGGCGGCAAGAGAGAGGGCTCGATCAAATTCAGCAGCAACCATCGCATCAGACGACAAAAGAACCGGAGGAGCAAGATTGACACCAATACGCATGTTCATACTGCTAATAGTGGCAGCCAAACCAGATATTAGGAAAGTTCCGAGGTTCTCCTCATTATTCGCGGTTAATTCGTATGGAGTGGTGGGTAGAGCAATGGCGGGAGCCATCAAGTTTGTAAGAGCGTCAGCCGGTGCCTTTGAATGATACACGAGGGTACGCCTATGTCGCGAGATAGCCGTAATAGTCTGGTTTAGGTTCTTATAGATCTCTATATCGTTTATCTGCTCACGAACGGCGATGACATAATCGAAAGTCAGGCCCTGAGCCTCAGCGACAGTGTGCAGAACCGCACCAGGAACCAGGGGGACGAGGTTGGAAAGAGCTTGTTTTTCCACTGAAGTTTTTACTAATTCATTTATATTGGTTTTAGGAACGAAAAAAGCTTAAATAGTAATATAACATACTTACATACTACACAACGACAACAAGGGTAGATTCTTCTTGCTTCCTTCAAAAACTAAAATGGACTGCATCTAAGAAAAAGAGAATGCAAAGGAATATAAAAAACAGTGTTGTAGTTTAACAAAAATGAAATAGTGTTGCTCTTTAGGGAACGTCCACCAACAGAAGGTGTACCTTTTAAGGGAATTTATGTTGCAGTGTAGTTTGAGAGTGATATGTTTTGAAACATTCTCTTGGGTGAAGGCCTTTATTGCATTTCAGACAAATAAAATTCGAATTTTTGCCACAATTAGCACATCACTTATCCGTTTTGGAATATGCTACAATGTTATCTCTTCCATCGTATCTTACATCTGCATAAACATTTATTCGGTTTGAACCTCTAAAAGTGGGCAACTTCAAGTGCTTCCAACAAGCATATCACTATGTATCTTTGGAATTGAAGCAAACTGGTACAACTTGGATCATTTGAATAAAGTTTTCGCATAAGCAGCCGTCCATTTACTACAGATGCATCCAATTAATATGAAAATATTGGCCACCATCACTTACGCTGTCTGATTCGTGATCACTATGCGGCCACCAATTGGTCCATCTTATCCACCCCGGCTATGCCTTTATTATAAAGTTGGATAACTTTTGGTTGGACTAACTGTATTGCACCTTCTCCTCTTCGTTCTTGTCGAAATTCGTACCAATTGTGACGATATTATAATCTATCCATCTCATATGTTCCCATTGCTGGGAAACGATAATCCGTTGATCCTTTTGATTTTTTTTCATTTCGGCAATGTAACGAAGCGGGTATTTCTCTGTGCGACCATTTCTTATTGTACCAGTTGCACAGAAACCCATGTTCCACAAATGACGTAGTAAATTTACGGATGTAAAATAATTATCAAAGAAAATCTAGTAAATAAAAAAATATATACATAAGATGATGTAGGTAAGAGTTAGGAATTTTTATTATCTTACTTTGAACACTTTATTTCTTGGTATGTTTGCTTTTGTAATTAGATCTACAACCTTATCGCCACCTACGCCAAACCTTTGCGACACGACTTCTGCACTGCATTCTGCCATTATTATTTAAGTTACTGTCTCTACATCTATTAAGGAAATAATTTGCTACCGTCTTCAGCTGTGATGCCATCTTTTCTACCTCAGAAACAGTATGCGAATTTTCCATATTATTCCTTGCACTCGATGGAGCATTAAAATCTCTTGTAATTGACTTCCGATTCTCCATATTTTTTTGGCATTTGCTACTTCCCTATCACTGTTGTAAGTATTTATTTGACATACGAAGTATATTTGTGGAAAAATATGGCAGCATAAGCGGTGTTGTTGATTGTTCTTCTTTCACTATTAGGTAGTTTCAGAAATACATTCTCCATACCGTCTTCTACCAATATGTCAAATCGGCTTCCCCAACTTTACCTGCGTACTTGATTCTTGCTTCTTTAATAAGATAATTTTGGGATGAGAAACATGAATGTGAATTTAGTTTTTTCCTTTAAGTACTCATTGACCTGTAAGAGGTTAAACTGTAAAGTCCGCCTTGAGGCGGACTTGGGAATTGTCGTAGTAATTTAAACAACATGAATAATTTTTATATAAACATTTTAAGGGTTGAAATTTATTGTTAAATTTTAATCAAATGATATTGTTGTTCTTTTAGTATTTTAAAGGATTTTATGTTAAAAAAACATTTTTTTGACGTGGAATTGCATAAATTAATTTTGCATTTGTCACGAAAGCTTGTGTTTCTGATTTACACCACGGCATTTTGCAAATTTTTTTCCGGAACGGTCCAAAAATACACACCAATGCCCAACTTGATCGAATCGAACATTATGCGTCGGAATGTTTGCTTGCCCTTTTCGGTTTTTGTGCAGGAGGAGCCTCAGATTTTAGTTGACCACGTTTCCGCGTTGTGGCTGTGCCTACCAGACACATGGTTTTTGCCACTTTAGTTCTAAAGTCTGGGAGTGTTATTTTGTTCATATTCTGGTGAATTCTATGATACAAAATATACGAGTTCACCATCGCCACATCCAACAAATGAAAAAAAATTCGGTTTGTCCACTCTCGTGATCTCATATGAATTTTGTATTCTCCAATCAAACCATCCATCAAGTCGGCTCCACCCATGTGCTTATTATATTCTTTTATAATAGTTGTACAATTTATGTCAACGTAATCTTTTGTTTTACTATTCCTTTACGCTTTACGGTAAATGTGTTATTTTACATATTTTTTGACAGGAAATTCTGCATACCCATGTATGAAGAAAGCAGCCTTACGCTTTTTGTATCTCGCACCACAACACGTTGACGATATCTGTACCATATCCGGTACCTGCATATTCTTCCGAATAACCCCTCTCAACTTTCTGCGCATCTAGATCATTATCAGATGGTAATTTTATGTTTGGAACTCTATTTGTTCGCACTGTTCCTAAACTATATATGTATACCACGACTCTTTAGAAAGAAAATCAAACCGAGAGAGGTATAAAAGTTATCAAAATAAATGATGTGGGTGGTTGACATCTTTTGTGATGTGTCTTCCTAAACGTACGACTACATTAGATACTGCACCAAGATTTGGGCAGTCATATAAAACAACATTATCTCCAGCACCAGCATAAACTTCATTCCCCCATTTGTGGGGCTTTGCGGGCATATATTGTCGTGTTGGATTGCCCTGCATTTTTGTTGGGCACATTCAGCGCAGAGACGTTGTCGCATTAGTACAGTCAGAAGTCGTTCATTGAAATGTTGAATTAGTGGTCTTATTTTATACAGTGCGTCGAAACCTGGAGATCCTTTCTGCATCTGGCAAAAATTGTCATTAAAGTGGAGTTTACTTCTAAGCTCTTCAAATCTATGACGGGTCATCGTTTGCCTTATGGGCTCAAATGCATGCACGAACATTCGGAAAACGAAAGGTTGACAAGAAAAACAAGATGCCAATGAACTTACGCATTTTTGTTTCATCTGTTTTGAAGTGTGTGAAAATGCTTTGTTGAGGTGCGTACAGATTCATCTGATCCACCAAATACTAAACGAAAAGAAATACAATATTCCAATAAGTTCGAAAATAGCTGTTATACAGGCCTGTCACAGAATCCAAATTCGATCGAAATGATATCACTTTAAATTTAATGCTCGGAATTGTAATTTTCCTTATTTGAAAGTACAAAAATCTGTTTGAAACAACTTATTTCAATAAAGGAAAATGTTTTTCAACAGTGCGTCGAAACCTGGAGATCCTTTCTGCATCTGGCAAAAATTGTCATTAAAGTGGAGTTTACTTCTAAGCTCTTCAAATCTATGACGGGTCATCGTTTGCCTTATGGGCTCAAATGCATGCACGAACATTCGGAAAACGAAAGGTTGACAAGAAAAACAAGATGCCAATGAACTTACGCATTTTTGTTTCATCTGTTTTGAAGTGTGTGAAAATGCTTTGTTGAGGTGCGTACAGATTCATCTGATCCACCAAATACTAAACGAAAAGAAATACAATATTCCAATAAGTTCGAAAATAGCTGTTATACAGGCCTGTCACAGAATCCAAATTCGATCGAAATGATATCACTTTAAATTTAATGCTCGGAATTGTAATTTTCCTTATTTGAAAGTACAAAAATCTGTTTGAAACAACTTATTTCAATAAAGGAAAATGTTTTTCAACAATTTATTTAAAATTTTTTTTGTATTATTTAATTTTTTTTTTTACAAATTATAAAATTTTCTTAAGTCTTAAGGAAAAATGCAGCATCGTAAAAAGTGAAATATTCTGTTCAGTCAAATAAAAATACAGTGGCTCACATTCAAAGTGAGCCATGACCTGTTTTCAGATAAATTGATTAATATATAATGAAAAGAAAGTTTTGTTTACAAAAATATCACTTAACTTCATTAATTAATTAGAAAGCTTCAAGTTCATGTCAATTATTTCAATTTTATTAAGTGCTTACATAAAAAAAACAAAAACTCAAAAATTACTTCAAATATTCATCACAGTGAAAGTGAGCCACCTAAACTTAATAGGTTTTCTATAAAGTATTAATATTTTGTTGGACCACCTTTTGCCGATATCACAGCTTGAAGACGCCTAGGCATCGATTCTAATAAATTACAGGTATATGTGGAAGGAATTGCGCTCCACTCCGATTGGAGAGCATCTAGAAGGGTTTTTTGTGAGGTAATGTTGTGTTTTCGTATATTTTGGTCAAGACGGGCCCATAAATTTTCGATAATATTTAAATCGGGAGACTGTGGTGGCACTTCGAGGACATGTGGACAATTATATAGTAACCATTCTCGGGCAACATAAGACTTATGTTTGGGGTCGTTGTCTTGATAGAAGAAAAAGTCTTCTTCGATCCCCAGTTTCTCAACACTTGGCTTGACATTTTTCTTTAAAACATCTAAGTAGCCAAATTTGTTCATAATTCCCGGAATGTGTTGCAGATTCCCAGTTCCGCTACCTGCCATGCACCCCCAAACCATAACGGAGCCGCCTCCATGCTTAACACTTGAAGTCAGATTTTTCGGTTGAAGCTCGGAATTCTTTTGTCGCCATACCATCTGCTTTCCATCGGAGCCAAACAAGTTAAATTTACTCTCATCTGTAAATAAAACCTAAGCAAGCATTTTTACAAGCTCTTTGTTCTATTTTAGAATTGTATACCTTTTGCCAAAAATTCATATCTTTAAGGATGTATCTACGAGCAAACTCAAGACGTTTTTGACGGTTCACTTTGCTTATAAAAGGTTTCTTTCTAGCTATTCTGCCATTATAACCGTGTTTTCTGAGAACTCTTCTGACTGTTTCGGGGTTCACATGAATATTTAGCTGAATTTTTACCATTTCTGTAAGTTTTGGAGCACTGAGTAGAGGATTTTTTTTAATTTCTCTTACTATGAACGCCTCATCTCGTTCTGAAAACTTCTTTTTAGAAATTGTTTTCTCTTTGTTCGCGATTCTACCATACTTAGTAAAACGATGAATGATGTGCTGAATAGTTCCGCGGCTCTTATTGACTAATATCGCAATATCTCTCTGAGATTTACCTTCTTGGTACAGTTTGATTACTAACTCCCTAATTTCAATACTAGTTTGCCGTCCCATCTTTACTAAGTGACCTTTTATACACAACTGACACATAAACAATAAGAACAACGCAAAAATATTTGAGAAAAAAACCTTTACCGTTATTTTACATAGAAACAAAATCATGTGGCTCACTTTAAGTGTGACACGCATTCACCAGCATTTTTTTCTTTTATTGATTTTTTTACTTTGGAATTACAGAATGAAAAAAAAATTGCATTTATATTGTACATCAAATGTGAATGTATAAACTATGCAATAAATGAATATTGAGATGACGATCTGTAAAAAGTTATTTTAACGAACATATTAGAAGTTGTGTTGGCTCACTTTGGGTGTGACCTACTGTAAATAAAACTTTAACATATACACTGCGTTTGCATATGAAAGTGAACCTAAAGCATCCCCCAATCGTCTTCCCCGTAATTTTCCGGTAAAGTCTTGACGTCCCTGCGCACCACAAACTGCAGTTATTGCAGACATTTCGTGTATTAATTTTTAAATTTTGTTCACTTCAAGTTAAAAAAAAAAATGTTGTGCCTTTCCCATTTTGTTTTTCTCTTCTAATAACCATGTGTTTTTTGTTTTTCGTTGCCCAATATTGCCACATTTAAATTGAAAACAATCGAATTGCTGCTTTTTCGTATTGAACAAAATCGATCGAAATCTGGAGAAGGTTAAACAAAATCGATCGAAATGAAAATTCGTAATGAAAACAATTTCGATCGATTTCTGTGACAGGCCTGATAAAGTCAGCATGTTGGGAATTACCCTTAAAGTTGGTGAATTTCAATAATGTTGTTGATGCTTGCACGCAAACAAAGGGAGAAAACAAAATGTCAACAAACAAGCAAAACAGCGAGCTTCGTAATTCGATGATGCCACCGTATTGCTCTTTTTTTTGTTCCCAAGGAATTTATGATTGGAGAAATTTTTTCTCATGAGAAATAAATTCCGAGGGAATATTCTAGTCATATGTATAATCAGTTCCTTATATCAATCGAAACTCAAAGTCCGATTAACAAATTAAACGCGATCATTATAACTTGTTTTTGTCATAAATTTTACTTTCTAGCCACGTTATCGATCATCCTCGAATATAAAAAAAGAGTGGTTTTGCGAATAATAACAAAACTTAATAATAATAAAACTTAGTATTTGAAACTAATTCTTCAATTCCTAATAAATATACTACATACACATCGTATTTTGACTTCGACTACGACGATTTTTTTTACTAGAATAAAAAACATTGCAAAATCTTTTCTTTAACCTAGATCAAAATCGTCGTAGTCGAAATACGATGTCTATGTTAGTAATTAGGCAAATTTTCTGTCGAAGTTTTTCTGTATCGAGAGTAATTTATTATTTAATTTTTCTTCACAGTCTTAATATGGTTGGGCGGCCGGCGTTTCCAAAGAAATTTCTCGACTGATGATCCATAAAAGGTTATAAAATGAACCCATGACCTGAGTTAAAACAAAAATCAAAGCTCTAAAGTTCTTCTAAACCAATTGATTATATATAAAATTTATAAGCAAAATAGGTGAAAAAATCTGCAACCTCCAACCTGCATATATTAATAAAATGAAAAGGTTCCCAAAGCAAAAAAATTAATTCTTTAAACTTTTTTTCATTAGTTTTACTCAAATACATTGATATGTGTGTGTATATGTATTATCATAATTCAATGCTACATAGTAAAATAATTTTTAATAAAACAACATTTTTTGAATGAAACAGCTTAATAAACAGATGGTTTTAAACTACAATACGAATTCCAATTTTTGTGAAGCACGAGAATTGGGTCCAGTTTTTTTTTACTTCTTGGGTAAAGTTCGGTAAAATGAGAGCAAACTGTAATTTCTGTCAATAAACTACAAAAATGCACAAAATTGAGGGAACCATAATTTTTAACACAAAAGGAAATGTCAATGCGTGTATGCATATACATACGTACACACGTACTTATTTACATACACGATTCAGCAAATATAGAAGATTTTTGTCTTAATTTCATATAAAAACTTATAAAACTTTGTTCGCCACTAGTTTTTAATTTTTCTTCGTTATTGTTTGGTTTTCAAACAGCCGATTGATTTTCTATGTGCCCAAAGTAGCACGAAGAAAAACTATGGGCTGTTTCGTGCAAGAAGAAGAACATTGCTCACACAAAACCTCTCTCATTTACCCAATTTTCGAGTACGGGAACGCTTTTCGTGTAAATTGGGATCCCGCTGCATACTAACCCTAATACCTAAATAAGAGCGGCAAGCGTTGCGTTAGCAGTAGGGTATGCATTTTCAGTACATTTAAATGTGAAAATATTATTTGATTGTACTGAAAATACGTACCCTGCTGCTAACGCAACGCTTGCCGCTCTTATTTAGGTATGAGGGTAATGTAGAGTAAAGAAACAAACCTAATATGTACAAATAAATACATATGACAATTTTCGCAAATTAATGTTTATTTATTGTCTGTACGAATTATCGCCCAAGTTACTATCGCCCAAAAAACGAAAATGTTGCATCGCTCAAAAATTTTTGTAAAAAAAATTGGGTGATTGTTCATCGACTTTGGGCGACTCAACATTTTCAGCCCAATCATAAACAAAAATTTCGCACGAGTTTTCTCACTTTTCCCTTTTCTCCTATCATGAATTTGTTTTTCCCCTTTTTTACCAAATGCGGGAATAAAAAACTCCCCGGGCAAAAAGCAGGTATGTATTATGAACGCAGCTGAACTTGCTTTTTTCACTAAAAATATTTCTCTTGCAAAACAGGAAGGAGTTTGCATAAAAACATGGTTAATACTCCATTAAAACAAAATTTATATACATAAACTTGTATTTTATAGTTCTTTTAATTGCAAAAACACAAATAATTCCCAAATAAATAATTTATAAACTTTTTTTACATATTTTTTCAAGTTGGTGAATTTTAATAATTTTTTTTGCTCTCTCACTCAAAAAAAAAGGGAGAAACAAAATGTCAACAAACAAGTAAAACAACAAGCTTCGTATTGCGGTGATGCCACGTGTTACTCTTTTTTCTTCCCAAGAAATTTATGATTGGAGTAATGTTTTCTCGAGAAAATTATTTTCCGTGAGAAATTAATTCCGAGGGAATATTCATGATTGGGCTGTTTTAGATATTTGGGTATTTGTTCATAGTGAATAATTGCCAAATTTTTACAAAATATTAAAAAACCCAAAAAAAATTTTGGGCGATTATTCATTCCAAATTAGGGTGATTGTATGTAATGGACAAACACCCAAAAACTTTGGGCGATTATTCATTTTACACTTTTGGGTTATTCTTCGTGCCAATTTTTATTATTTTATTATACATACCGTTACCCTAATATAGAAACGGCCCCTAACTCATTATATTTGTTCAAATCGAGTTTTTTGCATATTTCGACAGACGAACTTCTAATATATTGAAATATGCAAAACATTCGATTTGAGAAAAATAATAAGTTAGGGCGTCTCTATATTAAGATAACGATACATGCATATGTGTGTATGTATGTATGTTTACGAAAGTTTAAATCAATTCAGCTTGCTTTTTCGATAAATCATATTGAAATAATTTTTTTTTTTCATAAAAAATGCCGAATTACATTCTTTTGTTAAAGTCCATGTACTTTGAAATAAAACGAACGAAAATTTTACAATTTCTAAATATGGATAACCACGATAAGGGTGAATGTTTAAAAAAAATTTTGCGACTAAGTATTGGGACTCGTACTGGTTTTAAGTTCCGGTTTTGGATAATGGACCACTTTTGGTTTGCACATCCAAATCGAATTTTGCTTTCGACCTTAAAATATCGTTTTCGGTCAAACTAAAATTTTGTAAAAATATTGTATATATTAAAAAGAAACTATATAAAAAAATAAATTTAACCCAGCCTCTATCGATGTATCTATGTGCAATTGAAATTTCCACATTAATATTTTTTGTATAGTTTTAAATATATGATAAAAATAAATAAATGCCTAAACAAATAAGCAATTGTAAATAAATATTTGTATAAACAATCATGACACCAAAATCCCAGTGAAAGATATGTGTTTATGATTTAAGCAAAAATGTTGAAAATCGACAAAATTAAAAAAAAGCAATAAAATATAAAAATCCACATTGACTAAATTTAAGAAGAGATTAGACTTGGCATATAGTAAAAACTTTTAAAAAGAAAATCCTTTAAAATACAAAACATCTTCGTATATACATATGTTAACTACCAAAATTTCATCAAATATTTGCCAAGTTTAACTCTGCCTTAAATATTTTTTAAGTTATTGAATGAAACCATTAAGCAAAAAACAAATTGGAAATTCCTCAAATTAGTAAAAGTAATCTTAATTTTATAAGTAATTCGTTATTGCTTTTTTACGTACATACATACAACATAAATATTTTTTACCATAAAATATGATCAAGTTTTATATATATATATATATATATATGTATTTTGATGATATTAATAATATTGGACGAATGAATGGATGATAAATATAGTCATTAATATATAGTCGTATATAGTCTCTAGTAGTTTCGTTAGAACTAAAAAATTGCAGTTTTAAATAAAAAGAACGTATTTTTTAAGATTTTAAGAGAAAAAAAATAAAATAATAAAGAAAATGTCATTCATAACTTACATTACCACAACTTTCAACAATATTTGCAACAAAAAAACTAAAAAAATAACTCAATTTTGAATTAATTGCAACTAAATATTCCAATAAAAACAGGGATCTACTCTGTAATTCGAAAAGAAAGCAAACGCTTTCTAATTTGCCTGATATTGACAGACAGATTCGAAAGCATTTTCTTTCCTTTCGAATTACAGAACAGACCCCCAGAAAAAAAAATCAAATTACATACATATGTACCTACATCTGTATGTACATATGTATGTATGTATATGCAAAAGTTAATAGAAAAAGTTACAACTTAATGAATATGAAAGAAAACAAACAATTGTGTCATCTTAGTTATGTAAGAGCTCACATTTAATAACAAGAACTACTATTACTAATTACATATTAAATAAAGGATACAATTACAATAAAATAAAACAAACAAAAATAAAATCTGAAAACGTAGTTTATTTTATATGTGTACTTATTGCTCTAAATCAGGCAACTCAGAATTTACATATTTTCAGTAGAGGAAAAGCGCACAGGGATATAACTGCCCAGTGGTGAAAAATGTACCCGTTCATTTACTAAAACAACGTCATAACTCAAAAGACTAGTTTGCCAGAAAACGAGTTTAAAGTTTTCAATTTACACACAAATTGATGGAAAGAGACAATTTCATTTTGCTCTCAAGAGTTGAGTTTACAAGATATTTGTATAAAATTGTTATCACAATATGAATAGTACTATTAGGATTAGTTCAGCATCATAAGCTCAAACATTTTATTTATTGAGAAATGATTTCTGAGTAAATAAGCGATATGGATTTATGTCGATGGTCTCAAGTAGAAATGTCCTATCTATTATTTTTTTTTTACGAATTTCAGTTATTCAGTGATTTCAATACATTTCACACAAATACATATATGTATGTACATATGTCGTCAAAAAAATATACATATTATTTTTTACGTTTTTGCATTAAATGAATAAAATTTGTTTATTTTTCTTAAACTGTGTATAGTGTAAGTCTCGATAATGTGACAAAAAAAGTTACATTGTGAATACATATTACAGTTTCTATTGTTTTATTTCTCCTCCTTTACAGTTACAATTATTTAAGTTAGGGCCTTTCTACTTGAGACCAACGATATGTGTTTTTGCTTTCAAATACAAATGACCGTTAAAGTATTGAGTAGTATCGAGTATCCAATTGAAAAAGCAGCAAGCAGTTTTGAGTATTCAATAGTGGCCGCTTTTTACACTACTACAATTTTCTTTTGTAGAGAATTGACCAGTGCTTCAAAACGATTCAAGAAAAACTACATTAGACGACTCTTGACTTGGCAGCACTTTGATTGTCGTAGTTGCCAGATAAAATGGAAATAAATTGTTGAATTTCGTTGAAAAAATCGCATAAACTTCTATGGCATATTCAAAATAAAAATTAAAAAAAGCTTTCGTAAAATTCAAGTAAATTATTCTCAAATATAACTAATGTAATATAACGCTTTTCATTTTTATATAATGCTGAGCTCTTTTAGTGTGACATTAATTTCAGAGCCAACACCAAGGCGAATTGAGAAACAGGTGACCTCATCAATAAATTGCTTGATACCGAATTGAGATGTTTTAGATTCCTGGCAAGCTTTATGTTGTTATTTGTATTGTGATCACAGAATTCCTACCAGATGATATTGTTTCATGAGATTATAATCAGCTGATAGATACAATGGTGTCATTTCAAACAATACTAACGCGAATTCATGTCAGGTGATCTCAGTTCAGCAGCTGATGATCAGCTGTTAATTTCTTTTGCGGCAAATCAGAGCAAAACGTTTGGAAGCTCTCTGACAGCAGGAAATTGTCCACTAATAAATATACAAGGTGAATATGAAGAGTTTCAAATCGAGACCACCTGATATCAATTCGCCTTGATCAATACGCTCAGTATTTTTTGACAGCAGGAAATTTTACACTAACAAATTTACATGTTTTTCCGCAGTGTTGCATATAATTTCAAACTGAGGTCACCTGGTATAATTCGGACTTGCGTTGTATTCTGTGCTTGTGTGTTCTGCTGTACTAGCGATTTTTAAATTACTTTCCAGCGGCTTAAATTAAAAAAAGTTAACATCACAGATACACAGCAAAAGAAAACAAAAGACAAAGAGGAACGAAAAAATTAAAGCAGAGAAACTAGCAAGTATTTTTTTTATTTGGGCGTCAAGAAAATTGTAATTGTGAAAATTTTGTGGAAATATTAATTTAAATTAAAAAACAATTCCACAGTAAAAATGCTTGCCTTAATAAACAGAATATTGGATTGGTTCAAAAGCATTTTTTGGAAAGAAGAAATGGAATTGACACTGGTGGGACTGCAATATTCAGGAAAGACGACATTTGTTAATGTTATAGCTGTGAGTAAAAACTTTACATTATTTGGCACAAATAGAAAAACAAACATAGGCATAGTGTATTAATGCAATTTTTCAAATAAACGGACTGCGTATTACTACTCATAAAACATGAAAATTAATTGTCCGACCAAGAGATAAATCATCCAACTAACACCCAACTTCTTAATACCCCTTTACAATCGTCTACCAAACCCATACCATAGTGCAATTTATACTGCTGTTGTGTATAATGAATTCAGCGACCACCATACAATATTGCTGTCGTAATATTGAAAATTCTTCTCCTGTCTGTGGAGTGGGGGTGGGTTTTTATTCGAGAATGCAAGGCTTACCCTAACATGTGACGATAGTTTTTAAATGTTAAAACGAATGAATGAAACATTAATTAATATAACAAAGGCAAGATTTTAATATGAATAGTTAAGAGCTTACTTTTTATTTGCTTCTGCGGCAAGTTTAAACAAATGAAAGGCTGAGGTTTTGCAAGTCAAGTTTTTTGATGCAATATCTATATGATTATTTGCTAAATTTTCATAATGTAGTCATCACATTGAAGTTTGATATTATGAGCATAAGCAATATGTGTTTTTCTTTTGTTATAATAATTTCTTTGTTTCTTAATTCTAAGTACTATGTATTCTTATATTAATCCATTGTAGTCATAATTAGACCTTAGAGGAGATAAGGGGTTTAGTATTTTTTTTCCAAATACATACATTCACTTCTATCGAAACTTCAAATTGCAATATCGTAACGTCTGTAGTAGATTGTATGTAGATTTAAAAAAATACTGCAATCGTGCAATAATTTATTTTCGACGAATATTTTGTAGGTTACGTCATTATGTATAAATAGGTAGGCATATGGATATATATATATGTATGTAAGTGATAAGCTGGCAGTCAATTTTGATAAAATTTTTATGTTCGATTTTAGTAGAAAGTTCTGGTCGAATAAAAAACTTTCATTTGGTATTGCATATGATGCGTATTCGAACAATAATAGCGCTGTTCGGATGATAAATTTTATAAAATTTTTACCATTTGTACCTTCAAAAATAAAAAAAAAAAAAAATGGTAAAATTCAAACCTCAAAAAGTGCCAGGCCAATGATTCTCATTGAACTTTTTTGGGAATACATATCGATAATAATGATGCATAATTAATGCTTATATCGTTTTCCATATTGTGTAGAAATTTCATAAAAATATCCTGTTTACTAAACTCTCGAAAGCAAAATAAAATTTTGATTGTTCCATTTAGTTGTGTGTAAATTGAAAACTTTAAACTCGTTTTCTGACAAACTAGTTTTTAAGCTATGACGTTGTTTGAATAAATGAGCGATATGTAGTTGAATAAAACATATACATACATACATATATTTTCTATGTTCTGGGGGTCTACTCTGCAATTCGAAACGAAAAAAATCCAGTTGAATTTGTTTGTTTACGAAATGCAAGTTCGAAAACATATTGTTTTATTTCGAATTACAGATTACAATTCCAGTAAATACTTAAAAGAAATATAAATCGAGTATAAAGAAGTATAAAAAATTTGCTTTTTAACCGTTTTTTACTCTTAAAAGTACAAATATCAAAAATCTTATGCTTGTTTATTTTTTCTTTTATTAGATTAAGATGTGTCCTCAATTTTATTCCTACCTCACATATATTATACCAGGAGATGTTAGCTTACCGATTTTACCAGCTTCTTTTAGTTTACTTTATCTCCTTAACATTCGAGTGTTTAAAAATACCTGTTTAGTTAGTAGGATTTAGTGGCTACCAGTTTCACTTGGATGCTGATAAGTCCCGTTGTCCTAAAGTCAACTGTTAGTAGATTGCGTTTATGGAAATCGAACGATTTCATATCGAGCAATTTGTATCACATACCAAAACATTGTCTATTGCTTTCTTTTTAACACTTATTTTATTGTAATTTGCAATGTTTATATGGCTGGTGGCTACTTATTAACTGCTTGTTTAGTTTATTTTCTCTTTTTTTTCTTATAGATACAATACATATATAATTAACCATAAGGTTACCTTTGTACCGATATTAATAAATAAATCAATAAATAAATAACTATAAACTGTATCGGTCAGGTTCTGAAAACCATTTCGTTTTGAAACTTACAAATTTCACGAAAAAAAAACAACAAAAATGAAAAGAACTTAATATCGAATGCACTAAATTATCCGATAAAGAGAACACTGTTTTCCGTTTTTGAAACTTTGCGATTTCGAAACGAAATGGTTTTCAGAACATGGCCGTATACATACATATCTTATCGTACATTCAAACCTCCTTATGCAAAAAAATTAATTTTGTACTTCAAGTGTGCTTTAGTCAATAGTTGTATGGAAATTTTGTTTTAACGCACACTTCAAACTCAAATTAATTTTTGAGTGAAATCTCAAAAATGAGTTTGAAATTTTAAATTTATATGCAACTCAGTAAAAATTTTAACTTATTCTGTAACTACATATTTGCCGAAGTCTCGTCAATAAAATATTAAAAATTAAATACTTTTCAATTCGTTGTCGTCAAGAATTGATGATTACACTCAAACCTTTTTTTCTGCGGTAGATGTGTTCCAAAGGAAAGCGCATTAAAAGTAACCGCATAAAAAGGGTACTACATCTATACAAAATGGGTAGATACGTTCCTGCTTCAAAAACCGCATAACTTCAAATCACACTGTCAAAATTTACTCAAAACCGCATAAAAAATATTAAAGCAAATATGAAAATATACATATTTATTTCAAGAGATCCATTTATTTTTAATAAATAAGAAGCAAAACAATACATACATGTGCATATTTAGAAGAAAATAAATTCAGGATTTGCTAAAGAAGTAAAATTTATAAATTTATCCCATAAACTCAGACTCAGACAAGAAAAACTGCTGTGTCTAAAACATGACTTATGCATGCGAAAACACACTTTAATGCCTAAAAAGCGCCCCAAATACAATTCAAGCAAAAATAAAACAATTTTTTATAAAAATGCAGTTGGGTAATGCCAATTTCATGAAATTTAAAATTCGGCTTCGAAAACCGCATAAAATAAGACCGCATAAAAAAAAGGTTTGAGTGTACTCTTGCCGACAAAGATATTTTGATATTATTGAGCCGTAACTGCCAAAAAATTTCTTTTCCACGTGTGCTTCAAATTACCAGAAAGACAGTAGTGAAATTGAATATCTGATGTGAATGAATTTGGCAAGAAAATAATGATCAATTTCCCGCCCGCTTAAAATTATGTTATTATTATTATTATTGATTCTATTTTTTGTTCTTGTATTATTTTGTTATTTTTGGCATTTTATATACATAAATACAATAGTTATTCAATAAGGTTTGTGATTGCAACTTAAATCATCATCCACTACACTTCGTTCGGTCAACTAGATTATCCTGCTGTACCACTTGAATAAGTAATTGATTATTGCATAACTTGATTTATCCTTGTGTACCACTTGGATAAAAAAAAATTCAAAACTCTTACAATTTATTTCTCCTTGTGTATTAATTACTTGGATAAAGCCTCAAACATTTACACAGCAGTTAATCCAGGCAAACGATTCTGGTATTAAGAAGTACTTATTCATAAATATCGGACAATTGACAGTTTAATTCAAAAAATTTACTTAACAAACGCACAATACATTTTTAAAAACAGATCAATTAAATATTCCAAAAATAAAATATATCTTTCAGTCGGGACAATTTACCGAAGATATGATACCAACTGTTGGTTTCAATATGCGTCGCATAACCAAAGGTAATGTCACAATTAAGGTGTGGGACATTGGAGGTCAACCTCGATTCAGATCGATGTGGGAAAGATATTGTCGTGGTGTGAATGCAATTGTGTAAGTTATACATATACATACATATGTATTTGTGCATAAGATTTTAGTAAAAAATAATGTAAAATATAAAAACGATTTGCAGTTATATGGTGGATGCTGCTGATAAAGACAAAATGGAAGCATCTCGCAATGAATTACATTCACTGTTAGATAAGCCACAATTAGCTGGTATACCTGTCTTAGTATTGGGTAATAAACGTGATCTTCCAGGTGCTTTAGACGAAACCGGCCTAATCGAAAGAATGTAAGTAATAAATTACGATAATAAAAGCTCAACATATTTTAATGTCGCTTTTGTAGCTGATATACTTTATATATGTATGTGTACAGTAGCGGCAAAAATAATAGAAACAAACCAAGAAATAAAAAAATAAAAAATATATATCTTGATAGGTATGGCTGTGAATTAATGGTATATAACGGCACATTTCATGGTTGTTTTAGTTATTTTCGTGTTCATCTCATAGTGTTTTCACACTGAAAGTTAAAACCTGGTTTTAACGTTAAAACCATAAACAGCTGATTTTGCATTCACACTGCAAGTTTGTTAAATTCAGGTTTTAACTCACAGGCTGTCTAATAAGTTTCTTCAAAATCAAATAAATCTCTTGCTGAAATGCGTGTATTTGTTGCTGTATTTTTTTCAGCTTTTTATAATACTTATCTGACACCCTGTACAACGTTTGTTTTTGTTTGCATGAAAAACTCAGGAATTTTGTAAATGCTTTCGAATTTGCGTGCTATTAACATATAAATTCGAAAGCACTTTCATTCGTTTCAAATTACACAGTAGACCCCCTGACATTATTGTATATAATCTTTTTTCTTTATGAATTATTGTTTAAAAAAATTTTTTTTGTATCAAAATTTCCAGGAATTTATCTAGTATACAGGACAGAGAAATATGCTGCTATAGTATTTCGTGTAAAGAAAAGGACAACATCGACATAACTCTGCAGTGGCTGATCGCCCATTCGAAAAGTCAGAGTCGTTAAAAGTCCCTTCTTCAGTGCCCAGATGAAGACAATTGAGTCACTTTTAATAAGACTCAAATGAATTTACGTGTACTAAGCTTGTGATGGATCGATGTGATGCTTCTAATGATAAAAGCTGATGAATGATGATTACGATAAATGAATGGTGAATTAATGTAGGATAGTTATTTAATTATGTTATTCTCTATTTTGAGTTTCTTTTTTCAAATTGATTATCGATCGATGCCTTTGAATGAGAAGGAAACTAGAAAAAAATATATTTCTTTAAAAAAAAATATAGCTCTTGAAAACTTACAAGATTTTTTAAACATAAAATATTGTCGCACCTGTTTTGTAAATCGATTAGATTTAAAACGAGCGTTTTTCATTGTTGCTTTTTAAATTGTATAAAAATAATGAAAATAAAAAACTCTGAAAAAATTTATGTATGAGTCGAATTTTTTTTAATCGAATCGATTTACAGAACAGCGTCATATGTTTCTATAAAAACAAAAACAAAACAAATAGAGCAGCGAATAATGATTATTTGCAGACATACGTGTACTTTTATTAATTTGACACACGATTAATAAGGGATTACATTAACTTAAAAAATCACACGAAACGCTAAAAAAAAGTTTAAGCAATTAATACATTATGAGCTGTTGCTTTTATATTTTATAGTTATACAATTTTATTTTAAACTGAAAACGGGCAAATCTCTCTGTACACTACGAATTATAATAATAAAGTGCTTTCAAAAATTCGTTATACATATATATGTAGAAAAATTTCATTTTCATGGAATGCAAAAAGTTTCAAATCTGGACTTGCCAAATTTTATTTTTCACTTCTTTTTAAATATTTTAAAAGCATGTTTTTAACAAGTCACAACAGTTTATTAGTTTTACTATTGCATATATTGGGTTAGGATTTTTATAATTCCTTAAATATTTTTTCAAAATACATACTTGCTGCTTCTTACTGTAGCTCCACTTTTCTCTCACTTTTTTCCTGTATATTTCTAAGTTGCAATTTAAGTAAGGAAACGCTTTTTTCCTTTACTTTTAATTTTTTAATTATTTAAAATATATTTATTTAAAACAAAGTAAGCAAATAAAACAACTAATATAAATAAGAACAACCAAATTATACACTTCGAATTTGTATAAAATGAAATTTAGTTTCTGCTAGTAATACAGCGTTTCTTATTTTTTCTTCAATTAATTGATTAGTAGATATTTATTATGTATGTCTAGTGTTACATGTAAATTTATTACGACAACAACAAACAACCACAAAACAAGAGAAATATTCTTATTCACTAATCGAGTTCACACACATTGTTTTCGTTTCTTTTTTATTTTGTATTTTATAAAAAATGTGTAATGGAACTAAAAAGCAAACATTGAATAAAAATTTAAGTTTATTTAAAACCAAAAAAGAAAATTGCAAATTATAAACAAAAAACATAAAATGCATCTCGAAAAAAAGAAAATATAAATAAAACAAAAATAAAAAATTGAAAACGGTAACCAATTCTATAAATAAATTTTAGATTTAAACCAAACAAAATAATTACGAAAAGAAAAATAAAACTACAGAAAGCTTTTTAATATAATTGTTATTTTTAATTGGCTAATGTACAATACACCAATGAAATTTATATATGTACATACATAAGTACATATGGGATGTATGTATGTATGTATGGCATATACATATGTATATATGTACATACGTATATATGTAAACATACACAAACACAACCATATTATTACCTACGAAAGGCCATAACAACCAATAAAAGTTTTATATTTAACACAAATTTAATCAGTTTTTATGCACAAAATTAAAAATTTCTTATCTTGCTGGCGTTCCACAAGCACTAATGAGTTATGGGCTCTTTGGAAACAAAAGTTGCTGTGATATGTATGATTTTTTAACTTTTAAGGTATGAAGTTCGATTCGAACTTTAAATGTGACTGACTGCTACAGGCTAACTTTATACTGCTTGATCCATTACTCTGATTCGGAAATATTCTCTAAAATACAGTCACACATCACGTGGGTATTTTGGCTATGGAAAATAAACCTTAAATTAGCAAAAAATGCTTTATAAATATGTATATTCTGTATATTCCAGCAACAACTTTTTGAGATTTTGTAATGGCTAGTACTATTTTCAAGGCAATACAAAGTAATGAGGGGCACTTACATATGTACGTAATCGGAAGGAAATCTTAAGTAAAACCAATTTTCTTGCATATGTGGGAGTAAAATTTGGGAGCAAACCACAAAAATGAGTGCTTTACACAATCAAATACCACCAGCCAAGTATTTAAAAAGTTATATTTTGCATACATTTTGTGAATTTGTTAAAGTAAATCTCCATGATATATCAGGTGTGTCCTTACTTTTGCGGCGCGAGCTTGCGATGTTCTCTAATATCTTTTATATTATTGTACATTTACGAAATTACGCTCATAATTTTACGAGTTAATTTATTAATTATTAATTATGTTGTGTGTTTAGTCGTTTTTTGGTGCTTTGTTTTTGAAATAAAGAGAAAAATCGAAGAAACTTTAATTATATAGTGAGTGGTATGTCCTTAGTTTTGCGGTCTAGTGCATTTCCAAAAATATTATCTGCATCTGGCGAAAGATAAGAAAAATTCAGCAAAAATACTGAAAAAATCCCATTTTTGGGATTTTGCAATTTTTTTTTGAGAATTGCCGGGAACTCAAAAGCAAATTCTATTTGTTCTTACTTTCTGTGTATTACACAGAATTCCCACGATGACTTTTATGAAGTTTATTTTTCGACGTAATTTTTGGTTTGTAAGCGAACGGTGTAGAGAAGAAAGAGGGGTAGAAAAAATTACTCGATTTCTGTTTTCCATGGTTTTTTTTCTTCTTGTTGTTATTGTTGTTATGTTTTAATGTTATTCTTCTAGTTTATTTTTATTTGCTATTTTTACTCTTCTATTTTATTGGATATATGGCTGGAGGGAAGTGAAATTAGACGTGCAAAAAGAACCATTGTATGAATGCAAGCAATTTTTGGTAGTAATTTGAAAAGGGAATAAAAAAAAAATAGATGACATAAATTTCATCGTGTGAATTCACACTTAGTTGCATAATTTTCCACCTAAACGAGCGTTTTCAGCCGAAAATATTCTCTCGTATTGCGTATGTCGAGTCGAATATTCGTCTACGAGGATTTTGTAATAGATTAAAGGAAACATGCGCAAGTTCTCTTTAATCTAGGAAATTATTATCGCAGACGAATATTCGACGCAATACGGGTGATTGAGTGAGCTTTAACTACAAGTTCGTAATACAAAACTTTCCGTTAAAGTGCCTGTTAGCTTTTAATTGTACATTGTGAAGAGGGCCGTTAAAGTAATAGTGGGCTGAAAAAGCCCATTTTTCAAAATATGCAGAAAAGTGCAAAAAAATATGCTGAAAAGAACGGTCCACATTCCCACCTATTAGTTAGTTTTATTCTTGTTGCCAAAATTTTGCAAGCTTGCATAAACTTCCAAAATTTTGGAAACAATAATATTTTCTAGGCTGCATGAAACAGTTGAATTTTATGAACCATAATCAATCAAAAACTCGATTTCGAATTTTTATGTAGTTACGTCCGTTTGCATTTAAGGTGACGATATGTAAGTACATAAATTCCTTGTTACTTTGTATAGTTAGTTTGCATCTGATAGTGATCTTTGGTCAAACTCCTATTTATCATTCATGACATAAAAATGATAGACAAAACCAACAGTCGGCCCCCTGGTTAAGCACACACAACCAGTGCATCCGCCTCTGCTAGAACAAGTGTCAAACGCATTCCCTAAAGACTGCTTTAAATGATAACGAGTGAACGAATAGAAGACAGTCCAGTCAGACAGACAGACAGACAAACGGACAGTAAGTCCATTCCAGAGGTATTTAATATTTTTAGTGTCATTTTCAATTACAATTGATTTAAAATACATATTTTGAAAATGTGTACACATACAAATATGTATTTTGATTTATGGTTTTAAAATGATACGAAATTTCTTATTCAAATGCGCCAGGGCAAATGCACTCATTTACATACTTAAAGCGTTGCAACCTAATGCATCACGCGCGTTTGAAACAATATTTTACCATGCAACAAGAAAGTAACACTGGTAGTTGACTGGTATTGATTTAAGGCAGCAAATTTGAAAATATTTTCGAAAACACCAATTGAATATCTAAAACTATTTACACACTCTTCACCAATTACTACGCTTGCTTCTGCATTTAAATGCGTAAGAAAACGTCCAAGAAATGAATGAATGTAAAATTAATAAATTTTCCTTGAAGGACATGAGAATTATGAAAAAAAACAACCAGTAAAAGAAAAAAACATAAATTTATTCAAAATCAAATATAACAAATTATATTGTTATTGGAATCCTACCACCCATATTGACTATTGGACATTATAAATTTTATTGTAACTCGTTGTTTGACATGAAATAGTAGTAGAAATGCATCATTGTCATCAGCACTATCTATCCCAATTGAACAACACTCAGGACTCAAGCAGAAACAACTGAGTAAGTAAACTGAGGAAAAACAAGGCAAAAAGCAGAGCTGCAAAAGAGTTAGTTTTGCTGATTATTGCTTGTTGAATTTATTTTTTTATTTATTGTTATTATTTTTTATTTATTGTAATAACCATAAAATTTTAATGGATCGATTATGGATGACAATGGAACTTCAGTTGCTTTGCCAATGTCGAAAACTGTGTTACCTGCTTCGCTTTCGTACACGATCGCACAGTGGGAAATTTTGGCAAAAAAAAAATTTAAATAAATCTGCAGTTTCTAAGCGGGCCGTCCGATTGTTATACAATTACAATTTTGGAGGTATTACAGAGCTATATATATAGGGATCGCCAGATAACATTTTTTTGTTGAAAACAGGGCGCAAACCATCGGCTGTGTGGCACATAGCGCCGTCCTGTTGAAAATAAATGTTGCCAATATCCTCCTCTTCAATTTTTGTGAACAAAAATTCGTTCAACATGGCTCGATAACGATCGCCATTGACTGTAACGGCCACTCCTTGCTCATTGGCCCAATTATGCCTCTGGACTAAAATCCGCACCAAACAGTGACTCGTTTTGGGTGCGTCGGCTTTTCCATGTATGCGTGCGGGTTTTCTGTGCCCCAAATGCGACAATTTTGCTTGTTTACATACCCGCCAAGATCAAAATGAGCTTCATCTGAAAAGATGATTTTTTTGGCAAAATCGGCATCTTCTGTAAGTCGATCGCAGGCAATATTTCCCAGCGTTGTTCAAGCGTATACACAACCATATTCGTTCAGCGGAAGGATAAAACTAATTATCTGTCAAATCAGACATGAGCTAAGTGTTACCATTCACGAAATAAGCACTAGTTGAAAAAAAAACGTTAGATGGCGGACCCTATATATATATATATAAGGGGGCGGAGCCACAAAACCTCAAAGTGGGCCACCTCGGATTTATGAAAAATTCGAACCGAGGCTAAGCTGATGTTTGATAAAAATATTTGTTAATTGTAGATTTTTCTATCCAAGAAATAAAAAAAGTCTGTTACATTAATGGGTTTTCGTTTATGAGAGGGTGGGTCACTGAGTTAGTGAGTTTTTGAAGAAACACAGGTTTTTACATAAAAAGTTATTTTATTCTTCAACATAGTCTCCTTTGAGCTCTATACACTTAGTGCAACGTTTCTCCAATTTTCTTATCCCTTTCAAAAAATATGATTTTCGAGGTCATCAAAGTAGGCATTTGTTTGTGAGATGATTCGTCGTGGAGTCAAATCTCTTTCCGCCGAGCCATTCCTTAAAGTCTGGGTACAAGAAATAGTCACTCTGGGCTAAATTTTGAGAACAGGGGCGAATGAGGGAGCAATCGTAGCCCAATTCGTGGAAATTGCCATGGAAATTGCACATGCGTTTGTGGTCGATTGTGAGCAAATGCGGCACCTTTCTTGCGGAAAGCTTTCTCATACCCAAGTGATCATTAAAAAGTTAAACCACTGAGCCATGTAAGATGCCTATGGCTTTCAATCGCCGATCGGCTAAAACCAAATCGTAAGTTTTTTCAATTGTTTCGGTTGACGAGAAGTCAAGTCTTGTCCGATTCGCAAATTAAAACTTTTTATGAATTTTAAACAAAATCTTTAATATATGAAAAAAAACATTGGTATTGGTAAGCACAAATTAGTCAAAAGTTATACGCAACTTAAATTAAAATTTTGAAAAAGTCGATTTTTGACGTTTTTTTTTGCAGAAAAGAGTGTCTTAACCATTTCGCAATTATAAATTTTTTTTTGCAAAAATACCAACCCCACATTTATACTTATTTGAAAAATATTACAAATAAATTTTTAGCTCAAAATTTTCATTATTGAAGGAACCAGATCGCTTTGCTTTGGAATTTGCTCAAATTCTAAAGCTGCAATCAAACAATTTATCATGCAATCCTAAGACATGACATGTTTTTTAAATATTTCCAAAAATATTATTTGCGCCGGGCGAAAAATACAGCAAAAATACTAAAGAAAACCATTTTTGGGATTTTTCGAAATTTTTTGTGAATAGCCGGGAACTCAAAAGCAAATTCTATTTGTTTTTATTTTTTGTGTATTGATTGGATCACTTTATATTTTATGCAGATGCAGGTAATTATAAAAAAATTAATATGTACATATTTTTTGCCATCATATGGCGTACTACAGTAAAGAAAAAAAAAAATCATTATATGTATGTATGTAACGTCTCCTATTGAAAGTACTAAACAAGAGTAAGCGTTAAAGTGTCAACTCTACTGGAAACTTCTCTTTTTAAGTCCGTCCGCTTTAAGTAAAATTTAGTACCAGAAACAAATTTCAGTAATAGAGCTTTTATCTCAAAGTGGCAACAAAGTAATAAAATTATACAAAAACACTTCAATGTAAAAAAATCGGCAACGCGCTCAAATAAAAAAAAAAAAGAAAACATGCGCCATGAATTAATTCTTAAGAAGCTCTGTTTGTAACCAAACATTGAGGAGGAGTTAGGAAATCAAATCATTGAAACACCAATAGACTGCTAATTAGATATTTCTACTGAAAAAATATGCCTTTATTTAGTCATACAAGACGACTACGACGCGTCGTAGAGAAGAAATATTTTTCCAAGAACTCAGGTTACTTTAGCCTTCGACTTCTACTGCTTCATGCCGTTGCATTATATTTGTCGTTCTGAATCATCAAGCGGGTTGTACGCGTGCGAGCATGCAACGGCTCAGCTGAGCTCAGCTCAGGTCTTGTTGTCGTACAAAACTCATAAATATTTTTTATTCACTTTTAAAAGAGACCAAAAAGGTTGTTGATCATCCTCATCATGGTGTAATTAAAAATGTTTTTTTTCTTCATCGTCTTGCTTTGTGCGTGTGTTTCCTTGTTTTTTAAATTTATTTTGAAGAAAAATTAGAAAAATTAACATATTTTTGTTGTTGTTGTTAATTTATTGTTTCAAACGAAAGACACATTAATTTGTATGTGCAACATGTAACTCAGAAATGTGTTTTTATTTACAAGAAATGCAAAGGATTAAGGTGTAAACTGTCCCTTTTTTGGGGAAAGTCAGTTGAATTGCTTTGAATTTTTGGGTGTTCACATCTTTAAGTAATTTGAAGAAAGAGAAACTAGTTTTCCATGAAAGAAGTAACTTTTTTTTTTATCAAAAGTACATTGCAAAATTACTTTTCTGTGAGAAGTATTTTTTTTAAAGTAACTTTTCTATAAAATTATATTTTCTATAAAAAAATATCTTAACTAAAGAAATTTTAGTTTTTATGAGAAGTAGGATAAATTGTCAAATAGTTTTGCGATTCAAATGCATTTTGTACTTCAGCTAGAATAGATGCTTAATAAGTTATATAATTTTTTTTTGGTCACGAGTACGATTACATATTTTTAGTTGTTACAAGGGCATTTACACTTGCTCAAAATCTAGAAGAATTTTATTAAAATCTTTATGAAAATCCATACCGTTTACACCAACTTGTTTTGACATTTATTAAGATTTTTTTATCCAAAACAAAACCCATTAACAGAGAAATTTTCAAAACTACTGCAATTTAGCCAATTCATACACCTTTTGAAGTAGACCATAGATAATTAACTCATCTTTTTTAGTAAAAAATAAATGAAAATATTAGTTTTTGATTAGATTTCCGACAAATCTACTTACAAAATAGATTTCGTTTTGTGTGGAAAACCTAGTAAAAATCAGCAAGAGAATGTAAATGCCCTATAAATTTAAAAATATTTGCTATTTACAGTATGAAAATGCGTTTTTAATTACAACCACCGCCAAGGGAATTTTATTTGCAACAGTTGAATCATTGACCAGTTTAAAAAATTTTATCAGAGTTTTGGATACAACAAAATTGTTAAACTTACACAAAAAAGTAAAAGAATATTGAACTGAAATGATATTTTTTTTTATTGAATTTGTTCAAAACGCGCTAATTTAGCGTTTTATTTTATTAAACGCGCTAAGACGAAAAAAAGCGCGTTTGGCATAGTTAAAACGCGCTAAATATAGCGCGAAATGCGCTAAATTAGCATCACTGGCAGAGAGGCAGTAAAATTGCAAATACAACAATGTGAGAGCTACACATCGTTGCCAGAAAAGACGATTTGACACGATTTTACAAGTTTTTTCTCGACAAACGGTGAAGGTATAAACAAATTCAAGTGGTAGCTTTATTTACTGTAAAGTATGCATACAAGAACATTCACAGTTTGTATGAAAGAACTATATTTCCAAAACCTCTTACTTGATAAATTCAGTCACAGTTGTGATTAGTGATTTTTCAATCGCTGTGAAAAAGTAACAGGTTTCGAAAAATCGCTCATCTCTAATTGCAACCATAACCATAAAAAGGTGTTCACAATTGATGGGAAATTTTCCCTATTGCATAAATTTGCAATCTCAAATGTTATTGTTTGTTTTTTTTTTCAAAAATATTTATGTTTAATAAGCAACATTATGAAGAATTGCATAGAATACATTTTTTAAAAATTTCAAATTATTTAAAAAAAGTTCGTTGTCTAGATGTGCTTAACCAACAAACAAACTTTTTTAAACTCGTATTAATTTTGACCTTTTCCGAGTACTCCAATTTAAATTAAATGGCGGTACGGGCTTTGCAAATAAATATTTCAACGAGATTTTTAAAATAAAAAATTAAATTAATGTTAAAACTCAAACCTTTTACTGCTGCCTGCCACGTGTAAACTTGTGCGTAAAATTACAAATTCTTTAACTTCTAATACAAACCTACATACATACATACATACTCTCTTAATTTTTTTTCAAATCCTTGCTGTTATATCACAACAATTCAGTCATTGAATTCCAAACTACAAGGCCGAAAACTTACAGATTTTTATCTAGAAATTTGTGTTGAATAATTCCCTTAACCAACAAACACTCATCATCACATGTCCAAAAACATAAATTAACCAAGTAAGTTTGCCTTTTATCTTTTTATTTTTGAATTTTACACAAAATTTATGTTACATGTTTGTTGTACAACCGAAATACTGTTAAGAGCAAAATGTTGTTGTACTCGAATGTAGTTGTAGCAATTAAAGTGTGCTTTGCGCGTGCACATCAAACTATAAAGTTTGGTAAACTTTTCGGCGGCAACATTAAAAACCCAGAAATAATAAAATTTCGCTTGTTCGTTTTCTTAAAAAAAAAAAAATAATTCCTCTTTGTACACAAATAGTTACAAATAATGAGAAACAAAAAAATTTAGATTTAAATATAAAATATAAAAGCAAAGAAGACATTATGCTAAATATTTATTGTATGTGGATTTTTTTAATATCTCTTGTTGTTTTTAATGTTGTATTTCATTTAAAAAGGTGTTTTACACACATTTAAATAAATACTCGTATACGAGCATGCCATCCATACAAGCGTAGAGTGAAGTTAACTTTAAGTACCAGCGCTAAATTCCAAATAACTTTATATAAAAAGACATGAAGTCTTTTTTGTTATTTTGTTTTTCTTTTTTTTTTAAAATTAAATTCCGCTTATTGAATTCTTTTTGGTTTTTGTTTAGTGCTAATTTTTTATTTTTTATTTAATTTTTTTCTTTTGATAAATTAGCGACAATATCGGTCGTATACCTACCAGCGAATATTATGTTGTAGTGCTATTGTTTGCATGAATAATAAGTAAGCGACATACAGTGGGAACAAGTCAGCAAAATCTTTAGGAATTTTTGGTAATGGGTAGTGTTTTTTTTAATGGATTTACAATGCACTGTAGTGAGTGGTGCTTATTTATCTCATTATTTTGGTAGATATAAATAGTTTAAACGTTTCAACTTGCACTGATTTATTAACTCTAAAGTGGGTGAACTCAAAATTGTTCAACTTTCACTTGTTGCAAGAATACGATATATAGCGGTTACATTGATCTTTATGAAAAACACGCTCCACTGTTTGCAAATTTTGAGTTGACCCCTTTTAGAGAAATAACTTAAAAATAACCATTATTTATGTGTCCTGTGCCACTGTGCGGCGTAATTATCCCAGAGGGAAAAATAAGGTCTAAGGATGTCTTCTACACAGAAAAAAGATTTGTAAATATAATTAATTTATTTGTGAATGCAATTAAAAGATTGTTTAAAAAGGCACCTACAACGATTTTTGTAAATACAAAGACACATTTGTAACATAAGAAAATAAAATCAACTCAATTATTTTCAATTAAAATTATTGTGTTATTCACAATTGAGTTGTTAACAAAAAAACTAATATTTTTAATAAATTTGTTTGTTTTATTTTTTTAGATTTTTTTTTTTAATTTTTTGTTTGTTAAATTTCAATGATATTTCCACACAATCCACGAAACGTTTTTTTGCTTGCCTGTGAATAAAACTAAATATGTCTTTGGGCGGAGTCGAACCGGCAAACTCTACACCTTTTCCAGTTGTAATTCAGAAAGCGTCAACTTAAATTCAGAAAGCGTCAATTGTAATTTAGATTTGTCAAGTTAAATTTAGAAAGCGTCAGTTGTAATTTACATTTATCAATTTAAATTCAGAAAGCGTCAATTGTAATTCAGAAAGTATCAATTGTAATTCAGAAACCGTCAATTGTAACTCAGAAAATAAAAAATATTATAAAAAAAATACTACTACATAAAAATTGTCTGCCCAAAAATTATTTAAAAACATGCAATGAATGACATGGTGGTCGGTCAATAATTTTTTTAAAATAAATGAATTAAAATTTATAAATCTAAATTACCAATTGTAATTTCTTTCTGAATTACAACTGGAAAAGGTGTAGACGAATAGACTAACGTACTTACCTCTCAGCTAAAGAGCGAATCGTTGCTAGATTTCTGTGTTTGTCGTATCAAACAACTAAATTTTTTTATATTAACTAAATATATATTTTAATTTAAATTAAACATTCATAATTTGTTTTGTTGGTTGCATTTTGATAATTTTTTTTCTGTGTAGAAGCCCTCTGTACTGCTTGTTTTGGATGTACATGGTCTTCTCGCTCCATTCCATAGATACTCATATTCATATCTTTTCTACATGCGTTGTCATTGTGGGATATCCCTTCCGCTTTATTTTCTTTCGCCAGAGGTTCTGAAAGGCCTTCGAATTAAAGTTTTTCTGCTTTTGCAAAAAAAAAAAAAAAAAAAACAAAAAATGTAATTCCGTCTATTCTCCCTTCTCATAGAAGGTAATGTGGAATGTGTATCTTATCTTCGAGTCGAGGCCTTCCATAAGGCATTATTTATCAGTTATATAAGAATGGTAATTGTATAAAAAAAAATTCCTGAGGAGCCTTCAATAAGGGCTGAAGTAAGAAGGTCTTCTGACTTTTCCCGCTGGGTATATGTGTGAAAATATACAAATGTACCCAGCAGGAAAACTCAAAAGACCTTCTTACTTCACACTAGGGATGGCAAACGGGAAATCCCGAAATACCGGGATTTTTGCGATTGACAAATCCCGAATCCTTCAAAAAAAAGTTCATTAAAACCAGGATTCGGTATAACAGTCTAATCGTGTAAGCGTATTGATGTGTATGAAATAGGTATCAATGCAAACCGGTCTTCGGTATAACAACAGCGAGTATGGCAATTTATCAAATAGATTTGTTCCTTCTGTAAAAAGTTCAATATATTAGGGTGGCTTGCATTTTCCGCAACGATATGTCGTTTTAAGCGTACCCATGTGTAAATGCATTCAAGTGTGCTATTTTATATGCCAGAAGTGTAAATTGCTACTACTTAATAAAACTTATACGAAAAAGCAACAATGTTTTATTGCTGTTTTTGCTTCATTAGCTCACTTGCTTTGCTGTTGTGGCATGCAGTTAATACATATTTACATATGTGGTAAGTTTGTATGCGTAATTGTTGCACACTGTTGTTGTATGATGTTGTTAATTTCTTTGTTACTATTGTATCTGTCTTATTGTATGTTTTTGTCCGATTGTCCGCTTGACCAGCAAGTCTGTATGCAAGTTTTGCTGGCCATCATTTGTTCATACATACATACATACATATGTATGTATCTGGCAAAGAAGATTCATTGGTATAGATTACACACACTTTTACGGCGTTAATTAGACGCATAAACTTATCGCCTTTTTATGTTTAACATTAATCAAATGTTCAAATAAACATTTATGTTTTCACTAGTTTTAAATTTATTTCATTTAGATTTTTGTTTTTTGCCGAAATTAGAAATATTTATGTACGAGTATATTTAGAAATAAATTTGATTTAGAATTCCTGGTAAGCCAACCGCCTCATTAATATGTTAAATAGTTTGCTGAAAGCAGAAAATTTCTTGGATTTCGATTAGAATGAGGCCACAGCCAAAGTTTCTGTATTAAGAATTAATTCATTGAAAAGTAATGAAAATGGAGACATTAATACTGGGTTTACATACAGCAATTTTTAATGAACAACTATTGATTTTTTTGGGAAGGCGGTTGGAGAAGATAATGAAAAGAAGAGGCATTATTTTCCTCTATCGCCTATAAAATTAAAAGTTGCGCAATAAAAATAACCGCGTCTGACCCATGAGCATGAACCAAAAAATTATGAGGGTGGGATTGGGGTAAATGGGTCCTCATCGGGGTCAAAACTAGAGAAAAACGAAGCAAAACCCACAAAAAGCTTCACACTGTCCCTGAGTTGCTCCTAGAGGGCTTAAACTTAAAACCGACTCCCACTTATATATCCCCCTACACTTTTTATGCATATACGAACCCTGTATCTGCGCTCTTTAAGGGTGCTACCATACAAAATATTATTTTTTATACAATTTCTCATCAATTGCCCTAACTAGCCCCAGAGTTCCCCTAGAGGTGTCAAATATATGACCGACACCCAATATTTATGTACCTCAACATTTGTTCAGGCTCCATCTTCAATTATTAGGGTATGTTTAATTTCTAAAAAATGTTTTATTATAAATATAAAAACATAAAATTTTTACAGAAAAACCTTTAAATAAAACAACCAATCAAACAAGTTCTTTATTTTTCATTTTAATTATGCTAAAGTTCATATTTTAAGGAAGTTAAATTAAATCTGATAGCTTATAAGGAACAAATCACACCAAAGAAAATTGTAATTATTCTGACAAACACTAACAGAACGGAACAACATGCTGTTTTCGCAGGCCACTACACCTTCAACATCACGTTTGGTTCACTCCGTGTTGTACAGTTTTATGCAAACTGCACCCTCATATACAAAAATCATCAGTGCAATTATAATACGTGAATTGTTTTGATTCATTGTATCACATTTTTTCAAACGAATAAATTATTTACTGAATTTTCAATGCAAACTCAACTAATAATAAGTACCCAAATCATATTCTAAATCGAGTATTTATTAAAAAAAATGGTTTCAACGGTTTCTTCTTTTGTTGTCCGGCTGAGACCTAGGGTGATCCTTCTGAAAATTCTTTAAAATATTTTTTTTTGATGTGGTGTCAGTTAAGGCGTGATACACTATCATACAAAGTCGTGCGATCTACGAAAAAATACAACCCTGGTATGATGGAGTTTATGAAAATTTTCAAAAGACAATAGCAATTCATCACACCAGGGTTGTACTTTGTATCACGGCCTTTAATGGAAATTTCAGTTTTTTTTTAAGAAAAAGCTTTCTTTTTTTAAGAAGAAGTTTTCATTCGAATCGTTAATGTTCGAAGTGGATATTATTCGAACAAAAAGTGAAAATTTTAAATATTGTCCGAAAACTCGAATGAATGAGTATTAATATTTGATTAAGTCTATCTGGAAAACCAATATTTCTCTGCCAACTTCTTTTTTGATCGCAAAATGTCGAATAATTTTGATTCGAGTAATCGAATAAATTTTACTTTTTACGCGATTATTGCTGAATCCGATTTAAAGATGTCGCTTCATCTGGAGCAGTGATGCCAACTTTTTTGGCTCTAAAAGCACATCAACATTTAAAAAAAGCACAAAAAAGCGTAAAAAGCACTAACGTGAAAAACGAGTGCAGATCCAAAGGAGTGAAGTTTAATAATGTTTGATATTTCCCAAGCTATTCTCTATTTCGGCAAAAGTATCAACATCTTTAATGAAATGTATCAGAAAAAAGGTATGCTTTACACTAAAAAAGATACATACATCAAGTTTTTATTAAAGTAATTTTAAGAAATACACAAATTTCTTAAAAGCTTTTTCTCAGTTTGGCACTAACGCCCAAAATTTTGGCGTTTTGAGTCTTCAAAAAGCACTAAAAATAGTGCCAAAAGCTCTAAGTTGGCAACGCTGATATGGAGTTCAAAGTGATTCCCCAAAAAACGTTAGTCAGCTGAGAAGAGTAAATGGCGCATTTAGTACCAGGTGGCCCTATCAGCGCAGCTGATCGTCAGCTGACTTTAACCCATCCGTCAAGCTCTACATCAAATAGCATAAAATCTTATCTTGACAGTTCAACATGCAAATAAAAATAATCCTACAACAATTTTGTATGTACTCGTATGTTGTTATAGTGATAAGCCCACTTGGTATTAATACAGATATTGTCCACAAATTATTTTAACTTTTAAATGCCAGACATATGATGGAAAACCGACTTCTTCTTACATTACGATCTTTTATACATATGTACATGCATACATAAAAGCCTGTAGTCAACGGTAAGTTTAGAATATATTGCTCATGTACTTCAATAGTGTCATAACTCAAAAAATGCGTTTTTTAAGTTTAGAATACATCGCTCATGTCCTTCAATAGTGTCATAACTCAAAAAATGCGTTTTTTACCTTTTGTTTGAGTTAATAATGCATAATAATTCGGCATTTCGTATTTTATCTTGTGTAAGGTATAAAGGGCTTGCACTATCACCTCCTGAGAGGGGAATATTTTTTCATGTCTTCTTTGAGTTGTATGCACATTGGAAACTTAAAACGCGTTTTCTGCAAAACTAGTTTTTTTTGAGTTGTGACACTATTGACGTAAATGAACGATATGTATGTACATAATTTAAAATTATGTTTTAGTACATAAACACAATGTGACGTACAAATTAAATAAATACATCTTCATTGAATTTCAGCAGCACCGTGTTAATTTACGAGCACACTTTGTTTTTTCCAAGTCCTTTAACTTCAGCTCGTGTGTACGAGTATGCATCATCTTGTTAATAGAGTTTTCAGGTGTGAACATTGTATTTCTTGCCTTTAATTGATGACATTGTTTAGAAATTCCAGGCAGTTTTGTTTTTCTTTAAGAACTTAAGATGTTCACTGCGATTAACAGCGAAGGGTTTGTTTTAAGTCGATTCTCTTTTTCCTGCACTTTTTTTTACGTTTTTATTCGATTTAAGATAACGAATTTTTCTTGTTGTGGCGAAATTTTTGTCATTTTTTGGTTTTTGTCCTGTTGAAGTGATAAAGAAATCTGTCTTAAGATGAGAATGGTGGTAGAGTATATAAATTTGAAAAAGCAGTAACGTCTTTCAGCTCAGAAACTGTGTGATGAAACTTTTGATTTCTTTAAAGTCCATTTGGGATGAGCTTTCAGTTCACCTACGAACAGATGAATTCTAACAGGGAAAATCTTATTTAAAAACAGAAACATAAAAGGCAACAAAGAGACAAAACGTTTTTTTGCACTGACTTGAAAAATTTAAGCATTGTATGAAAGAAGAGAGGGCTAACTTCTCTTAAGTGTATTTAATAGTTTTGAATCGACAAAACTTTCTGAATAAATATGATCGAAAAAATTTTAAATACAATTATTTCCCCAAAATTAATATTTTACTTGTTTAATAAAATGATAATAACTTTTTGAGAATATATTAATACTTATAATTTTTTAATTTTTATCTTCAATGTTCTTGGACGCAGACCGAATTTTTATATTCTTAAAAAAGTATGGATTTTTTAAAGCTAAATGTGATGGTCCCATAAACGTATGCAATAAAACATAGATACATATATGGTCTTATGGCTTCATTACAAGTGGCAACTTAATTTTAGTTGCGTTGCCAAAATTTTAATACGCATGACAACTGATAACTAACAGCTGTTAAGTTCATTGTCCATATTTCAATAATATTAACAGCCACTAATTTTTAGCTGCTTCGTGGTTTTTAAAGTAAAAAGCTGGTAAAATTAAAGAAATTAAAATTTAATTAAATAAACTACTCCTTCTTTGGGAAGGCGAAAATATGCTTTAAAGCTAAAAAGGAAATTGTGAGCTGAAATTATTTTAAGCAACAACATTTACGCACAATAGAGGCGGTAATTCCAGAGGATTTGAATTTTCCTTTAAATAATGATGCAGGTTAATTTTTTGCTGGGTAATTCAAATAAAACAAGAAATAAAACAATTCGGCTATACTTGTAGGAGCATTGGATAAGTACTTTTCCCTTAAATTTTGTGTTTTATAAACTTTTCATGTATAGTTTTTGATTTTAGCAAAGTGCAAATCTATCTCAAGGTCAAAATTCGTTTGTTCTCAAATCGTTTACTCTACTACTTTAGTCTGGTACTCGTATGATAAATTTTATATCCCTCCGTTAGATGAGGTTTGTTAATGACACAGCCATTACTTTTTTTTTGTAAAGAAACCAGCAATTGACATTTGTTGGTGGTCTGAACAATTGATTTTTATATAGAAAATTTAACTCGTTTGCATACTTAAAAAAAAAATTAAAAGTTTCCTTTTTCATTTCATTGTAAACGTTTTGCACGAATATCGATTGTATTCTACTCTTATGCAGCCGCGGAGGATCTTCTTTGAGTTTTGTTTTATTTATTTTCAGATGATCCGTTTTTGTTGTACGACTTTAGGGATACAATTATCAAAAACAGTCTCCTGAGCTGAGTGTAAGCGCGCTAAGTGTGTGTATGTGTGTGTGCGTGTGTGAACCATTGTTTCCAAAAAAAAAAAAAAAAAGACATGGAGAACTCAGGAATATATTCGCAATGTTCTATAATAAATTTCCAAATAACAAAATACAATTCATAGTCGTAAAACAAGGCAAGGTGCAGGACATACATATGTAAAACATGTTATTTTCAGTTTCATCATTATATTGGGCATTTTGGAATACACTGAGACAAATAATATTTAATAAAGTATCTTCCAATAGCCACTTAAGAACTTTGAGCGAGCAAAGCATCCCCAAGCGTTATCGATTCATATATCTTTCAGACCGCCATTAGCCTGACCATCACAGTCAACGGCGAGCGATCATTACCATTTTCTGCACAAAATTGAATCCTATTGACACCAGCAATATCTGGTTTCAATAGAAATGCGCCACATTTCACACAGCCTACGCCACAATGGAAATTATGCATGAGTGATTTGAGGATATGGTCATCTCACGTGGAGGTGGTGTGAACTGGCCATCGAGTTCGTGCGATTTGACCCCGTTAGACTTTTTCTTGTGGGGTTTTATTAAGTCGCAGTTGTATGCGAATAGGCCACAAACCACAGCGGTCCTCAAAGCCGACATAAGCCATGCCATCGGGCAAATTTAGCCTGACTTATGCACCAGTCATGGAAAAATTTACATTTCGGATGCATTCCACCATGTGAAGCCGTGGCGGACATTTGAACGATGTTACATTCCACTCATAATGGCATCAATAGGTCTTTCAAATTAATAAAAAATTTCGATGATATCTCACACACACTTTGTTTTATTTAAATTTAAAGATAGAAAGCGCTTAATGAAAGATCGTGCACAAAATTTTATTATATGTGTGCATATACATAAATATAATATATGTACATATATATAATATTGGATCTAGAGATGAAAGTTCTCAGAATTCTGAATAATATTTTTCGCTAGTCGTGTGAGTATGAAAATATAAGTTTTAAGCAGGCTACTGAAAAGTTGTGAAATGTGCATTAAAGTTTTCGAGCAACGAATCGAAAATTATAAAATCAGATGTGTGATGGAAAACGATCGTTCGCAAAACGATTTCAAAGCAATCGTTTTGAAAAGGTGTGATAAATTCCGATCGATTTTGAGTATAATTTTTGGAGCCAATCTCAAACTACCAACTTCTCAAAAGCACACTAGAAGATAAAGTATAAACCATATAATGGGGCTTTGAAAATAAATATATCAAAAATTTTTGGAAAAACTATTAAAAATAAATTTTAAAATTATTGACAAAAGGACTTTAGAAAACTCATCACACCTTTTATCGTTTTCAAATTGGTTTTGTGTCTGCATCGTTTCATCGAAACATTCCTGAAGTTATCACCGAGGTACCGCCAAAAAAGTGCGAAAGGTCGAAAACTACATCAAAAGGATCAACTGTTGCAATGAATCTAGAGACGATCATTTCAATGACATTGCATTTCATACGTAGTGACAAGGTCCAAACATTATAATGAAATAAGAGTTTCATCGAAATCATAGCTTTATGTGTGTTAAAAATTGTTGTGACTTTTAGAAGGTGGCTGTTTTTTTTCTGAGTGTATTTAAATAACAAATGTATGTTGTGTATTGGTGGCGTCGAAAGATGGTATATTGTAAGCGTACATTTTGAAACTGGTAAGCAAATGCCAAAAAACACCCTACTAAGGTAATGAGGTTGAATATGCTTATGGCTCTAAATATGAAATACATTTGATTTTGGATCATCACAGGCTTTCGAACACCGACTATCGAATGGCTAATTTGTATTATAAGCTGGCCAAATCATCGACGATTTCGTTGGGCAACCAATTTTTTATCGAAGAAAATTTTGGTTTCGATGCACTATTTTGATGTGAAAATTATTGAAAATGCAACGTCAGTATTCATACGAGTAAACGAATATTAAAGTTATTATTGGCTTAACGTACTAAATTTGTATCAAAAGCCCGGATTAAAGAACGCTAGGTAGGTACAGTTTGCAAAATAAATTAATACTGCTGCATTGATTTTTCTTATACTTAAGTATGGATGCAATACTGCTTATTGTATGGTGCCATTTGCGCTTAAAAGCTTTCTGAATGAAAGAATCTTCAGCCCGGTTCTGAATGTTATTTTCATTGGAATTTTTTCGTATTCCTCGAAAAGGTAATGAATAGTAAAGGAGAAGTTAATGCACAGCATGTATTATTTTCATTACAGAATTTATTACTGCTAATACAAAACGTGTCCTAGGAAAGTAATGAATTATTTTAATACGTCCGAAGAATGAATGTGTTATTATCGTGTTTGATCAAATTGCTCTCTTGTTTCTAAGGGAATGCATTGTCTTGCTTTGGAAAATAATACATTATTTCTCTCATTATTTATGTAACTAATGCCCACTTTTCCAGCTGGATAGGTGGTGGAAGATTAAAGTTAATGGTCCAGCTTACTTGGGTCCAAGTCAATGATCCTTTTGTGCTATCTGTAAGTTAGACAGTATATAGAAATAGAGAAAGGGAGGATAAAGATGAAAGAGGTAGATAAAGATGATAGTTACTAGAGGAGAGGAGAGAGTGGGTCGGAAAAAGGACCATGTGTGTACACACGTCATAAAAGGTGATCAATGGCCCTTATATAAAGACTCATATTTTAGAGTTTTATTTCCGATAACTCGAATAGGCTACTGAAGGATAATCTCCCAAGGAAGTGCATACAGAGATCTTCGAGAGCGGGACAGAAGCACAGGAGATGCGAGATACTTTCCTTTTCTTCTTTTTCAATACAACTGGAGCAGTAATTATTTTACGGGGGATCCATACATGGTCCGTCAGTGTGGCCAAGAGATTCCTCAAGTGATTCCTAGTGAAGTTTATGAGGTTTTTAGTTCTGTGGTGGGTTGGGCGAAGCCAAGGGGTTCTTTCATTGCGCGTTCTGTCTTGAGATAATTTGAGAAAGGCAACATCGAAGCGTCTCCAGCAGGATGAGAGTGGGAGCCCACAGAGATTGTCGATATCGAATCCTTTGAGTAGGATTCCTCTCTTTGCCAGGTCATGCGCAACTAAATTAGTCCCGTGTCCACGCACCCAAATCAATATGATGCATAAGTGCTGCGCAAGCTTATCGGGGGCTTGTACAACGAAAGATGTGGAGTACACACCTGTGAGGGACTTAATTGCGGATTGACTGTCAGTTTTAAAATGGATATCTATGTTTCTATAGTTCCATGAGCTGTTAAGTCTACCGGAAGGCAACATAGCATAGCGAAGAGCGTTTTTTCGGCATAAATCTAAGAGCACCTGTTATCATAAGTTCCATTTTCGGGAGAATCCCTTCTATACGGGACTGATTGTTTACTGATTCAAGTGCTTAGTATATAGGTTTTATGACCATCTCTAGTACACAACCGACTCTTTTAGGGTTCATTCCCCAAGTAGAGCCGTTTGCCTTCCTACATACGTAAATTGCCATAGAGGCTTTCGCTACTCTCGGCTTAAGATTTTCTCACCAGGAAAGTTTACTGTCAAGGACAATACCCATATATTTGGCACCATCCGACAAGGTTGCCGTTCAGTTTTGGGTGACTGAAGTGGGAACTTTGTAACTCCTGGTAAAGAGTACTAGTTCTATTGTGGTTGGGTTGACACTAATGCCGCTCTTTGAGCACCAAGCACTAACTTCATTTACTGTCCTTTCCAATCTTTGTGATATCGTATCAAGATGAAATCCTGATATTGTATCGCTACATCATCTGCGTATGCAACTGTTTTAATATTCATGGGCTAAAATTGTTTGAGCAGAATGTTGACAATCACATTCCGCAACAGTTGAGCCTGCCTGGTGATGGTGGCCATTGCTATGGTGGAAGTGATGATTCTGTATAGAAGCAAATTTCCAATGAAGTGATAAATTTCTCGGTCAGGCCCCAGCTCTCTAAGAGACTGAATGTCTGCCGTGGGATCAATATTATAAAAAGCACCTTCAATGTCCATGAATGCTACAAAAACTGCACCATGTTTTTGTAATCAAATGACTTTTTTATGTGTCCTGCAGGCATTACCTTTGGTGTATGCGTGTTGAGAAGCTGAGAGGAGAGAGTCATCTATGGTTGCTATAATATGAGCATCCATAACTCTCTCTAGGGTTTTCAAAAGGAAGGAAGTTACACTTTTTGTGAGAAAGCATTTGGTCCACGCAATTTTCAATTGGGCTGATTTAATTACGCTATAAAGCCAAATTTCCAAAGAAATTTTAATAAGACTGCATGCAAATGCTTTCATAAACTAATAATGCCGAATTGGAAAATCAAAAACCTTCCGTTTGGTCATCTACTACATTCTCTTGAAGTTGTTATTGTTTTTACCAGAAAATTGTACCGTGGCTGCAAGTGCCTTTTTTTGGGTCATTATTGTTATTGATTGCCTTTTTTGTGGATTAAAAAAAATAATGCTCCTGGGAATGCTTTACGGTATCTGCATATATCAATCGTGTTACGCTCATTGTTGCTATTGTTGCTGTTATTGCTGCTTCAACGTCTCCTTCATCTTCCTGGCACAGTCAATTTGGTCACAAAATTTCCATTGATGCGACGAGGATCCCTGCAAGAGTAACACAGATCTACAGCATTGATTTTGTATGTACATACATATGTATGTTTGTGAGTGCGTGTACTTGTGCTTGTGCTTGTTTTGTGTTTGTTAAGGTTTTACGCGAAATTATCCAATTTTCTGTTGCGTATTCAATTTAAGTTTAAATTCGCTGTCAATTTATATAAATTCACTACGATCAAATAATTCACCAAGTGCCAAACATGATCGTGTGTTGTTTTTGGTATAACCAGCTTCATTGTTTCCCAATAATTCTTAGCCCCCTTGCTTACTTAAGTATGTAAGTATGTGTAAGTAGCTCCCAGGTTTTTTTTCTTTGTTTTTTGTGTGCTCAGTTTAGTTGTGTTGTCAACTTGATGGATTTGTTGTGTGGGATAGTCGTATTGCCTGCAGTTGGGTGGTTAGATGGCAATTTAATGCAGATAAGCCAAAATGTATGAGTCTAGTAAAATATAGAAAATCCATATGCACATACATACATACTCGTATAAAATAGGAATGACTGATGCTTGTGAATGGTTGTGGGCTTTAGAAGTAGTATGTAATTAAAATTAATTTGATTTACAAACTCAGCACATGGTTTGTTGTATGTACTCGTACTCGTAATATAATTATCAAGTTAATTTACAATTTTGAGGGCTGAGGATTTTTTATGGCTTCAATGCCACAAATCGATTAAACGAATTTGCTATCCGTTTGCATACATCTAGGTTGATATCTCAATATTGAATATGTTTCTATGCATGTGTGTATCTGTTTGAACTTGCAATAACTAATCTTTAGATGCACATATGAACATGCATACATACATATGTACTCGTATTTATTTGGGTTTGTGTATAAGTATTTATCGCTTCACTAGTTTTTAGCTTTTGCCATGCTTACGAGTATGTCTGGTATTGCCCGTAACCCTACAACTTACTAAACTTGCTACGAGTAACTCGTATGTTGATTATATTGCTTCCGGAGATTCAAATCTCAAATTCAATTCCTAAAACGAAAGCATTGAAGTTTTTGTTGTTGTTGTTGTTGTTGTTGCTATTGTTGTTTGAGGCAGTCAGCAGCAACAATTATTAAGTGCATCAAGATCATCTGTTTGATTAGTGCTCAACATTATTACGACCATCTTGTAAAGATACAAACATATCGCAGTTCATATTCCCCTACATACATACATACATTCATGTGTATATGTATGCATGTGTGCATGCCTGTAAGTGTGTATGACTGCATATTTTGCTGCACGATATTGTTTTAATTTCTTTTTTGGCATTTTTTCATTTTGAGTGTGTCTTTTTTCTACGTAAGTTGAAGGTGCACTGCGTGGTGTAATAACGACTAATAAGGCATATTCGCTACTACAACCAAAAAGAAGGCCTATTTATACATTTTATACTTTATTGTTGTTATAATAATTCACATAAATACCACAGCATTGTTTTCTTTATGGGTTTTTGACTTTAGGTTATCGTTTCAGACAGTGGGCCAAGTAGATGAGAAAGTTCAGCGAAATTTGCATACTTAAATTGGAAGAGCAAAGTACTACTTTTCTTCATTCGGATTTGTCGATGTAACCTTTCCAAACGGAAGAGAATATTTCGAATAATAGCTCTGTTCCAAATGGATAACGAAACAGTCCGAACTTGTACAAAGTTACCCAAAAGCCTTCAGATAATCATTTTTGTGCAGTTTTAAAAGCGAAATTCCTGTACAAACTTGTACGAACTTTTTCTTTGGGAAAGTTTGGACAAGAATTAAATAATCAACTGTTTTTGTTTACATATTAAACTAAAAAAATAATCAGAAAATTTGCAAAAAAAAAAATAGAAAGATTTTTTATATTTATGATTTCATTAGGCTAAAGTTCATATCACTCTGTAAGTCAAATTACTTGTGATAATTATTAATGAACAAATAATACCAAAGTTAAGTTAAGTTAAGTTAACGACTTTTGCAGAAGTTTTCAGGATTAGAAAGAGAAATATTGTTCCAGGTGCAGATAATTAAGACGTAAAATGTTTGATCAAAGAGTACTCACAGATAAAATCTGTTTATTCAATTGGAATAAAAACTAGTGCTATAAGGCGCCAAATTTTTTTGATTTCTGTATATTGGGATGTGTAGATGTGGAATGTAGTTCCGCTCTCTCCAATAGATGGTGTTTTCAATGTCTCCGATGAAGGATGAAGTTGGTGCCGAATTGAAGGGTATGGAAGATAACGTACTATATGAGCGTAGAATGGGCCAGGGTAATCAGATTTTTTTTATTTGCGAAACTTAGGAACTGTAGATGTTGCTGGAGAATAAGGACAGTCCAAATTTGTAATTGAAATGCCTGGTAATACAATCGAAGCTAGTGATGGATCCAAGTGAGAGGTTAGAGGAAGTTAGGCTTTACTGGCTCACATGGGAATTGATAAGTGGCGTTATGCTGCCTAGACGGGTGAGAAGCACACGAGAAAAATTATTCCCGTAATCATTTCATTTGCTCGGTACTGAGTACTAAGTACTGAGTTTTGCAAGAAAAAATTAATTTTTTTAGTTAGTTTTAATTATTATTGTTCGAAATTTATTTATTTCTATATTTATGATTTGATTAGGCTAAAGTTCGTATCGTTCTGTAAGCCAAATTACATGTGATAATTATTAATGAAAAAATAACACCAAAGTTAATTGTAAATATTCTGACAAATACTAGCAGAACGGAACAACTAGCGTTCTTTGTGTTCCGATTTTTTTTGGAAAAGTCAGCAAAAGCGGAGCAATCACTGTTTTCTTCTCATCCAGCACGTCAGGACAGCTTCCACAGAAATCATTATATGGGAGATTTAATGTCCTGGCATTTATACTTATGTAGCAGTGGCCTGTTAGTGCTGTCACTAGTGTACAAATCTGATCTTTCGAGATTCATTTCAGGATGGCGGACCATCTAGAGAAATATGCTTAAAGCGGCTGCTAATTCAACCTAACTCAATCTAAATTTTATAAAAACAATTAGTTTGATTTCTCTGAGCAATAAATTTAGTATGTTTTTATTTAAATTATGGAAATGCATAAAAATCTTTAGGGTTCTTAAAAACACACTAAAAGTGTGTGAAGGTAAAACCGCATATCCCAACATAAGTGGTTATTATTTAGTGAAAAACTATAAAAAAGGCGTAGAAGTGCATTCAGAGGTAAAAGTGTAGAAGATTGGGTACTTAACAATTTCATCGCTGGTGTTGTAAAATGTTTCACATATTGAAATTATGTTGCTTGCTCACAGTTAAAAGAATTGAATTAATGAAAAGATCATATGAAATGTGGTTTCAAAAGCTCAATATTGACTCTCGTGCTTGTATGGAAATGAAAAGAGCAAAGTCACCTTCCAAATGAGAACGTTTAATTTGTCACTACGTTTGCTTTAAGAGCTGGAAGAACTTCTGAAGTGAACAATGCCCTAAGAAATTTGTATAGAACTCCCTTTAAACAACAAACGCAGAATATTTACATAAATTGCTGAGTAAAAATTAATAATTTTTTATCTGTTACATGTATCAAATTTGCTTTCCAATTCAGCCCACAGTACTTGAGGGTAAAGATAAACCCTTCACACTCATCTTGATCGTCATAATTTGCCAATGAAAAGGAATAAGTTTAACGGCTGGATTGGGAGTATTTTAATATACATATTTTTTTTCATTACTTACGTTTTAGTTTAAGTTCAACATTTTTTAAAAGTCTTTGCCAGTTCAATAACCAAGCAAATTTGTTAATGAGTACATATTTCATTTAGAACAGCCATACGGGCATTATGAAATTATTTGTACTCGTATGTATGTATGTGTAATGATGATGTATTGTTATATAAAATATAAAATACATAAACTTACTAATAGATTAATATCTTTTCGATGGGCTGTTCACCTCGAAAGTATAAAAATGCAACCAAATGCACTTAATGCAATTTATTTAAGACTTGCGATTTTCTTTTTGGCTTTTTGTTTTCGGGAAGCCGTTAAAACAACATTTAACGGCTGATCGCTCATATTTTTAATCAATCTGCCTGTAAACTTATTTCAAAATATTCGTATAATTTCTTTTCCTTTTCTTAAAGATATTTATTGATAAATTGTTATTATTGAGCTGAAATATTTTATTTAAGAATTTTTTTTGGAGTCTTCTTAAGTAAATACGAGTACATGCCAGTGTAAAGTAAAATTTAACATTTGAAGTGAAAAACATATTAAGAAAGAATTCTCTTGCATTCATAAATTGGTAGTAATTATGTTAATATTTTAAGATGTGTTATCTACGCCCCATTCTACTTAAATTATCAAATTAATAGTTTTAAAAATTTTTGTTTTAGTTTTTTTTTTAATAAGATACAAGCTTTTTGCTTCGGTTGTTGTTGTTTTGATTCTCCATCCTCTTTTCGTGCTCACATTTGTCTCACCTGATTGGCCAAAAGGCGGAGCATCTTGCAACCAGCATCAGGCAGCAACAGTTTATGCTGGCATGTGGTATAAATTATGATTTTAAAACTTGCAACTCGATGTCGTTGGGAATTTTATTGGCTTAAACACAAAATAATAACAAAAAAAGAAAGAACAACACAAAACAACAAACGAAAAAAATGCTCTTAAAGCCAGCATTGCTAAGAAAATTAAAACAACAGCAATGAAATGGCAAAAACAGCAATAACAATAACAACAACAGCGACAAAATTAACAACAACATGCAAAGAAAATTGTAAGAAGTTAAATGGAACTATCAAGTGGGAAGTGTCTCCAGGGTATTGTTTAGGGTTTCACTTTACACCACCACAAAAATGGAACTTACTCCCATATTACCCAGCAAAAATAAATTTGGTACAAGTAAGCACTAAGACACAAACAAGCGCTTCGGAAAGGCTTGTAATGTTTTAGGATTCCTTCGATACACCAAAGGTGAAAAACAGCCCTATTGTTTTCGCTACGGTGTCCGTCTGTCTGTTAAAGGCTGTTTTCTCCAGAACCGTAAGAGCTACATAGCCGCATTTCTCACAGAATATGTAAAATATTTCCCGCTAGAACATTATATGCCAGTTAAAAATCAAAGGGTGTTCTAAAGTGATTAATGAAACATGTTGAAATCCTTATGTTTTTTTTTTAACAAACACAACTCGCGAAGCGATTAGCTTGTCCGGGGAAAACACCCAGGGTCTATGGCGGGAATCGAACCCACGACCTGAGACTGAGAGAAAAGCATCGCTACCACTCAGCCACAAGGGCATCCAGACTATGCAGACTATACCAATTAACCCTCTAATCGGTCAGATCGTAAAACTTATCGTATGAAACCAATATTTTTTTAAGTGAATATAGCCAAAGGAACCGTAAGTCTTAATTTAAAGGCGAAAAAAGTATTAGGAACAGTGAAGACCATCTGTAGACGATCTTGCCGGTTTGCATGTAATGAAACATCACAGGTAAATTTTATTTATACAAAAGTTTTATTGAGAGTAAAGAGGAAAGTAAATTAAAATACATATTATTTTCGATTGTGATACTCCCAGAAACAATTTGCATTTAAGACAAGCATTTGCATTGTTTTGTTTGGATTTTCTATTGACCTAAACATGAACATCAGCAACGAACGGGACGAACAGCTCTTTTTCCAATACCTGATATGCTGGACTGTTTTGCGTCAAATGTTTGAGCAGATGGTCGCCCAACAGACCGTTTATTTCTGAAGGTTACAAGTTCAGCACGGAATCCTGGAAGCTGTTGAAACGGTTCTTCATCGGATATATTGTTAGAAGCGTTGACATTTTCGGCATGCCGTTGTCTCAACACCGATCTTCAGGGAAGGTATTCGATTATATAGGCTAAAGTTCGTAAAGTATTACGAGTGTGCTGGTCAAAGTCACACTTTACTGAATTTATTTTCTTTCCACTTATTTTTTTTGTATTGTTGTTGTTTGTTGAAAGTATATTATAAAAAAAAATATGTGTAATTTTTTTTCGCAATTGTGCAGTTGTTGTAGAGCTGCATAGATGTGGAGGGTGGTGGCGTTGACTAGAAAACCGAAGGTCCTGGCTTCGAGCCCGGTATCCAACAGTCATTAAAAAATTACAACACCACCAATTTTTCTGATGTGCATTAGTGTCCCTTTGTATCAGTCGTTGTAGGAAAGTTCAAGTGATGAAGACATAGAACTATAACTGACTTCAGCAGATACTAATCCTAATCTAACATCAGAGCACCCTGCTTCGTTGTGTAGCAGAATCATCGGCGCAGTAAAATAACCAATAAAATGGATACTAAACACAGCTTAAAATTTAATACGCCTCATTTAACACCAGAGGCGCTGCATTATTAAAAAAACGTGCAAAAGGCAGAGTTGTAAAAAAAAGAATGAAGCTCTCCTCTATCTCTTCCTTCACCACATGTCTTCTCTATGCTATTCCTTTCCCAAAGAAGGTAACATAGTAGTAGGCATTCATTGCCTGAGTTTTACTTCTCTATAAAAAAATGGCACTATCCATAGTTAATTTTTGTGTGATTATCCATGTTTCTGCAGTCGATTAATACTTGAAAACAATCGATATTTTTTTGTCACTATCGATAGTATATGCTACACCACTAACAGCAAAAATTTTAAATATGTTGCTTTTTATAAACAAGACTTACTGGATCTCGCTATTTTTTTTTTTAATTTTTAGTGTAATTAAATACATTATGCGAGAACCATATAATTTTGATATTATCGATAGATCGATAGTTTTTCTAACTTTTAATAGTCTTGAATCGATATATCGATACAATTTTTTAAACTATCGAAAACTTTCGATAGTGACACACTATCGACATATACTCGCTGTAAATATACATACTTTGTACTGTTCCTTAGAAGTGGCCTAAAAGTTGCATGTTTTCTATTTTTCACGCTAACCCTAATTGTTAAGACAATTTTTTATATATATTTTTTTCCGAAATAGAGCTTGTAATTTGAAATTTAACTTCTACTTGTAAAAATTAGATCCTCCCAAAAATGGTGATTGCAGATACATAGTCCCAAGTTCCAATTTAGCCATTTTTAAAACTGGCTGAATTCGTATCGGTTGTCAAAATATACAACCATAAAATGCAGCATCAAAATCTCGTTGTTTGCTACATGACACAAATGCTTCATCAAGCATCAATGCAAATTTATTTCTGATTGTTTTAATAATAAAATAAAATAAAATAAAATAAAATAAAACAAAATCTTCGTACATAATTTTAGTATGTAGTTTCTTTGTAAAATAAGAAGAAAAAAAAATTGCATTAAATTGGCTGCTTGCTACTGCCAGCTACGAATGCTTGTTGCTGTTGTAGATCTACTGCTGATTGGCTTCCAATGAATAGAGAATTGTCAGTTCAGCGATTCATTTCGAACACTGATCAGTGCAACAACATGCACAAACAATACGAAAAAAATCTTTTTTTTGAGCGACCACATCTGTCGTCAATGTGACATGTTTATTACTTTCTACATTTGAGTAGTTTGTTGTACGAGTACTTCGCTTCTGTATGTTGCATGCAAATTTGTAAATTATTGTGACAGGGACACATACACACACACACTAGAAAATTAAATTTGAATCTTAGACTGACTCAAGCTCAAAACAGCAGCAGCAACAACAACAAACGAACAAACAAAGGCATAAAATTCAATTAAACGTGACATTTTGTCTTCAAAATAAATAAATATTTAAATGTTTTCTTTGATTTTTTGCAATCAATACACGAGAACGAAACGAATCAGCTCAACTACTCAATACCCATTCATTTCCCATACGATAATGATGTAAAATAATGACAATTTGTTGTCATGGCTGTAAATCGTTTAAATTGTTTAAAAATAATCGTCAAATAAATTTATTGAAACGGTCAATAGTTATAACGAAATTACAAATTGAATCAAATTTTATTTGTGTCGAAATGGTTTAAGGATTTCGAAGCTTTGAAAATTAATAAATATTATCCAAGAGCGTTTATAGCTTTTTTTTTACCAAAACGGATTTATAACAAAATTCATTTTGCACAATTCTAAATTATGGTCTATTTTATGTTCTTATGTATTTATATTCATACATGTGACCCAAGCATGTCCTAGACTATACGCTTAACAAGATACATAAGCATGTTTATCTTCTCAGACAGAAGTTGTTTGCTAAATAAAATCCGAAACAATTTCACACTAGATTACACCAACCAATCGCCCCGGCTCAATGCATTACGCAAGTTAATTTGTCACCAATGTCCAGTTTGCGATAAATAAAAACTCACTCTGTTTAACTCTTTTCTTATACAACTATAAATAAGTATGTACATATGTATTTAAAGAGTAATAAAAAATTACAGTGGCGGTGGAAAATATATGAATGGTACGAGGGCGGATCAATAAGTCCGTGACTTTTCGAATTTCCCTCGTAGTTATATGAAATGTTCCCATCAAGTACCACTTGCTAATAGACTACTGTCAAATTTTGAGCAAAAAACACAATTTTTTGCGAAAAAAAACCGTCAATCAAACCAAGAAAAAGCTCGATAAATACTGTGGGAACTCTGCACCATCAATTTCAATGGTAAAAAGTGGTTTACTGACTTTCGTTGAGGTCGCACAAGTACAAATGACGCTGAACATTCTGGACGGCCAATTGGTCAGTACACCTGAAAATGTCGAAAAAATCCACGATATGCTGCTTGCCGATCGAAAAGTAAAAGTGCGTGAGATTGTTGATGCCGTAGGCATTTCATATGGCAGGATGGTTTCGATTTTAAGTGATGAGCTGGGTGTAAGAAAGTTGTCTGCAAGATGGGTGCCGCGGTTGCTCTCAATTGACCATAAACGTAAACGTGTGAAAACTTCAAAGGATTGTTTGGAGTTGTTTAACCGCAAGTTTTGTAACTGTGAATAAAACATGGATCCATTAGAGTACTCCGGAGACCAAGCAGCAGTCTAAACAATGGGTTTCTCCGGGTGCACCGCCAATAAGATGATGGCAACAGTTTTTTGAGATGCACTCGGAATAATCCCTATCGATTACCTTCAAAAGGGAAAAACAATAAACGGCGAATATTATGCCAACTTATTAGTCCGATTTAATGAGGATTTAAAAAGAAAACTTCCCCATATGGCCAAGAAAAAAGTTCTTTTTCATCAAGATAATGCACGGGTGCATACGTGTGCAGTCTCAATGGCAAAACTCTATGAATTGGGCTACGAATTGGTACCCCATCCGCTACATTCTCCGGATTTAGCCCCCAGTGAATACTTCTTATTTCCGAACCTAAAGAAATGGGTCGGTGGAAGGAGATTTAGCTCCAATGATGAATTATTGACCAAACAAATGCCTATTTTAAGGAACTCGAAAAATCCTATTTTTTGGAAAGGATACAAAAACTGGAGAAACGTTGGACTAAGTGTATTCAGTTAAAAAAAGATTATGTTGAAAAATAAATTTGTGTTTTGCGAAAAAAAAACTGTGTTTCTTCAAAAAGTCACTGAGTTTATGATCCGCCCTCGTATATTGAAAATACAAAAATTCTCTAAATTCTAAATTTGCTGCCACAAAACATAAATTTTTAATATTAAACTTTTACTTTTACTTTTTACTAAATTTTCGCTATTAATATGAACACCAGTGTACAAAAGAGACAGGCCATCTTGAGGCCATCTAACGATTACCAATAAATTTATGGGGCGCATTGTATTGTGAAATAAATTCTGAGTGGCCAAAGAAGTAAATATTGTGTGATATTTACGTACAGAGGGGAAAGTGGGCACACTAGCACCACCAAGTGACTCACAAATATAATTATTTTAAGAAAAAATATGTCAAATAAGCCCTTAATAAACCTAAAATATTTTTAATGAATGCAACAGTAAACATTTAAGTATACTCGTATAACAAAATTAGACCTGGTTCACACACCATTAAGTTCTTTAGATCAAGTTTCGATTTCTTGTTATTTATGCTGATAAAATCTAAACTTTAGCAAGGAAACTTGTGTGTGTCTTACCAGGACTTTGCATTTCATATCTTGAGACATATTGGAACTGCATAAACAATTTTTGTACTCTTGCAGCAGCAAAATGTACGTTTATTAAAATCTGTTGAATTATTAAAAATTATTTAATAATGATTTTTAGATGCATCGTGATTTATTTCATACGATTTCTGGAATAAATTTTTGACCAGTCGTGTACTAGTTTAGAAGTCCCTTTCGAACACTCTTTAGTTAAATTACAAGCAATATTAAATAAATTTTAAAATAATTTTAACAAAAATGATTGAAAAATTCATTAAAACCGTTTTATTAAGCATATTCAAAACTTACATGTGTATAAAGAATATTCTAATTTAAATCGATTCGTTTATGAATTATACCTGATTTACATTAAGCATTTTTTCATGAATTTTATTACATGAAACTTTTTCTATTTGCATTTGTCTTGCAAAAATTATTATTTTTAAGTGTCCTCACAAAATTTTTTTTCAAGATTTCTAGACTTACAATAAATTGATTTACAGTTCCAGAAATAATTTTTCTTTTTCAGGCATTTTTGCTCAGCATTGTGTGTGTAATTGATTAATTAATTTTGGACTGGTGGGGAAACGCAGCATTATTCTGAATTTCCTCAGCGAATATAAATTAGCCTTTCTTGCTTTTTGAAAGAAAATCACATTGATTATAATAAAACTCAAAAAAAGAAAGCGCTAAAAAGTTAAAAATAATTTATATTCAGTTAAATGAAATATTTTTATATGTGCCTTTTTAGTGCTTATTTTTGAAGTTGGTTAATTTAAAAAAGTTTTATTTTAAAATTTTTAGTTCCAAGTTTATATTTTTAGGGAAGTAATCACGTGGAATTCGGCAAAAGTAGTGTCCGCCTACTTTTCTAAATTCAACATAGTATCACTTTCAGAGGTCAAGTTGTGTGCCAAGTAAGTAGAAGTACATTTCATTTAATACTAAACTTTCATGGGCGTAGCCCCGCCCACTTTTTGAACACAAAAATTTAAGTGTTTTTCAGAGCCCAAGGTGTATGCCAAGTTGCGTAAAAATCGATAAAGTAGAAGCACGTGAAATATAATATTAAATTTTACTGGGCATGGCTCCGCCTACTTCTTTAATGCTGGATTGTGTCTTTTTAAGAGTTCAAAGTATGTGCCAAGTTTCGCAAAAATTGGTTAAGTACAAGCATGTGAAATATGATTTTAAAATTAAATAGGCGTGGCCCCGCTTACTTTTTAAATGCAAGATTGTGTCTTTTTTGAGCTCATGGTGTTTGACAAACTAATGTTATATTTTGACTAATTTTTTCCATTAGAAGTAAACGCTAATTTACTATAATATGGTTTAAGAGACCAGTACTTGCTTTCAATCATCTAATGAAGAATTTATATTATAAGAGATTCATTTAATAAAATAATTAACTGCAACTCTTTCAATAGCAATTGGCATATGGTTAGCCCCACAAATTTCTGAACATTGACCATAAAATAGACCTGGACGGTTAACTAAAAAATTTGTTTGATTGAGACGACCTGGAGTTCCATCAACCTGTCAAATGGAAGCATGTAAGGGGCCATCCACATATTACGTAACGCCATTTTTTCCGATTTTTGACCCACACCTCCCCCCCAGTAACAGATCGTAACAATTCTTAGACCCCCCCCTCACAATAACGTAATAAGAACTTTAAAAAAATTTAAATTGTTTTAAGCTTTTATTAAAAAAAAATTAAATTGAATTCATACACATACATATGAATGTATTTTTAAATAACTTTTTGTTTGAATTGAAGTAAATTTCTTTATTTAGTTATTACAAACTAATATACAAATATTTTTATAGCATTTTCTTAAGTTTCGTTTAGGATTTATGCATTTATTTATTTTATTTATGGGAAAATGCAAGTAATTGAGAATGGACGAATATTCGGGAATTCGAATACTTTTGTTCCTTTATTTTTATTTTCTGTTAGACTAACACAGTGCGTAGACAAAAATCAAATAAGCTTGCAAAATATAAATAATAACAATTATGTATTTATGTACATATGTATATGCATATATTTTTATCTATTTAACACTCATGATTCTTGATTTATTATGTATTTCTTTGATAAATTAAATACATAAATAAATGAAAAATCGAAGTGTTTTTGTACAAAATTAGTAAAATTTATGTTACGTAACAATTTTACAGACCCCCCCTACCCCGTAACAAATCATAACAAAACTCGAAACGAAAGAAAGTTTCAAATAATCAAGAGTGCAATTTTTTGATGAACTATAAGTTTTTGGTTGCTTTTGAAAAATGATAATTTCCGATCAATGACGGATGTAGGGTGGTGTACTTTTAAATTATTATGTAATTTGCTTTAAAGTTTTAACGTTAAAAAAAATTTAAATTTTTCTAAAATTTTTCTAACACAAAATTGAGAGTCCCCAACTCTGGTTGACAAAAAACAAAAGTTTATATTGCGCTACGAAGTTAAAATACAAATGGTGTTTATTTCTACGTCTGCTCTTAAGCATCAAGCATGCGACACTCACACACATGCACTGATTGAAAGGTTTATTTGTTTATGGTTTATCGTCTCCAGGGCTTTATTATAGAATTTATTGCCACTTTTCTTATTTAACGGCACCGTGCATTGACAAATGTGTCCATACTTAGACTTAGATAATTATGGGCACAAATATTTCTGCAAGTTTTTTACAAACCCAAACGTAAAGTTCTTTCTCCCCATTTTCCCCGATTGTATGTTTCATAATACGAATAGGGATGTAATTTTTTCCCTTCATAATCCATTTATTTACTATTTCAAACTCTTTTTTATCCATCTGCATTTTTAATATACTTACAACTCTTTTTTTTCATACTCTTTTCTTTTGGAATTCGAAACGTAAATGAAACATTTTGACCGAAAGTACAAAATAATTGAGAATAGTTAGAAAGAAAATGTTATTCATGGTTATCGAATGCGTGAGTCAGTGTGTATTCAAACTCCTCTACAGCACTTTGACTGTTACCGACTGTTTGGAGTAGATAATTTTTTTTATAGTTTTCCATTAGCGATGACACTTTGACCGTATGAAATGAATGGAAGGGTTGAAGTTCAAATATGAGAGAAGTATTTGCAATGTTATTTGTCCATTGATTATTTTTTTATATCGTCTTAAGGGATAAAGGATTTTAAGGCAAATTGAATGTTGCAAAAATAAATTTCAACTTATTTCACGTGCAGTAGTTAAAGGATTAAAGAATTGATTGCCAATAAGTTTTGTAACGAATTTATTACAAATACAAATTTATTTATATATATGTGTTATGTTGGTCATTTCCAATAAATAAAATGTTTAGACAATTTTTAAGAATATTTAACATTTTTCATATGCGCGGGGAAGTTTTATTAGAGATTTGCTCACTGGGCACATGGAAACAGGCAGTAGGTAATTTATTTAGGTTTGTCTTATTATCAATTTAAAAAAAAAGAGACTAAAAATGTTATACTGAAAAAAAGCTGTTGTAAACATCTTAAGATAATTAATTGATTGGATCGGTGACAAAGTGCACTTGGTATATGATCCATTCATATCCTGGTGAGAATCGAATTTTATATCATGAGACTTAACACCAGCAAATTTGAAGCGATATTGAGTTATTGAGTATTTCAAAATATTGAAATGTTTTAATTTACTCAAATCGTATTTTCTGTTTTTAATCGACTTCAAAAAAAGAGGAGGTTCTCAATTTTGTATATATTATGTGTGTTACTTCATAACTCCTTTAGACTGAGAGCTTATAGGTGATATTTGGAACCATTTTCAATCAAGTAGGCGTGAACACGTCCACTAAATTTTATCCTTCTATTTCATCTAATTTTACTAATTCGATTGCTACGAACTTGGGACAGACCTTGCACTCTTTTAGTGACACAATCTGGGCGCTAAAAAAGTGGGTGGAGACGCGCCCATTACAATTTTATTTTATACTTCACTTGCTTCTACTTAACTGATTCTTACGAAATTTGCACACACCCTGAGATTTGAAAAATACGATTTGAAAAATACACGATTTAGCATTTGAAAAATTGGGCGTGGCCACTCCCATTAAAGTTAATTATTATATTACATGTACTTCTACTTATCCGGTTCCCACGAAACTGTTCAAACACTTTGCGCTCTTGGAATGACATACGCTTGTGCTTAAAAACGTGGGCGGGATCATTCCCATTAAAATTTCATATGTATGATATTTCACGTATCTCTACTTAACCGTTTCTTGTGTGTCTGTGGCACACACACTGAGCTTTGAAAATGATACGATATTGTATTTACAAAAGTCCACCCACTGATACCTGTAAACAAATTTATCATTTTCGACTTCGAAAATATTCGAAAATAAGCACTAAGAAGTTAAAAATAATTATATATATATATGCATAAATATATGTCTATACATTTATTTGTTGTTGGCTTAGCACGTCAATAGGCATTTCGTTGCTGCTAAGCAACACATCAGAAGACTTCAAACTACAATTCAAAAAAGTTTGCGAAGCCGCAATTTTTATAAATAAACTCTCAATAAATCATTGAGAATTACAAAACTACAATCGCAAAGTTTTTCAAAAACATAAAAGATGTTATTCAAAATGTGTTGCCTATTTTGTTTTTTTTACTAATATTTTGACACGCGCGAAATAAAAATAAAATATTGAAATAAACACTTTCGCATATGTTACCTGTAGTGCCATCCAAGTCGGTGGCAATAACATTAAATTTGAATTAAATTAAATTTTAAATTTTAATTTTTAATCAGAAATAATTTCTTAGTCGGGCTTAAGTTCAGTCATTAATGTGAGTTTCTAAAGAAGAGAAGAAAAATTAAATTATACTTTTTGGGGGAAATACCGATATTTTTCTGTGCAGCCACGCACTTCATCAGCACCCAAGTCTATCTACTGGGGTAGAGATTGTTATTAACATCAGCTATTTAACGCAAATTTTCAATGAAATGGAATATGAGAAATGTTGTGTATACAATTATTGATTTACCTTTGGTAAGTATCACTTACTCATTTTCTGTTAATCCGTTTTTTAATTTTTCTATTCAGGTTAGCACGAAGTTATATCACTCTACGTACTAAGTATGTTTAACTATTCTTGCTTATCTTTTACGATCATCACATTAATTATTTTTACTTATTCGATGTACCGTCGCACAGTGGCGCCCGTAGAGCAAACGAGGTTGCAAAAATCAAAATTTTCATGTGCGCCTGCGAAATTTTAAATGAATCCATCTTATAGTAAACTTTTCAACGATCTCAAATATGCTACTCTTAACAATATCAGATTTTTAGTTTAGAAGACATAACTGTTCAAAGTTAACCAATTTTCGGATTTAAAAAAACACACAATTTTTAGGTAGTTTGATCCGATTTCAGGTGTAATATCACGAAAACTAGGCAACGAATAGTATTTTTTTTTGTTTTTAGTGATTGATGTGCTTATTAAATGTATAACAATAAAAAAAATTGTGCTGTTTGCTTTGTGTTTCTCTAGGTAAATCAGTATTTAAAAACTATCCATTTTTTCACTATTCTTCAACTTTGACGGAAAATAAAAAAAATTTACCTTTTTTTACCTCCGCCATATTTTCAAAATATGTTCTTTAACTAGTCTTTTACATAACTCAAAAGGTTTTATCTGCCTTTACGTGCCTATTTGGCTTCTACAGGTAAAAAACGTTAAAAAGACATGGTTGCAGAAATTGTATGGCGGGCATCCCTTACATGCCTTGACTGACAGTTACTTTGATGTAATAGTTTGAAAATTGCATTTTGAGTCAGTTGTCTACCTGAGAGCCTCTGGCGAAAAATTTGGTCCTAATATTCCGTTACAGACACAAGATGCACAAAAAACTACTCATTGAAATAAGCAGGTACGCACCTCACTTAAAAATTATTTTTGGCGTACATATGGTGAAGAACAATACTGACTTATGGTACAGGTAGGCACAAATCTCATTTGGCTACGTGCATAATATCAAAACTGTATAATTCAGCCCAAATGCATATGTATGCATGTAACAGGTACATTTGTAGACATGGTAGCATAGGCCTATATATTGCAAAACAAGCTTAATGCCTGCATTAGTCTACGACTGAAAGTTGGCGAAACAAGTATTGAAAACATGGCGTTGAACAATTTAAAACTATTTGAACTGTTTAGAAAGTCAATTACACCAACGTGTTTCGCGGAAGCTGCTTTAGAAGAACTCGATAGCTTATACGGAAATATTGAGAGAAGCAAAAGTATAAAAAATAATCTTTGTATGATACATGCCAAAATTAAGACAAAATGGGTGAAATGCAATCGAACCATTAACATCTTCAACTCCAAATACGAGGACTGGCTTAATGAAGACACCATCCTGGATATATTGGCAGTAGATAAACCCTCCACATCAACCAGAGGAGAAAAAGGAAGGCCAAAAAAAAGTATGGAGGAGTGTTCAATTTTCACAAGAAAGAGGAAACTTGCCGATGCCACCAATGACTTGACCACGAAGGATTTATCGGATGCGCTGTCTATTAAATACATAAAGGATAGTGAACGAGTTAGGTCGCAGATTACAAAATCTGTTGCTGATGCAAGCCCACTGCGACTAAAAAGGATTAAGGAAAGCATTCCCACTCCCACAAACGCACATATTAAAAAGTATAGTTCCGAAGAAGCCTTGGCTCTGTTTTTGGACTTAGAACTTTCCAAAGAGAAATATGAGATACTACGGGCATCTTTAATGCGACACGGGGCTGACCTTTTCCCCGGATACAAGCATATTACGCAAGCCAAAATAAATTCACGACCATTGCGTACGGAGTTTACGGAAGTCTCTGCGAAAGCCAATCTGCAGGATCTTATGGACCATACAGCAAAACGGTTGTTGGAAAGTCTTCCTGAAAATGAGGTGGAAATTCTTCCTCAGAAACTAACATTGATCAGCAAATGGGGCTGCGATGGATCATCCGGACAAAGCGTTTATAAGCAAAGGATATCTTCCGATGACACTACAATATCTGACGGAAATATGTTTATGGCATCTGTTGTTCCATTGCGGCTAAAATCTGATGTTTCCCTACACTGGAAAAATCATCGACCGTCATCAGTGCATTATTGCCGACCAATAATGTTTCAGTTTGCAAAGGAATCGGCAGAACTCATAAGGACCACGGTGAAGGACATTGAAGAACAAATAAGCAAGATTAAGCATACAAAATTGCAAATTGGAGAAGGAAAATATATTGAATGTAGTTACGAGTTCCACCTGACCATGGTTGACGGAAAAGTCGTAAACGAACTGACAGGAACAACCTCAACATTGACATGCCCGATTTGCAAAAAGAGTCAGAAGAACTTCGGTAATTTAAACGATTCTACAAACGAGGAGAATTACGAATATGGAATGTCACCATTGCACGCAAGGATAAGGTGTATGGAGTTCTTGCTAAAACTGGCGTATACCCTACCACAACAAGATGAAAACATCGATGAAAATACATCAATTAAGGATAAGGAAAAGATCAGAAAGAAGCAAATACAGAATGCTTTTTGGAAACAACTTGGACTAAAAGTAGACTGCCCCAAGTGTGGATACGGTAACTCAAACGATGGAAACACTTCAAGGAGATTTTTTGCAAATGATGAGGCAGTAACTAGAATCACTGGAATTGACAATGAAATCGTCAAAAGATTGGGAACGATCTTGAATGTTTTAAACTGCCAAGAAAGTGTTAATTCTACAAAATTTGGAGAATATGCATCGGAAACTGCATCTCTTTTAGCAAAAATTTATCCACAGAAGAAGTTGACCCCGACCGTCCATAAAATATTGGCGCATGGCAAAGATATAATTGAGTACCAGTCTTTGCCAATTGGAGAGCTTTCTGAAGAAGCGCAGGAGTCTCTTAACAAATTTTACAAAAAATATAGATTGCAGAACACGTTCAAAGCATCAAGGGTGAGGCAAAATGAGGACCTCTTCAACATGTTAGCAGCATCTTCCGATCCACTTATTTCTTCCCTGCGGCATGTGAAGTCACGAAAAGAACTACAATGGAATTATACTTTAGAAATGATTAGTCTTTTAAATATACCTTCTGTTACGAATTGTGATGAATATTTTACAGAAAATTCAAAAAATTAATTGAAAAAAAATTTGTTTAATTTGTTGGCTAATAACTTTAAAACAGAAAAAGCTTTCAAAAGAACTAAGAAATATAAGATTGGTAAAAATAATTTGATTTTGTTACCATAAAATAGATGAGTTAGAAAAAAATTAGAGTTTAGAAATGATTTGTATTTTAGACATACTTTGTCTTACCAAGAAAATGAATATTTTACAGAAAATTGAAAAAATCATTTAAAAAAAAACTCTTTTGTTGTAATTTTTTAGGTAATATCTTAAAACATGAAAAGCTTACAAAAGAACTACAAAAAAATATAAAATTCTTAAAAAAAATTTTTTTGTTACCAAAACTTGGATTTTTTCACAAATTTTAACTTTGAAAACCCATAAGTAAGCACCTATAAGGTGTAGCGTCCACTCCAACCGCTCATTTTATAGGTTGAACAATTATCTATGACATGCAATTTAAATTATTCGATTATCTTGTTCGGTTCAAAAGATATGATTTTTGCAACGAAAAAAGGCAAATGGCGCCACTGTGCGTCGGTACATATGTACATGTAATTTTAATTTTTTTTAGTTTTATTATTACTAAAAATTTTGTACGGGGGGAAACCAAAGGAATCACCACTGTCAACACTGGCAAACAAATAAACCAATAAATCTATAACATACATACATACATAAGTTGTGATACTATTTAGTTTTTTTTTTATATTTAATCGAGAAGCCAATATTGAATTTTCTTCATAAAATTGCCCAACCACAAAATAACAAATCGGCTTAAAAACGTATCAATTACACAGACAATAAGCATTTTGCGTTTGCGCACTTCAAGCGTAAAATTTGTTTGATTTGCAATTTCTACATTTTACTTTTTCGGTCATCAAACAGAAGAGAGAATGAAACCAAATGCGATTTCAATTGGTTGTCTCTTTGTATTTGTGGGTTTGTTAATGCGGCTTAATGTGATTGCATTTGAGATTTATGCGACCGATTACTTACACATGACAAAATTTGTGGAATTAATTTCTTATTATAATTTTTTTTTTAATAAATGAATGCCACTAAAGTAAATGATCGGTGTGAATATGCGCATTTATTTTTTAACAATCCGAACGTGTAGAGTATGCAGCGATTTAAAAATTTCAATTGTTTTTATATTTAATACTCATCTGTCCAAAAAAAAAAAAAAATCAACACTATTTAAGCGCATTTAAAGTAGAGGGAAACGTGAACAGGAACATGTTTTTTATACCGCATATTGGCGGTATAACAGTTTTATTAAATAGATTTTGTGCCAAATAGAGAGTTTATTCTATAAGAAGAAAAACGGAAAACCATGTCATTTTATTGTGTCACATTATGTTTTTTTGTTTTTAACGCAATTCCAAACAACGAAAAGTATCGTTGAACGACGTTGCCACTAGTACACTCCATTGCGATGTTACAAAATGCCCTAATGTGCGTGCACTCGGCATTAGCTGTGTTATCGTCTAAAGCAGGCTGTTCAGCGAGAGAAATATATTCGATTAAAGTTCCGCACTCCGGTTTCACTTTGGCCACTCATATTAGAGATGTGATCGTGAGTAACTTTTTAATCATGCATACATGAACTATTTACAATGAAATACGTCGAGCCATAATCCAAGACTCACTTACACTCTCCTGGTCCATTGTGAAACCACGGAGACTCTGTTTAAGCATAGTGTCCACCGTCGAACCGACCAGAGCTCAATATAAAGCTACTTATATGTTACAGTTCAGCGGTGGCAGTGTTAGAAAGCTCCCTGCACTCCAGAGCATTTAGTGGCCATTCTTTTCCCTGCTAGGCCTGGGAAATGATACAGAAAATGTTATACATTTTCCTCTTCATCGAAGCCTTGGCAGCTACAGAAAAAGTCAGTGTGTTCGACTTTTAACCTTTTTGCATGCCTGCTTTTGAGACAATATACGGTCAACAAGGACACTAGAATCGAGATTTGTTTCCTATTTCTTGAAATCAAAGAAACCGTATTTCGTCCATTTATGATAGTCCATAGCTGCCTGTTGATCATGCAGTCATTTCTTGTATCCCATCTTCCCCAGTCTTGCACTTAAGTCTGAGTTAGCACGAGAGTAGGGGTAAGCCTACACATTCCAACTGCAGTGGAATCTTTAAGATTGTCTCAGTTCTTGCAAGGTCATGCTGAAGTCCTGAAGTGAAGTCTGAAAGCGTCTATGAGTCGAATTCCGATGATTTTAATATTAAACTGGTGTGCCATTTCCGTTAAGGGTGATCGATATTCAAGGGCTGATATTGTCCTTAGGTCAAGTTGGGTAAGGGTGGTAGTCAGAATCTCGACTCACTTAAACCGTTTTAGTGCATTGTGATACCACGGAGACTCTACTTATGTGGGGTCTCACCGTCGAAGCAACAATAGCTCAATATAAAGCTACTAATACGTTTGTGGCCATTCTCTTTCTTGTAAGTCCAGGACAGTGACACAGAATATGTTCTACACTTTCCTCTTCATTGATATCTTGGCAGCTCTTAGAAACAATCATTCTTGGGCCAAGATTTTGGGTCTCTGCCTGGGAACCACTGCAGTGATCCGGAACTTGCTATATTATATGAAGACCTAATGTCCCTGAGTATACACCGTCGCCTACACCTACTTAAGTTTTGGAGCGATGCGTGTAAAAATCTAAAGCTTTTCTTCTACCAGGAATACCATTCTTTCCCTAGGTAAATTCTATTAAACTCCTTGCCTACTAAGTCCAATGGCCGCAGGTGCAGAAGCATACCCAATGCATGCGTAGTAGTTGTGTGAAGAGCACTGGTTATATATAGTGGGGCAAGTCTTTGAATTTTTTGTAGCATATGTAGGTACATACGTCTCCTTCCAACACAATAATCCCATACATGAGAATTGGGCGTACCATGTTAGAAGATTTTCAAACAGGGCTAAGCTGGACGTATTCATTACGTGCTTTATTTTGCGACTGGCAATATTTCCTAATGAGCCCCACCGAACTTGCCTAGTATACTACTATTTCCAGAGCATAGTTAAAGAGGAATGATGATAGCACACAACATTGACCAAGCTCTGGTATTCATAGTGATGTTTTCCTTAGTTGTTTCTCTTGTAGTAGGAGGCATGTTGCATTCTTGCAGTATGCCAGTGCTCTTCATGTATATAGCCGATTGATTGAGGATATAAAAAGCGTTTTCAAGGTCAACAAATAAAGATGCAATTTCCAATCAACTGACTGTTCTACATTAATCCTGACTCTATTGACATGATCGACGCAATATTTGTTAAAACGGGAGCCGGCTTGCTTCCTTCTGAGCACCAGAAGAATTGCTTATGACAGTATTTTGTTTATTATATTCGTAATAACTTTGTTGATCAAACTCAAACAAGTTATGCCCCTCCAATTTTTCCTGATGGTTAGATGACCTTATTGAGAGACTGAATTTATACAGACAACGTTTTTAGATCTGCGTGTTGCGTTCTGATCTTTGTCATTAAAATGGTGCATTTTACGCATTTTAAGGCATTCCTCAACTTGAACGTAATGCTATTGATTTTCAAGACAATAGGCCGGGTGGATTTAGACACACAAAGCTTGCATGCAAAGTCTTGAAATTATAGAATACTTTAGATTTATAAAGCTATAGTCTTTGGCCTTGTACTTCAAAAGACATTTTGTTACTTCGCTGTATAGTGAAAATTTGACAAAGTAAACTTTGAGTATCACCAAAGAAAGTTAAAAAAAAGAAGCAATTCAAGGAAATTCTTGCTAGTAAATTTTTCTTGTGTAAATGTAGTGTAACAAAAGTCAAAAGAACCTAAGAATTGAATACTTCAATGTTTTTTCCTTCCTTTGTAAAAAATAAAAAGTATACTTAAGTCTTTTTGGACTTTTGCTGACGATATACATACATACATTTCCCTCAAAAAACGCTGGAATATTGAAGGTATTATTTACAAAATTAAAAAAAGTACATTTTAATTGTCCACTGCTTATATGTATGTATAAGAAATATAACCAAATGAGACAGACAATTTAGAATTTTTTTTCAAACATGCACTCAGGGTACATTTTACGTATTTGACTATAATAATTATAAGTTTATTAGTTGTGCTATATGTATTTGGGACGGGGATTTTCGATACTAATTGTAAGTACGAACAGAATAGAATAGAATAATACGAGTATGAAACGAAAAATAGAAACTAAAAAAAGAATAAGGCGCTTATCTAAATCTTTACACATGGTTAAGTACGGCCTTTTAATTGCTGCAACATTCAACTAACAACAAAGCAACCAAAACATCAACGCCAAGGCACTATTTTGTTTGCTGAACTGATCGTCAACATTGTACTCGTACTTAATGGGCAAAGCGACACAAGTAAAAGAGAAGAAAACATAAAATAATGCAATATAAATATGAATATGTGCAATTGCAAACACCATTGAAGCACTGCAGTGTAAGCTATTATCGGGTATATATTTTCATAAGTTTTAATGGCAAAGAAATATAGAAATTTTTAAAAATATTTTTAAAAGTGACTTCAGTTAAATGATAATTTCGTCTTGACGTGCAAAGATTTACGGTGTCATACGTTCGGGGACCGCTGAAACCCAAATGAAGGGATTGGTGTTTGTAACTGTGGCAATATGGAATAATCGCTTAAGTCGACTTAAACAAACAATTGTTTTTCCGAAAGAGTTTAAAGGGCTCTAACTAATGATTCTATTTAAGTGTGATCGATCGTTTCTTTGCTCACATAGCGTTGTAACCACTGCAAATTTCCCATAACAAAGCTAAATTTGCTTAATTCGACTAGAGCGATTATTCCATTATTGACACATATATATCGGCTAAAAACCTGATGCCATTGGGCGCATCCTAAGATAAAAAATATATATTATTATGTTTAGCATTACTGATATCGGGAAGTGTAAACTAAAGGACATCAGGGGCTTCATCATGGGAATTCGATCCGATAATAGGGTCACTTCTGGCTACAAAGGGGTAAATATTAATTTTTTGGGCAACAGAAAGGAATCACAATGGACCCAATTGGATCTCCGAGTAGAGGTGCGTTATAGCACCAACCTTCCTAACCTAACCTAAACTAAGATAAAAAATATAATAGATTACAATAATATATTATAAAATCTCATGAGCATTGTGAACATGGAACGATTCACCTTGCTCACCAAATAACGACTTTTTCAGGGTATCAATTCTGAATTTACCAGTTTGCGTCACCATTTTTAAACGCGAATCTCAACGCCCATTAAAATAGCTACTAAAGAGGGTCTTCCTATAGGGATCTTTGACATTTGTCGAATTGAGTGTTATTTGTTCAGTCTCTTTTAGCAAATCACCATGGGCAGATATAGAGTTCAACAACACTGACACATCGAGCAATAGCCGCTAAAATAGCTAAAGCGACACATTTTTTGGACTTCGTTTATTTTTAAGAAAATCGACTATTTACGATCACAAAGAATCGATTTTGGTCAAAAAATTAAATTTGAAAATTATGTCGCTTAAGGTTTTTTTTGGCGGTTATGGGACGATATGATAAGATGTTTTTTTTTATCAAAATGAGCGGTTGGGCAACGTGAACGTGAATTTGACATGGGATGACGGAAAATCGTTGTAAACATATTTATACCGCTTTCTACACCAGCGCCAACTGCGTTCTTTTCTATTAAAGTTTACAGAATACTTGACAGAGCTTAACTTGAAGCTATCACCCTTAAAGTCGTCCGTGTCTCTGTTCTCTTCTTGGACAAAGTAAGTACGCTTCCTTCACTACGCTTTGCACGCCACTTAAATCACACAAAAAGTGAAATTTCGAAACAAAATCTTGAAAGCTTCCTTTGGCACCTACTAGGGTATGAATAAAGGGGTACTTTTTGAGACATATAAATCTATTATTCGCTCTTTTTTAAAGTACGCTGCCCCAGTATGGAACTCTTTCATTAGCGATACACAATGGCGAGCATTGCAAACTACCCAGACCACGATGTATACAATTTACAAATAATGACCAACTACTCGACGGGACATTAATGCTACCGGTTAGGACACAAATTATATCTCTCACAGAGCAGTTCCTGATGGCTTGTCACCAGCCATGCCATTCTAATCTGCAAAGATTATTAGATATTAGAAACACCATTCCACACGCACAGAAAAAAGTAGTCACCAATTAATGTTTTCAATTAATAATTTAATTGATTCTATTAAATTTTTAATTGTATTAATTAATTTGAGTGTAAAAACTTAATTGATATTATCAAATTGCTTATAGGTGAAAATTTAATTAATTTTTTAATTAATATTACAAATATTTTAATTAATATTACAAACTCATTCATATAATTTTTTTGTGTGCGACTTTAACAGAATGTGCATTACAAACGCCCTGCAAGCACTACACCAACAAAGATATAACAAAGTCCTTAATGCTAATCCTCCAGCAATTTTAAATAGTGAGCGACAACTACCTTAGACAATTTCGTACAGCACTGGCACAACTTAGAGCCGGCTGGGCAGTAAACTCAGCTACTACCAAGAACAAATAGCCGCCGGCACCTTAAATGGATGCGCAGATTGTCTTTATAGCCCGCACGGCGCTGAACATTTATTAGTCTTATAGACTTATGGCTAAGAGCAACTGAGGTGACAAAATTCCTTCAGCTCCCACTTCTCACTCCATACCTAACGACAAACACAAACATCAGTCATTAATCCCTATATATTAAAAATTTTATTTAAGGAAAGAACTCTCGACAACAGCGGAACTATTACACCCCTCTTCCTTCTTCTGGAACCAAGGAGATCTCCCTTTGGTGGTGTAAGCTCTTCTTCAAATGAGTATTGAAACCTACATTGAAAAAAACACCCCATACTTGGTCAATTATTGTCTACTGAGTGCACTTTTATTTTCGGGTTTTTTTTTAAGAAATAATAGTCTCATAAAAAATAGCTTTACAGCACATTGTTGCAACAAAAATGCTGCGGCACCATTTAATGTGCAGTTTGCAGAGGATAAATACCTTCAGGTTGCTATTGCATGAGTCCAACAAATATACATACTTATTGTTTGACATTAAATATCCTCCATCTCTTCGTTTTGGCTGAAACGAATTTTATATTTTTTTTAAGTAAAAAAATTACCGCCTTTTCTATTCTCCTTTTTTTATATTCTTTGTTTTCTTATTTTGGCCGCTAGTGGACAAATATTTCGTCATAGTCGTACGATCAACTGATGTTGCAACGCGTTGTGTTGCATTGTATTTGTCATCAATTATGTATTTGTAGCCAGTGTGCTACCAAAACGTGTAATTATGTTGATTCGTGTCCTATTGTGTAAAAAAACACAGGCAAATATTCAAAAAAAAAAAAAATTATAAAATATCAACAAAATGTGTTTGCTGTTTCTTCCACTGTTTGTGGCATCCGGAATGCATGCGGATTATGATTAATGATGATTTACAAGGAAATATTTTTGCTATTCTTTTTAATTTAAAAGGAAAAAGGTGTTGTTTTTTATTATTATTTTAAATAAAAGTGAAAACAAAGTACTTAGATATGTGTACAACAGTGTACATTCGTATATACCTGGAGACTTGTAATGTAACGTCGCGACGCGCCGTGTCGTAGGATTAAACGGACAGGGACAAGGTGCTGAATTAATTTTTTATACTTTCGAGTGCATATAAAAAAAATTATTATCTGAATAGAAGATATTTATATAACGAATCGTATTTATTTTGTGTTCGTTTATCTGGTGTTCGAACATTTATCATCACACGTTGTGTACTCAACGCGCTAACTACCCAGCTAAGGTACCATCTAGAATAACAACAGCAAAATGTTAATGTGTTAGGAATTAATTTTGGATTTTTTCTGGATGACATTGCAGTTAGCTTTTAGTCAGTCTAAGAAAAGTTAACTATTTTTGTTGTAGTCAACCACACAAATGCTCCAACAGGGTATAAATACTTCAATATAAAGTGTTTATGTCGCTATGGCTTTGGCTACAGGGCGACAAGCTCGGCTAGCAGCCATACCGTGCTATGGTCTATATGCTTAATACTTTAGACTTGTATTACTTTATAAAACTACCTTTCTTAATATTTTTTCTCTACAGTTCTTAATGCACTCTTCAATATATAAAATAAGCATTGAAAATTTTTGCAGTTAATTTAGTATTTAACTGCCATTTTTGCAAAGTTCTAACTTGCCAAAATATTTGAAAAATTTTCATAACTAAAATATGTACGTACCCATGATGAAAATATGTATGTTTTGAAAAAATGTTAACAATTGACATGCAATAAATGCGTTAACATGCTTATGAAACAATGGTACTAGCACAGTCGCCATAGTTGGCTTTTCATTCAAAGTATTGGCAAACAAACTAAAATGTTTGGAATTTCACACGAAGTCCCCACAGGTATCGCAGCACCAGTAAAAGCCAGTCATCCAGTCGTTCAGTCCCAGCCAGTAAGTGAGTGGCGAAAAAGGTAACAAAAATAAACAAAAAAAGCATGAAACAAAAGAAAAAGTTCAGTCAGGATCAGACTTAACCTGTTAACCTGACAAAAATTGTAGCAAAAAAAAAATAACACACAACATGCGAGGGTGGTAGAAAAATGTTTAGTAATTTGAGTAGAGGTCTTGATCACAACAATATTGTATTTTGTTAAGGATTTTTAACTTTTTTTTCTGTCAAGTGCTGTGTGTTGATGGTTGGTGGGTGCTGCTGCTTCTGCAGATGACAATATGATTTTTTCATGTTTGTTGCCTTTTAAGAATGCATGCAACATTTGTTGCCACAGTAGGGTGGCTACACAACAGAAAAAAAGCAGTCATCGATCGAGTTGGGGTATGTGTGTGAGAGTATCTGCCGTATGCCATTTGATTCATTTTTGAACTTTCTTTATACAATAATAAATAAAATATAAATATGAGATGGCATTTAAACGTTTGTTTGTACAATTGCTGCTGTAGTTCTTTTATTTATTATTGCAACAGCAACAAACAAAACAGATTGTTTGTCTTTTTTGTTGGTGGAGAGTACAAGTATTACCCAGGTTATATTTCTTTCGACCATAGTAGACTGCTTGGGGTCTGTTCGATTGTCTGCTGTCTGACTGTTTGTCTGTTTCTGTTCTGTTGTGTCTACTATGTATGTACATTCTTCTATTTTATTTTCTTATCCTTAACAAATGTGTTCTGTATGTTTGTTGCATTGAAGAAGTAACAAATATTTATACGATAGTTATGATATTAATGTTGCTGTTGCTAGTCGTTGTCGTATGTTGTTGCTGTTCGCCTGTGTTCAACTGCACTTAACCGTGCCCAATTTCTGGTAAAAGAAGAAATCGTTATGATACCAGTAATATGAACAAAAAAAAGGCTAACTAACAAAAGAGATCATCAGGATATTATGCTCGTACAAGTTAAAATACAACACGACTTGGTTGGAATTTTTGCCCGGAATCTATAAGTTTGTTGAGTGTGTGTGTTTCTTTGACTACTTTGCTGCCTAATCTAATTCATTGTGCAAGTAATTCTTTCTAAACGAAATTTTGTTGAGTTAGTGAATAAAAGTGTTACCAGAGTTCTATTAAAAAATTCGTAACTACTTCAGCCAAGGGCACCCTCAAAGAGATGAATATGTTGACCCTGATTCTTCTTGAAACGTGAGTTTGGGTAACCAAAGAAAGTTTAAGTTGCAATCATTCTGCATTCTGCTGGCTGTTATACGATTTTTTACGTCTTCGCGTTGACTACCACGCCATGAGTTTCAAGTTGAAATTTTGGGCGAGAAATACAATTATATACATGCAACAATTTTTCTGATGGCTGTGCCAATATACGCACGTAAGTTAAATAACTAACAAAATACAATGACTAAATTAAATTAAATTCATGTTGTTTCAACTTGAAAATCGTTCGAACTTGAAATGGATTTGATTCAATATGATTTTCATTTGGATTTAACAGTACGGGAATGTTAAATCAATATGAAATAAATTATTTCATGTTTCGGAACTAGTTCCAAAGGCTTAGCACTTTCATTGCTTATCAATCACTACAAGTACCGAATTTAATATTCTAAGGCTGTTGTTTATATCAAAAATTTTTCTAGACAAGCTTTTAAGCGCAGTATCAGTTATCAGTTGTTATGGTATCAGTTATTTGGATCCCTTCCGTCCTATGATAACAATGTGTTAAATTCATTGAGCTGAATTCATCAACGCTGTAATTAATGATTTGTATGTTGATTTTTTGCTGGAATATGAAGCAAAACCATTGTCGAAAAAGTTTAAATTATCCTTGTTTACTTAGATTTTAAGTTGAAATTTGTCGGTGTCTAGGTAACAGATCCATTTATTTGGAGTGTTGTGTTTATTCACATTAATTGGTTTTTAAAATTTTGGTTTCCAGGCCAGTTCTGTAAGCTTCTTGGTGTAGTTTTGATATTTTGGCCTGCATGTCACTGAACGTATACAATAATAAGCAAATATCTTCAGCATAATCCAAATCTTCGAGTCTTCCGTTGAGGCTCCATGATATATCTCTGTGTTCTTGCGACGATCTCATTATAAAGCTATTCAATACAATATTAGACTGAAGTGGAGATAGAACACATTCTTGCCTTATAACAGCCCTCATTGATATACGTTCGGTAAAACATCTTTGATGGGAGATTCGGTAGCTTGCGTTACTGTAGATGGCTTTTGGCAGGTCTATAATTTCCTTGGGCGTTGCCTTGAACTCAAGAGTTTCCCAAATAGCTGTGTGTGACAGAGTGTCTAAAGACTTCTCAAAATATGTAAAGACCAAGTATAGTAGGGGAGTCCATGTTACGTAGTGCTCTATTATTATCCGAAGGCTATACATATGTATACGAGTACACAATTTGCGTTGGCGAAATTCTGCCTGTTCATTGGATGGAATGCTGTTGTTATCCTCTTGTTTATTATTTGACAGATAATCTTATTTACGATGTTGATGAGGGTAATACCGCATAAATTTTTGCTTTGTGAAACCTCACCTTTTTACGATATAGGGATAATAAGACCTTCCTGCAGGTCACCGCATATTCCATCCAATATTCGCGTATGATGCTGCAAATGAGTTTGGCACTAGTCACAGTGGATGATGTAAATAGCTCAGGAGGAAAGTTATCTGATCCAGGTGACGTGTTGTTTTTTAGTTGGGTAATAGGCTCGCTTATATTCTGGATATCGGGGCGACCGGTAGGTATATCGATCCGACTGATCTAGTTGTGGCATTCACAGAGACGAATAGTGTTTGGTCCATAAGCACATTTGCTGATTTTTTGAGGTGCTCAGCTCACCATTGACATCTTTTGTTTTCGGAAGCCCTTACATGACCTACATTGGCGTAAATAAATCCGATCGATATAAGCTTGTGTTTTCCTCATACGTAATTAAAAGTCATAATGAAAATCATATACTTTTTGATTTTTGCAAATAAAATAATTTCCCGTCAATTGTTAACTCTGATCTCTCGCAGTATCATCCAATTGCTAACAATCTTAAAGCAACCAAGCAACCAAGGAGCCAAGCGACAACACCAACAACAATTTAGTATTGTTACTGCTTCTACAACATCAATATAATCACATCTGGCATTATTTTCAGTATGGTCTGCATCTTCATCTCTATTTTTTTATTTCTTTGGTTTTGTTGCTGTTGTTGTTGGGGCTTTCGTTGTGCGGTGCTGGTGTGTGTGTGGGGTTGCATATTTTTTTCGCAGTCTTCTTCACTCTTGTTGCATGTTTATCATGCTGCAAATTCGCAGAATTTCAAATTCAAACGAATGCAACAAAGTTTTTGCTGTTGTTATTGTTGTTGATGGTTTTCTTGCAGTTATTGCTCTTGGTCTGTGTGTATGTAAGAATAGTTTTCGAGTTTGGTATTTTTTGTTGCTGCAAGTTGCTGTTGTTGTTGGTTGGTTACGAGTATTAAATTAAAAACTTTCGTAGTTTAAAGTAATTCTGCATATTGCCATAAGTCATGACTATAGATTTTTTTTTTATATTTTGTTTTATGAAATTATTGTTGTTGGCTGCCGTATGAACAAAATAATAATAATAATAATAACACAAAACAGCCAACAACAACAGCAGCAGCTTAGAGTAACCTGCAACAGCAAAAAATCTATTGAAAGGGTTTTCATTGTTGGCAGTTGTAAACAATTTATAAGATCAACATGCTCGATTATGTTTTACATTCGTTGTATTATACCCGCTCGCCACATTCGTATTCGCTTCGAACACCACCAAAAACAACAACAACAACCACAACGACGATAAAGAAAAATACAGCTACGACTTGGAAAAAAATGAAAAGAATTACCAAAAATCGCTAAAATTGTACAGAGTTACTTGTTCTCAGTTTTGTTGTAGATAATTTGTTGAAATGAAATTACAATATTCTTATTAGGAGTATTGTTGTTAAAATTGCTGTTGTATTCACTGCAGCAATCGTTAAGGTATTGCTGTCGTTGTTGCTGTTATTGTAGTTTTTCTTAATGCAATTCTCTGTATTACACATTTAGCATCAATAGCATTTTCGATTTAATATCCCGTCGCTATTTTTGGGAGTCAACCGATAATAATAATCTGCAAACAAAGGAGAAATAAGCAAATTAGAATTAAATTTAAATATAATAAAAATAGCAGAAATAATTAAAAATAAATATTGTATCGTGTGTGAGAATTTGTGGAAATCGAAATGTTAGAAATCAGCTCATAAACATTAAAGAACCTGAAAGTGAGGCAAATGAAGGTTTCATTGTGAGGCTTTGTTAAAAGGAGAAATTTAGCTGACACAACATAGCATTAATACCGTAATCACACATTGTGTAATTAGTTTGTGTGTATGTATGTAGTAGAGTGCTGCACAAGGCCGACCATAACTTGCACTTCACTACTGTGCAGTACTTCCAAGCACTATAGTGCTTCACAACAAAACAAAAAGTTCTATATACATACTTGTTTCACAATAAAATAAATACAGTGTATTAGTTGAAAGGTTTTCAACTACATTTGAATGTTAGTGCTTGCGTTCTGCTCTGAAGTAAACACAACTAAAACACAACTTATCGCTATGAAATTTTTTCGTATCTTTTCTTACATAGAACTGAGCCGATTTTGGGGGAGAGAATATAAGAAATCAAAAAAAATTCTCCATACAACTAACGGCCAGTATAATGTACATACACACATAAGTTGTGTGTATGTTCTTTTATTTTTAGCAGACACCTTCAGCTATCGCGGCCACGAAGCACTTACCCAAGTCACGAACTGTTTAGCAAAGATACAAACCATATTGGAGACCCACAAAAACTTGGGTCAAAGTCCCCAAAAACCCTGGAGTTCACCGGCACTTCCCCGGAAAATTACGACAACACTTAAAATCTGAAAAATCTGCAGTGGCAGCACTATAATGTTATGTAGTCGTCATCAGTATTTGTAGCCAGATGAAGACACTACTTCTTTAGTGGTATTTGTATATTTCATATACACGAACATCATACGACAGCATTTATTGTTGGTTTATTATACTACATGCCACGGCAATACATTTAAAAATCAAGACGTATTTACATTTCAAGAATGTTTACGCAGGTCTCTAGTGTGTAACAAAAAAAAAAAGAAGAGAATTTCTTGCAATGACTATGATCCAAATTTGCACTACTTCTGGATCACAAGTTCAGGATCTCATTGAGTTCCTTCGAATCTCTATTTTTACTTTTTTTTAAACGATAGTTTTCGACTTAAATCCCAAATAAATGAATCCCAAATCCTAAAAAATTTTCAGACCACATACATATGTACACACATTTCAACTAAAGCAAAACATTAATTTGCTTAAGAGTAAATAAGATAAATGCAAGTGTACGTATGTATGCATATACATGTACGGATGCATGTATACACTATATATATACACACACACATTCGTACACATATAATCACAGATAAGCATGTGTACGTATGAATGTTCACATGTACCTACAATTATTTATATGCATGCATTTAGCTTATTATTGCAATTAGTTTGGTGACAACAACTACAACAAAAAATTACAATAGGAGTTTTGTTCGCAACAACAACAGCAGAAGCAGCAGTAGCAACAATGGCAGCAATATTTTGGCTTCTACTGATTGTTTACAGCTGATAATAACAAATGAAACAGACAAACTCATCGTTATAATTAGAATTTATTTTTAATGAAATTAAATTGCCAATTGTCTTAACAGTGTGTGTGTGTGCGAGTGTGTGTGTGTACGAGTATATATGTTGGAAAATGATTACACACTTGACCATAACACATTTCATAATGCAATGAAAGAATTAACGCCAACATTTTTGCAAGCAAATTGCATTTGAACAAATTTGTAGAAAACGAATAAATTTGTATAGAAATTCTGCTCTACAAATACATACTCGTATGTATGCATAGTAGAGCGACTCAGAGAAATAAAGTTTTTGTTACCCCTCTCAAATCAAAGATGGGTCTTTTTAATGAGGACTCCCAAAACAAGCAATGACTGTTCATGAGCTGGAGCTTGTCTATAAAAGTTATATTTTTGAAGTTTGCATATTTTCGTATTTTGTCCCAAGACAACATATTAAAAAAAATTACATCATCTGAATGATTTTATCAAGCCGCTTCCAATGGGGCACTACATTTTACCATTTGTAAAGGGTGTTTTTTTAGAGGTATAGAACTTCGAATTGAAATAAAACACAAGAAAATCGTTTTAATGTCCATCAATTTAGATTTATTGGAAGGATAATTTTATGCCATTAACGTTTAAATATGAATTCGGGCATGTGACCGCCGCGGCTGGCTCGAATAAAGCCAATTCTACAGGTCCAATTTTCAACCACTTTTTCGAGCATATGGGGCCGTATGTTGGCAATAACGCCACGAATGTTGGCTTCCAAGTCCCCTAACGTTTCTGGTTTGTTGGCGTAGACGAGCGACTTCACATATCCCCAAAGAAAATAATTCAATGGTGTCAAATCACACGATCTTGGTGGCCAATTGACAGGTCCATTCCGCGAAATTATGCGCTCATCGAATGTTTCCTTCAATAAATCGATTGTGACGTGCGCTGTGTGGCATGTAGCGCCGTCTTGTTGGAACCACAACTCATCCACATTCATGCCATCCAATTCGGGAACAAAATAGTCGGTTATTGCTGTGCACGGTGGCGAATCGATTCATTCGGGTCCTCTTCAATACTTTGCTCTACAGCGGCAATTGTTTCTTTGGTGCGCACTGTTCGACGTCTCTGCGGATGCGTATTATCACATAGAGTAAACGTAGTGCGAAAACGATCCATGGTTAACCGAATTAATTGCTCTGATGGACGATTATGTCGACCATAAAATGGACGGAGCTTGCGGTAAACTTCGCGAACTGAACCATTATTTTCGAAATAAATTTGCACGATTTGCCAGCGTTGTTCTTTTGTCAACCTGTTCATGATGAAATGGCAAACCAAACTAAATATTAATCACTTGACAGCTGACAAAATGGCCGCCAGTTAAAAAAGTGATGCCAACTTAAAGTTCTATACCTCAATAAAAAACACCCTATACCATCAGCAACGCTTTAGTCCATAAATACTTCGTTTTTTAAGCATTTTCATAACACTTGTACTTGTGCTACTTGTATTAAAATAAATTCTATTATTTTTTATTAGATTTAAGTCATTGTTAATTTATTTCTCTACTCTGTATTTCGAAACGAAAGAAAATGCTTTCGAATTTGTATGCTATTAATATTACAATTTGAAAGCATTTACTTTCGTTTCGAATTACAAAGTAGACCCCCTGTTGTTAGTTCTTTTGCCAAAACTATTAATGGAAATAAGTTAACAATGACTTTATTTTAATATGTTGTCTTGGGAGAAACTACGAAAATATGCAAAAAACTTCAAAAATAAACCTTTTTTGGACACGGTCTAGCTCACAAACCGTCATTGCTAGAGCCCTCAAATGTTTTGGGAGTCCCCAATAAAAAGACCAATCTTTGTTTTGAGAGGGGTAACAAAGCCGCAGTTTTCACCTCCATACAACGTGAGTCGCTCTAATGTATAGGCATTAAAACTGATATCATTTTTGTTACAAGGAGAAGAAGTTTTCTTAAAAACTGTAAGGCGAAATAAAAATATGATATTTTTGGAATGAAAATTAGTATAAAAACGCTCAACCTTGCAAGTAGAGATGCCAATCGGAACTGGTTTTTACGATCCCGGTATTCCGGATTTCAAAAAATTAAATCCTGGTATTTCAGGAATTATTCGGGACTCTAAGTTTTTTGAACATTGAAAGACACATGCTTTTTATAGCTATTTACAAAAAAAAAACGTCTTTGCAAGAGGTTCACAACTAAAAGTTTTATAATTATTTCATATTACATAGTCGAAAACTATTTGAGAATTCTACTATATACTATTTTTGAAAATCAACAAAAGAAAAGTAAGCGTAATAGGCCTAGAAACTTTAACAAAACGCAGATTCATATCGAATATAAATTATTTGCTGGGGTTTGTTAAAGTTTCTTATCCTACCACGCATATTTTTCTTTTGTGATTTTCAAAAATATTATTAGTTGTGAATTCTCAAATAGTTTTTGAAAGTCTGTGCATAAAATAAGAAGTTTTTGACTGTTCAAAATATGTGGTTAGACTTCAACCATATATTTTTAACATTAATGATTTGGCAAATCAACAATGAAATACATATCGTACATTCAGTTCAATAGTGTCATAACTCAAAGTTGTCATTTTACATACAACTCAATGAAGCCATGAAAAAATATTTTTCTCTCAGGAGGTGATAGTACAAAATATTTTTATGAAATTTTTACGCAAGATAAAATACGAAATGCATTATTATTCTGCATTATTAACTCAAAAAGCGAAGTTTTTGAGTTATGACACTTTTGGACTGAATGTACGATATATAGACAATGCTTAACCACCGCAAATAAATTTCAATTCTAAAAGATCAATATTGTGTTCCACGCTTACTATCTTCACAAGGGGGAAGGTCATGATGAATTTATTAAAAAAAAACAAAAAAATACTTAGTAAACAATTTAGGGATTGATTAAATCCCTAAAATCCCGGTATTAAAAAATGTAAATGACACGTTACGGGATTGACATCCCTACTTGCATGACAACCCTGTAAAATAGCGCTAGGCTCAAAACTAAAGCGGTCCAAGGTTTATAAACTTTCTAAATATAACTTCAGGTTTTTAAGTACAAAGAAGTTAATGAAGCTGGGAAATCGAATTGACAAAAATTTCAGGTTTTACATTTTCCCATAAGCAAAATGGTTTTCTAAAGGTTTTCATCATATTGATATTATTTTTTGTTTGGTCATTAATTTAATTTAATTAATTTATGAGAGATGTAAGCTCGGCTGTAGATCTTACAACAAAATTTGTGTGTGATCTTTAGCTTTTATAAAAAAAAGTTGATAAAAACAACATCGATAGATTCTATTTTCAAGTTTCTAGGGAAGAGAACACTTTGATACGTCGCTACAGATCTTGTTGTGCTCAACATTAGACATTAATGATATTCATAGTTAGCTCAATAACTCCTTATTAGTTAAATTAGTAAAATTGCTCATACATACATATTGTTGTTACGAAGTAATAAAACTGAAAAAAGAAAGAATGTGAGAAATTTTACAAATTTAAATTAAATTTAAATTTCAGTATTATTTTTACTTACTCGTATGTGCATTACATCTTGACAAATAGTTCGGTATATTCTTCGCTTAATACTAACAATTTTACTTTCAATTCTCAGGTCAAGTGGGTAATTTTAGTTTCAATATTAAACCATCACAAACACATTTACACGTGTAACGTTTTAATGTTTTCAAGTTTATTAATTAATTTAATTACAAATTGTTGAATTTATTTATAATTGCTTTTTGTTGCATTAGCAGCACAAACATGAATACGAGTACATACTTATTATGAAAATGTTGAATTATTCGTGTGGACATTTATACATTATCATAATTATTTTTAGTTGTTGTTCTTTTGTATTTACCTTAACAACAATATGTTGGCCAAGCAATCGCCGCTTATCAATTTAATTTAGGCAAATTGAGAAATTAATATTTTAGAGCAAATTTATAAATTATTATTTATTATTAAAAAAAATTAACTTAATATGCATTTTAATTTGCGTCATTAGCAAAAGCTTAGCTTAATTAGTTGATTTATTTTTATTTTTATTTTTATTTTTATTTTGAAAGAGCGATGAAATGGTAATTTGAATAGTCTAGGTAGCAGCTTCTTTTTTTGATTTCAATAGATGACATAATATTGAAAGTTATTTGAGTTTTTAAAACCTAAACTTTTGCTACATACAAATTCATATAGATGGTTTGGCTTGTTTTTATGGTTAAGCAATTGTCTATATGCATTTCGTTCCCGCTTTTTGGAACTCATCAGTAGACTTCAATCCGAAAAGCGGGAACAAAATGCATATATAGAATTGCTTAACCATAAAAACAAGCCAAATCATCAAATTAATTAAATAAAGTCTTTATGTCAAATAAATATAGTTTGGTATTTCATGTAATTCATATAGAAAATATTAATGAAAATAGGCCAAAATATTCCAGAATTCGGAATTGAAATGTCCTTCAGAATCCCAAACGAATGTCTCATATTATAAGCAGAGATATGCGCTATTAAAAGAGCAACACACTGGCTAAGTTTTTATCGGATACATAATAGACATATCCATATAACAACAGAGAGCCCATCTGCAATCAAGTGCCTCGCAGGTGTGTACTCCACATCATTACCTGTACAAGAATGTCGCACAGCCCTAGATAAGATTGCGCAACACTCATCCGTCACACTGTAATTCAGGCAACATAGTTGCGGTTGACTTGGCATAGAGGGCAGCCCTACTCAGAATAGTCGATATTCACAATCTCTATGGGCTCCCGCTCTCATCTTGCTGGAGACGCTTCGATGATGCCTTTATCAATTGAGCTCAAGACAAATAGCGCAATGGGCCCACCTGCGCTATATCAAGAACCCTTCGCCTAAACCTCCACAGAACTAAAAACCTCATTACCTTCACCAGGAAGGACTTGAGGAATCTCTTGGCCATACTGACCGGACACTACACTTTCGGAACCCATGCTAAACGTATGGGTTTCCCATACAATGATTACTGCTACAGTTGCAATGATGAAGAAGAGGAGGAGAGCATTTCGCATCTCCTCTGTTTCTGCCTCGCTTTCGAGGACCTCCGTCTGCACTTCCTTGGCAGAATGTCCTTCAATAGTCTGTCCGAATTATCGGAATTAGGACTATATATTAGGAGCAGCGGCTGGTATGGCCGTTAACCCTCTTCTATGGTATGTGTTCACACTAGACCCTTTCCTGACCCACTTCTCTTTTATTCTCTTTTATCCTCCAGAAACTATTCAACTACATCTTCCTATTTCTTTCCTATCCCCCTTTTCACTACTACTTTTAAAGAATCATCGTATTGGACCCAAGTGAGCTGGAAACCCTAGATTTAATTTTTTTACCAGCACTCTGGTAACCTAACCTAATCTAACCTATCAGAATTTGCACTTCTTCCAGATTATAATACTTGAAAATTATTGCTTATGTTGTTCCTAATTTCACTGGTTCGGGGAATGCTGGCTTATCTCAACTACCACGCGTACATGTCTTACCAATTGCATGGACAAAGATTAGTTGCAAACATCCGCTAAATATTAAGCATGAACCTGTAGTGAAATTTAATACGAGAAATATTTATTATGCTCAGCAAAATTAATAAGAGAGTTTTTGCTGTTAGAACAAAAAAAGAATTGTAATTTTTTTTTACTTGAGCACTGTATTCCTTAAATAAAGCTTTCTGCCATCAATATTCCGAGTTTTACATTTTTATAACCCGTAATAGAAAGCGCCTTCAACTAAAAAATTATATAATTAAAATTTAACAATGTGATTGAAAACAAAAAGACTTGCATCTGTTTTTACTGCACAAGCAATCGGATCATTAAGGTTGCCTCATGGATGATACGAGTACATTAATATTGACATGCGATATTCTGTCGAATAATTAATGAAAAATCACTGAATAGAACAATTGAACAACGACAATAACTACAATAATATGAAAATAATATGAAAAAAGTATTGGACTAATTGAGGTTTTTTCCAATGACATTTGTATTTGTATTTAGTTGTAACACTTTAAAGTTCGTGCGAATAATTATTGCAAAACTGTAATTTTATAAATTTTTATTAATAATATGCTTATGAACGTTATAAGCATGTGTTGAAGAGGGGACTTTATTCCATCAGAAATAGTTATTAGAAAAATAATTTCAAATAGCAGATATTCATTGGTTTCATTTTAGCCAATTGCATGTGGTGCTCATCTCTAGATAGACATTTTTTGTATTTGCATTCCAATTGTGCGATATTACCAAACTGAATATAATCATAAGTCATAAATTAACAAGCCTTGTTTTATTTGCTTAAAGTTTTATTTGAAATGAAAATTTCAATCAGGATTTCTGTAAGCAAAAACAAATTATGTATTACTAAACGATTTTTATGTAGAGGGATTTTGTTTGAAATTGTCTTTCGAAATACAACATTAAGCAATACAACAATGCTTGTGAATGAAATTCTATTGCGTCCTTAATTTCTTTTTTTTACTATGGAAGAAGCAAACAAATTGCAATGAGTATCAACCAATTAAAATTTAGTGACATGTAATTTTTTATATCCATCGTCGGCTTAGAGTGTAAATCAGCTAACTAACTTAAACCAAATTTTACGGGAGAGATAAAATACTGCTAACATTTTCTATGCATAGCTTAAGAACTTAGCCTAAAGGCTCATTTAGCCGACTGTAATGTAATGTAATTGCAAAAGTAGGAAACAGCTGATCGATATTGTATTGTATATTGTATATACTATACATACATACATATGCTAAGGATATTTTTTCCACAAAAAACCACAAGCAATCAAACGATCTTTATCTTCTTTTGCTAAAAAGGCTAAAGGCTAAGTTTCAATAAAACATCAAATAAGTATACAAGAAATCCCATCTCCGGCCTTATGAATTACATGTTGCAATTTCAAATCAGCTGAAAAGGCATCAATTGCAACGGAAACGGATATGAGCTTTGTTTTACATTTATAATTGTTCTTTTTTCAAATATTTAATATTAAAAAACGACATTAGTACAAAAATTATTTGTTATTAGAGAGATCTGAATTGTGACATAACATACTTAAGTAATATTTTTTTTATCGAAATGGAAGTGAAAAGTTTTAATGCATTTGATGAAAATTTTTAATGAATAAAAAATGAAGTGAAACATTTTTATTTAAATAAAATTTGACTAAAATCAATTTAATAAACTAAAACTCTTCCTGCTAAGAACTTGCAAAAACTTAATAAATATATAAGCATAAATAAATAATCACTTGGTTTCTATTGATTTTAATACTTGGCACAGTGGGATGCTTCATACGTTTTTGTATAAAATTTAATCAATTAAAAAAATTTCAGCAAAATCGGCGATGCCCATGCAACCCATACAATATATAGATAATAATTTTTTTTTAATATTTTATTTATGATTCGATACATACATGTCTGAATCAAACAGTTTTTCATTAGTAATTAGTGGTTAAGATTTTTTGGGCAAATGTGTGCCAGATAAGTTATAATTATTTTGAAATTCCATTTAAATACGAAATTGTGTTTCTGAGTACATGTTAATGCTTAATCTTGCGTATTTAAATTCTATTTAAGTTTTAGGAGCTAACCATATGTTTCTGCGATTGTGTGTGTTTGTTGATAACATTATTAAATATTAAAGAGAATTTTCTTTAATTTTCATAAATATATAAAGCTTTTCAATACATAGCTCCATATCATGGAATAAATAAATAGAAAAATGCATTCCGTTGTGCTTTTATGCAATTTTAATTTTCTACACGTTGATAACATAAACAACTCTCGTATTTATGTTAAGCAGCTATTATTTGGAAAGCATTTTGGAAATTTTTTAATGCTGCCGTACTTTCAACGTAATTCAATATGAACTTTAATTAACCATTGAAAAAATTAAATCATATTTAAATATAGTTTAGCTAAATACATACTTAAATATTAAGTTGAAAACTAGGGGTTAAGCGCCTGTCTGATGAAACCAGTAAGCGAGTAACAATTTCAATTGAATTTCCTAGAAAACTTATTTCCGAAAATTTTTAGTCTTAATCGAAAGAAGAAATTCTAGTTTTATGTAAACAACAGCTTGCAGGAAAATATTAAATTTAGTTTTTCTTAATTAATCCGTATTAGAGTTTATTATTTTTTTCATGTGCGTATCGATCGTGAAACTATTTCAATTAAGGTAGAGGTCCATAGCTCGCTTTTTGCGCGTTTCATCCTCTTGTTTCGTTATATACTTTGTTCGCGTTGAGTTACATGCACTGCTTTTCATGCGCCATTTTATTTTTATTTTGATCAGCTGTGTGCGTTTGTTTATAAATACTTATAAAGAATACATATATTTAATTTTATGTGCAAAAAATGCCTATGAACAATTTCAAAAAAGAAAAGGTTTTGTGTACGGCCGTTGTATTTAGAACGGAATTTAAGTGGGTTTTTTGAAACCACATTTAAAAAATTAAAACTTCTGACCCTGAGCAATTTCGAACCGCGACAAGAATGTCTGCAGATGTCTTTGACTATTTATTCAGCATTTTAAAAGATAGTCTTGAGAAGAACTCGGCCAGGGCTATTCCAGCAGATTTTCGGCTGTTGTTGACTTTAATGTAAGTAAATTGAAAATTACATATAAATGTATGCACATTATTGGCTTAAGCAATAACTTTTCTAAGCAGCTATTTAATACAGATTTAGCGGAGAAGACACTAATATGCAAAATTTGTTACTGGGAAAAGTGTGGTGAGAAGTTAATTAAAATACATCACTTTAATGAAAATATTCACATATTTTACAAGTATTTTTTACTAAGAAATTTTTTTTATTGAAAAAAAAGAAAAAAATTATCCACGGCAAAGTAATATTTATCGATAACGTAAGAAATAAAGTATTATTTAACATCTTGAGCATTCAAGAACAGCTGACTTTCTTTCATGGTGCTTGTAACGCGTACAAAAGTAGAAAGTAGACCTACTTTTTGCTTTGAACGCGCCTACGCGTTCTGCGCTTTTTGCAATGTAACTTGTCACATACTATTACATTGATTCTACTTTTTTGACCTTTATGTAGTTATTCAAGATTATTTAATAGAATTCTAGATCACACTTACATGATGTACTTATCAATTCTTCATAAAAACGTATCTTTAATTATGTCATTGCCCAAATGAAAACTATTTCGTAACATTAATGATACTACGAAATGTAAAATATTAAGCATTAGAAAGGTTTCATTCCATGAATGAAATTTGCAGCAATATAATATAATGTTGCATTTATTAATGAAGTTTGTCGTTGTATTAATGAAAGGGGTTCAACGTAATGGTTTCATTCCCGCTATGAAGTGTTTTTCTTTCAGTGTAGTCAATAGGAATTTGTTGCAGTGTATGAAACGAAGGAATAGATATTAACTTTTAATGTGAGAAATCATTGATTATATTAAATAAGTGGGATGACATTTTCACAACATCCAAAGTAGCACTACGTGCATATTCCAAATGTTAACACAATAAGCATATTCAAGATATTTCAGGACTACAGACTCAAAATTGTATCTAATAGATGTCTAATTAAAAAAAAAATAAATATTAAAAATTAGTTAGTTTCATAAACAAGAACGAACTGCATATAGATAAGCAAAAATTACAAATAATTTAATCAAAATAAGAAAGCGTATTCAGCTAATATACATTAAAAAAAAAGAGACCAGCCTATGACGAAATCATTGAATGTAATCTGCACTACTCCCAGATTACAACATTTGCTTTTCATGCACTTCTGAATCCTCCGTACTCCTTATGGAAACGAAAAGAATAATTAATAAAATTGAATGTAAGAAATCATCGATATGATCTCTATTAGACATATTAAAAGTGCTTTACAAAATTTACTTTAAAATTTTACTCAAAACAAAGATACTTATATGATATTAACTGACATTTTTCATTTAAAATCCATTAGTTGCAAATTGTATTTAAATTCCAATCAAATTTTTAAATCGCCGGCTCGGTAGTTTTAGCTTTTGTAGTAATTTCTCTGTACATATTTTAGTCTCTAATTTGAATTGAATCGCATCGTTCGAATGGTGTTTTGTAATAAATTAATTGCAATTACAAAATAAGGCAATTAGTATAATTACAAGCGTTTGTATACTGATACTAAACACTTGGATTATTAACCCGTATTATATTGAGCGAAGGTGTCCTATCGAATCGAATGATACGACTTTTGATTAAAAAAATAACAACCAAAGTGTTTTCTAATGTGCTTAAAACAAGTGAATGTGTATGTGTATTTTTATGTTCGTTTACATGTGTATGTATGTGTGCGTGTGGGTGAGTGTGGCAAATATTGTTTGAAATTAATTTGAGTTGCTGTTGTACGAAGATTTTTACTTCCGATATGGATTTCAAATAGATCAATGGCCATTAATATTTAATTAATTAATAAGTGCGCGTTGTATTTTATACATTGTGGCAGTTGATTAAAATGTGCGGGAGGAGTATTCTAAGTAAAGTAACAACATGTTCGAGGTGAACATGATGTACATTAAGAGAAAATTCATTCACTAGACTAGACCCGTTAACTGTTTTTTTTTACAGGAGAGGCAAATTACTGAACCACATAGATAGAAACTAGTCAGGAAAAGTCAGTTTTCATTATTTTTTTAAAGCAGTATCGAACTGTTTTTGAATGAAAATATATGTACATACTTGGAGCCAAAAAAAAAAACAAAAAAAATCATTTACTGAGGGCATGTCCAGTTTTGTTCTGCAGCTGCTGTTACCTTGTTATTAATAACAAAATTCATTGATGCAATAATGATATTTATTAGTACTTTCACACTGACTTGGTTGTAATTAAAGTTGGTTTTAACGTTAAAACCAACAGTTAAAACCTGGTTTTACCATACAATTTGTTTTTGCTAAAACCAACTTAAAACCATTTTTTAATTGGTTTTAAGTTGGTTTTATGAAATGCAACCTTGTTGTGCTAAATTCAGTGCTGCCAAGTTAAAATGACCGGACGCAGCTGCTAATGTTGATGCCAGTGAAAAATAATTGATACCAATTGATATATTTTCAACTTACAAATAGATGCAGCGGCAATTATTAAAAAACAAAGAAAATATTTTCACTGACGTCTGGGAAGTGTAAATAGATGATATGGCTGACATCCATCTGCGGAAAAAATGTTAAGCTTGTAATAAATTTGTGCATTTTTTTATATAATAATATGATTTCAAGCACTTCTTCACGTTGTACAAGGTCGGCCAAAAGAAATCATTCTATTGGAAGATGCTCCTATTTTGCAAATGGCAGACAATGTCAAATCTGTTTTGACATTTATGAACTAGACAGATTTGTGAACAAGCTATGGAGCGATGCACTCCCCAAGAACGCGGAATAATCGTGTCGTGGCGTTCCCGTGCCGCCTCATATCTCGTTATGGCGATTTACACTGGCCTGCAAGATCGCCCGATTTAACCGTTCCAGACTTTTTTGTGAGGTTTTTTGAAGTCCCGTGCTTACGTGAACAAGCCCAAGACCCTGGAAGTCCTCAAGAATAACATTCGACACGAGTGCGAGAATCTGTCGCCCGAAGTTCTCGCCTTGTATAAGTAACAAAATATAAAATAATTTCTATTTTAGGGTGCATTGTGAAATTTCTGAGTTGTTCATGCAAACAAAAACAACCGTTGTACAGGGTGTCAGACAAGTATTATAAAAATACAGCAACAAATAAACGCATTTCTACAGCACATTTATATTATTTTGAACAAATTTATAAGACAGCCTGTTGTGTGCAGTGGGAACGCAAAATCAGCTGTTTAGGGTTTTAACGTTAAAATCAGGTTTTAAATTTCAGTGTGAAAACAGTGTATTTATCTTTGAAATGAGGACTTTTCTATAAAAGTACAAGAGTGCTATTAAAAGCGAAATATATATCGCTGCTCTTGCAACATAGTCATGTCGAAAAAACATTAAAGCGTCGGAAAAAGTGTTATTGCTTTTAGTTAATGTATGTTTTACTGAAAAAAAATCAATTAAAATGGTTGAATTAATGTCTTATCTTATGCATAAGATAAAAGGTTTGTGACTGTTCAAAATGTGTGGTTGAAGTCTAGTGACGATTTGTTAAAGCAACAATGAAATGCATATAGACATCGCTTAACCACCAGCAAATAAATTTCACTTACAGTATAATTATGACAAATGTCGAATAATATATTTCTTGAATGGTTGAATTAATACTACAATTTCCGTGAAATTGAAAACTAGTTAATATTTTAATTGAATCTTCATCTTTTTAATTGAAACTTATTTTTGCTTGTATCTTTTGCAGTTTTTAGTGTACACCTTAATGTTTTCTGTTTACAATAAATTTTTTCATCTAAAAAAAAATGCTGCCATTCATTCAAATGTCTGATGTTTTGCAACTCGCCATATACCGTTAACTAATTAGTGTAAAATAATCAAAGATTGTAAATTATCTGATGTTATACTCACTTCACTTGCATTTGTTCAATACAGATATTAAAGAAATCGTGTGTTGTCTATTTTATTTTTATTTCATTCATTTTTTTTTCCAAAACAAAAGTCCCTGTGTATCATGTGCATGCATGTGTTTGAATTTTGATAGAATCATGTGTTGCATGACTGGAAATATGTCTGCGTGTAGTGTGCACAAATAAGTATTTATATTGTTTGCCATTGTTTTTGTTTTTCTACTTTATTCGTTGGCCATACATGCATATTTATTTATTAAAATCTCTTTTATACTTTTGTATAGACATTTTCATAAATATTTGAATGTTTATTTTTGGTATACGGGTACATAGATTTAATCGTAATATTCAAATTTGAATACATTTATAGAAATTTTTCGTACACGATGTAGACATTGAAACTTGGCATAAAATGATTTACTTTTAATGTTTGCAAAGAATTTTCTGAAATCATTAAAGGAACTAAGACAATTAAACAACAATTGAAAGATAAAACAATAGAAAATAATGCGATCAGACCCTGTGACCAACAGTACGACAACAGGAATATTTTTAGTGCCTTAGATCTGTTTACAGTTAAAGAAAACTCCTTCACTCAGGGAAAAGCTGCAACTTAAAAATAAGAATGCGTCACATTAATTCAATAATATTCAATATAAGAGAAAATGTATATTAAAATAATTAAAAATAAATGAAATTAATAAATAAATACTGTAAATTAATGTTTTTCCATATTAAAATAAGAAATTTCAACATCACTAGACTTTCGTTAATGTTTCTTATCAATTCAATATGGTTTTTATTGATTTTAAGCTGTGTTTTCTCTGGGTGTTAAGACCTTTCCAAGTAAAGTGAGTACAGAGGATGAAGAAGCCCACTCACCATTCACATAGAATGTGCGCCGTTGTTTCATCGTTCTTAAGGCACAGACAGAACATGTGTGCAGGAAGCTGATTACACCTCCACAAAGGATAATTAAGACGAAAATGTGCTAATAGAAAGCCAGTAATAAGTCTTGAGCCTATCGATTTTTGTAGGCTCACTGAAATGAAGTCATAAGTAATAAATTAAATTTGCCTTATTTCTCAACTAACTGAAATATGAATAAGGACATATGGTGCAATTACCACACTGCAATTGGTAATTACCACACTGCAATTGGTAATTATCACACTGCAATTGGTAATAAAGCCATATAGACTTATTACGGAATTAATTGGGAAATAAGTCCATTTTGGTTTATTACGTAGGACTGCATTGCAGTGAGTCGATGAAAATCGGTACATTGTGCCAGGCTTTATCTCAGTCCTTTTAAATTTCAAAGTTCTCTTGTACGATAATGGGGCCTTAAGCGATTTTGTCAGACTCATTCCAGAAGTTTCCTGCCTTCTAGCCACACCCTTTAGCAACCGGTTGTTCATCTCATCTAATCAATGCTTTGATCAAAGATCAACTAGTGCCACAAAAAGATTCAGACCCCATAAGAGGACTAACTGAAGGCCTCTTGATCAATTCATTCGATGATTTGTTGCCCTGGTGTCCACTACGACCATGTATGCAGCAAATGGATACTTTATATCTAGAGGCAAACTTTTGAAGACAGTTATAGCACTTAAATAAACCTGGATCTGAGTTTTAAAGCTGCTAGACTCTCTAAAAACAATGCGATATGGGCACCTTTCAATATTTTACTCGAGATTGCCTGTATCTCCGCCTGAAATACCATTGGCCAGTTACCCTTAGGTATAACATTTTTTGTTTTTGATTCAAAGACGCCAGCACCAATTGCAGCCCCAGTTGTAAGTCCGTCTGCTTACCATTATAAGATTTTCAGATTTCTTCGAATTTCAGTTGGAAGAAACGTGTGATCTTGAAAAAAAGCAACTTATAAGTAAAGTATGGCTTTATTCATAATTCTGAATTCATAAGACTTACGAGTGCGGATCAATAAGTCCGTGACTTATCGAACTTCCCTCGTAGTTATATGAAATGCAACACTGTTCCACCTGTTAATAGGCTACTGTCAAATTTTGAGCAAGTGTCGTCATTTACTTTGCGTTTAACAGCTGTTCCAAACATACAAACTCGTGTATTTTTCTAAAAATGGAAAAAAGTGAATTTCGAGTGCTCATTAAACACTATTTTTTGCGAAAAAAAAACCGTCAATCAAACCAAGGAAAAGCTCGATAAATACTATGGGGACTCTGCACCATCGATTTCAATGGTAAAAAAAGTGGTTTACTGACTTTCGTTGTGACGCTGAACGTTCTGGATGGCCAATTCAGTTCAGTACACCCGAAAGTGTCGAAAAAAATCTACGATATGATGTTGACCGATCGAAGAGTAAAAGTGCGTGAGATTGTTGATGCCATAGGTATTTCATATGGCAGTGTGGTTTCGATTTTAAGTGATCAGCTGGGTGTAAGAAAGTTGTCTGCAAGATGGGAGCCGCGTTTGCTCTCAATTGACCATAAACGTAAACGTGTGACAACTTCAATAATAAGTTTTTGCGGCGTTTTGTAATTGTGGATGAATGTAACATGGATCCATTACTGTACTCCGGAGACCAAGAAGCAATCTAAACAATGGGTTTCTCCGGGTGAAACTGCTCCGAAGAAGGCCAAGGTAAGTTTGTCGGCCGATAAGGTGATGGCAACAGTTTCTTGGGAGCACGCGGGATAATCCTTATCGATTACGCTCAAAAGGGAAAAACAATAAACGGCGAATATTATGCCAACTTATTAGACCGATTTAATGAGGATTTAAAAAGAAAACGACCCCATATGGCCAAGAAAAAAATTATTTTTCATCAAGATGTCTCAATGGAAAAACTCTGTGAGTTGGGCTACGAATTGATACCTCATTTACCATATTCTCCGGATTTAGCCCCTAGTGACTACTTCTTATTTCCAAACCTAAAGAAATGGCTCGGTGGATAGAGATTTAGCTCCAACGATCAAATAATTGACCAAACAAATGCCTATTTTAAGGACCTCGAAAAATCCTATTTTTTGGAAGGGATACAAAAACTGGAGAAACGTTGGACTAAGTGTATTGAGTTAAAAGGAGATTATGTTGAAAAATAAATTTTTGTTTTGCAAATAAAACTGTTTCATTCAAAAAGTCACGGATTTATTGATCCGCCCTCGTATAAAGCCGCTTGCCATGTGTGTTAGGAAATCGACTTCCTATGAAAGCATTTGTTTAAGTAGCTGCATATTTGTCATTAGTTTAGATTTGAACCAATTAGAAGTTATTTTCAATAAAAAAATATACACACTCATACATATGTATATACATATACCTGAAAAAGTTACAGTAATGGGTCAAACAGACAAAAAAAAAAATTAAAACTTAAAATGAACTGTATCGAAATTTTTTTATTGAAATAAAAAATTCTATGAAATTAATAATCATACCAATCGGCCGTTTGTCCATTCTGGTAATCGTTTTTTGTCTAAGTTTTGTTTTATAATTTACGCATCTGTTCTACAGAACTTACATGTCCTTGTTTGAGTTCTTTTCTTATTTATAATCGCTTGTAATGAAAGCTCAATTTTATCATCACCAATTTGCAACACTTTTGCCATTGTTGTTTGTTCTTTAGGAATGATGTAATATTAATTAATTTATTTAGTTATTGTTTAATTTTAATAATCATACACTGAGGGAAATTCTGCAACTCAAAAATAAGAACACGTCACATTAATTCAACAATTTTCAATATAATAGAAAATGTATATTAAAATATTTAAAAGTAGATAAAATTAATAAATAAATACTGTAAAGTTTAATTGGTTAATTGAATATTTAAAAAAAGCCTATGAATTAGATAAACATTTTTAATAAATATATTTGTTTTCTCTTAATCAGGCTCAAGGTCATAATCATTTAAATAAAACTCTTTTTATTTGATTGAATTATTAACTTTGTTAAATCTTTTATTTTTTCAAATATTTCGAACACCTTCGGTGTCCTTTTTCAAGAAAAATTTTAGAGTAAGTCAGCTGCCCACTTTGAGAAAGAGTCAAATTCTTACTTTATTTAAATGATTATGACCTTGAGCCTGTTTAAGACAAAACAAATAAATATATAAAAATTTCTAAGGTCGAAGCAAAATTATCAATATTTTTAATAAATTGATAAAACATTAAATTTTTAGGTTTTTATATGATAATGATAAAAATCGCTTTTATAGTTCTTGCTGTGTAGACTTGAAATTGCTGCTGGTGGTTTTGCTATGTTTTCGAGGAAATTTCTGTTTGCGGCTTTTAAAGCAATGAAAGTGTGCTTAGAAAATTAAAAAAAAATATTAAATTATTAAAAGTCGTGCTATTTCAGAATCTTGGTAAATTTATGTCCATTATAGTGCTTAAACTAGATTTGCTCAGCACTGTATCTACTGGATTGTAAATAAATAATGGTTTGGATGTATGTATGTATATGTGTATGTGTATGTGCACTTAATTTAATATGCATTTAATTCGTGGCTCTATTTGAATATGTGTGTCCAAATGTTTTAACTCATTTTGTTTATGGTTATTAAGCCACGAGTCGAAGTTATTCTAATATTTTTAATATACTTTTTTTTAATCTATTTTTTATGGTTTTTCAATAATTTATTTATGGCTGGCATGAGTGAGTGCGTGTTAGCATGTAGTTTTCTCGTCTTTTTTTTTTGTTATTGTTATTGTTGTTACACACAGTAGTTGTGTTGTTGTTTTAGGGTTGGCTAGTTTTATTTTGTTATTAATGTTACCAATTCAAGAGAAACCTCAAAGATTTGTAGAGTGACAAACACATAAAAAATACGGCTCATAAGTGATGGCAGTTTGTTTGATTTTCCTTTTGTTTCAATAGCAAATGACCAATAGTTGGTAACACAAATCATTGCATTTGGCCTAAGAAATGGCCACACACACGCTAAATGTTAAAATCAATGTATTTTTCAATACATCAAATAATTTATACAAATAAGTTTTATTTGTTTATAAATTACTCATAAATTATGGAAATTAAGCGATCTCCTCATTAGTTTTGTGGAACAAATATTTATTTTTATTGTTTTAATTAAGATGGTGGGGAATTGACTTGCTTTTAGGGCTTATAAATGATCAATATTTGTAAAGATTCTGATGTGAGCTTGCTTAGTTTTTAACGTAAATTCAAAAAAGGGGGATCCTCAATTTGATTGTATATATTTTGTTATAATTGTTTATTTTTTTCAATTTGTTGGTTCAAAACTCTCTCATTTATTAATAGATGGTAGAGATTCCTACAACACATTTCGGGCTCCTACCATGACATGAGCTTGAATTAAATAAAGCGCACCCGTTAACGTCCATTAAGTTTTGATCTCTTATACTTGTTACTGAAGTGATTCCTACAAACGTTGGCACACATTTTCGAAAATTGTAGTAATGAAATCATGGTGATGATCTTAGCTACTCCTAAAGGATATTTTGTTCACATCCCTTAATTGTGAAACTTTAAGATATAACGCATTTCTGCTTGCGATACGATCCCTTGTTTTTAAAACAGCAGAGCAGCTACGCCCAATCAAATACAATTTTAGATTAGGTTAGGTGTGGTTAGGTTCAAAGAGGGGCAGTAATAATTGACACAATCCGTTTCGGGGAGGTACCCAATAAAAATCATGAAAACCTATTAAACTTAATCAGATTAGGAAGCTAGTCTCCTCAACATACTTTCACAGGTTTTTTTCCAGTTTGAAACCCTAAGCTGTTCTATATCTGGTATATTTTTTTTGCAGATGCAAGATTTGTCTTCTAAGTTGATTCAATGCTGAACAATGACACAAGTAATGTTCGAGAATTTCATCATCGTCCTCTTGGCACACTCTACATGTTGTATCGTAAACAACACCCATGCTAGCCAGGTGACTTCTTAACTCTGTATGTCCTGTCTTAACCAAGTTCCGAAGTTTTGATCTTTTTTATACTTAGAATCTCTATCGTCTTTTCATTAATTGGGTTTTCCCCAGAGAAGTTCGGTCTCTCTTCCAACAGTAGAGTTCTGCCAATCACTGGTGTGTTCTTCTAAGTTTTAAATTCTTGGCAAGGTTTGGCATTTTATAGTGTGATGTTATTCAGTAATGATTCCATCTTTGCAAGTCTATACGACTTTTCGTTTCCAAAGACACCCTGGTATCCTGGAATCCATACTATCTCGATTTCTCTACAAATCCCGTATGAGTTTATCTCATTTTTGCATTGATTGAATAAAATTTTTAAGCCTGATAGAGCTTACGGAAGTGCTACTCTGGCTAATCATCATTAAAATTGACACTGGATCAAAGCTATAAAATTTTCTACATTTACTTTGAAAATCACTGTCATAAATTCCTGATTTTTATTGTGCTATGAAAATGTTTACCTTCACTGAACTTATGAAAATAATTAAAAACAAATACAGGAAAGACTGATAATGAAATTTCTAATTTATATTTCAACCAAACATTTTTCTTATCCAAACATTTTTATCATAGCAAGACCTTAATGCAGGTTTAAGCCCGATTAAGCTTGAGGCATAGAGCCATTGCGAAACGCATTCCGTACGATAAATTTTGGCCCACTATTTCCGAAATGGCTGGCCGTATATCACGAACAACACGATAAATTTTGAACTCCAAGTCGTCAATTGTTGGTGGTTTATCAGCATAAGCCGGGGACTTCATATAGCTCTACAGGAAATTATCGAAAGATGTCAAATGGTAGAAAATTGTAGGCCAATTGACAAATCCATTTCTCGAAATCAACTTATCGCCAAATTTTGATTTCAATAAGTCGATGGTTCGAGTGGCCATCTTGTTTAAATCACATCTCACCCTGCTCAATAACATCCAAATTTGCAAACGAGAAATCATTGATCGTGGCGCGGTAGTCATATTGACTCTAACGCAAATTCCGGCTTCATTTTTGAAGAAATGTTGAACAATGATGGTACCAGCGTGTAAAGCTCACCAAATGGTGTATTTTTCTGAATTTAATGGAGTCTTTACGGGACACACACAAAATTGGTTGCACTCCTCAACACATCGTATAAGCTCCCATTTCATCAAATAAGCTTCCAGCTGCTCTAGAGTCCAATCGTCGAAAGAACGAAGCATATGATGGTGTCGCGGCTTTAATTCTTGCACCAGCTGGATCTTAATTAAACGAGTGTATCTCAAGACGGACAGATGCCCAATTCCTGCGATAAATTTGGATCTTCTTCCACACTTTCGATTGCAGCTGTAATATTCTCTTCAATACGCACAGTCCTTCGACGCTTTGGTGTTGTTACATCTAGTTCGACAGATGGCTTGCTCAGATAGTGATCATAAATGTCAAAAAGTGAGCACAGCATGACCATACTCTCAAGCGAAAAGATATGTATTTCAGAAATATAACAACCTATATTTTGTGCACTTTTTATGGGATCATGAAATTCAAGAAGAACTTTATTCCATTCAGCATTCGGAAAAGCTCAACGAAAGATACAAAAAAGGCACTTTTGTACGAAAATTTGGCCTTACTCGTATTTAAAGTTCAACAATAATAATATTTCGATAAAAAAATTTTGGTTGATACATACTAAGTCGGTTTATCACCAGTATTTTTATATATTTCGCTGGCTTTAATATACGCCATCTTTATTATCACTTACTAACTTATGCTTCATTTGAAATACTGTTTCTAGAATTCTAAGAAAACTGAAATCCTTTAAAACCATGTTGTTCTTAAATAAAATTATCCTTTCAGAACCAAACATTTCCCATATACAAATAAATTACAATTAATAATATTTCTTTATTTTAAGACTCCTCCTAAAAGCCTAAAGTAGCCAAGATTATTTAAAGTTATCTTGCTGGAAAAAGAAACTTCCTTTTAGGACCAAATGCTTCCCATAAACCAACAGTTATTAGTTTGAAAATCATGAATAAAGTTACAGACAACAGAAAACAACTTTTTGGATAATATTTAAGATTTATCTGCAATTCCAATTTCAGCAACAACAATAAACTGCAGTTTAGTTTTCTTTTTTTTTTTTTTGTTTGTTTGTTTCTCTTTCTCATATTCAAATCATGTTGTCGTTACTGCACTTCTTGGCCAATTTGGTATATTGAAACTTAATACGCCACAAAGTCTCATGGATTGTCCAATAACAACATTTACAATTGTACACGCAAATTATTTTTGGAGCGTAAGCATGATTATAGAACAAAATGATTTTCATTCCTTTATTTACATGAAAGAAAGAAGCACAACAAACATACATGTATAAATGCAAAAAAAGAAAAAACAAGAAATAACAAGAAAGCAATTTTTGTTCGATTTACAATTAGGAAGTTTTTATTTCTTTTTGCTTAAATTATATCAACACTGAGAGAAAAGTTTGGGAATTTAAGAAATATTCAAAAATGTTTGATAAGCTCAACTATTTCCCTTAAATTAAGTAAACTTTTTAAGTGATTTAAAATCCACCAGCGGATAAATTAAGGATAAGGGTGGCCGATAGAACTGTCAATCTATTTTATTTTGGTTTGCAAGTTTCTACGAAATTTTGCTTAATAAACTAATGCTGGTATACAAGGTGACCCAGTTTTATAGGAACACTACATTGTATATTATATACTCGCATAGGTGGTAGTAAATTATTTTCCATAAGTCAGAAATTCACACGCAGCCATCAAAAATAAATATAAAGGTTACGATTCACTATCCTACACAATCGTATGACTTTTGAGTATATACAACCGTGGTAGGAGAGAGTTTATGAAAATTTTCAAAAGGCAGCAAGAATTCACTAGATCAGGCTTGTATATTTTCAAAAATCGTACGATAAAATTTTCTAGAAGCCTAAATAAAAAGCATGTTTACTACTATTTGCTGCATGCACTGTACACAGAGAATTGTCTAAGCTATTTTCAACTTTTCAGCGCCTATTATTGCAGACCTTTAATTTTTTCTAAGAAAAACTAGAGTATATTTCATTATGCCTATAAGATCATGAAAAGTGCACCTCTGTGGCATCATGAGCATTTAACGCTCAAAAATGCATAACTTGGCAGCACTGTTTGGTGTTTAAAAAATACCAACGCAATACTGGGTTCACACCCGTCAATTTTCGTTTGAAAACTTTTTAGCTTATGAAAGAAAGAGAAGAAGAAGACAATGAAGCGGAACGCCAACATATTTTCCTCTCTCATCCATGAAATAAAAAATTGCTCAACTAAAATTGCTGTGTGCAAACCTCTATAAATGCCGTAATAAAGTGTAGAATGTTGTAGTTAGAGATGGGCGCGTGTCGTGTTATTTTTCGTAACATGAACACGAACGACTCAACACGAAGTGTTCGTGACAGAAAATCTGCTTTCGTGCGTGCTCGTGTATTATTGTGATGAGTAAAATTGACACGATAAACACTAAACGATTTTTAGTATTAAAATATGTATACATGAATTTCCAGTAGAGAAAAAATTTTATATTTTGTATCGTCAAACACATAAAACCATCAAATTTGTTGATAGTGTAAGGTTCTGAAATTAAACAAGAATATGTATCTACGAGTATTTGAATACAAAAAAAATTATTATTTTGCTATTCAATTTGATTTCGTGCGTGTTGTGCAGTTTAGTGTTTTGAAAAAATTTTGCGTGCATTTTTCGTACATGTTGGACATCTTGGCATTCGTGTTCGTGTCATGTCGTGTTGAAAAAATTCAACACGCGCCCATCTCTAGCTGTAGTGGAACAATGAGTTGAAAATATTTTAATATTTAAATTACATGTTTCGACTATTGCCGAAAAAGAAGATTGATAAATTCGAAAATAAATATGGAATGCATTATCTTGGTTGTTTTTATTACTTCAAAGAAGTTCTTCATGTTAGCTCTTCAATATTTTGGCTTAAAAGTCAATTATGTTTTTTTTTTCAGTGTACAAGTTGACATTTCCTTTTTCTGAAAACTTTGTTTGTTTGTGGGCTTCATGGTCTCTACACGGATTTTCTCTGTCTACTCCTTATGAATATTTGTTGGATTTTGTTTTTGTTAAAAAAAAATACTTGCAACAGCTTCAGTTAACAGAAAAAAAAAATAAATAAATAAACTGCCAGATAAGTTTACCAAACAAGTGGCAGCTAAAATATGTATATGATGTCACGCATGTTTAGGATAATTTTTTTTTGCAATATCTGTTGTTGACTTTTTGGTTCCCAGTTGCTTGCGACAGTAACAAATACACAGACATTTAATAACCATAGATGGGCCAATAATGACGATGCTTATGACCATTTATTTAAAAAAAATTTTGTTGCTTGTCTTATTTCTGTTTCGCTCCATAACATTTATGTTCGTTAAGATACGTAGCAAATTAATGTTAAGTAAAGAAGTTAAAAAAATATTTAAGAAATTTACTACTGACAGTTTGTAGAACAATAACTATTCCAAATTTTATTAATTTTTATATCAATATTGTAAATGAAATAAGCTTTATTATGCAGGTTATTAGAAAGCTTGATTAAAGTTTTCTCTGCGACTTAATACATGATATTAGCAACGAAATGTGATGACTACTAATGACCTAGAGTGGACTAAGTACCTAGACGTATAATTCATCATTTGATATAATTTAACTTTTCCTGATTTATTAAAATATTTTTCAATTCCAAATTAAGAACTAAAAAATGCGAAATAGTCATTAATTAAACAATAATTAAGTTTTACAAGACGTTTTGAAGGAGATTGCTAGAGAATATAATTGTTAAGAAAAAAGTTATTTTGTATATAAAAGTTCAGGGGTATGATGAATCTTAAAGCCTCACACCTGAGTCAAGTCTTTCACATATTGAAAGGCATAATTAACTCTTTGGTTTTCGCCAAGAAGATACATACATGTTTTATTAGTATAACATTAGTATGAATTTAGCCTAACCAAAACCAAATAAAAAACCAGATTTATGAAATTGTGGATTATGAATTATTACAAAAAAAAAAAAAACTATTCACCAATTAAAGTTTTCAATTAAGAATTTAATTGATTTAATTAAATTTTTAATTGTACTAAGTAATTTAAGTGCAAAAACTTAATTGATATTATCAAATTGTTTTTAGGCGAAAATTTAATTAATTTTTTAATTGATATTACAAATATTTTAATTGATATTACAAAACTACTCATATTACTTTTTCATTTGAAATTGTTAAAACAAATGAAATAGAACTTATACTCGACTATTCTCAAAATAACGAATTGAAGCATTTCTATATTTTTGCAACATTGAAGCTCGATTATGGATGAACTTCAGTTGCCGTGTTAGCTAGAAACGCAACCGATCTTAAAGTTGGTGCTATGTAGGGCAACTTCCTCCAGTTGGCAAAACGGGATTATGACAGATTGGCAACTGAAAATAATGTAAGCAAAAGATAAAAACTATAAGAAATACAAGTGCTGAAAAGAAAATTATTAAGCAAAAGAGCCTTAAATATTATTTATCATAAAAATGATTAGTTGAGTGGAATGGAATTTTGATGAAGAGAAGGAAGGACAAAGTGCATCTATAAGACGGCTCTTTAGAACTACCGCCTCTGCTGTGAGTAAATTTTATTGTCTAAAATAAGTTTAAGTAATCTCTTGTTTATCCTTAAAGCATACTTCTTAAAATATGCCAAGAAGAAATTCAAAAATAAAAATAATGTTGCACTTGTTCTTTAATCGTTCCACTTTTTTGTTTAAACTAAACTAAGCAGCAACTGAACATTTTTAGTTGCCAATATTCCAACTGAAATTACCATATATTAGTTGTCAGTTGCTATAAAACCATTCCGGCAACTAGCAACGCAACTAAAGTTCGGTTGCCATTCATAATCGAGCCATTATTTGCATGCGAGTGACAAAAAAGAGCTTTTAGTTTTCCTATGTGCTTTTGGTTACACGAAAAAAGCTCTTTTTACGTCAAAATGGAATAGACAAAAGGTATAGAATGTTTTAAAGAACCAAGTTTTAAACGAAATGGAAGTGAGAAAATACTTATTTATGTTTTCGAAAAATCACATTTTGAAAATCCATCACAGAGTTACCAATTCAAAACAGATTCGTGCAAGCAAGGGTTGCCAACTATTAAAAATTGCTAAATAAAATAGAAAAACCTAGAATAAAAATATTTTGTGTTCGTTTATCATTCAATAATCCAATAGATCTCGAAATATACTCAATTAAATAAAAAATTATAAATATTAACCCCCACATTCATATAAAAATAAAATGAATTTTTAAATACATTTTAGGAAAATTTTGTATGAAAAATTTTAAATAAAATACATTTCAAATTCATTTTAAATTTTATGAATATAGCCTGGTACTCTGTTCTCAATTTCGTGCGAAATGCTGTCAAACTACATATAAAAGTATTTGGTGTGAAATATTTGCGAAATAAATTCGCAAAAGTAGTACTCTGTTCTTGTTGTGAAAAACACGTAAAATCATGTCTTTCCATGCAAAATTAGTCTGGCATCATTTTAGTTTAGCTGCGAAACAACATGAGCAGTGCTTTTTTCGCACGGAATTTTAACAATGTTGCATACTTTCAAGCAATAAAAGCAAGAAATTTATAAAAAAAACCTCGAGATGGGCTACATTTAGTACATGTCAAATTTTTCACGCGAAATAATCAATGGTGTTGAAAATTTTTCACAACTTTGAACAGAGTACCAGCCTTATGGGGGAAAATATTTAATTCAAATTTGTAATTTCATTAAAAAAACAAAAGACTTAGAACACAAACTTTGAGCATAAAATGTTTATGTTGCAAATTGTGACCAGTACCCATGTTCTGCAACTGCCGCATCGAAAAGTTTTTCTCACTAAACTGTGTATATAACTTTTTTTTTGTTGAGAAATAGCTGTCACGTAAGGAAATTACTCGGCAATTTTGTTTCACATCTTTACGATGTGATAAGTTTTTACCAAACTTACAGAACAGTGTTGTAATACAAGTAAAATAGTTTTGAAAATAAATTATTTTCATATAAACAATATAATTTCACAACTATTACACGAGTAAGTTTTGTGAAATTATTCAAGTTTAAAGTTCCTCATATAAAAACATGAATGAAATTTTTGTTCGAGTAACCGAATACATATTTTTGTGTTCTTTATTTTTCAATGAACCCAATGTTTTTGCAAGAATTCCTAAGAATTGGTGAAGTATAAATAGCTAAAAAATGTTTATTTATTTTAAATGGGAACCGTACTGCCAACAATTTTCATCATGATTTTTTATTTTGACGGTATCCCAATTTGTGTCCAAAGTTCCACAAGAGTTGGGAGTGTACTTGTCCACTTTTCTAATTATAATGCAAAGTTGCTCAAGAATCGATATAGTGGAATGTGTACTCACAGAAAACGCTGTCACAAGACTTACCTTAAAAAACATACTCACCAAGACGTATTCCCATAAAGTATACTCGGCTTAATTCGCTTTGAAAATTTATACTTTTGATGTTCAAAAATGTGTGTTGACATCACCTCATGAGTCGAGAGCACTGAATACTAACATTGCAAGTTAGATAAAAGCTTTAAAAAACCAATAAACAAAGTTTTAAAAGAAAAAACTTCAAAATAAAACATTTAAACATTAGTTGGCTTATTACGAATATGGCGAAAAATCTAATTTTAATTGATATCAATGGTTACGGTTTGTCTATGGCGTTATGGTATGTCACCTATAATCAAACTCAATAAGCTGTTCTATATGGTTGTTGTTGTTGTTGTTGTTGTTATGGCACCTTTAATTGAACCTTAAACAACTGATAGCAACACAATAAGAAAAAATTTTGGAAAAAAGGTTAATAAAACTTACTTTATCTATTGAAAGTGTAAAATATTGTTTTGAAAATATCGTACTTGTAACACCTTCAAATGCACTTTTTGTTTTCATATCAATATAAAATTCCAAATCATTGTTGTTAACAAAACTTAACATGTTAAAAAGAAGCGTATTGTTGTTAGTTTATTAATTTCTTTTTGTCTAGTTATTATTACATCATTTTTATTGAAAATGAGTTGTTGTTTTCATGAATACATGAGTGTAATTTTATTACGAGATACATATACCTCAATTTTATATCTTTCCTTAACATGAGTTACAAATTGAGTTGTTATTGTCTGATGAGAGAGTAATTAATCTTTTATTATTTTGATTATCAGTGTTTGGAATAAAATCTAAACAATTAAAATAATTCGACACAATTAATTAAGCTGGCGTTGCAGTGCAAGCTCTTTGCTAAGGAGTTTTCAAAACTGTTTGAATTGTATATGGAATTATTTTAAATTAAAAGGTATTAATTTACAAACTAGAGTGCATATGAATATGGTGTAAGGCAAAAAAAAAAATATGCCTTTATGAAAGAGTTGATGGTTACTATTACGCATACGGAATTCACATATTTTTATCCGCTGGATCTAAAGCTAAATAAGATTTGAATGAGATTTAATGTCATTTATTCATTAGCTTTATTTAAAGTAATAATTCACCCTTCACGTTAAAAAGGCAAACATATTATTCTACTGAAATTTTTCTTTTCCCCGAATAACAATTTGTTATTGTGAATTCGCTTCGAAACATTTGTTTTTTTTATATTCAGCATCTCGGTCCTGTTAATGCTAGAAACACAACTGGGACGAACGACAAATTTCGTCTCCGTCGACGTATTCGTCGATAAGAATTCGCTGCGTAAATTTGTCGTGTGAAGCAGGATTGTCAAATTTTTTGTGACCTATTTGACCAAATTGATTTTAAAAATCGCCAAAATCAATTTTTTGTAGTTATTCTTAATAAATATTTGATAATAAACTTGATTTTATATAAAATTTTTTTACTATAAATTTTAATAAAATATCCACATATAGAAATTTAGCAGATTTTTTTTAAATTCTTCTCATCCAAATTCAAAATGAATTAATTAATATAATTAATATAAGAAAAATCATCAAAATCAGGTTGTTTTAATTTCTTGCGTAAGAGTTTTGCCAGAATATATTTTTTTTAAATATTCCTTCAACGAAATTATTTTGCTGAATTACAAAAATTTTTGGTTAAAGTTTTGTTAAAAAAAACCAACAAATTTATTTATCACCAGAAAAATCGCCATGTCGCCAAACCAAAAATTTAGACGCCAAACAAGTTGAAAAATCGCCACGTTTGGCGAGAAATCGCCGTATCTGACAGCCCTGGTGTGAAGCACAATAACGACGAAATAACTCAGCGAATTCTGCTCTTATAATTGATAAAGTTGGTTATTGTTTGTGCAAAGAGAGAAAGAGAGAGAGAGATAGAGAGAGAGAGAGAGAAAATTGTTTTTTCGTCGTTTGTCGGCGTAGAAAAAAAAGGCTCAGTTAGCCGACTCTAATGGAATGTAACTGCAACAGTAGGAAACAGCTGATCGATATTGTTATGTGAAAAGTAATGAAAATGGTTATAGAAATGTAATGTAAGGTAACCTACTTTTCATATAAAAATATCGATCAGCTGTTTCCTACGTTGCAGTTACATTACATTACCGTCGGCTAACTGAGCCTTAAATCTATCGGAGAAGGTAATGTTTACTTTCTATCACGAATCAGTTGACATGTCGTTAGTTTTTCTGTTCCATTTTGTTATATTTCGGTTCAACCTGTGAAAATCAAAAACTTTTTAAGTAATTGCAAGTGACAACAAAAAACATGAAAACATTTTGAAATAAACTGTAATTTTTACAAGTTTATATGAAATGAAAAACATAAAATTATATGGAAACATAACAATGAACCATACGAAATTCATCACTTTTTCTTTATTTGTCAGAAACAGCTGATAAGTTACTACAGAAAAACTGACTATTAAAATTTAGAAAAAAACAGCACAGTAAAGTAAATAAATACTATTCGTAATCAGGCCTTTACGAATGTGTGAACTTTTCTAGTCAAAAGAATTCTTAACGCAAGATAAGTAAGACAAAAACTCTATTTATTAATATTTTTTGTAAATTTATTTATTATCTTATGTGAACAACGGTGTGTCAAATAGGACAGCCTTTATACATAATTATTTAATTTATGAGATGAGATGAGAAAAGTTTTCCAAACATACAGAAACGAGATACAGATTTTTTTTAAAGCATTGAAGAACTAAAAGGACTGAGCATTGGCAAACTCTTTTCAAATATCATTCAATTATTAAACTCTGTTCTTTCCTAAGATTTTCTGTGTAGTTGGGTCGCGAATAGGTGTAGGCAGAGACAACGAGGTGGCAATTTCTTAATCGAAAAGCTTTCAGAATTTCTGGATGCTATGCAAGTACAAAAATGTGTACAATATGGATATGTTAGCCATCGCAAAAACAGAAGAGCATCTCTGCCTAACATTCTTACTATTTCATTAGAAACTTCGCTGTGACCTCCAGCTGTGCATGGATTTTCTCGCATTATTTTTAATAATATTTCAATTTGCTTTTTTGTTTGTTGAATTACTACTAAAAATTAAAATGTTGATTATGCTTGTATTGCAGCGAATTTTGTTAATTGAAAGATAGTGAATTTTCCAGCCCTGCCTCCCATTAAGCAAAGTTCAACTTTTGCTTAATCATGTTGTTTCAATAAATCATTGCGAGAATTCCCTTTTAGACAACAAAGAGGAAACAAAGAAGAGCTTCAAACAGTTTCGTATAAAGTTCAAAGGTAATTTTTAAATAAAACGTCGTTATTTTTTTTCTTCTTTAATACTTTTTTATTATTATTATATTTTCTTTTGAATAATTCAACTTAAATACGTTTTTATTTGTATTATTTGAAACATTTCTTTTTTATTATTAATGTTTTTTTTCTTTACTTTTTGTTTTATACATATTTTTTTTTATTTTGTTTTAAATGTGATTGCCTTTTTTATATTAAAATACATACAATTTATAATATTTTAGAATATTTTTTGTGTACTGTTTATTTTATATAATTAATAATTTCATATCATTTAAGTTTATTATTATTTGTTTGTGTATGTGTGTGTGTGTGTGTGTTTTTTTATAAGTATAATGAACTATAAATATGGCAAATTACATTTAAAATACTAAAATTAATTTTATATAACAATTACTATGGTAAAATAGTTTATATGTATGCACTAGTAAATTCTAATTTTATTTAAATATTTTCAGTTTTCTTTGTGTTTTGTGCATGACAATTACAAAATAATTACAGTGTTTGGTTGTTATTTACATTTGAATTTTAAGAAATTAATAATAAAAAAAACGAATTTTCAACAACAATTTTAGACTGTCTTTTTTTTTGTTTTTGCTTTTTTTTTATTTGTAAATAGACTAAACATTTTGTTTTAAAATAATTTAATGTTATAAATAAAATAAAATGAAAGACTTTTAAAATTAATTATTTACAATTTTTTATAATTTTAAAATGTATCACCATGCATAGAATATTTACAGGATTTTTATTTTTTTTTATTTTTGTTTTATTATTATTTTTAATTAAACTAATAACATTTCTATAAATATGTTTATATACATAATTTTTTTTTTAATTTGTAAAATTGTTTTAAGTTTTGGCAATTTCAAATTGCAGTTTAAGACTTTCTCAAAAAATAAAAACAATAAAAATTAAAATTAATAAAAATGAATTTAAAATATTTCGGACGTGTTTGAAATTTCTGTAAGTTTGTTTTTGTTTTAAAGAAATTTTTATTAATATAGGGTGTTTTTTATTGAGGTATATAACTTTAAGTTGGCATCACTTTTTTAACTGGCGGCCATTTTGTCAGCTGTCAAGTGATTAATATTTAGTTTGGTTTGCCATTTCATCATGAACAGGTTGACAAAAGAACAACGCTTGCAAATCGTGCAAATTTATTTCGAAAATAATGGTTCAGTTCGCGAAGTTTACCGCAAGCTCCGTCCATTTTATGGTCGACATAATCGTCCATCAGAGCAATTAATTCGGTTAACCTGTCAATTGGCCACCAAGATCGTGTGATTTGACACCATTGGATTATTTTCTTTGGGGATATGTGAAGTCGCTCGTCTACGCCAACAAACCAGAAACGTTAGGGGACTTGGAAGCCAACATTCGTGGCGTTATTGCCAACATACGGCCCCATATGCTCGAAAAAGTGGTTGAAAATTGGACCTGTAGAATTGGCTTTATTCGAGCCAGCCGCGGCGGCCACATGCCCGAAATCATATTTAAACGTTAATGGCATAAAATTATCCTTCCAATAAAGCCAAATTGATGGACATTAAAACGATTTTCTTGTGTTTTATTTCAATTCGAAGTTCTATACCTCTAAAAAACACCCTTTATTTATACAAATAAAGTATTCATGCAAAACTGCACATGAATATCTAAAGTGTTTAAAATCATATTCAGCCCAATTGTAAACAAAAATTCCTTGCAAGTTTTTTCACTCTTCTCCTGTTATGAATTTGCTTTTCCCCTTTCTTTACCAAATGCCTGGAGAAAAACCCCTCGGGGAAAAACGAGGTATTATGAACTCAGTTGAACTTATTTTTTTTCACTAAAAATCTTTTCCTTGCAAAAAAAAAAAGTTTTTCATAGAAATATACAGCCTTATTCTGAATAACATCTCCCCGGGAGTTTTTCCGTATTCATTTGCAATCTTTCAGTTAAAATAAAACAACTGGAAACTAAAGTCGGTTAGACTTTGAAAATTCGAAGTTCTCCGTGCGAATTATTTAAAATATAAGTTACAGTATGCACATTCGCTACATTATGATGGGTTCTGCCTATAATGTTTTGGTTACTAAAGACAGTATGGAACAGCTTAAGAGTCATCGAAGCATCACCCAGTTTTCGTTGCTAGAAGGCCTAATCCTTTATTATTGGCAACAACCTGCAAAAATTATTGCAGGTCCAAGGGAGTACTTTTTGGACTACTAAAATAGAATGTACACATGCATTTATTTTCGACGACTTTTGGAGTAGCTTTGGTGCACACCAATGTAATGCAAAGATGGGTTATGTGGCCCAGCGCTAAGACATCAAAATATCAATTGCAGCATGTTCTTTCATACATTTTGGTTAGCCCTCCATTATGGAGGACTAGTCTCGTTTTTTTTTGGCAGGGCAGGTATGATGCCGTCAAATTTCCTTGAGATATTTCAGGCCAAGTATTATGCAGTATAAACCAGCGTTTAAAAACTTTTCATTTGTGTATTTTCTTTTGCATCTGCTCATACTTCTGCTTCTGTAAATTCAAGAGTCGCAGTAGAAGTTCTGCTTCGTTAACTTCGGATTTATTTAAAGCAGCAGTCAGTCAAACCGAAAACTGTACGAACATGTCGACTACGACTCTTTGAATTTCAGTAGCAGAAGTATGAGCAACAGCTTGTGATTGGGCAGTTAAAAAATAAAAAGTCGAAGAAATACACTGCAGTTTTTTTTAACACTGGTATAATCCACATTAAAAGCCAGTTGGCAGCTTGAAAAAATGCAAGATAATCCTAAGCATGCAAAAATTCTGTTTTTGTCGTATTTGAGCACGTCCATTTTTTCCTCAAAAATATTCGTGTAAAAGTTTTTAATAATTTGCTTTAAAATATTTGTATACCTCCGAAATATTACAGGCCTTATTCATAAAAAATATTTTTGATCTATAAGAGGTTTATACTGTTTTATAAATTATTATACAACATTTGTTTTATAATAAACCCTTTATAAAAAAAAATTGTTTCTTAAGAACACGGCAGTAAGAATGTTTTATAAAGAAATTTTAAAATATTTAATGACAGTTCATATTTGGTTCCAGATGGGTTAAAACAAATGCTTTAAACACTTTAAATATTTTGTATTTTATTTCTTATTTTTTGTCAAAATTTAAGTTCTCATTTAATGGTTGATTTATAATGATTTGTTTATTATAATTAATTATTTACATTGAATGATGGTTTTTTTTTTACAAAGACTCTTTTTTTATATATATTTTAATGTTTGTAGGTTGTTTGTATTTTTTGAATTTTTACTAAATATAAAAACAATTCACCACAGTTTTTTTTCATTAAAAATAATGTTCGTATGTATGGCATTAATTTGTTTTCTTTACACTCCGTTCTTTAGCGTTGTTATTTAAATTGTAAATTATAATAAGATTTTTTTTGTGTTGTTGCTGTTGAATAATACAATAATAATTTATTTATAAAAAAGGAGTGAATTTATTTGTTGTTTTTAAAATAAATTAATAAATTGCACGCAATGTTAACATAACATATACTTAAAATCATAATTAAGATTATAATCATAGTAAAAAAAATATTAATACATTTGATTTAAATTTTTTTAAGGAATTTGGCTGTTGGTTGGTGTATACGAAAAAAATATGTACATATATAATTTTTTCCAAAGGGAAAGAAACAAACTAAATGAAATTTATCAAAAAAAAAAAAATAAAATAAAAATCATAGACAGACTGGACGCCTTAAGCGGCGCCTAAGCAAAATTTTAAGCCAGTTAAGCGGCGTTATAAATCTGTTGGCTGTTGTTGTATGATGATTTCCGTTAAGCCAACCAAAATAAAGTCATTCCATTAGCTCTACTTTTAACTAACCAAATGGTAAATGACCTTGTCTTTTGTTAAAAGTTGTTTTTTGCTTGTGGTAACAGTAGCAGCAGCTCCCTTTGTGGAGGCTTTTATAGTCCTTAAAGGCTGATTTTAACTCTGTGATTGCTATTCTGGCATATTATTTACTTTTTTTGTTAGGAACTTTCGCGGTATTTTTACTCTTTACCTTTTTATGTTTTAGCAGTTCTTGTTTTATTTGTTGGTTTGACATTTAAACGATTGGTTGTTTTAGTTGTATTTGACGCAGTTTCAGTTAAATAAATTATTATTTAAATTATTGCCGCTCCATCACGTATAGTCAGTACGCCAAGTACCCTAAAAAAAAAGAGGGAAAAGAAATATTTTATTTAATATTTTATTTTACAAAATACACGAAAACAGAATGAGAAAACAAATTTAAAGCAGAGTTTTTTTATGGAGAGCTCTTTTCTTCTATTAATGTCAAAAAAAAACATACATCAACGATTTATTTTGAAATTTCAATTGCTAAAGAAAGTTACATGAAAATTTTGTATACAACATTTCATTGATTTTTTGGAATGTAAGTTCCTTATGGCGGGCCATACATGTAAAACAAAAATTTTTGGAAAATAAAAAAATACTGTTTACAAATACTGGTAACAACTACATAGCACTGCATATGTTTTAGGAATTTTGGGAATTTTTAGCCTAGCTTTTGGGAATATCCAATATGGTTTGTGTCTTTGCTAAACGGTTAGTGACTTGGATAAATGGTTCGTGGCAGTGATAGCTAAAGGTGATCTCTGCTAACTAGTATTATAAATACTATTTATTATTGTTTGTTTGTTGCGCATTAACCGCTAAACCACGGAAATGATTTTCATGAAATTTAGAGCATAGATAGATCTTAGGTAGGGGCACAATTTCTGCCTCTCAGAAACTATCTAACCGATTTTGATGATATTGAAAACATAGATAGATGTGAGTCCAAAAGAAGACATAGGCTATACATTTTTCAGAAATAGGACCACGAGGGGAGGTAGGCGGAAATTTCTTCCTCTTTGAAACTATCTATTCGATTTTGATGAAATTCAAAATATGGATAGATCTGAGTCTGGAAGGAAACAAACGCTATATACAGTGAACTCGGGAAAACGTGAACTAATTTTTACCAAGGATGTTCATGTTTTCAAATTTGTTCACGTTTTCCATTGTGAGAATTTTAGAACAAAAAAGCAGAGTTTACCTCCAAAAAATAACTTCAAGCAAAAAATTCAATATCATGTATTAAAGTTTTAAAAACATTTTAACATTTATTCACTTTAGCCAAAATATGTGCTTTGTTTTACCATTTTTAGTGGGGTACTTTCCTTACATATACCACGTACATACGTACGAGTACTCGTATATGCATGATTTGTTGAAAACAATAAACGTAAATATAAAAATTTGTTCTGGGATTTCAAAAACTAAAAGTAAATTCAAATCATAAGACGATAAAAACGAAGAAACTTGTTCACTTTTAAAGCTTTCAGGTTTGGTTCACGTTTTAGAGTAATCAATGTAAAAATTAAAGTGTTCATGTTTTCGAGTGGTTCATGTGTTCGAGTATTCACGTTTTCGCGAGTTCACTGTATTTTATTAAAAATAATAACACTAGGGGGTGATGAGCAATTACTGAGGTAAGTAAAACGTAAGGAACTGCGTTCACGACATGTTAAATCACGGTGATTTAAAAAAATTTATAAAAGCTAAGAGCCTATTTCACCAATGCTATTTAAATATCAATTCATATTTAAATGTCGATTTTCATTCAATTTTGTGTGGAAAAATTACTTTAAAATATGAATTGATATTTAAATAAGTTGGTGAAATTGGCTCTTTATTATTGCTCTTGAAAGTAGCACGATTTATAGCGTTGGAACTTGGAATAAAATATTCAATTATAAATGACAAAAACTTATAATACATTCATAACTCAGCTGTTAATAGTTGGCCTGAATATAGTCCTGATAATCGTTATTCCCCTGATATTTTTTTTCAAACAATTTAATTTAAAATTTTTCCGATATTTAAATTTTACTTTTATTTCTTCGGTTTGAAATAAATTAAAATGGCACTTTTTTCTTCAGCTCTGCTATGCATAAATATTCCACGGGAGTTTTTTTCCCAGCACTCGTTCTGCTATTTGAAAAAATTGTGTGTGAACTTGCGAACTTTCAGGTAAAATAACCTTCGTTTAGTCGTGCAAATACTTGCATGTAAGTTCCGTCTACGTGTTATAAACGAAAATTTTGAACAAACGTCCGACTGTCTAGCAAGTTGTATGTTTATTTATCAATGAATATTTCAGAAAAAAATATCAAATTAGTTCGAAGATTTTCTGCCTACCACCCCTTCTGTCAGTTATAATCCCAGTTGGTTCGACCTTATTTATTCATCTAAGCAGCTATTCTATATATATAATTTAGACATTTTGCTTTCTTAACTAAATATCTATGTATATGACAGAAGTTACCGCAAACTGTAATTTCGGTTTGGAATCTTCAAAAAATTTTAAAGGAAAATTTCTTATTTAATTTAATGTACACGAGTATTAAATCAAGACATTAAATAGATTTATTATTAAAATCGATTTAGGAAATAGCACATTAATGCTTAATGTTCTATATGCTGATTTACAAACAAGCAGTATTACAGAACAGACAAGAAAAGAGAGAATTGCAAAGTTTCTTCAATTAGAGAGCATAATTTCAGTAGGCGACAATACTATGCGTACACAGAAAAAAACTTTATTTTACTAAACTCAGAAAAATCAAATAACATTTTTACCGAAACAGAACCTACCACAGAATTAGTAAGACTAAATATGTTAACACACATTTTTCAGTATTAAAATAATTACTAGATATTCATCTAACCCAATAAAAAAATTATAAAACTTAAAATCAGTTTAAAAAAAATATTATCATAATTTTTTCTGTGTATGCTTCATAGATTTAGCCCCTGTTTCTACAACCGAGACAGACGACTTGAGTATAAAATTTATATGGAAAGCACTCATAATTTTCAGTGATTTTCATACAGATTTTTTAGACAACGAGTCTGTCTGACTTGTAGAAACTGCACATTATATTTAAAAATTTATAGATTTAAATATAATAATTGATTATAAATTTTTATATAAAAATTAAACTCATAGAAAGTAAAGCAGCAAATATAATTTTAAACATTCTTTATATTTCCATATATTAAAGTAAAATTTAATATATTATACGAGTGTTTCCTTTTTCATTCATTGATGAAAAAAGCTTTTAAAAAGCTTTCGCTAAATTTTATTTACTACTACATATTTGTAAAACTCACCATAGAGCCCAAACCTAAATGATAAGGCTGAGAATGAGGCACTACACCGCCACTTAAGGAACCGGCCGTTGAAAAGCCACCCTGTAAACCGCTGGAAGCACCCAAAGCTCCCATACCGCCAGTATACCAGCCACCGTGCATATGCGCATGCGCTGGATGTAAACCACTGGAAAGATGGCCATGTTGAGCTAAAAATAAACAAGAATTAAACAAACAAACACACACACACACACAGGTAGAAATTAGTAAACAAATTTCGTTATAAAAGAAATTAAAAATCAAATAAAAGCCATACACTGCAAAAGAATTTTTTATTACATAAATTATGTATAGTTTTGAACAATCTAAGCGGTCAACTTGTGGAGAGAACTTTAACAGAAATTACTAAAAAATTTAAAGCTTTTCTAGGCAAGTTGATTGTTTGTTATATGGAAACTAGAGTTAAGAGTCATATGGCGTTTTTCTTTTCTGCAAAATAATGCTATATTTTTCATTGACATTTAAACAACTATATGGTATTAAATTCATGAGTATTCTCTTGTCATATATCGCTCATTTAGTTGAGGAATGTCACAACTTAAAAAAAAGAGAAAAGAGATAAAGTAAGTTTTAAGCTCCCTTGCTTTCAAATAACATGTGCCTTTCTGTTACAAGTACAGTCGGAGTTGAATTGATTTATTCGTTTTAAAACTCTGCTATGTTTCTTTTTTAATTTTTATAGCATCGTGGCAGCGCCTCTGGTGTTAAGTAAGCACATTATTTTAAGATATGCAGTAATTTGATTACATATTTTACTTCGCTGACAAATAATTGCTATAAATATCGACGAAGAAGGGCCCCAGCATAGACAATAATCCATATCAGAATAATCTATAATGATGATATGACTTGGTCTGGCCAGGGATTGAACTCGGGCTTTCGAAGGCAGTCATTTGCTTTGTAGTCGAAGCACTAACTACTTAAGCTGACAGCAGCCTCTTGTATAGTCAACTTAGAGGGCATTTACATTGTCTCAAAATATAGTACTTACGAGATTTCGAGCTAAATCTTGCTGCTTTTTACTAGATTTCCCATACAAAACAAAATCTATTTTGTCAGTAGATTTGTAGGAAATCTAATCAAAATCTAATATGTATTTTTATTTATTTTTTACTACCCTGTACAACATATCGTCGGTTGGTTATTGGACTGCGGCATAGTATATTCAAAATGCATTACGACTGCAGCAAATCAATAACCAAGCCACGATATGTATAAAAAAGATGAGTGAAATAGCTACGGTTTGCTTAGAAAGGTGTGTGAATTGGCTACATTGCAGTTGTTTGGTTGTAGTTTTGGAAATTGCCTCAGTTAATGGGTTTTGTTTTGGACAAACAAATCTTGATAAATGTTAACAAAAGTTGGTGTAAAAGGTGTAGATTTCCATTAAGATTTTAATTCAAACTGCTAGATTTTGTGCAGATGTGCAGATGGCCTATAAGGATTTAAATAAAGATTTCGTTTTGCATTAATTGAAAGCTTAAACTCGTTTTCTGTAAAATTTTTAGTTGTGAAGTTGTTAAAAAAAATATTCGTTTTTTTTATGAAGCCAGAATCCAAATAAAACTCACCCATTGAGGCAGAAAAACCGCCACCAAAGCCCTTCGAGGGATCCAAAGGTTTGAAATCACCCATACCCAAATGGCCGCCAATGGGCAAACAACCTCCTCCTAAGCCCTTCTTCTTTTTCGATTTCGATGATAATTTGCGATTACGTGTTTGTATGCCTTCTTTTTTCATCGTTAGAGGGCGGTTAACCTAAAAAAAAATTCAAAAACATAAAAAACAAAATAAAATTAGTCAAGAGACATTTAACAATAATTATAATTAACAACTATGTATAATATTTTTTTAAAGTTAAGGAAATTAAGCAAACTTTTGATGACCTTTAGCTTTTAAATTACAAGCCCGTGGTGGTAAGTATGTAAATTAAGTTTGAAAAGGATGTAAGCCAACCAAACAGGAAACGTATACAACTTAACACTGCTGCACACACACACACACACACACACACATACACACATTACCAACACAACAACACTCGCGTAAGCCTAAATGACTTATAAATTTAGATAGACAAAAAAATGGTTTTTCCTTTAATTCCTTATTTATTTTGTTGTTGTAAATTTTGCCTGAGTATGTAAATCTAGTGAATTGTGTCCGTTTTATGCTTATGCTTCTAGAACTATTTCTGTATCATCTGTGTGTGTGAGTGTGTATTGCAATATTCATTTGTAAGGAGAACCGGAAAAAGCTTGCAACGTTACATTATAACGTATTTTTTCGATTCTTTTTTTTTACATGATCAGATAAGAGATTCAAATGTATGGGTATGTTTTGTCAGTGTATGGGTTTCAATGTAAAGCCACTGCAAAAGCAAAAAAAAAAGGGAAAAATAGAAAAAAACTCTATATGATTTTAATGCGTTGATAATAATGGTTTGGTGCACAAAACAAAAAATTTTCCATATATTATAACTACAGCTGGTTGGTTGGGCTAATTTAAAAAAAATTTATAAACTCACACACACACGTTATAATATAAAAATGTCCCTGTGTATTCAAAGTACTTGCAAGTACATGCCTACGAGTATGTGTGCTTTAATAATGATGAATGTATGGGTTTAAATATGAAATGTTGTAGCTTGCAGCGTTTCTTTTTATGTAACTTGAAGTGACACTCACAGAAAATGTTAAGGAAAAATTATTAATTTCGAACTATGATTTCAATTTGAACTTATTAAGTGAAAAGTGTTCGTCATGCAGACAAGACTTCACTCAATTTGGGGAGTCTATGGCAAATGAAAGGGGTTTAATTTTTATACTTACCAAATTTGCAAATTGACGAAAGATTATTCCAAATTAAAGCAAACCCCGTAGGAAAAAACAAATACATACATCACTAAAAATATATTACCCGATGCTGACACAAATTACCCTTGCATTTTTCTTTACTGTTTTTCATAATACAAAACCACCTTCAAGTTTACACCACGTTTAGCAAGTAATTTTTCATATTTAGGGAAACTTTTTTCTTTAAAGAAAATTTAATCCTCTGTCAAATCAATAAGCCGTCAAAAAAACTCCAAAACAAAAAAATTAACACAAATTATTAAAACGGAAACAGACTTCATGGCGGGAAAAATCTCTAATCATTAGAACACAGAAAAATCGCTATACTAAACAAAATTTAGCTTGTAAACAATATCCAATTCTGAAATCGATAAGTCGTCAAAAAAACCTAAAAATTAAAAAAAAGCTGCCAAACAAAAAAGGAAAAAAGTTGAAAAAAAATGGAAAAATGGCTTAAAAGAAAAATCGTCAGCGTAGCGAAATTTACCAAATAGGGAAAATCGCCAAACTATATAAATATCACTCAAACGAAAAAAATCGCTCAAACATAAATGGTCAAGTGAAAAAGTCCCATAATTGAAAAAATCGCTTAATTAGAAAAAAAATGGTTAAAACGCGAAAATCGCCAGAATAGTAAAAAGTCACCAAAACCTAAAAGAATGAACCAAACAGAAAAAAATTGCAAAAACAGAAAGTTAAAAATAGTTATAACAAAAAATCGCTCGAAAACCAAAACAGGAAAATTGCTTTTTCTTAGTGCCTCTTCCACTATGTCGAAAAAAACCCCTGCGAAAGAAAACAGGTCGCTCGAACTTTAATAAATTTTCATTCCACCATGTCGTTAGCTTTCTTTCTCCTATGATTACGTATGCCACTTTTATGTTTTACGTGTTTGTAAATAAAAGTAGTGCCAATTTGTAAACTTCAAGTACTTCTTGCGACTTTTGTAAATTTAGATGAAAATAAATGCAACTTGAACAATGAAAAACAATTCAACAAAATAGTCGCACAGCAACAGGATTTTATGTTAGATGTGCGAGTATTTTGTATAATGAATTGAGTCCCGAATCAATGACTTCCAAAATGTTGTACTGTGTAATCAAAACAAAAATATCCAATAATATTTTGATGAATATTTTATGACTTTTGTCTGCAAATAAAAAAATTCATTCCAATAATTTTAAGAAAAAAAAAAAAAAAAAAATAATAGAGTGATAATGTAATTTCACAATTTTTATCGCATTGTTTGCAAATAAATTTTACTAGTCGAAATTAAAATAGCAAGTGCTTCATTTTGACTTTGCATTCGCTTTGTAGACAATTCATTCGTATTAGTGGTATCAAAATTTGTATGAAAACACTTACGTCTTCTTTCCACCTGTCCTTCGAGTCAAAGTTCGTACAGAGGTAAGGCAAAGAAATGAAAATCAGGTTTCTTTCGCTTAGAATGCGCACGAGAAAACTCTTTCGGCATAGTGGAAGAGGCAGTTAGATTTACTGCATTGGAAATTAAGTTGAAGGATACATTTTAAATGCCTAAAACATGAAAAATTAAGAAAACTGACAAATTTTTTATATAAATATATGATTTGATTAGGCCTAAAGTTCATATCGCTCTACAAGCCGAATTACATGTGATCATTTTTAAGGAACAAATAACACCAATGTTAATTGTAAATGTTCTGCCAAATCATCAGAGTTCTTGTGTTTGTTCCACTGTGTCGTGTCAGTTGACGCAAGTTTCAGCTCTATATACTCATTTTGCAGTGCAAATAGAATACGAGAATTGTTTTGATTCATCGTATTACAATTTAGAGAAACCCTTTTTTTTAATATATAAATTCGTAATAACACGTTATAGTTATTCACAATAGCATTTTAAAATTTTTGTCGTAATATTGCGACGTTTAAGTTTTAAAGTGATTATTTACCAAACTTTCCTTAGAAATATGTCAAATGAGATCATAATAACCCTTAAATATTTTTTATGAATAAGGCAATAATACTTTAATATGGGTTGGCTGGCTGTTATTTTCAGTGCGACAATATTGCGACTGAAAAAATCACCAAACATAAATCAAATTTGTTGCCTCAAGAACTGAACATTTTCCTCGAGTGTAGCGACAATTGCAGTGTAGTGCCATAATTGCATTGTTATTGTTGTTATTGTTGTTGTTGTAATATAAAGTACTCATAGTCTTCGACCATGGGACCCCATGAATAAAATATGTGTATAATTTCTAGTTGCTGTAAACGTACTTGTTCCTAATGGCTGGTATTTGGTTTTTGGTCTTTCTTTTCTTTCTATTTTTTTTTAATAAAAAAAGGGTAGCTTATCATTTATGGAAAATCTTTTAGATTTTTTTTTCGTACAATGTCGTGGTTATTGTAGTTGTTGCTGTTAGAATTGCGCTTCATTGTGCCACAATTACAATATTAAGTTACTCCGGTTATTGTTGCTGTTAATGTTGATTTGAGACTAAATGTCTGGCTAAAGTTCCATATTTAAATTTTTTTTACAAATATACGAGTATGTGCGAGTGGTGGTAGAGGCAGTAGTAGTACTTGCAACATTGCATTCATACCTGGGCGTGAAGTAAACCTTTGGCTGAATACATTAATAGACCAAAACCACGTAACTAACGCAAAGACACACACAACACACAAACACACATTCATAGCTGTGCGCACACGCAAAAAAAAGTGTTTAAGTGCAAACAAAATGACTGACTGGCTTGGCATGCTGATGGACTGTTCGTTGGGCTGATGAATGAATTTTTTACAAAGAAAATAAATAAAAAATAAAAAGAATCGGTTGAGCGTTTGGATATTGTTGCAAAAAGAAATAAAGAAGTAAAGAAAAAAAGCACTTAAGTACTTAACTAAACAACAGAACGAGGCGCTCTGCTCTGTGAGCAATTTGAACATTTTTGTGCAAACAAAAAGATTTACCGGGGCCAATTGTTAAATTATACACAAAATACACAATATGAGAGCATAGAAAAGCAGGGAACAAAAGGCAGCAAATCTAAATTCAAGAGGAGGGTTGCATAAGTTGCATGCAACTAACTATTGTTGCAGAAGGACATCTCAACATAAAATCAACATCATGTCGTTAATTCGGCGTACTTTAAACTGTATCATTTTCAGTTTTCCTTAAACACACACACACATACACAAAATTCTTTTCTTTGTATTTTAGCTGAAACGTTTTGGGAGTCGACGAGGAGAGTAAAAGCGGGATTTCCTCTAGTTTATGAAAAAGACCCTATAATTGATTTGGTAATTGATACTTTTGTTTGTAGGAAATGACAAACAACACAACAATACGACTACAATTTCTAATGCACAAAAAAAGTATAAACATATAAACGTTAAAAGTAGCAGATCGCTGCAATGAGATTAAACGAGGATCCCACTGAGTATGTAAGAGAATTTAGGAAAATATAAGTTAAAAAAATAATGTGATAATTTGTTAAATTTCAAGACAGGGAGGAAAAAAAATTTGTATGACAAGCATGCAACAAAGCCAAGGCCAAACAAAACATGACGATGTTGCTGATATGATGATAAGTAAGGGTGTTCTTGATTTATGGCAGTGAATATGGGAAAATGGATTCGCTAAACAATTAATGAATAGCATTAAAAAAAATAATAATGAAAAGGAAAGTTGCTGTAAAAACGTTGAGCAATGAAGAAAGTGTTCTTAGATTTAGTAAAACCGTATTATTTAGTTAGTTAATTCATAACTATGTACTATAATATAAAATAAGAAGATTAAAAATAAAATCATAAAAATTATATAAAATTATGATGAATCAAAACAATTCACATATTCCACTTGCAATAAAAGCTGAGTATATAAAAGCAGAAATCTACACCAACTGACACCACACAAAGTGTACCAAACACAAAGAACGCTGATGATGAAGGTGTAGTGGCATTCGGAAACAGCCGGTTGTTACGTTCTACTACGTGTTTCTCAGAATATTTACTATTAACTTTGGTGTTATTTGTTCATTAATAATTATCCCATGTGATTTGGCTTACAGAGCGAGCATAACCAAATCATAAATATAAAATTATTTCTGATTAAAATAAAATCATTTTCAAAAATTCATTCAATGTCAACACTGTTTTTATTTTATTTTTTTATATATATTTTTTTTGTACGTAAATATATATTTTTTGATTATTATAAACATAATAATAATCCAATAAAAAAAGGACAATCTGCATATTTTTAAGCCCTAAAAATGCAGTTTTTTAAAAATGCTTTTAAAATTTTGTTTACTGGAATATTATATTAATATTTTTCCTTTATATTTGTAAGCAGTAGGAGTTTATTTGTTGCAAACATTTGTTTCCGTTTTATTAAATTTTCTAAAAATATAGAATTTCCGAATAGTAGTATTATAGAATATAAATTCAGAAGAGAAAATTTTATAAGATTTAAATGATGAGCTGAAAATAATTATTTAGGAATTTTTTTAACAACCAAAAATTCAAATTTAGTTTTAAAGGATTTTTGTTGAAACTTGCGATGCAATTTCGAGTTTTTGAGAAAAATTCAATGTATTATTATTTAAGAAAAATTTTTTAAACTTTCATTTTGTGAATAAAAATAAAATCAAGATCTTAAACATTCTTGTGATCGAAAATTGAATTTGAATTTGAGTTCCGAAATTTGACTTCATAATATTTTTGATGCCAATATAACATACTGTTAAAAAATCGCATGATTGAGTAATCTTCGAAAATTCGAACATATTTTCGAAAATTCGAACATATTTTCGAACTTAAAGAAAAGGCACAGAAAAGTGTAATGTGCTTTAATTTTTCTTTTTTTTATGAAAAAAAAAACGAACATTTAAATGTGAATTAGACATTTCTGTTTTCACTGCGTAAACAGTGCGTTACGCACTGTAAAGAAACTCGCATAACTTTTAATTTTATGGGGAGTACATTATCAACCTTGTACAGTATAACAAGGATACCTTACGTTAATGTTGAAGTTTGCAAAATTTTATTATCGTATTCGGGTTTGGCCTGGCTCTGCCAAATCGAAATTAAAGCGGCCAAGCAAGACAAGAGCTGCAACGAAGTAAAACCACTTGCATTTGACAAATCAGAATGGTATAAATTTGTTATGGCAATATACTTTTTGTAGGAACTACGGGAACTTACACACAAATATACGGGTTTTGCACATGCTTTTTTTCAATATATTTGTTTTTTTTAAGATCCAGTCTACTTTTTATTAGAATCACATATTTTAATTTATATTGTTTTTTTTTAGTTCGAAGCAATAACTTAAGAAAACATAGTATAATTATATCTTAGTAATTTGTATAAAAAATTCAAAATCATATCGTTTAAATATGTTTGAAAATTCGGAGAGTGACATTATATAAATTCGAAATTATGTAAACAACGTTTATGTACGTACTTTGATATTTTATGGCCATTTCTATATGAAATGAATAAAATTGTTTGCTGAACAACAGCCTGGCACGAAAATACATTATGAAAATCATAAAAAATTTTGAGGAAAATTAAAATTTTGTTAAAGCAGAATCTTCAACATGGCTATAGAAAAATAATTGTATTAGTATATATAAGCAACATGCCTCGCAGGCATTCATTAAAAACGTGGCTTTTGCCAGGCATTTTCATAGAGAGAATTTGACTTAATTTTTTGGTTTAATTTTGCACAAATATTCATTTTAAATCTCAAGAAACTTTTCAATAAAAATTTTTATTTTTGACAGAGATTTTTTTTAATATTTCATGTTTTTTTATTTCAATTAATTTTTTAATTGCATCTTTAAGAATCGCAATTAATATTTTAGTTGAATTTTGAATAAACTTTAACTTAAATTTTTATTCAAGTCTTAACAAACTTTTCAATTAATTTTTTTTAATGATTTTTTTAACCGACAGAATGTACATTTTTTTATAATTGAAACTGTTAATTGATACTAATAAATATAATTGTAATTAAAAGTGTTTTATGGAAAGCTTAAAACAAAATTTTTCTTTTCTATGTATAAGGGCCACTCACATATCTGTGGCAAAAAGGAAAAAGTGCTTAAGTCGAAATAAGCTGATTTTGAGTTAATGGCACTGCTGTAATCTCCATATTTATAAGCACACCTGGGCAAAATCTCAATTATTTTGGGTGATTTTTCAGGAAGTTATAGCGCAATGACTTGCAGCTTATCTTTTTTCAACTTATAATCTCATAGGGAATAATAGCTTTATTAAGCTTATACTTTGGTATATTTAAAATTTAATGTATTATTTGTAATGTGTAAAATGAGGTTTTTCCAAAAAAAAAAAAATTAATGAATACCGAATTTCTCCATTTAACTGTAAAATAAACAAATTTCTGAAAATCGACTTGATAGTTTAAAAGTACTCTCCTGCAAAACAGTAAAATATGACTTAAGCACTTTTTATTTTCGGATTTTTTATATCCTCCCCCCACCCTCTCCTTAGTAACGCTTTTTTTTTTAAATGTTCAGCATACATTTTCTAAGCCGTAAGAAATACTTAGCCTACTCCCTCTTCCCCTTCCATGGAGCATTACGTAATATGTGAATGGCCCTAAAGAATCTTAAAAAGATTTTTCCCTGATTAACTCCAAAATAAACAACTTTAATATGATTTTGAAAGTTTTTTGCTTGGAGCTTATTTTTTATTTATTTCTCAATTCAATTTAAATATTCATTTAAACACTTATTATCTGTATATTATTTTTCTTATTACATTTACAACTGCTGGTGAATACTGCTAAAATGTCATGCCATAAACTTTAAGGAATTCATGCATAAATTTTTTAAATGTTTAACTCATTAATACTTGCATAAAAATGTTTATTATGAATGCATATTTTAAAAAATATTGTATATTCTGTCTTAAAGCAAAAATTATGAATGAATACAATTCATATATTATATTGACACAAGTAGCAAGTAGCAAGTAGTGGCAAGTTGAGAAACAGAGCCGTCAAAAAGATGTATGCATGCATAACTTAAATCGAGCGCATCCTTAACATGCTGCATTAATATGTAATATTTTTTTTTTTTGCTGGCTCACTTGCAATTTTATATGAAAAAAGAAGCATTTGATTGCCCCAACTGTTTATGAAACTGCCTGCTGTCAAGTTAATTTTTGATAAGCATACACGCGACTCTCACTCTCTTTGCGAGCTGCGGTTGCAGGAATGAGGATGCAGCTACTGATTCGTGTATTTTAAATGCATATTCTGCTTGATGTTGCTTTTTTATACTTTTAATTTCTTTTTTTTTCTTGCTTCATTTTCAACGAAAATTATGCCTGCTATAAACATACGAGTACGTACTCTATAAAATTGAATCTTAATTCATGCTAATGTTATGACACTGGGTGGCATATATTTATGCTACATTATAAGGCACAATCGAGGCATTTATAAAAAACAAACATGTTAATTGTTGATAACAAATTAGACATGATATGTGCAACAAAGAAAGAAAGAAAGAACACGTAAAACAATAAACAATAACCTAAAGAGCAGCCAGATAAAGTACTTAAAGCAAGTTGTTGCTTTTGATAAATGAAAGTGTTTCTTTTATTTATTTATTTATTTTTTTGCTTTAAAGTTTTACAGGTAGTTTTAGCTTGATAAATTTTGTTGTCCTGTTTTCTTGTTATCAATATTATTGCATGTCTTGGTGACGCCATTTGATGTAAAAAAAACATACATCTTGCCGCATAGTCTCCGAAGTCCTGCTGTGCTGCAAGGTGTTTGGAAGCATGTTTCGTTTTCTATTGTGTAATAAACAATATTCTGTTTGTAAGTATGTTACTTAATTTATGAAAAAGGAAAATTCACAAAAATATCTTCAAGAAACATTTTATTTTAAGATTTTGAAATAAACGCAAATTGCAGTTTAACGCTTTTATTTTCTATTTTAAATTTTTCATCTTTTGGCATTTATCACTTTCCCTTCATCACTTCCTTGTAGCAATTATGTTGCCTTTTAAATTTATTTATAAATTTGCAAACGATTAAAACAAACCGATAATTTGTGATATTTTTATTTCATATCTACGAGTATTTTTATTTCGCTCAAATTGTTTTGGGGCAGTTGCAAAACGCGTCCCACCACACAGTGTGTACTGCTGTGCATGCACACTTGCCCACTGTATGAATTTCAATAAGTGTGTAAGTTGTTTGTTAGTTTTCTATTTAATGAAATGCTCGCTTTCTGATTGGCATCTTATCAAGATGGGAAACTATCCAATACCGAACAGAAATCATTTTGAGTTAAACTATAATAAATGGCAAGAAAAAAGCGTAAATGCACTTGGTGTGCATTTGAATACAAAACATTTTATGAATATGAATTGCAGACGCAAAAGGGGTCTAAGAGCCTCACACACAAAAGCTTAGTAGGAGTAGGAGGAGGTGGTGCGATTGCTGGTGTTGACATGCAATCTGGCAAACGAAAAATAAAAATATTTTTTTTCCTTTTGTTTTTTTTTTGCATATTATTGGCGCGAGTGCAAAATTTTGTTTTAAAATAAAATTATATCTCTCTCTTTGTATCTATGAGTTTGTGCAAAATGTATACTCGTATAGGAGTGAGCATGTGTCCTATATTTAGCTATCATCGCACGAATGTCTGTGTTGTCATACTCGTATGCTAGAGTTTTAATATGTTAAATATGCGTTTGCATTTGGCTTGGCTTTTCTTTTTTTTGGTATTTTTAATTAAACCACCCAAAGTGCCGGTAGCTCTAATGAAAAACTCTCTTATATACACATGCAACATTGGTAGCTGCACACACCATGTGTTTGTTTATTAGTTTTCCATTTGAACATTTGTTTTGGTTGTTAGTTCATCTCAGATAAACTCATGCTCGTACAAAAATGTGCAACGAATCAATGACAATTGTTGGACGTTTTTTGTTTAATTTTTATGTTGTTCATATTGTTGGTTTATTTGTTTTATTGCCTTTTTAACAGTCAATTAACTAGACTTTTTTTTATTTAGTTTTTATTTTTCATATTTTGTTGCCGCAAACAGATTTTATATTACATGGAGAAAAAAATATAAATTTTACTAAATTTTCATTTAGCAGGAAAATGATGTGTATTTAAGCATATGAATATTTTAACTTTTAAGTAAACTTTTATATCATAATGACCATAAAAACTAAATGAGTAACACTAAGTTAAAAAAAAACATATTATTTATGGATTTATTAATTTAAAACTAATGATCTCGTTCATGTTTTCACTCAGGCCTTAAAATGGATCAGTGTGAATATTAGACCCATAGAGGTCAATATATTTAACGACAGCAAGTAGGCAATCACAACCGAAAGCGCAAACTCTAGGACCGTTTTAGATGGCAAAAATATGATAAACGATTACGCGGTACATGGCAACATTCGTCTTGTATGGGTGCCGGCCCACTACGGCGTAACCGGAAATGAAAGTGTAAATGAACTGGCGAAAGAGGACAGAACGTTACGGACAGTAACTGTAACTAATACGAAGCCTTTCAAGGTAGCGAATATTGAGTTACAAAATTGGGCAAAGATGGCCCAGAGGACACGATGGAATTGTGATACTGTGGGTAATCTAAGCAAGGTTCTATGGGGCGTCCCGGACGAAGACAAAACAAGGCGACTGTTGAAACTGAACAAGCCCGAGCTAGGAAAGTTGACCGCCCTCTTAACGGTATACTTAATATACAAGGGCATTTGTAACGGATTGCAGCCTCGAATGATAATGAAAGCAGTGCATGCATGCAGGAATTGGAGCACTTCCTTTGTCATTGTCCAGCTTGCGCCCAGACGAGATTACGTTATTTTAAGGATGACACCTTATCGAACATTACCCACCTTAGAGGTATAGAATGGAAAAGTTTGAGGGACTAGGTGAACGATAAAGGTGGGGTTCATTTGTTAATTTGTATGAGAGCTCACAACAGGCCCATACTGGCTTATGTGTATGTCCCCAGACATGAGCGTAATGCCTCCTTTTTTCAACCTAACCTAATCTTTCTCAAATGGATGACTACAACACCCAGTTTTTGACTTCAAACTACGGTTTACTTTCTTCTAGTGGTCATTTATGTGAGATTGTATAAAGTTTCAAAGAGGGCCAACTATGTTGACCCAATCCCATATGGAATTAGATTTATACCCAATCCGGCATGTGGAGCGCTCTATGTGATGATGCGGTACCCATAATATATCGTTGGTCACAAGTAGAAAGGTCCTAACTCAAATAACTTTACAAAAGGTAAGGTAAGGTAAAAAAAATAATAATAAATTGTCTAGGGGTAGAAAACTAAAAATCACAAAAACACAAACATCCCAGGCAGAAATTGTGACCTTGCGCAAAAAATATGTACCATCACAACACTGTGAATACAAAATGACGACTATTCCAAAATTTTTAAATACAAAAATTTTACTTTAGTTTGGACATTTCCATTGTCACGACCTTATAAATTTGTATTTAGAGTATTGGTGTCACAATTGACAACAAGAGTCGGAGGACTGTCATACGGCGTTATCATTTCAATGTTATGAGTATATTCAAATGTTGGTAAGCAGATGTTGTACTAATATTAGTTGTACCCTCACACCATCGCAGCAACGTTGTGCTGACTGTCTTTTTCTGCCTGGGATATTTGATAATATTTCATTAAAAAAATTTTTCTTGATGGTTTAGCATGTCTAGATTTTAGCTGCAACGAAATTTGTTAAATTTGTATTCATTTTGACACGCGTTAAGTAAAAATAAAATATCAAAATAAATTAAAATAAATACAATAAAATTAATCACCCTCGAAATATTTCCCCTTTTCGCCAAATTGCAATCGTGAATAATTTTTCCCTAGACATATATTTCCTTTTTTGATTCTCCTTATCATGAATAAAATTTTTCACTTGGATTTGTTCTCTTTTCCGTTAGATTTGTTCACTTTATTTTTGCTAGAGAACTGAATAATTACATCGCATAATTTCGATATTTTCGATATTAAATATTAAAAGTAATAAATATTTATTTTTAGGACAATATCAGTATATAAAATTCATGATTGTTAACAATAATTTTCTGCCATCCCTTTTTTCATGTAGTATGAATCTCTTTGGTTTACACACAGTAAATATTATGATGCTCCACTGAGATTTTATACTAAAAAGTGTTTTCCACTGCACCTAGATCATTTAAAAACACAACTTTACAGTTAAAAATTTCATTTTAGAACTAAAAAAAATTTTATATTTCTTATAATTAAACTTAAGTTTATTTTATTTTGCATTAACTTTTAAGCTTTACAACTATTCTTCCTATTTTTTACATTCACTCCGAACTGACAGCGGGAAATATTTTTCACAGAAGATTCACGATCGCATTTTTCACTTCGAGGGGAATAAAAATTTCATGGGAACAAAAATTCTACTTGTTATTCGCCATAGGCCAATTAGCAGAGTGTTCTATTGTGGCATATTGTCATAACGTACTAATTTTTTTGACAACATGACAGAATACAACACCTTGTGAATTGGCCAAATAAAATTAAAATAAAATATAATACAATAAAATGAATTATAGTATAATAAAAATTAAAAATTTTGAGAACCCCCAATAAGCTGGACCAATAGTCTTTAAGTATAGATTAGAAGATATAAGATCAAGTCACTTTTGAAACGAAAAAAATCGACAACCGGCGTCAAGGACACACAGATTCAACAGAATATATCTATAAAAGATGGGATATCTTCTAAGCGACTGGACCGATTGTATTTAAACATAGCTAAGAACACTCTCGATCAAGTCACCTTTCAAACAAAAGAAAACAACTAAATCAAAATCGGTCCAGCCGTTTGGTCTGTACCTGGACTCGCACAGACATATATATAATATAAACTTATAAGACCCCTTTTTTTTGGTTGGAGTTTAAAAATAAATTAATGTAAACTAAAATAAAATAACTAATGTGAAATAAAAAATATCTAATAATTATTTTGGATGATAATTCCCGAATAACAAATGGACGGTTTTTTACCATATTTTCTAACTTCATTGCATGGAGTATTTTTTGAAATTTGTAATTTGGCTAATCCAAACATTTCCAGTTCCTTTTTATTCACAATTTTGCATAACCTGCCCTTCCTCCTCTATTCCGTAACTCGCTTGAGATAAATCTCTATCGCTAAAAGCTTATAAAGTTGTTTTATTGATTTTCGCCTACGAATGCAATTTTCAAACTTGTATTGCTAAATTATTTGTTTATTTATTTATTTCATAATAAAGTAATACAAAGCCAAATTTTAACATGTATTACAAGAAATGGCTTAAAAATTTAATGCGCCGAAATTTGTTGGTATTTTTCGACGACAAAACTCTCTGACATTTTTCTACACATAAAAAAATATGCCATGACCTATTTCTGGGTTTCCTGACACTTTCGCAATTTTCCTACCCCAACAAACTAAAACTTTTTCGCTTTAAAATCACTGACATGTAAATTGCCCAAAAAAAAGTGAAAGAAAAACTTGTGTTAAAACTTTTTATGCTTAAAAGTCATAAAAAAAATTTTTCAAATAAATTTCAAAAGTTTTTCTAATTTTCTTGCAAGACGTTTTTAATTTCAGGGCATACAAAAAAAAAATAATATTATTTTTAATGTAAATAATGACATTTTTATTACAATTTACTTAAGAAAATAGAAAAATGTAAAAACGTAATGAATATTTAATGGGGAAATGTGAAGCAAAAAAAAAAAAAAAGGAAAATTAAAACGGAAGACCAAACATTAAAAAAACTGCCTTAAGGGAGAACAAACCCCTGATAAATATTTATGTATGAATTTTCTGAAAACAAATATTTGAAAGAACTTTATGAACATTATCTAGCAAAAATCAACATCATAGGCTTATAACTTTTAATATGATAATTCAGTTAATTAAATTAAAGAGTTAATTTTTTAAGACACTCCCTGCTGTTTTAAATCAAGTTAATTTTCAAAAATTATGACAACACTTTATTAAGTTAACCGCATTACCCCAGCGACTCTTATGGTTTCACTATCATCTCCACATCTCTACAATAAAAAAAAAAAAAACAAGACCAAAAAAAAAAATATCTTCAAATCGCATTAATTTTTAAACACTTTGGCATCAGACTTCTATGAGGCAAAATAAAAAAAACACATAAAAATGTTATCGCTTTTTCACAGTCATCCGCTTTAAATGATAAAACTGGCGTTGGAGTGGTGGGTGGTGGGTGGTGTGTAACATTCAGACCGCTTATCTTTCAAGTACCATACGCACAACCAGTAAAACATACACACAGCCAACCTCTCACGTAAGCATCTACACATTGATGTCGTTGTCAGTTACGCAGCAAATACCATTTTTAAATAATAATCAACAATTCATCATCACAAAGCAGTTTAACATTATTTTTGGGGAGTTATTTAGCAGGCATAGACACAAAAGCCCAACGCCCTGCATAACAAAAACTTCCCCCTACTTAAGAAATTTTATCTACAAAAAAATATTGTAATAAAACAAGATGCGATAAATGATGCCAAAAATGTTAAATCAGATTTAAACTGATTAACCAGCTTCATTTAGTGTTGTACACAAGCAATGAATATATTTAGAAGAAGAAAAAAATTGTAATAATTTACAAAATAAAACAAGGGGAATATAAATAAGCCCGTGTGCAAGCATTTGATTTCCTTTTCCTTTAGCTTCCGCTTTAACACACACATCTATACACACACATACCTCAAACCTATTCTTTTGTCATTGAGCAGCAACTCATGCAGAGAAAGTGAGAGAGTGAGAGAGAACAAGTTGACAGTGATTTTTGTTATTAAGGGTGAATTTTTGTTTGTAATGAAACCTAATTTTGGGCTTTTTAGTTACTAAATTGTTTTTGATAAGCAAAGTAAGAGAGAACATTAAACAAGAGTATGGGAAATTTGGGAATACTCTTGAAAAAGTGTTTTTAAATAACTAAAGTAAATAGAACATTGGCCGCACGTGGTAAATGGTGTGTGAAATCGCTTAAGCACTTTCCACAGGACTCATGTGCGCCCAGAAATGAGATTTAAATGATAAAACAGTGATATCATTAAACTATCATCAGTTACAAACAGTTACAACAACAACAACAACAACAAATACTGCAACTAAATACTACGGCGGGAGTTTAAACATTTTTTCTCAAGCATTTTCATGCACAGTGGGTTGCCCAAATAAATGTAATAAATTAAAAATGGATACTAGTGCATGCATATACACAATATGTGTACATATATGTATGTATTACATGTCGGTACTAAACAGCCTTGTAATAAATATGTTAATGTTTCCTTTTTGATTTAAAGGAAGTTATTAACACAGAAAATGGTGTCATTCTGCAGAGGGCTTATTCTGCATGGGTTTTTTAAAGAAGTTTGTTTTGAATCTTTGGTTTTTTATTTTTTCGTATTTTATCTAGTTAATTTTGTACTTACATTATGCAATTTGTAGTATAAACCGCAGGCATTACACACTGGTTCACCGCTGGCATTGCGCCGCCAAAGGGTTGTAGTTGTGGTCTTGCAGTTGGCACACGATGTCCCCGCTCTTTTGGCGGCACTTTGTAGCGACTGCAGGGTCTGGAAACGAAACAAAAGGAGTACATTAGATATCAATAAGCACGTGAAGTCAAATGTGTACGAGTACGTTACATTTTAATTAGCTACACAAAATTTGGAAAATGTATAATAAATTTTGTTTTTACGAGTAATTATTTTTAAAAAATTCTTCCATAGCGTTTAAAAATATTTGACCCAAGGAAGTTTACGACAAAAAAGTGGATTTTTTGTGCGTGCTCCACTAGCGATACAATCCTACAGTCCCGGTTTATGACACGCCCTGTTCAATAAGGCCGAGTACACACTGTGGCATTTTGTGACATCGCACTAGTGTGTACTAGTGACAACGTTTGTCATTTTCGAGTTTTTTTTGTTATGTATCATTTCTTTCCATATAAAAATTTAATGTGAACGGTGTTGCACACATTTTGAAAATGACACCACAAAATGATACCTCAAGAAATGCCAGATTTGTACTCAGCATAACTATGTCATTTTTGGAGTTTCCCGTCGTGAAAGATTAACACTGCTCCTGTTAACTGTCAGCTGACTCCTGTAAAGATTTGAACAAGCTGCGTCATTTGATGTGTACTTGAGAGTCATTGATAGCAGACTACTGCGTGATTTGACAAGAAAATGGGAAAAAAGTGAATTGCATGGGCTCACTAAGTATTATTTTTTGCGGGGAAAAAAACATCACTCAATTAGTAAAAAAATGGTTTACAGAATTTCGTTTAGTCCGTACAAGCATGAAAGTGCCGAACGTTCTAGATGCCCAGCTGAGATATCTACACCCGAAACAATTGAAAGAAATTTCACGAAAGGTGTTGGCCCATCTAAATTACATGTTTTTGATCATAGGTTTGTGTAACAAATGACCGACTGAAAGAGTTCGACACAAGTCTAGTACAATGATATCAAGAAAACGATCAACGGAAACGAATACTTCAAACTGAGTGTTCAAAGTGAACTCTTTGGGTAACCAGCATTCTTTGCAGACTTGGGTCAAACTCGTCCACTAGTTCATTTTTAATACAAACCGATGATCAAATCCCTGTGAACTAGGGAACGTGTTCGACCCAAGTCTAATTACTTGTTGTTGAACTAAAAAAATCAAATCAGACAAAATCACACTAAATGATGGATAATCCGTTGCAGCTTTCTAAAATCACTTTGACCAAGAATAATAGAAACAACAGCAACTATTTGAAGTTTGGCAGTTGGCACTGATTACGGGAGACTGTCCTTTTGGCATCAATGCTAAAATACTGGAACTCAATGCTAAAAAAAACGGGACTATTCAGGCTGTCTAGATGTATCTATCATGCAAATAAAAGCCAACGCCTTTGCGCTTTATAATGGGAGGAACTAACAGCGGCTAACATTAAACATAAAATTTTCAATTCGAAAATGAGATAAACTCATCCAGATATTGTAGAGATTACAGAACATCAGGGTGCCTCTGGAAACGAAGGGGCGGATAGGCTTGCAAAGATGGGGTCATTGCTGAATAAAATCGCACTAGAAAACGCCAATCCTTTTCAAGATTTTAAAAATGAAATGAACGAATGGGCTATAGTACAACATGCCAGAGATTGGAAAAATTATACTATTGGAAGAGTGATGACCGAAATTTTCTGGGGAAATCCAAACAGTGAAAAGACAATAGAGATTGTAAGTTTAAAAACAGGACACACAGAGTTAAAAGGTCACCTGGTTCGTATGGGTGTTGTTGACGATAGGACATGTAGAGCTTGCGTCACTGTCCAGCATTCAGTTAAACTAGAAGACAAACATTCCATCTGGAAAACATAACAGATATGAAATATCTTAGGGATTCAGACTGGAAAAACGTAAGAAAATATATTGAGAAATGTAAGTTCCTAACCTGACTATGCTTGATAGGCTTTTATGGTTTGCATTGGGTATTTCCTCAATGTTTCTTATTAAGAGTGCACAACATGATATAAACGGATTGGGCCAATATTGATTGCCCCTCTTTTCAACCTAACCTAACCTAAACATTACTCAGGGAAATCTGCAACTTAAAAATAAGAACGCGTCTAATTTAATAATTTTCAATTTAATAGAAAATGCATATTGAAATGCTTAAAAATGAAAAAAATAATAAATAAATACTGTAAATTAATATTTTTCCATATTGAAGTAAGAAATTTCAACATTACTAGACTTTCGTTAATGTTTTTTATTAATTCAATATGGTTTTCATTCATTTTAAGCTGTTTTTTCTCTGGGTGTAATATTAGAGATTTTCAATACTTTGATCCTCTCAAGTTCTTTCCTGTTTCTCAATCACCCTTATTCCAGTTGTCAACATCGAAGTCACGTCAAAACAATAGCAAACAATTGGGGCTTGTCTACTCGTTGTCGAAAGCAACTGACTGCTCTTGACAGGCTCTTGCTATTTTGTAAACCTTAGAGAACAGAAATATACTGCCTATAGCTCAACATTTTTCTCGAGAGTATACAGCCCCAATTTCTTGGTATTGTATTGACGTGATGTGAATATTGACTACTGGAATAAGGGTGAATAGCTGTCTTTTCCTGCAAGTAACACAAAGCAATCTAATTAACTGGAGAAAACACTCTGCTTTCCTCGGCAATCTGTTAATCTATATGTACATGGGCAGAAAATTTCAATTGTATACGCGGGATGCCGTAATCTGTCTAATACTTTATTCTTGACTCGTATGTACATGTATGACATCCAAATTAGTCTAGGCTATTGCGAAAATGTCCATGCTCATTTAAAGAGCGTCGCAGAGCAGAGGTATTACGAGTTATAATTTTGGGGTCCGGCAGCCGCGAACTCTTCTCTTCCTATAACAAATTTCATTTATTATAAATTCAATTTCAAGTGAGTTGTTTAAGGTTTCTGTTTAAACTATTTAGGAAAGCATTTTTTCCCCAAAAATTAAGCCATTTAAATTCATTTCGTTTATTGCAGGTTAAAGTGACAACATGAATGGTCCTGATTTTATGTTTTCAAATATTTTCTTTACAGCAGTTTTGCTTTTTAGCTTCATTTAATCTTGCACAACAGCAAAAATACTTAACACTTTAAATTAAATGCAGTGAATCAATATGTATCACTTTATCAGCAAAGAAAGGAAGAGAGAGAAAAAAATATAACACAACATAAAAAGTCTGCTGCTGTATGCTGCAAATACTCCAATTGCCACATTATGGTGGCAAGTAGTAGTAGTACGTACGTACATACTATATGTATATATATATATATGAGAATTTATAACAGAACGGAGTACCATGGCAGTTTTGTTGAATTGTCATGTTAACAACTTAATTTATTTACGTTAGGCATGTTGTCATGTTTAAGCTCTCGCACTCAAAAGCAAGGCGAGACACCAGCAATCAGTAACAGCAAAAAAAAAAAAAAAACAAGAAAAACTTTGCCAAAATAAAATCCAATCTCAGCCACAGTCGATCGGGCCAAGCGATCAGTCCCTGTTGTTGTTGTCGTCGTTGTCGATTTCCTTCTATTTTTTTTTAACAGATTCAATCTGGGAATATTGTAGTATAAATGTTTTGCCATGTTGTTTATTTGGTTGTAGCGATTTGGTTTGCATTTTAACTTAACGAGGTCGTCACATAATTACCAAACGTAAAGGATTTCTTATAGTCCAACTGCTTGCTGGATTTATACTCGTACGCGTAGTCAAAAATTTGTACATTTGTACAAAGTGCGTGTGTGTTGTGGGCGTTGAAATAAATTTTAAATATTAAGCCATACTTTTTTTGTTTTCTTGGCGATAGAGGACTTTTGTCAATATGTATTGCCAAGTATTAAAAACTGTTTTCATGGCTCTTCTTCTTTTTAATAATATCGTTACAAGATCGTTAACACCTCCAAAGCTCAACTGGCATAAAAGCCAAATTTTATTTCGGCTTTTAATGTATGTTAATGTATGGGTAAATATTTTAGCACTGCATTAGCAGGTTCATTTAGAGACACAGGTGAGCTTATGTATATTCCCAGATAAGATGCTGTTGCGAAAACTAAACATCAATTAAAAATCAACGTAGAACATGATCAACGCCTGATCGAGTAAAAGCAACCAGCCAGGGCCAACCAATATTAAACACGATCATGATCGGGGTAGGAAAATGAAATATAAAATACTACGAGTAAAGAGGCAATTTTTAAAAATAAACCCTTAACTGAGACAACACAAAACATGTTTATACTTGTACTACTCGTACTACGAAGGCAAGTAAGTCAGTTATTGTGTCTGTCTGATTCTGAAAACATTTGTTTGTAGAACATTTGTTGTTGTTGTCGGTTGTAAGACAGACAGGTACTTTTACTTAAACTGTTTTGTTTTTGTTTTTGCCTTATAAGAATGTCAGAAGAAGTTTGGTTTATTAGCCACGGCTCATCAGGCTAAATGCGTGAAATCAGGCTAAATGCGAAGAAAAAAAAATGGGAACCAGCACATCGTCGTACAAAACACGTACAAACCAAATGAACGTTTGTAAATTCGTGGAAAAAGGCTCAAAAAAATAAAAGAAATGGCTTAACAAAAATAACATAAAACAAGGAACTGCAGCCCAGCCAGCGCTCAGCAGCTTGTTCAAAACTTAAGAGTGGCAGTTTTTGGGGTTTTGTGGAATTGTCATTTTAATGAATTGATACTTGTGTTAAACAAAACTCTCTACTACTACTGCCATTTACACAAGCACATCTTATTTCTTGTTTTTTTAAGTGTTGGTTTTTTTCTTCTTCAAAACTTAAAAAAAAATAAAACTTAATTTAAATACAAATAGTTTTCCTTAGAATGTCTCTTTTATTTTTAATGCTTAAAATTGAACCCTTTTTTTCATTACACAACTGCCCATAAGTCCATAAAAAAATAATTGGCTACTCTCACCCCGCTGCCTTCACAACTTATAAGACATGGAATTTATGAATTAATTAGTTTTTTCCCATTTTCCTTAATTTCAGTTTTCACGAATTTTATTTGAATATTAAAATAATAAAATTAACATAAAATCAAATTGTTTACACACGAAGAAATATATAAAAAAAGAACTGCTTAGTGCTTTACAACATGTTCAATAAAATTTATGAACTTTAACTTAAATAAAAAGGTAAAACAAAAAAAAAAATCAGCACAAACAAGTCCAACGAAGCCTTTTAACCCTTTTCAAGAATATTTAATACATTTCTTTTAATTTAAGCACAAGCCCTGTAAGTTTTTATTATTATTTCACACCCAAGCAGACAATAAATAGAAATTAATAGCAACACAATTTAAACACCGTAAGCAGGACACTTGCAGGACTCCAAAGGAAAATTCTTAACTCCGTGAAAAACCCAACCAGCAAGTAAGAAATGTGAGCGTGTTCAAGTGACATTTATTTAATACAAACTCAACTTCTTTTCTCTACAAATACATACGAGTACATTCCTATAAAATGTTTAGCAACAATAAAGCAAAGTCCTGCTGGTGCTTTCGCTCGAAAGAAAGTGATAGAAAGAGAGAGATAGAGAGAGAGAGAGATATCCAGATAGGAAGAAGAAAAAGCGTGTATATTTGAATGACCATTTTAACAAATGGACATTGAAATTTTTATAATACTGTCTGATATTTTTGCAGTATTCATAGACATACGAGTACATATAATTTCAGTGACAAATATTAATGACAGTTTTCATGCCTTCCACACATTTCTTGTCTGGCTTTTATTCCTCAGTTATATGGGCCAGTCTGCCTGTTATGCTTTTTTTCCACACATTCATTGGTTTTGCTTCTCTATTGATGTTCTAAAATAGAAATTGCATGTTGTAAAGGTTTTATGGCTTGTTGTTGTATTTCTTCTTCGTCTGTTTTTTTTGTCCATACTTGATTCATTTTGTTTTTTTTTTCCATGTTGTCGCCTTCAATTTTGCCAATGTTTCATTTGCCAAGAGATTGAGTGAGCCTTCACTTAACTGAACTTAGGTTTTAGCAATTAAAGTTACCCTTTGGAATACATTTTGTCAGTATAGTAAATTAGATTTATTGATTTTGCCATAGGAAAAGACAACAACACAAAAGTTTAAAGTAAAATTGTAATTTAAAACTGGTGGTACTTGTGTACGAGGAAATAAATGTTGTTGGCAACATGTTGCCAGAATCAAATAAACATCTTTAGTTTAAATTATATTGCAAAGGGAATATGTATACAAAAGTATGGACATGCGAACAAATATGCAAAGTTATAGAACGTTATTGGCATTAAGTTGTGCAATTAATGACGCATTAATATTGTACTGCTGAATATAATAGTGTGCAATATCTTTTTTTTACACACTAATAATTATTTATTGTATCTTCAAAAATTAACTAACAATAAATATTAAAATTTTAAATCTAGATACAATTATTAGGCCCAACCAGTGTCGGACATAAACTAAGTGATAGTAGTAAATAATACATAAATGTCATACTAAGCACATATGAAGTGTTGCGTATTAATTAGAGCCCTTGTGTCCCTCTTTTTTAAGCGGATGTGTCCAGTAAAGCCTGGTACTCTGTTAAAAATTTCACGCGAAATATTAATATAATCCATATGAAAAATTTCACATGAAATATTCATGAAAAAAGGTTGTAAAGCTTGTACACTGTTCAACTCGTGAAAAATATATGAAATGTATCTAGGAACATTTTCTTGCAATCTGCGAAATAATGTGACAGGCATTTAGTTCGCGTGAAATATTGACAGCTGATGTTTTTGTTTACAAAAGTCGATCAATGTTGCATACTTCTAACCAATAAAAGCCATTCTTATTTTTTTTTGGCAAAAGTAGTATGGGCTACGTGTCAAATTTTTCACGCGAAATAATCAGTTTTGCTGAAAAATTTTCATAACTTCGAACAAAGTACTAGGCTTAAAGTTCAAAATATTACGAGCAAGCGGATTAGGATGGGACCAATACGTGTGATGTAAGTTAAATAATTAATACAAAATAAAGTTACTACATTAAACTAAATTCATGTTATTTCAACTTTAATTAAGTTTGATTAAACATGATTCTGCATTTTAATTTAACAGTACTGGAATATTAAATGAACATGAAATAAAGTTATTTCAAAAGGAAAAAAATCTTCTTCTTCATGTTGAATTAAGATGAAACACATGTGACTTAAATTCATTGGCGAAAAATTTTAAATTAACCTTGTTTTCGACGATTTTAATATGATTTTTGCCTGTGCATATTTCAATTAATGTCATATTTTTTAAATTAAAACAAATTTTAATTAAAACAGTTGAGTTAATACTACTGCACTGTAAAAAAATTTGGATTAATTTTAAAACCAAGCCGATGTATAAGCAAACCCAAAAAAGAATTAAATTTACACCATAACAGTATGAATATAAATAAATTTTGGTTTTAGATGTAAGCTAATTCGGAATTAATTTCAAATTTGAATTCCAAAATAGTGTATAATTAAAATAAAATTAAACCAAAACTTTTTACTGTGTACATTATTACCAGTCTGCGCGCATCATCCTCCATATATCAGCGACACACAAGCAAACATACGAGCCAGATTAAATTCCCCAAAAAAAGTCCATTGATTGATGATTTTTTTGCAGATAAAACCAATTTATATTTTTTTCATTATGTATTTTAAAGTCTTTAAGAAATTTGCTTTAAATTTATTTGACTATTTCTATGCAAAAAAAAAAAAATATATTTATCCACATTTCAAATTTGTGCCTGCAATAAATAACTTTTCTTTTTAAATGTTGTTCAACTTTATTTGCGTTCTTTTTGCAACAAAATTCTTTTGTTCAAACGAGCCATAAAATAAATATTTATCTTGTTTTAGACACACACAAACACACATTCATATTTTAACTGATTTTCAACTTTTTTTAAAACTTTGCAGCATAAAAAAATCTCATCTTTAGAATCTAGTCAATAAAACAAAAAGCTATTGCGGTGGGGTTGGCTAAAAGACGCTGCTGTGAATGTAAAGAAGGAAAAAAAGCTCATAAATTTTATTTGCGTTTGTATACACAAGCTTTTGTTAGAATCTTCTTGCACTAGATTTGTCTCATTTTCACACATAAATAAATGAAACACACAAGTTAAGGGTAGTTTATGACACGGCAAAGCAAAAGCAAATCTCGTCCCTCACCCACCCAAAAATTTAAAACATAACGATATGTATGTGTGTGTGTGTATGATAGAGCTTTTAAATTATGTATCTGTGATTTCTTGTTACTCATACGGCGGCAGCAGCAGCTGAAAATACTACATACATACATACATACATACATACATACTACATACGTATAGAAAAAGTGGAATAATTTTTATCGTTCTAAATGTCTTCTCCATCTATATTTCAGTTCCAAAAAAAAGTAACAAATAAAAATAATAGAAACGCTGAAATAAAGGACTGTCGCTTATATCTATAAAAAAAAAATTTTGCAAGAGATAAGGAAAGCACATCTTACAATCTTTAATGGCAAATAAATATACATATTTGGTTTCCTTTTTTCAAGTTTGTGTGAGTGAGTGTGTATGTGTTTCTTTCTCTGTGGCTATCTGTATGTGTGTGTGCGTTTGTATTTGTAACTTTGGTTTTTTCTTTTGTAAAGTATTATTATACACAGGGTTGTTGGCACAGAGTCTGTGTTTACTTGGTTGTACGAGTATAACCCCCATTTTTAAAGCAAATACCAACACGTACAAAAATCTTGGAGCTAGATTTTTTATTGCAGATAGTAAATTTTTATGTGTGTATGCATATCTCTTTGTATCTGTGAACGCACTCACACACAGATATCTTTTTTTTCTTGTTGTTGTTTGTAGCTGCGCACTATCTTAGATTTAAAAGGGCATTGGCTTGTGCATGAGTAAATATTTGACTTTAATAATTTTCAAATGCTGCTTTAAATTGACAAATTTGGCCGTCGGCTTTCGAAACTTTTTCAAAGAAAAAACAAAAAAAATAAATAAAATTTCTTTTATTAAAATAAAAACTTGGCAAGGTTTTTTTGGTATCACTTCATTAATATTTTTTTGCTTGTGATATTTTAATAATATGTTCATCATTTTCAGAGATAAGTGTAAGTGTTCATTAATATAATTTGGCTTACAAAGCGATACGAACTTTAGCCTGATCAAATCATAAATATAGAAACAAATGAAGTTCGAACAATAATAATTAAAATTAACTAAAATTTTATTCTGCTCTCAAAGAGTTGAGTATACAAGATTTTTGTATGAAATTTTAAAAAAATATGAAAAACGATATGACGATCAATTTGGAATTAAAAAAAAATGAGACTGAAATATTTCCAGTTTCCACCAAGGAATCTAATGACAACTTTACAACCATTAGAAATAATTTTTTTTGGTTGCCATTTTATCAAGAATAGACTAACGTCAAACCAAAGTTCCCAAATTCTGTTCAGTGATGGAGAAATTTTTGGTCCACTTACTATTGCGATAAATAAAACCGCCAAACTCACAGTGAAACAAATCTCTAGGTCTCAGTATTAAAACTATTAAAAAATAAAACATTGGAAAAGCTTTAGTAGGTTGTAAATTTTCCATATTTAAAATAAACATTAAACCCACTTGTATGCTGGGTAGAATTTAACACACATTCTCACGAAAGATTTAACAAAGTGACCTCTTGACATCATAAATTACTCATACGTCCGTGTGGCCCATTGCAAATGTTGTAGTATCTTTTTAGTTTTGTTTATGTTTATGTTTGTTTTTAGTTTTTATTTTATTTTATTTTTTTCTGTCTCCTATTTCAGCTTAATTTTATGCTAAGCCGAGAAGAAAAGCCAGAGAATTTTATGGCAGCTGTCAGCGCATAAATAAATCTTTTGAGGTGTGAATATATTATATTTAAAAAAAACGCTAATAAATAAGTATGTTTTTTTTTGGCATTTCTTGTTTCATAAATTAGTGAGGAACTCTTCAGCAACAACAACTTTTTTGTTTTTTATTACTACAACAAGTATGTGAGAGTACGTGAGTATGTTCGTATGTGTGTTATTTGTTCATTTATTATTTATCTTTAAACGCCATCTTGTAAGCAAAAGTTAAATCATAAATTAAAAAAAAAATAAAAAAATAAAAAATAATATGGTCTGTGCATTTGATTTGCCATGGAGTTTTGCTTGCATTTCAATTAATCTCTTGTCAATATTTGACATTTTGTCATTTTTACTGTTGACAGTGATATATCGCCATGGTATAACGTTTCTTATTTGTGTTTAAATTTTAATCTTTTTTTTCTGCTGAATGTTATACATTTATTTGATTTTATTTAATTTCATATTTAAATTTTTTTATTCTATAAATAAAATACATGCATATGTATATATATATAATAAATTACAGGCGTATAAGAATATTGAAAAAAAAAATAATTAAAGTCAACTTAAAATTAATATTAAATTGAAAATACGAATGTATAATTGATTTTCGTGAACATTTTCTTATAAAACTAAATTGAAATATGTATTTTCATTTTATTTTTTTATCGGTTTCGTTAAGGATTTCGACAGTCTTGCGACATTTAGTGCCTCTCTCATGTAATCGAAAGAAAATGTTCTATTTACAATTTATATGGAAAACGAAAATCAATTTTCATATTTGATTGTTGTTTTCAACATAAATTTACAGTCAAAAGTTTTCTTTCTTACATATTTGAAAGAACTTTGCATTAATCGTTAAGGTGTCTAAAACATTAACGGCCGTTTTCACAATGTTCAATTTTAACGGCAAGTTTTGTATGAAGAGCTTTCAGTAAAGTTTACGTTAACTCTTAATCATACGTTGTGAAAAGGCACGTAAGCCTTAAGTCAAAAAAATTTAAACGACTAGGCAAAGAGATCATATATTCTTTAATATAAAATAAAACTTGCATACAGAGGTTCTGCAGAGATTTTGTGAGTTTCATTTTGTTTTACAATATTAAAAATTATCAAATTATATTTTTATGTAAATTTAATCCTTGTCAGACCAAGTACATAATTAGTGTGAAAACAAACTCAAATATGAAAATCGAAGAAAACTTTATAATGGCAACACATCAATTAATCGGATCTATTTTCGTTTGAGTATGCTTTGCATACAAATGGTAATACCGTGCTCGGGTAATACGGTGCTAGGGTCATACGCGCCTAGGGTCATACGCTGCATATTCATGTTAAATTCACGAAATTTCTCTGCAGCGCGTAGTTCGATTTATTGGTCAATCGATCACAAATGTTTGTGCTCTTAACGAAGCACGTGTTCTGCATAAAAATGTGCGGATTTCAGGAACAAGTTCTCTGATTTTATTAGAACACATTCCACTGCAGTAGCGATAGAACAAGGAAATGCAGCCCACACTGCGTCGATGCTCCAATGATACCTTTATATACCCTTATGTCACTGGTGAGCTTCTTCTCCATCTCCTGTACGCAGTCGAACACCGACAAAATAGATTTTTAAGCGCCGGCCTATTCATTTACGAACAAATTTTCGGTCACGGTTCTACGAGTAAGCACACAACATTGGGTCTTTTAAGTGTCAAAATCTATCCCATTCCCATTATTTCATTCAGAGATTACTATTAGATCAGAGTTCAAAGTATTATTCACATTTTTACTCCCTCCCTCAACCTCTGCAAGGTTTAGTTTTTTTATATTTTTTTTAAAGAGAAGTACCACTCATGCAATGAGTGCTTACTACTATTACTAGGTGTTACCTTCTTTAGGAAAGGGATAGTGATAGAGCAGGCAGGTGGTGAAGGAAGATATAGAGAAAGCTTCATTCCTTAATAACTCTACTTTTTTGCACGTTCTCTTTAATAAAGTAGAGTTGCAGCGCCTCTGGTGTCAATGAAAGGTATTAAATTTTTGCAGCTGTATTCAAGTAACCATTTTATTGGAGGAGGGAGGCGCTCTGATATAACATTAGGACTAGTATCTACTGAAGTCGGCATAGTTCAGTGACCAGTGACTATGCCTTCATTACTTGAACTTTTCTACAACAATTGATACAAAGAGACACTAATACACATCAGAAAAATGCGTGGTGTTGTAATTTTTGATGACTGTCGGAGAAAGGGCTCGAACGAATTTAATTCAATAAAAGTTCAATTAAAAGTTTGCTTAAAAACCTTTTTGTTGAGTACAAATTTAATTAACAATTATATTGAGCCTATTAAACTTTTGTCTAAGAATTTAATTAATTAAAAAGTTTAATTGAAACAACTAAATTTGTAATCGATTTTTAATTTTTTTTATTGAAAAAAAGGTGTTGATTGGAGAAATTTTTTCCACTGTGTTTTAGAATATTAAAATAATTGTTCTCATTTTTAGTTGCTTTAAAGTATAAATAAACTTTTTTCAAACTTTAGTGACTTTAAAATAAATCTATGCTTAAGCTTTTGAAATATTCTTTAGTTTAATTTTTGTAGCAACAAAAATAAAAAACTTTTGCTGTTGCCCTTGATTCCTTTTACGAATTATGATCTTTAGAGTTTCATTAGTATCATGACACGCCTTACTTTGCGTAAAGGCCTTAAATAAAAAATCTTCCTCCATATGTTATAAGCTTCCCCCTGCACTGGCTCTACTCTTTTGCAACGCAACCCTCTCTCCTGCTTAAGGCTTTCATTACTTGATATCGTTAAATTTTAATTGATCTTTTTTTTAATATTATTTAAAACTTTATTGAAACTAAGTATGTGAACATGGTATAAAGAAACAGAAGATGAAGAAGAAGAAAATAAGCAAACTTAATGATCATGATCCTCTTCATACCCTAAGGATCACAAAATTGTTTAGTTGTTCTTGCTATAGACAATCCGAGAGTAGAGAGTGAATGAGTGCATCATTTTTAATCATAATGTTTAAGCTTGTTATTGAACGTGCTCAAGTTGAACTTTTTTTTCTACTTGAAAAGCAACGTCATGCTGGCAAAAATAAGAAGTGTTGAGTGCAGCTTTTTATTTTTTTTTTTGCTTTCAATATTTTGTAAATAATTCTTTGACGAAATGTTGTCTTAACAAGATCTAGGTTTTGCTTTTCTTTGTTGTGTAACCTTATCAAGAGGTAAACAACAAAATATTTTATTTTAATAAATGAAAAGAACAGAAAATTACGAATCTGGCGCAAAAACGCCCCAAAAAATGTGAAAGAATTTGTATGTTTTTGTTACTGTTCTGTGCGATGATCATCCGTTCAATGAACCTGCTGCTGCATACAACATAATATTCAATATTTGATTTGGTATTGATTTGGAATGATTTTATTTTGTTTTTTTTTTCTCATTTTATTATATTTTGTTTTTAACATACGAGTAAAAACACATTTAGCTGCAGGTTAAAGCTGCTGCTGGCTAAAGTAGAAACGTTTTGCTGTTAATATTCGCTAAAAATTTGTTCTCATTTTGCAAGTTTGGTCGTAATAAAACTGCTGGTGCTGCTGTTGTTCGGTTTGTTTTTTCCTCTTTTCTTTTTGATATAAAAAGTTAAAATGATTTATATGTTTTATATTAAACTGGGTGGGGAAACCCTTTTTAGATGAATCAAGTTTATGGAACACAAAATATATAATGCATATAAAAAAGTTTCTGCAAGATTCTTATGCAGCTTCAAATTCGGTTCGTTTAATTTTTGGCGTCACAGCCCACATACTTAAAACTTAATACTGCGATATTGCTGTTGTTATAGTTGTTGTTGTTATTTTTGGTTCTAGGGTACACAAAAACAAGAGCAAGCAAAAGAAAAAAATACGTCTCCTTTGCTTTTAGTTCTTTCAGATGATGTACTGTCGATAACAAATTTTAAATACAATTTACGAGTTCTTTTTTTTTGGAGGGGATTTTGAATTTGTGAATATTGACGCGTTTTTGCTACACGATTTTGGTTTAACTATTTTCCCACGCTTTAATGGCTTTTCAAAGTGTTTGTAAAAGCTAAAACCTGATATTTTGTTTTTTGTTAATTTAAATTTAGCTTAAAGTCTACCAAACATATGTTTTAAATTTAACACACATACACACTCTCACACACAAAACAGAGAGACTAGATTTTAAATTAAGCATTTAAATTTTGTAGATTGTTTTTCTAAGCAAAGATTTTTCGTTTGTTTAAATTAAAAATAATTGTAATGGCCGTTTAATGGTAGAGTTGCTAAGCAAAAACAAAAAAAAAAGTCTACTATAAACACTTTATTTTTACCAGTGTGTCGACTGTTAACGACTGTGTTAAATTTATTGTTATGACTTCAAGCATAATTTACATAAATTTTCATATTCATTTCAAAGTCGTTTGTTTGTTGGCTGTTGTTTTGAAGCTTTAAGCAGCTTTTATACTAAGTCACGATTTTAATTGATGTTAATGACAAATTAATATGCCGTATTATAAATTTTTTCTTCTCTTTTTTTGTTTTTTTTTTAAATAAAAACTAAGATATGAGTTTTTGGAAAAATGCTAGTTTGTTTCAATAACGAGAGACTAATTTTCCTAAGTTTGATGTTTAAAATAAGATTAATTTGATATAAAGCAGGGGACGTAAATAAATAACAAATTCGGCAAACGCTTCCTGAAGAAATACAATATTTTCAGATTTTCTGAATCGTTTTGTAAATGAGTAAAAGCAAAATATATACTTTTTCAAACGATAAAGAGCATAAATAAAACAATTGAATTGGATTTTCACTTATTTCACTTTAAAGTTTTGTTTTTGTTTCAAATGCACGTGTGCGACAAAAAAGTCAGGAAACGTGTCATACAATTTTTGCAAAAGACTGTTGCATACTCTTAGGCCAGGTATTTTCTTATTATTATTATCATTATCAGGGAAACCGCAAATATGCAATTGCATGTTTTTTCTAGTGAGAAGTATTAATGCGGATACAATATATTTATCCGTTTCAGAACTTTCTATGAATTTTGGCATCGATTTGTTAGTGCATATTTTTGCATATTTTACTTTTTAAAGCATGTTTTTGCATATATCAGTCTTACACGCATATTTTTAGCATATTTTCGAACTAATTTATGCTTCGAAATAATTTATGCTTTTTGGGCATATTTTGATACTTTATAGAATTTTTTTTTATTTTAGGATTAGTATCCGTTGTAGCCAGTGTAGTCCAGTGACCAGTGTCTATGCCTTCATCACTTAAACTTTCTTACAATAACTAATACAAATGAACACTACTGTACATCAGAAAAATGCGTGGTGTTGTTATTTTTTAAGGACTGTCGGAGACCGGCCTCGAATCCAGGATCTTCGGTTTTGTAGTCAACTTACTACTTCAGCCAACGCCACCCTCAAATGGCCACTTTTGATTTCATATGTAAAATCATTTTGAAATTACATAACATCCCACCAGCCAGAATGGGATATTAAGAAAATGCTTCTAGTTGTAAAAATACCTGTGCCAAGTAAAGTAAAGTAAAGTTTCATTTCATTTCTGTTCCGCATGAAATCGGTTCAGTTTGCTTTATTTATAATGAACGTTTGAGACAAGGTACAAATCTATTCCCTGACAGCAACTTATGTAAGCCAAGGTAAAGTTTTTGAACTTAAACTGTTTAGCTTTTTATTACTTATATTGCGATTACGTTTTCTCATATTTGCCTCTGCATATAAAAGTAATTCTTTGTTTCGAAAAATTATTTGTTTATTCGCCAGGCATTTAATAACTTTTTTTCGCTGTTCAGTTTTTGCTTTTTTCACAGCCGGACGTTTGTAACAAATTCTGGTCTGTGATTGTTTTAAGCAAAACATTATCTTAAAGCCATGTTTGTTTGTGTGTCAGAGAACATTTTTGTTTACTACTTCATAATTAAACGCAATTATTGAACAGCCAGCAGCAGCTGCATTACAAAAAAAAAAGAAAAGAGAGACTTGGCATTCACATTAAAACTGTAAGGGATATGCAAAACTTTAAACAAATGCAAAAACCACAACAACAGCAAAATTAAATAAAACAATGAAAACATTTTCAGAATTTATGTGTTTTAGCCTTAAAACTTAAAATAATACAACAACGAAATGAACAACACAAAAACATTGAAAAAAAATAATACTTGAGTTAAATTTTTATTGAAACAAGACAGAAAAAATCTAAAGTTTCTTTTACGAGGGAGGCGAAAATACACCGACTTGAAGGGGAGGGAGGGAGGATTCATTAAATCATGCATTGTTTTTTTCCTTCATTATTTTTAATTTAAATATTATTAAATACTTTAAATTAAAGGCGATTTAGGCTTATTTTTGCAGAAGAGAAAAAGGGGGCGGTACAATTTAAAAGCGGGTATGCAAATGGTTTAGCAAAAAGAATGTATGTGGCCAAAGCTAAGGATTTGCTAGTTACATGTGTATTGTGGCGTATGCAGCTTTTTTGTTTTCTCTTCTTTTGGAAATTGTGTATTTAAAATGATTTGTTTGCTCGCCTACCATTAAACTTTCCAACGGAAAATAATATTTAAAGAAATTAATAAGTTCTTGTGAGGCGGAAGTAGTGCAAACTCGAATTATATGAATTAATACGATTAAAGTCCAAAAGCAAATATATTCAGAAATTTTTTATTTTTAACCGGTTTTAAAAAATGAGGAGGTTTATCCGCTCCTCTGTATTGTTCTTAACACGATTTTAAAAACTAACTTTTTATCTGAGAGGGTATAGCTTTCATTTGGTCCCACTGTCGAAAAAGTTTTTTTTATTTGATTTCATGATGATTTCAATCTTGCATTTAAAAAAATGGCCGGGGCCACGCCTATGGAAGCTAAGCATTAAATTATAAGTACTTGTACTTATCTGACTCACACTAAACTTGGAGTGACATGATATTGTGCTTAAAAAAGTGGGTGTGGCCACGCCTATAAAAATTAATATTATATTTCACGTGTTTCTATTACACCAACTCTTTCGGAACTTGTTAAACTTTACGCTCTTTTACTTATCTTTTACACAACTTGAGCTCTGATAATCAAAGTTGAAAAAGTGAGCAGACTTACGCCCATTAAAGCGTTAAAGCTAATTTTTATATTGCACGTGCTTTTATTTAACCGATTTTAACCAAAAGACTCAATCAGAAGAAAGTCGGCGGGCCACGCTCATGGAAGTTTAGTATTAAATTGTATGTACTTGTAGTTATCTGACTCCCATGAAACTGTACAAAAAGTTTCGACTCTTAGAATGACATAATTTTGTGCTTAAAGAAGTGGGCGGGGCTATGCCCGTTAAAGACTAATATTATACTTTACTAAGTTAGTTGTAAAGATTGTAAAGATTTACAATTAACTTGGTAAATTTTTACAATTAACTTTGGTTTTATTTGTTCATTAATAATAATCACGTGTAATTTGGCTTATAAAGTAATACGAACTTTAGCCTGATCAAATCATAAATAAAGAAACAAATGAAGTTCGAACAATAATAATTAAAATTAGCTAAAAACATTTTTAAGTTTAACATTTTTTAACGCACTAATAGTCCTTTTAAAGGGGGTAAAGGTTCCCTGATGATCTGCATTAGCAACAGTGAAATGCGCATAGGATCCAGCTTCACCCCTTAATAATCAGTTTCATTGTGCTTTTAATAAAAAAATTTTACTTAATAAGTAAAATAATAATTTGGGATTATTAGTGCGTTAAAAAATTTTAAACTTAAATTGTAACAATTCACATAAAAAACACAAATTAAAACATTTTTATATTTGTTATCTTTAATATTATTCAAAGTTTTTAAGTGGCGAAAGCACTTTAAGGCCTGTCCCACGCTGCTGATAACGTTCGACTTGTCGCACACTTACATTTGAAACAACAACAAAATATTGAAATTTGTTTTTGTTTTGAATATAAGTGTGCGACAAGTCGAACGATGTCGCCATCGTGGGATTGGCCCTTAGTTACTTACAGATTGTGCGGAGTTGCAAAAGAAATACTTCAACTGCAATTTCGCTGATCGGGGGGTAAATTTCAGCATTCGATAACGATCGAAATTTTAAAAATCTCTAAATACATTTTATTAAAATATTTTGAAATTTTGTTCGATATCGAGTGCTGCAATTTGCTCTCCAATTTATTTTCCGATTTCAGCTATTCAAAGAAATAAATAAGAAAGCTGCGGAAGTGATGAAGCATGATTTAAGAAATTTGGCAAAAACAAGTCTAAAATCACACGTTATTAACAAAGCAAAAATTTTAAATAAAAACTACTCCATTTTTCTATATAAAAGAAAAACCCACATTTGACCACCCTGAAAATTAAAACACAAAAAACTGAATGAACAATTCATGAATCAATCTAAGTCAAGCAACAGCACAAGAAAAGCCCCCTTTCGAAAGCCCACAAATAAACAATGCCAATAAACAATTGAATTGTATTTAAATTTAAAGCGGTTAATATACTTAAACATCAACTCTCCAGGGTCTGCGAAATAAAGCGACGCAAAGACCTAAAAGGATCTAAAGTAAAATAAAAAAGCACACACTCGTACCCAACAACAATGGCTTATGGAAATTGTTGGTGTCAATAAACACATTTTTGCATTCAATATACGACGTTTAGTAGACTCGTACCATAACCAACAGAAGAGAAGCATTTCAATTTTAATTTGTTGCATATTTTGTCAATAACACCAACAACTTTCAACAGTAAAAAAAGGTTTAAAAAAAACAAACGCACAGACAAACAGACACACACTTCACTTTAACTGTGGGGGTACAAGTATCAGTGGTTTCGTATTTAATTTCTCGTTTAAAAGAAGAAAAAAAAAAGAAGAAAACTTCCAACAAACAGAGAGTTTGGCTTCAACATAAAAATTGTCAACAAACTTTCAATGTCCAGCTGTGAATTTCTTGGGAATTCCCTCATAAAAGACATGAAGATTCAAGTATCAAAATACACACCATGCAGCAGCAATGATGATGACGAAAACGACGACAACGACGGCGACCCCAAAAACCATACAGCCTCTCCAAGTGAGTGAATGTATGAATGATATAAGATGGATCGATCGATGGATCGTTGGCTCTCGTTTGGTTGTTTATTTATTTGTTGCTTTGTTCAATGAGCTTGAGTCGGATTCTCTGCATATGAAATGCCTAGAAAATTTTTCTCGTGCTTGTATTTAATAGCGAAGGTGGCAGCCAGGCAGGCAGTCAGTCAGCCAGTTTAAGCCATGGCTAATGATCTTTAGAATGTTAATAATGAAGTAGAATATTTTTTAAATACATTTACATATTAACAATTTTTAAGCTGTAGTGATGACTAGGAGCAATATCAAACTATATCAAGTTAAAATTTTCCCTGAGCCTCAGGGCTCATCATCAAATGCGTTATTTTTACAAAATCTGAGCCTACCATTTTCTGGGATAAGCTAAAGGGTCCACCATCTAACGTTTTTTTTTCAATTAGTGCTTATTTCGTGAATGGTAACACTTAGCTCATGTCTGACTTGACAGATAATTAGTTTTATCCTTCCGCTGAACGAATATGGTTGTGGATACGCTTGAACAACGCTGGGAAATATTGCCTGCGATCGACTTACAGAAGATGCCGATTTTGCCAAAAAAATCATCCTTTTAGATGAAGCTCATTTTGATCTTGGCGGGTATGTAAACAAGCAAAATTGTCGCATTTGGGGCACAGAAAACCCGCACGCATACATTGAAAAGCCGACGCACCCAAAACGAGTCACTGTTTGGTGCGGATTTTGGTCGAGAGGCATAATTGGGCCAATGAGCAAGGACTGGCCGTTGCAGTCAATGGCGATCGTTATCGAGCCATGTTGAACGAATTTTTGTTCACAAAAATTGAAGAGGAGGATATTGGCAACATTTGGTTTCAACAGGACGGCGCTACGTGCCACACAGCCGAAGCTACACTCGATCTTTTGCGCCCTGTTTAAAAAAAAAAGTTATCTGGCAGACCCTTTAGATAGATAGTCCCGGTCCAGACTTGGAATTTTTGTTGCAGCAAATTTTTAATATTTTTTAAAGAAAAAGAGCGAGAGAGGAACAGAAAATATATAAAGTATATTTCTATTTCAACACTCTCCCACTTAATCAAGAATTGCTGCAACAAAAATTACAAGTCTATAAATCGAAATAATTAAACAATATTAAAACATATTACGTAAAATAAATGAAGCCTCAATAACTAATCACAATTGGCGCCGCTGCCGACAAGCCACGTCAAGCAGAAGGCGACGAGTTATATTTTTTTTTTTTTGAAAAGAAGTAGCACTCAGGAAATGTGTGGAAAGGGATGCAGTGATAGAGGAGACAATTGGAGAAGGAAGATATAGAGGAAAGTTTCATTCCTTTTATAACTCTGGTTTTCTGCACGTTCTTGTTTTTGGGGCAGTGTTGTAGCGTCTGTTATATCAACGAGACTCAGATTCAAAAATGATTAAAAAGATTTATTTGTTGTTGGTTAAGCACGCTTGGATTCATTTCTCTGTTCAGTAGACTTCAACCACAATTTAAAAAAGCTTCAGCTTTGCTTATAAACAAGCTCTCAATAGACTGTATAGGCATGCTTAATCAACATCGCATTTAGCGAAAAATAAGTGTTGTTTCTTCAAGGCAGTGAATCAAGTCACACATCCAGAAAGATTTTATATTTTCAAATTCGAAAAAAATGGCTAGTTGGCAAAAGATTTGCCAACAAGGAAGAAATGAAGTATGATGTTGATGGCTGTTTTAAGGAGCTAGACATTTGGTGGACTTCCAAGACCTCAATTGCTTTATAAAGGCTGATTTTTTAGCAACGTTATTTTTGGCAACACTGTTTTTAGTAACTCAGCTGTTTTCGTGTATCATCATGTATCATCATGTATCAAACATGTTCATTTAACCATGAATCGACTTAAAAATGAACAACGCTTGCAAGTCATTATCAAAATTCATGCTCCCATTAAGAAAGTACATCCGTGCACTTCTTTCATTTTATGGTCAGGTTGGGCTACCTTCTGAGACGGCTATTCGGAATCTTGTGAAGAAAATATCCCAGCTGTGTCCACCAGTATTGTTAATGACCGCGAATTATCGATTCGGCGCCATTCGCAGCAATTGCGCCTCTGTTACTTTTTTTGGCCCAAAATCGAAGAACTGAACTTGGCTGATATGCAATTTCAGCGAGACGGTGCCACATGCCACACATCACGCGAAACAATCGACCAATTGAGAGGAGAGTTCGGTGCAAAGTTTATTTCATGTTTGGAGCCGGTCAATTGGCCGCCTAGATCGTGCGATTTAAGGCCTTTAGACTATTTTTTGTGGGGCTATGCTAAGGCTCATATCTATAGGGACAAACCCGCAACAGTTGACACACTGGAAGATAACATTGAAGCATTTATTCGTGAGATACCGGCGATATGAGAGAGAAATTATGCCAAAATTGGACCCAGCGTATGAACCATTTCAGACATCTCCACGGTCAAAATTTACACGAAATCATTTTTAAACATTAAATTATATAGATCGTTCTACCGATTCAAATAAAGATTTCATACATTTCTCTAAATTGTATGTGTTTTTTTTTAAATCAAATCCGAAAGCTCTTAAAAAATCACCCCTTATTCAGAAAGCAGCAAACAAGCAATGAACGCATTCAGTTCAAAGTTGATGCACATGTAAACGATATAAATACCGCATTGGAAATCTAAACAAACTTGTATTGATACGTTTTGGAAGTCAGGCGTATATAAAATGCCATCAAATTATGTTGCTCTGGAGTTAAGATTGTCTTCAGATTTACTTATTTTTTGTTTAAGCAACAGGAATTCATTTAGATAAATTTCAATATTTGTTGGGCCTCAATAAACATTTGAAACTATTTGATTCTAATAAAGTTATAAACAAAATAAAGTTGGGATCTCTGCCACAAAAGTATAAGTTTATTTTAAAAACGTAGTTCATAATTGAAATGATTAAATTTTTTTGTTTAGAAAATCTCAAGATACATAATTATTGTTGTTATCTTTTGGTGATTACATCAGTGGGTTGTGTTAAAGAGGTGATGATGTTGGTTAACAAGAATACTCTCCCCTCCCCTGCTTTAAGATGAAGTGTTGGCTTAACAAGAAGCTGTAAACGTCATAAAAGTTGTTTCTACTGTTGCATTTTCAGCCGAAAAAAACTGTTGATTTGTAAATGTGATAATCAGTTGTGTTGTGTGATTTGGAGTTGTCTTTTAGACAACAGGCGCCACTGTCATTAATTCCCACACATGTATGCACTCGTACTCGTACAGAAAAACACTTAAACACACACACACACACACACACACACACACACATGCAGAAATATTTCTATGCCGATATCATCTCTACAGTTTTGTGTTAATATTTTCTTAGGACTCGTTACAAAAACAACAAATGTGGCATATAGATACATACATACATGTACGTGCATACAAACAAACATATTTATACATATAAAAAGCAATAACAACAACATTAAGAAAACTCCCATAATCATCATTATCACCACGATCATCTTGTTAATGTCTCTATGGTTTTATTGTAATCAATTGCCTTAAAATTAAAATTTTATAATTTCTAGGAAATATTATGACATCTGAGCCCAATCATGCTGTGGCTTTTATGGCCTGCTTGGAGACATCTTCTACTGCATTTCTTCATAAAAATATGTAAGAAGACGAAAAAAAAACTGGTAAATAACAATTTATATTTAAATGAAATTCCCCATAATAGTTTTGATATATGGATATTTATGTTGCAAGGTGTTTAATTTATTTCCCATTTTATACTTTTATGCTTTTTTTGTTTTCTTGTTCAAATTTTAAGGGTTAATCTACTCGTAAATTAGAAATAAGGGTTGCTGCGAGTAAAAAGAAAAGAAAAGAAAAGATATATAAAACACTTACCAGTCTTCGTTTTGGCTTAATTAGTGGTCGATTTTGACCATTCATTTTGTAATATAAACCACAGGCATTGCACAGATAATGACCGGTACCATCGCGTCTCCAAAGAGGCGTTGAAGTGGCACCACAATTTACGCACTCACGACCTTCTGCAATGAGAGTAAAAATGGGTAAAATGTAAGTAAAGAATATATATATAAAAAATCAAAAATTTATTAATTATATATATTTATGTAGGCTCGTAAGTGTTTTATAAAAATTGTTCTTTAATCATTTTATTTTTTTTTAATTTAAGAGAGTTCCAATAAGACGTTTTAGCAGCCCGCCCTCCGTACAAGAAATGAATAACTGAAACTAACACAAACAATTTTTTTTCATTAACACATTTGCAACAATTGTACATTCAATTCAACAGTGATTATAGTTGCTCTACTATAACATATATACTAGAGTGGAACATCTAATGTGCATACGAGGTGTGTTCCAAAAGTATCGCCGAATTTTGAATTTTCGCGGGTTACGTATATTCGAATTTTTGATTATTTTGTGGCGATATGTTGGTGCCCATGTCTCTCATTTATTCCGACAATTTTGGCCATTTTGAATGTTCAGTTAATTATTGAAAGCTGCTTTGCTTGCACGTGTTTTGGCTCGTCTTTGATTTTTACCTTGGTTCGTGTGGCAGCTTCCATTGAGATGATTGAGCTTTGGTTTCCACGTCATAACCATAAACCCACGATTCGTCACCAGTTAGGATCCTCTGGAGCAAATTTTGGGTCGTTGTGGAGAGAATACAACAGCTCATTAGCAATGTTCATGCGATGCTGTTTTTGGTCGAAATTGAGCAATTTTGGTACGAATTTCGCGGCGACCCGTCTCATGCCCAAATTATTGATAAAAATCGAATGGCACGAGCCTATCGATGTAGGTCTAGGTCCTCAGCAACTTCTCTAATGGTGATTCGGCGATTAGCCAATACCATTTTCTTCACTTCATCAATTTTTTCGTCTGTTGTTGAAGTGCTCGGGTGTCCGGCACGCTCTTCTTCGTTCACATCTCTCGGCCTTCTGAGAAAATTATGTACCACCGATAAACGTTCCAAGGTAGCTTCTCCGTATGCCACAGTCAACATTCGGAATGCATCCGCGCACTTAATTGCGTTTTTCACACAAAATTGGATACAGTTTCTTTGTTCCATTTTTTTTAATAGATAAAACTCGAAGACGAGCCAAAACATGGAGTTTGTGAGAAAGTAAGATTAAAACAATAAGGAAAAAAAGAAATTTTGTAAAGTTTAATTTAAAATGCACATATCGTCGGCTGAGAGTGTAAACCTGCTAACTCACTTCCAGAAAATTTTATAGAAGAGACAAAATACTGTTAACGGTTTCTATCCAAAGCTTAAGAAATTAGCCTAATACATTCAGTTTTTTCGACATATAGATGCTCAAATTAAAATAAATATTTAAGCAAATCGATGAGGCGTCTCTTTCTCTTTCATATGCTATAAAAAGTGGATTTAGCAGGTTTGCAGTCTTAGCCGACGATATGTATTCATTTCTTTTTAAATTTTTAGATTTTTGGAAGGAGGAAGATGCGTTGGGGATTGAAGAAGGCGGTATCGAAATAGTTTTTGTTAATTGTTTTGTTTTTAAATGTTTACCCCCATATTCAGAAAATTTAAAATGAATTTGAAATGAATTTTATTTAAAATTTTTCATAAAAAAATTTCCTAAAATGGATTTCAAACTCATTTTATTTTTTTTTATGAATATGGGGGTTATTGTATTTCTCTATTTTTAAAATACTTTATATAATAAAAAAAATACTAAATTAATATAAAAATTATATTTATAGTATATCACTTCGTTGGAGTTGATGGGTATATGCATCAATTATGATCAGTCAAACTTGACTAATATTTATGCTATCATTGATTATAGTCATTAGAGTGAGATGCAATATCACACAAGTATACAAAAATAATATGATAGAAACTTTGTTCTACGCAATGATGAATATATCCTGCATGACTATCGATCAAATGACCGGTAAATTGACTGCTAGTATTCTTGTAGTTCTGTTAGCAATTGTCATAACTCAACCTATAAATACTTGACAGATGACAAGTAAAAGCTACGCCATTAACAAAAATGGAACGATATACGCTTCAAAAACTTTTTGATAATATTAAAATTCACAGCTAAAATTATGAAAATTTTGAGACCAGAAACTGTGCAACACTTGAGTATTTTGTGGGCGTTGTGAAGTTTGTTCTCTGCCTGCAATTCTGATGCTGGTAAAAAGATTCAAACTGTTGGGACAAGTTAGTGATATGAAGAATGGAACTCAAGCCTGAACAACTGAGAATGCTGCTGTTGAAGTCCAGATTTGCTTATTCCCCGTCGTCCTTTGGATTTGAGCATTTTGCAAAGGACATTACACCGTATTTTGCATGAAGACTTAGCCTTTAAGGCCTTTAGAGTTGAGTTAACAGAAGAACTTACTTCTTCGACCCATCGACATTATCATATTTTTGCTGATTGGGTCCTTCAAATGCATCAAACTAAACCGTGATTTCTTCAAAAAATCATCAACCAGAAGAAATATCTTATTCGCGGCTCGTAAAACCCAAGAACAATTGTTTCAAAAGCCTCTCTATCTTCAACGTGTGAATGTTTGAACCAGTTAAATATCTGCTGTTAGTAAACACTGCTCTGCCCTAGTAGATACATATGAATGCGTGCTGATGAAGTGTTTGGTGAGATAGAAAAATACGTCATTGTCAACAAAGTCAAAGTCTGGTATAACTTTTCTTGCCTTCTCCAAAACAACAAATTAATTAAAAAAATATCTGCATTCTATAAAATTAATTGAAAAATACTAAACTTCGGCGCGATTAAGAAACTATTCCTGATTAAAGTTTATTATAAAATTCATAAAACTTTGCTGCGCAATGTGTTCGTTTACTAAATATTCTACAGCAAAATGTATACCAATCCTTAAAGTAAAAAACCTTCGAATCAATTTCGTGCAGCATAAAATCTTAACAAAACAATTTTCTTTACCTTTTAATTTTCTAAACGTTTTACAAATTATCTTATCAATTGACACGACTAATTATTTTGTAATAAACAATTTTAATTTCATCATAACTTACTCCGGAAAGATTTATGGAGAAAAAATTAGCGTTGCGTAAAAATGCAATTGCATGAAAATTGATTAACTGCATCAGCGTAATAGAATCATTTAAAAATTAAAGAGGTAGAAAGAAAAAACCAGTTAGTAATTGTCCATAAATGCACCTCTACCAAATATACTCGTATTTTATTAATATGTAATATTAAGAAAACCATTAGTAAAGGTACAACACAACATTTTGCTGTCATAATTAAAAAAAACTAACAAAAATAAAAACATTTTTAATATTCTATAATTAGACACACACTCACACACAAACATTAATACAAATTAGGGACAGTTTAGGAAATTAAGAAAGGTTAAGAAAATTTTAAATATCTTTAGTTAAATATTCCACATTGTGGTTGATTTTTTTTTCAGTTTTTGGCTTAAGGTCTGCTGATGTTTAATTAAAATGTAAAAGAAATTAACAGTTGAAACAGAAACAGAAAACATGACTTGAAGAAAATAAAATAAAAATATGTAAAAAAATATGCTGCATAATAAAAATGTGCATGGCAGTCGTATACATCATTTCCGCTTCCCTGAGTTCTTGAATAACTTTTTTTTTACCTCTGCCTCTGCGGTGGCCGCTTTTAAAACTCTTGGTCGATATTTGTTTCTTTTTGCTTAGAAGAAAAACAAAACAAATGAGCACCTACAAAAGAGTTTGTACGTACTCGTATAATATTTTTTTTTTTAGCAATTTAACCTGGTTTCAAGGTGCGTTTGTGTGTGTCTGCATGTGTGTGTGTGTGTGCGTTTGCGTAAAACGCCTGTTTGCATTTTAAGAACAGGTTCATTTTTAAAGTGTTTTTTGTTTTCTTTTGCCAGTTACAAATAATGTGTTTTTGTACAATAAATAAATTTCTGCATTTTTAACTTTTACTTCCCCCTTGTTAATGTTTTATTATTACAAAACAAAACAAAAAAAAAAACTATATACAATTAAATAAACAGAAATGATCACTGTAATGCCATTGATGCCAAATATTATATTTTCAAATAATAAATTTTTTAAATATTCGCAAACATTTTTGTAAAAAAAATAGAAAATTTTAGTTAATTTTAATTATTTTTTTCGAACTTCATTTGTTTCTATATTTATGATTTGATCAGGCTAAAGTTCGTGTCGCTTTGCCTGATCAAATCATAAATATAGAAACAAATGAAGTTCGAAAAAAATAATTAAAATTAACTAAAATTAATAGCCAAGGGCCTGTGGCAAAAAAACTTAATAAAAATATACTTAAGTATCAAACCAAAAAGTTTGTCTTAAGTAGAACAAAAAATAAGCAAATTAAGTAACATGTGCATAGTTAGTAAAGAACAAACGACAATGCCAAGACTGTTGTAAATTTAGAGATGGTAAAAATGAGCTTTCATTACAAAAAGGCTTACAGCAAATTGTAATACGATGAATCAAAACAATTCACATATTCCATTTGCAATAATGGCTGAGTATATAAAGCAGAAATCTACATCAACTGACACCACACACAGTGCAGCAAACACAAAAGAACGCTGATGATGAAGGTTTAGTGGCCTTCGAAAACAGCTAGTTGTTCCGTTCAACTATGTGTTTGTCAGAATATTTACAACTAACTTTGGTGTTATTTGTTCATTAATAATTATCACATGTAATTTGGCTTACAAAGCGATACGAACTTTAGCCTGATCAAATCATAAATATAGAAAATTCTACTTGCGCATATAAAGGGTATATCATTAAACGCTTCCTATCTTCAAATTTATATAAAACAAAGTGTGTCAGTTATCATGGAAATTTCAAAGGCCTATCGACTCTCTATGTATGGAATATAACATCGGGCAGAAGTACGAATTGTAAACAGGATTAATTTCTTTATCGGGCTCAAGTTCAGGAGGCTTTTTCTGTATTGCCATGCGGAAGTTAATGTGACGCGGGAATACATGTATGTATGCATATTGGTATTCTGTGTTACGATGTTCGCAAACCACTTTCTTAAGCTGCACGTCCATACTATCCGTTCCATGCGTTGTTGCGTTTTATGCATGTGTCAAAAATGTAGAATCAGTTTAATTGTATGTAGCAAGTTACAGAGCAAAATGCATAGAACGTACAGATGCATAGGACGGATAAAGTAGGTTTACTTTCTACTTTTGTATCCGCCGCATGCATCATGAAAAAATTTCAGCTGTTTGTGATAGCCAAAGATGGCAAATTATATTATATTTTCAATGATATCGATAAAAATGGTCGTATGGTGGGTATAAATTTTAATTTTTTTTGCATAGTAAAAGTTTTTAATAAATTAAAAAGCTTTTTTAACAAAGCTTACAACTATTTGCAAGAATAAAATACGTTAAAATCAGTTTTTAACATATTTATTTAATGAACAAAATTAACATTTTAGTTATCGATTGCTTTTATGTACTGAGTGTCACCTCTGTTGTGTTTATTATTTTTTAATAAACAAAAGTACTTGGCGCATAAGACGTATTGCATGTAACTTGAATTTAGAATCGGAGAGAACGTACAGAAATGCATACAACGCATACGCATAGAACGGATGGTATGGACCTTCAGCTTAATTCCCATTTAAAATGCGAACAAGTCGGCATTCTGTAATGCGAAAACACATATCAAAATCGCGAAATTCATTCAAATACAAAGTAGCATTCGCAAAGCAGAAAAATGTAATTGAGAAATTATATTTTATTTATTCATATACATATCGTTACCTTAATATGGAAAAGCCCTAACTCATTATTTTTTTGAAATCGATTTTTTTTTTTAATAGAAGACCATCTAGTGCAAAGTCAGGCAAACACATACATATATAATATAAAAGAGAGTAAAAGGCATGCTTGTACGAATGTACGTGTAAAAAGAGTATAAGGAAGTGCCCATGGGCGGCCTTTTGCTTATCTTTGATCTAGAGCAGTGATGTCAAAAATAAAATTATAGTTGCATGTGTTAGAAATGTTCTGTCATTCGTCTCTGAAGTACATAGAAAAAAATAAATATTTGGAACAAATGCAGTTTAGTAAAGCAGCTAAGAATAAATAAAAAGAAGCCTATGTGATCGATAATTAAAAAAATAAGAAGAAAAAATTAAATAAAAAAGTAGACGGCTACCCATATTTTCCGAGTTATAGGGCTCTGAACTTATCATAGGAAACTGTGAAAACTCTTCAAAACGAAATTTTTATAAAGCATATCTGATAGTAATATGAAAAATAAGAAAAAAATTTAATCGAAAAAATTGACTGCGGCCCATATTTCCCGAGTTATTGCTCTTTAAAGATTAAATAGAAAGATCAGTTTAGTGAAAATGCTCCAAAAACAGTCAAAATGTCTTTTAAATACATATTCATTCATTTCCTTAAAAGTTTTGTAACATAAAACACATTGGTGACCATAAAATATTTTTCGCATACCACCTCTTTTCTTTCACTGTACCTATAAAGAATTTAACACACCCGCTACGCATGTGTTATCGTCGCTGTCTCATTGACGACTAAATGAAAGAGAATAAGAATGTGTGTGATTTTAGCTAGCACAATTGTTGTATGAAACTGCCATCAATGATCTAGAGAAGTGATCCGCAAAATAAAATATGTTTGTATTGGTAAGAAAAATTACAGTAAAATAAAGTTACACTTGAAGAAAAGTTTTGTAATTTCAAAAACATGCTGTGGTTATTTATTATTTGAATATTTTCTGTAAAAAGCAATTTAAGAAAAACATCAGTAAAAAGTTAAAAATTTAATAATACATTCAACAATGTAGTGTATAAATTTCAAATTAAATTTATTCACAGCGCTGTGAAAACTATAAAAATGCCTTGTTAAATTATCCCCCTATTATTTTTAAATGTTTCATAACATAAAATGCGTTGCATATTGCCAAAAGCATTTATTATCACGAAATATTTCTTAGCTTCCATAATAATTATTATTATTTTTTGTTTGCTGTACAAATTTACTAAATTTGAACTTTAATTTCGTTCGGTGTGCTCAAAAAAACTAAACAAAAAACCAGGAAAAATTCGTATATGCGTGGACAACTTCATTCGTCGCTTGCTCAGTGACGACTAAATGGAAGAGCATAAGCATTTGTGTGATTTTCTTGTCCACAATTGTGGTATGGCGTGCAGTTCACTGCTCTAGAGTATCGAAAACGATATGTATTTATAAGTGAAATTATTAAATTATTTAAATGGGCACTAGCTTCAAAGCTCAAAAAATAATAAATCTATTTTAATGGCTTTTAATAACGAAATTTTATTCAGGAAAACAAACAATAAAACCATCAATACGCGCCAATTTGAAAACACCAAATGCTCGTCGAACGGCAAATACCGGTAAAGGGCTGTACAGACTATTATACTTTGTATTAATACATGGCAAAAATTCAAATAATACGTGCAAGTGCGATATTGTGAATGAAAAATGGTATATCGAACAGTACTCGTAAATCAAACGATACAAATTTAACATCCCAAAAGACTTGACCATTTTTTTTTAATTTTCTAAACGATAAGACATTTCATCTGATCAGATTTGCATTATTATAAAAGCAAGTAATATAAACGAACTGAAAATTCGTCTGTCGCCAATACCGTGCCGTCTTTGAAAGTATATTTCTTCGTCTTAAAACGGCTCTAAATATTGAATATGTTTATAATATTGAAATATATTTCGTGCAAGCCATGTCTGAAAGTTAACGCAATTATCGTATTTTTCTTTTCTTTATCTTGTTTAAATGAACTACTTTAGCCGCCGCCCAAAGGCCGGCACGACCACAGCTTGCAAAAAACTGCTCTGCCGCCGGAAGTCAACTATTAAAATTGGGAAAATTAATACTCAACAGCTGTTTGCTTTCCACTTGTGTTTTTAATGTAATTTGAGGTGTGATGGTGTGAACACAAAATGTCACTTTAAGTTAGATTTTTGGACAATGGAAAAAAATGCCTTTAGATTTTTTTCTCGTAAAATGTGAATGAAAGTCTTTATACATGTACCTATATAATAGTGTGGAGAGGCACTTCAAAATAATATATTGAAACTTTAATTTTCTGATTCGAAGGTGGTAACAAGTGCACGCTCTTGCGATAGTAATAGTAATAGATTGTGGCAGACAACGTTAAGTTTACAGCAAACCATAGTACCAAAGAATTAGTTTTTGTCAAATTGCGCAACCACTAACAATTTAAATTTCACGTTTTTTTGTTATTTTTTGACCAGTGTTCCCACGATATAAAATAAAATGTGAATACGAAAGTCTTACATAATACCAGCTTCCTTTCGCATCGCATTGACTTTCACATCACAATACACAATAAGCCACCAGTATTTTTCAATATATGAAATGAAATATTTTTATCTTGAAAACAATTTTGTGTTATTGACAGTCTATTCCCATTCACTAAGGTGTAGAAAATGACTTGACGCAGTCCATAGCACTCAGTTGTTTTCGACAAGTGGTACACAAGCCCCCCGTTTTTGCGTATTGTATTGACGTGACGTCGATGTTGACAACTGGAATAGTGTTTACTAACATCAGATATTGAACATGGATTTTTAATTAAATGAAATATGAGAAATGATTATACGTTGTGCGCAATTATTGATTTACCATGGGTAAAATTTTCTGCTTTTCCGCTTTTTCAGCTTAGCACGAAGTTATGTCACTCTACTATGTTTACATATTCTCTATGTTTACATATTCTTATTTATCTTTTACGATCATCTGATTAATTAACTTTCGAAACGACACAGAAAACCTCGATACACCTGTTGGGCCGTAGAACACAGAGGTAAACTCCGTTTTTTAATTTTGTATTGTCTCTCAAGCGAGGAAGAGATCCTATTCCTTACCAACATTTATTCTGATTCTTTGGACACCCTGAAGTTTATATTTTAATTTTACCAGGATTTGGAATAATTTCTCATATTATTAGTCAAGAATCTGGAAAAAAGGATATACATCAAAATCTCTTTTGAAATGACTTTAGTTTTTGTTTATTTATCGAAAAATAGCTCTTATGATGATGGCCTTCCTCAATCCGGCTAGCACAATCCATTTAATTTAATTTTTTTTTTTACTATTTAATCCATATTTGACTAATTGTACGAATTTTTTGTTATATATTTTTTTGGAATATAATTGAAAAAACTAAAGTAACTAGTGCCACAAACTCTAAATAATTGTATTGTCTCCATCTTAAAACAGACGAAAATCATTGTTAGAGTTAAGTATCGACAAACAAACAATCAATAACATTATTATTTCTAAATACTTTTCGAATTCTTTATCCATTGTTTATTGAAAATAGCTTGCGAGACAATACAAACTTAAAAATAGAATATCTCTTGATTTTGACCTAATCTTTTAAAATGGAGTTTAGCACTGTGTTCTATGGTCCAAAAATAATTTGGGGTGTCTCGGCGTTTTTCTGTGTCTGTTTCTTACAGTGTTATTTCTACTTATTCGATGTTCCGTCGGTACATACATGTAAGTACTTTTGTAGTGGATGTTATGTTACATTGTTGTTGCTTTCAACGATTGGTTTTACTTTACATACTTTTGAAAGGAGCACTTTTCTAAAAAATAAAAGTTTGATAAAAGTACCTTTGAAAAAAGAACTTGAAAAACATAATGGAAAAAACAGTTTTAAACAAATTCCTTTGGAAAAATCACCACTCGCAAAAGTACTTTTTGGAAAAGTACTTTTTGAGAAAATCCATTTTTTTCTTTTTGAAAAAAAGTGTTTATTGAAAATAAAATATTACTTTTTAGGAAAATTGCCACCCATAAAAATTATAAAAAAAAATACTTATTGAGAAAAGTTTTATAAAAAAAAATTATTTAAAACAAATATCTTAAAAATTTACTTTTAAAAAAAGTGCCTTATCAAAAAATAAGTTCGTCAAAAAAATAACATTTCAAGAAGTATCATGTGAAAATAGTGCTTTTAAAAAAATACCGTAGTTCGATATTAAAATAAAGAACTTTTTTAGAATAGACAATTCTGTGGCAAAAAGGAAAAACAGCTTAAGTCGAGATAAGCAAATTGTGAGTTAATGGCACCCCTGTAATCTTCATATGCAAAGGTATCACTGGGCAAATTCTCAGTGGTTTTCCTAAATTAAATAAAAGAGAATATCCGAATTTCCCAATATAACTGCAAAATAAATAAATTTCTGAATGTCGATTTGAAAGTTTAAAAAAACTCTACCGCAAATCTGTAAAATATGACTTAATCACTTTTGTCTTATTGCCATAGAATTACTAGTTCGGACTTTTGTATTCTCTTTCTTTATGAAGTGATTCAGGTAATGTATTAAATGTTAACTAACAATTGTGACCTAAAATCTGCGAATGCTGTGCTAGTAGAAAATATTCCATTTACTCGGGATGTTTGGTTCAGTGTATGTAAGATTTTGCAATTATTCGAATTAAATTGCAAAGCTTTGCAGGCTAAAAAGATATATTTTTTAGACATGTAAGCAAGCACAGCATTTTGTCTAGTTTTTTTTAAGATTATACTTTAAAGGGTTAATTTTACTTTCATTTTACAATTTACACTGAAAGAATAATTTGTTCTTCTTTTCTTTTTACGTAGTATTTGAAATGATTGCTAAAATTTTCATCCTCAATGTCCTGATTATTACGTTTAATTTTGTTTTATTATTATTATTTTTTTATTTTTTAATTTAAACTTAATACTTTTTTATTGTCATAAAAATTATATATCAAGTAAAAACATTTTTGGTTTTACTACGTCTTACAGGACAGAAAAAAAACACATGCAAACAATTCCCATTTACTTGGCTGACTAATGACCATTAAACAGTGGTGTTCACTTTTTACATATTTGAGTTTTTATGATTTTGACCATAAAAAGAAAATCACAAAAAACTAAATAAACCATTAAACGAATGAGGGAGTTGTTGGTGGTGGTGGTGGTAGACAGCATTTTTTTTATTGTGACAATCCTGGAACTACACTTTAGTTTTAATTTCTATGCTTTTAATGACATTTTGACAAGTTGTTTTTATAGTTTATTCTTAATACAGTGGAGTAGGGTTACAACGAACTACACAATATGAGACGAGTTTGTTTGTTATAACGCTATATCGGAATAGAGATGGGCGAGTGTTGTGTTTTTTGTGTGACACGAACACGCACAACTCAACACGAAGTTTTGAGCAAAATTGACACAAAAAACACGAAAATATGTATGAATGAATTTCCAGTAGAGAAAAATTTAATATTTTGTATCGTCAAACACACAAAACCAGCGTATTTGTTGATGTTGTATGTGCCTCTGAAGCTTAAAGTTCTGTACTTAAACAGTTTGTATCAGCTGTGGTGGCAGAGTGTATCAGCTGGCAATGCCAACTTGGTGCCATATTTTGAAAAAAAATAAGTTAAATTTTCTTATCTTCAAGACTATACCAATAATATTTCGTGCGTGTTGTGCAGTATCGTGTTGACAAAATTTTTCGCGTGCGTGTTTCGTACGTGTTGAGCGTCTTGGTATTCGTGTTAGTGTTCGTGTCGTGTCGTGTTGGAAAAATTCGACACGCGCCCATCTCTATATCGTAGTAAATAATTTTTTGACAAAAAATAAAAATAAGCAAATTTAATCACTTATTTTTTTTTTAATCACAATGGACCCATTTGGGTGTCCGAGTGGAGGTGCGGTATAGTACCACCCTTCCTAACCTAATCACTTATTTCGTTTATGTTTCATAACTGGACTTAAAGAATTTATTTAATTATTTTTTTTGTGGGTCTATGGCATTTTTAATTGCTGTGAGTCGAAATTTTCATTTTAAAACAAAAACTATGTTTTGAAAAACAGCAGCCAAAAAAACCATTTTGTTCGTAATAAATGTCCATGCAATTTTATTTAGGAATTAAATTAACTGTGAAATGATGAAATGTCAAGAATTGAGCTGTGACATTTATTTAGTAAAAGGTTAGAAAATTTTAACCATGAAACGCTACACTCTTGAACAAACAATTGTGAAATTTGTGAATTTTAATTTGAAAGACCGGGTTTACGTGAACAAACCAGAAACAACTGACGCTCTGGAAAGATGAAATTCGGCGCTTTATTGGCGAGATAAGTGAAGCTTATTGCAAAATGTAGTTCAAAACTTTGTGAAAAGAGCGGACGTCTACTGAAGTGCTAAAGGTGCGCATTTGTCCGGCATTATATTTCATTATTAATTCCCATGTTTCTACCTTACATTGGTATCAATAGAACTGATTTTGTTCAAAAATGTGTTTTTAAGCCAATTTCCCACCATTTAGAACTTAAAAAAAGTTGGTCAGATGCGAATATTTGCAGTTTGCTAGAAGCGTGCCCTGTAGGAACTGAAGAAGTTATTTTTTACAATCGATAATTCGCTTTAACCGAACTTTACTGTATGTTGTTTACACATAAATATACCTACATATGTATGTCTTCGTACATGTGCAGTGACATTACATGACAATTTCATGCGATTGTTTCTATTTGTGTGTTTATGTCTTTGTGTTGTTTGATATTACAAAGCTTTCAACTAAATTAATAAGATTTTGTTGTTGTGTAAAAAGTAAATTAAAAAAAATAATACATATTTTTTTAAGGTGGGTGGAATGTAATAATTTCTTTGTAGGGTTATTAAGTCAACTTTTATAGAAAATATAATTATTGTTATTATTTCCAAAAAAAAAATTGTTTTTATGTTTTTGGTAGGGTTTTTCTAACCATGTGTTGATGTAAGTATGTTTTTTTTATTTTAATTTTATGAATTATGAGTGTTATATTCAAACAATCCTTAAAATATGTTTATGGGTATGCAAATGTTTATACTTTTGCTACAAATTAAGCAAGTTTTGAATGAATCAGAACAAAACAGCATTTGTTTTATAACTTGTTAACATCTCGAAGACAATAAAACAAACACACAGCAAAAAGTCATAAAATTCCTTAGAACAAAAAAAAAATAATAATACTTTTATGCGCTGACAATCGCCAACGTTAGTTATGGAAAAACATACGCAGCTAAAGCGTGAGCCCAAAGAAATTTTTATAACTTCAAGCTAAAGCCAGCTGTTGTGTTAAATTTACTTCGTTTTTAACCTCTTTGTTGCTGTAGCCTGTTCATGAAATCACAAGATTTCTTGGTTTCCCTTTCATTCTTCTTTATGGATATGAAATGAGACCCGGCTAATAAAACTGTGCGTTAATGATGTTTATTTTTGGTTTGAACCAGGTTTTTTTATGTTTCTTTTCTTCCCTGAGATGCTAGTGTCTCCTGTAAGTTTTATGTTGTTGTTTTTTTCCTATTAACTTGAATACGTGAGCGAGTGTGCATGCATTCCCTTCGTATGTCGTCTGTGAACCTTTTCTGAAGATGCTTGCTGATCAACAGGAATTTTTTAGTGTATAATTTTGAAGCACGCTTGTTAGCTGCTGAAAACATTTGACCTTTGGTGGGGCATACATACTTCCATGTGCACTATACAGTTACTTGAAAGAATAAAATTATAAATTCTTTAAATTCTGGAACATCAATAGCACATTTGAAGATTTTTACAAGAAAATGGGCATTTCGTTTGATTCGAATAAATTGTATATTTTATTCGATTATTCTCATGAATAACGAATGAAACACTTTATTTCATTAAAGGAATACAATTCCAAAAAAATATTTTAGTAGATATGTATGTAATCGAATAAATTTTAATCGAATAAGTAGAAGTACTTAAAAAAAATATAATTATATGTTAGGAATTTATGCAGCACATAAATTTACGCATGAAGTAAATTTAAGGAGAAAAAACAATTCGACCCATGAAAGCTCATTTTAAGATAAAAAAAAAATTCGAATATATTTATTTTATTTGATTATTCCCATAAATTACGGATAGAGCATTTTATTTGTTTAACGAAATAAAATTTTTAAAATATTAAACCAGTAATCGAATGAATTTTAATCGAATATGAAAGAATAATGTAATAAATCACGAATATATAGTACACATTAATTTTTTATATATAGTAAAAAGAAAATAAAAATTTGACATATCAGAACCATATTTTAAGCTTTTTACAACAAAAAAATTGATTAGAATAAGCTTTACATTTTTTTAGATTATTTTCATGAGTTGCGTTAAAAACTTCTCATATGTGTAAATGCTTTTGCTTCTGCTTAAGCTTCTTCTTCTGAAAAAAAAAACAAACAGTAGCAGTCAAAGTTAACGCAATACACGAAAAGTTATACACAGCGAAGAACTTCAGCAGTCGACATTTTCGAACAGTTTTCGGTTTGACTGACTGCTGCTTTTCATGTATGTACAATGTACATTGTACATATATGTATATGTTAGGCCGGGTCGATTTGCATGGATGACAAAAAAATTGATAAATCGTATAGTAAAAACGAAATCTACATATAATTTTAAGAATATTTTGCAAAGAAACTACCGGTCTAAAATCAAACCCTATACCGCGTGTCTTGACATGAAAATTTATTTCCTCTTCCTGAACTGCTTCTTGTTTGGCTACTGCCTGCCTTATTTAAAGACATTGACTTTAAAGATGAAAATGGGCAACCAATTATTATGGATAAATCTCGCGAAAAAATTAAAAGCAGGGAGTGCGCGCATGTGAGGAAGAATAATGATTAGAATTTAGTAGCATTTATTTCAGTACGTACATTTTTCTACTTGAAAAAAATTGTAAATTGAAAATAAAAATGTTTTTCATATACATATTTTCATGTCGAGAGGCGCTATATAAGAATTGATTTTAGATACATGGTTTCTTCAAAAATTTCCTCAGAATTTTGTATAGATTACGTTTTTGATAATGTATATATATTTTGAACAAACTGAACTGAATTTTATAGTGTGAACTTTAAATCAGCTGTTTATGGGTTTAACGTTAAAATCACACGCAAAGAAAAGATATGGTTGTGGCATGGTTGAGAAAACAATATTATGCTCTCCGAAACAAATGTGTGGTCGTTGAAAACAAGTTATTGTTATTTTAAACATTAATTGCGTTACGATAAACAAAGTAATGTTTGAATTTAATAATTACATTATTATATTCATAAAAAGTGTGATATAGTTAAAATTTAACAATATAGTTTTGTTAAAAATGTATGACTACAACATAATTTGTATTATTATGTAAAAATTATATGATGTAAATAACAATATAATGTTATCCAAAACCATACTATATTTAGTTTAAAAAAATCTTTTTCAGAAATATCCTCTGTCAGTTCAGTGTTTCGCTTGTAAGCTATCGGTATTGCACGCATAGTGTTAAATAAATTAATAAATAAATGAAAAGGATAGATCAATTAAAATATATATACATATATTTCTTTATACATGCGTGTCTGTATTTCGTGTATACTCACATATTTGTGTAAGTACACGTGCTCATATATATAGGGTGTTTTTTATTGAGGTATAGAACTTTAAGTTGGCATCACTTTTTTAACTGGCGGCCATTTTGTCAGCTATCAAGTGATTAATATTTAGTTTGGTTTGCCATTTCATCATGAACAGGTTGACAAAAGAACAACGCTTGCAAATCGTGCAAATTTATTTCGAAAATAATGGTTCAGTTCGCGAAGTTTACCGCAAGCTCCGTCCATTTTATGGTCGACATAATCGTCCATCAGAGCAATTAATTCGGTTAACCTGTCAATTGGCCACCAAGATCGTGTGATTTGACACCATTGGATTATTTTCTTTGGGGATATGTGAAGTCGCTCGTCTACGCCAACAAACCAGAAACGTTAGGGGACTTGGAAGCCAACATTCGTGGCGTTATTGCCAACATACGGCCCCATATGCTCGAAAAAGTGGTTGAAAATTGGACCTGTAGAATTGGCTTTATTCGAGCCAGCCGCGGCGGCCACATGCCCGAAATCATATTTAAACGTTAATGGCATAAAATTATCCTTCCAATAAAGCCAAATTGATGGACATTAAAACGATTTTCTTGTGTTTTATTTCAATTCGAAGTTCTATACCTCTAAAAAAACACCCTGTACATATTATTTCAACGATATTTTTTTATATTTATTTCGGCTTTGACGCACAGCTCTTTTAAGCAAAAGATCTACCAATATACGAGTATGGTTAAAAAACAACATATTATTATTATATAGAATAATACTGTGGTCGTATTTAACAACATTATTATAATATTATAATATGGTATGGTTAGCTTCAATTATATTTTAGTCACATCTAATAATAGTATTGTCATATTTAACCAAAATGTGATAACTTTGAACAATACTAAGATTAGGGTTAACTAAGTTAATTGTTATTGTAGATAATATTATTATTAACTCAGATAATGATATTACTAAAACTTTGCTTTCTATTGACAATAATATGATTTGACCGCAACCATATAATTCAGTCATAGTATGTTGCTGTTTGATTATGGTTACCTCAACCATATTTTTCTTTGCGTGCAGGGTTTAACTTTTTTGTGTGAAAACACCATAATGTTTCGTGAACTTATTATTAACTATTTTATTTTAATAATATGCCATATATCATTTTATTTTAAGAATTTATATTTATAATAAATTAATTAATTCTAGACACAACTTAAATAAAATACTGTATGTAGAACAATACAACTTCATGATCTTGTATAAATTCGCCCCAAACGAAATGTTTCGATATTTTTTGAATTTAATATTAAAGTCAAATGGAATTATCAAAAAAATTCTAACTACATGAACCACTGAATTGCGTGATAATATAAATCATTTGCTATCAGAAATAAAATAAAATTTTTCTAAAAAAAATCGTACATGCAAATTTGATATTGAACATTTCTCCACAAAACTGCATCATTCAATTTTTTAAATTGAGTGGTCGAACTCCTATATATAGGTTTGGATACCAAAATCCCACCGTGTGGCGTGACGCATATTTTTCACGCATTTACTTAAATTTTAAAGCTTTGCTGACTTATTTTTAACAGACATTACAGCTTTATTTAGGATTTGTAAGAGAAATAGTTTATGGAGATCTTCTCTATAAAGCCTTTTGTAATCTATATACAGGCTAATCTCGGTATAACGAATCTCGCTTTAATGAAAATCCGATATAACGAACGTTTGAAAAAAAATTTAACTCATTATTTTTATTGTATTGGATCATGTCTACAATAATTATAATTTAAATAATACTTAAAAAAAAACTTTTTTCGGTATAACGAATGGGCGACATTATATCGTTTGTTATACCAGGATTTGCCTGTATATAAAAATTAATCAAATATTTTGGCACGGCATCACGCGAGAATGGCTGGACCAATACTCCCCATTCCTTTTTTTTTAGTTTGTTATTATCTGGGTAAGAAGAAAGTTGCGCGGAAAAGGGTAAAACGGGAAAAATTTTCCCATTTTTGATAAGATTGGTATAAATTCAGTTTAAAGTCAGCTCAGTTTCTTTCTAAATGCGAACAAAGTCGCCGGAAAATTCTAGTATTACATATTTTTTTATACATAAATAATTCATAATTTTTTTGCTGGTTTTAATATTTTTACGTACTTCAAGATTTAATTATTTTAAAGCTGCGTTTAGGGCATTTTTTCAATTATAATTAAATGATTTTTGTGTAAAACCAACAAAATACCGATTTTATAATCATTAAAAATGATGTTGTGATTTCAATTTGTTTCAGTTTTTGTTTCTTTCTTCTTTAATAGTGTTCAAGTCCTTAATAATTGTATTAAGGCCGGGTTTAAAGGCATCTTATTGGTAGTGTTGAATGTGTTTATGGCCATGTATCATATATTTTGTATATATGGTGACAGTTCTCAACTTGTGGGTTTATTGTTTCAGTATCTTTGCTTTTTACGATTATTATGGTAACAAATGAAAGAAGTAAAAAAAATAACTGGTTGTAGAATTTTCTGTCTGTCTGTATTAGGTGAGTGTGTGATTCTGTGTGTACATCAGCTTGGCCATACGTCTGTCTGTGGCTTAACTATTTCTTTGCTTAGTATAGCAGGTTTTTTTTTTTGCTTCATGTGTATGTCAGATCTTTATGATTTAGTGTTTATATCTAACTGTAGTTTTAAGGTTTTCTTTAGTAACTGTCTGCTGTAACACAAAATAAAAAGGTTAGTATCTCCTTTATAGTTTTTTCTCTCTCATACATACAAACATATATGAATGCTTATGTGGTTTGATTGTGCGACCTGGGTAAGGTCTCTTGACTCGTTCATACACAATTTTGTTTTATTTTTTATTTTATAGACATTTAGTTTTCTAGGAATTTTATGCACATTTTTCGTAGTTTTTTTTTTTTTTTTTAGTTGTACATAAAATTCGAAAAGAAATATAGTAGAGATGCTGCATGTGTCGTCTGGTCTGTAGTGATCTAGTCTTGAACACTGTATGACATTAATTTTTTAAGAATTACAGCAACCATCATCATCAGGGTTAACTTTTATATTGTATATTATTTGGTAAATAAACTAAGGCGTCTCTAGGTAATATTGTATTTTTGTTTTTTTGTTTAACAATTTATAAAATGTCTTGAGAGATGTGACATATTCCAGCTAATTTTGAATTAATAAAAATCAAATACAGCACAAATAAAAATGGAAAAAGTGTGTGTGTGTGTGTGTGTGTATTTAGAGTTTGTGGTTAATTGGAGTTGTTGGACATTTGAGTGTTTATAAGCTTGCTTGTGTGTATGTGTGCGTGTGTGAGTTTTAAGTACAGAAGACAGCAAGTGCTTAAAGAGTGTAAGACAAGTTAGTTGGTTATTACAAGGTAATTAAATAAGTTTATATATATATATTTTTTTTTTAAATTAAACGTTACGTTAAAATAGTACGAGTAAGTAGTTTTATTTTGTTTTTTTTTAATATTATTTTATGATTTTTAGCTTTAGCTGGTGAACAAGACAAAACAACAGACACATTGATGTGAGTGAGTAAATATAAAGAGTTCAAATGAAAAGAAATGTAATTTATAAAAAAAATTTTTTTTTTAGTTTGGAAAACTATAAGCAAATAAAGTGGTTTTTATTTAAAAAATTTCTGGTACGAAAAACAAAACAAAATAAAGCATGCTGAATGCATACATAAAAAAACTCATCATTATTAAATAAAACAAAAATTGTTTGAGCAACAAAAAATTTATAACATTTTTACAAAACTGCAAGCGCCTTCAAACAAAAAGCGTTTTAAAAGAAATTGATTTGGTTTGTTTTTCGAGTCAATTTTATTTTTGGAAAAAAAACTTCTGTTTTTTACTGTCAAACCACCATGGTTTACGAATTTTTGCTGCACTCTCTTTAGCTTAACAGTGGCAAAAAATTGTATTTTAAACAATGGCTAACAGATATTTTTTTTGTAAGAAAACAAATCCTGAAGAACACAGTCAGCTGAAAAAGCGTTGTTCACCCATATCAATTACTTAAACTCCATTCATGACAGCGCGCAAAACTATACATAAATGCAGCAGTGTGTGTATGTTCGTAAGGCCACAAAACAAGGCTTAAGTTACATTAAATACAAACTGACTGGCTTAAAGCACAGGAGGTATTTATACAATGATATGTCTTATTGTTGTCGATTTAGGATGCAGGATTTTATATTTAGTTTTTATTTAATTTTTTTTCTTCTCTTTTCACCTGACACAAAAAAAACGACGCTGCTGCTCACTTAAGATGAACAGGAAGAAACAAAGCAACAAACAACAAATAAAGCCAATCAATTTTAAGGTTAAAAGAAAACTTTATTGTTGCAAAAAAAAAAATGCCAAAAAAGCAATTGTATTTTGTTAAGTTTTCTGTTTAAGCAAGTATGGCAGCAATAACTGCAGCAACACATCACATATGTTTTAATGCTTAGTTCAAAGAAGCAGAAGAAAAAAATGTGACACACAAGCTAACATGTGTTTTTACGCCCTCAAAACAAAATTGTATGGCAAAAAAAAAAACTACGAGCAAATTTTAAAGTAAATGAAAAAAAACATATATGTATATTTTTAAGCTTTAAAAATTGTCAATTGTATTGCTCAATTTTTTGCTTCTTAGTAATTACAGTGCAGAACAAACAACATTAATTGTGGACAGAAGGACAAACAGACAATTACAAATGAAGTGAAGGTTGTAAAAATAATTTTTTTCTAATTTATTAAAATATTTTACAGAATTTAAACAAATTATATCATAAAAAAGAAATTATTAAGCAAAATTGGCAATTTGAAAATTAAAATCAAGAATCTTAAGGTAAAACAAAAGACTTAAGTAGCAAGCGCGTTTTAATAGCAAAGGCATCAATAATAAAGACTTAAGACCCAAACCTTGAAGAGTTTTTGAGAGAGAGGGAGAAATAGAGTGAGGGAGAGAATGATTTTGTATAAACAAGTCAGGGTTGGAAAACTTTGCACGAAATAGACAAATTTACACAAAATGTTTACACATGGAAAATATTTTATTTAATAAAAAAATTGTTTATGTATTAATTTTATTACGTTTTTCATGTGTCATTTTCCAAAATGTCTTTAACAAGCCCACAAAAATCAAATTACTTTAAAAACAAATAAAATTTAACAGCTCCCAGTGCTGCTAAAATCAAGAACCTTGAGGGAAAACAAAAGACTTAAGTAGCAAACGCGTTTCATAGAAAATGCGACTTAAGACCCAAACCTGCAAGAGTTTAAGAGAGCAGAGAGAGAGAGAGTGTTTTTGTACAAACAGCTCAGGTATGGAAAACTTTGCACACATTTACAAAAATATTTAAACTATATACAGGCAAATCCGGGTATAACGAACGATATCATGTCAGGCCCATTCGTTATACCGAAAAATTCGTTATATCGCAAAGTTTTTCTTCAAGTGTTATTTTAATTATTATTATTGTAGACATGATACAATACAATAAAAAGAATGAGGGCAATTTGTTTCCAAATAAGCAACCAAATACAAGCTAACGGTATCACATTTTTTTTTGCATTTACACTGCTTCTGTAGATTTTGTTTAATATTTTTTTGCCGTTCGTTATACAGAGCACACATTTAACAAAATATTCGCTGTATAAAGAAGAACTAAATTTTAGAAATATGTTTCTCGCAAGTTTTTGTTTTTTTATTTTGCGATTTTTTCTTCATCATTCGTTATATCCAGTATAAAATTAGGATATTATTCGCTATATAAGGTAGTTAGTGTAAAAAATCTGGACGTTCGTTTTATCGGATTTTCGTAAAAGCGAGATTCGTTATACCGAGATTTGCCTGTACTTCAAAAAGGAAAATATTTTATATAATAAAAATTTTTTTTATAAATATTTATTTTATTATACCGACAAATTTAAGGAAAAAAATCAACAAGAAAGCTCACTTATTGCAGCTTTTTATTTAGTTTTAAGATTTCATATGCTTGGGATATTTCGTCCGAACTTAATTTCGACCGCACTAAATTATCTGATAGAGAGAACACTGTTTTCCGTTTTTGAAACTTTGCGATTTCAAAACTAAATGGTTTTTAGAACCTGGCCATATATTTTTAATATGTCATTAGCATAACATTTTCCAAAATTTCCTTAACAAGCAAACTACTTTAAAACTAAAGTGAATAAAATTTAACAACTCCTAATGCTGCTACAAGCCACGCAGTAACAAAAACTGCAATCGCATTAATAAAGCAGCCAGAGAAATATAATATTTAAAACCGGCTTGTAGCAGGTGTTATACGAGGCCACAACGAACTGCAAAAAAGCAATTCCGCGCATTTTTCATCCAAATACAAACGTATACATGAACATATACATAAGTATTTCTTTGCATTGTCTGTATTTAAAACTCAACACAGAAAACACCAAACTAAATGATAAACTTGCTACTAAACCTGCAAATGCTATGAACCAAAAAAAAGAGCAGAGAAAACAGATAAAAAAAATTGCATACACTTGAAAGCTGTAGGAAAAATTATAATAAAATATTTACCACAACCTTAACAACAAAGTAAGCCAGCGAAATATGCAACTAAAGTTAGGGTAACTGACTTTATGAGATTGACAAAGGGACAGACAGACAGACTTATAAAACAAAACAGAAAAAAATTAAACATATTCGCATTGTGTCACATTTATAATGAAAATGTAATTAACAAACGCAACCATGTAAAGATGATGATGACAATACCAAACATGCCATATACTCATATAGTGCAATACTTCAAGAAGAAACACAGAGACACACAGACAGACAGACAGACAGACAGACAACCGGACAGACTTTTATTTAACTAACCCACAATTATGCGATTTTGATGAATAGTATTTTTCCCCAATTGTTTAAGGGTAAAAGGAGTAACGGAATGCAAAATATTATAATTTTTAGTGTGTGTTTGTATTGATAATGTCGTGTAAAAAAAAGGTTTGTTGTCACTGCGTATTTACAATGTACTCCGTCCCTGGATGCCTGGATGCCTGGCTGCCTTGCTGGCTGACGGACTGGCAGGCCTTGCAAGTTCACACGCCAACAACGTATAATCACTTGCTAAACAATGCATGAATGGAGTTTTTTATTTTATTGCTTTTTGCGTTTCCACATTTTGTTTTTCTTCCTTTACTGCTGTTGTTATTGTTGTTTAACTACAACAACACAAAAAGTTTTCGAACATGTTCAAGTGCTTGTTATTGTATATTTTTATATTTAGGTTGATTTTTGCTTGCACTTTTACACATCGCGACCACTTGGGCTGCAAAGTACTTTCAGAAACACAAAACAAAAGGGGCTGGCAACGAACTTTCAATAAGCTACAGTGTGTGCTTTATCAAAGTGTGGGCCTAGTAAAAACTCTCAAGTACGAGTAAAGCTACAAACTAACTTCTTTATGCGTTCCTCCAGCTAAAAATATGTGAAAAATTTTAAGATTATAATAAATAAAAAAACAGAAGAAAAAATAACATACACTCAGAGCAAATAAACTGCGAACATGTCAAGTACTAATGAAGGCAAAATATAAAACACAATATTCCCAACACCAGTTACAAATAATTAAAAGTTACGAAAAAAAACTCTCACACAATTTAAGTCTTAAATTGGAAGCAGAATATAAAATCATGTAAAACTGAAAAGTGGATAAAAAATAATATAACAGTTGCAAAAAAAAACTATATTTTATTAAAAATTAAACTTAAATAAATTATTAAGTTGTTGTGTTAATAATAAAAAATAATGAATTTGACAACAAAAAACAAAACATGTTTTTTTTATTCACCCACACCATTTTGAAACATTCAATTGATTTCAAATGCAAATACGTGTGTGTGTGTGTTTTTTTTTTTTTTTTTTTGCTTTTGATTTTGTTGTATGAAAGTTTTGTCTTGCTTACCAGCACTAGTCCGAGGTTTGGTACGAGCCGGCTTAACATCAATATTGGAACCGTTATTGCTGCCATTACCACTTAAACTGCCGGACATGCCATGACTGCCGCCACCGCCACCAACACCCACACTACTCGACATACCGCCCACACCAGAACCCACACTAGAGCCCGACATCGAATGATGACCATGATGGTGATGGTGATGATGATGATGTCTAGCTGCAGCCGCCGCTGCCATCGACGGACTCTGAAACATGCCGGCAGCTGCCGCGGCAGCCACCTGATGCTGAGCAGCAGCGTGATGATGCGCCGCATACGAGGCATACGAACCATCATAACTATTGGCGGATGTGTTGCCAGCAACACCATTACTCAAGCCCAAGCCGCTCGACTGGCCAAGGTTGCCATAGTGGGATTGGCCGGTGCTATCGAAGAGCCCCGTCGCCCCCGAACTGTGCAGCAGGGCATTGGTGTTGTTGTGTAGGGAGGAGGTATTTGCATTGTTACTGTTTTGGTTGGCGGCAGATTGGACATTATGCGCATTCGAATTATTGGAGGATCTTGAACCTGATGTCGATGATTGGTTATTACTATTGTTGTTGCTGTTGTTGTGTGTTTGATTACTATGTTGATTATTTGTATTATTACTATTTGTTGTACTATTATTGTTGTTATTATTGTTATTGTTATTATTATTATTTGACGTTTGATTAGTACCTTCTCTTTGTTTGGGCACCGAGGATTGACCGCTGCCATTATGGGAGGAGGAGGTAGAGCCATTTTGTATGGTGGGCTTAATGTCGAGGGCACAGCTTGTATCGGGCAGGGAGGTGGAACCTGTCGTATGCGCTTGATGCATGAACGCATTCACAACAGCCTGCAAGGGAAGCAAAATTTCAAAAGTTAAAATCTTAACCGAAATCGTAACTATTTTAGTTGATTTTTTTTAACAAGAATAAAAAAGAAACAAAAGTTTAATTTTTATTGTTTAATAGTTTTCTTTTTGTTTTATATGCATTATTAAACATTTTTTAGCCAACAATTTACCTGATATTCCGAGGGACCGGTTTGTACTGAGTCGGGCGTTGAATCCTTTGGCGGTGTGGGCGGAAATGGAAACGAATGTTGACCCATCGTTGTTGTCTGATGTGATTGACCCACCTGACTCAATTTATGATCGACCTGTGGTTCCTGGGGACAGGCAAATGGACTGCCCCAGGGGCTGGCGGGTGCAAATGATTTATGTTCGCTGGTAAGCCATGAACTCAGGGGCGTATGAAAGTGAGGCCGACACATTTGCGGTGATGTATGAGAGGATGGCATACGGGAGGCTAAAAGTATAAATAAGAAGAAAAGAAAAACAAAAAACAAAAAGGTGAGTAAATAAATCTCTTAAAAGGTGCGATATAATGCAGCATTAAATCAATTACAAAAACAAAAACAACAACAACAACAACAGCCTAATAAAATTATTCCCTATATCTTTTGTATGCCAAAAAAAAGGAAACTAAAACAACAAAATTATGCATTCCCAATATATTTTGTATGGCAAAAACTAAAATATTGCAGTTGCCGATACAAAAGAAAAAATAGAAGGCCAAAAGATTTACAAACATATTTCTGCATGCGATTGAGACCAGAAGCGATAACGATTTATTATAAATGATCTTTTTTATATAAATATATAAACAAAGAATAAACTTTGTTTTTTTCTTCTTCTTCAACTCCAAGTTTGTAGTAGACATTGAAAAAGAGAGGGAAGGGAGATAATAAAACAAAATGCAGAGTGTGAAATTAAAATTTATAGCTCACAAACGCACAAAATCCACAAACACTAGTACTCGTATTTGGTGCATACAGCATAACAATTGCTGTTTCAAGTATTTTTGAGAGCAGCACAAAAAATTGAATTACTGCCACACAGATTAAACACAACTGTTTAACGCTTAAAGCTGTAAAACTCAAATTCTATACTTAAGCGGTAGTGCTTTATGTTTTTTTTTTTGGTACTTTCCAGAGCTGTAGATTACATAAGTTTTCTTTTTTCCCTCTTTTTAGCATTTTGGTTGTCGTCATAAATTGTTTAATTTGTATCATAAACAATCGCGCGTTTAAAACGTTCTTTGCTTTTTTTGTTTTGCTGCTTTTGTTCTGTTTTAAACCTGCAAGACAAAAAGATCGATCATCATACAGCAGTCAGCTATCGATCGATCGATGATCATATAACTGATCGTAACACATTGATCATAACACGAATGAAAAGACAACGCCACAACAACAGAGTTTACCGCACTTTACACAGTGCATGAGCGCGTTCTCCTTCACTGCCTGCCTGCTTGGCTTTTGTGTCCTTGTGTGGCGTTCGATTTTTCTTTTCGTTTGTTATTATACAAAGTGTAAAAACTAATGTTTCGAAAACTATAATTTGGCGGACACCAAGTGAGATTTATGTGCATTTAAATCTCGCTGCACTAAAACTGCTTAAAGCATCAGCAATTTTATTTTATTTAAATCCAAGTGCAGAGCACAATAATGTGGCAGCTACACAAAGTCAAACAGCAAGCCCCGACTAGTAAAACAAGCAACTACCAGTGCAGCAGCTGCTGTTTGCTAAAAGATTTGCATGATCACATGCATTGCATACATTAAACGCTTGACGCTCGTTGTTCTGAATTGGTTGTTGTGGATTAATGTTATAAACATTTCATTACTGCACCGACACCCCCCTCAGCCCTTTTTAAAAGATTTGGACTTTAGCAGAAGTAAGTTTAGCACAGGAGTAGTACAATTTTAAAGGGACTTCTTGGTTTTTGTTAGTTTTATATGAGTAAACGAGCTACTGCAAAAGTTCGATAAAAGTCTAGTTTTTGTTTACACATATTTAATGGTTTAAAGGAAACTTGCCAATGAGAAAAAAATAGTTCCAAGTTATACTTGGAACGTGAATATTTTTTTTTAGCAAAATATCTCTATTAGCAAATGATAATCTAAAGTTTTTTTAAATAAATTACTTATAGCACTTTAGAAAAAACGGTTTATCTTTAACATTTTTATATGTATTTAAGGCAAGTTTACAAACATTCATGGCCTGCTTATAAAGCAGGAATTTTCAAAACATGTGTCACAGGAATTACTTAAAAAAACACTATACATACAAAACAAAATCAATCAAATCAAAAAGTGAAGCTGATTTCACACGATATTAAATTTACATGTGACTTGGCAGCTGTGTGGACTCATAAGCAACTTTGAATGGCTGACAAACTCAGCAATTTACAGACAAGTTATAATTTTTGCTTTCAAACCTGCATGTTTATTTACATCTGACATAAACCGTTTTGGACACCACACACACTGTTGTCATACTGAAACAGCTGATGTCAGATGCCTTGTCAGATAAAAATAGAGCGCAGTTTAATTTAAATTTTATCATCTGCTATGGCGTCCTCAATTTTACAGTAGTAAAGTATTAAAGCTTTTACACGTCATTTATGTATGAATGTGTTGTGCAATGGGAAATTTGACATGTCAGATATATAAAAAACATGTGTGAAACCAGCTTAACAATTGCTGACAGACTGCAACAGACAATATAGGGGCAAATCAACATCGGAAATCATATAACCAATGAATTTTAGGCAAAACATGCGTTCTAAACTTTTCCGAATGTGTTCCACACAGTTCCACATGCACCACCACCGTTTCACATGCGTTGCACACTGTCTTACACATATGTTCCACATTGTTACATTTGTGTTCCAACCTTTTCCACATATGTTCCAACCAGTTCCACATATGTTACAAACTGTTCCACATGTGTTCCAACCTGTTACACATATGTTCCACATGAGTTTCACACTGTTACACATGTGTTTCACACTTTTACACATGTATTCCACACTGTTCCACACGGTGACCAGCACAGGCTATAATGACTTTTGCGCCATTTCGTATATTTTCAATAAATTTTACGTACATTGTAAGCTGGCCACTGCCTTTTTTATTACTTTAATGGGTGCAGTTTTGATATTTTTTCGGTTGTTTTTTTTTTATTTCTTCAAATTATTGTATTAATACAATTTCAATGTAATTTTTTTAGATTTATAAATATTGCCATATTTTATCAAATGCTGCACAATGTTTTGTTTGAAAACCAAAATAATTAAAATAAATGTTTTCAATTGCCCTAAAGTAATCCACCAAAACAAAAAAAAAAATAATAAAAACAATTATTCAGGAACGGAAAGCCAAAAATAAAAACTAAAGATGGATTACTTTAAATCATGACACATGTTAAGCAACCATATAAAACAGACAATTTTAAATTGTGGCCGATATTTCTCTATAAACAGTGGCTTACATTTGCCGATAATCTACAACAAAGCTGCTACACAAAAGGATATTGCTATAAGAGAAGCCAACTATAATATTAATATAAAACTCAAATCAACTGAGTGACTAGATGGCTGACACTGACTACTGCTTGAAAAAAGAAACTACTGCTATTTTTTTCTCTCTTTTGCTGCTTTCCGTTTCAGCGACCACAAGACCGCAATAAGTAACAAGTTCGATCTGGCTGCAAAGATAATTCCCATTTGATTATACTAATAACAGTGGTTTAGACAATATTATATGTACGTGTTGCTGATTATAGATATTATTATTATGTTGATGATGATGATGATGAAGATGATGAGGATGATGCATCGACAAAGCTTAATACGATATGACTGAAATTGAAATAACTGCAAAAAATAACACTTCACGGTCGGCCACAAGAACGAATGATACGAGTACTCACTACACGGCTAAAAGAAATTATTAAGAAAACGTACGTATACACATGTGATACATTGGGGCTGCTCCACACTCTACACACAACTCTAAAGTAGCTGCAGGTGATGATGACGCCGATGATCATCAACATCATCATCACCATCATACCAGATTGAGCAAAAAAAAAACCAACTAAAATCACACAAAACAAAGATGAAGAAAATTGCAAGAAAATTATTATTGATGACTATTTCGAAGTCAGGGAAAAGGTAACAGTAAAATATAACAAATCAACTAAAAAATATATTTGAGAAAAAAATAAATAAATAATTTAGGCCTACCAACCGAGAAAAATCAAACACAAGCAGAGTTCATGCAGGAGGTTCATGTGAATCGCTGCAATTGTCAGTAGTTCTCAAAATTACGGGTTTGTGTTAACAAATTGCTTTTTAGAAACCATAAAATCTACAAGAAACCTGCACATTATAATTTAATTCAAAGTGCGTGGTATCGTGTTGAAAGTCTTAATTAGAGGCAGAAGCATAGAATTGTTTTTTTTTTCATTTTGCACAAGTTGTAATTTGTTATGGGAATATTTGTTAATTAAAATAAATTAAAAAGATTTGCATAAATCCACAAAAACAAAAAGAAATCAATTTTATGCCTTTTATGCACACAAACATTCACACACACATGCACCTTAAAAACAAATCTTAACCTTATTTTCTGTTGCTTTGTTTTGTTTTAATGAAATCCAACAACATACAAACGCTGGAATGACAGTACAAAGCTAAAATGCCGCCTTTCTGTAAGTACTGCAGCAATTAAAGAGGGTAAAAATCTCAACTCTACTTCTACTCTATTTCTTTATTTTTCAACTCGTAATGCTCAAAGTCAAAACAAGCTACCAACAAAGCCTTTCAACTTTTAAGCCTGGTCATAAATTGTTGCCGGTAAATTGGAATTGAGAGTATCTTTTTTGTTTTCTTAAGTTTTTTTTTTTTCTTAGTTCGTTCAATCGATTTCTTTGTCTTCTGTTAAGTTAAAACAAAAGCCTCTGACAATTCTCTAAGCGAATTTTGTATAAAGCATTGAAGTTTGGCGTTTTAAAAGCGTTTGACAGCGACAATCAACCAACAGTCATGTGCCTGCATAGAACGCCCTTCACTCTCGCTCTCTCTCCGGCCGGTTTATTGTTCGGTATGTTTTTAAGCAGGCAGCCAGCCAGCCAGCCAGCCAGAAAGTCAGCTTTTGCTGGCCAACAGCTAATCGAAACTGCCATTAGCCAGTCTATTCCAAGGCTTAGAGTGCGGTGTTTACTATTCAAAAATGACAACGTCATTTAGCCAAGTGAGATTCAACTTAAATGGCCATGTGATCATAAAGGAAATGCCAAACTAAAGCCCAGCAAACCATTTTGAAATCACAGAGGAAGCTTGCTTTGTTTTATATAGCAGATCATCTTCGCTAGAGGAAAATATCGTGCCACAACCGCGAAAATAGCTTAAGCGAAATAATTTTCCTACTTAATTTTTTATCACAAAATGTGTCGGTTAAGCTTTTTTCGATATGATTGATGGCTTTTGAAACCTTTCGAAACAGTTTTTTTTAACAGATTCAAAACTACTGAGCTCTTAATTTCAAAAAGCTACGTCCATTGATTCGTTCGAGAGATATCGTTGAAGAAAAACTTCGAAAAAATCGTTTTTTTTTAACTTCAAAATTTGTCTTTAAAGCGATTTTAGTTATTCACTGATTTCGATAGGCTTAAAAAGCGTAACGGATGCCGCAAATTGAAGGGATGGCCAGCAAGGACAACCGATTCCCATACAGAAAAAATTATGATTGGTAGATCTTAAGTTTTATTATTTTCTTTATTTGGTTTGATGAATACATATATAGTAAATTATTTTAATTAAGAACAAATGTGTCGTCCATCAAATATAGCAAAACCTAAGTTTTATTGAATTTAACGTCCAATATTTTTATTCAATCGTCAAAAACTTTAGACTGGCTGGCTACCTTTTTGTAAGTATGTAAAACACCTGCAATAACATTTGCCACATTTTCTTCAGTGGTATCGGTGATTTTATCTATTTAAATCCATACATATTGATTTTTTTTATGCACTTGCCATGTTGTTTAAGCATTCTTCGTAAATTCTTAAGACATATTTTGAAAGTATGTAAATAAAAAATTCTTTAAAGTATAAAAATAAAAGCAATCAAAATGCTCTACAAATTCGAAACAAATGCTAAAAATATGAGTGTAAGACTGAGATATGCAAAAATATTCCTTAAATGCATTAATACGTCACACAAGAAAAAAATGCAATTTCATATTTGCGGTTTCCCTGGTGATAAGTTAGTTTAATGAAAGAGAAAAAAGGTGATGCTGTGAGCAGGGATATTCAAGATATTCTTTCTTTAACCAAGCTCTAAAATCATATTAGCATTAGCAAAGCATGTTTAAGATATCATCGAAAGTTTTTATTCGTTTATCGCGCAAGCGAAATGTCCACTTAACATCAACTTCACGTGAGATGAACGGAGCTTTACATCGCTCGTACAGTGTGACCAATGTAGCCTTAGGTATATAAAGACAATTCTTGGTTGGGGAGGGGGGGGGTTTGGCACTGACTCCGGAAAAGCTTTGCTGTTGCGTTCTATTCTGTTCTGTTATGTGCCTCCACAGAAATGATAAAAATTTTCTGTAATTATCTATTACAAAATTACTCATTAAAATCATCATTCGTAATGCCCTCCCCCACCCACCGCCACAAAAAAAATTCTACCTACATAACTGAATGAGGCAGAAGCTGTGTGGTACATAGTGCCATGCTGTTTCAACCAGGTGTCCATTTCATCCCATTCTGGCTAAAATAAGTTGTCATCAACGACCTATAGCGCTAGCGACCGTAAAATGGGTGAAGACTGCGAAGGTTTGCCCAAACAGAACAACCATTTTGATAAAATATTTTCATTATTTGCGCATCCGTTGAATAAATTACAGCCATTTCGATAGAAGTAGATTCAACATTATGGCCGCCATCAAATTCCAAAGCTCGGAAGTCCCTATTGTTAGATCTTTTTTTTATGTTGTAGGTATATAAATAGACTGCACTGGGCTCTATCTTATTTAATATGTGCAAACTTTTCATTATTATCATTAATCCCACATGTTCAAGTTTTCGAATAAAACTTTTAATTCGTATCATTTCATGAAAATTATTATTCATGATACCAACTGTTTACAGGGCTGACTCGAAAAACATTTCGGTAGCCGGTTTTCTACACTGAAAAGTTTGCTGGGTTACAGCCAATTTCTTAGTTTAGCATAAACATAAAGAAACAAGTTGTTCAAGCGCCTTTTAATTGCCGCCTTTTATAAGAAGAAAATGCAACTTTTTGTTTGATTTTATTAAGCTTGAGAGTATTTTTTTTTTTGCAAGAATTTCAACAGGAAAACACTTCTATTTAAATGACACCATCAGTCACTCTTAATTTAATGAATTAGAATAGATGTGAAAAAAAACTCTAGATGGAGACATTGGAATGTCTTTGAAATTGAATATTACTCGTAATTAGAAAGAAAGAAAGAAAGAAACGAATTGTGGGAAATTCAAGGGAAATTTTAAATAAAATATTACTTTTTACATTTAGAAATGTTACTTACTTACACCTGCTTCAGGGAGCGAATATACAACTGCATATTTTATAGAAACCATTAGAGAGTGTTTAAAATTGTAGTTAATTTGTTAATGATTTTAGATTTACACTTACATTACATTAAATAATGAACATGCAGATGCTAATGCTGATGACGATGATGAAAATGAAAATGTTTTTTGAAAGGCCAGATGCTAAAGCTTAACTTATCACTTAGAGGAAATCTATCACTGGGTGACAAAAATATCCCAGCAAAAAGGAATCTTTGTTAAGTTTGAAATGGAATTAAAATCCACAATTTTATCATTAACAAATAATCTCTGTTTGAATTGTAACAAACAGATTTTAGGAAAATTGAAACAAAAACCAGAATGGAATAAAAAAAAACAAGACGAAACCTAAATGTGATGAGAGAGATTGACACAAATTGCAACCAAAAAGCGAGAAAAATCTTGATAAAATTTTAAAAGCAGCACACGGTGTGTGTGTGTGTGTGTGCGTGTGCGTGTGTGTAGTGGTAGCATGTACAAACATGCAACAAAATCCTTAAAAAAAGAAACAAACAGCAATAGAATTAAATGAACTCAATATCACACAACAACAACATCCCAACAAAAGGGTGTGATGTGATGCTGTGAAATGAGTTGAAGAGAGTGTTTGCTGGTATAAAAGGATTTTATTTTTTTTTGTTCAAACGTTATGATGGCTTTTTGGAAAATTAAATTTCTCACTTTGCTTTGATGCACTCTGCTGGCAGCAGTAATCATATCGCAAAAAGAAAATCTCTTTAGCTGCCAGAAATTGAAAGGATTGAAATTTAAGAGATTGCTTTTGACCCCAAACTACATACAAATTGAAAAATTGACACAAGATAAAAATCTTTAACATATTTTAAATAAATTTAAGCGTTTCTAGTTTTCCTTTACTCCAAACGGATACAGCTGAATTTAGGCTAAAAGAAATAAGAGAAAAAAAAAACGTATTAAACTAAAGAAATCAATCAATCTTATTCAACATTTTCAGTTTTTCTTTCGTTTAACTCAAAAAAAAAGTACAGAACACCTTTTATAGGCCTCATTAGATACAGGACACACAGCTTATTATTACTGTTGCCCCTCTTGTCCAAAGGCAAGTGCAACAAATATTGTCAAGAATTAAATAAATGCATAACTCATCATTTCGTACATTATTGTTGAATGTTGCATATGGAAAATGTGTGCGAGTTAAGCGCCAACTTGTGCAGCACTACAATACACCTGCTTTTCAAACACAACCGACTGAGTTCTTCCTTAATTTGTTCCCTCGCTGTTGTAGGTGATTCCTACTTGATCCTTAAGTCTCACTTGAAACGTTTTTCTGTTTGTTGGTTCTTTCCTTCTTTTTTGTTTTGTTTTATAATCAAAAAAAGATCCTGTTTTACACTTTTATTATTAAGTGGAGGGTATATTTAGTAGAGCTAGCGGCAAGCTGCAAGTATTGTGTTTTTTCTTCTTCTTGGCTTAAATAATACAAACAATAACATTTCATTTCAACTTGTACTTGACAGGACTTTTTGAGTGGTTTCCACTTTTGGACACGTGCCTTTTACTTTATGATCAGTTCAACCGCAGAGAACGCCGCTGACGACGCCTGTTTACAACTGCTTTTACTACCGTCTTAACAACAAACAGCACAGCAAGCGTTTTTAATCCCCCCCAATTGAAAATGACACCTGCTCCAAAGCATAATTTCTTGGTGTTTTCCAATTCAAATTTCAAATAGTCGGACATACATACGAGGATAACGGCTTCTTAGCAGACATGCAACCATTTAAGTATAGAGTCATATATATGAACTGAGCGGTGGACACAGGGGCAGGCAGGGCGCAAAGCAAAGTGAATTGTTGTTTTTTCTTTTGCTCTGCATTTTAATGAAGGTTTTATTCAAATTTTTGTTTTCTTCTAAAGGATTTGCGTGCAGCTTTTTTTCTAGCACAATTTAGTAGGAGTGCAGGTCAAAGGTCATCATAACCTAATTTTAATAACATTTAAAATAGTTTTTAGAAGAAATAAAATTGTATACAGAGACGAGTATTTGTGTAAATGCAATTAGGACAATTATTTTAAAAAGACAAAATTTTATTTGTTTTTTTTTTAAACTAATTTCTGTTCAAACTTATTTTTGTTATTTATGATTAGTAATCGTTCGATTTGACATTACTTTTCTTTTGCATCGCACTCGTAATGGAAAGTAACCCTGAGAATTATTTTTTTTTTTGGTTTTGATGTAGTAAATTTAGTTGTATACTCGTAAAAAAAGTTTCCTTCAATTTAAATTTAAAATTTTCTTTTCTTAAGAACATTTGCAATCTGCATTTCTCATGCTTGTGGCATTTAGCAAACTTTGTTTCTTTTATACTTTTAATTATTTATTAAATCATATAAAAGAAATTAAAATGAAAAAAATGTGTACATATGAATGTTGCATATTGCATGTTGCAATTGTTGCTGTTGCTAGCAAAACAGCGGTGCAATAGCGTGATGTGTCAAATGTGTTTAAATGTTTAAGATTTTGAACACTTACTGAACTGAATTTACATAAATTGACAATTAAAACAACAAGAAAATAAAAACTATTTACGCATTAAGCATTTGTATGAATGTAAACTAAGAAGGAATTCTAAAATAATTAAACTAGTTTGTAGAGAATTTCAAAATTAAGTGGATTATTAAAACAAGATGAATGCGGTAATAACATAGTTGTATCACACCAGCTGAACACGGTGCGTGAACTATCAGTAAAAATGATTGGAAAAGCTTGGGCAATACATCAAAATCTTTTAAAGAACAGGCCCGACTGCAAAATAATATATGTATGTACTTAGGAAACGTAGAGTCAGACTTAAGCTGTTACTTTTCACATAACAATATTGATCAGCTGTTTCCTACTGTTGCAGTTACATTCCATTACAGTCGGCTAACTGAGCCTTTATGTCTCATTAGGAAAATTTAAGTCGTGATCAGCCTCTTAAGATGAATGAAGGTTGATTCATAGCTAAAACTAAAGAATTCAAAAATTCCAAAAATCGCCAAATCCAAAAAATGCCAAAACTTAAAATAACGTAAAATTTCGAAAAAAAATCCCAAAACCAAGAAAGAGCGCCAAAACCGAAAAAAGTTCACATTTTTGCAAAAAAAAATTCTACATCAGCTAAGATATTCGATTAGATAGGCCAACATTCGTTGGCTCGATTAATCGAAATTGTTTGACTTGAACTTTTATTCGAACAATTCTCTCCCAACACAAGTAATTGCCTGTCCTGCTCATTATACGTGTTATAAGATTATACGAGCAAAATCATTTCACTTATAATATAATTATTACAATATGTCGAATAATAAATTTCTTAAATTTTTTTTAGTTATAACTTCAATTTCAAATAAATTTTCTGTTCTGTGTATCTAAAAATATTTAAGGCTGTTGTGGCTGCAGCGGTAAGCGCATTCGAGTTCAAATCTTGGCCGTCGAAGCCAACACACAATAAATTTTTTGATGCTACAATCAGGCAAGTGAAATCTGTGGCAATAAGGAAAGCACTTTTAAGCTTTCAAGTCAGTTTTCAAAAATTTATTTCTTTTGCAAATAAATTGGGAAATTCGGTGTCCACTTTTATGTTATTAAGAAACATCGTTCTACATACTGTAGCTAATACATTCAATTTGAAATATACCAAAGTATAAGCTAACTTAAGCTATTATTCCATATGAGATTATAAATTTAAAAAAGATAAGCACCAATTCATTCCTGAAAAATTGCAAAAACTAACTGAGATTTTTCTCAGAGATACTTTTGAATATAAATATTACATTAGTGCAATGAAAGCAAAATTTTGCTTATCTCGACTTAAGTACTTTTTCCCTTTTGCCACAGAAATAATTAATAAAATAAAATGACTACATAAACGTAAATTCATGTTGTTTCAATTTGAAATAACTTTGATTCATGCACGCTGTTCCAACTTGAAATAAATTTCAATAAATATGATTCCTCATTTAGATTAAACAGTACTGGAATGTTAAATCAACATGAAATAAAGTTATTTTAAAAGGAAAATTTGCTTGGACGATTACTGTAAATCATTTTGAATTAAAATGAAACACAACATATGAAGCAAAATCATTGCAGAGAAATGTTAAATTAAACTCAGTTTTGTAGATTTTAATATGCAACTTTTCTATGTATAGAGCTTAAAGTTTATTATTAATAAATTTTAGTTTCCCCACCTTAAATTTCCTTTCCATGGGTCGATGCATCTTTTTATAAATTCCACAAAAAAAACTCCACTTTCAAAGAAATTAACTGTGTGTGGAAGGTTTGATGTTACATACACTTTTTTTTTAACAAACAGAACCCGCGATGCGATTAGCTTGTCTGCATAAAACACCCAGGGTCTATGGCGGGAATCGAACCCACCACCTCTGGACTGAGAGGATAGCATCGCTATCACCCAGCCACAGGGTATTTTGGGTGAAATGTTGACATTTAGCCATTTCTACATATAACAAAGTTAAAATTTAAGTTCAAGCTTACTTTTTCCTTAATTCAGTACTTAAAACAATTGTATTGAGGATGTCAATGAATATAACATTTCTATTTCGTTAGAACAAAAGACTAAAGAAATCCTGCACAAAACAATATAATCAATAATTCTTACACTGAACTGTAAGTTATTGCATTGTTTGAGTACAAAACATACAAACAAACAAATACAAACACATACAAGCACATACATATGTATCTACATAGTGGGCATAAATGATAACTTGATGATGCTAATGATGTTGCAAATATATTTATTTATTGAACTTTATCTAAATCTGTAACGTAAAGAGAATAAATTTTCCTCCAAAAGGGGAGAAAAAAAAAGATAAAACCTGTGCTACAAGACAGAAGTTGGTACGAGTGTACAGGCCCTGTTTAAATGTTATACTTAACATTTTTAAACAGACTATATAGACTTTAAAGGGAAGCAGAAGCAGAAGCAGAAGAAGATGAAAATGAAAATGAAAAAAATTGCCATAAGAATACTTAACATTAAAACGGTGTGAATTACAAACATGGCAACATTTAAGCAAAATCCAGCATCTGGTCTATGGAAGGCAGAGAAACACCAACAGAAAACTTAAAACTCTGCATGTTGTTGTTTTACGTGGTTGGATTTTATTTTCCAAGTTTTTTTTTTTGGTTTAGTGTTAAACACAGGTACGTTGTGGCAAATACTACATGCAACGTTAAAATGTCAACAACATTTGGCTAAGAAAAATAAAAATGAAGGAAGAAAAAACTAACTTGACTCTTTTTTTTTTTGCCAACATGTGGGTTTTACGCTGAATTTCAGCAGACTCAAAGTTTAAAATACTACAAGTACTTAATACACACATGCAACTGCAACATATTCTTAGGAAAAATACAAAAATAAACTAAATTAAAAAAAAATAAAAATAAAAAAACTAAAAGAAATAAGAAACTAAAGGAGTGAGTGTAAGAGTATTTCTCATGAAAAACGCCATTTTGTTGGGGCTTATTTTTTTTCTTCTTAACACAAAACATTTGTAGCAAAATGTTGTAGGTTTAAGAAATAAAATAAAAAATAAAAGCTTTTTTATAATATTAGCCATTTAATGCATGTGTAAGGGACGGACAGACACACACAACATTCCCTCTTATCATCATCGTCATTATTATAATAAAATGATTTACTCTTTGCATACAAATTGGCCAAAGTGTGAGAAAGTATTGGGAAGACACTGACACTGACACTGCTGTGCCACGAACTGGTCAACAACAACAGCAGCAGCAGCAGCAGCAGTAACACAACAACACGTCTGCTATATGTGTTGGACATTTAACACTTAACAAATATGACAATTATGACATATGGAATTGTGGCAACAAACCACAAACACTGCAATATTATATTTTAAATGCAACACACAGCCCAAGAATACATCTAAGCATGGCAAAATAATTAAAATATACTTTTAATGTATTTTAAATGTCCCTCGAATAGAAAGTAACAAGAATATGGAAAAATTATATGTACTCGTATGTATAGTATACATTGTATACTCGTACGCAAACATGTTCATATAACATTAATAAATGAATTAAAAGAATTACAATTTTATCTTTATCTACATAAAAACCTGAGTCAGCTGTTAATCGAATGATTTTCTTTCCAGAAATTTTCAAAATGCGTTAGTCCTCGTCCACACTATGAAACATTTGCTGCAAAACTTTTGAGGGGAATGGAAAATTGTACTTTGTTTCTTGTTGAGTAAGTCAATCTCGTCTCATTTTCATGAGAAATATATGAGAAAATGTATTAAGCTGCAAAACAAAAACTTCACAGTTTGGTCACACGAATGCACTTTCAAAAAAGAAATCAAAAATATTTCGCAGCATATGTTTCACTGTATGGACGGGGACTTAGTTGGCCCGGCTCAGTCTACTCCAACTTTTCTTGCCTTCTTTAAAAAATCAAATTACTTAATACTCATAATTTATTTTATTCTTTAAAAAGAATTGAAAAATACTGAACTTGAGCCTGATTAAGAAATTCATTATAATTCAATTAAAAAAATAAATATGTGTCGCATTTAATTGATATAATGATTGATTTAAACAACTTAATAATAGATCAATTGATTTTAACTAATTAAAAATTTCATTGAATAATTTGAGCAGACAAATTAAAAATCGTATTATAAATTAATTAAAGGGGCCAACTAATTATTCACAGAAATACAATTTTAAAGCTTTAATTGATTGATTGACAAGCAGAACAATTTGATTTAGCGCCTCAAATTAAGAAGAAATTAATATCTTTGTTGTTGTTGGTTTCGTTAATGTTAAATGCAAATGCAAACTTCAAGTTTACACTATGCAAGTCTTATTGCTAAGCTGATTAGTTTGAGGGAGAGAGTGACGAGGGGAAAAGAAACGTTTCTTAGCAATAAGCCTTAAGGCCGTGATACACTATCATACAAAGTCGTGCGATCTACGAAAAAGTACAACCCTGGTGTGATGAATTGTTATTGTCCATAAACTCCATCATACCAGGGTTGTATTTTTTCGTAGATCGCACGACTTTGTATGATAGTGTATCACGGCCTTTAGCAATAAGACTTGCATAGTGCAAACTAGGACTTATTAACATTACAATTCGAAAGCATTTGCTTTCGTTTCGAATTACAGAGTAGACACCCACCCAGACCATTTTTTATACGATTCAGTTATTTAAATAATTTTATTTTAGATTTTAGTAATTTTGTTCGAACTTATTTATTTCTGTGTTTAAGATACGAGTACGATTAGGTAGCAGTTTTTGTATCGCTCTGTGAGCCAAATTGCATGTGATAATTATTAGGGAACAAATTGCATTAAGGAAAAATTTTAAATTATTATGAAAAACACTAGCAGAACGAAACAACATGCTGTTTTCGAAGGGCAACACTTTATCAGAAGGGTGTAGTACTATGCATTTCGAAGCAAAAGAAAAAGCTTTCGAATTTGTATCTTTATAGCATTTTCATTCCTGTTTTCGATTTATTTAATACTTTTATTTTATTTTGTTTAGTTCGAAACAAAAATTAAAAAATATATTATTTTTATGTTTTTAGTACGAAACGATAATTTAAAAACTTAAGAAAATGGCAACACTTCAGAACGCCATAACTCAACAAATAAAAATCGATATTCGATTATATAGGCTAAAGTTCGTATAGTATTAAATATGGGCAATTCCACAGAATGTCACATTCGATGTCACGTACGAATACCAATCAATAAAGCTTGTATTTCAGAGAAAATTTAAAATTTTCTTTATGTTGTTTTGAGGAGCATAACTAGTTCTAACTTTGTTAAAAGATAAAGAAAACTCTAACCTAAAAAATCTAAGCATTGATTGGTATTCGTACGTGACATCGTAAGTGACATTCTGTGGAATTGCCCATATGTAGTGACCGTCGCACTGTACTGAATTTATTACTATTTATTTTTTGTATCATTATGAGTTTTGTGTTATATTTGGTTAATTTTGTCTCATAATAAATCTCATTCCTTTAACTTATCACTTAGTTACTTAGGTTAGTGAAGTGAAGTTGAAATAATGAAAAATTGTTATCAGTTAGATAAAGTCGTACCTTTAACTAACGCCAATAATTACTGTAGACAATAAAGCCCAAAGTAATAAATTCAGAGGATACATAAGTAAGCTACTAGTCGGTCCCGAAGATGATATCGTGCCGTAACCTCCCAAAAAGATTAAGCGACATAATTTCAAACTTTGCTTTTTGACCAAAATCTATTATTTGCTATAGTAAATAATCGATTTCCGTCAAAAACTGGGATCCAAAAGATGTGTCGCCAAAGCTTTTTTAGTGGTTATGACTCGATATGGCATCGAATTGCAAGTAAAAGTATTTTAATTAAAAATTATTTACAAAATAATTAAAAAATTAAATTGCATTATTATTACAGCACACTTTATTTTTAAAATTCCTTTAAAAGCATAAACATTTTTCGTGCACTTTCATGCAGTTATTTTTTTTTACAATTTAATTAAATTAAATTTATTGCTTGAAAATTTTTGTTAAGCAAAGTTTTACAAAATACCAAACCTTTGTCGCTATTTGTTTTCTTTTCAATCTTAAATGATTATTAAGCCAAAAAAGGCTGTGTAAAAAAATTTAAAAAAATCATATTTCATTTTAAAAGGATTTTAAATAAAAAAAAAGAATTTTTGACTGCAGCATTTAATTTTTCAGTTGAAATAACAGAAAACACAAGAAAAAGTCAAAAGCACACGCTTTAATTTAAACTATTTTATCAGTGGTGACAATCAGTACAATTTTTCATGGCGTTAAATATGCCACTTCGATAAAAGTGTTGAAACATAAAACCTTTTACAGACTACAATAAATTCAAGGAATGCTACTGTGCAAATGCAGTTAATTTTTTATTTTTCTTTGCTTGCTGCATGATGAAGAAAAAGGCGACAAGGGGGGGGGGGGGGGGGGTTAAGCAGAGACATAAAAACAATCATAATTGTTGAAATCAACTGATGAACTGTTGACAAGTTTAGAAGCTGAAGATGATGATGAGTTTAGTTTAGTTTTTGAAGCAAAAAGTCCAATTTTTTATTATGTTAACGATTTGTGGCGCAAAAGTAAACGCCTGAAAAATGACCAAATTTGGTCATTTGACATCGGTGCAGACACAACATAAAACATAAAAATTTTCAAATCAAATATAAACTGACAAACTCTGACGCCTACGTGAAAATTTTCTTAAAAAATCATCATGTTGATAATGATGCTTCCTTTTTTCTTGCGTTTTTGCTTTTGGTTTTTTTTCTTTCTTTCTTTTTTTTTTGTATGTGGCCGCCAGAGGACCACATGCTTGGTTGGCTGGTATGGTGGTGGCATCATTTGTATGGATATCACATGTCATAAAATAAATAAGCAATGCTGTGACATTTATCACAATCGATAAAACTGCAAAAATCACACAAAAGATCATAACCAAGAATTTGCCATTCTTGTGCCTCTGTTGGCCGCAAAAAAAAAACAAAATAAGAAAACGGACGATATGAAAAAAAGTGATCAAAAATATGCGCCAATAAAGAATAAACTCTGCTAGGAGTGAGAGGAGGAGGAGGAGGAGGCAGAGGCAGAGATTGTGTGTTCAAAATTTATTTGCAGGAAAACGTTTTAAATTTTAGTTTGCAATTTGTGCGATCACAAATTTTTTTAGGGATTCTTTTCTTTTTCTGATGTGTGTGCGTGTGCTCGTGTATTTCCCTGTTGTTGTTTTAATGTAGCAATACTCGTATGTTTGTTGTTATTTTTGCTTGTGTCTGCAACATGTTATGCATAATATTTTTTACTTTTTTTTTTTGCTGTGTGTTTTTATGTTTCTGACAATGTTTATTTAACATAATACACAGCCAAGAAGAGACCATCTTCATTGTTAAGGCCGGACACGGAAAAAAAGAAGAACAAACCAACGACAACAAAAAATGATTTGAGTTTTATAATTTTTCCAATATTAAATAGTTTTATATTTATTATTTGATTTTTAAGCATTGTCTTTCTTTCCTCGTTTTTTGTTTTTCCTTTTTGAGGCAAACAACACACAAAATTATGCTAAATAGCTGCCGTTTGTTGCAGTCATATTTTGTTTTACGTGCCCTTAAATAAATACGAGTATGTATTGTATTTTTCTAAAATTGTTTGTACCGTTGAAAAGTTGTTATGTTGGGGGGTCCTATACACCAGCCAAGCTTTTTGGTATTTGACAAAACGAGCAACAAAATTATTACACACTGTTCCAAGCGGCGGCTTCTGCGACACAATACAGGCGCATAATTTACTGGACACCAAGGCCTTCAGATCGCAGAGCAGAGGAGAGCAGTCAACTTTATCTTTGGCCAAAAGATCCTGTTTACATTTGCTGTTGCAGCAGCATCACATCATAAATGCAAACGTGAGGCATGCATGTTTATAATTTCATTTATTTATTTTTTATTTTTTTATTTTTTTGAATTTTGTTTTTATTGCTGTAAGTTTCGTTTAAGTCCATTTGCCATTGGTTGGCTGTTTTCCTGGTGATTTATTGTTGTTGTTGCTGTTGCATGTGTGCCACAGCATAGACATTCAGTCTGCCACACACTAGTTACAATTGACTACTGTTGCTGTTGTTGGTGCTGTTAAGGATTTGACTTTTATTCCAAGGCAATAAAATGAAAAATCAAGTAATTTTTTTCCACTTCTGACTTGTTGCTCTCCATCTACTGCTTGGATGCTGTTGTTTGTCTGTCTGTCTGTCCTCTTCTCAGAATCTTTTAACTCGATTCTTATATTTCGGTTGGTTTTTCTTCTTAGGAATTCAATAACTAGTTAAATTTCGTAGAAATAGTTAAGCCAACAACAAAATAAAGACGAGATGGGGATAAAAAGCAGCATGTTGGCTGTTTTCCTTTTTTTCAACAATTGATAACATCAACTTACAAATACAACATTTAATTTGAGAAAACTTTTTTGTTCTTTTTTTTCAAAGCAGCAAGAAAAAATCGTACTTTATTTAATTCTTTTTTTTTTTTTTTGATAATTTTTGTTTAAATTAACCACAAATTTTTGTCTTGTCTGGGTTGCTTCGTTGGCATGTCAAAATCACATCATATGTTTAGTGTTTCATACTGACTGACTGACCAGTTGCATCTACATGCATTAATCATCACATTATTAAAAAACTGTCATAAAATGTTTTGTTTTATTGTCAAATAAATATATTTTGAAGTGCACTTTTTTTAAATCTTGACTTTCAGTCACGTTCTTGTCAACAGCTTCTCTTGGGAGATGTTTCGATGCTGCTGCCCTGCAGTACACAGCGTATTTAATAAAGTTACAGTTCACTTTTAAAAAGAAAGCAAATACATTGAATATTTTTTACTTAGCGCAAAGTGCATAAACAAAACTAAAACACGTTGTATACTAATCTCTAACATCTCTAAAGCAAAAAAAAGTTATAGAGTTTTAACTTGGAATTCGCCATTAGATTAGGGTGGGACTATTAGGTAATTCAATATGTAAAATCAAATCTTTCGCAACGAAAGGTTTTCCATAAAAACATTTGTATACAAAAATAACAATCCAGATATTATTAGCTGACGAGCATAAATACACGATTACACAAACATACAAGATGATGTTGGAAGCAAACATTCATATCATGACAACAACTATTGTGTTGTACATATATACGTTCTGCTTATTGAGAAATATACAACTACACAAACACACAAGCCAAAGCAGACGAAAAACACAAACAACAACAACTATAATGCTTTAACATTGTATAATCTACAATGATGTTATAATGAAATATACAACCACACAAACGCATACGCCGATGAAGAAAAAAGATACAAACAACAACAAGTATGATGCTTTTAGATAATATATACTACAATGATATTATATTATCAAGGCACATACACAAGGACCGACAGTGCGAATTGTAACACGAATTGTGCTCGAAAACTAAAATTGAGAGGATATTAAAAGTGCTGAGATTTCTGGATGTTGCCAAGATTTGTCTGAAAGCTTTAACTCGAGTATAAAAAGAGCGATGCGCTGGCCTGCCATATTCGCCGATTTTTCGCCTCAAGACTATCAAAATGCCATTTCACCGAGTTTTGCTCTAAAAATGCCAAAATTTTCTCCACAAACGCTTAAAGCACTATAACTTAGTTTTGGTATAGTTTATCAATTTTGGACAAGATTGGAATACTTGTTTCATTACAAAGAGACAAGTGTTAATAAGTCAGCGCTTCTAAGAACTGTATGTGGCACCTCTGGCGATGCAACCACTAAGCAGGCTTGTCATATTTTTTCCAACCTATTGCGCCAAATTGATTTTAAAAGTCGCCAAGAGTCGCCAAAATCAATTTTATGTAGTTTTTCTTAATATATATTTGATAATAAATTTGTTGTTATATAAAATTTTTTTTAACATAAATTTTTATAAAATTGTCGTTAAAAATTTAGCATTAAATCGCCAAAAGTAAAAAATAAAATCACCAAAAATTATTTCTTGTAAATTTTTCTTATCAAAATTCCAAAAAAAAATATATTAAATTGTTTTAATTAGTGCTTTCTTGCAGACTAGTTTTGTAAGGATTTATTTTTGAAACTACTCCTACAAGAAACTAATTTTCCTGAATTAAAAAAATTTTTAAGTTCAATTTTGCTATAAAATAGCAAGAAAATTGCCATGTCACCAAAGAAAAACTTAGACTCCAAAGAAAAACTTAGACGCCAAAAAAGTCTGACAATCCTGCCGCTAAGCAGAGGGCACTATATAATGAACAGCGTAGTTAACATCGTCGTTTTTTAGCACTGAATTATTTAATATTGTGCATTTTTAAAACTCTTTATATGACTGTTGAGTAAATAAAGGGGCCACGGTATCGACAACGTGTGATTTCTTTTTGTTTTGAATATAAGTGTGCGACAAGTCGAACGTTGTCGACATCGTGGGTTTGGCTCAAAGTGTTTTGACTTGACAAGAATTGTACATAAAATTGCAAATAAAATAACCTAAAAAAAATAACATTTCTGAATATTTCTTAAAAATAAAAATCTTAGATAAAGGAGAATGTTAAGATCATTTCGCCATTGATAATCTTCTTTGTGAGTTTGTTATAAAAAAAAAAGAAAAAATATATTAAATTCCTGTCACTATAGAGACTACGAGTACAAACGAGGATTTCTTAAAGCGGAGTTATCTGTAATCCGGACTCGGAATTCATGCAGCTAAAATTGATTTTAAAAACTTGAAATAAAAAATAAGCGCAAATATATGTATTTTTATATACGAAAAAATTACCAAAAATAGAAATATTTTTAAAATTTTTTTATTATTATTTAAAAAAACAACAACGTAAAGCAAACATAAGAATTAATTTAACTGTTTCACGATGTCGACAAAAACTTTCGTCTTGCAATTTAAATTGAAAAAAAAAGATTCTAATTTTATTATTGCTTTCATTAGAAATTTTCAGTCGAAATCGTGAATCAAGCCACTGAAAACTATTTCATATAAAAATCACAAAATTTTTCACACAAAATAAACACTTTCTACTTTTAATAAAGTAGGCTGCTATTTACTTATACTAAAATTTGCAAAACCATCCAACTACATACAAATTCATGCCAAAGTACTTAAACTTTGATGATTCGGATAGATAACACTATGCAACAAATGAAGAAAGACTTTTGGAAAAACACTGAACAGAACTGAACAGTATAGGTTCGATAGTACTTCCAGAGGGCAGCAAGACCCTATACTCAGTTTTCTCGATTTTGGTGAAGAATTTTTTATGAGCCTCCAAAGATGTCGAAAATCAGTGAGCCTTCAAAAAATGGTGTCTTTAGTTTTTGGCCAACCGATTATTCAGACTTGGTGCCAGCTCCAAACTTTGTATATATTAATAATATTGCTAAGAGCCTACCGAACAAATATTATTAACATCTTATGCCAAATAAATAATTTCTTCGTGCGGATTTTTTTTTTTTGCAAAAAAACATAAGGAACATTTTTTTTTCACTTTTTTTCAGAATAACTTACAGGGAATCGTAATTTTTGATGACAATATTTGGCAAAGTTGTAGCTACAGTAAAGTTGACCAACTTTTGTGAATATATCAATACTATTTGAACGTGTCTAGGTATACTAATAGCTCATACAGACCACTTTCTACCTTAAAAATTTCCCATTCCTTAAAAGAGAAAAAAAATTAAGAGCACTTGCGTCGTTTTAGATTTTAGGTAACGATATGTAAGTGCCTTTAATATAAAATTGATTTTTTAAAAACAAACCTAAAACTATATTTGCATTAAAAATTGTTTTTTTTTTTAGATTGACCATTTTATTAATGAATTTTCTTGAAAAATTTTCACACTTTTTCCTGGCGATTGTTATCGGACTGAAAGCAATTCACTGAAATCAAATAAGTTTTTCAAATAAAAATTTGCTTAACATTTTGTAATTAGAATTCAAAAACTGTACAATTATATAGAAACGCAATGAGTTTTTTTTTTGTTATTTGTATAGAAAAAAAAAACGACAATAACAACTTTTATTGTCAAACGAAAAAAGCTGGCACAAACAAACACACAGAAATATACATATTCAATTTGGCGGTAAAACTTAAAAAGATGACAAGACACCTTTCGGTATAATAAAGTTTATTTTTTTGTTACTGCTGTTGCTTTTTTTTATTATATTGTCAAGCTAAGCGATTCCCAAACATAAAAAGTATACATTTGCTTGAATATTGTTTTTTGCATGGAATGCAAAATAGTTGTGGATGGTTCATCATCAAAGAAAACAAAACGTATGAAGCTTTATACAGAAAATAAAAATGAGAAGAGAAAAAAAAAGAATTAAAAGAAAGGAATAAAACAAAATATCACGTACTTAAAACTTCGAGCTACAATTGCAAATGTTCAAGACAATCAGAGAGAAGTGAAGAAGAGAAGAGAAACTTTGGATTTGTGTTCTTTTCAACCTTTAAGTTGTTTCAAGTCTTTTAATTACATAAAATGTCAAACAACATGAAATCACGTGTTTGCCACAACAAACGGCAACATGCGGAATACCTCAAGAAATCAACAGCCAACGAGGCAAACAAACAGCCAGCCAAGCCAAGCCAAGCCAAGCCAGCCAGCCAGCAAGCCTGTTGGCCTTAGAAGTAGAGGCCCGTTGTGTCAGTCTATTCGTTCAAAGCCATTTTATTAAGCCGATTTGTTAAGAAATCTATTTAGGTATAGCATATATATTTTTTTGAAATATTTATAATAATGCTACAACGCTTTAAGTGGCCAGCATTTTGAAATTGAAATAATTATGTCATTTAATTACGCAGACAGCTTAACACAACGGCGACCACAAAGCAGCAAATCATGAAGACTGTGGCAGTAAAGCTGTCAACGCTTAACGTACTCGCTTTGCACTCGTACAACATAAACGATGACTCTAACTAACGATGACGATGATATTTAAACAAACTAATGGACGGACAAGGCAACCAGCAACATTATGTGGAATTATTGTATCCGCACAACAACTTATTGCCGCCAACAGAAGAGCATGTATGTATTTTTTACTTGTTTGATTGTATTAAATGTGCTTGAATGTAAAGAATATGGATGGACAAGCGTTGTACGTTTTACAATTACAGTTGTTGCCTTATAAACTTGCATTTTGCAAACGTTTAACTAAAGAACAAAAAGCCGCCCGCCACTTGCGTATTATTAACAGCTTTTTTTGTAACGTAGAGTAGAATAATATTTGCCCTAACTAATTAAAATATCGCACTCACATTTGAAAGGCTTGAAGACTCGTACAAGCAAAGCGGGCGGGCTGGCGGTCCGCTCATATGCAAAGTTTTGAAACAATATGGGGGGTTTTTTCTGTCATATTCAAAAGGCATGCAACATCAGCAACATAATCAACTACAGATCACAACAACTCAGGGCACAAGTCAGTCAGTCGTCTGGTCTGTCAGGCTGCCTATTCGTTTTGCAACCATCCATATCTCAAGATGAATTAAATATTTCTTAACGTTCAGTTTGCCAACGAAATTATGAAAAAGCAAATAAATACAAAAATAAAAACACTGTATGAATGACCGCTTCTATATAAAATAAATGAATATTTACGAGTTTGTTGTTGTTTTGTATCAAGAAAGGCCTGCTGCTGTTGTTGGCATATTTGTCAATTATAAAAAGTAAAAAAAAATATATATTCGAAATACAACTGCAACAGACAAGCCCACTTTACAAATTAAGCGATTGTTTTTTGCTCTCCAGTTTCATTTTCCTAAATTGAATGTAGCATTAACAACAATGACAAAACACTGTAAAGCACTGAATCTTAGATCTTATGATTTTTGCATTAATATGTTATACAACCAGCCCATACATATCTTGAGCTGTTTGTTGTTGTTGTCGTTGTGTTATTGTAGTTTTTCCAAGAATTTGGGTCATAATTAATGTTGCATGATTTCAAGACATTTTAATCAAACCAAAAAGTACGCACAAGAAGGAACAAACCAACAACTTTTCACGAGTAAATAGGGAATTTGCAAGCAAAATTGAGCCAAGAAAAAAATCTCCCCCTATTTATAATTAAGCAAGGAAATAAATATGTATATTTTCTTATTACATATTAAACAAAGTGTTAAAACAATGAATTCATTATGATAATGAAACGATTAATTAATTTTTGTTTTTTTTTGTTTTGATACAAAAGATATCATGAGCTGATCAAAAGAATTTAAGCGCCTGGCAGTAAAATTCCTAAAATAAAGTTTTTTTTTTATGAAATGAAAATTCCTAATAATTAATTTTAAGGTTGGCAAAATATTGTACTTACTGAAAGGGAATATTGAACAGGCTTACTGCCAGTTCATAGAAGCCATGTAAAAATTCTCGTCTGGCTATTTATATTGAGAACAAAAACAAAGCACTCAAAATTTGTTTTTGTTTTCAATGTAAATAGCCAGACGAGAATTTCTACATGGCTTCTATGAACTGGCAGTTTATCTCAATTTAACAGCTTAAACTTGAGTTTAACTAAACTTGAATTTTCACAGCTTACGCTAAAATTTTTTTTGTAATTTAATTCCTTTATTTTGCTGAAAGAGAATACTGAAAATGCTTATGCCCATTTTTTGACTTGATAATTATTAAAATAATTATTTTTAAATTCTATTTAGATACGAAATTGAGTTTTTGAGTACATATTTAAATAATACTTAAAATGAATAAAAATGAAGAAAAAACAATAGCTAGAGTTGCAAGCAGTGGAAAGAAAAATTGAAGGAAACCATAGTTTAAAAAACAAGGAAGGAGGTAACAATTAAGTTATTGAAGAGAAAAAGGAAAATGGCCTCATTTCGCAGAAGTGAAAACTATTTAACAAGCACAAAACGAGCTTTAGATATAAAAGCAAACGTTTGTAAAAGCCTTAAAAAGTTGGAAAGTGCGACGTTGCAACTTTTGCTGAAATAATAGTTGAAGTAAGAAGCATTTCAGGTACACTGCACTGGCACTTGTCTAGAAGAAAAAGTAGCTAAAATTGCCTTTTCTAAAAAAAAACTATATTTGGTATTCCTGATATTATTTTATAATAAATTTTAGTTTTGTTAAATTTGAATACTTCTTTCAATTTGAAAACATTTTGGGATGCATACTAGATCCTTTAGTTTAGTTATTTATTTATAATTTTGTTAAAGGAGCAACAGAAATATTACAAATATCGTGGTAAAAAATATTGTCACGTGCGACTGTTTTTAAAATTTTATTTAAAAAAATTTAAATCGTTTTGGGTAAAGTGAAAGCCATTTTAAACAGACATCAGTAAACATCATTGTAAAATTAGTCACATTAAAATATTGCATTAAGTTTCGCCTAAATCAGCGTTTTAATCGTTGGCCGCAAAACTTACTTTTACTTACTCAAAATCAAACTTTGCACAAATTGTGGAGGTACAAGTGTTTACCTACAAGTTAAGCTTGTTGTCAAAATAAAAATCCATTTTATGTTGACTATTTTACAATTTAAATGTGTTCAACGGTCACGTTCGACATCATGAAAATACCCATATTCCTTCGCAATACAAATTGATAGTGTGCAGAAAAGATTCATAATTACAGAGAAGAAGAGTCACAGTTAGAAAAACCATAAATGTAAATATCCTGTACAATGAGAATAAGCGGGACTATGTATTATGGATTATTAAAAAAAAAAAATTCAAATGTATTGCATGGATGTTTTCATAAAAATGTGTTTTTCTGCAACTTTAATTTTTTACACTGTTGTATAGAAAGCTTTCCATATTTGGAAATTTTATAGTGTTGCCATACTTTCAACGCAATTTAACAAGAACTTTAGTTAAACACCGAAAAACTGAAACCGTATTTCAATACAATTTAAATTGAAATAAAAGCTGGCTAAACAAATATTTAAATATTTAGTTAAAAACTAGGGATTACTCTTAATTAAATAGCCTAAGTTCGAGTTTAACTAATCCTTGAATTTTCTTGAAGCTTTAACATAAATTCCATAAAATGCCATAAATAAAACAGGTCTACGGCAGAACAAAATTAATAAATTGAAGTTTCAAGTACTAAGGGACAAGTTTAAGCAACTGTTCTAGCTCTAATTGTTTTACAACTCATATCTCTTACACACATTTTGCAACAGAGCTCTAGGATTTTCAAACTCCAATGGTTTGATTTAGTTTCACTCCTTTATTAGTACTAAATTCATTTACAAATGAACATGAAAAACCATATTGCAAGTGCCATTATTTGAAATTAAACCAATTTGTAGTTGCCACACTATTTGAACAGCAGCAAACTTAACGAGCAGTAGGCATATGCTGCAGCCAATTCAGCGGTGGTGGCCACAATCAATTAAATACTAGAGATGGGCTCGTGTGTAACTTTTGTCTTATGAAAAGAAGTTAAATTGATCACTTTCTTGTTAAACATTTTAAGCATTTGTATAAAATGACAAGTTATTAAATCTTCACTAGCTAGCTTTCGTAGGATACGAATCCTAAAGTGCCCTAGAGACGATCAAATATAACCCGTCCATAAGTGCATATATGTAAGTGTCGCATGCTTGTAGCTTAAAAGTAGACGAACAAACAAATATATTAATCACTATTTGTAATTTGCTAATGTAAAGTTCATTAAAACGCAATAAAAACTTTTGATGGTCTACGCACTTTTCTATCATTAACAGGAATCACAAAAAATTGTCGGCCGTGCTCTGTATTTCACGTGAATTTAAATAATTCGGAATTGAAATGGCATTGTTGCTATAAATACACATTTCTTACATCAATTCCATGGCAATCATGCACGTTTTAATCAATGTTGGAGATGATCAAATAATCAGCCGTCAAACAAAAAACATTCTGATTTTCAACAATCAATGCCGACAAAACGTGTGTGTTGCCGAAAAAATACGACTGCTTTGAGATTGATGAGTTTATTTGATCGTATCCAGGGCAGTTTAGCCAAACTCAGAAATTAAAAAATATGTTATTCAAAATTCACAATTATGCAATGCTTACAATTGAATTGTTATGGCGTTGTAAATTCAACAGAAGAAGAAATAAAAGTTATTGAGCTGTTTTAATCTTTCACTTGTTCAGGCAATGTTAAATTAAAATTTCTATACTCACGTTCTTATGCGTGATTTACGTTAAGCACGTTGACCAGCTCTAGTAGACACACCAAAAAAAGAAAAAAATGCACTGTTGACCGTGGAACAAAATATTCTAAGTGCGTACGCAAGCATGTTGCATCATAATCACTGGCAATTTATCACTTACACACAAGCATGCATGCACTGAAAATTTGAATTACACTAAAAACTAAAAGGGCCAGCGGACTCACCCGCTCGTTCGCTGGCCATGTAACAAATCGCGGGTGTTATTTTCAATTCAAAAACAGATTCCACAATGGCCACTGGAGAAAAATATCAATTCTAAAAATTGTATTGTGGACATTTTGCCCATATGCAAAATTTACTGTTAAAAAAACTGACAATTTATTAGTTGTTGGCCATACTCAAAGTGCAACTGCAACTGCAGCTAGTGCTGCTGCTGCTGCTGGTGGTGGTGGTGGTGGTGGCAGTATTTCATATTGGCCCCCAAACAATGTCACTGGTTTGGTGAAATTAATGAACATTGTCACATTTGCATGCATTGTCATCCTTGGCCACTTGCTGCGTTAGATGTTGCTCAAACAACACAATACTTTACACAAACACACACACACTCACGCTTTCCCATGCAGTCATTTATATAAATGAGGCAGCAACAGCCGGCCACAACTGTAGTCGTAGCTGTTATTTTTATTGTAGTTGCAATATTTTGTTATCCATTTATCTGTGTGTTTGTTTGTTTGTTTGTTTATGCATACGTGTGTACATAAATATATTTCATTATTATTATTTTTTTTCGGTTGGCATTGATTTAACCAAACAGTCTAAAGCCCAAACAGCAGACAATTTGTTTGTCACTTATATCATGGTAGATATCTCTTAAATAAATACGATTCAGTCGGCCGTAGCACAAACTGTGTCATTGTTTTGCACAAAAAATTATTGATTAGTTCTTTAAAGAAATTTGATTTTCAAAATTAATTTAAACCAGAAATTCTGGGTAGCGAAATATGAAAAGCAAGAAAAATATTATCTAAATTGAATTTTTGCTTATAAGTAACAGCAAAAGATAAATGAATAATGATTCAATTACAATTAGAACGATAAGCGATATTAAGATAAAAAAAATAAGAATTTAATTAATTAAAAAATATGTAGAGTTTTGATAAAAATTTAAATTTTTAGTCCACACAGAAAAATTATATTTTATATACAATTATTAAAAAAAATCAAATTATGGCTTGATACAAGGTGGGCCAAAAGAAGTCATCCGTTGTTTGTTGTTTGGCTCTCATTTTTTTTCTAAAGAAAAAACTTCGATTCTGTTTTTTGATTATGTTTATTTGAACCCTTAGAATTTTATTGGTCAAATCGAGAAGATGATATCGGCCAAATGGGCGTCGTCACAATTGCTTGCTTTACGGGCTCGTTTTATGGCATTTTTCATCACTTCGGCGAGAACTGTGGCTTCTAGGGTCGCGAGCTTGTTCAGGTAAACACGGGACTTCAAAAAACCCCAAAAAAAAATTCTGGAACGGTTAAATCGGACGATCTTGCGGACCAGTGTAAATCGGCAAAACGAGAGATGAGGCGACCCGGAAAAAATAGACACGATTATTCCGCGTTCTTGGGGAGTGTATCGCTCCATGGCTTGTTCACTTGTATTCTACATCTGTCTAGTTCACAAATGTCAAAACAGATTTGACATCGGCCGCCATTTGCAAAAATAAGAGCATCTTCCAATAGGGTGATTTCTTTTGGCCCACCTTGTGTTAAGCTTTCACACTTGAAAACGTCATACGGGTGTTCACTCGCAAAAATATTGGGCCTGTTCCTCTTAACTCTAAACGAACGTTTCGATGGAATATTAAAATTAGAATAAAAAAATCGAGTTTTTGATTTTGTTTTTAATATAAATGTTCGATCGAATCTACTGTTCGCATTTAGAAGAACAGTAAGTATATTCTGTAACTTTTTGTGAACCGAAAATCGTAATATCGTATCTCTATATAGAAAATGTGAAAACAAGCGAAAAGCTCAAATAATGATAAAGAAAAACTCAATGAATTTGAACTTGTGACTTTATTATTTTTTCTCCAACCAACAGCGAATATCGTTAAAATATGTTACTGAATAGCAAAATTTATAAATTTTCGTTATATTTATTATAGCGATACGGTTGTCGTAATAAAAGTTACTGAATCCAGGTACAGGCCTTTTGTTTTAATTTTCAATAAGCAATTTAATGGAAAAAAATCTAGTATTATAATTGAAAATTTCCATATATTCTGATATATTTGTATTCTCTTCCTACAAAAACATCATCAATAAAAATGTAAATAATATTTAAAAAAATTTGACATTTTTGCACAAGTATCAGACCGACATAAACTCAAGATCAATTTGTAACAAACGACTTCAGTCTTCTCATACTCGTTTGACGATTAACAATTTTATTTAGATTGGTTTTTTTTTGCATCTTCGTTATAAGAATTTTTGACATTTGTTAAGCTTTCAATCAAGCTCACAGTCATCAAATGACATTTGCAGACTAATGAATTTTAAAATCTTAATTTGTTTAAACCAACATCAAAAATATTTTTTTTTTATTTGAGTAAAAGAACAAACTAACAACAACTACAGATGGAATAAAGTAAAAAACAAAAAAAAAAATACTGACTAGACTGTATGTCTGTCACAGAGCCAAAATACATGCGTTACAGGTCTCTTAATTTTTTTGCGCCTGTTTTCTGTGAATTTAAATGAATGATCGTTTTATAATATGACAATCAAACAAACAAACAATCACATAAAATTGTATGGAAATATTGATGTTTAAAATTGAAGCTGTTGCTTTTGCTGCTGCTGCTGCTGCTGCGAGTGCCGGTCGGTACGCATGAATGAATAAGCTGGGAATAAATTACAATAATGGCTTGCAATGAAATTCAATAGTGCTTTCTTTTCATTTTTATTTATTTATTTTTTTTGTGGTCAATCTTTAATGTTGCTTGGCTTATAAAGTTGAACATATGAATTAAACATTTTTGTAAGAAAAGCCACTTTAAGTGAATGGAAATATCACACAAATCATACACACAAAATTTGATCAATCGCACCAATATGCGAGCGCACATACATACATACATACTACTTACATCTATGCAATCAGTCATTCAGCCATTTACTCACATTCATACTCGTACATAAATATAAAGAGAAAAGTGAATTTTGGACAGATATAATGCATAAATTTTTTGGTTTCTTTTAACGAGACCAGATCAGGGCAGGCCCGACTGACACAGAACAGACGCGGATGTATTTGACAACACTTTTATGGATGACGTTTGTGCTTGTTCATGCAAACAGTTAGTTAGCAGGTTCAAACAATATCAAATGAAACGGTTACTGCATAAATGTTAACGTTAAAACAATTTGAATCGCACCGTGGTAGTGTCAATAGGGAGTTAACTGTCGAATATGACAGTTGAAAATAATTTAAGAAACACAAAATATAAACCGTTTTTATAAGGAAATTATATATGTATATTTTATTCATTATTAATCAATTCGTTTATAAAAGAGTGTGGGAGCTTTAATTTCCATTGTAAGCGCCTTTTTATTTGACGCAACAAAGATGAGCAACATTCAAATGTTGCTAAGCTTTTAAGCAACAATTTGAAAGTTCTATTAACAGGATTTATTTATGACATAATTGAAAAATTTAAATTAAATGATTTTAAATTAAAATTAAACAAATTTCTCAAACAGATGAAATGTTTCAAAATTTTTATATAAGTTAGAAAATCAGTATACGAAATAAAATAATCAGTTAAAGTTTTTATAACAAATAAGCTGGATTCGCCCATTGGTACCAAGGAAAAGCTCGATAAATACTATGGGGACTCTGCACTATCGATTTCAATGGTACAAAAGTGTTTTACTGACTTTCGTTGTGGTCGCACAAGTATAAATGACGCTGAACGTTCTGGACGGCCAATTGAGATCAGTACACCCGAAAATGTCGAAAAAATCCACGATATGGTGTTGGCCGATCGAAGAGTAAAAGTGGGTGAGATTGTTGATGCCATGGACATTTCATATTGCAGTGTGGTTTCGATTTTAAGTGATCAGCTGGGTTTAAGAAAGTTGTCTCTCAATTGACCATAAACGTAAAAGTGTGACAACTTCAAAGGATTGTTTGGAGTTGTTTAACCGCAATCCGAATAAGTATTTGCGGCATTTTCTAACTGTGGATGAAACATGGATCCATTACTGTACTCCAGACACCAAGCAGCAATCTAAACAATGGGTTTCTTCGGGTGAACCTGCTCCGAAGAAAGCCAAGGTAAGTTTGTCGGCCAATAAGGTGATGGCAACAGTTTTGTGGGATGTACGCGGGATAGTCCACATTGATTACCTTCAAAAGGGGAAAACAATAAATGGCGAATATTATGAAAACGTATTAGACCGATTTAATGTGGATTTAAAAAGAAAACGACCATATATGGAAAACAAAAAAGTCCTTCATCATTAAGATAATGCACGGGTGCACACGTGTGCAGTCTCAATGGCAAAACTCTATGAATTGGACTACGAATTGGTACCTCATCCGCCATATTCTCTGGATTTAGCCTCTAGTGACTACTTACTATTTCTGAACCTAAAGAAATGGCTCGGTGGAAAGAGATTTAGCTCTAACGACGAAATTAGTGACCAAATAGGCATTTGTATTTTAAGGAAAAATCCTATTTTTTGGAAGGTATACAAAAACTGGGGAAAAGTTGGACTAAGTGTCTAGAACTCAAAGAAGACTAGGTTGAAAAATAAAATAAGTTTTTATATAAAAACCTGTGTTTCTTCAAAAGGTCACTGAGTTAATGATCCACCCTCGTATGTGGTTCCAAGAGGACGGAGCCACATACCACACAGCGGGCGCTACAGTTGATTTACTCAAAGAAACTTTTGATGAAAAAATAATTTTACGTAATGGCCCAATTAATTAGCCACTAAGATCGTGTGATCCCATTGGATTATTTTATTTGGGGTTATGATAGCATAAAAAAGTTTCGTGCAGCAAATTTCACGAAAAAATGCTTAATGTAAATCAGGTAAAAGTTGACTGCCGCAAATTTTATTAAAATCAACAGATACCGTGATGAAACATTTTGAAAAAAAATTTTAATTTTAATAAGACCAGAAATCCTTGCCAGTTCGACTTTCACGATTTATTTACTTATACTAGCTTAAAAATTTCCAAAATGCTGCAAACTTGATGTAATTCGTTCTTCAACTACTCCCCGATTTCTTCTCAAATCGATTTTTCGGTTCACTTACTTTTTCACTGAGGAAAATATTTAACAAATATAACAAACAAAGGTAATCGATTTTCACGATTTAGTTACTTCTCTAAACTACAAAAACTAAGTTAAATAGGCATGTTCTGAAAAACACTTTTTGTGAAAGTAATTTGAAATCACAAGAAAGGTGATCTGCACACAAAACTTTTGAGATTCTGTGATTTTTTTTATGCCTGCCAATTTGAAATCACTTGGTTATTTTTTCAATCACTTTATTTTGAAATTCACAATAAATTAATTAAATAAATAATTTAATATCTTTTTTAATGAATTTTATATTATTTGTATTTGTATTAATTTTGTATTTATTATTTTCCAAAACATTACAAAAATGATTTAATTCTAAAAATTTAATTTAAAAACCTTCCATATATATATATACACAAATAAATAGTAAAATGATAAATTTTCTACGAAAGAATTTATAAAATTATGAACAAATTGAAGACACTCTCTTTTGCAAGAAATGTTGTTATTTGCTTTGTGATTTGCATTTGTGATTTTGAATTTACAAAGTAAAACATCAGCTGTTTTTGTGTTTTAGAAAGGGTAAAATCGCACCGAAAAACTAAAACTTTTGAGATTTTCAGAATACCATCAAATCAAAATTGTGATTTTAAAATCACAAAGTGATTTGAAAACTTGTGATTTCCAGAACATGCCTGAAAAACTGAAAATTCGTTCTAATTCGGTTAAATGTCCCAGAGATATCGATTTAGAACATTCTCGCAAAACTCTTATTAAAGCGATTTTTTGGTTCACTTACTTTAGCACAGATAGAGAAAAATGCAACGAAAATAAAAAATAAAGGTAAGAATGCACTACGCAACAAGTTTGACCAACTAGGGAAAAAAGTCACGTCGTGTCCCGTAAATTTTTTTTTGTGTAGTTCAGTGACCGCTTAGTTCGGCAGCGCTGCCAACTCGAAAATTAAAACATAAAATACCAGAAGTTCTCGAGTCAAGAACGACATTTTTCATATCAAGAAAAAACTGCTACAGGTAAAGAAAGACACTCCAAAGAATTCATGAATTTTCGATGCGGAAGTAGTTTTCAAAAATATTATTATTTGTGAATTCTCAAATAGTTATTGAAAGTCTGTGCACAAGATAAGAGGTTTGTGACTGTTCAAAATGTGGTTGAAGTCTATTGACGATTTGGCTAAGCACAAATGAAATATATAGACAATGCTTAACCACCAGCAAATAAATTTCAATTAACACAATTCTATTTAATATATAGTTAATAACTTATGGCTATAGCAAAATAAGTTACTTGAAAGTTTAAATCATTTATTTTCAAGACACTTTACTCGTAAGTCATTTCAGTGCGAAAATATCAGAAATCATTAATAACTTAACCAAAAGCACCTACTTAAACACAACGTCTGTCTGTATATATATGTTTGTATGTATGTATGTACTCGTATGTACATAAAAAATTTATTCATGTCTAGTACCAGAAATATTAATAAATATTATGAGGGTGGCACAAGTATCTACAAAGAAATGTACTCGTATGTATGGTTTTTTTCTTCGATTTTGTCTTTCTCCCGTTTTTAACAATTTCATTATATGTTAACAATGTGGTTTTTGTTAGTTGTCTTGAATGTTTGTTTGGTTTTCTTTTTGTGGTCTATTGTTTAGAATTGGTATTGGCTTTTTGTGTTTTTTAATTCCTTTTTCGCTTTTCATACAAACAGACGCCCCGTCAATCACTCACGCACCATTTTGACAATTGAATGAATAGTAAATAAATAGAGAAAAGGAAAAAATATGAAAAAGCAACAACAACAAAAAAAGAAGAAATGTGGTACGTCATGTTTAACACAAACTTAAACACAAAAATATCAGCCATGTTTAAAGCTTAAGCAAGAACAAAAAGGATTTCAAAATTGTAAATCTTTTAAAGGTATTAAAACACATACATAACTACATAAAAACATATGTATGTAAGTATGTATGTAGTAAATAAAACTTACTGTGTTGATGATAGCTGGGGTAATATCTTCTATGATGGCCATTACTTTCTAAAGCATAAAATGCGCCCATATCGCTGGTATCCAGGCCTAAGCCGCTCCCAGCTCCAGCGCCGCCACCGCCGCCTAGGCCAGTGCTGCCACCGGCCGTCGATCCTAGGCCACCACCTAAGCCATGGTGGCCCAGGCCGCTGGCTGAGGCGCCCAGGCCATTTGTTTGCGGCGAGCCACCTCCCACTAAACGCGGATTATCATACCAGCTGCGGGCAGCAGCTTCCGCCGTTGAAGTCATATCCATGTCAAGTATAATTTTGAAGAATTTTTTTTTACAAACCCGGGCAGAAGTAAAAGTGTTTTGAGCAAATTTTTTAAGGGTTTTTCTTCAACAAAAAAAAATTGTTTTATTTTATCTTTTGTGCACTGGGTTCATTTTCAACTCTAAAAGAAAAAAATAAATAAAACAAACAATTTATTTTAGAAGCCACCAACAACACTAGAGTTGTGTGTTAAAAAACCATTCGCAGGGAATCAACTTAAATGCATTAATAGTTATAATTATGGGTTTTAAATTTTTATTTTTATTTATTTCAATTATTTTCCATAAATTTTTAATTATGCCATCATCTACAGAGCAGCAAATTAATGGGGTTTTTATGGCGTAAAGTAGACTGAAAGCCATTATCACGTAGAAACAAACATACACGCATAAAAAAATTAAAATAAATATTTTTTTAATAAGCAGACACTTAAAAAAAATATTCTTAAATAACGAGTTTTTCTTCTAAATAAAATTAAAAGTTTTTTTTGTTTGGTAAAAGCAAGAGGTCGACTTAAAATCTCGTTTGAAATGTGTTCTTGCTTGACGAACAAACACCAGAAACACATCAAAATGAGAGACAATCAATTATAACGATTTATGAGTATTTTGATAGTGTCTAGATCTCTTAAGGACGATGCAGCAAAAAAAAAACTGTCGAAAATGAAAAAGTAAAACAAAAATTCTTAGCGCAAAATTCAAAGCAAGGTAAACCGTTTTCTAAATTTTTTTTTTAAATTTATAGTTTTATATTTTCAGTAAAGCTATTGCATTCAGTAATATTCCTTAACTGAGACTAACATTTTGAATGCATATTTTTTAAAATTATTTTTAACACCAAAATTTGATTATCATTTTTCTAATCAAGATCCAGTAAAAAAAGCCTGTTATCAAAGGTATCTGATTTATTCAGTTGTCAAGTCAGATTGAATTTTTTACTCGTTAGATTTTGAAATGTTTATGAACTTGTTGTTTATAATAGATTTATGGACTAATTTTTTTTTTAATAAAATATTAATTGAATCAAAGTGTTCTTTCAATTATTTCAAGTGATTGATTAAACTTCAAACAACGCCTTAACTCAAAAAACTAGTTTGCCAGAAAAATAGGTTCAAGTGTTCAATTCATACACAACTTAATGGAGAAAGAAAATTTTATGTTTGGAGTGATATGATATGGAGAATAATTTTGCATCATTAACTCAAAAAATGTATAGTTTGAGTTGTGATGCTTTTTGAGTAAATGAGCGAAATGAGTTTTTTCGGTGTACTGAGAATTTGTTAATTTTTAGTTGGCCCCTTTTTAAAGGAACAAGTGCGATATTTATATAAATGTATAATAGTATTAATTCTACAACTCTTAGCATAAAAAAAATTTTGTAGTTTAGCTCAGAATGAGTTTATAAAAAGTAAGGTAAAGTAATAAGAAATTAAGTAAGTAAATCCATCAAAGAACGTTAAATTTAGAAACAGAATTTAGTTTGATGATTGCTTTCTTCAGCGCAAGTGACAAAATTCTTTCTCTGTGTCTCTAGGTGGCAGCAATAAACTACGAGTTCCACAACAGACACAATAAAAAAACCCCTGCATTTTCGTTTTTTTTAATTTCTATTTATATTTTGAGTTGTGACGCTTTTTGAGTAAATGAGCGAAATGAGTTTTTTCGGTGTACTGAGAATTTGTTAATTTTTAGTTGGCCCCTTTTTAAAGGAACAAGTGCGATATTTATATGAATGTATAATAGTATTAATTCTACAACTCTTAGCATAAAAACAAACTCAGAATGAGTTTATAAAAAGTAAAGTAAAGTAATAAGAAATTAAGTAAGTAAATCCATCAAAGAACGTTAAATTTATAAACAGAATTTTGTTTGATGATTGCTTTCTTCAGCGCAAGTGACAAAATTCTTTCTCTGTGTCTCTAGGTGGCAGCAATAAACTACGAGTTCCACAACAGACACAATAAAAAAAACCCTGCATTTTCGTTTTTTTTTAATTTCTATTAAAGTGTTTTATTGTAAGAGTAATAAATTTTGAAATGCAATTGATTTTTGTTCTATTGTTGGTTTCTTTTACAAAATTTTAACAAAAGATTTTTTTTGTGTGTGGATATTTTCTTTACCTTCTTTTTGGAAGCAAAACCTGGCGCTAACAGAAATTATATAAAATAATAAAGAAAAACATTACAAATGAACAAATCCAACTTTACATTAAGCAGACGAGTCTGCTTTTTTTTTAATAAACTGCCTTTTATAAAATTTATGAGTGGGCGTTTTGTGTATTAATACGTTTTCGTTTTGGAAAATCGATGTCTAATATGCCCTAAATGTTTTAATGACCTAAATGTTTTAGTTAAATTTAAGTAAATTTATTTTAAATATTTAAACTCGCGCCAGTAATTAATTAATTAATTGTCAAATATTTGAAATAAACTCATTTGTTGGGAAAAAAACAAATATTTAGACATTATCAAGGTAACATTTAAAATAAGCCATAAACCAAGTTCAAACTCTGGTTAAGAAATTTCTAAACATAGTTAAATTTGTACAATTCTTAATTGAATTTCATGGTAATGAAATTTGTTGCTTTTTTTGGGAATTTACAAAAAAGAAAATCAATAAGAAATAATCATCAGTTTTTTCTTCTTCAATTAATGCCCTTGTTTGATATACAATTAAATTAGTAGTTAATTCAATCGTTTTCTTAAATAAAACAAACAATATAGGAAACATTTTAATGAAATTATTAATTGTTTCAATCATTCGACGCGTGTCAAAATGAATTAGAACGAAATGTATTGTAAATTTAATGACAATCGTTTTAGCTTATGATTTAATAATTCTCAATTATTTTTTATATATTTTTTTTTTCTTATAAAAAATTTCAGTATATTTTTAAACTTAAAAAAATATGATATACTAGTATGACTTAATATACAAGATATTTGCTTAAAATTTTTACGCAATATGAGCAAATATATGAGGACTAATTCTGCCTGAGTTGAGTTATGATATAAATGAGCGATATGCAAATTGCATACACAAAAAAAAATTCACTTTTTACTTTACTTGAATTAATTCAAGGGGAAAAACTTTATTGATAATATCAATTTGTTTACTTGTGAATATTTAATTAATTTTTTTAATTAGCTTAACAAAATTTTAGTTGATATTACAAAACTTTTCATATTATGTACTTGTTTTTGTTGAACAAAATTTTTAATTTATAGTGACAAACTTTTCAAATACTGAGTTATTCAATTCAATCATTATTAATTGATACTTAGTTTGTTCGCAATGAAGTCTTTGATTCATACTATTAAGAACTTTAATTGAAAACATACATATTTTTAGTTGATAGTAAACTGTCTGTGTTTTCAATTTAATTGAAAAATATAGACAAAAACCAATTAAAAAAATTCAATTGACAATTTTTAATTAATAAAACTTCTAAGCAAAAGTTTATTGGAATCAATTAAATTTTAATTAAACTTTTCATGAACTAAATATTAATTTAATTGACTCAATGAAAGGCGTTTATTGGAGAAACCCATCGCTATTTGGAAAATAATTAGTTTTTAAAAATATGGAATTCTGGTATTATTGACTTTTTTCTGTGTATAAAAATTTATTTTGTAAGTCAAATATATTTTTTTCATATACGCAATCGGTGTTAGAGTGAGCCGAGAAGAATAACTCAGTGGTTACAAATTTAATTAGGGCCTGTCTCACGATGTCGAAAAAAAATGTTCAATCGACAACTTTTATTGAAAACAGCAATAAAAGACAAAAATTTCTTTTTTGCTTTCAATACATGTAATCAATCGACCGTTTTCTATCGACATGGTGGAGAAGTCGTTAATCTTTTTATACACTGCAATTAAAATTTAATAAAAAAAATATGACACATCACATCAAAAATGCTCCAACTATGCAGAATTCCTTCGCCCTTAATGTTTATTTTTTTTACAAAAATCCCATCTTTGGTGCTTATTTTATAAATTTTTGAAATCTAAAACTAAATGCTATTTTTAGCTGACTTTAAAAAAGGAGGAAGTTATCAATTCATCTGTACTTTTTTTTTTATTAATTTTTTATATAGTTATATCTTTATGAAATTTTAAAAATTCCGAAGCATAAAAATCTTCGAATTCCAATAAGAAAATATAAGTCTTAAAAACCCACAAACGCGAAGCACCTTCTCAGCCAGCAATTGCAAAACTGGTGAAAAAATAAGTTAGTGATGTGAAGAATCGAACTCGTACACGTCGCTTAATAACAACTGATAATATTACAGCAATGTAACCCATAGTGCTGAGGAAAGCCCAGGTTTCTTCATATCCCGTCGATCTTTGAAATTGCACATTCCATAAACGCCATTAGACCGCATTTTGCATGAAGACTTAGGTTTTAAGGCTTTTAAGTTAAACTGGATGGCATTACTTGCCACACAAGTAACGATGCCATCCTTATTTTGCGTAAAAAGTTTCCTGACCGTTTGATTTACTTTAGGGTCTACGTGAAATATAATATTTATTACAATCGCTCACAATCGATTGAAGAACATGCAGCCGCAAATGAGGAAAATTGCATGTAAAGAATATGGTCCTGCTGGAGTTGCCATGTCGGCCGATATTATTTTCCATTGTTAATGATATATATATCCTTCTTTTTACAATTAAATCAACATCAATTAAAAAATATTAATCAAAATTAAACCTCTTATGGGAAGACCCTTCACAATTTTCGGATGGAAGATTAAACTTAGTTCCTTTCTTTAAACATTAAACACATTCACTACCGCAGACTACAGACTTTAAGGCTCAATCAGAGGTGCCATAACCATAACCATAAAAAACTCCAGTTCGAACCAAACTAATGGGCAACACTGTATTTGATTATAGGTGACTCGCCATAACGCCATAACTCTCACCATAGAAACCAATTGAATTTTGGTTTAGTTATGGCTATGGCATTATGGCTATGTCACGTCTAATTTAAGCTTTAGAATGTCAAGTATAGAATACACATGTTTATATGAGAGTAATTCACCCTTATTTCAGTTCTCAACATCGATGTCACATCAATAAAATACGAACAAATTAGGGCTTGACAACTTGCTCTCGAGAACAATTTTGTGCTATGGACTGTCTATTATTTCTGTTCCCCTAGGTCTAGAAAATAGCATGGGCATGTCAAAAGCAGTCATTAGTTTTCGACAACGAGTAGACAAGCCCCGTTTCTTGGTATTGTATTGACGTGAATAAGGGTGAATCAATACTTGCAATTTTCATTGCTCGATACTTTATACTTTACTTTTTTAGAGAACTCAATACCACTCGTCAGTTTTAATGATTTTAATGAACGGCTGGTCCGATTTTGATGGGGTTTTTATTGTTTGAAGGGTAACTTGATTTAATACCTTCTAGCCCAGCCTATACTTAAAGAAAATCGGCACAGCCGTTTGGTCTGTACGTCAAATAACATGTGATAATTTTTAAATAACAAATTGCACTAAAGACAATTGTAAATTATTACAAAAAATATGTATGTACATATTTTTCAGTGCAGTAGAATATGTGAATTGTTTTGATTCATCGTGCTGCAATATTTTGAAAGTTTTTTAAGTAATGACAGCCCAAAGTTACCATCCAAACTTTTTTGGTTTGGAGATTTTTCTCTTGATTTCTAAAAATTACCAGCAAAATTGAGAATGGAGCCTCCTAGAGAAGACCAAGCATTTATTGTTCCATTAAAGTGTTTAGGGTAGGATAGTGGGACGGTAAGCCTTTATACCCAGAAAATATTATTACGTTTCACCAGGCATTTACAGCAAGAGTTTTTAAAATGAAATATGTGTTGAGTGCACAACATGCTATAAAAGCATATACACACAGAAAAAAGTATTCACCAATTAATATTTTCAATTAATAATTTAATTGATTCAATTAAATTTTTAATTGTATTAATTAATTTGAGTGGAAAAACTTAATTGATATTATCAAATTGTTTATAGGTGAAAATTTAATTAATTTTTTAATTAATATTACAAATATTTTAATTAATATTACAAACTCATTCATATTACTTTTTTGTGTGCATATATAGTCCGAAACAGAGTGTTAATTTAATTTGTGTGCTAATTTTATTTCTTGTAGAGGCCATTAGTCTCTGATCTCCAATTCAAAATTTGGTGGCATTCCCAAAAATACCGCAAACGGGAATTGTTCTCTTGTTATTTCTCAATTTTACGAATAATTTAAATTTAAAATTGAGAATAAATAAGAACGCAACTTCCGTCTGAATTGTTTTGGAAATGCCTTTGAGTAAACTATAACTTCACTAAACTTGAAAGTGTTTTTTCGTATCCTAGCACTTTGTAAAAATGTAAAAAAAAAATCATGAAAGAAGACATAAAAGATAAAATTTTACCTGATAAAATTTGACTTGAAATTTGTACAACACCTCAAATTTTTAATGTTCACGTAAAATTTTACATTACAAATTTGTTACAATAGATAAGAACTTATCAACAAATTTTACTAGAAAACATGTTTACTTTCAATCCAAATAAATGAAGAATGAAATACATACACGTTTTTTGTACAACTGCACAATTCATTTCGATTACGCGGTTTAATTTTAAATTTGCATTATAATTTATTTGCGGTATCTGTAGACTCTAAGCATTGATGTCGAAGGCAGCTACCAGAGAAGTACAATACAGGCGGCAAATTGCGGTACTCGATATCGAACGAAATTTCAAAATATGTCGTTGGAGTTTATGTGGAAATATAATAAAATTTCGATTGGTGTAGAATGCGGTCATTTTTCCCCAGTTCGAAGGACTTTAAACAAGGCAGTATAGGTTAGGTTAGGTTAAAAAGAGGGGCAATCAATATTGGCCCAATCCGTTTCGGATTACGATTATGCTTTTATAGAATGTTGTACGCTCTTAGAAAGATATATTCGGGAGATACCCAATAAAAACCATTAAAACGTATCAAACATTGGTCTCCTCAATATACTTCCTTAAGGTTTTCCATTCCGAATCCCTGAGAAATTCCATATCTGGTATGTTTTCCAGATGGAAGATTTGTCTTCTATTTTTGACTGATTACTGGACTGTGGCACAGATAGTGTTCGAGGGTTTCATCATCAAGACAGTATAATGAGAGATTACGTATTGACGCAAGCCACTGTACTCATCCGAGTTAAACTATAAGAATGTAGAACTATTACTAGGATCAGGGGAAATCGTTACTACACTCAGGGAAAAGCTACAACTTAATTAATTAATTAATTAATTCAATCATTTTCAATATAATAGAAACTAGTATTAAAATGCTTAAAAATTAATAAAATTAATAAATAAATACTGTAAGTTAATATTTTTCCATATTGAAATAAGAAATTTCAACATGACTAGACTTGCGTTAATGTTTCTTATTAATTCAATATGGTTTTTATTGATTTTAAGCTGTTTTTTCTCTGGGTGTAGATCCACACATTTGAGTCTAGCTATCCAATAAGATCGTCTTATATAGCAGCAATAATTCCATAATGTTTACCCAAAAAATTTCTAAGCCATGTGCCGATAAAACTTGAAGCAGATACTGGCGTACTGTAATGGGACCTAGGGAAGATCAAAAATAAACCCATTAATTGAGTGCCTCATTATCTCCGTTTAAAAGGAGATGCAAATGTAAACACGTCAATCAGCAAGAAGAAGAAAAGTTTAAATAAATTTACCCACAAAAATCTTTTAAGTTAATTGAGATTAAACTATTAGTTATTGTTCAATAAAAGGCAAAATAAACTTTGGTCGTCCATGCACTTCCGCTTCATTAACAAGAATCACAAAGAAACTAGTGTTTCTTTTGAAACAGAGTTGGAGACAATAAACAACCAGGCGTCGAAAAAAAACTCTTTGATTTTTGAATAGTAACATAATAACTTAGGATTATTTGTGCGTTAACAATTGTCATTGCCGACAAGGCGTACATGTAGTCGGAAGCCACGATACACGTACACAACTATGTGATTGCTGAGTTTATTTAATCGTCTCCATGGCACTTAAAGCCAATTTTCTCTGTCCCTAAAACTAAACAAGAACTTTTAGCAAATTATTGCGATGAAGATATTTTTTTAAGTAAATTGTCTAGCTCACACTGTTGTTTTTAGTGAATAAATTTAGTTGTTAAAAGAAGAGTTCAAGCAAAAAAAATTTAACGTAAGATTAGTTAAACTTGGCTTAACAAACTTTAAGGCATAATTAATATTTATTTTAAATCAATGCAAAGACTGCATATAAACTCGATAGATAATAGATTTCCAAGGCTCTTGATTACACTGTCTAATATGACATTTATGCCGCGAAATTTATCATAATTTATTTTGGTATAACTTTTTTCATTTTTTGCTGAAAAGCTTGGGAATCAAATTATATTTAAATATATATAACATATAAAATTAATATGAATTTTCTGGCATTTTTTACATACAGCTAAGTGTTTTTTCTGACCTAACCATGGACAATTTCGTGGTGTAAATTTTATTTAAAAAATTTTTTTTTTGAGTATTACGTTTCTATGTACGAGTATGTATTTACATTCGCACGTTCTATCTTTTAAAATTTGTGGAAAAATATTCCTTGTTATCAATAATGTTGTTTGGTAAAAAAAACACATAGAAGTACAAATAAACTGGCTCGAAAACAAATATTTTCTTTAAAAAAAAAACATTAAATGACAGGTAGCCCTCGAAATATACCAAAGATAAAAATAATTTTTATTACTTTTTGTTTATTTTGAAGAAAAATCAAATATTGACACTTCAAAAATAAATTGAATGTTAGAAATGGAAAAAATACTGATAACTGATAAACGCTGGTATACGCGATATTAATCATTAGACAGCCCATTAGAATGTGGAACTATTTATTTAAAGAAACGCAAAATATTTGACACTCATGACATGCGAAGAAACCAATCTCTTTTATTTTTGAAACTGTTATCTTTTAGATTGTTACTGTTTGTAAAAAGTTGTTGATTGATAACGAAATTTGAACAGTTTTCATTATATGCTCTGTTATCAGTTTTAAATTTTGTTGTAAAAAAAAAATCAAAAAATTTCATGCGTAAGTTTGTTTAGTTTTTTTTAATAATCAAGTAATTATAACATTTCAATCATGTTATTACTGCCGCCGTCGCCAATTTAAATTTGCTTTTAGCAAAGTTATGTGTACATCCAATTAATTACCAGCAATAATGTTTATTTTGTTTAACAAAAAAAAAAAAAAACAAACAATTTGAAGCATTTAAATTGATTTCCTCTTGATTTACAGTTTAATTTAAAAATTTCCTTACGGTTTTAATTTTTATTTTTATTTTAGAACTGTAATTTATTTTCACTTTATTCTTTCTATTCCTTTAAGCACTTTTGTTTTATTTATAATTTTTACTTTTTATTTTATATTACTTTTTCTTAACAATTATTCTATTTTTATTTTTTTAAAGCTTTTAGCCATATATTTTTTTTAACAAAAAAACTTTTGTCTCAAATTTAGACATTAATTTGCTCAATTATGATTTAAAGATTTTGTTTGCCATATTTTCTTTTGTATTAGAAAGATATCAGCACTTATGATCTTATTACAGATGTGATTATTTGTTATTCCATTTAGAACTCGGTTTTACAAACGCTTTTGCATTTTTTAGCGGAAGAATTTTTTGTTTAACGCAATTAAGCGAAAAAAATGCACACAAACGTAAAACCTACACTCACGCAAGTAAACACGTCAACGGTCGCAGACCAACTAAATTCATAACGATTGATAACATGAAAACACCTTAAACAAAAAACAACAACAAAAAACAAACATGCACACTCCATTCATTGTTATCAAATAGCGAAAAAAAGAGATGACATGATACACTATCTCTGCAGCAATCGCATACAAAAGCTCAGGTTATCTGTTAACATGCTCTTATAACAACAAAAACACTAAAAATAATAAGAAAAAAAAACTATCAGGAGGGTTGGTTGGGCGCAAGAGCTGCAAACAAAAAACGCATACAAAAATGGTTGCCCCCAAAAATATCGGTTAAAAAACAACAGAGAAGGTTACACTGACAAAAACAAGAACTGTCTCTATCACTCTTTGGTGTTTTGGCGGTAAAGGGCGTATTTTGTACTCTTAAAACCGGTTAATGGTAAAATATTTTATACTGGCAATACCCTCAGCTCTCGTGGTGGATGACTCTCTTCAGTTGTTGTCGTTGTTGTTTCATTGTTTATTTTTTATCTTAATCTGTTTGCATCTCTTTCTTATCGTCATTGTCTTTACTCATTCACACCTGGACACAAAAAACCCCACACTTTTAATTGAAAAATTGTTTTATTTGGCAGTGACAAACAAAAGCACAAACTATCAGACAAACACACAGCTTGCTGACATATTGCAACAAAGCAAAAACAAAAGGCAACAATTACAATGAATGCACGCCTGCATACACGTTTGTTTTACGTACTCTTTGCAAAAATATTGCTCTCAAAATGTGTACAACTCTCTTTAATGGCCAACAACTGTCTTATTAACATTATTGTTTTTGGCTCATACCTACTGTGTTTTTTAATAAGTTTGTTGTTATATTCTTTATGGCCAGGCTACGCCAGCCAGCCAGCCGCTCTTCTTGCAAGAGATTTGAAATTTCATGAAAACAAAACGTCCGTCTGTCCGTTCGTTCTTCCGTCAACCCATGTCTGACTGTTCGTGTATGATGTAGTGTCTTGGTTGTTGGTGTTGGTGGCTGACTACTCGTACGTTTGCTGTCAAAAAGTGACAACAATCATCGATCGTTCCGTTTGCGATTATGCGGTTTATTTATGGTTTTAACAATTGCAGATTTGTCTAGATTTTTGTTCGTACAGACGCATACATAAACATTCTCTCTACACACAACAAACACTGTAAAAAACACATTGGCTGAAAGCATAACAGCATAAACAAAGCGAGTGAATGAGAGAGTTGTATACATGAATAGACAATTTTTTTTATTTTTTATTGATTTCTACTTGTGCAACAAAAACACACACAAGCACAAAAAATTCTGTTGAATTCAGGCAAAAAGAAAATGTATGTATGTACATATATATATATGTTTGTATGTCGCATGAAAAATAATGCGGAAGCTAATAGCAGTAGCATATGTGCAAGCTGTATGCACAGATGTGTGCACAAACTTTTTGTGTTTAACATACAAATGAAAACTTTTGCTAAAAGCCCAAAAACAAAACAAAAGCTTAAAATTCTCTGTAAGAAATTTCATGGTTAAACATCAGTTGAAACAAAAAATAATATAAAATAAAAAATTTGAAAATCTATTTTCTTCTAAACAAACAACATTGCGTGCTTTCCACTAGCTACATACATACATATTATTGTTATGTTAGTTTTTGCATGCCATCTTCTTTTTAAATTTTGTGATTGTCTCCTCCACCATTATTATTTTTATAAGGCAGAAAAAACTGTGTGTGCATGTGTGTGAATATTCATGCATGTGGTTTGAGAGCAAAAACACAATTCTAACGGAAACGGTCAAAAAAGCATTACGACCGACGCCATTGTAGATACAATATTTTCTCCTCTTGTTTTTGTATTTCACAGTTCAATTTGGTGGTTTGTGTGAAAAGTTTTGCAAACGAAGGGAAGTTATGTATATCGTAGTATGTACCGACATATTGCAAATAAATTTAAAAATAAATTTTTTTTTACAAAATTTGAAAATTTACAACAACATACAACATAAATACAGCAGAAACACGATCCTAGCTCGCAATGGAAACTGGGCTCAGTGAAAATTTTTTTTAGTTTGTTGCAAGCAAGGATGATAGAACTAAGTAGGTACATATTATTTCAATGGAAGATTTTACCGTTAGATGACATAGGTACATCTATATGTATGCCGTCCATTGCAATGGGTTGACATCAAGGCTTGGTAAAATCGAATTGGGAGTTTAAACTATAAGTAGGTACTATACTTATAGTTTAAGCTCCCAATAAATAAAAAATAATAATAAATTTAATGAAAAATATGGCAACAATTAAGTTCTGTTCGACCTTGTTTAATTTTCCTTACAAAAATGTTTCTTATCTGTTATTGTTGAGAGTTTCTTTAAATATTTAAATTCAATTAGATTTGTTTATATTTTTTGGTCTATTAATTTTTAAAATTCATTTAAATTTTAATTTTATCTATACAACATCAAATTTTGCGTTAATCCTTGGTTCCAATTTAAAGAAGTAACGATGCATGTTTTTGCCGATAGCAATTTTATTCAGTAAAAAGGAAAACTTTCAGGGAAATGATACGGAACATGTCCGTTAATTTATTTTGTAGTTATGAACGTTTCGTAGCGATATATTTAAAGTTATTTCCATTAACTAACAACTAAGAAGAATTCAATTTTGTATTGCACGACCCTCGATTGGAAACATAATAGCAGCAACAAAAGCTTATAAGTTATATAAAAAAGCTTATACCTATAAACCCTAGATTATATTTGATTTTAAAAGTTCTAATGGTCCTGCAGACGTTCTTAAAATCATATACAATAGATTTTTTTTGAGAAATGATATTTGATGCTCTATACAATGGAAAAATTAAAAGGAACGAGACCATTATGACTTTTAAAATAACATGTGATTTGAAAAATGTGATTTTCCGCGTATAACTGATAACTAAAAAACATTGGGATCGAAAATTGCGTACAACTTTTTTATCACAAATTAATAATTATTTGACGAAAAGGCCTTATTGAATTGGCAAATAAATTTGCCAAAAATTATCTCTTGCAGAAAAGCAACCAACAAAAAGTTTTATCAGTTCTTGACTTGTTTTGACAAATAAAATTGTTGAAAACAATTTGCTTTATGGTAAGCGCATTATGATGGTATTAGAGATGGTAGAGCACCTGTGGCTGATTGGTAGCTATGCTAGATTGTCAGTTAAGAGGTCAGTGGGTTCTATTCCCGCTTCGCTTTGTCATAATCTGCATTAAGCTCAACAAAAAGGATTTTTTTACAAAATATTTAGTCAGAATTGATATACAACTCAACAAAAAAAAAATTTGTTGATTCGATAACATATTTAGTCGTACTCAATATAAAATTGTTGGTTTGACAAAATTGTTAGTCAAAATTTTAATGTATACTTGTTATTTAACAAACTGTGTGACAACAATTTTAGCTGAAAATTATAACAATATTCAACAAAGTCTTTTCTCAATATGATCATTTTGTTGTTGGATAATAAAAATAAAATAGTTGAAAAACCACGTTTATTTTTGTACTTCAATAAGACAAAAATCTGGATCCGCGATTTTTGTTGTCAAATGCGAATTTTATTTTTATCTGTGAATTTTAGTTGAAATATATTTGCTGGTGGTTAAGCATTGCCTATATATTTCATTTGTTAAAGTTTCAAAGCCTACTACTCTTATGTTTCATTTGTGATTTTCAAAAATATTATTATTTGTGAGTTCTCAAATAGTTTTTGAAAGTCTGTGCACAAGATAAGAGGTTTGTGACTGTTCAAAATGTGGTTGAAGGCTACTGATGATTTGGCTAAGCACCAATGAAATATATCGATAATGCTTAACCACCAGCAAATAAATTTCAATAAAAATAAACTTATTTATCTGTGAATAATATAAAAATCTCTTGAGTAAATATCTTTATAGTTCATAAAATATGTTTAATTAACTACAACAAATTGTTTAAGTTAGCTCGTTTAATTTTTTAGAGTTAGTTGGCTTAAATCTGAATCAATTTCCTTAAAATATAAAATACGCTTAATTAGTAAAGAAAAAAAATTGTTTTATTTAGTTACTTTTATATACCAAAAATAGTTTAATTTTCCAGTCCTGGAACTGTCTTATTGATTTTTCTGATATACTCCAAACCAATCTACTGAGGACCAATTCTGACACACCAGTCCAAGATCAGCCTCTAGTTTTTTGTTTTGGGAGTTATGAAACCGATTTCACGTAGAGACGAACGGACATGGCTTATTTAACTTCCATATTCATAAGCACCCAGTATAAATATACTTAATACAAATTAATATTGTCGAAATTACCCACGACATGATGGACCTATACATGCCATTACTATTTTTGGTGAAGGGTATAAAAAGTACGGGATCACATTACTTTTGTAAAAGAAGACAATCCTGCAGTTAAAATGATCAGCCAATAGGAACACAATTTGCGTAACGTCCAGACGTCTTTTATATTTTTGTGTTGACGTAATCGGCATTTTTGTTATTCCCGGTTGCAATTACCGAACTCTTTTCAGTACAGACAATACCTCAACCAACCAAATATTAAATTCTAATACATGTAGCATCCTCCAACTTCCTCACCGACAGAACATCGTCATCGTCGATACGGTATTCTTCATTTAAGGCTGCAGTTTTTGTAATCTATTGCTCGATTTCAAAAGCACTCATTTGCTGCAATAGTTCTCTCTCCTGAGGTAAAGTTGTAATATTGTGAATATTAGATGAATCATCAACTAAATGTAAAAGAGAAATGATGTCTTTATTATTCTACTCGGATGGTTTTTCGCAAAATTTTTTTAAATGAATTCTCTACAGAAGTTTCCTTAAGAGCATTCCATGCACTAGCGAAAAGGCATATTGCAACTTTTAAATTCATGTTTGAAAGGCCTTTCTTGAAGCTCAGCTGGGTATGGTTTTATCAACTATATTTTTTCATCATGGCTCTGCAGCTCGCCATCTTTTGAGTGGTATGGAGTATTATCAATGAACAGAAGTGATTTGTGCGAGAGGTTTATCCAACCAAGCAACTCTTTCTTAAAAGAAATTTTGCATCGCAAAAATATTTATTAACCCTGTATTTAAATTCTTTAAAAATCAGCTTCTTTGCCATTTTGCAATCAAATCACGCACAAATCAACATCCTCGAACTAAATCCTGAATTGCAAAAAAGGCACAAATGCCCGATAAGAAACCTTAAAAACTTCTCTGAGGACAGAACTTTAACAAAATTGAAATAAATGGAAAATTTTACAATTTTCGTATTATGTAAAATGTTGTCATGAGAAAATCTTTACTCATTAACTTTAAGAACTGAGAATTCTCACACTTCCCTCCTTTGATCGAAAGTTTAAAAAAAGAAGTCCTAGAATGTGGTTCGACCGCTCGACTTGCTTTTTTTATTTTGTGTTGGCGCATCCTTGTTGAACGGAACTTTTTTTCAGTTTCTGTTTTAGTTATTCCCACTTTTTCCGCACTTTGTTTTTGTAAAGCATACACATGTAGTATATTTTTCTGCCTTTTAGTTTCTCTTTTGTATGTGTGAAACATTTCTTCCTTCCTTCCGTCCGTCCATACGTCCGGCCATTCAGTTCTGGCCAATTCTTCCGTTACATTTTTTTTTTCATTCTCAAAATCACAAACGAAAACAGAAAAAATTTTATTTTTGGTTTATGTATTTTATATAGTAAGTGGAATGGATTTTGTTTGTTTTTTGTTGCTGTTGATATTGTTCTATTGATGTCATTTTAGAGCTGTTGATGTGGTTGATATTTTTTTGCATTTCGTTTTGCGAATGGCAACGACCATTTCTTAAATATTTTTATACATATTTTTTGGGCTTTTGTTTTGCTGTTCTTGTGTTGACACTTTTATTCATAATTTTTTTATTTGAGAAGGATTTTTTTTGGTCTGTGCTCTTTTGGTAGTTTTTAATTCTTTGCTTTGTTTGGTTCTCGTTTTGCTCTAGAAGTATATTAAATTTTTTTTGCAATCTCGGTTACCTTTTGTTGTGGACATCTTGAAACAGGACCCTTGAATTGAGTTATTAAAATAGAAAATATGGTTTTAATACTCGTACTTTGAAAACCAGTGTGTTTGCGGTTGCAGGGAGCCATTTTGTTTTTAATTTAAGTCGCAAGATTGTTTATACACATCCTAAACACATACATACATATCGCTTATTTACTTCAAGAATGTCATAACTGAAAAAAAAACTACTCGTAGTTTGACTGAAAACGAGTTTAAAGTTTTCAATTTACGCACAACAACTTAATGGAAAAAGAAAATTTTATTTTTCTCTCAGGAGTTGAGTACATAAGATGAAATTTTTACCCAATAAAAATAAGGATATGAGGATTAATTGTGCAATTTTAACTCGAAATGAGCGATATGTTGGATTTGAAATTCTGAAAACATAATGGCGGTATTCGATATTAGATGCAAATTGTCTTGCAAAATATTGTAGCTTTTCTTTGGATTGTGTGTGTATTTTGTTGTTGTATTTGAAAGAAAAGCTACGATATTTTGCATTTGCACTTACGCAAGACAATTTGCATCAAACATCGAATATCGTCAAGTTTTTTTTTTTTCTTAAAAAAAACTTTGCACTATTGTGCCGATTGGCTGAAAGTGAAATCCTTGGAGTTCATATTTATTTGCAGTCGCCTGACAAATCTGTTAACAATTATTTAGGCATTACGGGTCCAATTGATGTTGTGATTCTTAATCGGTATCGAAAGTTTTTGAAAAATAGATAAAATAGCAAACACAACGATAAATAAAGAACATTTATATAGAGATAAATACATATTTATCTTTTTTGGCAGTAATGAGAATAAGGGCATATCTTGAGGCTTGTGTCCTTAAATATAAGATTTGATATTCGGCTTAGCAAAATAAAATACCAGAACACGAAAATAAATACAATGAAATGTTTGCATTCGTTTTGTTGTATTCTCTGCAATGGAAATAATTACTAAATACAGTTTATGAAGCTTGAAGTGTCCTGGAGACGATCAAATAAACTCATGAATCACATAGTTTTGTTCGTAAAGTTTAGTGTTTGCGTCTACACGTATGCGGTGTCGGCACAAATCGAAAACTTTTAATTTCATTTGACGGCTGATTATAAAATCGTATGCAACTCTGATTTACAAAAAAAATATAAAAAACATCAGGGACCAAGCTAGCGCATTCGAGATCGAGTAGGCTATCATATCGAATAAAAGTTAGTAACAAATCAAATGAATAGATTACTGCATTCTATAGCTATCGTAGCGAAATTTTAAAAAGTGCACCAAGTTTCTTTTCCATCGGTTGTTGAATCTTCTAGATAGTTTGTATTAAATTAATGAACTATATCTTTGTGTGTTTTTCTTTCATCTAGTATAACAACCGAAGTGGATTCGAACACCGTAATAATGTTTCCACGTTTTTTTTGTTGAGGCATAATTTCCACGTCTTATTTTGATTTACTGTCGATGGAGGTTTACAACATACAGTTTATTTAATATTAGTAGTACAATACAATTATGATTTTATTTTACTGTTTAAAGTTTTAAATGCATTTGCAACCTTAAATTTTTATATACATATCGACCTATCGTATTGTGTATACGAAGGATCTCAACTATCGAATGAAAATTTAATAAGTGTAGATCTTTGCTTACTCAATGTAGAATGCTGTGATCATAAATTATGATACTTTCCATTTGATATCGCACGCAATGATGCAAAATTTAAAAATGTCCATCAATTTTGCTTGATATCGTATGTGGTGATTAGACCCCAGTCTCTGAGTGATTCTTGTTAATGAAGGACAAGTGCGCGGACGATAAAATCTTTACATTGCGTTTTATTCAGCATAACCATAATCATCCTTACAGTTTAATTCACATTTAAGGCTTTCGGGGGTAAATTTATTACATTTTAAACAACTTCCAAAAAGGACCGATTATAAAAACTCTCTTTTTCTCTAACAGCGTATAGCTTGCATTTTCTCTCATTGCCAAAAATTGTGAACGCGCCTATTATATTTGCTCCTTTGAGTTTATGTACCTTTTACAGTCTTTCAAAATAAACAAAAAAAGTTACCACAAATTTATTTTATTTCTCATCAACATCGACTCTTTTTTACTGTTAACCTGAATTTATTTTCTCCCCACCCTAATAGTAAACTCTTTAATCTGTTTAGATACAAGAAAAAAAAATCCATTAAAAACAAATTTGTGAACATGAAAGTTCATATTTTAAAATCTACATGACCTTGTCGTTCCTGCTTGCAAATAAACGTGACATAATTTTCACACTTCCTTCAACAAACATCATGTTACAGTACATTTTTTTTTCTTTTCAAAATCTATTAAAATAGAAAATCCTATTGGAAAATAAAGCAGCACTACATATTGTTCCTTTTCGTTAGTTGTGGTTACGAAAAAGCTGACAAAATCAAATACGAATCATGACACTCGTGACAAGTTTTTCTAAAGCCTTTGAAGAAGAAAAACATAAACGTATCTACTGCTCTGGCTTTATTTATTCTTTGAATGATGAATTTTTTAAGCTTATATATTTTTTTTAATTTTTAACAAAGAATAAAAAAAAACCTTTAGGAATAAAAATATTGACAAAAGCAGATGTTCACTAGAAGTACTCGCATTTTAGCAGGATAATTTTAAACACAGACAGACGCTTATTTTCATACCAGCGAGGATATGAGGAAATAAAAACAAGCAGCAGAAGAAGAAGAAAAACGCGTATCAGGACAATCAAGATTTAAATCACTCAAAAGTAGTAAGCACACACACACACATACAGACATACATACACGCATTAAATGGATGGCTCAAAGGTGTGTGTGTGTGTGCGTGTAGGTTACACACTGTCACTTACACATTTAAACTTACAATCTTGATTAGATTTGGTGGTTGCGTTAAAAAAAACAAGCAAAAGTATCACACAAAATATATGAAAGTATGTTGGTGAACATTTTTGACCCGAATAATGACAGCAAATCTGCCTAAACGGCCGTGTTTGTAAATGAAGTCGTTTAGAAGACATCAAATATAAGTCATGTGAATGTTTTATATTCTTACGATAAGTACATGAGATTGCTGTGGGATAAGTTTGACGAAATTCCCAGAATATATTGCAAAGAAATTGTCTATATATGGAACCAATTTCTGATAAAACAATAGAATATATTATATTATCCAAGGAAAGGGTCATAAGGGCCATAACCCTCGTGGGATATTCCAGCAATGATATTTGAACGCTAATAATATTCCCTGTATGCCAGCGCGGCCTCTAAGAGGGTCATGATCTAGATTAACCTGTGTTTATCAAGCAAAGACTTTGAGAACTTTGAACACACACCTTAGGCTTTTGAGACAACGAATATTTAATACCATATTTCATAAGCTTTTACTTTTACGATTTCAAGGAATGTTTACATAAACCTTGAGCTGTTCAAATGACGCGATTGTACCTTAAGAAAAGTAGGGGGCCACACCTAAGATTTTATGTCTTTCTGTCCAACCGAATCTTGCTCGCCCTAAGATCTTAAGGCAACGCAATCTAGCGCTTGCAAAAGTGGGCGATAAACGCTCTTTAACATTTAAAACTAAAGCTCATGCAATTCTACTCAACCGACTTCAAACAATATTTGAATACACCTTGAGACCTTCTGAGACGCAATTGTACTTTCACCACGCCCATTATAGTTAATATTATATTTTTTGTAGTTCTATTCAACCCTTCTATTCTATTCTGCAAAACTTTGCACAAACATATACCTTTTAGGTTTTTGTCTAGAAAAAGCACATTATACGATCAATTTGAAAATATCATAAGTGTTGCTAGATTTTGCTTTCACTTGCTCCAACAAATCCAGTAAAAATAGAACATTTTCTTTACATAAATAATTCAACTTAAAATTGGAAATAAAAAGATAAAAAGAAATAAAAAAATAAAAGTTTTCAAAAAACAAAATTTAACCGACTTCAAAAATAGGCATTAAAAATTTAAAAATAATTAATACAAATATCCGTATTTTAAACTTGTAAGACAATGAAATTATTAATACACTAAAGTGAAACTTTGACTCGCGCAGGAAGGGTTCCGCGGTTCCGTACGGACACTGCACATGTATACAAAAGTTAGCCTATGTAGACATTAAAAAAAGCACCCATTAAATAAACTTTTTTTCGGTTTTAGGCAATTTTTTACTTTTGGCGGTTTTCCCTAGTTTTGCCATTTTTTCGATTTTGGGATTTTTTTCTGATTTGACGTTTGTTTTTATTTAAGCGTTATTTTTCGTTTTGGTAATTTTTTCGAATTTTGAGATTTTTTTTAGTTTTGGCAATTTTTTTTTCTTTTTCGGCAATGAAAAGTCAGCTAAATTTCGTCAGCGGACACATGGCCACAAAACATACAATAAAAAGTTTCTCACCTCAGACACATTTGGAAATGTTCACTGGGCTTATTTTTTATAAGTAAGTGTGTGTGTGAATATTCGTTATATGCAAAGTTCCTGTGCTCAATTTGAAGATGCCCTTTAGATCTTTTTTTTTTAGCAAACATGTTCCATATATTTATGCAAACACACAAAACTGTCTGTAGTTTTGTGTGTATTTTTAAAGCATGTTTTCCCTTTATTTATCGATTATGCTGATCAATATTGTCAAAATGTGTATAAAAACAGTAGTGTGCAATGTTTTTTGTTTTGAAAATTATACAAAAAACATTTTCTTTTCACTTTTATATATTTATTTTTTTGCTTCCTACAAACTAAGGGAGCAAGAGAAAAACAAACTACAACAATACATATTTGAAAAGCATCAATTCTTTTGTTAATTTCATTTCATTTAAACACAACAACGGAAATCTCATATTTAACTTTTACATTCGCTGCAGTTGTCAGTTACAACATTCAACAATTTCAAGTCAAATTTTATAGTTGAACCTAAATGTTTAAACAATTAAAATAACATTTAAATTATATGCTGTGTAATTTAAATAATTGCTTCTATTACAAACTTTAAACGTAAATGAAATGAAATTAAAAAAAGAAACACAAAATGCATAAATACTAGAAAACAATAATTGTTTTTTTTTACACACACGTCTTTCGGTCTGCTGCTACGTCATGGTCAGGCCCCCCACCCCCATGGTTAGAAGTAAAATAAATCTGTTGCACATTAACAGTAAACAAATATTTAAATAATTATTTTTACAAATTCTACTTTTCTTATACTTTACTAAAAGGAATAAATTATTAAGTATACATTTGATTTACTATTATGTACATTTAAAAATAAGCATGTGTCTGATTTAATCGTTAATGTCGTTCCTAAAACAAGTTTAATAGCCTGATAAATTTAGTCAAAATTAAAAATAATAATAATAAACATTTGTTGAATCATTTAGCAAACAAACAACTCGAAACAATTTAGTTTACATTGATTTACACTGAAGAAAAAATTTCATAGGTTAATCTAACCAATTTTAATTGTATGGTTTACATTTAAATTTAAATTGATAATGGAGCTTTTATTTAACAAACTTTTACTTTGTTTTAACAGCAAATTGATACGATAAAATAATAACTTTTCTGATTAAAATAACTAAATTAAAAAAGTTACTGATTTGATAATATAAATTATAATGTTCTTAAGTTAAACGAACCATGGTAAATTGTTACGATTCTTCATGTAGGACGATGCGTCAAAAATTCCTATTTTTCCACCATTTAATGTTAAAATTGGAATTTCACAGTTTTGTAGAGAACGAGATTTTTGATTTTTCTTAGAAAAATTTACAAGAGAAGGTAAAACTTAAATATTCAATATATAACTTTTTTTGTACTATTGCAATAATTTTTTAATGGCGATGTGTATTTGTATGAAATATATTGGAGTCAATCTTGTAAAAAATACGAGTTAGAACCTTTCGATATGTATTATTTTCTTTAACACCAGTTGGCCTTGATAAATTTGAAAAAATTGAATTTCCTCACAAATTGTGGTTATATCACAAACCTTTTAGAAGACATGTCTAAATCTATAAGCCTCTGAAAATGAATTATATTTTTATGTTGATTCATTTTCACCCAAGCTGTTCTTCGGTTAATCGAAAATAAAAATTCTTGTTAATTTCCGGAAGTACAGGTTAATGTTCCCATGAAATGGTTCCAACAAGACGGCTACATGACATACAGCGTCTGAAACCATTACTTTGTTGAACCAAACTTTTGGTAACCGAATTATCTCCAGAAATGTATTTGTGATTTGGCCACCTGGTTTGTGTAATCTGACATCTTTGGACTGCTTTTTGTGGTCTATGCTTATAAACCAGCAACGATTAATCATTTAGAAGACAACATTCGGAGCATTTTCGATGAAATAAGACCGGTTATGCTCCAAAAAGTGGTGGAGAATTAGTGCGACGCAGTCGCATCGCGTTTTTTAGAGACTTGGATACGAATTCGTACCGCCAATCTTTAATTTTTTTGCTTCTGACAGTGAACACAGAACACATTAAAAAAACGGCATAACAAAATTTCAAATATATTCTGGTATGTGATGGAAATCGAACGATTTCAAAACTAAGTGTTTTGTAAATTGCACGACGCACTGAAATTGAATTTAAGTTCAAATAAATTCAGTGGCAATGAGGAAAAAGTGCTCAAGTCATATTTGATTGTTTTGCAGGAGAGCACTTTTAAATTGGGAAATTCTCAGATAACCTTCTTTTTTAATCAAAACACACACACACTATACATTCAAGTTGAAATAGGTATACCAAAGTATAACCTATTCCAAATGAGATTGGAAGTCTAAAAAAACATAGTGCTATAATTTCCTGAAAAATCAGACAAATTAATTCAGATTTTGCCCAGAGGTACTTTCGAATATGCAGATTACGGATATACTGCTAACTCAAAAACAGCTTGTCTCGACTTAAGCACTTTTTCATTTTGCCACAGAAATGTTGTAAGCCTCGTAAGCAACAGCATCATCAGTGAAATTTGTTTTCTGAAATCGGCCCGACATGAAATTTATCGATTTCCATCATATGAACATATACCATATTGGGGAACTCCAGCCAAAAAATACTGACATACAAAATTTCAACAGCAAATGTTCGCTGGTTGCAAGTTCTGCTAGACATACATAAGCTTTAGCTTTATGTTCAAAATATGCAAAGTTTTACATTTATTTATTTAACAAGTACACAATGTGTTTTTGTATATTTTAGTTTTTATAAAAGAACCTTTTTAAAATAGTTTTATATAAAATCAAAATTTGTATGCAGTACATACGAATCATGCGTTTTTTTTTTTGTATGGCCATCTCTGTTTAAATGACTACAGCAGAGCATGATTTCATTTCAATGCTTATTTTAATTGCTGAAAAACAAATTCTAAAAAAAAACCTAAATGCCACAAAAATATTTTTTAGATAAACATCAAGAGAAATTACACGCAACGTGCGTTTTATGACAACTAAATAGAAAAGCATAATATAATTGCGGGAAAAAAGCCGTTACAGTTATTTAAATTCCAAATTAATGAGAGCAAAACAAGTTTATTCTGATTGAAAAGAAAAATTGTTTTTTGAATCGTTCTTTCTGACACTAAATAATGCAAAATTTAGCAAATTATATAAAGCACACATTTTCTAAAATACAAAATTTTTTTTTTGAAACTTGCAACGATATTGAAAAACACATACAGTTTACACTCCTGGTGTTATTCACAACAAAAAAATTAAAAAATATAATTGAGATACTCAAACGGTAGACTTAAGTGTCAAAGTGTCATAATAATTTAAAATTTTTGTTTGAAAGAAAAAACCAAAGCAAAAACAATAAGTTATATTGAAGTAATTTAAAACATTATGATACTATGACTCTTAAGACTAACGTTTGAACCCCCTAATATAAATGTTTTCCTTTAAAATATTTGTAAGCAATAATCATAAGAAATATTCAGATAATTAATAGCTAAAGACAATAATATACAAGCACACAAACATATGAGTACAAACATACCAGACGATGTTAAAGTTGTCATTCTAAGCATAAAAACAATTATAATGTTATACTCGTATATTCGGCTGGTTAAGAAATATACAACCACACAAACATATAAGCCGACGCAGATGAAACATACGAACAACAATAACTGTAATCCTTCTGCAATGATATTCTATTGTAAACGCACATACCCACAAGCCAAGAGAAGAAATTGTACTTCAAACTAATGACGTGATCAAAAGCTCGTATGAGAGGATTTTTAATGTGCGGAGACTTTCTGGATATTGCTGAAATGCTTCTGGAAGTTTTATGCTAATTATAATCGATTCAGTAAAGTGCGACTTTGACCCGTTTTGCTGATTTTTAAGGGTTTTGGCGATTTTTTTTAATTTAAGCAATTTTTTCGGTTTTGGCGTTTTTTTTTTCGTTTTGGGTATTTTTTTCGTTTTTGACGAATCTTTTTGGTTGTTTTTTAGTTTTAGCGATTTTTTCAGTTTTGGCGCTTTTTTTGGTTTTTGGCGATTTTTTCGGTTTTTGGCGATTATTCAGTTTTTTGCTGACTTTTTCGCTTTTGGAGATTTTTTTGCCTTTAATATACCATGTTCACACTTGAGTATTTAACACCTCATTCGTGTTTAAGAACACGACGATGTTGAGATGTTTTACGATACTTGCGTTGTTAAACATCTCAAATGAAGTGTTTAGGATTTAAACACGTAAATGCAGTATGTTCAGTCCGTTTTTTTATATCTCTGGAAACTTTGTGTTGTTATTAAATGGCAGCACATGAAAAATAATTTCGTAAACAAGTAATTAGTTAAAAAATACTCAATTATTTACAAAAATATTTCTTGTCGGAAAATAATAAACCAAAAAAAACATAATTGTTCGTAATTTTTTACAAATACAATAATTTACTGACAAAACGTCAACCTTAAACATCTCAAATGTAATGTGAACGTTTTTTTTAATATTTCTTCCTTTAAGTTTTTATTTCAGTTATGTATATTTATTGAAACAATTGCCTATTCATTCCCATGACACTTTCTAGAATTTTGTTTCTTCAAAATTACAAAAACCTGCCAAAGAAAAAATGATTTTAATCGATCCACCAAAATCAACACTTAACACATGCTTTTTCGTTTCGTATGAAATATGTAAAACTTAAAAAATACTACTAAAAGGATTATTTTCCATAATAAAAAATTACGAAACAACCGTTTGGCAGCCATATTACTTTTTGAAAAATTTTTAATATAATAACTCGAAAACAAAATTAAAATAATAAAACAGTGCATGCTCGTAAGGAAACATACACATTCGATTGGCTTACACGTGTACAGCTAAACACAGACACAACTGGCAAATGCAGACTGGCACACAAAAAGCCCGGTAGTTCTGGCGCATTCCATTCACGGAATAACTACGAAACAAACCTGCATGTAAATGCTTAGGGTTATAAGAGCAACCGTCTTAATGACTAATCATTTCAATTGTTTAGTCTTATCACGGGTTGCACTAATAAAAATAATAAAGTAATGGAAAATAATATCAGCCAAATGGCTGCCACGGCTACGATTGCATTACCATATTCTTTCTATGTATGTCTTTAATAACCGCAAGAACTATATCTTCTAGGTCTTGAATAGATTGTGAGGGATTGACATTTACCTTTGACCTTATCTATCACGTAGCCCCTAAGAAAAAGTTCTAGAGGCGTTACATTGCCTCTTCGCGAAATCACACGTTCAAGAGAGAGGAACTGAGACCATGAAATTTAAAATTTTTTTTTAGTGAATTTTAATAATGTGGAATTCACTGCAAAAATAGTAATAGTGAATTTCAATTCTTTGAAGGCGTTGTGGAAGAGTTTATGGCTCTATTTTTTTACTTGTCATCTGTCAAGTAGTTACAAGTTGAGTCATGACAATTGTAAAAATGGAGGATTATTGAAAATAAAATGTCCTATATTCGTACAAGCAACTTTTGAGAGAAAAATACATACATATATTTTTTATATATTCATTGAGTTGTAACGAAATTGAAAACCTTCAATAGTTTTTTCTATTATCAGAACTGCTGGAATAGTTAATGTGACAGTGTGCTGCAAAACAGCAGGCCTATTCTGTAAAACAAGCCCCTTTTTTTGCAAGCGAATGCTTTATGAAATCAAACTTCAGTTCAAATAAAAATTGTCAAAAAAAAAACACAAATATAATACAGAAAAATAAAATAATATATAATAATATAAATAAATAATATAAATATAAATAATATAAATAAAATAAATACAGAAAAAAATTGTTAAATTTTATTTTGAAACAGGCCTCAGTTTACTGCAACTTGTGAGAAGTTTTCGTTTCTAGAAAAATTTAAATATAAAATGTAATATAAATAATAATAATAAAACAATTATGCTGGTTGTCGTATGCTGCAGAGCAGTGATGTATTTCGGAACAGTCCCTTTGTATAAAAATTTCACTTGAAATTCTCACTTTCATATAGAATAGGGGAGATATTTTCTATGAAAGCATGTATGTATAAAAATATATCCCTTGCTAGTTTTAAACACATCATAAGTTAAACACCATCATACGAAAATCGCTTATATTTACTATTTTTCGCACAAGTAAATACGACATGAAAGTTTATACAATAAACTAAAATATATAAATAGAAGCACTGGAACTATTAGACAGACGTCCTTCGGCAGAGATTTAAGCTGCAAATTCTTAAACTAATAATAATGTTGATATTCGAAGCGGGAAATTTTTTAATGCTGCGGCCAGTTTCTCAAAACTTACAATAGTTGTAATGCAAATGAAATCATTGTGAAAATATATTTTTTATATGAAAATAATATATTTCACAACTGTTTTCCTTGTATTACAATATTTGCAAGTTTTGAGAAACATGCCCCTGATTCTCAATTTTTCACCAAATAAGTTGCTTTAAGTAAATTTTTTTTATTCTATTCAATATTCAATATTCCTATTTAAAACTGCTTTATTATTGAAATGTATACAGAAAAAAAAAATTAAATTTTTCTCAATCATCATAATGCCTGAATCAATCAAAAGATTGTTCAATTCAATTTTAGCAATCAACATGATGAAATCAGTCCTTATAATTAAGAATTTAAAATAAGTATTTTTTGTTTCTAACAAATGAAATTTTCATTTTAAATTAAAAAAGTACTCATTTAAAATATGTATGAATGCACTTAAATTATTTAATTAAATAATTAATAAAGTTAACTGAAAATAAATTCTAAATCAATCAATCTAATGATTCAAATGATTAATTAAACAAAACAATTAAAATTGAAATGTTGACCAAAATAAATTAAAACTTGTATTGAATACAACAAGCAGGTTGATTTAAACTCGTTCTAGCAAACAATTGAATGCATTTCAATGATTTTAATGCCAACTCATCGCAAGGCCTGCAATCAAATTCTAGAAAAGACTTTGATACCAAATAACTTTACTATAAACAGTCCAAACAATGAGTGTCGTATTTCGACTTCGGATACGACGATCTTTCACTAAATTATCTTTTCGAAATCGAAATACGACACTCTAATTAATTAGGCCCAATATAATTTTTAGCATATCAAGCAAAAAAGCTTTAACAAAAATTAATTTTTTGTGTGTTACAATATTTGCAAACAACGACAACTTTTAATATCTCAATATGAGAAACTTTAAAATGAAAATAAAACTATAAAATCTTAAAGTTCTTAACTGAAACTACATTTTTCCATTGCTTTAACGAAACTATGCATTCATATAATAGAGAATTATCCATTAAAACCGTTGCCTGAACTGAATGAATGATTTTTCACCAAGTGTATATAAAAGTTGTATTACAAATCCACACAACAGTGATGTTAAATTATAAATAAAAATAGTTAATTCTTGAATCTTTTACAGCACTGACATCCAATGCTAGTGGTCATACGAAGGCACCATTTTGGTAATAAAACAGCTCAACACTTAATAACTGCATTGCACGGACAGACACACCTAAACGAAATTATTATACTAAATAGAGCTCCCTTCTCTGCATAAGCATACTTCTGAACACAAAATTTACATTTGCACATGCAATAGCAACAGCAAATGCAAGCACAAGCCAATAACAAAAAGCTCGAACAGACGAGAAATAAAGAAGAGATTGGGTTGCAAGCAAAATTTAAATTAAAAAATAAATAAAAAATTAAGTAATAAAAAATAAATCATTATGCAAGTACAAAATGTATTTTGTATGTGTATTGTACTTGTTGTTGCAGTTAAAATGTACCATTTCCATGTTCGCACATACGAAAGCTCGCCAGTTACATGTTGTTGTAATTGCCTGTCGATGTTGTTGTTGTTGTTTTTATTGTTTTATAGTATTTATTAATGGCAGCCATTGATGGTTGCTGCACGAGTACGTTGGAGTTTTAAGGAGACGGCATGAGCAGAGTGAAGTAAATTTTACATGCCAGTTGCTTTTTTGGCGTCATAAATAATTTGACTCGAAAAATAAAATCAAATGCAATATGTAACAGCAATCGTACATTAGCGGAGTTCATTAGTTGCTGCAAATGTTCTTGGGAAATATAAATATAAAAAAATATCTCTGCAAACACTAATGCTTCGCTATAAGCGAATTTTTAAAGCCGAGTTTTGTTGTTGCAACTCATAAGACTGTAAGTCATGCAGTTCGCCAAATCTCACTTTCAAAAATTTATTATTAAGGACTTATTTCAGCATAGGCTTATCTTTCCTGAGCAGGATGAATAAAGTTATTGCGAATATAGTAAGCAAAAGACTGTCAGAAGCAATTTTCCAGCTTCTCAAAAGACAGCAAGCTGGATTCCACCTTAACAAATCTGGCGTCTCAGGATTATTGAAAAACAGTCACTTGAATAGAGATCGCCTTATTATCTCCTATTTGTTGACTTTGAAAATGCTTTTGATACTCTCAATCAATGATCCAATAATTAACCAAGCAAAAACACTTTGCAAAACATCACTATAAAAATCGCAGTTTAGCAAAGGCTGTGTGATATCACCAATCATATTCAACTGTATGCTCAAAGTAGTGATGCAAAAGTCCAGAAGTCATGGGAGAGGTATAGCAAGAGGTTTGCACAGACAGATTGTTGGAATTATGCGGATTATATATACTCTTAATTGCTGTGCTACTCTTTCCCCGATATGCAGTCAAAACTATGTAACTCTTGTTAGCGAAACCTCAAAACTAGTCGCATTGAATAAAAGTATCTCCAAAACAAAAATACTCAGGATTAATGCTAACACAGCGCAAAAATTCCAAGTGCACAACATGGACATTGTTGATGTGGAGTCCTTTTGATATCTAGTCCGGTCGCTCATCAGCAGATAATGCCAGTCGCTTTAACAAGGCTCGCAATGCATTCCCAACTTATACCTGTTTGGAAATCGTCTAACATATTGAAAAGCAACAAAATTGGAATTTCTTATTTTAACATGAAATACACATTACTGTACGGCTGCCAAACGTGCAATATGGCGCGCGCGTTATCCAGTCTCTCCAGGTACTTGTCATTAAAATTTAATGTTTAACTGTTCAGATACAATTCAGCAACCAATTGGGATTTAAAATCAGAAGACGCAAATGGGGCTGGCTGGCTGGGACACACTCTTCGTGAGCCATCAGATGACATCACTAAGAAAGCCGTAGACTGCAACTCGCAAGGCAGCCGCAGCATCGAACGACCATTACACACCTTTAAACGCCCAATCACAACCAAACTATTTATATAAACTGAGACTACAGTAAAAGTCCAACATCGAAGTCAACATTTTGATATGTAATATGTCTAGCTTTCTTTTTAAACGTGGAGTTTTAAGTAAAGAGTCGTACTTAAACAGTTTTACTTGACCTGACAATGGTAACCGCCACCATGGCGTATACTTAATATCCACTATTAAATATACCTAAGCCATTTTTGACCCATTTTGGACACAAGTCTAGTGTCCAACAGCTCTTTTTGAACTAGTTTGAGAGCGTTCGAATCAAAAGTTGTTACAAACCCATTTAATTTACATTGATGTTTTTGACGGGACTTGTGTCCAACAACTTGTGTACAACTCTAGTCGTAGTCCAAGTTAACACAATAAACGAAACAACGAAGAGCTCCAGCTGTCGACATGTTCGTACAGTGTTCGGTTTGACTGACTGCTGCTTTAAATAAATACGAAGTTAACGAAGCAGAAATATTTTATTTGTATGTGTTGGAATGTGTGTTTTGTGTATGTATGAGTGTTTTTTCCTATATGTACAAGTATAATAGTAAAACAGACAACAACACTTCTTCCAGCGAGCGATTAAATACGCAATTGAAACTGCAAAATCAAACGAAAAGAAAAGACACAACAATTCTACTACGTTAACTTCCGAATTTATTTAAAGCAGCAGTCAGACAAGCAGCAAACTTTTCGAACATGTCGACATCTGAAGCTCTTCGTTTATTGTGTTAACTTCTACTGTGTCTCTTGAATTTTTGGAAGCAGAAGTGTGAGCAGAAGCAAAAGAAAACACACGAAAAAGACGTTTTTAAACGCTGAGTGTTATTGATAATTTCGAATAAAATTGTGCATGTCGGTAAAAAATTTTACATGAGTAAAATAAGTATCCTATTTTGAAACTGCTGGTATTTAAAAGTTTCATCTACTATGTCCATGCAAATTTTTATTTCGTTTGGACTATCCGTTTAGAATTGACTGATTCATTACCAAAATATTTTGATTCTGTCCCACTGTGCAGCGTTAAACAGCAGCTTTAACGTTTTTCGCCTATTTTACCGTCGCGAGCATTATAAGACAATGATTACGAAAATGTTTTGGCCAGAACTTTGGTTGAAATGGATACCAACGACATGTCTTTTTAGCAGGACGATATGAGCGATTTGAGGGTCTGGTCATTTCAAGTGGACGTGATGTAAAGTAGACATTTGGGAAGCAGCTTCAAATATTTGCCGAATTTTATATTGTTTGTGGTGTTGCAATATTTTATGTGACAAAACTTTTTGCATTTAAAACCAACACTGAATACCACTAATACTCGTATGGACTAAACTATCGAATGTAATATTGTGTTTAGTCGAATGGCTGGAAAAGTTTCATAATTGTCTATGTAGTCGTGTAAGTGCATTTATGTAAGTGTTTATGTCCTAATTCCATAATACACTCAACTCTTGCCTATAAAATAACTACAAATGCAAGCAAGCACACACACACACACACACACTCACTTTTCCACATGTAAGAACGAGTGCAGCAAAATAAGTATGCTTCACTAAAGTTTCTTTCACACGATATAACGTTTTGATATCTAACAGGAAAGATTTTTCACTGCAAATTATATATACATAGATCGTTTGAAAAGCTTGTCAAGTGGCGAAATTTCAACTAGAGCGCGTTCTACTTGGATACGGCAAAGCGTCTGATATCAGCTGTTTTGGTATAAGAACACTAAAACTGAGTTGCTCCAAAAAGGTGTGTTCTTAAGCCAATTTACTTCCTAAACTTAAAATTGCCCACCCTTTATTCGGAGTATGCTTATAATCAGAGTGTGGATATTTAAGCGGACAAAAAAAATATACACACATTTGTGTATATAAAATTAAATGGGAAATTTGTGGGTGTGTGTGTGGCTATTTGCAAACACGATTTATGTGTGCGTGTGTAAATAAAATAGCCCTGTATATACGCTTGTGTATACGATTAATAGGCAGAGTATTTTTATACTCATTGTAGGTCACACAAGCTTTAAATTTAAATTATAGTTGTTTGTGATGCGTAATTTAAAAAATGTGTTTAAACATGATTGTTGAATGTTTATAATTATACGTATTTGGTTTAAAGTTAATGCGTACGTTTGTATATGATGATGATTTTTATTTTTAGTTGCACGCAAAGAATGTTTGTGAAGCATTTGAAACCTCCAACTCCTCTCTTATGAGCCTTATTTTGTCCTTATCTTGGGTAGATTAGCAGGCTCTGCGTTTGCAGTGTGATACGTTATAATCTTGAAATTGAGATTTAAATTGAGATGAGTTTATCTCATTTTCATTTCAACCTCGTATATTTTGTAACAGGCCCATACGTAAAATTACTAGTTAACTTAGAACCTGACTGGGGCATGTCCATGTCTACTAGCGTGCATATAAAATTGTTTAATGTATATATTTGTATGCGTGTTTTCATATGTGTGTGTGCGTGTATTTGTGCAAAATACTCGTACGTGTGTTTAAGCATGAGTCTAGTTAAAACATGTTATTTATTGTAAGTTTTTTTTTTATAAATAAATTTATTGTGGAAGCGCGGTTTAAGGGCACACAATTTGTTGTAGTCAACACACTGTATTCAGTAAATAATTTTCTACCCAGGCATTTATTTATGTATACATAAATATGGATGCACATACTCGTATGTATGTATGCATGTATGATGTTCCAAATCATATACCACACTTCTGAGTATTACATTAAATAAAATACACCATCATTGTGGTTATAAAAAGGCATAAATATGAACTAAAATTTAGTGTATTTAGGCATTACAAACAATAATCAAACATTAAACACATAATCCTTAAGGGTTCATTTTCGTTAGAGATAACCAAACACCTTTAGGCTTTTACATTGCATTAAGAAGAATATGAATTACTAATATGACAATCCAGAATTAAAATCTAAATTTTTGAAAAAGGAGCGAGTGAGTGCCTCTGTGTTACCAAACAGAGCCACGCTGAATAATTTGTCAAAGAGATTTTGACAGATTATTCGGGCCTAGAGTTTGTATTACCGTTGGAGTTGTCGACATTTAAAGAAAATATGTCGTTATTCTCTAATTTGAACGGAATAGTATTTCTCTGTCGTGGCAATTGTTAGCCTAGCAGTTGAAACTAGTATTACAAAATTAATTAAAAATTAAACACATATGCGAAAAGTTTTTGGTAGAACATGAAACGACTAAAACCCGAAGGATTTTGGAACGACATTAAAGAGAAAATAAAATAAATCCGTTTCGATCTCCAGTTCGTGAAGAAGATGGTTGGCACAAGCTAAGCAAAGCCAAATATGTTGCTGTAAATAATTCAAATTTGAATTTAGAAACAAAGCGGCCATAAATGCGACAATGGCAGGGAAACCACAATTAAAACGCCAACGCCAAAACTGACTGTCAACGTTAGTATATTAATTGTAATTTCAAGCTTTTTTTTAATCTTTAAACTATTTTTAATGAAGCCACATTTATTTGCAATGTGAATATTTCCATGATGTCGAACGTGACTGTCGTATGCACTTAAAGTGCGAAAAGATTTTATATTGACGAAATTAGCCCTATTATGAGACATTGAAAAATTTCTTGTTTTCAAGAAATCGTTTCTTCGGCCAACGATTAAAACGCCGATTTCGGCGGAACCTAAAGCAATAGTTTAATAGGACAAATTGTGGAATGATGAGCACTGATGTCGGTTTAAAATACTTTTGATTTTAACAAACAATTATTTATATTATATTAAATGTTGCACGTGACATTTTTTTTAATATAATATTTATTTATTTTTTGTTGCTTTTTGTAAGGAAATTATAAATCAACAAGCTCAGTAAAAATATTTTCAAATTAACAGAGGTATTCAACATAACATAATAACAACAAACTTAACAAAAATAAGGAAGTAGTATGAGTCATAAAATAAAATAAAATTAGCGGTGGTCTTCGAAAACAGCTAGTTGTTCCGTTCTACTACGCGTTTGTCAGAATATTTACAACTAACTTTGGTGTTGTTAAATTAATTTAATTTATTTAATTTGGCTTACAAAGCAATACGAACTTTAGCCTGATCAAATCACAAATATAGAAACAAATGAAGTTCGAACAGTAATAATTAAAATTAACTTAAACAAAATTAAATCAAAATAGTATCAGAAATACCAGATACAGTTCTTTTCAGAATAGGCAGCTCCAGCAAATTTTACTGCTGACCATCGCAGCAAAAAGAAAAAAAACAACAATTGCGCTATACAATTTTCTTCAACTAGTAGTTCAGCTAATAGTTTACAGTTTTATAAAACACGATTAGAGCACCATTTTATCCCTTGCAGTTTCCAAGTTATTTGACTTGAATCAAAGCAAATTCTACTTCTTTTAGTTTTCTCCCCTTCGTTTTAGATTGACAAACATTTCTTAGAATCATGCTGACTGGTTTAAGCAGCATAGTCTTTAATTTATATTTGTTTTATAGGAAAAACTGCAAGATTCTCAAAAATCAAATTCTCAGCTTACAATTTTTATTCCAAACTGTAATTTAAAAGCTCTAATTTGTGAATCTAATAGTTACTACAACTAATTTTTGAGACGTTTCATATCAGAAGCTCTATAAGAATAAAAACTTTCTCCAGAAGCTCTCAATGATTTAATCACTGAAGTTTAAACTAAAACTAAGATTAGAGTCTTAAATGATACAAATAAAGTAATTGACTTATTTCTACAACAATTATATGAATAAATTTGTTCAAGACGTTTACTTAAGCGATTGTTAAAGTGTTAACTTTAAATAAATTTATTTGTTTTGTGTTTATCTTTGTGTTTTTACATGCATTTTGTCGTGTAAATCACTCACAAACAAACAAAAAAGTCATTAAAACTCGTTCGAAAGTCTTAAGTTTGTTGCTTTTAAGTCATAATAAAACAATAAAACTTCGATTAAAAAACGCATTTAATTGCGCATCATTAAAGCAGACCAGACCGAACCACAAATTGATTTCAGATGGACGCTGCTTGAAGAATTTGTCAGATTCTAGGAAAAAGCCATCAAAAGTGAGTGAAAACATAAAACACAAAAGAAAGAAGAGCTCTGATTTAATTTAGGCCGAAAGCAGAAGTAACAGCAAATCAACCATTAAGACCAACAACAAAGAAAATACAAACATTTAATCAAACATAAATCTACAATAATCATTTAAAACTTAATTTTTGTTTTACGAGTACTTCCATTTAAAACCATCATCGACCAACAGCCAAAAGAAGATACAAAGAATTACAACAAATATATATTTCTATAATCGAAGTTTTCAAAGTGAGTTTTTTTTATTTATTTTTGGTTTAGTTTTCTATACTGAAACAAAACAGAAATAAAATTAAATTTAAAATAAAACAAAAAAAAAACAAATTCAAATCAAAATCAAATACATAATTTGTATGCACAACGGTAACAAAAGTAAATCGTTAAAGTCTGAAAGTACAAGTCGTAAAGACGTAATTCCATTAAAAACACGAGCAGAAATACAAAGTGAATATACCGCAATTACGGATCTTTGAAAGGTTTTAAGCACACACACACATTTCACTCTACAGCAGGTATCATCAAAATATCGCACTCGCAATTCGCTCTTAATAATAGTTTTTAATTTGGTTGAAGTAATTAGTGCGTAGTCATCGGGAGCCCAAGTTCGATCACTCGCCAAACCCAGTCGTTTCCGCAGATTTTAGTGCCTTTAGTATGCAAGGAATCGTCACGAAGCAAAAAAAGCAATATAATGACTGCATAGTTTAAAGTAGAAGCCACCTAAACACCATATTCCCAAAAGGCACACTAACAGAATTGTGAAGGAACTTCTCTACTCGTGTATATCAGAGAAAAAGTAAGAGAACTCACATTCTCTTTTTTTTGGGTATGCCTGCTCTCACTAGTTTGCTGATTCTATTAGGATGCCGATTCGATTTCGTATAAAATCCTTAAGAAGTGCTGTGATATTTAATTCATTATTAATTTTTGCACATGTCCTTCGAATAAAATTCATTTCATCAAATAAATATAAGTTCGTTGCACTAATTGAAGATTTCTGATTCGGACTATAAAATTAAAAGTGATCGAGTAAATAATTTTATTCGCTTGGTATTGTATTTTTTCTTTTTTTCAAATAATGTAAAGCATATTATTTTATCAATAATATTATTCGATTAATCAAAAAAAAAAAAATTATTCGTATAATCGAATAAAAAAAAATTATTCGAAAAATCCATTATTTAGACAAAAAAAATTATTCGAACAATCAAAAAAATTATTCGATCAATCAAAAAAATTGTTCGAATAGTCGAATGACATGTCTTATTAGAATAATCTAATGAAATATTTTATGTCAACTCGGACTGGTTGGCTTAAATCCTGGTAAACTGTTGACAAATTTCATATATGTAGCTTTGCGTTTTACAAAATAAACCCCCTAATAAACTAAAAAATACGACTGAAAATAATCGAATAAAAATTTTTATTTGCTTATAAGAGTAAACTTTGTCTTATAATCTAAAAAATATTATTCTTTCAATATTTTTATTCGCCTAATAGTAAACAATTATTCGCATCATCGATTAAAAAGTTTTATTCGTATAATATAATAAAATGTTATTCTATTAATTAAACAAAAAAACTTATCGATTAATCGAGAAAAAATTATTCTTATGCTAGGATAAAATTTTTTATTTGATTAGTCGAACAAAATATTCTATGTCAATTCTTTACTTAACTTTACTTAAATTTGGTACACCTGTCCCTAGAAAATCCGGAGCATTGATTTGATATTTTAATATAGTTTAATAAAATAAAAAAAACCATATAACATAAATTTCGTTTAACTAGTTGAGGATTTCTGATTCGGACTATAAAATTCAAAGTGATCGAATAAAAATGTTTATTCGAGTAAATTTTTAAGAATAATCTTAAAGAATATTATTCACTCAATAAATTTTTTGGATTAATCAAAAAAATTTTGTATCATCGAATAAAGGTTTCATTCGAATAATCTATTAAATAAAAAAATTGTTCAATCAATCGAAAAAATTGTTCGAATAATCGAATTAAATGTTTCAGTCGAATAACGGACTCCTGGTAAATCTGTTCTAAGAAACACGAAAGCAAGCATGAGATATAATATATTTTAATAAATAATGTATTTAAATGCTGACGATTTCTGACTACAAGTGATCGAATAAAAAGTTTTATTCGCTTATTCAAAAATTTTAATTTCCGAATAATCTTAAATATATTATTCCGTCAATAATTGTATTCGATTAATCGTACAATCGAATGAAAAGTTTTATTGGAAATATATAATGAAATGTTCTATTAATTAAGCAAAAAAAATGCATTCGATCAATCGAGAAAAAATTATTCTGGTTTAAACCTGTCCCTATAAAGCCCGGAAGCGAGGGCATGATACATAAAATGTGTGAATTTGGATGTCAATTGACTAAAAATCATTTCATTTTATAAAATAATAATAAAAAATAAAATAAAGTTCTTTTAACTAATTCACGATTTTTGATTCGGACTATCAAATTAAAAGTAATCGAATAAAATTTTTTATTCGTCTATTAGAGTAAAATTTTTTTCGAATAATCTAAATCTCTCAATAATTTTATTCAATTAACCAAAAAAAAAAAAAAATAATAAATAAATAAAAACTATTTGTATAATCGAAAAAATGTTCTATTCTAAAAATTTGATTTAACAAAAAAATTTTTTTGATTAATAAAAAAAATTCTTGGAATAATCGAACAAATATTAATCGTATAGTAGAACAAAAATATAATATAATAAAATATTATATGTCAATTCGGACTGGTTTACGTAAATCCTGGCAAATTGTCTCTATAAAACTCGTGAGCAAACTAAGAGTAATCGAATAATAAATTTTATTCACTTATTCCAGTAAATTAATTTCGAATAATTTAAAGAAATAATATCTTATAAAAAAATTTATTGCATTAATCGAAAAAAATATTATTCGAGTAGGCCACTAGAAGGTTTCCTTCGAGTAATCTAATAAAATATTGTTTCATTAATTGAATAAAAAAATATATTCGATTAATCTAATAAAATATTATTCTGTTGATGGAACAAAAAAACTTATTCGATTAAAATTGAAACATTCACTAGATTCAAAAATATTATTTTAACCTATTAAAAAAATTAAAAAAATTAAAAATTTAAAAATTAAACACAAATAATTGATTATCTTAGTATTTTTTATAATTTAAGACAATTTTTTTTTGGTGTGCATACGTTACAAATTTGACAAATAAAAGAATACACCGTCAATACATTTCGTAGTGAGTTAAAAGTTTAAATTTAAAGGTTCAGTAGAGCACGAACAAAACTGAAAATACTAAATACTTACTCACCATTTACCACGTAATCAGTAGTATCAAAATTTTTTTCTTGTTGTTGTTGTTGCAGTTGTAATTATACTTAAGATGACAGCAATCCTGGTTGTTGTTGTTGTTCTTGCTGTTACTGTCATCATCATCGCTGTTGTCATCATCATCATCATCATCAGTGTGTACGCGTGCTTGCCTGTCCAAAAACATATTTATGTTTAACTAAAATTACAAAGAGATAAAAAAAGTTAAAAATCAAAAGCGGCAAAATAATCTTAAACATTTCTAAAAAAACATTTATGAAACCAAAAATTAAATGAAATTAATCTTAGTTTCAAATTACAAAAAAGTTTTATGCAATCGAAGATTTCTTTTGGAAAGCAGCAAACTCTCTGAAGAAACCAAATAAATTAAAAAAAAAACACATTACAATTCATCAATAAATTGTTTTAAGAAGATACAAATTCATAGTCAAGATGATAATTGATTTTAAGCCAGTGCACTATGGGAAATGTTTAATTTTTTTTTAGCCAAAACTAAAGAACTTAATATTAAAAATTCGCAATTATTTTTGCTCTAATATAAAAATAAATGAAATAAAACAAATTAAATATCTCTATTAAAATTTGTCTAAACTTAATAATTAAAGGCGTAGAAAGTCCATTCTGGGGAGGGTATCGCTCTCCCAGAAATTGCTTTTATCCCTCTCCACCAACTAGAATTATTAAAAATTGCCTGTGATTTTGTGGCAGTGGTAATGCCACCCAGAAATTTTTTTAACTACGCCAATGGTTATATTTTTTCCAAACGGTTTCTAAATGAGTTAACAACTAGAGATTGTATCCAGTGAATGCAGTGCGAATTTCGGATGAAAGTTTTAGCAATAAGAGTTTATAAATTCTAAAATATAATAAATGAAAGATAATGTCTAATATAATATAACAGAATTTAATTGAATTGTATATCAAGTCTCTACAAGAGAAATTACTGAAGTGACCTGGCGGTAAACTAATAAAACTATAGTCTTTTTTTAAAGGGGTTCAAAAAAATATAGCAGATAATAGCTTTAACAAAAACACAAATCTGTAGGACAATCTTCCGAATTGGAAATATTTCAGAATTAAGAAGTTATATTACTCTAGGCAATTACAACGAAATATTTACTGAGAGGAAAGAAATATAAAATCATTTTTAAATCCTTTTTAAAACAAGTTTATTTTAATGCCTTAAAAAGACCTAAAAAAGAAGCGTGTAAAAATGGTCATGCGTGGCGTTGCGTGAGTAAAAAAGTATTTTTATTTTGCTTTAATATGAAAGGTTTCCTGCTAAAACAACCATTTTGACTAATTTTAACATTTAACACGTGGGGCATGGCTATGGTGAATAGCAGATTGATAAAGCCTGAAATAACTTCTTAATGGAATTGTTCACTCTTTAATTACTAAAAATTTATTAAGTTAAGTTGCTAGTTAACTAAAATTTATGAGCACTTCAAGTTCGTTATAACTCTGTTGCACTGTGTTAATAAAATGAATAAATAAATGTTAAATTTAAGGTTTAGCGCTTAAAATGTAAATTTCAACAATTAAACTCAAGAAAACCAATTCTGAAATAATAAGAAATTTATTAGAAATTTCTAAGCAACAAACTTTTTTAATCAAGTTTCCATCGCTGCCAATGACAACAATGAAGATCTACCAGTCCATGTAGACTCGTACCGATTTTAATTTGTCATTCCGTTTTCTAAATAACCACCAAGTCAGTTTTGAATGGATTCACACACAGCAATTTTTGCTTAGTTTTTGGATGAAAAACAGAAAAAAGACAGTAGATAGTGAAGTGGCAAACCATCATATTTTCCTTTCTAGTTCAAACACTAAAAAGTAATGCAACAAAAATTCCTGAATTTTCCATAAAAATAAATAAATAAATGAAATTTGCAAATAAATTATTAACAAAACAACAACTGTGCTACAACAAATTCCATAAAAAAAAACAAACAAAACTTTATCAATTAGACGACGTGGTGTCCTCGTTTACGCCTAGAACTGAAATAAAAATAGATATTAGAAACTCAGAGATAATTAAAAAAACAGCAGGAAAAAATGAGGCAAAGAGATATTCAATCCAAAGAAAACAGGCATAAAACTGTTACGGCTACTGCTAAATGCTGTCATCCCCGCTAACGGCAGCAGAAATGATGTGATTAGATAACAAAAACAATAAGAAGAAGAAAACAACAACATAAAGCAAACATAAACTCTCACGCCGACTAAAATTGTCGCTGAATTGAAATCAGGCAGGCTATTTTAAAAAATAAAGAAATAAGCGTAACAAAACAGCAAAAATGGGAGTAAGAGACAAGAAAAAGGAAGACGCTGAACTGTATAATGGACCAAAAAATCACAATACAGATGACAGCAAATTAGTAAAACGACAACAGCAACAGCAACAACAAACCCAAAAAAATATATGAGAACAATAAAAATAATAAATAAAAAACTCAGGTAATGCAGACCAAACAACCCCGCCAGCTTCAGCTTCAACGTCCATATTTTAAAAATTATTCGTATCATCTCACAGCCAGCACAAGACGCAAAACACACACAACACACTGATGACAATGAAATTTTAGTTAAGCCTAAAATTATGTCAATGATGACACAAACATGCCGCCAGGCTCTAAAACCCAACAACTATCACTCCAGTTAGAGATGGAAAGAACAACAACATCTGGAGAAGACTGCACACTGCAGCAGAAGTTGTGTTTGTGTGTGTGTGTGTATGTGTGCAGATTGAGGAGATGATATTAATGTATTTAATAAAATACCCAAGGATGGTTATTTGCGTTCTGCTTTCAAAACAAATAGTAACACAAGTTATTTTGTTTATTGTCAGCAGCAAAATAACACATACCAACAAACACTGTTTTATAAATATTTTTTTTTATGAAAAAATATGAAAATGACAAGCAGGCAGGCAAGCAGGCAAGCAGACAGACAGGTACGCAGCGAAGCTGTCGCGAAAAGTTATACCAACAAATATAAAAAAAATTCAACAATTTTAATCATCATCTACATTTACGATCACCATCAACATCCTTCCCCATTTATGTTGCCGTTTGTTATCATCAAACACCATCGCAAAAATATAAAATTGTTGGTGAATTTTATTTTGTTTTTTTTTGTTTCATTATTATTATTATTTAAGAAAGTAACTTCATTTTATGCTTTAGTTTGTAACACAAACACAAAAGTTGAAAGCAAATTTGTAAGTTTTGATTTTGTAATTCGTGTATTTATGACTCAATTTAAACAGAAGAGAGTTTCATATCATCAGTCGGACAATATTTCTTAGTTCAAGTTAAACGATTAATTGTTTAAATTTATTCGATTACCCAAATAACGAAAAGAAATTTTTTTTTGTTTCAATCTTGAAGTAAACTACTAGTGTTCGAAAAATGAAGCGGTTTCAGTCCTGTAAGATTATGTTAAAAATATTTGCGGATATTCGTTCAGATTAATAATTTTTTCAAGTCACTTTCCGACTTTAAATGTAAGGGTTTATTACAACAACAAACCGAGATTTTTTCCCTCCCGTCAACTAAAACAAAAATTATTGTACAGACAATTTTTTAATATTTTTTGATTTTATCTTTTTTTTTTGAAAAGAGAAGTTTGAAGAAGAAGTGTGTCAATTTTTATAAAATCGCTGAAGCGCCTCGGGTGTTAAGTAGGCGCAGTACTTTAAGCTATGTAGCAATTTTACTATTTAGTTATATTGCTTCGCCGACGATTCATTGCTACAAATATCACCTAAGAAGGGCGCTGTGATATGTATTATCATAGACAGTAAAACATTTCAGAAAAATCTATCATGTGGATATTAACTCCGGCTCAGGAACAGGGTTCCCAGATATGGCAATTTCTCGCCAGACGTGGCGACTTTTATTTAAAGTTTTTTGGCGTCTAAATTTTTGATTTGACAAAATGGCAATTTTTCGGGGGATAAAAAAATTCATTGGCGATTTGTATGGCTATCGTTTTTAGCAAAATTGAACTTCAAAATTTTTATAATTCAGGAAAATTAGTTTGTTGAAGTAGTAGTTTCAAAAATAAATCCTAATAAATACTACTAATCTGCAAGAAATTAAAACAATGTGAGTTTGATGATTTTTCTTATACAAGGTAAGCCAAAAGAAGTCATCCGATGTTGTTTGGCTCTCATTTTTTTTTTCTATGTAAATGAAAAACTTCGATCCTGTTTTTTGATTATGTTTATTTGAACTTTTAGAATTTTATTGGTCAAGTCGAGAAGATGATATCGGCCAAATGGGCGCCGTCACAATTGATTGCTATACGGGCTCGTTTTATGGCATTTTTCATCACTTCGGCGAGAACTTCGGGCGAAAGATTGTCGCACTCGTGTCGAATGTTGTCCTTGAGGGCATCCAGGATCTTGGGCTTGTTCACGTAAATACGGGACTTCGAAAAAACCCCACAAAATAAGTCTGAAACGTTTAAATCGGGCGATCTTGCTGGTCAAGGTAAATCACCAAAACGAGAGTTGAGGCGACCCGGGAACGCAATGACACGATTATTCCGCGTTCTTGGTGAGTGTATCGCTCCATGATTTGTTCACTTGTATTCTAGATCTGTCTAATTCAACAAACAGATTTCACATTGGCCGCCATTTGCAAAAATACGAGCATCTGCCAATAGGGTGATTTCTTGTGGCCCACCTTGTATTAATTAAGAATAATAAGAAAAGTTTACAAGAAATAAGTTTTGGCGATTTTATTTCTACTTTTGGCAATTTTCTACTAATTTTTTTATAAAAAACAAATTATAAAATTGATGTTGAAATAGTTCGGAAAAAATCTGACAACCCAAATGGTTGATAACTCGGTATTAGTCTTGGCAGCTTGTGCTGCCTCGTTTAAACTCTGCCCCCAGTTTTTTATAGTCATAAAAGAAGGAGCAGATTTTTCCAGAGTAGCAATAAGCTCGACTTTAAAATTTATCGGCCTGAGTCGTTTCAAAATTAAAGTATTGAATTATATAGCGGTGGGCAAATTTTTTCTATGCTTACAAATTCACTGAGATCGTGCCACTTTGACTTTTAAAACACATATTTTATAAGGTTGCCACTTTTCTGCAAAGTACAGCCGTCATCTATATGTCAGATCGGTTAGTTTTAAGATCGCCCTCGTAAGAAGAAGTACAATTTAATTTAATTAGGCCAAATTTCTTATGGATGGGAAATAATTTCTAGAGTAAAAAGCTTTAAAGGTTTGGATGTACCACTTTACTCGATTAAAGCTATTGTAATTCACACTTCGTTCCTCCAAAAAAAAACTTCTAACTTGTAATGTAAATTTTTTGCTTTATTTTAAATATTGAAATCATAAATTGCTTTTTTTTGTTTTGAAACTTTTGGGTTTTTTTTTCATTATTTTGCATTTTGCCAGAAGACAATATGGCTGTTTATTTGTGTCGTTCGTGGCCGTTAAACATTTTGTCCGTCCGGTCAGCGGCGACGGCGGCATCTTATTCTTCTCATATCATCTCTCTCAAAGTTGAAATACAGAGATTTTTAACAAGTATTTTTGTTTCGTTTTATCTCAGTTGTAACATCTACTTAATTTCACAGTTTTTTTTCTTCTTTTTATTTTTAATTTTTTTATTTTTTGCTACATCTTTAATCTTCTGATGCTTTTTGTTGATGTAGTTTTTGTTGCAGTAGTAGATAAGATGTTGCTGATTTGCTAGTGGCTTTTTGTTTCTTGTTAAATTGTTGTATCTTTTTCTTTTTTTGTATCTGTTGGATTAAGTATTTTTCTTTATGTATTTCTATGATTAATTAGGAGCTACTTTGACATTCTTTAAGCATCACCGCTAAAAAAAGAGTTGGAGGTACGTACGTACAGCCGTCGTCTTAAGTCAAAAATAAGTTTTTGATTTCGTTTTTAGCGAATACATTTTTCAAATGTTTCAATTATAACATTTGAGACGAAAGAAAAATATATATTAATGCACCGTGGGGCAAGTGGTTCATGAGAAATAGAAAAATAGAACTTCTACATAACTGATTAGATTTGTTTGAGTGCTTGGAGTATAAAGGGGGGGGGGGGGGGAATAAGAGCTGAATTACGGCCACATAAAAGTACATGTTGCGACGCTCTATTTTTATTATATAAAAATTTGCTTTTATTAACACTTTTAATTGGAAGAAAATACTAATAATAAATTAAAAATTTGATTGAGTCAATTAAACTTCTATTTAAAAATTTAGTTGATTAAAAGTTTAATTAAAAATTTTATTGGGTCAATTAAACTTTTGTTTACAAATTTTACTAATAAAAATGTTTAATTGCCCCAGTTAAATTTTTAATTGATTATTTAATTTTTTTAAATTAAAGGTGTTACTTGGAGAACATTTTTCTTCTTCTTTCTACATGTGTCGAATTGACTGTCATTTATTCATTCCAGTTTGCCAAATCACCATGAACGGATATGGCATTCAAAAAAACGTGCCAATGATAAAATTGTTTTACTAAAATGGATGTTCTTTTCGGGCAAGGTTTTGCGCGCTTCGCCCATTTTCGAATTTCGAATTGGGACGATGATTAACAACTTATTTTGGCGAGAATTCGATGATATGGACATCCGCTACTTTTAGTTTCAACCGAACGGCGCTATGTGTCACACAGCTGATGTCACATTGGACATTCTATATCGAAGCAATTCGATGAAGGCCGGATTGTCTCCCGTAGAGGTGATGTAAGCTTGACATTTCGTATGCACACCATCCAGCAAAGCCGCTGCGGGCATTTGCACAATGCTATATTCAAACTCGGATCCAAACGGAGATTTATGAGCGCCATGAAACCTTCTCTCCACTCACTCCACGGAATGGGCGAGCTACACTCCCTTCTGACTAAATTTATACTATGTGACTCCCCCACCAAAAATGAATTGAAGGCTGGATTATTCTTTGTTTATATTCCATATATAATAACATCGATAGATCTTTTAAGCGAATAAAAAATTTCGATGAAAACTTACACGGACTTCGTTTTATTTAAATTTAAGAATAAAAATCCCTTAATGAAAGGACCCTTTACACTTTTTAAATAAAAAAAAGTTGCTCAGCTATTAAGAGGTTACACATTTGCTATGAGTGGTGCCACAGTGCACTGTCACGCTACAATGCAACTGCATGATGGCTTCTCGCGCAAAAGTTAAAATATTGAAATTTTGACAAGAGTATTAAATCAAAAAAAAAAAACCATTTCTGTTTTTAACAAAAACGCGATACATTAAAATTTTATTAATTGGTTGTTTTGTAGCGCAAAATTAAGTAGAAAATCACGTTCAAAATAAATTTTAGATATTCTCACACAAGTTTCAAAAAACTGCAATAGTTTAAACATGTTTCCATAAAACAAACTAATTAATCTAACATACACACACGCACTATCTATGTGAATGTATGCATGTGTGTACCAGTATTCTAGAAATAAACATTTTATGTTCAATCACTGTTTTAACTGATGACAGTTGGAGAGTTTAATGATGCCATTTAAACATCAATTACAATTTAAGTGACATTTTGAGTTGAAAATGCTTAAAACTATAATCGAGCCACAAACACAGCAACACATCGTTCGGCGAGACTAAACGCTGTCGGTGTCAAACATTGTTTGTTGGCCGATTTGAACTTCACACACGACTCATCAAAATCAATTGTAATGTGTCAACACGTTTACGTTTAAATTCGCCTGAGAATAGATTTTAGATGAAACATTTAATGACCAATTGGCTAAATAATGGCTGCCACATAAATAACGAAGTTAATGTATTTGACAAAGTCAACTACTAACTCTTCTACACACACACACACACACACACACGCATAATTGCGAAAAGAGGCGGAAAAAGATACTTGTACGGGGAGAAAAAGATTTTTTTAAATGATATTAAACATTCAAAATTGCTTTGTAAGAAAAAATGTTAATTTGTCTTAATTTCATATCGTTTATAAAGGCTATTCCAAGAAGAGATTTCATTTTGATATATAAAAACGAGTATTTTAAGCGCAATCATCATACGTTAATGGAGGAGTGCATGCCACTAAGTCCCGGTTCACACACTTCAACTTTTGTTGCTCAACTCGTAATTCAGCTGAAAGAAAGATGGGGAAGGAAATACAAAAATCTTTTTTTTTCTTACAGCTGAATGGCGAGTTGATCAACAAAAGTTGAAGTGTGTGAACCGGGACTAAGAATGGAAAACAATATCAGACAGGCCGCTACGGTAAATTTTGCAGGACCATATTCTTGTGAAGATATTTTCCTTCACCTATTCTGTACGTCCACGATATCATTTCACAAATTCCATCATTGAGGTCTTTAATCGATTGTGGACCATTGCTAGAGAATTTATTTTTCACGTAGTGCCAAAGAAAAAAGTGTAAAGATATTAAATCACAAGATCTCGGAGGCCTATTGTGATCGCTTCTTCGAGAAATCGCTCGGTCAAAAAACTTTTTACGCAAAATAATGAAAGTATCAGTGCTTGTGTGGCGCCGTTTTTGAAAATAAGCGCCGCCCAAAAATTCAAAATCGCTTGTGGAATATCCAATGCCAAAGATTGATGATAAATGAATAAACTTGAGTTTTCCTCTACTCTATTACTCTCAGCTGCTCTTGAGCGACGGTCAACTAAAAATCAAAACTTTTTGATTTTCATCAATCATTGACGACAACACGGATGTGTAACCGAAAAAACACGATTGCATGCACAAAACGATGTGCATGATTGATGAGTCTATTTGATCGTGTTCTTTGGAATCGGAAATTGCTTTCGAACGGTTTTGTTTTTTCGAAGCGAATTACATAATAACGCCCATGACCACTGCAGCTGACTTCCAATACGTTAATTGTTTTATCTTCGAACAAAGTATAGTGTTTCATAAAGCCGCAGAACAAAAAGTTGGAAATGTTGATCTTTTTTGTCGACAAGTATTAGAAAGGCCTTATTAAGCAACGGCAGGGCGAGCATCGGTTTCAAAGTTGATGCTCATGTTTAAAATGTTTCGGAACTTTGTATTTTAAAAGTCAGCCTATTTTGAAACTTATTACCCAACTTTTTAGCCCAATTGCATATTACAAATTTGAAAACTGCTAATTAAATCTTGAAAAATATTTAGAAAACTTCAATTTTTTCGTTGATTGAATTAAAAAGAAATCTATTTAAATATTAATTTTTTTTTTCATAAATTCCAAGATTACAGACATGACAGACAGGCATCTGTAAAAAGTATTCATATGTGACAAAAAAAAATTATTCAAATAAAGAAAATGTTTTCATATGTTTGAGTAGTCGCATATGTATATCAAGCCATGCAGGCACTCAGTTGGTCCATATAATTACTACAAAGGCTCAGCAGTGTCACAACAAAATACGAGTATAAAGGCAGTTGAGAGCAAGAGAAAAATAGTTTAGAGGTTGGGTTAAATTGAATGAACAAAAGGATGATCCCGCATATTTATGACAAAAGCAAATTCACTTTTACAAGCACACAAACATACATACATATGCAAATAAACAAATGTACATACAAGTACATATAAGTATATGTACATACTACATATATATACATGTACATACTTGAACACACCCTGCAGGAAATGCGAATAGTAAAATTGTAGTGATTTACTAGTGACATTGTCAGTAGTACTACTGACCAGGTGTACCCCAGCCAATGTAATCATCTATTGACATTTAACATTAGCTTTTCATTGAAAATCCACCACTAGACTGTATCACTACTGACTAAGTAGTTCTTTTGGGACATGGACACATTAACACCAAAGATTCACTAGTAAATTTTAGGGGCTCTAGTCTACAATATCGATATTTCCTCACTCCATGTAGTGATTTACTAGAAACATTGTCAATAGTACTACTGACTAGGTGTACCCTAGTTATTGACATATAACATAGGGTTCTCATTGAAAATCTACCAGTAGACTTTAGCACTATTCTTTTACGGCAATATGGAGACATTTGAACTCTCGTATACAATTTTATAAGGGTTGGGGCAACAAACTTAAACACATACATATATATGTATTTTTTTAACATTATTGCACAGCATAATAAAAAATAAAAACAAACTATTGACGCGTTCATTGACCATGTCACCAGAAATACACTAGAACTGATGTCTCTAACGTATCTCTACTCGCGCATAAAAGGAAAGTTGTCGACATTTCAACTAGATCAATTGTCGCTAGAGAAAAGAGTGTTGACATAGAGACATATGTATGTGTCTAGGCTGACTAAAGGGCCGTTACATACATATTTACTATATGCATGTGTTTGTGTGACGAATGTATTCATTCATTTGCAAAATGATTTACATAAAAATTGTCACAAAAAGAATGTACGATACATTTCTTTTATTTTAGATTTTTATTATCAAGATTGAAATTGGTAAATGTTTGTTGTGTGTTTAAATAATAGGTACACGAACGAAGTTTCTTTCTAAGTGCATACGCATCATTTTAAAAAAAGATTTAGTTACACAGGGAAAAAATTTATTTTACTTTAATTTTTTCAAATTAGTAAGGGATTCAGAGTGTCAGTAAAAAACTCCGTATTATTTTCTTTAATTTTTTAAAAAAAAATATATATTCATAAGTATTTTAATATGATTTCGCCAGCAAATTAAGAAAAACTGTAAATTCGCTTCAGAGTAGGCATCGCCAAAACACTTCACGCTCTCTTACGTACCTACAAATTAAACGTTAAGTCGAGAACTACTATTAACACCAGCCCCCTTATTCTTTAACTCGCTTAAGCTAAATCTGTATTGCAAAAAATCTATAAAGTCGATTTTCGGCTGCCAATGCAATTTTCAAACGTGTGTGTTGCTAATTCGGCAATGGCTTGATTTTATTTAATCCACCGAAATTTTAGTGTTTTAAGTCATCGATAAAAATGTTTAATTTCGTATTTGTTCACCATTTCAGCGATCGAGTTTAGCCTTAGCAAATTACAGAATAAAGCGGCATGAACAGCCGTTTTGGTTTGTATGAAAAACTTGGAAATTTTACAATGCGCTCTAAAATTTTCTAAGTAGACATTTTAAAATTATATTGGGCAAAATCCAAAATCTTGCAGAAAGGTTAGATGAAGTAATTCTTTCCTTTCTTTCATCTTTCTGAATGTCACACACTTTTCAGAATGAATTGTCAATGTACCTCTTTTTGAAAACGTTTCAATTTGTGTGAATTGTTGTTTTAAAAACAAAAAGGATAGCCATCATATTTTCCTCTCTCGCCTAGGAACTAAACAGTTCCTCATCTACGTATTATTGCCGTGAGTGAGCCCAGTCTAAATGTACATACATATACATATATGCGAGTATATGCATATAATCCTTTCGTGTTTAGGTCTACTGAAAAAATTAGTAAATAATAAATTATTTTTAACAACCATCTTTTAATACTTTCAAAAAGTAATATGTATTTATTAAAGCTGAAAGTCCAAACACCTGATTTTAATGCCCGCATATTCTACTCACTTCTCACTTTCTACGAATTATATATTACAAGATTTATAAGTTATATGTCACGCTTTTTACGTAGCATTAGGTTAGGTTGAAAAGAGGAGCAAACCCCACTTTTATGGGAACTGAGTATCGTCCACGTAGTCCCTCAAACTTATCCAGTATACCCCTAAGGTGGGTAATGTCCGGTAACGGGATCTCCGCTCTGGACAATGACAAATCTCCATATCCTCCACGCATACCCCGCATTCATTGTCATTCGTGGCTCCAATCCGGTACAAATGCCCTCGTATATTAGGGTACCCTGTTAAGATGCCGGTCAACTTTCCTAGCTCGGTCTTGTTTAGTTTCAACAGTCTCCTTGTTTTGTCTTCGTTAGATTACCCACAGTATCACAACAACAGTATCACTTTCCAGCATTAGTAATGTATAAACTAAAACAAGACTTGGCAGCACTGAGTCTACAAATCAGCTGACTTGTTGGCACGTTGCTTATGACGTTTATAATTAAAAGTACTCGATTAGTTTATTTTCTTTTTGTGTAAGTTTTGTGGCAGCAAAAATAAAATAAAACAAAATAAAACAAAACAAAAGAAATAAACAAAATACATAAATATAAAAAAAACTTAAGTTTAACTAATGAAATGGAGAACAAAACAATTGAAGTTGATCAAATGTTTCCGCATATTCCTCCGTCGTTCCGTTAATGTCGGTTGAAAAAGGCGATGTATAACTTATGGAAAAAAATATAATGTTATGACAATTGAGGAAATTTTGAGATTCTTTTTGAAGTTGAAGTATAACGTATCACGGAAGCTATATGACGGGGAGCTAAACCCACTTTTTACGTTCCAGGCCTCAAGCATCATACTAATTGTGCTCTGTGACTTACAACATATAACTACTATAGTGCGTACAATTACATACATATGTACATGTAGAAGGCGTGATATGGATTTTCTGCTTCATAAATTGTAGTCTAGGTCCAGTGATAACCTTAACGTGAACGTAAACGTGGCAGTATTGGGTCGTTATCGAGGTAAAATAAACAATAAAATGGTGGTATACAGTTTCAGTTAATTTGCTCACTTCACAACATTTTCAAAAGATGCAATCATGAAAGAGTTTCATGAAATCAATGAAGTGTTTAGCTCGTTATTAATGACATAATTCATTGATTCAATGAAAAATTCACAGCTAGCGCGAATATTTTCCTTTTATTTTTTTAGTTTATTTAATATCAACTCAACCTAAAACAAATAATGCGGCAATTTTTAATACATACAACTCAATTTCAAAAACTTTATAATGAGTATGAAATGTTTTTCATTTAAAATTTTTCATACAAAATTTTCTTACAATATATTTCAAATACATTTTGTTTTTTTACGAATATAAGCCATAATAATTTACAGGTATCTACTATGTACCTATTTACAATTTACAAATATTTCTAATGTACAAAATTTCTCACTTCAAGTTTAAAATAAATAAATTCTACAGGTATAGAAGGTACAAATGTTTTAATTTCAATTCTTCGAATTAAGTTCCTGTTGTTAACATTTAATAATTTCTTTTTGAAAGCCGTCATGAGTAACTCAAGCATTTGTCGCTGTTGCATTGGAACCACAGAGGCGATTGCCAAAGTTAATTTGACATTCAGAGAACTTAAAAACCACTTGCAAAGACAGACAACTTTTTAAACAAAACTTCATAAGTCCATATTTACACTATGCAAGTCTTATTGCTAAGCTGATTAGTTTGACGGTGAGAGAGAGACGAGGGGAACGGTAACGTTTCTTTCCCCTCGTCCCTCTTTCCTAACCAACTAATCAGCTTAGCAATAAGACTTGCATAGTGTAAATTAGGACTAAACATTAACAAAAGGCATGACACGCAAGTAGCGACCAACCATTAAATCAAATCAAATCAAATCATAACAACAACGCATCGAAATCAAGCTGCAAAATAAGTGAAGAGCACTTGCATTTCAGTCACCGCTTTTATTTTTGTTATTCCGACAGCTGTGCCAAAAATTACAAACAACAAGAACAAAAAATATCCACAAAATTGCAAAATTAAAAAGATTTTATTTAACTTAGGTTTTTTTTTAAATGCTCCTTTAAAATTTTTCAACATCAGAAAGAAACACTTTACTGAGCAAGGCAGGACGCATAAGGACGGCTCTCAGAAATCGAAAGCTTTTTTCTTGCTTGCTCAACATTGTGGTACACACAAATTTAACAGCAACAAAAAATTGCTAAATACATATCAGCCAGCAGTTACGGCGTATAGTACAAGACAAGCAGCCATGAAGGACAGGATACAAACAACAACAAAAGTGATAGTGATACCAGAGAGACAGATACAGATATAAATGCCACTGTACAGTGTACACACAAACATAAAAGTACACATTCATTTACACACCCATTCATACATACACACACACAGACGTGCCTTTACAATGCAACAAAAACACTTATAAACGAAATAAACATCAAATTACATACAAGCGATTTTGTGCTTTCTCGCATGCTACATGCTCCATTTTTATGTAGATGTTGTAATAGAAGCCTGCGATGCTCCCAAGCATTAAATGCAACAACCACAAACACACAAGAACAAACAAGAACACCTGCCAAACATAATCAAAATGCAAGGCGCAAACTCAATAAACCAATCAGAGAGCGCAACACATCCATAGACTCCACCCTTGAAAAATGGCGAGTGTAACCAGAGCCGGAGAAATGAAGATAAACTAGTTCTATAGTTGGCTCTTTCATACACCTGAGCAACTTGCCTAATACAGAGGCAAGACAGGGAAAGAAATTATGTTACAACATTTACACAGAGAGAAAAGGAGAGAGTTGCTTCTTGTAAAATCAAAGAGAAAATTTCATATCATTTTGTTACACTCACTCAGCCTCTTAAAAATTTAATTTATCACAAATTTTGAAAGAATTGTGTTAAGCAAAAGTTTTCATTTGTTTTGAAAATCAAAAATTGTATTTTGCTATCACAAAGTCTTCATTACAATTATACATTTTTTATCTCAAAAATACCTATGAGATAAAATTCATATAGATACGTACATATGTACATACGATGATGTTGGTAGCGCGTACACATTTGAGGTTTTTGGCTTTTGAAAGACAAATAGAATGTGAAACTGCCTGCTGTTGATGAGACAAATTTGTGACAAGCAGCAACAAAATGCAACCAACTTTGACTGCACAATAGGTTTACTGGCTGTAGGTACATACATACATATGTACATACAAATAAATAATGGCCGGCGAAGCAAATGTAAATCACTTGAAAAGAATGATAATGTTCTGGTAGCACATTAAAATTAATTATAATTAAATATGTACCTATAAAAGTTCTTTTTGTAAATAAATTAAATACCTAAATAAAATAAAATATTTTTAAAGTTAGAATTTTATTTTAACTTTAAAAATATATTTATAAATATGAGGAAAAAATTTTGTTATTTTTAAACCTCAAGCTAATACAAAGCGACTTGTTATTTGGACCCAAGTAAGCTGAAAGCTTGCTTTCTCTTCTCAGCAACCTGCCAACCTAACTTAAGGCTCAGTTAGCCGACTGTAATGTAATGTAATTGCAACACTAGGAAACAGCTGATCGACATTGTTGTGTGAAAAGTAATGAAAATGATTATAGAGATGTAATGTAACGTAACCTACTTTTCATATAAAAATATCGATCAGATGTTTCCTACAGTGCAGTTACATTCCATTACAGTCGGCTAACTGAGCCTTTAGGTCTCGAGCTTAAAACCCATAAAATTTGTTGTTCATTACAATGTATAACAAATGTTAATGAAATCAAAACAGCTGGGACGTGTTACTATATTTCTGGTCGGTATTGTCGAGCATAACAATAATCTGTACTTGAAATTTTCCAAACACCCCCAAAAACTTGAGTTACGGGTAAAAGACCAGTTTTTCGTACCCGTAGGCACGAACAACAAAACCACTGTGACGCTGTATAATAATACGTACACCCCGAAATATGCTGTCAACCGGTAAAAAATTCATTAATTTCAAAATTAGCAAAAAATTAAAAGGTATAATGGTATCAGATGTGTGAAGTTTGGTAGATAATAAAACACATTCTGAACAGTCACCAACCTCGTATATCTTATGTGCAGACTTTCAAAAACCATTTGAGAATTCACAAAAAATAATATTTTTAAAAATAAAAAAATAAAAATAAACGTAGTAGGCTTAGAAATTTATAAGAAACCTAGCGAATAATTTGTATTCGATTTTAATCTATTTATTTTTCTACACCTTTATACAATTAGAAATCCATCGGATAACAATAAAAGTATTTATACTCGTAAAGCAAAATGAAGAATAAAATCTTAATAAACATTCAAGTAATGTATTATTTGACATATTGTCATAATTCTAATTAAAGTGAAATTTATTTGCTGGTGGCTAAGCATTGTCTATATGCATTTCATCGTTGCTTTGAAATTATGAAATAATAAATTTCTGGAATTATTGATAGAAAATATGAGGTCTTTGTTGTTTCAGCCGATTAGGTTGATTTCATATTACAAGCCATAATTGAGTTCTCGTTAATTTTTGTACGTTTTGTATACACATGTGTACGTCGTCCCATGCATGCTCGGTGGATTTTAAATCTAGTGATTGAGGAGCATATGGCCAAGTTTTCACACATCAGAAAGCAGATATTCCTTCAAAATTTGTGAGGTACGATTTGGAAAATTTTCTTGTTGAAAATGAGAAGAGCCATTTTGAACTAACTTCTTGGCGGAGTTTTCCCAACCGCATTTCAAAATGTCTAAATACTTGAACTGATCGATATTTGCTTCTACAAATTACAGTTTGTTTATTCGCCGACATGCGGCCCGATACCATTGCCAAAAAACCACTGTGCAGAGCAATAAAAAAAAACCAAGAGAAATGAAACTAAACTTTAAATAGCTGATGTTAACAACAAATCTCTGCCCAAGTAGATAGACATGGCTGCTGATTAATTGTCTTCTTTAGAAAATCGCATTCGCATTAATTAATCACAATATTCCTGATTAAAATATATACATTCTGGTTCAATTAAATTTAAATATGTATCCTGCAAAATTTTCATTAAAAAAAACTATTACGGCAAAAACAGTGCTGCCAGATTCCATATTTTCGATCACTAAATTGTGAGGTGTCGCACTATAACTGCAATAATACAATAATACTGCATTTACGAACATACATTTTAGTACCATACACTTGCAATCTTCTATCCCAAGCCCCAAAAATAATTTGATTACATTTAAAATTCTGATGTTGTAACATATGTGAAGCAAACAGCATCGTCTCAAGATTTATTACCGCAATTCCAACTTAATTTGAGTTTGATTGCTCATTATATTAAAACATGCAATTAAAAAAGAAAGAACTAAAACACTATTGCATGTCAACCAACTCGTTAGTTGATGTCATCACTTCATCAACAACTTCCATGGCAGCAACAAAGGAAAAAGGAATAGAAAAAAAAACAAACGCACACACCAGCAAAATCTAACCAACCAACCAAACAACCAACCACGTTTGCAACCATATCGCTTTCCATTAAAGGTGGGCTTGGTTTAATCTCCGGCATGAATAGAAGCTGTTTGGAATTTTCAACAGCTTTAGATTTCTAACTTTAACATGCCACACCAGTGGCACCACAAACATTTATCAATTTTGCCACTCAACAATGCAAAAAAAAAGAAAATTTAAATAAATTATAATTGTTATAATTGTGCAAAAAATGTCACAGAAAAAAAAAACAAAACAATAACATTTTTAACTACTTTTCTTTTTCATAATTTAAATTATCTGCTCGGCATGGATGAATGATTGAGCAAAAAATATTAAAAAAAAGTTAATGAATGAAAGTATTGAAAGCTTTTCATGCAACTTCGAATGTGATTGTACGATTATTGTCATCATTTCTATAATCCGCTTGAAAGGAGTCATCAGCCCAAAAAAAAATTAAAAACAAGGTTACTGGTTTCATTGATAAAAACTCAAGCTCATCATGGAAATTGTTAACGATTCAACGAGCGATTGTTGTACATATTTTCTTTATTTTCTGTTGTTGCCTTTTGCAATTGTTGTCGCTGTTGTCGTCAATGATGTTTTCTTTTTTATTGCAAAACTTTTAAACAAATCGAACCAAAATCCAATTATCGCCATGAAACATAAAACACCAATAACACAAGCAACAGCAAAAATATTAATAAAAATAATAAAAAAAACTACACCAAAAAAGAGAGGACAATTGAAAAATTGTACATCATGGCTTTAATTGAATACGAAAAAGTAACGACAAGAGAGAGCATCAATCAGAAAACAATTATTATCTAACGAACATATTAAAAGGTTGCGAATGTGATTGCATTCAAAACAAGAAACAATTTCAAAAACAATACAATTGAATTGAAACAATTTTTGAAATAAATATGGAAATTGTTGATAAATTATTGCAAGCACATTATTGCTTTGGACATTTTATTTTTATTTATTTTTGCATATACATTTTGTATTCCAGAAAAGAGGCTTAAAAATATGCTGCGACGGGAGGGAATTACGGTAATAAAGGTAAACTCTTACCTTCCCCTTTTGCATTTCAACCGTAAAGTTCAAAAATATTTTCTATGAGAGGAAACTATTGGAATAGGTACTTTTTTTGAAAAGGTACTCTCTGTGAATTGGGATTTTTTAAAACGTACTTTTTAAAAGATTTCTTTAAAGCTAATTTAAAAATATGTACATATGTTTCTATTCGAAAAAGATACTTTTTTAAATTAATTTTTCCAAAAGGTACTTTTTTGAAATACATTCTTTTTAAGGTACTTTTTTGGAAGTTACTTTTAAAAAGCCATTTTTAAAAGCTTTTTTGAAATTAATTTAAAAATATGTACATTTTTATAAATTAATTCTTCCAAAAGGTACTTTCCTAAGAAGTACTTTTTTTCAGAAGGTCCTTTGTAAGGTACTTTTTTAAAAAGTACTTTTTAAAATACATATTTTCTTAAAAGGTACTTTTTAAGGTATTTTTTTCAAAAGGTACTTTTTTGAAAAGGTACTTTTTCAAAAAGCTACTTTTTTGGAAAAATTTTTTATTTATATTGAAAACAAAAACAAATTTTCTTATTGTGTTTTTGTTTTCAATATAAATAAGCGAAAGAAATTTTCTTGTCGACATCGTGAGCCAGGCCGTATATTTTTTATTCCTTGAGTAACTTCATGTGCATCAGTTGAAGTACAAACGAAAATCTTTGTCACTTCAATATTTCAGATAATATTTTTTTTTAAAATCACCTGATCGAGTTTTTGTTTGTTTTTTTTTTTTGTTGAATCTTATGCTAAAGATGTCATCAGCGAAACATCAAAAGGATCTCTATTTGATAAGAATGACAAACGACACTTGAAACTTTAACCCAGTTTTGTTTGAATGCATCTAAGTAGCAAAGAACCAAATTAAAGGAAAAAAAACTAACAAGACATTTGCTTTTAAAAAGCCTGTTTTTGTTGTTTGTTGGGGTTAAAATAAATGTGTTTTTGTTGTTGTTATATTGCACAACAATGCAATTGTGTAATACGAAACACTTGTTTTGCCAATAAACACTTGAAATAATTTTCCACAACCAAAAGGAGAATTTGAAAAGAAAACTAGAGAATAAGATTTAATGAAGAAATATGAAAGAGGCGCTATTTGCTTAAAAGAAATATTTTCAACTGTAGAAAAAAAATTTAGAAGAGGGTGTGAGTAGTTGAAAATTTTTGTTTGAAATACAAAGAGATGTCTCAATAAATGATGGATGGATGGATGGATGTCCCACTAAATATGAGAAAATGATGTGACAGTTTTGCGTTTGTGTTTAAATTTCTTATTGTTAAAGAATTTCTATAAAAAATGTTATTCATCGTATTGGATTGGAGAAGAAATAAGTTCTGAATTTTTTTACTGGGAATACCGGAAATGGCAGGGTAAACGAAATTAGGCTCACTTGATGTTATATTTAAATAGATTATTATAGAACTTAAGAAAATGAAAAAGCAATAAGCTTTTAGTAAAAATGCAGTGATTTGCTGCCGAAGAGGTAAGCATTAATTTATTCTAATAGAAATCACTGCTCCCACTACCCAATATTGTTTTTGATTTTACACATTTTCTTAAAAAGTAAGTGTCCCCAAAGAATCCTTTTGATATTTTCGTGTTATAAGCACAACAAAAGCCTTTTTTTCTGGTGTAAGTAATTTCAAATTCCAGACACTATAAAAGTTTTTCTTATTACATATTTCCATCATAATTAATATTATTTTCCCACAGCAGCGATAAAGTTATAGGAAATTTCTCAAGCAATTAAAAACTAATTTCAAAACGTAATTTACTGGCAAGTAAGTTTGTGTGACAGGCCACCAGGCACCAGCTACACTCAATCATAAAAATTGCAATAAAATTATATGCTCAATTTTTGCATAACAACATAAAATCATGACTTCCGTCTCTGTGAATGGAAAATCTAAATGCAGCGTAGCACAATTAAGAACAAAATTTATGTCAAATGAATATTTAAGTTACGAGTCCGACGTCTTCCCAACATTACAACTGTCACAACAAATCAAAACAGTGGAGATGAGCCCAATTACAAAGAAAAAAAAAAGAAAAAAAAGAAAAAAAAACTCAGACAAACATTTATAGAAAAAGACAGAACAGCAATTAAATACAACTACAACAACAACAACATAAACGATTTATAAATCATTTAGTAACCAAAACAAAATGCTCACTCACGTGCCGCTAAATGTTGCAAGTTGTTTTACACACGTTTATTTATACATGTTGTTATAATAAAATATAAAAAAAACTTGGCAATCATAAATCGATTTGTTCCACAAGGCAGCAAAATATTGCCAACCAACTTCAACTTTACACCACCAGCAGCAGTAAAACACAACATCGCTGCTCTCTTTCTCTGACAAATCCGCCACCCCTCCTGTTGTTGCATAAATTCTTGTTCCTGCTTCTAATTTCCAAACTTAAAACTATTTAAGAGTTTAGATTTTTTTTTATTTATAAAAACCCTTAAAACATTTGTTTTCATTCGGAAACACGTTGAAACCTGTCTTATCAATTCAATCAGAAAGCAATATTTCTTATCTTAAGTTCAAACGAAATCTTGTATCTTCTAATAGAAATAATAATTTAAAAATTTTAAAATCAGTTTTTGCTTATTATAAAAAATTTTATTGGATGCCACGTCAAGCGAGTGGAAAACGGCAAAATATTTTCATACGAACAAATCCGTGTAATTTTTTTTTAAATTTTTATTTTGACTGAATAAAATTTGACAATTTAGAATAAAAAAATTATGAATACGGTTGACCTTGCAGCGGTCATCTCTGGAACTTCCCGCTCATTTCAAGCTCCAAGAGTTGGATAATGTATAGATTTTGGGAGCAATTAAAAAAATTAAAACTATGACAAACGATAACTCTAGAACCATTGCAATTTAGATAAAATATGCTGGATTCGACCCAATTTTTCAAGTGAAATAAAGAAAATACAAGAATCTTAAAAATCGATTTGACGAGATTTTTTGGAGTTATTAAACTGAAGCGGGCTTACGAAATTTTCACTCAACGATACCTCTCGAACGAATAAATCCAATTGGGACTCGATCGATGAAATTCATTAACATTTTTTTTCGAAAAATTTTCAAAATCTACTGAACCGAATCGGTTAATTATTAATTATGTGTCAATAAATCTAAGTGAGGTCAATAACTTTAGAATGCCTCAAAAGGAAGAGCGTATAGATGGAGAAAAGGCGAACAACATACTTATGTTAATATTGTTTTGTTTTCCTTTGAGTACGAAGGCCTAAAAGCTGTTGCTTTAATAGACCCTTCTTAAGCCCTTAAATGGGGCAATAAATAACCTACGTTCTTTAGGAGGCTCCATTCAATATTTTGCAGAAAAAATTTTAGAAATCGGAATAGTGGTCCAGGAGATGATTATCTTCTAAAAAAATAAAAATATTACCTTTTTATATTATTATATAATTTTACATGGGCTCCAGGATACATAAAAACATTCAAATATACACCGTGATTTAAATATTCCACAAGTGACTGAAATTGGCAAATATTTAATAAAACTCGACTCGCATAAATTAAACAAAGTGCGACTTTGACTCACACATAAAGGGTTCCGTACGGACACTACCTATACACACAATAGAATATATTTCCTGATATAGATTTTATTTAATTTTAAGTCCCCGATAAACTTTTTTCGGTTTTAGGCGATTTTTTTTTAATTTTAGCGCTTTTTCTTGTTTTTGGCGCTTTTTTCGTTTTCGGGAATTTTTCGTTTTTTGCTTTTTTTTTAATATTGGCAATTTTTTCGGTTACTGTCGATTTTTTTAGTTGAAGCGATTTTTAAGTTTTGACGCTTTTTTTTTGTTTTGGCGATTTTTTTTATTTTCGGCGATTTATTTTCTTTTGGGCGTTTTTTTAATTTTAGGATTTTTTTTAGTTCTTGCGCTTATTTCGGTTTAGTGATTTCCTACAAAACGATGAGATTAAAATACATAAATTCAATAAAGTGCGACTTTGACTCGCACACGAAGGGATCCGTACAGACACTACATATACTATGCTAACCTTAGCCTACATATATGTATAATCGAATATCTTCCCTAATGTATATTTTTTTTAAATTTTAGTTCCCAATAAACGGTTTTAAACGATTTTTTTTGGGGTTTTTTTAGTTTAGGCGATTTTTTCAGTTTTTGGTGATTTATTTTAGTTTTAGCGATTTTTTTAGTTTAGAAGTGTTTTCAGTTTGACGATTGTTTTCGATTTTTGGCAAATTTTCCCGTTTAGGCGGTTTTTTAATTTTGGGATCTTTTGATTTTTAGCGTTTTTTTTGGATTTGGTAATTTTTTCGGTTGTTGTTTTGGCGTTTTTTGTTTTGGCGATTTTTTTTCAGTTTTTTGCGTTTTTTTTAGCTTTTTGGCGACCTTTTTACTTTAGCTGATTTTTTTTTAAATTTTGGCGATTTATTTTAATTTAAATGATATTTTTCATTTAAGAGATTTTTCATTTTGGTTTTAGTGTTTTCAAAAATTTCAAGAGTTCGTCTCTTACTGTTTTTAAGATGCAGAAAGCTGTTAAAATTACATTAACAGATAGAGAACCCTTTAAGTTTTAAAGGGTGCATAAAAATACACTAAAATTAGCAAATTTCAAGTATCTACATATATATAATTGTCTGTATATTACATTAAGGTTTCAACATGTTACGTTGCTCGCTTTCATATATTTGTTGTTTTAAACATTTAGATGTTCAGTAAAAATTTCAGGTCTGTAACTCTTAAGGTTCTCGACAAATCAGTCTATGATAGACAAACGAACATGGCAACGAAAGCAATAGAGTTCCTTTTTACCTTTAGTGTACGGAGCAATAAAAAGTCCGAGTCTGCTTGAGGAATGATATTTTCATGACTTCTAAATTATCTATGGATGCGTTTTTCATTGTTATTGCAATAGAATTTCAATTTTCACAATTAAAAAGTTTATTGAAATATATATACTACACGCAAATTTCTTTATTGAATTAAAAAAATAACCGATTCAATTAAAAATAAATAATCAAATTTATATACCATGATAAACAACGGCTTTAATTGAAAAACAAACGATGTTAATTTTTGTTATTAATTTTCTGTGAGTGTATTATGTATCTTGTTGACAAGTGTCTATTCTGGGTCGTAACAGGAGACACAACAACATTGATTTAACAAAACAAACAGACAAACAATTCTTAGTTGTTTTCATTTTTTTTTATGTGAAACAACAAAGAAACAAACACAAAACATTTATTTACCCTTCTTCCACTCTACAAAATCGAACAACAATTGCGCATTTTCATCAAATATATTTTTGTTATAAAATTGTTAAAATATTGAAGAAACAATTGATAAATTGTGCTCTCTCACTGGATTTCTATGAAAAAGGAAAAGTTAAAGAAAATATAATCGTTTTTGTTGTTGCTGATGCAACAACATTGTTTGATTTAAAACATCTTTTTTTTTTGTTTATTTAGTTCCTTTAGAAGAGATTTTTATCTTTTTAGCTGCAACTGCAAGAGAGATTGAATGAATGAATGAATAAATGGTTGCTTGGTTGTTTGTGAAAGAGATGTAAGTGAAGAGTTCGAGATGCTGCAACGATTTAGTCAACCAAAAAAGTAAAGTAATTGTTGGCTCAAAAACAATTATTCGAGGTTTTCGTCTGTTTTTTTTTCTTTTCGATTTTGAATTTTCAAATTTTTAATTTCCCAGTTATTATGATTTTAAAATTAAGTGATGCGAACGAAGCCAAAAATGCTAAGAAAAGGTGCCAGAGCTGCTGTTAAATCTTAAATTGTTTTTGTTTTATCTTAAATATTGATCTTGTTTGCTTTTATTTTTGTGCTGTAATTAATTTTGAGGTTGAAGTTTATCTATAATTGTTTGTTATATAAATTTTTGGACATTGTAACTTTGACTTTTGTAGGGAGAACGTGAGAGCGGAGATAAAATCAAGAATTAGATAACATTTTTTTAAGATGTACGTACTTATGTAATTTGTGTTAAAATGATAGAATCAGATATTTCAAGCATCGACTAAGACGTCAATTAATTTTTTGTAATTTGAAAAAAGAAATTGTTTAACATTTACATACACTTTTTGTGGTGAAAACTAGCATAATTAAGAAAAGTAAGTCAGTTCAGTTAATACGACTTAATGAATACGTACAAGTTTATTTGTTTTGTTATGTTTTATTAATCAACTCATTTTGCGTTTTTGTAAGCTACTCTTGTAGCAGTCACTCTTTTTAAACTTTTTTTTCAAATATAGCTTTTAAAGTAAATTTAAATGAAAAAGGTAATTCTTCTAAAAGTTGACCCTTTACAAACTAGGTAATTTTTAAAAGATAAAGGTACTTTCTTTAAAAGGTTAATTTTTAAGAAGTACTTTTTGTAAAGATATTAATTTTAGAAGTATTTACTTTATAAGGTACTTTTGTAAGAAGTTAGTTTTTTCAAAAGGTGGGTTTTCGAAGAGGTACTTTTTGAAAAAGATGCTTTTTGGAAAAAGGTACTTTTGTGAAAAAGGTACTTTTTGAAATAGCTACTTTTTTGAAACAGGTACTTTTTTGAAAACATGATACTTTTTTGAAAAAGGTACTTTTCACAAAGGAATTTACTTAGAAAACATTTTTTTCGCAAGGTCATTGCTCTAAACTTACTTTCTTTAGAAGGAAAAAAGGAGTTTTTAAAAACTGTACATAATCAAAAAGGTACTGTGTTAAAAACTTTTTTGAAAACTGGTTTTTTAAAAAATTCTGTTAAAAATACTATTGGTAGAATCTACTTTTGGTAAAAGTTACTTTTGGTTAAAAGGTACTTTCGGTAAAAGTTACTTTTAGTTAAAATGTACTTTTGGTAAAAGGTACTTTTGGTAAAAGGTACTTTTGGTAAAAGGTACTTTTGGTAAAAGGTACTTTTGGTAAAAGGTACTTTTGGTAAAAGGTACTTTTGGTAAAAGGTACTTTTGGTAAAAGGTACTTTTGGTAAAAGGTACTTTTGGTAAAAGGTACTTTTAGTAAAAGGTACTTTAGGTGAAAGGTACTTTTGGTAAAAGGTACTTTTGGTAAAAGTTACTTTTGGTAAAAGGTACTTTTGGTAAAAGGTACTTTTGGTAAAAGGTACTTTTGGTAAAAGGTACTTTTGGTAAAAGGTACTTTTGGTAAAAGGTACTCTTGGTAAAAGGTACTTTTGGTAAAAGGTACTTTTGTAAAAGGCAATTCTTTAATATTAAATATATATTTGTTTTGAAAACTTACTTCTCTCAAAGAGCAATTTATTATATGTACATTTTATGTAACATATATTTTTTAAAGGGTAGGTTTTTAAGAGGCACTATCTTAAAAAGCTAATTTTTTAGGTACTTTTTTGAAAATTGACTTTTTAATGATACTTTTTTTCAGAAAATACTTTATCTTATGGGCAGATTACTTTTTTAAAAGGTAATATTTATAAAAGGTACTTTTTTAATAGGCGCATTTCTTGGATGTCTTTTTTGAAAAAGTCTTTCCTCTAAAAAACAATTTTTTTACAGGCAAAATTTTAGAAGATGATTTTCAAATGCACTTTTTAGAAGGTATTTTTTTTATAAAAAATACTATCTTAAAATATATTTTTTTATAAAAGGTACTTCCTTAAAAGGTACTTATTTATAAAAGATACTTTCTTAAAAGCTACTTTTTTATTAAAATTTAGTTTTTGAAGCTACAGTGTTATACTGGCTTAACAAATAGTCGGTTTAACGAATTCGCGATTGAATGTACGCTCAATTTTTTTTTTACATAAAAATGCTTAAAAATTGTGTACCCGATAACGAATTATCCGAAAAATATGTATGTAAATAAGAGGAAATAAATCCAAATTTATAGATTTTTTTCCATAAAGATCACTGGAATTTTAATCATTTTTTTTTTAATTTTCTGTTACAAAAAATTTTATTTTCTATTTTGCTGTGAAATTATTGCATATTTTGATTAATTTCTAAAGTTTTTGTTTACTGTACGTTAATAAAAAATTTATATTTATTTGTATATAAAAACTTTCCTTGTTATAGATGAAAGTAAAAAATAGCCAGGATTTAACGAATAGATCTGACATTATATCTGTGGCAAAAACTCGATATAAGCTGATTTTGAGTTAATGGCACTCCTGAATGTCCATATTTGAAATTACCCCTGCAAAATCTCAATCATTTTGTGCAAATTTTTCAGCAAGTTATAGCGCAATGACTTGCGACTTATAATCTCATATGGAATAATAGCTTTATTGCAAAACAGTAAAGTCTGACTTAAGCAATTTTACCTTATTGCCACAGATATTGTTCGTTATAGTGGAGTAATACTGTACTTTTTTTTAAATTCGTTTTAAGGGTAATTTACTTTAAAAGGAAATGTCTTAAAAACAAAAGACCAAAATATTCCATTACATTTCTAAAAAAAAGTTTTTCCAATTCCTTCAATCCTACCTAATTTTTTGCACTTAAGTGTTGCTTAAATCTCATGTTTATGTATGTATGTGTGTTTGAACTATTTATATACAGTTAAATGTTGTCTAATATCCTTGAGATTAGATTGTCTTCTATTTTGGTTGGTGGTTCGATTTGATGAGATTCTTCTTCATGTGCTTAATTTTGTTTTTTATCCTTCAGAGCATGTACTTCTGTATTTATGTATTCCGAGTAAATGTGAGTATGTATTTCGTTGCATATCTAACTTTTTCAATCTTATCTCAATTGTTTAACTTAACTTTCATTTATGTACGGCAGATTATGCCTGACAACGAAATACAAGTTTGGCAACAAAACTTTACTATTCCATTTGCCCCATCTTCGTTGTCGTTTGTGTTCTTTTTTTTTTGCACACAGTTCCATTCACACGAACATACGTGGATGTGTGACACACATACACACTCACTTTAGTTTACGATTTCATTGTTGTTGTGTATGTGTGTGTGCATGCGTTTGAGTTTTCTAACTGTTCTTCCTTTTATTTGCCATCGCTACCCCATTTCCAACTCAAAGGAATTGCCATAATTTAATAGAACGTTGTCAGACGTCAAAAAGCCAAATTTATAAATAAAAAAAATCTTCAGTAGCTGTGCAAGGAAGGGAAATAGCAAGCGGCCTTAATGTACAACTGTAAATAGAAGAGTGAGTGAAAGTGTGCATGCTTGCAGCAAAACCCCCTTTAATGCAGGGGATTTGTCATAATCAAGGGTGTCTTAAGCCGCAAGGATGTATTGAATTTGTATCTACTTTAAAATGTTGAAATACACACAGAAAACGCAAGGCGGTGAAATGTGCGAAAAGAGGATTCTATTTGATTTCGGAAATCAAACTGATCTTAGTTTAACTAATCGAAAGGATCTGCAAAAAAAAACTCCAAAAACAACATATAAAAACCACATCCCTGATATTTAAAGAGATCCTAAAAAAAGCTTGTTAAACAATCCCAATAGACTGCGCAAACGGCTTGACAAGCAAATTTCCTTACTTTGCATATACACTATACAAAAATGAGTAAGAATTATTTAAATTTTGCCACAAATTTTTAAAATTTATTTTGCTTCTTAACTTTATTAATTCTTTTAAATTTCGTTATCTTCTCTCTTCAAAGTTCTGTGACAGGGCTTCTCACTATTCGACCAAATTAATGCGCATAATCAAGTATTTCTTTTTACCTTTTTATCACATGAAACTATTTTTTTACTTAAATAAAAATAAATTTTAAGCAAATTCGATAAGATTTTAGTTCCTATAAATTCGATTCATTAAAAAAATTAATTTTGAATAAAATTACTCTAAATTTATGCGATTTTTTTCGCTACTCATTTGATAAATCAAATAAAAGTTTTTTGCGTAATTTTTTTCGAAAAATCTAATAAAATTTTTATTCGTTATTTACTCTTACAATCGAATTAAAATTTTTTCATTATTTATTCGAGTAGATAAGGCAATTTTATTACTTATTCATTTGAATAGCATGATAAAAATCTTTATTCGTTGTACTTCTGAATATTCGAATAAATTTTTTTATTTGTCATTCGAATAAAATTTTTTTATTTGTTGTTGGTTAGAATAAATATAAAAAAATCGAATTCTCGAATAAAAATATTTCTTCGTTTTACACACGAACAACCAACTAAAACTTTAATTTTTTTTTTTCATTTATAATTGAATGAATTTTTTCATTTATAATTGAATTGAATTGAATTGAATTTAGTATATTATGCATTTTTAAACCAATGGAAGTAATGGAAAAAATTACATACATATCTACTCGATTAATCGAATAAAAAATTTTATTCGCTTAACACACGAATAATAAACTAAAATTTTAAATTTGTTTAAAGTTTTGTAAGCAGATGTAGTCGAAAAATATACAAAACAAATGTCGTTGCTTACTTGTTCGATTAATTAAATAAAAGTTTGAATTAGTTATTTTTTTTCAAAAAATCCAATAAAATATTTTATTTGCCATTTACTCCGAATAAAATTTTGTTTCATTATTTATTCAAATATAAAAGGTAATTATTATACATATTCATACCCTTTTCGAATATTAGAATACAATTTTTTATTCTTTAATTTCTTTATTAATCATAATAAACGAAAAAACCGAACGATCGAATAAAAATTATTATTCGCTTTTAAGCACGAACCACCAATTAGAATCTTAATTTTACTTCAGCACTTGCTTATATTTTTTTAAAGCCTTAGACTGAATTTATACGACTATTATGCACTTTTAAACGAATGGAACTAATTTGTTCCATGAAAATTTTTTCAAAAAGTTCAAAAAGTTGCCAGAAATGCTTCAGAGATACATGTTATGTGTTTCTATAATTTACGACTCTCTTATATAACTTTGCTACTAGCAAATAGAAAAAGTTTCGTCCAACTACTAAACGATTAACGAAATAACGAAAATGAAATCTATTTTCTTTATTCTTTAAATGCCGCGATATTAATATCATACATAGTCGAACGACTTTTATGATAATACAACTCTGGTATGATGGAGTTTGTGAAAACGTTCAAAAGACAATAACAATTCAATAGATAAGGGTTGCATTTTTTCAAAAGTCGTGCGATTGTGTAGCATAGTGAATACCAGCCTTAAATAATCTATTTTATATTTAAAGATCTTTTAACTGAGGCTGACACAAAATCTGTAATGTTTTACACTCCCAGATTTACACGATGTATTTCGGGCTTAATTTATTACTGGAATAATTCAAACAATATTCAAATTTAGATACTCTCAAATGATCTAATAAAGTTAGTAGAAATAACCAAAGATTTTCATGATAAGCGATTAAATTATATCAAATATATTTATGGGTATAAGATTACTAATGATGTTTTAAATAAAATCGTTGAAATAAATTTAAAAAATATTAAAATAAACTTACTTTTTTCGTGCTTTAGTCTATTGCCATGGCATCAGTAGTGTTATAGTGCTGTTTTCAAAATGAAAGTTAACCCCAGCTCTTATACTTTTAAAGACAACTTTAACTTTGAATCCCTGCAATAAATACAAAACTACATGAGAAATAAAATGTGAAAAAATATACATATGTATATACGTACATATGGAATGAAAATAAGAATAAAAATAATAATAAAAAAATAAGAATAAAATAAAACATGAAAAGAAAATGTTTCGTATAAAAATGTTATCGGAAAGATTTACGACCCGACTTTTGCGCATCCCTTGTTTTATGATAATAAACGAGTTTTCTCCGTTGAAAAATATTTACAAGCACCAACTAACACATTTACATTCATACTCATAAATACCCTGTAGAAAGAAGCTTGTGGTTAAGGGAGTCCAAGTCAGCAACTTATACGGACTATTTTGAATTGAAAGAAATCTTAAGAACTAAGTACGCAGCTCGCAACACAACAAAATTTTATATCATATTGTAAATTTGAAAGACTTTAAGTTGTGATTTGCAGCTCTGAGATACTGTCAAAGTTAGGAAGAAAATTACATTAGTTTTTAATGTTTTCTTCGGTTTCAGCATGTTTATATGACATTTTTTTGTGATTAAACGAATAAAGGTATTACGTTGTTTTTTTTTGCTGAAATATTTGATCAAAAGCTATTTTTAGCATTGAAATAAAAAAATTATCTTGAATCTTAATGTTGAAACAATTCGTTTAAAAATAAAAAATTAAAATTAAAATTATACATTTTTTTTTCGCAAAAAAGAAGGTTTTTAAAAGCAAAGGTAGCTCCATTTAGAATTATATTTTATACAACAATAAAATTGAAAATCTTTAATTTTAGAAGCAAGACAAAAAGTTTGCACAAATTTGCGCCATTTTTTCCGATGATGTTTTGAACATTTCACCTTTTTTTTGCTTTTGATCATCTTGCATAGGTAAATATGAGTAAGAAACCTTCTTGACAGTTATAAAATGTTTTGCTTTGAGGGGAAGGATACTTCCCCTCTTAAGGTCTCCCGCTTCCATGTTTATGGTTTTGAACTTTCGCCGATGTTAAAGGTGGCATTTGCTAAGCAAAATTATGGGAAAGTTAAGAAAAAAATCAATTTTTCAGAGGTAGGATTAGTTGCTCTGAGGGAAACTTTTTTCCCCTTAGTCCGATATTTCTGCCTTTCAATATTTACCAGCCTATTACTATAAGACATATTTATGCCAAGTTTCATTTATGTAGGGGTACTCAACAAATTTTCACAAGCAATATAAACTAAAAAAAGGAGTGGCCATCTTTTTGGCTCAAGTACTCCTCTGTGCAACGTCTGTAGAAATTCAACTACACATATGTACATGTTAAATGTCTCCGGCACAGTTCTTTAGTGGCACTGGTAACAGAGTCAATGCAGAACAGAAAAACATATTCCAAAAAGATTTTCAATAACCAAAACAGGTTGAATACAGAAATTCTAAAAAATTTTACTTTCAACAAACATTAAATTTCATGTTATTTTTGAAAATTATCGTTGTTAAATACTCACTTCTTTTAGTGAATATGAAAGAATAACTCAACTTAATTCTATATTTTATTTAAACACATTGCTTATCAAAATTTAAGCAAACTTTAAAATGTTACAAAAGTTGTTGAAAAACGTGGCATTCATCCACACGCACAATAACAATTATCAATGAAAATAAACTTTTATTCAACAACTTTTTTCATTGATTCCTTAAACTTCTTTACTGACTAAAAAAAATATAGTAAAAAAAAAAGCACACAGCTTTGTTTATCAAATTGTGTGCAAAAATCGTCATCACGGAAAATTCAAAATTTTTTTTATGGTTTTCATATTCAAATATCAAATATCTGTGTAGTGCATCTTTACAGCTTTACTATTGGCACTTCCTATAGGGTATAACTGGAGACACGCACACACACACGCAAACGTACAACAGCATCCAGTGTGCATAAGTTTAAGGAAGAATGTGTCTATCTCTCTGTGTATGGAGGTGTGTGTGTGTGTGTGTTTTAGTCGATGTTGGGGGATTTTGAAAAAATGGCGCTATTTTACAGTAGTTCGTTGATGGTTTTATAATTTTTTTTAAAGCCAATGGAGATTGCTTGAGTTCAACTATTTGGTCCAAGCTTTTGCTCACTTTTGAAAAACTCCCTTGTTTTTATTTCATTTGAAACAATGCTAGATGAATGATTTCGAATTCTCAGCCCGTTTATTTCCGATGAATAGCAAGAGCAATAAAGTATCTCAAAATATGGCGCAAGCTATTATAGAGAAAATAAAATTTTGCTTTTGAGGCAACCAAATTTGTTGGCTATCGAATTTTCGGCGGGTTACACCAACATTCACAGAATTTTGTTATAATTACTAGAATTTTCTCGGTGTATCACCCTAAAGAACTAAACATTTTTAAGTCATAAGACTTGTTTTTTTAAATTTTTAAATTCAAAATCGATTATTGGCTATGGTAAATAATCGATTGTCGTCAAAAAAAAAAGGTTAAAAAAATGTGTCGGTTAAGTTTTTTTGGCGTTTATGGCTCGATATGGGAATTTTTGTAACAGGATGTTGCTAAGTAGATTTCAGATTTTCTTACGAGTTCGGCACACTGTGCAACAGATTTTTCGGTTTCATTTCGTTGTTATTTTTATATACAATTTAACGGTAGTTTTTCTGAATTTTTCCCGTTTTGCCAAAACTTTCACAAGCAAACACGCACACACACATGCAAGTTCGTCGAAAATATAAACACACATACAAAGAGATGGCAGGCAATAGAGTTGTTTTGCTCCCCATCATGCATGCAACCAACATAAAGTTGCTACATAATAAAATGGGTCTTTATACGTTTAAAATACATGACGATTAGTCGTTGGAAATAAATGTTTCTTTTTATTCTTAGGAATCTACTAGGGAGCGTTAAAAACTGGCGAAGGAGCTGCAAATGCAAAAATGTATGCATGTATCTATGTCACTGTAAGATGTTGTTTATTGTGGCAAATACTCACTATGAGTTCAGGAGTATGTGCAACGAATTTAGAGGCGAATCATCAATATTAAGAGATGCAAGTAGCAGCAAAAGTCTTAGGAAAACTGTTGCAACCAACCAACCAACCAAACGGCCAACCAACTTTCTTTTTAAAACTCTTTTTGCTTGGGTTAACAAAATCTTGCTCTAAACATGCATCAGCCAGCCAAGCTGGCTGGCTTATCTGCATAATGCTGCTTCTTTCACTTCTACAACTTATTATTTTTAGTTTTGCTTTCTAAGCATCATAATCAACAACTCAGTGGAACGAACAACAAACACCATGATGAACAACGAATTTCTCTTAAAAAGAAAGACATTTTCTTTCTTTCTTTGGGAAAAATTAATACTAGAGATTTTTCTTACACACATATGTTGTGTTTGTGTGTGTGTTCCTGACGTCCATTTCTTTTCGCTTCCTTGCTGCATGTGTGTGCGTGAATATTTTATTTGATTTTATTTTATTTATGTACAATTTAAGTATCGCATATTTCGCGATTGCATTTTGAGAGACATAATTTATGGGTCTTATTTTTTTCTTTTTTTTTTTTGAAAAGTTAAAATGAGAAGAGGGCTGCGTATTGCAAAATGATTTACTGGTTTATTGTATGAGGAAAGAGATAAACAAATCCAACAAAGACATGTGGTATTTATGAAACAAGTTGAAGAATTTTGTTTTGAAATCGGCTTTACATATAATAATTTATAATTCCTTATACATATATAAAAAATTTAAGATTGATAGAAGTTTTATCTAAATGTAAATATATGAACAGTGGGGCAAATTTGGATAATGTTATACCACCATGTAAATTGGTAAACTTGATATGTATTCTGTTTTAATTATAAGTGAAATTTATTTGCTGGTGGTTAAGCGACATATAGACATCGCTTAACCACCAGCAAATAAATTTCACTTATAATATAATTATGACAATATGTCGAATAATAAATCTCTTGAATTCTGTTTTAATAATAATATAATAATTTCCTTCAGATAAATATATTTTTATATTAAAGAAGAAAAATACTAAATATATGATGATATCCAGGCCATTCCTGAAACTTTACGCTAGGCTACAAATTTGCGGCATCCAATGTACTTTTTAAGTTTATAAAAGGAAGAAAATGTATATCTAAAATCAATTTGACTTTTGAATTTCAAATTGGCAGCAATCGATGTGGCTTCTTGAAGTTAATGGCTCATTATGTTTTGAACTCTATCGGTTTAATAGTTTAAAATAAACAATTTTGTAAAAATTTAATTTTCGAAATCTACGACAAAGCGACTTGATTCACTATCTTACGACATTTGAATGAGCTCAACATCTATTGAATGCGGCAAATTGCTTTCCATCAGTTGACCCGTTGACACACACACACATATGCAAATCGCGAAAATAGTCAAAATAGACTTCAAGGACCTCAAAACTTCGAAATATGATGAAAAATCAATCTTCGAAAATTGGAGTAAGAACAAAAACATCCCATAAAGGAAACTTAAAAAATTTAAGATTGATACAAGTTTTATTTTCATGTAAATTTAATTACAGTGTTAAATTTCTATAATAATGCCTTGCAGATTAACATTCTTTATAACCGACCTCAAAAATAGGAGGAGGTCTGTATTTTTTTGACATTGTTACTTCACAACTCGGTAGATTTTACAACGATTGAACCATTCTTTTTTTTTTGTCCGATAGGCTAAAGCTTGCAATTGGTTCCATTGTAAAAAAATGGGCCGGGACGTGCCCACAAAATTTTTTTATTTTATTTTATGATAGTCTGCTTATTTGATTGCTGCAAAACTTGGCAAGCACCTTTTGTTCTTGTAACTACACACTTTTAAAATTAAAAAAATGGGCGGGGCTACGACCATTAAAATTTATTATTATTTTACGAAACTTACCACACACCTTAAACTCTTAAATAGACACAATCTTCCATTTAAAAAATGGGCGGAGTCACGCCCACTAATTTTATATTTCACGCACTTCTTCTCAACCAACAAATTTTGAAAAAAAAATTTTTAAAAGTTTAGTTCCAGTATGGTTCCTTAAATTTTTTTTTTTCGAAAATGTTCTATCAGATTTTTGCAATTAATTCGGGTTTTTTTTTGCAGAATTGTATATTAAATAAAAAAGAATAATTATAAAAATTTTTAGCACTTTTTTTAATTTACGTACCCTGAATATCCCATTTAGAGATTTCTAAGTGTCGCTCCTGCGCAATTTATTGAGAAATTCCCCAAAAATTTTAATTCTCAATACTCCTCCATTAAAAACTATTTCTCCCTATACCACATGGTCAAACAACTTTTGAAAAAAAAAAATGCAACCCTGATCTAATGGAGTTTATGGAAAAAAAAGTCGAACAATTATGCCATAAGTTGGCCAAAATTATTGATTTATATCTGAATAATATTGATTCAGTCCCATTGTGCACTGCAAGTCTAACTTCAGCAATTAAACACATTATCACAAGAAAAACAAATCTTCAATTTGATTTTCAATTATATTGCACAGCTGATTGATACGTTTATTGAGTTCGTACAAAAGAGCATGAGCGAACAAAGCCCATTTCTTTAAACATTTTCAAATTAATTAAAAATCAATCAATATCAAATAAGTAAATACAATATTTCCAGGGCAATTTTGTTTATGTCTTCTTTACACATTCTCATTAACGCCGCCACACAGAGCGTGCGTTGATTTATGCTCAATAAACAACATTTTGTTGGTGTTGTTGTACCAGTGGCAGCCACAAAATGTGACACTAATAAAATCGAACTAATTAATAACATTCCTAAAATATTTGATGTGACCAAAAAATAATCAAAACTAAATAAAAAAAACCATAAAAACAATAAACAAATCTTAACTTAATAAAAACAAGTCATTGTCATTGATATTGTAACAAGACAAGTGTAAGTGCGCTTTTGCACTTGAGTGTATGTAATATGAGTGCAGCATTTATGCATGATAATGATGATAGTGATGGTGGCTGGTTGGCTCCCGTGAGACATCAATAAATAAATAAATACAACATTCATGCAGGCAGGAGCAGCCATCAAATAAACTCACATCTCAGATAAATCTTAAAAAGCACACTTCTTCTTCTCAGGCTTCAACTTCTCTACCAATAATCATCATCATTATGAGTTTTATTTCAATTTTATTAAAGTGATTTTGTTTTTGGAAAAAAGGTGTTTTTTGATCGATTGATCTTTGATTGTGATTGTAGGACGAGACGAGACGAGCCAGCAAACACTCTTTAAGGCTTGATGCTGAGGCTACCAGAAGCAAATTCATTCCTCTTTATTTGAGATAAAAGCAAATAATGTGTGTTTGCTTTTTTGATTAACAATTTTACAAAAAAAGCGACAAATGACACAAGAATAATTACAAATGTCACATCGAATTGAGAAAATTCATAAATCAAAATGTTGTTGTTGTTTATTTTTCTTATTTACATTTTTGATTTGCTGCTTCCTCAAGCTCTTTTTAAAATTTTTGACACTGACGACACACATGATTTTTCAAATTTCAAATTCAATCAATTGACTTGCTGGCATACAAATTGAAATATTGCATATCATTTGTTTTATTTCGATTTGATTATAGCAAAAAATAAAAAATATGGAAGCCTTTAATTTTGTAAGCAAGTTGTTGTTTTTTTAAAGAAATTTTAATAAGTTATCGACGATTATAATCACACACTTTTACAATAGGTGTGTTTGTTCCACACTTTTTCTTTAATATTATTTATTTTATAACTTTTCGCTGGACTGAAATTTGTTTCTAAGCATAAACCAATGAAATTCCGCACAGGCAATTGTACTTTTTTTAAAGTTATTTTTTTATAAAAGAACCTTTTTTAAAAATTATTCGCCTTGTTTCATGTTCTTACTTGTTTCATTGCGCCGATATTTTTTTGGAAAGTAAATACTTTTCTGCAACCCTTTTCTATAGTTTGTACTTCTCTGAAAGATAAGTTTTCTAAAGTACTTTCTTCGAGGTCTTTTTAAAAAGCAATTTTTTCAACTGTACTTCTTAGAAGTTTCAAAAATGGAAAAGGGTATATAGATATGCGACAGATAAAATATACACAGAAAAAAGTATTCACCAATTAATGTTTTCAATTAATAATTTAATTGATTCAATTAAATTTTTAATTATATTAATTAATTTGAGTGGAAAAACTTAATTGATATTATCAAATTGTTTATAGGTGAAAATTTAATTAAATTTTTAATTAATATTACAAATTTTAATTAATATTACAAATATTACAAACTCATTCATATTACTTTTTTGTGTGTATATATTCTTGCTCCTTATCAATACTCGTAGGAAAGACGAAGAAGCGATGCCCGTCTGTCCGTCCATCTGTGTATATGAAATCGGGTTTCCGAAGCTCCCAGAAAAGCTAGAGACTTCGGTCTTAAATTAGTGTATCAGAGGTATATTGGTATTAAAAATCAGCAGAATCGAAAATACGGTTTCAGAGCTGGAAAGTTTAAACTTTTTTATTGTAATTTAAGCCTATTTTATATTTCTGTAAAAATTATGTTGGTATTCAAAATCAAAATAAATCAAAAAGGCGATTTCAGGCTTGGAAACTTAAATTATTTTTTTTGTATGCAAAAGTAACCAGTTCAAATAAATATTTCTTTTTCTTTGGAAATTAAAAATAATTCATGTTTTAGAAAGAAAAACTCGGTATACAAAATTAGAAAAATAAAAAGCAAAGCACCAGAGCTGGAAGACTTAAACTTTTTTTGGTACATAAAAGTAACTAAGCAAAACTAATTTTTTTTCTATATTAATTCAATACATATTTTCTATATTAAAGAAAGAAAGACAAAGCAGAAAAATTTCAAAAAAATATATAGATCCAGGGTTGGAAAACGGATTTTTTTTGTATATAAAAGAAACTAAACATAACTATTGTTTTTACTTTTTAGTTAAACATATTTTATTTTGATATATAAGGCCATTACACGACTTTTATATGAAAATCGAATTTAACCATAATCATTAGCATTCTTTAGTCTCACGAAAATTTGTGATATGTTGCGTATTATGCACATATGCAGGTGTGTAATAAGTTTACGGTGCTTGCAGATTTTTTAAAATATATAAATTTATTTAAGTAACATTATGAATAGTTATTTAATGCAGTTTTCGGTGTCGCCATCAATATCGTAAAAGCTGGCAAAATTTTAAATTAATTAATTTCCCCTCATGCATTTAAAAACATATTAATAATTTAAAGAAATCTTAAATATAAAGCGCAGAATAAAATATCCAATCATTGCTCGTGTTGGAAGTAAAATCTTTGAATCAAATGCTTTAGTCGAAAAATACCTATAGGTCTATAAATTGCACCAGAGGAAAAAAGTATTTTTTTACCTATAAATGTATATATTTGCATAATCTGTACGTACTTCAGTGAAGGGTATATAAGATTCGACACAGCACTCTTACTTGCTTTAGGATTATTTTTTAAAAAGTATTTTTTGTGAGAATTCTTTTTAATTTAATTTTTTATAAAGTTTTTGTTAAAAGTTACTCTTTTTAAAATGCTCTTTTGTAAAATGTACCTTACAAAATATAACTTTTATAAATGTTTTAGAATGTATTTTTTTTTTGAGGTACTTTTTATAAAAGAAACTTTATGTTAAACTTACTTTTTATGAACAATAAAAAATTTTTTATATATTTTTATTTAAATTTACTTTTTTGACTTGTGTTCCATATTTAAAAAAAAATACTATTTTAAAATTTTTTTTAAAAATTACTTCATTTTAAAAAGATACTTTTTCAAATATTGCACTCACTATTAACGCAGTTTTTTCAAAAGTTTTCAGATTGTACTTTTTTTAAAAGTTAATTTTTTAGCAGAGTTTTTTTTTCAATATGAAATACTTTTTTAAAACATAATTGTTAAAATGCAATTTATTTTAAAGTACTCTTTTAAAAGGTACCTTATAAAAAGTAAATTATTTCAATACGTACTTTTTTAAAGAATTTTTTTTAAGTACTTTCTTTTAAAGTACCCCTTTTAAAAGTACTTTTTTTGAAGTACCTTTTTCAAAAGTACTTTTATTAAAGTACTTTATTTTTTAAATGGTACTTTTTTTCTAAAAGCAAGTACTTTAAAAAGGTACTTTATTTCAACAAAAGAAAACTTTTTTTCAAATGCTACTTTATTAGTGTACTACTTTTCCTTATAGTTTGCGTATAATAAAACGAATTATTTAAAAAAAAACAAGTTTTATCAAGCTCAATACTGATTTTAATAATGAAACGATAAATTAGGTCATTAAAAAATGGTGCTGCTTCTATGTGGGCCACACAAAATATGTTCAATTAAAAGCACCTACAATTTTAATTTCAAAAATAATTATCTATAATAGAAAACTTCATTATGATTATTTTGTGTAATTTATCTTGATTATGATTTAAAAAGGATTAAAATGGGATTAACAAAAAAGTTGTTATTTTTCATTTTATTTGTCAATACATCAAAATCAAATTTGGGTGGTTCTTAGAGATTTTATTTTTGTTAAATCTGCAATCACGTTTATGAATGAAATTGAATCATGAATTTCAACATAAGCAACAACAATTGTGTCAAGTTTGGGATTTGTATATTTCTTTTTCAATATGAGTGGGATGGAGTTTGTGTTTTTGCTTTTGTTTTTGTATCTTTTGTAATACAGGTGACAAATTACGAAGGTGTGTTACTTTTGGTAACTAGTAATTTTTTAATCAGAAAAAAAAATTGTTGTATCAACAGATGAATGTTTTCATTTTTCAAAAAACGCTTTGAAAGAAAAAAACAGGAATGGCGTCTGGCAATGGTTGCCTTCTAATTAGCATGTCAACTTTAAAAGTCTCGAGTGGTTTCTTCAAATGAAATTAAAAACAAAACAAAAACAAAAAAACATTGCAGTCTCGTTTTTAATTCTTTGCCCAGTCAGCCAACTCATTAAATGTTCAATTTAACCCCAGATTCCTAGAAAACCGAAAAAAAAACCAAAAATGTTTTCTTCTTTTTTGTTAAATACTTTTATACTGGTTAACGCCCTCTTCAATACGATTTTGTTAAAGGTTTGTCATAAATTTTGAATTGTCATGTTGGTTGGACAATTTTTGAAAAAGATCGCCAGCGTCAGCTGAATAAAATCCCAAGAGATCCTTTTCTTGCTTGTTTTAGTTAAACATTCATTCATTTGCTGCATTTAAATTGTCATCAATGACTTGCACTTAAAATTGTATCGATTTTGCTTTCTAAAATGCAATACCATGTGCATGAGTTCGTTTTGGGTCTTTTGTTTAATTTAAACATGATTGGCATAATTTCAATAGTTTTCACTAAAGTTCTTCTGAATTTGTATTTTCTTGCAGCTAATAATCAGGTTGTATAATTTTTTTCTTTTATATCATTTTTGTTTATTTATTAGCCATTCGTCCGTCCGTAGGGAAAACATACATAAGTGCATTGAAATTTTATATTTATTAAAAACATTTTTATTTATAATTGATGAAGGAGCTGTAATTGCCGAAACTAAATATTTAATTGGCTTAAATGGATCATAAGAAATATGAAATACAGTAGTTTCTGCTTAATTGGTCCAAAAATAGTTGATTTACTTGCTTAATTAACTCCTTAGTTATGAAATTGCATTATCAAGTCAATTAAGAGGATATTTGAAAAATGATTTACACATTTAATTGCACCAACAACAGTGAATTTGTGAAAAGTCAACTAAGCGGAAATTACTGTATTCAAATGTATATTCTAAGCGAACGCAGGACAAGCTGGAAGTGTCAAGCATCAGTCAGTCTAACAGAAAACTGTTCGAACATGTCGACAGCTGAAGGTCTCAGTTTTGACTACCGACTGTTTGCATTTTAAGAAGCAGAAGCTTAAGCGACAGGTTGTGGTTGGACAGTCACAAAATATAAAGTCGAAGAAATTGCACAATTTTCGACTGAAATTTTATTTTAACACTAAGAAATATATAAATAATCAGTTAAAAACTTAATGGAGTCAATTAAACTTTTGTTTACAATTTTAATTGAATCAATTAAACTTTTGCTAAGAAATTTACAAAATAAGAGAATTTGTTTTTGTTTTCAATGTAAGTAAGCGAAACAAACTTTCTTGTCGACATAGTGGGCCAGGCCGTTAATTAAAATAAAGTTTAATTACAAATTTAATTAAGCCAATTAAATTTTTGTTTAGAGACCTAATTAATTAAAGAGTTTAATTGACACAATTAAATTTTTAATTGATTTTAGTTTCTTTTTCAATTTAAGTTGAGAGATTTGAGCAGAAATATATTTTTTTTTTCTATACTTGTAAAATATATTATGGCATTTAGGGATACTGTTTGCCCCTTTTTGGGAGTGGCAGAAAATATCTATTCAGAGAAGAGTTAGAATGTTTAATAAAGGAATAGAGAAAAAGTGAGAGTACTCTCCATGAAAGGATATTCGACTGCCTGCTTTTAATACTTCCATTAATTTAAAAGTCTCAAAAGGTCTTTATGTCTCGAAAACATCAGTAATTTTGTAATTTTTTTTTTTAACCTTCTTAACTGCAATAAATTTGTAGCCGATCTTTGCAGCAACATTAAAAACCAAACAATTTAAATTTAATCATCTAACGGCAACATTTAAGCCAAATCTAATCTATTTAGAGCATAATCAGAAAAAATAAAAGCTAATTTTCGTTCGTCTTACATAAATCTCATACGGGGTAATCGCATTTGTCTTTTAAAGTTTTGTAAATTTTTTATTTTTATGGAGCCATTAAAATCATGGCAAAGCAATTTGTTGGAAGATTTATACACGAAGACACGCACTAAACAACGATAAATTTCAACTCTTTTTTTTTGAATCTGTTTTAAACTGTGTTTTGTGTCTTTTTGAATAATAAAAATGTTTGTAAGTGTGTCTGTATGTGTGTGAGGGACAACAGAAAGTGCTAATAAAATGGAGAAATAAAATAAATGTGATACGCATTAAGTGTTTGTTGTACATTGTCATTACTACCGTTAGAGAGCCCCTGCTCACGGCCCTTTTCCAATGATAGCAGAAAAAAATATTACGCTGCTTGCACTATTGCAAGTTGAACACAATATCGCTTTAAGAGCAAGGAAAACGCACAAGTTATATGTTTTTTCCATGGCTGATCTAAAGCAAGTTTTAGAAGTCCAATTGCACTAGTGCATTTGATGCCAACAACGGTAAAACAGTCCGAAGGACCATTAATAAGCAGCAGTGACAGTGAGAGGATCCATACTGATTACACTGAGCAACATCCATACATATTAGAACAGAATTGTCGCGGCAACCCAAAAAATTTTTGTGTTATTTGTAGTTAATGCGAGGTGTGTTCAAATTTTTTTGATTTTTTTTTTGTGGCGTTATGTTGGTACTCATGTCTCTCACTTTCGGCCATTTCGAATGTTCAGTTAATTGTTGACAGATGCTTTGCTTGCTCGTCGTATATCGCATATTTTTTTTATTTCCTAAAAGCTGCAAACTTAAAATATATGATATATTTAACTATAAATAACACAAAAATGGTCTGGACTGATGCATATATATGTTTTTTGCGTAATAATTGCATTAGTGACTTGTAAACTGACAAATGTAGTATTAAAACAATTTTTTTAAAGGAGTTCGAAAGGAAAAATTTAAAGTAATTTTTTATGTATAGCACAATATCTCTGAAACTAGAGAGACTAAAAAATAATAAATAAATTTATTTATAATAATAATAAACCTATTTTCGTAATCAGCGAACAAAAATACATAAGGATTAGCTGTACTAGGTTAAAAAAATAATAATCAAAAAAATTTTAAAGAATAAACTAAAAACACACGATTTTTAACATTCTTACAATAACAGTAAGATATTCTGATATATTCATCAATGTGACTCTATCTACACGAAAGACATTTTTGTTTAGATTAATAACCCAGAAAGTACAGGGTGTTTTTTTAGAGGTATAGAACTTCGAATTGAAATAAAACACAAGAAAATCGTTTTAATGTCCATCAATTTGGCTTTATTGGAAGGATAATTTTATGCCATTAACGTTTAAATATGATTCCGGGCATGTGGCCGCCGCGTCTGGCTCGAATAAAGCCAATTCTACAGGTCCAATTTTCAACCACTTTTTCGAGCATATGGGGCCGTATGTTGGCAATAACGCCACGAATGTTGGCTTCCAAGTCCCCTAACGTTTCTGGTTTGTTGCCGTAGACGAGCGACTTCAGCGGATGCGTATTATCACATAGAGTAAACGTAGTGCGAAAACGATCCATGGTTAACCGAATTAATTGCTCTGATGGACGATTATCTCGACCATAAAATGGACGGAGCTTGCGGTAAACTTCGCGAACTGAACCATTATTTTCGAAATAAATTTGCACGATTTGCAAGCGTTGTTCTTTTGTCAACCTGTTCATGATGAAATGGCAAACCAAACTAAATATTAATCACTTGACAGCTGACAAAATGGCTGCCAGTTAAAAAAGTGATGCCAACTTAAAGTTCTATACCTCAATAAAAAACACCCAATATTTTTAAGTTTGAAGGACCATTCGTGAAATAATAACGGAATAATACAAAAAGTGGTGCAAATTATGCAAATGCCAAATGTCACTATATCTTTAAAACTAGAGCTGATAGGAAAAAAATTAAGACGCAATCGTAATCAAAAGATCGACCATTTTTATTTAAATATCATAAAAAAAATCTGTATTTTGTTGTGCGCAGTGTAATCAATTTCAATGTAGTTTTAATAAAAACATTAACAAACGTTAAACTTAAACACTCATAGTTTTTTTTTCTTTTCAATATAAATAAGCAGACGAGAATTTTTACTTGGCTTCTATAAACTGGCAGTTAGTTCAAAATTTTTAAGGTTGGTAATTTTTTTTAATGTTTTATCAAAGTTCGAGAGGAGTGGTCTCACCCACTTTTCTAAATGTCAGACTGTGTCACTTTCTGATTCCTTAAAATCGCTCAAGTAGAAGCATGTAAAATATAATATTAAATTTAAGAAATTTATTATTCGACATGTTTTCATAAGTTTATTTTAATTCAAATTAATTAGCTGGTGGTTAAGCGTTGTCTATACACTATTTCATTGGTGCTTAGCCAAATCATCAGTAGACTTGAGCCACATAAGATAAGAGGTTTACGACTATTCAAAATGTGGTTGAAGTCTACTGATGATTTGGCTAAGCACCAATGATATACATACATATATAGAGAATGCTTAAGCACCAGCCAATAAATGCCAATTAATATAATATTAAATTTTAATGGGCGTAATCTCGCCCACAGTTTAGCACGAGGTTATGTTATTCCAAGATGCCAAAATGTTTGCCAATTTTTGTGAACATCTGTTTGGTAAAAGTAGTAGAAATATAACATAAAAGTTTAGTGGGCGTGTGGCTCCATCTACTTTTTAAGCTCCACCTGGTGTCAGTCAATTTGAAAAATAAAATTAAATTAAATAAAATAACAAAAATTTTAAAAACAGCCGATATATCTAGAAAAGATGTGGTATCTTCTAAACGGCTGCACCGATTTTCTTCAAACATAGCTAAGAACACTCTCAATCGAGTCACCTTTCAAACAGAAAAAACGAAATCAAAATCGGTTCAGCCTTTCGGTGTGTACGTGGACTCGTACAGACACACAGATACACAGACACACACTACCAACTTATAACTTTTTTTAGTCGGGGTTTAATAAAATAAAATAAAAATGAAGTACAAATCAAAATATAATAAATCCAAATTGCATGTGATAATTTTTAAAAAAACATGTTATACGAAAACAATTGTAATTATTCCGACCAACAGTAGCAGAACAGCACAAAACTCTTGCAACAAATTGTGACACTCGTACGATAATTCAAAGGTATTCATGTATTCCATTTGCAATAAAAATATATAAGTAAAATAAATAAATGAATAAATAAATAATAAATAAATAATGATAAACAAATAAATAAATAAATTTATAAGGCTGAAGTTTGCATTAAGTGAGCGCTGCGCGCTGGTGATAAAGCCTTCGAAAACAACATGTTGTTCCATTCTGCTAGTTTTTATCAGAATAATTAAAATCAACGTTGGTGTAATTTGTTCCATAAAAATTAGCACATGTAATTTGGCTGCCTAAAAATGCACATTTTAGCCTAATTATATCAAATAAGGAAGCAAAAATAAAAACTAACAAAACAACTTAAAACAGCATATATATAAATATTTGTTATAAAATCCCCTCCACTTTAAGAGCACATTTTCAGTCACATGAAATATAAATTTTCCGTCTATAATAAATGTGCTCTTTTGAAAATAATAATTTTAACAAATTATTATATCCATTTTGTAGATAAAAATATTAAGTACCATCGAGCCATAATGTTGCTTAAAAATAATCTATTTATTCGTAAAACGGTCATCATTTAAGATGTGCTCGTAAGTATTGTGTCCAAAGTAATTAAATCTTTGTTGATGATTAAGATTTTTTATGAGTTTTTTTTGTTTGCTTTAAAATTATTTATTTAGTCTTTTAAAGTATTTGCTTCTACTGCTTTTAGTCATCATCATGAAGTGTATAAATTGTTCTCGAACAACGCAATGGGAGCAGCAATTTGAAAGAGTTAAATTTAAATTTATTTTATCAAGGAAATTTAAATGATTGGGAGTGTCATTCGATAAAGGGAAGAATAGCAGTGACACTTCCACTAGAAGACTTAAATGGTCTTTTACAGAGGTGGCCAAAACGCCGTTTGCGAGCCGCATGAGACTCTAGAAGCCAATTAGAGTGGTTCCTATGCCCAATATTTGTTCATCACAAAAGAAACAAATTTTATAGAATGAATTCACAGAAAAAAATGTTCACCAATTAATGTTTTCAATTAACAATTTAATTGATTCAATTTAATTTTTAATTGTTTTAACGAATTTGAGTGGAAAAACTTAATTGTTATTATCAAATTGTTTATAGGTGAAAATTTAATTATCCTTTTAATAGATGTTACAAATATTTTAATTCATGTTACAAAATTATTCATAATCCTTTTTTTGTGTTAATTGATATGTATAAATATGTTTTATTAAATATTAAAAAAAAATCTTTTACTAATTTCTTGTATACAACAGATTTATAAAAAAAAACAGAGGGAGAAAAACTGAACATCATTAAAAACATGATATGAATTCATACTTTTATAAACTGTTGCTCTTTTATAAAGTTCGCATCTTGCTTCGTTTTTTTTTTTTATAAAAATCCAAATATTTTATAAATAATATTTGCCTTTGCTGCTACAGCAACCGTTCCCGGGTCAAATACTTATATGGGCAACAGCAATTAAATGGCTGCCATTTGTTTTATTGCTCCAAACTGAATGGAGCTCATCAGATAAACCATTTTTCTTACTCGCATTACTTTTATGTTATTATAAAGCTTATTTGTTGTAGTACGTACAACAAGAAATAACAAAAATATTAAAACAACAACAACAATAGTAAATAAATAAATAAAAAAATAAGGACAATAAGACATTATTAGGTTGCTTTATATGAAACGAAAAAAAATGTATTAAAGTTCACAGGATGTTGTATGAAATGGATTTGGTATCCTTTTTCTCTGCTACCCTTTTTTTGCGCCACAATGTCTTTTAACGACTTTTTCTAGATGAATATTTTTGCTTTATTACTCCACATGTTGTATTAAAAATAAATTTATTTTTTATGCTTTGTATACTTTTTATATTTTATTGCTCTTTTGTTTTATTTAATACACCCGTCGTTTTCGCAGGAGTGGCTGGTGTTACGAGGGCGGTGGTAAGTGTTGAAAAAATTTTTATATTTTTACACGACATTTTTTATAGTAGAAATAGCTTAAGATATGATTTGTGCTTGCTCGAAGTCTTGTTACAAGTTAATGGTGGCTGTGCGAGCACAAATCACAACTATTTAAACATTTTCATATGTTTGTGATTTGTGCGATGTGTAAATAGTCGTGGGCACGCACATTTAAAATTTTTCCCTTTTAGTTTAGTACTAAAGATCAAAGTTAATGTTAAAGCAGAGATTTTTTCCCGCAAACAATTATTAACGCACAAGTCGCACGTATAAATTATACGTGTGTGAGCAGCCTTGTGTACAGAGCGCAGAATGACAATGAGTACTCAAAAAAATATATATACAGACATAAGTAAATTGACTTAATTTTAGTAATTGCCTATAGTCATAATTGTAGCGCAAACAATTCTCTCAAACAACTAGGACTAAAGTCGATTCCAACATACAAGAGCAGCTCTACTTCGTTCATGCGAAAAACTAAAAAAAACGCTACAACTAAAAATAAAAATAAAAAAAATATACTCAGGCTATGGATATTTAAACGGACCAAAAAAAAATACGCTGATACTCGGGATATTTGTTCATCATGCGCCACCGTATACATACATTTGTGTATAGAAAATGGAATGGAAAATGTATGGGTGTGTGGGTGTGTGTGTGGCTACTTAAAAAGATGCCTTATGTACATATGTGTGAAATAAAATAGCCCTGTATATACACATGTGTAGCCCATTAATAGTCAGAGTATTTTTATACTTATGCGTGTGATTGTAGCTCACACAGTCTATAAATCCAACATACATAGTCGTTGGATATTTATAGTTATACGTATTCGGTTTAAAATTAATACGAGTACGTACGTTTGCATATGAGCGTGTTCTTTATTTTTAGCTGGACGCATTCATACTCAAAAAATACTTAAAACTATACTTTTGTCATACTTTGGTACAGAGATCTAGAATCTGCCCCCCTCGTATTTACCATTGAGGTTTTCCATATGAAAATTTTAAATAAAACGTGTCTTCTAATATACATACATATACCCAGAATGAAAAGTATTGTTTAGTTTAATTGTAAAAAATAGGTAAAAAACATAAATGGCTTAATTCAAAAGTTATTTGTTTTATTTTATTCACAAAAATAACCGTAAATAAACAACAAACAACACAATAAAAATATAATAAAAAAAAAGACAAAAGAATTAAAATAAAATATCTGCCATAAAAATGTCAACCTTTATATAAAATATTGCAGGAATACAAATTATTTGTACACTTGTATTTTAATTTTTGTTTCTTCTACAGTTTCTTTAATAACAACTAAAGCCCAGCTTAATTTTTTTCAACAATATTTTTTATTTCAAAATATAAAATATATATACATAGATATATATAGATATCGTCACCTTAAATGCAAACGGACGTAACTATACTTTTATATTTTTTTACAGGAGAAACAAAAAACGTTACAAAATCAATAATAATAAAGTGTTCTTGAAAATTTTCTTCGAAATTTACTTGTAGTATGGATAGTTATATGTTTTTAACCATTTTTTCCTTTTGATATTTTTTTTAAAGCTTTAATGTTTGTTACGTTCTTTGCAAAAAAAAATAGCTGCATTCGTAATTACCGTCCGTTTGAATTTCTTTAATAAAGTCGTAATTTTTGATCGCAGAGATCTAAATATTTCCGTGAACATGTGGTTTGATAAAATGAACCATAATAAATCAAAAACTCGGTTTCAATTTTTTTTTGTAGTTGCGTCCGTTTGCATTTAAGGTGACGATATACAACTTTTTCTAAATAGAGTTTTTAGTTTAAGAGTAAAAAAACACAATCGTGCAACTTTTGAGAAAATACAAACTTGGTATGATGGAGTCTTTCTAGTCTAGGCTGCACTAGATTTGCTCATTGTCGCCCATAAAATAAAAAAAAAGTTTAGTTAGACCAAAACGACAAAATCAGCACGGACAACAACCTTGTTATCCTTGCTGTCGTCAAAATATTCTCATCTCATTTAAAAATGTGGATTCTATTTTTGACATATTAATGCATTAAACACATTCACCACAGCAGGCTACCGACTACCAGATGTCAAAATTAGAATACACATGCTTATATGGGAGTGATTCTTTTGAAGACAGCAAGGCAACATGGCGGCCGGTTGTTGTCTATGCTTATTTTGTCGTTGTAGTCCAATTAAACTAATTTCTATTTCTGTGGCTACAATGAGAAAATTCAGTGTTGCAAGTATAATACAAAATGTTGAATGAATGTTATCGTACAATTATTATTATTATTTAACAGAAACAATATCCAAAAATTGATGTAAAGCATAAATTGATTCACTTTTATACTTTTACGTCATATAAGTACATTTTGAAAGAGTAATTTAATTTTTATAAATGCGAAATATTTGAAGGTGGCAATACTGAACTGTGTATTTATACTTAAATATGAGGTGCAGATGGTGCTGCTGCCGTCTCCAAAATAATTAAGTAGCTGGCTACGAGGCGACAAATGCTGCTAGCGGCATTTGAAGTCGTGTGTTCGTGTAGCCTGCTGTGGTGAATGTGTTTAATGCATAAAGTCGGTAGCTTGCAGTGGTGAATGTGTTTAAATCTCAACAAATAATAAATTGTAGCAAATTAATTTTGTATTGTTGCTGCTTGCAAAATAAGAAACATGTCTAACTCAATTAAAACACTCGGACGGTGGACTACTACCATTAGATAAACAATTAAGCCCTCACAACACATTTAAATTAATTTTGCTAATAGTAAAATAAAAATATCCCTGCAATAACAACAACAACAACAAAAAGAAAATGCACCAGCACCAAGTAAAACTCAAAAAAGTGTAGCAAAAATATGCATAAGCCCCTGGATTTTCCATCCAAATCTCATTCACAAAAAAAAAAAATTCGCAAAAAATCGCTCCAAATCAAAAAGATCGCCCAAGACTAGTGCAAAAACGATGTCATTTACATTGTTCTTTGCATAATGGTTACAAAAGATATGTTTGCACTGATTATCAGATTAAGCCATTGTATGGACAAATTGATAATGTCATGTTTTCAAGTACTTGCTTTCATTGTTCGAAGGGCGTCTTAACAACAAGGCAGACATACTAAACTACTTGTCGCCAGATAAATATTTGTGCAAATACAATGAAGGCGACAACTAAGATTTGCAAAATAATCATAAATGATAATCCGAACTTAGAATGTCTATCTCTCTCTCTCTCTCTGGCCGAGCTCTCGGTTAAAATAGACATTTTTATGGCCGATTAATTTGAACAATGAAGACAATAGAAACATTTTAGAAGCAACAAAGGGATTCGTGTGTAAATATTGTGTTGATGGTCTAGTTTTCTCTTTTGTATTAAATTCGTTATGGCTCAAAGATCATCATTAACTTAAGCCACAAGGATAATCTATGCGTCAGTCACGATAATGATGATCCTCAGCAATAAACACACACACACGCACATGCACACGCACACACTTGCTTGCTTGCCGGCCCTGCCAAAAAAATTTTTTGAAAATATTTCTTAAAAATCAACTAGGAAAGGAAAAAAAACTAAAGAAAAATGTAACAAAATCTTTAGCGATAAGCCAAAGATATGATCAGGTTGAAATACTCAAATATAAGAGCAGAGACTTGCAAAAAAAATAAATAAAAAAAAAAACTTTTGAGAGGCGGCTACAATGTCGCAGTATGTAGACTATTTGCTGCATTTTATTTGAGATGAAAAGCAAATACTTTATGCATTTCTTTTTTTTTAAGTTTTTTTTGCACGGCCGATCATCAATGGAGTGATAATGAGTTGACACTCTTGATAATGATCAGCGATATTCAGTGAAATAGGAGATATAAGCATATGTATTTTTGTTTTTTTGTTTCAAAATGTAAATGCTTTTGCAGTTTAAAACTTTTATCGCGATCTTATTTGTACAAAAAAAAAAAATAAAATAAAAAGAAAGTAGTTTAATAATGGATTTAAATAGTGTTCCAGGAATTTGTAGATTAACTTGAAAACATATGGCAAAAATGTCCTTGGATCTAAAAGATAATATAGAAATGATTTTCTATTTATTAGTTACTAACATACATTTGTCTTTAAAAAAAATGTTAATCCTTAAGTAATGTCCTTTCAAAAAAAATTATCAAAATTTTTAGCATTTCTATCAGTTTCTTTGAGACCGTAGTTGGCATAATTCCACCTTAAAAATATTTGCATTCTTTTTATATGTGTGGTTTGCATTAAAAGTCCATTTTTTTGGTCGGTTTTGAATTACTGATCAGGATTGCCAGATTTATTTTGATCTCTTGCGCCAAAATCGTCAAAGCATTTCTTTTAGTTTTTGCCAAAAATCATCAATAATTAATTCTAAATATTTTCCGAGAATGAAATCCTTTTATTCTAAACAGAAGACGATGGAAATATAAAATGAGAGAGAATTTGGAAGTCAGCTATTTTGTTTCCAGTTGTTCTATTTTAACTGAAAGTTAAGTTAGTAAAAGATGTTTTCAAATATGTAAATGAATAAGGAATTGGGAAACATCTCCCGGGAAATTCTTATTCAGAATATAATCACCGTCTTATGCCAGTTGTAAACATCGACGTCACGTCAATACAATGCCAAAAAACCAGGGCTTATCTACTCGCTCTCGAGAAAAGAGCACGAGCTGGCAGTGGTTTTGGACAACGATTACACAAGCCCCAATTTCTGATATTGTTTTGATGTGACGCCGATGTTGAGAACTGAATAAGGGTGACTATGTAGCCTGTTAAACCGATGTTCACATTCTTTTTAGTTTAGTTTAATTTTTGTTTTCTATTCTCAATCTTGTTGCGCTATTTTTAGTGCAAAAAGTCCGGTTTTAAGTTTTTTTAATTATTTATTTATTTTTTTTTATAGTTATTTTGCACTTGCAAATGTTAGCAATTAATTACCAATCGCAAAAAGTCTCATAATACGATTTCAAAATTTCTTCACACGATTGATTTCAAAAATCTCTGTTTCGTTCCTTATTTAGCATTAATAACTTCAATCACATAATTACAAATGATATCAGATTTAAGTGAAATTCCAAATAGTGTTTGATATTATTATGGCAAGAAATATATTTACCTTAAATAATGTAACATAATTAGACATTCGGTGGCATTAGACGTTTTAAAGTTTAAACACTAGCACACACACACACACACATGTACAAAATAAATTACATTATTTTTCTTATCTCAGTCAACATAAACAAACAGTGGCACACAAACAGAAACACTCCGATTGGTCTCAAAAACAGTCTGTACTCGCACAATAATTAAAGCATTTTGACAGTGCAGTTAATAATTATAAGTAGAGTTAAAACAGAAAATAAATCAAATAAACAGGGCCTTTGACTCGCACACAAAAGGTTCCCTACGGCCACTAAATATGTAATACTATGCGAACTTTAGCCCATATAGTCGAATATTTGACCTGATGTAGAAATTTAAAAAAAAAAAAATTTTGTGTTGATTTTTTTTTAGTTTTAGCGTTTTTTTCGTTTAACAGATTTTTTCGGTCTTTGGCAATTATTTTTAGTGTTGGCGCTTTTTCTTATGCCCCTATCACGGTTCTCAACTCAATTGAGTTTGGTCGTCTAAGAGTAGACCAAACTTACACACGACCAAACTGTGTTTTAGTATTAAGAACCACAACTGTTTTTTAGTTGAATAACACTGTCTTCACGATGCCAACTTAAATTGTCAAGTTTGACAGAAAGCAATTAATTTGTGTGAAAATTTAATGCACAAAGTTTTAGAAAATATATTGTTTTTAGTGTTTTAGTGCAAAGAAATTATACCAAATGGATTCAAATATGTACGTGTATATTTGTTTTATGATGACGAAAACGAAGTAGCAATTATAGATGTGCTACGTATCAGAATAAAAATTAGTGATGATTCCAACTAGAGAAGGGCGCGTGTCGATTTTTTTTCGTGACACGAACACGCACGACTCAACACGAAGTGTTCGTGACAGAAAATCTGTTTTCGTGCGTATTCGTGTCGTATCGTGTTGAGCAAAATTGGCAGTAAAGCACAAATTTAATATTTTGTATCGTCAAAGACGTAAAACCATAAAATTTGTTGATAGTGTAGGGTTGGGTGTCTTAAGCTTAAAGTTCTGAAATTAAAAAAAAAATATGTATCTACGAGTATTTGAATATAAAAAAATGCTTTTTTTGCTATAATCTTGGCATTCGTATTCGTGTCGTGTCGTGTTGGAAAAATTCAACACGCTCCCATCTCTAATTCCAACTTTCTTAAACTACCCAATCCAAGGTAAGGAATAATCAAAATAGGGACCGAATTCCTTAAGAAAATAATTTTGGAAGGTTTTTTTAGTTATTTCCGGCAGAAAAAAGAAATCTTTGTATGTGCCCGGTATACCGCCGATACTGAAACTGTTAGGAAAATTTTGTTATTAAGCATAACAAATATTTCTAGTTATGATTTTTTAATTTTTTTTCTGCTATTAATATCGCACTAGAAAAACCCAATCACAGACCCAACTACTAAAAAGCAGTTGTGTATACTCAACGTTTTTCTCAACCAAACTTACGCAGAGTTGTAAATGACAAAAATGACCAAAACACAACTGAAAATTTAACTGTTAATTTAGTGAAGAATGGCAATGCAAATTTATTTATCCCAACCAAACTATTTTAAAAGTTGAAAACCGTGATAGGTGTATTAATTTTAACGCTTTTTTTTGTTTTCGATTTTTTTTCGGTTTTTTTATTCTTGGGGATTTTTTCAGCCTCTGGCGCTTTTTGTCGTTTTGGCGATGTTTTTTCGCTTTTTTTAAATTATAATTTTTATTATTTAAAAAATTATAAGTACCGGTATATTCATTACGTTTTTAGGATTTTTTCCGGTTTTTGGCCATTTTTTGTTTTTGGCGATTTTTTAGGTTTTTGACGCTTTAGCGTTTTTTAGCGTTTTTTAGTGTTGGCGCTTTTCCTTAAATTTTACGCTTTTTTCGTTTTTGGGGTTTTTTATTTTGGCGATTTTTCCGATTTCTGGCGGTTTTTTTTCGTTTAAGAGATAATTTAATTTTTTTATATATACTATAATTTCTATAGTTCTTTTAAAATTTTATAAGTTTTTTACTTTTCTTTAGTTTTGGCGATTTTTTCAGTTTTTGGCGATTTCTTCGTTTTGGCGTTTTTTTAGTTTTAGCGCTTTTGTACATTTGAAGAGTTTGCCTCCTCTTACGGTTTCCAAAATAAAAATTACATAGTAAGAATTACACTAACTGATAGAATACCCTATAATTTAGCCTTTTTTTTAAATGTCAGTGTTAATTGTTGTATGTAGTCTGCACAAAAAAAATGCACTAACTTTTAAAATTTCAATTGTCTACATATATATAGTTGTCTGTATATTACATTAGGATTTCAACACTTTTTGTTGCTCGCTTTAGAACACCCTTTAATTTTTAACTGCCATATATTTGCTGATGTAGCGTCTAAAGTTTTACATATTCTGTGGAAATTTAAACTCCGTAACTCTTACGGTTCTCGAGAAAACAGCCTGTGACAGACATACAGACGGACATCGTAACGAAAACAATAGGGTTCTTTTTCACCTTTGGTGAAAAGGATGATGACACTTTAAATATGACAAAATTACATGATGACGTGCAATGTCAGTTTTGCTCTTATTAATTAAATTTGCCATAATATCGACGTCTGAACTTCGATGGCAGGTTGTTGTCATCGATACCAAGATGATTTTTTTTCTATCAAAGCTAAACGTTTTCCACATAATTTATCGATTAACAATTAATGCTGTATTTACAACTATTTGTTGGAGTGAATTTTATTCAAAACTAAACTTAAAAAGAAACCAACATCAAGAAAGACTTCATAATAACGTCTATTGTGACACTGATTGTCAATCAAATTCCTCAAGTTGAATTGATCGGTGACTTTAAATTTGGATGCAGGAACGCAATACATTATATCAAATGATAAAGATCTCTGAATGCCGGTGTGTGTGTATGTGTGTGTTTGTATGATTTGTTGCCGGCTGTCTTGTGCTAGGCAGTGAGTGCGGTACGATTAGCAGAGGCAGTAGTAACCATAAAAAGTAAATTGAGAGCAGCGCCAGCCAGCCAGTAAGCCAGTCAGCCATTTAACAAGGAAGGAATCATTTATCATTTGCTTAAACAGAATCTGTGCTCGTATTACGGTTACACGGAGGTGTGGTACAAATCACACTTAGTTGTGTATGTTTATACAATTCAGCCAGAGTGTGAAAAAAATTTCAACAGAAATTCATCAAAAGTCCAAATAGAAACAAAACCACACACGCACTTACACGGTACACCGGGAAAAATAAAACAATTAATTTTATTTCAATTGATTTCAAAATGATAAAATGTGATCAAATATTCTTACACTTTTGTATAATTTCATTCTTTTTTGTTTTTTTGTTTTGGCATTTAACAGAAGTATTAGTAAGGAGTTTCCTGTTCGTTTTTAGTAGAGTAGAGAGCCTGTCGAGTAAAATTTGAAAGGCGCACAAAACGAATGTGTGAAATTAATTTATAAACAAAAATTAATAAAATTCAAGGTATTTTTCTTAAGTGTGTGTTCAGACAATGGGGGGGGGGCAAATCACGGCATTCGATAACGAACGAAATTTAAAAATATTTGCATTTAAACTCTATTGATGTCCCGAAATGTCATTGCGGGTGACATCTTCGGGTGGTCTTCGTAATGCGTGGACAATCCATCGCCATTTTCTCATATTTTATTTTAAGTGGTTCTACACTAAGGGAAAAGTTGCAACTTAAAAATGAGAACGCGTCACATTAATTCAATAATTTTCACTAGAATAGAAAATGTATATTAAAATACCTAAAAATAAATAAAATTAATAAATAAATACTATAAATTAATATTTTTTCTTAAATTGAAATAAGAAATTTCAACATGAATAGACTTTCGTTAATGTTTCTTATTAATTCAATATAGTTTTTATTGATTTTAAGGTATTTTTTCTCTGGGTGTACTGTACCGATTTTTACAACACTTAACACACACCCTGAGCTCTGAAACCACCCAAAATCTGGCATTTTAAAAGTGGGCGGAAGGACGCCCATTAAAATTTAATTTTATATACCATAAATTTTTTTTGAAAATGTTCTACAGATCTTTGCATTGAAGTCGGGCTTTTTTTTGGCAGAATTATTATTTACACTAAATTTTTTAGCATTCACAAGTTTTGAAAGGAAAACAATACAATAAAATTCTATATGAAAACAAACACAACTTAATTTTCCCAAAAACCACAATGGTATTTTTAATTTGACTTTAACAAAGCGACAACAAAAAGCAAATAAATTAAATAATATAAAAAAAACATTTTAACACAAATATTTTTATAGCTATGCTATTTATTTCACTACACAGGAGCTAGGACGTGATTTTCGCAACAACAATAATCGACACTATTACAGTTATAAATTTATTTTTGTTTTGATTTCTTTGTACTTAAAACCAGAGTACGAAAATAAACGAAACAAGTTGTTTGATTTTGTTTTGTTTCGTTCTTTGAAGTGAGTAAAACAAAAACAAAGCAAATGGAAGGATTGCTCAATTTGTTTTTGTATTGTTTTTGCACGTGAGCCAGCCATCCGCCGGCGACCACAAACTACACATTAATTTAATCGTACGCCGCTAGAAAAGAAAGTAATGGGAAATAAATAGAAATGTTTTAAAATTGGACATCATCATATAATATAATATAATTTGCATTGTTATTTAACACATAAAGTTTGTTTTATGTATGTATAGAGCTAAGCAGCCTAGCTATAACCGGATGTCCAAAGACACTTCTCTACTTTTTTTTATTTATGTATGTGTAATTGTCATATTAAAATTCTATTGGATTGCTAAATAAAAAACACATTTCTCTAGAGATGAATCTGCGGGGATTGCCTTCCCTGTTAATCTTTTACATTGAACACTCACTCCATCATGACACCCCTCTCATTTCGTGATACTCAAAGTTACAGAAAATGTTTTCAAAATAATTTCTCTAAGTACTTGTTCGATTGTCTGTATGGATGTGTGTGTGTGTGTGTTAATTCACAACAACTGTTATAATTTAATTGTAACTGTTATTTTTTTGTTTGTTTGTTGCTGCAGTAATGTTTGCAATGTCAAGTGCTTGTTTTTGTTTGCAGTTTAATTTGATTTAACAACAATGATGTTGAAGAAGGGAGAATATTATTAAATTGCAGGCAGAGAGAGAGAGAGAGCGAGTGTCCTGTTTTAATGCCGTGAATATTGTTAGCGACAACCACAAATTAACTTGTTTGTGAGTCCACAATTGATTTCAAACCCTATTATTATGCAACCTAATTGAGTCATAAAACCACATGTTCACAACTCTTAATTGCCACAAAGCAGTAGTAGTTGCCGGCAGCATCAATTTTATTTTGCATTTACGAGCACTGATTGTACAGTTTTATTTTTCTAATTCAGTGAAAACAAACAAGTTGTGGCCAATAAATTATCAATCCTGTATGTCCCTTTTAATAGTGGTAATTTTATCTAAATTCTATTAGTAAAAAGGATGTTATCGTTGTTAGATTTCTCTTTTTTTTTTAAACTTCAATACATACATATGTTGCAATTGAGTGTCTGTTTCATTATTCTGTTCAGTGGATTTAAACTGTTTGATTGATTTCAAAATAGTGCATCATTTCAGAAATCAGAGAAAGAAAATCGCTAAATTAGAAGTTTGCTAATAATTTAATAGGCTGATGAAACATTTTGATGTAATTTATGGTAAAGTTACTTCTTGCCAAACTTCGTACCCAGTTTTGTAATTTACCGCTTTAAGAAGCTACTGATTTTACACCAAGTTTTCATTATATTTCAATGCTTTGAGGTTCTGGGGGTCGATTCTGACTATTTTCGCAATTATGTGTATGTGTGTGTATCAGAGATCTGCATGATTACGAATCAAACGGCATAATTTTGCATTTTCTAAAATGAATATTGAGCTAGCACTTAACATTCAAAAAATGAAAGATGCTATTGCATGATTCATATGAATGAGACTGTTGTTAATATATGCATGCCACTGCCTGCTCATATGATTCAGTAATGTAATGAATCAGTATAATTGTTTTGAAAACTTCATAAAACTCCTTCTGACAAATATAGTTTTATGTAATATTATAAAATAAAATAGCTAGGCTCATTTTATTTTATAAATTATTTAAATACGAGAAAAACTATTAATTAATATACAATGTTTTATTAACTTAAGACTTCATCTAGTCAACGTGCTTTTGTGAGTTATTTGATTACTATACAAAACAATCAAACAACAGTAGAATTTTTTATTTATTTTTACCAATGGCACTTAAAAAAATAGAGTGAGTTCATGACAGTCAGTTGTTAGAGCGGTAACTAACTATGCAATCAATATCATTTGTTCATATTGATGTTAAAGAACAAAACAAAAGAATTGTAAAAGTGAGTGGAGAGCGAATTGGAAGTGGATTGGAAGTGGATTTGCCGCATTTGAAAGATGTAGAGCTCGCTTAGATAGCGTAAGATATCGAATCAATTCCGTTTAACAGATTTCGAACATTTTCGAAATAAAATTTTTACAAAACTATTTTTATACACATTTTAATCTACTAAGCCTAAGCAGCTCGTAAGCTCAAAAACATTTTTGATTAAAATCGGGTGATTTGTTCCTTACGTTGATGAAAAATTTTGAAAAATTCTCTCTCTTGTAATAACTTCAAACGCCGTCATTAGAACGATTTTAGATACTTGAAAACTGTATCGGATGCCGTTTTTTGGGGCTTCAAAAGTGGCGGGCAGTTTCAGGGATGGCCTGCATGTTCAACTGATTCTTATATTTTTTTTTCATTATAACAAAATAGATGCGAAAAATATCAGAACGATATGGTAATAATGTAGTCCGTTGGGAGTTGTAAGAAAGGTACCTTTCAAAAAAATCATCTTTTAATAAAGTACCACTAAAAATACCTTTCATAAAGCTATTTTTTTTAAAGTACCTCAAAAAATTAATTTCAAAAAGTATTTAGAAAAAATGCATCATCAACAATATCGTTGGTAAGAGTACCTTTTGAAAAGTTTTAATAAAAAATACTTTTTTAAGAATGTACCTAAAACAAAGTACCTTTTAAATATTATCTTATGAAAAAGTACTTTAAAAAAATTACGTTTTAAAAATAAACCATTTTATAAAAGCACTTTTTAAGACAATATGTCTTAACACTTCTTTTAAAAAGTACCTTTCGAAAAAGTGCTCTTGAAAAAAAATTAATTTTAAGAAATAGTGGAACCTTAAAAAAAAAGAAAATTTTTGGAAAGGGCCCTTTTAAAAATAAATCATTCGAAAAAAGTACATTTTAAAAAAGTACATTTTGAGAAGCTCTTCGTTTGCTTTTATTTGGCTTGAAAATTATGACTTGAAAATTTTCCTGGAATCTGACAAAACGAGAATAATCACAAATCGATTCATTTATTTTCGTATGTTACAACCCGAAAATTCGAAAAAAAACAGAAGCCTTTTTCTGTTGTACTTAAATACGAGTGTATCAAGATAATCAAAGTGCAATCTGTCATTTAAGGAAGTCTCAGGAGTTTTCAAAACAAAATTCACAACAAGCAAATATGTTGCAGATGCACACAGATGCACGGCTGCACCTTGGAATGATGTTATTATGGACGCTGGCAGCCAGCATTCTTCGCTCAAAAAATCATTAAATATTCAAAGAATAATAATGAAATTTACATGATTTTAGATGTCACAACAAGGCGCTACTGGCAACAATACCTTAACGACAGACAGGCGGACGGACGGACGGACGGACAACAACTAACTAACTACCACAACCACTACTTTGTCTACTAAAGATTTCAACAATAACAACAAAAACAACAACAGCAACCATAAACAAAATACTCGTAAATATCCACAGAAAAAAATCCAACCAAATGAATTAAAGAAACCTTAAGTAAAAAAAAAAACAACAAACAAACAAAATTAAAAAAAGAGATTTCAAAGCAAAGATAATGATTATTTCTGTTTCTTTAGTTTTTGTAGTCATGGAATCTGTATCTGTATCTGCATATTCCAACAATACAAAAAATGAGAAATCTTAAATTTAAATAACGATGATTATACACTCATCCGAACTTGATTTTTTTTTCATTCACATCCATCCAAACGTATGTATGTATGTATGTATGTATATTTGTATATTCACATATCGTTTGTAAATGCTTTACTTATGAATGTTTTTTAAATATTTATTTTTTTTGTAACCAGTGAACAACTCTTTTCTGAGGTCTCCTTTGTACTCCTGAATGGCCAAAACACATTTAAAGAGTTGAGGGATATGAAAAATGGCGCGCATCTACAATAGAAAAAGAAAAGAAAAGCAAATATCCCACTACTTCTTGCTGGTGGATTTTGTTTTCGTAAATTTGCTCAATGAAGAACCCGAACTCCTTATTTAACGCTTTATTACGAGTTCATATGGAAATTTATGCAACAGTGGGAATATTTATAATTGCATGTGTGAATTTAAATTATTTGCTATATTTAAAATAAACGGTATCCCAAGTAATTAATAAGAGGCTAACAACCGCATTCGACCCGCTTCTTCGTAATGAGCAGGCTGGCTTTCGCCTACGAAAATCATACATACTCGTAGATCATGTTAACAGCATTCGCATCATCGTTGAGCAATCTGTTGAATGGAGATCTCCGCTTTACTTGGTCTTCATTGATTTTGCAAAAGCCTTTGATGCCCTATCCCATTCGGCTATATGGAGTGCACTAAAATGCAAAGGCATCTCAGACAAGCTTGTCGAACTCATAAAGTCTCTATACCACAATGCATGCTGCCGTATCCTCCATGAAGGCTCTGTTAGTGACAAATTTGAAATCAAAACCGGAATGAGACCAGGTTGCGTGCTAACACCCCTCCTTTTCAATATTGTCCTGGACAATATAATGAGAAAAGCTTTTCGAACGCAGAGGGGCATAACATGGAAACTCAACAGTAAACTAGAAGATCTTGACTATGCAGACAAAATCGGTCTTTTATCGCATAATCACAATGACATGCAGGCTAAACTTAACACAGTTCAGGCCGAAGCAGTTAGATGTGGTCTGAAAATACTCGTAAATGAGATTAAATGCCTAAAAACAACATACCATTTCGGATAAATTATCAAGAACTTGAAGATGTCTCAACGTTTTGTTATCTCGGCAGCTTACTGACTGCAAAAGGAGGCTTTGGTGATGACGTTCTAAACCGAATTAAATACGACAAACAAGCATTTGGTCAACTTAATCCAATATGGCGATCTGATATGCATATCTTAGAGGGAACCAAGTTGAACATATTCAAGTCCTGCATAAAATCCACTCTTCTCTATGGTTGCGAATCCTGGAATGGAGCCTCCAAAGCCCTTAATTCGCTCCAGGTTTTTATAAATCGATGCCTGCGAAATATATTAAAAATATTTTGGCCAGTTCTCTATATCTAATGTAAGATTATGGAACGAAACTGGTCAAACGCTCATAAATGCTGAAATATAAAGAAGAAAATGGCGATGGAATTGTAACTAAAATTTTTAATAATTCTTGGGTTGGCAATGCCACGCCCTCTCTCCCCCAGAATAGCATTTCTAAGCCTTCCTTTTAAGGCCTTTAAGTAAATTTTTCACATCAAAAACTGAAGAGAACGTTGGAATCCTGCTTGTAAGACACATACATGCATACATGTATGTGGATAGTGAACTTCGACGCCTTGGAAGCTGACTAAGATGAGTTTAGCAGTGTAGCCTAGAACTCAAAATGGAACAATTTTAATAATCCCATCTTATCCAGAAATGCAATAAATAATTAACGAAATTTCAAAATATTTGCATTTAAAGTTTAAATTTTAAACTCTTGAACTATCTGGAAATTTCAATCTTATCGAAGGCAGCTTTAAGTTTTAAAATAAATATATCCGTGTTCTAATTGAGATATCCCAAATTTGTGTAGGAAAACGGTTGGATAAAACCCATAATGAAAGCTTTTGCATACAAACAATTACCAAAGTTGGAGCGTCCCTTAGTTTAGTTTTGACAGCTAAGAGAACAATTTAACTGTCACTGTCACTGGCAGTACAAAACGCATTGTTTGTCAGCATTCTTTGGAGCAAATTATTAATTTAATTTTGTTAAAAATTCTTAATGCAAATTAAGAATTCACCCACGTTTATCTAGGAGTGTATATCTCATCTTGTTAAGATTCTTTTTAAGTTGCCAAACTAACATTCATTCATTTGTTTATCATAAATGCAAACAACAAACATGATTTGCCAGTTCAGTGATGGGACTGTCACACACAATTTATGCTTTTCTGTATATTCAATAATTTGAAAGTTTTCTCCATTTATGAATGTACCCTGCAGGTCTGAACGTAGCTGAATCAATGAATTTTTGAACAAATCAAAAAATACTTTTACATTATGCCCTATGCTCCTTGAAAGAGTTAAAAGGGACAAATAAAGGGGCTGCCAGATAACTTTTTTTTTTTGAAAATGCTATTAAAAAACTACTAAATATTTTCTCAAATTTCTTTTTTTATTTGAAACTTCAATCCTTCCGGTAATTAATGAAAAATAATTTCATTCAAATGGCTGCCTCGGCTGGCCATGCAGTAGCCTGCACGATCGGTCCAATTTTTAAGCACATTATCGATTGTGTGCAGCTGTATTTCACCAATGGCTTCACGAATATTGTTCTTTAAAGGGTCAATTGTCTCTGGCTTGTCGGCGTAACATTTATCTTTGACGGCACCCCACAAATAATAGTCCAACGGTGTCAAATCGCAGCTCCGAGGTGGCCAAACGACATCAGCTCTGCGGCTGATAATGCGATCTTCAAAAACAGGGTGCAAAACATCGAGTGTAGCTTCTGCTGTGTGGCACATAGCGCCGTCCTGTTGAAACCAAATGTTGCCAATATCCTCCTCTTCAATCTTTGTGAACAAAAATTCGTTCATCATGGCCCGATAACGATCGCCATTGACTGTAACGGCCACTCCTTGCTCATTTTCGAAAAAAATGACCCAATTATGCCTCTGGACCAAAATCCGCACCAAACAGTGACTCGTTTTGGGTGCGTCGGCTTTTCAATGTATGCGTGCGGGTTTTCTGTGCCCCAAAATGCGACAATTTTGCTTGTTTACATACCCGCCAAGATCAAAATGAGCTTCATCTGAAAAGATGATTTTTTTTGGCAAAATCGGCATCTTCTGTAAGTCGATCGTAGGCAATATTTCCCAGCGTTGTTCAAGCGTATACACAACCATATTCGTTCTGCGGAAGGATAAAACTAATTATCTGTCAAATCAGACATGAGCTAAGTCTTACCATTCACGAAATAAGCACTAGTTGAAAAAAAAACATTAGATGGCGGAACCTTTATAATATAAATACAGTGCAACCTCGGTACTCGCGACGAACCGATTATCTCGCGATAATTAATTAACTTTTAAAATTGCAGGTTCTATAATCGCAACAGTTTACGGAAAAACGGGCTCTATTTTCGCGACTTTTATCTGTTTTTTTTTTTATTATTTGATTACAATGTCTATTCCAATTTGGTAGTGAATGGAGTGAAGGGGATAACATGCCCTTAAATATTTTACAAAATATAATTCAGGAAGAAAACGAAGATCTTTCAACTTTTATTACACTTAGAGCTTGGTATGGAACATCTTTTCACGAATGCTGATATAAACAACTGGATTCAAGAAGAATTTCATGTGGAAAGTAGCGATTTATACGATAGTGGTCATGAAGAAAACAAAATTAAAGTGGGCGATTGTATAACATCGACAAACAATTTTGGGTTCTGTTATCACGAAAATTCAGTTTTCGCTACTGATCTGGTATTTAATTAGTCGTGAAAACCGAGCTTGCACTGTATATGCAAAATTTTAATTTAAGTTGTACTAGTATATATATTACGCTTAATAAGCCTGAAATATTTTTTATGAATAAGGCAATTAATATTTATGAAATATTTATTGAAGTTTTTTAGCAACAACAAGCAGGCAAGTCGCGTATTTTATTTCAATTGAAACTTTGGATCAAACATGATCAAAAATGTTGTTTCTTCCTTTTCAGCGATTGCAGGAACAATTAAATATTTTGCTACATAATAAAATTGTTTTCTCAATATACAAACGTTATCCCAGTTTAAACAAAACAAAAACTAAACGAAATTACAAATCAGATTACAAATTCTGCAGGGTACCTTTGACTTTCTTTTAAAGAACACGCGTATGAGTGTGTGTGTGTGTGTGTGTGTATTCATGTGCATGTGTTTTGTTTTGCTCTTAAGAGAGTAAATACATTTATTTCCAAGTTTTGATTTGTAGATTTGATAAATATTTTTTATGATAAAAAAAAAAATAATAATTGAATGCTTGAAAATTTTTGATGGGAAATATTTTTGTTTTTAGAAAATATTTAATATGAATGAACCCTTTTACGCCAGTTTTTCTTAAAAACCAAATTAATACTCGTAATATGTATTTAAATAAATAAATGATGATGTCTTCTGAATATTTTTTAACATTATTGTTAAAAATAAAAATGTAAATAAGGTTTATTTAAAAAAAAGGTATGTACATGGCCCTCTTAAAGAACAAAATTTAAAAAAGGACAATGTGTATTTTTTAGAAAAAGAAATCTAAAAATTTACCAAAAACTTTAATAATGCGTAAAATATAAATTAAAAAAAGTTTCAGAATAAGCAAAGATCAATACTTGAATTAAAATTATTTAATTTATTTAATTACGATAAGCGTATCGTTATAAGAAATATAACGAAAATTTATGGACTTTGCTATACAGTAACATATTTTAACGATACTCACTGTCGATTGAAGTCAATAAAGTAAAATAAAAAGCTCAAATTCATTTAGTTTTTTTTTAATTATTTTTGCTTTTCTCTTATTTTGTCATTTTATATGCATGGATGCGACATGGTATACAATTAAATGGCGAGTAACACACAGATGTACACTATCGTAAAAAATAAATTACAGAATCACATTATCGTTACAGCAAACGAATAAATATATCGATTTATACTCGTATTACGATTTTCGGTTTGCAAAAACTTACTGAATCCAGGTACAGTTCGGTGGATGACATTCAAATGTTACATTTCAAGTTTATTTTTTTGTTACAACATGGCCGCAGCCACTCCTTCAGGTTATGTTGAAAAGAGGGACAACTTCTTTGAGCGATTACACTTATGCCTAATTTGACATGTTGTGCGCTGTACCATACTCCCCATATATTTTTCTGCCCAGAAACCAGTCTGTTCTATGTATTCTCTTAGACATGTGCAATCGGTGTCCCTAAGGGCCTGTCCCACGATATCGACAACGTTCGATTTGTCGCACAATTACATTTGAAACAATAAAAAATTTTTTAAATTTGATTTTGTTTTGAATGTAACGGCCTGTAATACGATATCACTAGAAATCGTCCGATCGAATACTTGTATTGAAAACAACAACAAATTTTCTGTTATTGTTGTTTGCAATACAAGTTGTCGATCGAACGGTTTCGAGTGACATCGTGGGACAGGGCCTAAGACCTTACAAGTCCGCACTTATGATGCTCCTAAAAGTATGCTAAAAGAGTTAATGGCACCGCCATAATCTGCATATGTGACGCCCAAAATAGAAAGGGACCTAAGGGTAAAAACCGGTTTTGTTAAGGAGAGCCATTTTAAAGATTTAAATACGTGTATCTTTGGGGTACTTCGATTTCATAAGACGCGCATATCTCTGGGAGGGAACACTTTTGGGGCATGGGATCGGTCTCATTCGATGATCAGATGTTGTCAACATCAAAAAAAAAAAAGTGAAAATTGATTTTTTTCTACCCTTAGGTCCCTTGCTTTATGCGCTGTCACATATTTGAAAGTACCCCTGGGCAAAATTTCAATTAATCTGTGTGCTTTTTCAAGAAGTTATACATAGCAAAATAAATTCCGGCTTATGTTTTTTAGACTTCTAGTCTCATTTGGAATAATAGCTTAATTTATGTTATACTTTAGTATATTTCAACTTGAATGTATTATTTACAGTGCTTAGAACCATATTTTCTTAAAAAAAATAAAGGTTAACAGAGCATTTCCCAATTTGACTTTAAAAAATAAAGTTGTAATAAATTTCTGAATAACCGACTTGAACGCTTAAAAGTTATCTCCTACAAAACAGTCAAATATGACTTCAGCACTTTTTCCTTATTACCACAAAATTTATCTATTTACCTCTTTGGTTGCAGTAAAGTTATTGCAGAACTTTTGTTACATTAAATTGAAATTAAATTTTAATTCCCCGCTTTAGGAAGTTAGTTTTTGGATTTAAAAAGTTAATGAAGGCTATTCTCGAAAACGCGTCGAAGAAAAAAGAAAATTTAAATTAAAGAAAACAAAGTTTAAAAAATTGTGGCGTAAGAATTTTAAGAAATCCATTGGTAACTGTAAATAAAATTCTGTCAGATTTTCCTGAAAAGCTGAAAGTCATCTCGAAAGAAAAATCTTTTTCTTTCATCTTAAGAAAGTTCAAGGTAACCTTTTTCTTATATCTTATTTGACGATTTTTGTTGCCGAAAATATCAAAATTATCTTATGATCTTATCAAATATCAACGCCAACAAATAAAATCCGAGTCCATTTCGCTCTCACTTTCTTCTCATTGCCTGCCTGTCACTACAATCAATATTATCACCATAAACTGCACTTAATTGCCCCGCTCAAATTACTGAGATCATCATAAAAATCAAAGGATAAAAGTAATTAAAATAAAACATATCCATACAACAAAAAAAAAACATTAAGAAAATGTATGAAAGAAATTACATATGTACATTTATGTATGTATGTACATTAATATCGAAACATACTCTGAAAGACTCAGCTAAAATCTGTAACTAGTCTCTACGAATCAGAGAGTTTTTGTTTCTTACCTGTTTTCTGTCTATTTAGAAGGGACTCTTTTTAGTACAATAATTAAATCAAAGCAAAAAAAAAAAACAACGAAACCATATTAAACACTAACGCCCGCAGAGTTTTGTGACGAAATATTCTTTCAAATATTTTCTAATGCTGGCGCCAGACGAAGAATTCTCAAACAACAAATCTAACCAACCTGTCACACTAACGACTTCTACGAAATCCACATTAAATGTGGCTCAATGCTCTATCATGTACATGGCACACTAACTAAATACATACGAGTATTTGGTCCATTCTCTGCTTGAAGCGAGCTTAGTAAAGGATTTTGTTATTTTTTTTCTTCTCTCTCGGTTTTGAATCATTGCACTCGCCCATAAATATTTGTTTTTTTTTCTCTTCAAATATCCTGCAGATTTAAATATTTGTTTCTTTTGTTTGTCCTTTACCTTTCCATTGTCCTTAATGCGCAATTTTTGTTTGGCTGCCTTAAGGCGAACCTGTTTTGAGTTTATGACCGGCCCACACAATACGAACGGCAACAATTTTATAACGATTATTTGTTGCCGATTTTATGATCTGTTGTTTTACGTAAAATGCACAGCAAAAATATCTTTTGTTCCGCTACTGAATCTTTATGATATTTTCCAAGTGACATTTATTATTATTATTAATTGAAGCGCGATTTTGGTTCTTATTTGCTTTATTTGTTTAAAAATTTCTTCCTATTGGAACATTTTTTCGTTTCAAAATTTTCGTTATTCTTAAATTGAAGTCATTGATCGTTTAGTCGAACTTGCACTTTTATTTGTAATTGTAGCAATTTTTAACCGACTTCTTTTTTAATTTCACATAAACCGTCGATTTTAAAACACTTTTGCCCAGTTTTCTTTCTCCAAAATTTCTTAAAATGATTTTCAGATTTATTTTTTTTTTTGACATTGTCGGAAAATTTTTAAACGACAAAGAGCTGTTTTCTCTCCTTACAAAATGAACGCTCAGGGAGTGCTCATATAATTTTTTTACTCAATTCAGCCGTTTGGGTTATGTAAACAGGGCTTAACTTGTACACTTGAAAATAGTGTCAGTTTTATTCGAAAATGTTTAAGTTCTCTAAAAATCATACACTAGAGACAATTAATTAAAAAAAAAAAAAAAAAACCGCTGAAAATTATAATAAAAATCTTATCTCAGCATTTAAAATAAACTATAACTTAAGAGTTATTTTTTGGTATAAAACTTACAAATTTACTAAAGGAAAAATGAAGTGGTTTCTGTGATGAAAAAAAAAACAATGATTAGATGTCACTTCTTTCTGACATTTTTAAAGTAGTTTTTCTTTGAAGTACTTCAGCAATTTCAATAAAGTTGCACAAAACTGAAAAGTGTAACTTATCAATTGGCGAAAACTGAAACAAAGGGGCCTTAAGATAAGATTAAGAGAACAGTTTTTTTTTATTATTAAATAACTATTATTTTTGTACTTAACTAATTTGTCTTAGCATTTTGAAATATATTTACTATATAAAACAAGGAAAGCAGAATTTCAGCACAACATCAATAAGAAGTCTCAAGCTCGTGGATAAAACGGAAAAGGAAACGAACAGCATTTTAAAGTTATTTATTCATTAGATCCTTCTTGCATTTCTTTTCTTGTAATGACAAATATTGTAGGGCAAATATTTCGCTTCAAATTATGAAGTTTTAAACAGAAATTTTCTTTATAATTTTATGCAAAGAAATTTCATAGAAGTAAAACTTTTATAAAGAATACTCCTTTCTATGAAAAGATACTTTTTTAATTTTCTGTTTATTAAAATTATAAAAAATTTATAAAAATGTACTTTTTATAAAAAAGCAGATTTTATAGAAAATATAGTTTTAATAAATTGTTATTCTTGCACGGAAGGTACTTTATATAAAAATGATGCTAAGAAAAGGTACTTTTTATAAAATTTACTTTTTATTAGAAAGGCACTTTTTCTAAAAAAAAATTAAAAAAGGCACTTTTTATAAAAAAAAAGTACAATTTAAAAGTACTATAAAAAATTTACTTTTTATAAAAAAATTAGAAAAGGTACTTGTTATAAAAAACAACAAGGGTACTTTTTATACGAAAAGTACTTTTTGTAAGAAAGATACTTTTTGTAAAAAAAGTACTTCTTCCAAAAAAAATTAAAAAAGGTACTTTGTATAAAAATGGTACTTCTACTACTTTTTATAAAAAAAATTAAAAAAGGTAGTTGTATAAAAAAATAAAAAAGATACTTTTATAATTAAAAATAATAAAAAAGATACTTTTATAATTTTTTTATAAGAAAAGTACTTTTTATAAAAAAAGGTACTTTTTGCAAAATAGTTAAAAAAGGTACTTTCTATAAGAAAATTCTTTTTTGTATAATAAATACTTTTTATAAAAAATTTACTTTTTATAAAAAAGGTACTTTCTATAAAAAAAGGTACTATTTATAAAAACTTTCTTTTTATAAAAAGATACTTTTTATAATAAAGGAACTTTTTATAAAAGAAGGTACTTTTCATAAGAAAATTACTTTTTATAAAAAAGTTACTTATTAAAAAAAGTACTTTTTATAAAAAAAGGTTGTTTTTAAGGCCATGACTCACTATCATACAAAGTCGTGCGATATACGAAAAAGTACAACCCTGGTGTGATAAATTGTTATTGTCTTTTGAAAATTTTTATAAACTCCATCATACCAGGGTTGTATTTTTTCGTAGATCGCACGACTTTGTATGATAGTGTATCACGGATTTTACTAAAAAGAGATACTTTTATAAAAAAGGTACTTTTTATAAAAAACGTAGTTTTTATAAAAATTATACTTTTATAAAAATAAGTACTTTTCATAAGAAGGTACCTTTTATAAAAAAAGATAGTTTTTATAAAAAAAAATACTTTTTATAAAAAAGGTCCTTTTAAAAAAAGATACTTTTTGTAAAAAAAATTAACTTTTTATAAAAAATTTACTTTTTATAAAAAATGTACTTTTTATAAAAAAGACACTTTTTATAAAAATGCGCATTTTATAATTATTTATTATTTATTTTTGATGAAAAATTTACTTTTAGTAAAAATATAATTTTTATACAAGAAGACACTTTATAAAATTTGTATTTTATAAAATAAACACTTTTTATAAAAAGTTATTTGCTATAAAAAATTAAAAAGTATGTTTTTTATTATTAGAAATATACTTTTTATGAAATAATACTTTTTATACAAAAAAAAACACATTCAAAGCTCTGTATCATATTCAATACGAGTTGTTGTTGTTAGTTAGTGTTTGTTGCAGTTGCAATTGTTTGTGCTGCTGTTGTTTTAACCTCAAAACCTTTATTATGTGTAATTAACCCTTAAGCACTTTAACATACTTCGGGGCATAAATGCTAAAGTGTTCTGCATTTTGTTGCATGCCTCTGCTATTTGAAATATTCTTTCATTTTTTTTCTTTTCAAACAAAAACAAACAAAATTACTGCACAAGTAGTTGAAATTCCTTTAGTTTCAAATCCTTAAAACATTATTTTGCATCAAAGTGCTTTTCAAGTGATTTTGTTTTTATTTCTTTTATTAAAAACGTTTTGTTTTTGTTCTTTAAATTGTAACAGTTTCTTTGCGTTTAGGGAGGCAGGCACGTGCTTAAACACTTGAAAGTTCTGCTAACCATTGTTTAATTCCCCTACTTGTGTGTGTGTTCTATACAACCAAGTCTTTCTTTATTTTTGTCTTTCATAATTTGCAAGAGTTGTTTATGTGGAACACACACTTCAGTACTTTAGAATAAAAACTCTTACACAACATTTATGAGTTCAATTGCAGGGAGCTGAAAGCATTTTTATTAAGAAAAATAAAGTATGGAAACATCATGTGCAGTCTTTGGCCACACATGACGATGACGGTAAAACAGCTCGAGGAAGGAAAAACTTAATGAAGTCACGGGTGTGTTTGAGAAGCTGGCTGCAGCTTAATTTGGAAAGGGGTGGTTGCAAGTGCTTTTAAACTCATTGTCATTCTGAGTGCATGTGTGTTGCAATGGAACGTGTTATTGTTCTGCAAGCAAGACATTTTAGAAAATTTTATATTATGTCTGTTACCCACATGGTGTTTTTTTAAATCTTTAATTTTTTTTATTTAAACTATAAATATATATAAATAAAATACCTGTGCATATTATTTAAAAACTTTGATTCCTTGTGACGTCGACTCTGATAGTTCTAGTATTTTCTCTGTTAAAACAATTTATCAGGCAACGATTCTTGTCGCAGCAATTTGGCCCTCAAGATGTTTGAATGGCTTTCAAACATCGAATCGAATCGATCAAAATTTTACTTTCGACGCTGTATAGAAGTCAGCAAATATCCATTTGACTTTTTGCTTTTGCATGACCGAAAAATCATTTTAAACTAATTTTAATTTAATTTTAGTTTTTTAGATAATTGTGTGTCTTTTTGTTAATTTCCGCCTTCAAAATTTTTTTTTAATGATTGTTTGTATATATTTTTTTTCAATTAAAGATGTAAATAGGAGAAATTTTTTTTGTGATTCTGAGTATTTTTAGACCTTTTCGAAAAAAATAAATAAAAATATTAATGAGAAGAAGAATTAGAGAATTGGAATAGTCTTCATAAAAGTTCTTCGTAGGATTTTGAATAAAACTATGGGATGTCAGACCAAGGCTTTTTCGTTTTTTGTTTCATACAATAAATTCGAAGGAAATACGGCATCTTCTGCCTTAACTCTCTTCCACTTACCACATTCCATAGATCGGAATGGATTAACAAGCTCTTCATCTGAATGCCATATTAGATAATTGGATTCATTCAGTTTGTAAATTTGAAAAATTGATGACATGACAAAAATTTCCTCAGGCTTTGTACGACAAAAATGAATTTCTATTTGCGACACACTCTTATTAATTAATTAAAATTTTGGTATTAAACTAACACTGAACTGGACTGCCTGGGCCAATAACCTATTGGAAATAGAAAATTATTTTTGTCGATTTTATTTAATGAAAAAACAAACTTATTTATTGAAAGATTTAACAAGGAATGAAAATAACGATAAGTGTATTTGAAAAACAGTGTTACCAGCCAATTATATTATTGTTATTTATGTGTTGCCTTTTAACAATGCTGAATAATTCCTTTACCTAAAATGCAAGTGTTTCGTGACTTTCTCAAAAGCAGTAGAGATGTAGAGAAAAAGGAAACTTCACCTTTAAAATTTTAATACACACAATTACAAAGATAAATCCCATAATACCAGAGAAATAAAATAAATTCCAATTATTACAGTGCCACCCGCATAGTTTATCAATTGAACTAACTGACAGACAGGCTTGCTCAACCCATAAAACACTTACAAACAAACATTTTCCTCTGTGATGGCATGATATTTTGACATAAAAATAAATGATAAGTTTTTTTGTACTAAATGAAAATGAAATTTTCACAAAGAAAATAAAATATACACTGCGAGAAATATTTTTTTTCTTGTTTAATATTGACAACCGAAAAACTTTTATAATTTGAAAACAATTTATTGATATTCGACTAAGAAGTTAAAATAAATAAAAGTTATTGAATTATTTGTTTTATAGGGATATAGTGTTACACTGGTGTTTTACAAAAATCACCAATTTCATAAAAGTTGTGGCATACATACATATACATATAAAAAGCCTGTTTTTTTTTCGATTTTCACAACTTTGAGTTTCTTTGAGTAAATTGTAGCGCTCGCTGTGTGGCATGTGGCTTCGTCCTGTTGGAACAACGTCTCAGCAAGATTAATGCCACGTAATTGATCCGATACCGATCACCATTGACAGTAACATTCTGACCATCATCGTTTTTGATGACATATGGGCCAATGACTCCGCCAGCCCATAAAGCGCACCAAACAGTAATTTTCTTTGGATGTAATGGTGTTTCGACAAAATCTTGTGGATTCTCTTCACTCAGAAATTGGCTTCATCGGAAAATAAAATTTTTAATGGAAATTCAAAATCAATATCAACTTGTGCTTCAGCCAATTTGCCGAACAATTTACACGCGTTGCTCTGCTGTAAGTCGATTCATAATGGATGGGCAGTGTCACAAAGTTGTGACGCTCTAAAAAAACACCCTATATATGTATATATAGATCTTTTTATACTTCAATTTGTATTTTATTTGAATTTTTAAAATTTTTTAATTAGTTTTTTAATTGAATCTTTAACAATATTTCAGTTAATTTTTTAATTGAATTTTTAAAAAACATCTATTAAATTTTTGGTGAATGTAATATTTTTTTAATTGAAAAAATCAGAAAGTTTTTAATTAAAATGAATGAGTTAATACTACAATTTCCATAATTGGTTAAAAACTAATTAATGTTTAATTGAATATTTGTTCTTTTTAATTGAATTTTGTTTTTACTTTTTTTCTGTGTATAACAAACAACGACAGTAATTAAAAAAAAAATAAATAAAAAATACTGATAATTTGTTCTGTGATATTTGATACCTGAAAATCGTTTATCCCATTATTTTGATTTATGCTCTGATTTCCTACACAGAAATAAAACAAATTTTCTCAGTGTAATTAATTTTTTTGAACCTCGACACATCATCAAAATAACTTCATAGAGAATTGCAATAGCATTAAAAAAAAGCAGAAGAAAACAAACATTTTATTTTTTTTGGCTGAATGTTAAAGCGGTTGTAAATGTATGAAATGTTACTTGCAGCCATTTGTACACACATACATACATACATACATACATATGTACATATATACATATGTGCGCGCATATGTGTCTTTCAACAATATGTATACATACGAGTAACAACAATTACTACACAATTTGATTGTCTTTGATTGCCTGCTTTGCCATTTTAGACAATAAGAAATTATTCGATCAGCGGGGTTTCGCCCTCAGGATTATGCCTCGTCTAAGTGTACAAAAATGTTGATTTATTGTTGGTATAAATGTTGTTAATGTGGTTGTTGCTGTTGTTGGCTCCTTGTCTCTTATGTTTTGTTTAACAATTATTATGAAATTGTTTCGTTTCTGTTTGTTTTGATTTTGAATTGACCTCCTGAAATGCCTTTAAATAATGTTGAAATCTAATGGAATTTTGCAGACATGGACAACATGGATTTTATGGCACAAATCATTTGTAATTTATTTATTATTAGTTGGAGAAGGAAGCGATTTTTTGTCTTTTGTAAAATTATTATAAAGTTTTTTTTTTTTGGTGTTTTGTATTGGTAATTTAGTTGTAAATTATTGGTTGTTAATGGCAAAAAGGAAAGTCTTTTACATCTTTTTTTTTTGTAATGAAAAACTAACTATTGCCTGGCATGTGTGTTACTTTATAGAAATAAGGAGAGGACAATATGTTTGCAAAATAGGATGGTATTTAAATATTTGAGATACAGGGTGTCTGGTCGCAAATTTATATTTTTAAATAGGATTATTTCAAAAAGCAATAAACGGTGCGAAGGGAGGGTGGCGCCGTTGAAATTATCGATTGTGCGGATTTGTTAGTCACGATGTCACAGTGGTCGAGTGAGCATCGCGCGTTCGCTGTGGATACATTTTTTAAGAGTAATGATACTTACGCAATTGCTCGTCGACAATTTTGTTCAAAGTTCGGTATTCGGCGAATACGTGATGGAACGAGTGTAAATTTAATTCGTTCGTGAGTGCAGAGATTCCGCACAACTGCTTCAGCTATGAATGTCTCACAGCCAGGGGCCAGTTGATCTTCAAGGACTCCCGAAAACATTGTACTGGTTGAAAACAGTTTACGTTAAAATCCGCGATTTTCAATACAGCAGCCTCACTGGGACTTTTACAAGAGCGATTATTCATGAATTTTTAAAAAAGGATCTGAAGTTCCATCCTTTTAAAATTCAAATCGTTCAAGAACTGAAAGAAAGTGACTTTGATTTGCGCAAAAACTTTTGTGAAACGATGTTGGAGCGTTTTCGCACTTTAAATACTATTTTTTGGAGCGACAAGGTCCATTTCCATTTAAACGGTCACTTCAACAAGCAAAACTGCCGTTACTGGTCTCCGAAAACCCGCAACCCTCGATTGAAACAGCAAAAACCATTGCATTGCCCCAGGGTAACTGTTTTTTTTCTGAAAATTCTCAAGGCCAGACCAGGGAAAATTTTCCCCAAAAACTGATCAGTCGCTTTGGGGACATCTCATGGCCACCGAGGTCGCCCGATCTAACTCCCATGGATTTTTTCTATGGAGCTACCTCAAAGAGAGGGTTTATAATGACAATCCCCAATCTCTTGTGGATTTAAAGGAAAATATTCGCAGAGAAATCAGCTCAATTCAACCAAGTTTACTGCAGCGTGTGGCTCTGTTTTGAACAGTGTGTTCAACTCGACGGAAGACATCTGAATGGCATACTCTTTAAAATAAAATACGCATTTCCATTCTATCGTTAAATACTCTTAATAAAAAAACTTTGTGTCAATTATTACGTTTTTTATTTAAGTTTGAAAATATAAATCTGCTACCAGACACCGTGTACTAGTATATTAATCAGAATAGTATTCACGTAACTGCAATATTTATATTGTCTCTATTCCCCCGAGATACATACTTATAAGTTTTTTGTGATCTTTACTGCCAAAATCAGTCGTTGGAATTATGCCATTTTATACAAATTTTTAATTTTGTTGCACATTAGTGCTTTAAAAAAAGTTAAGCAAAGCCTTGTCAATTTGCAGAAATTCATGTCTATCTATATTTACTTAAAAATAATATAATTGCTTGGAAAAAATTTAATCTTTTATAACTTATTTATCACGTATCATAAGACCCAAATTGAATACATTTTGGAAAAATTAGGAAAAAAATTTAATATTGTATTTTATCACGGAATTGATTGCTTTACCCTTGTGGCACACTATCATTTAATTATCTTAACATCACAATTGTTTGATCAGTCAATAATCATTATCATTTTACTTAACAAAAAAAATTTGCTGAATTGTTTTTCCTGTTTCAATATATTCTGCTTATCACTTTAGCTTTCAAAAAAAAGACGTTTTTTCCCACTTCTTGTTGTTTGTCATCCAAATTCGAGCTAAAAAAATATAACTCACTTATAAGACCACAATAACTAAAGATAAGAACTGTAAAATTAATTATTTCTAGTTTTTGAGAAGTTTTCGTTAATGATAACTTTCATATGTCAAATACATTGTTGTCATTAATGTGGCTACTGATGTTGTTGGGAAGCGCACAGTGGGAGTGAAGTGAATGAAAAGTTACAGAATTTAGTACAGAGCAAAACGTGAAGAAAATTTTATTCAAAAATTTTATAAAAAATATGCGCATTTTTTGCTGTAGCTCCTATGAGCAGTTAAAAAGTTCCATACACAGTGTTGCCAGAAAATAATGATGGGAGAATGCTAAATCAGTTCAAAATTTCTTGTAAAAATTTTCAAAAGATTTGAGCACTTCTGTTTTGGGCGCATAGCACGTGAAGTATAATATTCCTAAGTCATTAGCTCTAAGGTTAAAATAACTTTTAAATAAGTTCGAAAATTCGAACTTAATTTCGAAAATTCGAACTTAATTTCGAAAATTCGAACTTAATTTCGAAAATTCGAACTTAATTTCGAAAACACTAAAACCATGAAAAATGCATTCGTACGGCTTTAACCACATTAAATAATTAAAACGATTATATAAAAATACCTTTGAAAATTCGAACTTCATTTCGGCTATTTTATAGTTTTTAGTATAAGAAGCATTTTTTATATGTTTATAAATTAACATACTTATATAAATATACGAACAAACTGCAAAAAATTATTTACTATGGTTATAATGAACTTCGCCTATAACGAATGTAATTGCCTGTCTCCGCTAACTTCATTATAACCGAAATCGACTGTAATTATCTCTTTTGTTAGTTGTTGTTTTATATTAATTTTAATTTGCAAAGGCTGAAAATTGTTTTAAAATAGCGTACTAAAAATTAATTTAATTTCTGTTCGCGTTCTCAGCTCATCACAATTGGGTCGTCTGACAGTTAAAGCAACTCTCACACAACCAAATAATTGTTATTACTGTTGTGAACGGCAATACGAATTCGGAAGAGCGAAAATACGTACAATAATCTACTCCAAATGTGCAAATTAACTAAAGGACAGGCATTCTATACTTAATGGCACATTTTCCATTCCGCACCACTGTGCGACAATGTCATTAGTAGTCACATATATACACGCACACATGTGCAACAAAAACTTTAATCAATAATATAGTTTTGGCAATTTTCCATTGTCTGATAAGGGCGTGATTTTAAAAAATTAGATTAATTTTGATTTAATATTTTTTTTTTTTTAATTTCAATTTCTGACTGTTATCGAGTGGTGGACGATGATAAAACGTTAGCAAATCAAGTGAGGTGAATCCAAATTATTTTTACAATGAAGTACATTGAATTTTACGCTTTACCAAGAGTTATCGTTGGCAATTTTAAAAAGTGACATATCGCACTTGTTCCAAGATTTTGCAAATTTAATTTTTTTTTTTTTTTGCAAGAAAACGATATACGTGGTCATATCTAACTACTGAAAAAATTTTATATCATTTTAGCGACTAGCGACTTCACATATTCCCACAGAAAATAGTCCAGCAATGTTAAATCACACGATCTTGGAGGCCAATTCACGGGTCTGAAATGTGAAAGTATGCGGTTACCAAACGTTTATTTTAATAAATCAATTGTGGCACGAACTGTGTGACATGTTGCGCCGTCTTGTCAAAACCACAGCTCCTGCACAACATGGTCGTTCAATTGATGAACGAAAAAGTGAATAATCATGGCTCTATACTGGTCACCATAAGGGGTTAGACTGATTCGGGTCTTCCTCTACACTAAGCTGTACAGCAGCAATATGACCATGCACAGTAGCTTTAACATAGTGAGGGAATTTTCAATTTCGAAATGATAAAAACTCTCATATTATGAAGTATGGAAACGAAATACATTAGGCAATAAATTTGGGGATGTGGGTGGAGTTGCATGGGCGCTCTTCGAGGTAAAAGTTGAAGAAAAAGGTGGAAAAATCCACAAAATGTCACACAGCTGCTTCGGGATGAAGTGTGAGACCGACCTCCATTAGATTACAAAAGGGTGCTATACCGCACCTCCACGCGGAGACCAAATTGGGTCCATTGTGATTACATTAACTTATCTCCAACATATCTTTCAAAAAATGTACCTAGCGCCTGTTTCCACTCCTTAAGGGGGCCCACATACAAGAACAAATTTAAAAAAAATTCAATTTTTTTATTTTTATAATTTTTTATGAAATTGAGTTCGATTGTGAAGTTGATTGCCATGTATTTTATTTTTAAATGTTCAGAACATAGTTACATTTTATCTTCAACTATTAGGGGTGTTCCCATATAAATTTTTATTTTTATTTTTATAATTTTTTATGAAATTGAGTTCGATTGTGAAGTTGAGTACGATTTTTTAGTTTATTTTTGAATTTTCAGTGCATACATAGTTACGTTGCCTTCTATCGTCAACCATTAGGGGTGTTGCCATAAGAAAAACTTTCATATTTGTTTATGAAATTGAGTTCGATTGAGAAGTTGAGTATGATTGATTAACTTTTTTCAATTTTCAGAATTTATTTACTTTCTATTTCCAACCATTAGGGTGGTACCCATATAACTTTTTTATTTTTATAATTTTATTAATTTTACGCCAAATTTTTGGTTTCATTTTTTAATTTTTTATGAAATTGAGGTAGATTGTGAAGTTGATTGCCATGTATTTTCGTTTTAAATGTTCTGAACATAGTTACATTTTATCTTCAACTATTAGGGGTATTTCCATATAAATTTTTATTTTTATTTTTATAATTTTTTATGAAATTGAGTTCGATTGTGAAGTTGACTACTATTTATTAATTTGTTTTTATAATAAAATGTATATTTTTTCCTATATTCGGCTACGACTTCTAGTTCTAGTTCTAGCGGTGCCTCTTTCGGCAGCATCATCATTGGCAACATGCAATAGTCATATAGAAAGTCACTCAAGATTCTCTTAAGGAATTGGGCCTTAAATACCGCTAGAGACTTTTAAAGAATGACGATCATTGGCACATGAAAATTTTCCCATTTTCTATGGAAAAAGCTAAAGTTTCATATGAAAAAAGTGTTCGCCTTGTTTTTTGATAAGGGGAATACATATCGTTAAGATATTTTATTTCTTTCATTCCCAAAAATATTGTTTACAAAATGCTTACAAAGATAGAAAAAAAATAATATAATAAATTTCATTCTTACAGCTTTTATTTAAAAAAATAGTATTTCCCTTAAAATTTAATAAAATTTATGGAAATTCTCTGTTACAACAAATTTACCTAAAAACAGTTTACAAATTTCTCTAAAAGAACCAGGAATTATAAATCAATAAATGTTTATGACTTCTGTTGCCCCTCCATTTCTTGTCAGCATAATTAACAATTATTAAAACAGACGCGAGTCAAGGAGACTCCACATCAGCACATAAGTATTCTTGCTTCAATCTGCTTACAAATTTCTTCAGATGACAAAAATTAATAATGAAACATTTTTGAGGAAAAAATAAATAAAAAAAAAGAATAAGAAAACAGACCATCACATAACAAATGAATTTGATGAGGGATAAAACTAAAGATCAATGTGAAGCGATAAGATGCAGAAATCAAACTAATCGAAGCTAAATGTAGACAAAAAGCAACAAAAACCCAATAAAAGGTTTGAAAATACCAAAATAAGCAAAGAAACAAAGAAGAAGAAAAAAGAAACGATATTAAATGTAAAACAACAATAAATATTGATCACATAACACATCGTTAACATGATGGACCCATCATTATCCGTCTACTACATCTCTAAATGTGCAGATGTGGCAGGCGATTGTCTTAATTTTCAACATCAATACAGATTGTTTGTTGTACGTACGTGTGGTGTGTATGTAGTTAGTTGCTGTTGCTGTTGCTGTTGCTCGGATCGCACTTCCCAACATGGTCAATACCAAAAACCACAATCCTCCAACGAATAAAATGGTCAAACATTCGTTTCATATTGAAGTACTCATACGTTTCGATCTCAGTCAAATGATTATTTTGTTTGTTCTAGAAAAAAAATATTAAAGATTATTTTCTTTTTTTGCTTTGAAATATATTAAAAGAAAAAATTAAGTCCAAAAAAACTGACTTTAATACGTGTGCATTACTACTCAAAACTATTCCCTACATACATATGCATGTACATGTGTATGTGTCATGCATGTGTGTGTATGTACATATGTGTGTGTGTGTGTGTGTGTGTTTTGTTTATTTGTTTGTATGTATGAAATGTTTGATTATCGCTGGACAACCATCTTAATTGTTTCTTGTCATTCACAGTCGTGTTATATTGGATTTTTGTTGATGTTGTGTGGAGATGTCTTGATTTTATGGGTTTGGGGTCGAAATATTTTCTATTTATAATAAAAATGTTTTGCAAAAAATTTTTGGAAAAAAAGCGTTCAAACAAATATTGAGAGAAATATTTAAATTCAATTAAATATTCACCCCTACTATGAATGTCGTCATGTCGACGGCTCAATATTCGCATTATGGTAGTCCCTATTGATAGATATCAATTACCTGGCTTTTTTGTGGACTTTCAACCGGCGTGGCACCCAAGGCGATTTCGTCCTGACGTCCGCTTCTCTCTGTCTGTCTTTCGGTCACAGGCTGTTTTCTCGAGAACCGTAAGAGCTACGGACCTGAAATTTTCACAGAATAAAAACTTTAATCGCTAAAGCAACAATTATATGACAGTTTTAAAACGAGCAACGAAAAATTTAGAAATCCTAATGTTATATATAGAGAATTATATGTACACCAGACTATACCAATTAACACTGATGTTTATAAAATAAAAATAAAAGGGCATTTTATCAGTTAATGTAATTTTGACAACTTGATGTATCTTTGAAACTTACCCTAAACCGAAATAAGTCGTAAGAACAAAAAAACGCAATAACTAAAAATATCCCGAAAACCGAAAAAATCCCCAAAACGAAAAAAGCTCCAAAAATAAAAAATCGATAAAACTATTAACATGTATTTGAAAAGAAAATCGCTAAAAACCGAAAAAAATCGCCAAAACAAGCAAAAAACGCCATAATTAAAGAAATCGACAATACCAAAACCCGAAAAAATCGCCAAAAAGAAAGAAGCGCCGTACGGAACCCTTCGTGTGCGAGTCAAAGTCACACTTTACAAAATTTTTTTGGTCTTTCAGTACTTAAATTTCTGCAATATTTACAGCCCAATCATGAATCTTCCCTCGGAATTCATTTCTCACGGAAAATAATTTTCTCGAGAAAACAATCCTCCAATCATAAATTTCTTGGGAAGAAAAAAGGGTAATACGTGGCATCACCGCATTATGAAGCGGTGATGCTTGTTTGTTGACATTTTGTTTCTCCCTTTTTTTTTGAGTGAGAGAGCAAAAAAAATTATTAAAATTCACCAACTTGAAAAAATATGTAAAAAAAAGTTTATAAACTATTTATTTGGGAATTATTTGTGTTTTTCCAATTAAAAGAACTATAAAATACAAGTTTAAGTATATAAATTTTGTTTTAATGGAGTATTAACCATATTTTTATGCAAACTCCCTTCTGTTTTGCTAGAAAAAATATTTTTAGTGAAAAAAGCAAGTTCAGCTGCGTTCATAATACCTGCTTTTTTCCCGGGGATTTTTTATTCCCGCATTTGGTAAAAAAAGGGGAAAAACAAAGTCGTGATAGGAGAAAAGGGAAAAGTGAGAAAACTCGTGCGGAATTCTTGTTTACGATTGGCCTGTTAATCTTTATTATTAGTTTTTGTTGCTGAACTCAATTTAACTTTTTATTACAATGTTTAGAAAGCTGTTTTTTCTGTTTCTATTTCATACATTTCGCAGCGAAACGGCTAGTGTTCTTCTTTTTCTCACGACTCAATTTTTTGCTTAGGGGGGCATAGTTCTGGGTCACATGCTCTGACTGAGTCTGTCTAACAACGTTGAATTTTTTTACGAGGCCTGCTTTCTTTTAATTATATGATATAATTTCTTTTGCTTTAAGTTATGTATGTAGATTCAAATTTGTATTGGAATTTACTTTCTTGCCAACCTAATAATACAAAATCTACTGCATACGTACAGGCAAATATAAATATGAGTTGACAACTGCTGGTTTTTACAGCAGCTTCTGTTTTGCTTTGGTCAGTTGGTTCGTTAATCGAATGCAATTGCTGTTGGGTTTTGTCTATTCAGAGTTTCAATAATATTAATTTAATCTTGGAATAAAAATTTTTATAGAACTTTTACAACTGCAATTATTTAGTGAAGTACTTGAGAAAACCTTTATTCATTGTAAAAATAAAATTTTTTTTAAAACCCTATTTGTACAACCCAGACGGACGACTTGAGTAAAAAGTGTATATAAGCAGCAGTAATTTTTTAAAATTTACTTTCATGCAAATTTGCTAAGTAATTTAAAGATGCAAGAGGTAATGGTCCTTACTCGTCTTCCAATAGCCAAAAACATTTCAGGCTTTAGACATAGAGTTTTAGTAATTCAGTTTATTTATAAGAATAGGAACTGTTCTTTGAAACAATTATGATAAATTTCGACTAAACATATGGAATTACTTGGTGTAGCAATAAATAGGAGAGTTTCGTTAATTAAAACGGAAAATGCCGTAGCTGAAAAAAACTTCAGAGCTGTTTTTTCATTAAGTGAAATTTCAGGCTTTAGTTAACTCAGACCTAATCAAAAGCGTGAATCGTGTTGCGTTAGCGGCACGGTACATACTTACAATGCATTTGAGCATATAAAACCCACTTTTAATGTAATAAAAATGACCACACAGAAAAATTTGTAGGTAAATCTAAACGGTTTAGACGTTTAAAACTGCGCCAACCAATTAAATAGGTTGATTTAAGCAACATGAAGCAGTTCGAAGGCTTAAGTTCAAAATTTTGTATACAAATTCTGCAGCTAAGTTATAATTAAAAATAATTTAGAAGATAAATTCAAAAATTTTTTAAATATGATTTTAGGAACGCCATATATACATTATATATCCATTCTGATTCAAGCCAAGCCCAAACGACTTAGTTGAATTAAGATTTTTTGCCATTTGTTGTTATCCCACCGCCATCAATTAATATTTTAATATAAAAATTTTTCACATTAACAAATAAGGACACAGTAAGGGTTTTCACGATGGGTAGTAAAAAGTGTGCAAACAATGCAAATGAGTAGCAAATTCACACATTTGGAACAACAAAATATACGTGTTTGCAATTTGCATTAACTTACTTCGTTTCCACTAAAAAACCCTTGAACAAAAATGTTGGTGCATATTTGCTCAGTTGCTCAGTAGTTATAACAACAAGTTTTGATATATCGACTACCATATTTTTATTTATACATATTTATAATTTTTTTTTTTCCTTTTCACTGGTTGTGGCCTTCTTAATTAATAATAAAATGTGATATTTGCGTTCCAATAAAATTTTCTTTCCCCAATAAGGGAAAGTTGCCATCGCAAATTTCATGGGAACATTTGTTCCCGCTATCAATGCACAGTGAATGTAAAAAAAACGGGAAGAAGACTTGTAAAGCTTAAAATTTAATTGAAAATCAAAGAGTTTAATACATAATAAGATATACACATATTGGGCTTTCAAATGGAATGTTTTCAAGTGTAAAGTTGTGTTTTTAAGGGCCTGTCCTACGACAACGTTCGACTTGTCGCACAACTAAATATTCTAGACACAAGGAAAAAAATTATTATTATTATTTATTTTATCATCCAAATAAATAGCTTCTGATACAGTTCGATAACTGAAGTTCGGTTCTTAACGAGCCATAAAGGATTCGAATTGTCCATTAAGTTCCCCATTTTAATCTTCCTTTTCTTCACTGAAACATAGTTCTACTAACTTTAATCATTTTTCAATATTTTACTTAACAATTTTATTTTTAGAACTGTTAATTCTCATATTTTGAAGCCTTTTTTAAACTATTTTCAGTTGCAAATCTGTCATAAGCATAAGTGGAGAAAGTTGTCATATATAATAATAATTTTACGTGCAGTTTTGCTGTCACGTGGCAACGCAACTGAAGTTCGGTTGCCATGCATAATCGGGATATTAAGTTGCACTTTTTTTACGAGACTGACAGAAAAAAAGGCCATGAATTAAAAAAAAATTTTAATAAAATTTTAATAAAATTTTTTTTGTGAGATTTTACATGAAACTACTAAATGTTCAATATACAAAAAATGCAAGAGTTTTATACCCTGACAAATACGACCACATGTGTGTTAGTGTAGTTATGTACACATATACATGCATATGTATGTATATGCTTATGAATATAATTAAATTTGTTTGTCATTTAATTGTTAAACACCACATAAATGTCATGCTCGGCAAAATTTATGTTAATTTGCAATCTCTATGGTTGTAAGCATTAGTCTATTTTGCACTCTTGTATGCAAATGAAAACTTGCACACATTTAAGCATCAAACTAAACGGCAGTAGAGAGAGAGAGATTAAATAAATTAAAGGGCCTTGCAATTGTTGTTTCAAATAAAGTTTACTAAAACTAATATAACAATAAAATAAATAATTTAAAATATCAAAAGCTCGACAATAGAAAACAAATTCAAAAAATAGTCTCTGTGAAAAATTTTCGAGATTTTGTAATGGGTAGTAAGTATACTTTTCATGACTTATAAAGTAATGAGTGGTACTCATTTATCTAATTATTTTATATCTATAATAAATACTTTCCCGTAATGAATAAAAGGTTCTGTTATTTGTATCATTATGTATATAAAAGTATTTATTTTTGTACTTTCCAGTTACCTACATACATATGGAATAATAAAATATTTATAGACAAGAATTTATTGATCAGGAAAATTATCTATGAAAACAAAAAACATTCGTGCTTTAATTTTCAATGGATTAACCTTGATTTTACGTTCAACGCACAATAATTTTTTTTAAAGGGTTCAAGGCTACTCAGTCAAATTGTAAAGTTCTTACGACTAGTAAGCAAAATTTTTGCTGATTTAATTTTTGTGTTAACAAAAGTAAGTGCGCTAAGATATGTCCTCTAGCATAAGGGCCTTGTCATTTAAGCCCTCTGGCTTTTGGCCAAATTACTTTGCAAGTTTGTGAATTCATACATACATACATTATATGTTTATAATTGTCATGTTTCTTTTTGAAGTCATTGTGTAGCTGCTGTTGTTGCAACTGAAATTTTAATTTATGACTTTTGTTCTTACTGTCACCTGAACAGAAAATCAATTTAACTGACATCCTCTTGATATTTATATTTACAGATATGTAAACTATACATTATATATATTTTTTTATATATAAATTTAATTGTTTGTATGAGAGAGCTTTAGCATAAATTTTCCAACATAAATTACATAATTCAAAAATATTAAGAGCAAATGCGTTTAAATACGAGTACATACATGCATCATACATTTGTATGAATATAAAATACTATGTAAATAGTATTAGTGCCTTAAAATATTTTTTTTTAAGCGAGAGTATATTCCGATGTGATACTCGTAGTTGGGCCCAGAGTATAAGAAAATTACTTCTTAAAAAAATCTAAAATCAGCTGATTTGCATACAAGGGAAAAATGCAGTGTTTTTTTTAAATCTTTCGGAAAATAATAAAAACAAACAGCAGAAAATGTTTACTTTGCGAAAAGAGCAAGTGAACATTTTTATAAAATTAAATGAAAGAATTTGTTGTATTGTTTTAAAAAAACATAATGGGGGTATTCGATGTTTGATGCAAATTTTCGTGCGTTAGTGCAAATGCAAAATATCGTAGCTTTTCTTTGGATTGTGTGTGTATTTTGTTGTTGGATTTGAAAGAAAAGCTTTGATATTTTGCATTTAACATCGAATACCGCCAATGTGAAAAAAAAATTAGTTGGTATAAAAATTTAAATTTATAATAGTGCGTTCAGGCTGACACGAAATTAAGTAATTTTAAGCTCAAATTACGAACGAAATTAAAAGTGTTCATGCTGTTCACTGAATGATATTTGGGTTGATTTCGCAATCATCTTATTCATTGCTGCAGACATTGAAATAATTTTTTCAGTTGAATAAGCTCTTTGTTTGTTTTAGTACAAAAACAGCGTTGTACTCGTATATTGTAATTTCTTGTTAATTTCATCAAAATTACATATTTTGGAAAATGTCAATATGTATGGGAAATTACTTAATTTCAACTTGATTTCGACCGAAATCATGAAACTACTTAATTTGGCATCAGCCTGAATGGGCTAAAAGTATTAAAAATTAAATGTTGAAGTAAAAATAAATTTCAAAAAACTATTTATTGATATGTATATTTAATTGAAAATATTTTTCTGATTTTCCTTTAACTTACAATTTCCTAATTGTATTTACAAATATAGTTATAGTTCAAAAACAATTAATTATTTCATTGATGTAAAAAAAAAATTAATTACATTTACAAATCTCGTTTTTTTCTGTGAATGAGAGCACTAAGTATAAAATGAAAATACGTTAAAATAATACCAAGAAAGAAAGAAGCAGTAAAGAGGATTTGATGATTGCGCGAGCATACACATAGTGAAGTCTACTGGCATCGAGATTAAAATCGAAAAATAATAAATAAAAATAATAAAGAGTTGTGTAGTTCATGAACGAACTAGTGCATGACTTTTTCTCTGTTTATTTGAATAGTTCGTCGGTCTTTACATGGTGTTGCCAAACGTCAAAATCGATATTAAAATGACTACTAAAGTATTATTATGATCTTTAAGTATGAAGTTTAACACATATGGCTCATCAAGATTGTGTATAATGGACAAAAAAAACAGTAAAAAATCAGTGTCGTACAGGGTGGTCAAAAATTTTGGGAAAAAATCATCATTTAACAAATAACTTATTTTTTTCTTGAAATTTTATGAACTTTGCTGCACGAAACCTTTTTTATTTGCTAATTGCAGCGCTATAGAAGATTATGATGTATAAAAATGATGTAGCATGAATCTCTGAGGCATTTTTGGCAACGTTTTTGATCGGAGTTGCTTTTCCAGGCCTCCTACTGACAAATGAAAAATTTTCGCACAACTAATTTGATGATAAAAAAATGCTTAATGTAAATTGGGTAAAATGTTGATCGTCAGTCCTGATTATAATCAGCTGTTTGAAGCCGAATTGAACCGATCTAGACCCAAACTGTCAAAATCAGTTTTTTGTTGTACGTTAGAGTGGGAAATAAATTTAGAAGCGTCTGCCAAAAATTTTATTGAGCTTTATTTTGTGATAGATAGTAAACAAAAGTGTTGAGCTAGTTCATTAAATGTTCGGATTAATCTAAACGATTCATCACAATCAATCAAATTCATTAAAAAAAAATATGCTGAAATTCATAATTATGTATGTACATGTATTTATATATTAGTTTTATTATAAACTAAAGGGGACTTTCATCAGATAATAATTATATAAATTCTTAGAAATAATAAACAAAATACTACATACACACATGCATGCATGCATACATATTCCATTCAAATAGCCGAGTAAAGAACCACAAAGCATATTGTTTTATTAGTCAAGTTATGAACCGAATATGCAAACACACGTTTATAGAAAGAATATGAGAACTCGTAAACAATACAATTCACGCTCACCTGGTTTAATAAATTCAAACATTTTATCAAAGGATTTTTATCGGTTCTATTAACAAAAAAACAAAAAAAAACATTCAATTATTCAATTGAACAAACGTTAAAAAAACGGAACATGAAGCAGCTTTCAAACACACACACTCACACACACTTACATGCCATGGTACGATTTTTAAAAATTAAAAAATAAAGCAAAAGAGACAAAAAGCAAGATTTCAGTTAACGATTTCATAATTCAATTACTAGATAAACAGATTTATAAAGAAAACAAAAAAAAAATTTAAACGAAAAGAGAAATTAATTATGCATCAACGATTGTGTTGTTTGGCCAAGTCTTCCTTTATGTCACTTATTAATACTTCTTTTTTTTCATATTCCCTCTCTCTTTGTGGTTTTTCGAGAAAAAGTATTGTGGCATATTGAAGCTGTCACAAACATTGAACAACAATTGAGAACAAGGAACAAGGAAGCTAAAAGCAATCATATGACAACAAAAAAATAATAATAAAAAATATGGCAAAGTAGTCGTCGGCAACAAAGAGATATACAAATGATATTAACTAGATAAGAAAAAGAGGACGGACATAAAGGGCACATGCAGCAGAGAATTTAAATGACAGAATCTTAAATATAATTATGAATTTTGTTATATTATAATTGTTTGTGCAATTGATATATGTAAGTATATACACCTATGGAACCTATTGTTGCAAGATGTACGAGTATGTGTTAGATCAACTATGCAGAGTTCAAAGACCCGCCTGTTTACGCTCCGAAGCTCTAAATGCTACAGTTTTAATTTTTTTTCTACAGACCTTCAAATAACGACTACAGCCACAAGTAGTTCTGCAAGGTATGTGTCTTCGGGTTGTTGCAGGTCAAAAACTTACGAACGCACAAAAATCTTAGCGTCGGCTGCCTCCAGAACTAAGAAAAGCCACAGGTTATTTTGATAGAACTTTCAACATCCTTTTCCCATCCAGAAGACAAGACAAAAGAGGAGAAATAGTAAATGATATAACACCAGAGGTTACACAGACGTATCAAGAATGGTATGCTTGGGTCTGGAGTTTCTCAAGTGATCTGGGAGTGCAGCTATCGTGAAGTCTTCCTGATGGTGCAAAAGTATTTCAGATTGAATAATGGCAATAAGAGAAGCAGGTATAATGCTGTGCGAATGAAATGCTCAGGGTATATTGACATTTTTGTCGACAGCCAGGCACATGTGTTTCAAAATCCATTAAGCACCTGCCTTTATAGCCTAATCTCACGAAGGTCTAAGCACCGGGTGAAGGTGAGCGTCCAACCATCGCCCCGATGCACCTTTAGAAACCAGCATGTGGCTTACCAAGAACACATATTTAAATTGCAATCTTTGAACATAGTTATCCCTGTCTATGAACAAGTGCTTTGCTGAGCTACTTTGAGCTATTTAAACTCATGCTGCTAAAACCGTAGCCAAAATAGCTTCTGTTGTATGGCAACAATTCCTAGAATAGTGTCTGGCTGACCGCGTCACACCTACTTTATTCTCCCAGCGTTTTTGATAGCCACCACAGCCACCACGTAGGATTCTTCCTGATCACTCGCTGCAAGTGTGGTTGCTCACACCCAAAGCGAGTTCTCCCAGAGAATTCGTCACCAATCACCGGCACAGCACAACCAATCATATTGGAGCCAGACGAATGCCTACGCACGCAGTTTACCTTTTAACATTCTTGGAGAAGAAGTCGTTGGGTGCCAAGTCACGACTGTACGGAGAATAAGTCAGCAATTCGATGTTTTGACTGCTCAAAAATTCACTTGTTTGACGAGATGCGCGAGAGCTCCCATTGTCACGATGATTGTTAGATGATGGTTAGTTTTACGAATTTCTCGGAAGACTTCTGGCAAACAAATGGTGGTGTACCACTCAGAATTAAGAGTTCTAATTGCTCAAGCGGACCACATGACCCATTCGGCCGAAGAAACACGCGACCAATTGCTTCGCTGTGCTTCTTTCATAATCAACTATTGTTCGATTGAGATCGTTTTGGAATACCCACACGGTCGGTTGCTGTTTTGTTTCCGGCTCATAAGCATACTCGTATATCCATGATTCGTCACCTGTAACGATTTTATACACGTCCTTTGAAGCTCCACAGTTGAACTTTTTAATAATTTCCTTACACCACTTCACGCGGTTCTTTTTTGAAGTGGAATTAATGTGCAAGGATGCCACCATCTCACAATATGTCACATGATAATCTGGCATTATCAGTTCAGGCACTGCATCGATGTTTAGTGACACAACAACCTATTTTCGACGACCTTCACGGACATCGTCCACTACGGAACTACGACCACGATTGAATTTACTGTAACAGCGATATAGTGTGCCTTTTGATGGTGATTAATCGCCATACAAAGAACTGAGTTCATCAACACATTCGTGTTGACATAATCCACGTCGAAAGTTATGAAAAATAATCCAACGAAAACCTTCTCTTGAAATTAAATTTTTTTTTTGTGAAATTGATTTTTTGAACTCACTGTAAACAAAACAAATAGCACTTGAATATATAAATGTTGTGAGTACGTTTATGCTAAAAAATGTCAAACTTTATTATGGCGTTGCCAGATTTTAGCTATTGACATTAGTGTTGCCAACTCCCGAAATATAAATGGTAGACCTCGTAAGTTTTAAGGAAAACACTGTACTTAAGACAAATGTAAATTATTATGATTTTTACTATACTTATTTGAACTTTTTGGTTTATTTTCAATTGAAATTGCTTATTTCCTGACCATGTTAACAAACTGTTAACGAAATATCGAAAAAAATCAATTACAATTTTATAAAAACGACCTCGAGCTTAACAAACATAGGAAAGTAAATTATTATGAGAAACAGTAGCCGAACGGAACAACAACAACAGTTTTAGTTCATCAATGTACTATCCAGAATGTACTATCCAGATTTTGCAAAGAATACAATATACTCATCAGACATACATCACACTTATCTGGATTCCTGCACATTAGTAACTTCATCGGCAATAAGCTGGTGTATGAACTAGCCAGGGCTGCATCCGATGCATTCAATGCATCTAATGCATTTTTAAAATGATATAATAAACTGAGATCGCAAAGAAAATGCAGCCATGCTTCCACTATAAATGCTCAGGAAAAATAGTTCACGAAAATAAGAAGAGCATATCGCAGTAGATCGCGCTATAGACAGAGCGCTGCACAGAAAAACTATTCCAATAAAAAAATTTTAAGAACCTGTATTATTGATTATGGGAAAAGAAGTCAACAAAACTCTGTATTTGATTCAAACACATTAAATTTAAAGGAAAACACATAATAGACCGTCTATCGGAGGTACTACAAGTTAGTATAGGGGACCTTAAACGGTACCTTGACTCAACGGTGTCGATCTTGTACAACCTATCTATGGATTTAGCATTGATAAATTAGAATTTGGACGAGTAGGGTGGAATCAGCTACGTAAATCAACCGAAAAATACCGAAAATCGATAATGAAAAAATTAGTCTCGTTTTGCATCTTTAAGTTAAAGAAATTGTTCTTTCACCCCCATCGAGTTAGAAGTGATACAGAAAGCCACGAAGAATATTGAACACTTATTTTGTGTCTCCTCTAAAGTGTAACAAGTGCAACGATTGCATTTTATACTTCTGAGACGTATGATTACTAATGAGAGAATTTTGGAGACCAAGTTTTGCATAAACAACTCTTACATTTGCTGTTATCAACGACAAGTATCCTTAACAACAATTTATTTTTCATTAAGAGAAAAGTTGGGAATAATTTGGAATTATTGTTGGTTTTCGTCTTAATCTGTTTTACAAAATTTTTGAAATATTTAAATTGAATACACAGAAAACAAACACAAGCACAAGCACAAGCATATTTCTTATTTTTCATTTTAATTATTTAAGCCACAATCTTTAGTTTTGTCAAATTCTGTGACTTTATATATTTTTTTCTAGATAATTATTGGTTCCTTTTTGCTGGCTGCATCTTTTTCTCTATTGGTTTGTTAGTTGTAAATTGGTGTTGTCGCATGTGTTGCCGTTGTTGCTGTTGCTGTTGTTGTTGTTGCTGTTGCAGCTTTAGTTCCTTTTTTGCATTCATTCCATGAATAATTCACAATCAGACAAGCGCTAAAACATTTCATTATTGTGCTACACAATCAGAATATTTAATGATTTAATCAGCGCAACAGCCATCACATTTGCAGCATCGTATCGTTGCAGCAAATAAAATATAAATAAAAAACCGAGAAAAATTAAAACCAAAAGGCAACAACAAAAAAATCATTAACAAAAAAAAACAGTAGAAAAAACCAAACACAAACAACAAAACTTAGAACCACAAAAGGCAAAATCCAAAACAAACAGCCAACAACCATCCAGCCAGCAAACCAAGCAGCCGGCCGGCCCGCTCTCCAGTCAGTCAGTCTAACTGTGGCTTTGTTTATTATTTGGTTACGTTTGTTCAAATGTTGCAAGCCAAAAATCCCAGCATGTACGGATGTCTTTCTGTCCGTCTGTCCGTCTGTCCCTCCACTTGTATGAAGTTCGTGTATGTTCTTGTTGTGCTCGAATACGAGTATGGCAATGACAAAGAAAAAGTCAACCGAAAAAATAAGTTAAGAAAAAGAAATTGCAAGTATCACCATCATCACAAACACCAACCACACTGAGCTGCACTCCACTGCCACGTATAGTTTTGTTTGACTACGATCATACTAGTGATAACTACAAGGTTCACAGATTCTTTTTTTGTTTTTATTAAGTAAAATAAAGAAAACAAAAATTTAAGTTAAAAAAAGAGGAACATCATGTATATGAAAACTAAAGTAATGGCGCGCGACTCATGTTTACACACAACAACCAAAAATTCTCGCTACAAAAATAGCAACAACCATAAGGAAAATTAATGTTAAAATAAATGGTTTGCAGAGAATATATAGATAGATGGTGGCATGAAATATCACACTATAGCTTACTTGGTAATGACTGAAGTAAGTTTTTCTGCAAGTGGGTAAGCACTAGTCAATATGGAAGCTTTCCTTTTGCTTGACGTGATTCAATTCAATTCAGTAGAGGTTACAATTAACAAATCTCTAAAGGTCCTTTTTGTATGCTTCGAAAAACTGGATTAAAAAGTACCCGTAAGCGTTGATATAATGGGTTAAGATGTCCTACAAAAATATTTGCCGTAAAATTCTACAGTAAGTTTCTGAATACACGAAAGCTTCAAACTAAACTGGAACAATAAAAGTAAATCAAAACTTGAAACATTTTAACCTTCTAACGCTGCTCGGTATGGTTTTTTTTTCTTCCGCAAGAAGGGGTATAATAAGTACACTTCAGCCGGCATGTAACGGCTGAAAATGTTCTACAAAAATATTCGCCATAAAATTATGCTATAAGTCCGGTAATACAGCAGTTTTACTTCATAAATCGGTTCATATTAGACCGATTGTAAAAATTCTTTTATTGTCTTAGAGGGTATAGCTTCTTGTAAAAAAAATTAGCCGGGGACACGCCCACAAAATTTTTTATTTGATTTTATGATATTCTACTTATTTGATTGCTGCGAAACCTTAGCAAACACATCTGGTTCTTGTAATTACACAATTTTTTAAAGTTGAAAAAATGGGCGGGGTTACGCCCATTAAAATTTATTATTATATTTCACTTGATTCTACTTAACCGATTTTTACGAAACTTACCACACCCGTTGAGCTTAAAAATAGAAACCATCTTTTATTTTAAAAAATGGGCGGAGTCACGCCCATTAAAATTTAATAATTTATTTTTAGTGGTTCTACTGTACCGATTTTTACAAAGCTTAACACACACCCTGAACTCTGAAAAACACAAAATCTTGCATTTAAAAAATGGGCGGCGGCACGCCCATTAAAATTTAATTTTATATGTCATAAATTTTTTCGAAAATGTTTTTGGCAGAATTATTAAAAAAGCTTTGGCATACGGATAAAAAGCAAGATGCGTTTAAGTCTCCTTTACGAGAAAAAACTTTAATCAATTGCTTTAAAAAAAAAAGAAAATGTCAGCTACACAATCAATATTCCCCTTTTGCAAAATTCCATACTGTTCAAGTGCTGCCTGCTGCTGCTTAGTTTTATGCTGCAGTTTCCTGCAATTCCGCTAACTCTACTTTAATTTTATTCTGGCTCTTTACAAACGAACTATTCATACGAGAGTTTCGAGTACAATATGTGTCTGATTCTTCTAATTAAATAATTCGCAGAAATTCGAATTAATTGCATGAAGATACCAGTATTTAAAGTTGAAACCAAAAACAAATACAACAAAACTCAAGGATGTGGCAAGGGCAAAGAAAAAGAAAAAGAGGAAAAATAAAAACAAACCACGACAATATGCCATGGATGTGCACTTGCATTATTCAGCCAAAATACAGCAAAAGGCCAGCCATTAAGCAACAGCCAAACAAAGTAAAAGAAAAATCAAAAAAAAAAAAAAAAACAAAAACTAAATCCGAATCGAAATCCAAATAAACATTGTTGCGTGCTCATGTTTTCGTTGAAAGATTGTGCGAGTATTTACGATGCAACGACATGGAAAATGTTGTTGTTACACAACATTTTGGATCTTGTTGTTGTTGTCTTAAATAATAAAAGGTGGTTGCTGTATTAGACTCCTTTCAGCCTTTTTGCTTAACCTAATGTATCCTTATAGTTGTTGTTGTTGTTTTTCTCTCTCTTCTGATTGCGTTTGCAGTCGCCTTTTATTATTTTCAAACTCAGAAAAACAGAAGGATGAAAATTATTCCCAAATAAATTTATAGTTATTGGCTTCATAAGTGCAAAAGAATGAAAGAAGCTTTGGAATATTTTTCAAATGATTAAGTTGTACTACGCGTATACAATATTGTTTTGGGCTAATTTTAGCAACTTCTTTTTCTTTCTTAATTATATTTTTTTAATAGAAGCGCTTTCATTTCATTTTAATTGAATTTTTATTTTTATTTTTTATTTAAAATTATTCCTACAATATTTCGATTTCACAGATTCCATTGTTTTGTTAAGAAAAAAACTATTAATCAATTCTTATTGAATGAAATATTTTTACTAATTAATGTGATTTTCTAAAGAAGCGAAGAAAAATTAAACTAGACTTTTTAGATGGGGGAAATGCAATCTCTACCGCAGTAGATAGACATGGTTGCTGAAGTGGGTGGCTGCACTGAAAAATATCGGTATTTCCCCCAGCTTATAGTCTAATTTAATTTTTCTTCTCTTCTTTAGAAACTCACATTAATTAATAAAAAATATTTCATTCAATAAGAATTGAAATTACTGAACTTAAGCCCGACTAAGAAATTATTTCTGAAAAAACAATAATTTTAAAAGGATTAGGGTCAAAATTCCCTGGGAACTGTTATTCCGTATTGGGCTGATATTTATTTTTAAGTGCAAGTTTTATTTAGACAAGGTCTTAATATTTCCCAACAGCTTTGCTAGTTTTCAATGTAAATCAAATATCATTAAGTACAAACAAAAGTAATTTAATGGTAAATATTTAAATATATGTGCACATGTACATATATACATACATACGAGTACATAAATATTAAAATAGCTTTCAGCAAAAAGCGTATATTGTTTATACAAGATGTTCACTTAAAATTTGGCTAGAATATTATTCGTTCAGACGTTCATTTTGGACACAAACCTATAATCAAACACACGTAATTTAAATTAGTTTGATCACAGGTTTGGGTCTAAAATGAATGACTGAAGGAGTTGGACCCAGCAGTATTCTAAAAAAAATTTATTTTTATTTCAAGTGTCGAAATTTCTACGGAAATTTTGTTTTCACATACGCTTCAAACACAAATTTTTATTTTTTAACACGGCAGTTTAATAAAATTAATGTTTCAATTTTAGTCAAAGTAAACTTTTTTAATTTTAATAAAATTATTTCTAATCTGTTGGCCGAATTCGCTGAAAAAAATTTATATATAATTTTAATCATCATTTGCTCGAATAATGACCACTTTCTTTTTTAATTTTGCAACTTAAATGATTAAAATTTCGAAAATTTAGTGGAATTTTTATTTGTAACAAAAATAATAATAAAAAATGTCCAGGAATTAAATTAAAGTGTTTGTTTCAAGGAATCAAAAAATTTATTGAAAATAAATTCAGTGTCAATTAATCTAATGATTGATTTAAGATACTGAAATGAAATGTTGGCCAGAATAAACAAAAGTTGTATTAAATAAATTAAGCAGTCTGATTGAAGTTTTCGAAAGGACTAGAAGCCAAATATATTTGTATAAAAACTCTAAAATTAATTGAGGATTACTAAATATTTAAAGAAAACCAACTAAAAGGCTTTCGATAAAAAATGACATGTTTCATTACTAATTAAATTCTTGAATCGATTAATATTTTGTTGGAATATTCAGATGTATTCGGGAAGTCACTTTCACCAGAAAGTCGAGCTCTTTTCACTTTTTGCTATTCTAAAGTACGTTAGAGATGTGAATTCGGGAACACACAAAAAATTTCATATGAAAATCTACGAAAATAAGGTTAATTTAACATTTTTCAGCAATGAATTCCATATGTGTTTCATGTTACTTCAATTTGAATTAAAGTAATTTTTAAAGAAAATTTTTCCTTTTGAAATAACTTTATTTCATGTTGATTTAACATACCAGTACTGTTAAATTAAAATAACGAATCATGTTGAATCAAAGAGTAACCATGTTGAATCAAAGTTATTCCACGTTGACACATCATGAATTTAATTTATTGCAGTCATTTTGTTTTATTATATATAATTAAGTGTACTGACACAGGACACAGAACAGCTTTAAATATTCTTGAGATACACACTAAATAATTACTAGTATAAATTAAATGTTAATTCAACGTGATTTAATTGATTATTTAACATATCGACGGTCCCATTCCAAAACATGCTAAGTCGACATAACATGTTGTGCTGGGAACAGCATGTCTGAATTCATCTTTTATTAACTTAGATTCTGTAAAGTTTTGATAGCGTTTATCCCAAAACTTGCTTATTTGATTTAGCATGTTTTAGAATGGAGCCGTCGATATGAAGATTCATATGCATTGTGTCGTATCATGCCGTTAATTTCACAATCCAAATTTTAAACGAACAAGTCTTTGCAATCACAAAATGTTTTAAAAAGAGTATACAATTCTTATCAAATAATTTTAGTCTTCTATTAATGAGAGACAGACAGACATACATACTCGCACATATACTTTAAATCAAGAAAGTGCAAAGGAAAGAAAGCTTGAAATTATTAATATCAAGCAAAAACAAAAACAAACGAACAAAACAAAGCTCTAATTAAAAGTCGCTCTTCAACCCAAGTCGATCGAGCTTAGTCTTTTTTTTTTGTTTTATATTTAAATTTTAGTTCATTTCCAGCCGTGTGATTGTTTAAAGCTTTAAAGTGATTAGTTAATATTAAATGTAGTTTATATTTATTTAAAAGTAAATTTATTGTGAAACCAGACAAACAAAGACGCAAACAAAGAACAACAAAAATACAATTAAGAATAATAAGAATAATAATAATAATATTAAGCAAATTAGCAATGATATTGTTGCATCCATTTGGTCAGCGTAAATGTTTGCTGCTGCAAATATTGATAACGACCTTAACATGTCGCTCGGCAGCAGCCCTTCAACTTGACCTTAAAGCCACCTGTTCGGGCAGTTCATTGTACTACTGCACACTTACAAATCTCACCAGCTCCTTCGAAGAGCCGCTGGTATGGATTACAAAGTCTCCGGCAGATCAACTTAACGAGCTGTTGATATACAACTCAGTTATGGGACGTTTGCCTTCGCTGGTGTTTGAAATCGCTCCCAAAATGCACACGCTCATCATGCACAACTGTGCTGTGAATAATATTGTGCCAGCGGATTTTGAGAAAGCCTCCCAATTGCACAAATTGGTTTTGCAAAGGAATCGTTTGTTTATCATACCCGAACGTGTGTTTGCCGGCTCGTTTGCCCTGGAAGAACTTTATCTTTCGCACAATACCATACACATGATTCATCATTATGCATTTGCACGTTTGCAGCGTTTAAAGTATTTGGATTTACAAGAGAACGGCATACGCACGCTGCCGGAGGGTGTATTCGAAGATCTTATCAATGTAGAACATATCGATTTGAGCTTTAATGAGCTGGAGGTCATCAATGTCAATACATTTGCGAAGAATCTTAAACTAAACACGCTCTTGCTGAGTGAGAATAAGTTTTCCGTATTTGAGCCGAATTCGTTGTTGCATTTGAATCATTTGCGCATGCTAGACTTGAGCAACACTTTGCTGGAAGAGCTGCAATTACAGTCGGTGGATTTGTTAATGGTTCAGGGCAGTAAGCTGCAGCGCTGCATAATTTCGGGCTCCGTTATTAAGCTTAATGCAGCGAATAACGCTCTCAGGGGCATAAGCGTACGTGATAAGTTGTCTGTAAGAGAACTGGAGTTGCACGGCAATCTGTTGGAGTCTCTGGATGACTTGGTGGGCATGTTGAATCTGCAAAAGTTGGATGTGTCCAAAAACCAATTGACCACTTTGAAAACTTCGCATTCGCCCATGTATTTGCCTTGGCCCAATTTAGTCGCTCTCAACTTGGCTTCAAATCGTTTGCAAAACTTAACAACTGAAAATTTCATGTTCCTGCTGAAACTAAAAACTTTGGACTTGGCTTTTAATCATCTGATACGCTTGGACTCTAGCATCTTTGAGCCTTTAGTTAATTTGGAGAAATTCTATATGGAAGGCAATCGTCTGTTTGAATTTAATTATAACGAATTCAAAGAATCCCACACTTATCTGCACGAAATGGGGGTATTTGAAAACGATTGGGAGTTTCGTTATCTCAAGCACATGCTGAACTATTTACGCAATCGCGGCATACGTGTACCCATGCGCTTTACGCCCTCCGACTATTTTTCGCCCACGCCCAGCAGCTTCCACGAAACAACGGATGCTACAGTTTTTAAATCATCATCAAATGTGCATCGTGATGTCGTCGATGATGTGGATATTTTGAATGACATGAATCAGGCCCGCCAATCATCTTACTTGGACAATCGTGTTGAGTCCTACCGTGAGTTTGGCTTGACCGGTATTTCGGGCATTCATCCTTATTGGACTACGCGAGATATTTTAGCTTTGATAACATTAATTATAGTTTTATTGATTTTATTGCTGCAATTTTTTCGCATTTTACAAGAAGAAAATTGCTTGCCCAGATGGTGTCGCTGCTGTTTGGATTTGAGCAGCCGAGAAGTGCAACCTTTGCGACCTCGCCATAGGCCATTATTAGAGGATACATCAAATGTTTAAATTTCCAAATGATTATGTAAATAAAAGTTGACAACTTGTTGTTAATACGTGAGATGTTAAAAGAGAGTTTCTTTACCAGTAAAAAGTAATACAAGAAAGTCACATACATATAGAGAATTTTAAAAAAAGAAGAGAGGTGTCTTAAGACAACCGGTTGTAGCTATGTTGCTTGGTTATATAAAACAAAGTTAATGTGTTAAATAACAATGCAATAAAATTATATTATATGATGATGTCAAATTCTTTGCAAATACAGGGTGTTTTTTTAGAGGTATAGAACTTCGAATTGAAATAAAACACAAGAAAATCGTTTTAATGTCCATCAATTTGGCTTTATTGGAAGGATAATTTTATGCCATTAACGTTTAAATATGATTTCGGGCATGTGGCCGCCGCAGCTGGCTCGAATAAAGCCAATTCTACAGGTCCAATTTTCAACCACTTTTTCGAGCATATGGGGCCGTATGTTGGCAATAACGCCACGAATGTTGGCTTCCAAGTCCCCTAACGTTTCTGGTTTGTTGGCGTAGACGAGCGACTTCACATATCCCCAAAGAAAATAATCCAATGGTGTCAAATCACACGATCTTGGTGGCCAATTGATGGTTAACCGAATTAATTGCTCTGATGGACGATTATGTCGACCATAAAATGGACGGAGCTTGCGGTAAACTTCGCGAACTGAACCATTATTTTCGAAATAAATTTGCACGATTTGCAAGCGTTGTTCTTTTGTCAACCTGTTCATGATGAAATGGCAAACCAAACTAAATATTAATCACTTGACAGCTGACAAAATGGCCGCCAGTTAAAAAAGTGATGCCAACTTAAAGTTCTATACCTCAATAAAAAACACCCAATATTTCAAAACATTTTCATTAATTTCCCATTATTTTCTTTTCTAGCGGCGTACGATTAAATTAATGTATTGTTTGTGGCCGATGGCGCCTGTTTGCCAGTTTACAGCCGATCGGGTGTGTTTTCTGGTTTGTGCTCATGTGCAAAGAACTAAACAAAATAAAATCAAATAATTTGTTTCGTTTATTTGCGTACTTTGCTTTTAAGTACAAAGAAATCAAAACAAAAATAAATTTATAACTGTAATAGTGTCGATTATTTTTGTTACGAAAATCACGTCCTAACTCCTGTATCGCCCCATAAATAGCAAAGCTACAAAAATAATTTAATTTGAAAGCCCATACCAAGTTTTTTATGCTTTTTCACTTTTTTTTATGTTGCAAGTTACACCCCTTTTCCAAACGCAAAATTTACTTTGCAAAGTCTTAATTCAGCTGGGAGGAAGACAAAAAGAGACTGTTCTACTAAGTTCTACTAAGAAAAAGGGTATTACAGAGCACAAAGTGTAGACTGTATTGACGTTAAGCCTACGAAAGTATATAACACGCGTTAGTTCGTCGACAAGCATCGTGCGTTTGAAAGCTTGAACGCATGAAAAACGTTACACAACATGCGCTATAAAAGCCTTTTCTATCAGATGTCTTTTATTTGTTTGAAATTCGGTCAAGATTTATAGAGCGACACAAGTTTAAATCATAATAAAGCAAGGAAATATATTTTTATTGTCAATGAAACGGGCTTTATTGGAAAGACAATTTTGTAAAATAAATGTTTAAATATAATTTCTGTTATGTAGCCGCCACGGCTGGCGCGTCGAAGGCGCAATCTGGAACACCAATTTTCAACAACTTTTCGCAGTATTTGCGGCCGTATTGCGCCGATAACTCTTCGAATTTTTCTTTCCAGGTGTTTAATTGTTTGTGGTTTATCGACGTAGAGAAGTGACTTTACATAACTTTACATAAATTATTTTTTTATCAAAAGCTTCTTTGCCACGTAATTGAGGTACGAAAAAATTTCGAATCATGTTCCTATACCGTTCACCATTGACAGTAACATTCTGACCATAATAGTTTTTAAAGGCATATGACCCCTTGACTCCGCCAGCCCATAAATCGCACCAAACAGTAATTTTCTGTGGATGTAATGGTGTTTCGACAAAAGCTTGTGGATTCTCCTCACACCAAATGCGTCAATTATGCTTATTTACGGTAACCATTCAACCAGGAATGGGCTTCATCAGAAAATAAAATTTGGAATGGAAATTCAAAATCAATATCAATTTGTGCTTCAGCCTATTCGCTGAACAATTTGCACGCATTGCTCTGGTGTAAGTCGATTCATAATGAATGGGTGCTCAAATAAAGCAGTGATGCCAACTCAAAGTTGCGACTCTAAAAAAATACCTTCGTTTAAACGAAAGAAGATTTTTTTTATTAAACATTTTCTTGCCTTAATGTTTAATACTTTGCTTATGGAATTCCAAGGCCCTTTTTTGTTTTTGTAGTCCTAGTTTCCTTTTTAACACAATACTGTATGTTTTAGGACTGTTCCATAAAGTTTTCCTTCATGATTCGAAAATTGGTTTCATTTTTTTCTTTTCTATTATCAGCTGATTAGTTGTCGAAATGACATAAAGTGTTAAAAAACTCAAGGTTAACCATCTTCCTGCGACAAACGCGTCAACATATTTTGTATACAACTTTTTGTATGAAATAACAATATTTTAACTTATTTTGACAGAAATCTACAGCGCGCTTGCGCACTAACGCGTGTTATGTACTTCTTTCTGCCTCAAGCGTCCCGCAATGTACCGCATCAAACGTTGCTTTTTTATGAAATGGAGTCTGGAGGATCTGCTATGAATTTTTAACAAACCTGTTAAGTCAAAAATGAGCCTCATAGTTAAACACAATTTTGCGATACAACATCGGATCAGTTGACAGCTGCTTTAGAGCCCAATCGGCGAAAGAATGATGCATATTATGGTCTCGCGGGTTTAATTTATGTGCCAACTGGATCTGAAACGGGTGTAGGCCAAGATCTTTGCACGAAATTTTCCTTGTAGTGTACGGACAGAGCACCAATTTCTGCGATCGACGATGAATCGATAAATTTGGATCTCCTTACACACTTTCGTTTACAAAGGCGATATTGCCTTCAGTACGCACATTCCTTCGAAGCGTTGGTGTTTGTTTAACATCATTTATCTATCCACAGCTCGACGTACAGTTTGCTGAGATGGACGATTATGTGCTCCATACAATTTTTCGTCTATAAGTTGCGCAAATTGATGACTGATTTTTAAAGTATGTTACGAGGGGTGGTGTTGCAACACACCTTCACTCGCGAGACCCACTTGGGTCCATTGTGATATTTTTAAAGTAAATATGGGTAAACTGATGAACTGATGTTCAAGCGTCGACGTCGATCTATTCTTAATGATATGCCAGAGTATATTTATCATAAATGTTGAAATTGAGCGCAATATGGCAACTCCTTTGACAGTTAAACATTTCGTAAGTTCAATCGGTCTTTAAAAGACACTTTTTAAATTTAAAATTGCACTTCAAATTTTTTTGGCTTATTAAAAGCTCAAAATGGTGGCCTAATTTAGCACATATTTGTTTAGAAAACTTTTCTTTTAATTTATTATTTTTATATAAAAAGTGCGAGAGGGATCAGTTAAAGTTTTAAAAATTTTCTGTAGCTCACCTTTATATAATAGTCAAATGAAATTTAAAAAGAAAAACTTCAAGATACCACGAAAGATAATTTACAAAATTATTGGGATGCTCCACATTAAAATTGAAGCGAAATAAAATTAAAAAGCCACTTTCCTTCCACTCTATCAAATTAAACACATGCAAGTGGTGCATACTACCTTTCTGGTGAAGAGTGATGCTGAGTACACACCTGGCATTTCTTGAGTTGCCATTTTGTGATGTCATTTGCAAAATGTGTGCAACGGGGTTCCCATTAAAATCAAAAAAGATCAGAAATGACAATTGTTGCCACTAGTACACACTATAGTAATGCCATAGTGTGTACTCGGCATAAGTGTTACAGAACAAACACATTGGAATTAAATAATTTCACACCTTTGATTGTTGAAAAAAAAGTATAATAATAAACAGCAGAAATCTCCCTCGAAACAACAAACACCAAATTCCACTACAAATAAAGACGATCGATCGATCCAGTGAAATAACCGCAATCCTTGGGAAAAATATTCATACGTCTGTATTTACGATCAACGAATTATAATGAGTTGAGTGGAACAGAGCAGAGCAAGCAGAGCAGTCTGATAACAGCAGGTGAGCCTGAAGTTTGTGTTTCTTTCGCTTACAGCGTGAATGTGTTTGTAAAAAGTGCGTACGGACATCTGTTTGAGTATCGATACAGATTTGGAATTGTGTATCAATCGATTCTTTTTTTTTTTTTGTTTTTTGCTGGCAGTAGATTTTCTTGTGGTTGTTTTTATATAATTTTGGGGGCGTTATTTGAATCACACGAATTTTGCATCATATTAAACTGAGCCATGCATAAATTCCTTAAGTTGCGTTGCAAATGAAAACATACATATTCTACATTTAACAGCGGCATTTTATTGCTTTGACTTTCGAATGATATTTTCGTTAAGAAATATGTTTGTATTTATTGATTGCACAATGTGATGGAAGCGGCATAAAAGTGGATGGCAATAATTAAAAGCTGTAACAATTCCCAAAATAAAGTCACCAACATTTTTAATTCTTTTTTTTATGTCAATGAAGAAAGTGAAATGAAAAAATGTTTCACATTTATCGGTAAGAATCTTATATCATATGCTACTATTTATATTTCGGGAATATCAAATAATAACAAACATTTTTAAATGAAAATAACTTTATTGGTTTTCGAAATATTTCCCTTGATGATCAAAACACTTTTTCATTCCTTCGAACCAATTGTCATTGCAGTTTTTCAATTCCTCTTGAGACACCTACAAAAAATGGTTTTTGAACGCTTCAACTCTTCTTCGGCGCTCGTAAATCGCCAAAGAAGAAATAATTGGGTGCCAGGTCGGGACTGTATGGAGAATGAGCCATCACTTCGATGTTTTGGCTGCTCAAAAATTCACTTGATTGACAAGATGTGTGAGAGCTCGCATTGTCATGATGAATAATGATTCGTTCTCGGGTGTTAGTTTTACGAATTTCTCCGAAGACTTCCGGCACACAAATCGTCGTGTACCACTCAGCATTTACAGTTCTACGTTGTACAAGCGGAACAGTGGCCACATGACCCATTCAGCTGAAGAAACAGGCGACCATTTGCTTAGCTGTGGTTCTTCCATGAACAACTTTTGTTGGATTGAGATCGCTTTTTAATACGCACACGGTCGATTGCTGTTTTGTTTCCGGCTCATAACCATATATCCATGATTCATCACCTGTCACGATTTTATACACGACTTTTGAAGTACCACGGTTGAACTTTTTAATCATTTCCTTACACCACTTGAAGCCAAGCTTTTTTTGAGCGATTGATAAATTATGGGTTAAGGCTCAGTTAGCCGACTGTAATGTAATGTAACTGCAACAGTAGGAAACAGCTGATCGATATTGTTATGTGAAAAGTAATGGAAATGGTTATAGAGATGTAATGTAACGTAACCTAATTTTCATATAAAAATATCGATCAGCTGTTTCCTACATTACAGTTACATTGCGTTACAGTCGGCTAACTGAGCCTTTATCCAACGAGAAAATTTTTTTTAACTAAAAGCCGTGATACACTATTCATACACAGTCGTGCGATGTTTGAGAAAAGACAACTCTGGTGTGATGTGGAGTTTATGAAAAATTTCAAAAGACAATAACAATTCATCAGATCAGGGTTGTATTTTTTCGTAGATCGTGCGATTGTCTAGGATAGTGAGTCATGGCCTTAAGCGTTTATGCAAAATCGAATGTATTGAAGTGGAACTAATGTAAAAGGATGCCTCCATCTCACAATATGTCACATGATGATCTTGCATTATCAGTTCACGCACTGCATCGATGTTTTGTGGCACAACAACCGATTTTGGACAACCTTTACGGAATTCGTCCGCTGCGGCACTACGACCACGATTGAATTCACTGTACCAGCGATACACTGTGGTTTTTGATGGTGCTCTATCGCCATACAAAGAACTGAGTCTGTAGACACATTCTTGTAGAGATAATCCACGTCGAAAGTTGTGAAAAAGTAATCCAACAAAAACTTTCTCTTGAAATTTCCATTTTTTGTGAAATTGATTTTCTGAACTCACTGTAAACTAAACAAATAGCACTTGAACATCAAAATGTTGTGAGTACGTTTATGCTAAAAAATTTCAAACTTTATTATGGCGTTGCCAGATTTTAGCTATTGACCTTAGTTTTGCCAGTTTCCGAAATATAAATAGCAGCCCTCGTAACCATAATATATATGGCGTTTTCTGTTGTGGAAAAAAGTTAAATGTTTTATTTTTTTAAGATAAAGAATCTTAGATTTTTTACTACAAAATTTTTTACTTACACTCAAAAAAGAATGAACGAAAACTTAGGAAAATTTTCTAAATTTGAGTAAAAAAGTTGTCGTATGATGCCAAAGCTGTTTTTCACTTGAGATAGTTCATTAATGAGTAATTAAAATAATAATAATCACTTTTATGTTTAATTAAAATTTTCCTAAAATTAAATAACATTTTTCCACAAAATTCGGGGATTTGCGAAAAAAAATTCACTTGATCTTTGATCTCAAATTCAGTAAATTATGCTATTTTTTTAAATTCGTTTTTTTTTACTTTTATTTTAGTATACATACATACTAATGAATGCAAGGTCAATGAAATTTTTTTTAGAAAAGAAATGACTCTAATAAAGTATGTCCAGAGTGAATTTTATCAATATATTTTTAAATGATTTTCCATAATGCTGCTTCAGATAGAGTGAAGCTCTCATACTAAAATTCAAAAAGTTTCTATTTTTATTCTAAATTGATGAATATCAATAGCTTTATTAAGATTTAAATAAAAATTCATTTCATGTATAGAAACGTTCTTATTACAGTTTTTTTATAAACCTAAAAATATAGACTACAACTTTTTGCCACATTTTTAACATCAAGGGCCATAGTGCATAATAATAACCAAACAAAAGTATTGCAAAATTTAGCACAAAACACATTTAGTTTCTTTAGTTTTGTTAGCAAATTTGTTCTTGTGCCTGCACGATCAGCCGTTGGTCATTTTGCACACCCATGTTGCAACTCAACCGAAACAAAAGTTTTGCAAAGTTTGAGTAGACCAGCGTCAAAATGTCTGCTGGAAAAGGCTCAAATTCAAAGTAATTCTTCTTAAAAACAAAACCATAGATTTGCCAATTGTAAAAATATAATGAAAATTTTTAATATTGTTGCATTTGCACTACTGCTAGTCCTTCACCCCGTCACAATTCCCTTCCTTAAAATATAAGGCCGTATGAAATGCATACATTCGCCCCCGTATACGCGCGCGAGTAGTTCCACGTTTGCAATGTGGCAGGGGAGTCAAATCGATATTGTTGCATTTATGAATTAGTGTGTGATTTTGCGAAAAGCGTTCTGTGGGTGTTGCCTTAAAGGCAGTGCAAAGTGTAAATTTATGTTTAAGTTTCTTAGTGGATTTTATCTCGTATGAGAAGAAAAATGATTGTCTTCTTTTTTTTGCGCTCTCTTTCGATTTTTTTTAATTTATTACAATTTGCAGTGGGAAAAGTGTTTGTGAATTTTGGGCATTTAACACATTTTTTCCTTTGTGCTACAATTGAACACGAATCCTTTTTTTTTTTGGTTTGTGGTTTCTATTGTTGTTACGCTTTAAGGCCTTTTGCCAGGAAAATAATCTGTCAAAATTGTAATACTCAATTTTTATTGATGTTTCTTTTTTTATTTTATCGAAACTTTTATTCGCATTAACATGTTAATGTTAGAAAAAAGAGTTAAATGGCTGAAGTGTGTGTGAGTGTGTGTGTGTCATAAGGTTATTAAAACAAATTTTTATTGTTGTGCTATTTTTGGTTTTAAGTGGGAGTGACTGAAACTGCGGCTTTTTGTATGATGGTTATAATGCGAAGCGTGTTACATGTTTTTATCGCGCAAAAAAAAAGCAGCAAATTTTCTTTTCTTCCGGCAGGAGTAAAAACCATTTTTCATAAGCAAAAATATATGGAAATTTTCACTTTATTAGCTATTAACTTTTGCGATTGTGCAGCAAGAAAAGGGTGGAATTTTGAGCTGCTTTTACAGGGAATCAAATTGTGGAATAAAAATAAACCAGGGAGTAATATTGAAAAAAAAAAAATTAATTAGATTTAAAATTATTACATATATTGAAACATAAAAGTTACAATTCAATGCAAAATAGCAATGCTTGTTTCACATATTTTCCTAAGAACGTGTTTTTCTAATTACCTACAGCCAAATTACCGCACTCGATATTGAACGAAATTTTAAAATATTTTAATACAGGTCACTGACACACAAAAAATTAATATGAATGAGTTTGTAATATTAATTAAAATATTTGTAATATTAATTTAAAAATTAATTAAATTTTCACCTATAAACAATTTGATAATATCAATTAAGTTTTTCCACTCAAATTAATTCATACAATTAAAAATTTAATTTAATTTAATTGAATCAAATAAATTATTAATTGAAAACATTAATTGGTGAATACTTTTTTCTGTGGAAAAATTTTTATATTCTATTCAATTACTAACTTAAAAAAATCACATAGTATTTTTACAAAAATAGGACCTACCACAGAATTCATAAAATTAAATACCAAAATTCGTAAAAATTTAATAGAGTGAAAAACGATTTTTTTTTATTAATACATATTTACTAAAATCAATTTCAAAAGCATGTAATATTTCATAATTTTTTCTGTGTTTATAAGGAAATATTTTTAAATTTCGATCGATATCGAATGCCGTGAATACTAAAAATATAAATTAGTTTGAAGATGTTAACTTTGACAACTTATTTAAAGGCAACATTCTTTATATACATTTAATATTTGTAATTAATCAAATCAAAAAATGTTTGCTAAGATAATTTTGTGACTTGGGGCTTTTTTCAAAAAGAAGTAGGTTAGGGATTTTTTTTTAATTGCTTGTCAGCCCTTTACTTTTTATACTATTGCATTAAATTTTTGTGGGGAGATGTATTTGTGTGAAATGTATTAGAATCACTAAAAATCTCAATTTCGAAAAAAATGCCAGTTAGGTCCCAAACAATGAAGATGTTAGCAAGATCAGATTTTTTTGCTGTAAAATAATAAACTGGCGTATAACTAATATTTAACATAAAGTTATAATTTCAAAGTTTTTTGCGTTACGACATTATTTCATTAAAGCCTGGCGATGCGCATCTTCTTCAAATATTGATAAAGTGACAAAATTGCATCACGAAAGTGCCACAGATTTCATTTCATGGCATTCATAATAAACTATAGCCCTGGAGATAAGAAAAATCTAATTTTTTTTTTTACTTCAAAATAATGAATAATGAGCATTTAAACATATAAAACACAAACGCGCGGGCGATTAAACGAACTTGAATAGAAAATGAAAGCATCAACAGAAATGGAAAAATATCCCACGGGGATACAAATAACATATGTAAAATATTACAACAAACAATATTCGATTAAATAGTTGACAGAGAGACACTAAACGGATCAAGAGGGTGCTAAAATTGTGTTTAAGCACCAAAGCGTGCTGTGCAGCCTCCTGCTCAACTCAACTGTGGCAACGTCATCGTCTAATGAACCCCAGTTCGCAGGGTGATTTTCACCCCTCAAAACAGCAGCATCATTTCCAAGGGAATAATACTTCATAACGCTGTTGCAAGTTAAATCGAGTTTGTTTTATTTTAAATAAGTTTTGAATCACTTGCCAGCGCAACTTTGAAGCAATAAATGGCATAATACTTTGCGGTTGTTTTAATGAATATCCGCTTAGAAAAGGTTTCTTCCCAACAGTCCCAAAGCACCGGTCTCTCACAAATCATGGCCAATTGTCACATCTATTGTGTGCGTGCATGTGTGTGTGTGTCTTTTTTTCAGAGACGATTAAACTTTATGTACGAATATCTTTTATGAAATTTATCATGACTTTTGGAAAGTCAAAAACAAGAAAATTTCGAGGGTGGAATATTGCTGCAGCAAAAATCTCACAAAACAACCTGCCGAAATTAGAAAAATGCTACTAACAAGGAAATTGTTATTTTTTTTATTATTTAAGAGTAAGACAGGGACAATATTGTTACCTCGACATTGATTGACATCAGTGAGAATTTGAAAATAGTGTGTCTTCTTATTTGGCGGCTTTAAGGGTTGTTGGTGGCTAATACAAACATTTTATAAAATACTTTTATAATTTTATTACTATAAATCATAATTAAAGTTTTAAGGATTATGTGGGGCGGCCGTTGTTGATGTTAAAACTTTAGAAATTTAAAATTAATTTAGTAAAATGTTTAGCCAAAAAGTTCAAATGATGACTTTTTCGCTGTAATTTTTGATTTTATTGTTTAGACTTGCTTTTGCATTCACACGAAGAAATTTTTCTTGTATACCTGTAGCTTCAGGTTTGAAATAAATAACGATAGAATAAAAGCAAATTCAAGTACTTGAATGCTCCTCTTTTCCCCCTCGCCCGCAAATTAACACTTTCTGCAATACTAATTCCTTCATCTAAGCCGGGACTATAAAAAATAAAAATAAAAACAATAGTAAAAAGACTCATTTTCTCCGCTTGTAGTGAAAATATTGCAAAATTATTTCTAAGAAATTTCATATATCGCACTTGTAACTCCAAACGGAGTCAACTCAACTTTGTGAAATTTTCACTTTTTGCGAGAAATTTCCCAGACTTTTTCATATATTTTGGAAGTTATTGCATTATGAATTAACTCCCAAAAGTTTGGAATTTATTTAATTATTTTGAGAACAATTTCATTTATTTTTTCGAGTTATTTCATTATACAAAAAAATTGTAAATAAAATATCTCCAAAATAAAATTTTTGCAATTTATTTCATCGGCGAAAAAATTTGGGACTCATTTCACTTTATTTGGAACTTATTTAGCTCTCCAAAAAATTGGCAGGTTTTCATAACGAAACAATCTGGAAGTATTTAATTTTTTTTTTGGGACTCATTTAATTTTTTTAATTTGGTAATTTCGGAAAAATATTTAAATGAAGACTTGTTAAAAAACTGTTATATTAAATTGCAGAGTTAAGGCATAAAAGGGGTGTGGCGCAAAACTACAAGGTGGTGTTAAGTGCACAGCTTAGTTACATGTTTGGTGTGTCCTAGACCGGCTTCGATTTCCAAAGTATTTCTGAATTCCAGCCCTCAAGGATTTTCTACTCCTATACATGTATGACCAAAACCGGCTTCGATGTCCAGAGTATTTCTGTATTGCCCGCCTACGGTCTGTCTCACTGATTTTCTCTCCAAATATATATGCATTAGGGACTTATTATTGTGTGTATCAGTATGTATGTATGTATGTATGTATGTATGTATATATGTATGTATGTATGTATGTATGTATATATGTATGTGTGTTCTTTTGCGGCACTATATAAAACGAACGTGCGGACAGGTTTTGATGACTCTTACATCAATCCATTTGTCTTAATCCTAAAGATATGACAGTAGTTAAAACTCAATATGGCAGCCATCAGACCCCATTTTGTAAATACGAAAAAAATAAAAAGTCGGCGAACTATGTATATCAAAATGGGTATCATTCGACAGGTATTTTAAAATCATGTTTAGGTATCTCTTATGATTTTTTATTTCGTATGACCATTTAGGATATTTAACGGTTCATATCTATCTATCCACTTACATAATTTTCTCTAAACAGTTGATCCTCTCTCTCTTATATAAGAGCATGTTAAAAAAAACATTTTTTTTGCCTCTAATGCGAATTTGTTTATTTTGAATTGAACGCCTTTACGGGAACAAGTGCGATATGCTTGCATGATCATAATAATAAATTTCGAAAATTCGATATTAAATTCGAAAACTGGGCACTAAATTCGAAAATTCGAAATTAAGTTCGAAAATTCGAAATTAAGTTCGAAAATTCGAAATTAAGTTCGAACAAGCATAGACAATTTCGAAAATTCTTTATTATTATGCCAGCAAACAAACTAATGAAGCTTAGTCATGGAAAACTGATATTCGGATTCGATTTTCATTGAATTGAATTTCACAATTTCAATTTCATCAATTAATTTTTTTTTAATTCTGCTAAATCTGGTATTATTTTTACAATAAAACTGTTAGAGTGCAGTTTTAAAACTTTTTCAATAAATTGAATTTTACAATCTTAGACGTACCTGTTTCAATTGTCGCTACTGCCTATACGAGTATTAAAATAGAAGCAACGTGGAAAATCAAGTTTATTAAGAATCATAAAGCACTAAGCCCCTGATTTGCTTAACATCATTAGATCAAATATGAAAATCTCTACACAAAAATGAGGGAGGATATGTTTTCTCATAATTGCGAGGAATATATAATAATATTTAGGACATGCAGCGCTTAAAAATTATTTATTGCATTCAAGGAAGCTGCACACACACAATATTTTTGTTCTATTCGTTCTAGGCTTAAAAAGGGGAATAGGAAAATAACGAGTGTCTGTGTGTGAGTGTCTATACGTTGAAAGTCAATTCGTAAAGTCATTCATAGTTAATCCAGAATGGTGTAAATAATGCGATTAACTGCTACACTCCCTTGCTTGCACAACTTCCAGGCGCGTGTGTCTTTTTTTTCTTTGTTAAATGCTTAAAATTTTTATTTTATAGTCAAACGTTCATAAGTCAGTTGAAAAGTATAAGAAAAGTTTATAAATGATGTTGTATGGTTTTTGGCTGGTGTTTCTAAAGCGTTTATACTCGTAGTGGTGGTTGATTTGCCGCCTTTTCCGTCCAGACAATGGACGAGCAGAGAAGTTAGAAACCGCTACAAGTAGGATAAAACTAGTACACAATAGAGGTCATTGTCGTTATTTGTAATAAGTTTGTAACAAGCTTAAAATAAATGTAAGAAAGAGTATCAACGAGAATTTTTGAGAGCTGCATACACAGAAAGAAAATATATTTATGTATCTGTAAAATTGATGACACAAAAATTTTGGTTTTAGTTTTATTAGGTCTGACCAAAAAATCAGCCTAAGGTAACTATTTAACACTCCTTAAAATTTTTGTTTTTATTATTTAGTTAACAAAATTCAAAAAATTTTTATTCTAGTGGGTGACTTCATGATGCCGCTCCTAAGTAATACAGAGAGTTACTCTGCGAACTTGAGCTTTAGTCCTTCCATGTTTTGCTCTGATAGAAAATCCAACAGGTTGGTCATGTAACTTGACATCACTATGGGCCGGGACTCTTATCAACATTAGTGGACTGAAAAAATAATTCGAGAAGTATTAAGGAAATCGTTTTTATGAACGAACAAACAAACAGGATAAATGAGCTATTCCAGTCTATACTTAATTCTATGTAATTAATTAAAGACAAGCGTGATAGAGTTGGATCAAAACTTTTCAATTGAGATAAGTGAACGTGTACGAATAATTTATATTTATTTTTTTTGCTGTGTAAGCGTCCTTGTGCTTGCGTTTTCAATGTTTATTTTCAATCATAAATCAAAGAAATACTGCGAAAGAAAATTTAACGATAACAACTCTCAAAGCGGGATGTTAAATAAATGTTCATACATTTGGAATGGGTGCAGTTCTTTCATACGTAAGTATGTACAACATAATTACATAAATATGTATACATACATAAACATACACAAACATGTACGAGTATGTATGGAAGTGTCTCTAATCATTGTATCAAAATTATAAATGTGCGATGATCTATTTTCTTTAAATCAGTTTTGTGTCAAAACGCAGATGAACTTTGGAGGTATTGGCAATTTGTGAAATTTTGTTCAAAAGTTTTGTTTTTAATTTTCTTAACTTTTCCATTGTTTGTAATAACATTTGTGCATTTTCTTTTTACCTTTATAATGTCATTAGTTCATTTCGTATTATAACAATCATTGGATTGGAAATAATTTTATTAATATACTAAATGCCGCCGCCAGTCAACCTGCGAATCGCACAACAATTTAATCGTATTAAGACTAGATTTTTCCATATACAAACGTATGAATTTCCGTTTTTTTTTTTTTTAAGAACAAAAAGCAGATTGTTGTTCGCCTTAAGGTTACATAAAGTGAGTGAGTGAGTGAGTGCTTTTTCTAATTGTGTTATTGTTTTTTTTTAAAGGAATTTATATCTAAATGTAGCAGATCATTTGGGAAGAACTTTTGTTTTGTGCAAAGACGATGTTTTAAGCGTGTTGAAATCATTTCTAAAATATTGTTCACTTACTTGACTCTTGTACTCGTATAGCAGTTTAAGAAATGTGCAAATTATAGATAAAATAATAATTCATATATTCACATTTTTAAGACAGTGAAACGGAGATATTTCATAAAAGAAAGAGCGAATGAGCAAACATGTCGAAAGAAAAAATTTTTATAAAATGATAAAGATTTTAAAGACATTCACTCAAAGATCAAGAAAAAGTATGAATTTCTGAGAAATAAGCACCAAAGTTGCGTTTTTGGATTTTCATTTACTTAAATAGAAACGAAACATTATACGACAATGGAACTTATCACAAGTGTCGTATTACGACTTCGACTAGGACGATTTTGTACTAGACTAAAGAACATTGCAACAGTTTTTCTTTAATCTAGTACAAAATCGTCGTAGTCGAAGTCGTAATACGACACTCGTAATTAGGCCCAATAATTGAAGAATTTTTTTTTACAAATTTAATTTGAGTAAAGTTACACATGACGCTCTTCAAAGTAAAAGAACAAAATGGTCAATGTTACTTGCCTCTTACATTCTTTTATTTTAATTTTGGGAATAATTATTCGAATAACTTTTATTGGCATCAATTTCTTGGAATAATAAAAAAAACAATAACAGCAAAGCAAGCAAGGTAAAAATATTTTTAATAAAATTATTTGAAAAACTTTAACAGGAACAAAAACACTTTAAAGCTTGATTACTCAGAATTGCCTTTTTCTTACTTTGTACACTTTAGTTTTCAGGCCCTTCTTACTAAAAAAAAGCTTCTTTCAAAACTGGTGTCCCATGACAAATCTGTTACAATCACTGAATTAACTATATTTACAAAGTAATGTTCCAATAAATTTAAGAACTGAGTTTTTGTGCATATTACACGCATCAGCATTCCCTGTGCCAACAAGAATTTCTTAATAAAAAGAAAGAAAAACACAGAAAACAAAAACTATCATATTACATACACCTTCGTCCCACAATAGATGTCGGAAATGTTTCTTCGTTCGTTTTAATTTTTTAACTTGCCACTTGTGCCATCTCTGCTTTATTGCCAGCAAATTTCTAAAGGATTTAAATTAAATGCTCTTGCGCTCCCTTCATAACCGGTCACGTGTTAAGGATACACTTCGACATATCCGGCAAAGGTTTCATGGACCACACGTATTTGCAGGCGCAATGTAATTTTCTCTTTTTAAGGGTAACAATTAGCACATCACGCGTGTTATTATTTTAAATAAACAATGAAAAATAAAAGTATCGATTTCAATGAGTTTCAAACTGAAATATCAGCTGTGCAAAAGCATATACTCGTAAGTAGCGAAACAGAGAATAAGAAAAATCTGGATGCTTTCAATAAAACGTATGCTTCATTCAAAACTAAAAATGTTAATCCCTTTTAAAGTAACTTTTCAGCTTTCAAGTGTGTATTTCATTCGACTAAAATATTTAACCAAACAAATTTTTATTATAAAATTTTATTGTGCGTTGGGAGTTGTTAAAAACCAGCAAAGAGATCCAAAAATGGCCATAGATTTTATAATGACGACAGCGATTATCTGTGTTCGCTTATCAGTTAAAAACTAATTACACTGTTCATGTTTTTTTTGAATCCACCAGAATAATGATGATGATGATGATGACGATGATGTTTTAATGGTGCAGCAATGGAGCTGTTGCTGTGGCCATTGATGGTGTATGTGATACAGTAGCAGACAAACAGATTTCTGCGAGTAATTTGGTCATTTCGGTCATCATTATCGTATGTCTGGTGGACAACTGTATTCTGTTTTATTTTATTTTTTAATTTGTTACTTTTGTAAAGTAAATACATGTACGTGTGTATTATCAAGTTGCGGTTTATTTCATGAACCTGAGCGTAGTTGAATGTGGCAATTAAATGTTACGACTATCGAAGTAGTTTTAACAAACGAGTGAATTGTTTTTTGATACAATATCAATTAAATTTGATATTTTTGTAATGAGGTGTCTCAATTCGTACAAAAATGTCTGTTCATTTTACGCAATGGCAACAGAATATTTTAACATAAATGCAAGCGAAGTAGGAAATACATAACAGAGAATGACAAAAGTATCGTTTTAAGTAATCTTTGAGTATTGGCCGTCAAACAACTATGAACGTGTGTACAGCTAGAAATAAAAAAACATTAATTTTGAACCGAATACGTATAACTATAAACATCCCTGTTCATTATTCCCCCATAATTAAAAGTCATTTGCAAGCTTTAATTTAAAATAAAACAAATGTAAACACAAAAGCCGACTTTGAAAATTAATTAATTAATCTGTTTAGAATAGGAGGATTTTATGTTTAGAAAAAAAAATAATAATTTCGTGGAAATTATTTCCCGAAGAATATTTAGAATTGGGCTGATTATCTTAATTATTCAGTAAAATATTTTTTTTATTGGGGGATTAGCTGGTTGCTATGCGCATTTCACTGTTGCTAATGCAGATCATCAGGGAACCTTTAGCCAAAAATTTTTTAGAACAACTAGGAATATTATGTTAAACTTTCATTTAAACAAATGAGAAGTTCAACTAACAACACAGTAGAAACAAGAAGTCAATAATCAAAATTTTTTTATTTTCTGACTTTACGATTGCTACATTGTCTGACTTTTTTTTAGCTCAAATTGTAGTTGTAAAATTATTTCTTCATGTAGCAAAATTCATTAGCCAGCCTGCAGAACATTATTCTTAAGTTTTAATCAATTAAGCAGTTTCCATCTCTGCTACAAGGACGGCAAATAAATTCGAAGAAAATTAAACATATGCAACGAAACATTTAAAAAAAAATTATTTACACCATATATAACCAGTTAATGCCATTAACACATCTTCCAATAAAAACTATGCTTGCCCATTCCCCCACCCCCTCCCCCATTTATGGAGGACTTTTGTAACCAAAACAAAACCAGCCCTTCAATGTTGTAGGCGATAAAATACGATTATTAAAAAAAAGAAGAGAAAAATTAAAGAAATAAAATGAAAGCGACCATAATGTGACCATCACTTCGGTCATTGCAGAAACAGAGAGATTCTGTGCAACAACAAATTTAAAAAAAAGAGTTAAGTTCAATGGTTGTTGTTGTTGTTCTTGTTGTTGGCCTTTGGAAATGGTATGGATGGAATTGGAGATGGCTTTGCTTTTGGTCGTGAAAGTAATGATTGTTGAGATGGTGGAGTTGGTGGTGGTTTTCCTTTTTTCCAATTGTTTTTTTCTTGGATAGATAAACGTTTGGTTTGTGGGTCTGTTGGGTTGGTTGTCAGTCTGCCTGCCTGTATGTCTTTGTGTATTTTTGTTTGTTCATTTGTTACAGTGCAAAACGCGCAAATGTTAATAAATCTTATTTTTATCATTCGGCTATAAATACTGAAATTTTTAGCCATTGCCAATTTATGGCCATTATTTATGTACCACAAGGTACCAATAGTTCAACCAATAACATAGAAAAAAACACGAAATAAAATATTTATATGGTTAAAAAATAATAATAATTTCACAGCAAGTAAGACAAAAAAAATATTGTATGTATGTACGTATGTTAAACACGAATTATTTAATTTACAACACATGCGAGTTCATCATTCTCAGAAAAAGTGTTTTATATTATTGTGAGAAATATTACAATAATTTATTTTAATCATACGAAAGCTAAGAAACGCAGTGGTACTTTTGAAATATACAATAAGATCTTCTCTAACGGAGTTGTTTTTCGTTAAATTTTTTTTAAGAATATACACAAGGTATACGAGTATTTATAAGTTCTATGCAACTCTATACAAACACAATAATACAAAAAACCAACACTATGTTTAAGCTGTCAGAAATGCACACACAAACATAAACTAAAGTATGTATATGATGTCCAAAAATGTAAACAACTTTTGACAGTTTAAAGCTGGAAACACAACAAATCATCAGGAGCATTGCATAGACCTTATAAATAGACCCTGAACATATCAAACTCTTGCCCAACACGTGCGTGCAGACAAATTTCAAAATTTATAACCCTAGACACAAACCGCAGTGCTTAACAGAGCTCTGTTAAGAGAAAAACAGACCTCTGTTATGTATTAAAAACTTGTTATTTGTTACAAAAGAGACTTGATTCATGATTTTTTTAAGCAAAATGAACCAGAAAATTGAAGCCGAGTTTCTTCTTTATACTTTCTTTATTTATTTACAACATTTAATACTTCCAGGGACATGAAAGTTCCAGAGCTTAACCAGCAATCATATGTATTTTGGCTTTGTTTTTGTATTTGAAGGAAATGGGGGGAAAGTAATATTGGAGGGGACTCCTGCACGTCTTTGGATTAATGTTCTATAGTCTAAAATCATGAGATTTGGTTTTTTTAGGTTTCAAGTTAAAACAGGACCATGTTAATATTTACTGCGGGTCTACATTAGCCATGAACTTGGTATGAACCACAGAATGACAATGAGTACTCAAAAAATAAAATAAAAAAACATAATCAAATAGTATTAATTTTAGTAACTGCGTCTAATCACCATTGTAGCGCAAACAATTTGTATGCTCCCATACATATTATCTCTCAAGCAACTATGTCTATAGCCGATTTCAACATACAAGAGCATCTCTACTTCGTTTATGCGAAAAACTTAAATAAGCTACAACTAAAAATAAAAAGGCTCTTACGTATCAAGAGTATTGAATGTATCTCATACTTATAGCCTGAGTATGCTTATACTCCCACTATGGATGTTTATTCGGACAAAAACAATATACGCATGATACTCGGGATATTTATTCATCATTCGCCACCGTATGCATACATTTTTGTATATAAAATGAAAAGGAAAATGTGTTTTGGTCGTTTTAAAACATGCTTTATGTGTGTTCATATAAATAAAATAGCCCAGTTTATACGCATGTGTAGCCGATTAATAGTCAGAGTATTTTTTATACTCATGCTTACACATATATATATTTTATATATTTTAGTTGTTGTCATTTGTGCTGCGTAGTTTCAAAAATGTGTTTAAACATAGTTGTTTACATATGAGCATGTTTTTTACGTTTAGCTATACTTTAGCTGACGGCCTGTTATTCCCTGATATGAACCTCATGTTGGATATCGAATATGGCTAATGTAGACCGCTCGTGTGCATGTTTCGTCCATGCTCTAACATCGATGCCCGAAGATTTGGCTGAGCCGTCCACAACTATTTGCAATAAAAGAAAAGAGGCAGAAAAAAATTGTTTAACATTCCAACATTGCACAATATAGCAAAAAAAAAGTACTGAAAAGTATGTGTTGACATCTGAGGGCTATTCAAATTACAAGCGGCAAAAATAGTCACCGGGGCTGTTCAAACCAGCTGATGTGTATTCCCCTTGAACCTGCTACTGCAAGAAAAGTTCGTATTTGGCACTTAAATCTATTTGAATTTTAAGATTCGATATGTAAATACATACTTGTTTTAATTTTTAATTTGAACAAACTGAAAGCATTGAAATTCGTTACAAATGCTTGTTCGTTTAAATGTAAAATCACCTTACAGCGTTAATAATTAAAAGCTCAAAATCAAAAATGTAAGAGTACAAATGTGAAATTTTTCTTGTAAGATTTCAAACTATAAAAAAGTACAACAGCATATAAGAACTTACAAGGCAACTGGCCAAAATTTCCACGCCAACGATTCCCAGCAAAAGTTTAAGTTTGTTGTAATAGTCTGCAATCCAAGTCATTTTTTAAATTTACGTAATTTTTTTCTAATTCTAATCTCGTATCTCTTTTTGTATATTTCGTTGGGTTTACAACGTGCAATTCATATCTGTGACAATAAATCAGGCAATTTTCTAAATACATACTCCGTGTGTTTCGATGCCGTTTTGTTAATGTTTTTGTAAAGAAGAAATCTTTACTTCAAGCAAGAAATTATAAAAAAGGGTTTGCAAGCAGAGTAAAAGAGCTGGATTATTATTTGGTTTGCTTTATTAAAATTAGAAGAAGAAAAAACTACATAGAAATAAAATAAAGAGCACGCCTACATTAGAGGCAGATCTACAGGAAGTTGTGCATCATATTGAAAGATCTTTCGATCTTAGGCATTTACAAAGGATGTTTTTAAGCGCGATAAAGCTTTCAATTCAAAACATAAAGCCTAGTACTCTGTTCGAAGTTGTGAAAATTTTTCAGCAACATTGATTATTTCGCGTGAAAAATTTCACAGGAAGCAAGTGATGCCCATATTACTTTTCCAAAAAAAACCGCTTTTATTGGTTAGAAGTATGCAACATTGATCGACTTTTGTCAACAAAAACATCAGCTGTCAATATTTCACGCGAAATAAATGCCTGTCACATTAAGAAAATGTAAGAAAATGTTGCCAGATACATTTCATACATTTTTTCACGAGTTGAACAGAGTACAAGCTTTGCAACATTTTTCATGAATATTTCATGTGAATTTTTTTTGTATGGATTATGGCAATATTTCGCGTGAAATTTTTAACAGAATACCAGGCTTAATACAAAAAATTTAATTTTAATCAAAAACAAAAAATCAATACATTGCATTCTCATTTGAAAATGATTTAGGGAATATGACACGAATTTTTCATTCAACAAGTCGATAGTTGCGGCCGCCGCATAGTACGTAGCGTCATCCTGTTGAAGCCACATTAAATTAACGTAAGTTAATAAATTAAATTAAATTAAATTAAATTCATTTTGTTTTAACTTGAAATAACTTTGATTCAACATGGTTCTTCGTTTTATTTCAGTATAGGATTTAAGTTGTTCCAGCTTGAAATAAGTTTGATTCAACCTGATGCTTCATTTTGATTTAACAGTACACGAATCTTAAATCAAAACAAAATAAAGTTATTTCAAAAGCAAAAAAAAATTCTTTGAAAATAAATTTAAATCATGTTGAATTAACATGAAACACATATGAAACAAAATAATTGCTACTCTTAAGGCTCAGTTAGCCGACTGTAATGGAAAGTAACTGCAACAGTAGAAAACAGCTGATCGATATTATTATGTGAAAAGTAATGAAAATGGTTATAGAGATGTAATGTAACGTAACCTACTTTTCACATAAAAGTATCGATCAGCTGTTTCCTACGTTGCAGTTACTTTCCATTACAGTCGGCTGGCTGAGCCTTTAAAGTCATTTCATTGTTTTACTTTTAAGGGGGAAAAAAGTCCCGCTAACCCTGCCACGAGTTCACGATAAAAATGGCAACATGTTGCAGTTGCTGTGGCCATAATGAAGATCGTTCATAACATAAGTTATGTGTTGCAGTGAATGTATTTATATGAGATTTTTCATTTTGATTTCTACAGTTTCTTTAAATGCTCTTCATCAAACAAACTGGCACATCTTCGTTAAAGCAATAAAGCAAAGTACATGGAAAAAGAGTGTTTCCATGTAGTTTGCTTTGTTGCAAAGAGTGTAAATGTTTTATAAAATAATTCTTGCAATAAAATCCTTGCTTTGGATTTGGTTTGCTTGCTCGCTCCTCGCGACCGGGCTAATAGAAACGCCTACAATATTTGTTGCTAATAACGATTTTTCCATTAAATTAATAAATTAATAGTTACGAGGCAGTGACTGACTGAATGCGTTGTTGCGCCGTGTGTTCAACAGTCTTCCACTCCGCGTAAATGATGTCAAATTTTCATAAATTTTGAAGTGATTATGAACAAAGAAAATATAAATTATTATTAATCAAATGGGATAAGTAGGAGGAAGAGAGAGAGAGAGAGAGAGAGAGAGAGGGAGGCAGATGAGAATTTTACAGCCATAGCGATAATGTTAGTTGTGTTGTGGCCAAAAAGCTGCATGCAATATTTTGACCTAGAACAACTTGCAATTATTACTGCAGCAATTCTAAAAGGATCTCGCTGCTTTAAATCAAATGTAATGAAACAAAAATAGTTTCCTTGAAAGCTTTATTTAGAAAACGAACAAAAAATGCTGAAATTTTAATTATAAAAAAAGAAACAGATTTATCGCATCTACTTTGAATAATTTTTCTCCTTTTTTTTGTCAGCTGAGTACTAGAACACACAACCGTCAGGCTGACGACGATTTTAACACACACTTGCCATGTCAGCGAACACACACACAGAAATACTCCTGTAGCACTGCACAATTTAGAAAATACTGGCATTCATAGTCGTAATAAGGGATCTGTGTATGTAAGTACATATTCCTCGTATCTGTACGTGATGACAGATTGTATGTGCTTGAGCGCTAATTAGTTTTGGGTTGTTGAAAATTCACGGGAATCCACTAGTTGTGGGGTCGCCTCCTACCATCATCACCATAGTTTTCATTTTTTTTTGTGTACTTGCTGTTTGTTGTCAACATTTTGTTTGGGGTGCACAGAATTTCAAGTTTGTTTAAAGCACTCACTGTATGTGTGTGTGTGTGTGTCTGTGTCTCCTTGGGAAAAGTGTAAAGAAGGTAAATGTGGACGTGTGTGTGTGTGTTTTGCTTTCTGCATTATTACAAAATCATTAATTCGTGACAATTGTCGCGTGCATTTTGTGCATGATTCCAAAATTAAATATTATGGAAAATTGGAAATCTGCCATTAAATGCGATAGAGACGAGCTAGTGCTCATTGAAACTGATATCAATCATTTTTTTACTTCGTTCTATAATGATTTTGCTGAGATGGGAATGTGTATTCAAATCGAAATAATTCTAATAAATAAACCTAAACAAAACGGAAGGAAGTTCATGGACCATAAAGACGAGCTATGATACATATCTTGCCAGTATGGCACATGCATATATAATTGGAGCGATAATCATATTCTCATCACTCATGTCGGGGCGCTACAAGGTCAATAAGGCTACCTACCATAACATTCTAATCTCCGAGGGGTTCAATGCATCCAATACTGTTAATTCTTCAACATTTATTTGGATGAACCTAGCACAAAATTTTTGCTAATAAGCTGTACCTACATATGTTACCTCGCACCTTACAAATCCGCTCTGTTGAACAACAGCACTACGTTGAAGGATCACTTCACAGTAGGGGATTGTGGGCAAAAAAAAGGGAAATGGAAAATGGATTGTTATAAAATTTCATACAGCATTTGAGGAGGTGTTACAGAGCTTAAGTTTGGAATATGAATTTTATAGCTTAAAAGGCGGCAGAGCCACAAAAACTCCCAAAGTGGGCCACCTCAGGTTAATTAAAAATTTAAATCTATCAGGCCTGTCACAGAAATCGATCGAAATTGCTTTGATTACGAATTTTCATTTCAATCGATTTTGTTTACCATCTCTAGATTTTGATCGATTTTGTTCATTCCATTGTTTTAAATGTGACAAAATTGTGCAACACAAATCAAAAAACACTTGGTTATTAGAAGAGCAAACCAAAAAACCAAAGGCACACATTTTTTTTATTAAAGATTTTATTGCAGTTTTGGATGACCATAGACGTCAAGACTCTGCCGGAAAATTGAGGTGAAGAGGATTGAGGAATGGTTTAGAACCACTATCATATCCCAAACGTAGTTAAAGTTTTATTAAAACTTTATTTTTGTTAAAGTTTTATTTAAACTTATTTGAGTGAATAGAATATTTCAGTTTTTATGATGATGCATTTTTTCCTTAAGACTTGAGCAAATATCTTAAACATGTAAAAAAAAATTAAATAATACAAACAAATTTTAAATACATGGTTGAAAAACTGTTTTCATTGTTGAAATAAAGTTGTTTCAAAAAGATGTTTGTACTTTCACATACAGAAAATGACATTTCCGAGCATTAAAATTAAAGTGGTTTCATTTCGGGCAAATTCTTCGTTTTTCGTTTTCTGAAGAACTTTATTACGGAATTGAAATCATTTCAAGTTGATATTTTTAATCTAATAAAAAAGATTTCAACAAGCAGATTTTCCTATCTAAGAGCTAACTAAAAGTCTACTACATTTATGGGTTTTCACTAACACTAAGAAATATTCGAGAAAAAAAAATTAAAATTATGACTCTTTTACCAAACTGGGTCCACTGTTCTGCTAATGGAGAAGTCAAATCTTATCCGATTTGGAAAATGAAATTTTATAAAACTCGGACGGCTCGTTTATAAACTGCAGAATTATTTTAATTTTTTTGTTTTTGCCAAACTCCCCCACTGTGCTCTTGTTGTGTGAAAAAAAATTGCCGCTATCACAAACTTTAGGGTCTGCAACCACATTTTTAAGTTCTCTTCTCTCGTGATTTGAATTTTAATCAGTGTCATGGTAATATTTTCGGTAGAGTGTCACCTTTAATACGTTCTGGGCGGAGTCATCGGATCTTATCAGCGTTTGTGGTGCCAGATGGGTTCCTAATGAGGTCGAGTACCTATGACAGTAGAATCGTGAGACTCCATTTTGATAGATGCCACTCTACCCGTCCGAATTCTAACCTATTAATGCTAATGCTTGATCAAGTGATCATTCGTACTAGAGCCACCCACAGAAACACTGCCCATTAGAGTAGCAGGTAGAACGCTGTGAAACAGCAATGCTTAAGGAAAGATAACATTTTTATTCGTAGCATTTAGAAATACTGTTCTGGTCCCACTCCTCAATTATTGTAGGACAATGTAAGGATTTGCTGGATGGGTTGGCTCGCCCTAATTTGGGTTCCCTCACATGGTAATTCCTTTAGAGATAAGCAGACAGATGGAAATGCCCAGTATGAATGCTTCAGTTTCACTGCCATTTGGCATTATCAAGAATAATCTCCTTATCGTAGTTTCCGTATTTCGATTAAAGATTAAAGAAATTTTTGTGGAAATTTCTTATACGAGATTAAAGAAAAATTTTTTTAAAAAAATTTTTTGTAGTTAAAGAAAAAATTTCTTATAGATTAAATAAAAAAATTTTAAAAAAATTCTTTAATCTATTACAAATACGTTTTAGTCGAATTCGAAATACGCCAACCACGATAAGGCTTAATATCTTCAAGCTCTATCTTGAGAGAAGAAGTGAAATAAACGGAATACTTTTAAAGAAGCAAAGAAATCATGGTTATGTTACTCTTACAAGCACAGACAATAAACAGAAATAGGAAGAAGTAATAGTGGTGGACGGAGGTACTAACGACTAACTACTCTGATTTACAGGCTAGGACCCGCCAACAATGTACGAGTATTCTATCATAGCTGCCGATAGCAGAGAAAGAAAGAGATAATCTTTTTTGTGAGAAACTTAACTTACAGCGACGGAGTGGAACTAGTACCATTTTCTACTGATCATAATTATGGGTCGCTACTATCTAAGGTTGGTGCCTTTTTCCAAACAGAGCCTCTTACAAGATTTCGCAGAGTTAGAGTGCAAATGAAAAGCGCTCTTTTCTCAGCGAGAACAACGCTCTCCTCATCATCACAACAGCTTCTGCTGAGCTCATTGTACGATAACAATGTAACAATGACCTGCTAATGTAGTCAGGAGTGCACGGAGATGATCCCTGGGGATTCTCTCCAGCATGGTAGTCCAGTTAAAGTCATAAGATTCTGGTCAAGTCAATCTGGAGGTTGAGCAAGTAAGACTCTTGAAAATTTGCCGCTGTACTTGAGCTTTTCAGTGTTTCAGCATGACTCCCACCTTGATCAGTGTGTGCAAATCGCAGCCAAGGCTCTGCTTAGTCATTTGTAAGTTACGAGCTTGGAAATATTTTCATAAGCCCAGACAACTCCGCATCTCATCTTGTATGTAACAGGTTGCCCAAGAATGACAGTTTTTGAAGTGTTCTCTTAATTTTTTATTTTTTTTGCATGCATCACCGATCCAACAGTTCCAAACTTACAAATTTCTCACCATTATTTTTGCATTATGTCTTATTAAGCAACGTCAATGTAAGAGCGTTTCTGAAAGCCCAATGATTTTTATTTAGCGTCGTGGATAAGAATTTCTAATTGTAAAAAGTTCAACAATACTTATGCAACATGTTTGTGGAAAATTTCGCCAGAGCAGCGCGTTTGTACTTAATAAAACAATTTAAGTGCTTTGCTAGATTAGTTATTCCATTCAGAAGCTCTATCTAAAACTCCAATTAAACTTTTGAAAGCTTTAAAAATCAAATTTTTCCAAAAATTTCAACTTTATTTGTTGATGAATAAGAAAAATTTGCAATAGTTTTTCAAAACATATGATTTGAAATAATTACAATTTTCAAGTCTGTCTATCTTTTCATTTAGTAATTAAACTCAATATGAAGTTTTTAATGAACACCAGATAATACGTACGTACGTACTCGTATGTATCCTTTTTGGAGGATCTTCTGAGAATTCGTTAAGCCCTGTTAATGCCAGCAAGCAGCAGCAAGTAACTTTTGGTAAAGAACACATGATGTGAGTGCAAAAGAGATAATCACATACAACTTGTATTGGGGTATTAACATGTTCGCGGGCATTTCCCGCCAAACGAGCTGCAAAGTTGTGACCTGCTATTTATGCATTAAGATTTAAATCGTAAGAAGTAAAAATATATACAACAAAAAAGCAAAACAACACAGTTTCTCCGCCTTTATTTCATGTTGCATATGCACACATATTCATTCTTGCACTCGTACCTCCAAAAGCTTAAAAATTCGATTGTTTTTAATGCCACAAGAGTAGAGTTTTGTGTAAATTTGTGCTCGAAGAAAAAAGGTGGTGTTGATGAAAAGTGGCCAAATTTGTAAGTTGCTTTAAAATCAGGTTGAAGTTTTATACATTTGGAGAATTTTGAGTTAAATGCAATTTAAACGAAATAAGTCAAAGTAACAGATAATTTGAAGAAGACTTAAGCACGATTATGAAAAATAGCGAAATGCGAAGAAATCTAATTATTAAAATTACATATTAGTTGCGAGTTCCTAACTTCTTACAATAGACTGCGTTATTTGAAATGAAAGAAAGTGTTTTCGAATTTTTGTGTTATTACAATTAGAATTCGAAAGTATTTTCTTTCAATTCGAATTATAGAGCAGAATGAATTAAGGACCCTTCCCACGATGTCGACAACGTTCGACTTGTCGCACATTTACACTCCAAACAAAAACAAATTTTGAAATTTTAAAAATTTGTTTTTGCTTAAAAATTTTCAAAATTTGTTTTTGTTTCACATGTAGGTGTGCGACAAGTCGAACTTTGACGACATCGTGGAGCAGGCCCTAACTCTAAAACTTTTCAGTGGCGAAGCAACCGTAAAAATTACCACAAATCGTGAAAACTAGAAATCGTATGTCATAAAATACAAAGCCTATGTCCTTTGTGTTTGTGTCTTTAGACGCATATCTATCTATGTTTTAAGTTTCATCAAAATCAGTTGAATACTTAAGTAGAGGTATAAAATCTCACCTGCCCCCTTCTTCGTCCTAGTTTTAAAAATATATTAATCGTGTGTATGCGTATTATGTCTTGAATTTCGGGAGAATCAGTTGAATAGTTTCGAAGAGGCAGAAATCGCTCCCCTGCCGACTTCTTGGTCCCAGTTTTGAAAACATTTTGATCGTGTTTCCTTTTAGAAGCAGATATATACTCGTATATGTTTTAAATTTCGTGGAAAAGGGTTGAATAGTTTCTAAGAGGCAGAAAGTGCCCCTTTGTCCCCTTTAGGTCTTTTTCTCTTTTAAAAATGGAGCCTGTATATCCTCTTAGACGCGGATGAATCTATCGGCCATGTCACAGCGTTGAATTCCGTTCGGAAACGGAATTGAATTTACCCCAAGATGTCGAGCCCTAGCCGGTGTATACCCCAGTATACTAGCGCCCCCAACAGTCTGGACACACCTGACAAATTTCCGTATTTTAGTCTTCTTTTTTAGACACCACCTCCTACAAAAATGGGGTGGATTGAATTCCGTTTCCGAACGAAATTGAACTCTGTGACATGGCCGTATGATTAAGATGTCATAAAAATCGGTTGGATAGTCTTAGAGGGCAAATATTGCTCCATGGCCAACTCTTGATCCTACTTAAAAAATATATATGTGTATCAATTATGTATTTTTTTCAGATGCAGATCTATTTATGTTTTCAATTTCATCATAATCGGTTGTCTGCAAGGCAAACAACACACTCAGATTAAAAGGGTTCTGTCTTTATTTTGAGTGTGGAACCAACCCTAAATGCTCTTGCTTTAATAAATCTCTGCTAAAATGATAATAGATATTTTTTGTATATGGGGGATTTACCGCCCCACGACCCTAACCACTTTAACGGTACAACAAATACATGGGTTATTGGGAGGGTCCATTCTACATTTTTCTGAGGCATACCATACCTTCATTTCCGATATAAAATTACTTTAATTATTTTACACTATTTTTTGCCTTTGTATAACAGGGGCTATGAGGACATGTCATACGGCGGCCATGGAAGTCCTCATTGAACTCACACCTTTGACGATTGTGATAGAGACTGCTGACAGGCAAAAAGTAATCAGCATCGCGGGAAGCAGCAACACGACGTACTGGCTAATTAGCTAATGGGACAAATCCTCCCTGGTGAGACACTTGCTCCTACTTGCACAACCTTCTAATAATGAATAATAAAGCATATTCTTAGCTACTTTGGCAAAAGTTTTTATACTGTTCTTTCCACGGGAAGACAATGGGGGAAATGGCACCACCAGCTGGTACACCTATGGTTCCAGAATGCAGTAAACTTCTGGTGTGGGAGTTTTAGGAACCAGAATTAATTACTACGAGTCTTTGGAGAAAACCTCTACCATTTTTTAATCGGAAGTTTATGTTATTGAGATATGCGCACAATTTAATCTGAAGAGGAAGAGAAATAGCCATCTTCTCAAAAAGTCAGGCTGCCAATTAAAATACTTAGTTCACACGAGTTAACTTGGGAATGTCACTATTATATACAATCGTGCGACTTTTAAGAAAATACAACACTGGTATGTAAGAGTTCATGAAAATTTTAAAAAGTCAATAACAACTGATCAGAACAGGGTTGTATTTTTTCGTAAGTCGTGCGATTGTGTAGGATAGTGAGTCTGAGTCTTAAGTAGCATGAATAAAAACATACTCTGCTGGATTCCTGGAAACGAAAACAAGAACCGTTTTGTAAGCTTGGATTGCATAAAATCCATATCTTCCCGGATTTTATGCAATCGATGCAGATCAAGATTACCAGGGAACACCTCTTGTTCAATATCCCTGGATCCAGGCATGCAAACCTAATGATTGAAACGTATAACGAAAGTAGTTTCATAGCTTTCACTTCCTTAAGTTAAAATAATCTAAGAATGCTCACACGCTTCCTCAGAAGCTCTTGCAAACTGATAGATCGGTTAAGACGCTCTCTTGCAAATATTGGATGTATTTGAGCAGTCTATGCTCGAGCTCCCAACATTCAATAAACATACTCGAATATAATTCGGATTTGGATTTTCAATTTCCCTATTGAAAACTGCAATGTAGCAGTTTGCCACCACTATTTTTATACTTTGTATACTGATAACAGGACGATTTAGTCTGGAGTCTAATCGTCGCTTTCGATGACGAGCTGAATCGATCACCTTTCTTCAGTTTGAGATTATGGCATTCGATGTCGATCAATATTATTACATTGTTCGATAGCGAATGCAATAATTTCATACTGAAAAAAGTGATCGAATCAGCTGGTTATCGAAAGCGACGATTTGACTCCTGGTTTATACTGATCTTACTTGATGGTTTTAATAAACTTAATAATGGTGCCACTTTTTGGCTAAAACCAATAAAAAAGCAAGCACGTTTTCTAAGATTAATATGTTGCCTCGTTTCTACATGCATTTGCAAGCAAAAAAAAAATACACGCAATTGCAAAAATATAATTCACTCACTCAGTTGATGATGAATTTCATCAGCAGCAACCAAAAATAAAAAATAAAAATGTTAAATTAAAACATGGCACATCAGGTTTTCCAACAGTCGTTTTTAATAACTAACATTAGTTTGATTAAATGAAAATAAAGTTGGAAACCTCCTCCTCCTCCTATTCCTCTTTCTCTTCTTCGCTCTTTTCAGCTGACTGATTGACTAAGAAAACGGCCAGATGAGTTTCAACATGTGCGTGCTCAAGAACTGGCCACAATTGTAACAACACAGCACAGCAGGGTCCTTATTAAAATGAAATTATTTTAAAAAAAAACAAAAAATAAACATAAACTTAACGCGATGACTAAACTGACAGAACGAACGAACATTTGACGTACTTAGAAAGTGAGTAGTGAGTGAACTCAATGAAATCCATATTTTTTGTTAAGTCTGCATGTTGCACATGTTAATTTCTTGGTGTTGAAAGTAAATAAAACAAAATCAAAGTTTAAATAAAGTCCACTCCCTTCCCCCAAAAATATAATGGCGACGAACTTTGTAGACATAAAAGCAGCCACTTGCACACAACACACTCGGGCTATAAGAAGTTCCATAGAAGAGATTAGAGTGCTGGTATTGATTCAGAGATGGACAGCGAAAGGGCCTTAAGGGAATCTTCTCATTCCATAAAATAAGCAGAAACATTTTTATCATATTTTCTTAAAAAGGCAAAAAGCTAACAAACTGTAATGAACATCTTTAAAATATAAAAAAAAATATGTACATACTATTAATGCCATCGTACATCCATCGATCTGCAACAATATTTATTTATCACATTGAACAAGGGCAGAGTGTGTGTGTGTGTGTGAGTTTGAGTAGCTGAGTTGTTTAGCGTGGAAAGAAGAACGCAGCACAACACAACACTACACAATACAAAAGCTTTGTCGATTATGGCAAAACAACACGTTCATCCACTTCACGTATTGAGGGCGTAGACTTTATAACGAGGCTTTTCTGTTTGGGTACGGATGGATTGATGGTTGGTTGCTGAGGATGGATTGCCTGATATTTAGTTGTAGTTGATATAGTAGAGATACTCGAGTATCCCCACAACCAAAACTACTCGCACCATCATCAGTATGTACCAACGCCACTTGTTCACAAAGTACATGCATATGTATGCATGAATGTGTGTGTGGAAGTGAAGTGCATCAATCGCCTTGTAAACATGTTTGACCGTACAAAGCCACAAATATGTGTGTACTCATGTCTTGTACATTACCCATTGCCAGATTATTAGTCAGTGCAGTGCTTGCAAATCGCTCCTTTATTGCAGTATAGTCATATCTCAAAAAATGCGCTTTTGTAATAATTCGTTATATCGTGTTATGTTCTGTAAAAAGTTCATGCATCTCTTGGGAGAAGAAAATGTTTAACTTATAGAAAGTTACTGATTTTACACCCATTTTTGAAAATCGAATTTTTATCATATTTCCTGCGAGTCGATTCTGACTATTTTCACAATGATGTCCGTATGGATGGATGTATGACACTTGGATTACTTTTCTTGAATAGCTGTTGTTGTTATTTATATTTATTTTCTTTACATACTCTTACAACTACAATTTGAAGCTGAAAAAAGTCAGCCAATGCAGTAATGATAAAGTAAGAAAATAAAAAAACATGTTGATTATTGAGTTCTTGTTTCAACTTTGTTATTTGTTGAGCTTCTCATTTGCTTAAATGAAAGTTTAACATATTAACTCTATTTGTTCTAAGAAATTTTTGGGTAAAGGTTCCCTGATGATCTGCATTAGCAACAGTGAAATGTGCATATAATCCAGCTAAACCCCTCAATAATCAATTTCAAAGTATTTTTATTAAAAAATATTTTTCTTAATAAGTAAAATAATAATTTGGGATTACTAGTGCGTTAACAAATTTTAAACTTAAATTGTAACAATTGCCACAAAAAACACGTAAGTAATCAACTGACTATTTTAACATTGCGATGTCCTAGGCGGTAGTCAATTGTCTCACTCTGCATTACTTTTCAACTAACTTAAAGTTGGCTTTTTTAAATCACCTGGTAGTCAGTAAATTAAAAATTTTTTTCTGGGCTTTGAACATGTATCATGACACATTGTGTACTCAACGCGCTAACTACCCAGTCAAGGGACCATCTAAAAAGTTTCAAAGTAGCTGAGAATAAATTTGTTGGCTCTCACCAAATTCGATTACGTACTCAACTTAATAATTAATTTTGGATTTATTCTGCATGACATTGCAGTTAACTTTTAGTGAGTCTAAGAAAAGTTGACTATAAATTAACTATTTTTGTAGTCAACCACACATTCTCCGACAGGGTATGTACATATGTATGTGTATGTGTGTGTGGATGTGTGTTTTTAGTGGACGTAATGATAGCGTACTATCAACAGTGGCTTCACAATAACTGCACCCCTGGACTACTTCAGTATTCCATCATAATTAATCATTTAAATTCTTTACAACTTCCATGTATTTTGAATTGGAAGTTTTATGTTCACCATTTACCAAAATATTCAAAGACGATGTATGTATGTATGTATGTATATTAATTCTTTTATGAATCTCTTCTAACTAGCCCCACTGGTTCGATTATACAGAGATTCCAGCATAATCGGGACTACATATGTTCTTGGGTCTAATGCTACGTACGCCCTACACTGTTTTGTAAATACGACTTGCAATTGTAAAATCATGAACAGACAACAAATATATGCTCGGCATCCTCTACCACGTTTCCACTACCATTCGGACATAACGGAAAAGTGTAGTGTCCTAAGTAACGTTGGCTGAAGTAGTTAGCACGTTGAGTACAAAACCGAAACTTCTGGATTCGAGCACGGTATTCAACAGTCCTTAAAATAACAACACCACGCATTTTTCCGATGTGCATTAGTGTCCCTTTGTATCAGTTGTTGTAGGAAAGTTCAAGTGATGAAGGCATAGTCACTGGTCACTGAACTATACCGACTTCAGCAGATACTAATCTTAATGTAACATCAGAGCGCCCTCCTTCGTTGTGTAGCAGAATCATCGGCGAAGTAAAATAACCAATAAAATTACTACTAAGCAAAAATTTAATATGTCTCATTGGCGCTAGAGGCGCTGCAACACTGCATTATTAAAAACGTGCAAAACAGCAGAATGAAGCTTTTCTCTATCTCTTCCTTCATCACCTGTCTTCTCTACTACTATCTCTTTCCTAAAAAGAAGGTAACACCTAGTAATAGTAGAAGGCAGTCATTGCCTACCCTGACCAGTCAAGAACTGTGTAAGATAGTAATTTAAATCCATGTTTTCCAGTCAATCATGATCTCATATCTAGTATAAATGTGTAAGACCATATGTTGCCTTTTCAGTGGTTAGACATATTTCTTGCCACTTTCATAAACCTAAATTTGTATCATCTTCCCTCCCTATCTATGACTTCGAAATCGATTTGCATTATGCTTGCAACCCTAAAAGGGGCTTCGTCCGACACAGTTCCAAATGCGCTAGATAATCTTAAAGCAACCAGCCTACACACAGGCGATATTAAACTCTCAGTGAATCTGATCATACAGAAAGTTCATATAAGATAATATTACTTACAACACCAGCGAGCAGTTTCCACTGAAAATATTTTAAGCCGAGATAGCGCCAAGCAGGTTTTTGATTTCTTGGAAGCTTATATCGTGAATGCTCAAGAAATGACAGACGTGTATAAGGTATTTTAGAAATGATTTTGATTCTATGCAACAAGTGCCAACATTAAGGTCAATGGTTTCCCTAGTTTTCCGACTACTTATCAAAACCCCTTCATGCTTATGGTCAGCTAGATTTAATCCTATTGAACTATTCCATGCCTTTACGATCTATATATACGAGTACACTGGCATGCGCAAAGGTTTCTGCCACTAGTAATTCTTTGGCTTCACACACTAACGCTATGCCATGCCATCTGCGAATCTAAACTATTTTTACTTTTTAAGCTAAACTTAATTTTAATACTTTATCCAAGTACCGATCCTTGGGGCATCCCACCAATAATCTTGCTTCTCCATATACCTATATTAGTCTCCAAAAGCCAGCACCCTATTTAGAAAATAATCCTGGAGATATTCTGGTATGTCTAATCGAGCTAAGGCATCAGCAACATGCTCTTAGTTTGCAGTGAGTGTTGAAGGCGTTTTTTACTTCTAAGGTCACAACTACACAGTACTCTTTTGTACCCTTCCTCCATACTTTCACTTGGATGTCGAGCAGCGATTTCTACTAGCGTCTACTGTTGACCTTGCTTTCCTGAGGCCAAATTGGTTTTCTGATAGATCAAGGTTTCAACATAATTTTCAAGTCTTCTACATATTATAATCTCTAGCAATTTCCCATATGCATCTATCATACACAGTGGGTGACAAGAGGAAGAATCATCTAAGTGTTTATTGTCCTCAGGTATGAACACTAACTTCTTTCTCTTCCCTGACAGAAAAGTTCCCTGATTTAAGCATGAGCATGCGAGTGGATGTATGTATGTTAACATCTCATAAGTTAAGAACGGATCAACGGATCGGAAGTAAATTTGCCGCATTCGAAAGATGTTAAGTTCACTTATTTGTTGTAGATTTATTATCATTCGTTCGAGAGAAATAATTTTTTCTAACGACATCAAGTCTTCCTTAAATTGATTTTTGATATTCACTGATTTTTATAGACTTAAAAAATGTATCTGTCGCATTCTTTGAGTTATGACTATATTGCACTAAAGGAGCGTTCTGTATGCGATTGTTTTCGCTTCAAATCTTTTTTTTTTTTTTTTGTTCCCCCCTTTTATTTATCGAAATGGTTATTTCTTAAAGATTTTGCACCTTCTTTTATTACATTTATATCGACGTTGCACTATTGTCTGTAGCTGCTATTGCTGCTGCTCAAGATGATGTTGATGATGAGGACCATGGATATGACGACGATGGCGTATTGCATTGCACTTTGACGTTGCAACACCATATTATTGCAATGATGTACAATTACAAAATAATCTCAAGATGTACTTGAGGGAAAAGTTTTTTTTTTGTTTTTTGTTTTTATTCCAAAAACTTAAATTTCATTAAAAGAAATAAATAACCAAGCATTTGAAAAATGCCACAATATTCGGTTCAGTTGTACTCGCCCATCATTCAATTTGTATGTAATTTTTAACCAACTTCGAAATAGGAGGGGAGTTCTCGACAGTGTTTAAAAAACTTAGGGCCAATTTCACGATGTCGACAACGTTTGGCTTGTCGCACACTTACATTCAAAACAAACAAGAATTTTCATATTTTGTTGTTGTTTCAAATGTAAGTGTGCGACAAGTCGAACGTTGTCGACATCGTGAAATCGGCCCTTGAGTCGAAGTAGCAAAAGTCGTAAAATGTTTACTTTTCGCTGCTTTGGCTTTTTGAAACTGATTAAAATCAACCAATGCATTTGCTTGTGCTTGTGAAAATCAGCAACAGTCGCAGTCGAAGCAGAAACAGCAAATGATTTATGAACAATTTCGCAGTACTTTCAACAGTCGACGATTTCAAAAGTTTGAATTTGATTTGCTGTTGCTTTTGGTTAGTTTCGGTAGTAAAAGCATAAGCAGTCTGTATGCTTTTGTAAGTAGCAAACAGTCACAGTCGAAGTAGCAAAATCTCTTGCTTTTAAAGGCTCTCTGCAGGTTCAGTCAACTATTTTGTGGTGTTTGTCATATTTTTGTTGTTGTTTCCGCACGTCAGACAAGAGGCAAAAACAAAAACCACTTTACTGCAACTGCTTAAAGCTTCTAAAAGCAAGATTTTTGCTTCTTCGACTGCGACTGTTTGCGACTTCCATGAGAATATGGACTGCTTTTGCTTTTAGTTGCGATAGTCAAAAGCAAATTATATTCAAACTTTTCAAATCGTCGACTGCTGAAAGTTCTGCGTTTTGCGATTTTGCTTTGACTGAAACTATTGTATTTTTCAAAAGCGACAGCAGAAGCAAAATCAAATGAAATGAATATCATTACAGTTTTTTAAACACTGGTTCTCGATTTGCTGAATTCTGAATTCACGATCTGCTACTCAAATTGAAGCTACTGAAAATATGACTGCAACAAATGGTCAAAACTTTGTCAATTATGTCAGAAATGAAAATTACTCGACACACAAATTCTCCATTTGGCAAATTTCAATTGAGATTAATTTAATTTTCTGCAGTACACATCGACATATTTGGTCCCTTACCACCTTCTGAAGAGTATGGGCATATTTTTACGATGATTGATGGCTTTTCAAGATGGGCTGAAGCTATTCCATTGCAACACAGTACATCAGAAACAATATGCAGGTTTTTGTATCGAACGAAAATTTATTGTGTCTGCACTGTAATTTGAAACGAAAGAAAATGCTTTCGAATTAAAGAGTAGACTACCAGGCTCCCATAAGAATTGTGTGTAAAAAAATCTTACGGAAATTCAGGTTGGTAAATGTCTTAAAGAAAAAAAATTTATGCAGAAGGAAATTTTATAATTTCGGGGGCGTGGTCAAGCTCAATTTTGCAAAAATTAGAGTCCGCCCACTTTTCTAAATTCAACATAGCGTGACTTTCAGAGCTCAATGTGTGTGCCAAATTTCATAAAAATCGCTCAAGTAGAATTACATGAAATAAAACATTAAGTTTTAATGGGCATGGCCCCGCCCAATTCTTTTAGCACAAAGTTATGTCAGTATTCGAATAAAAACAACATCCAATAGCATTAGTTTTGTGTTTTCATTAAACAAATTTAGTCGAATAAAATATTTAATTTTAATACATAGTTCGAAAAAATACTCTACTCGAATAAAAAATTTCACCAGAATTTATTTAAATAAAATATTTACAAAAAAATAATTTATGCGATCACGATCACATTTTTATTCGAATGAAAAATTTTATTTAAATTATATTAACATGGAAGACGAAAAATAATTTAGTTTTCAAATTTATCGAAACTCGAAACTGATAAAAGATAGTGTGATTTTCAAAAAGTCAGTAGTTTGTGATTGGCTAAATATTATTTTCAAAATCGATCGTTTTAAAATTGTTTGTGATCGTTTAAATTAAAACAGTTTTCGTTTCGAATCGAACAATAATTTATCTATTTCTCCTTAAGTCTGATTGTTGTCTGGTTGTGTTAGAATGGCTGCCCCTCCGTCTAGGTGCAGACTTCTTGGGTCCGTTAGGTCGGAGCCTCTGTAACCCTAGAAGCACAATTACCAGTACTATATAGCCCCCCTGCTACCTCGAACTATCCATATTTCTTAATGATTGCTTGGTTAATTTTGTCTTACCAGTTGTGATATGGTATTAGAGCCGAATGTCCTTCTTCACAACCACCTTCGAACCTGCAGTAAGATCTACCTAACACTCACAGAAAGACCGAATGTCAATTAAGGAACTTTTGAATTTACAGCCTTTTGAACTGTGGCGCAGAAATAATGAGAATCAGATTTATCTATGTATTACGTATTAACAACATTTTAAAGCTGTTGTTGTGTCGTGTTTAATTAACCCAACATTTTTCGACACGGTCCTCGTAAATATAACCCAAAGCCAAATATCGTCTAACAACATTATCACACGTTTCCGTGTGGTGGCATTACATTTCCTCTCTATCATGTTTTACAAAGTTTACCAAGAAGTATCATGACAATCAGCCAGTACCAATGCCGCGCAGGATTTTTAAATTTTTACACACAAATCAAATATGTCATAACTAAACACCAGTGCATTTCTAATTGTAAACTAATAATTATTATGTATGTATGTACATTTAATCAAAAGTTGTCGAAATTTTGAAAAAGTTTTGTCAAGCTGCGGCCAACAATCTGTTCTCTTTTGTTTTGAAACAACTCTACTCAAAGCAGATTCTGCCATATTGTAGTTGACGTATTTCGCCTTCGACTACATTTTGGTGCTACTTATATTAAAGAAAAACTGTTGAAGTCTTCTTTAATCTATTACAAAAACGTCGTAATTGAAGTTGAAATACTCCAAACAACATTTCTAACCTTTTAGGCCTGCATACCTGCAACCTGTGACTTGCTCGATTTTGTGTCAGAAACTTAAGCGGACAAACAAAATTGTACATTACACAATTAATTGTTACATCTTGTTAACAATTATATTGCGAAAATTTGTAAATAATTGCACTTACCCAATGCTTTGAAGATTTGCCAACTCCAATCGCACGTCACTGCCTTGGATACAAAAGTCTTTGCAATCACTTAATTGTATACAACAACACTCACACATAGTAGACTTACACACACCAGTCTTGTAAATATCTCATATTTTATTTAAAATCCAAAAAACTCTCGAACTTTCATCAAAGAAATCGAATTCCACTTTATTTTTCACTGATCACTCACAAGATGAACCACAAAGTACTTTGTGAAATGCACCAAAGCATCACTTTTTGACGTTTGGGACAAACTAAAGAGGAAACATGTTTAAATGTACCGTTAGCCCAAGTACAGAGGACCAGACATTTTCATTTTCCTTTAGCCCAGCTGCATTTCAGCGTTTTTTGAAGAAAAAACAACACTGTATTAGCTTTTATTTTTCTTACACTTAAGTGCTGCCAAGTTTCCGCTTGACATTTGGAAATGAGCCAAATCTGTCATCTTGAGGAAATTTTTATTGGATTTCCTTTATTTTGATTTTCTGCTAAGAACTATTTGAGAAGAAATTAATGAAATTAAAAGTGGTGCAGCAATAAAATGCAAACTGAGATTATATTTAAGAACATGCAATTGAAAAGCCTAAAATAAATCTGTGCAAATGCAATAGAAAATCTAAATCAGGAAAAGTAAAATTGCAGCATAGAAGCCCCAGCACACACACACACACAACTAACATTGTACATTCAGAAAATCTACCTAGAAAAGCAGATGGATAATAGAACAAGCAGCCAACAATTGAAACCCATTTTAGTGTAACCATTAAAAAGAGGGTTTGCTTCGCCGAATGGGTTGATGTTTATAGAGACGACCCAACGACAACAGTAAAAAAAAGAACAAGAATATTACGTGAGTGCGCAGCCAAAAAAAAGAAAATAAATAGAATTAAAATAGAAAAGCGTAATGTGTTGGAAAATAAAAAAGTGGGGGACTGCAAAGTGAACTGATAGTGCTTTCTGCAATTTACTACAAGAGAAGATAGTGTAAAAAATATGTAGTACAATCAACTACAACAAATAGATTCGCTTTAATTGTATATTATAAACATTTAGGGAATAAATATAATTAATACACCCAAACATGTACATACGAAAAGGCCGACAATTATTGAATTTGTTTCTTCTTTGATTCTATTTTACTTCCTTGTTAATAAAAAAAATACCCTGAAAATTTTTTTCATACTCCCAGGTTTTGCAACCAAAATTTTTGTTGCTGGCATTAAAATTGTATAAATGAAGTGTATTCGAAATAGAAATTGTGAGTAGAACTAATTAAAATTAAAACAATTTAAATGCACAATTAATTTTCCTCAAGAAAATTGTTTGTTCAGCGAAGAATAAACCAGACCGCACCCTTCTCTTTATTCCCCCACCTTTTTTCTGTGTTGTTCTTGTTCGGCAGCAATTATTTGTGACAATTTTCTTTGCAGTTTGACTTCAAGGAAGATTTGGTGATTTCCTTTTGTGGGTGCAGGCTACAGGAACGTTATGACTTCTCTTTATAATTTGGATATTTTTGAATTGCGACCACTAATTTCGAATTTCAACTGCAAGTTATCGACCATCACAGAATATGATTGCCACAAACAGCTACTGTGCTTAGTATCCGAGGACAATGACATTGTGCTGCGTTACACCAGTGAGGGTGGTCAAGAGGTGTTAAAATTAATTTCCTGGTTTCGGCGCACATTTCGCGTTATACATGATGTTTGTTTTGATCCAATGGGAACATGGCTTTTGGTTTTGTGTAAGTATAAAGCAATTTTTTGTTTGTTTAAATTTATATATCTGTTGTTAGACACCTCATTATGTTAATGTGTGATATAAAGATATTTTTAACTTTCCCAAATTTGGTTAAAAGATGTGTGATGATCTGACTTAGAGCAAAAGTGGAATATTATTCATTATTCATATTATTCCTCCATAATTTTTAGGAAAATCTTGATATTAATTCATATTTTTTTATTTATACAGCTTGAATGAGGTCTGGGGGTCTACTCTGTAATTCGGAACGAAATGTAATGCTTTCGAATTTATGTATGTTATAAGCATACAAATTCGAAAGCATTTTCTTTCATTTCGAATTACACAGTAGACCCCGTGAGTTATTTTTTTTATATAAAACAACAAAAATTTAGTTATTTTCAATATTTCGTCTCTTGTTTGAAAGTTCTCGTCCTTCGGGTCTACTCTTTGATTCGAAACGAAGAAAAAGGCTTTAGAATTTGTTGTTAATATACAAAATCGAAAATGTTTTCTTTCGTTTCGAATTACAAAGTAGACCCCCTGACGTTCTTTTATACAAAAAAACAAATCAGATCTTAAAGATGTGGGAATTTGTAAAAGATCGTTTAAATTAAAAAGATCTGAATTCATTAATATATCAATGTTTCATTAATTCGTTAATAAACGGTAAATTTCGAAATAAAAACCACGCTTGCATACAATTTATACAAAGTAAATACAACCCCCCGTCTGGACTGGCAATAAATTCAGTAACATATCTGTGGCAATAAGGAAAAAGTGCTTAAGTCATATTTAATTGTTTTGTGGGAGAAAAAACACTTTTAAACTTTTAAGAAGATTTCCAAAAATTTATTTCTTTTGCAGTTAAATTTTAAAATTCGTTGTTAATTAAAATTTTTCTAAAGAAAATATCGTTCTACACAATATAAATGATACATTCAATTTTAAATATAACAAAATATAAGCTGAATTAAGCTGTTATTCCTTATGAGATTACAAGTCGAAAAAAAATAACCAGCAAGTTATTGCGCTACAACTTGCTCAAAAATCATACAAAATATTTGAAATTTTGCCCAGCGCTATTTTTGAGTATCAAAATTACAGAAATGCCATTAACTCAAAATCAGCTTAATTCGACTTAAACACTTTTTCTCCGTTTTGCCACAGATATATTGCAGCAAATATCTGGCAATAAAAAAAGATTTCATTTATTACCATAATCTATTGATATCAAAAGAGTTTTTGCTCCTATTAACAGAAAACTTGTTTTAAATCGCAACTTTCCACTTTCAGGCTTCGACAACACACTTCACATTGTACCAGCTCTGGCAGTGGTTGATAAGACCTACCTGGAGAAGAATGCCAACAATACCGGCTACACGCAGTCGCACTATAGTCTAACACAAGTAACTTCTTATATTATACCATTCGTGGGTCCCCACGAGTGTCCCAACTCAAAAAAGTGTCCCAATCAATTGACTAGAAAGCGATACTCAACCCTAAATGCGCTCAGAAATGTAGAGTGTGCAAAAGAAAAACCACCAAATAACAACGATGATGCTGCTGGAAATGACAACAAAGACGAAAGCCAAAATATAAAAATTATAATAGAAAAAGTAGCGAATCTTAATGTGAACCAAGAACAAAATGTAGAAAAGGAAGCTGATGATGATGCTGATGGAGCGGTAATGATTGAAGCAGCTGGCCTAGATGAAGGAAATATGGAAGTATTTAGTCACGATGTACCTGCCGAAATGTTGGCAACCGCAAGTGCTCCCACTCAAGAGAACAATGACAAGACTGGCAATAATCAGTTGCCTTTAATGAGTTTGTCATTTATGGCCTCAAACACTTGTCCTTATCCCCTCTCTGTTGTATGGTGGCGCACTTTGGATGGTGTAAATCGTGCTGTCATCGGATATTCGGATGGTTCAATTTGCTTTGTTGGCCTCAGTCCCAATTGCCCATTTGTGGCCAGCACTGCTGTGGAAAGTGGGTCTGTGGTAAAATTGCTGATATGTCGTGACAATACATTTGATAGCGTCATGTTGTTGGTAAGTTATGAAGAAGTATTTTGTTTTATTAGTAATATACAGTAAATAATATTTAAAAAAATTGCAGATAACTTCTTCGTTAAAACAACAGTTTAAGCTGCTGTTGGAACAAAAAGCCATTAAATACATATACCCAGGTGAAATGTCTCCCACAAGTTCACAGCCCAAAGAAAATGATTGGCAAATTGTAATGCCACTAAAAACTACCAGCAATTCTTCAGATCCAGCTTCAGAAAAATCCCAACCGGAGGAAGATGTTCTGCTAAGCGATGACAAAATGCAAACAACGACTAATACATCGTGTACAGTGATAGCAGAATCAGCAGCATCAGCATTGTCTGCGAAACCACAGCCTACGGCTCAAGTGCAGGCATCGAACCAGGCAGTAGCAGTGATTAATACAACAGTCATCGAAGCAATAGATAACTCTGAACAGCAGCCTCCTCTACCACCTTACTCTGTGGCTGTAACACGCCATTTGGACAATAAAGCAGCTGCATCTGCGAATACCAAGCAGCAGTTCCTGAACACGATTACATCACAACAACAGTCGCAACAGGACAACAATTTAATGAATGATTTAGATGATGCAAACGGCCGTGCTGGCATATTACCAGCTGCTCGTGCTCGTCTGGCTTCGCTGAAATCTTTGGGCTCGAAAAAACTAAATGCCATCAAAATGCGCCTTTCGGATAATCGTCAAAAAATTGAAGAATGTAAGTAAAAATTTAAGTAGTTCAGTATATTTCAGTTACTTTCATCGGCTCAAGAAACACTAGTCGTTAAGTCCCGCTTCACACACCTCAACTTTGTTATTATTTGGGTTCAATTGAGTTACAAATTATAAGCGATTCGACATTATTTACCGGCTGCTCCTAAATGTATGCAATAATATATGAATTTAAAGCAGCGTCAGGCAAAGCATCGCTCGCAGGTTTCTTTACTCATTTACTCTCACACCTGCAACTCACCAGGGTTGTAGGATTTTTTCCGACCTATTTGGCCAAATTGATTTAAAAAATCTTTGATAATAAATTTATTTTTATGTAATACTTTTTTTAATAGAAATTTTTATAAAATAATAATACTAAAGAATTTAGCACAAATCGCCAAAAATTATTTTATTGTAAATTTTTCTCATCCACATTCAAAACATTTAATTTCTACATTGAATCAAAAAAAAATCCTAAGCTGGACTTTAATAAGAAAGGCCTGAAGTAAGAAAATCTTCCTTCCAGCTGAAATGAGTTGATAGTAGAGATGGGCGGTTGTCCCTTTTTTTTGTAACACGGACACGCACGACTCAACACGAAGTGTTCTTGTCAGAAAATCTGATTTCGTGCGTGTTCGGGTCGCATCGTGTTGAGCAAAATCTACACAATAAAATACGAAACGATTTTAGGTTTAAAATATATTTGCAGGAATTTCCAGTAAAGAAAAAATTTAATATTCTGTGTCGTCAAACACGCACAATCAACAAAATTGTTGATAGTGTAGGGGTCTCTTGAGATTAAAGTTCTGAAATTAAACAAAAATCTGCATCTATTTGAATATAAAAAATTCTTGCTATTCAGTTTGATTTCGTGCGTGTTATGCAGTTTCGTGTTGGGAAAAATTTTCGGTTGCGTGTTTTGTACGTGGTGGACATATTGGTCTTCGTCTTTGTGTATATATGAAGCTGAGTACTCTTTTCTTTTCCCCTCGTCTCTCTCTCTCTCTCTCCTTCAAACTAATCAGCTTAGCAATAAGACTTGCATAGTGCGAACAGGGACTAAGTAACTTTTCTGTAGAAGTGCTACCAAGTTCTTGTACATTTGAGTTAATTTACTTGCAAATTGTGCGCGTATAAACGTAGTATGTATGTATGTTTTGTTTTTTTATCGTACGAATTATACTAGAGATTTTATGCAAATATAAATAAGTGGTAAGAGCGTGTAGTATTTCAGCTCAGACAATTTCAATACATCTCACTTACAAAGAGTACAACAAAATTTCTTGAGTAGTAAACACATTAATACGTTATTTAAATGCAAACAAATATTGAAATTCAGCAAAAATTCACTTTTACAACATCATCAAAAACTGCTGCTTCAACCGAATAAATAGAATTAAATGAAAAAAACCCCATACTGATATACATAATTATAAAGATTGTTTCTTTTACATTTTCTATTATTTATTTTTCATTTTCTTTCTATTCTTTTAAAAAATTTTTAAAATGTAACAACGACAAAAATTAAAAAGATTTTAAAGGTTTTATGATATTGCTGTTTAGAATGAGAAGGCAATTTGGTGAGTTGTTTTTTGCTCTCAAAAGAAGAACTAATATGAGCAAAAAATAAAAAATAAATAAGCTTGAAAATAATAAATTTAAACAATCCATTAGAATTGCAAAAAAATGCTAAATTGTACTGTAGAACGTTTTAGTTTAATAGCAGCAAACAAAACAATTAAGGGCCTAATTTTATAAAACGAAAACGTTAAGCGATGACAAATTTTTTATGTATTTTGTTTATGTAATTTATTTATTTATTTATTTCAATTATATTTTACAAATAAATTTGTAAAATATACATACAAAAAATGTGCCGGGTAACTAGACCATGTGCACATAGACAAGAATGACTATTAACTACAAACAGAAAAAATTATTCTTAGAAAGATGTATGAAAAATAAATTATAATTTTGGACTAGAATAAACGTAAAATAGAGAGAAAAGAAAAATTTTAATAAAATGCCGAAACAAAATATAAAACTAAATTTTGGGAGAAAAATGCTATCAAATATTTTCAATGTTGTGTTTTCGTAGACTTCTGGCTATTGAGGGCAGGAACTTGTTGCTTGCGCAACTGAGAATATCATCCAGTGATTCGTTTATTTTAGACATTGGGCATTCAACTAGTATATGCGGTACTGTAAGGGTGACGTTACATTGGGAGCATTTTACTGGCTCCGTCCGCTCGAAATAATGCCTTGTGTTGAAGAGGGCCTTGCCTTCTCTTAGCCGAGCCAGCGATATGCAATGTTTTCTAGTCAAGGATTTATCATAATGGGGTCTTTTAATAGTGGGATTCTGCAACTTTTTAAAAATTTTAAAGGCGTTTGTGATAATTTTCGGGAAGCTGCCAGTATAGTTAACCTGTGGAATGTTCAATGCCTCTTTTGCAGCAATGTCTGCTTTCTCATTTCCCTTAATTCCAATATGCGATGGCACCCAAACAATTAAAATTTCTTGGCTTGTATTTTGTAACAAGATATTGTCGTATATGCCGTTCTGGTTTCGTTTTAAGGCCCTAATGGCGCTGAGACTGTCGGAGCAAATTATTGTAGTTTGATTCATTTCGATGGCATAAGATATAGCATCCTTTATAGCCGCAATTTCAGCTGTAAATATTCCTGAATTGTCGGGTAGACGTGATTGCTTTATAGTTAAATAGTTGGATGTATTAACTTCTTCTACTATAGCAAACGATGATGCACCATTTTGAAAGGATCCATCAGTGAATAATTTCAACTTTGGTTTGAAAATAGCAATCTTTTCATCAAGCATTTTTTTAAAACAAATAGGATTTGATCCGTTTTTTACCTGGGCTCCGAGGCTATCGTCGATAGTAAAAGACGTGTTGATATTATCGCATGTATGCAGAGTTGGCTTTAGGGGAGGAATGGGTATTTTGTTTCTCTTCAATAGGGATATTATTATGTTAACAGACGAAGCTGGTTTATTTAAATGACAAGTAATGTGTTTCCAAAATAGTTCGTGTAGACTATCATGTGGCAAACTAATAGATTTAGACGCCAAGTTAACTGACGATTTTTCCAAAATTGTTTGGAAATCTTCGAAAGTAGCCTCTTGCCGTAATTTTTGCACTGGAGTAGCTTTAAGTAACCCTGATGCGGTCCTAAAGCAATTATTGATGGAGGTGTTGAGCTTGGCGATATTTTTCTTTGATGTCCAGCCATATATAGTTACGCAGTGAAGAATGGTACCGAATACCAAAGACCGGCATATGTTAAGTGCCACATCAATATGCGGTCCTTTGTTTCGAGAACAAATTAGCTTAAGTAGGTTATTGATTTTACTAAGTTTAGATACAATATATTTTGCATGTTCATTCCAGAGCAAATTTTTGGTAAAAATCAACCCAAGAATTCTCATTTGGTCCATGATAGGAACATTGACATTTCTGATGAGTAGGTTACTAGTGGCGCAATTCTTTAACCTGCATACATGTAGTATCTCGATTTTATCGGCACGAATTACAGCTCCTCTACTGTTTGACCACTCATGTAAAATATTGTCCAGATTTTTTAAACTTATGTAATTTATATTTTCCATTTAAAATTTGTCAACACTTAACGTTTTGTTGAAAGTATTACTAAAAAAATGATAAAAATTTAATTTATACCCTTAACTCTTTCTCTCTCTCTCTCTTTATAGATATACCAGACAATTCTTTGGGTTCTTCGTTTGCCATAGTGGATTCACCATCCTTGACACCGGAGTTGTTGGCCAATTCTATCGGTTCCTTTTACACCATACAAAACTTACGCAGTACTTATTTGCTGAGTGCTCTACACAGTCAATCGAACAGCTTTACCGTGCACAGCATAGACATACATTTGAAGCCATTGTTTCTCTACAAAATCCCGCCAGATTGCGTGGACATTTTAATAAGTTCAAATATTTTATACTCCATACAATATGTGGATTGCTGCAATGATTTGGTGGTGACGGCGGCGGCGGAGAGTAACACGGTAATGCCGAAAGAAAGCGGCGACGTAGTGTTAAATCAAAATACGGAAAAAGAAAATCGCGATAGGGACATTGAAAAGCAGGAAATATTTGCTGAGGATAAAAACACTGTAGATGATCTCAGCAAAAATGAAAGTCATGTGGCTGCTACAGCCAGTGCGGACAGTGACAGTAGGATTTTAAGCGATTCAGCACAAGCTGAGAGTCCTGCCGAAACCAGTGCCGCAAGTACCACAACTACTGAACAGTACAGTCGTGACTGTGTGTCACTGAGCAACTCCATAAATGCTGTTGGTGTTATAAGCAGTGCTATGGCTTCTCTGCGTACCGGCAATGAAGATGTTAGTAGTAATTTTATATTTGCTTTTTTGTTTTTATTTCTATATTTTATTTATAATTTTTTTTCTTCTAGAGATTCAATGCTGCCTCCCAATTGGGCTTGTTTCGTTTCGAGAATGAAACTGTTTTGAGTCTTTACCAAATGGCCACATACCGTCCAGCTTTAAATGCAAATGAGGTCATAACGAAGGATGAGAAAACCAAAGCTTTCGAACACAAAGACATTAAATCACCCATGGACTATGTTAAATTTTATGAAACAGCTGATGTGCAAGAGGAATATTCATTGAGGCAAATGGAAATTATGCAAAATGAATTTCCCAAAATTAACTATGATCCCTGTTATGTGATTACCAATAAAAATATCTATTATATACAGCTCAAGTAAGTTGCCATTTTTACAACTTTTTTTTTTTTTTTGCTTGTGAAGCCAAGACAACAATTTATTTAATACATAATAATTTTGCTTTAAATTGCTGAATTAAAATTTTATATTATTGTTCTCAGATTTCAATATACGGGACTGCGAGAATTCCCCTCATTAATGTGTCATTAAATAAACTAATTGTGGAAATTTCTCTTAATTTTTAAATCGGATTTTTCCAACCGTCAAAAACGGTACACGGCAACACGGTACAGAGTTACTGCCGTATGCGAAAAAAGATTAATTTATACTGCAAGTGCACAGTCAAAAATTTTATGGACATTTTATTTTGAACATAAAACGTATCAATACAAAGTTTGTACACTTTTCGAATGCTACAAGCTGCAAGATACAAAGTTGCGAAACATTGTAACCATTAGCTTCAACTTTGAAACTGATGCGCTGATTGCTTGTATGTTATTCCAAATAGGACCGATTGTGATCGAATCTACGCGCTGACACCATCTGAATAGATTCCCATGACTTCAAAAAGTCGCGATATGGGCTGTTATTATATGGTTCAAATCGAACGAAAATATTTTCGAAAACAAAACATTTAGATCGAAATTATTTTGTGTGTTGAAATAAATTCAGTAAAGTGCGACTTTGACTGGCACACGAAGGGTTCCATACGGACACTAGCGGTCTTATGTATAAGAAAAAACTGGCATGAAGTTAGCATAAGTAACGACATTGAACTAGGTGCCAACGAGTTCCTCCATACAATTTAATGTAAAATTATATGGCAAAACTCGTTAAGGTCATATTAAATTTTGCTACTTATGCTAACTTCTTGCTAGTTTTTTCTTATATGTACATAAAGCCGTACATATGTTGTACAATACGAACTTAAGCCTATATAATCGAATATCTCACCTAACGTAGATATTTTTTAAAAGGCTGTAGGAATTATCGCTCAAGTTCATATCGCCCGAAACAGCTAAATGAAGGAACGCCCAAAATTGTTGGGTTGAAGTCTACTGATGAGTTCCAAAAGCGGGAACGACAAAAAACAGCAAAATTTTCAAATAACCCATTTTTTTAACTTTTAGGCAATTTTTTTAAAATTCCCCGGTTAACTTTTATCGGCTTTTGGCACTTTTTTCGGTTCTTGGCATTTTGTTTTAGTTACAGAGATTTCTTTTAGCTTTGGCGTATTTTTCGTTTTGGAGATTTTTTCGCTTTTTGACGGTTTTTTAGTTTTGGTTATTTTTATTTTGGGATTTTTTATTTTTTTTCGTTTTTGAAAATTTCAAGAGTTTGCCTCTTACGGTTTCCAAGATACAGCAAGTTCTCAAAATTTCTTTAACTGATAGAAAACACTTTAATTTTCAATTTTTTTTTCAATGTCAGTGTTGATTAATGTACATAGTCTGCATAAAAATGCACGCACTAACTTTGAAAATTTCAAGTGTCTATATATAATGGTATGTATATTACATTAGGATTTCAACATGTTTCGTTGCACGCTTTACAACACCCTTTAATTTTAACTGTCATGTATTTGTTGTTGTAGCGGCCAAAGTTCTACATATTCTGTCAAGATTTCAGTTCCGTAGCTCTTACCATTCTCAAAGAAACAGCATGTGACTGACAGACAGACGGACATTTTCATTTTGTTTTCATTTTTGGTGTACGGAACCCTAAAAGTGTTCCTTTCTCCTTATTTAAAGTAATTTTCCAATTTTGAGAGTTATGACTCTATAATATATTTCTTTGCAGGAAAGAACCATTTGCTATTTTTCTCGACTCCGCTTTGGCGTGCGAGTGGAAGCAATGTCGAGATTTTTGCAACACTTTCGATCTCACATACGAGGCTTGCATTGAATTTGCGGGCGATTATCTATTGCGCCGCAAGAAGGTCACACAAGCTTTGTTTACTTACAACGCAGCACGCATTAAACCCATACGTACAGCACTTAAAATGGCCATGTTTGGTCAGACCACAGCTTTAAGGCATCTTTGTGCCATGGCCCTAAAACTGAGTCATATTCTAAAATCGAAATTTTTTTGTCATCCCATTATAAAGACACTTTTGCCCGACATCACCTACCGGCACTCGGAAGACGTGCGCATTATATTGCCGCCCACGCCAGCAGAGTATGCTCCTGAAGGCAAAGGCGTGATTGTTAACGAAGGACAGCCCTGCGGTGACTACACTTATGGGGTGGATGAGTCAATAAGTCAACTGCAAATGTCACCGTCATCCCAGTTCCATTTGGCAAATTTGCTGCTCATTACGTTGGCGGAGAAGGCCGTAAATGATAAGAACTATGTTCCTTTATGGTAATTATTCTCAATCAAATAACTAAAAATTTATTAAATATTGCAACTTGCAACTGCACTCGTTATACTCCAAGAGACTGACTGACTGTAGAACAAACATATTTTTATAATATTAATATTTTTTAAGGAACTTCCTGGTGCTTAATGGCAAATATCACACCAACATGACGAGCATAGTTTTATGCCAAAGTGGTTTGTTTTCGGCTGCTCTGCTATTAGCCAAGGTGCGCGGTGTTTGCATTGATACCTTTTTGGCTTTAAATAGTGTAGTGGGCCAGGAATTTGGTAATTGCCTTAATTGTCTATTAATTTTAAATAGAATTGACAACTATTTTGTTCTTAGGTTGGTATACAGAGTTGAATGTGTGTCTTTATAACTTAAGCGATCCCATGTTCACGGAAACCATAACGTATTTGCCCAGCATAGCTGTGGAATATTTTAATTTCATACAGGAAAAGATACTACAAATAAGGCCAAGTGTTTTAAAAGTATGTAAAATGTTAAGAAAAGTTTATTCTAAAAGTTCTTAATAACTTGATCAATTTTCTCTTAAAAGCGTTTGGAACAGCAACTGAATCCTTTTTCGGCTACTTTGAGACCCATTGTCTCTCACACATCATCCTCATCGCAATCAAATGACAATAACAGCTATTTGTTGGACTTTTGTAAAAGCCTCATTGAAACCTATTTAGCTGTGCTCATACACTTGGAATCTCAGCGTTCAAAATCTGATCGGGTATTGAATGCCCTCAATACGTTTCGTTTAACTTATGAAGACAATCAATTTGCCATCGAATCCTCGCGTTTTAAGCCGATATCGGCTGGCTGTGCCCACTGCGCTTGCGTAGTGGACGGTGTAGCCTATTTTTGGGGCTCTAACGGCGTGCCTTGCAATTATAGTGTTAATAAATCTTCAGGTATGCCCATTATAATAATATTCTGACTTTGTTAGCGTAAATATTTGTTTAATTAATTCACAGATACTCCCGAACCTCCTTATGCCGTAAAAAGTTTGGATTTATTATCCCAGCTAAATTTAGAAGTACATGCAGTGAAATGTGGGCGCCAGCATACTTTAATACTAACAAATAACGGCGTAAGACTTTTTCCAATATAATATTTTTCGTCACAGAAAATTAGGATTTGATTATTAACATTATAAAATTGCAAATTTTTTATTCCCCTATTTTACTTTTTCCACAGCGTGATATATTTCGTTTATTTCAATGTATAAATTCTTATCTGGGAATAAATTCTCTTTCAGTTGTATACTCTGGGCAATAACAACTTGTGCCAATTGGGTATAGGCAAGCAAATGCAAATGACTTTACAGCCCATGTTAGTGAAAGAGTTTGATGGTAAAAATATAACCATACTCGAGGCTGGACAATATCATAATGCGGTGGTAGCCGATGGTTTACTTTATACTTGGGGGTACGTACATACAAACATACAGGATGAAATTAAATTTAAATTAATATTCAAATCTCAATTATAGCTGGGGAGTGTATGGTCAATTGGGTCATGGGAATACAGAAAATGTTTCCGAGCCAAAAGTAGTTTCATTTTTCAAATATAAGGCAAGACTTTCAAATATTACACTTTAATTTTTGTTTTATTAATTTATTTTAAACAGAAAATACTACAAGTTTCTTTAGGCCATGCACACAGCTTAGTGTTGTGTGAAGCTTCCCTGCCAAGTACTACAGAGTTATTTGTTTTCGGATCAAATCATTTTGGCCAGCTTGGTTTGGGTGCACCCAACAGCGAGGGAGCTGCCGATAATAGTAATAGTTGTAGCAAACAAACTCACGAAGAAATGAACTATGCTTTTCAAGTGAAATATTTATTACCTCAAAAACTGGAAATTGGCACAGCGAGAATAAGACTGATTCATACAAAATTCTTTACTAATGTAAGTATGCATTTCATATTTATACACTTAAAAATATAAAACAAAGCACCAAAAGTAAAACCACAATCTCTTTTTGTTCTCAATATAAAACGCGAATATGTAATTTTTTTAACGCAAACAGATAGTCGTAGATGAGCATGAACGCATGTATACATGGGGCTCTTCGCCCCAAGCCTTACGTTTGGCCAACCAGATCAAAAGACGAGCCAATGCTAAGCTGAAAATCGAAGAACACCAACGGCGTGAAATGAGTCGTCGCTTTGAGGCTACTATGACAGCGACATCAGCCGATTCGCCGCCGAGTACAAAAGAGACTGTACCAACAGTTACAATAACAGCACCAACTCTGGAAATAATAAGGGCCGACGATGAAGGTAATGAGATTATGAGTATTGCCAAAGATGAAATTGTATCGGGTGTGGCGGCCATTGTTCCTGTTGTAGGCAGTTCAGCTGTAGAAGAAAATAATGTTATTACCACCGAAGATGCTACAGATGCAAATATAAATATACAAATTATAGAGGATGAGGTCGTGGGTGATGTGCCTCTATTAAAAACTAACGCTGTAGAGACTTTAGAAAGGGATAAGTTAGATAATACAACAAATGTACCTGCCGTTCCGCCACCGTCTGCGCAACAGCCATCAATAGCCGATATAGATCCTTGTGAACACATGTCACCCCATTTAGTTGATACCTCCGAAGTAGCTGGACAAATATTACAGGTGGAATGCATTTGAATTCCGTTCATTCTTATGTTTATGTATTGTTATTTAGGTTTCTAGTGGCCTTTTCCACTTTGCTTTGATCTCCTCTTCCTGCACTTTGTATACATGGGGTAAAAATTTGGAACATCAATTAGGTACTGAGGACAAAGAACGGCGAGCAGTTAATAAACCTTCGCCTCTGGACAACATTGATCATCCCATGTATGTAGATTGCGGTGCTGATTTTACTCTAGTCATGACAACTGATTTTGTTGTCAAAGCATTCGGAGGCAATTCCAATGGCCAGGTCAGTGACAGATCAGTAAATACGAGATCCATATGCGCTCATATTCTATTTTTTATTTTTGCATTCCAGTGTGGCCGCGATTTAGGAGCTTGCATCGACAAAATGAAGCAACGTGTTGTTTGTCTTCCCACCACCAAACGTTTAATGCGCTTCGAAAGCCAGTGCATAGAAATACCCGTGGAAATCAATTTGCCGCGTCCCCGCATACGTTTGGACACTGAACCCATACGTTACCTAAAGGCAATGCCACGTTATAAATACTACTTCCTACAAGAGGCTGATATAGATTTTGAACAATTTGGCGACATAAACTTGCGGCCTTCGCCATCGCCGCATGAATACAAATCGACTACACAAGCCGACAGTTCGGCAAACGTGGTAACCGGCCAAGAGTCGGATGATCTTATTTCATCTCTGGAAAATCTCAGTCAAAATGATGTCTCTTCATTGCAACTATCGCTAAATACTCCCCTGCTGGCAGACAACATTTTAGAACAAAATCTACATCAGACTACAAACAGTTCTTATGAGTGCACACCAGATGAACAAAGTTATGCCCGCCTACCAAACATAGATATTGATAATGGCAGTTTGACCGATGATAATGGCCATAATAATTGTACAGACTTTCAGCAGAATCTAACTAATGCAGCAGGCTTGACTACAGCAGCAGCAGCAGCAGACAAAAATGGTAACAGAAATATTGAGGAAAAAACTAATTCGGTGGACAGCGAGGAGCTGCAAAATCTTTGCAACTATATACACTATTGTCTGTACATATTCCATGGCCTGTATAGTCCTGATAAAGTGCGTGAATTTTCTAAAACTCGTTTGGAGTATCGTATACGCACTTTGATGTTAAACTTTAAATACGTTGATGCCTTCACCTTATGCCTGCAGAGCACACAAAGTTCTCTGTGTGCTCTAAAAATATTTGAATACTTCTCCAAAGATACCGGCTATGTGCCACTGAGGCGAGCCGATCTAAGATTTCTTATTTACTATTTGCTCAGTCATTTCATTAATCATCAATACGATTTGGCAGAATGTGAACGTTTCTTTTTGGCCGATTTGGACTATTACCTGTTGGAGCTGGCCTATGTATTGTATTTTAACAATAACAACACAGATCTCGAACAAAATCTCAATGAGAAATTTAAAACTCTTATAGCAAGAACTGACGGCGAGACAAATTTGAATTTCTATCTTCAACAGCAGCAGCAGCAGACCGAAGAACAGGATCACAATCAACAAAATCAGCAGCAGCAGCAGCATCATCATCATCATGATACGCATAAATTAGAGGATACCGATGTGATATTTGAAATGTTGAGTGTTAAATTTAAGACGATTATTTGCCAGCGTTTGCTTAAATTTTGTAACTCTTAAACTATATACACACACATGCATATATTTTTTTATTTATTTTAATAGTGAAAAAGCTTTTTGTTAACTTTTAAATAGTTCACGCTTGTTGCAAGTTTGTTTTTATTTTTTAACGTTGCAATTTTAATACATTTTTTTTTCTTTCTTAATTAAAAATGCTTGTTAATTTATATTTCCTTTTTCTTGTCTTTGCATACATTGTTTTATTTTTATTTTCGCTCAACTACATACATACATATACTATAGTGATATTTACTTTTATTTTTTATTATTATTATTATTATATGATTACATTTTTAATATTGTTTATTTATAGTTTTATTGGCTTAAGGCCGAAAAGTTCAAGTAAACTATTGTACTCAGATGTAAAAAAGAAAAGTTTGATTTTTATTTGAAATATGAGCATTTCCACAGAAATGATATTAGCTTACAAGCTTAACTGCTGTATGACGTAATGGGACAATTACGTAACGCGACTGTGGAAATGCCCATATGTAAATATTTCACTCGCTTAACGTAGAATGGTGAAGAATAATTATTATTTTGTACTATTATGTAGTTGTTGTTGTTGTAAGGTGACTTGAAAATTATTTATAGAAGAAGTCTATAGTTTCGATCAAACTGCATTTAATATTAACTTTCGAGAAAGTCAGGGAATATTTAAAAGTTTTCCGATAATGATGAGTTTACACTTGCAAGTATCCATTTTGTTATAAAGAGGCCCATCCATTATACAATACTACTGCATATGTTGTACATATTCTGCCTTATCGTGGTTGGCGTATTTCAAATACGACTACGACTGTTTGGTAATAGATTACAGCAGACCTCAACAGTTTTTCTTTAATCTATTACCAAACAGTCGTAGTCGTATTTGAAATACACCAACCACGATAAGGCAGATTATTGTCGTTTGTGCAATAAATGGCACAATATTTTCAAAGAAAATATTGCCCAATTTTCCTCCAGCGAAAAATAAACAATATTGAATAATGCTGCCACCACATTACACAATTGTCTTGATTGTACAGTAAAAATCAAAACCCCTTTGATATTTGCAAATATGTTGTGCCACCTTCGAATATGACATACACATTGACGATATTATTGTACAATAGATACAAAAACTGGTGGGCCGCTTATGTAATAAATAAAACACATGAATTCCACATGTGAAAATTTCCGAATAAAGTTTTCGTTCACACGGATTTTAATTTCGTATCATCAATTCCATTATAATTAAAAACTTACATACATATTTCCACTTTTCCCGACAGACAAATCTTTGTGAAGAGTTTTCTTCATGAAGTGTGAAAATATTTCGCAATCCTATGATATTGTTTTTAAATAGACTATTCACACGTTCGGAAATTTCCATGTTATAATTTTATTTATAATAAGCCTGATTATTACCGAAAGTTTCGAACAAATATCCGAAAGTTGTGTAATTTTTTGAAGTTTTCACATTCAAGTGCAAGTTTGGTTGATACAATTTATATGGACGTAAACACTTTGTACAAAAACGATTGGTCTACTCTTTAATTCGAAACGAAAGAAAATAACTTCGAATTTGTATATTAATTACAAGAAAATTCGAAACCATTTTCTTTCGTTTCGAATCACAGAGTAGACGCCCTGTTTTAGTTTGAGAAAGAAATGAAATGAAAAAGAACTATTAAGAATTCATGAAATTTAATGAATGAAGCGTGTAAACTTTTAACTTTTGCTTATACTTCAGTGAAGTATAGTCTGGTATCAGAGATATGGGCAGACTTTTGAGCGAAGCAAGAAATAGAGATGTTTTTGCGGAGCTACTGAATAATCCTCATTATTGTGAATGGCGTCGTCGACGTCACATCACACTTGTCTACTCTTTATCGGCAACAATTAGCTCGTATTGATAATGTCTTACTAATCTCTGAGGCTTTGAAAATTAATGGAGCATATTAATAGTAGTCAATTGTTGTCTGCAAAGAGTAGACAAGTGGCAATTTTTACTGTCGCGTTGATGAGTAGACAGACAATTAACAAACTCAACGCATTTTTAAATCGCACATTTTTAATGAAAAATCGTGAAAAACCGTTGCAAGTTTTTCTTTAAATAAAAAGTAAACACATTAAGTTTAAATTGTGCATCATTTAATTTTCTCTTTAAAGTTCAGTTTGAATAAAATATATCAGATCTGAATTTAGACTGTTTTCAAGTGAAAAGAGAACGAGTTTGTTTAAAAGAGAAAACAAGAAAATCCAAAAAATTTGGAATTCGTCGAAGCCAAAACATAAACGACTAACAAACCCAATGGCGGGATTATGGATGGCAACTGAACTTTGAGTTGACAAAATGTTATTAAATATGTCAACTGACAACTAACGATTGTTAATTGAGTTGCCAAATTTCAATATTTCCAAAAAAAAATTGAAATTGAATTAAATAAAGTATTCCTTCCTTGCTAAAGGGGAAAATGTGCTTTAAAGTTAAATAAAGATATTATTTGCTAAACATTATTTTAAGCAATAACGTTTACTTTAAGTGGCGTCTAGTAGATGCTGCAGTTGCACTTCCTTCTCTTCATCGAAAAATAATTCCACTAAAGAAATTAACTTTGTTATAAGTAATTTTTTAAGCACTTTTACTTGACTATTTTTTTTAGAACTTTGTTTATGTTCACTTCAGTTGCCAATCTGTCATAACCGCATTTTCGATCACTTTTAGGCAACTGGAGAAAGTTGCCACACATAATACTAGTTTTAATTTCAGTTGCGTTGCCAATTGACAAAGCAACTATTGTTCGGTTGCCAACCATAATCGAGCCATAAATCTGTTTAGCACTTGACTCGCTAGCACCTTCAGTGTGTCAGTAGAAAAGTGCAGACTGTGGTCAGTTTTTCGAACTTGCAATTGCTTGTGCCTTATTCAATACAAAATGTTTATTAAACAAATTTGCATGTAAATTTCTTTTGTAAATTATTATGTTTTATAAAAATGGCAGTAAATGTTTACTTTGTAATATTTTTTAAATCACAGTTCGAAAAAGTACTTCTTCAAAGATAGATACGTTTCAAAGTTTTTTTTTTCTAGTTAGAATTTCGAGGACTTGTTTTTCAGAACATTTTCTGGAAATTTTTTTTTAAGCTCATACGTCTCGTCTTATACTGTACTGCAAAAAATTTAATGTAAAATGGATAACTCGATTCTTTATTTTGTTTAAATAAATTTTTATAATTTCAAAATGATTTTCAGATTTTAATTGATAACCAGCAATTAAATTCAATACTTTATTTTATTTTAGTTAATTCGCTTATTTTTTGCAACTATGTACTTGCTATTTTTCCTAAACTTATACCAATCATTAAAAAAATATGTAGCACAAATATAAAAACATCAACATTAAATAAAGTATTTTCATTGAAGCGCATTACCATGTATGCATGTACATATATATAATGGCAAATAAGCCATTCAATAGCTTTATCTATTTATTTATTTGTAGCCATTGTTATTTTATTACAACAAAAAAAAAACACTGCATTTTCACAAGAAATCGATATTCTAAAAAGTTTAAAATTTTGTATTCAAATATAATTAATTTAATTAATTTTTATTTTAGAATAATATGTAATAATAAATTGGTTTAAATTTATTTTAAAATTTCATCTTCAAATATTTATTTCATTCATATCATTTAGAAAATTTCATTACAATAAAAAGAAACTAAAACTTAACAATGCATATAATAGGGTTTTTATAATTAAAATATTTAACTAGCAAACAAATTACTGCTTAACACTGTTTTTTAAATCATTTAGTTTCGCAAATAACTTCTATTGTGCACTATTTTAAACTAAATTAATACGTTCAAGGAAACACTGAATTACTAAGCTAAATTATAAATCAATTAAATAGAAGAATAAAAATGCTTTAAATGTTTACAAGTTTTATAAATAAATTATTAAAAATAAATTATATAACCACTAAATATTTAGTTATTGTCTTCAAAATAACTACAGAATTATAAAAAGAACATTATTAATAAAACAATCTTATAATAAAATAAAAAAGAATTAAAATTTTTGTAAAAAGCAAAAACTTGTTAAGAGTTTTATTATTAAAAAAAAAAATACAACAAACAAGTTCGTGAGTTATGTGTATGTACTTCGATATGTATGAAGAAACATTTTTCGAATGCTGACTTTTTCTACAAATAAGAAATAAACACAAATCTGAAGCAAATATTTGAAAGTGGCAATTACTCTGTATACAATTCACTAATTGAATTCATCAAAGAAGCAAAAAATGAAATGTAATCTGAATATTTTTTTATGAGTTGAACCTGGCAGTTTCTGAATATTATATTCCGCCAACTTAATTTAAAATTGGAAAAAATAAGCCGCAGATGAGAATTAATACATAAGTGAACATTTTAAAAGTTATTTATGTATAATAATCACTAAAATTAAAAATATTAAACCATAATACAATCTAAAAATGAGCAATAGCTGCCTGCATTGGCTTTCAGCCTATAATAATAATTTCAATGCATATTTTCATACATGCATACGTATGTATGTACATATACATATAAACAATAATGTTAAATTACATATATGTATAATTGAAGGAAAACATTTAAACATTTACAGTTAACATGACTGACGAACTTGAACTAGATCTGTAACGAGTTCCTCCATATATGTACATACATATGTACATAATTTGATGTTCAAAAGTCGGCGCGTAATGTGCTATTAACCCACTAGCGTAATTTCTTATGTAAAAGTCCATGACTCTTTAAGACAATGTTAAATTTTGCCACTTATGCTAACTTCATGAACAGTTTCTCGTTATGCATTCGGCTGTTATTTAACAGCTTCTTTAAAGCTATAGCTGAACAACTATTTTGTTGTTTCTGTTATTGTTGTGGCAAAAAGGAATTTATTTGTTATTACAATTCGTCATTGAATGTAAAATTATTACATTTGTTTAGCACGTATGTAAAATGCATGCTTACATAAAATTGTACTTCTGTAAACTATTGCATGGCAATGTAAGTATATTTTCCATGTTAACAACAGAATTGCATTTAAACAAAAAAAAAACACAGAGTTGCCTAATGTTTTGCTTAATGCGTTTCCTGTTTTAGTTTTGCTTTTTGGCAATTTCGTTAAAAATTTGGTTACTCTGTTCTAATTTAAATGTCATATCAGTTCGCGCTTATTTGTGGTCTCGAAAAAACTTGCAAATAGTGATGCTCTATTAAATTTTTTAAGAAATATTTAGTTTTATTGTGCTAAACATATTATTGAGTGCAAATTATGCAAATATAGGTAGAAGATCACTCGTAAGTTGTTTTTAGATATGCAGCAATGTCACAGAATAAATTCCGAACGATAGTGAAATTGATTGTTTCCATGTCTAGATGGATGGAGTTTGTCTGAATTTGGAATGATTTAAGGTCATCCTACATGAAATTTGATTGAAAATTAGACCGGTTTCGGTTATGTGCCATCTCAGTATTCAAGCAATGGCAGAAGATGTCACATAGCCACCACCGGTCTGATTATCAACCAAACTTAACGTGGATTGGTGGAAAATTGTTACGAATGGGTAGTTACATCGTGCTATCCATTATATAAGTAGTGTTTTAATATTTCCGAGTTTGATGAAAACGAAGGGAAGCGCAAAATAAATGCATTCCTATTAGTAAATACGGAATTTGTGACATGCCAGCTGAAGTGTTTCTTAGAAGTGAGAATTAAAGTTTAATAAAATAATACATTACTAAATTTAAATAGGCAAAGTAAAGTGGAAGTGTCATTTAAAAAAATTGTTTTAATTATTATTTCAATTGAAATTAAATGCAAATAAAATGCAAGTCTACAAAATTGCAAAATATTACCTTTTATCCAGAATAAAAGTAGGTAATTTTATTTTTCAAAAAATATTTTAAAAAAATAAAACTTGAAACACATTTGCCAAGTGTATCGAAATAAACTGCTGGAGTTGTCATCATTAACTGCAAAGTAAGTAACTGCATAAACTTTTTTAATACAAATTTAGATAATACCCCTTTTAGACACGGAAAGTTTACTTTGCAAAGTCTTAATTCAGCTGGAAGAAAGACAGAAAGAAATAATATTCCTTCCTCTGTCTTTCACACCGCTAAATTAAGACTTTGCAAAATAAACTTTGCGTGTGTAAAAGGGGTTTAACGAAAAAGCACAATACAAATTGATTTCAATACATGCAATGTATTTATTTTATTGAAAATATTCCCTTTTATTTACAAAGCAAGCAAATTAAAAAAATTTACGTTTTAACAAATAAACTTTAGCTAAGATTAGTATTTAGTTTTAACTTTATATTATCGGCAGTCCACCTTTTAGTTTGAGCCGTTTTTAAAGCATTGTCACAATAGAATTGCTCCTCGGAACGTTCAGCTAATGAATCCCTCAGTAACGTCAATTGAACAATATCTTTTAAGCCCACAAGAGCATCTATTTCTGCTTTAACACACTTAACTTTTTTGGCTAAAGACAATTTTTCATTGTTGTTAGACATACGAGATAAGAACACGTAAAGTACTGTCGCTGGTGCTTTCAATTCAAACAAACGCAAAATGGCCAGTTCCAGGGAAAAACTTATGTGGAATTGTTTTTGTTTGATGGGATGCCAGGTGGGTATGTGTTCGAATATGTGCGAAAGATCTGCATAAGCTTGAGCTTTTGTGCGCTCATTTAGGGCACACCACTCAAATTGGCCCGGAGATATTTGTAAATCGGCACTAAAACGATAGGGGGATATAGACTTTTGCATATCTTGTTCTTTCCAATTGTTATATTTTGAACAGCAGGCATGTAGAACTTCAATTGGACTAGAATTTATGTCAATCGTATTGCCAAACGAATTGCCTTCAGTTTCCAACATGTCGAGTAACTTCATATTGGCATGTATTAACTGAGGATATAGAGGACAGATGGCGGGATAGTTTTCCATTATGTTTTGTAATTTTTCTTTACGTTCTTTTATATTGTCTGCCAAATAAATATCTTCGTACAGTAATAGCAGTGCTTCTTGAGTTTTGCCTAAGTCTTTCAATAGCGTTACAGCTTCTTGATGATTTAGTTGTTTAAGGAAGGCAATATAATGTTGCAAGGCCTTTGGCCTTTCAATTAGTATGTTTAAAAAGTCCTGTTTATTTAAAGATTTTTCCAAAAATAATACCACGCTAATGATGGCATCACCAGCAGCACCCAAATTAAGCACAGCGTCTAGTAATTGTCTTTTGTCATACAAAGACTTGAATACTTCGAAATTGACCATTACTCCTGAAAGGATAGAATAAATCCATTACTCTTCTTTACAAACAGACCATATAAAAAAGTTTACGAGTGTTGTTTTTCTGCTACTTACCACACAATAATTTCTGAGCTGTTGTGGACGGTGAGGGCGTGTATAGAGTATTTTGTATTTGTCTTCTTAACAATTTCAGTTCCTCTTCTGCACTCATGCCTTTAGGTATCAAACGATCGTCCATGGCCTGTTCATGTAATATCGTTTTCAAAGCTTCGTCCGTTAGTAAGGATTTTATAGATAAATTTAAGGCACTACTGGTTGCACTATTATCAAAACTTGCTTCTGATATGGTATCATCGTTCATAATGCCACCAAAGTCTGTCGACAACTCATAGCCAGCTGCCACATTTTTAAGGTCCATATCATCGTTTCCCTCATCATCAAAATTGAAGGCCTTACTGGATGAACGATTCCAGTAGCTCTCGCTGTCGTAACCTGTTGCCATTTGCTTTAACTGTTGTAGAAAATTAGAAGATATTGCGACACAAAACTTATTGGTGCATCAGTGCCTGCTAGTTGTTATGACAGTAGCAGCAACAACAAAAAAAAAGAGAACAAGAAAACAAAACAAAACAAAACTGAATTCAAGGTGGCACTTTTATGTTAACCATCTATCGTGAATGAAAACATTTATAAATCGTAATCAGTGTGACCAAGTCTAGGAAAATCTTGCAATTCAAGCGCGCTACGAAGTTCTTGCGGAAATTTACCTTTAGAAATTTACATTTATTTCTGGACTCTACAATAATTATATAGACTTGCGTAGAGAAGTCTGTTTGAGTACAAAAATTATTATTGTGTCAACTGATATTAAAAAAAACAAATATTTATTTATTTATTTAAGAAATACTTTACAAACTAAATTTGCAAAGTATTGTTGCACAAATATGGGCGGGGTAGCTAGACCATATGCCCAAGATGTTATTAACAGTTTTTTAAAAAGGCTTTGTGACTGACTGTACACGACCTATGCCTTCACATAGGAAGTAGCAACGTGATTGTTAAAGAAATTCCACAAAAGAACCGTAAGAATATACGGTTATCCGTGGCAGATCACTCAACCAGTGCGAATGAGACGCAAAACTCTCGAAGGCCAATAAACAACAGTGGCCTGGTTGCACTTAAGAGATAATTGCCAACGACGCTTGATGTTGACTCGCAAAGAGCTGCTTTACGTAATAAATTTATTAATAAATTAATTCTAAGAAATTCCGTGACCAAATAGTTTTATGAACATTAATTTTTGTTTCAGTTGACGGCAATAAACGCTCCACTTATTGTAATAACATGCCTGTAATACACAATAATAGGTCTGTTCCACAAGATTTCGTACAAGTTCGGACTAATGAGAGAAAAAAGAAAATTACTCTCTGAATATGCAAAAGTTATCCAAAATTGCTGGAACGCAAAAAACCATAATTGCACATCTTGAAATACTAATGTTGCTTAATTTTACATTAAATTTAATTTAAGTGATTTTAGTCGCTTAAAACGCATAACATTATAATAACAAAAATTTTGCATCATTGGCAACAGCTGTAAAAAGTAAATGAAAATAAGTTCCAACAAAGTAAAAGCTACGAGAATTATTGAAAAAAACATATTTTTATATTAAAGAAATGGAGAAATATGCACAATTGTACTTATAACTTTGTTCAAAAAACTTCCATTTTGCTTTTTAATAAATTTGTATGTAAAAACTTTTTTCCTATATTTGCAAATTTTCTGATTAATTTTTCAGTTTCATATGTAAATAAAATACAGCTGATTATTTAATTCTTGTCCGAACTTATCCAGAAGAAAAAGTTCGTACTAGTTTGTACAGGAAATGAAAAAAATTACTCTCTCATTCGCTCTCACAATTGCACAAAAATTGCTATCTGGAACGCTTTTGGATAACTTTGTACAAGTTCGGACTGTTTTGTTATGCATCTGGAACAGACCTAATGATGTGAACTTACTTGACAGTTTTCATTCTAATAGTGTTTCTACACGTTTATAACAGTTTTTAGCGCACTTTTATTATTCATTGCGAAACTTCTTTTTTTTAATAAAAAAAATATGGCATTCGATATCGACAGAAATCGCAAAAAAGAGAACATACATTGAAATCTCGGTCGAATACGAATATCATAGTTTAGTTTCGGTCTTTATTTGTTTGTTAAGTAAATTATTTATTTATAATTGAAATAATTTAAATCGTTAGTAAATTTAACTTATTATACATGGTAGATAATGTAAAAAAATATCAAATTTTCAAAAATATTTATTTGCTTAAATTTTATTTGAGAAAAAATATTTTTATGCAGCAATCAAATCTTTTTTCTTTTGTTCTCAGTGAGCATCTTGAAATTATTATAATGCCTATTATATGTACTTATGTGTATATATGTATGTATATCATTTGCTAATATTTTTTAATCTTGTCTTTTCATTAAGCACCAAATATTATAAATAATTATTATGCAAATGTTATAATTTGCTTGTTAAAATAAATTATTATTATTTACTTTTACATTAATTTTAAAATAAAGCTTAAAAACCAAATTAAATAGATTATTTTCATTGTCTTTTTATATATGTATGTAAAAAATACAAGCGGTACTACAATCCAATTTAATTGGCTAAAAAGTGCCACGTGCACTTTTTCGAGTTTATTTACAAAATATGTATTTTTACTTCCTAAATGTATTCTAATAATACAGATGAGCCGCACATAATGTACTCTATAGCATTTGTAATTGTTTTAAGTCTAAAATTGGTTAATGGTCTATTTATCATTCATTCCATTGTTTGTGTTGAATGCCTTAGAGGCTCCGTTGTGAACGATGAATCAGCATTTGCACTCGTTATTGGTAGTGTTAACCCGGCGACAACTGACGGTGCAGCATTTAGTGTATCAGCTGTGCTGGAGGTTTGAGTTGGTATAATTGCTGCTGCCACTACTGGCACTATGGTGGCGGGAACAGTTTCAGCTCCTGGCGTTGTACTGATCTGTCGCGCTAATTTTTGCTTTTGTCTTTCTAAGCGTTCTTTTTCACGTTCGGCTTTCAGTTTTTCAAAATCGTCTGTCTCCACGTCGGCATTGGCTGCAGCAATCAGATCACTTGTGGAGCGCATTTCCATATCTTCAACTGGTTGAACGAGGAAATGGAAAGAATATAAAATATTATTAACAGAAAAGTTTAAAAAGCAAAAGTTTTATCAATTAATTAGTTGAAGTTCAGATTAATTTTAATAAACAATGCAACATTTGAAATACATACAGAGAAGTCTAAAAGTTCAAAGTTTTATTTATATTAAAAGTTGTAAGAAAACTTATTTTGAATGAAAAATATAATAAAGTTTAATAATTTCTACTGCATATACTTTAAAATCAAATATGTATCTGCTCTACCAACAATAAGATACACTGTGGACCTAATGCAAAAAAAAAACGTAGCATTACTTCTATTAAAACGATTAATTAAATTAAGCTTCAATAACTGATATACGAGTACATAAGTGTACCAAATTCTCCGGGAATTTTTTTTGATTGCTAAATTAAGAAATAATTTTTAAATTTTCAAGTAAAATAAAAGATGTGGAAGCAAAACAACTGACTTCGAAAATTTTAGATTCTTTTTCGGATTTTATTTACCGAGCAATATTTAGAATAGGGCTTGAAAGTGAAAATTTTTCAAAAACTTTATGATTAAACAATCTGAATCTAAACAGGAAACATAAATGAACGATGCATGTAGGTGAGGTTAGCGATTAACCCGGGCAAGTGAAACATAAGACCGTTGTGGACCAAGTAACAGGCACAGGCCTGAATGCACATTTCAAAAGTACTTACTAACAAGCAGTCCAGAACTGCTTAACGTCTGTTGGCAAAAATAGAACGCTTTTGAATTGTGAATAATGTCATAATGTGCCGCTAGGCGTCAGGTTGAACGCATTCGGCCCAACGAATTTTACTCTTCAAACTAATGCTGATTAATAACATTTTATCTATCCTAGTTCTGTTAATGCTACAGTTGAGTTCGGTTATGACGAACACCGCTTGTAGCTAAAAAAAAATAGATATGTAAGTACGTGTTAATTTTTAATTGCTTTTCTTAATGTAATGCAAGTGCGTTTTAACAAGAATTTGTACTTTATTTTTTAAAGATAAAATGCTTTACTTTGTTTATGTACCTCAGAGTTTGTTATAACTGAACTCCACTGTATTATGTTAATTTTTAGCTTTTTATGTTAGTAACAGCTTTTGAAACTTTGGCAGCTTAAAGCAGCTTTTAGTAATTACTTTTTGAAAAATTCTTACAAAATGCTGCTACATGGAAGCATCCGAGGGTATACGTTAGGGTTTGAGAATCGGGAGTTCCCGGGAAAAGTCTGCCTAATATTCCCGGGCATTATTTCATAAATATGTAGACTTTTGTAGTATACATATTTATTTTAAAATGGTGTGAACCTTAATGAGTGTCGTTTAATCACTGTAATAGAACAAAGTGGAATACTTTGTATAACAATCAATGATTGCAGCTATCTAATCGTTTACTAAAGTAAAGAATTCGATGTTAAACGAACTTGGAGTGATTATTCGCCAAAGTAGTGAACAAATTTTTAGAAAAGTGTAGTGAAAATTTTAAGCTCATAGAAGCAGTAAGAACTTCGAGTTAAAACCCTGAAGGAAATGTTTTAAGAGAAATAAAATGAAAAATCAAAGACATTTAGACAGATTTTGTCTCAGGGTATGTAAAATACAGCGCATAAGGAAGATAAGAATCCTCCTGGAATTTTTTTTAAGAAGAATGAGAAATAAGCAAGGAAAGTTCTTAATAAAATGTTTTGGAGGTCTTGTAATAAAAAAAAATTGTGGTATCACTCGTCAATTATATGATCATTTAAGACCGTGCGATCTACGAAGAGGTACAACCCTGTTGTGATGAATTGTTATTGTATTTTGAAAATTTTCATAAACTCCATCATACCAGAGGTGTATTTTTCCGTAGATCGCACGACTTTGTATGATAGTGTATCACGGCCTTTAAGGCCTTGACTCACTGTAATCCAAAGAACTGTTTTAGAACTGCTTTTATATTAATAGTATGTTTCCACTATACGAGCTTCGCTCTCGATTCATGCTTCACACCCCAATCATGAGCGAATCAACTTGCTTCGCCACCAGTGTTGCCAGAAGATGATGATGAGAGAATGTTAAATAGATAAAAAATTTTGCTAAAATGTTCTACAGAAGAAAAGTATAATGCCAGATTTAAATGTAGAAAAAATTATTGAAATGGCTTCGAATTTCATGTTTATACAAACTTATTAGTATTTGCCGGTATTTTTACATACAGGGGACCTTTAGCCTGAAATACATGCTAATTTATGAGAAAAATCCTCTATACAGAAGAATTTTGTTAACAAATTACAATTTTTTATTTTCAACAAATTCTGTCAGAAAGCATCTAGCAGAATTTTTTGAAAGTTTAATGCTTTTTAACTAATGAAAATGCCAGATCTGGCAGTGAAAATGCTAAAATGGCAACAATGGTGTCAAAACAACATTGTAAGACAAGCAGTGTAAAACACTTTTTACTTGTCAAAAAACCGATAACAATAATATGAAGAAAAATTACTGAAAAGCGAAATTACAGAAAATTTGATTTGACAAACACTTGAGAAAAAATAAAAATCAATCACTTCAGCTCTTGTCTAGATCATATTGAATAGACCTTAGCTTTCCTTTTTATTAACGTTAAAATTTATAAAATTTTGATACGCCTTTAATTTCATTTTATCTTCTACTCTTTCCAAAACTGAGCACACAATAAATATTTGGCTCTATAAGTAGATTCTATTTTAAATACGTTTTAAGTAAAACATGCTAAACAACAAAACAAACAAACAAACGTAATTTTACAAAAAAAAAATTAATTTTAATAAACAACTAAATAAAACGAAACGGTTAAAAAGAAGTTGTTTGCTTTTGAACTTTACCAGTTGATAAGAACCACCTGAATTGGTGCGGAGCATCAGTATGTTCTATTGATATTATAAGTGATTTAGAAAAAGTTAATTTCCTCTGGCAAATACAATATCTAGAGCCCTTTGCAATAGAACTTACCCGTTTCACGGCTACCACGATCCTTATTATCACGTTCGAAAAGTGATTTTGTGCTTTCAATTGTAGGCGAACTGGGCACAGTGCGCGCCAAAGTCGGACTTCCGGCCGATGGAGCAGAGGTACTAAGCAGTGCCTCTACACCACCGGCAGGAAACAGACAGGGCTCGATGGTTGATTGTGTGCGCATATACAATTTGTTTTTCATAGGTATATCTATGGGATCTGTAGGCTGCTCTCGTTTATTAATGCTGGCATTGGATCCGGAACTTTTGTTAAATATATCACGCACATTGGGACGATGATCATTAATACGCTGCGAAGTGATGGTAGTCTGTTCATCAACTTCTTCAATGACTTGATCGGTAATACGCATACTGCCAGCTGGTTTTGTGGCGGGCGGTGCCAAGCTATTGGAACTTGCACTGCCTGGGAAACGATATTTGGAGTTTTCATCATTGGGCGTTAAAGAACCCGGGCGACCGTCATCTCGGCTCAAGAAACGTTTAAGAGCCGAAGCTACCGTATTGACACGCGACAAGGTACCACTAAGACTTACTAAGCTTGGTGAGGAGCCGGGTCTTGTTTTCCCATTTCCGGCTGTGAAATGTATGCCACTGGCATCATCCGCCTAAAGCAATAATAACAAATTAAAGTACAAAGTTAGCATTATATTATATTTCTTTCAAATAAAAGGTAATAAAAATAATTGAAATGTAAGTAAAAGTAGTTGCAAGCAGTAGCGGTAATTCAAATTTTATATAGAAAGATTTTAAATAGCGCAGCTGTAATATACAAAACTAAATTTATATACAAAAATTGTACTTTTACAAATTTGCTTGAATTCTCTTTTAAACTTTCTCTGGTCTTTAGACACGCAAAGTTTACTTTGCCAAATTTTTGATCTACTAACAAAAAAGTCTCTGCTCCCCGCCATTATCTTCTCCTCTACAAACTCAAGAGTTTACAAAGTAAAATGTCTGTGTGTAAGCCCACTTTAACTAATTGGCCTTGATATGTATATGCATTGTCTTGTTGAAATAAGCTTGCAAGAGACATCAAAAGAAACTAACAGCCAGATTATAGAAGACGACTTGCCGATAATACGCGCGAACAGTTTAGCGCTTTTTCTCTTTTAGGTTGTAGATCAGAACTGTGGAGGTTTTTTTTTTTTTTTTTTTTTTTTTTTTTTTTTTTTCTCTTAAACAAAGCAACAGCTGTCAATTTATTTTAGTTTATATATTGTTGCAATTTGTCTTTTCATAAACGTTCAAAAGAAACTCCAACAAAATAGATAAAATACTAACAAAAAGCATAAAAACGTCTTAAAAAAAAAAGCTCAATAACACCCAGTCGCACGATGTCGAAAGAAAATGCTCGATCGATTAAAAACAAATTTTCTTATTTGTTGTTGTCGATCGAAGGTTTTCCGTCAACATCGTAGGCCAGGCCATACATATTTTAAAAGAAATGCATTTTTGATGACGAATTATTTTTTAGCGGAAAAATAGGGTTGCCATTCTTTCAACTTGAGTATATAATTTCGTAAGTCCCCCGACAAGAACACGGTGTGTTCTATGGGCGCTATTTCTTACATATGTAGTCGCCTATGTCGAGCCATAATTGCCAAAAACGCTTAACCGATACAAATTTTGGATCTCCTTTTTTTTTGTGCCGAAAATCGATTATGTATTTACGATCGCAAATAATCGATTTTGGTAAGAAAATTAAGTTCGAAAATTATGTCGCTTAAGCTTTTTTTTGGCGGTTATGGCACGATGTATCGGCTGGTACCGTTTTGCAAGTTGTTACTTATTTATAATGTATTTTATAGAATGATAACAAACTTTTCGTCTGGGAAAAATTCTCACCAAAGTAACAGAGCATAAGCACAGATCTGCAGACTGATGCGATCATGTGTGATTTAGATTAAAGAAAACTTTGATATGGGTATTTTGCAAATTTTTGAATTACCGCTGAAACCATAAAAGTGAATATCTAGAATAAAATTAAATAAATAGGGAGTAGTTACAATCGTGCGTGCAGTGCAGATACATAAATGTGCAATTTTAGTTTTTGTTTTCCAGAAGATCTTATTGTCTAACGTGCCAGTGTTGTTTAAAGCTGCAGGAAGTTTTCAAAACATTATTAATTAATTATATTATTCAATTTATACTAAGTGGTTACAGAAGAAATAATTAGAATCAATGGTTAGTAGAGACTGTAGAGTATTTCAGCTGAGAATTAGAAGCTCTAATTATTATCTTATGTATTTCTTGAAAACTTTTAGAAGAAAAAGAAAATAAATGTAAATGTTTATAAAAATTCATTAGTTTAAATATTTAAAATAAGCATACCACACTACCGTCTTAAAATTAATAACATGGAAAATGTTAAAAACAACATTTAAATGGATTAAGTGCCAATATCAATCAGACCAATCACCTTTTTTGGTTTTATTTTGTTTTATAAAGTGGGGGCTCAGCAGTGTTAGGGAGATATTTTCAAATAGAATTGTTTCAATTTAGTTAGTTTTTAAAGCAAAATACACAGACACTTAAAATTTTTGATAGATTGCTTTTTCTGGCCATTTTTGATTCTAACCTCTTCTTCTATATTTTCGGGAAATTTATAGCTAACTGCCTGCACATATGGAGTATTAGGTTTCGTATCGGAGGTGGTACCAACCATATCATCGATGCGCACACTGGACATAACCGTTGGCATGGCCGCATTCTTCGACACTTCGATTTTCGCTGTCGATGGCTCGGGATGTTCTTCGCGGAATCGCTCCGACGCTATAGTATAAGGTAATTCATTGGGAAAGACCTCATCCCAATATTGATCTTTGATTAGCTCAGGATGTTCATGATGCATTTCGTCCACGATCAAGTAGGAGACTTGCAAATTACGATCCACCATCCAATTAACCTTTTGTAAATAATGTATGAGCAAAAGTTGTTCTTTTTAAGTTATTCTTAACTTAAATTATCTAACACATTACACTATAAGTACCTCGAAATCGTCATCATCTTCGCCGAAGGGATTTATTAGAGATTCAGCCACTTTAAGCCAACCCATGTAGAAGAAGAATTGCAATGTTGTAAAGACTGGAAAATACAAGTCAATTTTATTTACATAATTGCTATTGGCTACAGTTTTTCCCTCGGTCCATTGCTGGCCCATCACAGAACACATAAAAAATGAATACACAGCCAAAGTTACCACCTGCGTGTACACCAAAGGCACACTGATGGTATCATACGATATTAAAAGACCACACTGGCCCCTAAATTTGTTAAGCTCATCTATAATAGTCTTGACGGCGAAATCGTCACGTATGCGACCCTCCTTGCGTGCACGTGTTATAATACTAGTGGCCCAGACTATGGGCAGCCAATGTTTGGAGTGACGCGGAAATCCTTTGTTCATACTTTCGATAATTTCCTTTTCATTTTCATTTAACAAACCCGCTTCCACAAAGTTGCTTAAATTGGGAAATCTCTTCTTAACACGCGGTGATATGTTGGTCATTACCATCGTCAAGCACAGACACACGTAGCGCATAATAGTGCGTCTCATTACTCGTCCTCTTTCATCCTGACCATGAACATTTGCACTGACGAATACCGCTATTGGATCGGGCCACGGTATACTTGTGTATTGGCCCCACCACCTGGTCATAACAATCGATACGTAGAAACCCAGTACAAAAGATAAAGGTATGAGATCACTGTAATTGTAGCAGTACTGAGCGACAGCTTCAAATTGTCTGCAATATTTACCTGATGGAATCATTGTGTTACGCTAAATTATGGCAGCTGGAGGATACTTACACTTTCTGTTCCTCATTGAGGACAAAACGATACATCATATTAAGTAAATAGTAAAGGAATAGGAAAGCTAATAAGTCCAGCCAAACTAGTTTGTAAATGCTACCGCGCCATCTAGAAAAGAAGGAGAAATTGTAGATGATTAAACATCATATGTTATATCAGCAGAGTTATATGAAATAAAATTAAGACTTCAGTGGACATTAAACATCCGAAAGGGGGCAACAGTCTTAATAAAGCAAATAAAAATATAAAAACGTTAGATGAACATTAAACACAATGGACCAAACATATAAACGCTCATGATTAATTAAGTCTAGCGCTGGTGTTGGTTTAATAATTAAATATTCCTTGATCGATTTGCTAATTAAAAAAATATCACATGGCTTACTTGGTTTACTTGGCTTCCTCACTATACGAACCTTGGCCTAACTCAACAATTTCAAAAGCCAGGTTCGCACACCGCAATTTTAGGTGAAAAGGAGAGGAGAAGATAATGATGAGGGGAGCTATTATATTATATAGCTAAAAAGTTGCCAAAATTGTCGTGTATGAACCTAGTGTAAGCTACAATATTTGTTTCATGGCACAGTGGGATGGCTTCATACATTTTTGTGTAAAAACTTTTTTGCGTGTTACCACCGAGTATAACTTTGACTAAATTAGAAAAATAGAACGCACGGTGTCATGAGACACTGCGTAGGAACGTATTTGCTTACTTAGCTTAGAAATTTCCCCTAGGGGGCTTATTTTTGATCAAATATATAGCGATTGTGTCCTTCCAGAATCAGATTTATGCACGTTTTGAATTTAATCAAAGTCGGTTGGATAGTTTCAAAGAAGTAGAAATTGCCCTCTATCCCCTATCCTATCCTATTTTTAAAAATATCTATGGCCTATATCTTCTTTGAGACTCAGATCTGCCTATGTTTTGAACTTCATCAAAATCGGATAGGTACTTTCAAGGAATCGGATAGATAGTTTCAAAGAGGAAGAAATTTCCCCCTACCTCCCCTCGTGGTCATATTTTTTTTTGCAAAAATGTATGGCCTATGCCATTTTTTGGACTCAGATCTATCCATGTTTAGAATTTCATCAAAATCGGATAGATACTTTCAAGGAATTGGATAGATAGTTTCTGAGAGGCAGAAATTTCTTCCTACCTCCCCTTGTGGTCCTAGTTTTTAAAAAACATTCATATAACCTGTGTGTTCTTCTATACTTCTAGATCTATCTATGTTTTAAATTTCATAAATTTCCGTGGTTTAGCCGTTAAAGTGCAACAAACAAACAATAAATTTACCTTCGCACACAAACCATATCGGAGATTCCCAAAAACTAAGCTAAAAGTCACCAAATCCCATGACTTCCCCAGCACTTTCCCGGAAAAGTACGGCAACACTGAAAATCTAAAACATCCACAGTGGCAGCTCCATTATGCGATGTAGTTGTTAACAGTATTTGTAACCAGTATTCAGTAGTATTTTTAAATTTCCAAAAAATTTTTGTTTTACATGCATGGCGCGCCAAAGGCACTTACGTTCCAAAAATAAAATTTTATCAACATAGGCCACGCCCACCGCTCATTCAATCCAAATCGACTATTTCCCATAAAACTTTCCTCCAAGCAAGAGTAATCAGATTTGGTACATACATTTTCTAGAATAAAAATATATTTTTATCACAATCGGCCACGCCCACCGCCCATGAAACTCATACAAAATATAGATAAGAATTTTAATTATTCTTGTTCGTACTTTATGTTTTCTTTATTTAGTAAGGTTTGTTTCGGATGAATACCCTTAAGTCGGCAACACTGTTGCAGACAAATAATGGTCATCATTGATAGAAAATTGTTTGAACTTTATCATTAAAAAAAAATACACTAATCTTCATTTCAATTCTTTTTTTAATTTTAATTATATGACCACATGTATGACGGACTGAATGAGTGATTTGTCGCCGTCATTGAGTCTGCAAACAAATAAAAGTAATAACAACAATAAATAAACATACCATACAATAATATAGTACAATTTACGATTACTATATATTTGTTGTTGTTTTCTTACTGACTTTTGTTAGAAATAATCAGCAACAATGTCCAGCAAAATTGGTACCCTGCGCGAACAACAACATTTACAATAACAACTGCAAATCGAATGAGGACAAACGTTTCCATACGCATGAGATAAGAAAGTGAGGGAGTGCAAAATGAAAAGAGTTAGAAAAATTTAAAGCAAACAATATAACGAGTATTTTCCACATTATAATATCTCTTTAATATTGTAAATTTATCTACATATCGCGCCATAACCGCCAAATAAGCTGAAGCGACATAATTTTCGAACATAATTTTTTGACCAAAATCGATTATTTGCGATCGAAAAAACGAGATCCAAAAATGTGTCGTTTAAGCTTTTTTTGGCGGTTCTGGCACAATATATTGATACACTTAAAGAAATCATTTTGCAATTTTGAAGATATAAGTATTTTGCAGAAGTTAAAGTAACTTTCTTGTTTTTTTATTTTTTTTTTGATTATGACCTCATCATGCATCGTTTTAGTAAGCGATTGCTTTTAAAATAAAATAAAAACATCACGTTGCGATTTTTACGGTCTATTGCTTTGCTCTGATTGTTTAATCATTTCCATTTTATTATAATTAAAACAAAATAACAATAGGAAACGCATAAATATATTAAACTAAACTGCTTTCTACAATTAAATTAAAATATGTTTGTTTTTTTTTTAATTCCGTTTAACTTTTGAAAACGAATATTAGACATCATTGGTTGTGTTGGAATCGAACCGGTTTCGGAGTTGTTTGCAGCACTTCGTTTTATGATGACTGTCAGAAATTAGCTTGGCTAATTAAATTCAATTATATTTTGTCATGTAATTCAAGTGCATTTTAAATAATTAAAAATGTTTAAAATTGAATCGATTGAATTATTACCGCAAGGGTTATTCATTAAACGGTGTGTAACATAAGAGTATTAAAAACTTAATTGCTAAATTGTCATCTGTATGTCATTATTAAATGAAAAATAGCCTAATAAATAAAATAATATTAAAACGACATACACATGTCATAAACAAACCCATAATTTGACATGTCGTCTTACTGCTTATCAAGTATTTAGTAAAAGGAACTCCATGCAGTTGAAAAATTGTGTAAAACAATGTGACACTCAACTCTAGAATATATAGTTTATGATATGTATGGTTATTTTAGACTACTTGCTGCTACGAGGGTTGCTACTTATATTTTGTATAAAAATATATATAAAAAGGAATAATATAAATAGATTTTCTGAGTTTGAGTGAACATAAAGTTATAAATTGGGCTCAATTAAGCTGAGCTTTTAATTTAATTTTAAAGGTTGAACAAATTAGCGTCAGAAGTTATGCATAAGTTAGTATCTAATAGCCTCACGCGCTGCTTTTATGTACCAATAATAAACTCTTAACGACTCCTGTAGTGCGATTCAGTAACTTTTAACGATCCGATAATCGTAATTTTTGTCTATACATTCTGTCGCTTGCAATAACGATTGTGATTCTGTAACTTCTATTTAACGATAGTACGCAGCTGATATTTTCTGTTGATTTTTGGAGATAAAACTAACAGCACATACATTATTGTCGCTTAAATAACGACACAGCTGACATTAAACTAAAGCGAATATCGCTAAAAATTTTACTGAATAGCAAATTCGATAAATTTTAGTTATAATTATTTTAACGATGCGATTATCGTAAAAAAAGTTAGTGAATCGCACTACTGCTAACACTTTTAATGCTGTTCTTTTTGTCATTGCTTTATGTGCTTTTACTAGATATGTACAAATGTCATGATTTCTTAGGCGTGACTCACGCATGAGTCACGCGTGATTGTGATTGTATTTACCGATTTAAAAAAATTATGTGTGTGACTTTAGCTAACTTTCTTAGGCTTGTAAAAAATCTATTTTTGCATACTTTGTAACCGAAGTCAGTCAATGGCAGGCAATTAATTCATCAGAAGCGCGCGTGAATAAAAAAAATCATGAATTCTTTCTTGTTTTGTTGCTTAAGCACTGTCTATATGCATTTCGTTCCTGCTTCAGTATTTCTTATATAAAAAATCATGTTTATTAATTAATTAATGATTAATTTGTATGGAGCGTACCCGTCTCCTCCTTCTTATACCATCAAGATTTTGTTGGCGCATGCAGTTTGTTCTAAGAGCTACCCATATCAAGTTTAGTGATCCTAACTATTTTACTTGTGTAAATATGTATAGATCGGCGGCGTTGTCTGCTGGAACTTAATGTTTGCCCAACTACGTAGAAGAGTAAATTCGCATTCGTATTAGTGCGCATAGGACTTCCTACATGTCTCCAATTTATCAAAGTTCAGTTGTCCATTCAAATCGAGTCAAAGACGCTTTAATACATAAAAATGATCACTTATGGCAAAAACAGTCAAATTGATAAAATCAACAAAATGGCTAAAAATTGTGGAAACTGGAAATCCTGTATGGCTGTGTGCTTAATATATGTATGTATAAGGCTTATGTGTCCTTTAAGGTCCATATCTATATACTTCGTCAAAATTTACTGATCAGTTTTATCCTTTGAATTCCATAACAAAGTTGGATAGTTTTGGAGAGGCAGACATTGTCCCCTGCCCACATTTTTGTCTTAGTCTTAGAAATAAATACATTATGTGTGCCCTTTTAAATGGTTTCAATTTAATAAAAGTCGGTTGAATATTTTGTGAGACGCAGAAATTGCCCTTTGCCCTCTCTTGGTTCTAGATTTTAAAAAATATGAAATCTGAGTGCTCCTTGTTATGCAGATGTATTCACGTTTTGAATTTCGGAGGGCGAGTCTGACGAACGGCTACTCATTTTTACTCATATATGCATACATATATATGTATATACATATATTTTATTTCAATTAAGAATATTAAATAAAATCAAAAAACCGGATTTTTTAAATATAAAAGGTAACAAAATGTTTGAAGATGAAAAATGGCAAACACCTCATAAGGTTAATATAACATGGCGACGAAACGAGAGAATGGATACATTATTGTATCATGCAAATATCATTCTTTCCAGATACTCGTACATACCACGAGACAGACTACGTCATCCGACGAGAAATTATGTGCATAGCGTAATCTTATATTCTATTGGTCTTGGTTAATTTTTTATTTTCTATTTGATGAACGACATATGTATTTTGTGCAGAGATATCATATTGCATGATATGAAAATCAACCCTCGTATTATCTCTAACTTAATACATATAACTAATGAAATGATGGCTATTAAGTTATTATTATCTTTTAATTAAAAATACTTTGTCGGATATTAACTTAGCCAGAAGTTGTTGATTATTGTTACTCTGAATTTTAATTATGGCAGGTGTTATTTTTAAAATAAATATGACTTAATTTATCTAAATATTTATTATTGGTAAAGTATACAAAATAATATTTTTATGCGCAAATACTTTCACATATACTATTTGAAGAGATATAACAAAATGATGTATGCGAAAATTCTCAATAATGTACAGTATATTCTCGCATTGTGAGTTTTTTTGAATTGTGATTGAGGGCCATTAATAATTCGCCTATAGACTTGGGCCGAAGTCTTTCACACAAACTTATGATCAAATCCATGTTTGATCATTGTTTTGTGTCAAAAATTAACTAGTGAAATGCACCTAGACGTGCTTCACCTATAATAATAGCGAAAAAACTTTTAAGACCGCTCCACAGTGGAGCAGATTTGAGAAAAAAAGTAATTTACAATTTTTTTTTATTGAAATGTTGATTGTTTTTGTTGTGCCAATCGAAAGAACTAATCAGTACAATCAACATTTATTAAATGTGATTTTTTCGAAAAATTAATATGTAACAAAATATACTCATACACATACTCTGACATTTGCATTTGAGTTAAACAGCTTTGAAAGCTCTTAAATAAGAGCAAGCATTGTTGTCGCCGAGATCTGATTGGTTGTTGTGCTCTCGTCGGTGTGAGAACAGAAAAAGCTCTTTATAAAAGTTTGCACATTATGCATATGACTTGGACGTAATGCTATAGAACGAAAACTTAGTCGAGAAGACGGGATCTGAACCGGACTAGTAGCACCCCTACTAAGTTTTCGTTCCATAGTCCATATTTACACTATGCAAGTCTTATTGCTAAGCTGATTAGTTTGATGGAGAGAGAGACGAGGGAAACAGTAACGTTTCTTTTCCCCTCGTCACGTAGCAATAAGACTTGCATAGTGTAAACTAGGAAATAGTAAAAAACACATTAATCATCATATTTCTTTATATTTATATATTAATTTCTCGAAAAACTTACTTTTAATAAATGTTGATTGTACTGATTAGTTCTTTCGTTTGGCACAACAACAAAAAAATCAACATTTCGATAAAAACTCTTAAATTCTATTTTTTTCAAATCTGATCCACTGTGCTCCCTCATATAACTAATTAAAATAATTACATACGATTATTATGATATTATTTTGTGTTTTTTTACAATTGAAAATCTTTTGTTTTAAATTTTTTTGCTCAATGAAAACGGAAGATATCAGCGAAAAATCACATTTATTCAAAGTAAAATGTAAAAATGTCAAAATTTCATTTTGTTTTCGAATAACATTTAAACAAATTAAAAATCTGCAAAATCGATGCACATTTGTATCGTTTGTATTATGACATGGTCTTCAAGAAGAACTGTCTCCCAAAGATTAGATCTTTCCTAACTTTTTTTGCATACATCATTTTCTAAAGATGCAGACTTATTATTAATTTTTTTCACCTTAGGAGCCACTGTGCAACATGAAAAGCTTAAAAGGTTTTAAAATAATGTTGTAGATCAAACGCCTGGTATATACACGGTTCACCTTCATTCTAATTATAGAATAAGTTAAAACTTACTAGGAAATAGATAAAAATAAAAATATGAAAGTTTTTACTGTATTGAATGAGTTATTAAAGTGTGAGCCAACTTTAATAACTCAAAAATCATTCAAGCATGACGTAAAATTTCGCTGAAATAATACAAATGCTCTCTCTCATACCTTTTAGAAATACATAAATTCCAAATGAAAATAGAAAAGCAAAATATATAAAGATTAATTAAGTTAAGTATTTATTAAACAAAAAAATTGCAAAGAAAAAGTTTTGGCGTCTCGAAGAGTTTCTGTGGTTCTAAGCAAGAATTGCAAAACAGAATGTTTGTATGTGCATACATTTATTTGTTGTTCTGTGAGAGAATGTCGGTAGTCAGAGATCGTTAATATTAAACAATACGTCAATTAAACTTGACTTTATTGTTTTTATATTTATCAATTGTTTCATAACAGGGGCGGTAAAGAATAAAATCTTATACTATTGCAATGCCGCTTGGAAACTAATCCACCAACTTAATTAATAGATAGCATTAATTTAAAATTAATATAAAATTCTAGCAACGTCCAAGCTAAACAATTTTTTTCAATACAACTTTTATTTTTGCATTCCTTGTTAACGTGTTTATTTCTGAATATTGTTTGATTATAAATTTAAAATGTTATAAAATAATTGAAATTATGTCATTTGTGCTAATTATAAAGGGTGTTTTTATAGAGGTGTAAAACTTTAAAATGGCAACACTTTTTTAACTGGCGGCCATTTTGTCAGCTGTCAAGTGATTTAAGTTTTCTTTTGGTTTGGCATTTCAACATGAATAGACTGACGTCAGAACAAGGCTTCCAAATTGTGCAAATTTATTTTGAAAATCATGGTTCTGTTCGATCATCCATCAGAGCAATTAATTCTATTAACTGTGGAACGTTTTCGCACCACGTTTACTTTAAATGATAATACGCATCCACAGGGACGTCGTACAGTGCGTAAAGAAGAAGTCATTGCTGTGGTAGAGCTTAGCGTAAAAGAAGACCCGAATCAGTCTGTCTGCAAGCGTGATGACCACAAAGTAGACCAGAGTTGTAGAAAGTGACTTATGAAAAAAGCTAAAATCCGCTGATTTGATCACTGTTAAAAAGGGACAAATATAGTGTGTTTGCTATCAATATTTTTACTACAATAATCAAAAAAAAAAACAACAGAAAATGTATACTTGGTGAAATGAACAATTGAAAATTTTTACAAAATTAAATGAAAGATTTTGGAGTGTTGAACTAAATAAAACAATGTGTAAAACATAATTATTAATGTAAAAGTGATCAAAATTAGTTTCCAAATGCTTACAAACTCAATTTTAAACGTTTTCTTTCAAAAATATTAATTTTTAACTTCAACTTGCAAAAAGCAAACAACGAATAAGACCACAAAGCATAAAACGAAAATACACTTGAGAACATGAACATTTGTACAAAATTAAATGGAGAAATTTGTGGTATTGAATTAAAAAGTGATTAAAACTTGTTTTCAAATGATTAGAGACTTTTTTAATTAACTAATATTTACCATTTATTTACAAAAACTAGGCTGCGAATGAGACCACAAAGAATAAAATGTAATTACTTTAAAATAATACCACGCGAAAGAAGAAGTAAAGAGCATTTGATGACTGTGTGAGCGAGACCTCTAAAAACACCACAAAAACACAATTATCTTCCGTCTCGTGACATCTCTGGTCTACTTTGTGGTGATGACTTTTTCGTTCATCAATTGAACAACTATGCTGCACATCAAAAAGATGGCACAACATGTCACACAGCTTGTGTCACACTTGATTTCTTGAAGGAAACTTTTGGTAATCGCATAGTTTCACGTTTCGAACCCTTCGCAGTCGTGCGGTTTGGAGAAAGTAATCGAAAATTTAACCTTCAGATTAGACTACGTCCGACTTAGACGTGCCGTTCATATGTCAGAAGTCATATTTAAATTATAATGCCAAAAGATTATCTTTCCAATAAAGTAAATTTCATATCAATTAAAAAAAATTCATATTTGTTTTATTCCATTTCAAAGTTTTATACCTCTATAAAAAACACCCTATAGTAATTAGTATGATTATTATTATTATTATTATTTTTTTATATACAAGTGGAATGCAATCTCAGCAGTTCTTTTTGCCTGATTGCTTCATATTTGTTTATTTGTTTACTTTTCTTTCTCCCTTTTGACTATTTCCTTTCATTGCCAAGCAAAAGTATTCATTTTAAAGAGATGAATTCTGATACTTGCTTTTAAAATTAAGTCAACGACTAATTGCAATTAATGTTTAAAATGAAACTAGATATTTTTAAATGATATTTTATATGGTCACTTTAGCATTCTGTAACCCATTACACTATGCAACAAATGAAGACTTTTGGAAAAAAAAACACGAACTAGACAGTATATATTCGATAGGTTCACCAAGTTTTTTTATGGGCCTCAACAGATTTCGAAACTCAGTGCGCCCTCAAAAGATGGTGTCATTAGCCAACAGCTAAAGATATATATTTTTTTTAAAAGTGTTTCTTTTGAGTTGAAAACTGTATTTCTTAAAGGGCGTGATGTACTATCATACACAGTCGTGCGATTTTTGAGAAAATTCAACCCTGGTATGATGGAGTTTAGGAAAATTTTCAAAAGACAAGAACAATTCATCAGATCGGGGTTGTATTTTATCGTAAGTCGCGCGATTGTTTAGGATACGAGACTGTGTATGTGAATATTACACAGCCCGCATTTTAAAAGATATTTAAAAAAATATCTAGTCACGTTAATCTTACATTATTTAAAACACCAAAAAATATACTATATTCTAATTCGCAGTTTTACAATTTTTAACGGTAATTTTTTATCTCATCGGATCCCTAGTTCAAAAGACATGGAAAAATTTAACTTTGTTTGTTGTTATTTAATTGGCAAATTATGTTGTTATTTAATTGGAAAATTATAGCCCACAAAAATAACACAGAAACAAATTTTGCTGCAAGAAACACGTTCAATAGAAAAAAAAACTCAAAATCAATTAAAAATTTTATTGAGTCAATTAAACTTTTAATTAAATTAAATTTTTAAACAAAACTTTAATTGAATCAATTAAATTTTTAATTGATTTTGTTTTTTTTTTCAATTAAACGTGGTGATCGCAGCAAAAAAATTTTTTTTGTGAACGTTTTTCATTCCGAATAACAGAGAAAATATTGCGTAAATCTATTTTTATGAAAACTAGGAGATTTATATAAATGTGCGGTTTATTCTTTTATTAAGGTAGACGTTTCATTGTATAGAATTTGCTACGGACAAAGAGCTTTATTATGTAAAACGGCACGCTAATCGTTGACAAATTTTGTGTGTGTTTTGCTTTGTAATTTACATTTTGTTTTTACATACTGGCATATGTGAAATCTGTCAACGCTTAGCGTTGCATTTTGCTAAATAAGGTCCTAAATTACTCATCATTTCTTTCTTTTTTAACCTGCTGACGCATTAAATTAGTTTAAAAAAACTCTGTTATTTTAAAATTTAACCTGTTATTTCCGTTAAGCGTCAGCAAGTTAATATAATTATCTTTGTTATAAAAAATAAAATTACTCTTAATTATTATGCATGTACTCGTACGTCTATTATAAATTTTATATTCCACTCACCTGAGCAACAATTTTAAAAAACATCCAAAGCCACGGCACGTTGCAACTTCTCCTGTGTATGTAATTGTCATTTCGTGTTTTTAAAATACTGGCACTTAGTTCTTAGTTATTTACTTATAATATATACTTATCTATGTATAAAATTATTTATTTATATATGTAAATCTTTTTATTTTTTACTTATTATTATCGATGCATATATCTCACACTTCAATTTATCACAAAATTTATTATATCTATGTGTACGAGTTCAACAACTACAAGTATCTTCTAGTTATAATTATTAAGTCGGTTTGCATTTGAAATTGTATTTGTACAAAAAATTATAAGATCTGGCACAGCGGTCGTCGTCATCATCTTTATTTAATTTTTTTTTTTTGTTTAAAGGGACATGTTCTTTTTTTATTTTTAAGAAAAATTATTCTGAAATTAAATATAAAAAAATATGTATTAATGATTTTTTAAGCAATAAATCAAAATAGTTTTGAATGAAATATTTATGATGGGCCAATGCTTCCGCTCACTCAGCTCCGAGTGACGAAAGTTCAAGTTTTTTTAGTTACACAGGCCGGGTTTCCATCGGTGTGCCATGTGCTACACATGAGTAAAAATAACGTAACCACTAATTACTAATGAAAAACTGTTTGATTCAGACACGTATTTATTAAGTTAATTGATTGATGATTTTTCTTTCATTAAAGTATTCAGCAACAAACCCGGCCCCATTGTGCAACATTTTCAAACAAACAAAACTAATTTATTTATATAAACAATATGGGAAATTTTTGAGAAATACATACATATGTATGTATCTTTCGTATGGACGGGGAAACGCACTTAGCGTCAATGGCTCCATAAAGTATAATTTCCGATTGTATTATAATTGCTTTTCAGTTTAATTTTTTAGCTGGAAAATATTGTTTGAATTGTAAATCAAATAAACTTGAACAAATTAGTGTTTTGATTAAAATTTTTAATGAACTGATTAGCAATAAAGTAATAAATTATATATTTACGGTCTAATTCATAAAAAATATTTTAGGTTTATTTGACAAATTTCCCATAGAAATATGTCAAATAAGCATTTAATAAAGCTGAAATATTTTTTATGAATAAGGCAGTTATTATATATGATTAAAATAAGGTAAATAAATTATAAATTTTATATTTTTAAGCGAAATCATCGGATGTTTATTTAATTGTAAAGATGAAGGTATGTATAGTGGACAATAATGCAAAAATAAAAAACAGTAAACAAAAGTAAGTTTGGATTCTCTTTCCCAAAAAATAGAGCAAATTCAATGCTTTGTTTTAAAAGCATTTCTTCTAGTTGTTTGTCATTCGTGACTGTTCTTTTTAATATTGAATAAATAAATAAATAAATAAATCAATAATAAATTAATTAACACTCTATGAGTACTAATTGCAATGCGATTTGATAAGAGTTCGTCATACGTTACTTGAATATTTGTTCCGAAAATTCTTGCGAGTGTGGAATAAATAAATAAATTTAATAAATTTTCCGAAAAGAACAAATTATATTGAAATTGTAATAATTTGAGTCGAAAACTATTCAATTATATTAGAGCATTTGCTTAAAATTTTAAAGAAACAGAAAGAACTTCCCAGAGGTCTGTGAAAATATTTTCGTTATTTTCCGTCCAAATGACACTTTTTCTTCACATTTTTTTTTGCTAATTATTGCCGGTGCATCTATGTATTTTTAAGTATCTATTCTTTTTCACTGGCACAAACATTATCAGCTGCTGCCGGTCATTTAAGCTTGGCAGCACTGAATTTATCAGAGCGAAAACAAGGTTGCATTTCATAAAACCAATTCAAAAATGGTTTTAAGTTGGTTTTAACAAAAACATTGTTTACGGTAAAACCAGGTTTTAGCAGTTGGTTTTAGCGTTAAAACCAACTTTGATTAGAACCATGTCAGTGTGAAGACACTATAAGACAACAGGGGCCTTATTATGTAATCCGAATCGAACGGAAATGTGTTCGAATTGTAATGTTAATAACATACAATTTCGAACAGCTTTCTTTTCGAATCGAACTATATAATAACCCCCAAGCTAATGAGCAGTTGCAAGTTTTTCACAGTTTTAACAACACATAAGAACACATGTTGTAAACCGTAATCGCAATTTGAAGGTTACAGCATTAAAATAACAACTGTTGTAAACAATAATTGGGCCTTTACTTACAAGCTACATGTTCGATTCGACTATATTTGTCCAATTTGGATTTTGGAAAAAAAATACTGTTAAAATTTTACGACATGTAGCCACTGCTATTTATTTACAAAAAATGCAACAAACATGCTCAAAAAAACCGCAGATACTGCAGAATTTCCTTAAGTTATTGCATATCTTTGCTCAATTATTAAAAGTAATTTAAGCATACTCCACCTAACGTTGATTGTGTAACGCTCTGAGCTCTGAAGATCTTTTTTTGTATTGTATTGTAATTAAAATTAGAAAAAATTGCTAAACCTATAGAATTTCGAGTTCTAGTACTTAATTTATTAGTATTAGAAATTAATGCAAACAATTGAAAATATCAGTTTTTTTACGGCCATAATCTGCCACTTGTTGTATTTCTGTACATATATATGTATGTATGTATGCATGTATGTATGTCGTTGAGTTATTTGTATTAAAAATGTAATAACAATGATGTTTTATCTTTGGTATTTGTGTGTGTCTGAGGCGTTAAAATTAATGACAGGGTTGGGTTGAGCAATATCTAACATGTTGTAAATGAGACGACTACAAGTAACTAGTTGTTGTCGCAATATTGTACAATTTCATAATTTTAATACTCATCACTGATAGTGGATATTTAGAAATATTATTTACCATTATTGCGAGTATTTTTTATTGAAAGGTAGATTCAGAGTTTTGAAAGAGAGTATTCTATAACATATATATTTGAAAAATATGTTGCCAGAATATGTGGAAATTGTTAATGAAATTGTAATATTTGGATTATAATGCTTAAAGGCTGATATTGCCTGTCCTACATACAAATCTAAAAGACTTTTCAGAAAATGCAAGCTTCATCCATTAATGGAGTTTATGAAAGCTTTCAATAGAAAATAGTAACTCAGTGTTGCATTTTCCCCAAAGTTGTACGATTTCGAGAAATTTTCGTAATCTGAGAGAGGACGAGAAAATTTTCTAGAAAGCTATTCAACTGAATTTAGAAAAATAAGCACTTTACAGCTGAAAGTCAATACGACAATTTGTGGGGTTTCGTACAAGGAACCCTATTGTTTTCGCTACGACGTTCATTTCTCCGTCACAGGCTATTTTCCCGAGAACCGCAAGGGCTACGGACCGGAAATTTTTACAAAATATGTAAAACTTTGGCCCCTACAACAACAGATATATGTATGACAGTTAAAAATTAAAGGGTGTTAAACAGCGAGCAACGAAACATGTTGAAATCCTGATGTAATATATAGACAATTACGTACGAGTATAGACACTTAAAATGTTCAAAGTGGGGTGACATTGGCTGAAGTAGTTAGCACGTTGACTAAAAACCGGAAGGTCCTGGGTTCGAACACGGTCTCCGACAGCATTAATTAACAACACCATGTATTTTTCTAATGTGCATTAGTATACCTTTATATCAGTTGTTGAAGCAAGGTTCAAGTGATGAAGGCATACTGGTCACTGAACTATACATGACTTCAGCAGATACTAATCCTAATGTAACATCAGAGCTCCCTCCTTCGTCAGTATTGTGTAGCAGAGTCATTAAAAAAGTGAAATAATAAATAAAATGGCTACTAAGTACAGCTTCGAAAATTTAATACGCTTCATTGACACCAGAGGCGCTGCAACACTGCATTATTAAAAATGTGCAAAAATCAGAGTTGTAAAAGAATGAACCTCTATCTCTTTTTTCAATACCTGCCTTCTCTATAATTATCCTTTTCCTAAAGAAGGTAACACCTAGTAATAGTAGTAGGCATTCACAGCCTGAGTATTACTTCTCTATTAAAAAAAGTAAATAACACTGAAATTAAAAAAAAAAAATCAAAATTAAAGGGTATTCAATCAGTTAATGTTTTTGACTATGTAATTTGCGCAGCATGCTGTATCTTGGAAAAATTAAAAAAAATTGCCAAAGACCGAAAAAAATTCCCGAAACGAAAAAAGGCACTAAAACTAAAAAAATCTCTAAAACTAAAATAATTCGCCAAAAACCGAAAAAATTGTCAAAAACGAAGATACAACGCCAAAACTAAAAACAAACGCCAAAATCCCAAAAAATGCTAAAAACGAAAAAAATCTCCAAAACTAAAAAGTCGGCAAAAAGCGAAAAAAAAGTTTACCGGGTACTTACAATTTCAACATCAGGTAGGATATTCGATTATATAGGCTAAAGTTCGTATACTATTACATATGTAGTGTCTATAAGGAACCCCTCGTGTGCGAGTCAAGGTGGCACTTTACTGAATTTGTTATGCTTTATTGCAAAAATGTAGTTTCAGTGTATTTGTATGCTGCAAGCCAAAGAGCATAAAGTGTAGGATGCCTGGAAGCTCAGATTTTGAAAAGTAGATTTTATTTTTTAGTTTTGTAAGCTTTAAAATCGGCGTACAAGCAAATCAGCTGATTTTGAATTCAGTGATGCCAAGTCTTCTTTTAATTTCAATGCTGCGTAAAAGCGCGGCAGATTATTGGAAATGTAGAATGCATAGAATATGTAGAAGCGAAATAGCCTTATGCGCTTAAATATAATTGAATGAGATATTATAAATAAAAAATTAAACGAATTGCAAGGTCATTGGCATTCTAATGACTTGTTGCTTTCAAGTCTAAGAAAAAACATGACGACGCCACATCACCTTTTCCATTTACATAAATAACAAAAAAATAAATAAATTAAATAAAAAACGAAAACGAAATTCTAATTAAAAGTGTTATGCTAATGATTTTGTATCATGAATTAAACAAAAAATTTTTTTTCTCACTAAACCAAAACTGAAAAACCATGAAAAAAGAACATAAAAACAACAAACAATGACATTCGTTCATACATTGACTTTCGATTAACATACAAGTGTTTTTTTTTTGGTTGTGTGAAAAAATAAAAACATACACACACCAGCATTTTCGTAGTAAAATTAGTCATTTGCCTTTAAGTTCATTGTAGCGTGTCAATGCATCTTGCGACATGCACTTTAAATTGACTAGTCTTATACACATGTACGTATGTATATGTATGTACGTATGCTTGTACGAGTATTTATGTTTTTCCTTTTCATAGAAAATATTGAGTTCTCATCACGACATGTTTCTAACGATTAACGATTCAATTGAAATTATACTACATAGTTTTTTATTTTTTAAATTCGAAAGACATTTAGAAATTTTTAATTGAAAAATAAATTGTCTACGTGTTATAGTTCGAGTCCGAGGATTTTGATATGTATATAAAATTCTCATTTTCTAGAATAGATTCTGCTTTCAACTGATCAACAGATCAAAAAAATTTTTTTTAGTTAGACACGCTATTTCGGTATTATCTATTGAACTCAAATGAAAACTCAGACATGTTTAGATTTTAAAAAATTTAAATACTTGTTAAATTATCAGGTACAGGGATTTACATATACGAATTTTATAGACATATGTAAATGACTTGAGCATTGCATGTGTAATTTTTCCCTTGATAATTTTACTAGTAAACCATCAAATTAATTCTGTATTTATTAAAATCGATTTGGAAGTAATTAAACCATTCCTATCTGGCAAATTGTTGCTTTATTTCATTAAGTAAAATTTTACAAAAAATTGTTGTACGTATTTTACGTTCATTGAATAAGTCACGCACAGTGTAACGACTGCGGTGGTCAAGCGAAAAAAAAAATATTATTATAAATATTCATTAAGTTTAATTGTACAGGAAAGTCATTAAACATTATCGGGTCGGTTATTAACTCAGTTATTTTTATATAAAAAGTTATTTTATTTTTCAACATAGTCTTCTTTGAGTTTTATACTTTTAGTTCAATGTTTCTCCAATTTTTTTAACGCTTCCGATAAATATGATTTGTCGAGGTCAACCAAATAGGCATCTGTTTGTGAGATCAAATCTCTTTCCTTCGAGCAATTTCTTCAAGTTTGGGAACAAGTAATAGTCACTCGGGGCTAAATCTGGAGAACAGGGTGAATGAGGGAGCAATTCGTAGCCCAATTCATGGATTTTTGCCATGGAAACTGCACATGTGGTCGATTGTGATTGTCATACCCAAGTGATAATTTAAAATTTAAACCACTGAGCCATGTGAGATGCCTGTGGCTTCCACAATCTCTCTCACTTTCAATCTCCGGTCGGCTAAAACTATATCGTAAATTTTTTCAATTGTTTCGGATGGAGAGACCTCAACTAGGTGAAATTGTTTAAGTGGACCTAAGGCTTATAACTAGACTAACAAATTTTTGATTTTACAATCTGGTAGTCAAATTATGCGACTTACTGTACGTATGCATGTATGTAAATTGTATGTGCAAATAAAACATCTAACGCAGTCATTTTATTGTTTCTAATACATAAATGTAAAACTATACGATAAATATTTTATTGCTCGCTAAATTTCCTTTCTCTTCGTTCATTTTTAACCCCTTATCTTTTTCAAATAAATAATGTCACCAGCATTGGATTTTTTGCGGCAATTTCTTACAGACCGCCCTTTTCCCCACTTACCTGAATAAAAATAAAAGCAACATAAATTAAGTAAACAATAATTCAATGAACTCTTAAATCCTTTTTTGTTTCTCGCTAAATGTCCCCTTGCAATGTTCAAGAAATAAATCGTAAAACTGACAACAACGACGATTCGTAACGTTCAAAGAGAAAATTTATAAAACAAACAAAGGCAAAGGTAAATGAAAGCGGAGAATAAAACCATAGAGGTACTGGCGGGCAACGTTGCCGTTGTGGCACTAAAATAGCGATTTCTGGCAGAATTAGTGAAATCGTATCGCGCTGTTGCGTGTCAGTTGACAAAATCCTTAACATTTAACAAATAAAATAGATTTTTACGTGACAAACGTCAATTCTTGACATACATACATACACACATACACACACACACATATGTAAAGAAAGCAAAGAGAAATACAATAACAGCTGATACGACAACTGCAAAAGTAAGACGCTACGATTTGAATAATGAAGTCATTAATTGTCGCATTTTATCTGCATGCTTACTCCATTCGGTTGCACTTTTAGGACATTCACTCACACTTATACTTTAATTTGATAAATCAAAATTAAATTAAAGAATTAAAATAAGCCGTGGAAATAAATACGAAGTTAACGAAGCAGATATCGCACATTCAGTTCAATAGTATCATAACTCGAAAAAACTAGTTTTGCAGAAAATACGTTTAAAGTTTTCAAATTATATACAACTCAATGAAGGCATAAAAAAATATTCTTCTCACAGTACAAGCTATTTATAAAAAAGCTTCTTCGACTGTGACTGTTTGGTACTTCAAAAGCATACAGACTGCTTATGCTTTTACTACCGAAACTAACCAAAAGCAACAGCAAATCAAATTGAAACTTTTGAAATCGTCGAATGTTGAAAGTACTGCGGAATTGTTCATAAATCGTTTGCTGCTTCTGCTTCGACTGCGGCTGTTGTTGATTTTCACAAGCGCAAGCAAAAGCATTGGTTGGTTTTAAACAGTTGGCAAAGGCCAAAGCAGCGAAAAGTACAAATTTTACGACTTTGCTTAAGTTCTTTAAACACTAGCTGAAACTGTATAACTTTTCGTTTATTGCGTTAACTTTCACTGCGGCTGTTTGCATTTTCAGAAGCAGAAGCAAAAGCAATTACGCCACAAATGAGAAGTTTTTAAACAATGATTTTCGCCAAAAGCTGTACGGTACGGTGTATAATAGCGAGTCACAAACTTTAACTAAAAATACAGCATTTTTTAAATGAGTCTTAAATTATTCAACGGCAACAGTGACTGGTAGAAACCAAGTAGAAAATCGTGATTTTAGTGTAGTACTATTTGGGGTAGAATTTTTAGTGGTTTTTATTAATGCCACTCAACATCTGATTTATATTTTTTGTGCCAAGTTAATAAGTTATTAATATAAACTACATATGTATGTACTTATTTCTTATTTGCAATAACGTTTCCGAATACGAATTATGCATTGGATTTGTTGATTAATTGTCAAATAGACCATTTTCAAATAGAAGAAGCCCAAACGAAAATTGATTTTTCTTACACTCACTAACTTAAAAATAACATTTTACATCTACATGTACATATGTGTGTATGTATGTGTGTTAGTCTTTTTTCCACACACAAAGTCGCCACCACTGCTGACAAGAATCACAACAAACATTAGCGAAGTGCACAACGAGAAACAAACAAACAAATGGTGCACTGACACCGATGCAGTTTATATCCATAAGCACTCGACGTAGTACAATGTCGGTTATCAACGTGTAAACAAATGTAAAACGTACATTATGTACATACAGATATTGTTTGTGTGAGTATGTACTTTTATAATTTGTAAATGAAAAGATTGTTGTTGGCGTTATTGTTCCTAAACAACGATATACATAGATGGCAAATTTATAGAAAACAACAAAAACATGAAACTTTAGCAAAGGCAGATTCTTAAAGTAATCACATCTTCAGTTAAGTGAAACAGAAATACGTACTTAAGGCCATGATTCACTATCCTACACAATCGCGCGATCTACGAAAAAATACAACCCTGATCTGATGAATTGTTTTTGTCTTTTGAAAATGTTCATAGACTTCATCATACCAGGGCTGTATTTTCTCAAAAATCGCACGATCGTGTAGGCTAGTGTATCACGGCCTTTATTACTGATGTGCCGAGTGTAAAATTTTGCTATTCCGGAATCCGAATACAAATATTCGCGCCTCGCTAGTATTTATGTTCAATATTCTGTAGTATGTATTGGCATTTTTCACGATTTTTTTCGTTTTTTTTTAGTTTTGGCGATTTTTTCGAATTTGGACGATATTTTTAGTTACAGCGATTAAGAAACAACTAAGTAAATAGTTTTGGCGCTTGTTTTCGCCGATTTTTCCGGTTTTTAGCCATGTTTTTCGTATAGACGATATTATGGCTATGCTCTTTATTGTGAGCGGGAGTTAGTACGTGATTTTCGTAACACAAATAATCGACACTATTACAGTTATAATTTTTTTTATTTCTTTGTACTTTTGTTTGATTTTGTTTTGTTTCGTTCTTTGAAGTGAGTGAAACAAAAACAAAACAACAACAATGAGAACGATTGCTTAATTTGTTTTTGTTTTGTTATTGCACATGAGCACAAACCAGAGAACACAGCCGATCGGCTGTAAGCCGGATAACAGCCGTCACCGGCCACAAGCAATACATTAATTTAATCTTACGCCGTTAGAAAAGAAAATAATGGAAAATAAATGGAAACGTTTTGAGATATTTGCAGAGAATTTGACATCATCATATAATATAATTTTATTGAATTATTATTTCATACATGAATTCCTCTCTTCTTTTTTTTAGTTTTGTAGTTTTCCGGTTTTGGCAATTTTTCTGTTGTTTTTAGAGACTTTTTCATTTTTAGTTTTTTTTGCATTTTAGCGATTTATTTTCATTTTGGTGATATTTTCCATTTAAGCACTTTTTTCATTGTGACGATTTTTTCGGCTTTAGCGATTTTTTTTTGGGTTTTTGGTTTTGGCGCTTGCTTTTTTCAACGATCTTTCGGTTTTTGGCGGCTTTTTTTTAGCATAGACGCTTTTTTAGCTTTGGGGGATTTTTCAGCTTTTGGTGATTTTTTAGTTTTTTTGGCGACATTTTTTCTTTTTGTGATTTTTTTAACGACTTATTTTATTTTTGGTGATATTTTCATTAAAGCGATATTTTTCATTTTGGCGATTTATAGTTTTGGCATTTTTTTAATTTTGAGACTTTTTTAGTTTTAGCGTTTTTGAAAATTTCAAGAGTTTGCTCTTACGGTCTCAAAGATACAGCATGTTGTCAAAATTACATTAAATGATAGAATACCCCTTATTTTTTATTTTTTTTTTTTTTAATTTCAGTGTTAGTTGGTGTAGTCTGCATAAAAATACATTAACATTGCAAATTTCAAGTGTCTATATACATATTATTGTCTGTATATTACATTAGGATTTCAATATTATTCGTGGTTCGCTTTAGAACACCCACACGCACATATTTCATAACCTAAAGAGACCGCTCTTTCAATGCTCTGCTATGCAAAACAGAATAAAATAAACAAAATATAAAATAAAAACATGTGTCGTCATACGACTGAATCATAACAACACAAGCGAGCTACAAAAAATATTAAACGTAACTTGGAAATGCAAAGAGCATAAAAAAGCAACAACATAAAATCACAATTCAAAATGTGCATTTCCATTGCATATTTTAATAGAATAAAATGAGAGAAGTCATACATTTGTTAACATTCCAAGCAAAGTTTAAATTGTGAAATGTTTAAAATAAAAATTAAGTGGTCATACGTACAAACGTTAGAGCCAAATGCATTTCAGACAGAGACAGATACAAACGTTAATCAAATGACCAGCAGAAGTTCCGCGTTTAATTCTATTTGCATGTATACATACATACATATGTACATACACACAAGTTGAATGGTTTTAGGCAACAGTTTTAAGGTCGATTTTTTTTAGCACAAAACTCAAACACAAGCGCAAAATTCATAAAATTTGCTGTTGTCTTCTTCCACTATCCAAGACATTATTTTTGTTTGGTTAAATATGTATATTTTTTCTATTACATTTGCTTTAGTTGTTTTAGTTGCTATTACATATTTTGGATAATTATTACAGAATCGTTTAGTTACTGCAGAAGCACATGGAAAAAAGCAATAGGGAGTGAGTGATTAACAAACGAAGTGTAACAAAAGAAGATTTATTGAAGTAGAAGATAATGTTTCACAGAGATGGACAAGTGCACAAAATGAACGAAAAGTACTTTTTTATTTTTTGAATTTGGCTTAAGGCAACAAATTTAAATAAATACTTTAAGCGGCCCACCCAATTGCAATGCAATTGTGCAATTTTTTGCATTGTACAATAATATCGCCAATATGTTTGTCATATTCGAAGGTGGCACAATGTATTGGAAAATATCAAAAGAATTTTGATTTTTATTGTACAATCAAGACAATTGTGTAATGTTTGGCAAGATTGTTCAATGTTGTTTACTTTTTCACTGTCAGGAAAAATGGGCAAGAAAATTTCAAGAAATTTTTGTGCATTAAATTTTACTCTTATATGAAAAAATTTATAATTATGCATCTTTAAAGTACTTTTTTGATAATTTTTTAATTTTTATTATCTTCCTCTCCACGACTGCGGTCGAAAACTGAAAACAAGTAGTGCAACTAATTTTATGAAAATTTTAAAAATCCATGGAGATATAAAAATAAAGTTGTTTGTCGATCTGAGCAGTTGTTTTGATGAATAGAGTTGTGATTTCAATTATATTTTCAAGTCGAATAAGAAATTGAGAACCGTATTAAGTTTAAGTACAAGCGGGGTCTTTATCTGACAGCGTTGATTTTCAGTGCATTGTAAAACTTCCAGCTGACAACAAATTGTCAGACACCTGACATTGATTGTCATACTCAAATTATTGTCAGACATTTGTCAGAGAATTTATTGTTGACAGATATGCAAAGTTTATGCATCTGACAATGGCGTCATTGTCAGAGAATTCTTGCTATTTTCAATACTGCGCACATTTCTTTTTAAGGGAAACGGAAATTGAAAGTGATAATACAATATATGCAGCGAAAATCGTTGCAATTGCTTCTTTATGATCCACAATAATTTATATTTTCACTTTTTATATTCTACACACGCGATTTAAAATTGAGAACTTCTCGTCTGGTGGTTATTGGTTTGCCGAAGTAATAATGTATTATTAGTATACTGGGCGGCAAACCAGTAACCACCCGACATTCTGTCAAATACTTTGAATCTGGCAATGCCTAACCACAGATCTTAAAGGCTCAGGTACATAGAATCCGTCAGACGTTAAACTTTGCTCTTTTCAACTGACATTAACGCAACAACGGAGAAGGTTGGCCCAATAACTACTTTGTTGATGAAAACAGGGTGGTTGACTCTTGACTGACAAAATTCGTGTTCACATCACGGTAACGGTTGTCAATGTGTGTGTCTCTTGAAAGAAATGGCAAACATCATATAAAACTAAATATTTGTATGATGAAAATAGGAACATATCTTGATGCTTGACATTTGCTTTAGTTAAAAAACAATAGCCATCTGGCCTAGTGGAGCCATCTTATAGATGAACTTTGGAACTAGTCTTCAGAAAAAAAGCTTTTCTGCGGAAAAACTTACCCAGATAACTGATTAACTTATGCAGGAGCGCTTTTTATAATCCTTTCGTCTAACACGTTTAGAAAGTATGCAGAGAAATCACTCAAAAATCTGCCTAATTTTCATACAAATTTTAAAAACTTTTTCAAATCAACATTTAATGGAAATGTTACGTCAATGTTTGAACCACTTTTCATAGAAAATCTCGTTGAGGCTCTGGGCAACTATACAACTGTTTCAGGCTTTTAACGGTTGTGTAAAGAAAAAACGCTCAGGTTGTGAGTAATTAAATAAAAATGTAACAGGCAAAAATAGTACCATTAATATCAAGGGTACACTCTCAACTTCTTAACGTGCATCCCTGTTGCTCTGCTGCCATAACAATAAGAAGAAGCACAAAGTGAAGATTTTTGTTTATTTTTTTTCTTTAGACACTGACGCCAAGTTAAAAAGAAATGGAATTAATCATACTTTTTTGTAATTTGCTAAATTTTTTTTTATAAACAAATTTTAAAATTAATTATTATTTATTGTTCCTTTTGTTTCATACTTATGAGAAGTGATTTTTAATTGAGATTTTTTATATTTCTTGGAACTTTTAACACAAAAACACTAGATATAAAGTCGATTTGCAAATACATATGTACATAACACTTATACACTCACATTTTTCCCTTTTTTTTAAATAAAATTTAACTTTTCTAATTACATACAACAGTTGAATGGCAATGTAAATTTTGATTTCTTTTTGTAATAATTATAAATTATATGTAAGAATTTTAGTGTATTTGTATAGTACTTTTTTTCAACTACAAAAATAAAAACAACAAAAGAACTTTACACCACACACGCACGACAACGACACTTATTGAACAGTAGAAACAAAGGCACAACCACTCGCAGCCGCCGACTTTTAGTGACTGACTAATAATAAAGTGAATTGTATCTCGGAGAATTATTTTCATTATTTGCAATTTATGTTAAGCAAAGTGTTGCCAGATAAAAGTATAGTTTTTAGTAAACACAAAGACTACATCAAGCTACATGGCTACACGACTACAAGTGCGGCTAGCAACATATGTTGCCAGTTACTTAATTATTTTGAAAGCGGCAGCAGCACCATAAGAACCTGATTTGAAGTATAAATATGTATTTCAGTGGTGCCACTTTCAAATATTTCACATTTATAAAAATAAATATAGTTTATTTAAAAATATAAAAACAAATCAGTTTATTTCTTTATATTTTTTAGCGAATTTATCTATTTTCAGGTTTAGTAATTTGTTCAATACATTTAGCAATTTTACGCTCATTTGCGATTTTTTAGCGTCTTTTTTCAAGCTTTCGCGATTTCTAATAAATTTTAGGGGTTGCTTCCGATTTTATAACTGCTTGCGAATATTTGGAAAGTTCGCGTTAAAAGCCACTTTTGCATGTTTTCAGCTTCGTAGCAGTTTTGCCGATTTTTAAACAATATTAGACTTTGTTATCATCCCGCTGTTAGAAAGTTAAAATCTTGTAACTTTCTCTTTTATTTTGCAATAAAATATTTTTCTAGACACTAATTTGATTTACATATTTTGCCATGTTGTCAACACTGTTTTTGTCTTGTAGCCATCAAAAATAGAGATTAGTTTAATTTGACTACAACGACAAATGTAGCACGGACAATAATCTGTAGCTTGTTGCCATCAAATAATATAAACAAGTGTATTCTAAACTTGACATTTTGTAGTCCGTAGTTTGCTGTGGTGAATGTGTTTAACGCATAATGCTAGGAACACAACTGGGACGAACGACGAATTTCGTCGTGTCGTCGTGCGAAAATTCGTCAAGTGAAGCACAATATCTCATAATTGATAAAGTTGGTTATTGTTTGTGCAAAGAGAGAGAAAATAATTTTTTCGTCCTTCTTCGGCGTAAAATAATAGAAATATGTAAATGTATATCAGAGTTCGTCACCCACGACGAATTTCGTTCGACGGTGGTGTTGTGTTTATTTTCATATGCGCAAATGTGTTTTATTTTTTATGACGAAAGTTCGCAACGAAAAAATCGTCGTACGTCTCAGTTGTGTTCCCAGCATAAGAGTTAAATAATTTATTTATTACTGTGTTTGTTTACTCGCACTCATAGAGAGTGAAAAAAAACTGGTTACGGACAAACATTTTTATTTGTTAAATTGTTAGCAAAATATTTACTCTTTTTAATTGATAACTCAAACATGCTGTTTTATATGACTCTCTGCAGACAGAGTCGGCAAGGAATTGATACTTTGCAATTTGAAACTTTGTCTGAATATGAAATTAACTATTAAGAAGGCTTTTACACACGCAAAGATTATTTTGCAAAGTCTTGAGTTTATATGGAAAAACGGGAAAACAGTTCGCATTCTCTTTTCCCTTTTCTCCATTAACCTTAAGACTTTGAAAATTAAACTTTGGGTGTGTATTGTTAATTTTATACTCAGACAAAGTATCAGTCAATTTAAAATGTCCTCTAATTTATTTTGTAGCTATGACCACTATTTAGTTACATATTAATTTTATGTTATCTGCATTTACTAAAAAGGAATAAAAACTCGTTGCAAGCTGTCAACGTATGCCCATAGATTTGAAACATAATTGTGCTGACAGCATAAAGGCCGGGCCACAATGAATACATCATTAGTTAAACTTCGCCTTTTTCAACTGACATTAACGCAACGACGGAGAAGGTTGGCACAATGACTACTTTATATACGGAAGCATATCAGCAGCTTCAATAGGTTGGTTGTTCATTTTCTTTATTTAATTTATTTTTTTATTTTTATTTTATTTTTGCTGCCGCAAAACACAAAAACCTAAATCAGAACATACCAAAAAAACCAACCAATATCTGTCCAACTTTGCATTGACGGACACGTACTGAATGTATTATACCTCATAAGAAACCATGTATTTCAACTAAGCTGTCAATTGAAAAGGGTGAAGTGTATCATATGACAGATTCATTGTGCCCCGGCCTTAATAAGTAAACATATCACCGAGCTTCGTAAGAATAATTAGTTCCCATGTTTATGGTTAAATTATAATTTCATATCGAAATTGAAAAATTTTAACAATTAATATTTTTATTTAGTTACTTTTACATATATACAAAAAAAAAAGTTTAAATATTCCAACCCTGATATATATTTGATACTTTTTCGTACCAAAAAAGTTTTAATTTTCCAACTGTGGAGCTAAGTTATATTTTCTGATTTGTTATACTAAACATATTTAATTCATAAAGCAAAAAGAAAAGAAAAATAATTTGACCTATTTATTTTTATATACCAAAGTAAAGTTCAAAATTTCCAGCTTATTTTTTTATTTTTCTGGTTTTTTTTACCAAACTATTTTTTTCTAGAACATAAAATATATTTAGTTTCTAGTGGAACGTTGACGTTGGCTGAAGCAGTTAACACGTTGACTTAAAAACCGAAGGTCCTGGGTTCGACTACGCTATTCAACAGTCATTAAATAACAACACCACGCATTTTGCTGATGTGCATTAGTGTCCCTTAGTACCAGTTGTTGCAGGAAAGGTCAAGTGATGATGGGATAGTTACTGGTCACTGAACTATAACGACTTAAGCAGATACTAATCCTTATGTAACATCAGAGCGCCCTCCTTCGTTGTGTAGCAGAATCATCGACGAAGTAAAATAACTAATAAAATGGCTACTAAACTCAGCTCCATGGAAAAAATTTAATACGCCTCATTTAACACCAGAGGCGCTGCAACACTACATTATTAAGAAACGTGCAAAAAGCAGGGTTGTAAAAGGCTAAAGCTATCCTCTATCTCTTCCTTCATCACCTGTCTTCTCTATCACTAAAAAGAAGGTGACACCTAGTAATAGTAGTAGGCATTCATTCTCTTTTCCATAACAAAAAATATATATAACAAAAAAGTGTAAGTTTTCCAACCCTGGAATAATCCTTTTATATTTTTCTGATTTCTTATACCAAGCTACTTATAAATATATATAAATATATGTTAAATTTATAAAAAAATTAGTTTTAGTAGGTTACTTTTATATGTATACAAAAAAAAGTTTAAATTTTCCAACCCTGGAATGGACTTTTTTATTTGTATTTGATTTTGAATACCAATTTAATTCTTACGGGAATATAAATATATTTAACGAAAAAACAAAAGCTAGTTTTAGCTTGTTACTTTTATATACCAAAAAAAAATTCGATTTTCCAGCTCTGAAACCATATTTTCGATTTTGCTAATTTTCAATAACTATTTCTATTTTTGATCATTTTTTACCATTTCTGACGTATCAGTCCAAGTCTGTAGCTTTTCTGGGAGCTTTGTAAAACGGATTTGACGTACAGGCAGATGCACGGATGAACAGTCTGACTTCCTTTATTCGTCTTCCTAATTCATAAGGACCCGGAATATATATAATTTATGTGTCGCATATTAATATTGTGGAAATTACATACGGAATGATTAAACTTTATTTATGTATCCTTTACAATTTTTAACGAAGGGTATAAAATGCAAATAATCCATTAAAAATTTAATTGAGGCAATGAAAATTTATTAAAAGTTTAATAAAGTCAATAAAACTTTTGTTTGGAAATCTCTATGTTCAATAATGAACACATTATTCTAAAGGATTTCTGTAAAAATAAAATGCTTGTGCAGGGCCATTGAAAAGTTTTTAAACTCTTAAGATCATAAATAGCCAAAATACACTGGATCAAACTTGCGAAATTTCCCAACTGTATTAAAATACATGAAAGGTTATGGGACAAAAATGTACGAGTAAGTTACTAAATAAAATTCTAAGAAAAGAAATCATGCATGGGTCTGAAATGGAACCCCATCTCGTATTAATATTTGTATGGCAATAAATTTGTATAGGAATAAATTTCACACTCAGGGTTTTTCGTGAAAACATTTTCTTAGGTTTAATTTTAGATTTCCATTTAGCCAAATCAGTTTCAGTTTATTTTACTCATTATTCCTCCACACAATTTGCATCAGCCTAATGTACTGACTTGTCATCTAAGATAACCGGTACAACTTCTATAAGCCATATTGCAGTAGTGCCCTTGTGTTTCAACTATTCGTGTTATTATTATTAAGGCATTGATTTTGATAAAATTTAAAATAATTAAATTTACATGCATTACATACATATATTTGCTTAGCTCGTGGACAAAATGTTACTCATTTTTATATTATTTCAATAGAGTTGTTTTTATTAATAAAATCAATATTATCAACAATACAATGCGTTTGTATTTTACAGTTTAGTTTCTTTTTATTTTCAAAATTTTTAATTAAAACTTAAATCTTACTAATATATGACTTAATTTTATTGAAATTAAATACAGATATATAAAAGCATGTATTAATTTTTTTTAGTTCTTTCTTACAGTTAAAAATTATTAAGGTTTATCATTAATTAATAATTGATATAATACAAAAGTAAGCGGTATTACATATATTAGTTTTTCTCAAAAAATAAAATAAAATGAATTTTTTTAAACCAAATTTTCTTGAAATTTGAAACAAGAGCTTAAGTAATTTGTTTAAATTTTAACAGAAAAGCAAGAACAATGGCAATCTTCAAACTGATGCTACAAAATTGTTCCTGAGTATTCAGAACTAATTCTTCTAGTCTAATGATGCTGTAAAAAAGTATAATATGCACCTACGGCCTTTTGGATTTTAGACAAGGATATGTTTTTTTTTTAAATACAAAAGCTTTAATAGTTTCGAACAAAAATTTATTTTTTATGTACATACACCTGCACCTGGAATAATGGCTTTTTCAAAGCCAAGGCAAATCCATACCACGTGGTCCGATTTTGGCAGATAATGACCAGCTGTTAGCTTGTATTTTTTTTTGACAGCGGGAAACTTCACACTACATGCCTTTTCTGCAGTGTTGCATTTCATATCAAAATGAGTTCACCCTTGGCCAAAACTTTTATTAAATTGTTCGAGGTTTATGTTGAAATTTAAACAATTTAGTTGCTCTTTGTTGGATTTAATGATTATACGTACAATTATAAATTTCACTTTAAAATTAAAATATTTAATATTTTATATATTTATATATATTAGAAATTTTATATACATTATTATTATTATTTATTATACGTTTCTTATTTTTTATTTGTATAACTCCAATCTTTAAAAATATTTGCATTTCTAATTCAACTTGTCGTTGGTCCTCGAGCACGGGTTCCTTGTACACCGGAAAGCCTTGAGCCAGGACGTGGGTGTACAATAGCATAATGATCATTATCAATTGGTATTGACCTTCAAGACAATATTGTTTTTTTATGATTTAATTTTTGTTCCAATGTATTAAATTCAGTTTTTTTTTGCTGATCATGTTAGAGTTTTTTATTTATTGTGAGAATTTGAAGAAAAATTTTGAGCGGGCAAAATTTTGTTTTTCAAAAACAATAAAAGCTTGGTGTATGTAAATAATGGTATAAAGACATTAGTTACTTATGAAGGATTTGAAAATGCTTAGAAAATATGTAAATACATTTTTTGCATAACAGTGGTATGAATTGAAAGATTGTATTGCTTCGATGCTGGAGTATTTAAAGATTTTTAAGATATTAAAAGGAAATTGACATAAAATTATAAAGCTTTTTTTGTAAACAAAATAAGAAACCCAAGCCTTTGTAAAGCTTTTAAGTCAACAGCTTAAAAGTTTTTATGTGAAAATCATGCATACACTCGTATATATAATGTTTCAAATATGTATTTAAGAAAAAAGCTCAGTAATGAAGTTGCTTGCTAACTTTTAAGGTAAACTTTTTTCTATGAAAACATTTACATATGTGTTTATGAAAAAATATTATGAAAGAAATAAGAACACTAAAGATGCCAGATACATGCACGAATTTTTAAAAAAAGCTTTGTAATTCTTAAAAGCATCATAATAATACAAAAATCAGCTTTTATTTCATTTGATAAAATTTCTTTTCATATCTTGTTTTTAAAACAGAAATTAGATACAGAAAAAATATTTGTGCAATCAACACCTTTAATTGAAAAAAACAACAAAAATCAATTAATAATTTTATAGTGCCAATTAAAATTTTTGTTAATTAAATTTTTAAACAAAATACTCAAATAAATTTTTAATTAAACCTTTAATCAATTATAAATTTTTTAACAAAACTTTAATTGACCAAGTTAAATTTTTAATTAAAATAAATTAAAATATTTTTGCTATCAATACCTTTAATTTAATTTAATTGTGTCAATTAAACTTTAATTTAATTGTGACAATTAAACTTTTTTTAAATAAATTTTAGAATAAAATAAAATTAAAGTTTTGATCAATTTAATTTTTAAACATAAGTTTAATGGAAGCAATTAATTGAATCAATTAATTGATTATTTAATTATTATTCAATTAAAGGTGTTGATGGGAGACATTTTTTCTGTGTACTAAAATATTATAAATTCAAATCAATTGAAGTGTTTCTTCTCACATAAAATAAAGAAATGTAGTTTATTTATATAATTTAAGTAATATGAGATGTTTTTAAGTCAAATTAGTATTAAGCAGAATGTATGTATGTATATTCTATGCCACAAGGTCTGTCTCTTATAGTTGTTATTGCTTATCTTCTTAGATAACGATAGCTGTAAGTGTTATCTTTTTAACCAAATAATTAAATAAATAGTAATGCAAGTCACTTGATAATAGAATGGATAACTAGTATAAGATTTATCTTATTTCAGCCAAATGTCTACGGAATTATTAAGTATATACATACCACACTTCTTCTCTAAACGGGTCAACTCAAGCTTAAAACTTCTCAGTAGAGTTAAAAATATGTTTTCTTTAATATACTATTATAACATAAAGCAGGATACAACTGTATTTTTTTTTTTGGCGCAAAAGTATAGAAAATTATATAAGATTCTTACAGTGGGTAGATGTGACCACTGTATATTTCTTGCAAAAAGGGAAAAGTGTTCACCTTTAGAGGAACAAGTGCAATGTGCTTGTGATTCCTTTTTCTGTAGTACAGAGATCTACAAAACTTAAGGCACTTAATGTTCATGAGCTGGTGTAATCAAATATATTTCCCTGGAGGCTGACACATTTTAAAATATATTGTTGTATTTATTACAAGAATACTTTAATCAATAAAAAATAATTAAATTTTGCAACTACTAACATTTGCAGAATTCCAATTAAAACTTTAATTAAAAATATATTTCAAAATATCGACCGTCAAAAATGCTTAGCCGACATTATCAATTGGTATCGATCGATTTTGGTCAAAAAATTTGGCGGTTATAGCTTGATATGTATAGTTTCAATTATTAAAAAAATTAATTCGAAAATAAAATCGAAATCAATTTTGTTCAATAATTGTGTTATTTAACACAAGTGAAAGAAATATTAATTAGAATATTTAAGAGTTATTTATTATTGAATAATAACAATAATAATTAAAACTAACTTCAATTACTAGCTATGGGCTTGTGGCGAATTGAATTGAATGATTATATTTAATAGTAGTTTGTCTTAAGTAGAACAAAAGTAAGCAAATTAACTGACATGTGCATAATTAGTAAAGAACAAGCGACAATGGCAAGACTGTTATAAATTTATATATCAGCAAATTGTAATACGATGAATCAAAACATTTCACATATTCCATTTGCACTGAAAAATTGAGTATATAAAGCAGAAATCTACATCAACTGACACCACACACAGTGGACCAAACACAAACAACGATGATGATGAAGGTGCAGTGGCCTTCGAAAAAAGCTAATTGTTCCGTTCTGCTAGTGTTTGTCAGAATATTTATAATTAACTTTGGTGTTATTTAAAGCGATATGAACTTTAGCCTAATCAAATCATAAATATAGAAACAGATGAAGTTCGAACATAGATAGATACTGTATCTTACATAGAAATGGGGATTTTGAGATTGAGATAGTTGTGTGTTTGTGATCTTGTTTTTGTATGACTTTATGACAGCTTTTGTGTCTTATAATGATTGCAGTGTAGTTTTGTTGTTGTTGTTGTTTTTGTTTTTTTTATTTGTTGTCATCTATAAACAATATTGTATTTTGTATCACAACCTGATAATTATGTTTTTAATGTGCAACTAATTATGATGCAAGTAGCAAGTTGTTTTTGTCTTAGAAATGTTTCTCTCTTGCTTCTTTTGCTGTTGCTATACATACATACATACATACATACATACATTTTGTATGAATCGTTCACTTGCATACATGATGATTCCAATCATGCTTGTAATGAAACGTACTTACTGAAGTAGTATGGACTGAAATATGGTGGTGATTTTGATGTTGGCTTCTGTTTGAAATATTTTAATTGCATTGCTTTTTCTTGTCATGTTGCAGTTGCTATCTACTGTTGTTATTGTTGTTATTGTAAGTGTCATTTTTGTTCGCGCGAAATTTTAATTCCCCTCGAAGGGAAAAATACTATCGTGAATTTGTCCCGAAAATTTTTTTAGTTCGCAGTGAATGTAAAAAAAGGAGAATATTTGTTAAGCTTAAAAATCAATTGAAAATTAAAGAAATTTAAGTTTAATAAAAAGAAATTAAAAAATTTTAGGTTGCAAATGAAACTTCAAAGTATGCCATAAAATTTACTGTGTGAACCAAAGAGATTCATAATCCATGAAAATGGGGTGTTGTTAATAATTGTGAACTTTGTGTCATAATCTTGTCCTAAAATAAATTTTTTTTTAACTTTTAATATATAAAAAAATAAATAATAATAAATAAAAATAAAATGAACAAAGCCAAGGGAAATTGAAAAAATCCCCGTGAAAAATATTATTCACGATAAGGGGAATCAAAAAAGGAAAATGCTGAGTACACACTATGGCATATTGTGACATGGCAATAGGGTATACTGATGGCAACGTTTATGATTTCGGATATTTTTCGTTGATGGTATTGTTTTCCATATAAAAGAAAAAAACTTAATGGGAATAGCGCTGCACACATTTCGAAAATGACAACACAAAAAATGTCAGATGTGTACTCGGCATAAGGAAAAATTATTCACGATTGCAATTTGGCGAAAAGGGGAAATATTTCTGGAGAACAAATATACACGATAGGGGTGAAAAAAAAATTTAATTTAAAAACAGTTGAAACTTAAAAAAACACTGCTGTATATTTATCTGACGCTGAATCCTTAACTTGAAGAATTTAGATATGAATTATATCCTCAACAATTTCACAATTACCTAAACAACTTTTTAATCCGCTTTTTCATGGGAAAAATCATCAATTTGGTGATTGGCGATAAGATACGAATAAAAAAGAGCACTACATATTATTTGGTTAAATAGATGATGTTTAGAATTGACAGCGAAATACAACAACATGCGGCACAGAAAATTCATTTTACCCTGCTGATGTATTTAATAAAACATTTTCCGACTCTGTAAAACAACTTATCACAGTAATGGGAAATTGGAAAAATTTAAAGTAATCTAGAGACGATCAAATTAGCCCGTCAATCGGTGCATATGTGTGAGTGACGCATGCTTGTCCTCTAAAAGGAATATTTTGAATTTTATTCGTTCGCGCAATTTCTCTTTCATTTATAAAAACCACAAAGCAACTGATGTTTTGTCAAATAAAAAAAAAATATTAAAAAATTAGCTAACCCCTCCCCTCATTGATTGATTAAATCCAATATATTTTTACAAAAATAATTAATTTTTCTCAAATATTTTTTTAAGTGATACATATTAAATTTAATTCAGCCAGAGTGAATTTTATTTAATGCACTATTATATAACAACTCAAAAAATTTTGATTTTCGTCAATCATGTGTGATTGATAAGTTTATTTAATCGTTTCCAGGACACTTAATACACTTCCTACTCAAGAAAAAGCTTCCGTTTTCATTTAAATACTCCACTATCGAATTTTGTTTTGAAATTTTTTTGGTGAAAACATTGAATTTTGTGTTTCATTTGCATTAGTTACCACACTTAAGCTAAAAATAAGTAAATTAGAAACATACATCCTATAAAAATTCAATTAAACCATTAATAAACCATTTGCTTTTCACAAATTTCTCTGTTTAGTTTTTCCTTCAAATAAACAATAAATTTCAATATCAAAACAAATTGGTGGTACGTACGTTTTTTTTGAGAAAAAAATGCTTTTAAAATAAATCAGTGAAACTTAAAGCCAAGTTAAGTTATTAATATTACAGTACAGAGGAAGTAAGGAAACTTTAATAAAATAAAAAGTGAACATAATATAAGAAATAAGAATGTAATAGAAAGCATGCGATGAACATCATTTTGAACATCAACCATTAAGAAATACACAAACACATCAAATCAATTTGTTTATAAAAAAAAATATTAAAAGAAAAAAATATTATTGAAAATAGATTAAAAAAATGTGTTTGATTATTTATATGTTTGTGTATAATTGTTTTAAATAGTTGTTGTGGTTGTGGTTGTTGTTGCTGTATTTGCAATTTATGTTTCTGTTTCTGTAGTTGTTGGTTTTTGTTTTTTGTTTTTAAAGAAGCTTAATATCTATCAGACCTATTCGAATGTATAGTTGAACCGCCACTGGTGTAACCTTTGTGGGCATCACGTCCATGCAGTGAATAACGTGAGCCATATTGACTACCATGCCAACTTCTGTAGGGATCATATTCTTCAATAATGGACGGCTCCTTTTCAATTATCTGCCAAAGAAAATAGACACAGCGAAAAGAGTCGTAAGCAAGAGAAAACTTAGAAAATAATTGGAAAACATATTGTGTATGAACAAACCTCTGTATTGGCGCAACTACAACTCATGGCAGTGCAGAGGAAAATATTCATCAGTAACATGATCAGGAACAAAACACCCAAGGTTATGGCCAGCCATAACAGCCACGTCGGCCGTATGCCATCTTCGCAGTTAACGGCAGTGTCTGTTAAAGAGATATTAAAAAAAATGCTTTCATTTTCTATTAATGACTGTTTTTGTGCGTTAAAAAATTTGCTTATACTTATTTATGAGCAACTTTAACTTTTATTTAGTTTTAATATTTCCAATTTGGTTGGAAGATGAAATAAATTTTGAACAATATTTGCTTTCAATAGTATGGGATTGGCACCATCTGTGTCTCAGGAATGTTGGTATGCATGTGCCTTATAGCAACTACACAATAAAATATCCTCCTTTAATTCATTAAAAATTAATTAAAAATTTCATTGTCAATTAATTTTTTTAATTAAATCTTTAAACATAAGTTTAATTGATTAAATTAATATTTTCATTAAACTTATAAATCAATTAAATTTTTCAAACAAAAGTTTAATTGACTCCATGAAAATTTTAATTAAATTTTTAATCAATTCAATTTTTAATTAAACTCTGAATCAATTAAATTTTTTAAACAAAATTTTAATTGACTCAATTAAATTTTTAATTGATTATTTGTGAATTTTTTTTTTCAATTAAATGTGTTAATTGGAGAAAAATTGTTGTGTCTATATATATATAAATTAAATGGGTGCAAACTTTTATATAAAATGTGCGTCAAATCAGAATAAATATCCATTAGCTACAATATGCAGGCCAAACAATTACAATTCGTTTACAGCCTTTAATGGAAAACTTACTTATCTGCACTTACTCTTGCTTATAGTGCTGCAGTACTAAGAGATGATTTCAAAGCTAGTATTCTAAAAGATAATAAATTGTGGGAAGAAACGAGTCTCATTAGTGTGGCCAGTCACAACACCCACGCATTTCACATCCACCACATGTTGCACTCTACTTGACTTATGTTCTCTGCATACATAACCCTTCCTGTGTGCTCTTATTTCACCAGCTTGACATGACATGATTCTAATGTGTATTATGAATTTTTGACTAACGAACAAGAACAAACGGACAACTACAGAAATTTAATTTTCGCACTCTTATTTGGCATGAGTGAAGAATTAATTGGTAGTAATCCCTGGGAGTCATTCATGTTGGCTGCCATCATGCAGCGTTTCTTAATTACAATTTGTACACCGCTATTCATAAGCGATTGTTAAAGCTAAAGCACACATTAAACCAATTTCCTACAGTAAGCCAACAGTATCAATAGGTTTCTTTTATGGTATAAACATTTAATTAATGGATTTCGAATGGACTTTTTTTGCAATGAAGGGCTGATTGAGAAAAAAAATTAATGGCGATTTATGGAAAAGATATTCCTATATCATTTCCCATAAATTTATTTATTGAAGATATTGTATTTGAGCCAGCGAATTTCTGAAGAATATACTCTACAAAAGTGTATACCTAGAATTTCTAAAAGTTTGAGCTAGCAACTTTCACTACCGGATTGACATTTTCTAAGGTGTGACACAAATTTTTTTGGAAAAGTATCAATATGGATGGACAATGGAGCAGAATTGCTAAAAATTCTGCTTCCCAGCATCTTTCGAATGCAGCAAATTTGTTTTCGATCCATTGACTCGTTCATGTTTTCATACATACCAGAGGATGACAAAAGTAAAAAAGTTTTAAGTACTCTTTGAGTATTGGCCGTCAAAAAACTATTACCTGATTTACATTAAGCATTTTTTCATGAAATTTCATAAAGTTTGTTGCACGAAACTTTTTTTATTTGCTAATAGCAGCGCTATAAAAGAGAATGTTATATAAAAATGGACGTAGAATGAATCTCTGATCCATTTTCGGCAACTTTTTTGATATAAATTGCTCCTCCAGGCCTCCTATGGACAAATAAAAAATTTTCATTTAACTAATTTCATGAAAAACAATGCTTAATGTAAATTAAGTATATGATTGAGTTCAGCTAAAAATAAAAAACACTTATATGCAAAAATATGCATTAATTTTAAACCGCATACGTATAACTATAAACATCCAATAACTATGTTCATACACATTTTTTAGCTTACGCAGCACAAAGAACTATAACTAAAATTTGTAGACTGTATGAGCTGCAATTATACGCATGAATATAAAAATACTCTGATTATTTATCAGCTACACATGCGTATAAACAGGACTATTTTATTTACACACACATAAAGCATGTTTTCAAATAGCCATACACACACCCACACATTTTCCATTCCATTTTATATACACAAGTGTATGTATACGGTGGTGAATAAATATCCGAAGTATCATACGTATATTGTTTTTGTCTGATTAAATATCTATAGCCTGAGTATAAGCATACTCAGTTGTAGGGTATTCTAGTTGTTTTCATAAACGAAGTAGAAATGCTCTTGCATGTTGTAATCGTTTATAGTTATAGTTGCTTGAGAAAAAATATGTATGGGAGCATACAAGTTGTTTGCGCTACAATTATGATTATAAGAAGTTACTAAAATCGGATGACTTCTTTTGGCCCACCTTGTACAAGTATACAAATTTTAAATACTTTAATGTCAAGTGAAAAAGTACTTTGTTCGAATCGAATCCTTTTTGACTCAATTTAGTTTTAGGAAACATATGTAACTGTGCTTATAATTCATTGTTAATTTTCATTGTTAATTTGAAAATTTGTCTATATGCATATATGCATATAGGCTAAACCATAAAAACAAGCAAATTTTCAAATTAAATAAATAAAGACTTTATGTCAAATAAATATACTTCGGTATTTCAAATATTCATTGTTAATATTATTTTGTTAGTATTTTTTTATAGTTTGATAAATGTATGATAAATCTGTGTTAAATTAAAAAAAAAAATTCTGCCATTGCACCAGCAGTACTGTTAAATAAATTTAAATCTTTTTGTGCGAAATTTCCTTAAATAAATAATTAAAAAATAAAAAAAAATAAAAATAATTGGCAAATTGTAAAATATAGTTACATGGCGCTTCAGCTGGATCCAATACGAATACAGTTGTTCCTGCAATACTGGAGCCTTCTTCGTTCGGATAAGTTTTTCTGGGCGGTCCATTAGAGCCTTTAGCAAAGCCTGCGCCGGCTAGTGCAAGTTGACTACAATCCTCTTCATCGATGCAGCGACCAAAGCACTGGATAACATCACATTGCAAATGAACTTCGGAGCCTAAAGAAGGGAAAATTCAATTAGCAAAAACCGTAGACAGACATTTTGTAATTGGCAGAAATCAAAATACTTAGTTAAGAGATTTTTCATATAAATAGTAAACGACACAAACGTTACCTTAATATAGAAAAGCCCTAACTCATTATTTTTTTGAAATATCCATCAGCTGTTTGCTACATTTTCAGTTACATTCTATTACCGTCAGCTAACTGAACCTTAAGACATGTTTTAAAACACTATTGTGAACTAATTAAGGGTTAAGACAAAAAAAAATTCAGAAATAAGTGAACGAATTGATTTATTCGCAAATTCTTACCACTTCTGTCAAACTTTATCTTAAAATTAATAAAATCTCTACACCATTTCATAAACTTCATGAGAAAAGAACCCTTCTAAAAATTTTGTGTGCATGCAATTGCAATAATAAGAAAACCTTCTTAATTACGCTTTGAACGGAATCACGAACGATAACAAAAAGGAAACTTTTTAAACGACCGAATCGTTCACTTTAGTAAATCATTCAGTGGAACTAGGTCAATCCGGAACGACACAGCTCTATCGTATACATATGTATGTACATAAGGCTGTAAAATTCTATTTACCTTCTGGAAATTTAAACATCGACAGCAAAGTAGCTTCAGCATAATTGCCATCAGGGTTTGGTATAAAACGTGTAATAATAGCAGGATCCACAGGGCAGCTGTAAGTTAAAAAAAAAACATTATTTTATAAGCATTATTATGTATTTATGTCTGTATAATTGCTTTTTTAAATGTCCCAACTCACCCTCTCTCATCGATCAAAGCCAGACTGAGATTTTTCTTGTCGAAGGCTAAGCAATTGCCCACACGTATGCCATGGGTGCCTAAACACACAAAAAATAAAAACATAAACCGATTAACTTCTAAATAAAAATATAAAAAAGGGAACAGCGATTCTTAAGAAACCCACATTAAAAAAAAGAGTAAGCAAGAATAAGGAAGCAAGACAAATTTAGCATGAATTAAAAAAAAAAAGAAATCAATTTAAATTTCTGCTGAATTTACCTACAGCAAACTGCTCGGCCACAGGCGAAATTAGTCAATTTAAATCAACTGCTTTTGTGCAATTTTAATATCAGCTGAACTGAATGAATGAACGAATGAATGATTTTGAAAGCAAAATCAAAAAGCCCACAAACCATAAGCTGAGATATTGATTTTTTTTTTTATATGTAAGTATGTATGTATGTATGTATGTATTGATTTTGAACACTGCTACTTACCATTTGGTTTAGTAAACTCGGCACGTATTTTGTATTCATGACCGTAAACCGTTTCTCTTACACGTCGATCATTCTGCAAGAATTTCAAAACTACATGTGCGTTGTCATCCCTGTCAAATGTAATGAACATAAAATTATTATTAAACTGTTGCAACTTTGTGTTTCTGTTGTTATTTAGCTTTAATGGTAAATCAATTGTTGCATGCCTTTGGCCAATATGACCAGACCGGCGGCAATTTTTTGTAATAAACTATTAAGAAATTTTAACAATTTGTAAGTGCTGGTATTCACTGATTGCACAAGTGCACTACAAGACTGAATTTATGTTAAGATCTGATCTATAAACCGTATTCTTTTTAAAAGCTAAAAATTAGAAAAATAAAGACGAATTGATAACCTCCCCTTTCTTCTTTTGAAGTTGGTTTAAAAAAACTACTAAAAACGAGCACGTGCTTGTCAGAATATTTACAATCAACTTTGGTGTTCTTATTAATAACACTGTGCTCGAATTCGAAGCTTTTTTCTTTTGTAACAAGCCGTGGACCCAGTGGGTAAACCTAATCAAGTACGCTGAATCCAATAATGCTAATCATTTTTTAGGTTAGCTCTTGCTTAAAAAATAATTAAGATTGAAAACTTGGTTAACAGCAGCTAACAATCACAATTTTCCTAGTTTTCTGCCATTTATTAACCTTTATGTCGATGTATCGCCTGAAAAGACATGTATTGGTGAACTTGTGGCCTAAGAAAACTTTTTGGAAAAAAATTAATTTTTTTTCGAATTTTTTCGTCAATTTTTTGGGGCAATTTTTTTGTTTGAGGCAATTTTTTTTTATTTTTTTAGGACGCATGTTCATTCATAATATGTTCTTTTAATTGATATAAAAATGAATGAATAGTAAAAAACAGGGAAAAACTGCGATTTTTAGGTGTTTTTAGCCAAGTTTTCAATCTTAATTATTTGTCAAACAAGAGCTAACCTAAGAAAATGGTTGGCAGGCACCATTGGATTCAGCGTACTCGAATTAGGTTACATTTTTGCACTATCACAGTTTAATTATCACATGCTACTTGGCTTACAAAATACGAACTTTAGCCTGATCAATTCATCAATATAGATTAAATGTTTATTTGGTGTTTTATAAATTACTCGCTTTGATAACATTCGAAATTGAGTTAGAATAAAATATTTGAATGTCAAAGTCAGCTGTTAATAAAAAAAAATCATATCGCTCATTTACTCAAACAACATAATAACTCAAACCAACCAATTTACCAGAAAACGAGTTTGAAGTTTTCAATTTACACACAACTTTGTCCTTTTCCAGCTTTCGCCCAGCCGAGATCTGTCTTGCTATAAAGGTTTGTTAAATTACATGAGAGCGCACAACAGGCCTGTATTTTCTTATCTGTATGTCCCCGGACACGAGCTTAATGGCTCCTCTTTTCAAGCTAACCTAATGTAAAAAGAAAATTAAATTTTTCGGTCCAGAGTTGAGTAAACAAGATATTTGTATGAAATATTTAGACAGTATGAAGAACGATATTAGGATTAATTCTGCTTCACTAAATCAAAAATTTCATTTTTTGAGTAAATACGCGATATACGAGTATACATGTGTATGTGCCCTTAATTATAAAAGTGGTCTGCTGACTCATATGCAATTTTACTTTAAAATTCTAAATAAGTCTTAAAAAAACTTAAACAAACAATTAATGAATATTAAATAAATTTATATTAATCGATACTAACACAACTCTTAATTAAAATTTTGCATAATATAAAAATTATTCTTGATTTGTTTAAATGTAAAATATATGACGTAGACCACTTTCATAAGTCCTAGTTTACATAATGCAAGTCTTATTGCTAAGCTCATTAGTTTGAGGGAGAGAGAGACGAGGGGAACAGAAACATTTCTTTTCCCTCAAACTAATCAGCTTAGCAATAAGACTTGCATAGTGTAAACTAGGACTAATTAAGGGCACATATGTATATACTTAAATGACCCTCAGAGTGATGTACCTAATCTTACGGGCTGTAGGGTACAAATACGGGTACCTTTTACAAATGTTGTCTTTTTAACAGAATGTGGAAGTGAAAACATTGTTACATATAAATATGTAATTTTAGTTTTAGTGGCGTTTCAATTCTGTTGTAATTGTTGTTAAAGCTGCTGCTGTTGTTGTTGTTGTTGTAAATGTTGTTGTTGAATTTTCCTAACAATTGCGCAATCTATTTTTGCAGGTTGTGCATGGACAGTTGTCCAACTATAAGTAAACGCGACAATAGGTGAAGGGGGGAGGAGGGGGCACTAAAGAGAGGGCTGTTAAATTTTGTATTGAATTTTGGTTTCGTTATTGTTATTTTTGAGTTTGTTTTAACAATATTCACAGATGGCCATTATTATTTCATAGTGGTATTACCGGTTAACAAAAAAAACTAAAGAAAAAATAAAAAATAAAAATACAAAATTACTTAAATCATGTCGAACAAAATGTATCAGCTAATTATATTTAACAGAGCGTAAATTATTATTTATGTTTCATTATTTTTTCATAAATTTGTTTTGATATTTTTTGTAATTTATAATTATTGGTACTTTTTTTCATGTAACTTATACGAGAGTTATAAAAAGAAAAACCATTTTCGACAGCTAATTTTCTAATGCATAAATGGAGTGTTAACATGAGAAGAGAAAAATGCAAAAGAAATTTTTTTTAAATCTACTTAAAGGAAACAAAAATTTTATAATATTAACAACTAATGCTACTAAAATTATGAAATCACAGACAAGCCTGTAAAACAGAGCCTAGCAAAACCAATGTGACCATTGTAGCAGTTGTGCTGCTAACTTTCCACTGACATACATATTTGTGAAGAAACTATTCTGAAACCTCAAAACAAAGCTAAGAAGTCTAAATAGAATCTGTTTGAAATAAGATTTTACTCGCTAATAAAAGCTATTGGTTCCTTAAAAATTATCACATAATAATAATTTGGCTTACAGAGCGATACGAACTTTAGCCTTATCGAATCATAAATATGGAAACAAATAAAGTTCGAGCAATAATGACTTTGTAAGTAAAATTGTAACTTTCGAAAAGACACAGAAAATCCCCGAAACAATATAAACTTAAAAATGGAATTTCTCTTGATTTTCACCTAAACTTTTAAAACGGAGTATACTCCTGTGTTTTACGGCCCAAAATTAAGATAAGCTGTCTCGGCGTTTTTCTCTTTGGTTGTACAATATTTTCTCATAAAACCCGTTTTCTAATCATGTAAGAGCCTTAACGACCTTGGAAACAGTTAATTCTATGTTTTCAAGAGTTCACTGTACTGCATAATGTTCAACATGTGGTAGTGGTAGTGATAGTGGTAGTCCAACTCCTACATGCAGCAAAAATATACTTTTTTATGAGTTCAATGATTGAACAAAATAAAGAGAAGAGAAGAAAAAATATAAAACATTTTTAGACGAAAGTATTATGCAAAACCCACGTAAAGTTTACTAATGAACATTATGAAGTCATTTTTGTTAATGAAGTACGTACTCGTAGGTATGTACATATGTATGTTCATAAATTTTTGTTATAAGAAAACTGATAATAATGAAATTACTCGTAATATTGTACTTTTAACAGCCGAAAGATAAAAAAATTAGATTTTTTCAAGCTTGATTTATGTAAGAGTTCTAAAAAAATTTAAATAACATTTTTAGTACATACATAAATAAAATGTGCTAGGAAAAAAGTGTTTTCTTTGCATTCTGATTAAAAATAAAAATCACATGTACGTAAAGCCTGCCATACACGACATGTTTTTTACATCTGACATACATATCAACTTTTAATCGTGTATGTCAGGTTTAAGCAAATAGCCAAAGATATCTAGGAACATTCTTTGAGACTTCAAAATGGAAAATAAACTTTTAAAATGTTGTTTTTGCTTTGATATAGAAACCACTTTGGTGATTATTTAAAATGTAAACAATACTGTTGCTTACATTTTATATTTAACAGCTCGCCGCTTCAAATTAAAGTTAATCAATCACTGTTAAAATGGCGAGCAAATTCCTTTGAAAAAATCATTCACAATAGAGGAAATATTTTTCTATGTTACCATATGTTCACATGAGCAAAATTTACAATAGCGATTTTGTGAAGAGAAAACTAAGTTCAGGGGAATTTTATTCACCATAAGGGTGAATAATAAATGTTATGTTATGGATTTCTACCCTCAAGATTCCTATAAAACTTTACACACACTTTTTCGCAGAATAAAAGTATCATGAGGCTTTAAAAATGTGCACTTAAAAATCATGTATGTATATCGAAGGAATATGTTTGTTTAACAATTATATATTAAAACTAAAATGAAGTAGCAGCATTTCGTTCATTTACTTTTAGCCCGGACCATCAATTTGGTTTTAGAAGTCAGCATAGCACCATTGAACAAACGCATAGATTGGTCCAAGTTGTAAGAAGAACATTTGAAGAAAAGAAGTATTGTTCTGCTCTCTTTATTGATGTTTCTCAGGCATTTGATAAAGTATGGCACGAAGGCCTAGTTTTAAAATTGAAGACATACCTACCAATAAACATACAAAAGCTTTTGGAAAGTTATATTATTGATAGGAAGTTCACTGTTGTGGAAGGAGAGTTCACGAGTGTGCCCGAATCTATATCTTCCGGTGTGCCATAGGGCAGTATTCTGGGGCCAGTCTTGTATCTAATATATACTTGTGATATGCCTGTGAGCAATAACATCCTAACTTCTACATTTGCCGATGATACAGCCTGTATGAGTATACACAAAAACCCTGATGAGGCATCCCGCAATCTCCAAGAACACATTACCCAGCTTGAAATATGGTTGAACTTATGGAGAATTAAAGTAAATGAACAAAAGTGTGTCCACATAACGTTTACCCTAAGAAGAGATACTTGCTCTCCCATTCGAATCAACAATCAAAGTATTCCTCAACATTCTCAAGTGAAATACCTTGGCATACACCTTGATCGAAGGCTTACATGGAAATATCACATTGACTCTAAGTTAACTCAAATGAAACTTAAATTAACTCAAATATATTGGTTAATTGGCAGAAATTCAACATTCAGCCTAGACTGCAAACTTTTGATATACAAGTCGCTTTTGAAGCCAATATGGTGCTATGGAATTCAGCTATGGGGCACTGCTTCAGCTTCAAGTGTTGAGAAAATCCAACGAAGGCAGAACAAAATTTTACGTTTGATAACATCGGCTCCATGGTACATCAAAAATTCAAATATACATCGCGATTTAAATATGCCACTAGTGACTGAAGAAATTGCAAAATACGCAGGCAAATATTTAACAAAACTCGAGTCACATCCTAATCCGCTCGCTCGTAATATCTTGAACTTTACTGGACATATCCGCTTAAAAAAGAGGGACACAAGTGCTCTTATTCTCAACACTCCAGATGGAACTTCTTGAAAATACGTTTATTTTTTTTTTTCCTTTTTGATTATCACTACTTATGTATTATTTATAACTATCACTAAGCTTATGTCCGACACTGGTCGGGCCTAATAATTATATTTAGATTTAAGATTTGATTACTTATTGTTAGTTCATTTTTGAAGATACAATAAATAAATATATGCAAAGAAAAAAAAAAAAAAATTTACTTTTAGTAACGTCATAACTCAAAAAATTGGCTTTTCGAGTTAATGGTGCAAAATTAATCCACGTATCTCCTTTTTCCATTAAGTTGTGTGTAAATTAAAAATTTCTAACTCGTTTACTGGCAAACAGTTTTTTTTTTATTTATGACGTTGTTTGATTAAATGAGCGATTTCTTCTTGTTTTCAATGACAATTAAGGAATAAATGTAGTATTTTATTAATATCGTTGAACATTCAATAAAAGTTGTCAAAAAATAATTTAACACATTTCAGAAAGGTTGAGAAATAATTAGGTTTTACTTATGTTTTAACAACAACGTTATTCGAAGTTTGGGTATTTTAGAAAATTTTTATTGCCATCACGAATTTCGATTGCTATAACAAATAAATATATTACTCAAGTACTCACCTTCCGAAGCCCGCCTTGCCGCAAGTAATCACATAAAATTTATCATCTGCCAATTCCAAAGTCTTATGAACTCTTACCGCCAATTGTATGGATCTCTCTTCGGTGCGCTATGCAAAAAAAAAAAAATAAAAATATTAAGCCTGACTTAATAAAATATGTATTTACAAGAAATTTAGTAACTGCAATTAAAACTAAATGACTATTATTTATATTTCTTTTCTCTCTGTCCCCTTTGAATTAAATTATGTATAAGATGGGTTTGTAAGTTGAAATTGTGCATTAATGTTTTTTTTTTGAAGGTAAAATTAATTTCTAAATGATGCTGTTTTAGCATTAAAAGCTGTTATTCCAGAATTATTGTTAAAGTGGTATAAATTAATGCAGTCAATTTCAAAATTAATGCTGCTTAATTTATGATATTTTTTTGCTTTTACAAAAAACAAATAAAATAAATAAAGCCATTGCTAATTCTTAAGAGTTAATAAAGGCGGGATTAAAACTTTATTATTTTAATTTTTTTGTTTTTGCTTTAAATTACTTTTTTAATAATGATACCACACGCAGCACAGTGGGTTGCTTAGCATGAAATATTTTACAGCTGAATAATGTTTATTAAATTATTGCCAAGAGATTTATATACGACTTTGAGGTGATAATTATCTATTCTAATAGTCTCCATAAATTTTTACTAAGTAAGGGAGTGCATGAGTTTGAAAATGTGCCATAGATGTTAAGTTTTTATTAGTTTATTTCAAGTTTTATTTTATGACTTTTGCATTTGTGGTGATAAAGCAAATTCATGCCATTACAAATTTGAATATTAAACCTTAGAATGCTTTGTGATTCCCTTATTAAGTCAACAATTTGCTGCAACGCAAATTGTTTACTCTGGCCTGTTCGATATAAAGCAAGAAATTAAATCTTAACGAAGAATAAAGCCACAGACAAAGAAAATCTAGACGTTGATTGTTGTTTTTAACAGCAGCTACAAGCACAAAGCAGCGCCCATATAAATGTTAACAGATTTTTGGCAAAAGTCAGCCATCACGTAGTACAAAGAATAAATACACTGAGAGAAATAAATTTGGTAAAACATTTTCTAAGACTCAAGCATGATTTGAATATACAGGAATAAAATATAAAAATTTAATATAAAAAATTTTTAAACAAAAGTTTAATTGACTTAAATAAATTTTTAATTGATTTTTGGTTTTATTTTCAATTAAAGTTAATTATTGCAGGAATGTTTTTTTCTGTGTACGAATTGTAATAAAAAAAATTAAGGGCACAGATTCAGGTTAGTGAATTCTTCTAAAAAAGTTTCCGTTTACTGCTGGTATTGAATTTAAAGAGAAAAGTGCGGGTAATATCAAGTATTTAAAAAAAATTAATTAAAGAAAATTTGTTGGTCTTGTAATTTAAATACTTTTCTGCGTTGTATAGAGTCTTCCAATTGGGACTTGCAAACTCTGACAGTTAATAGTGGTTATATTGTTTTGGCTATATCTGTTGAATTATCTGCCATTTATTTAATCTGTTTTGCGCAATCCCTATGGATGGATACAGCGTCCAACAGCACATACAAATAATAAAAATTGTTTTATCAAAATGGGTATTCTGTTCGGGCAATATTCTTAGCTCTTCGCAAATAAATCATCTTCAACGATGAGACCCATTTCAGGATGAATGAGTATACCAACAAACAAAAGTCACTGTTTAGTGTGAATTTTGGACAACTATTGTAAATTTTGGCCAACAACTTTCATTGATTTTCAAAAAATGAGGAACCAAAATCTCTTTATTAAATCATGTTGAATGAAAATTTAATTCATAAAGTTATTTATATTTATTAAGTGTGTTTCTAAATAATATTTAAAAATGTTTAAGTAAGATTGTTTAAGTAAGGGCGTTGACTACCGACGCGGTGAGTTTGAGTCCAAATCTTGGACGGAGAAGCCAACACACATACACATTTTCCTGATAACTATACAATGCATAAAATTACATAAGTTAAATAATTAATAAAATAAGAGGACTGTATTAAAATTAATTCATGTCAATTCAACTTGAAATAAATTTGATTTAACATGATACTTCATTTTGATTTAACACTACTAGAGTGTTAAATCAACATTAAATAAGGTTATTTCAATATGAAATATATTCTTTGAAGGCTGCTGTAAATCATGTTGAATTAACATGAAACGCATTTGAAGCAAAATCGTTGCAGAAAAATGTGTAATTAACCTTGTTTTCGTAGATTTTAATACGAAATTTTTCTTAAATAATATATTTTCAACAAAAAATAAACTTTGAAGAATGTGTGTATTAAGCTTTTTTGGCCGTTATGACTCGATATATTTCCTAATTACAGTGCTTAAAAACTGAAAAATTAATTAAGACATGCAAGAATATGAATTGTTAAATATAGCACCGAATAATTTTTTCTTAAATATTAAGATTTGCCTAAGCTGTTCGTCTATTGCTATAACATGTACTGTAAGACTAAATAACTCCAAATAACAAAACTTTGTGAACTCATAATTTCTTTCCAGCTGCAGAAAGCTTTTAAGTAAAACTAATAATTCATTATTTGTTTAAATGACTGCAGAATTTTTTTTCAGTGTACAGAAAAATTTATGTGTATGTACATGTGCAGCATAAAAGTCATACAACGAGCAGCAGTCAGCAAAGTCCATTCGAGTCCACTTCAAATCCACTACAAATATCTATTGTTTCAATTGCCACCAAATGCAACACTACTCGTAGTTTATGGCCACTTTAAATAATTTATTGTTGCACCTAGAAAACTCAACAACAACAAAAAGTTTGCTCATTTAAACATAAACCAGAAACTCACTCCTCACTCAAAGTCTTTGCTTTTTTGTTGGCCTGTGTTGGTGTGTTCAATTCGCTTTTGTGCGCTTTGGTTTTTAAGGGAGTGTCATTCCTTCATTTATGTATTTCGTTGTTTCAAAAAAAAAATATATAAAAAGTTTATTTCTTTTTCGAAAAACATGTTAATGTTGGCTCTAGAAAAAACTCTAAACACAAGTAAAATTTATGGCTGGTCGGTCACTCACTCATTTCCACTGAAACGTTTGGATTTTTTATATTTTTAGTCCCGCCGCATGCATGTGTTTGCTCCATTTGAAAGTGTGACACCAGAAAAACTATGCAAATATTTTTATGGCTTTCAATTTATAACGAGTTTATTTTGAAAGAAAAAAATAAAAGTTATTGTATCATTTATGTTGAAAATTTCAGTTTATTTTCAAATAAAAATATTTAACTACGATCGTATTAATTGTTGCATTTGTTCAATTAAAATTTATTTTGTAAGTCTTTTGTTTTTCGCTGTGGGTTTGAAGAAAAAGCTGCTTTTATTTCTATATAATGTAATAAAAATAGTTTAACTAAATTGGTGTTTATTTTAAGATTTTTATCTTGAAAATAAATGCTTTTGAATTTTTTGTTATGAGTCAATGCTTTTGTAATTATTATTCGAACTAAACATTTGTTTATAATTGCTAAATTACAGCTGCTGCTGCTAATGGACAAGCTTATATAAAGCGCTAACAAATAAAATTACTAAAACATTAACATATTATAATCTAAACTTTATAAAAAAATCTGTTTTTTAAAGGCCGATTATATGTATAAACAAGTAACTTTCTTTTTAAAGCTTGTTGTCAATAACACTGATCTAAACTGCCAGAGTCTCTTTTGTTATAGAAATTGCAAGAGTCACATTTTAAGAAGGTTTTTAAAAAGAAAAATTTTTTTTTTTGCGGGCAGTAAGTATTTTTAGTACAATATAAAAGACTTTGAACAATTTCCCGCACCAGGAATGTTGCGTGCGTTCTACACAAGACTTTACAGAATATATACCTAAAGTTGTAATTTTATTCAAATTAAAATTGGCCTCTTGATGTTTATTATGACTAGAAATGATGTTCATGTCCGGTGTCTACCAATCACTTAAATATTTTTGAGATTAATATATATTTTTTTATTAAAACAAAAAATGTGAGTATCATGGTTGCACCCGTCATGAATGATCCTTTATACGCTTGTGATCTATTTCAATTTATTTTGTCTTTGTATTTTTGCTTAAAGTATTTTATTTTCTCTTGTTTACTGCAAAATTTTATGAAACATTTCACTAAATTATATGAAATACAGCATCAAAATTTTAAAAAGTTTTATAAATTTATTTTGTTTTTCATACAAATTCTTATGTTTGTGTTTTCATGTATTACAGTCTCCACCAATGTGTGCTAAAAACATTCAAATTGTTGTTGTTGGTTGATGCGTTAATAAAAAATACTGATATAATGGAGATTACTATGTCCTTGATGAAAATGGGCTTAAACAAATTTTTCGGAACATGTAATAAATGTTTTCCATACGGAAAACAAAAAGTATAGCTGAGCGGCCTTCCTAAATACATGTTGCTAGGCAGTGCCATAATGCATATATTGTTAAACATGATGTATATTTGACTTGAAGTGCTATAAAGTATAAAGCTTTTTTTAAATGGCCTGGTGCAGCCATGTTTTTTTTTAATTTTGAAATAAGAACAAACAAAAAATTTCTGAGAAAAAGGTTTCAGTTTTCTGGGTTTGATTTTTGCGTGTTGATTACTGAAGCAACTAATGACTAAGATGGTGAGTTTGAGCCAAGTTTTATGCAAAATATGAACATCATAAATTTTCCTGCTGTGCGCATTAGTTAGTGTGGCATTGTGTTAATTGTTGTTGAACTGCTTAATTAATCAACAACATTAACAGCACAGTTACTACTGGTGATCTATGCTAATGTATACCACAGCGATCTCCTTCGTCCGTATTGTAGCAACCCGAGGCAATGCAACACTGGGCCCAACATACTAATACTAATAACACACTACTACTGCTACTTATAACACACAATTGCAAAATTGTAAAAAAAATTAGGCTTTCTCGCTACAGCAGCTGTCTTCTCTGCACACTAACCCTTTCCCATAGAAGGCAACACCTTAGTTAAATGATAAGCTTTAGTTACTGGTTTTTAAAAAGAATTATACAAAATTAAAAAATATATATCTTTCAGCAGAAAACTAAGCAGATTTAAAAAAAATTTAACTGCCAAGAATCGCCCGAAAAATCCTTTTAAAAAAGCTTAAACGGCCACTCACATAATTTTCTATTACATAGTCTTCTCTACTCATCATAATGTTTCGCTATTAATTTTTTTGTTATTCTTATCACATTTGCTTACTATATTTTTGTTGTTGTTGTTGTTGCTTTTTGTTACAAACGAAAGTATTTTAGGCAGGTCATTTGCTTTGATTTCCGTTGTTGTCGATTAAAAAAAAAACAAAAAAAAAATAGGTAGCAACAATAATATTTTACGCAATATAAAGTTCGTTGTCGAAGTCTTTTGTTTTCACAAAAACAAAAACCGTTGGAACCTTTAATATCCGCATGCTTGATTAACGCAACAACAATCGCAAAACAAAATCTGGAATAACACAATTCCGAGTTTGTTGTTTAAGTCTTTTATTATTGTGTGTTTGTTTTTTTTTTTTTTTGTAATTCAGCCTAATAAAGTTTGTGTCTCAACTCTTTTATATTATGCACCACAAAACAACAAAGGTTTATGGAAATGAAAACGAAAACTGGTGCGTATAATTGTAACGCTAAAAACAAATATAAATTTCACTTATTTTCCTTATGGCTGTTGGTTTTTGTTTATGTTTTAATTTTCCTGGTTTTTGTTGTTGTTTTTTTTCAGCAATTAAAAAACAACCAGTTCATTGACTCTCAGTCATGGTGATTTTTCCTCAATAAGTCATTACATAATGTAATAATAAAAGAAAAAATACATTTTCTATGGACATTTTAAAGCCTAAATTAAGACTTGAGCTACTTTAAAGATTAAATCGATTTACTTTTTATGTTTACTTAGTTATAAAATGTGTTTATTAATGATTTTTAGTAAGTGAAATTTTGTTATCTTACATTATTATATCCACTCACGTTGCTGACCAACACACCACAGTAGTCAGGGGCTCCTTGTTTGGCCAAAAGATTAAGACTGAAACCCACCGAATCTGAGCCATCGCCCATGGCCATACAAGCGGCCGTGCGATGATCTCGGGCATGTACTGCTCCCGTGTAGGGGCCATCTAATTTGACTTTGATGTTCATGGTGCCCGCTTTGCAGGTGGCCGCTACATGCGGTGCAAATTCGGGGCTAGTTGATTCCTGGGCATAAATCTAAAAGTAAATAAGGCAAAAGAGAAGGTATTTTTATTCTTAAAAATCATCACAATTTACCAAGTAAACTTAAGTTAATTTCTTATCTACAAAATTATGACTTAAACTTTTTTTTAATCATGCTGCTCTTTTAAATCAAGAAGTTCTTTCCTCCTCATAAAATTTGTTTGTTTTATTTTTATGCTTAAAAGTTCTTAAGTGGTTTTGTTGCTTCAAGCGCAGTTGCTGGGCAGGCGTGTTTTAAGCATTTCTGCTCATTTGAATTATGGCTGCTGTCAAAAATAAAAATTATAATGATGAGAATAATGCTGGACGAGTTGTTGTTTTTGTTTTTGTTGTTGTTAATTTGTTTCTTTACTTAAGAAACTGTACTGAATATTTTGAATTTTTTATGGCTTAACTTGATTGAAATTCAACTTAAAAATTATTATTAAAAGCACTAAAAGCAATCAATAAAAAAAGTGATTATGTGTGTTGTAAGACATCAACTGCAATTATTGAATAATTTAAAGAATATTTTCGCAATTGGGAATATGTAATAAAACTATAAACTTAAGGGCCGCAATAAAGTGATAATTAAAATTTTTTCTTCCAATTATGATTGGAAGAAAAATGTAATGTGTAAGTTTTGTATAAAATAAATGGCTGACTTAATTCGTAGAAGTAATTTTAATGAAATATGTACAAAACGAACATTTTCAAGGTACAAGTGGTTTTAATGAGGTATTTAGGGTGACTAGACACGTTCAGGTTATACTGTAATGTTGACAAAATTTGTCCAACTTAACCGTAGCTACAACTTTGCCAAATATTGTCAGCAAGAAGTCAGTAGTCCCTCAAAGTTATTCCGAAAAAAGTGAAAAAAATGTTTCCATAATTTTTGTAAAAAAAAGTGCACAAAGAAATAATTTTTTTGGCATAAGATGTTGACAAGATTTATTTGTTTTATTCTTAGCCACATTATTGCTCGACAAAGCTTAGAGCCTTAACGAAGTCTGAATAAGCTGTTGGCCAAAAACTGATGACACCATTTTTTGAGGGCGCACTAAATTTTCAAAACGCGTATGCTTAAATAATTTATTTCATTTTTTAGCCTCAATATTTCTACAATCAGAAAAATGTAAACATGTTAAATACATTAAAAACTAAAATCTTTAATATTTTGAATAGGATAAGTTCGTATTTTTAGAATCCAAATTATATGTCATAATTTTTAGAAAACGAATACCAAAATACCAAAGTTAATTGTAAATTCTGTAAAAAACACTAGTGGAATGGAACAATTAGCTTTTTTCGAAGGTCACTGCACCTTAATCATCAGCGTTCTTATATTTGTTCCGCTCTGTGTGGTGTCTGCCGATGCAAATTTTAGCCCTTTATACTCCACTTTTCATTGCAAACGGAATATGTGAATTGCTTTTATTCATCGTATTACGATTTGCTGAAAGATTTTGTGTAATGAAATCTCAGATTGTAAAAAATATGTAATTTACAACAGTATTGCCATTGTTGTTTGTGTTTTACTAATTACACAGTGTGACAAAAAAAATACCTGTGACGTGTTACTATTTTTCTGGAAGGTATTGTCGAGTATAACAACAATCTGTATTTGAAATTTTCCAAACACGCCCAAAATCTTGAGTTACGTGTCAAAAACCGGGTTTTCGTACCCTTATGCACTTATCAACCTGTAACTAACTTAATTATCAACCGATTTTAAATTTATAAATGGATTTAGAAAGAAGAAACTAATGCCCTAAAAACGTCCTAAATCCTCCTACTGAATTGGGGCATAAGTGTAATTCGCGAGCTTGTGTCAAGAGATTCCCTGGAAATTGATTGAGTTATTAGATATTTTGTTAGAAGACTTTTTGTTAAAAAAAACTGCCTGCATGATGCTTTTCGCGTTCTATTAATGCGCTTTTTATGTATGTAAGCTTCCAGAATGATAAAAGTTCAATTTAATAGACGTATATCAACACAAAGTATTAAATTGATACAACATTGGTCGCCAAACTTTTTTCCTTGAGAGCCAAATCTTTCACATACAGTAACCATACATTCCATACATACGGTTGAACTTGCTTTTTGCAACAATCTTTCCCTTGCAAAATAGAAGGGAGTTCAAAATTTATACAGGGTGTTTTTTAGAGGAATAGAACTTCGAATTGAAATAAAACACAAGAAAATCGTTTTAATGTCCATCAATTTCGCTTTATTGGAAGGATAATTTTATGCCATTAACGTTTAAATATGATTTCGGGCATGTGGCCGCCGCGGCTGGCTGGAATAAAGCCAATTCTACAGGTCCAATTTTCAACCACTTTTTCGAGCATATGGGGCCGTATGTTGGCAATAACGCCACGAATGTTGGCTTCCAAGTCCCCTAACGTTTCTGGTTTGTTGGCGTAGACGAGCGACTTCACATATCCCCACAGAAAATAATCCAATGGTGTCAAATCAAACGATCTTGGTGGCCAATTGATGGTTAACCGAATTAATTGCTCTGATGGACGATTATGTCGACCATAAAATGGACGGAGCTTGCGGTAAACTTCGCGAACTGAACCATTATTTTCGAAATAAATTTGCACGATTTGCAAGCGTTGTTCTTTTGTCAACCTGTTCATGATGAAATGGCAAACCAAACTAAATATTAATCACTTGACAGCTGACAAAATGGCCTCCAGTTAAAAAAGTGATGCCAACTTAAAGTTCTATACCTCAATAAAAAACACGCTATATAAATAAACTTGTATTTTATAGTTATTGATTGTATGTGGAAAAACACAAATAATGCCCAAATAATTATTTTTTAAACTTATTTTTATATAATTTTTCAAGTTGCTGAATTTTAATAATTTCTTCAGAAAATTATTTTCCGTGAGAAATTAATTCCGAGGGAATATTCATGATTGGACTGTATATATCAACACTATATGTTTGTACATAAAAATGAACTTTGAGGAGCACAAAGCAAAATCAAAGACAAATATTCGGTCCAAGGGTGCACGGTGTGCCAAGCAGAGAAACAAGTCAATCGGCGCGCTGCCACCGGTTATTTTTTATTCATCCCTCCGCCACCAATTGCACGGGCTTGTATCGGCTCAAAATTAGCCGAAACTTTATCTGCTCTAAGAATACAAAATGGTAAAATTTCGGAGAAAAAATTATGAAAATCGAGTCACAATTTAAATTTTTAATTTTCTCTTTAAACTTTTATATATTTATTTGAGTAGCCGAAAGTTCTCTCGCCGCGCTTCCGCTGGTCACAAAGCTACTGCGCCGCCGCCGCCGCCAATAATTTTGCCTCGACTTGTTTCTCTGGTGTCCAGTGCAAACTATGCCATAAAATTTTAAAAACAAATGTCTCTTAAGTCATGTGAACGTAAGATAAATAAAAGCCTCGCAATGTTTAATAAATCTACATAAAATACAGATTCATATAACTGAACTTCAAAGTATAACCTCGAAGAGCAGCAAAGAAAGATTTTATTAAAAAAAATTAATTATATTAAATTATGAAAATGTTAGTTATGGCGTTTAGTGTTTCCTTCTTATAATCTCGAACCTCAACTCTCGGGATTTTGAAAATTCAGTACCGATTGGCATCTCCCTGCACATGCCTTAAGCCTTATCAAAACCAAACAAACAAACAAAGAAATAAAGTTCGAGCACAAATAATTAAATCTTCCAATTTGTATTTTAATTTTACACAAAACCAAAGTTGTAAGTCCTCGTTTAAAATTAGCAAATCAATCAGTAAACGCTTGCGCTCTCCGTATAAGTATAATTTGTGCTTTGAAGCAACAACAATACGAAACTAAATGGCGCTATTAGTTTTATTGAAAGCAAACGTTTTCTTTTAGGCTGATCTTACATATAGATGATGCCATTGTTTTCAAATTTACATTGTTCAAATCATTAAAATTTATTGAATTTTCACTTTTACCAGTATCGCACCACAGTTGCAACAAATAATGTCTTGTTCATTAAACAATATTTCTGTTTAATAAGAGGTTTATGAAACAAATTTTCTATGGAAATTTGATTAATAAACCTTTTATAAAACCAAAATATTTTTTGTGAATTAGGCCCATCATCTTTAAAATATATTAAATTTCTGCTTAATGATTGCTTAGAAATGCTTATGCCATTATTATTATTATTATTTAAATTATGATTAATGGGAGTATTTTTCTTCAATTCAATTTCACTTGGGCTTCCAGCTTTCAAATGTAATTCTGGGAAAATATGACCGTATTAATATGGAAGATGACCCAGAATAAACATAAAGATATTTTACTTAAGTTAAAAGTAAAACTTAAAAAAAATATAATTCTCTGGTCTTAAGACGGAAATGCATAAGAAAAAGAATTAAGGAGAAATAGAAAGAAAATATTTATCTTTAATTTCGAAAGTAAGTTGGTTGCAAACTTTTCATGTTGATGCTGTTCTGTGTTTAGTCTTGCTAGTATTTTAAGATTTTTCTACAACTTCACTTTGATTTCATGTTGAGTAACAAATCTCATAATTAGTGATTTTTACTTTAAACGTCAAAAAAATAAGGTCACGAGCTTTGAAAACAAATACCTCTTTCTATTGGTTTTTGGGGTGGAATTTTTGAGATTTCAGTTGACTTCAATTTAAAAACTAATGCTTAAATCTTTTGAAAAGTTCTCGTCAACACTTGTAAACCGTTGTTGGGTCATTAAGTTATTTGAAAAGTTTTTTTTCAAACTCATTGTAACAATTTCCTTTTTTCTTTTTAGCTGGTAAATGTTATTAATAGTCATGGTGTTTTCAGCATTTAGCTTTCAGGCTTAGTGTCTTTTTTCGAATGCTTTTAAATTGTTTGAGTTGAAAGAAAGAAGGTGATTGGGTCTTGTTCCTGTAATTAAATTTACGCTGGTTAAAAATGTTGCCTGAGTAAAACTTCTCTTTGCTTTTAAGGAATAATTTGGTTCTTTGTGTTTATTACCTAAAAACAAAATCTAATGGTACTTAATTAGTTATTTCCCTCAGGCGGCATATAAATCGCTTTTTTACTCAAACAAATTTTGTTTCGATAAAAAAAATACTCAAGGGCTTTAGCACACAAATTTTAGAAAGAAAAAAATAGTTAAATTACTTTAAAGACAGAATAAATAAAGAATAATTTTTGGGAAAAAATATTTAGTTCCCTGGAATATGTTTTAAGATTTTTCCAAAAGGTCAAAATTTAAGTTGCTTAAATAAAAAAAACTATACACATGCAATTTTTCCTGAATTTTCATGAATTTTTTTTTCATTTGCTAATAGAAGAAACCCTATAGGAAATAGTGCCATAGAATAAATGATTTAACCTGAATTTCTAAACCATTAAGGGCATATTGTTTGATCTGATTTGCTTCCACCATTGACACATAAAAAAATGTCCATGCAAAATTCAGTCTAATATAATTTTATTCATGAGTGCAATTTTTTACAAACTGTAGAGTATCATTAGATTCTACTATTTGAGGTTTAAGGTGGCATGTGTGTGAACTTTAACTAGCAGAGACAAGAACCAAAACCTTTAGCAGAGCCTATTTTGCAGTTAACAGCGCACTGTTAAACATTTAACAGTCGTAGTAAAATTATTAAACATTATGCAAAATGTCAAGGATAGAATACACATGTTTATATGGGAGAGATTCTTTGAAGACAGCAAGGCAACATGGCGGCAGGTTGTTGTCTATACTGATTTTGTCGTTGTAGTCCAATTAAACAAATTTCTATTTCTTTGGCTGCAATGAAAAAATTCAGTGTTGCAAGTATAATACAAAATGTTGAATGAATGTTATCGTACAATTGTTTCATATTATTTAACAGAAAAAATATCCAAAAATTGATATAAAGCATAAATTGATTCACTTTTATACTTTTACGTCATATAAGTACATTTTGAAAGAGTAATTTAATTTTTATAAATGCGAAATATTTGAAGGTGGCAATACTGAACTATGTATTTATACTTAAATATGAGGTGCAGATGGTGCTGCTGCTGTCTCCACAATAATTAAGTAGCTGGCTACGAGGCGACAAATGCTGCTAGCGGCATTTGAAGTCGTGTGTTCGTGTAGCCTGCTGTGGTGAATGTGTTTTAATGCATAGTGTTGGATATTGTTTCTGGTAAATAATATGAAAAAATTGTACGATATCAATCATTCAACATTTTGTATTATACTTGCAACACTGAACTTTCTCATTGTAGCCAAAGAAATAGAAATTAGTTTAATTGGACTACAACGACAAAATCAGTATAGACAACAACATGCCGCCATGTTGCCTTGCTGTCTTCAAAAGAATCACTCTCATAAAGGGTCCGCCAGATAACTTTTTTTTGAAAACAGGGCGCAAAACATCGAGTGTAGCTTCGGCTGTGTGGCACGTAGCGCCGTCCTGTTGAAACCAAATGTTGCCAATATCCTCCTCTTCAATTTTTGTGAACAAAAATTCGCTCAACATGGCCCGATAACGATCGCCATTGACTGTAACGGCCACTCCTTGCTTATTGGCCCAATTATGCCTCTGGACCAAAATCCGCACCAAACAGTGACTCGTTTTGGGTGCGTTGGCTTTTCAATGTATGCGTGCGGGTTTTCTGTGCCCCAAATGCGACAAATTTGCTTGTTTACATACCCGCCAAGATCAAAATGAGCTTCATCTGAAAATATGATTTTTTTTGGCAAAATCGGCATCTTCTGTAAGTCGATCGTAGGCAATATTTCCCAGCGTTGTTCAAGCGTATATTCGTTCAGTGGAAGGATAAAACTAATTATCTGTCAAATCAGACATGAGCTAAGTGTTACCGTTCACGAAATAAGCAGTAGTTGAAAAAAAACGCTAGATGGCGGACCCTTTATAAACATGTGTATTCTATCCTTGACATTTTGTAGTCGGTAGCTTGTTGTGGTGAATGTGTTTAATGCATTACTTTGGAGGCGTATATAGGACATATAAATATAAAGTAAATACTCATTATACAAGAACTTTCAAATACGATAATTATAGGCATTTGAAAAGACTTTCTTATGAGAAAAAATGTTAGATAGAAAACCGCGAAAGATTGACGCTAACGCCTTATAAAATTGTAATAAAAAAGATATAAATATTTAAGAAAAAAGAAATACAGCTGCCATTAAATTTCAGTTAAAAAAGTTTAAAAGAAGAACTTTTTGTTTTTAAATAAGATTTATTTTTCTAGGAAAATGATAAGTATTTATGATAACATTAATTTCAAAATTTTAATTATATACCAGAACTCATACACGTTCCACGTACAGTTTAATATTTTAGAACACTCCAACTAATAACCAGCTCACAGAAAAAAGAAAGAAATTATAAAAAAGAAGCTTATGAAAAAAAAGAAAATCCATTGAAATCATGCCCTTTCATTACAAAAAACAAAAAGAAAAAAAGTTTATGCATATAAATAAATAACTTTCCCCAGCATGAAAACATTAAATAAAAATCTATGGCTGGTACTTTGGCTTATAAAAATTTACAATAATGAGGCGAGCATGAGCTCAAGAGCCACATACATACATACATACGTACACACATAAGTATCTAGATACGGGCAGTAAGAGCAGTAGCATTTGATATGCCTGCACGTACTTACATGCATTTATCTATGTATCTATCTGTATGTGGTATGTGTATGGATTGGTAGTATTATTCCATACGTATTTTCACGTAGTTTTGATTCAACTGCGAAAAAAAAACCCAAGTTAGAATTATTATTTTCTAATAAAACAAAAGATTTTGTTAGGTTGGGGCTTATGTATACTCGTACTTTAAGCATAAATTTGAATTTGGATACAAAATGTTTTAAAATTCAATTTATGCTGCTTGTTTAATTTTATTATTTGTGTTGTTGTTTTGTTTACATTTACATTCAGCTGCAGAAGTCAATTTCTATTTTATAGTAATTTTGTTTGTTGTTGTTTTGTTTATGTGCATGATGGTAGTGTGTTGCATTGTTTGCCATTATGTTGGCAACAATTACCTTCAACACTATTAGATAGAACAACAATAACAATAACAACAATAACAAATAATGATCAGCATAATGACGAAACAGAGTTTAAAGGAATTAAATAATTAGGCCCTAAACAAATTTTAAGCAGAAGTTTAATCATATCTAACCTGACCAGACATCTCATTATTAATATTATAAATATTCATGAACATGACAACCGCAAATATGGAATTGCATGATTTTTCTTAGGTGATTTATTAATGCGGATAAAAAATATTTATCCGTTTCGGAACTTTTTATGAATTTTGGCATCGATTTGTTAGTGCATATTTTTCCATATTTTACCCTTTAAAGCATGTTTTTGCATAAGTCAGTCTTTCTCACAAATTTTTAGCATTTTTTCGGATTTTTAGAGCATATCTGACGCTTGTACGGCATATTTTGATACTTAGAACTTAAATATTTTTGATAAAAAAAAATAATGAAAATCTACATTTAAACATGAATTGATATTTAAATAGATTTGGTGAACTTGGCCCTTAGTAAATTTTTTTATATTAATATGCTCTCATTTCCAGTAAAAAAAAGTGAAAAGTGAAAGTGATTTCTGAGTCACAAGACCGAATAATATCTTTTTATGCAGCAGAACATTCTCAATGTATAAAAGTTAATTTAGATGTGACAGGCAACGATTTTTATTTGAAAATCTAAGCTTGTGTTATTTGTTATTTATCCAAAATAACAGTTCCAAAGTCTTAAGCCTGATATCGTGATCTCTTTTTAAGTTGAAGCTAAATTTTTTTCTTCAATATTTTTTTTTTTTGCTTTTTTTAATTTATTTAATTTTTGCCTCATTTTATATGCAAATTATATTGAATTGTTGAATTATTTGTTTTCGAAATAAATAAATTTATATTATTTTTATGAGCATATTTTTTTGATTTTTTAGGGCATATTTTCAAGTTTTTAATGCATAATGAATTCGCTTAACTACTTTTCTAGAGCATATTTCTGATTTCCCTGGTCATGAAGAGTTTAAAAATTATCACTGCAATTTCCAAGATATTTTTTTAAGCAGAATTTTCTCTACTTGAAAGAAGCCCGCTAATTTGCCCAATTTCGATTATTTTCTGTCATTGCCAGAATCAGTGGAATTTACAGTTTGTATTTGTAGCAGATATCAAGATATTAAAAATTTAATTTGTGTGAAGTTTAATTTTATAATTTATAACCCTTGACACAAATATTGTGCTTTAACGAGCTCTGCTAGAGTATTAACAGACTTCTGTTAAATTGTAAATATTTCATTAATTCATTTTGGAAGGACTTTTACAGTAAATGAGGCAACCGAGACGGAAAAAGATAATGCAAATTTATAGACAAGGTGTTTCTTTATTATTGCCCATGAATATATTTCTGAAAAGCATGAAATGGCAAATTTTCAACTTGGCATTTTCTAAGGGATGCGCGTTTTTTTTTTTTTTTGGAAGGAGTCATCGCGGGAGGACAATATTCGACATAGATTAATGTAGTAGTATGTTTTTCGAAAAATATATAAATTCTCATATTATATTAACACTTTCTAGGATAGGACTAAATTTTCCTGAGAACGAGTTGATACGGGCGGATAATAGAACTCATCTTTTATGGAACAGATTGTATTCTAAAAACGTGCGTAGTTACAATTTCTTGAAGTGCGAGTTTTCTAGTGTTAGAAACTGTGAATATTACACATCCCACTTTTTAAAAGATAAATATTTTTAGCTTTTTGGCGGTATTTTCTCCAAAATCCTACTTTTTGATCGATCATGTCTCACTTTTTGCAAATTGCTTTTTGTATTCTTAAGTTTCATAGTGTTAAAAGCCTTTAAATTATTCAATATTTTGTTTTTTTTTCAAACAAAAATTTTAAATCATTATGACACTATGGCACTTAATATTACCGTTTGAGTTCCCTAGTTGTATATTCCACTACAGTTTCAAACCAGCAACTCACTCTCTGCGAACTCTGTTGTTTAACATTGTGCATGGCATGTATGTGTATGTGTGAGTATGTTTGTTTACATTAAACACGATTTAGTCATGATCAGTATGTAGAACATACGTACTTCATGTAAGTACTCGTAATATAAACTCTGGTTGGTTTTGTTTCTTTTTTTTAAATTGTTTTAAATTTTTTTTTTTTTTTTTGCATAAAGAAAAACTATTTGGAGCAGCACAGTTATTTGCACCAAAATGCAGCAAATACTAAACAAAAATGTTATAAAAAATACCAGTCCAGGCTGCTTGTCAAATGAGTTATGTGATTTTTTTCGTTGCTTTTTTTCGTAACAATTTCAATGCAAAATTAACTCAAACCCATACAATTACGTTCGTTCTAGTGTACGATTGACTATTTCGACAGTGTAAATTGGATTAGCTTTCAAAAAGAAACTTTGCAAGAGTTTAATAAAAATTTCTAATGTTGTTATTTATGATCTATAAAATAAATTTGCAAAAAAAAAAGAGTTTAAACTTGGCAAAAATTTATGCCGGTTTTAAGTGAAAAAAGAAATTTTTGCTGGATGAAGTGTTGGAAAAATTTCACGTTACAAGTAAAAGGGTTTTGGAATTCCAGTTCATAAACATGTTTATCGTAATTTTTGAAATATGTTGTTAAAATTAAATACGTGCAATAAAAAGAGAAACGAGAAATCTTTTTTGGAAGAAATGTATTTTATGCACAGTAAATATTGGCTTGGAAGTTTTTTCTTAATACTAAAAGTAAATCATAATTTTGCAATACTTTTACTTAAAAAAATTTAAAAAAAATAAAACTAAAAAAATAGTTGTATGAATAAAAAAAAGAAATGAATTTGTCTTTTGAATAGTTTTCGTTGAAAAAATTTGTTGTTGAGCACTGTTTATGTTTGTGTTTTCGCAATTACATTGCACGACAACTCGCAAAAATATCGGCTGATTTCCAAAAAGTATCAAAACCAAGTTTGTGTACTTTTCGGATGCGGTATTTATATCCTGTTACAGATACAAAGTTGCGATACATTGTAACCATGAGCACGAATTTCGAAACTGATGCGCTGATTATTTGTAATACTTGTCAAAGACGTTTTGAAAGAGTGTGCATTGCCAATGTTTTGTACGATACACTTTGTTCAAAGACAAAACAGTTGACGTTTTGGAAGTTAGTCAAAACTGAGGTTATCAATTCTTTCAATTCAATTTGGTAGCTCTGTCAGTTTTATTCTTTCCTCGTCTGAAAGAGTATATCTTCCTTTTTATTCCATTAACAAAACAAGTGGGCAGGAGCACACCCATTAATTTTCTGTTGTTTGTTTTTATGTACTTTTTCTAATCCGATTATTACGATATTCTTACGATACTTGGCACACACCCTGAGCTCACAAGTTAAATAATATTGCATTTAAAAAAGTGGGCGGAGTCATGCCCACGAAATTTATATGTTGCATTTTTATGTACTTCTAACTATCTGACTCCCAGGAAATTTCGCAAACAATTTTGGCTTAATAAGTGGGCGTGGTCATGCCCATCAAAACTCAATATTATATTTCCCGTGCTTTTACCTAACCGATTGTTATGAAACTTGGCACTTACCTTGAGTTCTGAAAGTGACACGATCTTGCATATAAAAAAGTGGGCAGGGACACGCCCATTAAAGTTCAGTAATACGTTATATGTATTTCTACTTATCCGATCAACACGAAACTTGGCAAATTGTTTTGGATCTTGGAATGGCATGATCTTGTGTTTAAAAAATGGGCTGGACCATGCCCATTAAAATTTAGTATTATAATTCACATGATTCCACTTGACCAATTCTTATGGAAGTTCGCACACATCGTGAGCTCTGAAAGTGACGATTTCTTGTGTGTGGAAAAGTGAAAGGGGGCGGGGGTAGCTAATATTGACAAAAGTGGGCGTAACCATACTCCTGAAAATTTGAAAATATAAAAATTATAAAAAAAATTTTACAACCACAAAAATATGGTTTATTTTAGGCCGGCGACAAAAATAATGGTAACTAAACGCATAAATAAAAAATTTTGAATTTTTCAGACTGATTGGCACCGACATTTAATAGCACCCTTGTAAAAATGTTTTATTTAAATGAAACTAAACTGTTTTTAATCCATATTTTTGAGGTTTCTATTTTTTTAAAGCTGTATTATAAAATTGTTAGATAAAGAAATTGTCTTTTTTCTTAAAGCCTATCGAAGAGAAATGCAAGGAAATGCATCTGGACAAGCTAACATACATAAATTTTATGTTAGAATATCTTAAAAACAATTTCAAAAAAATATAAATGAAGTTCAAAATGTGTAGGAATAACTAAATCCACTGAATTATTTAGTTTCACTACAAGAAGATTTGAAATTTCATTTAAAAAAAACTAAACCTAGAAAGTAAACCTGTTGAGGAAAATTCTGAAAAAAAAATTATATTTCTGCTTGATATCAATTAACATGTGGGAAAAAACTGAAAAAGAAACTGTTTCAATTACAATTATAACTGGCCAGCAACCACAAAATTTCTCTTCAACACCAGAAATTATATATTTAGCTTAATCAAGATGAAATAAAACAGGGGCTGCAACAAATTTAACCACAAGTTAATAAATGACTCTCGCATGAATAAATGCACAAAATAAAAAACTAAGACTCCAGAACTATTTTCAAACAAAAAGCAAACCAAATAATATTTTTACCAAACAACATCGAATGACAAGCACCAGAAGAAAAACAACTTCTGCAAAGTAACTGAGGAGCCACCACCGCAACCAACCATCAATTGGACAACCAGTCACCACTTCTAAAATGCTCTAATTAACTAAAACTGCAGGTCATCGGAAAAACCATAAAAAAATAAGAACATTAGACATAATAATTAGCTAATAATAATGACAATCAAAAGATACAATTATAAAGCCTTTTATACATGTAAAACAAAAAGAATAATAAAACGATACTATTATTAAGCTGCTGGAAAGTTACTTTTTAATTGCAGCAGATCTTGACAGTTTGGTCTAGACTCTAGAGAGACTTGGAAGTTGCTTTACACCATAGACACACCTACGGGTTGTTGTGGAGCATGGCTTTTTAACTATTCGTGGATCTCACGAGATTTATAAGATGGTGCCGATAATAATAAGTTGCAGTGACTTTGACACCAAGTTCGATAAAAACGATAGGACAGCATCCATTGGTGGTCACAGCTGCCCATACTTTCATTTTATATGGAAAATTACTTCGGCTGGCCGTTCGTAGGCTCAGATTTTCGTAAGTGCGCTCAGTTAAGTAAACACGATCATCTTGAGAGTTTATGAACTGCTCAATAGGAAAAATTTTTTCATCAGAAAACACAAGATTGTGAATTGGACCCCAAACAAACGGAAAACTGACTGAGCGAATCGGAACATCACATTCACGCAATGCAAGAAAATTCGTAACAAGATTCGTAGGTTCGTGTAATCTTCTAACTAGGTATTGTATGTATTCACTACACTACAAACACTCTAAATATTCGGAAGTTCGTAGCTTCATCTAAATACTTTCTACGAACTAATCAAATAACAACTTTTAGATAATGATAAAAATAATAAAAACTTATTTTTTCATTACCAACAAGTAGTTTTTTTTTTATCAACATGACCATGTTTGAAAAGTATTTGAATTGAATAAAATTGATACAAGTGTTTCCAATTGCCCCACGCCTGCTGCTACAATTGTTGCAGACTTTGAATAATAAAAGACGACATAAACTACTTCTTCCTGACATTATTGAAAAAAAAAATAATTCTAACACTAAAATGGAGCATTAAAAACGGTAAGTGACTGAATATTTTGAATTGGCCACAACTTTCGAATGTACAGATGTAGAAGCCATTAAAAAATACATATGCAAGTACAGTGAACTCGCGAAAATGCGAACACTCGAACACTTGAACGAATCGAAAACGTGGTTAACACTTTAATTTTTACATAAACTACTCTAAAACGTAAATAAAGTTTTCTTAATATTATTCGTTTTATTTTATTTTTATAACATGAATAAATGTTAAAATTTTTAATTTTTTTATGCAATTTTAAGACCAGAAAATATTTTAATATCTGATCTTATTATTGTTTGAAGTTATTGTTTGAAGGTTAAATGTGCGTTTTTGTTCCAAAATTTTCACAATTTTCGAAAACGTTAAAAAATTTGAAAACGTGAACACTCTTGGTAAAAATTAGTTCACCTTTTCGCTAGCGCACTGTAAAATAAAAGAGATCGTCAGCGTCAATGTGGAACATTTGGAACGGCAACCAGTTTATTTTACAGTATGGAACAGACAATATAATCGTAATTTGTGGAAATTCCTACCAGGTTCTATTGCAACTAAATATGTTGGTAATTGTTTTATACAACTAAATAGTCCAACCAGAGGCTTTAAAACACATACATACACACGCACACACACTCATACTTAACCAGACATGTGTAACCGATTCAAACACAATTGCATAAACGACAGTGTATGTACGAGTATGTACTCGTATGTGGAAAACATGATTGTTGGTTTTAAGACTGGGACAGCGACGACGTTTACCACGACTGCCTCTCAAATTGACTGGGTTAGTAGTGCAAAATTGATTAGGATGAGGTGGAAAGAACTCAAATCTATAGACGATATACCAGCAACTTTGTACATTGCACATACAATTTGCGCCAACTGAACGACTACTGACAATCAGTACAATAAGCTACCAACACGTTCGTTTGTTGGCAATAAGCGAGAGTGTTGGTGCTTAAGTTGTTGCTATTTCGTTATTATTTTTCGGTCGCTTGGCCGCTCGATCCAGATGCAGGAAGAGAACTGAGACAAGTGGTAAGAACTAAGATTAAGCGCCATTGTGGCAGAGGCGACTGTCTGCTTTTGTCATACTGAAACTTTAGAATTAAATGAACATTGCTGAAGTAAATGCACAAGTAATTTAATACACTCATTTTGATATTAATTTCCATTAGTTCAAGTTTATGGTGGTGAAGATTTCAAATTGTTTCTAAGCAGATCAACTGCTATTCAAAGACACTCACTCACTCGTTTGCATATAATTTTGCGTGAAGATCAAGATCATATGTAAGTGGAACGTTAATTGCCTTCAATTGTTTTTGTTTGCATAAGCATACACAAGTATGTACATACGTACATACAGAAAGCGTGTTTTTTTGGAGTGACCGTTCACCATTGACAGTAACATTCTGACCATCATGTTTTTTGAAGACATATGGACCAATGACTCCGCCAGCCAAACAGTAATTTTCTGTGGGTGTAGTGGTGTTTCGACAAAAGCTTGTGGATTCTCCTCACTCCAAATGCGGGTACGTAACCGTTCAACCAGAAATAAGCTTCATCGGAAAATAAAATTTTGAATGGAAATTCAAAATCAATATCAATTTGTGCTTCAGCCCATTCGCCAAACAATTTGCACGCGTTGCCCTGGTGTAAGTCGATTTATAATGAAATTTCAAAGCAAACTAAACAAAAAGCAACTATCAACTGTTAAATTGGTGCTCAAATAAAGCACTCTAAAAAAACACCCTATGTATGTATGTATGTACACAAAGAAAGTGAACAGTGTGTGGGACATAACGATGTAACGGCAAAGTTTTAACGAATTTCCTGTTCATTCGTTAAGTATATTCGTTACATTTTTCTTTAATTATGTTGCTTTTTTATAAAAGGAGTATTAAATGAGTAAACTTTTATTAAGGTCAGTGTGAGCTTCACTACTGTTTGTAATCTCTTAGTCCTGTTATCAGTCAAACAGCAGGAAAACTTAAACAAAACTTTTAGTTTAGAACTTCTTAAAAAATTATCTTTTATAAATTCTTTAATTTTTTTTAACTCCTTTTAATTATAATAACCTGTAATTTTATTTACCTTAAGGTCTCTTGTTTTTATATTAACAAGGTCTTCTTCAGGAAAATACTTTTTAACCCCCCGAAAAGCCACACAAAGGAGTGGCGAAATATTGAAATACAAAAAAAAATTTTTAATAAAACAACAAGAGATCTTAAGCTTAATAAAATAGGAGAATAATGAAAATTACATTTTGTAAAAGTAACTTTTTGCAACTGCATTTTCTAAAAAAGTACCTTTTGCAAAATGGGCTCTTTTAAAACTATCTTTTTAAAGAAGAAATTTTTTAAGAAGAAGCCTTCTTAATTAAGCTTTTTTAAATAAGCTTTTTACGAAAGTACTATTAAGAAAAAGTACTTTTTGCAAAAATAAGTTTTCTAAAAAAGTAAATTTTTAGATATGTACTACTTATTTTTTTTTTGAAAACGTACCCTTTTCTTAAAAGTACCTTTTTAAAAATATTTTTTTCACGAAGTTCTTATTTTTAAGTAGCTTTTAAAAAAGTAGCTATTTAAAAAAGTACTTTTTACAAAAGGTACCTTTTTAATAATATATTTTGCAAAAAGTGTGTTTTTTAAAAAATTCATTTTTAAAAAGTACGTTTTTGATTTATTGAAGATACATGAAAAAGTACTTTTACTAAAGACGTAACTCGGTAAAAGAAAGTATTGCACCTTCTTAAAAAACGTATGTTTCTAAAAGAGGACCTTTAAAAAATTGCCTTCTTAAAAAGAGAATATTTCAAAAAAGTACAATTTTATTTATATATTTATTTACTTCTTTATTTATTTATTTTTAATATTCTTTAATATTTATTTATTTAATTAATTATTTATTTATTTATTTGTTTATTTATTTATTTATTTATTTATTTATTTGTTTATTTATTTATTTATTTATTTATTTATTTATTTATTTATTTATTTGTTTATTTATTTACTTATTTATTTATTTATTTATTTATTTATTTATTTGTTCATTTATTCATTTATTTATTTATTTATTTATTTATTTATTTATTTATTCATTTATTTACTTATTTATTTTTTATTATTTATTTATTATTATTTATTTATTTTTTATTATTTATTTATTTATTAATTACGTTTTTTTTTCTAAAGTTTTGTTTCTCTCACCTTGTAACTAATTTAAAAGGGCATACGAGTATGAGCGCTTAAATTTTCCAAAATATTATGCAAATAAAACATTAAAAAAATGCTCATAATTTGTTAATATTTAATTATAGCATTAAGTACGTGAATACAAGCATTGAACTAAAAATAGACAACAAATATTTTTAATTAAATTAACAAAGCAAAAATTCATTAGTCAAATAGAAACCCACGTATGATTTTTAGTTAAATACGATTACCATACATGCCTTAAAATGTCTTCATACTGTCATACATGGATCCGAAACATCTCATTTTTGTACATATTTGTATACACGCTAATGTGCACCCAGCAAACACTCGGGCTTAATTTTAAATTAAAAGTGATTAAATATCACAAACTTACCCAAATTATTAACTTTAAAAAGAGACTTAAGTGTAAGCTAAGAAAATAAATAGTTTTTCTTAAATTTGGAAATATACTTGTACCCCAATATGTTCTCAAGCTATACTTTCAAATTTTCTTCAAATAAAGAAATTATGTCTTCATATTTTGGCAGTTTTTCGATAAAAACTTCTATTGTTAAAGGGTTTAGGGCTCTTAATTTTAATTTTCTTAAAAAATTTGATTCTATGCCCCAGAATCATTTAAAAAAATTGGGGAAACGCCATACGCTAAACATTTATTAGCTGTTCAGAACTTTGTGATTAAATCAAATTTATAACAAAATTATTTGTTTTAGAAATAGGTGAAGAATAATCATCGAGCGCTATCCTCCTACCAGACTTCGAGAAAGCTTTTGACACTATCTCACAAACAGCAGAATGCAGGGCATTACAAGGGAGTCACAAAGAACACATAAAAACTTTTTAGGCATTAGCTGCGTAATGCAAGGATTCTTCAACGATCTGGACTATTCATACGATATTTGCTTTCTTGATCACAGTTATTCTGACCCGTCAGACACTTTCCTTAAGATAAAGGAAATAGCCATAAGAGTAGGACTAAAATTTAACGTGAGAAAGACGAAAACGTTGCGAATATTTTTGGATCTTTGTACAATTTTAGCTTGTTTTTCATACCTTGATACCTGAAACTTTAATAATTTATATACGAGTCAATATGAATTTAAGCAACATGAAAAATAATTTTTTTGTTATTCTTGGAACTTTAACCTGATATCATTAACCATACGAGTATAGAACAAAATATTTTGGAGGAATGCATGTCAAGATCATCATCCCTATCGTGAATAACAAGTGGAATTTTTGTTCACGTGAAATTTTCATTCCCCTCATAGGGACTTGTGAATCTCCCGTGAAATTTTTTTCACGCTATCAGTCCCAGTGAATGTAAAAAAGGGAAGAAGATTTGTAAAACTTAAAAATTAATTGAACATCAGACAAATTTAAGTTTAATAATCAGAAAAACACAAACTTTTTCCAAATTAATTTTTTTTTTCAACTTAGAAGTTGTGTTTTTAAATATTCTAGATGCAGTGGAAAACAATTTTTTACTATACCACCGAGGTGCACCACCATGAAATTTACTGTGTGTGAACCCTACCCGATGAAAAAAGATTTTGCAGGGAATTATTGTTAAAAATCATGAACTTTACTTACTAAGCTTGTCTTAAAAATAAATATTTATAACTTTTAATATATAATTCGAAGGAAAATATCGAAGTTATTCGATGCAATAATTCAGTTTGCCTGTAAAAATAAAGTGAACAAAACCAAGAGGAAAAGTGAACAAATTCACTTGAAAAATGTTATTCATGATAAGGGGAATCAAAAATGGGGAAAAATTTCCGGGTGAAAATTATTCACAATTGCAATTTTGTGAAAAGGGAAAGTTTTGAGGGAAAAAATGTTCACGATAGGGGTGCATATTTTTCAAACTCTTGAACTCGTGTTTGTTGGGTATGCACGTGTATTCAACGCATTTCATTCGCCCATTTAAAAATCATGGAAAGAAAAAATTAACAAATACTCGTCGTAATATTCAATTTGACATTGAAAAGTTTTATTGTTGTTGGTGTTGTTTGAGTTGTGGCTGTTGCTGCAGCAAACAATTGCTGCCATAGCTGCTGCCTTTAACCATATAAATAAGTGACTGTATTATGGCAACAACGAAGGTGTTAAGTATTCTCTTATGAAAAAGATGAAAACAGCAGCAATCGAAATGTTTTTTTTTCTGTAACCAACTCATCAAATACATAAGAAATCACAATTATTTTCATACATTTGTGCGAGTATTATCCAAGTTTATTTATTTATTTTTGTCACACAGTATCTCTTGTTTAGCGTGAAAATACCGAAAATATTTGTAAAACAGTCTTTTGCTTAATGAAGATTTAAATCATGTACAGACTCCATGTTAATAAGCAGTGACACTAATTTGAAGATTTTTAAGGCAAAGTTTACAAAAAAATTCCATAAAGGGTACCCAAATGAGCAAAAAAAAACCGAAACTTATAATATCTGCACAGAGAAATAAAGTTTAAATAGTTTTCTTTAAATATATTAATATAGTAGCAAAAAAAAATTGTGCTAATGGGGCGCGTAATGAACAAAATTTAAAAAAAGGCGATAAAACCCGATTTTTGGGTTAAAATCGATTTTAGCGACCTCTAAACCTCTTCCGAAAAATCTGAAAAAAAAATGATGGGGCAAAAGAAAATTTTTTTTTGGGACACACTAGTGTACATACAGTAATTTGAAGGAATTTTGTGTCCTAAAAAATAGTTTAAAATACCAAGAATGTTTTCTGGTGATTTGTATTTCGCGTAGCGACTTATAGCGACAGTTCAATAACTAATTCTTGAGATTCAAATATTTTATGAGTATGTATTTTAAGAGCAGGGTTCTAATCTTCACTTTCGATGACGAGACTATGGCCTTCGATATGGAACCATATTATTGCATTGCCCTAATTTCAAACAAAGCGACGATTAGACCCCAGTATAGGGTGGAAGTTGCAACGATGGACATATCGTGCCATAATCGCCAAAAAAGCTTAAGTGACATAATTTTCGAACTTAATTTTTTTTACCAAAATCGATTATTTGCGATCGTTAATAGTCGATTTTCGTCAACAAATTGAAGAGAAAAAAATGTGTCGGTTAAGCTTTTTTGGAGTTTATGGCTCGATATACACACATTCAAAAAAAATGTTGATTATTGGGCGCATTTTGCAGCTTTTTACCTTTGGAGTTTTATTATTTGCTAGAAAGTGACATGAATGCAGTCATGAGCGCGAAAATGAGAACAACGACAGCAGCAATAACAAACAAAATAATGGAAAAACAATGAAAACAGAACATGTATGCAGCACATAAATGTAAGTGTTAGTAAAATAAAAATAAAACAAACAAACAAACAAAAAATAACTCTATTAAAAAAAAGAGTCATGTCATTACACATCAGGTACAAACTGCAGGCACAACTACCGTGAATATTTCCATTTCCACTTCCATAAAAAATTACTCAAACTGTGACTACAACAAAAATGTGTGGCTAAAATGCTATTGATCTACCAAACTGTATGACTGACCATCTATAAAAATCATTATTTTCTTCTGAAGCTCATAATGATGTTAATGTTAATGTTAATGATGATAATTTAAATTTATTGTTCTCAATTTATGTGAGGCGCAGAATATGGGATGATACTGACAATAATAAAAAAAATATGTATATAAAATAATTTAAAAAAAAATAGATATAAAAATGTATGTTATGTATGTATGTAAATTTATACGAGCATGATAGTTTTTCATAATTATTCTCCGTTGAAACTGAAAAGAATGATAATAAAAATGTATTACAAAAAAAAAGTTGTTATTAAACAAAAGAATGTACGTAAACATGTACATTCTGCTACACTGGTACACAAAATTTGGTCAGTAGTACAAGAATTAAAAAAATTATAATGCTTTTTTTCGCCATATTTGGTGGTAATTTATTATTCTGTTTAAACTGAATATGAAAGTTTTTTTTTGTTGCATTTATTTTCTAGAAATGTCCAAGTTTTTTCCTGTCTCTTTTTTGTTTTTTTGTCTGGGCAAAATTAAAAAATTTACTTTCTAACTCTATTGTAGTTATGTGGAGTAACGCAGGTTTTAAAATTTTTTTTATATGTTTATAAAGCAATTTTTCTTTAGTCAGTTTGTTGGTAAAGGCATACAAATAATAAATTATTAACGTTTAGTAACGTCTAGAAATTTGTACAAAACTAAAAACAAATGCTAAGCTTTATCAACTTTTTTAAAGCCGAGATCCCACTATCGGTGCAATGTACCAATTTTCGTCGGCTCACTGCAATAAAGTCATAAGTAATAAGCCCAAATGATATTACTCCTCCATGGTTTTACTGCCACTGCCGTGTAGTGCAATCACGTCCTTATTTTTCATTTAGCTGTGAAATGAGGTTATTTTTGTTTACTAGCTAGTCATAACTTTATTGCAGTGAGAAAACGAAATCGTTACATTGTGCTCGTAGTGGGAATTATGTATATCTGTAAAATATTTAAGCCGACTATACTCGAGATTTGCATTATCGATAGGCGTACAAATTCAGTGTTACCTCTCTTTAAATTTATGAACAAAATTTAAACATTAAAACTTGTTGTGTGTGAACGCACTTTGTTTATATTTTTATATATAAAACAGGCAGCTAGTTGTACTTTTTAATAAATAATAATCCATATAGAAATATAAGTCTTAAACAAAAGTTTTGTAATAATTGTTAAACTTGAAAGAAAAATTACTTCTTTTTTACTTATAACACTGAAAAAGAAACTAAAATCTTTTTTCTTAGTTTCAGTTGTGAAAGTATGCGAAAGAAAAAATAAAATAAAAAGAGAAAAATTAATTTTATGATAAATAAGCTTATGATAAATAAGTCAATTATTTAAAATTAAGTTTTAAAAAATGAACAAAAACAATGGAAAAATCTTGAAAAAGACACAACTGCAACAACAATAATAAATCATAAAAAAGAAATAAAAAATAGAAAAAGTATGACAAACAAAAACTGTGTAAGAGTAACAAACTTACCGCATTTATAAATAATGTGACTAAAAATAGTTGCACAATTGTGGCCACCTGCCACCTTCTGTTGCAGTTGTTTTTGTTGTTGTTGTGGTTGTTGCTCCGTATTTGACACAACATTGCAGGTTTGCTTCTTAAGTCTTTAGTTTTATTTTAAAAAAAATTATTCTTGTTTATTTTCGTCCAGAGATTCGCTGCTGCAATTATATTGTATTTATGTTTTCTTTTTTATTTTTTATTATTATTTAAACAACAAATCCGTTTAGAATTATTATTGTCAGTTGTTTTAGCTGGTGCTTACTAAAGCATACTAAACAATTATCTTGTTATTTTTTGTTTTCTTAAAATAATTACATGTTAAGGAAAAAAAAATTATTAAAAAAAACTGAGATTCTAGTTGACTTCGTTGACTTAAAGACCATGTTTTGCTTATTGATTCAAGGCAGGTTCTTATTAATTTTTATATGTTTTCTTTATAAAGGCAGACTTAAGTTTCAGTAGATGTTATTTATAAATTTAATTATAAATTCTTTTTGCAATAATTTTAATTTCATTACACCATTGTTTGTAGGAATAATGCGACTCTAATAAATGTGTCACTTGGAATCTTTCTAAACTTACACGTTTGTGGTTTGTGAGTGTGTGGGTACAAGTGTATGTGTGTGTGCTGTTTATATAATTTTTATTTCCTAGTATCACATTCATACACGTTTCATTGTTTCGAAATACCTGCAAACATAAATAAATCTAGCGTATTGTTGCGGTTAAAAGAATTTCAATATTGTAGGATTTTTAAAAAAAAATTATGATTTACTTTTTATTATTTATTTAGGTGTGCGTGTGTTTATGTCTGTCTAAGCTTTCAGGTATTTTTATTCAAACCTTTTAAATATTTTATGCATGCGTTGATAATTGAAAAATGTGGAGATACTTTATTTGTATGACTGTGAAAGTGACTTTGTGTGTTAAACAGATTTTAAGATTAGCGAACTGCTGGCATTGGGAACTAAAGACCTAAAAACTCTTGATTAGGGAGAACAACTTCAACTTCATATAAAAAGTGCTTCAGATTTTTTCTTCTTAACAGAAATTTAAAAATTTTATTAAACTTTTTTAATTTTCTGGAATGTATTTTTTTTTAATTTTAATTTTAATTTTTAAAATTAAGGTCATCAAGTATGTAAAGGAACCCAAATTAGACTTGGATTGAACTCGCTTATTAGTTCACTTTTAATAGCATCCGTTAATAAATTCCACTAAAATTACATAAATTTGATCTGAGGTTTATATTAAAAATGAACTAGTGAATGAGTTTGACTCCAGAAAGATATTTTCATAAAATTTAAAAAAAAATTTGGCAAAAGCAGAACAATCTAAAATTCTTAAAATCTGCGCAATCTTTATTGGAAATTGCACACGTAACTGTGTGCCTCATACTTCTTCAACTCATCTCATTAGTTCCCATTAAAGGAGGCAATCAGAAATCAGAACTTTCACTTAAATATTTTCTTTTTATTTTAATGCATGCCTTTTGCTTAAAATCAAGCAGGCTTTAAAAAATTCATGGCAAATGCGTTTGTGCATGAAACATCAAATTCCTATTGCTTTTGCATTAAATTAACTACAAGTTTATTTTTGTTAATGCTCTAGTGTCTAGGATTGCACTTTCAATAATTAATCAAACGAAACGAAACAGCCGTATTTATGCCAAAATGAAAAATGTATTTTTATTAAGCAAAAGAAAAACAGTTGTCTACTGCCAGCAACATTTTCACTTATTTCATTTCATGAAAAGTAATCACGTTTGCCTTAAAAGTGAATCGAAAAAGTAGAAAATCAATACAATTGATTGCACTTCCACCATAATGTAAAGTAAATTCTAATTGAATACAATTGGTTGTTTGTAAAAACATTCGTATATAATTAAATTTTCTGCCAGTTCAGATATTAAGTTGCCAGCACACAGTCGTCATATGCTGCATAATTATATAGAATCAGCGTTTGAGAAAAAAAATTGTTTAAAGATTTATAAGGATCGACTTTAGTAAAAGAGATGAGTCATCTTTTAAGCTTAAGGAAAAATAGCTAAACAAAAAGTGAATCTTGACGCTTATTGAATTTGAATGAATAAAATGCTAAGAGAGTTGAACTCGTACTTGTAATAAAAAGTAACCCAGCAAACATAACAACGGGTGCTTGTATCAAGGTTAAGCATATTTATTTTTTCATTTATGTACATACATGTTCCTATAAGTTTTATTATTTAAATATTTTGCATTAATTGTTTTTTATTTTTCTTTATTTTGCTTTTGTTATTTGCCAGAGCTGCTTAATTAATTATTTAAAATATTTACATATTTCTATTGTAAACAGCTGATGGCATAATAATGTAAACAAATTATTATTCAGAAAACAAAAATTTCCAACAAAATTGTTTAATATATTCAAGCAACTAAATTAAATGAACACACATGTAAAATGTTTGAGCTCAACACATACACACAAACACACACTCACACACACACACGTCTGCTTTAATATATTAATACTCTCACACTCTTTTAGACTGAATCGCTCTTAGCACAAATCTGTATGCAGCAGCAAAAAAAGCGCATAAATCTTCTCAAACCACATGTAACAATTGAACGGAATATTTTAAGTTTTAAAAAATTTACGTTTGTGTGGCAAAATAATTTTGATTATTTGTATGTACACATATATTTCTTTTTAATAATTTTATTTTAAATCAGATAATTTTTTTATAATTCTACTTCTCTAAACATGTGTGTATAATAGATATTTTGTTGTCATTATTTTTAGTTATTTTTTTTCACAACTTCAATCGGAAATTCTCAGTGACTAACTGAGCAAATATAAAAAGCAACTACAACAACAACAACAAAATCTATAAAACTTGATCTTGGCCAGCAAAAAAAAAAAACTAAAATGAACATTAGTACAGAGTGTAAGTGTACGCCTGTAGTGAGATGTGCAAGAAGTAATGACAACTTGAGGAAAATCAAAATACTCTTAAATGTGCAAAAACTGGCATATTTTTCTTTGAAAGTATCCAACTTTAAAAAAGACAAGGATTTTTTATTTTCTGCTTTCAAAAAAAATGAAATTGCTAATTTCATTCTGTTTTATGAAAAACGGGTTTTCAAGAGACAACGATGATTTGAGATTAATGGAAATGATTCTGACTATTTTAACAATGATGTGGGTTGCACTGTGAAGGTCACAGAACCACAGCAGATCGTTTGAAAGCAATATTTTGTTATTACTCCAAAAGTTCTGGTCCAATCGGTTTTCTCTGTTCGTTAACTTTTATGCACTCCTAAAGCTGTGGTTATACAAAATATATAAGTTTTTGACCATTTTGAGTTTTGATTTTAGAAATGTCCTGCTTTGTAATTTAAATTTTAATTCTTGTTTAATTCTGATTAATAACACTATGCAGCAAACAAAGACTTTTGGAAAAACACACTGACTGGACAGTATATAGATTCGATAGTACTACCAAAAGGTTGTAAGAATCTACACTCCGTTTGGCGATTTTGGTGACAATTTTTTTTTTGGGTCTCCAAAGATTTCGCAAATCAGTGCCCCCTCAAAAAATGGTGTCATTAGTTTTTGGCCAACAGCTAATTCAGACTTGATTATAGCTCTAAGCTTTATAAAGAAAAACTTTAGCTAAGAGTCTACCAAACAAATCTTTTTAACATTTTGTGCCAAAAAATAGTTTCTTCGTGTAGTTTCTTTGCAAAAGTAAAAGAAACATATTGGAATCTTTTGGTGTGGTTAAGACACAATTACTCAAAAATTCCTCGTAATTCTTCCCGTATCTTCGCTGTTGCAAAAATAAATATTTATTTTGAAAATTAAAAATGTATACATATTTTCAAAGAGGCTCTGTAGTGGCTTCAAAGTGAATGTTCTCACAGTCACTTCGGTTGACTGTTTCCATAGCAGTTTCCGTTTACTGTTCTCGCTATGGCTTCTTCTGATTGTTCTTACATTTCTTAGTGGCTGAATGCTCTCACAGCAACTTGGGTTGACTGCTGTTACAGCTGTTTGGCTTTTAAAAAAGGTCTTAGCTGACTATTGTCCCAGACACTTCAGCAGACTCTTCTTACAGCGATTTTGACTGATTCTTCTCACAGAGTTTTTCATCTGACTGTTCTTACAGCTGTTTGGGATGAATGTTCTCACGATTGACTGTTGTCATAGCGGTTTCGATTGACTGGTTTTCTATACTAAGCAATAATTTTATGTATAGCAAAATGAAGAACAAACCTTGTTAATTTTAGAACGAAAAGATAAAAATCACCAGACCCTCTCGAATAGAGTACATACGCAATTTATCAAATAAAGAAAGAACTGGCCTCAAAATAAGAACGTCCTGTTTTCAAATAACCAACGGAAAAATTAGAACAAAAACAGTCGTATTTTCAAAATGAGAATAAATGTTGCTGAAATATGAACAAAGTGGTGCCTTTATAAAATTAAGAACAAATGTGCTTTTTAAATTTACATGTTAATCTAATAAGGAAACTATTTAGAGAAATGCTTGAATTCAAATCCAATTTCTTCTTCCAATTTAAAGCATTATTCAAACTTGTTTTCTCACACAAAATTCGAGCGTTAAGCCAACATTAACTTTGCCAGTCGTTTATGAATACCAGTGTGAAATCAGTAATGGGGAAAAATCCCGCTTAAGCTTTAACACTTGAGTATTGCTCGAATATACTGGTATATACTGGTATATTATTATTTCATTCTAAAATGCTTCTATTCTGCTCTATTGCTGCCACAGCCACCTGTTTATTGTACAACTCCCCAATAATACAGCAATTTCATTGTATTAGATTTGCTTCGATAATTATTAATTTAAATTTATTCATTATTATTATTAATTATTTAAATATAAAGTAAATTTTTATTTATTAGATTAATTTATTTTTAATTTAATTCTGTAGATATTCAAGCATTCTATTTTCAGTTTTTTTTATTAGCGAAGAGAAAAAAAACACCTCAATTAGCATCGAATTCGTTGAATTACAGCAAAAACAACAAGAAAATCATATTCTCAGTATAAATGTTGCCGCATCAGAAACTTGATATTACACAGTTTCGAACAAAATGCAACAAGGAACTTCAAGTTTAATATTTTTTTTAAACAGTCTGTCCAATAATAAATAGAAGACAAGCTAAATTTTTATTCAAACTATATCAAATCTTATTATTGTTGGCCGTATATTATACAAAGTAATTGAAGGCAATTGAAAAAAATTTAATAAATAAATCTAAACCCTCAATAATCAATTTAACTGTCACTTCATAGAAGCCATGTAAAAATTCACGGCTGGCTATTTACATTGAAAATAAAAACAAATTTTGAGTGCTTTGTTTTTGCTTTCAACATAAATAGGCAGACGAGAATTTTTACATGGCTTCTATGAACTGGCAGTAAATCTATTTTTAATATATAAATATTTTAATGCATAAGTAAAATAATAATTTGTGATTATTTTTGCGTTAACAAATTTTAAGCTTAATTGTAATCATTCCAGTACAGTACTACCTCGATAATCCGAATACCCTTCATCATGAATATGTTCCGGAAAGTCTGGGCTACTGTTGTTAATTTTTATTTTCTTTTTTTACTATAAATACACTCTTTTACTACAAACTTTAAGCTTTCCAATTCCTTGAATCTTTCTGCTCATCTCGATTTTGCCGCAAATTCATCCTTCGCAGTTAATTAGTTATAAAAAAAAATCATGGCAAGATTTTCTCCATCTTTCAGGTTCCTTCTCTTCCTTATAAGGTTCGATAATATTTTATACTATTTACATAAAAATATTTCTATAATGTTTTTTTTTACTATATTTATTAAAAGTGTTAGACATACATTTTCTTATGGGAACACTGTTTTTTTACTTGTTTTTACTTTACAAATTTGTCTGGATTGATTCGCCTGTATCAGGTCCATCCCATACTTGCTTTTTTATTGTCAATGTTTTATGTGATCTCTTCCTTATATATTCCATTATTCTATTTTAAAAATTTAAGTAGCAAATATTTTGCAAACATTATATCACCAAATACACTGAAACTAAATAAAGCAAAATTGTTAAAACTCCGTTATGACAAAAAGATCATCACACATGAATGAAGAAAAAAACATAATTTACTATCCGGATTATAGAGTAAAAAGCAATATTGGCCGAATTGTATCAGTGTCTAGACTACAGATGTGTCTCAAAAATCGGCAGTACGGCCTACCGAGATAGTACTGTACATACATAATACATACATATATATATGCACATATTTCGGTTTCTGTTTCTGCAAAAATAATTCCAAAATATATTTTGAATGCATCGCCACTTCTATATAAGGTTCCCTGAAATCTTGCAAATCTTCTCAAATTGCACACGATTTGCACATTAATTACTTACAAAACTGGCAACGCTGCCTAGTTCATAATAATAATAATAAAAATAAAATAAAAAACACACAACAATATCCCACCAACACAATTTTTTACACAAACAAACCGACAGATACACTCTCAAACTTCACAACTCAAGTTTGTCGAATACAGACGGATAAACAACATCACACAAACACTAAAGCAAACAATACGTACGAACAAACAGCAGATAATTTACAAAATGGCAATGAAATACAATAATTTTTTTTATTATTTTTTTGTATAATTTTACGACTTTCAGATATTTAATTTAAATTAAAATTTACATTTATTACTTAATCAATTTATTTGTTTTGGACTTCGTTTTAGTTTTGCCTCAATTATTTATTATTGGTATATATTTTGCAAGTTAATATTTTTTGCTCAATTTCGTACTTTTTTTCTCTCAAATTGCGTTGCTTTATGATTTATACGTTTTAAATTTATTTCTTTCGACTGTGGAATGAAACCTTTCCGATTGACCGCCTCGATTAAACTGTTTTCATGTGTAGTTGTTGTCGCGGTTTAAGCCAAGTTTTTAGGTTTTGTTTGTTTGCGCTGTGTTGCCAGTTTGGAGTCTGACAGGAAATTATTTATAACAACGAACTTTACGGTCTGGCAGCACTGTGATATAACAATTTTCAAGTATAACAGTAAAATGCAATAATGAAAATAGTGTTACCGTTTATTATGCACCAATAGTTGCTTGAATTTGTTAAATTATTTTGTTGATTTTATGTACAAAAAAAATTGTTTTTATTACAACATCATTGCAGCGCCGCTATTATTCATTAGGGGCATTATTTTAAGCTATGTAGCCATTTTACTAGTCACATATTTTACTTTGCAAACGATTCATTGCTGCAAATATCGCCCAAGGAGAGCGCAGCAAACAAACAAGAAATTTCCAATGTGCATACAGAATTAGGAAATTTAAGAAGCACATATGTATAACCATATATAACCATTAAAGGCTATAGTAGGTTGAAAAAATGCCGAAATTAAAATAGTTAACAAAAATTCGAGAAAATAATGTTTGTGGATTCTAAAAATTGTAGAAGCTCAACTGACAAATTTTAAAACTGCTTCATCTTCGATTATATTGGCAAGAGAGAGATATTACAAGCGACATCTGTAGAGTCGTGTCCAACAGCTCTTTTTGACCTAGTTTGAGAGCGTTCGAATCAAAATTTGTTTCAAACCCATTTAATTTACATTGATGTTTTTGACCGGACTTGTGTTCAACAGAACGAACTAGTTCAAAAAGAGCTGTTGGACACAAGTCTAGACATTTGAACTTTTTAAATTTATCAAATATTTTTCATTATGTATGTATTAGTAAATGAAATTTATTTGCTGTTGGTTAAGCGATGTCTATATGCATTTCATTGTTGGTTTAACAAATCGCCAGTAGACTTCAACCACACATTTTGTACAGTCACAAACCTCTTATCTTACGCACAGACTTTCAAAAACTATTTGAGAATTCACAAATAATAATATTTTTGAAAGTCACAAATGACTAATAAGCATGGTTGAAGTCTACTCTTGATTTGTTAAAGCAACAATGAAATGCATATAGACATCGCTTAACCATCAGCAAATAAATTTCACTTATAGTATAATTATGACAATATGTCGAATAATAAATTGCTTGAATGTATTAGTAAATTTTAAATAATTAATTATTATTTCCTGACGAAGCTACACAAAGTTGTAGCGAAATATCGCTATTTAAATAAAATTGTAATAAATTTACCAAAAAAATCTTAAAACTAAAAAAAGAAGAGAGGTTTCTTAGGACACCCAGTTAGAGCTATGCTGCTTGGTTTCAAAAAAACAAATTTCATGTGTTAACTAACAATGCAATAAAATTATGTTATGTGATGTTGTCAAATTCTTCGCAAATAATTCAAAAAATTTCCATTTAGTTGCTATTATTTTCTTTTATAGCTGCATACGATTAAATTAATGTATTGTTTGTGCTCATGTGCAAAAACATTACAAAAACAAATTGACCACTTGTTCTAAGTGTTTTTGTTTTATTTTTGCTTCACTCACTTTTTTTAAGTACAAAGAAATCAAAACAAAAGTAAATCTATAACTGTAATAGTGTCGATTATTTTTGTTACGAAATCACGTCCTAGTTCCTGTGTATGGCATAAAGAGCATAGCTCTAATAAAGTTTATATATATTAAATGAAAGGCTCGAATAAATTATGATAACATTTATTATCTTTTTTTACAAATAGTATATCCATCATCTCATCTTTCAATACACGCTTGCTAAGTTTACATCTTGTATGACTTTCCACATATCTAGTGCTCTCTTGAATAGCCGAAGGCGGCATAGGATGTCGGCAAATCGTTTAAAATTAAAGCAAAGTCTTTCAAAATAAAAATACATCACTCAAGTAAATAAATAAATTGTATATAAATAATTAAATAAATTCACCAGATACATATTTGCTTTAACTTTTTTCCTTTCTTGCCCTTCATCCTGCATTTTGAACGTTTTAAATTGAAGCAGCCAGTTTATAGAAGACAACTTTGACCTTAGTGTTTTTTTTTAGTTTGTAGATCGTGATTGTGAATGTTTTCTGTTAACCTACGTACATATAATCTATCAAATTATTTTCGTTTAGATGTCGTGGATGATTAAAAATGCTAGTCGTGTTAAATAAAGTGCGCCAAAATATATAAATTATATACTAACAAAAAACATACGGTCAGGTTCTGCAAAACATTTCGTTTTGAAGACGACACATTTCTGAAAAAAATTCAACTAGAAAGTTCACTTATTACATCTTTTTATTTGGTTTTAAGGTTTCATATGCCTGAGATACTTTATCTGCACTTAATTTCAAATGCACTAGGTTATGCTATCAAAAGAACACTCTTTTCCGTTTTTGAAATGAACATGGTCGATGATAATAATAAAAATTAAAAATTTTAAAAACCCACGATATATATCTAGAAAATATATGATATCTTCTAAGCGGCTGGACTGATTTTCCTTAAACACAGCTAAAAATCCTCTCGCTCAAATCAAACAGAAAAACTAAATCACAATCCGTCCAGCCGTTTGGTGTGTACGTGCACACGGACAGACACACAGACACACCATACAAACTTATAACACCCCTTTTTTGGGTCGGGAGTTAAGAAATGCACTTACATAAAATTTACTTCATTCAAGAAAAATCACACTATTTAATCTGTAAATAACAAAATAATTTTTAAAACACAATTAATAAATTTTTTAAAACAAATGAATTTTTGATGACAAATACTCTTTGTTTACTCTGGGCAGCCGCGTTTCTTTTTTAGCGCAAGAATACGGTTGCGATTTTTACAAGTTGAATATATAATTTTCTAAAAAAAAAAGAAATATTTATTTATTTATTTAAGAAATACTTTACAAAGTGAATTTGCAAAGTATTGTTGCACAATTATGTGCGGGGTAGCTAGACCATATGCCCAAGATGTTATTAACAGTTTTTTAAAAAGGCTTTGTAACTGACTGTACACGACCTATGCCTTCACATAGAAAGTAGCAACATGGTTGTTAAAGAAATTCCACAAAACAACCGCAAGAATATACGGTTATCCGTGGCAGATCAGTCAACCAGTGCGAGTGAGACGCAAACCTCTCGAAGGCCAATAAACAACAGTGGCCTGGTTGCACTTAAGAGATAATTGCCAACGACGCTCGATGTTGACTCGCCCAGAGCTGCTTTACGACTGAAAAGAGAAATAAAAAATGTTTTTAAAACCAAGGCAACATAACGTTTTGACACAAAATTGATCTATACACGCGACAATATTCCTTATGTAGTCGGGTATGTATCGTCTGGTCGCCTTTAAGTTTTGTCGTATTCTACGAAAGCAATCGAGAAACCAGCTCATACATATGTACAAAATAAATAATAAGGGAAATAATACTACATCGCTTAAAATTACCATCGTGTGCCTCGTGTCTTTTCGTAGTCATATATTATGTTTATACGCGCACTATTTGCAAATAAAAGTATTTGCAAATAAATTAACTCATTGTTTATACGGGATTGTAAATGTATAAAAACTTGGTAGCACTTCTAGAGAAATGTTCCTTATTTATTTATTTATTTAAGAAATGTTCCTTATGTTTACAAAAAAATGTGTAAATGTATAAAATAACAAATAATAATTTGTTTTCATTATCATTATTTTCTTCTATCAATGTTTTTTTATGCAATTTTTTATCAATTTATTGTTTTTTATTATATGGCAACAATTTACAGTTTTATTTGCAAATAAGCCGTGCGTATAAACGTAGTAATAGAATGCAAAGAAGTATGACAGAAAATGTTAGTTTCAGCACAAACCAAAAGTTTCTGTTGTAATAACACATTTAGTTTTTTTAACAGCAATATAGTCAAGCCACGAACCAATAATATTTTGCTTTATGCAACCATCGGCAGAGAGCGCTGTAGTGCTTTACTTAAGCATCTGAGTTTTGTTTAACGGCAACACATGATTTAACATTTTGCTTCTTACTAACTTTTAAACGAAACGTTAAGATATATCGCTCATTTACTTCAACAATGTCACAACTCAAAAAAAAAACTAGTTTTGCTAGTTTTTGTTTCAATTCAAGTTTTCAATTTACATACAACTCAATGAGGAAATCAAAAAATAGTCTTCTCTCACGCGGGGTAGTGAAAGCTATTTTTATAAAATTTTTTCACAAGATAAAATACGAAATGCCGAATTAATTTGCATTATTAAATTAAAAAAATTAATTTTTGGAGTTATGACACTATTGAAGTAAATGAGCGATATTTTAAAAGTCCATAGACCTGCAAAAAACGTTTTTAAAGAGTATTTTTTGAGGAGCTCCTTTTTTAAAAGGGTACATGCTGTTAGGATAAAGAATAATTTCTTGTATAAACTTTGACAGCAGTGAAAATGCACCTGTAGAGACCCCACGTTTGAGATCTGAATTTTTTGGCCCAAAAGTTTATAAAATTTACTTCACTCCCTTGAAAAAATTTTACAAACTATAAGACTGAATACAGAGTGTGAAATTAGTTTTTCTTTTTTAGAAACAAAAGCTGGGGAATTCTTTGGGAATTTACATAAAAGAATTATTGTTCTCTTTAATTTTTTTTTTTATTTTTTATTTTTTTGATTAATGATTAACCCTAAACGGATTATGTTCAAAATCAAAATGTTTTAATATTTGATTTGCAATTTATATACAAAAATTAATGCAGTTATTTTCAATTTTGTTAACTACCCTTTTGTTCCGGCTTGATTCTGATATTTATAGGCAGATTTTGTAAGAAATTTCGTTGCTTAACATTTCAAATTTGTATGAAAAAAAATGCAAATTCGTTTCACAAAATAATTTTTCCCTTCAAATTTCAAAACGAAGAAATTTTTTATATTTACAATAAACCAAAATACACCTCATTAACTTTAAACAAATTCTTTGTGCTCATAAATTACGTTAAATAAATTTGATTTTCTTTAAATGACGCATAGCCGCGAATAACGTTGTAAAAGACAATTTTTACAAAACCAGTTTTTTCACAGATTAAAGTTAACATTACGCTCTTGCGTTGTATAGACATCAAACCATTCAAAATTATCTATCTTATCGCCTTGAAAATACAATTACAAACAGTTAGTCAGTGGAAGAACTTTGTAAGTAACTGAAAAATCATGCGAACGAAATTGTAGAAAATAATTTATAAATGTAACAGAGATACAAAAAGAAAAGCTAATGCAAATTATGATTATGAAAAAAAACAATCTTGCTTTAAAATGCGTTTTTTGGCTCTCCTGAAAAATTATTATTTTGTCACTTACAACGTTATTCGCTAGCTAGCTTTCAAATATCGTTTTTTTTTATAAAATAACTAAGCACAGTTCTAAGAAGCACTGACTTATTAATAGTTGCCTCATTTTAATTTAACAAATATTCCAGCGTTGCCCAAAATTAATAAATTATACTAAAACAAACAACGTAAATATGCCAGACCTGGGCATAGCATAAAAATTTATATTACTTCATTTATTTCCTTATTTTTGTAAGGCAACCCATCTACTATTCGTATGTTCTGTGATAAAGGTGAAAATGTTATATGAATCGATTTTGAATACAATAACCAGAAGATACTACAAATTTTGAACTTGCGCAGTGGAACTCTACACTCTACACTCTCAAACTCGTTCTCACAGTTCTCCGTTCATTGTTTCTTATGCTACTAATTCATAGCAACAGTAGTAGTCAGTGTTACCAGGTATCGTTGAAAAAAATCTAATTCGAACGCAAAAAATTTTAAGAAAAGAGCCAAATACTCAGAAAATATTAGTTACCGTTTTAGAAGAGATCTGTGAAAGCAATAGTTTCCGTACTCAAAGGAAAAACAAAGTCATTTTAACGAGAGTACGCCTTTTTTCCCTTCATTCTGCCTCCAAAAACCAAGAGGGGGACATAGGGAGAATTAATGCTACTAATTTGGATGGAATTTAAATCATAGATATGTATCAGCGTAAATAAAAAACAGAAGGTAAAAAAATAAATTAACTAAGGGGAAGACAACGTTTGCCGGGATCAGATATTATTATATACATATATAAAAATCAATCAAAAAATTTACTGAGATAAGAAAATGTTTTTTCCAGTTAAGAAAATTATTGAAGCAAATAATGACTTAAATAAAGTTAAATGCTATAATAAACAATGGCGTTAATTTAAAATCAAATATTCATATGACAATTTTGTCTGAAAAATAGTTGATTTGTTATTTGAAAGCTTCAGTGCGAACTTTCAAAATTGGCAAAGTAAATATTAAACTAACAAAAAAAATTTCTTTATGAATATAAAAAATAATCAGCAAAATGCACGCCTTTAATAAATAAGATCTGGCAAGGCTGCATGCTGCCCGTTATGTCCGTCGTACCTGTAAAGGGATAATTTAATAGTAAGCATTATTTATATTAAAAATTCAAGCTAATATTCAGTTTAACAACTACAATTGTACAGAAACTACAATTCTTTGATTTATTTGAGCCATTAATTCATCGAATATCTTGTAATTACAATTCCACTTAGTATTTTTACTACAACGTTGTAATGCATAGAGTTTGCTAAGTTAGAATTGGGAATGAGACGAGTAACAACCCTTAAATTTGTTGTTATTAAATGAATGGAACTCTCTATATACCGCTACTCAACCATGAGCAAGCAACAAACAACTCACATTACATTCATATATATGACAATGTATTTGCGGCAGTCACTGTAACAGTGAAATATCTTTCGCTCAGTGAAAATTTTATCACCGACGAAGCAAGTTGAAATTGTCCTCTCTAATAAAAAAAGCCTAAACGGACCAAATAAGTGATTTCTTAATGTGTATTTAAAAGAAAAATTAAAGCTAAAATTAATAAAATAAAACATCTACCCAAACTGCTTTTTATAAAATATTTAAATTATTTAAATTTCTTGGATATAAAATCTAAAAGCTAAATTTACCTTAAAATATATTCCAAAAAAAAAATCAATAGAAAAAAGTTATACAAACAAATTCGATTTGTCACTTATTAAGGAGAAAAAAACACGGTAATAAATTAGTTTTTCTTATAATTTATTTTTTTTTTAAATGAAAAAAAAACGATTTGTCTATGGAAAATATCGTATCTTTAAGAAAAAATCCCTCACACACACACACACGCGCAGGCACTCTTAGTGAAATCGTTATAATCGGTATAACGAAACAACTGTGCTTCCAATTCTTCTTATTGTTTTTGTTGCATTTGTTTTTGTGTGTGTATTGCTTAAAAGGAAGTAAATGAGTAAATGATGCAGTGTTGCCAATTGAGACATTTAATGGCATAAATTTTGCCATTGCTCGGGGCGTGAATTTACGCTGTTTTTTTTTATTTATTTAAACAGAAATATCTTTTAAAAGTAATATTTAGTTTAGTAAATTAACTATTTCGAAAAAATTTTCAAGTGAAAGGTTAAAAAAATTAAAATCTTTTTATTGAGATGAAATTTCATGCATGAATAATTTTTATTTTTATTTCAGTTTGCTTGCTCGTTTCGTTTATCAAATAATATTTCCTTTAGAATGTGTGAAGCTGTATTCTTACATAAATTATTTAAGCGTGGGTGGTAATGAGTGATCTGCTCTCTCTATCTCTGAGTAAAATGCTAAATTCAATTGAAGTCAAAGTCCAACAAATTTGTTTAGTTGGTATTTTATTAAGCAGCTATAAAATGCCTTGCTATTAAAAGGTTTTTTTTCCAAAATTTGATTGCAAAATAAAATAAAAATATTTCCTTGAAGTTCTATAAAACTAACAGCCACAATTTAGGGATGCGCATTAGTCAGGTGATGATAGCGTGAGTGACTCCCACGTGTACAGGCATGAGTATGAGTATAACGGAAATTGGTGTCATTACTCATGCATAAGTAAGACGTTAGCAAGGTTCCAATAATTATATGTTAAATTATTCTAAAAATACTATTTTTTTTTAATAAATGGAGATGTTCAACTATGATTATCTCATGGGCTTAATTGCCTGTACTTTTATTTCAAATGCTGTTTGGAATTTAATGCATAACGCATCTTCAACATTAACTTAATGTTCTACAGCAAATATATAATACATTTCATTGTATATAATACATTTCATTGTAATACAATTTATAAATCGCCAATGTTTTTATCGTAAATATTATCAGTTTATATCACAAAAAGGGTACAACTATATTATACATATATTTTTCCGAAAGAGTAAAAAAATGATGATTCACTTATGTTTTTTACTTTACTATGCTTAGGATTATACCACTTAATATTTGTAAGGCTAAATCTATTATGATATATCTTAAAACGTATGTTCTCATATGCAAAATGGTGTTTAGTGAACTCTAACAATTTAGAGTAAAATTTTGAACTCAGATTGCAAAAACTACCAGTTCGTTCTTTAATCGAGTGGTTCCCATCTTCGAAGTGAGCTTTTGAACTACTTTTTTTTTATTAACTGCCAGTTTATACAAGACAAGTACAACTTCTCGTCTGTCTATTTACATTGAAAATAAAAGCAAAGCGCTCAAATTTGTTTTTATTTTCAATATAAATAGACAGGTGAGAATTGTTACATGTCTTCTATTAACTGGCAGTAAGACTTTTCAGTTGAGTGGTGTGCTCATTTTTATTACGTCGTTAAATTCTTGAGTAGACAAATATTCAAAAATTAATAAATGAGACGATGATATGAAGTCAAATGAAAACTTTAATTTTTTCCCCATACACTGGGCCATTTTCTGACTAAGTGGAACTTTACATGCAAAATAGAAACAAAACATAAAAAGTAAAATAAAAATATTTTTCATACATTACAAAAATCAAGTAACCTCGAGCATTTATACGAAAAGCAAACCAAGCTCGGTGTGGTTGAAAACGAATTAAGAAGAAGTGGAAATTAGATTAATTTATTAAAAAAATCGAAGGTTCAATTTAACTCATAATTTCAGTCGATCTCTTAAATAACAGTACAATGAATGAATTTAATTTTTTTCTAATTTAAAAAATACTTCCTTCTTTAGGGAACAAAAGTAACAAAAAATAAATATTTTTATTTAAATTTAAGAAATACTTTCTTTTATATGGAATAAAGAATGAACTGTTTTTTTCACGCTGAAGCTTTCTTCCATATAAAAAACAAGATTTCAAGTGAAAATCCATTCACCTTCTATTCCCAATTATGAAATCACTGGAGACACTCAGGGTTCATAACTTTCTAGTGGAGTGTATAGTTATCATGCTTAGTGGCACGAATTGATGATTATTCGAGTATGGGAAGGGGAAAACTGAGGAGGTTATTGACAAAAGGTACACGTATCACTATCTTCTTGATACAGCAGTAAAGGACTTTGAGTCAATCCAGAGAAAACCAAGCTAGTCCTTTTTACCAGGAGATACAAAGTAAAAAGCTTTGTACTGCCCAGGTTGGGGAGGTAGAGCTGAGACTAGTAGAGGGAACAAAATATCTGCGTGTTTTCTTAGATAGCAAGCTTTCTTGGAAAAAGAACACGCAGAAAAGGCTAAAGAAAGAAGAAGAAGAACTCCATAGGAAGGAACTGGGGTCTGCAATCGAAGATAGTAAACTGGATTTACACATCGGTTGTTAGACCGTTTATATCCTATGGTTGTGTTGTATGGTGGGAGGCATTGTGAAAGGAAAGCCACGGGAGATTACTGGCTAAGGTTCAGAGGTGTGCCTCGCTGGGTATCACAGGTGCTCAGAGTAGCACAACTCAGGCTGCCTTGGACGTCATTCTTCACCTACTTCCTTTAGAGGACATTATGGTGAGAACAGCGACTAGAAGTCTCGTTAGACTCGTAGGGTCAGCTTTGGTGAGGATAAGAAAAACCGGTCACACATCAATCTTAAATGAGATCAGTTTAAATGATCATAGATCCGTAACCTTAAGGTCGCTGAAATTGATTTAATTAGAACACCCTCGCTTATAATTCCGGATAGGGACTATTGGGTCAAATCCGATAAGCTACATGTACGCAGTGCGGTCTTTACAGACGAATAAACAATTTAGGAAGGCATAGGGGCTGGTGTTTATATCTTGGGAACGAACATTCGTTGTTCTTTCAGATTACCAAATGAATGCAGCGTTTTCCAAGCTGAGAAATTAGAGATCCTCAAGCCTACGGAACTTGTGGCTAGGAATCTAGCTGAAGGTGGGAAAGTTATCTTCTACGTTGACTGCCAGACAGCGCTAAAATCTTTGAGAGGACACAATGTCAAATCAAAACTTCTTAGCGACTGTAGGAGAGCCCTCAACTTGCTTATGGACAAATACAGTGTCAGACCAAGGTCTGTTTATTAGGTCTATGCATATCTACAAAAACACAGCAATACAAAAAACAACTTTATGTTTAAGTTATCAGAAACACACACAAACATGAACTAAAGTATATGGTGCAAACAACTTTTGACAGTTTAAACACGAAAACACAGAATATCAACAGTACGATTGCATTGACCTGATAAATAGGCCTTGTGTTGAGGAAAAGGAACTTGCTTATGAGCTGGCAAGAATACGGTCGGCGTTAGATGAGGGAATGTGTGGCAGATTGTTTAAACTACCGGAACCCAGTAATTTGAATAGAGAGCAGGACCAGCAGTTCATGGCGAAGTAGGGAGGATTGTAGAGTCTTGAGGGCTATGTGGCCAAAACTTGACTCAGAAAGATACAAACTTTTACTGGACGTAGAGAGGAAGATGATGCGAATCGTAATAGGCTCGTTGACTGGCCACTGCTTGGTCAGAGCAAGAACCAACATTTGGGAAACTGGCACTCCAGATTTCTGTAGGATTTTGAGGAACCAGAAACCATAGGCTTAGATGGATGAGCAGACGTTTCCATGAGAGCATTACTGATATCGGGAAGTGTAAACTAGAGGAAATCAGGTGCTTCATCATGGGAATTCAGTGGCTTAAAGACGGACAATAATATCACTTATGGGTACAAAGAGGAGGGAGTGGGTATATATTACTTTTAATGTGCAACAGAAGGGAACCACAATGGATCCGATTGGGTCTTCGAGTGAAGGTGCGTTTTAGCACCACCCTGCTAACTTTACCTTTATTCCCAATAAAGGCTTTTATACAAAGTAGGAACTTATGGAATTTCCAATATACAATATATTACAATATATTACCTTCTTAAAAGGTGCGTGTATAAAATATCTTGCCATCCCTGTGAAAATATTAATTTGCATATGACAAGGACACAGCACAAAATATTAAAAAGTGGAATGCACTGTTTTTATCAGCTGACAGATTACTTTGTTCTTTATAACACAAAGGAACTTTGTGACACGAAATATAACAATGACAAGAAAGAATCCAGTAATTTAATTATCACTTCTGCACATATAATGGATGCGGTAATATCCATATCCTTAAACTTTTTTTTCTTGAAATTTAAGAATGTATAACAAATTTCTTCCATGAAGTACATACGAGTACATGTATTTGCAAACATGAAAACATAGCTGCAATATTGCCGATTCACCGAATCGACTTTAATTGTATATCACTGACAATCTAGCGTTAACAATGTTATGTCTTCTTATGTTTGTTTTTTAAAACAATAAACAAATTCTTTAAAACGATATAAATATAAACTTAACGTTAGCTGTCTTTTACCATCCTGAATCGAAGCAATTTTTTCCCAACATTGTCTGGTAACACTTTGTATAAACAAAAGTCAACCCTTTTACGGGGCAATAACAATACTATCGATTTATATGGGGCGTAGAGTGCAATGGCTTCCACCAATAAATATGAAAAATATAAATGAAATTATAAGCTAAAAAAAATATATATTTCTCTAGATAATTTTAATAATTTCCGAATATAAATCGGTGTGAACAGAAGTCAGTATGTATTGCCAGGGTTAAAAATTTACAATATTTTATGTATATTAAATGCAATAAGTTAAGTCCAAACATATAAAAAATATCCTATTTCAAATTCGGAAGTGTAACCGAAAACTTTCAATAAAGTCTCTAAGCTGGCAACTCTCTTCCTAGAACGGTGTTTTTTAAGTATGAGCATGAGTGTGCGAGTACGAGTGTTCAGTGTATCTCTATTTCTGTGTGTTTGTGTAGTTGTGTGTATGTGTTTGATAGTTTAGTTTTCACAGTAGTGCGCATTAGTATTTCCCTTTCCACTGATAACAATAAATGCCACCAGTACAACTGCTGGTGAGAAGAAAAAAAAACATGTAATAAAAACAACAAGGAAGAAGTATACGTCCCATACTACGTATACACACACAACACGGAAACCAGAAAGATAAAAAATAATGAAATGACATGCAGTAAAAAAAAGTTATATAAAAGGAAAACTTTATTCATGCAGCGTTTTCATTTATTATTTATTTTTATGTGTCACTAGAATTTGGCTTCACTGCAATTTTTATTCACAAAATTTGGAGGAACGACGTTGCAGCAACTTCCCACACTTTAACTTCCTGAAAATCTTTTAGGGGTGAGTACAATAAATATTTAACAAAACTCTTTATTTTGCTGTTGTCCTCATATGTGTGTCGGTATGTCTATCTGTCTTTCTGTCTGTATGTGCGTTGCCCTCGCATGTTTAGCTTCCTTAATATGTGATATCATCGCCGCCGCATCATCGTTATCATCATCGCCGTCATCTGTGATTATGTCAGTGATACGGCCTGGTTGGAATATGGACGCTGCTGCGTTAGTGAAAAGTAAAGAAAATTTTGAATTTTGAAATTCTTATTATGATTGAAGTTACATAAACTTGTGTTGAGCACAACAGCAACCAAGTTAAATGTTTATTTTGTGGTGTTCCTTTGGTCGTCTCTCGTCTGTTAACTACTTTCCATCTGTCTTCTGTATGGCTCTGTGTGTTGTAAATAGTTGAATTGTTATCCCCAGTACATACACACATACACACACACACACACACACTATGCATGTAATGAATTTCTTGTTATGGTCTGTAATGGTCGGAAGGGGAGGGATTTGTAAGTTGTAGCTTTTGAATGCAAGTGTATTTGAGTAATAGATACTCGTATATGTATGCATATGTATGTGTGTATAGATGTGAGCCTGTATTTGTATTTTTATATTGCACACTTAAGTTCACCGACCTGATGAAATGTTAACGCAGAATATATTTCTTTCTATCTTTTTCTTTTTTTTTGAAAGAAGAAACATGTCAAGTAGTTGCTTTTTTTAGTAGTTTTTTTCCAAATGAAGTTTAGTTATTTAACCTATTTTTCTGTAGTTTCATTGTTTTTAATTACCAATAGATAAATATTTGTATTTGCTTCCTTAATTTATTCCATTGCACTATGGTCCAGTAAAAGCTTAGCAATTGCCATGACTTACAACACTCATTATATGGTACCTTTATAAAAAAAAATTTATAATAAGAACAAACATTTTGAGTAGAAATTTAAAAAAAAAACTTTGGACTTCTTTTTGGACATCATGAATATAAATAAGTACTTTTTATAGTGGAATTGTAAGTAGCGTTTTAAATTTTGTCTTACCACTTTTTTTTGGTAATTAGGTAAGAGAATTTTAGCTGGGATGGTGCTTAGATTAATTCAAGCGAAAACACAAAAGCTGTTTGTGATACTCAAAATCGTTACCCCCATATGCCAAAAAGACAAAGAATGCTAGCAGTGTACATTAAAACAAAATGTCCATGGAAAAAACGTTGTTTTTTATGTTAGGATTAGTGTTTCACATAACCAAAAAATTGCTTTTTACTTTACATAAGCTATTAAGCAAGTTTTCAACAGTTCAGCATAAGACTTCGGGAAGTTGTTAACAGGAGTATTGCAATATTAATTCAGTTTTGATTTATTGCTGATTTTTTGCGATTTCCGAGAAAATAAAACATTTTAAGAATGGTAATTTTGCTAAAAAAAATTCAAATATGTTTGAAATAATAGCGTAAATATCAAAATAATAAGCTTTCCAGTAGTACTATATAGAAAGAAAATTTCGGAGGAGTTTTTCTTATATTCCAGGAAAAATATTCGTCTACGGTTGGTAAGGGAGAGATAGCACAACTCTCGTATGATTCACATGATTTTTGCTCGTGATGTCTCTATGAGCTACCAAGCTCTCCAGGTTTGAGCTTTTGAATACAAAGAAACCCATACTTAATGCCTTTTTACATAATTAAAAAATTTGCTCTTTAGATCAGAATCTTATATCAACTCTTAGATTAACTTTCCAGTACTTTATATTTATTATATATTAAATGCAATATGAAATCAAATACTTTTGTTCGCGCGTTGAATCATGAGTTGATCCCAGGATCTCCGTATGTTAGGCTAGAACACTACCCACTGAACTACCGAAGCACATATTTATTTTCGTACACAATTCAATTAAGAAATAAAAAATCGCATCCAAATTTGTATTCAGGTAAGCGAGAGAGGATGCACTATAAAAAATTGAGTATTTGAGTATAAACAGCTGACCAACTTCGTAGTGTTTGTGTTAAATATCGTCATTCGCTTACGTTATTGCATCCTCGTGTGTGCTTCCGAAGAGCTTCTTTTTGCCTTAGTGCTTACTTGTGCCAAATTTATTTTTGCTAGGATAAAACTTTCTTTATCTATAAATCTCTTACATATTTCTATTGCGTTGTGTGAAAAATGTTTGGTCTCATGCCATACTAACACAATAAACTTTCACTCCCAACCATAAAAGACATGAAATGTCTTAACAGTAAAACATCAAGATTTGCTTATACTCGTATATTGTGTTTTATCTACTTTTGCGATTATTATATAGTATAAAGGATTCCTTTGAATGGGCGTGGTCTTGCTCACTTTTATAGAATATTAAAATGTTGTCGGTTAAGTAGAAGGCGGCTTTGTACGCCCACTTTTGTAGCCAGAATACTGCATTTGCACCGAATAAGTAGAAGAAATTGAAAAGTATTCCTTTAAATGGGCGTGGATTGGAACTGCCCATTTTTCTAATCATAAGAGCACATACATGCCTCTTAATTTTGAAAGTGGTCGAAATCATATGCATTTTTGCTTCGAAATATTAAATAAATCTTGAGAAAACTTTAATAAATATTTAATAGATTTTAAATAAATTTACATTAATCGAGACTAGTATAACTCTAAATTCAAATGTTGCATCATATAAAAATATATTTTTATTTGTTCAAATCTACGAAATAAGTCAATCAAAGACATATATGACTTAGAACATTTTCATAATTACGGGGACATGTGTATATTTTGTCTAGAAGTAGTTTAAAGAGAATATTTACTTTGAATGGGTGTGGCACTGCCTACTTTTCTAGCCATTATATTAAGCTATCACAGGTATCGAATGCTTTTACATGTTTCATAAGAATCGGTAAAAAACTTCGCCCTAAAATAGCTTTGGCCAAAGAAAGTGGTACATAGTGCATGGGAAGAAAATTAAAAATTAAATTTTGTGCAAAAAAATTATTGAGTAGGCTCTTTTTATTTTCCTTTTCATGTGCGTTAAATTTACTTTATATAAGTTGGTTAGCTTTATGTCAGCTTTATCTGCTTTGGAACCGTGCATTTGTACTTAAATCCACATAAATGGATAGAAAAATTTTTCTTAATGTCTTTCATTTCAGTTTAATTCTAAAGAAATAAATGAAATGGAAACTTTATGAGAAGATAAAATTTTAATGATGACTACTTATTTTTTAAAATGCTGTGGAATGAAAATAATTGGGGTTGAACAACGAAGTCGTTGCAGAAAATACTTTGCATGAATTTGTCTATTGAGACTCAATTAGGATATACAAGTAAAAACAGTTTCGATCTGTGGGATTAATAATAAGCATACTGTTTGTAATTCATTCATTGTTTGGTCGACAATTTTACTACTTCTCATAAATATAATTTCATTAAAAATTTTTGTTTACTCAAACATTGCATCTGCAAAAAATGTATGTCCATAATTCAAATTATATTATCGTATACTTAGTTATATATATCTTCATACTTCCCACAGAAAAATTTTTGCCAAAATTCGGTTGTTATGCGGACAGAAACTATGCTTAAGATGCCGGCACTGTGGGGTGAGGGCGGCCAAAAATTAAAAAAAAATTTATAACACGCAGCTTTGTTCTATAGGCTCCAGTTTATAATAATCCGAAAGAACTGTTTAATAAATGCATTAAAGTTGAAAGTTTTTGATGAGTATGCGAGATATCAGAAAATATGCACAATATTTCCGAGTATGTAAAATGTATAATTTAACAAAAATTGGCGACAAGGGGGTTTGATTTTCTTTGATACTTTAGTATGATATCGAAATAAATGTAAATAAAATTGAAAAGCATTAATTATTTAAAATTTCCAAGCTTAGGTAGACTTACAAAGAACCCATCAAAACTCTTTTTATATTTTGATATAATGGTAATACAAAAAAGCATATTAAAAAAATTTTTAAAAATTAGTTAAATTTTTTACACCCATATTTATAAAAAATAAAATGGTTTTCAACATTTTAAGAAAATTTTTAAATAAAATACATTTTAAACTCATTTTAATGGGTTAATATTTTTTATAGAGTGACACAAGTTTAAATCATAATAAAACAAGGAAATATATTTTTAATATCAATGGAACGGGCTTTAGTGGAAAGAAAATTTGATGAAATTAATGTTTAAATATGATTTCTGCCATGTGCGCGTAGAAGGCGCAATCTGGAACACCAATTTTCAACAACTTTTCGCGGCATTTGAGGCCGCATTTCGCCGATAACTCTTCGAATGTTGATTTCCAGGTGTTCAATTGTTTGTGGTTTATCGACGTAGACAAGTGACTTAACGTAACCCCAAAGAAAATAATCCAATGGGATTAAATCACACCTACCTGCCTGCTTCCAGGTAGACGAATATTTTTGGATAGTCCAATATTATCTGCAAGATCCGCTTAACTATTGCGGTTGGTTCATAGGTATTATATGTATTGTGGATGGTAATGTATGAAATTATGATGCTTGTACGTTCAATGTTGTGCTTCATTTGTTTTTGTTTTGTACTAAAAAATTAAAAATTATATAGTGGGCTTAGTACTTATTATTGAGCGGGAAATCAAAGTTACAAATTCATTGGACATTTGATTATCTTTAAAGAACAAATACATCAAATAAAATTATAACAATTCGCAACTTTAATTATCAGGATGTTATTATGGTTTTAGTAACCGCCGTGTTTATAATAATAAGATTGGATGAAGCCAATTGGCGTCGTTTTTCTAATTTCTAAAGTAAGATTCACGAAATCAATAGGCAGTATTATATCATTAAAGAATTTGAATTGTGAAATGAGCCATTAATGAAACTTGAAACGATGGTGAGCACAATATCAGCGAAAATTAATTTATGAAATCAAATATTGGGCAAACAAAAACGTGACTGACGTAATCATTATTTCCGTATACTCGTATGTATACTTAAGTACAATGACTGAATTGTATGGTGTGCGTTTGCTATTATAGATAAACAAAATGAGGTCGAAGGAATTACAATATCGTGGGCTTGGAGTATAAACCTGCTAACTCACTTCCATCAAATTTTACAGCAGAGACAAAATACTTAAGAAATTAGCTTAATGCATTAAATTTTTTCGATATGTAGAGCTTAAAATTAAAATAAATATTTAAGCCGCTCGATGCAGCGTCTCTTTCGAACACCATTTAAATCTCATATGTTATAAAAAGTGCATTTAGCAGGTTTACACTCTAAGCCAACGATATTGTAACATCATGATGTTCTTATTTCATATCAAAATAAATTGATTCACATTACTCTCTTACGTGTTATGTGTACGTGTCTACGCAAACGATTTAATTTTTGAGGGAAGGTTTTGGAGCAATGGCTCCATAAGGCAAACGCAAGCCCAGCACAGCCTTTAAAATTTAAAATATTATGCTCAGAATATGTGCACGGCAAATCTTGATAGTTTTCCTCAGGCATATTCACTTGATTTCTATTAAAAAAAAAACATGTCACAATTTGAATCCTTCACTTTTGATTACTTTCGATACCATTTGCATAATTTGAGTCCGATTCAAGTTCTGTCATTATTAATAATAATTAATAATAATAATTGTAAACAATTGTAATTTGTAAAGGAAAGGTAAACTAACAAGCATTTTCACACACCCCCAAACACACATCATGGAATTAATTGCAACGTTTATTTAATCGACCCATCGAGTGAATAAGATTATAAAACAAATTAGTTTCTCTATAATACACTTCCCATTCTTCAACGCTTACATACATACATACATATGTACGTATGTACTCGTATGTATGTACATATGCACATGTAATTATTCTTCCGCAATTCCACAATTCTTGCTGGACTCTTTTTATTCATTATTAGATGTAATTTAGTTTTTACTTTCATCAGCATTGGATCAATGAAAGAAAATAATTGTTAACCATTGTTTATAAAATATTTATAATGAAGTGTTTAACAGAAAGTCTGTCGTAACTAAAGTGACGTCAAAATTAATTTTAATTATCGAAAACATATTTGCCACAAGTAGTTAATTGTTGTTTGCACGTGTGAACGTCATAAGTCAGAGTATGGGAATAAGCAGAAGGAAACATTAGCTTTCGTTTTGTTTTATTCCTTGCAGTGAGTGAAGCATTACGAACAATTGCTTCATTTAGTTATGTTTTGTTTTGGTTTCTCATGAGCACATATTGTACTTTATTTCAAAAGTAGGCAGGCTAAAATAAACTCAGTAAAGGACGACTTTCCGTACGGAAACTAAGAGCATATATGTGCCCTTAATTATGAAAGTGGTCTAAGTCGTACGCATTTTTGCTTCGAAATTTTAAATAAATTTTAAAAAACCTTCCATAAATATTTCATATATTTTAAATAAATTTATATTAAACGAGGCAACTACAACTCTAAATTAAAATGTTGCATAATATAAAAATATTTTTTGGTTTGTTCAAATGTAATCTACTAAATACATCGACCGAAGAAATATATGACTTAGACCACTTTCATAATTAACGAATTATGTACGAACTTTAGCCTATATAATCGAATATCTTACCTGATGTAGAGATTTCTCTTTTTTTTTTTTTTGTTTTTAGTTGTAGCTTTTGTTTTGTTTTCCTGTTTTTTTTTTAGTTTTGGTAATTTTTTTTTCAGTTTTGACTTTTTCTCGTTTTGGCGATTTTCGCTGTTGTTTTAAGTTTCAGCGATTTTGCCAGTTTTAGCATTTTTTTTATTTTCGGCGCTCTTTTTGCTCATGCGATTTTTTTCAGTTGTGTATTTTGTTTCAGCGATTTTTCCAGTTTTGGCGTTTTTTAGTTATGGCGCTTATTTTTGTTTAGGCTATTTTTTTCAGCTCTGTTTTAGTTTCAGCGATTTGTATAAATTTTGCCGTCTTTTTCGTTTTGCTGAGTTTTTCGGGTTTTTCGATTTTTTTTATTTTTTTGGTGTTCTTTTTACTTATGGTGATTTTTTTTTGCATTTGAGCGATTTATTTTATTTTTGGTGATATTTTTCATTTAAGCGCCTTTCATTTTGGTGATTTTTCGTTTCGGCATTTTTTTTTAATTTTGGGATTTTTAAACTTTAGCGTTTTTGGAATTTCAAGAGTTTGCCTCTTACAGTTTCCAAGAGGCAGCACGTTGTCAAAATTACATTAACTGATAGAATACCCTTTAATTTTGATTTTTTCTAAATTTTAGTGTAAATTGTTGTTGACTGTATAAAAACATACTAACTTTGCAAATTTGAAGTGTGTATATATAATTGGGATTTTAACATTTTTCGTTGCTCGTTTTGGAACATCCTTTAATTTTTAACTGTCATATATTTGCGGTTGTAGCGGCCAATGTAAATGCAAAAACTTTCGGTACTGTTAGTTTGTATATGAAAGCTTATTTGAAAATAAATTGCTGCTATTCACCCTTATTCCAGTGGTCGACATCGACGTCACTTTAGCACAATACCAAAAAAATTGGGACTTGTTTACTCGCTCTCGAGAATAATTTTGTGCTACTGGCCATCTACGAGTATTTCCGTTCTTTAAGGTTTAGAAAATAGCATAAACCTGCCACCAGGTGTCAGTTGTTTTCGAAAGCGGGTACACAAACCCCAATATTTTGGTATTGTGTTAAAGTGAAGTCGATGTCGACAACTGGAATAAGGGTGATTAACTTTATTGTATTGTACCATGTCTACAATAATAATATTATAAATAACTTTGCGATATAACGAATTTTTCGGCATAATTAATGGGCCTGACATTACGCCGAGATTTGCCGGTATTTCCTGGTTTCTTCTTCATTAGCACTTATTACCTGTTGCTCTTTTCTCTGTGTGTATTTTAGTCAATACTTCATTAGCATTAAAACAGCAACTTATAAAGAATAAATACGCATTCAATGTTATAATGCTTTTTTTTGTTTTAATCTCAAATCAATTTCAGCACCGTAAACAGCAACAGGCAGGCAGGCAAAATTGATTGTTCTCTTTGCAAATTTGGAATTAACGTTTGGCGTAAAAAACTTTATAAGTGCTGCTGCAGCTGCTGCTATCCAAATAACAAGAACAAAAACAACAACAACAGCAACAAATTGAAAACTAGGCCGCTGCATTGCACTGGTTAATCGAATAAAAAATACACCCTGCAAATAGAAGTGATTTAAAGCCGGCGGAAGAAATAAAATTACAGCGCGCCACTAGAAAAGTGAGCTCGCGTTTTCACGGTCAATATAAGTGCAATAGCAACTGCTGGGTGTGGGCGAATTTGCGCCCCGCCACCGGTAAGACACAACATTTAATCCTTTCAATAATATTATGGTTTTTGTTTTCAGTTCTCTTATTTAAATACTCGTAACACACAGCAATCAAAGTTAAATATAACTGTGCGTGTTCATTTTATGTTTACATACATATGAATGTTTTTCCTTGTGAATTTTGCTTTGATTAAAAATTTTTTTTATTTTCATTTTGTTTTCAACTAAATATTATTTATTTCAACATTTGCTTATAATTAGGGGCAGTTTTTCAATTGCAAGTGCATATGAAATGGATGTGGAGCATACAACTGCTGGAAAAGGATTAAAAGGTGCAAATATTTGGGTCACCAAGTCCAATAAAAACCTTAGGGTCTAGTTTAAAAGCTTTAAATTTGTAGAGCTTTTATTCAAAAATCAAGTGTTTTTTAATTTCGTTTTTGTATCAGACTCTTAATGCCTTGCAGGTGAAAGGACTGCCCCACCCCCCCCCCCCCACATACTCGTATATCTCAACTCGTACATAATTAAATTAATAATATCTTGCTTAACATATTACTGCACTTTTATATGTATAAAACTATTATTTTTATTTAAATGTTTTATTTAAAAATATTAAACAAGTGTGATGTTTGTCTTAATTAACTAGCAGACCTTTTAGTTAATTGTGTTTCAATTCAAGTTAATAAAATCAACAACAGGTAGTCGGAAATTTAATAAAAAAATAAACTCCGGAAGTTTAAATAAGCCAACAAGGTGATATTAATATTTTTGTCCTTTTAAAGGACAATAAAATGTATGCAACCACATAATGAATTTCATAAAATGATCACTAACTGCTTGAACATGCTAAAGTTATCGATGAATTCGGTTTAATTTTAAGTATTTTTAACTGATGGAGGTTTTTTAAATAACAAAAAACTAATGAAAGTCTTAAGTTTATAATTTAATAGTAAATGTAAGCATTTTAAGGACTCAATTTGCAGCGATGACTAACTTCTATGGGAAGTAAAATTTCAAACACATTGAAAAAGTATATTGAAAGAAAATACGAGTACTTATTCTCTCTACTTTTTCGCTCACACTACGAGCAAGATCCAAATAAAGGATGGACCAATTTGGCTTAAAAACACACTTTTTTGACAAATAAAGTTTTATTAATAACGATTTAAAGTAGAAATATGGGAAGTTTTCGCTTATCTCGTCAATACAGCGCCGAATTTTATCTTTCAGAGCGTCAGTTTTTTTCTGGTTTGCTCACGTAAATCCGGTCTTTCAAATAGCCCCAGAGAAAATAGTCCAGCGGCGTTAAATCACAAGATCAAGGCGTCCCATTAACATTGCCAAATCGAAAAGTTGCGCGACCGGGAAATTTCTCATGCAATAACTGAATTGTTTGGCCGGCTGTGTGGCTTGTGGCGCCGTTTTGCTGAAACCAAAAGTCAATGATGTTAACATCAGCCAATTGTGGTCCTAAAAAAAACCGGTTATCATGGTTTGAGAGCACAGAGAATTCACGGTAAAGCGTTCTCTCGCTCATTTTCGAAAAAAAAACGTGCAGATGATGCCGCCTGACCACAAACCGCACCATACGGTCACTTTCTTTGTATGTAATGGGTTTTCGAGGACTGTATGTGGATTTGTGAGCCCCATATGCGAAAATTTTGTTTGTTTACCCAACAGCCTAATTGAAAATGGGCTTCATCACTAAAGATGATTTTGTTGGAAAATGCGTTGTTATCGTTCAGTGTTTTTTATAGTAAATTTTCAAAATTACAATTCTTTGTTCAAGAGTGCAGCGTTCTATGTTAACATTTCCTAACTTTTTACTCAATAAATGTTAAAGCATGACAGCCCAATTCTTGACATTTCATCGTTTGACAGCCAATTTACTGCCTAACCTCAAATTTGCTCACACTTTACTTTTAACAAAAGAAAGGGCAAAGTAAGAAAATAGAACAATGAAATTGATTAGCCCACATAACTTTAATTTTTGGCTCCATTCTAAGAAATCGTAAGAACGCCCATAAAATTTTGTAAGTATGTCAGAACACAACCAATCAAAAACCTGCTCAATTCAATATTCTTCATTTTTATTCCCTTGTGGAGAAATTTTCTATGTATTTTGTCTTTCTTTTATTTTTTTTTTCATAAAAAATTTTTCAACTTTGCGTTGCGTTTTACAAAATGAGGACCTAAATGACCACAAGGGAATTTGTAACAATAAAAATAGTTAATCTTGAGTTTGGCCAGTTTTTTGCTATCTGTGTTAAGTTTTAGGCTTTGCTGTTGTGTTCGGACATACATAAGTAAAGGGTGTCCCAGAATTAAATAGTAAACACAATCTTTAGTGTTTGGATTGTTGTTTTTTTATTTAACATTCAGTACATAGAAACAGCACATCGCGCAAATGGCCTCCACGGTCTTACATGCCCATACGAACTTGTTTGTCGAAATTTTCCATGATTATTTTGCATAAATGTGACTGAATTTCGTTGATGCAGCATTGAATCTTCTTATTTAATATACAGGTGGTCTTGGGCTGGTTTACATAGACCTGTGTAGCTGAGTGGTAGCGATGCTAGCCTGTCAGTGCAAAGGTCGTGGTTTCGATTCCCGCCATAAACCCTGGGCGTTTTCTGCAGACAAGCTAACCGCTTCGCGGGGTTGTGTTTGTGAATAAAACACAACAAAATAAGTGAATGGTCTTAAATCACACGATCTAGAGGACAAATTCTGATCTCCGAAACGAGAGAGTAAACGACCTGGAAATGTCTCATGCAGTAATTGAATTGTTTCACGGGCTGTGTGGCATGTGTTGCGTTAATTGAATTTTGTGAGCATGTACGAGTAGAAACAGATCATTAGAGAGAGTATACGCTGTAGAGAGCTTCTTGAAATTTGCAATTCTTATCCATGACGCCCACTTGAGCTTCGGCTTCGATATTGATATGTGAACGGCTTGTTGTTGGACGACCAGTGTGTTTGGATCCAGTCTCCCTGAATTTTCCAATTAATCTATTCACAGTTGATGAATCTAAGCCACTATTCCGACCATATTTTTTATGGAATTTTCGAACTGCGGCCGCCAAGCTTTCATTAGTTTAGAAATATTGCTCAATAATGAAGACACGTTGTTCTATCGTATAATGCTAAATTTTTACTAACCCTAAACTGTCAGCTGTCGAATTGTTTTTTTGGGGTTGAAAATACCTTACTGCACAAATGGCGATGAATTCAAATCTTGCGTTAATTTTGGGACCCCCCCAATGTAGTAAAGTTGTATGGTAAACATTTTTATAAAACATTTCTTCACCGTCCTTCATCTGCTTGAGGGTGTTTTTTACGATTTGTTAAAATAGGGCCTTAAATTACCGTTATGTGGGCGATTTAAAGGATTAATATGTTACACAAAAATATTTGTCTTAATATTTTATACAAAGTGGATCAGATGTATGTAAAGAACACATACTTTCACGAAACTTTCAACTTGCAAAATATTGACAAACATATATTTTTTTTTATCTTCTCTACCAGAATCCATTGTTAGAACCCCGTAATTTATTTTCGTGCTGTTACTGTGTTATTGAGTTTTTACTTCAACTATAATATCAGTTGTTGTACTTCTCATTTGTTTAAATGAAAATTTAACATAATAGCTCTGAATATTGCGTTAACAAATGCACCAGGAAAGAAATTTTGTTCAAACAAACATGATGTTGAAAAGAAACGGGTGGAATTCTGCTTCATGAAAGGCAAAGCTTTGAATTTTGACTACAGCATGTGTTCAGCAGTTTTGTGTAAAACACGATAGTTGGAGCAAATTCGAAAATTTCGCGTCATAGTAAAATCAAAATTTAGGAGAAAATTTTAAAAAGTTGACCATGAAAAATTCCTATGGTAGTGTGTTTCATGAAAGTCAAAGCAATGCTTGAATTGAATTGATATTCATTTCTTCGCTTAAGAGTTTTTATGAAAAAAAAACAACAACCGATTTCGTTTCATATTTGCTTCCTATTTTGTAGGATATTCTTAATTATTGCTTACAAGTGCAAGTGCAAGTTCAAAAAACTCAATACACTGAAACTCTTTTACTAACCCAATTACATTTTCGCTACTTGCAGCCTGCTTCCAACTCAACTGCCAATGAATTTCCTTAAAATTAAACTTTTTTGTGTTATGGACAACTCTGCATTAAGTAAACATGCAACATGCAAGACAGTGTGCGGTTTTTTTTCGAAATTCTCGTTGATAATCAACATACAGAACTTACATGCATGCTACACTAAATGTGGTGTAAATTATACCTAAATAATTGGGCGAACAGAAATATATCAACATATCATGCCATAACTGCCATAAAAGAAAAGCGACGTCCAAAAAATGTATCGGTTAAGCTTTTTTGGCGGTTATAGCTCGATGTATTTAACGGAAAATGTGTTGATGCATGAAAATATACTGTAAACATTATCAAACTTTTTGAAAAAAAACAAAAATCTAACAACCAATTCTGCATATGTCGCACATCTAACCCTTTAAAAGTTTGCGTCTTATATCGTCGCTGTTTTAACTAACCGACCTAACTGACATTTTTTTGTAAAAATGAGTTAAGTGGTTTACCAGACTTTATAAGTCTTAATACACCTTGTCTACAATTTTCATGACTGTAAGCATTACTGTTGTGAATATATAGTAAAAAGATTTCAGACGCAGCTTAAGAATGAATGTAGTAAAGGGTCCGCCAGATAACTTTTTTTTTTTGAAAACAGGGCACAAAACATCGAGTGTAGCTTCGGCTGTGTGGCATGTAGCGCAGTCCTGTTGAAACCAAATGTTGCCAATATCCTCTTCTTCAATTTTTGTGAACAAAAATTCGTTCAACATGGCCCGATAACGATCGCCATTGACTGTAACGGCCACTCCTTGCTTATTGGCCCAATTATGCCTCTGGACCAAAATCAGCACCAAACAGTAACTCGTTTTGGGTGCGTCGGCTTTTCAATGTATGCGTGCGGGTTTTCTGTGCCCCAAATGCGACAATTTTGCTTGTTTACATACCCGCCAAGATCAAAATGAGCTTCATCTGAAAAAATGATTTTTTTTTGGCAAAATCGGCAATATTTCCCAGCGTTGTTCAAGCGTATACACAACCATATTCGTTCAGCGGAAGGATAAAACTAATTATCTGTCAAATCAGACATGAGCTAAGTGTTACCATTCACGAAATAAGCACTAGTTGAAAAAAAACGTTAGATGGCGGACCCTGTATAAAACAACCACAAAAGCTGCTCTCCTGTTAAATTTTTAAAATGTTAGTTAGGTCAGTTAGTTAAATCAGCGACGTTATTATTACAAAAAGGTGATTAAATTAAATTCAGCCTGAAATCTTTGAACTTTAATGCCAGAATGTATTCAGTACTTTTGGGCAAGACCTTGTGAGCAACAGTTTTTTATAACACTTTAATCTTCTTACACTTCTTGTTTGCCCTTTTTAAAACACAGAAGCATAAAAGTATACGAGTACTTAAACGTGGATATGTTCTACGAAAATATTCGCCATAAAATTCAACTATAAGTCTCTGCATACTCGAAAGTTCGAAATTAAACTTTAACACAAAGAAACTAATCAAAACTTGAAATATATTTAAGGATTATATAAAACACCTCTGCAGCTGCATCGTCACCAACTTAAATAACTTGCCCATCAGTTAAACTACATCAATACTCGTATTACCAAAACCGATAACTTTAGGCAAACCAAAACCAACATTTCCATTTAACATAATCATCATTATACTCACAGTAAAATATATATTTTAAGAAAAAAATGTGTTAACTAATACTAAAGTATGAGAAGCGTATGAAATTTTAAATTTTAAAGACTTTCCTTTACTCCTCCATCCCGTTGCAGAAAGCCTTTTAACATTTGATAACAAAAAAACAGATGTTTAAAAGTTAAGCTTTCGATTTTTAATAATTTTTACCATCTTTGCTGGTGTAAATTTTCATTTGAAGTACATCGAAACTACAAATCGCTTCTGCTCAAAATGATTTGTTAAATGTTTCTTACTTTTGCTTACTCTTTGTTCTTCTCTGTGGCTTTTTTTTCTCTGTCGCTCTTAAAATTACGTTTTTTTTTTACTTTTAGTTTTGTTTCCTTTTCCGTTTCATTTGCAAGCACTGCGCACTTATAGTATTTAAACAAATAAATAAATTAATAGCAAAAATATGAAAAACACTTTACACTATATTGTTAATATCAAACAATTGAAATAAGAAAATAAAAAATCGTTTCTATTCTATTTCTGTCTCGTTTTCTCTTTTCCATACATACGTCTGTTTCTTGTGTTCGATTGTAACAAAATAATTGAAACCGCTTGCGGTTTGTTTTGTGTCGTCCATATCTCTTTTGTTTTGTTTTTTATTTAATATTTTTTTTTATTATTTCTGTGTTTTCATTCACTTTAAAAAGAAGGAAACTAAAACCGGCACCCTGAATTTCTCATCGTTCAAAAGCAGTTTTACTTCCAATGTTAATTTCCTGAAGAGAAGGTAAAAACGTTTAAAATAAACAAGAATTACAAAAAAAATCAATGACCAATCCACCAGCTGAATTGTAAAGCACTAATTTAAAATTTCATATGGTCTTCTATTCCTCCTTGTTTTTTTTTTGTCTCTCTCTTTTTTTCTTTCCTTTTGTTTTCCTTATTATCTCTCTCTCTCTCCCCCTCATTCGCTCAAACATTTAAAAATCTCTTGCTACCATCAACAATTAATTCGCCATATAAAACAGATTTAGCTCGGGAGATTTGTCTTCCGAGCAGGATGATATCGATCCCAATGACTTACCGCCAGCAGCACGTCCTATACAGGAGCAGCCAACAAAACCTGTGGCTGCTGCAGCTGGCGGGGGGCCACCAAATATGCCACCACCAACGGCGCCGGCATCAGCGGCCATACCGCCACAGCCTCAGGGTCCTGCACCAGATTTTTCATTAAGTTTTGGTAAAAATACGGGCGCTGCTGCTGCAGCAACAGCAACAGCAGCGGCAGGAGCAGCGGTACCGCCACGTGGCGTTAGTGCTCCCACTAGTCCAGCTAAGTCACGTGAGAGCTTGTTGCAACGTGTTCAAAGTTTGACAGGGGCAGCACGAGACCAAGGCGCTTCAATACTGGGTACTTACGTTTAATACTTTCGATTATTGCACTTTATTTGCATACTTTAATGAATGAGCAGTTGTGTTGAAAATAATAGCAGATGTGTTTCTGATCATTCATTAAAATTACATTGAAATCTATAAGTTTTGTTGTTATTAGCCGCGTAATTATTGCCGAGCACACATATGGCACACATGTGCCTAAAAAAACGTAACCACTAATTACTAATGAAAAACTGTTTGATTCAGACACGTAACTAATAGACAATTGGAAACTGTTTAAATAATAAATACATGTCTGAATCAAACAGTTTTTCATTAGTAATTAGTGGTTACGTTTTTTTAGGCACATGTGTGTCAGATGTGTGCTCGGCATATCACTGTGTGCCACCTTGAACTGAAGATAAAATTACAAATTTACTTCCAAGTCTGTTAAAAAAAATTAAATTATTATGTAGACTCCGCCGCCATTTTACTTTTTACACAGCAAAATTTTTTCTCCTATTAACACCTTTAAATTAAATTAATTAAATTAAAAATTTAATTGAGTGAATTAAACTTTAATTTAAGAAATTAAATACTTAAGGGTTTAATTAAAAATTTAATCGAGTCAATATTAAAATTTGGTTCAAAAATTTAGTTAATTAAAAAGTATAATTGATAGAACCAAATTTTTAATTAATTATTTTTATATATTTTTTTTTCGATAATAAGTGTTAACTGGAGAATTAGTTTTCCTGTGATAGAAATTTTTTCTGGTTTGCTATATTTTGATAGAATTGTAACGAATCATTGAACAAACTAATCTCGACTTCCAAACCAGCCGTAGGGCATCATTAATTCAAATGCATTTTGTTTTAATGAAATCATATTGTCACGATTTTAAATGGATAATATTAATAATTGCGGCCGTAGTAATTTTAAAATAAAAAATTTAATAAATATTAATATCGTTATTTTATGGTAATGCAGTGTTCAATTTATTTTAAATACACACATGAGTATAAAAATTAAAATATTCTATTTTAATAACAAAGTAAGTTTTGGTCTCAAAGTAATGAAATGCATTTTTTCCAACACTTCGTCAAATGTATCGTGCGAGTGTGTGTTTTCATTCTTTTTTTTTTTTTTTGCATAAAAAATTTACATTTCATTGCTTATATTTAGATAACAATTAAGTTTGGCAGCGTTAACAATTTAAAATTATTGTATTTAGAAAATAGTTATTAATGAAATATATAAAGTAGTTGTGACTTTACTGAGAAATAAATTTACATTTGCAGTACGCCCGCGCTTTGTGGCCTTCGAAAACATCTAGTTGTTCCGTTCTACTACGTGTTTGTCAGAATATTTCCAACTAACTTTGGTGTTATTTGCTCATTAATAATTATCACATGTAATTTGGCTTACCAAGCGATACGAACTTTAGCCTGATCAAATTATAAATATAGAGACAAATTAAGTTCGAACAATAATAATTAAAATTAACTAAAATTGTTTTTCTTCTAGGGTGTAAGTTATTTACAAAAGCTTTAAAATAATGAATGAAAATACAAATAATTATTTAATGGCTGATGTGTTTTTAATTTCGTATTCGGAAATATCATCACTTAGGTCTACAAAGCACAATCGAAAAGACCTATTCTAAAGGTACGGTCACACTTGTCAAACATTTGCCCAAAAAAGCGTAACCAACAAACACCAATGAAAAAAGTTTTGATCCAGACACTTGTTTATCATATTAAACAGTTTCGAACACAACTAATGCACCATGTCATAGAATCCAACAATATTGGCTACTCTTTAACTTGACAAACTTTTGTCTGAATTGAAAGATTTTTCATTAGCATTTAGTGGTTACGCTTTTTTGGGCAAATGTTTGGCAAGTGTGACCGTAGCTTAAGAAATTTATTAATAAAATTTTCAAGAAAATTCCACATACATATTACAATTGAAATGAATTATCTTAGTTATCGAGCAAATATAGAACAAAATTATTTATGGACCTTTCTTAAGTGAGCATTGTCATGTCAAATAAGTGCACGCATAAAATAATAAAAAGAGCCCGTTAATTCGAATATTTTAAACTCTTTCAACCGAAAACCGATTAAATCGAAAACCCTTGTAATTCGTAAAAAATTGCTGGTCTCGGGCGATTACGAATTATCGTGATTCTAATATAATGATATCTAGAAAAAAAATTATATGAAATGCATTAAAGCTTTTGAATACAAGTACGACCGACTTGTATGGATCAATTATTTCCATTGAATGTACATGGAGTGCAAAAACAAATAAAATATAAAACTCATTTTAAATCTCCGGAACAAATAAAGCTGGCACCAAAAACCAAACTTAATCTGACTTTATGCAAGATATAAGTGGGCAGGTGCTTTTCGTACTTTTAAGGGGATAAAAGGGCCAAATTAGAGTTTTCGTACTTTATTGTATTCCATTTATCCCCGAAAGCAGAAATTAAATGTAAATATACGTTTAGTCCTTTTAAAACAATTAAAAGGGATTTTAGATCAAGGGGATCAAGCTGAAACCTCTTATTGCCACTTTGTTACAAAATAATTTTCTTATGTACATTAATATTGTAAAAAAAAATCATTAACAAGACAAAAAATTTAACAGAACGGATCAATTAGGCATAGTGTGGTACTTTTTGAAATAATAAATTTCCTTGCTTGTAATAGCACACGCCGGATGTCCTTCAACAGAAAACATAAATTTCTGATTTCGCTGAAATTCATATTGACTTGCATTTTTTAAAAAGATTTAGTTTTTGTATGGATTTGCTTTTTTCAAAGTAATAAGAATATGTAAAAAGAATTTACTTAGCTGCTGCTCATACCATTACTACATAAGAAATAAGTAAAGACTGCTATTATCTTAAACACAACTGTGAGTTCTATTTTAAATTTTGCCACCCACACAATTTATTTTTTTTTCTCTCAACGCGAACAAAAATTTGCTTCTTTTTAATTATCCATGTAAATTTTAATGTTTAACAAAATTTTCTTTTTTTTATTAAAAAATAAAATCATAAAATAAAAAAAAACTGAAACAAAAGGTGCCGCTGTTCAAAGTGCTACACGTTCGCCGGCATTTAACAAAGACAAATATTTTACTTTGCTGGTGCTTGATGACCACAATACAGACTGGTCGAAATATTTTCGCGGGAAACGTTTGCATGGCGATTACGACATACGTGTCGAACAAGCTGAATTTAGGGTAAGTTGCGATTGCATAAATTACAATAAAAAGTATAAAAAAAACTAGCATGGTTATTTAATAATTTTTTGTAATTATTTTAAATACTGAATTGTATATTAGAATTTGAAATTAATTTAAAGCAATATATTAATTTAATTCGTTTATCTCTTAAGGATATTACCTTGCATGCCAGTGCAGAATCTGGCCCCGTAATCACAATGGAAGTTTACAGGGGTGATTCAAGGGTAAGTGCTGATGGCAGTTAAATCCAGGGGACTTGCTATATGGGAGATTTTCATTTCAAAGCTCTATTTTCCGTTTATTTTTTCTTCATTTTCAAAATTAGAGATTTTATATTTCAAATAAAATTATGATTTTTTTATTAAAATAAAATCGTGTTATTGGAGCTTTTAACTCTAAATTAACCACGTGTTTTCACAACGCAGACGATCGATTTTCATTTAAATTTTCTATGCGGTTATGGAAACATGCATAAATTGAATATGAAAATTCGAACAACAAATCACTCACAAGCTGGGTGGAAACATGCTATTAAGTAAATCACTTCGAAGTGTTACCACCCAGCTTGTGAGTGATTTGTTGTTCGAATTTTCGTATTCAATTCATGCAAGTGCTTTATAAGATGGGCGCAGCAGCTATAATGTGAATTTTATTCACATGTAGTTCACATTTAAAATTGATTAAATATTCCTTAATGCAATTTTTTCGAAATTGTCAATCACTATTGATGGATGACCCAAGGATGGAGTGTGTTATTTTAAAAGCAACGCAGGGTTGCATACATACATAAATTGAGTTCGAAAAATAGTATTTTCGACATTATTTAATATAAATCAACTACTTTGAGCAAAATGTATAGTAAATCATGTATAAATTAACATGATTTGTCTAAATCATGCCGGTGGAAACATGCTATAAAAATACGATAAAATTACGATACAAGAAACATACTTAAAGAAATATCGTTTTTTAACGATATGACTGAACTTCTGAATCGAACAATTGTTTTAGAAATAACTTATTACAATATATACCATATTTCTTACCATTTTTCTACTTATAAACTTCATTTTACCATTTTAAAGCAGAAAGGAAATCATATTTAGAACTTTTGCCAAAGTGAAGTTCAATACATTTTTATGCACTTCATATAAACTCCAAGCATTCATTACATATTCAGTTAAGGCCGTGATACACTAGCCTACACGATCGTGCGATTTTTGAGAAAATACAGCCCTGGTATGATGGAGTCTATGAACATTTTCAAAAGACAAAAACAATTCATCAGATCAGGGTTGTATTTTTTCGTAGATCGCGCGATTGCGTAGGATAGTGAATCATGGCCTTTAACTACATTTAAAATGAACAATATTAAAAAGGAATGGTAACGTTCAACACACTTTTTTTATAATACAATCCATAAAAGATTAATGAAATGTCGTAAGATTTTAAATAACTTTAAAGCTCATTTCATATTCAGGATTTTGGGTTTACAATTTAAAATAGTTCAGTGTATCTCAATGGACACGAAAAAGCCATCGTTAAAATGAAAATCACCCGCATACAAGTTATTTCATTTTAGATCTCTAGATTTCATGAAAAGTTTATAAAATTTTTTCATTCATAAATATTTTTTATTTACAAACAGATTCCTCGCATGTTTCGACCAGACTTTGTGCTAATACGTCAGCCGCCCCGTGATGGCTGCAACGATTATCGTTCCACTATTTTAGGCTTGAAGTACGGCGGTGTGCCCAGTATAAACTCTCTGCATTCCATTTATCAATTCCAGGTAAAATAAAAATAAATAAATTATATAAAAAATAAAATTTTGGACTTGAATGTAAATATTTTCTTTCTCTTCAAGGATAAACCCTGGGTTTTTGCACACCTGCAACAACTGCAGCGTCGCATGGGCAAAGAAGCGTTTCCACTAATCGAACAGTCCTTCTTTCCCTCACCCAAATATTTGGTAAGTCTTTTTCCATTATTTCCAATATTTTTTATTGAAGTGTTTTTTTTAAGAAGTATTTTAGCAGTAATTTAAAGTACATAAAAATTAAAAAACAAAACTTAAATACTAAATTAACATACGAGTAAATATACAGTATATAGTTTAACTTAAGTTTAAGGCAATTTAAATATATAAAAAAAATTTTAACTCAGCAAATTTACAACAATACAGAATTATGGCACATTTTTTTGGATGAAATGCTCATGGATTTGACATGCACTTCTCGTAGAGGGGCGTTCTTCTCCAACGGCACTGTTTGATGGGTCCTTCGGGAGTTCGATAAATTGAGGGCATGCAGGCACTAAAATCAGTTTCACATTTGGCAAACGGTGACCACTTGCAGCCGGTTGCGCTTTCGAAGTTCTTCAAGCAATTGTTTCCAAAACAGGGCTTTACCTACAACAAAGTAAACAAATTGTGCTTGTTAATAATTGTAGCTTTTTTTAGCCTCTTTTAAGCAAAAATTTTCTTCCATTCAGAGAGGGCATTTACACTTAGTTTTTGGCATCGCAACGCGAGTCTAGAGAACATTGCGAAATACGCTTTACAGCAGGAATTGAATATCGATATTAAAAATTCCTCCCTTTCGTATTCTGTTCATGTTCTGTATAAGGGGTGTGGTGTTGCCAACATGTCGTATTTTTATTTTAGCTTTTTTAAATTACGGTAACATTGTATCGCATGAATGAGTTATGCTAGGAACACAATTGGGATGAACGACGAATTTTTCGGTGCGAACTTAAAAATAAAAATAAAAAATATAACACATTTGTGCATATGAAATTGAACACAACAATGGCCGTTGAACGAAATTCGTCGTGCGTGACGAACTTTGAAATAGATTTATGTCTATTTTGTACTCTCTGTTTTTTGCACACACAATAACCAAATTTATCAAATATAAGAGAGGAATTCGCTGAGTAAATTCGTCGTTGTTGTGCTTCACGACGAAATTCGTCTTTCGTCCCAGTTGTGTTCCTAGCATTAAGCTGGTTTCACCTCACACATTGCGTTCGAACAAAATTTTTGTGTGTACAATATTTTTTTACTGAGAGATTTTTGCAACATGTTGCACCAATTTCAAGTAATTTGTACGGAAACCCGAAGCTACCGTATGAAATACGAGTACATGTATAAACTAGGGATGTAACGATACGCCATTTCACCGATCCGATACCGATATTTAAAAATAAATATCGCCGATACCAATTCCGATACGGATACGCATATTGAAATTGAGCTCAAGTAAACAATTAACAAAACTCAAGTAGAGTAATTCTTCTATTATACAAAATAAGTGTTTATTAATGAGCCATTCAAATCATCAAAATTTTCAATACATTTCAGTTTCTAAGATTCAAACTGCAAAACGTCTGCAATATTTATGATTTTACAAAATAAACGATGGCATTCAGTTTAGATTGGCTCAAGATTTAAAATTGATATTAATAAGACTTAAAAAACTCTAAAGAAAAATATAAGAAGTATCGGCGTATCGACAGTAAAATATCGCCGATATCGATATATCGGAAAACCAGCAGTATCGCCGATATATCGGTATCGGTTGCATCCCTAGTATAAACGCAGCGTATTAGTTTCACAACGTGACAGCACAACGGAAGATGATTACAATTTGCTGTTTTCTTAGTGTCACACACAAAATTTTAATCGTTTAATAAACAAGTTATAAATTTAAAAAAATTTATAAAAGTCAAGTGCTTCTGCTGATAAACTCTGGGCTTTTATTAATCATATGATATGATGCAGCTCAGCTCAATTTTGGCTGAAAAATTAAAATAGCTGGCAGCGTAGTCCAATTTTGTGTGGACAAAAATTAAAAATCAAACCAATTCAATTTGAAATTGTTTCGAACAAAATTAGTTCTCATCTTTTCTCCCTCTCTCTCTAGCTCAAGAAGATAAACTTCAAATTTACGTATAAATAATTTTTTGTCAGGACAAAAATTTTGCTCAAAACAATGGATGAATCCAGCTAAAGACGTAGCAGTCGAAAATAGTGCTACCAAAAACAGTCAGTGCAAATATGTATACAGGGGAAATTAAAAAATAATGCAATTATTGTAGCAGGAGCAAAGACCTGAAACCAAAAACCGTTAACTTTAAATTTCAAAAAAATTAATAATTCGGGCGAATTCATATCAAGTGGTTTGAACAACTCCGGTGACAATTTTTGCCACTTGTAATTTTCAGTACATTTTTTGACATTTCAATTAAAAATTTTTCGAAGCGAATTGCGGCGAGTTCACCTCATACGAGTATGAATATGCCTCCAGACGAATCCATATTCGATGATCGCAACTGCTCAGGTGACTATTTTCGCCGTTTGTACTTTGAATATATGTACATACATACGTTGGATGTCATCACTAATTTTTCAGTGCATTTTTTTACATTGAGAGTATAATTTTCTCAAAGCGAATTGAGGCGAGTATACCTTATGTGAAAATGCCTTGCTCGACTCTAAGGCATTTATATCTTATATGAGTTTTGAAAATATTTAAAGTTTTTTTTTGTCTTTTCCCATATAGCAAATATTTTTGATAAAATCATGTTGTTTTCTTTTATATTTGCCACAAATTTGTTGCACATATGAGTACATAAATGTGTTATGTTAATCTGTTGTGTCACTTACCTCACAACCACAAGCCTTGCGATACACTCCCGAAAAACCCTTTCTCTCAACAATGCTCATCTTCTGGTATTCCTTTATATAATTACACAAATTCAATTGGGATCCCTGGCCGGCAATCACATACAATTTGCCCAATGCCAAATTCACTCCACACATGCTGTCCTCGAGTGGTGTCAGCAAACGCCCATGTCTCAATGTTTTATGACCTTCGGGTGTCATCTTTTTTAATGATAATAAAGAAAAATAGAAAGTGAAATTCATACAAAAATTAAGGGTTCGCAAACTAATTATGAATAATACGAGTCTGGGTAATTGTGTCTTTGTTTGTTTCTTTGTTGAACTTTACCTTGTAAGATTTTTTTATTTCCACTTTATAGGCGGCTTGATTTTTTACCAAACGTGTAGACTTACGCAGGACACGAACAACGACAACTAAAAAAAGTACATGGAAAAGAAAAATTTAATTATCTTATATGAAAATTGTAAGTGTTTGAATGTTTTCTGTTTTGGCTGCCTGTTTATCTAAATGAGGAATAAAGATTCGTTAGAGCATTTATTTGTATTAAAAACAAAAACAAGTTTTTTGATTTTCTTTTCAGTTTAAATACTATAGCGAAGTTTTCGTTCACATTTCGATGCACAGACAGTTCGCCTATTTAAATAAAGTCTATTAAGTTTGTTTTTGTCAAAACATAATTTTCGTTAATGTGATTTACAAATTCACAAGTGTATCCAAAGGAGTCTCATTTCTGTTGCTGAAGGAAGAGTTTACTTTCCACCTTATTCTTCACTCAGTCCTCTAAAGGTGAACCCACCATTCGATATAATTGTCGTTGACGGGCTTAAAAGGCTCGTACTGAGGATTTTCTAGGTTACAAGAGGAACGAAATGGCAAATCGGGCACTGCTGTACAGATGGTGGACTCACAAAAGAATAAAAGGTAGACCCTGCAAAAGACGCCATTCGTGTGTGATTCGTGGAATTACCAGCGCCACATATTATGCCTTTTTTGTATTTGTAAATAGCATACAGATAGTGCTTGTTTTGGACAAGGTGTCACGGTTAGACCACTTGCTTAACTGCCGAAAATATCGATAGCGAATTACAGTTTTTGTAAGATAAACGTTATTATGCCTCAAGTAATGCTAATCGATAGATATTGACCAAATTACCTGCTTCACACACATCAAGTTTTCTTGCTCAGGTTTTGCTTTATTATGAGATAGATCAGAAAGAAATACCTCTCTTTTTCTTTCTCACTATAAAATCAAAACCAGGTCAATATAATTTTTTTTATAAATACTTTCGCTATAAATTTCGTGCAAGTTTAATTTGCAGTTGTTGAATTAACACAATAATATAATGCAATATTTTAATTTAACTTACCATAATCTGCCCTGCAATAGCTGGTCTGCGGATGACTCAGCATGCAGGAGCACGCCATTGTAGGTGTTGAATGAAATGCCAACACGGCCAAACAGACCAACGTTAAAAAGCACAAATATTTTGTGGTCTGCATAATGAAAATGACAAATACGTCGAAAGCTGAAAGGAAATAAGAATATATGGTAAAAATTTTAATAATTTGTAAATGAACACAATTAAAATAAAAAAAAAAAATTATTAAGGAATGAGCACGAAGTGATAATGTAAATATCTAGAGTAATGAAAAGTTAAAATTAAAAGGTGATAAATTTGTTAAAACATTAAGTAGGTTTTTTTTAATTTATAGAAGAAGTCGCGAAGTTTTAAAATCTTCCACTATTCCATGAACTCACAATACACAGCGAAATAAAAATCAAAAGAAACATTCGAAGAATAAAACAAATGTGCGAGTTAATTAAAAAGGCTGGCCTTCCCCTCCTTTTTTCTTCTCCTCAGTCCGACCTATCTTCAATAACCACAATATTTAGCTTTTGCATGTATTTAAATCAATTTATGCAACCGGATTTGTTTTCCTTATTTGTTTGGTCATGATAAGTAGAGCTACATTTTACTAAAAATTTAATTTTTCTAGGCAATGTTTGACCTTTAAAAACACTTAAGGTACATATATACACATGCAATATTATGGTGCAATAATTAATATTGTACTATAAAAATTACTGTGTGCATATTAAATTAGTAGATGGCACAATATACTGTGCAAAATCAAACGTCTTCTGATTTATATTGCGCAAAAAGGAATATTTTGTAATGTGTTTACAATATTGCACAAAAACGATTTCCTACCATTCCTGTTACTATGCGTTATCTTTCTATTTTTAATTATTCAATTCCAACTTGATTAATTCTTGAAGTTTTGATATATGGGCATTTCTACCGGAAGGTTCACCAATATCAAAAAATTAAAAGTTCTTGAAAACAAGTTCTTGTGTCATATTTGTGTAGAAAAACAATTAAATTGAACTAATGTTAAAACAATTTAATCCATTTAATTCATTTCGACATATTCGAATGAAAAGTCAAAACCGCGCAACTTCTTTCACATGGATATTTCTTATGCATGTTTTGTTTTGATAAACATTCTTAAGGAAAAGCATTATCCATTGACTTTTGCTCTCTGAAACTTTTCGGAGGCTACACAGAGTAAAAAAAGAATGCATAAGAAACTATGCGATTGTAAATACAAAAATGTAAATTTTTGCTTTGCAAAGTCACATATAATGATGTCAAGTGCGACATTGAATAACAGCATTTGTTATCAGTGCGTCGTAAGTAAATATAGAAAGCTAATCAAACACAAAACTTTTTGAAAATATATAGATTTGTGATCGTAGTACCTACATAAGATTGGTCACGTGCAACATCGTAAGTGTAAACATTTTTACATACTGCTAACATGTTTGAATCTAGATAAGCAAACAAATTAATTAAGAGAGTTGCAAACGGCGTATGGAATTGTAGGAAGACGAAATATTATTACAAAATCATAAATTAAAATTAGCGCCCTCTTGGCAGTAGTAGGCAGCATACTAGTCTAGTAGTCGGAGGGCCGTAGGTTCGATTCCTTCCTAAGACTGTGGTTGTTTCTGCAGACAAACCAAAGTAGCTTCGCTGCTTGTGTTTGTTTATATATATAAAAAAACAAGGTAAGAATGAGGCAAAAGTGGAAGTTGACTGTAGAAAAAAATTAAATTAAATTAAATGACTAAAGAAAAAAGGCGCAATGGCCACATACGAGTATGTGAAAGACAAAGTCGGCAAAAAATCGCAGAAATGCGAAATTCCGAACAAGCCCAAAACGAGCCTTACAAAAATCAAGCAAATGATTGCTAAAGCTGTAAAAAAGTGGAGAATAGGTTACAACTTTTGTTTAACTAATAGTTGAAGAAGCTTTTCAGGTATAGCGCAGTCGCACTTCTTTTGCTGCGATATTCATTTGGGCATTTTCAATACTACACTTGGTTGGTGCAACTTATTGAATATTGTGGACTAAAGCGAATATAATAAATAATATTTTGTAGTCTATCGGTGCTTTAACATACAGACATAAATATATATTCAAAAGACTTTTCAAAAGAAGGTTTCGATTAATTAAATTAATGTAAAAATTTGCTGAGGTATTCAGAAGACTACTACAACTATAAAACGCAAATTATTAAAATTTTAATTTAATACACAAGTTTTAGCTGTCAAATACTTATAAGAGCAAATAAAAATACGACGCCTGAAATAAAATACTTACATATGTAAGTCAGTAAATTGATTAAAATAATCAAAGTATTTATTAAATGCAAAAACTTGAAGCCGTCTGTACGACCGTCTCTGTGCATGTGCATCTTTTTGTTCTATACAAAAACCGCAATTGATAACCTTGAAAAGATTGATGTTACATTTTGCACTTAATTGTCATATATGTACATAATATTTTTAAATTGTATCGCCTGTTAACAAAAAATTATAGCAGGGCAGAAAAAAGTTGTGGGCGACAATAGAAGTCGATTGATGCTCACGAGGGGCGGGGAGTGGTGTCACACAAATTCTTATATTTAAGCTTCAAATTTCAAAGAACTTACTTGATACTTTATAATTCCAATCATTCGCTTATCTGTACTTCCAAACTTTAATTAAGTTTGCATTTTTTATTTCAAAATAAGTTTTTTCTTCATTTCTCAATTTTATATTTGAAACCCTTAATTTATTAACGTATTCGTTGTGCTCGAGCCTTGAGCATTTGTTTTTTGTTCTTCTAATGCTTGCTGACAAAAAATAAATAACCTGATGCTTTTTACAAATTTCAAAAATCAATCAAGATTTGAATATTCCACCACCCACCAACCATAAATATTGTGCTGTTTTTTGTCCAATCGTTAAGATATGTAAATGAAAACAAGCAGAATGATGTATTTCCCTTAAGCTCTTAAGATTTTGAAATTCTTTTTAAATTAAAGGAATGCCATGTAAACAAATTGTATGATTAATGCCATAAATAAATTATAATTATCTTCTGCAATATTTCCACACAAAAGCAAAAAAAAGAAACAAAATGTGTTACTAATGTCAACTCAAACTAAAACTGCAGCAAAAATAAACTTTGTTTATCATGATGTCATTTTGCTCGCCACTGTTATTAAGAATTGCAAGTGTGTAATGTCAAACTAAATAGAAACTACTGTAGATTAGACTTTTTTTTGTCATTTGGATGCATGATAATTTTTGATAAGACAGTAAGTCAGTCTACTAACAATGTATGTATGTATGTTTGTAGGTGTATATATATGTATGTATATGTATCTATGGTGTAACAAACAATCTACTGCTTACAAATTGCTGCTTGTTTATTTTATTACAACTGCTTTTAAAATGTTATTCAATGGGAAGAGAAAAAAACCAAACAAACAATCGTTGTGTTGTAACTAAGGAATAAAAATGACCAATTTTAAAATATTTTCATAAATTGCCAAAAATATGAATTTTTATGACAGGCCGTAACAATCAAACGTGCTGTGGTAGCTTATTTCTTATTCGCAGAAATGAAAAAAATCCATACAAATTTATTTTTAGAACGTATAAAATGGAAAATTAAAAGTTATGTGAAATTAGCAAAATAAATTTTAACATAAACAAAATATTTGTGTGTGTGTGTGTACTCGTACTTTTTTAATTTGTCGCCAACATAAACAAACTCGGCAATTAACTGCGGGATGTTTTAATACCACAAAAGTACAAATCTTTTTTATTTTTGTTCCTGCTCAGCAAAATTTTAATAAATGTTTGGTTTGAAAGTCACTCACAGTTTGCTGACTATTTGTTCATTGTTGTTGCTAGTCGATAATGGCGCAAATCATATCAATTGCTTGGCTTCGTTTGTAGTCTTAAAGCTTTGGATAGGTTTCATAATTTTCAATTTATTTATATGAAATTTATCTCGCGTCATAATATTTATTTAACACACAGATTTATTGTAATTTGAACTTTAAATTGTTGAAAGAATTTGAAATTAAAGCTGAGTCAGCTTTTTTATATGTATATTGAAATAGGAGGGTGCACCCAAAATTGACTTATTCTCCTTTCAACTTAATTATACAACTTGTTCAATTGCTTTGATTCGATTAGGCTAAAGTTTATACTAAGGGGCCATTCACATCTTACGTAACGCTATTTTCATAGTTTTTATAGCACATTTATAGCCCATTGTAGCGCTTTTTACAAAATTTTCAATATAAATTTTTCAGATTTTCCCGTTAAAACGGGATATTAAAAGTTCACGTTATTTCACATATACATATGTATGGATATATAAAATTTTGTGACATATATATTTATAAAATGGCGTAAGTGACAGTCAAATTTGTTTTGATTCATTTATGAAATTTGTATTACAAATCTGTTTTACTTTAACATTAAAATTTTCAATATTTTTTATATATTACAAAAGTTCGTTTGAAAGATTGTTTGAATAAATTTACACCATAAATTTGTTTAAGCTCTCTTTTACGTTTTTCATCCTCTACTTAAGCCAGGGACCGAAAATAATTGTTATTTTTTTCTTTCTGAAATTATAGATAATATTTTGGTTTTGATATTAAGCCCGCTTCTATGATTCTCATTGGAATAGCTAAAAATTTTCCTACCGGGTTGGTGAGCCGAGGGGGCATTACTACTGGTGATTTTCATGAGTAATATTAAAATAGATAATTGCAGGCAAGTTTCTTGGGTTGGCAATGCCCCCCCCCCTAAACTACCTTTCTATGCCTATTTTAATGAGGCTTTTATTTTTTTATTTATTGAGGCTTTTAATTCAATTTCCAAAATATCTTTTCTTCTTCGCTTGCATCTTATCTTAGTTTCATTACTAGTGATGTTCATATCTTCTTCGTTAGAGTTTGCTAAACAGTGATAAAATGCAACACCGCGATTTCGGTTTAAAATTTACTTCAATCGACCGGTTTTGGTTTCGGTTTATTGTGTAATTCGATTCCATAGCAAAACTGCTTTAAAAATGGAAATTCTAAAGCCTTTTCTCTGGTTAATGAATACTATTTTCATAAGCCACATTTATCACCGCAAGATAGATTCCATGAGACAATCATAACTACAGTTCTATTCAGCAATATCCAAATCCAATGAAATGCCGAACTTAATTAATTTTTGACGTACAAGGTCGGGATTTTTTCTCGGAATTACATGTTCTAAAAATTCTACTTAGACCAAGACTATAACATTTACCTTTTTGCCTACCTCTAGTACTAGTCCGCTCATTGATTGTTAAGCTCACTCATCTATTTTTGATCATTCGATTTTCCATAACTCAGACGTTGTGCTATAATTTGTTTTTTACTTGCAAAGTCATTTAGTACTAAGTTCATTACAATTGATTGTCTTATAAATTGAGATTGTGTTTGTTATATGTACTTCTATTTGAAAACCCATCAACCCATTGAGAGCTCTGATACAATAATTTCGAATGAATAAGGGGGCAAATTACTTAACTCGTTATCGAACGAAATTTTCGTAATTTCAATAGAGTTTATATGGAAATATTTTTAAATTTAAAATCGTATCGAATGTCGTAATTTGCCCCCAGTTTTTACAAATACAGCCATTAATTTTTGTCCACTTTACTTTGCTTTGAACAATTTCCTTGTCAGCTTTGCCTTAAGCACCAATATTGTACCGCTCCCAAATCATTATCAATGATTGATAAAATAAAAGAGAAATGTTAAAATAACAAGAAGTAAAAAATCTACGGTTTTCTTGTCGGTTTTCGGTTTCGAATACTTGGCCTTAAAAACCGAACACGCTACTCATTAGCCTACCGAGGCACCCTACTATAGACTTATTTTAAACTTTTCATGAAATAAGCAGTTTTGAATACAATTTCATAAAATTTAGCTTCAAAATGGTTTATGAATATGTTTTAATTTTTTATGAATGGGGCCGTTAGTGTTTTAATAATATTTGGACTATGTGACATGCCAGGGCGCATTGCCAATCAGAAGGTGACTTTGTATACATAAATACTATTCTGTTTTTGTTTTTCTAGATTTCATGTTTATTTATTAATGATACGCTGAAATAAATTTATTGAATATACTACATATTATTTTTAATAAACAATAATATTTTCCTCTTTTGCTTTCACTTCTTTTATTTTTCTTAAAAAAGAAAATCCAAAAACGCAAAATAAGCCCAAAAAAAATAAAACAACTGTCACATCAAAATAATAAACAGACCCACTGACAGACACACACAATTTTATCATCCCATTTGTTTGCAACGTTATGGATATGAATTGGTGATGGGCACCGCTCACGCAGTTTATATGAGTCATTCATTGTCACGCTTATTTATTTATTTATTTTCTAACTTATGCATTAATTTTCAGGTCCTTAATAGTATATTTCCCATTGTAGCGTACTGTAATAAAAATTCTATATCCCATATAATGTGTTACATAAACCTTCACCAAGAGGTACATAACCATTCAATTAATTTAGATTGCATCATTAATGGTTTTAGGTTACATTTTTTTGTAAACATGTATATAGATTTGGGAATGTATCTCATAATTCTCATTTAGTTTATAAGGTTTCAAGTTTTAAGCTTGAAGTATATAATTTAGCTACCGGGCTACAATTGCAGCTTGCCGCACTTGAATGTCGTGTGTTTAATGGGAAGCGAATTAGAGATAGTTTTGCAGAATAAAATGGGAGGTTATCTAATCTTCGATATATGTCTCCTAAGTCCCGGTCCAGACTTGCAATTTTTGTTGCAGCAATTCTTGAATATGTGTGAGAGTGTTGAAGAAGAGGAGGATAGCATTTCGCATCTCCTCTGCTTCTGTACCGCTTTGAAGTATCTCCGTCTGCGCTTCCTTGGCAGAATATCCTTCAATAGACTGTCCGAGTTGTCGGAATTAGGACTCAGAAACCTAAGTCTATACATTAGGAGCAGCGGCTGATATGGTCGTTAACCCTCTTCTATGGTATGCGTATACACTAGACCCTCTCCTGACCCACTTCTCTTCTCATTTATTCTCTCTTATACTCAAGAAACTTTTCATCTATATCTTTACTTTTATTCCCTATCCCCTCTTTCTTCTACTACTTTCAATTTACATATAGCACAAAGAGATCATCGTATTGAACCCAAGTGAGCTGTACCCCTAGATTTTTCATTTTTCATAATGTGGAAACTATAACTTTGTTAATTTAACTGTGAATTTTAGTGATCTTAATTATTTTTTCTTTATTCATGTGACTAGAGGTCTTTTTTTTACAAACAAAAACTGAGAAACTATCTCGGCTTGTCAGCAGAAATGGAACTACTCGGCTAGTGCACTACCTACATAGTAACCATGTGGGCACTCATGGTCATGAGTGAAAGCTACTCACTCTTCCACATCTAGCATAAGCAGAGTCAAATTCGTTATTGGCAGCAGATTTTGTGTCTTCGAGGTGCATTAGCAAATAAATCTAAAAAATTTAAAATGATATAAACAACAAGTGTTAAAAATGAAAAATACGTTATTAAAAATAAACTAAAACACACGATTTTATCACGCACTAAATATAACAAGTAAAATTATTTAATTGACGTATAAGGAGAAATCATGAAGAAATTGGACTTGCATCACTCGCATCAAGTTTTCCTTGCTAAATTTTTAGTACACATTTTGCTTTAAAGAGGCGTGTCATTAAACTTTATTAACACAGAAGTCGAATGAATGAATGTTTATTGTTATATCTCCCTCTTATGGAGAGTAAATCTTTATTAACGTAAGATATGAAAACTATAATAAACAAAAAATCAAACATCTAATATATAGCCTTCCACTGTATACCTATTTACTATTTTATTTTATTTTTAAGTTTTTAAATATTTATACTCGAAACAAAATATTACATTTGTTTTAAGTGGCAAGTTTATGAGCCGTTCCGAGGTTGCTTTATTCTGTCTCGAATTTGGACAAAAAACAATAATAATATTAGACAGAGACATGATGAATAACAGATAAATGAAACAAGAAGAAGAAGCAACCAACAGCAACGTTAGCAAGCAGCACGTCAACAACCGCCCTTTGTATGACCAAGTGAATTTTTTATTTTTTTTTTTATTTTTTTTTTTGAAGTCTAATCACTCAAAATCATTAGAACAAGATAAAAAATGCGGTGAGTAACGAGCAACAGCAACAGCAAATTCGGTGACCATTGACATACACATTAGACAAATACACAAACAAACACACTTCTTGTTATCCAAACAGTGTGTAATAAATTTGTTTCTTTGGCTTCACAGGGAGTTGCAACAAGTGCAATGAACACATATGGGAAAATTTTTAGAGGAGTAAACGGAAATATTTGGAAATATATAAATAGATTTTCACAATTTCAAGGGGTGTGGGGGTACCTCACTACGGGGAATATGTTTGTCTTTCTTCGCTTTTAAAAGTCGTTAAGATAGGGTATCTACAAATGGTCTACAAGCTATTCTATTATTTTCTAAATTAAATTTTTCGAGACCATTTCAAAAATAATGAAATAAAAGATTAATTTTGTTTTAGAAAGTACATATTGCAGAATCGTTAGAATATCGTAAAACTCTTAAAATATTAGAGCACTAAAATATCGTAAAATCGTTAAAATATAAATACCTACATCGTCGAAATGTTAAAATATATTTGCGGTAAAAAAATAAAAATAAAATATCGTAAGAATGTTTAAGTATAGTATAACAGTTTATACATCATACATACATACTTCTAAAATGTCGTAAAAATATTAGAATATTGTAAAACCACTAAAATGTTCTAGATAGAACCCCCGAGTTATTAGAAAATAAGTATCACAATAATGTTAAAATATTGAAAAACACTTAAAATAAGGAAAAGTGCTTAAGTCATATTTTACTGTTTTGCAGGAGAGCACTTTTAAGCGTTTAAATCGATTTTCGGAAATTTATTTATTTTACAGTTAAATTGGGAAGGTCTCCGTCAGCCCTTATTTTTTTAAGCAAACATCGTTTTACACACTATAAGTAATACATTCAAGTTGAAATATACCAAAGTATAACCTAAATTAAGCTATTATTCCAAATGAGATTAGAATTCTAAAAAAAATAAGACGCAAGTCATAGTCCTATAACTTTCTGAAAAATCACTCAAATTAATTGAGATTTTGTTCAGGGGTACTCTTGAATATTTAGATTACAGAGTTACCATTAACTCAAAATATGCTTATCTCGACTTAAGCACTTTTTCCTTTTTGCCACAGATATCTTTAAGCGCCTTAAACATTGTACATTTCTTAAAATATGGTAAGATTATTATAATATCGTAAGATTAATCTTCTAAAAACTCCCAAGCTATAAAGAAACCAACAAGAGTATTGCTTATCGTAAAACTGCTACAATGTTGTAAAATACCGACTCCGAAATTTATAAAAACAATAATAAAATATTTCTTAAATATTGTAAAAAAAAAATAGAAATATTGTAAGACTGCTGAAATTTTGTAAAAATTCTGGTTATTAAAAATATAATAACGCGTTCCTTAAACATCGTAAAATGCCTAAATTATCCTAAATGTCTGAAAATGTCGCAAAACTATCAAAGATATCGCAAAACTGTTAAGATAAATGTAAAGTAAAAGTCTCAATCATACGTGTATGTAATGACTTTCACATTCGTGTGAAAATGCATCTTTTACGAATATTTTGTTGTCCTGACATTCACTTCCGAATAATTTCTTCGTTTTACTTTCGAGTGTACCAAACCGAGTGAAATCAACAAGAAACTCTTTTTTGCACAATAAAAATAAACTAGAGTTTAGCTGGGAGAAATGCCTGCACCTTTTTGTGCCACCACGCACTTTATAAGAAGCCGACTAAGAAATTATTCCTGATTATAATTCATTATAATTCAATTAAATTTAAATATGTAACATAGTAAAATTTTTAAAATATTATAAAACTATGGCAATAATATAAAACTAGTTAAATATCGCAAAAGTCTTAAAATAACGCAAAACTGCTAAACAATTTAAAAATTCCCGAGTTATCAAAAAAATATTGCAATTTTTTTTTATTATCGTAAACCTCAATAAGCGCGCCAGATGCCAAACGTCCTGGACCAGTTCAGGCCTCTTTATCCGAAACAATTAAGTAAATTCACGATATGTCGATATGATTAGCCGCTCGGAGATTGAAAGTGAAAGAGATTGAGCAATCTGTAGGCATCTCACACGGCTCAGCGGTCTCAATTTTGAATGATCATACACACTTACAATTTGACTGAATAACCCATTATTTTTATTTGAGAAGTTCAAAAAAGTGTAGGGTACCCCTTACAAATTCACCTTCCAATAAATTGCAGTTAATCCCATAACTGGTGAATATATTGAAAACTTAAGTGCGAATCTACTTCTTTCTTTTTAAAACTCATTTTCACGATCAATTAATTTTTGTCCACACATATTTTATTAATGACTGGAAAGTACTAAAAATAAGTATATGACATATAATGATGTAAGGGCTTCCTTTATGCATTACAAGAAAATCATAATTATGCATATATATATAATAATGACATAAATAAGTACCACTCATTACTTTGCAGGCCATTAAAAGAGTACTATTCATTACAAAATCGAGAAAAGTTTTTGCAGGCAAGAAACATTTTGTCTTTACTAACTTCAGAATTTTTATAAGTATGTTTTGAGACATGACTAAGTTCTAAAAAAGGAGCGGATCGATATGTAAATAACTTTTGAATCACCACATGCTCCAAATAGAAGCAATAATGAACTGCATTGAAGTAGATTTTAGTTTTGGAAGCATATTTATAGGAAACTTTTAGATAATACCTAATTCTTTTTATAAATAAATTTTTGTAAGTTTAACAAACTAGTAAAGTTAATATGAATGTCTCCCTAAGCCTTAATGTAAATTTTGCTGTTATATCTACTAACTCCACTTGATGAAGATTCTTAAATTTTTTTGCCTAAACAAAGACTATTTAAAAATTGACGATCGATGTGTTCTAAGATCTTAGTTAACATACATACATACAATACTTGCATATCGATAACCTCTCAAGTAGAAAGGCCCTAATTCGCATTTTTTACAAAATTGAGTTTTTCAGTTTCACACAAATACTCGTACAGCTCGTCACAAAAATTTATTGCAATAATGTGAAAAATTAAGCTTTTACAAGCAGCTGTACAAAAAAAGTTTTTTGAAGATAAGAGTAAAGTTAAAATTATTTGAGTTAGGGCCTTTTTTATATTGAGACCAACGACATGTTGCTTATGTATATTTTTTTGCTTCTTAAAAATTAACAAATCTTGTTTTCAAAATTTTTTTGAAATAAAAGGTTGTTTGTTGTATAATCTGCTAAGAAATGAATTCCTCATAAGAATAAAAACAAAATTACATTCGTATCAAATTCGTGAATTCTTGTCAATTTGTATTTGACATATAAGACTTTTAAGAAATCAAAGCAGCATCAAGTATTGATCTGGAAAAAAAATTAAAAATATTGAAAATATTGTTTCCAAAATTCAGCTATTCTTTTTTTATATTCCTGTTTCAATTGTTTACAAAAATAAAATGGATATTTCTAGTACCCACGAAGTGTTCAAAATTTTAAAAAGAACCAACAACTAAATATGTACATACGAGTATGTGTGTATGTAACTACTTACCCCAATCAAAACAGAAATAATAGTTTTCGATTTGTTGCACTATTATTGATATTCTGTTATTTTTTCTTAATTCTTCCCCCTTTAGTTTATTTTTAAATCACTTAATTTCATTTGAATTCATGCAACAAAATTGATGTAGTTGTGTCTCCCCTAAGAAAAAGACTGCTGCTACTTTGACAAAATACTTTAAACAGACACTCTGCACATTCAATATCAAATCCAACAATTCAATGCGATATGTATGTTTGTATGTATGTATGTATGTATAGAGAAAAGACACTGAATATTTTAAAGAAAATCTAATAAATTTTCTAGATATTTGAAAGCACACATACGAGTACACAACACCGGACGGCACGGCACGACCAAGGAAAACTGTGTAAACTGAGGCGAAATGTTGGAAAAACGAAAACCGCACAAGCGTTTAGTGTGTTTATTATTGCATTCGCGAAGACCTGACGGTTTTATAAGAAATTTACGACTGAATGAAATTATAGAGTGTTGCGTTGTTTATACCATTAAGTAGTAGAGACGAATTGAATAAATAAAATACAAACAAATTGGAAAACGAAAATTCTTACAAGCCAATAACACCGCGCAAACAAAATAAATCTAAAGACAATTTTTTATGCTCATATACAATGGGGTTAGACGGAAAATTGCTTGAAACTTTGATCTGTCTTAGCTTCTTCCGGCAGTGGTCGTATACACTGCCTTAGGAGAAAGTTTATTCTGCCAAATCCCAGAGATCATTTCTCAGTAACCAAATGCTCAAAGATTTCGTAGAGTCTGCTAACAGTCCAAAAACGTTTAAATAGGTAACATCGGAAACAACTGCTGCTTAGAGTTATTTACTCCACGGCCCACTCTTGTGGAGTGCCAAATGCAAGTTAAATGCAAGTTAAACTTCTTCTCCTATACTCATAACATACGCGTTTGAATTATATTTTATTTAAAATTTTTCATAAAAATATGTTCTTAAAATAAATGTTAAATAAATATGTATGTATGTAAATTAATTATTTTGACGTTGTTTTAGGGTGCCCCTATGGCTGAGTGGTACCGATGCTATTCTCTCATTCCAGAGGTCGTGGGTTAGAATTAGTTTCTTAAAAAAAATTGGAATTAACTATTTGCCCAAAAGTTGAAATGGGGATTCATGAAACAAGTCTCGCAAATTTGCCCAATTGCACAAATAGTAATTTTATGAGTTCTCATGAAAACCCTTATTATACAGAGTTAATTTATAATATTTGTTGTGGATGTCACACATGTCCTTTTTTTTAAATCAACGACAAAAGTCTAGTTTAATTGAGGCGCATGGCCAAGTTTCGGCCACGAAGCCATTCGTCGTGTTTTTATACCCTTATAATTTTGTTCCTCGCAATCGTAAATCTATAAAATGTAAACCATAATTAAAATTAATTTATGTAACCTCATACATGAAGTCTTACAACAAAAGCTTTCTGAGATATGGTGGTGCAAAAAGCTCATATTTTAAGACTTACTCACTGACCACTCATCAAATTAATGAAACACTTTCGCTATATCTCGAGAGGGTTGAAATTTTGTTCACAAGTCGATCGGTCTGGGTGAGCAACTAACTAAAAAAATCTGGAAGCTCAGAAATTTTAGCCGGAGGGTGGGACTACGCTCACACAAGAAATTTTATTCACGCTAATATTGCTCTGAATTAAAAACTAAATACCTCGAATACTCGTAGCACGCTTTAAACTATCTTCTTAAAAAGTGGGCGTAATCACGCCTATAAAATTTTAGCCTTGTGTTTGGTCTACTTCGGCTTATCAGATTTAAATCCAGCTGCTTACTGCGAAAATTAACTTCAATGATAGGTGCTGCTCACAACAAAATCTTGAGTTTAAAAAAAGTTAGCCATGTAAGGCTCATATAAGTTTTATCCAGGGGGCGGGGCTACGCCCTTAAAACCCAAATTCACGCTAGAGAACTTAAATTTGATACATATATAAATCTTAATCAGAAATCCCTAAGGAAAATCAAAAAATCCGGAAGTTTCTGTCAAGGGGCATGGACATGCCCCTTAAATTCAAAATCAAGAATTTCAGCTAAGGTGTTCGATCCCGATCGATTGAAATTTTTCAATAAACTAACAATTTTGTGTTAGGCAGATTATAATCTATTGCTTACATACATATGTATTTCTCATAAGCCTTTTCCTACGAAACTTTACATGAACCATAAGCACTGGCCATAGCATAGTCCTGAGTTAGAAAAGTAGGGGGGGGGGGCACACCTATAAAAATTTTAAAATGCATTTTGCCCTAGAGAGCTGAAATTCGGTACACAAGTAGGCCTAAGTCAGTTACGAACTGAAAAAATTCGAAAGCACCGATTGTTATATTAGCCCATAAAAATGTATACGGCAGAGAGCTGAAATTTTGTAGACAAATAGGCTTAGAAACTGAAACACAAGCTACTCTATTGAAACTTTGCATTCACATTGCACTTACGCAAGGACATAATTTTGCGTTTTCGAAAGTGGTCATTTATACGTCTATAAAATTCAAACTTTCTGTTTTATGTACTAAGTCTATGCAGACTTTAATATGTTAATATATTTAAAAAAGTAGACGGGATCACGCCCACTAAAATTTACGCTATGTTTCTACTCAATAGTGTATTTTTAAGGTATATAGCCAATACTGCACCCATCTCGCTCAAATCCATTATTTTATATAACTCTGCCCCTTTTGAACTAATGCAGTTATCATGAATAGACATATAAATTAGGAAGGGTGGTGCCATAACGCACTAATAGATATATAACAGGCAAAAAGTTTTAAGTTTAAATTTTTCAAAAACAAGTCAGATCCTCACAAAATTATTTGTATATATGAAAAATAATCCCAGTTCTTTTCCAAACTTTCGGCCATCAATAGTGGTGACATAAAAATTTTTACCAAGCTCTATCACTACAATCTGTCATGCATTATATAAATTGTAATCCTCAAGGTATCATATCATTTCTAGGCAATGCATTATATTTTGTCATCATCAGGGTGTTATCTGATTTCTAGCCAACTTGCTAACTTTATAAGATTTATACCTTCCTAATAAAGGAAATAATTATGGGGAAAAATATGGCCATAATTTTGTCAATGTAGCAGGTTGCTTAGAAATTATAAATAATGTCTTAATGTATTAGTATTAGTTTTGCAACTCAAGCAATCTTCAATGAACTTTTCCAACTCGCCCTCGCACATGCTCTCCCCAAAAGAAGAGAGACAACCACCGCCTTATGAAACTAAATGATTTTTATTTGAAATTCATTTTCTCACATGCCAAACAAAAAATCATTTCGAAGAGTGCGAATGATTGAGCAGGGCAGAGCACAACATAAGAAAATTGTTCATTTTCAAACGATCGTCATTCAAATATTTTCATCTGTAAATTTGTAGTGATCAGCAGCAGCTTAAATGCCCAAGACGATTATCATAATTAAGTATGTATCATCGTAAACAAGCACGATACAAAACGATTTGTTTTTAAATGCAGAGAAATCGGCAAAAACACAAACGAAAATATCGATTTAAGTGACCGAAACTAACATTTGATTTGTTCAAATTAAAGCATAAACAGTGCGATTTATGCATGAATTTTCTAATAGATGCAATGTTTTGTAACTTTTTTATTTCTTAGAAATCTGCTACACTGAGAAATATTTATATTGTTTGTCAATTTTCATTATGTGGCTTAGAAAATTATGGAAGTGCGCACAAAGCATAAATTTGTAGGCTGGTTTTAAAATATGTAGACACGATCAAAATGCATAGCAAGCATGTTTATAGTATAAGTGAAAAGTTTTTAGTATGGGAGACATCCATCTACAGCGCTGGATGGAAAATTGAAAATTTTAAATTTTTGACATGACGTGATAGCCACATGTTGATGTGTGTATAGTGTTAACCCATCAAACCCGAATATAACTTCACTATAATTATGTTTTCACTGTGAAGAATTTCGTTATTTAGATACATTTTTATATATTTTACCAAATGAACATCATACGAGGATGATCAACAAGCATTTGGATAGTGCTTAAAGGTGTCTTTACATGGTAATACAAAGTATTACGACTTTGTAGAATCAAAATACATATTATGAAATTCTCTCCGTGTTTAAAAAAAAGAGAACAAGAGTCTGTTGTAGGTATTTTTCATGTTGCAAGCAAAGATATTAATTAAACTGTTGAGTTAATAACAGAAATTGGAAAATTGCAAAAAAAAAAATAAAAGATGTGTACTAATAAAACTAAATATTGGACAAAACATTTTATAATTTCAATGTAATTTTACTACAAAATATAATACTTTTTTTGGTTTGTTTATTGTTTATTTGGTTTTGATGTACCAATTAAGTAGCTGATGGTTGCAGACGTAAAACAACATGAAAATTGATTTGATTTTCGTTGTTTTTTGTAAAAATGTCAACACCTTCAATAGATACCATTAGTGCTGCCAATGTTTACTTTGAAATGCACCTCTGGTGTGATGAGAATACTTAAGTTTCTAAATGGGTTTAGAAAATAAACATTTACCGACCGCTTGTCAAATTTTCTATCCGTATTCTCTCCTAATCGATACATTTCGGTTTTACATTATAAGATTTTGTATAATCTACAGCATTTTTTTTTTTGACATGTCGTAATACATTGTATTACCATGTAAAGACACCTTAAAGCCTTTTATAATTTCCATAAGGAAATGTTTGTATTTTATTATTTTTTTATATATAAACATTCGAAAATATATTATCTTTCGTTTTATAAAAACAGGAAGTAAAACTTTGGACAGCGAACATTTCCGTTTCCCCAAATGCTTGTTTTTTTAAGATTAGAATTAAGTTTTCCGTTTCCTACGCAGACTTCATTCACTGTCATATCTTCTTAGACTAGGATCATCATCAAGCGATTGATTAAGACTTTCTCTCTGGATTACTATATTTTTTCCCAGTGTATATTTGTGCATAAATAAAACACATGCTCCTATTAACCACAACAAAGTGCATATAAATATTAACAACAACAAAAAACACAACAACAACAAGTTAAAGCAAACAATTAACGGCAAAAACATTCACTCTCGTTTCGTGAGTAAAATAAAATTGTTAACACTGCCTCCTGACCAGCGACTGACTTATGGCCAATACGAATTGTCTGTCTATCAGTCATTCCGTTGATTTTGGACTGTGACTTCGTTTGAGGCTTTATTTATATTATTGTTATTATCATTTTTTTTTCTTAATGATCATGATCATTATGCATTTTTTTTTTACTTTTTTGTTGTACTCGTATTTAGATAATTTTGCACATGTGTTGTCATATTAAGCGGATTTTCTGTGCTAATGCTTTACTTTTGCGTCCAATAATTTGTGAGGCGAACATTATTCGCTGTCATCGCCTAAAGTATTTATGTATGAGCTTTATAATTTACCAGATACATATAAAGATTTATTACTGGCAACAGTGTTTTATACCAAATGAAAAATAATTGCTTGATAGCAAACTGAGTTTATTTTTAAGCAAATTAACTAATTTTTCTCCCAACAAATATATGTTGGGAATATGAATTGTTTGAATTATATTATCGGCGAAAGCAAAATTTTGAAATATACCGATTTCCGACATAATATTTTTTATAATGCCTTATGTTGATTTTTGTGTCAGTGACAAAACAAGGATTTGTGTACTGTGAACTTATTACGCATGAGGAGTCAAGCATGTCAAAAGTAGGATAATTTCATAAACTCAGCAAATTTATGCATCTTCATCAGCTGTTGCACATGCTTTGCAGCTGCTCAACATCTGTGCACAGTTTAAATTTTTAAAAGGAGGTGCAAAAAAATTTTAATTTCATTTTATTTTAGAAAATCTTGATAGTAAAAGTGATACTGCTTTTTTTTATTTTACAATGATTTTTAATATACTTTTATTTTAAATAAATTTACTCTTCCATTTTCCAAAACGTATTTATGAATGTAACATGTTTTTGTATAAAGTATGATTTAGATAATTTTCAGAGTTTTCCGGCAGGTATGTCAGTTTCTTGCACAAAAAAAATTTCTTATTAAACAGTGCTGCCAAGTTGCGCACTTTTGAGAGTTAGTGTTTTCCAAAAACTAAAGTTAAAACCTGATTTTAATGTTAAAACCATAAACTGCTGATTTTGAGTTCACACTGCAAGTTTGATAAATTCTGGTTTTAAACAACAGATTGTCTAATAAATTTATTCAAAATAAAATAAATCTCCTTCGTTGCTGTACTTTTTTATACTTTTTATAATACTTATTTGACAACCTGCACAACAGCCGTTTATGTTTCCGTGAAAATGTCAGATGTACTTTAAAATAGAAATTTTCGCATAAATAAACCTTCTAAAATGATGGAACTAAAGCGTGTTTTTTTAGACTGTCACAATCTTAAGTTTCTTTGAGTAAATCAATTGTAGCGCCCGCTGTTGGAACCACATATCAGCAAGATTAATGCCACGTATACCGTTTACCATTGATAGTAATATTCTGACAATGACTCCGCCAGCCCATAAAGCGCACCTAACAGTAATTTTCTGTGGATGTAATGGTGTTTCAACAAAAGCTTGTGGATTTTCCTCACTTCAAATGCGACAATTCTGCTTATTTACGTACCCGTTCAACCAGAAATGGGCTTCATCGGAAAATAAAATATTTAATGGAAATTAAAAGTCAATACCAATTTGTGTTTCAGCCCTTTCGCCGAAAAGTTATCACGCGTTTTCCAGATTTTCATACAAACATTTATTAACATTGTGCTGAGCAGGAACAAAAAAAAAAGATTGGTACTTTTGTGGTGTAAAATATCCCGCATTTAATTGCCGAGTTTGTTTATGTTGGCGACAAACTAAATTTAATTGGCTTATTTTTGTTCTAAAGACAAACTTTTTTGGTTTGTTACTTTTAAGTATATTTATTTCATAGTTTATTATTTATTTAATTGTTTTTGTTCGACCTTTATTTGTTTCTATATTCATGATTTGATTAAGCTAAAGTCCGTATCGCCCTGCACGCCAGATTACAAGTGATCATTACAGATTTGCATTGCGTTTCCCTTGCCTTTACTAACAGCGCAAGTTAAGGCTCTATTGTATAGGAACATATTAAAAAGTATGGTTTCTTTTATAGAGTTGTGTCATTAATAGAAAAATAGATTTCAGTATCCGAAAGTTTCATTTGTCTTAAAACAATAATTAATAGAGAATATTTAATAGAGCATTTATCCGTGAGCTGACTACAAGGTCATTTCAGCAAGCCTTTTGTTCAGGCGGAAATCTATTCCATCATAAGTATTAAGTAATAATTTTGTTGATTTTTTTTTTGCCAGCAGATGAGCTCAGCAGACTTTTATAGCACTGCAGCCTTTTTCGATATTTAAGGAGGTTATTTTAAAAAAGAAGAGTAGTTTGTATACTTAGAAAAAAATTCCCGTCTGTGCACAGTGGCCCAAAATCAAATTTAAGCTGCCAAACTTTTACATGTAAAAAAATAGTAGTTTTAGGCGAAGTCGTCAGATATTAATTAAATTGGAAAGAGGAGGGCATGCCATTAATAATGTTAAACAATATCAGCCAAATAGCCGGCCGCCACATCTACGCTTACAGGACTATATCTTTTCATGAAATTATCCATCATCTATTCGCTCGATAACTTCACGAACTCCCTCTTTGAGGTCTTGAATCGATTGGGGTCACTGACAAATATCTTATCTTTCACGTAGCTCCAAAGAAAAAAGTCTAAAGGTGTTAAGGCACTCGCTATCGAAAGAATTTACAAAATATTCCAATAGAGTGTATGTGGAAATATTTTAAAATTTTGAAACGTATCGAAAGCCGTAATTTGCCCCCTCTTTCTATGATAACAAATTTTAAATAAATAATTCGAAAAAAAATAAGAATTTCTCTTTTCCAATAAAGAGACTGTTTTTTATTAATTTGTCTTAAATCATTTAAAAAATGAAATTTGTTTTCTTTCAAAGTTGCATTAAAAGTTCTACGTAAAATTTATTTTTTCAGTTTCGTCTCTAATAAAATCTATAATAATTATTTTAACTACAAAAAATTATAATTTTCTTAACATAACCAGAGAAATCAGACGGCGGACCATTGTGGCCTCATGCAATCGATATGATTTATTGTACTGTCTCGTATGTCGGATTGAACCTCAAGAATACACAGAAAGATAATGCAATACAAAAGTAAAATAATATAGATGGCACCTAGCCACAAGTGGTCTTATTATGAACCAAATTTGACGTGGGATGTTTGAGAATCGTGCCAAATTCGGCACAAAAATAACTACTTCATAATTGTTGTTTATCATATCTCAATTTGCGTTTTGTGGTCTTATCCAAAATTAAATGTTTAAAATAATTTAAAGTTGTTGTTAAATGTTTTCTGCCCTCTGGACCCACTGTCTCAGCGTCATAGTTTACATATTGATATCAAAAAAAAATGTACTCACATGCAATTTTATTAGCAATCTAATGACATCATCAAATATTAAAATAAGGCAACAACGTAACGTAAAGCGATTCAGTTTCGCTGTCCGTCCGAATTCTCTTAAATGGAAATTTATGTAGTTTAGCAACGTGGGCATAAAACAAATAAAATGACAAATGCGTTCGTTTGCCGTATAATTTAAAGGAATGTGTGTGTTTGTCTGTGTGTGTGTATTTAGAATTAAACCATAAGCGGGCAAAATGAGCCACATTCTTTTATATTTTATATTAAAGAGAGCAGACGTTTTGGTATTATATGCAGGGCAAAATGAAAGATGTCTTTATAGTATAAATACTCCTTGCAAATTTTCGCCATAAAATTTTTTCCGACCTCAGTGGTCTACAATCGAAATATTTGCATTGATTTCTTTCGTGCTACTTTCATTCCACCTTAAGGGTTAATCTCAAAGTTTCATTTAAATACATTCATTCTAGGGTTTGCAGTGCGATTATAATCGCAATCGAAATCGCGATTAAGCGCACCTTTTAATCATAATCGTAATCGAAGCCATTAATCGCTCGATTACTATTAAAACTTTTACCATTTTTCAAGCCAAGAATTTATGTCAAAATCCTTCGCCAATGAAGTTTTTCTAATCTAAGATTCATTTAAACTGTTTCAGTTTTCATACAGGACAGGTTTAACTCATAAAAATCTTATATTTAAAGTTTAATTATTAAAGGCCCTATTCATAAAAAATATTTTTGCTTTATAAAAGGTTTATGAAACTGATTTCCGTACAAAATTTGATTTATTAAGCCATAATAAAACAGATTTTATGAATAAGGATGTAAATATATAAAATACGTTCAGAACATATTGCAATCAAATTATACTGCTTGTTGTCTAAGATCCCAATTAAGAGAAAGTTTTACCATCTGCAAACCGCGTACAATATCTTCCGTAGCACTTATAGAATACAATTAGATTCTGTGTATCCTTAATTTTCACTCATTTGGTAGCCAAACAAAATCTTTTCCAAAAATTAGATTATAGAAAATATTTTTAAAAAAATGTTATAATGGAATCGATAAAAATTCGAAATCAAATAAAGAAGAAAATAAGAATAACAAAACCTGTTTTTCCAAACATTCGATCGCCACCTTTCAAACAGAAAAAACTAAATTAAAATCCTTCCAGCTGTTTGGTCTGTACGTGGGCTCGTACCGACACATACATAGATACACAGATACACAGACACACAACACAAACCCTGCAGTCAGATAAGGACCAATTGTCTTTATGTCAACACTCAAATTGTAGTGATAATTTTAGTAGTTCCGTCAGTATAAAAGAAAGAGAGAAAACAGATATGGTGTATTTGCGGTAGAATTGTCAACAACTTGTCAATATATATAAATTTGTATGTACGTAAATTAGAGAAATGTGCCAGTAAATGTCTGGTTGGTATGTCTCCCTGTTCCCATAAGAACTACGTAGTCACTACCTAGTAAATTTTTTAGTATTACTAGCAGATTTTCAATGACAAGCACATGCTAAATGTCTATAGCAAAAAGAATAGTATGAGGAATAATTAGAGAATAGTGCTGGCGACAAAGTCAAAAGCGAATCAGTAAATTTTCACCATCCACATTTCCTTCAGGGAACTTATAACATCCCTTTTTATGGTCGGGGTTTAAAAGCAAGACTTTAACTGTTTTAACTAAATGCCTGATACGAGTAGTATATTTTCTTGCTCAATCGCGATTATCGGTTAATTGCGATTAATCGCATATTTTTTAATCGTTATCGCTATTATGAAAATCTGCGATTATTTGCAAACCCTAACTCATTCCATTCAAGTTGAATTTCATTGCCAAGATCGTAGAAGTAACTACATTCATCTATTTATTCATTTATTTCTTTTTTTCGAACTAAATATGATGAGTTAGAGAAAATGTTCACAAAATTTCCTTTTTTGAATGAAAGTCGTCTGTCTGTCCCACACAGCATCTGTGTGTACTTAGTGAAGAATACAATACGAGTATATGAATGAAAATGTGAAAATATGTAGTTTTAATTTTACACACTGACGTTATTTTTGAATAATGAATCAAGCTTGTTTCAAGGAAATTCTATTGAAATATTAAAAATAAATAAGAAACAAGCAAATGCTTAAGGAAAAGAAAAACATCAGCGAACAAAAAAATATGCTAAAATATTTTTCAGCACTTAACTAAATCGATATAAAATGTTTTGAGCAATTAATTGAACACAATTTTAAAATTAATAAATTAAGTGGCGGCGGATACACCGACACATTCCTAGAACGCGGTCTAATTATAAAATTAAATTTATAGTTGTTTAATACGTCTTAAATCAACATTAAGTGTATTCATTAAATGATAACAGAGAAAAAATAACTACTGAAAAAATTCTTCTTGGGATAATTACATGATTAATAACATCTGACATAATATCTGTCTTTATGCTTTTGCCACCACACACACACAAACTATTTTTAAACCAAAACAGCTGATGGCAGATGTTTTGTCAGACCAAAATAGAACGCGCTCTAATTGAAATTTTGTCATCTGATATTGCCGCCTGACACATAAGGCACTTTTTGATTATATATATTTGACATATTTAGTCTTTAAGGTAACATAGTGTCCACACCTGATGATTTTATATCATAACTCGTAATGTGACGCCGGCAGAGCAACTGTCATTTTTTCATTAATATCAACACAAAAAGGTAGACATTGTTGACTTTATATCATGATGAATCAAACAAGAATTTGCAAAAGGCTTGCTAAAAATATCTAATTTGCATGTTGTTTAATTTTTTGGTTACAAATAATTGTTGTGCCGCCTTTTTTAAACGAAAATTGTTAATAAATAAACGTTAAATGTACAGTAACACATAAAATGACATTTGATATCAAGATGAATTTATTAGACCGTGAGCTCTGATGATTATATCATAACGCTGCCATAATATTAATAAATTTAGTCTATACGTGATCAATTTTCATCATGATATCAATTTGACATTCATCATGATATAAATTCATCAGGTGTGTACACTATGTAAGGTGTGAGCAAATTTGAAGTTAGGAATTAAATTGGCTGTCAAATGATGAAATGTCAAGAATTGACCTGTCATCCTTTAACATTTATTGAATAAAAAGTTGGAAAATTTTAACCATGGAGCGCTACACTCTTGAACAAATAATTTTAATTGTGAAAATTTACTATAAAAAAGACTGAACGATAACAGTGCATTTTCCAACAAAATCATCTTTAGTGATGAGGCCAGGCCCATTTTCAATTAGGCCGTTATGTAAACAAATAAAATAGTCGAATATGGGGCTCAAAAAACCCACAAACAATCCTCAAAAAACCAATACGTCCCACGAAAGTGAATATATGGTGTGCTTTGTGGTCAGGCGGCATCATCGGCCCATATTTTTCGAAAATGGGCAAGGAAACGCCGTCACCGTGAATTCTCTGCATTACCAAACCATGACAACTGATTTTTTGTGGCCACAATTGGCTAATGTTGACATCAGTGACCTTTGGTTTCAGCAAGACTGCGCCACAAGCCACACAGCCGGCCAAACGATTCAGTTATTACATGACAAATTTCCCGGTCGAGTAATTTCTCGATTTGTCAATTTCAATTGGCCGTCTCGTTGTTGTGATTTAACGCCACTGGATTATTTTCTCTAGAGCCATTTGAACCATCTAGAACCAGAAACAGCTGACGCTCTGAAAGATGAAATTCGGCGCTGCATTGACGAGATAAGCGAAGCTTTGTTGCAAAATGTGCTTAAAAATTTTGTGAAAAGAGTGGACGTCTGCCGACGTGCTAGAGGTGGACATATTCCCGACATCATCATATTCCATTATTAATTTCCATACAAAACTGAATTTTATCAAAACTAAGTGTGTTTTTAAGCCAATTTACTTCCTAACCTTAAATTTACAACCTTTATTAGGAATTATAGACGGTGCTTAACCAAACAAAAAACAAGCAAAAATTCCTCATACAGATAATTCTTAAATACTTAAATGATTAATATAATAATTTGTATTAATTTATAGACATCTTTAGTTCATAGACTAATTATTCCAATCGTTTGGCCAATTCCAGGCCGTGTCATAACAATTTAGGTTCGATTAGGAATTTTTAAAACTTTCCATAATGCAAAATAATATACCAATAATTGTAATGTTATATGTTTTTTTTTTTAATTGCCTTATATCTACTTTGTGCACTACATTTTAATTGCAATAAACAGAAACATATTTTCCTTGCATAATGGTGTTTTATTAAATGAAACTTGTTTGCGACAAATACGACTATAAAAATAACAATTTCTTTATTTGGTTTGATCCATCCACTCACCCTGCCATTCAGTGGTGAATAATTAGCAATACAATTTCTTTTTATCAAACCAACTCATTCATTCCTTTTAACGATGTCCGAGCTCTTTATTACATTATGCGATTCGTTCACTGGTATTGTTGTATTGGGATTTCTTTTAAATAAAAATATTTTTGCACTTGCTTGGATTTTGGCTTTTGGCCAAAATATTAATAACCATAAAATAATTACATACTCGTACACAACAAACATCAACAAATATTTACTTTTGTATGTAAGTAAGTGTGTTGTGCTCTTATATATAGAACTATTTATATATTTTTTAAACAAAAATTGAACTAATTGCTCCTCTTTATCGACAACAAGAATTAATTTCTATAAGTATATTCTCTATTTATCTCTTTGCAGCTTAATTGGACGAAATTCCCGTGTGTTTTGAAGGCAGGCCATTGTCATGGCGGTATGGCTACGGCACGTTTTGAAAATCAAATGGTTCTGCAAGACGCAGCCGGCCTTGTAACTGGCACCGGTTTTGAAGGTCATTGCTACTGCACTATTGAACCATACATTGATGCAAAGTTCGATGTGCACATTCAAAAGATTGGCAACAATTACAAGGCATTCATGTAAGTATGTAATGAGTATGGGGCTGGAGCAGTAGTAGTCAGCACAAACACTCACTCGAAATGCATTATCGCACTCTATTGATTGTACGTACGAGTATGATAAATAAATGTTTTTGTGTGCTTGTGACATTTTTCATCTTTCTAATGAGCACAAGTCGAATAGACAATGTCCATATCGAAGGTTGTTAAAGGACATTTATAATTACTTGTATCACTTTGTTGTTTTTTTTTTGTTGCACAAATAAAGAGATTGGGCGGTGTTAAATAAAATAATTATTTAAATATCAATTTGAAAGACTTTCACTCAGCACAGTTTTTCTCTTAATTCTATCAATATTCTTAAGAATTAAATTTATTAATTTTACTTCAATATTTTGCTACACCAAGGCGCATTCATATGAGATAGACTCACTCGCCTCAATTCGCCTTGAAACATTCATACGTGGGATGTCAAAAAATCTACTGAAAAATGTATGTTGACATCTGAGTGGTATTCAAGTTACAATTGACGAAAACACTCAACTGGGCTTGCTTTAATTAGAAACAATTTCGGCTTATAGCCCAAACCGGTATGTTAATCAAACAAACTTGACTTGAGGGATGACGGAAAATCGTCATATGGATTCGACTTTAAATTTAGGGATCACTGTTTGGTTTTCACCGAAACCGAAACAAAGGTTTTTTAAGTCAAATACTCGAAACCAACAACCGACAGGAATGTGGTCGGTTTTCGATGTTTTACTTATTGTTATTTTAAAATTTGTTTATTTTATCAATCACAATACTCGTAGTGATTTGAGAGCGGTTCATAAGATTGGCGCTTAAAAAGGCAAGCTCTTGAGGAAATTGTTCAAAGCTGTTTAAACATGGAGAAACATTAATAGATTAATAAGAAATTATTGTATGAAAGCTCGATATGGTTTGATGGGCATTCAAGTAGAAGTAAAGGGTGTTTTTTTTTCGAGGTATAGAACTTTGAAACGGTATAAAACAAAGATGAATTTTTTAAATTGGCATGAAATTTACTTTATACCAAAGATAATCTTCTGGCATTATAATTCAAATATGACTTCTGTCATATGACCGCCCATGCTGGCTCGGACGTAGTCTCATCTGGAGGTCCAATTTTCGACTACTTTTTCTAACATTTGTGCCCGCGTATCGGTAACAACGAGGCGAATGTTTTCCTTCAAGTGGTCAATCGTTTCGGGATTATCGGCGTAGACTAGCGACTTCACATATCCTCACAGAAATTAGTCTAGCAGTGTTAAATCGCACGATCTTTTAGGCCAATTCAGGGGCCGAAAACATGAAGCTATGCGGTTACCAGACGTTTTCTTCTACAAATCAATTGTGGCATGAACTGTATGACATATTGCACTGTCTTGTTGAAACCCCATCTCTTGCACATCACAGTTGATCAATTAATGAATGAAAAAGTCAGTAAGCATGGCTCTATTGCCTGGCTATACTATTATACTATAGACTGATTCATGTCTTCTGCAATGACTTCTTCTGTACGCACTATACTACGTCTCTGTGGATGCGTATTATTATTTACAGTAAACGTGGTGCAAAAACGTTCCATAGTTAATCCAATTAATTGCTCTTATGGACGATTATATTGACCATAAAATGCAATTAGTACACGATAAGTATTTCGAATAGATCAATGATTTTCAAAATAAATTTGCACAATTTAGAAGCTTTGTTCAATGAAATGCCAAACCAAACTAAACATAAACATAAATCACTTGACATCTATTAATACGTCTCATTGACACGAGAGGCGCTGCAACACAGCATTATTAAAAACATGCAAAAAAAAACAGAGTTGCAAAAGAATGAAGCTTTCCTCTATCTCTTCCTTCACCACCTGTCTTCTCTATCACTTTCCCTTTCCTAAAGAAGGTAACACCTAGTAATAGTAGTAGGCATTCATTGCCTGAGTGTTACTTCTCTTTAAATAAAAAATAAAAATATTTAGTATTTAAAAAAAATTACTCTCGATTTTCTCTTTACAGGCGCAAGTCCATTACTGGCAATTGGAAAACTAATCAGGGATCAGCCATGCTGGAACAAATTACTCTAACTGAGAAATACAAATCCTGGGTAGACGAAGTAAGTTCGAAAATTCGAAACGAATGATAGTTTATGGATGGGAAAATTAAATATTCATTACGAAAATATCATTTGAGATACTTGGGTATAATACATATACATATGTACACATCATTACTTTTATATAGAAGTTTTGAAATCGAGATTTTTGCATTTTTCGACACATTAGATGTTCCTCTTTCGAAATCTACAAGAAACTCGATTTCAAAAATGGAATGAGTTAGGGCTTCTCTACATTAAGGAAACGAGATATGTATATTAGAGCCCTGCATAAGACCACTGAAAAGAACTTTCAGCCCATGAGAGATTTTTCAAATGCTTTATTGTAGCGAAGTCTTCAAAAACAAACTCTGAACAACACTATTTGCAAGACACTTGTTTCAGCTATTGTAGGTACAGAAGTAAAGAAGCAAATATGTACATCGTGACGAAAGAATTTGTGATGTTTGATTTTTCCTACGCATGGGTATACAAACGTCATGAGTGTACATACTCACATAAGTTGTGTGTAATGCTCTTCTATTTCAGCAGAGACACCTCCAGTTATCACTACCATTAACCATGTATCCAAGTCACGAGTCTTTTCTCAAAGACACAACCCATGTTGGAGATTCCAAAAACTAAGCTAAAAATCCCCAAAGGCAACACTGAAAATCTAAAAATTTACAGTGGCAATACCATCATGTTATGCAGTTGTTACCAGTATTTGTAACCAAGTCAAGACACTACTTCTTCTTCTTGTATATATTTGGAGTGTTTGTTACGAATAAGAAGTGTACGCGACATCACATTCAAGAATGTTTACGCAGGGCTCTAATATATGTATGTGTATTTACACAGTATATATCCATAGTACGTTTTAAAATTTTAGAACTAGTTTGAAATCAAGGCGATTTTATAGCCCAGTGGTGTTAGCAGCTGTTGAGCCGTGATGCCAAATGTTAATCTTTATTTATAAATATGAATGATTATTTTTTATTTAAACAAGTTTTTCATTATTTTTTTACTTTTATAATGAAGGTTTCGAATCGTCACATTCGCCATCGTTTCGACAAGATTAAGTTCTCAACTGCTTAAATTTTTTTATATCTAAAGCTTATTTTCAAAAAGAATTTCGCAATTCTGCTTCTTTATCAAAAATAATTATTGACCAAAAATTTATTTTTATTCATAACACAATAATTTTCCTTCCAAGATCTCTGAACTATTTGGAGGCATGGAAGTGTGCGGAGTATCTGTTGTTGTTGGCAAGGATGGTCGCGAATACATTATCAAGGCCTCCGACAGTACTTTTGCTTTAATGGGAGACTCACAAGAAGATGATCGCAGACAAATAGCTGATTTGGTCACCTCACGCATGCAAGTAGGTTGAGTTATTTAAAATTCCCATAAAAGTATTGATAAAAGGAAAATTTTTTTCAGAATGTCTGTCGCCCAGGCATGCAACAACAACAAACAGCGGCTGGTAATTATGGCAAGATACCTTCTCGCTCGTCAGTATCTTCGCGTGGACAGAGCCCAACCGATGAAATGGGCCCACCACCTGTAGCACCGACAGGACCACGACCAGCTCCCATGGGCGGTCCACCACCAATACCAGAACGCACTTCACCTGCCGTTGGTTCAATTGGCCGACTTAGCAGCCGCAGTAGCATATCTGAACTTCCGGAAGAGAATGGAGTTTCAACGACTAGTGCCCCAGCCGGCACACTACCACGTCGTGATTCCCAAGCCTCACAGGCTTCGAATATTTCACCGGCTTCCAGGAGTGCTCAACGTCCTCCGCAATCTCAGAGCTCTGTAGTAGAGGATGCGGAGGATACCATGAAAAACCTTAGAAAGACCTTTGCGGGCATATTTGGTGACATGTAGGAATTAGCCAACAAAAAACGTGGAAGAGCAGCGAGCGAATCGGGCCATAGTATGACTGGTGAAGGTGGCAGTGGTAGTGGCAGCGGCAGTGCACCTGCCACTGGCGTAGGTGGCATAAGTGTTAGTGGCCTCACCAGTGCCGGTAGCTCGTTTTTGGGCAAACAATTTTCATTCACATCTGGCAGATCCAGCGCTTCAGCTTCTTCAGGTCTTGGTGATTCTGTGATCTCTACACAACCTTCGCCAAAGCCCTCTGAGAAGCCAATTGATGCTCGCTCGGATACTTCGTCTACTTCCACACTTACCGCCGGTAGTGTAAGTTCCAGTAGCAAGCCCTCTTCCAGCGTTTTGGACACATATGAACAGGACTCTAAATACAAACCAGTCACCAATTTCGAGCCGCAGGAGCGTGTGAATCCTTTCGACAAGGGAGCTATGAAGCCTAGCCCGACTACAACAACCATTGGAAGTGTATCTACCACATCTTCCTCCTCAATTTCTTCATCGTCGATTTCATCACGCATTAACGTTCGTACCGACAGCACCTTTAAGTCGCCACCACCACCATCTAGACCACCGCCACCACCTCCTCAAAATGCATCAATTGCTACCAATTCTAGTACCACCTCAAACAAGGACAAGACCAGCTACATCTACGGCAGTTCCACTTCCATCGAAACCATTACACGCATGGACACAACCACTGCTACCGGTAATACGGTGAGCAATGCCACAGCCTCCACCAGTCTGGGGCATAGCAGCCAGGGAACCGCCGACACCAAGTTGAGAAACGAAACCGCAAACCCTATCAGTGACTGGCGAACAGCAATAACAGCTCCTTTGAACACTGGCACGCGATCGGCCAGTGTTTACAGCGCACCAGCTGCAGTCACTGTGCCAGCTACCTCCAGCGAAGATGCCCAATCGACAGCAGCGGCCTCAAACGTTTACAATGCCACCACCGAGTTGCCGTCGTACACGCGACCCTCGTACTCAAGATCCGAAAGCAATGGTAATTATCTAGCCGTGGGTGTATTGCTGGTCAGCCTTACACTACGAAAATCTTAAATGTTCATAACTTCAATATATAGGTCCACATCTTCATTTCAACCCTCAACCAGCGTTTCAACTACCACCACCATCATCATCACCATTAAAAAACATCATACGCATTGATCCATAAATGAAACCATCCTTTCTGTTACTTCTTTTTTTTATTTCGAAACCACACGCCAAAAAAATTTCTATTTTACAAAAAATTCCTCCCCAAATATGACCGGTTCTTTGTTAAAACACTTGAAATGTGGAAGAACAAAAGTTCTCAATTTCGTTGTTAATTATTAATGGTGCCAATTGACCACCAGCCTGGTAATAAATCATTCCACTGCTTTCCAATTTGAAGTCAACGTTTTTGTTAAAGTGCCAATAAGTGTGTGTGCGTGTGTCCATCGTTATTTTGAAATTTGAAATTTTATTATCTATTTTAATTGTTTTTCTAAGGGGAAAAAAATTAGAGAGCAAGTTTACTGAGTCCAAGGTCAAGTGTGTCTGCTATTTATCAATCAATATAAACAGATATAAAAAAATACCAATAGACAGCCAATACGAGAGTACAAGTTGTCGAACGATGATCCACTGTTAAATTCTAACTTTTGTAAGTTTAATAAATTGTTGTTTGTTTTCTTAACAATTGTCCAATCAAATTTTTGTTTCAAGCAATTAAAACAGCATTTTATACAAACTATTGCATCCAAACAATTCTAAAATCAACAGTATGTATGTATTTAAGATAAAAAGTACATAAATGAAATATTAATTATTTACTTGCATATTTAAACAAAAGTAAAAAAATATACTTATAATTGCAAGCATTGCACGCTGGGATGAGAACTCACACAAAGTCACCGCTTTTAATGTGTAAAATATGAAGTACTGTATATGTATTTATATTGGATGAAAACCATTAAAAAATTATATTAAAACATGCAGACTGAATATCTAGGCCAAGAGTCGTTAATAATGCAGATAAAAATGGAGAGTTTAAAAAAAACGTTTGATTTGTTGGTTTTTTTAGGTTTTTAGGTTATAAGTTGATCGTAGATTAGACTTGAAATCTGAAGTTGTACTTAAACAGTTCGTTCAGTGCTCTAATTATCACAGTATAGACAGGCATACAGCCTTGCCAAAGCTAGATGGATATAAGCTTTGGCAAGTAACTTAGAATTCGATATTCGATACAGGGAAACCCTTCGCAAATCTTAAGGGGCAGTCCCACGATGTCACCAACGTTCGACTCGACGCACAGTTACATTGCAAACAACAACAAAATTTTAAATTTTTTTTTGTTTTGAATGTAAGTGTGCGACGAGTCGAACGTTGGTGACATCGTGGGACAGACCCTAAGTCTTATATAACGCGAAATCGGAGTTTAAAGTGTTGCCACTGTGCAATTTATATTTGTTTCAAACAAGTTGTGCAGACGTTTCACAGGAAGTTTTTCCTATTAAAAGTCAGTGTGAGCTTTTTAGCTTGCCTTGTTTTAACAGCTTTCTATTAAATCTCCTAAAAAAATTCACGCACATTATGACTTCTTCCTCATGAATTTTTTAACGTTTATGGCATTTTTGTTGTTTGTGGAAGAAGAGCAAAATAATTAAACAGGTTTTTGTTTTCTAATTGCCCAAATTAAAAACCATAAATCACTTATGTAATATATTTATAATATTTTGTATGGGAGCCGCCATATGCGGCACCGGTACTCACGACCTGAGTACTCGTTTGGGCCGCGTGTTCACATATCCACACGCAACCTTAATGTCTTTAAACGTGAATGTGGCGTAGTGCACACGATTTACATTGGGTTTATATACCTGGAATGAATCTGTGGCCCCAGAAGAACATGAAATTGTGCTTGGCCTGAGCAGTTTGCATACCCATAATGCATCAGGGGCGGACAAAATATAGGGCTATTTGTTTCAATGAGAACAGGTGGATGGTTTTTTGTAATAGTATTTTTTTTCCTTTTTATATTGAAATAAACAATTTTTTAACCTAAAAAAAATGATATAAGATTCAAATCCATTTTTTTTAATTTATGTATTATCCAAAAAAAGTAAATTCAGTCTCAAAATTTCAAAATGTAATCTATACATACGAGTATATAATCTATATATATTTCTTTTTTTCAAATTAGGTGATCACGCGGTCCCAGGAAGTAAAATTACTTACTTCTAGCGCCAAGCCCCAAAATCGCGATTTACTCATTCGTGCCAAAATATTTTTTTTTCTGATAATATTCTGCTTATGTCCATTTATTGTATATTTGAAAACAGAAAGTGAAAATTTTTAATTTTTCTACACTACAGAAAAAAAAATATTTTGGCCCGAATGAGTAAATCGCGATTTTGGGGCTTGGCGCGAGATGTGTTAAGGAGAACAGATAGAGAGTTGGTATGTTGATAAAAAATTTAGATGGAAAATATTAGTGGAGGTCGGTCTTAAGTTCTACCCCTCTAGAAGCAACTCTGAGACAGTTACTTTTATTTTCCCAATAAAACATTTTTTATTGGGTGTGGAACACCCTAATGATTGAAGATGGAGGCTAGATGTATTCTGAACAAATGTTGGGGGAACTAAAATATTGGGGCTCGGTCATGTATTTGACTCCTATGGGAGCACTCTGGGGCTAGTTAGGGTAATGCGGGCAATTGTATAAAAAATAATATTTTGTATGGGAGCCCCCTTAAGGAGCGCAGGGGGCGGTTGGTATGTTCATAAAAAATGTTTTGGATCAATCTTAAGTTTTACTCCACTAGGAGCAACTCAGGGACAGTTGAGAAGCTTTTTGTGGATTTTACGTCGTTTTTCCCGAGTTACCCCACTCCCACCCCTATTATATTTTTTTCTAAACTGTAAGCGCAAGCGGACCTTAAACACTTTGAAAATGGTGCCTCAAAGTAAATTAATATTTTTTTATGAAAATATGAACACTAAAATTGCCAACCCAAAAATTTTACAAATTGAAAAATGTGTATTTTTAACCGACTTCAAAAAAGGAGGGTGTTATTAATTCGTCACTATTTTTTCACTTTCATATAAATTTTTAACTTTAGGAAATTTCTGAGTCTACCCCAATTTTCGAAAATCGAGTTTTCCTCACATTTCGACATTTTCAGGTGGTCTATTCTCAGTATGTATTTTCACGATAATTTCCATATAGAATGGGTCAAAGGATCGGAAGCAAGTTTGTCGCATTCGAAAGATGTTGAGCTCACACAGATGTCGTGAGATAGTGAATCGATTCGGTTCGGGAGATTTCGAAAATGAAATTTTCAAAAAACTGTTTTTTTTAAGGAAATTTTAAACTACTAAGCCGATCATGCGCAAAATCAAATCAGAACTTAACCTCTAAAAGAAACGTCGAATGCTGCCAATTTGACTGAAATCGGGTTATTCGTGAGATATCAATAACGAAAAACTTCGGAAAAATCGTTTTCTTTCTAATAACTTTAATAGTCTTCGTCAAATGGATTTTAGATATTTAGTGATTTTTGTAGACTTAAAAGTGAACCGAATGCCTCAAATTTTACCAAAATCTGTAGCGTAAACCATCAGACCATCCCTGAGTCTGCAAGGTCAACCGATTCCTATATTGTTTTCATAAAATTTTCCCTTCTTTGGTTTACTAAAGTATTCAACACTACAATATTAAGGAAGAAATATCGATCAGTGAAAAATTTGAAGCCCAGTCACTTATTCCAATAGGATTGTGAAAAATTAATACATGTACCAATCGAGGTGCTTAAAACCAAAGCAGAAATTTCTTCACTTGGCCTAATCAAAGTAGCATATTTTAAGGCAGCGTTCTAAGCTATAGATATATAAATATAACACGCGTAGCGCACTTTAAGCTTCTGAAAAGCACGCTTATGCTAAGACACATCTCAATACAATATGCTCACTTTATGATGTATTTCTTTAGTGTAAACTAGCTAAAAAACATCTTCTTGTTTATCAAGAATGGTTTCATTCCAGAAAAAATTTTCGTTTTTTGATTCCTCAAGAGGTGACAATAATTGCAGACCTGCTTGAATTTCAGGATTCAGTCATAAATAATCACCCTTATTCCAGTTGTCAACATTAACGTCACGTCAATACAATACCAAAAATGGGGTCCTGTCTACCCGTTGTCGAAAACAACTGTCTGCTCCTTGACAGGCTCTTGATATTTTCCAACCCCAATTTTTTATTATTGCTTTGATGTGATTTCGATATTGAGAACTGGAATAAGGGAGATTATTTTTTTAAGAGGAAAAACTTTCATTTATGAATTTATAAAAATTTTAGTAATTTTATTTTTTAATGCTTTTTTGGTTTTTTTACCCCACCGCCCATTCACCAAAAGCTTTCATCTCATGTCAATATTATTAAATAAGAGAGTGCAATATTTTTTTCCTTTTTTTTTTTTTTGCTTTCATATTATCAACTGCACTTTGTGATATTAAATAAAACAAAATATGCAAACATTTAACACATATATGCACGTATTGGCTTGATAACTGTGGCACCATCATTAATATAATTGTGATACAAACAAGTAATCAAATAAAAACTATACTCTTAAGGCTCTGTTATAGTGAGAATTAGACTCTTGTAGTTCCAATTTTAGTCTTAAGAAAAAATTCGTTAATCCAATTTAATCACAGCAGGAAGAATAATAAAAAAAATTATAAGATGAAATTCTATGCTTTGATGAAATCTGCTGCTGGAAACTTTCTCTATTTGCTAATAAGAGAGAGCGCAATAGAGCAAATGATGAGGCATGAATTTCGGAAAAATTGTGATTTGCTCCTTCACCTTTCATTCACCTTCTATTCAAGTAACTCATTTCATGAACAATTTCATAGTGGAAATTCAATATAATCAGGCTTATCCTAACTAAAATTTCACATGGAAATTTCCGTACGTGTGAAAAATCGGTATCAAAAACTTCATACGATTGCGAAATAATCTGACAATTTATGAAAAAAAATCATGCACATAGATTTGTCTGTTGGAAAAAGTGGAAATATGTTAGTTTCTAATTTTATTGGAATTGATTAGTCGAAATTAAAATCCTTGTGAACGAAAAAATTGATTCGGAAATTTTCACATGTGGAATTCATGATAAGGCTGAATACCTAATTTACATTATGCATTTATTCATGAAATTAATTTCATGAAAATTTTTTCACTGGTATATTTTCCAAGTAGAAGATTAGTTTTCTGATTTTACTAAATGCTGGACAGAAGCACAACTAGTGTGCCAGCATTTCAGCATATCGCTGGCAAGATTTAACTGTTATATCATCAAAAACACCCATGCAATCCTGGTGATTATTTACCCTGTATGTCTTTAAAAAAAACTAAAAGAATGAATTCCGAAGTATTGGCTTTTTTAATCTCTGAATCTCTTTTGTCTTTTTCCTATTTGGGTTTCTCTGGAGAATTCGTGTCACTCTTGCAAAAGTAGACTTCTGCCAATCTCTGCAGTGTTGTTCTATAGCCCATTGTTTTATTTCATTTTAGAGTTTTTTGAAAGGTTTGGCTAAAGCCATACTTTCGATAAACTACTTCCATGTAGAGTTGTGTTTAGCAGCTCTTTTTACTGATCGCCCTTTTCAGCTCGGCTCACTTTACTAAAGTATTTTATTCATTGTATTGATTCATATACATATATATGTACGTATATTATGCATCGGAGTTCGGTAAACGCGTACACTTGAGTAAAATACATAAAAAATAATTGAAAACAAACAAATAAAAATACTTTATTAATTATTCTTAATATTATTTAAATATCCATTTCTTTTACAACACTCAAACTATTTTACTTGTAAATATATGAACCAAATATCTTCTTCTTCTTCTCTACAAAAAAAAACTCGAGATGGGTTGATAGCATTATGACTAGGATTTGGGAGTCGGGAATGCCCGGGTGGTAAATCCCGGGAAAAGTCTGCCTAATGTTCCCGGGAAATTTTTGAGATTTTCTCAAGAAAACGATAAATTAAAAGTACACGTTATTTAATAAATAAATAGACTTTTCTGACATACATACATATTTATAAAATGGCGTAAAATACAATCAAATTTATTTTGATTCATATAAAAAAAATTATTATAATCCTGTTTTACTTTAATATAAATTTCAATGTTATTTTATATATATTACAAAAGTTCGTTTGAATGATTGTGTGGCTAAATTTACACGATGAAATTGTCTAAGTTCTGTTTTAAAGTTGATACGTTTTTCATAGTCTGTTTAAACACTAATAAACTGTTTATCGAAGTCGGGGTAAATTTTTCATTCTAACAATTTCATTTAAAACAAAAGCAAATTCTAAAATTTTGTTTTTGTGTCAAATGTAACTCTAATAAACAAAGAATTCCTTCGACACCGATAAACAAGCAGTAAAATATCCATAATTTTTTTTTTTTTAATTCAAAATAAATATATGAGAGTTTCAAATTTATACAGAAATTTCATAAAAATTCCATAAAATTAAAGTCATACCATCAAACTACACTACAAGTATTAACAATTTTGTGAAAAATTAAATTCTGACATGTTCATTTGTTATTGTTTATTAAAATTTTTGAAACAGAAATTAGTTCCGGTGGGGGTGGGGGCATTTTTGTCAAACGTGGTAATACTTGCATTTTAGTCTGAAACAGCCCTAATGCATTTCGCTTAATCACTATAACAGAGCAAAGTGGATTAAGCATCAATGATTGCAGTGATCTAATCGTTTCCTAAAGTAAATAATTCGATGTTAAACGAACTTAAGTGAAAAATTTTTGGAAAAAGCAGTGGACATTTTAAGCTCATAGAAGCCCTACATAAATTGTTTTAAGATAAATAAAATGAAAAATCAAAGCCATTTCGACAGACTGTGGCCTAGGGTATGTAAAATTCGGCAGAGCTGAGTATATTAGTGTTTATATGTTAAATATAAAGTCTATTTGCTTGAATTCACTTAAAATTTGTTTTAGAACTGCTTTTATATTAACTTTTATTTAAAAAGAATGCTTTCATTAATAAAACAATCGAAATTCGAAAAATTTTCATTTAATAAATGTACTTAACTTAGAAAATTAACTTTTCCCGGGAAAGCGATTTTTTCATTCCCGTTTCCCCGGAAGTGCAAAAGTCCGGGAAATCCCAAACCCTAATTATGACATTAGCAAGGAAAATGTTGCCACTATTTTTCTCTTCAGTATGGTAATATCGAGAAGTTTAAGCTAACACTCAAAATCATCAAACTCAGTTAATGTTAGATTAAAGATTAATTTACCAAATATTCCCGCCGAACTGCGATGCATATGACAAGAAATTTAATTTAAGCGCCTTTGATACCAACCAACAACAATTTTGTCTAATATTTCTTGCAGCTGTGTGTATGTATGCGTGTTTTCTAATATCTATGTTGAATGCATTCATATTCCTGCAGTGAAAGCTCTCATAACAAGACAAAAAAACTTTAATAGACCAACTCGAGAAACCTCATACCTTGTTGGCTGGAAGATGTATATAGAAAACTTACACAAGCACGTTCATGTTGTATGTACGATATGTAAGTACATGGTCCTGATATGAGAGCTTTTACTGTATGAGCTTAAAAGTCTAAACAGAAAATGTGTATCAAAAAATTTGCACCTTTACTACTTGTGAAACAACAAATTAAGCAACACACAACTAACAGCAGATTTAAAAAAAAAAAATTAACAAACTTTCTTTCACTCACTTTCATTTTCTTTTGTTTTTCAAAAAAATCTCTGGCATCACCCACTACTATTCATTTGTCATTCACCTCTAGCGCTCAATGCAAAATCAGATCAGCCATTTTTAGTTTTATGAACAAATTTTACAAAAAAAAGCAATGCACAACCAATTTGCATGAACTATATGTTTTAAAGAGAAAACTTTTAAAGTTGCTTAATCACTGTTTATCAATCTTTTTAAGGTTCCAACAGCATGAATAAAAGCTCTGATTTGGATATAATATTTGGTGATAGCCAACCTTATTTGGGCAGTGGCAAATTTACGCGTTCCGGCGGCTCCCTTTCCGATGCCGAACTGATTTTCGGCACACCCAGCTCCGCCTACAAGACCGATCGTTTCGGCACTTCCAAGAGTATGAGTGTAACATCTGAACGCAGCAGCTATGGCCAGACAAACAGCAGCGCCAACAACTACAAAATCTACGAGGGCATACAAAATGCCGCCTTTAGTGACTTTAGTGAATCAAAAAAATCTGACAGCAATAGTAGTATACCATCGTATAACAGTTGGCGAAACAGCAACAAACATTTGGAGGAAGATGATGATTTAGACTTAAAATAAATGCATAAATGCAAAAGAAAGAATCATAACAATAAAATTTTAAATTACAAGTAAATTAAAAATTTATTCCATACAATGTTAAATTGAAAACTAAACAAAATAATCTTAATAAAATATGTTTAATTGTTACTGTTCATGCCATTTATAAAGCAAGACGAATTAAAAATAGGTGACGACGTTTTTTGACTCCAAGCTCCAAGCCAGGCAGATTAGTAAGGTAAATTAATTTATCCGAGAATTCCTGCAAACTCGCTGAGACTCTCACTATCAATCATCCTTTATATTATAAACTGTTGTTGTGTTGGCTATTTCATAACAAAAAATATATACATATGTACGAGTATATTGTTTTTAAGAATATAGTACGTCACCTAATTTAATTCGCCTCGAAACTAACATTAAAATTTATACTCTTACGAATATAAAATTGCGACATTTACATTTGCAGTAAGCTTTCTTTTTGTGTAAATGTTGTAAAAACACATGCTGCATGCTGCATGTTGCATTCTCAACATCTACGGAACACACATACTCTCTTATTTACTCACTTACAACAAAAACCACTCATCGCCTCTAAAGTTTCCTGGTTTCATGGAAATATTTTCATGCAAAATATTTATGTTTTCTTTTCTTTTATGTTTAAGTATGAAAATAATATAAATATATTAATTTAATCAATGTTTATGAATGAAGAATATGTATACAAAAACTTAGTTAAATATAATACTTTATAATTGTTAAACAATAGAAAAAATTTATTTATAACTACGTATGTATATTTTATTTATTCTTGATTTGTAAAGGGAATCGTTGTGCTAAAAATTGAAGCGTTATTGAAAGTAACAGTATTTGCTTGCCAACCCTCAAGCTAAGCACAATTAAGGCGACAGGCGTTGATAGCTGATAAGTCAAAACCAAATAGTTTTATAAAATTTCAAGGCTAAAAATGTAATTTCGTAAATAATATAATGTAATCTTTGCTGGCCAAATTATACAGTGGAAACTTTATTCTAAGGAATCTTATTTCAAAGTTTTAATATATCAGTATTTGCGATGACTTTTTGCATATTTTCTAACACACGATTGCTTTCTTTAAAACTTTGCTTATTGAATTTTGTACTTGCAACAAGTTTCCATAATTAAAATGGCGTGTAAACTAAATTTTAAATTTATTTTTGCTTTCATACAAACACTTTAGAATTAATAATGATACAACAAATTTTCTTTTTTACGATAACCCATGCGACTTAGCTTGTGAATTGAACAATTATTGGGTTAAGTAGACTTGGGTCGAACTCGTTTACTAAATCATTTAAGACACAAAACCTATGACTAAACACATATAATTTAAATGGGTTTGATCATCGGTTCGTTTCAAAAATGAACTAGTGAATGAATTCGATCCAAGCTTGGGACTAAGTTATAGCGAATAATCGAATAATTTTTCCAAGCAACTTAAAGTATGAATAGGGAGAACGACCAATAAAGTATGAATAGGGAGAACGTCCATTCGTATTGAAAATCACCAAAATAGAAAAGACAGTTTCAAAGCTGGAAAATTTTAACTTTTTTGGTACATAAAATTAACTTTAAAATAATTGTTGTTTTTTGTTTGTTTGTAAAATAAACCTATTTTATATATCAGTAAGAATTAAATTGGTATTCAATATTTAAAAAAAAGAAGACATTTTCAGGGTTGGAAAACCTTACCTTTTTTGGTATATAAAAGTAACCAACTAAAACAATGTTTTTCTTTTTCTCTATAAATTAAACATAAAAGTATTTTATAATTTTAAAAGAAATAAATTAGCATTACAAAATATAAAAATCTTAAGCGGTGATTCCAGGGTTGGAATCTCTTATACTCTTTGGTATATAAAAGTAACTAAATCAAATCGTTTTTTATTTTTCTTTATAAATTAAATATATTTTATATGAAAAATATAAAAATGGAAATCTTAAACTTTTTTTTTTTTGTTTAAAAAAGGAACTAAATAAAAATATCTTTTTTATATATAATTTAAAATATTTTATGGTTCGGAAGAAACTAATTTAATATTAAAAATCAAAAACAAAAATAAAAATATGGTTCCAGAGTTGAAAAATGTAAACTTTTTTTGCCAAAAAGAATTACTAAATAAAAAGTATTATTTTTTCATTTAATTAAAAATTTTTTATATTTTAGTCAATATCTTCACTCAAGAGTTCTTTTATATTTAATCAGTTTTCGGTGTCGGTATAAATGTACACATTCAAGTTGCTTTAGATGTGGGTGTATAAATTGCCATTAGAAAAGGTTGATCTCGGTTAAAGTTTTTATTCAAAATCAAACAAATTTGAGAATTCGAGAAGCACAAAAATTTATGATTAATTTCAGATAATGAGCATCTTAGAGTGTAATAGCGTACCGAATATCGAGTGATAAATAATTTTTTAAATTTTAAAAAGTTTCCTAAAAGCTCAATATGTATTTGAAAAAAAAATTCAAATAAATTGATACAAGTTCGCGGAGCACGAGCAATTTTCTGTATCTTATTACCACAATAAATAATAATAGAAGAAACTTGATGGAACCTTCTAAGGATTTTGAAATTAAAAAAAAAAATATCTTTTATATTTACCACTAAATTTGTTAATATAAATGTTTCAAAAGGCTTATTTATTAGAAATATGTATTAAAATAATTTCAATAAATAATTCTTTAAAGGGGATCAACTAAAAATTTACAAAATCTCAGTAGAGGCAAAAAAAAATTTTTAAATACAAAATTAAATCACAAACAAAGATACAACTGTTTTTTTGGAAAGCTAAGATTGCAAAATTTTGAGTTTATTACTTTAAAAAAAACATGGTGCGATATGATTATATGCCAATTTGAAAGTTGTCGAAAAAAAGAATTCAATAAGAAACTTTTAATTCAATTAAATTTTATTCTTGCATTCAATAAGTTAACGCATTCTGCCCTAAATTAGTTTAGAAATATAAAAAGAATTAAAACTGAAGCTTTCTACGACCTTCGCTTGTCGCCTTAATTGTACTCAAACTCCATTAGTTGATGTATTTAAACGCACTTAGAACAATTTGCACAAATAAATATTAAAACAAACCACTACGACAAATATGTTGAAATATTCAAATTTATTTTAAGTGTTGAAGCTAATGAAAACATAATACATACGTACGAGTACTTACATAAAAAATCAACTCATGACAATGTTAAGTTATTACAACAACAAAATAAAATATAAATACATATACCTATAAGTAAATCACTAAGTATATAGTTCATTTAATAAAGAGGAAATAATTTTCATAAATATAAATAAAGTTAAAAATTTATTATTGTTTTAACATACTAAAAGAATATTAAAGACTAGAGGATTCAAGAATATTGAACTGTAAAATCTTGTGGATGATAGTTCTATGTAAACGATTTTGCTGCCTAAGGGTATGCTACAATTTATGAATTAGTTAATTATTAGCATAACATGAAAATGATTTGTGTGATTATTATTATCTACATGTATTATTCTACATTATTACATTATTATATACAACTACATTAATGCATACATACATGTATACAATAATACATTATACACACATATATATTAACCATGTACTAATTAATACATGTAAGTTAGCAAATAAATACACAACTATATAACTTGGAAAACTTACACATATACACTTATTGTTATTACAACAACATTATACTCCAACATGAGACAGCCATGCATACATTCTCTTTAAAATTAAAAGGGAAGATAAAACCAACAAAAAACAAATATACCATGACAATATATATACTCGAAGCTAAACAAAGGCAGTAAACGATTAAACAGATGCTAAACTATATAAAACGAAGAATATCAAAATGCTGAAGAAAAACATTAACAAAATTAATTATTTTAACTATATTTATTTGACCTTTTTAGTTTATTTAATTATGTTTATTAAGCTCGAGGTCGTTTTCGTTTAATTGTAATCAATTTTATCGATATTTCGTTAACAGTTTGTTAACATCGTCAGGAAATAAGCAATTGAAATTGATATTTTATAAATTATAAAAAAAAGGTTTTGAAACATGTCATAAAATTTTTTAAACGAAAACGACCTCGAGCTTAATAAACATAATTAAACAAAATTAATTATTTAATATATGATTTATTATTTAATTTTGGACCCTGTTTCCACAACACAGCCATTCGACTCGTATTGAAAATTTATAGGAAAATAGCTCAGAAAAATTAGTGCTTTTCATATAAATTTTTTAGTCAAGTCGTCTCAATTTTGGGTGGTGGAAACAAGGAGTTAATGAAGAAAACTCAATGGTTATATTACTCGTAAACATAAAAACATATAATTTACATACATTTAGAGAAACTTAATAAAAACAATGTTTGTTTAACACTAAATACTCTAAATTTAAATAATTTGCAATCAATTGCTTAACATTTATTTAAAAAATGGAGCATAATACTAAATATGTATAAATATAAATATACTTTATTTCAAATGTACAAAAATATTAAATTATTGTACAACTTATTATAATATTATAAAGTAAAAACAGTGAACAAATCAAACGTACACCTTACATGCATTATTTGAATATTTCAAATTGTAATTAAATGAATACGATATTAAAGCTGATCTTATAGGGTTATTTAAGGTTATAATGAATAGATTTCAAATTTGTAGATCCATGTGTTAAGAGACCAACAGAAAAGTATTGATTGTATTTCATAACAAGTTACATATGTATTATAAAAAAAGTTAAAAATAACTGTGGGCCTCAACCTTCTCAGGCTTGAAAATTTATTTAATATACTTAAGGAAGTGTGGTGAGTAAAAATGAGGAGTTATTAGAAAATTTTCATTGGGATATTTGGACAAAACTCCTGACTTAATCGTAAAATTTCCATTTAGCATTGTTTTTAGCATTTTCCTAATGTCAAGTGGTTCTAATCATATGAACAGAAAAAAAATTATTTAATTTTGTCTTTTTTTTGGAAAAGAAGCTTTAAACTACTGTTGCATTAAATTTTTATGTTGCTTTTGTTCTTTGTTTTAATCTTAAGAAATCGAACTTTCCGATGGTAGTGAAATTTTAGCTGTCAACAAAATATGGCCTACTAAATAAATAGAAATTCAAGTGGTTCTAATCATCTGATCGAGAGTGTATTACGTTAACTAACACTGAACCAGATTATAAAGGGAAAGAATAAAATATAGATGAAATTTTTAAACTGACATGAAATTAACTTTATTCGAAAGATAATCTTCTCGCATTATAATTTAAATATGACTTCTGGCATATGACCGCCACGGATGTCTCGGATGTAGTCTTATCTGGAGTTACAATTTGTTATTACTTTTTCCAACATTTGTGGCCACATATTGGCAATACGAGGCAAATGTTGTCCTCCAAGGGGTTGTTGGCGTAGACTAGCGACTTCACATATCCCCCGCAGAAAATAGTATAGCGGCGTTAAATCGCACGATCTAGGAGGGCAATTCAGGGGTCCGAAATATGAAACTATGCGGTTACCAAACGTTTCCTTCAATAAATCAATTGTGGCACGAGCTGTGTGCAATGTTGCGCCATCTTGTTGAAACCACAGCTCATGCACATCATGGTTCTGCAATTGATGAACGAAGAATTCAGTAATCATGGCTCTATAGCGGTCACCATTGACTGTAACGTTTTGAACAGCATCATTTTTATAGAAGAAATAGCTTTTTCTGTACGCACTGTACGACGTCTCTGTGGATGCGTATTATCATTTAGAGTAAACATGGTACAAAAACGTTCCAAATTTAATCGATTTAATTGCACTGATGGACGATTACGTTGACCATAAAATTAATGTAGTGGGCGCTACGTATATCAAACAGAGCCATGATTTTCAAAATAAATTTTCACAATTTGGAAGTCTATTCATGTTAAAATGTCAAACCAAACTAAACATAAATCAAAGTGTTGCCAACTTAAAATTTTGTACATCTATAAAAAACTCTCTGATTGACAATAATTATGACAATGGACATATGCTTCTATCAACGCCACAGGCAGTGTTGCCATATATTATTTTCAAACATTTTCAAGTCAACAAAAAAACAGTTTTTTAATAGTTTTATTTAAATAATATTAATATACTCGAGTTTACTGCATTCAAATTCATAACAGACATAAAACTAAATATGTTTAAAAGAACTTCAACTAATAAGCTTAAAGTACCATTTAAAATATTTTCAAAAATCCTTTTTTAGCTAAGAAATCCTTTAGTCTTTTTAACAACTCGAAAAACTTCAAAAATAACATAAATCTTCACATATGGTAACGCTGGCTACGGGCCTCTTTTAAAGCCTGTAACTTGAGTAATTTATTTTATCTCTTTGTTGTTAGCTTAAAATTTTTTCCATTGCTGAATATTAACTTTTAATACGATTCATAAGAAAAGCTAACTTCAATAAGTCATAATTTTGTGAATTGAATATTCGGGCATGTTCTGGCTATGGCATCTCACCTAAATATTTGTTATACTCGTAAGAAACGTGTTCTGTAAATCACAATGGCAAGAAATTTGATGAGTTCAATATTTTATTAAAGTAAGGCGTTGTGATTAGCCTAAGCAAATTTTTGAAGAAACAACAAAATAATAAATAAATTATATTAAATATTAAGTTTTAATATTTTTAATATTTCAATTAATATTTTACTGAAGAAGTTAAATGTTAATGTTGGCGAAAAGTACGATAAAAATATTAAAGCTTAATTATGAACAAAAATTCCGCAGAAGCGGGAATAAAAAACCCCCCGGGAAAAAGTACGTACTATGAACGCAGTTGAACTTGCGATGATGCCACTTATTACTCTTTTTTATTCCCAAGGAATTTTTTCTCGAGAATATTATTATCCATGAGAAAATAATATTAATGATTGGGCTGAATATGTATAAAAAAAATTCCCAATAAACCACAAATTATATTAAATATGTTTCCTCTCAATTTGAATCAAAACTAGTAATATGTATTCTCTCACAATTTTTATTAAAAATGTGATCAATGTTAGTTTTCTCTGTTCATTATTTTCTTAAACACTGATAACTTCAACAAACAGCTGATTTATGTGATCACAATTGCATGAGTATCAGAATATCCCTGATGATTTAAAGGTGTACGAGAACAACCATATTGAATATGTGTAAAAAAATATATTAATATGAAATTACAAGCAATAGCATCATAATGACAACGAAATGCTTCTTATAAAATAATGCTTCAGAAATAACGTTTTTCATGAAAACATTCATACATAAATATAAAAAAAGATTTATATTACAAATCATAAAAATATATAAACTTATACGAGTACACATAAGTAAACACACTCACCAAAAAAATCACTACAAATCATTAAACAAAAATAATTTACTAATTGTGTATTACTTTCTTTATAAAATAATTTTTGTTATGTTTGTTGTTTAAGTTTTTACAAATGTTTTTTGTGCTTAGTTAAATTTTTGTAGAAAATAAGCTGCATTAAAAAACAAACCGAAAAGAAACTTTAAAAGAAAAAATATTTATTATATACAATATTTAGATATGAAATGTTATTAACAAAATAAACTACTCTATATATAAAACATAAATACATATGTATAACACATATTTGATAAATATATAAAAAGAAAAGAAACAAATTAAATGTAACTAATGTAATGTGTTTATAACAAATCTACATAATTATATAAACTTTTTAATGTTTATCTTCTACTAAATCTATGTATGTTAAAATTATTGTTCTGAATCCAAACGAAGGAAGAAAAATTAAACAAAAAAAAACACTAAAACTTAAACATATGCAAAAGCAAAAGCAATGGTTAAATGAATAATTTATATCATTGAGCAAACAAAAAAAAATACAAATAAATAAAAACAGAAATCACGTACGTACATACAAATTGAAAATCATACATAATCATCATTATTAGTCGCATCAATCTAAGTAAAAATTAAAATTTAACTCAAAACAGATTTTTATTCAAATACTTATCTCACATTTTACACATTCATGCATTCTTTATTATATTTCTGAGAGGAGCATGAACTAATTGCAAATGCTGCAATATTTCCAAGCAATTTCCACATTTTTCATCTAATCCAGCAGCAAACTTGGCGAAAGTTTTCGCAACCAATTTCAAAAAATTTTATAGATTGAAAAAAAAATTAAACATTTGCAATTGATTACAAGTATTGTCTTCGTTTCATATTAATTTTCATTTGGTTTCATTTTCCATTCTTCTGATTTAAATTCCATACAATTTTGACTCATCACATTCATAAAGCAAAAATAATTATAAATAAAAATATGATACAATAATATATATTAACCTTAAAATATTAACTATTACAAAGATAAAATAAAGTGTTAAAATATTAAAACAAAATATACGAAAGAAACTTGTGTTTTAATTCGAAAGATTTCGGTGTGCTATATTTTCTCAGGAAAGATCCATCAACCAGGGTTTTGAAGGAATGTATTGTTGGTAAAACTGCTGCAAAGTAACATGATGATGATGAGGTATTTACTGATAAATGCTGAAACTGATACTCTAATAAACTGTTATTTCAATGTGTTATATTCGTAACTCATTGCTTATCATAACGTGACTCGCTATCTCACTTTTCGAAACATTTACAACTTTTATTTTATCCGATCATTATTCCTTTCTTTTGAAATACGAGGTGTGCTCAAAACGTATCGCGAATTTTGAAATTTCGCGGGTTACGTATATTCGAATTTTAATTTTTTTTTTGTGGCGTTTGCCGACAATTTCATTATGATGGAGAGAGGACTTTACATTGCCACTGATCATCTACCACTGATTTTCACCTTTCAACAAAAGCTAGAAAAGATTCCACTTCGAATCATATGTCAACTCGGCTACATCAGCCGGTTCACCACCAACATTCGTCGTACACTTAGTATAATAAACATCGCAGCTGACCCTCTTTGATGTATAGAATCAATCAGCCAGTTAATAGACTGCTCTTGCATAGCAGCGGCTTTGTCTATAACCCTTTCCTATGCCAAGTTGCAAAGGTATACGTAAAAAAAATTTTAATGACATTCCATAACTTGACACATCTTGGCGATACCAAACTATACACCGCAAGATTCCGCCATTCAGGGATAAAAAATAATGGTCTATCGTCGCGCGGAATTGCTAACAATGTTAACGATTAAAGGTTCAACGGCACGCCCCTTTAGCTTTGCCTAAATATTAGATACACAGACAACATTTCACCCACGTTCCTGCGAGTCTCCACCATGTGCCTGAACCACCAAAAAAATCACAGAAATCCTGCAAAACTAACAGCTATGGTTAGCTCTGCACCAAAAGCTCTTTCCAAGAATCGCTTCTCGAGGAAGAAGTGTGCAACTCCGTTTAGGTTTTAGGTGAGTAATCTCTTGCGCGGGGACTGATGTGGCAACCTGTTATTCCAAAAACCGTGCTAATATTTAGTACCAAATTTCACTCAGTTAATTAAATTAGTCAAATAAAAAGTGAATTTCAGCTGAAAATAAAAACAAAACAATTAACTTTCATGCGTATATAATAATCAAATGCAATATAATACAATAACCAAATATCTACCCAGAAATACTTTAAATGAAATGAAATATAAGAAAGCTAATATATACGTATATTTAGCTGACCTTGTGAAAGCAACGATTCCAAGAGAAGTGCAACAACAATATATTCTATTGATATTGGGTATGAGAGTTTTACAAAAATTTTAATGATGAAACAGAATAAAGTCTGCAACTTCCGGAAAATCGCTCCCAAATTAATAAAGCCCGTAATAATATCGTCGGCAGTAACTTCAAATGCTCTCTAATTTTTGTTTTATTTTCTCTTGTTCTTATTTTTCTTTGTAGTTTTGTTTACAAAATGTATGAAATGTATTGAAAGTATGGTAATATTTTTGAGAGAATGAGTACTTATATGTGAGAGCGTAAGGAAAAACGCTTTCAAAATAAAATAGATTCTATCTCACGACTGCTATCTGCGACTGCTTTTTTTATGCCAATTTGTATGGAAAATGAGTTTATGCCGGTATTCTGTTTAATCATTTAATTTGGCGATGTAGCACGTGAATGATGCGCCAAGCATAATTCTCACTCAAAAATTACACAATGAGTTTGAAGAGTCCCGCACAATATTTAGGAAACTAAAATCAGGATGACCAAGATAATCGAGATCGGTAGAAAACCGGGAAGGCGTTAATCAGTATGTTGGTGATCCTAATATTTCTTTCTTTCTTAATAGATAGTCATTTATGATGTAATGACTATGACGCAAATACCTAAAGTTTCATCCTTATAAAATCCAATTGATGCAAAAGAATTCCTGTCAGCGGATTTACCTCTCTGAAAAATTTACTTTCACAAGATCTGACATATGTAAATAGGCCTGCTGATCTAACATGCCTAAATTTAATAATCATATCGTTCATTTATTTCAACAACTCAAAAGAGAAATTACTTTGACATAAAACGAGCTTAACTGCCAATTTAGCGAAGGCGAGCAAAAATTCTCATCTGTCTATTTATATTTAAAAAAAAACCGAATAGAAATAGAATGCTTTGAGTGCATTGTTTTTGTTTTTAAAATTTCTTTTTATTTAGTTAGCATAAATAAGAAAATAGTGCTACTCCAGAGAAGGAGCTTCCAGCGATTAACGTTATACAGAGAAAAAACTGCTTAATAGAATCAAGAAGATTTTCTCTATGAAACGTTTTTAGGCTAAGGGGCATCCCAGCAGAAAGAAGCGAAAATTTTTTCATCGAGATTCCGTATTGTTTTTATGTGGTAAATCTCATTAATTTTATCAAGAAGAAAACCGCATACAACTTTTTTTTACTCAATTTCCGTTATTTTTGGCACCAAAAAACAATCCATAGAGAAAAAGAGAAGAGTATACTCTTTGAAAAAATAAATAGAAAAAAAAAGAAAAATAAATGAGAAAGAAAAGAAAAATAATTTTGCTGTGTTTGTGGAAACGTGTCTGCGAAGAATCTCCATCTAGAGGTGTCCTTCCGAAGCGTATGGGCGCTCCACGTCCATCTTTGTCATCGGATTTCATGGGCGATGGAAGGTTGATTGCTGATTAACAAAAGCAAAAGGTTTTGCCAGTAGTTTTGTTGATATGGCCGCAGTTACTTTCCACGTTTCGCATTCGTACAGAAGGACTGATTTTACGCTGCAGTTGAAGATGCTGACTTTGTACCGCTTAGATATTTGAGAAGAGCTTCAGACTTTAGTTTACTTATAATGCTGCCAAGATAGGTAAATTTTTGAACATCTTCTAGCTCTATACCATTTAGAAGTAGTGAGTTTGAAAATGTTTGTATTGTTGTTTGTTTGTTGTTTTCAATATAAATGGCGTAATACATTACTGCCTTAACGTCAAATAAATATACTTCAGTAGTATTTAAGTTGAATAATATATAATAATTTTTCAGCGCAAAGAAAAAGAAAAAGCTATTTTATAATTCTGTTTTTCCTTTTCCCTTGGCAAAATCCGACTGGGGGCATGAAAGTAGCTAATGCCAGCTTTTCCTTGACTTTTTAGAAACCGCGTTGTAAGGTTCCAAGTGTTCGATAAACTTATTTTTATTGTAGTATCACGTTAAATAACTTCTAAAATATTCAATATTCAATATTTATCCATTTAAAGCTGCATTATTAGCTTCTTTTATATATTGTTTTTTATTTTCTTAATTTTTATTTATTTTAATACAATTTGTAGACATTAAATAAAAATCTCGCTCTTGAATTCTTGAAACAGAAATACTATAGTAAATGTACATAAATTGCCACTAAAAAAAACCACAACAACTGAAGCTGTAACTGCAACTAACCTATTTTTGTGACGGAAACGGACATCCGTAGAATTTGGATTGATGAACATTGAACTGACCTTGAATGCAAAGCAGGCCACTTTGTTTTACAAAATCAATGATAAATACCAGTACACACGCACACCAATGTACTCGCAAACAATTTTGTCAAACAAAAAACTAAAATAAATAGTTAAATTTTATTGTAAATTTATTTGAAATCTTTTTTTTTTAACAAAAATTTAAATAATCCCAGACGTGTGTGTGTTAAGTAAACGCACTTTTTTAACATATAAAAACACACATACAAATATATACGTTTGTATGTATATGATTAAAATAAAGCCTTATATACTTAAAACTCATTCTTGTTTAAGAAATGACGACCAATGGAATTTTAAAAACACATTTTGCCAACATGCGCAGTATGAAATTTATCTCGAAAAGTAAACGCCTCCTCCTTGGAGTATGCAATACATCTGCAACCACGAAAAGTATGCAATAAATCCTAAAGCAACTTTGTTGCGATTTTAGTAGCGGCGTGGATTTTCCTTTTAACGGTTCGAAGTTTTTGAAAACGTTCAAATATATAAAAGAAAGTTAATTAACAATATAAAATTTAAAAATAAAAAATAAAAAATAAATTCTAAGAAAAAATTAGAACAAAAAATATTTTAAAATATGGTACGACGCTTGTTTTACTATAGTTTTTACAATTAATTGTTGTTTCTGGTTGTTAAGTTTACAAATAAATTATTTTTTAAAAAAAGCTTATCTTTGTCAGTACAATCATCCATAACTTATAGTGTAACCCATATTTTCCATTAAAGTTTCTTTAATGGCTGGTTGTAAAGCTCTTTGCATGTAAGTCGTCAAGAGACCTCTCACACCCATGGAAAACAATTTTTCCAACTCATTTCGCATGGCGTCATTTACCTCCTCGTGGTCGCTAAACATGCTGCCGCCGGTACCTGTATTGGCCGAAAATATATCCGCGAAAGCTCTTGCATCCGGTTGTACCATGTCTCGCAGTCTCTCGTCTGAAACACTGAGTATGTCATCATCAAACATTATTTCATCGTTTAAGTGATCCTTGCGAAACGAATTGCTACGCTTAAAGCGAAATTTTTGGGGATAAAAATTGTCGCCATGAGTGTTTCGGAATTCCTGGGAATTAGTATCGCCCCAATCCATTTGTGGATCGCGTATGTTGGGTGGTATATAACCTTCACTGCGTATGTCTAATAAAACTTCTGGCGATAAGGGAGTTTCTGATGAAACATCATCTGGCTGCTGTTCATCACCAAAATTAAAGCGTCTTTTTGAGTTTTGGCGTAATTTGATGCCTGAGGGACCTTAAGAAAACATGTAATTAAGATTATTGCTTTTATGATGAAATGAGCATGAGAAGGAAAAAACTCACCCTCACAGCCATGAGCAAATACTGATATAAAGCCTGGCTCCGCAAAATGGGAATCTGTTCTTACAGATGCCGCTGCTACGCGTCTTGACTCTTCGCCTGCCATTTTGTCAAAACCTATGGGTATAGTACGAAACTCTATACCTGCTCGTCTTAAGCGCAGAATCATATTGCACTTGCCACCAGTTGGTTGCAACACCACTTTTCCGCTCAAAGTCAAATCGGGAAATATAAGGCGTGTATCTAAGGTCGAATTTTCTGAGCTAAACTTACACTTGTCCACTTCCACCCATCGAGCTGTATTTTCGTTTGGCAATCTCACTTTCAGATCTTCCACATCTACCCGACCCACAGTCAAATGATGGGGTTGTCTGTTCGGTTTCTGCTTTTGAATTGCATCCAAATCTAGTCGCGAGTGGGATCTAGAATTACGATTTATAGTTTTTGCATACTGACGACGATAATTGTGGGGATGATAGAAGTCATCTTCAGAGTCATCGGCCGGTCCATATAGAGAGTAATAGAGACCGTAAGGTGTGTGTTGTGGCTCATATGAACGTGAAGATTTGGTCTGTGCGTTGTGCCGTCTCATATGCTCAAGAGCATTTTCCAAACGATAAGAACAGCGTTGTGTATTGCGATAAGGTTGTCCTAACGAAACTATATAAATGAGAAAAGTTACTCAAAAATTTACTAGAATTCATGGATAAAAATTTATTTTTGCTGAAGAGTGTAAGCTTTCATGAGTTTCTTATTGGTTTAAAAATTTATACGTGAACAATTCAATTAAAAAAACCTTTTTAAAAAATTTAATTTTTGTCGCTTACTATTAAATTGAAAATAAGGCTCTATATTGATCGCGAAAACTTGGAAATTAAAAAATGTCTAAAAACTCACAAAATGTTGACGAAAAAATTCAGTAGATTTTAAGAATCAAAAACAATCTCATATACAAAAAGTTGCGAAAATTCGCGAATAATTTCTTAATTGAAAAAGGCCTGAAAACTTATTAAAAAGCTCTAAAATTATAAGGAATGTCAAGAACTTGGAAAAATTTGCGACCATGTCGAAAATTCGCAAAAACTTGGTAACATTAAAAAGATATCAAATTTTGATACTGATCAAAAATAGTTAAAACTGTCAAAATACAAAGAATTGGGAACAATCACTTTCATTGCGAAAATAGAGAAAATTCGCGATAAATTGCAAAATTGCAAACAAGCCTTAAAATAACTTACAAATACCTGAAGATCTAAGGAATGCCAAAATAACCAAAATTTCTAAAAAGTCACTTTTATCGCGAAAATTAGCGACAAACTGCATGCGCTAAATTAATTTAAAAGTTGCTAAAGTTGTAATGAATGCCATGGTTAAGACATTCTTTCACTATTTCTGGTTTTAGCTCAGATCTATTTAAAATGGAGTGTGTTTTCACACGCCACACGCGCTGTCAAATTACTCCCGTAAATATATAATAGCGCTTACTTAGGTCTAAAGACAGTGAAGAGTGTGTGTTTGGGTAAAACAACTTTATTGAATTTTGCTTTACAATAGTTTGAAAAAAATGTTAGTACTTCAACAACTACAAAATAGTATTTCTGGCAACACTTATCAAAACATATTTAAACATCCGTATGTGTTGCAAGTCATGGGTATGCCGATAGATATGCGTAAATATGCGGGTTGTAACGAAGAATGCTCATCGATACATACAAGTATGAAATAAAATGCGCAGAGGTATACGCAAGTATGAGAATGAATGGGTATCAATGCGCACTAGCATAAAATATGTTCGATATGTGGTGGAGTATCCAAAATTTTTTGTATCGATTGGCTTTCTCTGGTACTTGCTTCATTTGTACAGTAGGTATCAACAATTTCTACCACTACTGAAAATCTGGAATTTTTTATGATTTAGTGTGCAATCCCAGCAAAAAAAAAATAGAACAAGTTCCAAAGGTTTACCACTTTCATTGCATACCAATCACTACAGGTACTGAATTTAATATTCTAAGGCAGTTGTTTATATAAAAAATTGTTCTAGACAACCATTCAGTTATTTGGATGACTTCCGTGCTATGACAACTATGTGCTAAATTCTCTGATGATTCACAGAAATGGAAGTGAGCTGAGTTCATCAGTGCAGCAACTAATGATTTGTATTGTCATTTTTTGTTGGGATATAATGATGAAAACTCGATTTACGAAAATGGAGGGGTAAAATCTATTTTCTAAAACTAGCCTGGAACGGAACTCCTTTCATGGGAATTCCGTTCCAGGCTAGTTTTAGAGTGCTTTGACTCATTAAAAAAGCTATCCATACGAAACAAGGTTTCCATTTATTGGATACCTGGCCACAGCGGTCATCCAGGGAATGAGGAAGCGGATGAACTGGCCAAGAGGGCCTCTGCTGCTCCTTTTATGGGCCCTGAGCCGTTTTGTGGCGTAAGTCGGTCGACTGTAATGTCTCTGATTAAAGAAGATGTCACTTCGACCGCTAAGGAGATCTGGCTGCCTTTTTCTGGCTTAAGGCAGGCCAAAGCTTTGATGCAGCCATTTACATATAATGGCATCCTGAACTTCAACAGGAATAATTTACGGCTTGTTACTGGTTTTCTGTCTGGTCACTTTGGACTGAACTATCCTCTATGGAAAGGTAAACAATTTCGTTCACCTTTGTGTCGCTTGTGCTTGGAAGATGACGAGACGACGACACACATTCTTTGTGATTGTATCGTATTATGTGACAGTAGAAGGCGCGTTTTTCATTCTGAGTTTCTGTGTTCAGATGATATAAGGCGGGCTTCTCCAATATCTGTACTGACCTTCATAAGGAAAGTCATACAGAGATTGAATTAATTAAACTCATAAATCTATGGTACAAAAGATCCATCAGGTGTCGCAGTGCCGGTCTTTGGACCAGATCTTTCCCCCTATTCTACGTTCTATTTTCACCCGCTATTTTCCAGCCAAAACTACTGCTTCATTGTAAGCAGGTTTGTAAGTGAACGTCATTTGCTATTGGCTTACAAACCTGCTTACGTATGGCATGATATTTAATCGCAATTGTCCACTTGGGAACATTTCGTTTTAAGTACTTATTTCAGTGCAGTTTTAAATTTGTACATTAATGTACATTTATCAAATACTTTTGGTTCTCGCATTGAATCAGGAGTCGATCCCACGATATCTGCATGTTAGGCAAGACTACTAACCACTGACCTACCGAAGCACATATTAATTTTCATACACAATTCGATTAAAAAATTAAAAATCAAATCATGAAGAAAAAATCTCAATCGCATCCAAATTTGTATTCAGGTAAGCGAGAGAGGATGAACTATAAAAAATTTGAGTGTAAACAGCCAACAGACCAACTTCGTATTGTTTGTGTAAAATTTCCTCATTCGCTTATGTTAATGCATCCTCATAAGGCAGAGGGAATGCACTGTGTGCTTTTCCGTATCTCCGAAGCGCTGCTTTTTGTCTTAGTGCTCACTTGTACCAAATTTATTTTTGCTGGGTTCATATAGTTCTATGGGTTCTAATAGTTTTTTGTGTGTAAAATGCTTTGTTTATTAATTTGTATTAGTTGTAGAATTAGCTTTTCGTTTGAAAATTAACTTGATATTTGCTTATCAAAAATTTTCCAGTAAAATCCAGCAATAATTCTAGCATTGAACTAACTGGCTGTCTGTCTGTCACTTCTCCCACAAGCGCGTATTCCTTTGTTACAATATTAAAACAGTAAACGATAACAATCCAGCAGAAACCAGTAACAATTTATAAAAAAAAAATACCAAGCACTGTAACATTTAATAGCAAGCGAGATACAGTCGTTATAATTCCTTTCTTTAGGGGCACAATTTCATGCAGTTTTCATAATTTTCTTTTTCTTCAATTCAATTCAAGAAAAACTTAATCGTTCTTTTCCAGTTGAATGATGCTCTTCTGAACTATTTATGTTTAATTTATTAATTTATAAAATATTTTCATTTTCAACTTTCTTACTTTTTTTTATGAATATCAAGGTTGGTTTAGTTTGTGTTGCCTTGATTTATACTTTCGTGTTGATTTGGGTTCGGAAGGCGGAAATTCTTGCAAGCAACTGGCATTTCCGGCAAAACTACTTATTAATTGTATGCATTATGTTAATGAACGTAACATTTAATCATAAATGCATAAACTCCATAAAAAAAATTCATTAACTGAAACTCCAATCTCATTCACACCGATGTAGAGCTTCCGAAAATTAATAACTATGTAAAGCTAATTTTCTTCTTTATATTTCATATATTCTAATTTTCTGCTTTATATTTCATAGCAAAAACCTTGCAAAAAAGTATAATAGAAATAAAACATTTGCAATTTTACTCGCAGACTACTTAGTTTTTTAACACAAAATAACAAATTTCGCCCAAGCTCTTCATCTTTATGAACTGTGATTTATTAAAAGCTTTCGGATTTGCTTTATAAAAACAACACATAAAATTTAGAGGAATGTTTGAAATTTTTATTTGAGTCGATAGAACGATGTTTATAAATCAATGTTTAAAGATGATTTCATGCAAATAATGACCGCGGCTACGCCTTAAATGGTTCATAGGCTGGGTCCAATTTTGGAATACTCTCGCCAACATATCGGCCGATATCTCACGAAGGAATTGTTCAATATTGTCTTTCAGTGCGTACAACCTCTGCGGAATTGTTTCTATAGGCATGAGCCTTAACATAGTCCCACAATAAATAGTCTAAAGGCGTTAAATCGCACGATCTAGGCGGCCAATTGACCGGCCCCAAACGTGAACTCGCCTCTCAATTAGACTATTATTTCGAGTGCTGTATGACATGTGGCGCCGTCAAACTGAAATCACATGTCAGCCAAGTCCAGCTCTTCTATTTTGGACAAAAAAATTTGGAGTAACAGAGGCCCTATCGCTGCGAACGGCGCCGAATCGATAATTCACGCTTATCAACAACACTGACGGATACAGCTGCGTTATTTTTCTCTGTCCGCACTTTACGTACGCGTATTGGTGATTTAATGTTCAATAATGTAACTTTGGTGTGAAATTTAGTTCAACAATAGCTTGCTTAGAAGGTCGCCCAAACTGACCATAAAATGGAGGAAGTGCACATGAGCATGAATTTTGATAATAAAATTTAATAATCAAGCGTTGTTCATTTGTAAGTCGATTCATGGTTAAATTATAGACCAAACTGAACATGTTTGCCAAAAACAGTGTTGCCAAAAAGAAAGTTGCTAAAAAAATCACCCTTTACAAGGACAGGCTCCCTCAAAATAAAGTTTAAATATATTTAGCTTAGATTGTTCAGTCGCTACAAATAAGTTACTTTGACGACTATAGTGCGTAGAAGATTCTGCAATATTAGATGTTTATACCGCTTGAATCATGCGCCAAGCATACCATTCATTCGAAAATGGGTCAAAATGTTTGAAGAGACCGACAACATAGTGCAAAAATAAATATCTGGGCGACAAATATTATATTATCCATTATTTTATTTTTTAATAATATCGTTTTTTAATATGTAGTTAAATGATATTTCAAGCTTTAATTTAAATAACGCAAATAATTTTTGTTCCTAAGCAACTCTGTTTAACAAATTCAGCCGCATTCTTTTTTTTAGGTAAATTTGCCAAAAAGCTTTCACTCCACAAATTTTTCGAAAATCTCTTATTTTGTGAACATAATTTTTAAATCACTCCCTCATTACCTTTTAAAGTACTTATTACGAATAGTGCTAACAAACAATTCACTTGATTCATGTAACATATTTTGAAATTATTTTTAAGGAAAGAGCTTTTTATACGATTTACTTTTAAACTAAACATTTCAGATTTACAGACGATTTAAGAGAGTCCCGTATTTTAATTATTAATTTACTTCTTTAATATTTCAGCACCTTTAAATTTATATGCACAAAGTTAAACCGTCTTCAACTGCATCTATTGTTGGAATGTTTAGGTACAAACTCATTGTAACAATTGTGCCTCAAAATTTTATCATCATCGCCAAGCGAAATGATAATGATCAACACAAGTGCGATCATTCATATACATACTCGTATGAATAAGCTTTTCTTCAATCGTTTTGTTGTTCGTTTGTGTTTCTTTTTTTACGTTTGTTTCTTTGCGTTACAAATCCAGCACTTTATATATTTTTTTTTTGTTTTCATTTCTTTCTTTCTTCCTCGTCTGCTTTCTTGGTGAACCCCAGCGTATCATTTAAATGTTTGCCAGTGAAAGTGTTTTCCATACATGACTGATCGCACAAGGGTGTTCACAAAACTTTCATAAAATTTATTATTTACAATATTTTTAATGTATGTATGCTCATAGTTTCTATTTAGCCGGGAAAACTTGTTGCCGGGAAAAGTTGGAACCCAATACAAAAATTATTTTTCGAGTAAATCAATAAGATACTTACAAATAATATTGTGCTCCGAAAATAGTGGAATTGTAAATTATACAAAATTGATTTTTATGATGCTCTCTTACTCGGAGGCAATAAATTAAATCCTTATAAAGCGTGTAGAAGAGATAGCGAGACTTTTTGTCGATGTTCATGGATTCCTGGACATGGATAATTCGGAGCGTCCCCAAATAGAGGAAAGCAGATAAACTGACACAAACTTAAAAAAAATATAGCGAATAATCGATAGGAGATAAAACCCACAGAGAGAGAGAACGCGACTCGCATCGCAGCCCATAAACTTGAGTTCTAATTAAAGAGAAATTTAGCTTTCTATTTCTTGTTATCAGTTTATAAGAAAAAATTAACAAGAGTTCTTTCATTGCAAATGGAATACAATTTTTATCCCTGATCTGTTAGGATCTTTTTCTGAAATGAAATTTCGCTACACCTCAGTAGGAATCAGCATTTGGGAAACTAGCACTCCAGATTTCTGTAGGATGGGTGGGGTTGAAAAGGAACCAGAAACCATTGGACATATTATCACGAATTGCCCAAAGCTGCAACGCCATAGGCTTAGGTGGCTGAGCAGAAGTTTCCATGAGAGCATCAATGATATCTGAAAGTGTAAACTGGAGGATATCAGGGGCTTCATCATGGGGATTCAGTGGCTTAGTGACAGAGTACAAATTGGGGTTAAATATTATTATTAACGGGTGTCAATAGAAGGGAAGCACAATGGACCCAACTGGCTTTCCGAGTGGAGATGTGTTATAGCACCACCCTCCTAACATAACCTATGGTTGGATATAAGGGAGTGGATGGGACCTATATCTAGGAGCAGGTGGAGGGAGGTGTCTATGTCTAAGAATTCGGGATCAAAATATTCATTCGTTTCGGAGAATGAGTGTAGCGTCCTCCAAGCAAAGATATCTGCTATCAAAAGGATTAGGATCACATCAACCGATTTCAAGCTGCTATAAAATCCTCTACAGTTGTGTGCATCACATCAAAGACGATGATTCCATCATCACCTTAAGCTGGGTGCGAAGAAATGGGAGTATTGCTGAAGGCTCCAAGATATGAACACTCACACTCTTTGCGAAACTCCGCTCTCATCCTGCTGGAAATTTACCGTTGATGTACTTTTAATGATAGCACAAACCAGATGGCAGAATGAGCCAATCTCTGGCATAACGAGATCCCTGTGACAATGACTCTACATAAAAAGAACACTTCAACGCCTTAAGTTTTCGCCTAAGCAAATGAGAGATGCTATTATGGTCAATGAGCCTTTAGAACCCTCTCCAAATGACTACAGTTTCAGCTCTCTAGATGCAGAGGTGGAAAAGACTATAGCATACTTACTCTGGCTGTTTGGGCACTTCCCTTATTGCTCCCTTCTTTTATCTCTTTCTCAAACATCTCTCCCTGCCTGCCTACTTTTAGGAAACACAGAGTGAAAATAAACACTTGGAATACAATTAATCCGAACACTTCTTCATTTCTTGGTGATCTGGAAACTTAACCTAAGTATATTTTTTATTATAAAACTTATAACTTTTGCAAGGGTCGCCCTTACTTTTATCGTGAACAATTAAGTTTAACATTTGTTTTTTCTCTTTTATTTGTAAATAATTATTTTATATGAAGATGAAAATAAACAATGTTTTAGAGCGTAGAAGTCTCTGAAAGACAATCTTTTTTATTTTACAATTTTTGAGGTGATGAATTTTGTAATCAATGTGAAAATAATTAAAGATAAAAATATGAATACAATAGGTATGTAATGCACATGCGCAAAGTTATTGATAAGTTAAAGTTTGACTCCCACTCGTAAGCGTGCAAAGTTTCACTTTAAAAGCTCGTTGGTTATTAACTGCAACAAAAAAATATAAATCGTTTTTACATACTTGAAATACTCAAAATTCACATTGCACTTTTAATTATTTTTAAAATATTTTTAATGAAAACTCTCTTGGAATTTACGCATTCCGATATCATTCTGTTTTAAGAATACAGTTCTTTCTCTTATATAAGTTCAATTTTCTAAAGAAACTGGTATAATTTCTTGATTTGACACTTTTAAAAATGCCACTTTCTTGAAAAATTACTCCGCATGAATTTGTTTTTTAACAGACACTACCACTGCGCGTTTATTTCTCAACAACTAAGGTGTAGTTTCCATACTACAATTCACCTAAAAAAATTGTATAGAAGTCACTCAAAAAATTTTCTTATTTTTGTATAAATTTCTCTGGAAGCGCTGCTCATTCGTAGTGTAATCTAATACACCTAATTTTTTGGCAAGGAGTATGTTTTAGGATAAGTTTTTATAAACTTTCATATTCAAAAAGCGTGTTTTTATTATTTTGGCTTGAAAAAATCCAAATAATGTTTTCAATATGTAAATTGATTAATTTAAATTACTTGTGACAACTTTTAAGGAACAAATAACACCAAAGTTAGTTGTGAATATTTTAACAAACACTAACAGAACGGAACAACATGCTGTTTTCGCAGGCCGCCACACCCTCATCATCAGCGTTCTTGTGTTTGGTCCACTGTATAGGGTATCAGTTGATGCAAATTTTAGCTTTATATACATACATATCGTTAGATGGATATAAAAAGGCCCTAACTCATTATTTTGTTTGAAATCGAGTTTTTTGTATTTTTCGATAGAAGAGCATCTAATGTATCGAAAAATGCAAAAATCTCGGTTCCAAAAAAATAATGAGTTAGGGCCTTGCTATATTCAAGTAACGATATGTATGTATTTTTCAGTGAAAATGGAATATGTGAATTGTTTTGATTCATCGTACTACAATTTGCTGAAAGCTTTTTTGTAATGAAACCTCAATTTTACCATCTCCAATTCACAACAGTCTTGCCATTGCAACGTATTGCTTTTTTTTTTTGTTCTACTTGAGACAAACTGTTTTAGTTTGGCACCTAGAGTATTTGTCTGATTTTTGCCACAACCCATAGATATTAATTTTAGTTAGTTTAATTATATTTGAGCGCCTTTTAAAATTTTTAAATCTTGGTGCAATGCAATAGAGAAAACTAAACTAACATTTATATACAAAAAACTCACATACATACAAATTCTTTTTATGAAATGGTAAATTTCCTATTTAGGGAGTGAAAAACTAATAGAAGTACTATTTTATTTCTGTCTATTTAGAGCGTGTTCCAAATATAATTTAATAGTTTTCGAACACGAGCTTTTGCAACACACGAGTGTGTTTTGTCCAACTCTTTACGGAGCTTTGAAAATTAAATACATAAAATAGCAAACATATACCGACTGCCTGGCACCCTTTTGGATGTGAGTATCACTTGGGTGCCCAAATTGCTCAGTTTTTAATAAAAAACTTATCCAAAAGCTGCACGTGCATGAGTAATCACGAACGAAACTTCAAGTGTACATAGTGTGCTAAAATAAATGATTAAGCTCGTCATCAAATAAAATTAGGTTAAAGTTTCAACTTTAAGTAACTGAGAAAATTACCTGATTTAAGTATGTAATAAGATCTTTCCCAATATGTTCACACGAGTACATACAGACATAGTACTCTTACATACATACATTTCCGTACAAAATATTTAAATGGCTTTTAACTCAAATCTATAGAAAACAATATGTTGTAACTTCAAATTGCAATCAACCAGATACACAGTGAAAGAGACAAGTACAAGAGGGAGACAAGCATAATTATCATACTACGTTACCTGTATTTATTTGCAATTTTGTTATTAACTTATTTTTTTTTTTTTTTATTTACATTACGATTACGAATGTATGTATGTAGTGCCAATAGCGTTAAATTGTTTAATTTTGTACGTTTAAATAACAACGGAGTGGTGCAGTGACATTAGTTTAAAAATTTAATGTTGATTAGCGGTAATGTCACAATCCCAAGTTGATCATTCATCTCTTTAGACTGAATATTCACTATGAAAATGTTCATGTGGAGGCGCATACAATTGCGCGTATAAACTGTCATATGATTTTTTTTATCTACAGACCCAATATATGCTTTGAAGATCACAGAAAAAATTATTGTTGATTTTTTTTCAATTAAGTGATCGCTTAGAAAAAATAATATGTTTGATTAATATTTTAATTGGATATATGTTTATTTTAATTGAATTTACTGCTTTATCAAAAAAGTGTTATCAACAGGGGTCTACTCTTTCGAATTTGTATATTATTAATATTGCATTTCGAACGCATTTGCTTTCGTTTCGAATTACAGAGTAGACCCCCAGAGCTTAACTCAGAATACTATGAAATGGTTAACAATTATTATTAGATATTAATTGTATGTAAATAATGTAACTTTTGTTTTTATGTGTGAAAATCGAGCTGTTTTTTATAGTATGCCACATTGTTTTGAAAAAATATGTTCAATTAAAATACCCAATTAATCTTTTGATTGGTTTTAATATTTTGTATGGGAGAAGAAAAACTACTCAGCTTAATTTTTTTTTTTTTTTTTGATTCGTAGTAATTTTGACATGCGTTGAATACAAATAAAATAAAAAAAAAACAGAAATTCATTTTGTTCCCTTTTGTTGAGAAATAACAAGCAAATAATAATGAGAAATACAAGCTTATAGACCAAATATGGATGGTAAAGTTAGTACATTGGCGATATTTGGGTTTCGATGCAAATGGTCTTGCGTAAGTACATATGGAAAATATCTTAGCCTTTGTTTAACATCCAATCACAAAATACATACACACAATTCAAAGAAAAGCTACGATATAATGCAAGAATATCAAACACCGAATGCGGCCATTGTACTTTTTGCACCATTCGAACTTCAAAAGCCATACGATGTATCAGTTACACTTTTGGCACAAAAGACAAATGTTTCCATTTTTGGAAATTTTTTATATGTACATAACATCATTTTTTATATTTTTACACTAATAATTTTTTCTATACTTCAATTACCAATTTAATTGAACCTTTAAAAAACTTTAATTCGTTTTTTAATTGGGTCTTAAAAAATATTTCAATTAATTTTTTAATTGAATCTTTAAAAATATTTCAATTAAATTTTTAGTTTATGCAATACTTTTTTAATTGAAATGGATGAGTTAATACTACAATTTCCGTGATTGGTTGAAAACTAATTAATTTCTTAACTGAATCTTTGTTTTTTAAATTGAATCTTGTTTTTACTTTTTTCTGTGTTGAAATATCACTAAAGTTTTTTCCAAGCGTTTATTTTTGCTTCAGATCTTGTTCTTGTTTCTGTTTCGATCTTCTATTAATTTTTTATTTTTTTTTAACTTTTATCCTTTTCGGTTGTGCAAATTCTGTTTTTGACAGTGCTGCCACAATATTGGCTCATATTTTAAGAGTTTAAAACCAGTATTTTGTATAATACTGGTTTTAAATTACAATACTAGTTTTAAATTCTTAAAGTAGACTTTGTTTTCACTATGAATATGCCCCATTTTTTTTTAACTGCACATACTACATATGTACGAGTACATACATAGTGTGTGTATAGTGCCCTGATTCACCGCTGTTGAGCTTAAACTAAATAAGCATAAATTTAAGTTTAGTTTAACTAAATCTACGTTTAAGCTTGCACTGATTTATTAGCCCTTAATGTCATATTCTATAGTGTATGTTGACCAGCAGAGCAATCTTAAGAACAGTAGGGGCATTAAAATATTATTTGAAATGTTATTGAAACCACAACAAAATATGTACATACTCGTAATTGAATTGAAACAATAAACCTTCATGCGATTTTTCAAAATAATTACTTACACAAATTTTTAGATATGTACAAGTGTTTTTACTCTCAGAGATAAACAGCCATTTGCACACATTTGCTATTAAACATGTCCGTATGTGTGCAAGTACAAGTGTCAACAAAACTAACTTAGATATCAGTATTTTAACAAATTTCTCGACTTGTATTATCACCACTTGATGTTAGAAACTCTAAACTTGATTGTTTTAAGGTTCATTACTTAATTGGCCAACACTTTGACACAACAGCTGAAAATAAAAGAAAAACGATTTCCCTGTATCACTTTCACATGAACATATCACATAAAATGCTTACAGTCTTTTACTAAATGCGAATCGTACACTTGTATTGTCTTAAAGTGCTACTTACAGTGGTCTGCAGAAAAATTAAGACATTTTATTATTAAAATATTCATTCGAGCGATAAAGAAATAAATAATAATAAATCGCGAGTTAAGGGGTTTTTACTCCGGCTATGTCTAATAGGGGGTTCGTTTATTTTTTCTGACCGTGCTTTAAGATTATATTTTCGATCTGGCACATATATTTTTTTTCGTTAGTAGCTAAAGTCAAGGTAGGTAAGAAATGTTTATTAGCGACGAAGCATTTATTCTTCATACGTTGAATAGAAACCCCTTAATTCCAAACTGGATGTTGCAGTTTAAATTATTGTGTATTGAAACGGCTTTATATTTGAATTTAACTGTACGTTCTATTTGTAATGTCATTTTAATTGTATTAATGGTGCCAGATTGATTGTCATTTAAGGAATCAACTCTGTGCTGATCTCGTATTTATGTTTAATTATGTCAACCCTGTGTTGATGGCGTTTTGTCTTCGTATTTTTGTGGCACGTATGCCTTTTTGAATTCATTTGGTGGTAATTGTCAGACATTTTGAATTCGTGTGGATTGCAGACTAATATTCAATTTAATTTATTTTAGTGAGGCAGAATTAAGTAAGTTTATTCTACTTCATATACGTATAAGAATGTATATTTTGTATTTTCATTTTAATGTTATAGATAATAAAACAAAGGTACAAATATACTTTAATATAAAATACGTACAAGCGTACAAAGCTGCATTTCATTTGTATGGTTTTATTGTTTCTGCCCGGATTCGTGTTACTGCCGTAATATTTTGGAACCAAAGTTGCTGCTGCAACACTGGAGCATGAACAAAAATCTAAAATGCCAATATTAGACGTACATATGTGCCTTTAATTATGTGCCCTTATATACATACAAAGAATTATATGACTCTGACCACTTTCATAATTAAATCGTTTATGTACACAGAAAACAAATTCCCGCAATAAGCACGTTTAATTAAAAGAAAAAACCAAAAATCAATTAAAAATGTAATTTTTTTATCTAATTTTTCGACCTTTTTTGTATTTTAATTAAACTATTTTTTTGAGCTTTAGGTCTGTTTTATATTTGTATTTTATTATATCAATATTTCGTTAACCTTCGGTTAACTTCTTCAGGATATTTTTGTTTTGTCGTTATGAAATCTTCTTTTTAATATTTTTTAATATTATTAACATGAAGAAATATTATAGACTTATACCAATTTTTGTTATAACCAAAACTTTTCAAAAATTTTAAAAATATTTTTTATGACACATATTGTTAATTTGAAATTTATTTGCTGGAGGTCAAGCATTGTCTATATATTTCATTGGTGCTTAGCCAAATCATCAGTAGACTTTAACCACATTTTGAACAGTCACAAACCTCTTATCTTATGCACAGACTTTCAAAAACTATTTGAGAATTCACAAATAATAATCACAAATAATAATATTTCTGAAAATCACAAGCGAAACACAAGCAATAGGCATAGTAACTATAACAAAATCCCAGCAAATAATTTATATTCGATATGAATCTATTTTATTTTTCTACACCTTTATACAATTAGAAATCCATTGGATAACAATAAAAGTACCCATAAGGCAAAATGAAAAATAAAATCTAAATTTAACATTTATGAAATTTATTAATCGACATATTGTCATAAGTTTATTTTAATTTGAAATTTATTAATGTTAAATTTAGATTTTATTTTTCATTTTGCCTTATGGGTACTTTTATTGTTATCCAATGGATTTCTAATTGTATAAAGGTGTAGAAAAATAAAATAGATTCATATCGAATATAAATTATTTGCTGGGATTTTGTTATAGTTACTATGCCTATTGCTTGTGTTTCGCTTGTGATTTTCAGAAATATTATTATTTGTGATTATTATTTGTGAATTCTCAAATAGTTTTTGAAAGTCTGTGCATAAGATAAGAGGTTTGTGACTGTTCAAAATGTGGTTAAAGTCTACTGATGATTTGGCTAAGCACCAATGAAATATATAGACAATGCTTGACCTCCAGCAAATAAATTTCAAATTAAAATAAACTTATGACAATATGTCGAATAATAAATTTCACACATATTGTTATTTTAAAATTGTAAAAATAATTTGTAATTGAAAGAAGAAAAGGAAAAACAAAAAATTAAGATTTCATAACGACAAAACAAAAATATCCTGAAGAAGTTAACCGAAGGTTAACGAAATATTGATATAATAAAATACAAATATAAAACAGACCTAAAGCTCAAAAAAATAGTTTAATTAAAATTCAAAATGTAATTCAGTCAATAGAAATTTTGTTTCAAATTTTAGTTTAATTAAAAGTTTAATTGGCTCAATAAAATTTTTAATTAATTTTTGGTTTTTTTCCAATTAAACGTGTTTATTGCAGGAAATTTTTTTCCTGTGTATGTATGTACATCTCTATGTATCTTAATCACTACAGATAATATTAGACTACATGGCAAAGTTAACTTCAAATGATATTTATAAAAGCTATGAGGTTAACAAGATTTTTCGTGACCGATGTAGTCAACTTTGACCCATGTAGCTCACCGTGTATTTCAATAGGGTGGTACAAATTTCAACATTCTTAAGGATTAGGTCCCCCTCTACGATTTTTACAAAGATTGTTTTGATATCTGATCGCAAGTTTTAAAGATACAGATTTATTACACATTTTCTAATCGTAATAACTATGCGTGGGTCCAATCTAGATGAAACAGACTACTTTTTTCATTGTCCCAAAGTAGTCCAGTCATGAACGTATGTTGTTTTCATATACATAAGTATGTATTGTAGATACGAGTATGTATGTACGGGCGTATATATTTTTATTAGTGTATAAATAATTATGGCTACAACTGCATTTGCAAAAATAAACAGAAAGTATTTATATACATACGAGTATGTATGTATTTCTATTCTCTAGAAAGTCCAAAAGCTGTTAAACTAATTAACTCGACTTGTTTGTACGAATAGCTCAATTTCATCCAACAGCGTTTTGCTGAAAGCAACAATATAAAAGAAACATCATTGCAAATGTGTGTCTTTGAGTGTCACACACCAGGTGATCTAGTGACCCCTTCATTGTTTCAACAGCTATAATGAAAAGTATTAAAAGAACTCTAGTTTTACTAAAAGTTTTGAAACTAATTAGTTTCATACAAATAAAATAAAAGCAATGAAAGCGTTTCCACATATTAACGAAAGGTGTCATTCTGAAAACAAAATTTGAAACCACCCAGTAAGCATTTTCTGCGAAATTTGCCAAAGAATTTTCAATTTGTATCTAAATAATTCTTCATATCGTTTTTTGTCTTATGAGAGAAGAAAATTTATAAAATTTCAAACTTTAAAGTTTAAACTCATTTTCTGCCAAACTAGTTTCTCTGACTTGTTACTATGTTGCAATAAAGGAGCGATATGAATGGCTGAAAGAAATGAGAAAGTTTGTAAATATCAAGAATTGTACATTCTTCGAGGTAGAAATGACCGAAAGTCAAATTGTAATCTTTCATACGTCCTGTTTTTTTAAGACACTACACATCCCAGCAAAATAATTTTGATACCGGTAAGCAGTAAAAAAAATGGTATGTCTTCTAAATTAGCTTCGCTGGAGAGTAGGCCTGGATGTATTAGGTTAGGGTAGCAGGCTGCTGGTAAGGAAGGGTGAAATTTAGAGTCCAGCTCAGTTGGGTCCAACACAATGCAGTTCAATTTGTTTACGAAAAATATTTGGAATGAAAAACGTTGCCACTAGTACACACTATTGCGATGTCACAAAATGCCATAGTATGTACTCGGTATTACGAAAATGCAATAACGTAAGCTTGTGAGAGTCCCATGCATTTAAATAAACAAAAAATGTTATTCAACTCATTTAGAGAATTCGAATGAGACACGATGTTTATGAATATAATATGCTTAGAAAGCATGACATCCCATACACAAATCATGTAATCCGAGAGGAGGTTGGTAAGCACGAGCATGTTTTCTCTCTTTCACAAAACTGATTCCAATCGATCATAATTTTTGCCGGAGGAATAAGTGAATATATTTGGTTAAGTTTGCGTGTTTTACAATCCAAGTTTCCTGTGATGTAAAGATTCGAATAGAGCATATTTTAGTACGGAAAGAGCAGACTCCCCCAGAGCAGAATACAGCTCGGCCATAATATGTGTATGTTGGACTGAGACCGTTCAAATAAAAGTATTGAATTAAATAACGGTGACCAATTTTTCCATATTTATAAATTCACTGACATTGTGTACGAGTACTTTTGAAGTCTGTAAAGATATTCTGGGCAACGTGGCGCCTTTAAACTTAAAACGCATGTTTAATAAGGTTACCAGCTTTAACCAAAGTAATTTTTTCAAACTACTGTCAGATTGGCTAGGTTTGGGATCACCCTCGTATGTGGATTTATTTAAAATACAAATATAATCTTAAAATATACCAAATATATTTATCTGGAATTTGTCTCGTTTACTGTTTTTGTGTAGAAAAAAAAAATTTAATTTTAAGCAATTTAATTCATGTCTCTAAAAATATGGATAAAAGTTAGCTATACATAAAAGTCATACGGCCTGTCCTACGATGTCACTCGAAATCGTTCGATCGACAACTTATATTGCAAACAACAATAACATTAGAAAATTTGTTCTTGTTTTCAATATAAGCATTCGATCGAACGATTTCTAGTGACATAATCTTAAATTTTTCTCATAAGTTTCCTCTTCTCAAAATATGTTATTGTTTCAACAACAACCAACAAGTGTGTGATTGAAATTTTTAATCCGTGCCTCGTATTTGAAATTTATGAAAAATTATTTTGTCATTAAATTTGTGCCTTGATTTGAAAATCTTTATTAATTATATTTGTGGGAATTAGTATTTAGCCACAATCAAAACAGTTTACACTGTTAGAATTTTATTTGCAAACATAAAATCAGCCAAAGGTGTACCTTTACAAACGCCAATTAACCAACCCATAATTCCAACAAAATTTAATATACGAGTATATGTACATATATACAAATTCGTTACATATGTTCGGCGTTAATTTGCTATCAAGGGTTGTTATTTCCTCCGCAAGTACATACATACATATGTACATGCTTCATATTTCTCGTTCCACAATTGCCAAAATAAAAAAATAGAATATACTCGTATGCAAACATTTTGGTATTCCACAACATCCTTGACGAAAATGAAATTATATTTATGATTACATCCTGTTGCGAATTGATTTGTTTCCTTTCTAAGTCAAAAGCAAGAAAATCGCTTAATAATTGTTGGAAAATAAAACTGCTCAAAAAAATCGATATTTTTAAATTTTAAATAGTTCCAAAACATTTTAACTGTTTACAGACCGATTACGCAAATACAAGCAGTAACAACAATTTGGTGCTAGAAAATTTACATCAATCACTTAATCGTCATATCGACAATGTTAATTCTATTGCCGCCTCCTATTCAACGACATCGCCAACCCTTTCATCGAATACCACAAGCGATGTCTCTCCAACATCCGCCACAGCTAATAAAAACACATGCTCCACAACAGACAGCCAGCAGCAGCAGCAGCAGCAAGAGAAGAAGAAATGCATTGAAATGCAAGCATCAAGCAATAGCAACAACAACCACAATAATAATAATAATAATAGCAACAACCACAATTTAATGGACACTACTAACAATAACGATGAGTTGCATTTGCAAAAAAACCACTGTTGCATGCCACCCATATCGATATCATCTTCAGTGTCTTCCAGTGCTGTAACAGCATTACAGTCCACAACGGGTAAGAAGAGGCCAGATGGATGCCTTTTTGTTAGGTTTGCTATTTAATAGTTTACAAATTTGTAGATTTGGCTAGAGAACAATGGTATGTCCATCATGCCCATCACACTCCCACACATCCTCATCAGCAATTGAGCGATGAATTTGTGATGTATGCCCCAGCTTTGCCATCTGCCAGTTCCAGCTCTACCATTGGAAAATTTGGCATCGAAAGTTCAACGGAAACTTATTTGAATTCAAGATACAATGGTGAGTATACGAGTACATATTATTTGAAAGCTTTTAAAGTAAAGTTTCGTGTCTTAAGATGAAAAGACAAGTGCTCTGACTTCAAGGTTAGAGTTATATGTTTTTAAATGCTGATTGCTTTGACGGAATGAGAGTGTGTTTGTAGCATCTAAGCAAAAGAGAGATTTTGATATTTTTTCAAAGAAGTGACTTCATCTGATAATTTACTAAAACAAATCATCATCTAACGAAAAAATTACAGTTTTTAAGAACAAATTTAAAATTGCTAAGCTAGCGCACCCTCTAGACAGACGTACTTATATCCGTTTTTTGGCTTCCTCTTTACTAGATTCACTTTTTTCAATTCTCTTTTGAAGTTGTTAACCCGTATTTTACCTTTCTAGCCCATAAACTCGAAAAAATTATTCCACCTTATTGAATTTATAGTGATATTAAGCTATTTTTCCTTGGAACATTGGCCATATTGAATCAAGATGAATGAAGATTTCTCGTATTAAATTTTCAGCAATGTTTGGAGCAGAGACTGTTTAGGTTACGTTACGTTAGGTGTAAAAGAGGAAGGTCCTGGGTTCGAGCCCGGTATCTAACAGTCATTAAATAACAACACCACGCATTTTTGTGTATTAGTGTCCATTTGTATCAGTTATTGTAGGAAAGTTCAAAGACATAGTCACTGGTCACTGAACTATACCGGCTTCAGTTAATACTAATCCTAATGTAACATCAGAGCACCCTTCTTCGTTGTGTAGCAGAATTATCGGCGAAGTAAAATAAAATGGCTAATAAGCACATCTTCAAATAAATTTAATACGCCTCATTTAACACCAGAGGCGCTGCAACACTGCATTATTAAAAACGTGCAAAAAAACAAGAGTTGTAAAAGAATGAAGCTTTCCTCTATCTCTTCCTTCACCACCTGTCTTCTGTACCACTAACACTTTCCTAAAAAAAATTAACACCTAGTAATAGTAGTAGGCATTCGTTGCCTGAGTGTTACTTCTCTTTAAAAAAAATAAAAATAAAAAAATTAACAAATGAAGCCACCTTTATAGGAACTCAGTATCGTTCACGTAGTCCCTCAAACTTTTCCAGCCAATACCTCTAAGGTGTGTAATGTACGGTAGGGTGTCATCCCTAAAATAACGCGATATTGGCCAGGCGAAAGCTGGACAATGACAAAGGAAGTGCTCGATGACCTCCATATATGCTCTGCATTCATTGTCATCCGTGGCTGCAATCCGCTAGAAACGCCTTCGTAAATTAGAGCGACCCGTTAAGATGCCGTTCAACTTTCCTAGCTCGGGCTTGTTAATTTCATTAGCAACCTTGTTTAGTCTTCGTTTGGCTCGCCCTATAGAAAATTGGTTAGATTACCCACAGTATCACTATTCCATTGTGTCCTGTGGGCCATCTTCGCCCAATGTTTTAACTTAACCTTCGCTGCCCTGAAAGGCTTTGCATTAATTAGAGTTTCTGTCTGTAACATTCTGGCCTTCTTCGCCAGTTCATTTGCACGGTCATTTATGATTACGGCGTAATGGGCCAGCACCCATACAAGACGAATTTTGCTATGTACTCCGTAATATTTAATAATATTTTTGCAATCTGAAACGGCTCTAGAGTTTACTCTTGCTGTTGTGATTGCCCTAATTGCCGACTTGCTGTCAGTACATACATTGAAATCTGTGGCCATAATATTCTCACTGATCCCTTTTAAAACCTCCGTATTGTACGCCTGTATTACGTTCAGGCAAGTGGAAGTAAATATCGGTCTCTGGTTCTTCTATGAGGAAACATATGCCAGTTCTTTCCCCTAGCTTCGAGCCATCGGTGTAGCAGCAAACTTCAGCGGGCGTTTGCTCTAGGGTTCGATTGATCCAGGAGTGTCTTTCTGGTATCAATGTCTCGCATACCGCTATAACCCTAGTCTCATGTACCCGATCGGACATTTCCAAAGTCTGGTCGTATCCGTGTAGTGACATTCATATGTTCTGATGGTGTGGTATCTTGTATTGTCCGATCCCTTCACCCATCACTTTTAAACGTTTTGTAGCAAGAGTTGCTTCGTATCTAATAGGAATGTGTATAAGTTGGACATAAAGAATGGTCTCATAGCTCCACTTATACCTTTGAACATTCTCCAAAATTTTAGTTTTGCACTTCCTTCCTGGTCTGATTAAGTCTGTAGACAAAATAATTAATTTTTTGATTAGTCTTTAATAATTATTAATTATAATTACATATATAATTTCATTGATTATTATTTTATTGGTAAGTACAATGCCAAAAATATTGTACAATCTACAAAATATTTTTTAAGGCCCAAATAAATATTTTAAATCCCAATTTTGCAACACTTCAACCACCACATACATATTTAAGCAAAATTTACTCACCAGCTTTTTGCAAACACCAGTGAAGTTCTTCTTCATTTTTATTTAACTTTGTGAATTTAATAAACTTATTCTAAACAATTTGTTAAACACATGCCCCATGACCTGCAGCTTATTGACTTTTTGAATAAACATTCAAAAAACATTCTAGAGGCAAACATTTTCATGTTTCATTTAAGATACTCTGTAAATATTGACACTCCTTCACTGCTATTGAGATATTGGAAAGAAAACTTCCTCCCACATCACAACATTAACCGTCATAAAGACTGACAAGGGAAGAACTTTTTATTCAACAACAAAATTATGATTACAAAGACTCATTTGTATCAATAAAGTGGTTTGGTTTGTTCAAGGGAAAAAAATAAATTAAAATGTTAAAGTTTCTTCTTTTTGCATTCAAGGAATATTTATGACTCCTGTTGAGTTCTAATATGCTATTTTTGAAGATACATACTTATTTTCAACAGTAGTCTAGATAATCTATAAGGTTTAAACATAATTTTACTGTATTTTCCCAAAAAATAAAAAGAAACTTATTTATGAAAATCTATTTTACTTTGCAGTAAATGTCAAAGGAGTGCGTCATGAAAGAGCATCATCTTTTTTCGACATTCCAGCTGTGACGCACCCGTACTGTTACAGGTGAGTTGTTGTTTATTTTTATTATTATTATTATTTTTTGTCGTTAATATCTCATGCGCTGACTTATAATTTCTTGCATTAATTTATCCTTTAATTTTCTTTTTTATTTTTGCACATCAGCTTAAAAGAATCCTTAAAAATTTTTGGGAATATTATTTTTTCGAAATGCACACCTTTTTTATTTTTTTACTATAGTATACTATAATCAATATTGTATTTGTAATAAAATGTTTTTTTTTCCTTAACAATGTTATGCTTTCCTTTTAACTTTTTTTGGGGATGCAAGATTTCCAGCATCACCACCTGCAGGGATTTTAAAGAAGAACGATGATGGTAAGACGTTAAGTGGTTTAAAATAAGAACAAATGAATTATCAAAAAATTTTCATATCGTATGTTTCATATTGTTTAGCATTGTTTACTCATTTATTATAAGAAAAAAATGTTAAATTATGTAATATTAAAATATATTATGTAGTACGGAGCGTTTTAACAAAATATACACACTGGCAACCCTCGATTTGCGCGACTAGTTGCTGCCAAAAAAAATATTTTTATTACTAAAATGGTTTACACACACATAAACTTTTATTTTTATATTCCCTAATTCATATTTCCTTATTTTATTATAATTGCATTTTTTCTTTGTAAAAAATTAATTAGCCCTGTTCACAAATAGCGAAAAATGCATTACGTAATATGTGAATGGCCCCTCGAACAATATAAAATACCGTTATGCTTGTTTTTATGTAATTATGTAACAGTATCAATAGTTGTGTGCCACTCCTGAACATCTGGAATTTTTTGAGTTGTGACCAGTGTTGCCAGAAGTAGGGGAAAATTCTTACATGTAGGTATTTTTGATACTAAAATAAAAGCGTAGGGAAAATCGGACAAATTTTTTATATTCTCCAAAATGTAGGGATTTTTCGTCATGTATGCGACATGAAATAAATACAAACATAACGTTTTTTAGTAGTATTTTCTTTTTCAAAAGGGTTCAAAAAGTTTCTTTTCTTTTTTTTTTTTAAAGTGCTTAAGTCTAGATAAGCTGATTTTGAGTTAATGGTACCTTCGTAATCTGCATATTTAAAAGTACCCCTGGGCAAAATCCCAATTAATTTGTGCGATTTTTCAAGAAGCTATAGCAAAATGGCTTGCGGCTTATCTTTTTTAGACTTCTAATCTCATTTGCAATAATAGCTTAATTTAGGTTATACTTTGTTATATTTCAACTTGAATGTATTACTTGCAGTGTGTAGAAAGATGTTTTCCTAAATTGGCAAGGCAAACTTACTAAAAAAGCAGCTGTTAACTTAGCGCCACCTGGTACATGAATTACATATGTATGCTAATTTTAAAATAACCGGTTTTTGTACCTGAATTGAATTTTTCCTTTAAAATTTTATTTGAAAAAATATTCATAGCAATTTTTAAAAAACTTTTTGTAATTTTAATGTGTATGTGTTATTTTTTTTTAGTTTTTTACTTATTTTTTTACCAAAGCTTTAATAAACATGTATATATTTTTTTATAACTAATGGTTTTCTTCTATTTTAATGACAAAAAATGCGTAGGGATTTTTGTAGGGGAAATTTTTTCAACGTGTAGGGAAAAATCGGATTTTTTTTGCATGTGTAGGTATTTTTTCGAGAAATCTACTGGCAACACTGGTTGTGACTGGTTATGATTTATTGTGCCATATGTACATACATACATAGAGTCATGATTTCAATCAGAATCTGAATTGAAATGGCTATTACAGAAACAAAGGTTACTCGAATCCGAAAATTGTAAATCATACACTCCAAAAAATATTTGAGAAAATTTATTTAATTTTTCATGGGAACTTTGTTATATTTTCCTTACTATCCGGAAAAAATATCTTTAAAAAAAATATCTTTGATTTTACACCTTTTCAGTGAATTTTCTAAGCTAATCGTAGTCCTTAACCAAAGAAATGTTCTTCAACTAAAATAAAAATTGCTTTTTACAAAATTGTATATCACTTTCTGAAAACAAAAATTTTTTCATAATACATATTTAAAAAAATTATTTGCTGTTAGCTTAGCATTGCTAGGAGCATTTCGTTGCTGATAGGTATCACTTCACAATTGAAACAAGGTTACAAAACTTCAATGCTTATAGAAAAACTCTCAATACATTATTGAGAATTACAAAGCAATAATAACAGTAGGCAAAGAATCTTTTTCTAAAAACCACAAATATGTAATATTATTCAGCATGTGTTGCTTTTTTCGCTAAGCAGCAACGAAATGCATCTAGACGTGCTAAGCCAACAACAAATAAATTTTTGAAATTCGTATTCATACATATGTATATTATAATAATATATGTATATATTTATAGGTTTTTTTCTTCCATGTCATTTAACTTGTGCTTAATTGTTTCCTTTGAGCGTAGAAAAGTAAAAATTTAAATTTTATTAAACAAACATAAAATTCTTTTTTTCTCAGTATAAAATGATCTTATTAATTAGGAAATTCAAATAAAAATTCCGGCGGTGTAGTAAAATTCTTATTTCGTCTCAAGAACATTATGTAACTGTTTCATAAGATTTTTTTTTAGTAATTTAATATGTCTTTTCTTTGAATATAGAAGAATAAAAAATCTAATTGATACACCTAGAGCGGGTTTCATTAATAAACCTAAAACAAGTTGAAATACATGCCAAGAATTATAAATTGATTTTAAGGTGTTAAATCGCTGTATTTTTTTTAATATAAAATACATATCGCACTTCTTCATTTTACAAATGATAAGCCCTCTCCTACAGCTCAAAATACAAGCGAATAATTCAATTTGTTTTTATTAAATTTTAAAAATTATTTTTTCTCTTTTGCATAAAAGTCACAAAATTAAAGAAAACATTTTTGTACGCGAGAAAAATAAAGAAAACTGAAAAAAATTAAATGAAAATATCGCGCACAATTTATTTACTCTAATCCAATTGACAGGTTATAAAGTATATTCACATATAATTTCCCAACCCTCCCCCACCTCAGGCCACATACAGAATCATCAACATCATCATCGTTTTCAGCAAGCTTATTGAACACATACCGTCGTCGAGTTATCATAATAAACCACTAACTACTGCATACTGATGCGATACAAAACGCCACTGGAAGATGATAAATGTATCCTTAAAATCTATTTATAAATCTATTAATAAACAAGTAACAGATAACAATCAAATCTTATTTGCATCCATCTGTATTTTATATTCTATGAAAAGACTTGTAAAAATAGCGGCAATATGAAGCATAATTTTAATTCATTTTATTATGAAAAATCAACTTCAAGCGTAAAAAAGTGAACGTTATGAATTTTAAACGCTTCTTATGCATGTGTATGAGCGAGACTTTGTTACAAAAGGAAAATTACAAGCAGAATTTATTGGAACAGTGGAATACGGGGGAAAATTATTGAATGAAAGAACTAAAATAAAAGGTTGTGTGCGACATACTATGTACAGTTAGGCCTCGATTATCAGTAATGGTCGGTACCGGTAGAGTTTTGGATATTCGATTTTCCCGGTTAATGGGGTAAAAGCTTTCATTGTTTTATTTCATATATTTTATTCATATTTTTGTCCTTATACATCCTTGTATATACCGCATATAATAATAGAAAAATTCTTGGATTTTATGCTTGTGTTTAATCATAAAATTCATAAATATGTGCTACATATAAGGCAAAAAATATTTTGGATGAAACGGATGGACAAAAAGAAAACAATTACAACATTTCTTTCCCGGATAATCGACGTTGCCGGTTAATCGAATCACGGATAATCGAGGACTTATTATATGTGACCATCCACATGAAAAGGTACCAAATCTTCACCGAGGTCAAAATTTAGTTTTTTATGCTTTCTGTACCGAACGCTTGAAGGTATTTTTAGAACTTTCTAACCTAATTACAAAATTACGATCTATCAGAAAATGTACCAAAACTTCACTGGGGAATGTTTCAATGTTTCGGTATAAGATATATCGATTCTAATATATCGAATATTTCGTCTAGACAGAGAGTCGAATTTCTAAGGAAAACGTCCATTGATCTTTTTTAGAAAATCGGCTCTCCTGCAAATTAAGTCAAGTGAAAAGATATGCTACACCTGCTTAAATTGAAATTTAAAAAATAACAAGTAGTAATAAAAAAAAATTTAAAAACCCGACTGCGACCATTTAAATTGTTTTAATGTCGTCTGTTGGCCGCCATATTGAATTTTTACTACTGTCATATCTTTAGTGACACTCCCGGGATTAATACAAATCAATTGACGTAAGAATCAGTAATATCGGACCACGCGTTCGGTTTATATAACGTAGCAAAGGAACACACATAGGCTGATAAAGACAATACCCTTCTTTGAGTCGCGCTGTCGGGTAAAAATTAATAGTATGTCTTCTAGCCTCTAAATTTAGAAGAAGAAAATTCTATAAATAGACGATTTAATTAATTTTTTTTTCGTTTTGTTTTCACAATACTTTTTACATTGAAGAGAATACGAATTTTTTTTTTGTTCAAAAGTAAAAAAAAACTTAAAATCGTCCATTTCCAATTTTTTATCTTCTAAATTTGGATGCTAGAATTGTTTTAACATCCGACCACACAAAAACAAGTGATGTGCCGAATACCAATTTTTTATATTCGCGAATACGAATATTTGAAACGATATTCGCGAATACGAATATTATAGGTGAAATTTATAGACATTAAATTGGGGTTCCATTTACGCATGCAATATGAAATATTAAAAAATTGTTATGAAAAAGAACTTCATACTCCTGTTGGCGTACTTTAGAGTTAATAAAAACTACCCAAAATTTTAATGACCGTCATTAAATAATATATAAAAATAATACAAAGCCCAAATTTCTATAAAAAAATTTAATGGGTTCGTACACAGTACTATAAATTTTAATTTTTTGCAGAAAAGTCAAAAAAAAAGTCTCTTCTCCTTCTAGATTTTTAATATTTTTAATACATATTTCCATATCAAACTATAACATTTATTACCAATAAAGGTAACAAATACATAGAAGAAAATTGTCTTCCAGAAGCTTATGAAAATATTTCTTACAATTCTCTTGGGAAAAAAGTGTCCTTTCAAAAAATATATTCATACACTTGAGACTACATTTGATAAGTTTTGACAGATATATTCATGGAAACTTTCATACATTGACGTATTTTCAAAGGGATATTATTTTAATTTTTTTATTTCACCGAACTAAAGAAAATATTTTTATAAAACAGCATTTATCAAGGAACTAGACCGCTAGCCCAGTCAATATATTTAAAGAATACTTTATTATATTTTAATATGGAGAAATTAATTTCGAACATATATAATCTGGAAAAGTACATTAACTTTTTTAATGTTAATTGTGCAAGAAGTTTGTTTTATTTTTTTTAAGTTGGGTACAAGAATTGAATATAATAATAATAATTATTATTTTAAAGTTATTAAAAACTACATAATATTTTTAGCCATTTATTTAAACTTCGTTTATTTATTTATTTTGGAAAAATATTCGTATTCGCATTTGTCTGAATTTAGCGAATACGAATATTTAAAAATGGCCGAATATCCGGGAATTCGAATACGAATATTCGCGCATCAGTAGATGTACACGACTATTTATTTTTTTAAATACTAACTATAATATAAAATATAAATAAAGAGCATTTAAGTACTTACAGTTTAAATTTCAGCAAACATAATAAAACTGAGAAATCAAAGCAAATGCACCACCCCTTTAACTCAACCTACACGCACACGCTTCTTGTATTGGATTGTATGTTTGCAGTCCTATGGGAATGTTTACGCAATTATTAATTTACAAAATAAAACAAAAACAAATTCTGTAAATCCCTTCCTTCCCCTTTTTCCAGCGCTGTGATTTGGATCATATCACTCACCCCCTCTAATTAATATCAACATGTAGTATGATTGCCGTCGTTGTTGTTATTACGTTAACCTTCTAATAACTGTTAATGTTGTTGTTATTTTTAGTGTTTTTTTTGCCAGTCACTCTACTCATCACTTGTTCATAGATTATGCAGGTACATTGTTGAATATTTAAACACTGTTGAGTGAATTTTATTACATTCAATGAAATGAAAATTTTTTTGGGGCTAATGAAAAGGAGTCATCGTTTTCTTTCCCATTAGTGGAGTTGTTATTATTTTTTTTTATAGATCTTAATGTTGTGGGAATTAAAATTTCATTTATATTTAATGTAAACACATTGCTATTTTATACTTCTACTATGTATACATGTATATACATACATATGTATGTATATCTATGGATGCGACTTCATAATGTTTGCGGCCATTTAGCTTTCAGATCATTATTGTAGTTACAAGAAAAGGGGTAGCACCGTCGCAAACAAACAGGAACAAAATGAATTACAAGTTAAAAATCTATCAGAAAATTTAAAGTGATAGTGAAAATTTAATATACTTATAATGCGCTGTCAGTGGTAGATTCACTTGTTCAAGTTTTAAAAACGATTAATTTAACAAAAATGTGAGGGTCTTGGATTGTTATGTCCTCAACAACAAGGCAAGACAAAAAGAAGCGCTTTGAAAGAGCGGAAAAGCACACAGTGCATCCTTTCTGCATTACAGGATGCAATAACTTAAACGAATGACAAAATTTAACACAAAGACTACGAAGTTGGTACTCAATACTCAAAGTTTTTTATACTGCATCCGCTATCGCTTACGTGGATACCAATTTGGATGCGAATAAAATTTTTACTTCTAGTTTTGATTTTTTATTTTTTAATTGAATTGTGTACGAAAATAAATATAAGCTTCGGTAGGTCAGTGGGTAATGTTCTGGCGCAACATGTGGAGATCCTGGGATCGACTACTGATTCAATGCGCGAACAAAAAGTATTTGTTAAATGCACGTTGTAGTGTGATTATAGCTTTCAATTGTATTTAATATATAATAAATATAAAAACAAGATGTAGTATTGGAAGTTAATCTGAGAGTAGACAAAATTCTGATCTATAAAGCTAATTTTTCAATTACATAAATATAAAAAAGGCATGAAGTATGGGCTTCTTTCTGCACATCCTATATGCATTCAGAAGCTCATACCGGGAGAGCTACCAAGTGGGACATCAAGCACAAAAATTATGTAATACCGAAGCAAATTGGTTGGTAACCAAATTGCTATTCTTCTACCTGCTTCCAGTAGACGAATATTTTATGTTATTTATTTTATTTCATTTATAAAATAGTGAGTATTCTTATTCCACCATCAACCTAAGAGTAAAGTATATTACCCTCATATAGCAACAGCATCATATCGTCATCGAAAATGCAAAATCGAATTTATATTGATTCTGGCCGGTGAATACATCTTCTTGCAAAATTTCAAACTCTTCCGTCAAATTTATAAAAATAATTGTTTGTAGCCAAGTTTTTTTTTTGGGAGTCTTCAGTAGTGCAATTTAGTAACTTTTAACGATGCGACAATGGTAATTTTTGACTATTCATTTCGTCGCTTGCAATAACGTGTGATTCTGTAACTTCTTTCTACGCAGCTGATATTATTATTATCGCTTAAATAACGACACAACTAATTCGATAAATTTTCGTTAGTGAATTGCACTACAGATGTTTGTTTTTTTTTCTCGCTTAGACTTAACGAGATATTTCCAAAAATATTCTCCATCTTTTCTGGAGGTAGACAGACGGTCATCACTTATTCGATTACCACATTGATAAGGACCCAGAATATATATGTATGTATGTATGTATGTAGGGTCGCATATGAATATTGTGGAAATTAGAATGGTAATGGACCAACCCTTGCCATTTTTGGCGAAGGGTATAAAAATGTTTAAAAAGTATAATTCCTAAACACATACATACTCGTACATACATACATAGATGTATGTATGCAATCAATAATAAGTAATATAATGTTACGTAAACGGACATTTTAGTAGAAATTCCCATACTATATAAAATGTAATGGCCCTGAAATTTTAGCAACAACCAGTTTCGTAGTAAAATTCTGAATAATAAAAAGCAATTAATTTATTTCAATTTAATTAATAAATATAAAATATTTATGTACATCAGAAACTACAATAAAAGCGCAGATAAAAAATTTCTATTAATACATACATTTGTATATGCCTTTTTATTTACATTTTTCCAGAAGCCTCTTTCTGCAACAACGCTAATGTTTCGACTTCTATACAATTTGGCCAGCATTATCACAATGCCAAAGCTGAACATCCCGATTCAACTACTACTCATCTAACTAACCATCATCCGCACACTACACATCCTCACAATCACCTTCAACATCTTCATCATCATCCACACACTCAGAGCACAAATTTGCATCATCAACATGCTCACTTAAGTCCACATTCATCCGCGTTCAAGTTCAGCCACTCACCTTCTGTCTATCATCATCAATACAATAGTCAGGCGCCAGCAACATACGGTTTAAGGACGACTGCAGATATAACACCCTCTCTCACGTTGGCTCCAGTCTCAACTACTACCGAGGTTGATATTAAGTATGAAAATCCCTACAATTCGGCAATATCTTCCACATACGCACTAAGGTCAAGCAGCAGCGTGGATTCTTCAACAGCGGTAACTTCAACAGATACCGATTTCAAATTGGACAGTTTATATGCCGCCAATAACAGTATAACAACAAGTCATACGGTTAGTCAACGAAGAGGTTCGCTGCAGTTGTGGCAATTTTTAGTGGCACTACTGGATGAACCGACCACAAAGTAAGTGAAAATTTTAATGTACATATAATAAATGCGGCCTGGCATTTATATATAAAATTGACTTGTCTCGGACTCGTTCACAAGTTAATTTTTGACACAAGCCTGTGATCAAACTCATGTAATTTATATCATCGAACCCATGTAATTTAAATGAGTTTGATCATCAGTTTGTGTAAAAAAGTAACTAGTGTAATCTAAAACTTACATACATATCGTTACCTTAATATCGAAAGGCCCTAAATCATTATTGTTTTATGTGTTTTGCGATACATAAGATTTTCTTCTTACGAAATATACAAAAAATTCGCTATCAAAAAAATAATTAGTTAGGGCTTTTCTATAATAAGGTAACGATATACATACATGTATCAGAGAGCTGCAACAAATATTAGATTTGTATTGAACTCTTTCAGGAGCTCGTTTTAGACGCAACCCGATGATCAAACACATGTATCTTAAAACATTTTGATCATAAGTTTGTGTCTGAAATAGACTTGTATAATCAAACCCATTTAAATTACATGGGTTTGATCTTTGGTTTATGTCAAAAACGAGCTCTTTTTGAACTAGTTCGCTTTGTTGGACAAAATTCCAGTCAAAAACGTCAATGTAAATTAAATAGGTTTGGAAAAACTTTTGATTCGAAAGCGAACGAAGTAGTTCAAAAAGTGATGTTGGACTCAACTCTACTATACTTGAGTCGAACTCGTACAGCCGGTAATTTTTGACACAAAATTACATGAGTTCGCTGATTGGTTTGTGTCAAAAACTACCAACTCAACGAGTTCTTTTTGTTAAACAAAATGAAATCATAAAGAATCAGAGTAAATGATGGAGTATACGCGTTCAGCTCTCTAATGTACACACCAGCGTTGCCAGAGAATGATGATGAGAAAATCTAAATCGGTCAAAAAATTCTGCTAAAATGTTATACAGAAGAAAAGTATAATGCAAGATTTAAATGTACAAGAAATTATTGAAATGGCTTTGAATTTCATGTTTATACAAACTTATTATTATTTGCAGGTATTTTTAGAGCACATACAAATACAAAATAGTTAATAATTGGTGCTTTTTGGAAATGTTACAATTACGTTTAAAATTTTTTTACGCACTATAATTCCAAAATATTATTTTACTTATTCAGTAAAATATTTTTTTAGTTATAAATACATTGAAATTGATCATTGAGGGGTTAGCTGGATCCTATGCGCATTTCACTGTTGCTAGTGCAGATCAAATACTCTTTAAATATACAGAAGAATTTTTTTTAACAAATTCCAATTTTTTTATTTTCAACAAATTCTGCCAGAAAGCATCTAGCAGAATTTTTTGAAAGTTGAGTGCTTTTTAACTAATGAAAATGCCAGATCTGGCAGTGACAATGCCAAAATGGCAACAATGATACACACATATTTTTATCAAATTATGTTCTCTCAAACTCTCTCTCTCTTCTTAATTTCAAAATTATATGCTCAAAAAGAACTTGAAAAACAGCTCTTGGAAAAAGTACTCGAAAAATTTGATATCTTAAAAACTAATTTATTCAAAAAAAAAACATTTTGAAAAAGTACTTCCAAAAAGTACTTTTGATATACATATGTACGTTTTTTTAAACTATTGTATATTATAAAAAAGTGCCTTTGAAAATTGTAACTTTGAAAAAAGTACCTTGTAACAATTTACCTTTTCAAAATTTACTTTTCAAAAACGTAACTTTTAAGAAACACCTTTTTTGAAAATAGTATGTAAAAAAATAGTAAATGCATTATAAAAATTTACCTTGAGGATTTTTGAAAAAAAAAAAATTTTTTGTAAAAAAAATTAACGTTGAAAATCCTCTGCAGTAATTTTGCTTATGAAGAAATATTGAAATTTATTCACTTTTTTTAAATAACAGTTCCAGTTGTATTGCCTGGACGGGGCGAGGTATGGAATTCAAACTGATCGAACCCGAAGAAGTAGCACGTCGCTGGGGTATACAGAAAAATCGCCCGGCCATGAATTATGACAAATTATCACGCAGTCTGCGCTACTATTACGAAAAGGGTATAATGCAAAAAGTTAATGGCGAAAGATATGTGTATCGTTTTGTTTGTGATCCTGAGGCTCTCTTCAATATGGCTTATGGACATTTGGGTGCTGCTGGCAGTGCAACTGGAACAAAAACCGATCATCAACAGCCAAATCACCATCTCCATCAGCAACACCACCACCATCCGCATCATCATCATCAATTGTTAACATCTTCCACATCAGCAGCCAAAACGAATTTAGATTCAATAGCAACCTCATCTCTGGAGGCGGATGTAAACAGAGAACGAACATCACTCAATCATGTGACGGCGCCCAAGCATCATGAGCAATTATTCTATGGCAAATTTTAATGATCGAAATAAAACCAACAAATGTTCATTAATTGATATGATAAAGATTGATAGTGTTGTAATGTATTTCTATGTGCAATAATTTTGTAGAAAATGTAATATTGTATTATATAATTAATAGTTAATTAAATAAACTCCATTCAAAAGAAATACACATGTATATTTGAAACTTTTCATGCAAAATACATACATTAATAAACAAATAAATTAAGAGGTATTAACAAGAAAAAAGCGTTAAAACTTAAGTGTTTTTGAATCCGCTGGGATGCATATTCACATGAACACACATACATACATAAATTCATAGATTTGCACATTTTTCTTAGATGCATTTCTTCTGTAACTTGTCTTCTTCATGCAGATACAGATGTATATACATACTCGTACATAAATATAACTTTGTAGTCCTTCAGGTTATAAACAATTTTTAATTTAGCAAATTGTTGAGTAGTATCCGCAAACATGTATTTGTATTTCCCTTAACAATCTGATTATTGAAATCTTTAAATAGTTTTTATTACTTCACTGGCTCTTACAAAATGATTTCCATTAAGTTAAAACTATCAACTAATTTGTAAGTACTACTATAAAAATTTTGCTTTACATGGAACGCAAACTTATTAAATATTCAAGAGCTTTTGGCCCTCTTCTCAGGAGATGCGCCATTATCCTCTTCATGATCCTCTTTATCACTATCTTCGGAAGCGGAATCAGAGCCCGAAGCTGATTCTTCACATTTCCGTTTTGCAGCCTTCTTGGGTGGCGGTGACGGACTATTCTTTTTCAATGAGGCCACATAGCTCTTAACTTTGTCGGGTTGTGGACTATAGGCCCAATGTATTAACTGCAAATGAGTTTCCGTAGGTTTGCCAGCATCATCGAATAGTTTGGCATCGTCCTCTTTAAGTTTGACCAGCAATTTGGCTATATTTCTATTGCGTATAATATCCCAAGAAGTGGAGTCATCCTCTTCCGGAAACATAGTGCGCAAGTGTTTGTAGTTTCCTTTGGCCTTTGGGCCACCATATGCTTTCAAAAATTCCACTTGCAATGTGTCCCCAGGACAGGGCAACTGTTCAATAATATTATATGCCAGATATGCTTTATTGTTTTTGATTAGATTTTCAGTTTCAAATTTTTCCAGAAAATCTTCAAGAATCTTAACACCTTCTTTAATGGATTGGATTTTTTCCTCATTTTTAGTGCCAGAGAGAACACGTTTTGAGCTGCCAATAAGACCCTTTACAGCAAGTTTTTGGTATTCGGGATCGCGGTCTTCTAAAATTCTGAATAAATAAAAAAAACACAAATCGATTATTTTGCGTTAAATAAAAGTTTTGATTTGCATTTTGCAGAGGGAAATTTTTCAAACTTCTGAAGATAACTGTACGAAATTCGGTATATAAATTCGTTTTGTATTTAGAATACTAATAACCGAAGTTTTAGAAATCCGATTCCTATTTAACACTAGTCTCAACAGAAGATAAGATTTCACATAAATGCCGATAGAACTCATGTATTTTGAAAAATATTTTTGGAGAACTTGTTTCTTTCCACAAACTTATGTACCGAATAGGGGTTTCAATCTAATCAATCTAAAATCAAGGTACTCGAATTATTTTAATTATAAAGCCGCTTGGCGCCGGATTCTCGGTTGTTTCGACAACTACAGTTCACAACTCAAAATGTCCCAGATAAGCAGGAGTAGCAAAAAACTATTAATACTGTACAAACGACGCAAGTATGTAACATAAATTCACACTATACAAGTCTTATTGCTAAGCTTATCACTTTTTCTTCTTTGAACTTTTATCGGCGTTCGCACGATGCAAGTCTTATTTTTGAGCTCATATTTTTGTATCGAACTCTTTCAGTAGCTCGTTGTAGACAAAAACCTTTCATCAAACCCATGTAATTTAAATTAGTTCATACGTTTGTGTCAAAAACGAGCTACTGAAATAGTTCCATACAAGTCTAATTGTGTTGCCAAAGAATCTTTTGCGGTCGTTAGAGATTTGCGCGGAGAAGTGGTTTATGGAAAACAGTTGCGAATGTTTATGATTTAGTGTGTGACATGTTTGTTACTACATATCGCTCGTTTACTTAAAGAACGTCACAACTCAAAAAATTTAATTTTAAAAAAAATTTCATGCCAATGTCTTGTTTACTCAACTCTGGAAAGCAAAATAAAATTTTCTTTTTCCATTAAGTTGTGTGTAAATTGAAAACTTTAAGCTCGTTTTCTGACAAATTTTTTTTTAGTTATGAAGTTGTTTGAGTAAATGAGCCATGTGATTATCATCGTAATTAAACCTAAAAAGCTACACAGGCGGACGGAAAGCAGTACACTCTTCTCACCTTTTATTTTTTATTTTTATTTTTTTAAATATAATGAAATCAATTCTTTTATTTAATTTGTTTTCTTGTATCATTCGTTTATTTTAGCTTATTTGTTATTTCTTTAACAAACTACATACTTCAACAACGTCATAACTCTAAAAGCTAGTTTTACAGAAAATTACTTTAATGTTTTCAATTTACACACAACTTAAAGGAAAAAGAAAATTGTATTTTTTTCTCAAAAAAGTTCATTATGAACTTAAATATCTGTTTTTTGAGTTATGACGTTGTTCAAGTAAATGAGCGATATGTACTCATATATGTATGTGTGCACAATCGCAAATTGTGATTGTGACCAACAGCTCTTTTTGAACTAGTTCGTTCGCGTTCGAATCAAAAGTTGTTTCAAACCCATTTAATTTACATTAGACTTGTATCGAACTCTTTCAGTAGCTCGTTTTAGACACAAACCAATGATCAAACTCATGTAATTTAAATGGGTTGGATCATAGGCTTGTGTCGAAAACGAGCTACTGAAAGAGTTCGATACAAGTCTAATTTACATTGACGTTTTTGACCGGACTTGTGTCCAACAGAACGACCTAGTTCAAAAAGTGCTGTTAGACACAACTCTAGACTTTAGAGCTGGTTCCAGCGATGCCAACTTGGAGCTTTTGGTACTATTTTTTGTGCTGTTTGAAGACTCAAAATGCCAAATTTTGAGCATTAGCGCCAAACTAAGGAAAAACACCAAGTAGTGTTTTTAAGAAATTTGTGTATTTCTTAAAATTACTTTAATAAAAACTATTTATTTTTTCAGTGCAAAGTATACCTTTTTCGTCTGATATATTTCATTACAGATGATACTTTTGCCAAAATAGACTATAGCTTAGAAAATATTAAACATTATTAAACTTCACTCGTTTGGATCTTCACTCGTTTTTCACATTAGTGCTTTTTACGCTTTGTAGATCTCAAAATTACGCTTTTTTGTGCTTTTTTAAATTTTGATGTGCTTTTAGAGCCAAAAAAGTTTACATCACTGGCTGGGTCCAACTCGTTCATTCGTTTATTTTAGACACAAGCCTATGATCAAACCCATTTAAATTACATGGGTTTGATGATAAGTCTGTGTCTAAAATGAACGAGTTAACGAGTTGTACCCAGCTCTACTAGACGTGTATCGAACTCATTCAGTAGCTCGTTTTTGACACAAACCTACGATCAATTTTGATCTTTGTTTTGTGTCAAAAATAAGTTCGATCCAAGTCTATACAACTCTAATCACAATGTATGAATGTGCAATGGAAGTATTATTTCTGTGGTCACAGGCGATAAATTAAATTAAATAACATATCAGTTTTTGTTGAAAAAAAATTACTGCAGGTATTTCATTAAATTTCACAGTTCATTACGTACGTAATCGAATCGAAACATCTTGTTTGCTGGGTATGCAAGTACATACGAATATAATTATGAACATACGAAAATAAAAACAATCCAATAAAACAAGTCATTAGAATATTAAAAAAAAATATTGACATAATTTCTATGATATCCCAATATAAGTATGACCAAACACATATACATGTATGTACATACATATATGTAAATATGTACATACCCAGTCGGAATTTGAGTTAACTCAAAACTATTGAATTATCAACCAAAAATTAGTCAGAAGTGGTTAAAATTCACACTCATTATGCATGTTAAAAGTGATCACTTTTAACATTGAGTGGACGCATTACGAGTCAGTACTCAGTCATCTCTGAATAAGGGGGTAAATTACGCCACTCATTATCGAACGAAGGTACGAAATATTTCAATAGAGTTTATATGGAAATATTTTTAAATTTCGAATCGTATCGAATACCGTAATTTGCCCCCAGTTTTTAAGTTATCATGAGCTAGGTCATTATGAGTTAGCTTATGCCACATCAGAAAAGAGAGAACTTTGAGTTAAAATTTCTTACAGCCTATTTATGTAAGACGTTGGCAATGGAAATCTTGACGTTTTCGTAATAAATTAAAGAAAACATGTAAAAATTTTCTTTAATCTATTACAAAAACGCCAAAATTTATAACGTCAACGTATTACACAAACAGGCTGTTAGTCAGCTTTAAAATTGGAAATAATTTTAAATTATTTTTCTAGTTTTTTTGCTTGTCAGCCATCATACTTAACAATTTGCTATCACGCCATATTAAATACTAGTATAGACGCCACAGAGTTAACATAAATGAATTTTATGCTGACAACTTCTCGATAAACTTTGACTCATCTCTGCATCAGCTTTGAGTTAATTAGCTAAAAGTTAGTTCAAAACTTATCGGGAAGAAAACACTTGTACAAAAACAAATCGCTCGAGTCAGCTAAAAGATAGTTCAATACTCATTGAGAAGAAGACAGTTGTACAAAAAAAACTAACACATCACATCTGTATCGCTTATGAGTTAGTTCTGAAGCTAGTTGTAAATGAGTTAGCAAAAAGTCACCCATATTTTGAGCTAGCTAATAAAAAACCGACAAGGTATGTATTTACATACGTACATACGTATGTAGATACTTATTGTGTGCGCTAATGTGTATCTATGTATGTATGCATATGTATCTAATTATTTGTAACTCTAACGATTATTTTATTTTTTAAGTTACACATGCTTTACGAGTGGCATCACAAAAGAAAATATACTTTATAAAGTAACAAAATGACATCATTGCAAATGCCGACCGACCTTCACGTAAATACATATCTCGATGGTATTAAAATATGCAGAATTAAACATCGATAAAATTTTAAAACAAGACTATGTATGAACATTTACTGTGTATGCATTACATATGAACATTTCAGATGAAAAAAACAAACATGAGCCCATTAAGTCACTAAAAAATACTTAACATGCATACAAACATATCGCTCATTTACTGCAATAGTGTCATAACTGAAAACACGCGGTTTTTGACTTAATAGTGCAGAATAATTCGGCATTTTATCTTGTGTATAAATTTCATATAAATAGCTTTTACTAGCACTTCGTGAGAGAAGAATGTTTTTTGATGTCTTCATTGAGTTGTATGTAAATTGAAAACCTTAAACGCGTTTTCTGCAAAACTAGTTTTTTTTAGTTGTCACACTATTGAAGTAAATGAGCGATATGTACATACTTAAATATGTATGTACATACATATCGTTAGCTGAAATTCAAATAGCGTAAATAGACTTTTTTTAATGTTTAGGAAAGAGAAAAAACTAAACAAAAATATTCAACTGACTGAAGGAAAGTTTCTTTATTTGAATTTTTAATAAGGCTGATTGTTGTGATAAAGGAAAGGAAAATTTATAGGGAAATGTGTTTCGATATAATGCCCAATAGGTAGTTAATTTAAAATGGGATTTTAAATTTTTTGTTAGTTGCATGGTTTTGCATTTCAGCCATACATACCTGTGTATGTACATATTTACATACACATATATACGGATATAAGTTCATATGTACATACATATGTATGTATACTTGTTTGTACAAATGGTAGCCTTATAAAAAAAATATTTTTGAAAAAATTTCTATAGCTACACAAATGACCGCAAAAGGAATTGATACTTTTCTCAGCGCAAATTAAAGTTCTTCTCCTTCATTTATGTACTACATGCATATATGTATATGTACTCGTACTTACTTTAACGTCTTTTCAGCCGACTCTTTATCCTTGAATCCCAAGCCGGGTACCGTTTCCACTTTATCATCGTTATCGGTTTTAGCATTTTTATTGGCTGCACCGCCGCCATTCTCTGATAGCCAATTCTCGAATACTTCCATAGCATCATTGATATTTTTAATTTTATCTTCAGCTTTAGTCACTAAAATATTGATTTATGTACATACATACATATATCGAAAACGAACACATTTGGAAAAAAGGCAGTTTAAAAAAGTAACGCTTTTTATAGAACTACAACAACATACTTGATAATACTCTCTTCGCTCTGCCCAGCAAACCTCGTACAGTCAATTTACGATATTGCATATCATGACTTTCCAAAAGAGCTAGAGTCTCCTCAGCCTTTTCTTTATTTTTGAAACCGAATTTTGAATCATTATTATCAGCCATCTTTAAGTTTTTATTGCTTTATTTATTAATAAATTTTAACTTGTACTTTTTTCTTCTTTTTGATATTTTAGTTCTGTTTAGATTAGACGTCTTTTAACACTCAACGTTTAAATTGAACTGAACACGAAAATATTTAAATAAAATGTATTTGACAAAAACATTTCGTTTAATTATTAAACGGCCAGGCAACGAACGAGTCATTCGGTCAGTTCTACTTTTGCTTCCTTCATTTACCGCTCTATTGTACAAGCTCAACATTTCAAGTTGTTACTAATGTATTAAGTAAACTTGGAAACAGTGGATAGATAGACAGACGGACGGATGGCAGTACACTCTTCTCACCTTTTGCTATAAATTTTTGAAAATAGAATGAAATCACTTTTTTTAATTTGTTTCTTGTATCATTCGTTTGTATTGGGTTGTTTTTATTTCTTTAACAAACTACAAACGTATGTATGTACACATCGGTCATTTACTTCAAAAAGATCATAACTCAAAAAAACTAGTTTTACAAAAACTACTTTAACGTTTTCAATTTACACACAAACTTTAAGCTTAAAGCTTAAATTTGACGTGCCATACCATATTGCCATATCCAGAACCAAACAAAAATTCAATTGGTTTCTATGGTAATGGCTTTGGCGTTATGGCGAGTCACCTATAATCAAATACAGTGTTGCCCATAAGTTTGGTTCGAACAGCTGTTTTCTGTGGTTATACTTATGGCACGTCTGATTGAACCTTTATATTAGACGTGCCATAACATTAACCGTACAAAACAGCTGTTCGAACCAAAATAATGGACAACACTGTATTTGACTCTCCATAGCGCCAAAGCCATAACCATATAAACCAATTGAATTTTGGTTTGGTTATGGATATGGATATGGCAATATGGTATGGCACGTCTAATTTAAGCTTAAAGAAAAAAGAAAATTGTATATATTTCTTTAAAAAAATTTTATTATTAACTCGAATAACTCTTTTTGACTTATGATGTTGTTCAAATAAATGAGCGATATATAATCATGTATGTATGGTTTTTGTGCTTACAGATAATAACAGTGTAAGTCTAAAAACATAGTTTCGAGAAAACCCACTTTTAACGAACTTATTTTTAAACCCAAAATGGAAATTAAAAATTAATGTAAATATTAACGTATATAAAGAGTGATTTTTTAGCAACTTTCTTTTTGGTAACACTGTTTTTGGCAACTCAGCTAAGTTAAGAAAGTGCAAGTGCATTTCGCACTAAAATTACATTATTGAATATTAAACCACAAACACGCATACGTAGAGTGCGTGTGTGCGCCAGTGTTGTTGATGAATTATCGATTCGGCGCTATTCGCAGCAATTGGGTCTCTAGTACTTTTTTTCCCAAAATGAAAGAGCTGGATTTGGCTGACATATGTTTGTAGCAAGACGGTGCCACATGTCACATAGCACGCGAAACAATGGCCCAATTGAGAGGCAAGTTCGTTGAACAGTTTATTTCACGTTTGGGGCCACTCATCTGACCGCCTGGATCGTGCGATTTAACGCCTTTGAGCTATTTATTGGTGTGAATACCCCAATTATTTCAGTGTAAATTCCTTCCTAAGAAATATTTTTCTTATAACTTTACTTCTTTTTACCAAAATCTCTTCAGAATTAATCCTCATATCGTTCTTCATATGGTGAAAAAATTTCATACAAATATCTTGTTTACTTAACTCTTGAGAGGAAAATAATTTTTTCTTTTTACATTGAGTTTTACATAAACTGAAAACCTTAAACTCGTTTTCTGGCAAACTACTTTATTGAGTTATAACGTTCTTTGAGTAAATGAGCGATATATACTTTGTGACCAAGGCAGAGTAAATATTCGATAAGTACGATAATAAGTATTGTGTATCATACTGTTGTACAGCAAAATTTGTTTTTTGAGAAGCTGATTTAGAAAACGCAGTTTTTCTGCAACTCAATTTCAAAATTTGCTTTATGTTGCGGATATTTTAATTAAAAAAAGAAAATTAAACATTATTTTAACCATTCTCTACAACATGCCCCTTTTCTTTTTGCATTATTTTTTTATTCATTTCAACTGCAGTTCACTTATTATTAATTAATTAAATTAAATAAATGAAAAATGAAAAAATAAAACCACCGCGTGTGTATTGCCTTAAAAAAGTTTTTTCAAATGAATTATTATGATTTTTAGTAACGTGTATCTCAAAACCGTACTACAACTCATATTACGCTGAGTATGAAATTAAGAAACGTGTATACTCTGCATTAGACACAACTCTGCTTTAAAGAACGGAGCCGACTAATTTTCAGTCGTGGCTAGACCGCCGCCGATTTATTTCCAGTGAATGCAAAATTAATTTGTACGTGCTATTCCATTCTGAATCAGCTGTTTTGTTTCTGTTCAAGTGAAAGTCTGTATGTGTGGTTTGTTTTTCCTTTTTAGTTCTGTTCTGTTCTGAAAAATCTGTAAAAAAAAAATAGACTTCAACGTTAAGTGACAGCCAAAATTGTGTATTTATTAGTTTGTTGTGATATTTTGTATACAACTGAAATCAGTTTTATAGGTTGCCAGCTGATTCCTTGCACAGAAAAAGTAATTGCAAAATATTTTATACAGAACAGAACGGCACAGAACGACAACGAAAAGTAAAAACTAATGGGGCCTTTATCTTAGCCGCCGCCAATCCGACAACAAATGTAATTGATTGGTTTTTCTCAATTCGAAAACTGCTCGCAATTTTTAAAATAACTTTTTCACTTATTTTATTTGCCCATCACTGCTGTATAAAACGTGGCAACTACTCAACTCAATATTTACTCTACTTCGCAAACCCTACATTTATCAAATACGAAATGTCATTTAGGTGTAGTGTGTGTGAAAAAATATATACATGTTAATACATCAAAAACGCCTTAAAAGCAAACATTATTTAATTGAATTGAAAAGAACTTAAAATACAAAATGATGGACTTTTAAAAATAAAGAAAATGCATAATCCAAAGTGGGCGTAATGGCTTCAAATATACGTCCAGCTAAAACAGTAGGGATAAATGGCTGATAAATGTACATATGTATGGACAGACAAAAACAAATTGTTCGCAGACAGAAAAATAGCAACAAATTGTATGAAAACAAAATAGGGAAGGAAAAAAAGAATAAGGAATTGATCCGACAACAACTAAAAGCCGCCTATAAACAAAAGGGAAAATTTAAACAATAATGTCTAATGATGTGCACTTGGCCAAAGTCAGTAAGATACACCGCAGCAGCGATGTGGCTGCAAAGGGAGCCATGGTGCACAATAGTCGCGCACGTTGCGCTGGAATACGTTTATCAAGCAAAGCTGCAGATCCTATAGATGATGTGCGTCAGTGCGATGAGGAATATTTGTTTGGCAGTATTAGCCCGCGTGGTGGCATATCGCATTTGGCCGGTGATTTGGAATCCCCCGATCATACGCAACGTGATACCACTGAGAGCGACAATAATATTAGTTCCTGCTCCACACTGGATATTGTCAATAAAGTAAGTGGTAGTCGCTCTATTATTCTACAGTGCGGTGGGTAATCAAAGACTTCAATTTGTAGTGTAGTTTTTAGTGTAGGGACATATTCTGGGGGGTCAATCTTACTTGCTGGTTGCTGTTGTGCGCAGCTGCGTACAAACGCATTAAATAACATTGTAGGTGCAGTTGGTCACAGGGGTCAGAGGAATATGACGTTTAAGTTTATTGCGAAATTTTGTTATGTTTTCTTTAGTGAACAAAATCAAAACTACATATAATAGAAGTAATTTATAGGAAATATACCAAACATCAACGACGTAATCAGCAGAAAATAAGCTGGTTCTTCTTCATTGAATTGATATAAAATGGAAATCTGTAGATTTCTTTAAGAAAAATGATATCAGAACAGCTGCTAAGACGCAGTCTAAGTTGTATGTGCTGTTCAGAACAACAGAGACAGGGGTCAATGTTAAAACGTCAAGAAATTAGACGCAGTTGGGAGTATACATTAGTAGCCCAACCTATGCCTTTAAGATCTATAAACGTACATATTAAAAATACAATTGTTATACAATAGCAAAAATAAAATTTGTATGCTTTTTCAGGTGGATAATCTTTCCTTGCAACAATTGGAAAACAAGGTACGCGAACTTTCCCAGCGTCTCCAACAGGCAGAAGAACAACGTACTACAGTACAGCACCAATTGGAGGAATGTAATGCTGAAAAAGAAATTTGTTTGCGGCGTTTAGAAATAGTTAGTGCTGCCCATGAGTGTCGCATTACTGAAATGCACTGTGTTATTGCCGAGTTAAGCAAAAAACTACGCAACAAACAGGATACCACTATTTTGGAGGAACAAGAACCCGAGGGAAGTGGTAAGTATAAGATGTAAATCTCTGAATAAAATCTATTTTTAGAATTACATATGTATTCATAATCCTTTTTATTTCAAAGATTTTTCAATAACATAGTAAATTGCTTTCGTAAATTTGCGTGTTAGCGAGTTATTAAAAATAGTCCTTCGATTATTATCACGTTATTATTAGTAACGCCACCATTTTAAAATTAAAAATTTATTGAAATTAAATGTGATATTTCTTTGTCATTATAACTTTCAGAAATTAGCTATCAAGAGGGTTCTGTCTACAATTCCGAACTGAACTTAACTAATCCTGATGCAGAATGTCAAACAGATCCTTTAGAAGAAGCAGACTACTCGCATAATGAGGTGGAGCAAAACTTGTGTAGTGAAGTCACTGAAGACTTGAAAATATGCGATGCCAACTATAAAGCTCAAGTTGAGGTAGGATTAGCGATTGTCTTAAATTATCTTTAAACTGAATATTAATATGTTTGTCATTTATCAGACTCTGCAGGAAGAAATCCTTCGCCTTAAAGCACAGATGGCACTGTTGCAATCGGAAATTGCACTTGGAAATGCTCAAAATTGTGGCATTAGCACAGCGGTGGAAGAACCAGTCAGTATTGAACATTATGGGGCCGATGTAGAAGCAACACAAAGCTTAGACTCACTAGAACCTTCTTTGCAACTTACGCACAAAGACATTGATGACGAGTTGCTAAACAATATAAATAATACATCAACTTTAACAGCTGAAGAAACGTATGTAACAAGTCCACATAAAATACCAGCCATACCGAAGATGGCAGAGAGAGTGAGACTTAAGTGTGCCAGTAAAATTGAGGGCGATAATATAACTGGAATGGATTTAAGAAACAATGAAGTAAGAATCTTGAAAATCTATATATTATGAATATGTGATTAAATTCGAGTTTTTAAGATCAAGAATGCCAATATTGTGGAACATTTAGTGTCAGATCTGAAGCAAAACAACAGCTCCCTCATGGAATCTTTTGTAGAACCTTCCCAGCTGGACAACGAACTGCAGCGTTTGCAACGTAAAGTAGAGCATTTAAAGCTTCAAAATACAGTGTTGTCACTTACACTAGACGAATCCAAGGAACATTGCGAACACTTGTATTTGTTGTGCGGCAAATATGAATCAAATGCTATTGCTTTGCAGGCAGCTTTAAATTGTAGTGATCGTGCCATTGAGGCATATGATGTAATGTTGGCTTTATTAGAAAGCAAGTAAGTGTTTGATTGTTCATAAAATTCAAAAGAAGATGCACATTATTTGGATAAATTCTAGATTGGGTCTTATCAAAGAAAAATCTGCAGCAGCAGAAGAAAGTCGCAAAGCGGTTGAATCTGTTGCCAGACATTTACTTGATCGTTTGGAAAGTGAAAAGAATATTTGCGAAAATAGTTTAGGTCCTTGGCAAAATAGGTAATTAATAAAATCTTTTTAGTATTCTTTAATTAAATTAAAATATTATATTTGTAGTTTTAGTATCCCTGATAAAGTCACTCCCACACCTTGGACACCCGAAGATGATAATCGATTGCGGTATCATGTTTCTAAACTTAAAGGTAGACGCTCCACGGTACAAAACACTATTGTTAATCTTGAATCGCCCTTCAGTGACTCCTATGAAAAATCCCGTCTATCTCTCGAAAGCAAAAAGGAATTAAGCGGTGAGGGACATAAGGAAAAAGCCACAGTATTCGATTTAGAAATGGCAGTACTAATGCAAGAACTATTAAACTTACGTGAGGAAAACATTTCCCTCAAAATCAAAGCCGAACAAGCTGAACGCGAAAAACAATATGCAAATGATCGCATAGGTGTATTGCATGAAGCTCTTAAACAATTGCAACATCAATTACAGCTAAATGCTGAAACAAATGAACTGTTTCCTCATCCACAGCAACGACCGTTACACCAAATGGACCAACGCAACTCTAGCTTTTCGGAAGCCGAGCATGTAGCATTAACGGAACAACAACTAGTAGAAGCGTTATCAAGAGAAAATGAACTAAAAGGACGCATACAGACACTCATAGCAACGGTTACAGAATCACAAAAGAATTCCGATGAAAAATACGAGCATTTACACAATAATGTTAGGGAATTGCAAAAAACGAATCTGTTAGTGCAATGTAACATTAATTATTTATTTTCTTAGTGCTTACACATACTTTCTTTTGTTTTTAGAAGCCTTACTCAAATTATTGAGCAAAATAAGCGTAAATATCAAACACGAATACGTAAATTGGAACAAAAAATAATGGATATTACTTTGGAAATTGGCCGACAGCAAAGTGCAAACCAACAACAGTTCGAGCATGATGTTAACAATATTAATAAATACAAATATAAACAACATTTGTCGACTGCTTCAATACAACAACAACAGCAACAACAACAACAACCACCTATAGCACATTTAAGATCACATCAGCACCAACACCATCACCAGCAGCAGCAGCAGCAACTCCATGATAATGTTCCCGAAACAACATTGTAGTAAGAAAAAAATAAATAAAAACTTGTTTCCCAATAATGAGGGAATAAAGTAATGTGAAAACAACGTTACGAAATTTGGAAATGAACCAACACAATTATGATATTTCAAGTTAAACTTGAAAAATTCGAGTCTCTACTTAGAAATTACAAATTGGTATTGACATATTGTGAGCTTTATTTAATTCACGTTGAGAAAATTTAGAGTAAATGTATATTAAGCAAATACAAATTAGTCTCAACTAAATTAAAGAATAATTTCGACGAAACAAAAAAAATATGTATAAATTTATTATTTAATAAATATTTTAACGAGCTAGCGTCATCAGGAAATTATAATATGTATAGGTTTTCTTATTTCTTTTATAAATTATAATTTCCTGACAAAATATCGAAAAGCAAAAAATTAAAGAGCTGAAGCTGGTTAATATATTTATTAAATTATACAGCGTAATTACAGTGTAATTCGAAACGAAAGAAAACACTTTCGAATTTGTCTCTTTCAAATTACCGAGTATATTCACAGGTATGTGATAGAAATCGTTTTCGATTTGATATCAATAGAAAAATCATTTCGATTTCATTTTAGCTTTCAGATATGCGAAGAAAATCGCTTTCGATTTAAAACATTGTGATGCTCAAATTTATTTCGATTTCATTTGTCTTAAATCGAAATCGATTTAATTTCCCATCTTGTTATATGAAAATGTTAAGAAAACATATGTGGTGTAAAACGAAATTAGTATTTTTTTTGCGTTTTTAAACCGATTAAGCGGTAGTTCATGATTTGAGAATTGTTGTACAATAATTTGCATTCAAATCTAAGTAAAATTCTTTAAAAATAATTAAAATAAATAATTATTGATTAATTTAACATACATATGACAAAAGCTATTTTTTTTTTAATTTATATTTTTTTAACCAATTTAATTGACATGCATCGAAAACACTTAGTCACCGCCGACGTGGCCAATTTTTGGGCGAAACTCTGATGTTTTCATTAGAGGTAAACAGCTTTGAAAGCTCTTAAATTTGATCTTGTTTCATTGCAAAGTAAGAGCAAGCATTGTTGTCGCCGAAATCTGATTGGCTGTTGTGCTCTCGTCGATGTGAAAGCACAAAAGCTCTTTTGTAAAAGTTTCCACATTGTGCATATGGCTTGGACGTAGTAGCTGTTCTAAAAATAAAACTTCAATATAATACTCGATATTTAAAATTAGGCTGAGAACACATCCTGCATTTCTCGAAAAATATCGGAAATGGCAAACGTTGCCACTGGTGCACACTATTGTGATGTTACAAAATGCTTTAGTATGTACTTTGCTTCAGCGTTGCCGTAAATATCTTTTTATAAAAAATTAAACTGAAACAGTTGGAATATGAAATCGATGGGTTTTTGTCTCGCACCAAATTAGACTTGTATCGAACTCTTTCAGTAGCCGGTTTTAGACACAAATCCATAATCAAAACCATTTAAACTACATCAAACCCATTTAAATTACATGGGTTTTGACTAAAGGTTTGTGTCTAAAACGAGCTACTGAAAGAGTTCGATACAAGTCTACACCAAATATTTACAATTTTCTCCGTTTCGGGCTTAGAATTTAATCTCATATCGGATTCCATCACATAGCTGATATAAAAAAAATATAAAAAGGTCAAAGAAAGATTTATAAATTTTAAAATTTGTTGTTTGTAATGCTGAATATTTTTTAAAAATTTTGTGAAAAATTCTTAATATTTCAAGATCTGGTGTGAATAACTCACTAATCTCATGCATATCTTCACATTCTCCCACATAAAAAAAATAATTATAAATTTATGAAATAAATAAAATGTATTTAATTGTTAATGCAATTTGTAGTTAACAAACTGATTTAGTTTACATATTAGACTTTATTATGTTCTCATTTTGTTCCAGCATGCCAATCTAAATAAAGCAATTGTTTTTATTAATTTGCTTTTTATATACATTATCTACTAACACAAATGTGCCATTTGTTAAGCATTAAAGCTTCTTTTTTTTTGTAAAAAAATAAACATACTTATATACATATATATATAAATTAAACGAATTATTTTCGTTTATCTTTTTTATTAATTATTACATACTATTAACGACAAAACAATTGATTATTATTCAAATTTACTATTCAAACACTTATTAAAAACAATAAAAATTAAAAAGTATATATTTATATAACTATAATCAATATGAAATATCAAAATATCAATAACAATGTTAGTCCTTTAGCAGAGTTGTTAAGTAAGTAGAGGAAGAAAAAAAAATACATTTATCGAAATTAATAATTGCACTGCTCAACAATGAAAATGTTTCAGACTCTAAATAAACTGATTGATGAACATATTTTTTATATTCACGTCACAACATTTATAAAAGGAAATTAAAAATATTAAGTTTAACATTTGTTAACGCTCTAATTATCCCATATTATTGCTTTGCTTTGGCAGTAAAATATTTTTTATTGAAATTACATTAAAATTATCCCATATTATATTTTGAAATGGATTGAAACCTTTGATTATCAATAAACCTTTACCCAACAATTTCCCAAAACATTCATTTTGGGATAATTAGTGCGTTAATCAATATTAAACTTAATTGAACCAATTCTCAAAAAAAATTACCAATTATAAAAAAGAAAATATTTTTCTTTCACATTAATTTTTATTTTCCAAGTAAAATGCATCAAAAATTGGCTCATAACTATAGGAAACATTCCAAACAATCTTTTGCTGGGCAGTGTTATTTATATGAAATGGAAAAAGTGCAGCTTTTGTTTGCTTTTTTATTTTGGTTAAAAGAAAAACAAATAAAATAATATACACTTAAAATAAATTAATTTTTTAATGTTGAGTTTGGGGGAAAATGGCGGGAAGTAGCAACAATGTCAATGAAAAAAAAAATCAGTAAAGGACTACTTTGACACGCACACGTAGGGTTTCGCATAGACTAAAGGCTCAGTTACCCGACTGTAATGGAATGTAACTGCAACGGTAGGAAACAGCTGATCAGTGAATTCCAATTCATCAATTGGAATTTACTTTATCAAGTTCGTTTGAATTGAAAACGAATTGCAACTCATTTTACAAGTTCATTTGAATTGAAAAAGAATTTCTGCCCAATTCGTTTAAATTGATTCAAATTTCATTCAATTCCTTTTAGTTGTAAAAAGAATTAATTCAAAATTTAGCTGATTCCTAACGAATTAAAATCAAAAAAGAATGATTCATTTACAGCTTTCACTTTTGCATTTGTGAAAATTTATTGCGGGCAAAAGTTTTGCTAACAAATTTTACATTTAAAGATATTTTGTAAAATAGATTCATGTTTTAAGCTAATTTATTGAAATCAATATTCTCTATTGTATGGAAGTTTTTTAAGAAAAAATCTACTGATCTGTTTTCGATCTCAAAAATGTTATGTTATGTTTATGTTCACTTACATATATTTCTAAGTTTAGTTTTTTAATCTCATATAACAACATTTTTCGTGTTTGAAAAAACCTTTCAAGGAATTTAAAAACTAAAAATTAATAAAGTAAAGTTTTTGTTTTAATATCCATTTTAAATGAACATATTTATGCATTATTAAAACATAAGATATGTTTTAGTTAGTGGGGAACAGAAAAGTTTCTTTTCCCCTCGTCTCTCTCTCCTAACAAACTAATCAGCTTAGCAATAAGACTTGCATAGTGTAAACTAGGACTAAGCTTTCTAATCAAACATGTGTTAATGCCTGGCAAATTAAATTTTTATTATTTCTATGCAGCGAGATCCCGGGATATTTAAAAAAATTCCCATTTCCCATGAAAAAAAGTGCGGGGAAAAACCAATCGGTACACCCAAAAAATAAAGTTTTAAAATCAAGAAGAAACATTTTGATTTTAAAAACGAAACCTTTACGAAATAGAACTAAGTTTGTTTTCTGTTGTTTTAAAAATTTTCATTCTTTGCTTTAAAATTAAAACTATTTTGGAATGAAAAATTATTATTTTTGTTTTAAGAAACAACAACCTTGATATAAAGTTGAACATACTCAAAGTAAGAACTTATGTTTTTGAATTAAGAATGAAATATTCTTGAAGTAATAATGAAGCATTTTTATTTTAAAACTAAGTATTTTTATATAAAAAATTAAATGATTTGAATTAATAATGGAGACTTCTTAAATCAAGAATGAAACGTTTTAAATTAATAAAAGAGAATTTTCAAATTACGGATGGTTCGTATTAAAATTAAGAATGTTAATTTTGTTTGGAATCAAAATGCCATTATTATGAACAAATTTTCGGTCTTCGACTGTAGTCCAAAGCGCTAATCGAACGAATTTTCATTTGCGTCATGACGAGCATTCAAAAAAAATGTCGCTATTATGAACACCGTGTTTTTTAAAATTTCGCAATAATTTTAAGATTTTGTGCTCAAGGATCATACAGGATAATGGACATTAATATTCACTTGGTCATAATAACAGATTAATTCTCTTTTTTTCAACATGACACAAATATAAAATGTTACAGTCGTAAAGCAGCTCTGGGCGAGTCAACATCAAGCGTCGTTGGCAATTATCTCTTAAGTGCAACCAGGCCACTGTTGTTTATTGGCCTTCGAGAGTTTTGCGTCTCACTCGCACTGGTTGACTGATCTGCCACGGATAACCGTATATTCTTGCGGTTCTTTTGTGGAATTTCTTTAACAACCACGTTGCTACTTCCTATGTGAAGGCATAGGTCGTGTACAGTCAGTCACAAAACCTTTTTAAAAAACTGTTAATAACATCTTGGGCATATGGTCTAGCTACCCCGCCCATATTTGTGCAACAATACTTTGCAAATTTACTTTGTAAAGTATTTCTTAAATAAATAAAATAAATAAAATGTTACTCGGGGAAAAATATATTATTTTATTTAAAAAATTAAAATTATTGATATAATAATAAAATATTTTTGTTTTTAGAATGTTTAAAAATACATTTTCTTTCTTATTATGATTTCAAAAATTATAATTTTTATTTTAATAAAAAACATTATAGTTTTTGAAATTTTTAAAATGAAAGCGCTCATTTTATAAATATAACAATGTTGTCCGACCATCTTCACCTCCACCGCCCCCACCACCAACCAAAGACAGTTGGAAGTCACTATATTGTCAGTTTACTTAATAATAAAATAATATAAAATAATTTTAATATGTAATGCTGCCCGGGCATCGATCCCTCCACCATCCTCTATACGAGTATACTTACGTATTTATAGAAGAGCTCTGAAGTGGTTTTCAAAACTTAATTAGTCTCTCAATCTTGATATCCTGTATGTCACCCTCCATCCAAAGATCCTGGTAGCAAATTATATTTACTAACAGTGCTGCTTTCTATGCGATTTGTACATACATACATACATACATAAATACCTACCTATATACATTTATTATTTTACAATAGTTTAGAGGACACACATACATGCATACATACCAGATTTGTTAGCACAGTTTTTGTTCCGAACTACATGGCTAAAATAAAACGAAATCATAAAATAAAACGAGCAAAAAAATTATTCAAAAAAACAATCACACAGTAAAATAATAACCAAATATTGGCATACATGTGCCGGCTTAAGAATTTTGTTTTTAACAAAATGGGTATACTGAAAACAATCAGGGCAATCATTAATAAAATTCCGCGTGAAATTTTTCCCGGGGAACAATTCCAACTAATAGCAAGTAATAGGGAAAACAAAAAATTCTAATTAGAAAAAGGCTGTCGTAAAGCAGCTCTTGGTTGGGGAACAGCTCTCGCGTCATCGTAATTATTTCTTAAGTGCGGTCAGGCTTGCGTGTGTTGTTTGGCCTTCGAGAGTTTTGCATCTCACTCGCACTTGTTAATGGGTACCGCAACTAATTGTATCGTTTACAGTTAGTTATTTTGTGGTATTTTTCATTATCAACTGCAAACATTTTTAATATGATTTAATTGGTGGAGACCATAAAAAACTCTAGGAGCAGATCTTGGAAACTCCTACTTCCTATACAAAGGTATAGGTCGTTCGCAGCAACCGAAGGAAGCTTCTACACGTGGAATACCCTGGCTCTTTGGCCACGTGCCTTTGCCATTTTTTGTTCCATTTGGAACGCAGAATACAACAACATAATTAGAAAAGGGAGATATTTCACGAGGAATTTTATTCATGATTGCCCTGAATATAAATTTATAACTAATTACATGCTTAAAATTTTTTATAAAGTGCATGTACTCTGGTCGTAATAGATTAAAGAATTTCTAAAACTTATTACTGCAAACCAAAGACTTTTCGAGCATTTATATGCCACGCTTCGGAACTACGGTACATGCACCTTCCATGTCAATATCAGTATGATCCCGTTGCACGGTGTTTTTTTTTTTTTTTGCAATTCTAGGTGGCCAAAATTCGTAAGTCTCGTTCTGGTATGGATAATGTCTGTGCATAACAGAAGCTTTGTAAGCTTTGGTAAGCCCGGCAGCACGAGTTTACTTTTGATAAGTCTTAAACACTGTCCATATATATAAAATCCTTGTTTGCTTTTGTTTACGAGTATTGAAACAAAATTTTATGTCTATATTTTTTGGTAAATAGTTTATTCTTCATAATTAAACTAGAACTAAGCATAAAATAATAATTAACACATACATACAAACATATGCATAGAAATTAACCAAAACTGTTCAAGTCGTATCAAATAACACAATTTTGTATAGATATAAGTTCATTATTTACTTCTTTTTTTCTATATATGCATATATGTACATATAATTTCGATTTAAGCAAAGTGCAACTTGAAAAAATGTCAATTGAAGTCGGGTAATTATAATTTAATTTAGTTATAATTGTCCCATAAGGAGAAATACATCTAGATATAATGAAAAATGTTAGTTGCTTTTTAATATGCAGCAGCTTATCATAAGAAGTACAAAATTGCATTCAAACAAAAAAAAAATATATGCTAATAAAGTGTACGCTTTTATATATATGTAGATACAATAATAATTAACATAAAAATTTTAAGGATTATATTAATGTATACGAAAAATAAGTTTATGTTAAAGAGGACTTGGGCGCCTTTTGGAATTAAAGCAATAAAATAACAAATTTTTTTTTTTTTTTGATTAATAAAATTAAAGCGCTGGCGTTTCCGGCAACAATGAAGTGAAAAATGATACCACAAAGGTCCGTATTGTAGACATCACCGATTCATTTGGTGGAGTATCGGTTGTAGTTTCCGCCTGATGTTCGCCTTCAACGTTATTTTCATTATTCTCTTGTATTTCGGGTGCTGCGACAGCATTTTCTTGTTGACCTACACCCTGTCGTATCTGGTCGACGGCAGCATTTTGTGCTGCATTATTGTTGCGATTTACATTGTTATTGTTACGTTCGTTACGTAAACGAAATACGCCGATGTGATATCTGAAAAGTGCAGTATTTTAACTCAGTTACTTCAACTTTTTATCGATTTTTTTAACATAAAATAATATATCGAGCCTTATTTTCGATTTAATTGTAATCGACAAAAATAAAATTTTTCAGAAGGTTTTTTTTAAATATTTATGTAAATATGTTTTTGTACGTAATTTGTCGCTTACGATAAAATTTTACAGGCAGAACCTTAAAAGTTATCAACAATTTTGGCATTTTGATAATTCTAAAGTATGGATGGCCTATCCATAAAATTTCCATAAAAATAACTCTATTTCGACAACATGTCGCTTACGATAAAATCGAAAAGAGGCTCGATATGTAACTCTTCAAAAAAGTATGTATTCAGAAGAGGGAAAGGAGTAAAAGGCAGGAAATAAGATTTAGAAAAATGTCTGTAATGAAGAACTTTGTATTCCGCTAAATCTGACAGTTGAAATAAATATCTTCAACAACGATGATGAATTCATCAGCCATTTTATAATCTCTAGCGACTCTATTCACAAGGTGAGAACATCATCAGCTGGATTCAGTAATTTTTACTACGATAAGCGTATCACTATAATAAATATAACGAAAATTTATCGACTTTGCTATTCAGTAACATATTTTAACGATATTTGTTGTCGATTGAAGTAAAACCACAAATTCAAATTCATTTAGATTTTCGTCATTATTCTTTGTGCTTTTCGCTTATATATATAAAAATTACAAAATCCCATTATCGTTACCGCAAACGAATAAATATGTCAATAAATATTGAGGGCAATCAAGAATAAAATTCCGCGAGAAATTTTTCACGGGGAATAATTTCAAACAATAGCAAGTAATAGGGAAAGAAATCTAATTGCAAAAGGGAGAAAATTCTCGCAGAATTTTGTTCATGATTCGCAAAAGGGTTCAGAATCCAGGTACTGATGCTTTCACCTTTTACAGTTGTACAGCACACTCAATTAGCCGAAGGAAAAAGTAACCGAAATAGCCGAAAATTTATTGTTAATTATAAGCTCTTAGCCTTTATTGACTAAATGACTTTGACTTGATCGCGAAAGACTAAGTTCCCCCAACCGCTCCTTCTGTCATTCATTATTTCGCAAATGCGAAAATACAGTGCAGGCAGAAAAGCACTCTAGTATTTTTAAGCAGCTTCAAGATCTTAGGCAGTGGTGCAATTTACCAAACTGCCGCATAATCTTCATCCGTTTCTAAGTAAAAAATATAGGAATTTCAGCGAGGTTTCAAAACTGCGGTAGAAAAGGAAAGCGTGATCTACTCGGGTTCAGCCAAACTTAGCTAAAACATTTCCTCCAGATCATTAAAGCTTCTAAAGCAGCTACGTCCAAGCCATATGCACAATGTGCAAAAAACTTTTACAAAAGAGCTTTTGCACTTTCACACCGACGAGAGCACAAGAGAACACAACAACCAATCAGATCACGGCGACAACAATGCTAGCTCTTACTTGCAAAGAAACAAGAACCAATTTAAGAGCTTTCAAAGCTGTTTACCTCAAATGGAAATGTCAGAGTATATGTGTTTGGACGTAGCTTTTCTAAAGTGTTGGTTTTAAATCTTTACCCATTCTTAAGGCATGAATTTCTATACTCCATTGCCCAGTTCCTAAACCTTAGTGACTTACAAGTTATTTGGCCTAATTGGCCTTCACTTAGTTTGCATTTAAGGTTTAAAATTAATTCTATTGAACTGTATTTTCTAAACAATAAGGAAGCGATTGAAATCAATTCACATATTTGTATATGCATGTACATACATATATACTTACAGATAGATTCCACCGGCAATCATAACAACAACAAAACATCTAAGTGGCGATGAATTGAAATAAAGTAATGTTAAAAACAGAGCTAGGCGAGTTATTGAGAAAAAGTTGTCCAACCAATCACGATTCTCCTGTTCGTCCTGTGGCAAATTAGGAATACGTGCAGCAGCAACTGGCGCCAGCGCTGGTTGCTGTTGTTGAACTTGTCTCTCTCCATCGGCTACGCCTGCAGCTAAATTTACTGCAGCCGGTGCTGATGTAGCATTAGTGTCTGCTACTACTGGTGTCATCACAGTTGATGGAAATTGCTGTTGATATAATTGTGGAAAATGCTGTGGTGGAAATGCTGAAAATATTGGAGGATAACTGTTGCTGACAGTTGCATCACCACCAGAATTGTTCGACAATCTTAAATACTGTTCCATATACTGAGAGTAAACTTGTTGCATCCAATTGTACATTGCAGTGTGTTGTGTTATCATGGCTTGGATATTATAAGGACTGCCATAGCCGTTTGCTAAATTTTGGTTAAATTGTGGGCAAGGGATGCCACCATTAGACATTAGTTGGGGTGTCATAAAATGGGGAAACATTTGTTGCTGTTGCTGTTGCTGCATATTAGCTGTTGCTGTCTGTTGATTTGTGCCACTATTTCCAGCAGCAGTGTGCCTTTGACGTAAACCATCTGCAGTTGCCATATTAAGGGCGGTTCTTGCTGCACTTTGGTCGCTTACACCACTTGCTGGCGAAGAGGAATTCTGCACTTGAGGAGATGTTCTTTGATTTACTTTTGAAGCTACTGCTGGGTGTAAGCTCTTGGGCGTATAAACTAAATGTATTATATGATTATGTGTATAGACGTCTTTATAACTGCGTATGACATCCTTCAATTGCAAATTGTCATTTAAAAGTTGTCCAGAATAAATAAGCTTTTGTTCAGCAACGGGCTAGAAATAAAGAAATAAATATTTTTCTATAAATACGAGTACACGTCAGCACAGAAAACCCTAACGCTTTAAAGCTATAGATCATTCGAATTTTGTTTAAAAGTATGTAGTACATACATATATATCTATTTATATACATATATATCTATTTATATACATATGTATGTATGTATGTATCTAGTATATCTGATTAAAACAAATGTTCTATTTATTTTATTTTTTATTTCTTTATAAAGAAACACAATCCCGCGAAGCAATAAGCTTGTCTGCTCAAAACACCCAGAAACCTTTGGACTGATAGGCTAGCACCGCTACCACACTCAGACCAAGTGGTAATATTCCTTATTAAGTTTTAAGTTTAGTTTAGAGATAATGTCGTACCTGTAATCTTCCTATTCAAATGTACATCAGGGCTAAATCTCAATTCTTTCATGCGATTTTTCAGGAAGTTATAGCGGAATGACTCGCTGCTTATGTTTTTTTTTTTTTACCTAAAGTCTCATATGGAATAAAAAATGCTTCATTTAATTTATACTTTGGAGTGTGTGTCTCAAATTGAATGTACTATTTACAGTGTGTAGCAAAATGTCTACATCAAAAAAAAAAAAAATTAAAGTGTACACCGAATTTCCCAAAGTAACTGCAAAAGAAACAAATTTCTGAAAATATATTTGAACGTTCAGTCGTAAAGCAGCTCTGGGCGAGTCAACATCAAGCGTCGTTGGCAATTATTTCTTAAGTGCAACCAGGCCACTGTTGTTTATTGGCCTTCGAGAGTTTTGCGTCTCACTCGCACTGGTTGACTGATCTGCCACGGATAACCGTATATTCTTGCGGTTCTTCCGTGGAATTTCTTTAACAACCACGTTGCTACTTCCTATGTGAAGGCATAGGTCGTATACAGTCAGTCACAAAACATTTTTAAAATACTGTTAATAACATCTTGGGCATATGGTCTAGTTACTCCGCCCATTTTTGTGCAACCATATTATGCAAATTTACTTTGTATAATATGTATAAATAAATAAATAAATAAATATTTGAACGTTTAAAAGTATTTTACAAAACTGTAAAATATGACTAAGCACTTTTTCCTTATTGCCACGGAAATTGAAAAAAAAAATATTTTTACGAACACAACAGTTAGTTCTGCTTATTTATTATATTTCGAAACAACTGGTAAATACCTATTCTTTGCCTTTTTCCATGTCTGTATGTATGCATGCATACTTCTTATGGTGATGTTAAAAGCTAAAGAGGAGTATTGAGGGTTTATTCAAAAATTCCATCAGATAAAAAAGCAGACATATACATATAATACATGCATACATACATACATACATTCGCTTTCTAACTGACATTTGTTTGAAAAATGAGTTAAGTCCCTTACTAGACTTTATAAGTTTCATGACTGTTGTGCCTATATAAGTGAAAAGATTTCAGACGCAGCCATAAGAATGAATGTAAAAAACAACAATAAAAGCTAATCTCCTGTTAATTTTTTAAAATGTTTGTTAGGTCAGTTAGTTAAATCAGCGACGATATGTGTAAGTATTTGCCTGGTTGAATTTGTATTTTATTTTATTTCAGAAATTTGTTAATGCAAAAATTTTAACATGTGAAAAATTCCATACATAATACCTATTATTTCATTTACTTACATACATATGTATTTACATATTACATAAGGTTTACAAAACAAATTGTTCATATTTATTAAACCTTTTTCAAACCAAAATTTGTTTAATAAATATTTACATACATACGCACATACATATACATATATATATATGTATATATACATATGTATATAGGTATACGTACATTAGAGCGAATCACTAAAAAAATAGTTTTTGTTACCCCTCTCAAATTGAAGTTCGGTTTTTTCATGAGGATTCCCATAATAATTGAGGAGCCTAGCGATAGCCGTTAGTGAGCACTACCATGTCTAAAAAATATTTTAGTAGTTTTTTTTTCTTTTGCATATTTTCGTATTTTCTCCCAAGGCAACATATTAAAAAAAGTAAACAATTTTAAAGATTTTCTCATTCAACAGTTTTCTACTATTTTATACTCACGAGGATTTAGTATTAATATGGTATGAAATTACTTTACTTAGATCTTTTCAAAAAAATAATCTATACCTATGTACGTAATATCATTACTTCTATTAATTTTGTTTAAAATATTATAAATAATCACTTTTATTTAACTATAGAGGATTCACTTCGTTCAGCTTCGACCGATGGAAAATGAATTACGTATATATTTGCTTTAAGAGAATAAATAAAAAATTAAAAACGCTTAAGGTACCTGAGCATTTTGGTTTTCACATACGGACTCAATACGAGACACGTATGTACATATGTACGTACTACTTATTATACTAAACAATTTTGTATTCTTATCTATATTGATAACATGCGAGTCTTTCGAGAAAAATACAATAAATAAAGAGCATACATACAGACATATATATATATATACATACATATGTACATATATAAATATGTGCAAACCCCCAAACAAAATGTTTCGATTTTTTCTGAAGTCAGACTTGTCGTACCGAATTCGTTAAGAAGATTCGGTAGTTTGTCTAAAATCAGACTTTTAGTAACGAATTCGTTAAGACATTTCGGTAGTTTCTCTGAACAATTATTTTAATAAAAAAATTTTTAATCATTAAAACTTGGATTTATAAGTTTTGTTTTAAATAAATGTAATAAATAAAAACGAATTGTAAAAAAATATTAAAAAATGTAAGTATGTATGCAATAAATATTTATGTATGTTTATGCAAATTATTACGACAAAAGCAGCAACATAACGGTGAAGCGGTACTCTGCTCTATACACAAAAAGAAATCGCATGTCGTTGCGCATTCGTACCGACATATCGTCGTTACGATTTCGTAACTACTATAGTAAAAGTGGAGTATGCGGAAAATTTTAAGAAGATTTGCTTAAAGAAACCATAGGTTCAAAATCAAATTTTATGCACAAGTAATCGACATAAAGATTTTGTACTCATATCCCCATATCGATGGTCACAAGTAGAAAGACCCTAACTCAAATAACTGTAACTTTACAGCAAAGCTTGTAAAAGCATTATGTTTTACACTATTGCAGTAAATTTTTGTGACGAGGTGTATTTGTGTGAAATGTATTGGAATCACTGAAAAACTCAATTTCGTGAAAATACGAGTTACCGGCTTTCTTTCTAGTTGTGACCATCGCATATGCAAAAAAAATAACGTGTACTTAAAGTGTACATTTATTTATTTTTTATTTATTTTTTTTATGGCGATAGCACACGAAATGCGCTTTTTACAGTTTAAAGACTGTTATTTTCTCAGCAAAAAATAAAACTGAAAGGTTATTTACTTTATTTTCTGAGGAACCAATAAAAACCAAAAAATAATCGGTAAAGTTGAGTTTTTTAATAAAAAAAAAAAAATAAATAAAAATCAATGCATTTAAAGGTAGTCCATGTAACAAGGAGTATTTTGGTGTATTCTTTGTACACGTAGCACTTCTCTATTATTTAGATTTTTTTTAGTTTAAACTTGGAAAATAATCGTTATTTGCGATCCCTGGTTTTAGCAAGAAAACTGAAAATTTTGTATGATGTAATTTGGGTAGATGAATTCTAATCAGCAGTTCATGTCGCTTGTTTCACGGCAAGGCGTAACTCAAGAAAGGTTTGTCATAGTTATTTCATCTTAAAGTAAAGACAAGCTACCTCACAGAAATTTGTTTATTTTTAATTTGTTCGAAATTATGGATGTCTACTGTGTAATTCGAAACGAACAAAAATGCTTTTCGAATTTGTATGCTTATAACATGTATGTACCTGGACGTTCTGTAAGTCGAGCCAATTTAAAAACGCTCGATCTAGAAAAATTAAATCCGCTAATACCGAATTTTTTCAGACTTTTTTGAAGTTTTCTGTTTTTTAGAGCTTGAAATATCATATCTGAAATTAATTTAGTATGTATGGTTTAAAATACATTAATGGGGCCATTGTTTATTTTTGGAAAACGAGAAATTTACTCGGATTCGGTTTAAAGAACATGGCCGGTAAATTCGGAAGCATTTTCCTTTGTTTCGAATTACATTTTTATTATTATTTTCCGAAGCAATGTATGTATGTATGTATCTACTAAATTAATTTAATTTAGTTTAATTAATTTTCGTAAACTTCGTTCTCATTCAAATGAATAATTACGTAGCAATAAAATTTAATTAAAAAGATACACGCAATCATAAAAGAACAAATACATTAAGTGTATGAATTCCTAAGTATGTATGTATGTACACACACATTTAATTGAAGTCAAACTGAAAATATCTTTTGTTTTCGTTCCTATTAAAATTAGTATGTATATATGTGTTTTAGAAAATTAAAAATTAATAAAATTTAGTTTTGGAAAGTGCAAAAATGGCAACATCATTAACAACTCACAAGTTTTTATTGGAAAATAAGCCATAGAAAAAGAAAGATTACAGGCAATAGACTCCTTTAATTTGAAATTCCCTTTTATAGAATTTGATATTAGAAATTACAAACCAAACCCTATTGACAAGTAAAAGATCTTCTCGTCGTCAACCTTGTAATCCATATTAAAATATTAAGCAAAATTATTTTATATACATACATACATATGTATGTACATAAATACCTATTGTATATCTTTACTTTTTGTTTTTATATGTTCAGATGTGAGTGAACTCGCCTTAAAAGTTAAAAATTTTTGACGATCACATTAAAAACTAAAATTTCGGCGGATGCAATTTTTAAGCCTGATTTAGCAATAAACGTTTGAAAATTGCATTCGTTGCCGAAATTCGATAGAACGACATTTCACTTTTTTAGCGATAGACATTTAGCTTCAGCGAGTTACAGAATAAGGGGACAGGCACCTCACTGAACAAATTTGTAATGACCGCTAGAAGTTCTTTCACAGCACAGTATTTTTGAGTAACATTAATATACCGTTATGCCTGTTTCTATGTAACATGCTGGCTCATTGTAGAATTTTAATTTAACCATGATCTGGGCTTTTTTGAGTTGTATCTGTTTGTGATTTAGTAAGCGATATGTATGTGGGTATGAACATTACAACACCAATTTAAAAATTTAAAACAGATTACATACATATGTACATACATATGTACATATGTACATTAGACCGACTCAATGAAAAAATACAAAAGCGGTTTGATTTTAATATGTTGTCTTGGGACAAAATTCGAACATATGCACAAAACTTTAAAAATTTACGTTTTTTAGACACGGTCCAGCTCACGAACGATCACCGCTAGACCCCTCAAATGTTTTGGGAGTCCCCATTAAAAAGACCAATCTTTGATTTGAGAGGGTAACAAAGTCGCGGTTTTCACCTCCATACAACGTGAGTCGGTCTAATGTACACACTATGTATGTATAAAGACTCACTGTAACCTAAAGTCAAACACTTTTTGTATCGCAAACAAAAATTGTAATTTCAGTTTTTTAGAGACTAATAAATATTCAATTAAACGGCGAGGAATTTTGTATTTATTTACTTTTAGTTAATAGGAATATTTCATAAATTTTAAAAAACGTATAAAATTCTAGCTTGAATGGATGTGTATTGCGCAATACATTTGATAAGAAAATACCCATATAATTTTTTGATATATACATATGTACATATACATATGTATGTATGTACATATGTATGTACCTATGACTACATTATTTTAATTTTTATATACCTTTCCTAGTGCAGAATAATGTTAATCTTTTCTAAATATCTATGTACATCCTCACTTCATTCATATGTACGTTTGTACTCACCGGTTTACTGGGATAAACCATAGACAAATGAGACTTCAATCGCTTGACGGTCCAAAGCATATCACTTTCAATCATGTGATCTTCATACTGTTGATTTGATGATTTTATTAACAGTTTGACATGGGAGGCCGATTTAAGCGCTCCCATTTCAACGGTCTTTGTTTGAACAGCAGCACTAGCCCCATCAGCGACAGCAGCTGCGGAAGATGAATTAGCCGTATTTGTTTCATCCATGCCTACCATTTTCCAATTATTTTTACAGTAGATAGATGTTCACAAAATGATTATTATATTTAATAATATAAAAAGTTGAAAATCTAGTACTTTTGTTTATCTTTTTTCATTAATTTTAAACGACAAGTTTAAGATGTAAGAATATAGTGTTAATAGCAATTTCTATTCATTTTCTTTTATTTATACCCTTTTATTTCTTGTTGTGATTACGTTTTCTTTTATAGTATTATTGTGCCCCGCTCTCCGCCAATCTTTTCACATAAATACACTTGTTAACTGACGTGTTATTATTTATTCCTCTTTCATAGTTTCCACACAAGTATAAACATGTGTGTATGTATGTGTGCATGTGTATAATTATGATATTGTTTAAATCTAATCTTTACTAAAATTTTACAACTATATTTCTTCAAATTTAGCTTCAACTTTCTTCTAGTTTTTAAAATGTTTTATCAAAACTTTTTCTTACGTCGTTCACAAAATAAAAATCCGATACAACTTCGACTTCGACGTTTTTCGTATTTTCTTGGTATTTCCATAAAACTATTGATTAATGTTGCCAGACTAACTAAAGTTTTTACGAATATGGAGGCAGGGAGAAATAGAGCTGCAATATCAAAGTTTTACTCAATATTTGTGGGGAACAATGCCGGAAACTTTTTAATATCAGAATTTTCATAACAGAATATAGTCATATAAAACCCAAAAATCTTAACTTCCAAAAAATACTAAATCGTCGTTTTGATTGATATTATGTAAGAATATCGAATTTATCAACGAAAGTCAAAAGAATACTGAGAACTAAAACTTGTGAACGTGTCTTTGCTTCTCCTTAAAAATACTTCTTTAAATGTAAATAACGCCTTTTTTATGTTATATGACGATTTATTAAATTGAATACGAATTGAAGTTTCTTTTTAATTTATTAAAAATAAAAAATTGCTTTGAAGATTTGGTTGTTTTTATGGTTAAGCAATTGTCTATATGCATTTCGTTCCTGCTTTTGGAACTCGGCAGTAGACTTCAACCCAAAAAATTTTTGAATTTAGTTAAGGCCGTCATACACTAGCCCACACGATCGTGCGATTTTTGAGAAAATACAGCCCTGGTATGATGGAGTCTATGAACATTTTCAAAAGACAAAAACAATTCATCAGATCAGGGTTGTATTTTTTCGTAGATCGCACGACTTTGTATGATAGTGTATCACGGCCTTTAACAAACTTCGTATAGACAATTGCTTAACCATAAAAACAAGCCAAATCTTCAAATTAAATAAAGACTTTATGTCAAATAAATATACTTCGGTATTTCAAATATAAAAAATTGCTTTTATGCCATTTTCAATTTAACAATTTTGGCGTAACAGTAACCTGAACAAGCCCTTTTTATTAGCTTTTTAGCATATTACTGTATAAAATAAATATATAAATCTTAAATATATAAAAATATGTTTAAACAGATCTCATTTCGAAGTCTCCATTCTCGTAACTTTCTTGCTCATTTTCTAGAGTACCACCATTGTTGTTGATATATGATTCCAAATTTTCCTCGCCTCGATTGTCACCATTGCCATTAACTGGTCGTATTCGTTCTTCGCTTTCCTGATCGTTCCTCTTTTCTGCCATATATGATCGCACTGTGTGTATTTGTTTTTCCAATTCGACACATTGCTGCTCGATTTCGTAATTTTTTGATACTAACATTACCCAGTTGGCTTCAAGTGTACGAAGTTTTTCACCAGCCTGAGTTTGAGCCTGTTTTCTTTGCCAGTTCACATCTTGTATTTGTTTTTTTAAATTCTGTAGCTGGTTTTGGGCTTTAGCTTGTAGAGCAACAAATACCTCTAAGTAGGCTTTCCAAGCCTCAATACCATAGTCAAGCATGAGTTCTAAGTTCATTGTTCTTACCCATTGATGTTCAAGTTGAGCTTTCGAGTTGTCTATGGATTCTTCCCAAGCAGAAACTTCAGATAAACGGCCTGCGGCCGGTGGTGGTAATTCATAACGTTTCATACTGAGTGTTTCCATTGGTACCCTATTCTGTATGCGTTCAAATTCTTGAGACATTAATTTAGTTTCAAATGGTACTGAATTGATGGCTGGTAAGTGTTCTAAATAGTTTTTAGTTGGTCTATAGCGACGACATTCTTCTTCTACCATGGCCAAAGCCTAAAAAAAGTATAAATTTACAATTAGTCCGAGAAAATATATTTAGCTGTTCTAAAACATTTGTAAAATTAACCCTGAGTAACTACATTTGTTCTTTCCGAATCAATTCCATATACATATGTTAAACAAATTGTATTTCTGCAGGAAAAATTTTCTTTCATTCTGTAATTATCGAGGCACATTTTTGTTTCACTTTTTGTAAACAAATCAAAACACTCACGGATTCTCTAACTCCAGGATCATCGTAACCTTGATCAATATATGGCAAAGCATCCACAGTTACTTCACCAGCCATCTTCGTTAGAATGGTTTGGAATAATTTAATTTAACAAAAAAACAAAAAAATTTTGTTGCCAATGTTTTGTTCACAGATGTGGTTTTGTTGGCCTTCCTTTTAATAATTGTGAATTTTCTTGCCCACCTTCTTCGTAAATTCCAATAGCTACACTAGCCATCTGTCGTCCAATAACAGAACTATGAAAAACTTTAATTGTGAAATACGACTCTGTGCGTTCGACCAGTTTCAACTCTGTTTTTAATAGCCATCTTTAAATTTCGTCAAACTTTCGTTATCAAACATTATTTCCTCTTCTCGATTTCTTCCTTTTTCTTTTCGGTCCACTATTGGTAAATGGAGGACGTTTCTGCCGTAGCAGAATAAATTAATTAAATAATTTTGCGATTATTTGCCAATAAAAATGGTAAGATGTGTTTTTAATTGATGCGGCCTCGTATAAAATTTCTGTAAATGTCAAAAGTGCTGTAAAATCTTGAAAAATAATTTGTTTATATGTGAAAATAATTTGCCAAATCACACGTGTTCCACTTGGAAATTTCTAACCGCATTAATGAATTGTTGCATAGTTTAAATCAATGTGATGATGTGTACTATTTTTTTAATCTAGAGTTTAGCTAATGCCAGACCTCTGGTCTCCGTTTATTCGGATAAAAATGAACAAATCAAAGAAAAGAACATCTGCTTGCCAGCTGTCTTCAAAGCACCCATCCGCCCTGATGTGGTAAACGATGTTCATCAGTTGATGCGTCGCAACAAGCGTCAACCTTATGCTGTCAGCGAACAAGCAGGTATGTATTAAAGGCCTAATAAATAATGTGAATTTATCTAATTATAATATTTATATGATTGTTTAAGGTCACCAAACGTCCGCTGAATCCTGGGGTACAGGTCGTGCTGTTGCTCGTATTCCTCGTGTCCGCGGTGGTGGTACTCACCGTTCCGGCCAGGGTGCTTTCGGTAACATGTGTCGTGGTGGTCGTATGTTCGCTCCAACAAAGACATACCGTCGCTGGCACCGTAAGGTTAACGTAAACCAACGTCGTTATGCTTTGGTTTCCGCTATTGCTGCCTCCGGCGTCCCAGCCCTTGTACAATCTAAGGGTCATATCATCGATGGCGTCTCTGAATTCCCCTTGGTTGTGTCCGATGAAGTACAAAAATTGCAAAAGACCAAGCAAGCTGTTGTCTTCCTTAGACGCATGAAAATCTGGGCTGACATCCAAAAGGTAAGTTGACAGTAAATAGCAAAACTCTTTAAAGCCTAGTGATAGACGAATTCAACAGTTTGTGTGCCAATATATGCGGATATGTCTATGTTCTACGCGAATTTAAAACGTTCGGAATTTTCATTCTACCCTTTAGAATTTTATAGACGATCCCGTAAACACTACCGGTGAAATTATTGTTTTTGTAGGGTATGCAGCTGCTGCAGTTATTGACAGAATTATTTTGTATTTTGTTATAAATTGCTTTAATCTAGTTATAGAGTGGCTGCTATAATAAACATTGGTTTCGGTAGGCGTTCCGTTAATAAGTTTTGCTCAACTATTGACGGGGAAGCTTAAATCAACATTTGAAATTATCAGGGGTGTTCTGCATAATCGTGCGATTTCAAAAATGAAAAACTGATCTGCTGATCGGATGACTTAGCGCATTCGCAGGTCAGTTCGTATAAAATATCTTAAACATCTAAAATATTAAAACCAATTAAAAAGCTGCAACAAGTCACCTTTTTAATTAAGTTTTTTCCTGGAAATTAGGCGATTTAAAAACGTGCGGTTTACAGAACACCCCTATATGCCCAGACACTTTTTGGCACACGCAAAGTTTTGTTTGCGAAGTCTTGAGTTTGTTGAAGAGAAGGAAAAAAAATAGTTATCATTTTATTCCCTTTTCTCCTACAAAATCGGGACTGCAAAGTATACTTTGCGTGTGCGAAAGCCGTTTATATCTCGTTGCATGTCTAATATTTTCCCATTTTGCATAATTCAAATTTAAATTTCATTCACAGGTGTACAAATCCCAACGTTTCCGTGCTGGACGTGGTACCATGCGTGACCGTCGTCGCATCGCCCGTCGTGGACCACTTATTATCTACTACAAGGATGAAGGTCTCCGTCATGCCTTCCGCAACATCCCTGGCATTGAAACAATGTCCGTCGACAAGATGAACTTGTTGAAATTGGCTCCTGGTGGTCATGTTGGACGTTTTGTCATCTGGACTGAGTCTGCCTTTTCTCGCTTGAATGAACTTTTCGGCACCTGGAAAACTGGTTCCACCTTGAAAAAGGGCTACAACCTTCCTCAACCCAAGATGGCGAACACAGATTTGACTCGCCTTCTGAAATCGGAAGAAATCCGCAAGGTTCTCCGTGATCCCCGCAAGAGGGTATTCCGTCGCGTACGTCGTCTCAATCCTTTGTCCAACGTGCGTCAACTGATTAAGTTGAACCCTTACGCCGAAGTTCTTCGACGCCGCGCTGCCTTGGCTGCTGAACAACGCACAGTTGCCAGGACCTTGGCGAAAGCCAAAAAGAATAACGTTGAATTGGCGAAGAACCATTTCGCTGTTGTTGCTAGCAAGGCCGCTGCAAACCGCGCAAAAATGTTGAAGAATGCTTTCGAATCTAGAAAGAAGAAGGCTGCTGCCCCCAAGAAAAAGTAAACGATGTTATATGGTCCAAGAAAAGTGGGTGTATTTTTAATTCTTGTAATTCTTCAAAAAAGAAATATATACTATGAATTTTTTCATAATTAAAACACATTAAAGAAATTCAACTTAAAATTAAGTTTATTTTTAATAAATAGATTTACAACGTTGTCAAGTTTAATGAAGCATTTGTTGTTGGAAGAGCAAGGCCGGGCATAAAAAGATTGCGTGGTATTTATTACTGCCTATACCCTATTCATTCTAATAAAATCCCGAGAAGGACATTTGAATTGACCAGTGCTAATTATTACAAGCCTAGATCTCTCTTCATTAGAGGATAATCGACAAGATTTTTTAACATTTTTTAATGAAAAAAATTACAGGGACATACTCGTGTGTTTCGAAGTGAAGGAGGATGCTTTCGAATTTTCATGCTGTTAACATAATTTCCTTTCGTGCGTTTTTATCATTTTATAAACATTTTTATTCCATGGCTTGGCCAAAGACGATAAGGCTCTTTGTTATTTTTTTTTTAGTTCAACACTATCAAAAAATGTGCAGCTTGTTCCAATTTCATGAATAATGTCCCTTTTGCAGAAATAAGCGCAACCAAGATGAAATTATTATAGTTATCAACATTGTAGGAATATGCCTATTAGATAAATAAAATAAATACTAATGAAACAGCTTTTGATTCCGGAACATGCTTGGTAGTATAATTTGTAGTACGGGTTTGAGATACACATACTACCGCAAATATATGAGGACTAATGCTTCATCGTAACTCAAAAATTAAATTTTTTGAGTTATGACATTTAAGTAAATGAGCGATAAGTATGCATTTTATCTTCTTGTGTGTTTTTTAAAAGTCAGTAGTTCGAGATTGGCTTAAAAAAAGTTCGAATCGGAACGCAGAATAGGGATGAATATTGTTAATAAATATGTACATCCATACATACATATCGTTGGTCACAAGTAGAAAGGCCCGAAGTCAAATAATTGTAACTTTGCAGGAGAAGGTAAAAACAAAATAAACAGTACAACTGCTTGTAAAAGCGTTATTTTTTACACTACTGCAATAAATTTTTGTGACGAAGTGTATTTTGGTGAAATGTATTGGAAACACTGAAAAACTCAATTCCGTGAAGATACCGAGTTACGGGCTTTCAACTTCTGACCATCGATATGTACATAATACATATGTATGTACCTATTACATAATAAAAAACAATGCGCAATTAAACTATGTTTGTATGTATGCATGTACTTACAATGTAAGTGCATACTCGTACATATGTATATAGAAAGTGAATGATTACAATACATTTAAAAAAAACATTTACAAAGCAAGCCATTCACTTACGTGACGAAAAATTTAATTAAAACAGCTTAGTAAGAACAAATGAATGGATGGAGATTTTTCTCATACTGAATTATTCAGACAATTGGAAATAGAATATGTACATATATTTGTTAGAAACTAGATTGGAATCGAAATTATGTTTGATTTTAATTAATTGAAAATTATGATAACCACTGAAAAACATCCCATAGAAATCTAATTAATTCTCACTTAAAAAATTATAATGTTATTTGAATGATTTTAATAACATTCACAACAGCATGCAAAGCAAACATAAATCATTTGTTAATAATGATGCAATAGCAAGAGAAAGAAAAAGTGATCAAGCCTGATACTGTGTTTTTTTTTACAAATACGCTTAAATTCTTTATTTTATAAAGTAAGGTGAATAACAACGTATGTCCTAAAATCTCACTTTCTTCAGAAAACCCCAAATGCTTTGTGCTTAAGAGTCCAATATGAAATTGTATAAAAAATCTTCGTTTAAAAACCAATTAATCACTTTTATTCGACGTCACGTCAACACAATATCGACAAATTGGGGCTGGGTTGTTCAAAATGTAACGTCTTATTGGAATATCCTTTACATAAGTATGTACATAAATACATACATATGTATGTACGTGTGTTTGTACATCTTTTTGGAAAAATTTTAAACGAGTTTTTTGGTCAATCAGCTTAAATTATTTCAATGAATTTTTACTTAAATGTGAGAAATTTTATTTGATCATCAATTAATCGATTAAACATTCGAGTGAATACCCTAGTATGTATTTATAAAACAACAGCGTAAGCAAAGAGTTAATCTTAAGTATTTGTATAGAGATAAGAAACCATAGTACATTCATACATAAATACATACATATGTGTACGGATGTATGCACGTATGTAAAAAGTATGTATATACATATGCACGTACGCATGTGTGTAAATAAATAAATAGGCCGCTATGAAAAAAATTTATTAATTTGTACTAACAGTATACATATGTATATAAAATCTGTTTATATATATCGTCACCTTAAATGCAAACGGACGTAACTACACAAAAATTCGAAATCTAGTTGATTATGGATTGATTACGGTTCATTATAGATCTATTATGGTTCATTTTATCACACTACATGTTCACGAAAATATTTAGACCTCTGCGATCAAAACTGGCGATTTTATTAAAGAAATTCAAACAGACGTAATTACGAATGCATCTATTTTTTATTGCAAAGAACGTAACTAACATAACTTAAATATATGTATGTATATAAAAAAGAAGTAAATCGTTAAAAACATATAAGTATCCATACTACAAGTAAATATCGAAGAATATTTTCAAGAAGACTTTATTGTTATTGATTTTGAAACGTTGTTTTGTTTCTCCTGTAAAAAATATTTAAGTGTAGTTGCGTCCGTTTGTATTTAAGGTGACGATATGTAGTACATACATATGTACATTGGTGTGTCCCAAAAAAAATTTTTTTTCTATTTTTATGGATACTCAAGCATAATTTGAAAGAATTTTTGAGATTTTTTTTTCAGATTTTTCGGAAGAGGTTTAGAGGTGCACAAGTCGAATTTTCGCCAAAAATCGAGTCTGCCGGCCGTTTTTGTGTTTTCTCCATAACTTTAACCATTACGATTTTCTTCACTTTTGAGGAAACAATTTAAAACAAAAATGTCCAAGCAATGAATTTACTTATTTATATAGCCTACATAACAATTTTACGTATTTTTTCCATAAATTTCGTAAATAACGCTTTATAACTTTTAAAATTTTTATAACAATGAAAAAAAAACTAATGATGTATGAAAGATCAATTACATAACTCTAAATAATTAAAAAAATTATTTTAGAATTTGCTCTCCGTTCCTGAGTTGTACCCGTGTTTAAAGTGTGTTCTCGATGAATATTTCCAAAATTACAACCAAACAACTGCAATCTAGCCAATTCACAAACATTTTTAAGCAGACCGTAGCTAATATAAAATGATTTATATAAATGTGTTGTACAGGGTAGTAAAAAATAAATAAAAATATTAGATTTAGAGTAGATTTCAGTTAAAAAAGCAACTAGACCAGCTCGAAATCTCGTAAGTACTAGATTCCGAGACAATGTGAATGCCCTATTACTCTTTTTGTATTGTAAACGAGTACGTTTCAAAAATATAAATGCTGTCCTTGCATTTTCTATTGTTTACGAGTACATTTTTACAAACTCAATATTTCATTTCATTTTTAAATATTTTTCTTACAATTAAGCGTAGATTTTGTGAATACCAAGGCCTATTTATCAGGTCAATGCAATCGTCCTGATGATATTCTGTGCTTTCGTGTTTAACTGTCAAAAGTTGTTTGCACCATATAATTTAGTTCATGTTTGTGTGTGTTTCTGACAACTTAAACATAAAGTTATTGCTGTGTTTTTTTTAAAGTTGCATAGACCTAATAAATAGACCTTGGTAAATACAAACGATTTTTTCGTTTTGAAATTGGTACGCAAAAAATATTTTTTGGAACGAATCTTCGTTTTTTTCATACAAAACGAAACGTTTAGAACCGAAATTCTTTACAAAACCTGCCTGTTAGTATCTTATCGAACAAATTTAGTCTGTCTGTCTGGTGTCTGTTAAAAATTAATCATACATTGGGTACATTCATAAGATGTTGGAACTGTTGCGCAGCCGTTGAGTGTTTGTCTTAGAAACGCATAATTAAGTACTAGTTCCGCTCCACTCAACAGTTGAGTAATTTTCCATCATACAATAGTATTTTCGCTACCTATAGTCAACATGTTGTACTCAGCCTGAACAGCTTATCGAACAGAGCTATGCCTTTTATATGCTTTGTTAGGTGTCAGGAGCAAATATTTGATAAATTTTACGTTACAAATGCGATAAAGTAACGAAATAAAAATATAAAATTAAATTATATCCATCAAGCCGTTTCTAAGACGTAACTGTTGGGGCCAACAGTTTCACAACTTTTGAGCTCAACAGCTACGTCTTATGAATGCGCCCATTGGGAAATACAGTGAACCCTAACTTCCGGTTAAAGTTCATGTTGTTTTTTAATCATACTAGTACAGTGTGAAAAGGGCCATACGTAAATGAAGCTTGTGCATATTTAGGCCTCGTAAAGTTTTATTTAATCAGAACTTAAATGCAAATAGTAAAATATTTTATATGTAGTATGCATATATATACATACATATGCCTAAATAAATGTATGCATTTATGTATGCTTGTGTGTATTTAGAAAGAAAATAATCAAAGTTGTTAAGCAATCGTTCCTGCCGAAGTGATGTACTAAACAAAGCCCATAACTTACACCGGGTCATCTTAATTTTCACTGTCAGCCAATGTTATCAACTTTCTTTATCAAAATCTTAGTTCTCTCTTTACTTGCATGCATACTTATATACATAGTATACATATGTATATAATACATAGTATCCCAGTCAACAATCGGAAGATTGTTTTTGAAAATATCAATAAAATGAGGCTTCTAAGGCCGAGCTTACATCTGTGTGTCATGTGCCCAAAAAAGCGTAACCACTAATTACTAATGAAAAACTGTTTGATTCAGACATGTATTTATTGACTTAAACAGTTTCCAATCATGTTGAATTCTACAAAGCAGTCTATTAGTTACTATGTATGAAACTGTTTAACTTAATAAATACGTGTCTGAATCAAACAGTTTTTCATTAGTAATTAGTGGTTACGCTTTTTGGGTACATGGCACACAGATGTAAACTCGGCCTAAGACTACATTAGATTGCCAAAAACCGATTAACCAGCTGTGCGCTCAAAAAAATTCTTCAAAAAGATTCATTCAGATGCAGATGCAACATTACTGTTTAAAAACTATTTTGAAGTCATATTTCGCGCAGAAAACCGAGCTCTAAAGTTTCTCTGAAAATCAAAATAATATAAAAAAAACAAGTTTCCAATTTTCCAAATTTTACATTTAAAGATATTTTATCAATCTTTTATCTTTCTTTTCTTTTGTTGTTTTTAATAAAATTGTTTTAGATGGAAAACTCAATTATATGGACGTTTTTTTAGGAAAAAGTCTACTGATCTGTTTTCGATCCAAACCTCGAGTACCGCTGCATTATTTATTTTATTTTTGTTTTTATTAACTGTTATGTTAATGTTTGTGTTCACTTACTTATCGTCGGTTGGTTATTGGTTTGCGGCACAGTATATTCAAAATACATTATGTCTGCACCAAACCAATAACAAACCAACGTTATATCCGTGGCAAAAATGAAAAAGTGCTTAATTCGAAATAAGCTGATTTTGAGTTAATAGTACCTCCGTAATCTGCATATTCGAAAGTAACCCTGGTCAAAATCTCAATCAATTTATGTGATTTTTTCAGGAAGTTATAGCACTATGACTTGCGACTTAGTTTTTTTAGACTTCTAATCTTATTTGGAGCTTAATTTAGCTTATACTTTGGTATATTTCAACTTAGTAGTAATACAGTTACTTATAGTGTTTAGAGCGATGTTTGCTTAAAAAAAATAAAGGTTAACAACTTAAGTTAACTTAAAAGACATAAATTTCTGAAAATCGACTTGAACGTTTAAAAGTGCTCTCCTGCAAAGCAGTAAAATATGACTTATATGATGAAGCACGTTTTCCTTATTGCCACAGATATTTGTAAGTTCCTGTTTTGAAACCTAATTGGAATTAACATACATATGTACATATTGATGTATTCAGGAAGAATGTGTTGGAAAAGAAATCTGTGCGGTCGTTAGAGATTTGTTCAGTAGACTGGTTTATGGAAAAACAAAACCATTTTAATATATTTGAGTTGTGAATGTTTATGATTTAGTGTGCGATATGTAATACAAATAAATATTTATACTTTAATTAAAAGTAAGTACGAAAAAAGTAATTTGCGTACCACAGGAATTACTTCTGTCAGCGTTGCCGCTTATGTTCGAAATTACTAAGCGAATGGATATTTGTGAGGACACTGAAGATGAAGCACAAAAATAAAAATAAACGCATGAAAAATTGATAAGTGATTAATAAAATAACAAACTAAAAAAACTGAATGTATGCATGTATGTAGGTAGGCGAGCGTTTCGCCACTCAAGCGTGGTAAACTTAATAATAATCTTTTGGTCTTTATATTCATACAAATATTTTTAAAAAGACCTTTGCTTGCATATTGTTTTTTATATTTTAACCACGCTTTCAAACATTTTTTTCTTTGCTTTGCACTGACTTTTTTCCATCTCGTTCTTCTATTACAAACCACAAAAGAGTTTCTGAATACGTTTGTAGTTATATAATCATAACTCAAAAAAAAAAATAATTTTGCAGAAAATAAGTTTAAAGTTTTCAATTTACATGCACTTCAATGAAAATATAAAAATATGTATTTTCTTTTCTCCAGACATGAGTATGAATTTTTTTTTTAAGATTAAATATGATATAACGAATTTTTCTGCATTATTAACTCCAAAAATTAATTTTTTGCGAAATGACTGCGTTGTAATAAAGGAGCGATATGTATGTAGATATACATGTCAATGATACAAAAATATCTTGTAAATAAAGTCGAATAAAAATCGTTTCAAAACTTACGTCCTGTCCCACGATGCTGACAGAAAATGTTCGATCGATTACTTATGTATGTGTACATACATATATTGAAAATCAAAATTAATTTGGCTAACAAAGCGATACGAACTTTAGCCTGATCAAGTCATAAATATAGAAACAAAAATAAAGTTCCAACAATAATATTAATTAAATTTACATAGTAGGTACATAAATAAACACTTATAAAGGTAAAACAACGGGAGTACCTTGGCTAAATGCGGTCACCGCAATGATCTTCACAAACATTTTTCATGTATGCATTAAACAATAATGAATAAAATTGAAATTCCGAGCACACCTTGGGGCTTATTTATTACAGTATATTACATAAAGTTTTCAAATACAGCATATCTATGTTTATATCAGTTTATATAACAAAAATATGATAACAATTGTTAACAATGTTTGGTCGCTTATGTGCCTTGTAAATATTTTTGTAAGCATAAAATATTGCTATACTTTATATATAAGATCTTATCTTGTTGTATAGGAAATTGAAATAAAAAATAAATTAAATTGCATTATATTAAATTAAATTATTTTGTACATAACGAAAACTAGAGCCAACTTAAAATGAAGAACACTAGACACGATTAAGTAAAAAACAACTTTCAGTTTCTCTAATCTGAATTCTCGGAAACTTATGTTGTCAACCTCTTCACGAATATAAGCTGAAAATTCTTGGCAGATTTCGCGGAGCAGTAACTAGTTCATTTTAGAGCAATGTGTTCTTAGGAAAACACTCTCTGAATTTTTCAATTTTCCTAAGATTTTGTATTTGCTATTAGATTTGACCCGCCTTAATGTAGTTAAAGTTAATTTTTAGAGGGTTAATGAAATTGTTAAGAAAAATTATTCATTGTGGCAGCGCTGCGTTCGGATGAACAGGACTGCCATACTTTAGTTTTTGACCCCAAATTAGAGGAATTATTGTCACTAAAAAGTATATACAAACATTTTCATTTGATAGTATGTTTCCACTATAAGTGCTTCGCTCTCTATTCATGCTTCACACCCCAATCATGAGCGAGTCAACTTACTTCGCCATACAAAATTATGGGAGCGAATCAGTATATTCAATTCAATCTACTGGTGAACCACGTAAAATTTGTATCTTCTCTAACTTTCATCGCAGTTTATCGCCAGTTTATCCGAACTAGCTATCAAAACAAAATAGGTATATGTGTATGTGTTTGTGAACAAATAAAAACAAACCAAACGCAAGTGCGTATGATAAAAAATGCCAAACGAAAAACGAATGCGACGTGTAAACTGCATGATTCATAAACATAATTGAGGAAGCGAAGCATGTAATTCAAATCGTAGTGGAAACATGGCATGAGGTTTGGGTTTTTAGTGGGGTTGATTTTTGAGGAAAATTCCTTAAAGATAGATGTCTTTCCTATAATTTAAACTTTTTCTTCTATAATATGTTTGCCATGTGTTCTCGAAAAATACGCTGTATTTTTGTGCAAGAAAATCGCAAAACCGTTTTTTTTTTATCCAGGCACACGGATGGACACTATGTCTTGGTAATTGATATAAAAAGAAATGTCGCTTAAAATCCTGACAGTCAATGCACTAAACTTACATTTATCAATTGATGAAAGTCCTAGTTTACACTATGCAAGTCTTATTGCTAAGCTGATTAGTTTGTTAGGAAAGAGAGACGAGGGGAAAAGAAACGTTATTGTTCCCCTCGTCTCTCTATCCATCAAACTAATCAGCTTAGCAATAAGACTTGCATAGTGTAAATATGGACAAATTAATGAAATTGTCGTCAAAGCTTTTTAGCGTTCCAGATGCGGCTGGAATCACGCATTATAAGGAATATATATAAGTATGCAATGCATGGAAGGCTTATTTTCAGTAACGAGTTTCACAAAAACAAAACTTTGCAGACAGTGTGAGCTTCTGACTGATTTATTAAGAATTCATTTTCATTGGAATATTTCAATTGTGCTGGCAAGAGTTTAAGCCAACGAAAGATATTCTACACAATTTCAATTCTAATACAAAATTTTTTTAGTTCACAAAAAGATACGGAATTTTATAAATATAAAAAATTATTTTAAAAAAAACATTTTTCATATGAATATTTTCTTTTAACCATGGATTTTTGGGGAAATATTTTTTCAATTTTGGAGACAACGGAAAAAGGTGTGTTGAAGCCCTGCCGATAAGGAAAGAAAGTAGTTTATTTTGCGCTCTTTGTGTTTGGTATCAGGGCTGTCAGATTGCTTCCGACCTATATGACCAAATTGATTTTAAAAATCCCCAAAAGTCGCTAAAATCAAATTAATGGTGTTTTTCTTAATATACATTAAGATATTAATATTTGTTAAAACTCATTAATTACTTTAATTAATGTAAGAAAACCCATTAAAATCAAATTGTTTTAATATCTTGCAGACGAGTTTTGGTAGGATTTATTTTTGCAACTATCCCTTCAACAAACTAATTTTCCTGAATTACATGAATGTTTAAATTAAATTTAAAAAAATAGCCATTAAAAATCGCCAGCATAATATTTTGACGACAAGCAAGTTAAAAGATCGCCACGTTTGGCGAGAAATCACCATATCTGACAACCCTGTTTGGGGTCTCCCATACAATATGTATTTATTATCAATTAAATGAGTATGTGTGCACGTTTGTTTATTATTGTCGTATTATAATTGAAGTAAATCAAACGTAGAACACATAACAATGTGTCTTCTTCTACACTTGTAGTGCTGAGTAAAAATAGCAAAATAAATAATAGTATATTCTAATTAAAAATTAATTAATAAACAAGAGTTATTGAGCTAAAGCAAACATTTGAAACGTAAAGCTTGTCTGGAACGGTAACATACATACATACGTGTCTGTATAGCAGACAGGCAAGCGAAAAGTAATTGTATATTGGATGATTTTTTTATTTTTTGGCTTTGCAAATTTCAATAAAGTGATATAAATGAAAATAAGTACATAATTCAATACATCAAACTTCGAAAAATTAATGAAAAACTAATAAGCATAATAATAAATTTAATGGTTGGTTGTTAAAAATGCATGTGTATCCAAGTATATGAATACAGTGAAATATTTTGCACTTTAATATCTTTGTTTTCATATTCGCCGGTTAGTTTATTAAAGCAGTAAGAGAACTTTGAGAATAAAAAAATAAAAATCATATTGAAAATAGCAACAAGAACAACAAGAGCAAAATATAACCAAGTGAAAACGTTGCAGAAATGTTGAGCTGTTATTGATGCAGTTTTCAAATACGTGTGTGTGCTTCCATGCATCTACTGTAATACATGAAGGCAGTAGGTACATACATATAAAAGAAAAGTTTAAAACAAAAATAATAAAACAAACAAAAGACAAAACGTATAAACGAAGCCAAAATAAAAACATTTAGCCGATCATACGATATTTAGTATGTATGTTTACATACATATGTATGTATGGCTATGTATACATATGTATAAACTTTAGTTCTACTGTTTTTTGTTTTTGATACCTAAAATAAAACGTAAATTAATAAAATAAATTGCCAATGATTGGATGCATAATGCATTGGTACATGTATGTATGTATGTTTAGTTGGAATTTTATTAGATTTTGTTTCTTAGATGTGCATATTGTCAGAGAACATGAAAACTCGTCCTATTTAACAAAAAAAAGAAAACTTGTGTTTTTTATTGTTCCCAGTCTGGTCAAAATATGTACAGTTTGCAAAATTTCAAAATGTTCAAGTAATAATAAGGATTTTAATAGCCTTATTTGTTAACCAACTTTTTCGCTTCTGCTATAAAACATTTGATAACTGCAGCGCACAGTGGGCCCAAGACCAACTTTTTGCGGATAAATTCATATCACCACAACTACAATAGTGAGGCTCACTTAATTTTTTATGGATGCCTCTTAAAATAAACTGCATGTTCCAACAAAATCTTGGCGGTATAGGAAGGGGAAACGATTCCCCATACAAAGTAATTATTATTTTCCCTATATCTTCAGAACTACAATAGTGCGACATTTGACGAGGAAACTGCATGTTCCACCAAAAATGTTTGGGGTATAATAAACATGATTTTTTATTTAAGAAATACCGAAGCAGGACGAATGATGAATTGCCTTCCATTGAATGAATTCGGATACGAATTATCCAAAAATATGTTTTTAATCTACGATCACGCTTGACTCACGCGTTACAAATAATGGCATTTGTATATATCAAATAAAAGCACATAAACTAATGACAAAAACAACAGCAACAAAAGCGACAAAAATTAAATTTTTCAGAAGAAGGTTTTTTTTAATATTCAAATATGTTTTGGTACGTAAATTGTCGCTTAAGATAAAATTTTACAGACCGCATCTTAAAAGTTATCAACAATTTTTGCATATTGATAATTCTAAACTATGGGAAGGCCCATAAAACTTTAATTTCAATAAAAAAGTATATTTTCGATAGCATGTCGCGTACGACAAAATCGAAAAAAAAGGCTCGATATATATATGTATGTATGTACGTATATATGGCTGCTATCAGATTGTTAATTTGCATAACCTCGAGTTATTTAAATACCTATGTACATATCGATGGTCACAAGTAGAAAGGATCTAACTCGTATTTTCACGAAATTGAGTTTTTCAGTGATTCCAATACAGTTCACACAAATACACCTCATCACAAAAGTTTACTGCAATAGTGTAAAACATAATGCTTTTACAAGCAGTTTTACAAAGCAGTCTTAAAAGCACTTTACTGTTTATTATTATGTTTTTACCTTCTCCTGTAAAATTACAGTTATTTAAGTTAGGACCTTTCTTCTTGTGACTAACGATATGTATGTATGTATCTATAATGATAAAATTTTTTCGAACATATCAATTTATCACAAGTACATATAATAGGGGAAAGTTCTCTCCAAATAACGGCACTGCGACGCCGAATGTGTCTATTGTGCCAAGTACCTACATACATACATATGTACATACAAAAAAGTAATATGAATAATTTTGTAATATAAATTAAAAAATTAATTAAATTTTCACCTATAAACAATTTGATAATATCAATTATGTTTATCCAATCATATTAACTAACACAATTAAAAATTTATTTGAATAAATAAATTCTTAATTGGTGAATACTTTTTTCTGTGTATGTATGTAATAATACTTCTTTCTGGTTTTTGGACATGTTGCAAAACACTGTGCAGGCTAATAGAAACTGCTTAAGGGGCTGCCAGACACGTCAATATTCAGCTTCAATATAAATGCATACATAATATATATTTATGTGTTTAAGTGCATTTGCTAAACAAAAATATTCACACATATATGTACATATGTATGTCTGACTATTTTTTGTAAACAAACGCACACAAGCACACACATATTTATGCACATACATATGTATATTATAGCTGGCACCCGTTTTAAACGATTGCTTAAGTAGAGTTGTCTCATTAATAATCTTAACAAATCTAAGGGTACGGTCACACTCGCTAAACAGTTTGCCAAACAAGCGTGACCACTAAATACTAATGAAAAACCTTTTGATTTAGACACTTGTTTATTAAGTTAAACAGTTTCATAGGTACATAACTAATAGACAATTTTATAGAATCCAACATGATTGGAATCTGTTTACATGTCTGGATCAAACAGTTTTTCATTATTAATTAGTGGTTGCGCTTTCTTTGGCACTTGGCACACAGATGTAAACCCTTCCTAATGGTTGCAGCAATCATGAAAATAAAGGCGAAGAAAGTTTTTGGGTCGGCTTGAGAGCCCAATCATGTTTACGATCTTCAAAAAATCACGTGATACATGCGTGGTTTCTTTATGGAATACATATGTATGTATTTCAATTCCTATTGTTAAAAATATTTTGATACACGTGCATGCATGTACATATGTATGTATGTATGTATGTACTTGTTTTGAAATCACCCTGTAGGAAATGTCACTAGTGAATTAGTACTGATTCAATATTGCATTTGTCACCAGTACTAATGACAAATTATACCACAGACAATGCTTTGTAATTCATTCATTCGTTCAGCAAGTAGGGATTTAGTTTGCCCGTTCGTATCTATTAAATGCAAAAAAAAAATTCAAAGTTTCGTCGAATTAGTAAAATCTGGACTCACAGCAAATTTTTAACTTATCCCTCAAAATTTTCTACTGGCTCATACAAATTTCCACAATTGTTTCATTTTCAAATTTTTATACCTACAAAATGGATTGGACAATCATGAAAATAAAGGCGACGAAAGTTTTTGGGTCGGCTTGAGAGCCCAATCATGTTTACGATCTTCAAAAAATCACGTGATACATGCGTGGTTTCTTTATGGAATACATATGTATGTATTTCAATTCCTATTGTTAAAAATATTTTGATACACGTGCATGCATGTACATATGTATGTATGTACTTGTTTTGAAATCACCCTGTAGGAAATGTCACTAGTGAATTAGTACTGATCATTCATTCGTTCAGCAAGTAGGGATTTAGTTTGCCCGTTCGTTTCTATTAAATGCAAATAAAAAATTCAATGTTTCGTCGAATTAGTAAAATCTGGACTCACAGCAAATTTTTAACTTATCCCTCAAAATTTTCTACAGGCTCATACAAATTTCCACAATTGTTTCATTTTCAAATTTTTATACCTACAAAATGGATTGCTTTTGATTTCTCTTTTGCAATTTCTTTTTGTTTTGTTTTTGAATTAATTTTTAATAAATTTATGTATAAGTATTTGACTTTTAAATGGATTTCGTAAACTAATTTTTATAAAAACTTGAATTTTACTTGACATTAAGAAGAAGAATAGTTGTGTGTAACTGACAAAATGTTTTCTACGCTCCGTTGGCAATGTCACCAAAATAACCGACAAAAGTGGTGACTTGGGGACACTTAACCCCACTCTTCCTTCAGGGCATTTCTGAAAGAAACGGCAGTATGACAGAAACCTAGTACCTACATACATACGTACATACATACATATGTATGTATTTTATTTAGGAAAGATATTTTTTCAAGGAAACATGTGGAACAGAGTATACCTTCGATTACATATTATGTATGTATTTATGTTATGTAAATACCTATCTAGATACATATCACCCATTTACTAAAACAACGTCATAACTGAAAAAAACAGGTTGCCGGAAATATGTTTGAGGTTTTCACTTTACACAAAATTTAATGGAAAAAGAAAATTTTATTTTTCTCTCAATATTTGAGTAAACAAGATATTTGTATGAAATTTTTACACAATATGAAGAACGATATGAGGATTAATCTGCAAGACGTAACTCAAAAAATGGAATTTTTGAGTTATGACGGTGTTTGAGTAAATAATCGATCGAAGTATGTATGTATGTATGTATATGTTAGCAAATACTTAAAATATCTATGGTAATATGGCATAATCGCTTAAGTCGACTTAGGCGTTAGAGCATTTTAATTAATCTCTTAGCAGTAGCATCAAAACTTTCGAAAACCACTGCATTGCTTAAGTCGACTTGAGCGATTATTCCATATCGCCACATACATACATACATATGTATGTACATATATATATTATTTATGCGTACCTACATACATACATATGTATCTCATTTTGATTTTTTGAAGTGATAACAAAAGCAACTTCTTATTCTAATCAATGAATAAATAACGAAATAGGTACCTACTAAAATAAAATTTAAGCTACAAAAACTCAGCGATAACATTCCCTGTGCAAATATTTTTTAAGCCATTCCGTTGGTGACTGATGTAAAAAGTGACCTTAACAACAACAAAGAAAAAATAAATACATATGTATGTAAATTAAAACGACTTAAAATTAACAAAATTAAACACTATAAAAATCATAAGAGCACAACAAGAGAAAAAACAACAACGAAAGTTAAAGCAAATAAAAATAAATTATTTGGTAAAATATAAAATAAATCTATGAAAACTGCATAAGTGAAAAATGCTCCATAACAAAAACTTAAATGAATGAGATTATGGTACAAAGTGCATAGGAAGAAATATAACAAAACAAACTGAATGAAAGCAGTAGTCATCGGCAGACGTGAAAACAAAGATAAAACAACAACGGTCATTGCAGTTGGACCACAAAAAGCGTCTAGCAAAAAAAAAAAAATATACTATATCAAAAACTTCCTCTTCATTCTCACTTAGTGTGTTTTCCAGTTTCTCTCTATCTCTATCGAGCTAAGTCCATGTTTTAATATCCTTGTATTGTAAAAAAATAAAGCGAACACACCCTCGCTGCTCTCGCCTCGTTCTTCATTCCGCCACAGCATGATTACTACTGTGTTCAATTTTCTACAGGGAGTTGTAGAATTCTCCTTGTTGGGTTGTGTGGAAGCAGCCTCTTTAGCTTGCCTACTCTATTTTCTGTATGCAAAAACCAGGTGAGTTAAAATTTTTATTATTATTATTATTCCATACATACATACATATCGATGGATTAATATAAAATGTTCATTACAATTAAATTTATAATTTCCGTATTGATTCAATACGTAATAAAAATATTGACTTTCAAATTAAAACTTATTATCTTATATTCAAAATACTCGAGAGCTCATTTCTGGGACTTTGTATTATTGTATTCATTGTATACTATTGTTTATTATAGCATAAGTTGTTAAGTGCTGTAAATAAATAAACTCAACTTGGAAAAAAGTAATTTACAGGTACATATGTATGTAAATACAAATAAAAGATTTATGGCCACGAAAAAAAAAATTATTTTTGCATGTACATATGTAAATTCTTTAGTTTTTATTAAGTTTTTTTCTTCTCCTATAAAATATCAAAAATTCTAGTTATGCCTTTCTAACATTAAGCCATCGATATGTAAGTACATACATATATCTGTTCATAATTATGCACATTATAACAAAAACAGATAAAGATAAAGACAATTTTCGAAGAAACCATAAGTCTAAATTGGCATCATATTCTTCATGACTTATTATTATTATTAGCGATTTGCCAAATTTATTAAGTTTTACTTAAAAGTGTATACAAAAAATTGGAAACACGAAATTGCCTTTTGTCATTTCCCTTGAGCATGTATTTAAATGAATATGTCTAAAACAAAAACGAGCTACATTTCATTAAAATCTATCACAACTTTTGCCCTTATTCAGAATTACGTATGTATGTAAGTGGGAATAGTAAATAAAACACACAGTGCTACCGACATTCCAGAGGTCCTAACTTCAACAAATTTGAACTTTTTAACTTAACTACATATCTGTGGCAATAAATAATAATGGCTTAAGTCGAAATTTCTTGTTTTGAGATATTAAGGGTTTTGTATTTTTTTGTGTTTAGTTTTTACATAAAATGTTTCCATTTTGATTTAGTTTTTTCTGTTTGAAAGGTGACTTGATCGAGAGGGTTCTTAGCTATGTTATAAGAAAATCGGTCCAACCGTTTAGAAGATATCACATCTTTTCTAATAAAAACATTTTATAATTGAAATTTAGCTGACTGATAGATCTTGAAGAAGAGAATAAGAATATGTAACAAAATGAAAAAGCACTTATGTCAACTTAAGCCATTATTATTTATTGCCACAGATATGTAATATGGCTGGTTTTTCTTTTTGAGAATATTCATCTATGTACATACGTACTTGTATACATACATATTTATATGCATTATACACACAGTGTCTCAGAATATTTTTAACTTTTGAACTAATGAAGATGTTTTGTATTGATGTTTGTCTTTTGAGTGGATAGATAACAAATTAAGCTTTTATTCAAATTTAGTTTCATTAGAATCAATACAGTGATTGTTGAAAAATTTAAGGTTAAAATTTAAGTTTCGATTTAGTAGGTTTATAAACACTTAATACTTAAGCCTAGTTTTTTCGGTTATAAATAGATTTTAAACTCTTTTGAATATACTTACATACGTAAGTATGTTTGACATGTCCATTTAAAAATAACTGAACCGTTTCTACTAGATGAATATCTGCAAGACACTAAATTGAAACAATTCTGCAAAAAAAAACGGACTTCTTTGCAAAAGATCTTATAGAACATACATACATATTACAAAATGCCCCACAGATTTTCGAAAAAGAATTATGGGATCAAACTGCAACTAACCCCTTTGAAATAAAAAATATTTTGAAATGCTCACATATGAGCTATGCATTTAAATGGGGAGGAGGAGAAACCCAATTTCCTTAATGATTTTCCAAAAAAAAAATTATGAAAGTCGTTTGACAAATGGCAGAGTTATGTATGGGGATGAAAATTTCCCCTCCGATTTCGAAATAAATTATGGAACCCAAATGCAGACAATCCCTTTCCAAAAAAAATCTTCGAATTGCCTTACAAATGACGGAGTTATGCATGAGGGGAGACAACTTCCCCGGACCCAACTGCAGACAATCCCTTTAAAAAAATAATTTCCGAATTGCTTTGAGTTGCATAAAGGAAAAAATTTCCCCTCTCCGATTTCCAAAAAAAAAATTATGGTGCCCAATTGCGGACAAACCCTTTCAAACTAAAAAAGAATTGTGCAAATCGGTTTTTCGAAAAAAAAATTAAAGCACCAAATCGCAAGCAAACCCTTTCAGACAAAAAAATTATTTTGAAAATCGGTTTACAAATGACACAGTTATGCCTGTACAAACATAAAATATTAAAAAAAAAATACTAGCAATTACTATCAATCTGGTCGTGGCGGGTTCTAAAGTATATATGGACTTAAAGAAGACACTTTCATCTTTTTCTGGATGGTTTCGTTTTTTTTATCCCTTTTGATCTTCAAAAGTTTTACATTACTAAACTTCAAATTTTACGAAAATATGGGAGTGTAAAATTTATTATATAGCACACTAACTACAGATTATATACGGTCTGAATATACCATTCATTAAACAAAAACAGTTTACCCAAAAACCGCAGCCCGTTAATGATAATAGTTTTCCAGGAGTCATAATCCTGATTTATTTCAGATCCAATATGAAAAATTTTTGTTTTTAATTAACATAAATTCTGCGTTTTTAGCAGCATGCCACGCCCACTACTGCAAATTTATTTACTTAATTATTTGGCTACTTTAGTTTTTATATGTTTCCTTTCTGATGGTGTAAAAATTTCAAGAATCTATTTCAAGAAAAATTTACGTTTTGGCCAATGAAAATTGATTCTGAACCACCGTGCGCTGTATATACATATGTATGTATGTCTATAGCAAACTCCAAAAAAATTACATTTATTCCATCATATCATGAATATAAATGAATTTTGGTTTTACATATAAACTGTTTCGGAATTAATTTCAAATTTTAATTCCAAAATAATCCATAATGAAAACCCCTGAGTATAAAAAATTAAACTACAACTTTTTAATATATCTAGTTTATCCATATAAAAATTAAATTTTTCTTGTTTTCTAATTTATTTAGTAAGACAATATTATTTTTTCGCCACAATTTGATTGATATCTTTGACAACTACTGCGCAGAGTTAAGAATGATGTATGCAGCTTTTTGGATTCCTTGTTTAAATAAATATGATCTTGATTTAAGTTAATATATTTATATATACATTACGTTACCTTAATATAGAAAGGCCCTAACTCTTAATTTTCTGGAAATCGAGCTTTTCGTATATTTCGATAGAAGAAAATCTAATATATCGGAAAATGCAAAAATCTCGTTTTCAAAAAAATAATGAGGTAGGGCTTTTCTATATTAAGGTAACGATATGTATGTATGTATGTCTGTCGTACAATCCCTTGGTTTTTGATGTAACGGTATCTGTCAAAAAAAATGCAACCAATTAAAAAATAAATTTAGTAAAGTGCGACTTTGACTCGCACAGGAACATATCGAGTCATAATTTGGACTTCGTTTTTTTTTTAACGAAAATCGAATATTATGTCGCTTAAGATCTTTTGTCTGTTATGGCACGATATGTAATACAATACGGTCTTTAGCCTATACATATAATCGGATATACATATTACCTGATCTGTTTGTTGTGTTCTGTGTTCCCAATAGAACAAAAAATGGCAAAGGCACGTAGCCAAAAAGCCAGGGTATCCCAGTTGTAGAAGCTTCCTTCGGTTGCTGCGAACGACCTATACCTTCGTATAGGAAGTAGAATCCCCAAGATCTACTCCTAGAGTTTTTTATGGTCTCAACCAGTTAAATCTTATTAAAAACGTTTGCACTTGATATTGGAAAACACCACAAAATAACTAACTGTAAGAGATACAGTTAGTTGCAGTAACCATTAACAAGTGCGAGTGAGATGCAAAACTCTCGAAGGCCAAACAACACACACAAGCCTGACCGCACTTAAAAAATAATTACGATGACGCTGCTTTACGACTGCTACCTGATCTAGACATTAAATTTTTTTTGTTTTGGCGTTTTTTAGTTTTAGCGCTTTTTTTGTTTTGCCGAATCCTCTTAGATTTTTGGCGATTTTTTTAGTTTTGGCACTTTTTTTAATTTTAGCGATTTTTTTTGGGTTTTTGGCGATTTTTTTAGCTCTTACGATTCCCAACATACAGCAAGTTGTCAAAATTACATTAATTGATAGAATAGTATTAGTGTAGTATTTAGTATTTATTTTTAAAATTTCAGTGTAAATTAGTGTAGTTTGCATAGAAATACACTAACCATATAATTGTCTGTACCTATATTACATTAGGATTTGAACATGTTTCCTTGTTCGCTTTAGAACACCCTTTCATTTTAAACTGTCATATATTTGTTTTTGTTACATATTGTGTGAAAATTCCAGGTCCGTAGTTCTTACTGTTCTCGAGAAAATAGCCTGTGACAGACTGACATACAGACAGACAAACGGACATCGTAGCGAAAACAATAGGGTTCCTAAAACCGGAATTATGATTTGAAATCAACACCCCAAATTATTTAAGTTGGTATACATACTTGTCTCTATGGTGTCTTCAAAAGCGTTGTTAGATGTGTTAAAAAAAATTAAACCACTGTAATGTACACATCTAGACAATTAAAAAAATTACTTAATAATTTATTTATAGTAATAATTAGGTATTCAATTTCTTTGGCAAACCTAGATGCTAGTAATTAATATTATTTTTAAACCATAACGAGGGCAAACAGAAATGATTTGATGTTTTCATACTCATTTTTTTTATATATTTTTAAGCCCATTTTGTATGTACAGGCAAATCCCGGTATAACGAACGATATAATGCATTTTCGTTATACTGAAAAATTCTTTATATCGCAAAGTTTTTTAAGTGTTATTTTAAGCAATAATTAAAATAACACTTAAAAAATTACATGGCACAATACAATGAAAAGAATGACAGCTATTCGTTTTCAAATAAGCCACCAAATATAAACTAACGGTACCACAAAACAAAGAAAAAATTTATCTTTACTGGAAATTCATGCACACAAAAATTGTTGCGTGTTTTATCGTGTCAATTTTTTAACACGATACGGCCCGAACACGAACGAAATCAGATTTTCTGTCACAAACATTTCGTGTTGAGTCGTGCGTATTCGTGTCACTAAAAAAACGACGCGCGTACATCTCTACTTCTAAACGACAACATCTTTTAACTGATATTGTATTTCTGCTTATGTATTGTTTTATTCATTTAATAATTCTATTAATTGATTTTTAGTACAAGTTTCAATTGACCTGCTCAATTTATTTCATAAAATTTTTAATTCATTCCAATCTAATTTATATTACTAAGGGCCAATTTCACCAACTTATTTAAATATCAATTCATATTTAAAAGTTTTTTCCATACAAAAATTCATGAAAATCGACATTTAAATATGAATTGATATTAAAATAGAGTTGGTGAAATTGGCCCTAAGTTGTTAAATATAACAATTGATTTTATTTTATTTTGAAATAAACAAAACAATTGTAATTTTTTGACTCATTTGGTTAAACGCTTTGATAGAAATTAAAAATATTTTCAATTATATTTTTAGTTGGAAAGAAAACTATCATTTGTGTAATTCTGATAACAATGATATCATCATTATTGATTCAAGCAATTCGGTGATTAAAATTATTTTTCAGAGTAGTATTTTAGTGCGAGGAATAATTGCTTAATGAAGCTTAAGTTCTATTCTTGTTATTGTAATTGAAAATGTTTTTTATTACAAGACAAGAAAATTCAAATCAGACTGACACATTTCATGAGCAAATTTTCTCTATCTACTTGGGTGGATATTATTTCTGAACATGTAAACGTGTGATTCGTCGGCACATCCCATAAACAAAAATAATCACAGTGATAGTCAATAATAAATAATTCTGCCAAAAAAGAAACGACTTCGCAAAAAATTTATGGGACCAAACTGGAAGTAAACTCTTAAACAAAAAAAAAATAATTAGAAATCTGTTGGTTATGAAAAAGTACGTGAAATAGAAAATTAAATTTTAACAGGCGTGCCTCCGTCCATTTTTTTAAATGCAAGATTGTGTGTTTTTCAGAGCCCAGGGTATGTGTAAAGTTTTGTAAAAATGGGTCAATTAGAACCCCTTAAAATAAAAGATTAAATTTCAATGGGCTTGACCCCGCCCATTTTTTTAATGGAAAATTCTGTCTGAGAGCACAAAGTGTGTGGTAAGTTTCGTAAAAATCGGTTAAGTAGAAATTGTGGGCGCGTCCATGCCCACCGGTTTTACAATAGGACCAATTGGAAGCTATAACCTCTCAGACAAAAAAAAAAGAATTTTTATTTATTTATTTATTAATCCATTTATAATACATATAGCCTTATGGCCAATACTAAATACTGTATTACAATCATATGAAAATACGACTCATATAAAAATAAAACTCATAATTAAAAATATTTACAATTATACATTCAGTTTCATATACTCAAACCAAAATTTCCATCCCATCATCAACGTGAATTACTCCAACCACCTATCATTAATTAAATTAATGAAGATTAATCGTCTAGCATTCAAAGCGTACGGTTGTTTTTTTCTTTTGAACTCTCTTTTTAAGTGACCCGTTAACTACATACTGATACACATCTAAAACTTCATTTTCTTTATTCTTTTTCTTTAAACCGCGTGTTCATTTATTAATATTGATTCGTTGATAGCTAATTAAAAAAAAACCCAGTTTTTTTGAAAACCCTTGCTATAATGGCTCCGGGGCCTCCGGACAAACTATCCAACAACAGATATTATGTTTTGGGGGACTATTTGGAAAACCCTTCAAAAAAACAGAAACCCAACGAATTCCCGAATCTACCAACACCGTGTAACAACAACAGAAATAACCCGAAATATGTACTAATTACATCCAACGATCCTAAAAAACAATTATCGCAGATAAGCCCATTTGCTATCAAGAAAGGAATTGAGAACATTAGCACCGAATTCGACTCTATATCCTTACTGCGCGACGGTAACTTACTGATACTCACACGAAATGCACGTGCAGCAGAAAAATTCCTAAAGACGAAATCGTTGTCTAATTTATGCCCTATTACATGTAAGCTTCATGACACACTTAACTCCGTAAAAGGAGTTATATATGCACCGTGTCTAATGAATGTTCCAGAGGAAGAAATTGTACAGGAAATGAAAGAGCAAGGAGTCATAGAAGTGTACAAATTCACAAAACCGTCAGAAGACGGCAAAACCCGCACACCAACCGGAAAAATTATTATCACTTTTGACTTATACCGCTTACCCAAAACTGTTGATGTTGCCTGGTACAAATGCAAGGTGGAGTTCTACATCCCGAACCCAATGAGATGCAAAAACTGTCAAAAGTTAGGGCATACTAAGAACCGATGCAAAGGAGACTCAACATGTCCCACATGCAGCTTACCACCCCACGCCTCAGAAGAATGTACCGGCATTTTTTGTGTAAACTGTTCCGGTGAGCATTCATCGACAGACAAAAACTGTCCTCGGTACGTTCAAATGAGAGAAATTTTAAAAATAAAAACAGAAAACTATTGCAGTATAGGGGAAGCCCGTCGCAAGTACAGAGACAACATCCAACCACCTAATTCAAACCAAAAGAACACATACGCATCTACCATTTCCAACTCCCCCACCAAACGCAAAGAAGCAACAAATAATCAAACAGCAAAAACAGAAACCCCTACAACTTCAGACACAAATCTACCCAATGCATCTACGTCAGCAAACACACTCAAAGACAATAGCCCATCTACCTCCAAACAGCAACAAAACACAACTGTTAAAAACAAAATACAACAAAATACTTCTACCGACAAAACACTTAAAACATTTGAAAATAAAAAAAATACAGCAACAACTGAAAAAAACGACTCAACCCTCAGAAACAATTCCATAACAAGCAATGAAAATTTTATGTCACCGATTTCACGAATAACGCAATCACTAATCACTGATAACAATTATTATGTGCCATCGCTCGCCGAGGAATTACTCGACGAGGAAAAGATGGACCTTTAATCGCCTTAGTACATTTATCTTTGCCTTGACCGTGCTCACCGGGGTGTGGGTTGCGGCTGGGGCGGCCTCGCTCTAGATCGAAGGAAACAAGCACATGTCTCCTTCGGTTTGGGGGTGGGCCGCCCTGTGGGGGCTTCCGCCCTTGGTGGGCAGGGCCAAGGTTAATATATCATATTTCAACAGAACTCCATTTCTAAATCAGCATACAGAACCCATTTCAACCCAAATTTTACTATAATAACTACAAATATGGATTTCGTCCTTGTTCAGTGGAACATCAACGGGCTCAGAAATAATTACCAGAACCTTCAACTGCTTATAAGAGAAATGGATCCCTGTATCATCTCATTACAAGAAACTCATTGTGCCCACAATTTCACCCCGATACCTCCTAAAAACTACAGTTGCTATTTCGTCAACTCAATGAACAACACAACATCGAAGCAAGGAGTTGGAGTTTTCATAAAATCTAATATCCCTCACAAATTACTTCCATTAAATTCAGCATTTCAAGTAATCGCAATAGAAGTCAACCTTAATATAAAATTTACTGTTTTATCCTTTTACATACCGCCCAGTCAGGACATATCTATCTTTGATATAAGCAACATTTTGTCATCTTTCAACACGCCATTAATAGTGGTCGGGGATTTCAATGCCTGGAACACTATTTGGGGCTCTGCATCTAACAACAGACGAGGTATTCAACTTGAAAACATAATGCAACAGACCAATCTTTGTGTCTTGAACGATGGCAGCCCTACTCACTACTCCACGCATAATACCTTCACCAACATCGATGTCTCATTTTGTTCCATTAGCTTACTGCCATCAACATCATGGACTATCTCAAACGATTTACATGGCAGCGACCATTATCCAATAAAAATTTCTATAAAATTATCAAACTCAAGTAATAACCAGATCAAAATAAAAAAATTTTTAATTCACCTAGCCGATTGGCCAAGGTATTCTCAAGAAGCCGAAAAAGAAATTTCCAAACGCCAATTAACCTCATCAAGTAACAGAGATGCCGCCGCAATAATTAAATCTATACGTACTGCAGCTAACTTACACATCCCTCAATCAAAACTCAAATTAAAAACAGACCGCGTTCCTGTCCCCTGGTGGAATCATGAATTATCAATTCTACGGGAGGAAAAAATGAGGAAATGGCACAATTTCAAGTCACATCCAACCCTGGACAACCTAGTCTCCTACAAAAAACTTAACGCCAAATTCCGAAAAGAAATAAAAAACGCCAAGTACTCAAGCTTCGAAAACTTCACGAAAACTATAGACAGAAACGCAACAATATCGATCATTTGGAACAAAATAAACCGAATCACTCGCAAGAGCTTATCAACATCTGTCAAGGCAATAGAAACCGAGACCGAAACTCTTATCGAGCCTTTTCAAATAGCTAACCATTTTGGTAAAGTTTGGGAAGATTACGCATCCGATGCCAATTTTTCCCCTCTGTTTAAAGCATCCAAAAATACAACTAGTACTGTCAATAATAACAGAACAGACAAAAACGCCTTTTTACTATAGGACCCAATTACACTGGTTGAACTCAACTGCTGCTTAAGTAAAGTCAAAGGAACCTCGCCAGGACACGACCGAATTTCTTATCAAATGATAAAAAACCTGTCCCTTGCGAGCAAAATAAAATTACTGCACGTGTACAACACAATTTTTGAAAGCGGCATCATCCCACATTCTTGGAAACTAGCAATTGTAGTACCTATCCCTAAATCAAAAAATTCCACTTCGGTTGCTGATTATCGCCCAATTTCACTTTTACCCTGTCTCTCCAAAGTTATTGAACGCATCATAGCTACAAGGCTATCATGGTTTATGGAGAAAAAAAATCTTATCGCTAAGGAGCAAGTAGCTTTCAAAGCAAATAAAGGATGCGACGATGCACTACTACATTTGGACTACTACATAACGAAGGCGCTATCGGCTAAAAATCATGTTACGGTTCTATCCATTGACTTTGTAAAAGCATTTGATAGAATTGGCCCTCATGTAATCCTAAACAAACTGAGAGATTGGTGCGTCGGCTCAAAAATCTTTAACTTTGTCAAATCATTTCTATCAAATAGACGCTTTAAAGTCAAGATTAATGACCAGCTCTCAAAAACTTTTACCCTGACAAATGGAATCCCACAGGGATCACCGCTCTCAGTGGTACTATTCCAAATTGCTTTCAACGAAATTAGCAAAATACTGAAAGAACACCGATTTGTTGACCACTGCTTGTACGCAGACGATCTATACATACTCTGCAAAAGAAACGACAACAGTGAAACAAAAATTATTTTGGAAAAAATCCTCCATGACATCAACGAATGGGCAGAATACTCTGGTGCGAAAATCTCGTTACTTAAAACAAAAAAACTCCACATTTGCAAAAAGCATAACTGTGACTCTGACACCCACGTCATCCAAACAATACAAAACGTCAAACACCTAAAAATTCTGGGTTTAATTTTCTCCCATAACTACACCTGGAAAGAACACCTATTTAATCTCAAAAACTCGCTTACATCTAGAGTTAATTTACTACGCTACTTATCAGTTAAAAGTTTTGTTCATATAAATACTCTTACTTATCTCACCAAAACTCTCGTGTTAAGTAAGATTGACTACGGCCTAGTTATATACGGCAACAGCTGCAAAACGAACCTCAACATAATAAAACCCGTCTATCACCAAGCTGCAAGAGCCTGTGTCTATGCGTTTCGGACAACACCCATCTTTAATATCCTTTGTGAAGCTAATCTACCATCAATAACAGACAGAATAATTGTAATGAAATCCAGAGTCCTACCTAAACTATTGAACAGTACAAACTCAGTATTAGACAATGACATTATCTCTATTATAAATGCAAAAAAACCCAAACGAATCAAATCTGCAATAGCCCAATCTTTAGCACTATGCGAGGAGTTGAATATACCCCTCAACGTTACTAAAAAATACACTAAGAAGCCCCCATGGAGATTCAAAAACAGTTCGATAGACACCTCGATGTCTAAACTCAACAAGATAGATACCCCAAGAAGCACGTTTCTTAGTCTTCTGTCAGAACAGCAAAACTTTCTAAAACGCAACAATTGGCAATTTATCTATACTGACGGCAGTAAAATACAAGATTCTCTCCCGGCCTACGCTGTGGTAAGCGAAAATGGTGAAAATGTCAAACTCGGTACCCTCCCAGAACAATCCTCGGTTTTCACCGCAGAATCATGCGCAATTTACCAAGCCACCTGCGCAATACTTTCTAACAAAGAAAAAACTGTAATATACACCGACAGTCTCTCGGTTGTAAATGCCATAAAAAACCCTTTCAACAACAAATGGACCACTGTAACAAAAATCAGAGACGCGCTTATTGACAACGAAAAATTATTAAGGATTCACTGGATACCAAGTCACATAGGGATCGTCGGAAACGAAAAAGCAGACCTAGCTGCCAAATACGCTTCGTATGCCCCAATAATAATGGACGACACAATAGAAAAAATTGACATTCGACGCCACATTGCAAACTACATAGAGAAAAAACTTAAGCAAAAGGAAATTACACACTATCACTACTCTAACATAAACCCACATAACAGACATCCTATATACCCCACAGCTATGGACAAGAATAAAATAAAGATTTTCTCCAGATTACGCCTTGGGCACAGCTCTTTTTCTCACGAGTGGATCCTAAAGAAAATACCCCGCCCAACTTGCCGATGCAACTGTGTTCTCTCAATCAACCACATACTAAATGATTGCTCTTCTTTCTCCAACCAAAGGCGGAAACTTTTCGGGAACAAATCAGCTCTGCAGCTCCTTAAGGAACCATCCATAGAGAATATTAATAAAATCTACTATTTTATGAAACTAACTAAACTAAACACTTAACAGTATTTATAAATATGTTCATATGTATATTACTTTATTGCACAAACTACATTGAAAATATCATCATATTTTTAATATTTTAAAACAGAGCCGATAGCCAATGTTGCTAGTGCTCTCAAATTAAATCTAATCTTAGAATTTATTCCTTAAGATTAGACACATAAATAAATAAATAATAAATAATAAATTAATGAAATAAAGAAAACAGCTAAATAGAAGGCCTCAACGATAATCGGCGATCAATATTGTTAAAATAGTCAACAAGACGGCGTTTGAAAGTATGTAGTGACATGGCAAAACACCTCAAGTTTCTGGGTAAACAGTTCCATAGGCGCGCTGAACGAACTACAAATGAGTTCTCATAGGCAGTGTTGCGTATACGAGGGATAACCATTTGAGGGTTTCGGTCTAAAATGTACCGAGTTATGAAGTAACAATGTAAAAAAAAGTACAGGCGAATTGATAACCTCCTCTTTTTTTGAAGTCGGCTAAGAAGGAATGGTTATTAACTTTGGTAAGAAGCACAAATGAATACTATTTGCATATAGTACAATAAAAACAATTTCTCGTATTCTAATTCATTGAAATCTCCGACCAATTAGATAGGCAAGGGTTCTGATAATGATGTTTGATGCAAATGGTCTTGCGTTAGTGCAAATTCTAAATATCGTAGTTTTTCTTTGGAATGTACTGGTATGTGTGTATTTTGTTGTTGGATTAAAAAAAAAAGCTACGATATTTTACATTTACACTTACACAAGCCCATTTGCGTCAAACAGCGAATACTGGCATTAAGTAATTATTAATAAAACACACACACCCCTTTTTAAAGGAATGGATACTGTTGGCCGGTCCCGTTAACGTCCTACAACAAAAGCACTGCAATCGCTCCCCCTTGAACCGGCTCTCATGAGCAGACGCGGACACACGATTGACGAAGACAAAGGACGGACACTTCGTTTGTTTTTGTCCGATTTTGTATATCATAATTTACAAATAAGCTTGTCAAGACTCTTTTAATTTGCTCGTCTTAAAAACAAGGCTGGATTTGTCATATTTCCTACATCAAATAACCAGTGATGCCAACTTTTTTGTTTCTAAAAGCACATCAAAATTTAACAAAAGCACTGAAAAGCGTAATTTTGAGATGTAAAAAGCGTAAAAACCACTAATGAATGAAGTTTTAGAATGGTTAATATTTTCTAAGCTATTCTCTATTTAATGAAATATATCCGACGAAAAACGTGTGCTTTACACTGAAAAAATAAATACACCAAATTTTTATTAAAGTAATTTTAAGAAATACGCCAATTTCTTAAAAGCACTACTTAGTGATTGTTCTCAGTTTGGCACTAACGCTCAAAATTTGGCGTTTTGAGTCTTCAAATAACATTGTTAAATACGAGTATGGTAAATATTTCCCTCTCGCATAATTTTTTCAATCTAACGTTTTCATAAGGCAGGGTTTACGTTTGACAGCCAAGAATTTCCGACAACATCTGATGTTGATTTTGAGCCTGAAGATTAGGTGCCATTAAAGCTACTAGCCGAAATTCACAAAAGATGTGTTGCAGGAGTCAGTGAGCAAAGCTTAAAAGATTTTTATCATGTCGATGATGATTTGCCAGTTGAGAGATCACCTTTGGACTTACGAGTGCGATTAAAAGAACGAACTTCTGAAGTTCAAAAAATTTCTGATGAGTGATGACAGATGAAATGAAATTGTACCTTTACATCTTCAAGAAGCAAAAAACTACATCGTACTACCCTTTGTAAGGACAAATTTCCATGGTCCCTTCGGTGTTCGCTCAAGGGAGATTCCACTGTATCCTTTATTGAAATATAGTTATATCTGATTATTGCAGTTAATAATGTGTAAAAATTTTATACAAATGACTTGTACAAACAATTACGTCTTGGAAGAAACAATTTTTAATGTCTTTATTGATTTGTATGTAAACTTAAAATTTTAAAATTTTTTCTGTAAAATAAAATATTTTCTATATATTTTTGAGTTCTTACTATTTATTGTCAATAAATACGTGCTATGTATTATTATTTGAATTCCAAATTTCTTAAAACGCGGTGCATTTATGTAAATACCTGAACTTGAACATAACTAGACTTTTAAATGACTCACTCATTGACTTTTTAAATATGCATGAATTTCTGATTTCATTATTATCGTGTGTAAATAAATCAAAACAATTGCCCCGTTTTCTTCTTTAAGTTTGCTTTTATTGAATTTAGTTTTATTCTCTAGAAAAAGTGTTGATGAATTTTGCTTAATTATTTTCAACTTATTTATGTACATAATATATTTTTTTTACACAAACTTATAAATTGAGAATTTTTGCTTAATTAAAAATCAATTACATTCACATTCGCAAAAATTACAAAGTGTTCAGTACTTTTTAAGTGAGTTCGAATTTTTCTAAAGAATTGTAAAATATGGGGTAAATTATATTCTGGTATGTGAATGAAAAAAAGTCGATTCAATAAATAATTTAAATAATTAACAAATAACAAAACCCCCACCTAACAAAAAAATAAATTTAAACAGATAACTTGTATATATTTTTGTAATTCCCTTTTAATTGCCTTAATTTTGATACTCGTATGCCAGTCGATAGGTTCAATTCATTTTTTTTTCTTTGGCAGTGTTACTTCATAACTCGGTTCATATTAGACCGATTGTAAAAATTATTTTATTGTCTGAGAGGGTATAGCTTCCCATTGGTCCCATTGTACAAAAAATTGAGCGGAGACACACCCAAAATATTTTTATTTGATTTCATGATATTCTACTTATCTAATTGTTGCGAAACCTAGCAAAGACCTTTGATTCTTGTAATTAATTATACAATTTTAAAGTTAGAAAAATGGGTGGGGCTACGCCCATTAAAATTTATTATTATATTTCACGTGGCTCTACTTAACCGATTTTGACGAAACTTAACACACAATCCTCCATTTCAAAAATGGGAGGAGACACGCCCATTAAAATTTAATATTTCATTTTAAGTGGTTCTACAGTACCGATTTTTACAAAACTTAACACACACCCTGAGCTCTGAAAAATATAAAATCTTGCCCATTAAAATTTATTTTTATATTCCATAAATTTTTTTCGAAAATCTTCTATCAGATCTTTACATCGAAGTTGGTTTTTTTTGGCAGAATTATTTATTAACTTATTACTACAGGTGGTGAAATAATAGATAGAGGAAAGCTTCATTCTTTTACGACTCAGTTTTTATTTGCACATTTTTAATATAATGCAGTGTTGCAGCGCCTCTGGTGTTAAATGAGGCGTATTAAATTTTTTTGGAAGCTGTGTTTTAGTAGCCATTTTATTGGTTATTTTATATCTCCGATGATTCTGCTACACAAGGAAGAAGGGCGCTCTGATGTTACATTAGGATTAGTATTTGCTGAAGTCGGTATAGTTCATCATTACTTGAACTTCGCTACAACAACTGATACAAAGGGACACTAATGCACATCAGAAAAATCCGTGGTGTTGTTATCAGGGATCGCAAATAACGATTATTTTCCAAATTTAAACTGAAAAAATCACAATAATAGAGAAGTGCTACTGGCACAAGGAATATACCACAATACTCCATGTTACATGGACTACCTATAGATGCAATGATTTTTATTTTTTTAATTTTTATTTATTCCTCACAAAATAAGAGTTATTTCTTGATTTTTATTTATTCCTCACAAAATAAGAGTTATTTTGTGACTTTTATTTATTCCTCACAAAATAACAGTTATTTTGTGATTTTTATTTATTCCTCACAAAATAAGAGTTATTTCTTGATTTTTATTTATTCCTCACAAAATAACAGTTATTTTATGACTTTTATTTATTCCTCACAAAATAACAGTTATTTTTTGATTTTTATTTATTCCTCAGAAAATAAAAGTCATTTTTAAAATGTGTTTATTAATTAATTTAATTTAACAAATAAGAGTTTTTGCATGGACTCTGGCGATAAATTCGATCTTAAATCTGTTAATATTAATTTTAGAGCAGAAAATGCTCTTTCTACAGAGACTTGTGTTGCTGGCATGCTATGCAAAACCTGTGCCAATCTGTACAGGTATGGATATATATATTTTTTTTCCTCCCAATATTTCATTACATCTGCATCCACGTCAATGGGCTTAGGATTGTAATTATCTATTTCGCTTATCGCCCTTTTCATTTCCTCCTCCAGATCACCATCTGAGTCTTCATCCTCTGAATTTACTTCAATAGAGTTTAAGAACTCGTTTAATAATGAACACGTGTTTGTGTCTTCAGACGACGGTAAAGCATTTGGTGTTTCAGCGTTTGAAGATGATGGTAAGTCAGAAGACTTTTGCGTTGAATCATTCTTCACAAAGAGTAAAATTGATTAAATTCATGTACATTAGACCACCCAATGGGCCGAAGTTTTTATTTTATTCGCTAAAGCCCATATGACATTTCATTTTTCTTTCATTTATCAAGTTTCATTTATCAACTGGTAACTCTTATGTGTTAATTATGAAGAATTTTTACTTGAGTTCTATGAACTGGCAGTTATTAGTTTAAAAATGACTTTTATTTTCTGAGGAATAAATAAAAATCAAAAAATAACTCTTATTTTCTGAGGAATAAATAAAAATCAAAAAATAACTGTTATTTTGTGAGGAATAAATAAAAGTCATAAAATAACTGTTATTTTGTGAGGAATAAATAAAAATCAAGAAATAACTCTTATTTTGTGAGGAATAAATAAAAATCACAAAATAACTCTTATTTTGTGAGGAATAAATAAAAGTCACAAAATAACTGTTATTTTGTGAGGAATAAATAAAAGTCACAAAATAACGATTAAAAAGTAATTTTTAAAATAAAAATTATAACCGTTACGGTCCCTGGTTGTTATTTAATGACTGTTGGGCTACCGGGCTCGAACGCAGGACATTCGGTTTTGTAGTCAACTACTTCAGCCAACGCCACCCTCATAACTTACTTTTCCACACAACTTATACCCCATTTACACATGCAAAGTTTTCTTTGCAAAGTCTTAATTCAGCTGTGTGAAAGACGGTAAGAGTAAGCAAAGTAAACTTTGCATGTGGAAAAGGGGTGTTACATAGCGTATTCATTACTTTACGGCTGCAAAGTAATAAAACAAAGTAGACCATTCTCTGCCTGGTACAGTAGTGCTTTTCATGCCGATAGTTCTATGTTCAAACCTTGTTGGAGGCGTATGCTTTCTTTATATGTATGTGTTCGCAAAAACTAAGTAAAACGTCTGACTTCAATTAGACTTGTATCGAACTCTTTCAGTAGCTCGTTTTAGACACAAACCTATAATCAAACCCATTTAAATTACATGGGTTTGATTAAAGGTTTGTGTCAAAGATGAGCTACTGAAAGAGTTCGTTACAATTCTAACTTCAATCGCAGCAAACACGAGTTCAATCAACAGCTGTCGTAAATTTTTTTTTAATTATTTTTGTGTATGCAATGACTTCTAAGTATTGACATTTATAAATTATTCATAAATTTGTTCACGTGAAATACATATTTCCCGTGAATAAAAATAAGGCGAAAAAAATTAGAAAATAGTTTACAACAAGCACGAAAACATTGGCGATCACAATTTTAGGGAAAGGGAATAGTTTTCACGTGAACTTTTATTTCCGAAAGGGTGATTACTTGTAATTGTGTCGTGTTTTTTTTCGTGACACGAACACTCAAGACTCAACACGAAGTGTTCGTGACCAAAAAATCTAATTGGTGCGTGGTCGGGTCGTTTCGTGAACAAAGTATAATTTAAAAATTTAAAATTAGTATATTACCATACAAAAATCTTTATAAAGGGTCCTCATTCTAACGTTTTTTTTTCAACTAGTGCTTATTTCGTGAATGGTAACACTTAGCTCATGTCTGATTTGACAGATAATTAGTTTTATCCTTCCGCTGAACGAATATGGTTGTGTTTACGCTTGAACAACGCTGGGAAATATTGCCTGCGATCGACTTACAGAAGATGCCGATTTTGCCAAAAAAAATCATCTTTTCAGATGAAGCTCATTTTGGTCTTGGCGGGTATGTAAACAAGCTAAATTGTCGCATTTGGGGCACAGAAAACCCGCACGCATACATTGAAAAGCCGACGCACCCAAAACGAGCCACTGTTTGGTGCGGATTTTGGTTCAGAGGCATAATTGGGCCAATGAGCAAGGAGTGGCCGTTACAGTCAATGGCGATCGTTATCGGGCCACGTTGAACGAATTTTTGTTCACAAAAATTGAAGAGGAGGATATTGGCAACATTTGGTTTCAACAGGACGGCGCTACGTGCCACACAGCCGAAGCTACACTCGATGTTTTGCGCCCTGTTTTCAAAAAAAAAAGTTATCTGGCGGACCCTATATTCCTAAAGTATACATACATATGTACTTTGTTTTGACTATGAATATGCGCCATAGTTTTTCTATTTTTACTGGGTGTTTAATAACAACCTATGGCCTTACTATAAAGGCCTCAATTTAAAGTAGATATTGGACCTTTTTGCTAATATAATTAATGTCTGTATTTTTATCACGATAAGATCAGGTTACTAAAGGGTACTTTATATTACTTTTATTTTATTGTGTTATGTTCATTATTTTTTGTTTCATGATTACTTTCTATTTTTAATATTTATCTCCAAATAAAATAAAATTAGCAAGGCAAGGAAAATGGTGTAATCATAATGCCATTTATGTATGTACGAGTATGTACGTTAGGGTAATAACTTTTTTTTGGACGTCATTCTTCCAAGGGCATATCTTCTTATGAACAATATTGTTTTGGTAATAAAAAACATTTTTTTAGTTCAATTTGGCAAAAAAAAAAACTTCACGCACCAAAAGCGATTTCTAAAATGCATTTAGTATTTTATTTTTAATTTTTTAATATAATAACATATATGTACGAGTATAACTGCAAATAATGTGCGAAAATTAAAAAAAAAAAGTATTTGGACATAAATAATATATAATTTCAATAAAAAACACTATTTTTACAAGCTTTTATTTAGTTTTACCTGTCCCGTTGTCTGTCTGTAATCAAATCTTGCAAATTAAATTTGATCCACTTCCCGGTTTCCGATTGAGCTGAAATTTAGCATGTATGTATAAATCGGATGACAATGCAATATTATTATGACATAGAGCTGATCTGATGATGGCGGATAATTTTTTTTTTAATAATTTTAATATCATAAAAAAAAGCTTGTTTTTAAAAAAGGTTTTTTTTAAATTACTACTTGTTATTAAAAACTTCATCGAGTTTGGTGCGTACGTAAACTTGTTTAGCGATCGCGAAAAACTAAAAATGTCCTTCTTAATATTTTCCACGCGATTTTACCTTGGTATGATATTTGCAAAAAAAAAAAAAATTAAAAAAGTTATTACCCTAATGTACATATTTGTTGGAGTAATCATATTTATCGGTACAGTATAAATATCGTTGTTCAGATTAAGTTAATCGTAAAAGAGAAACAAAAACAAAGCAAGAATAAAGCAAATTTAGTAACTTGTTAAGTACAAAGTTTATAAAGATTAAAATAAGTCAACACAATTGTTTAAATTTTCAATGAAATATGCAAATGTAATAATGAATAAAAATAACTATACATCTACATACATATATGTATACAAAAATTTGTCTTTATTTATAGGTCTTAATATAATATATATATATATAGAATATATAAGGCACATATTTATGAGATTTTATTTAAAAGTATTACAACAACTAAATTTAATAATTGAATAAAAAAACTATTAATATAACACAGACTTGAGGTAAAATTGGCACTAAAATCTCTTACAAACTTTGAAAATGTTCTAATGAAATTTGATAAAACAATCACTTGCCAAGACCATTATTTCTGTGGCAAAAAAGAAAAACTGCTTAAGTTAATGTTACCTCCGTAATCTGCATATTTGAAAGTACCCCGGGGCAAACTCTCAATTAATTTGTGTGATTTTTCAGGAAGTTATAGCAAAATGACTTGCGGCTTATCTATTTAGACTTCTAATCTCATTTGGAACAATAGCTTAATTTATGTTATACTTTGCTATATTTCAACTTAAACCCAGCAAAAAAAGTGATGAAAAAAAAGTAGAAAAAGCACCACAACTACTAATACGAAGCACTCCAAACTCCGAGCAAAAAGTAGTGAATTTTACATTAGCGTGTCATTGGAGCGAATTGGTTTGTTTTTGCCAACCCGTGAGCAAATGAAATTCACTTTTTATTTGCTTTAAAAACTCTAAAATAAGGTGTGATTTTTTATTGGTGAAGTAAATCCAATATATTTTACATTTAGGATGTGGTTATTAACCACTTTTCCAAAGCAGTTAAATCTATGATTTAGGAAGTGGTGCTTATTCACTTTTTTATTAACCCACTTGGAAAGCCTTTTAATTTCTAAGAGTATTATATTCATTAAACAATTTGTTGAAAGAAGTTGAAGAATTTGTACTTTTAAGCATTTAAATCAATCAGTCAATTACATTAGCTTAAGGCTTGCTCGGAGTTTGGAGTGATTCGTATCAGTAGTTGTGGTGCTTTTTCTACTTTTTTTCATCACTTTTTTACTGGCTTTTTATTTTAGAGAATAATAATAATAAAATAGTTGAATTAATATTATGTACTTTAGATATGTGATTAAAAATAACTTCGTTAAACCAGAATAAAATGCATAACATACTTTGGAAGTAATTAAGAAAGTGCTTTCTAAAGAAGTACTAATTTTATTTTTTGCTGGGAATGTATTATTTATACTGTGTAAAACTATGTTTGCTTAAAAAAAATAAATTCTACCAAAGAACTTCCCAATTTAACTGTAAAAGACATAAATTTCTGAAAATCGACTTGAATGTTTAAAAGTGCTCTCCTGCAAAACAGTCAAATATGACTTAAGCAATTTTTCTTGATTGTCACAGATTTGTTATAAAAACCGTGACATTGAAAGTGAAATTTGTTGTTATAACATCGGTGCTCTAACAATTTTTTTAACAACGATGTTATAACAAGGACAACAAGACAGTAACAATAGAGGTCCAAATGAGACAAATTATAACAAAATTTGTCTGTGGTTATAACAAAAAGTTTTCCCATCAAGACTCTAATGCCGGGTACACATCTGGCATTTCTTGTGTTCTCATTTTGAGGTGTCATTTTCAAAATGTGTGCAACGTCGTTCCCATTATATTTTTCATATGGAAAGCAATGCCACGCAACGAAAAATATCGGAAATGACAAACGTTGCCACCTGTATACACTATTGCGGAGTCACAAAATGCCATAGTGTGTACTAACGAATAGTAATAATTTGCAAATGCGGAAAATATTATCTTGAAACCATATGCATTTTAAAATAAGATATTTTGAAATGTTTTTGTCTTTATGATTTCTTAAAGGTGTAAACAGTTCAAAGATATCGCGGAAACCTTTTCTCTTTACAAAATTTAAGATCAAACAACTCTAATCTCTCAGACTGAATTTACAAAAAACGATAAGAAAAAAGTATATGCAGACATATTAAATATAAAATCATATTTAAAACACGCCATTTATACAAATAAACAGCCAAGTGTATATGGGTGAATGACATTGTATCCAGTAAAGCTTTATGATCGTTAAAATTGTCTGGCAGTGGGTAATCTTTTCGACTAAGGTTATTGTAGTTTCTATTACGTGGCCTGAATAGCTCTTTTAAATTATGTTTTTGACAGACACTTATTGTTTTATTTTTTTGAGCTGCATAGGTTATAGGTATATAAAGCTCATAAACATTTTGTTGAATCTCGATTAATTATAGACGACCAAATTTTGATAATAAATCAAAAATAAATCATTTCATTGTAGATTCTTATAATAAATTTAATATGCACACTTTATGTTTTATATTTTCAGAGCACCTGCTATAATTGCTGGCATATTTCCTAATATGAATTTAAGCCTTAACTACACGTCGTCTTTTGTTAATGATTTTTTTATAACCATAAGAAATGTTTCAAAAACGGTAAGTGTTTCGTCAAACAGCCATTAATATATTATTAACAGAAAATATTTTGTGAATTTTTTTTCATATAATCATTTAGATGAAATTCAATTTAAATCTAATAAATAATTTGTCTAATTTAATAAATGTTCCATTTTGAGCTCCATTTTGAGCTTTAAACAAAAAACAACATACATATATTTTCAGCAAAAAAATAAAATACAAAAATCTTTGAAAATAACAGTTTTCGTATTCGGCATAATAAAGTTTATTTTTTCATGGAACATATCGCTCATTTACTTAAACAACGTCATAACTCAAAAAAAACTAATTTGCCAGGGAACGAGTTTAAAGTTTTCAATTTATACACAACTTAAAGGAAAAATTAAATTTAATTTTTCTGTCAATAATTGAGTAAACAAGATATTTGTATAAAATTTGTACACAATATGAAGAACGATAGCAGGATTAATTCTGCATTATGAACTCTAAAATTGCATTTCTTGAGTTATGACGTTCTCTGAGTAAATAACCGGTATGTATGATATAAATATATGATTCGCAGAACAAGCTGAATAAAAAATGGTTGACAATAAATCAAAATTATGGAGTTTATGAAGAAAAATCTGTGACTGCTTACAGATTTGTTTTATTACTTACGAATAAGTTTGATAGGGTGTTAGAAATTTTTTAATTTGTAATCTTATGCAGGGAATTTTACTAATAAGTCGCTTATTACAAAATACCGAAAATTAGAAACTTCTTGACTGCACCCGGCCAAAGACCAGCTTTACAAAAAATTATTACCAAGCCTAAAAAAATATTCAACTATTTTCATAATTTATCACTAATTGAAGGTAAAGAAAAACAGATCAATTGATAGCCTTCTCCACTTTTGAAGCCGGTTCAAATTTTACTACCCTCACTGCTCTTTTAATAAATTTTTATAACTAACTAGCTTTTACCCGCGGCTCCGCTCGCGTTGATCTGATATTTAGGAAACTATACTTAAAATTTATGAATGTTTTGTTATTTGTTACTCACTGATAATGTTAATAAAAACGATAAAAAACGACAAAAAGGCGATACAAATTTAAAAAACATAATAAAAACCGGTTTTAAAACTGTTTAAACAATCAAACCAAAAATGAAAATTGCCCTAGCCAGCCCAAAAATGTGTTTTTCGGAAAAAATTCTAACTAAATATAAAAACCGGCTCCGAACAGGGTAAAAAATAGGCGTGTTTGCCGCTGGTAATGAGGCTTTCCATTGGAGAAAGAATTTTCATAATCAGTTTAGCGGTTTCAAAATCCGTACCAAATATAAAAAACCGGTTCCGAACCGGATACAAAAATAGGCTATGTTTGACGCTGGTAATGTAGCTTTCTATAGGTGAAAAAAATCGGTTTAGCTCTCTGAAAATCTGTACCAAACATAAAAAAACCGGTTCCGAACCGGATAAAAAATAGCTTTTGCTCGACGCTAGTAATGTAGCTTTCTATTGGTGAAATAACTTTCAAAATCGGTTTAGTGGTTTGCGCGTGAAAGCGTAGCAAACAAACAAACAAACTCACTTTCACATTTATAATATCAGAAAAGATTTATATTAGAATTAATTTCAAAACTAAAAAATATAAAATACGTGCTATTTTTTATATACATCCATACATACATATCGTTACCTTAATATAGAAAGGCGCTAACTCATTATTTTTTTTTTAAATCATTTTTTTATATTTTAAATAGAAGAACATGAAATGTATCCAAAAATGCAAAAATCTGGATTTCAAAAAAATAATGGGTATATATATCATTTTTTAATTCTGATAAACTTTCAAATGATACCTACATTGCTACATTGAATAAAAAATTTTTTAAAGAATATTATAAGTCGGTATTTTTTATTCTATTCCGAATCTTCTGTAAATTCTTATTTGTTTCACAGAGATTTGAAATGTTTCCGAAACCTTTAATAATGCTGCGGTGAAAAAGAAAATGTTCTTAAGTGTACTTGAGCTAAAATTTAGATAAAAACGCCATCATAATTTCCCAAAATGTACTTGTACGAAATTGCAGCTTATTTACATACATACATGTGATTTTTAAGAAAATTAAAAAAAAATTGCTTCTCGCTTATTTTATTTCATAATTCGATTTCTTTTGATAGTAACTTAACTTGGCTTTTTATCTAATATATTATAAATTTATATTTAATAACCTTCAATTGATGTGAAAAAATCATTTTCTTCATTTCCACAAAATTAGTATGTATTATGTACCAAGTTTTAGAACATTATGAATAAATCGATTATTCGAGTCTACACCGTTGTAAAATATGCATCTTCGATTTTATTTCCTGCACATCTGGCATCACTAATGTCTCTTTTTGTTTTGATTATGCCTTTTGCGGAAAATTTTACACGTTTTTATTATTCCCGCATATGGGTAATAATACATCCATACATACATACATATCTAAATCACAAAGTACATCTAAATCCCCTATAAATTGGTCTACGTTTTGCATAAAACAAACCCAGTCGCAATGGAAATATAGATGTATAAAAAATTAATAACTTGCTAAACATAAAGAAAATTTTAATAGTAATTCGAAAAGGGTAAAAGTGTTCAATAATATATTTTAAAAATGCTTGAGCAAGTTATTCGTACCCGTGGATGGTTTGAGGTGTGTTAATTTTTGTTTAATTTTAGAAATTTTAAGTATTTGTGCTCAAACATATGTATATTAAATATATGTATGTAGATATGTATTCATATATGCACATAATAATATAATGATATATGTATGCATATGTGCATACATACATATGTAAATATCGGTTTTATATGGCTCAAATGAAAGATATGACTTACAAAGATGGCCAAGTACGCCTTCATTATAAGTTGCACAGACTGTAGGTAATCATTGTAAAACCAGCCAAATTTTAATTCTGATTCGTCCCATAAACATGTTACGTCATAAACTTAAATTTTGCTTTCTTTTAGGAACCCAAAAGAGAAAACTCATTAGCACATGGCTATGGCACGCAAAATATGCTGGAGTTGACACCACATTCCGGCCGGAGACCGTATAACTCCATATTTGATTGGGGAGTATATTTCCCTTATCTGGCGCAAGCTAAGCGTACTAAAAAATTTCACTATCCACAGGTGGGTTAACTATTGCCTTAAGATTTTTCATTTAGTTTATATTGTCCTGTTTGTTTATACTTGAAGGTATCTCCACTGGTTCAAAAAGACCCTGTTTTACAACGTGCAATTAAGCAGGCAGCTGAACAAATGTTACGAGAACAGCAATTGCTTAAAGAACGAAATGAAAATGAAGATGTCCATGACAACAAAAATTCTAGTGACCTAATCGCAAAGAAAAACAATCAATTTGATAACCAAGATTATCAACAAATCATTAAGCGACAGGAACGAAGAGCTATGTCAATTTTAAAAGATATGCGTTCAACACTTAATAACTTTTTGTTGGCATTTACGTCTTGGTTGCTGTACAAACTGTTGCCCTGTTTCCTTTCCGGTGTTGTGACACACACTCAACAAATTGAAATGTTAAAAGCTGCCTCTGAAAAAGCGCCAGGCATACCGTTGATATTCTTACCATTGCATCGTAGTCACCTAGATTACATTATGGTCACTTTTATTTTAACTAACAACGACATACGTAGTCCTCTAGTTGCAGCTGGCAATAACTTACAAATTCCTGTCTTTGGTGAATTGTTGCGAGGATTGGGAGCGTTTTTTATAAAACGGAAAATAGATCCAGTTGTTGGCAAAAAAGATATACTCTATAGGGCTATTTTACATCTTTACCTACAACACGCATTAAAAATGGGACATAATGTAGAATTTTTTATTGAGGGCGGTCGCACTCGTACAGGGAAACCTTGCATGCCCAAGGGTGGTATATTATCGGTAATAGTTAATGCATTCATGGACCGCAGCATCCCCGATGCATTGCTAGTTCCAGTCTCAGTAAATTATGAAAAAATTGTCGACGGTAATTTCGTGCGAGAACAAAAGGGAGAAAAGAAAGTACCGGAATCATTTCGAAAAGCAATATCAGGAATATGGAAGGTAAGTTTCACTGTTCATGCGCATTTAAATACATATCGCTCATTTACTCAAAGGACGTCATAGCTCAAAAAATGGAATTTTTGAGTTTATGATGCAGAATTAATCCTCATCTCATTATTCATGTTGTGTAAAAATTTCATACGAGTATCTATATCTTTTACTTGTGAAACATTTTGCTAATTTGTGTTAATACATACCTAAGCACATATTTGCAAAAAAAAAAAAAAAAAAAGAATTAATTTGTAATCTTTGACGCATTTTTTAAAATCGCTATTAGGGTTTAGTTATTTATTTTAAGTAAATAAATAATAATGCTTTTTTAGTCAGATATTAAATGAACTTCAACATTTTGTAGGCCCTAAACTCAAAGTACGGTCTAATGCGTATTGATTTTAATGAACCCTATTCTATTAAAGAGCTAGTGCAATCATACAATAAAATCGCCAAAGAAGATGGTTCATTAAAAATCTATAAACCGTCATCACGCACTCTACAACACAACCAATCTACCTCCTCCCTTTATGGCACTGATGTCGTCTGCGAGGAACATCGCAATTTAATTGACAGTATTTCCCGACAAGTTGTTTTTGATTGTGCTGCTGCTACCTCAGTAATGTCTACAAACGCTTTATCATTTTTACTATTAACACGCTATCGCAGCGGCGCCTCACCTCATGATATTTCCAAGGGTTTGGACGATTTGCGAAGTATTTTGAAGGGACGGAAAGATATCGGATTCGCAGGTGACTCCTTACATATCATTAATTATGCCATCGATTTATTGGGCGAAGATCTAGTACAAAGAAGTAAAAATGATATTGGTGAGGTGATCATACGGCCGAAAGGCACTATAGAAAGTTGGATTGAATTGGCATACTATTCAAATATGCTGACGCCCCATTTTGCTCTACAATCCATTGTGTTGACTACGTTCCATGAGCTGTTGCCCAAAAAAGGCCAAGACAATGAAGAGTGTTTGAATAAGGTATTTGAGAAATGGATGATAATTCTTGCAATACATACATATGTATATTGAATTCTAATTTTATTTTTGATCAGAATGGGCCAGGTATACCTCGCAAAAAACTGATAGAAGCTGCTTTAGAAAATTGTGAAGTTTTTCGTTATGAATACATTCTTAACAAACCTACACAAAATTTGGAAAATATGCTGGAAACGACCTTAGACGAATTACTAATACAGAATATGATTAAATCAGCACAGGTAATTTGATTTATTTGCTATAATATAATTTGGGAATGATGTGTATTCATTCCAATTATTGTAGGAATTAAAATTTGAAATCGGTTAAAATGTTAGGTTGGTTAAAGTCAGGTGGTGGGTCCACTCTGTGAAAGCTTTCCAATGTATATGTTGAAGACCGGGGCACAATGAATCCGTCATACGTTAAACTTTGTATTTTTCAACTGACATTAACGCAACGACGGATAAGGTTGGCATGAGCAATGAGTACTTCATTGACGGAAGCATTTGAACAGCTTCAATAGGTTGGTTATTATATTAATTTTATTCATTAAACTCAATTATTCTTTATTTATTTTGTTTATTTCTTCGGTTTTATATTATTTTTGCTGCCGCAAAACACAAAAAACTATATAATTCAAACCAATATCTGTCAAAATACTCAACGTACAAAAAAGTTAAAACTTAACCAATTTTTGTACTTTCCGTTGACGGACACGTACTGAATGTAATATACCTCATAAGAAACCATGCATTTCAACTTAGCTGTCAGTTGAAAAAGGCGAACTTTACGTATGACGGATTCATTGTGCCCCGCCCTTAAGACACAAATTCGAAAGTCTTTCGTTTCGAATTACATAGTGGATCCCAACACTTCATATTAAACTTTAAAGCAGAGATAATCAAAAGGCCGCCCGTGGGCACTTCGTTATGCTCTTTTTTCACATACATTCGTACAAGCATGCATTTTACTCTCTTTGCTTTAAAGCAAAGTCAGGCAAACACATACATATATAATATAACAGAGAGTAAAATGCATGCTTGTACGAATGTACGTGTAAAAAAAGAGCATAACGAAGGGCCCACGGGCGGACTTTTGCTTATCTCTGATTTTAAGTCATAGTTGGTTTTATTTAAAGAAATAATACAAGAGTAGTTGTGTGAATTCATACATATTTAATAATGCAATGTAATGTTGTATTATAAAGCTAGGCTTTGTGAGAACTGGGGTCGAATCGGAACATCCGTGAATACCATTTTAGGATTATGACGTACGTAAACGCACTGTAATCCCATTCAGGGTTTCGTACTATTGTCGATACAATCTCGGATGTAACGATTTGAGCCCTGGTTAACAAACAATCAAGTTTTCTTGCTCAAGTTTTAATTTTATATATAAGAGATGAGAAAGTAATAATATATTCCGCTTGTACACGTCTCTTTTTCATTCTCAATATAAAATCAAAACTTGGGCAAGAAAACTTGATCTGTGTGAACTAAGCATTAGAATTCATGCATACATACTTAAAACTAAAAGATTTTTTATGCCCAATTAGATTGATGAACAAACTGAAGGTACTATGGAAACACGTCGTATGGCTCGTGCTATTGCTACATATATAGAAAGTAACGACGTAGATGATGATTACTATGATGAAGATGAAGTTTTGCCCAATGGTTATGTGAATAATGAACAAGAGGAGCCAGATATATTCTTAAATATCGATACAATTGTGCAACAAAAGGCCTTATGCGAAGTATTAGCACCTTTTGCCCAAACTTACCTTTGTGTAGCTGAATCTTTGTTCATACTTTATAAGAATTCAATGCTAGAAACAGACTTTATCAAGTTTGTTATGAAGGAGTTGAGCAATAAAGTGAACACACAAAAATGTCCTTATCGTAAGTTTTTTTTTTAACATTACTTTTGACCTAAATTAATCTATGTATGTACATATACATATCTATCTGTCCTACAAATTACATAATTTATAATTCTACTTCTAGCCGAAAGTATATCAACAGATTCTGTGAGGAATTCTTTGAAACTTCTCGAAAAATGGTATGTGATTGAAATAAGCAATCAGTGCGGTTTACGTCTCTTAACCTTGAGTACGCTATATGAAACGTCGCGGGACTCTTTGAAAAATGTTGTACAGCGGATGAAAAATATTGTGCCATTGTATAATAATGGTTATTTTTAAGTCTCCATGATTTTTGTTTCATTTACTAGTTTTCAAATTATGTTTTGATTATTTTAGTTACTATATACATACATAAATATTTTTTTATGTAATTTGCTTCTTTCAGCTTTCATCGCATTGTATTCTTTCGGCTATTTTTCTCATTTTTATACATTATTCATTTATTATTTCTGTAATTTAAGTCCTGTTGAAAACAGTTTAATTTAGGAACTGTAAACATAAATAATACATATATTATAAGACCTGCTTCGCAAACATCCAGTTTTCTTGCTCAAGTTTTGATTTTGTATAGGAGAGACATGAGTAAAGGCTCAGTTAGGCGACTGTAATGCAATGTAACTGTAATGTAGGAAACAGCTGATTGATATTTTTATATGAAAATTAGGTTACGTTACATTACATCTCTATAACCATTTTCATTACTTTTCACATAACAATTTCGATCAGCTGTTTCCTACTGTTGCAGTTACAGTCGGCTAACTGAGCCTTAAGTAATATACACCATTTATATACCTCCCTTTTACTTGCTCAGTATAAAATTAAGACTTGAGCAAGGAAACTTGATGTGTGTGAATCAGGTCTAAATACCAAAGTTCAATTTAACATAAAGGAGGAAAATAAAATCATAATTTTTGTATACAAAACGACATGAGCAAAAACAAAAACAAAATCTTCCGTGCACATGTCAGCAATTTTGTACGATTTCATTTTCTTTGTCCAAAAATAATGAAATTTTTTGACTGAAATGCTTTTTATATAGATTTTATATAATAATAAATCTTATGAAGATTTAAGTGAAAAGAAAATACTCTACTATTTAGATATTTTGTATAATAAATAATAATCAAATAAATTAACATTTTTTTTTTTTAAATATGACAAGAGATCATGTTAAATTTTGGGTCTGGGCGTATTGGGATTATCCCAATTACATCATTGGGATTTCTACATGTGATGTGCATAAATATATGTATTTGCGGTCATATTTGTACGCTAAAAATATTCTACAGGGTGGGCCAAAAGTCACCATAGGTTAGCGGGTTGCTGGTGAAAAATGAAAGTTAAGGGCCCAGCTCACTTGGCTCCAATACGATGATCCTTTGATTTGTGTATGATCCCTAAGTCAGCATGGGGTTTAAAAATTTAATAATTTCATCGTTTACATAGTTTTATTTTTCAGATTATATAAATAACAACTTGAAAGTAAATAATGGAGAAATTCACAACTGAACAAAGAACCAGAATAATAGAATTTTATTATTTAAACTAGCGATCAATTACGATTATGAGTGATGAAGCTCATTTTCATTTAAATGGCTTTGTTAATAAGCCGAACTGTAGGATCTGGTGTTCTGAGAAGTCCAAGAGCCATTCATCAACGCCAATTGCACCCCATTAGGTATACAGTATGGTGAGGCATTAAGTCTGAAAATATCTGCTCCTTATTTCTTCGAACCGCAAATGGAGAGCGGTGTCGGTTTATGATAGAACATTTTTACGTCTTGCTATTGAAAGCAGACCTGAGGTGTGGTTTCAGCAGGATGGAGCTACTGCCCCCCCATACACCATTTAAAAAAAATCCTTTTCCATAATCCAAAATTTGAAAATTGGTACACAAATTTTATTTGATAAGCGGGCACCAACTTCAAAAAAAAATAATAATGTATCTTTCCTATATGCAACAAGAATTTTGAAAATTGGTCCACAAACGGCAAAGAAATTTGATAATCCATTTTTGTTGTGGGAACATTTCACCCCCGCCCCCTCCCCAAAAAACATGTTCAGTGGACCTCTTCCATATATGAAAATTTATCGACAAATGAAGTTATTTGATAATCCATTATTGGGGAGGGCAATTTGCGACAACCTCCTTCGTTCCCAACTTCAAAAAAAAAAATTTGGACCTTTTCATATGCAAAACGAATTTTGAAAATTGGTCTATAAAAAAAATCTGTTAAAAACTATGTGGAAGCAGTAACATAGTTTAAAAAAGTGGGCGTGAAAGTACGCATGGATGAAAAAAAGTAGCCTATAATTCATACCAGAGTCCCAGTTAAATGTAAAAATTTCAGGAAGATCGGTTCGCGTGTGCTAGAGAACAAAAACAATAAAATTTAGCCGAATTATTCTAAAAAAATTGTAAAAACAGAATTTTGAATTTGAAAAACATATTTTTCTTATTTAATTCATTATGCTCATGAAAAAGAGTTATAAATAAGTGACATTTTTAAGACGAAAAAGAGATATACACATACTTAAAACGACTACTGGTTTCAAATTATTGAATGATTTTGAATTAATGTTTCGCCATCATCATCTCTACAGCTAATCCATAAGTATATTTTAAATATAATAAACGTATTAACTTTCCTATTTCAACTTAATAAAGTTAAAACTATGCAAGCCGGTTAATGTAAATCATTTTCTACGCGTAATTGTTTTTTTTTTCTTTTTCTTTTTTGAACATACATACATACACGAGTAAATAAACTGCTGATTGCAACAGCAGCATATTAAAATTAATAAACAATTTTAATAAAAAATAACTATGACTTACGTTTATATAGAAGTTAGAATAAACCAATATAATAAAATATAATTTTCAACAAAATGTCGGTAAGATGTATATATAAATAACTAAATATATGCGTGCAGTTTCTTTTTTTTTTTTTTTTCTTTTAATATGTATATGTATGCGGTATATCGAATAATAAAGAAATATAAAAATACATTTGCATATAAATAAAAATATTTATCATCATTTAGATTTAACAATTATTTAAATGTCTAAGAAAATATATCTGGCGATTCCAATAGCCTGCTAGTCGAGGCTTCATCAGTTTCTTCTGATTCTACAGTTACAGCTTTGCTTGCAGTAGAAGAATTTAAGTCAGAGCGAGGACTGACAGCAGCAATTATCGTCTTCTTCTTCTTCTTCTTAGATATTACTTTCGTTTTAGATTTTAATTTAAACTTTGATGCCAATTTATTTTTAAGTCCACCATTTAGCAACTTTTTATTTCGTTTAGGTTTTGTCTTCGATTTAGTTTTACTGGATCCACTGACAGTAGCGTTTTCCTTAAAAAAAATTAATTAATTTTTTTTTTTATGAATATGGGCGATAGTATAGGAATGTTAAAAAAATCAGAAACATTCATGGTCTTTGCGAAACGACCTCTTGTTGAACATAAAAATAAAATTATAAAAAATCAGGAGGTCTTCTTTATAATTCGAAATGTAAGAAATTTTTTTCTCATATGTATGTATGTATGTTCATAACATGTGCGTGAATGTGAAAAAGTTATCATTCATTTCGAATTACAGAGCAGACCCCAAGAGTAAATGATGAAGTATGTATAAAAAATTTTAAATAAAATACATTTCAAACTCATTTTAAGTCTTATGGGTGTCTGATACAATCAGAAATTTAAATTTAGAGATGTTTATTTATGGTCTGATACACACGTCTGTAAAATTTAATATTTTTAATAATTTAATAGTTCCATTTTTGGATCAGTTACAGCTTTCACAAGACATGGTGCTGAAAACCTGACTTCCTCTACAATCATATCAGGCAAATCCGATAATACTTTAGGAGTTCCATACTTATTGCAACTTTTTTTTTGCACCACTGTGCCGTTCTTTGGACTTTAAGGCAAGCTCTCTCTCTCTCTCTCTCTCTCTTTCTACACATGCATTTTGAGCTAAAACTTTTTTAATATAAATAGACATATATTTTCTAATAAATATATAATATGATCTAACAAAAATTAAACCTTTAGCCCCATATGCCTTTGATTTAATGTCGATAATGTTTTAATAATGTAGATAATGTTTTAATTCAAAATGTACTGAATGATCAAGTTGGTTTCAATTGGCTTAATACCAACTACTACTCACCCTTAGGTTTTTTTTGGAACATGAAACTACATGCGTAAATAACTTATTACCTAAATTTTATGTTTCATAAATTCAAGGTGCCCACCAGGCCTAATTTTTAATTTTTTTGTTTTGATTTTTTCTTCTTTTCTTTCTTTCTTTTTTTTATTATTTTTAGCTTTAAGTTTAGTTTTAAGTACATACTTTTCTAATACTGTTCAAAAATGTTGTGCTGGGAGCAAGCACCATAATCTTTAATGTTTGAAATATTTCACAAAAACAGACAAGTTTGTTACTGTAAAACAATAATATTTATTAATACGAAACATTATGGTTTTAAGTTTTCTTGTAATTCGACCTTTTATTATTTTTTTATGTATGTCTGTTTTAAAGTCTCAAATAAACTTAACTTAACTTATATGTACCCGTATGTATGTCAATCTGTTTTTAATGTCAGCAGAACTCATGCTTTAAATCCGCTTTGCGTACCCTTTTTGCTGGGTACTTAATCAAATTTAAATCCGAGTTTCACAAGCTAAGTCACGCGTAAGTCTTAAGAAATCGCGAAGCAACAGTTTGTTTCCAATATTTTTTTGAAAGCTAATGACTTGCACGGCATATTTGCATATAGAGATCAATAGGATTGCTATTAGTTTACTTACTTTAACTGTTTCCAAGTCCTTTATTTTGGCTCCAATTTGACCTGCACAGTTTGTGGCTCCACAATAACATGTCTTCTTTTCGTTACCCAATAGGTCATCCCAATGATAATTGAAGGTTAGTTCCGTATTCTATAATAATAACGTTCAAAATATAAATTCTAAAAATTCTACTATCTTCACTCTCTTCTTACCGCCGGAATGTCTTTAATAGCAAATAGACCCACACGGTTTAAGGAGTTAACAGACCATTTTTGCGTCTCGCAGTTGGGATCGCACGAATGATTCATAAATCTCGCTAAATTACCCTTGGGACCAGCATCAATTATATAGTCTTTTTCCACCGATAGAAAATAAAAATTCTCATCACGATCACGCGATTTTTGTTGCAAACGAGCCTGAAACTCATTATCATCTATTATTTCACCCACATACTCGATTACGAAACATCCTGCCTTTATAGGTTCACGACAGACTAAACCGAAACCTCTCTCCTTCATGTAAACCACTTCTAAGCGTGGCGATATGCGCGACTCGAACATTTGATTTTGGCAGCGTTCGCCCGCTGGACAAAGCTTGGGATTGCACTCGTGGTAGAGAACACGATTTAGGCAATTTGTATCCGGTCCACAAGGATTCTCCTCTCGAGCATCACACTCACATTTGTTTACACTCTCTATATCAACGTGCAATCGGACAGGTGGTACTGCGCGATTTGCTTTAATCCGAACATAAGGTTGGGGATGCAATTTTTCCTTGTTTTCATTAGAGTTGCGTTGTTGAGTCTTCTTTGCTTTGATTATCTCATAAACTTCTTTTGCCTCTTCCACGCCCTGATTGTATCTTACATCCAAACCTTAAAGTATAACAAGCAAAGTAATGAATATGGGAATTTAAATTGTAGGCCTCATTTAAAACCTACTTGATTTTGATTTCGGAGGTTCTGAGGAATCTCCCTCTAAATATAAGTAAACGCGACGTCTTGAAATCCAGCCATGATCGTGAGTGCCAAAGAATCTCACCACAAAATCTGAGGGATTGTGGGATTTACGGGCAATATTTTTGGGTATTTCGGTAGGTGGCAATATAATAGCCGGCCACCAACGAAAGACGTTAAACTTAGCCCAAACCATTTCGCCATATAGCGGCATACGACCCGATTCACACTCCTCGCATATATATCCCTCATTAGCATCAATTGGTATATTCAGACAATGTGCATGTACTGCAGTAGGACACGTTTCGCAGCACATTAGCTGGCCACCTCCAACACATATGAAACACCAATTAACATTTACCGTCATGTCGGGCTTTATGCTCGAATGACGAGGACAAATGATATGAGCTGCAGTAAGAATTTGAGAACCTGCTGGTATGCAAGTCGAGTCTGTATGAAATGTTGCAGGACATTTTACACACTTCGTTAGTTTAGCGTTACTCAGATGCTGGAACTTTCCCTTGGGATCGTCGGACACACAAGTGTGGCAGACGTGCGATGGACACCGAAACGATTCTATAAGTTTTTTTGATATAGTAATTTTGGCTTGTGGCCAATATTTACAACAGCCCGGATGAAACACACGCTCACACTGAGCCATGCTGCACTTAACCAAAGGATCGTCTTCTTTTTTCGATTCAATGCAGGAGCAAACCATACACTTTGCCGGTTCGTTATTGCTGCATTCTTTGCAAATAACATCGACGGAAAAATCATCAGAGTTGTCTCCAGTCAAATGGCCTACTGTTCCTACTTCAGTTAAGCTGACCAATGAAGAGCTGTGACTACCACCTAAACTATCGTTGTTGTTGTTGTTGTTTGTTTTTGTGCCATTAAGCGGTTTATTGCCACGTCGTTTCTGCTTATTAAAATCTTTGTACAAGCAGTCTCTGTGCAGATAATATGTACAATTTTTTGAACATCTTTTTATATTCCTACCAGGCTCAAAGCAATATTTACATACTGGTTCACGGGACATTCCTTTGAACAGATATTTTGTATCCAAATTGAAAATATCGTCAATGACCTCAAGCATGGGTCGATTTATTGGCAGTTTTGGCTTTTCCAGACCTTCTTTTGTTGGTGTTACAGATCTTTCTGGTGTATACTCGTGCGTTTTTTGAGCCATTAAAGACTTTCGCGCCATTAAGGTTTTTAAGCGAGAGGAGAGACGCTTAACGGATCCCTCACCGGTCGATCGAGCATTAGTCAATGCTAATGCAGGTGACAAGTCGACTTCAGTCAATGATTCCCGCAGTTTACGCTCCACTTGCCTGCGACCCAATTGCTTTAGTGCCCAAATATTACGTACAGCAACTACAAGACTCTTTTCCAACTTTTCATTATGATTTTGTTCCATAACGAAATCTTTCATGACTGCATAAAACTTCCTAAATTCTAAACTATTGAAAAGGTCTAAATCATTTATGGAATTTGAAATCGAGCTGTTTGAGGCAACCGAAGTATCTTGACTTAAGCTTAAATCTGTACTGTTCGGATTCTCTTCAGTTTTACCAGATGAGGAAGGGGCCAACTCTTGCTCACCACTCAATTTTCTCCGTTTTGCCGCCACGGATTTAATGGGTGAATAAGCCGGACTATATGGCGAAACTGAACGTTCACGTTTATGTTTAATCGCTGCAGTCAAAGATAATTTATTGATATTATCATTTGAGCTATAGAAACTTTCCACATCGGAGCATGTCCCAGAATTTAGCGATACATATATAGATTTCCGACGCTGCTTTTCAAGTTTCTGAAAAGCTCTGTAAAATATTTTAAGCAAAATTTTTTTATATTGAGTTAATCAGATTTTTCGCAAATCAACTATAATATAGGGATTTATGCAGTTCTCGGGAGCTAAAATTGGCATTCAAATACTTTAATTTTAGGACAAGGCCGCGAAGAATTTAAAAATAAGTTCCCGATAAGTTTATGTTAAAATTTTTTTACATAAATTTTAGCTGTATAAAACAATAATTCTGGTGCTATGAAAAAAACGAGAACTTAAGGCACCCACACACATATGCAATATTATTGTGCAATAATTTATATTGTACAATAAAATTGCCTGTGTGTAATATACACATATATTGGTATATGTCACAATATATTGTATAAATGCACCAACACATTTGCAATGTTATTGTGCAATAATTGATATTGCCCAATAACATTGCCTATGTGTGTATATTATATCGGTATATGGCACAATATATTTTATAAAATAAAAATCTTTTGATTTATATTGCGTAACAAGAAATATTTTGTAATGTTTTGACAACACTGTACAATAATTACTTCCAGGTACATCACGAAACATATTCTTCTATTCTTTAAATTTCGTAAACGCTCCATAAAAAAAAATGTAAAATAAATTATTAAAAGTATGTAGGTATAGTACTTACTTTGATTTTTCAAAAATTTCAAAAAACTTCTTCAATCTATCAGGATAGGAGACTTCAGCAACAATATTGGCTTCATTTACAGCCTCAAACCAAACTGGTTCCTTTCGTTTCGTCGGCACGTACAATTTATACTTGGCGCTTTTTGTACCATATTTCTCACGAACCTCAACTATACGTTCTTGGTAGCTTTCTATGCCATTATAGAGCATGAGATTTTCTCGCTTAACCCAATTACGTCGGCCGTTGTCCGCAAAGAATCGAACATGTACTAAAACAGTTTGATCACCAGAACGACCAACCTCCTCAGTAGTAATTGTTTTACCGTCGGGATCCGGACAAACCATACAAGGCCAAAAACAATAGTTGTATATTTGACCCCAATACAAATCTCCCGTAGAGAAAGTCACCCAAGGGCTTTCATTTACTATTGATGACCCTTTAGCACTATCCATACTTACGGCCGAAGGAGAATCCGCCGAAGCCGAAACAACGGCATCAATTGGATCTTTGTTCTCATTTTCCACAGATTCCACTTTAGCTAGATCAAATTTATTATCTACAGTAATTTTGGGTTCTTCAACAGGTTTATCAATTTGCAAAAGTAGTTTTGAGGTTTCACTTTCTACTTCATTTGTTTCCTCTTTGAAAAATGGTTTATCTTTGACATCTGTTTTAATTATCACATTTGCATGCTTTTCAACATGATTTTCCGTTTGTTCGACTTCGCTTTCATCTTGCACCACAGGTTCATTTATGTTCTGCTTAATTCCATTTTCTTCAATATCGTAAAATTCGACATCTGATATATGCTTAAAAGTTTCAACACGTTCATCTTCCGGTGATCTATCATCTTCATCTTCCTCATCATATACAAATTCATGTTTGTTTACGTCGTCATTATTGTCTACATTTGAATCAATAACTATCACTTCTGCTTCTTCCTCTGGACGTTCGTCTTCAACATCAATAACATCGTCTTCATCCACCTGTTTGGCAATTTCAGTAGATACAGAAACATTGTCTTCATCTACGTTATGCTTATTTGATTTATCAATATTTTCAGAAGATATAGAGGAGTTTTCATTATCTGCTTTTTCATCATAGGTTTCCAATTCTTTGACGCCTAACTCCAACTCATCTACCTCTTTCCTGGTTTTACCATTCATAAACAGCTCATTTTTTCTCAACCTGAATTCAGCATCGTCCACTAAAGGCAAATTATTGTTGAATTCCATTACAGCACCATTTTTTATCAGCAATTTATCTATTGGGCTTACAAATTTTTTTCTTTTTATAATATTATCGGGCGTAATCGGCGAATCCCTATGTCTAGGAGTACGACGTACAAAACCCACTGTACCCTCGTTATTTGGTGTAAATATTATATCAACCTCTTTATCTTTGTCCTCGGAAGTGTCACTGATGTTATTACTGTTGTTATGGCGACTTCTTAAACTGCGTGTTTTTTCCTCTTTGCTGCTGCTATTTAGCTTGTTAGTTGGTGTTGTGAATCCAATATATTTGGGGCTTAAGTTCGAATGTAGATTAGCTAAAGGATCCTTCTTTCCTGAAATTTTTGTATATACATATATATAAGAAAAATTGAAATAAAATCAAAATTTCCAACAAAAGAAACAAATTGATTAAAAGTGCTCAACATACTTCTTGGTGTTGAAGAATTTACGTGTGCCGTAGTGGCATGTACTTTTACGTCTAAAGCATTATCTACTGTGACCTCATCTTTAATTGCGGTATCTACGTTTATTTGTTCTAAACCGATATTATTTACATTTTCCTGGTCTTTAGATTCATTAAGTTTTGTAACACATTTGTTATTACTTCTAACACGTCTAGTTGACCGACAAAAACTTTCTGTTGGACTTTCCATTCTACCGCCTATAATATTGAGTGTGCAAAAAGCGTGTTTAAGCAGATTTTTTCTTAATATTTATAAAGTATTCTTATGCACGAATTCACTTTCACAAGTTTTCATTATATTTTAACACAACTATAATTATCATTTATTGAACACTTAATTAATAAAGGGATTATTATTTTTGCGTTCAACGCCACTTTTCTAATATCTATAAGCATTTGGCAATAATGCCGCGCCAAAATCTGCAGCCCTTTTCATTGGCAGTGTTGCATTTTATAACACTGAAATTTAATGCAACGAACCAGCGTTGCTCATTGATTCTTAATTTAGTGCTTATTTTAAGTTTACAAGATAATTCTAACAAAAACTATAACAAAATTTATTTCCTATCATTATCAAACTTTCGAACACCTTCACTTACTGTGATTTAATAATAATTCCAGAGGCAGGGGATTATTTGCAGATGTTCTACCATACATTCATGCAGCTATTTGATCAGCACATGAATTTCACGTGCTTTCAAATTAAACTTTCCACAGTAAAAGTGTCTCCTCTGTGGTAAAAGTCAGGGGTCGATGTGCTTGCTTTGCAATACAAAAAAAAATGGGAAATTAGGGTATTCAATATCATTTTGAATCCCTAACACTATATATACATCTGTCAAGCTTCAAACGAAAATTTAAGGTAGTTATAGTTCGGCAAGACACACTTAGAACAGACACTCGGATTAGCTGCAAATTTGAGCTTTTCACTAAGTAATTTTCAGAAAATTTGCAAGGCAAAGAACTAATTGTCAAATAAACGGTTCGTTATAAACGTGTAAGCAAAAAATCAGCGGATGAATAATATCGATAATGCGTTCACCTGTTTGCTGTGTCTTGGAGCTGGCAAGCCTCTATGCTGTTGCAACAGCCTACACCTCAGTTTATTCAGCCTACAGACCCAATTTTATATCCTGTTATAAAGAAAATATATTTGACATACCCAAGTCACATGATGAAGCCATAAAACTCACTCCTCCAAAGATGATGACACTGGAGGATATGATAGCGTATATAGATGATGTTGAATTGGTGGAAGTAACTCCAAAATTTATACGTTTACGCAAGAAATTCCTTGATCCAAATGAACGTAATCGTGCAGGAAGGGTGAAGAAGGAAATGAGGAAAAATTAACTAACTGTTGGACTGCGAGTACTTAGTAGAAATGGTATGAATCAGCTGGACTTGACATCTCACAATATGTAATAAAAGTCTCCAAAAATACACTTTCATACATATATGTACATAAGTGCTGTAAGTACAAGTTTAGCTTATATCTGTGAAATTTACGACCATTTTAGAGAAATATGCATTTCACAATTTAAAATTATTTACGTATTTAAATGTTATTTGAATGTAAGTTAATCTTTTAAGAAGAATCGTACTTCTCAATTATTTGCACAAAGTCCATTAAGTGGTTGTAATGGATACACAACTAGTGGAGAAAATTGTTCATGAGGTTAAATCTCAAGGTGTTTTTGATGAATTTCGCAAAGATTCAATGGCTGATGTGGACACGAAGCCTGCATATCAAAATCTCAGACAACGTGTTGAAAATACCGTAAAGAAATTTTTGGCTGAGCAGAAGTGGACACTTGAAACAAATAAAAATCAATTGAGAGAAAAATTGAGGAAGCATATAACAGAGTAAGTTGAGACCTACCCACATACACATAGTACCTACATAAATTTACATACATATCGCTCCATTATTGCATTCATACATTCATATCTCAAAAAATTCAGTAAATTGAATTGTAAATTGAAAACTTTTTAAACGAATTTTCCGCACAATTAGCACAGTTCTGTGATACAATTACATATGTACACATGTTGCAATAAACCAGCGATATGTATGTACATACATACACACATTCCAAAAAAAAAGTAAATATTGCTTATTTTCTTCACTAGATCTGGGTTCTTAGATGTGGGCGTCGAGCGCATAGTGGATCAAGTAGTCAATCCGAAAATTGGCAGTGTTTTCCAACCCCGGATTGAGGAAATTGCATATAAATATTTAGGCTTGCAACCTCCACCTAAAAAGTTTGAACCACCTCCACCACCCCTTATGCATCCATTGCCACCATTACCCTTAAATGCACCGCCGCTAAAAGTGGAGACTTGTAATTTGTTGCCCACTGATTTGGAACAAGTTAGTCCCGATTCGGACAGCGCTACCGTTAAGTCCGAAGGAAAGGATGACAAAACTGCTATTGATATGGAAACCGAAGAAAAAATCATTGAAGATGAAGACGAATCACCGCCCTTTGAACCACTTGTTAAGCATGAAATAGTTGAAGTTAATGATTATTTTAATGTAGAAAAAAGGAAGGAAGTAAATGTCAAAGAAGAATGCGATATATCATTGCTTGAGAAAGCAAGCAAGTTTGAAGAATGTAATGATGCTGACATCAAGCTGGAAATCATACAAACTAACAACGATAGTCTGGAAGAAACCCATTTTGCCACAGAATCTGTTGAAGTGGATAAGGAAGCTAGTCAGTCGGTAGACGCAAGAATTTCGCAAGATTCGCAGTTGTCGAGTGTCTCCAGTGATTCCTGTTTGTCTGCAAATGCTAAAGAGAACTCTTTACGAAGTAGTTCCCAAGAAGCCGTTGCTGCAAATATATCCGAAGAAGCTCAAATGCCAAAATTCAATGATAACTCGTGCGAACAAAATTCTATGAATGGAGGCGGTAATGAAACTGTTTCCTCCAAACCGGAATTGCATTTTGATATTAAAAAAGATGAAATAAAATTTGAAGGCACTGAACGTAAGACTTGTCTTGACGCACATGAATCGGCAGCTGCTAAATGTGAAGAGGAAAAATATCTGTCTGTTGAAAAAGTTCGTGTGCTCGAAAATAAAAATGATTCATTTAAATTTTCCGATAATAAATCAAATATAGAAATAAAGCAAGAATACTGCGAGCGAACTCCTAATGTTCAAGATGTAAGTTTTGGTTCTAGTGTAGAAGATTCATCTTCTGTGCCGGTAATTCAAACACCAAAACAATCTATTCACAACAAAGAAAAAGACGAATCACCACAAATTCAAACACCAAAACAACCACTACGACCTGAAACACCGACAACAACACCAATACTCATGCCAGCTTTACCCACATCTACATCCACACAATCGCTAATGGAATCGCTAAAACCCGATAAAGAGAGTTCTAGTAGATATTATTCCTCATCTTCTTCGAAACACAAAAAACATTCGAAGGAACGCAGATCCAATGAACGTGAAAAGGAAAAAGACAGCAGGGAACGCCATCGCTCAAGCAAAGAAATGAAGGATTCATCCAAATACCATTCTAGCAGTAATGCAAAGAGTAGTAGTACTAAGCACTCTTCATCCTCCTCTTCCAGCAAAGGTTCATCCTCACATAATAAAGCCACAGAAAAATACATAGATAAATCTTCATATTCTCTTCATTCCTCATTGAAACATACAAAACATTCACATTCTCATTCATCTACGTCATCAAATGAGAATCAGGAGTCTAAGAAATCTAAACGCGATTCAGACAGACGTCATCATTCCTCCTCTTCATCGTCGTCAAAACGCAGTGAAAAAAAAGATGACCACACTGAAGCAAAACATAAAACACTACGACGTAAATCTACCGACTCAAATGATGATGGAGATAAAAGTATTGGTGGTGGTAAATACGGTTCTCAATATAAATATAGCTATTCATTATCTGGATCAAAATCCTCAAAATCTAGTGGCAACGAGAACAATAAAGTGTCCACGTATAAAACAAATGGTAAGAATTTTTTTTTTAAAAGTTAAATGAAATAGTTTTTTAATTTTGTGACATGACTTCAGACGGTAATAAGGATCAAATGGAAATGAAAGAGTTTGAACCGGACACATCTTGCAAATATCAACATATAAACAATGTTGTAATTTTAAATGATATACTGGAAAACCCTCAAATTCAATGTATACAACTTAATAATAAAGGCCACTTATTGGAAATGTCTGTACAACAGCAGTGTTCGTTAATTGAAACCGAAACCAACAAACTTTCTGCTGAATATAATAATAATACTGTAGAACTCCTTCCGTCTAAGGAAAATTCTTACAAAGAAGAAAAAGTAACATTTACAGACTTATTTTACTTTGAAGAAATTCAACTTGATATGATGGAGAGACTGAAACTACTTAATAATACCATGGACTTGTGTCGCAGTGCGGTTAATAGTTTACGATTTGACTCTCTCAGTGATGAAGGTATAGAATTATCGAACGAGGAAGACGCTAATAGCGATAATAATAAAATGAACCTGTCAACAGACACTTTGAAAAGAAGGTCTGATTATAATTATGAAGAATTGGAAACAACACCACGTAAGCGTTGTATATCGAATGAAAGTGAAGGTCGTCATTCCAAAACATCTCCGGCTCCATCAGACACAAGTAGTGTTAACTCGAAGGAGAACGAAGAAATTTATAAGAATACTTGTAAGTAATGGGATCTGATATTTAAATCAACTGTAGTTTCGTTAAGTTTTATATACGATTTTGTTCTAAGTTACAACTCTACAAAGAATCACATGAAAGTTTATTATTAATTGGCTTATTTAGGAAATTTTGTAGAGTTGTTTAATAAATTTTGTTGGCATTTCTATTTATTTTATTTCATTAATTTTTTTTTTTTTTTTTTTGCAAAATTTACTTTTGAATTTTTATTTCGTTGCGGCCTTTATTTTTTAAATACAAATAGCATTTGAATTTATATTATTCTAGATATAAATTTGATCTCTATCAAATCTTAACTTTCCTACTTTTAGCTTAACGATTAAAAAAACAATTTTCAATTTCAATAAAAACCATCAATATGAACATGTTAAGCATTAAATTAACTGCATAATAAAAAAATACTCGTATAATTATAATACGTCAAATCCAAAACAGATTCAAACGCCTCCATACATCATCTAATAATAAAATGTGTTACATATACACATACATATGTATGTATAACAGAAAAATGAAAAAGCAAGTTCTTTAAATAATAACATTGAACAAAGTAACGTTGAATTGGGGTAAGCAATTTACATATTCTACTACTTGCTACTACTTCTCCAGCTAACTAATTATTTCTTTTGTACATTTTTACAATAATATTTTATTTGTTTAGTAAAATTTGTTTTTTTTTCTTTTTTTTGAATTTTTCATTTCCTAGATCACGCCAAAACTTCTCTACTAGATCGCCATAAGGCCGTTCAAAAACTAACTCAACAGCAACGTTATTCCAGTGAAGATTTGTACAAACCAAGACCAATTTTAGGTCAGCGCTCACGACGCAGAGGCATGGACTCTTTAGTTTAGTATACATTCAGTTAATCAGTTACACATTTTAAATGCAATTATAATTCGTTGTTTTAATTGTATAAATATGAGTTTATTTTTTTTAATTATTAAGCAAAGTTCCCTGTAATATTTTTTAAAGTTAACAAAAACAAGTAAATGTAAATAAATTATGTAACCGATTTAAATATATTAATATAAGTAAATATATTTTTTTATTTTTTGAAAATAACAAATCTTGTGTAACTGAATCGTATCGAGCTATAACCGCCAAAAAACCTTAAGCGACATTAATTTCCAACTTGATTTTTTTTTTACCAAAATCGATTATTTGCTATTGTAAATAATAGATTTTCGTAAAATAAGTTGAGCGCTTAGTATCATACAAAATTTAGGGAAGGTTATAATCAACACGATCACTATATCATATTAAATCAATGACTACATAAAAAAATGTTCGTACCGAGATAACCATCAATTGTGCAAGTCGATTTGGCAATACGTCGCCGTTCTATGTAACTTGTGCTTTGTCCACTTACAACATGGAAATTTTTGAATAGATATTTTGGTTTATATCGATATATTTAGTGATTGCCACAGGATGGTGCTACATGCCATCTTATATCGCAAGGAATAATCAAATTTTCGAAACGTCAAACGTCAGTTTGCTGATAATGTTATTTCACGAAACGGACATACTTATGTATGTATGTATATGGGCATTTCCACAAAAAAAATCCTCTTTTTATCACGTTACGTTACTTGGCGAAAGTATTTTTTATATATTTTTTTAAATGGTTCAGAACGTAGCTCTACATTTAGTAAACGAGAGGAACAAATCGATCAGAATGGCTTTAAATTACAAGCTTAATGGCGTAACGTGACGTGAAATGCCAATATATCGATGGCTTAATATAAGAAAGGCGTAACTCGAAATTTCGATATTTTATAGGAGAAGGAAAAAACTGAATTAAAACTAAAGCATTTACATGCAAAAATATTTTTTTAAATGGCCATAAAACCTTGATTTACATCTGTAACGCACTTATTTCTTCAAGGAGGCTGTAATTATACGTTGGCTACCAGAAAACGTTAAAAACGTAATTTTGGAAAAATCGAGTTACGCCCTTTTTATATTAAGCCATCGATATGTATTTTAGACCATACAATGTGCCGATAGTATTTATTTTATTCGCTCCACCGGCAGTTTCTGACAGACTGGCCACAAAAAATTACGTGCGTAAAAATTCCACTAATAGCCTAAAAAAAATATATTACAAAGTATATTTAAATAAATAAATAAACACTTTTGGTCCCATAACTTTCAAATGCGGCCTTTTTCGGAAAAATTTTATGTAACCATTTTTGTGCAGAATAAAGAGCACATTTTTCCTGTACATAATTTTGCACTAACTATGGCTTATTATGAAGGACCATAATGAGATGAAGCCAAGTTTTTTCGAAAAACTTTTTTTCAACGGCTCTGTAGATAATATAGCCCCATTACATTTTTTCCGAACACGTATGTATCATTTAATAAAATAAGGATCAAAACATCGCATACCAGTTTATTATAAGCTTTAATAATATGTATTTGGATATTATCCTACAGCTCGTGATTCATTGCATATATCTCAACGAAACTAGACACAAATATAGACGATAGAGGAAAATATATTTTTGTATAAAAAATCTGCGTACATAATTGCATGTGTATATTATGTAAATTCACAAAAAAATCATTAGGATCCTTGTTATAAAATGTTTAGTTGTACACTTTTCTCTTATAGTTAGTGAGATATTGGGTAGTACGAATAAAAAAGTATTTGCTTTTTAGTTCAAAATTTGTTTTAAAACACAAAATAATAGAATAAAAAGCTAATAATTTTGAATTTTAAAACAAATTTTTAAGTTAACACCTTTTTAATCATTTCGTTTTGAAATCGCAAAGTTTCAAAAACGCAAAACAGTGTTCTCATTCAAGGCAATCATGAATAAAATTCCGCGAAAAATTACTCCCTATTCCAATTAGAATTTTTTGTTTTCCCTATTACTTGCCATTAGTTGGAATTGTTCCCCGGGAAAAATTTCTCGCGGATTTATTTTAAATAAGTGAATTCGAAATTAAGTTCGGACAAAGTATCTCAAGCATATCAAATCTTAAAATCAAATAAAAAGCTGCAATAAGTGGGTTGATTCTTGTTGATTTTTTTCGTGAAATTTGTCGGTTTCAAAACGAAATGGTTTTCAGAACCTGGCGAAATTTTTTTAGTACAACATTGAAAAAGAAACCATAGCTGCATCACTAAGTTCGACTGGTTTTTAAGTAGATTTCGATAAAAATCTAGTGATGACTAGTAGGAAGTCTACTCGAGTTCTCATAGATTTTGCTCGAAATCTCGTAAGTACTAAATTTTGCTCAGATCTAAGCGCGCTATAAAATACATTTCACTACTTTTTAATTTTATGAGTATGAAGGATACAGGGGTTTTCTAACATATAAAAAATTTACACTTATATATGAATTTGCGAGGTATCTTCACAGGCATAAATTAACAGAAAATAAGTAGTTGAATTTTCTATTTTTGTTGCACCTGGACCATTCCGATTTCGATATATTTTTGATAAAAATTTTGAATTCGGTCGATTTGTTTTGAAATCCCCAAAAAAATGCGACTTCTTAGAACACTAATGTTAAAGCGTTAAATCGGCCTTAAACCAACTATGGACGCTATGGGCGAAAATTGTTCAAAATTTAGGCCCCTATCATGGTTTTCAACTAAATTCTAAGAGTCGACCAAGCTTACACACGACCAAATTGTGTTTTAGTATTATGAACCACAACTGTTTTTTAGTTGAAATATGAAGTTTGACAGAAGGCAATAATGCCTTTTATAACACATCAACTTGTTACAAGAGAGACCCAACTACTAAGAAGCACTTGTGTATACTCAGTTTTTCTCAACCAAACATACGCAGAGGAGTTGTAAATGACAATACCAAAACACAACTAAAATGTCAACTCTTAATTTGGTTGAGAATGGCAATGCAAATTTATCAATCCCATCAAACTATTTTAAAAGTTGAAACCCGTTATAGAGGCATTCATTTTTTTTGGATTTGTTGGAACTTTAGTAAGATTTTTGATATGCAATGATTTTAAAGCAAGAATGGTCTAAGGCCCATTCCGATAGGATTCTCCATTAAGAAATAACTGATTTATTTCAAAAATATTACGATTCTGGCCATACTGCCAAGTCAGAATTGGTTGGGTGGAATTAGAGATCATGTTGAGTGTCATCATGAGAGCCAAAAAAGTGTAACTGAATTGAGAACCTCCTTATTTCTCAATTCCAAAAAGCAGATCGTTTTAATAATGTTAGTAAAAGTCTTCTAAATGTTTCTTCACTTATGACAATTGACATAAAAACAACTTATTTATTTTTCATTTTTCATTTTATATTTTACAGTATTTTTTTCTTGTGTCGTTTTACGATAACAATTTAATTATTTTAAATTAAGTTTTCGTTATTTATTATCATTATATACTAATATTATTTTCTTTTTTTCAAATAGTTATTTTAGGTTCGTATTTCTATTTATAAATAACAAGTATTCTTAGTTAGTTTAATCATATTTAAAGTTTATTTATTTATTAACAAATTATGGTTTCAAAATAATGCTTTATTACATAATTACATAAAAGTTTAATAAAAGAAGTTTTTCTTTACTAAATAATATTTTGGTCTTTGTGAAAGAAAAATAATTTATCATATCGCTCATTTACTTAAAGAACGTCATCCATTTTTTGATTTAATGATGCAGAATTCTTCTTCATATTGTGTAAAAACTTCATACAAATATCTTAATTGCTCAGCTCTTGAGAGGAAAATAAAATTTTCTTTCTCCATTAAGTTGTGTGTAAATTGAAAACTTTTAACTCGTTTTCTGGCGAACTAATTTTTTGAGTTATGACGTTCTTTGAGTAAATGAGCGATATGTATATCTATGTATGTGTATTACTTTTTTTTTAGTTATTTGTTTATTAATTAATATGTTTTAAATATGTAATGTAGTGTAATTTTCACTGGGGGGATTTTGCGTGATAAGTGTTGAGATTATAGGGTGATTTATTGTAGGTATACATATCTACCAGTTTATTTATTTGTTATTAAATTAAAGAGATTTTAAGACAGATGTATTTGCTTTTTGTATTAAAAAAAAATTATTAAAAATTCGGCACAATGCGACCATGTAAAAACTGCTCTCAAGAATACACAAGGCCGAATCCGCATATAGGTGGCTGTTTCGCCGCTTGAAATCGGAATATCCTTTAGATGTCACCACACAGTTTTCAGAAAATTTTTTGGCATCTAAGGTATGAAGTTTTCAAAGAAAATTGAGACGAGTCTGTCTCATATAAATACTCGTATGCCTTGATAAGACACATTCTTACTAATATTATAAATGTGAAAGTGAGTTTGTTTGTTTGCTACGCTTGCATGACCAAACCGCTGAACCGATCTTAAAAATTATTTCACCAATGGAAAGCTACATTACAAGCGTCGAATATAGGATATTTTTTGTCCGGTTCGGAACCGATTTTTTCCGAAAATAGATAAGCGCATGCACACATATACAAACAATAAACATTTTATTTATATTCGCCCTGATTGTGCATATAAAGTCGAACATTCGTCTACGAGAATTTTGTACTAGATTAGAGGAGACGTATACAAGTTTTCCTTAATCTATGATAAACTTGACATAGCTACAAATTAGGGTGATTAATTAAAAAAATTAATTAATTAATTTTAATCAAATTCATGGAATTATCATTATTTACCGCAGGTTTCTTAACTCTTTCATACTAACACTTTTTTTTAGAATAATATACATATGTACATTATTATAATATAACAGAAAGGAAAAAGGGGGAGGGTTACGCTGTAATTTGAATTTAATTTTTAATAATATGCAAATACGAAAACAAATATTTACTTTCGTTTCGAGCTACAGAGCTGATCTTCTAGGGCTGTTTAGAGCGAGAATATTTTTCTCTCAAAACCGCCATCATAAAATTATCGCTTATGGGATCAGCTGTGTGAGAGACAGAGGGAGGAATACTATCTCTTTCTGTCTTTCTCCCGGCTGAATTAAGACTTTGCAAAGTAAACTTTCTGTGTCTAATACCCCTTGTATTTATAGGTTGGATTGATGGTTGCAGTGTCTGTGTCAAAGTATGTACCCCTTTCAGTCACGGAAAGTTTACTTTGCAAAGTCTCAATTCAGCTGGGAGAAAGACAGAAAGTGACAGTATTCCTTCCTCCGTCTTTCACACAGCTGAATTAAGACTTTGCAAAATAAACTTTTCGTGTTTAAAAGGGGTAATGCAACATGTAATAGGTCTGTTCCAGATGCATAACAAAACAGTCCGAACTTGTACAAAGTTATCCAAAAGCGTTCCAGATAGCAGTTTCAATTCAATTCAATTTTACTTTGTTCGAAATTATTTTCATTTACTTTTTACATCTGTAAAATTTTTGTTTTTATAATGTTATGCGTTTTAAGCGACTAAAATTACTTCAATTAAATTTTGGATAACTTTTGCATATTCAGAGTAATTTTCTTTTTTCTCTCATTAGTTCGAACTTGTACGAAATCTTGTGGGACACACCTCATATATAAACGTGTTGAGCAAACACGTTGCAAAGTGTGTGCATACTATAAGAACTACAACAAAGTAAAGTAAAGTAAACATTTTTCTGACAATGAAAGTTTTTAAAGTTAATAATACGAAGATAACTAAGACAATGGGAAATTTGTACAAAAAAAGATTTAAAAATAATAGTGAAGAAAGTTGTATAAGTTTTTGTAACAAATTCAGCAAAAAGCTTTATAGATATGCTGAAACGTGTTTTTATTTACATACGAGTATATACGTACATATATGAATACATACATTGACGTTTTATTTCCTGTTAAAATTTCTGGTTTTTGTAGTTCGCTCAATTTTGTAAATTTTTCTCACTTATTGTGAGAAATTATAAGTCCCGGTTCACACACAGCAAATTTAGTTGAGCAACTTTTTAGTTTATGGGCGAGAGAGGAAAATAAGAGGGCGTCCCTCTTCATTATCTTCTCTTCTCTCTCTTCCTTAAGCTCAAAGGTTGCCCAACGAAAAATTGCCGTGTATAAACCCAGTGGAACCCTCAACCTAGAACACTTTTTTGGAATCAAATTTCTGAATGGACGCTCTGACCTCAAAAACATAATTATAGACTCACATACATTCTTGCTGTTTTACTTCTCAATTATGGCTTTCGTACTTGTTACATTTGTGTTAAAATAATTTCATATAAAACATACGCCAATTATAATTGCATTAACTTAAGCAAATTCCTTATACAATTAAAAAAAAAATACCTTAAATAGAAGAATTTAAACAAACACAAATATTTAAATGAACTTGACCCCTAAAAATAAATTATAAATGTTCATGTAACAGTCAGTTCTTAAAATGCTTTATAATTAGTTCGCTTATTAAAGAAAAACCGTCAAATTAATTTGTAGAAATTCCTTCAAGGAAATTAAATTCCCAAGCGGAAAACAAGCAAAAATAAATAGATCTGTGATTTTTTATTTCCTGTTTTCTATGGCCAATATTCATAGTCAAAACTGAGTATACGTTAAGAGTTTAAAACAAGTAAATGATCAAATAGAATTGCGGCATAAACACATTTTCCATACTAATTGACACAAAAAAATTATACCCTACTTTCAATAAATTTCACTCATTTTGTAAACAAAACTACAAAGAAAAATAAACACAAAAGAAAATAAAACAAAAATTAGAGAGCATTTGAAGTTACTGCCGTAGATTTTATCATGGCCTTTGTTAATTTGACAGCGATTTTTTCCTGAAGTAGCGGACTTATTCTGTTTGGTCATTTATTTGCATGGCAATACTGGTTTTAAATTCTTAAAGTATGCTTTGTTTTGACTCTGAATATGCGCCTATGATTTTATGTTTTATTTTAAATGTATATCTTTTTTTTTGTCGTAATTAAATTACAAAATTGAGTTTTGAATGTTAAATTAATGTTGGGTTTTTTTTTTGTTTATTCTCTAATTGTGTATGTATACAACATAAATTTACATACATTGATTTTGTTATTGTTTATAAAATATGGATTAAAAAAATATAATAATATGTAATAACGATAAGGTTTTCATTCATTTTTATTTGTTTTTTGTTTGTTTTTGTTATATATACTATATTACATGAAAAGTAGTTATTAATTTTAAAAATATATATGTAATAATAATAAATCACCGCACTTGCGACTATGCATTCGAAAGTTTAACAAAGGTATGGGTCAGGGAGTACGAGGAAGGAAGGAAGAAAGGAAGGAAGGAAGTTGCTATTATTAAGCGGGACTATTTAACAAAATTCTTTGAAATGCAAAGCCAACGGATACGTGTTGCTTTTAGGGGCAAAACTAGGTTTTGCAATACGGCTCTTTTGTTTCAGCTTAAATATTTTACAATAAATACACGCTATTAAATCTTATTGTGTTTACACATGTATAAACCCATCACATATGTATGTATGTATGTTTGTATATGTATTTACTTCAAAAGCTCATTTAATTGCGTTTAAAACATATTCTCTCAAAGTTAAAATGTGGCGCATGTCACACACAAGTAGAACTATAAATTTAACACAAAATGCTGCCGGAACTCACAGGCGAATCATCTTGACGCTAAAAAAAATTAACAAGAGCGTTCTATTTTTAACTTATTTCACTTGACTTGGTTGGTTGTTGGACACATGGATGTGTTTTATGGGCGCGCAATTATAAACAAACGTGAGAATACACATGTAATTTTTTCTGTTCTTGTTCAATATTATTCTTTGTGCTTATGAACTTGAAAATCCTCTGTCGAAAGGGTTCTTAACACCCGTATGTCTAGTGGTCAGATTAAGGGTAGGTGATGTAACGCTGGTGGACAGTTCACAAACGGTTTTAATAGGACCAGTGGGTATAGCTGGTGGTGGTAAGGGAGAATGTGGGTTTGTCACCGTCGTTGAAGATTCTTTGGGGGTTTTCAGTTCTTCGCTCGTTTCGGTCACTGGCACCATTAGATATGCATTGGGTATGTGTATGTCATTGACATCCGCGGAGGAGGGTTTTCGTGGTTGTAACATATTTTTACCTGTGATCGTCGACTTGTAAAGATCATGCTCGATGCCACATAAATAGAATTTAAAGAACTCGTAAGTCGACCAACATATTGCAGTCGCCGGCATTGAATAAAGGACACGGGCAGTTAAACCCTTGAAGAAGCCTAGAGGACCAGCCACTGAATATATCTGGAAAAATTAACAAAATTTAATAATTTATTTACTATTTGTATTTGTTTGAGCTTTTATAATTTTTTTTTCAAAGGATAACTTGAATTGAAATTTTCACTCCCGTCTAAAGCCTGGTACTCTGTTCACAATTTCGTGCGAAATGCTGCCAAACTACATATAAAAGTATTTGGTGTGAAATATTTGCGAAATAAATTCGCAAAAGTAGTACTCTGTGCTTGTTGTGAAAAACACATAAAATCATGTCTTTCCATGCAAAATTAGTCCGGCATCATTTTAGTTTAGCTGCGAAACAACATCAGCAGTGCTTTTTTAGCACGGAATTTTAACAATGTTGCATACTTTCAAGCAATAAAAGCAAGAAATTTATAAAAAAAAACCGCGAGTTGGGCTACATTTACTACATGTCAAATTTTGTACGCGAAATAATCAATGGTGCTGAAAATTTTTCACAACTTTGAACAGAGTACCAGCCTTAAGGGAAAACTGGTATCGTGAATGTGCCATGAAATTTCTTCCCCGCTATCAGTCCCAATAAATGTAAAAAAGGGAAGAAGAATTGTAAAGCTTAAAAATGAAGTGAAAATTAAACAAATTAAGGGCCTTATTTTGTAAAACGCAACGCTTAGCGTTGATAAGATTTGTATGTATTTTGTTTTTGTAATTTAAAGTTTTGCATATATTTTTTTTTTTTTTATAAAGAGAAGTAACACAGGCAATGAATGCCTACTACTATTACTAGGTGTTACATTCTTCAGGAAAGGGATAGTGATAGAGAAGACAGGTGGTGAAGGGAGAGATAGAAGAAAGTTTCATTCTTTTACAACTCTGCTTTTTGAACGTTTTTTAATAATGCACTGTTGCAGCGCCTCTGGTGTTGAATGAGGCGTATTAAATTTTTTTTGAAGCTGTGATTAGTAGCCATTTTGTTGGTTATTTTACTTCGCCGATGATTCTGCTACACAACGAAGGAGGGCGCTCTGATGTTACATTAGGATTAGTATCTGCTGAAGTCGGTATAATTCAGTGACCGGTGACTAAGCATTCATCACATGAACTTTCCTACAACAACTGATACAAAGGGACACTAATGTACATCAGAAAAATGCGTGGTGTCGTTATTAGTCAACGTGCTAACTACTTCAGCCAACGCCACCCTCCTACGGCGTTGCACACATTTTGAAAATGACAACACAAGAATTGCCAGATGTGTACTAGCCAATAGGGGTGGATATCCAGCATTCAATTCTACCTACTCGGATGAAGGACAACTAGCATGATCTTTTCAATGGAATAAAATGCGAGAAGTGGTTTCTTATTCACTATAAACACGACCTTTATGACTACCTGAACATTTAGTAAAAGTAATTAATTTATGGCCACAACGCGCAGTGTCAGCGTAAGATTTGGGCAATCTAGCTTTGTATTGAATATCTCAGTAAGCACAGGTATGCATTCTTGTACAAAGTGTTGCTAAATCATCATAAACTCTTGGTAAAGATTTGGTCCAAATTGGACAACTGCCACGGACCACTTATCATATAAATACAAATTTTTTTGCCGATGATAAATCTTAATAGCGCATTGGAATATATAAAATAGTATTCATGAGATGGAAAAGATAAGTGTGCTGTTTAGTTTTTTTTAAAGAAAATTTAAAATTTTACGAAATTTATAAAAAAGAATTTTAAAAATGATAGTACTCGTACGTACTCGTATTTATTTAGCAATTAAATTAAAAAAATTGCAACAAAAATTCAGTGTAAAATCAAGAAAAGTTCTTTATTGATGCATATACGAGTACATATGTAATAGACCCGGACGGTCAAAGCTTTTATTTTTAAGTGTTTTTACCCGTAATTTCCTAAAAATTTAGTGTTATGAGATGTGTCGGCCCAACTCAATTAATGCTGCCGAAGCTCCGCCTAAGCAAGCGAATTTGATCCCTGGCGACACCTTTCGTGATAATAGCGTGCCTAACTTCACAATACCACTCGCGAACGTCCACATCATCTATTATAATGTGGAACGCATTGAATATTATGTCTAGCAGATCGTTTGTGGCAGTGGTAGTGCCAGTTTGCAAAATATTCTAAGCATTCATTTAGTAAAAGTTACCTTTTTAATTGCTTCCACCATGCCCTTAACCAAACCCGTTTCCTGAGTATTCAATAGTGTTTTTACAACATCTAACGGCGTGGTAATTGCAGCCGCACACGCACCGGCAGCACCTCCAGCTATAACATGAACCGGAGGATTATATTTGCGTTCATGATTGAGCTGATAAAAAAAAATTAAATAGCCAAATAGTAAAAAATATAAACAAAACAAACAGAATAAACTGACCATATTTTGGAAAAACTCGTATGTTGAAAAGTGTATTGTCTGGTTTGGTATATTCATTACCAATTGCGTTGAGTATGATCGATAAAAAGCACTTAGACCCTCCTTTTGATAAATGCCACGCATGCAAGACATCACAGATTTATAGGGTGAATTATACATTTGCAGACGTTGTTTTATGACTTCAGCAGGATTTGAAATGGCATCGTGTATTAGAGTAGCAATAACACCGGAGGCCACTAAAATTTTTAAATACATTTAGTATCTGTGATCTGTTATTTACAATAACAATTTATTTACTGTAATTTATATGATTATTTGTAGTTACTTTAGTCATAAACTCTTTAGAGATTTCGTAGGAACCAAAGTATAAAGCATGTGCTGGACCAGCACCCGCCACAACAGCCGTCACACCTCGTATGGGCCTAAACAAAAAGAAAAGTTAAGTTCTGGTTATTTTTTTTTTTTCAATAATAGTTTAATTAAATCAACTTTAATTTCGCATATTTTTAAATGTGCCAGTTTTCTAAATTGCATGAAATTTTACCTCAGGATTCCCTCCGTTTTCACCATGTTTGTAAATGTGGCTGTGATGTTATATTTCGATGTGGCTGGTAATAAACTTTGCATACGTGTCTGGAATAATAATAATTTTTTAATTGTTTTATTATTTAATTTATTTTTATATTCCATTTAATAATTTTAAGGTTTTTTTCTAACAATAAATTCATTATATCGCAGCACATAATCAATAAGAGAGTATTAACTCGAAATTTTAAAATTTTCACTTTAGATGAAAAACTGTTAGTAAACAAATTCCATTTGAAAATATATTTACATTGTTTTTATTTTAAAATCTTGCAATTGTTGGGAAAAATGGGCGTTATTCTGGAACACGCGTCGAAAAAGCGAAACTGTACATTAAAATAAAAACAAATTTTCAAAAATTGTTTTTGTTTGCCATACATTTCAAAAATGAAATAAACGTGAGAATTTCAAAGCGTTTCTCTCTCTTTTAAAAACGGTTAATTTTGTATGAGAAACAAAAACAATTGTTTTAAATTTACACAGTTTTGCTTTTGTTTTGCATGGAACTTTCACCAAGTCGACGCGTATTTCAGAATAGACACCAATATGTTTTGAAAAGAGTCACACGTCAAAAAAATGTCAGCAATTTTATCATAAAAGCAGTCACATTTCGAATTAAAATTATAAAGTAAATCAAATTTTACCACAAAAACACAGCATCAACTCAAAATACAACCAAATTTAAATAAAACAATTTTATTATTTTTTAACTTGAATAAAGGCTCAATACCTTTTTGATAATATAAAGGTAGTCACTACAATATCACAAAAATGATCTCAAATGTATGTTTCAAGATGAAAGAATCGGAATACGTTGAAATTTTTACAGTAGATAGATATTGATGTTGTTAGTTGATTTTTTGCAAAAAGTGAAAATTTAAAAATTTTAAGTTAATACCCTCTTGTTAATTAAGTGCGATATGTAAGTTGTATTTTTATAAAAAAAAATTTTTTCGATTCTATGAAAAATCGCCTAAAACCAAATAGCCCAGAAATAACAAATCGCCCAAAATGTTTCCATTAAAATTTTGCGCAATTTTTAATTTTTTTTTGGGAGATTTTTCATTTTGAAATTTTGCAGGATTTTTCATATGAAAAATCTTTCCGTGAAAAATCGCCCAAAAATTATAATGAAAATTCGCCCAAAAATTTTTTCATAAAAATTTCACGTATTTTTTTCATATGAAAAATCAGCCAAAATTTTTTCAACATTTAAAATTAAGAGGAAAAAAATACACTCAAAAACTCTGGCAATCATTAAAATCAGGTACATATACTGCCATATTCATAAAAAATATTTCAGGTTTATTCAGCGCTTATTTGACGTATTTCTATGGGAAATTTGTCAAATGAACCTGTAATAAACCTAAAATATTTTTTATGAATTAGACCGATAGAATTTAAAATATAAACATAGTTTTAAAGAATAATTGAAAGTTTCTCCAATGTGTTCCATCTTCAACATTATTTGGCTTCTATAGCCAAATAATGTTGAAGATTTGACACATCATAGAGTTTAAAATCCTTCCACCCGGCCATAGGTTGGCTACACTGAAAGTCGTCCAAAGCGCGTACCAAATTAAGCATTCCGCAGGCTACTAATGTTGAAAAATGGAGAATACGCATAATATAGCTGACTTCCTAAACACATATTGCTTTGCAGTAATACATGGCACATACATACATAGTTTGCAAATGCAACAATTTACGAAATCGTACAGAAAAGTTATAAAAACTATAAAAAACTATGTAATATTGTATTCATTGAGTATTTTAAACGTACGAAGTCAGGTAAGGTTTTCTAGAATAATGATTATTCTATAGAAAAGTTATACAAAAACTTTTGAATATTTTCCCCAGACCAAGATATATATTTTTTTCATAAGACCCCACTCATGCTTCTTTTATGTACAGCTTTTTAAGTTTACTGATAGCGGGTTTTTATTTGTAGAATAATAGAAATATGAATATGTTCCAGAAGCTTTGGAGACTTTATAATAACTTGTTAATTTACCCTCGTGAATATTATTTACCTCGTGGAGTCCGACAAAGTGCTTGCAGGCGAAGGTTACAACGACAATATATTGATTTTACACAAAAAAGTGTTTTCCTTCTTTTTCTATAAAATAACGAAATGAAGATGTGTACATAAGTTTCTGGTATGATTGGAATAATCTGGGAATACATATTCAACGGCCTGGCCAGGTAGACACATAAGAAGTTTTAAAATAAAAAAAAAATAAAACAAATAAATGATGAAGGCTTATTTTGAAATTAGATTTATTGTTTGATATTTTCTGGGTTCTTCTTCACAAAATCAATGGCCTTTTCTTTAGCATTTTGTAGTTAGTTTTGGATATTAACTGCCTGCTTTTATAAAATTTAAGGGATTTTTCGCTTGATAAAATACAGATATTTGTTTGTTTTAATTTTTAATCGACTGGTTCGCGGTGTATGCTTTTTTATAGAGAGTATTTTATTGTTAGATTTATAATAGACAGAAAATTACGATTACATTTTTTTTTATTAAATTCATTATTTAGGAAATATGTATGTATATAAAATTTTGCATATTTTTTAAATTTTCCTAGTTATTTGCTTGAATTATACAACAACTGTCTAAGGAAAAGATATATGAACAATGATTTTGTTATTATGAATTATTAAGAAATTATTAAGAAATTTTGACATTAATTAATTACCATTAAATTAAAAACTAAAAATGCTACAAATTAAATGACGAGTAAAGTTAGATTTAAAAATAATATTATAAATTCATTTAGTTTTTAAGTTTGTCTGTGATATTTTCCATTATTTTTATAATTTATTTAATAATGTAAACTGAAAATTATGAGTAAAATATAAACATTAATATAACAAACATTAACTAAGAATTATATACAAATTTTATTAAAGCTTTAGGTCTTTTGTAATCAATAATAGGAATAATTTGATTTCCTGACGAAGCTTCACAAAGTTGAAGCGAAATATCGATAAACACATATGTAAATAAAATTGTAAATTGATTACAAAATTCGTAAAGCTTTAATAAAATTTTTATATAATTAATAAAAAAGGTGGAATAAATTATTATAATATTAACTTAAAATAATAAATACTTGTAATTTGTTGCCAGAACTTATAAATAAAAATTCTCCTGAAGACGTCGGAAAAAAGTGACGAAACGCCGAGAAAGAGATGAAAGAAATTGGTTTTATTTGCATCTCAAAAATTAAGAAAACTGACCATAAATAGTATACGTATTTGAAAAATAAAATTTGAGCTACGAGTATGAAGGACTTTAACTAACGTTTAGCAGTTTATTGATTTTACCCCGGTATTTATGTACATACATATATAAGTACATACACACATTTGTATGTACTTATACATATTTTTGGGTAGATACTCGTAATATGGAAATATTTGACATTTTTATCGCATGTACGAATGGCGTTTGCAATTTTTTGTTTTATTTCATATTGTACTCGTATAGTACAATTATAAAATTAAAGATACACCACAAAAAAATGCAAATTATAAGCCATTATATTGATAATTAAATTAAATAATTTATAAACAAATGTACATATGTATGCAAGTACATATCAATTATTTACTTCAACAACATCATAGATAAAAAATTGTGATTTTTGAGTTAATAATGCAGAATTAATCCTCATATCATTATTCATACTGAGTAAAAATTTTATACAAATATCTTGTAAACATGTACTTATGTATGTATGTATGTATGTATACTCAACTCTCGACAGAAAAATTAATTTTTTTTTCTCCATTAAGTTGTGTGTAAATTGAAAACTTTAAGTTCGTTTTCTGGCAAACTATAGCGTTACGAGTTTGATTTAGTAAATGGCGGATATGTGCATATACATACTCGTATGCATATACATATGCATACATATACGTCGAATAAAATTCAAAAGGCCGTAAGTACAGTTTTTACTTTTATTCAGAAGAAGCATAATAAAACCTTATAAATTTAAGACTATTTATTTTTTAGGTGCCAAATTGAACAATGAATAAAATCGGTATTTTTGAACATACATATGTATGTGAATAAAATTTAAAGGAAAGATGTTTTTTTTTTGGTTAATCACATCACAATCAATCAAAAAGTCTATTTGGAATATTTTTGGTTGTTACACGGCCTTTTGGATTTTAAGTGACGATATGTTCATTTGCACAATACTTCTATAAAAAATCGATAATGTCTTGTATATGATATATCACGAATTTATTCTAAAGGGTGAGCAAATTTGAGGTTAGAAAGTAAATTGGTTTGAAACAAAATTTATTTTTGGACAAATTGAGTTTTATTGATACCAATGTAAAATATAAATATGGGAATTAATAATGGAATATGATGTCGGGCAAATGTTCACCTCTAGAATGTAGGCACACGTCCGCTCTTTTCACAAAATTTTTAACCACATTTTGCAACAAAGCTTCGTTTATCTCATCAATGCAGCGCCGAATTTCATCTTTCAGAGCGTCAGTTGTTTCTGGTTTGTTCATGTACATAAATCCGGTCTTTCAAATTAAAATTCACAAATTTCACAATTAAAATTGTTTGCTCAAGAGTGTAAAATTAAAAAAAAAAAAAAAAAAAAATTTCCTAACTTTTTTAATAAAAAAGTTTCAAAGGATGACATCTCAATTCTTGACATTTCGGCATTTGACAGCCAATTTGCTTGCTAAACTCAAATTTGCCCACCCTGAACATACGTATACATATGTACATATTTCATACAGATGCACATGCATGTATGTACATATGTATATATGTATGTATGTATGTAACAGGTGGGGCAAAAGTCCCGCTACCATTTTGATTGCCTATAACTTTGTTCAAAGAAAAGATAAATAAGACTGGTTTTCATAAAAAGTATATTTGGTCTTTAAATTTTTTTTCGTTATGATTGGACATTATATCGACTAAATGGTGACCGCGATTTGCTATTCAACTTTCGGCTCTTTTTAAGGCATTTTTCATGACATCTTGCATTGTCATTAAGATGTTGAATCGTTTGGGGCTTATTCACATAAACTTTTGATTCTAAAAAAACCCCATAAGAAAATGTCAGGTGCTGTTAAATCCGGAGATCTGGCTGGCCAAGCTAAATTGCCATTTCGCCATTTCCGCTGAGTGGCAATAATGGAACGATTATTTTCAATAAATATTGTCACTATTTCTGCTCGTTCTTGTGGGGTATATTTATCCATGATAAAATTTTGAAGTCTCCACAACATAATCGTTAAAGCTAAACTGAGCTAAACGTCACATAACCAAGATGGCGCGCAATCAAAATTGTAGCGGAACTTTTACCCCACATTGTAAAATACAATATGTGCATACTATCTACTTAGAGTGGCATTAGAATGTACGAGTATGAAAAATATAAACTTTGGATTTTCGTAAAAGTTTAGGCAAATTATTATTGCAACAAAAATTTGTGCTATCTACCAACAATTCATTTAAAAAAGGCGCTAGTTTTGCCCTGATTCTTTTGAAAATTGGCGATTGTGCTTTTTTGAGTAAGCTAAATTGTATTAAATATTTTCTGTTGGAAAAATTAACTCTTTGATGTTGCGTGGGTCAAATACATATAAACATTTTAAAATATATATATATATATACACATAAAGACCCATAAATTCCCAGGTAATAGCAAGACTAGTAAAATACAACAATGAAAAGAACAACATGACTTTTTGGTTGAGCCAAAATGTCAAAAATATAAGAAAATTAAAATAAAAATTATTCACATTAATGCTAGGAACACAACTGGGACGAACGACGAATTTTTCGTTGCGAAGTTTCGTCATCAGAAATAAAACACATTTGTGCATATGAAAATGAACCCAACACCGCCGTCAAACGAAATTCGTCGTGCGTGACGAATACTGAGATAGATTTATTTCTATTTTGTACGCCGACGAACGACGAAAAAACAATTTTACTTCTCTTTACACACACACAATAACCAACTTGATCAATTATAAGAGCAGAATTCGCTGAGTAAATTCGTCGTTATTGTGCTTTACACGACGAATATAAAGCAGTGATGCCAGTTTAAAGGCTCAGTTAGCCGACTGTAACGCAATGCAACTGTAATGTAGGAAACAGCTGATCGATATTTTTATATGAAAAGTAGGTTACGTTACATTACATCTCTATAACCATTTTCATTACTTTTCACATAACAAAATCGATCAGCTGTTTCCTATCGTTGCAGTTACATTACATGACAGTCGGCTAACCAAGCCTTAAAGTTGTGACACTCTAAAAAAAAACACCCTTTACAAAACCTTTTTGATTTTGTTTCTTTGGTCCCAAAGTGTAGAAGGGTTAATGTTTTAGGCCATAAAGTATTTTTAAAGTTTTACTTGATAAGAATTTTCTAAATTTCTGGAAAAAAATAACTTTGAAATATAAGTTTCATTTCGTCCCCACAAGGGTTAATTTTATTTTCAATGCCACTCTAATATACATACAAACATACATGCAGTCAAATGTAAGTAAATTTTCAAATATACTATAAAAATCAATGCAATCATACACTCGTATTAAATATTCAGTAAAAGTTATAAGAAAGTATAATAATTGTTTTTCTGATATACATATTTAATTGTAAAAAAAAAATTATTTTTATTCTGATTTGCATTTGAAAGTGCTTATTTACACATACGAGAATAATTATTTGTTTGTAATTTATTTTTAATACCAAGCAGGACTCAAGTAGGTCTGTATTAGTGTTGTTCATTAGTCGAGTTTAGAATTGAACGAAGAAAAAATTCTAAAACGTTGTATCAGCAATCGATTCGATTAATCGAATGACTAACCTACACAAAAGAAAATATTAGTTTAATTTCAAACGTTTGAAAAAAATTTCATCTTAAAATTCAGCAAATAATGTATTAAAACAGAGGAGTTCACAACTAAACACGATGATCCAAAATCTAAATTTTCTGACCCATATACAATTATGAAATGTTTGTGAAAACCCAAATGTAATTTTTTAGTGCTGCTAAAGTAACAAGTTCATACAGTTTAAGCAAACTTAGGAAATTCACAATGAGTATCTTAAAATTTTAATGTGGCAACAGCTTAAAATTTTCATTGTGGACAGGGACAAGTAGATAAACTAAGACATGTAGGTTTAATTCACTACAATCCTCATCTAACTGAATCTGCAAAAAAAAAGGTTACTCTGCGATTTTATTCGAATCGAACATTTTCCTAGATTGTATTTTATTAAAATTTTATTTCGAATAAGTTTTTTTTTCGATTAAAAAATCATTGGAATATTTCACAAAAGCTTAATAAGCATTTATTTATTTAAAAGAACTAAAAGTAACTTCCTCGATTAATCGAATAAATTTTGTTCGAATGACAGTCCTAGAAAATTTGTCTTAAATGATAAAAGGTTAATTTTTACACTCAATTATTATTCTATGCAAGTAAAAAGAAATACAATCGAAATTGGTATTTATTTATGTATGTACATACAATATATACGTACATACTCGTACATATAAACATACATACATACCCGCAACTTGTCCGCATTTTAAACGGGTAACATTAGGCTCAGTCATTTATCAATAGAGAATTAATTTCGCAATTTCTGTTTGTCATGTATAATATAACAATAATACGCTGCATGGGTATTGTAATATATATTTTATTTCCTCTGGAATAAATTTTCTTTTAATAATTGTGTTATCAGATAATTAAAATTTTTGTTGGCAAAGAAATAAAAAAAAAAAATTTAAACATCTTCGAGCAATATCAATATGTATAACTATCAATAAGTCGTTACAATTTCGTAACTATATATCGTTACGAAATCGTGTCAACCATTTCATGTAAAAATCGTTCCGATTTATGTAGTATTTCGGTTCCGAAATCGAAAGATTTTGTCGACCAGACGTTAAGAATTCTTTACGAATTCGGAACATTTGGTTTGGTAGGTATAAGTACATTTTTATTTTAAATTCTACAACTTAAACACACATACACGCACACATATTTTATGTACAACCCTGTCGGAAACTATGTTAACTTTAGACTAACTGTAGGCCAACTATTTCGCAACTAGTGCTGACTGACACTTGGATGCGGTGTCCCAGGCGATGGTCAATTGCCTCACTCTGCACTACTTTTTAACTAACTTAAAGCTGATTTTATTTAAGTCACCTGGTAGTCAGCAAATTTACAAAAAAAAAAATGTTGCTGTGGTTCGAACTATGTATCATCACACGTTGTATAGTCAACGCGCTGCTACCCAGCTAGGTAAGGTTAGGTTAGCAGGCTGCTGGTAAGGAAAGGTGAAATTTAGAGTCCAGCTCACTTGGGTCCAATACAATGATCCCTTTGTGTTACCTGTTAGTTGTAGAGAAGATAGTCAGAGAGGGTGATAGGGAAGGGATAGTGATAGAGAAGACAAGTGGTGAAGGAAGATGGAGGAAAACTTCATTCTTTTACAACTCTGCTTTTTTGCACGCTTTTTTGATAATGCCGTGTTGCAGCGCCTTCTGGTGTTAAATGAGGCGTATTAAATTTTGAAGCTGTGTTTAGTAGCTATTTTATTAGTTATTTTACTTCGCCAATGATTCTGCTACACAACGAAGGAGGGCGCTCTGATGTTACATTAGAATTAGTATCTGATGATGCCGGTGTAGTTTTTAGTGACCAGTGCCTTATGCCTGCATCACTACAACTTTTCCCACAACCACTGATACAAAGGACACTAATGCTCATCGTGTTATTATTTTTAATGACTGTCGGAGACCGGGCTCGAACCCAGGTCCTTAGGTTTTGTAGTCAACGTGCTAACTACTTCAGCCAACGCTACCCAGCTAAGGTACCATCTAAAATGATAACAGAAAAATGTTAATATAAAATTGAAATGAGTTTCAAAGTAGCTGAGAGTAAATTTGTTGGCTTTCACCAAATCCGATTACGTACACTCAACTTAAGAAGACATTTTAGTTAGCTTTTAGTTAGTCTACGAAAAGTTAACTATAAGTTCATTATTTTTGTAGTCAACCACACATTCTCCGACAGGAAAGCTTCCCACTTTTTTTTTGTCATCAAATTTTGAACTATATGAGCATTTACAATTTAATTGAAAACATTTAACACTTGATCAAAGCTTATATTCGTAGATAAAGAAAAATTTATTATTTAAGATGATGAACGATATAATTGCAAGTGTTGTGTAAATAAAAATTAATTATAATATTATGTTTAAATATGTGATATATGTGTGTACTCGTATATGTAGATAATATAAGTATATCAGACGCTGATATCTGCATTCGGCGAAATAATCAGAGTAAAGTTCTTTTAATTTCTTGCTTGCAATTTTTACTTGTCATCCATCACCAAATATCTCCAAATATTCAAGAGCAACGTTAATTAAGTATTTTAAGGAGCAACAAACAAATAAATACGGGAAGTTTTTGTTCGAAACTGGGTCTCCACAACAATGCACGACTGGGTGTCTGATTAAACTCGGTGTGCAGCGGGCAATCCATTCAACCTAATGTACTCGTATCTAACAAAACCAGCAAATTATATAGGGTTTATTTTTGCAAATTTTTCTAATATGGGGTGTTTTTTTAGAGGTATAGAACTTCGAATTGAAATAAAACAAAAGAAAATCGTTTTAATGTCCATCAATTTGGCTTTATTGGAAGGATAATTTTATGCCATTAACGTTTAAATATGATTTCGGGCATGTGGCCGCCGCGGCTGTCTCGAATAAAGCCAATTCTACAGGTCCAATTTTCAACCACTTTTTCGAGCATATGGGGCTGTGTGTTGGCAATAACGCCACGAATGTTGGCTTCCAAGTCCCCTAACGTTTCTGGTTTGTTGGCGTAGACGAGCGACTTCACATATCCCCAAAGAAAATAATCCAATGGTGTCAAATCACACGATCTTGGTGGCCAATCCATGGTTAACCGAATTAATTGCTCTGATGGACGATTATGTCGACCATAAAATGGACGGAGCTTGCGGTAAACTTCGCGAACTGAACCATTATTTTCGAAATAAATTTGCACGATTTGCAAGCGTTGTTCTTTTGTCAACCTGTTCATGATGAAATGGCAAACCAAACTAAATATTAATCACTTGACAGCTGACAAAATGGCCGCCAGTTAAAAAAGTGATGCCAACTTAAAGTTCTATACCTCAATAAAAAACACCCTAGAAATAATAAATAGAAACATTGTTTATTTAAATATATATCCTAAATATATAAAAATCAATTTTCTATCTATTGATATGGATTTCGTTCCTATGAATTGCATTTTAAGCAAAACTTTAACCGATTGCAACTGCGCTCTAGACGAATGAAAAAATTTCAGCTATCACAGTTATAAATTCTGTAAATTTTTCCAATAGATTCAGTAGAGTATTTTAGATTGCCAAAAACAAAACAGTTTATCGAGTATTGCTTTTTTTTTCTTTGTATGTGTAGATGCATCATTAATTCATGGTTGCATATATGTATGTATGTATGTATGTACATATTTTAGTGCAATTGCAGACAGCTGTGATCTTTTGAACGTGACACACATTCCAACAGGTGCAAGATAAACGATAAATAGAATTTGTACGAAAAACGAAAGTTAAATTTTTGAAATTTCTTTTTTTGCTTTTCACATACATAAATAGCATTTAAAAAAAGGTCCCTTAAAGTCACTTTTTTTGAGGAGAGACACAACGTTTAATCATAAGCAAAATTTTACTAAGAAAAAAATGGCTCCATGAAAAATGGCCCCAATGAAAAGTTTGGTTAGGTTAGCAGGTTGCTGGTGAAAGATGAAAGTTAAGGGTTCAGCTCACTTGAGTTCAATACTATGACCCCTTTGTGAGAAAGAGATAAAGATGAGAGAGGTATAGATATATGTAGATGAATAGTTACGAGACGAGAGTGGGTCGGGAAAAGGGTCGTGTGTGTACACACGAGAAAAAGGCTCAAATTTTGTAGTCATATTTCCGATAATTCGGATGAAGAAGACGAAGATCCCCCATAGCGGGAGAAGCAGATGAGATGCGATATACTTTCCTCCTCCTTTTCATCATTACAGCTGAAGCAGTAATCATTGTACGGGAGATCCATACGTTTAGCTTGGGTTCCGAAAGTGCAGTGGCTGGTCAGTGTGGCCAATAGATTCCTCAAGTGCTTCCTATTGAATTTCATCAGGTTTTTTGTTATGAGGGGGTTTAGGCGATACCAAAGGATTCTCGCTATCAGGCCGGTGCGCTTATTGCGCCATCTGTCTTGAGATGAATTGAGAAAGGCAACATGGGGCCTTTCGCTTAATCTTACATATTGGACCTACACAGCGGTAACTAGACCAATTCTATTCTACGGAATACTTGTAGTGGAGGGCGACTGAGGCAATAGCTGCATCACTGGAGCTCTAAAAAGCGCAGACACTGCAACCTTACGACGTTATATTGGACCTTAAACCAATAAAAGTAACAGTAACTGCAGTGTACGCGGTATGCAAATCCGCTATCCGGCTCAGAGCAACAGGACAGATGTCGTACAGATCATTTGGTCACGGTAAACTACTCGAAGACATGTAGTGTAGCTCGGACTACATCATTCCAGTACTGAACTTCTTTGCCAAACGACAGATCACTATAAAGAAAGAAAGCTATCTTAAATGTCTTAACTATAGTGGTTCTAGTTTCAACTTGTTAACTGAAGATTGAAAGATGGATGGAAATGTGGAAGCTGCGGTTTACTATCCGGAGCTCGGTACAGAGGAATGTTGTAAACTTCCTGACTACTGTAGCATCCTCCAGGCGGAAATCTACGCAACCAAACCATGAATGCGCGTGTGAATATGTTTAAGTCAAGCAGCAATTAAGGCAACTACTCCCCGGTTGTGCTCATGTGTAGGAATGTCCTAAACATATTATGCGTTGAATTCGTGGACATATGAGAATTGAGCGAAACGAAATGGCCGAAACACTGGTCAAAACGTAAATTCAATTACCAGTGGAGGAAACGATACATGCCCGAAAAAAAATTTAACATCTGAAAGGGATCATAGACTCTAAGATGAATGAAGAAGCGGAGGTTGGCGTGCGATCAAAGCTTCTAAAATCATGATCATCCTATGATCTCAAATCGACTAAATTCGTTTTATAACTAACTAGAAGCAACTGTAGACTTCTAGTGGGGGTGTTAACTGGACACTGCTTCAAAATAGGACAAATACTTGACGGTACCTGCAGGAGATGTGAGGAATTCGAGGTAATTGAGTCAGTAGAACATCTACTGTGCCTGTATCAGGCTCTAAGTGCTAACACTTTTCGGAGGCCCGAACTTTTATCGGAAGTGGAACTGTGTAGACTGCTAAGGTTTGTTAAATTTGTGTGGGAGGCATTCGATACAGGCACCACGAACTAGGCTGCCATACTTACAACTTTCTTGTCATCTGCTGGTATCGCTAAGTATAAAAATCGGTCTTTGCGAGGTCTTTGACCTCCAGATTAACCTAACTTAACCAGTGATTCTACCAGTTCATAAAGAACACCAACGACTGATTTTTTTTTCGCTCGGATAGTCCAACACAAATAACAGTAGAGTTGACAGATCTGACAGTTCAATACCTAATATGGAAGTCTGCTAACACAGTGTAGAATAGTATATTTCAATCAGACGTTTAAAATCGTTGTTTTATTTTCAAAGCCTCATGCACCACATAAAGCAAATTGATATCTCATTTCGCAAAATGTCCAAATATAATAAATAATAATGAAGAACAATCTTATTATGAATAGAATATCTAAGCAAAGAACAAACAGTTACGAAAAATTCCAAAAATTAAGAGAAGAGATAAGGAGTCTACAAAACAAGCTACAAGATATACAGAGGCAACCATTTTAAGATTTTAAAAAGTAAGCAATGAAAAAGTAGAATTAAAACTATACGAGTATCTACATATCGTTAGCTGAATTTTTACAGGAAAAAAATTATTCATATGACTGAAGTAGAGTTTATTTATTTTCGTTTTTAATACGCCTGATTGTTATGATAAATTTAGGCTATTGTGTATCTATGCAATACTCATAAATTAATTAAAAGTGCGATTTTGAATTTTTGGTTAGATAGGTGTTTTTGCATTTCAGCTGAAGATATGTAAGTACATATAAATACATACATATGTATGTATAAATAGGTGTGCATGTACATTTGTAGCTGGGAAATGCTCCGGTAGTAACATGACAAGCACGCGACATTTGATAATAATTTATTTAAATTTTATTTAAAAGAAGCCACAAACAAAAACAAAATCTGAGTATAAATACAGACATAAGTACATGTACTCGTATGTATATTATAAAAATTAAATTAATCCAAATTAATGGACAAATACTATGAGTTTAATGCATCGTATTAAATACAGTAAATATTTAAATGTCTCTCAGATTCCTACGGAATGGCTCCAGTTCGCTTTTTCCAGGAAGGGAAGAGAAAGTTTCGTGAAAAATATTTCTTTTTAAATTTAATGTTAAAAAGGTATTTTATGAACTTTTTATAAGCAAAAAAAATATTCGCAAAGTATCGGAAGATACGCTTCATTATTGCAATATACATATGAGACAGCGCATAGAGAAAGGGACCTAAGGGTAAAAACCGGTTTTGTTCAGGAGAGCCATTTTAAGATTTCTATTTGCGATTAGAATCGTCGACTTCGATTTCATAAAACGCGCATATCTCTGGGGGGGAACACTTTTGGGGCATGGGATCGGTCTCATTCGACGCTCAGATGTTGTCCACATCAAAAAAAAAAAAAAAGTGAAAATTGATTTTTTTACCCTTAGGTCCCTTTCTCTATGCGCTGTCACATATGTAGGCATAACTGGGAAAAAGGACTTCATGCATTTAAAATATGTATTTAGGCACCTAAAATATGACACATATGTAGTATAAAAACTCCCAAAATATGTAGTAATATGTGAATAGCCGCTTGTTAAAATTAAATTTTTTTAAACAAAATATGACAAAGATGTGGATTTATAACAAATTTTACGCAAACCATTTGCTTCGTAAAGATATTTCGCTTTTTCTATTCATTCATTATCAGACTTAAGGGAGAAAACATGCATTTGCATGAAACCTCTGTCCCTGATCATAACCTGAAAAAGCTAGTTTTGCAGAATATGAGTTTAAAGTTTTCAATTTACAGTTTACATACATACATATCGTCACCTAAAATCCTGAAGACCGTAACAACCAAAAAATTCAAAATATACTTTTTAATTGATTATGATGTGATTTATCAAAATGTACTAGTGAATATTTAGTTCAAATGTCTTCATATGTTCGTAAAAGAATAGTGCTAAAGTCTACTGGTAGATTTTCAATGACAACCCTATGTTATATGTCAATAGGCTATTACATTGGCTGGGGCACACTTAGTCAGTAGTACTATTGACAATGTCACTAGTAAATCCCTACAATTTTACTATCGACATCGAGCGAAGAAAATATCGGTATTGTAGACTAGAGCCCCTAAAATTTAATAGTGAATCTTTGGTACCAATGTCTCCATGTAGTCCCAAAAAAAACTACTCAATGACACCTGTCAGTAGGTACTACTGACAATGTCACTAATAAATCACTACAATTTCACTATTCGCATTTTCTGCAGGGATGCTTTATGTGTGTGTGTGTGTGTAAATAAAATAGCCCTGTATACGCATGTGCAGCTGATTAATAGTCAAAGTATTTTTATACTCATGCGTATGATTGTAGCTCATACAGTCTACATATAAATTTTAGTTATAGTTGTGTGTGTTGCGTAATTTAAATAATGTGTATAAACATAGTTGTTGGATGTTTTAGTTCGGTTTAAAATTAATGCGTGTGTTTGTATAGGAGCGTGTTTTTCTATTTTTAGCTGTTTGACGGCCAATACTTAAAGCGACACTTTATGTACATACAGTTGAAGAAAAAACTCTACGTACACCCCTTTATTTAACGTGTTCACCTTATTTTTATGGGAAATTAAAAACGTTTTTGCATTTTTGTATAGAACAACAAAAACAAAGTTTATTTAAAAAACAAAAAGCTAATTCATAAGTACAACAATAACGTAAATAATAAAAACAACAGAAATTTATACGAAAAAAGTCTACATACAGTCTTAAATGCAAAAATTATTTTAAATCTTTTACGTAAATAAAAGCAAAAAATAATTTGTTTAATATTTAGTAGGTCCGCCTTTTGCTTCAATAACTGCCTGAAGGCGGCGTGTCATAGAAAAAACCAGATTTTCTGTAATATTGGGCGTAATTTCAGACCACGCCCGAATTAGGGCAGTTTTTAATGTTTCACGGCTGCTAATATTGTATTTACGCACATTTTTTTCCAAAACATCCCAAATGTGCTCAATTGGGTTAAGGTCTGGGGACTGGGGGGGTGATCTTAGCTGCCTTGGTGCATGATATAGAAGCCAATCTCGAACAACATGAGACGTATGCTTGGGATCGTTGTCTTGCTGGAAAATCCATTGATTTCCCAGGCCCAAGCTTTCGACCGATGACTTCAGATTTTGTTCTAGTATGGTCTTATACTGATATCTGTCCATATTGCCTTCAATAAAAACCAATCGACCCACGCCAGATGCCGCCATAGCTCCCCAGACCATAACACTGCCTCCACCATGTTTCACTGTAGGTATAATATTTTTGGGATCAAGTGCTGTGTTTGGTTTTCTCCAAACCTTAGTTCGGCCGTCATTTCGAAAAATATTATACTTACTTTCATCAGTATATATAACTTTTTTCCAAAAATCCATTCCTTTATCCAAATGTGCTTTAGCGAAGTCCAGGCGAAGTTGACGATTCTTGGCAGAAATTAGTGGCTTTTTGCGTGCCGTTCTGCTTTTAAAGCCGTTTTCATGCAAAACATTTATTATTGTTCTTGGCGAAACAATAACATTAGAACATTTTGCGAGGTGTTCCGCTAGTTTTGGGGCACTAGTTTTCGGATCCTGATTGATTTTCTTAAGGACACTGGTGACATCGCGTCTGGAAAGCTTCTTAGGTCTTCCAGATCTCGGTTTATTTGCGGTAGTTCTGGTCTCTTCATAGTTTTTAATAATAGTTTGAACAGTAGAACGGCTTAATTTCACTACTTTAGCAATTTCTCCGTAAGATTTCTTTTCTTTACGTAAGCCAACCACTAAATTTCGAATTGATTGCTCTATTTCTTTTCTGTTCGCCATTTTCAGAATTAAAACGTGTCTTAAATATCACTTTTCGCACTTTAATGACTGCAACGTTTCTAATGTAAGGTAAATCAAGAATCCTAACGGTTGTTTTTCTCTTTTCTTTCATCATTTTCTTATTAATTTTAAGAGTTGCCAGCGCTGTATGTAGACTTTTTTCTTGGTTATTACTGTGTTTATCGCTAGTAGTTCGTGAATGATTGTTAATAAGAAAATTTATTTTCTTTAAATATTCCTAACTATTAATGTTTTAACCATTACCATCAAAATCTTTTCTAATGTCATCACCAATATTCTAGAAATTCAAAATAGTAGGCTGTACGTAGAGTTTTTTCTTCAACTGTATATGTATGTATGTATGTATGTATGTACAAAAGAAATTTAAAATTTTTCTTCTCGCAAGAAGTCGGTTTACAAGCTCTTTGCACGAAGGTTTTAGGCAAAATTTAATACGAAATGATGAATTATTCTCTATTATTAACTGGGGGTAGGTAGATATGTATGTACATATGTACATATGTATGCATAAGTATTCATATTTTTGCTAAAATGTTATCCCTATTATATGCATGTATGTGTGTATACCGACTTATCTAATCAAATAATCCGTATCAAATATCGCAACGTAATAATTATTTTGCGCATTAATTTTACTTTTTTTGTTTGTATTTGCGCTTTCTTGATTCTGCGAAGTAGTATGTATATTAATATGAGTAGATATGTACATATGTATTTTTCACTCAAAAACAAAAATACATACATATATTTAGCTATGTACAATGTCGTGCTAACCCACTTGACCTGAGATTCTTTATAAAGGAATCTAAAAAATATGCGAATGTTCCAAAAAGCTTCGAACTTCTCTCGATAGTTTCTCGAATGTGTGACGGTAGCCGAGTGGATGTGTGCTAGTCTGTTAGAATGGAGGTAAGTAAGTTAAAATAAATTCAAAAATAAAATTACTTCTTTACTTTTTCTGCTGCGTTTTTGCGACATTAGTTCGATATTCCCTCACTTTTGATATTGCCAGCGAAACTTCGAAATCGAACGTTTTTTGGGACAAAACTAAGCAACACGTGAACTTTTTTCGATTCGTTTTTGAGTGTCACTCTCGATAGTTTTACACGATAAATGTTACGAGATATATTCGAAATCGATATCAATAACAAAAGTCTTGGTCAACTGGAAATACATTCCCTCATGTATTGTTCTCATTCTTTTCTTTGCCGGGCATGGCCCAGGCTTGACCCGAACTATTATTGCGGCTCCTTATAAGAGTTTTGAATGATCATTGGGGCACCCCTGGTTTTTGCAAGTTATGCGAGGATGAGGGGAAACAGAAATACTGCCAAAAGCTACAACGCCACTGTCTTTGGCGTTTTTTAATCGTATACTATTTTCGTAGAAGAGGTGCAAATTTGTTTGTGCTTAATAGATTCACTTGAAATATTCGCATACATTTTAGCGAATGCAAATATCAAAAGTAAGCGAATACTTTGCGAATGCGAATGCAAACATTCGTTACTTCGCTAATGTATGTACTTTGTTGATAAAATTTTTTTGACATGCAAAATATTTGCTACCGAAGTAGAGGGCAATAACAAGTACGTATGTACATACATACGTACATATGTAAAGTAAATATGATGTATGTATTTAACAATATTAAAACATTATAAATAAGCAACTATAGCTCATTGATTTAGGTTTTTCCCTTATTGCACTATAATTTGCAATATTGAATTTGTCATTTATTCTATTCTCTCAACTAGATGTTTTATAAATTTCTGTAATCTTATCTTCAATGCTTCTAAAAATAACGTACACAAAATGTAAAAGTTATTGTTGTTGAAAATTTCTCCAATTTTATACCCTTCACCAAAAATTTTTAGGGTGTGTATACATATGTATATAGATTTATTAACTTTGTAATTTCCATATATTCGTGTTTTATTTGAGCACCCATTTGACAGCTGATAGTTGCTTTTTGTTTAGTTTGCTTTGAAATTTCATTATGAATCGACTTACAGCAGAGCAACGCGTGCAAATTGTTGAAATTTTTATTTTTATTTTTGCTGAAAATTTTATTTTCAGATGAAGTCCATTTCTGGTTGAATGTGTGAGGAGAATCCACAAGCTTTTGTCGAAACACCATTACATCCACAGAAAATTACTGTTTGGTGCGCTTTAAGGGCTGGCGCAGTCATTGGACCATATGTCTTCAAAAACGATGATGGTCAGAATGTTACTGTCAATGGTGAACGGTATGGGAATATTTTCGTACCTCAATTATGTACGGGCATTAATCTTGCTGATATGTGGTTCCAACAGGACGGAGCCACATGCCTTTGCGTTCGCTAATGATTTTCAATTACTTTTCGCAGGAGAACCTCGATTTATGGACTCATTAGAGGAAGATATTAACGTATTATTGAATATTGTTAACTTTATGTCAAAACATGCATTAACACTTCTAAAACGAAAGCAATGTTGTTTAAACCACCTAGGTCCATATTTAGCATTTCAATTGCCATTCAAGGTATTCCGAATAGAATGGCATAAAAAAATGTTCTAACATTTTTGTTTATAGAAATTTTGAAAATACAAAAAACAAAGATAAAATATCTACTGTTTTTAACTATTTATTAGCTAATTACGGAAATAATCATTATTTTATTATTATTAGATATTGGACATATGTATGTATGTACTTATATCATGACAGAGGAGAGGATGCATGCAACATTTTTAAATTAAATTTTTAATTATTAAATACTTAAGCGACACATTTTTTTTGACTTCGTTTTTTTGATGCTCGACTATTTACGATCGCTAATAATCGATTTTGGTCCAAAAATGAAGTTCGAAAATTATATCGCTTAAGTTCTTTTTGGCGATTATGGCACGATATATACATATAAATTTATATGTGTCAGAAAGATAACTGGATAATACAATAGATAAATTATATTCAAATGTTTTTCTTGCAAAATACATGAAAAATATTTAGAGACATCTATACATAAATATATACATATGTACATACATACATATGCATATTTACACACCTACATATATATTTATATATACTCGTTGGTACACATACATAGACATACATACATTTAACAAACCAAGACCTATTTGATCCCTGCGACACTTCGTACAATGAATAATCTTTAAACGAATATAGTATACATACAATTTTACTTTAGTACCGAATATGAATGACATCATTGCATTTCGTTGAAAATTAAAATTAATTTCATTCGAAATGCAATATGTACATATTTTCTATTAGTGGAATAACTTGTCATATAGCCATTTAATTGTGTTTGAAAATTGTAAATGATGTTACACAATAAATAGTTTGTACTGTGTATTTATTTATACATATATTGAAATGTTTGATTTTTTTCAAGCTACTCAATAACAATTTAAACTGGAGAAAATCCCAATATTGTACACTTAGAAATAAATATTCTCTTTAGTGGGCAGAGAAAATTCTAGGCGTCATTTGTGATAAATGTTTTACATTATTTTAAAGTTAATGTCAACTTTTGCTATTTTAAGAACATATTATACCATATTCGGATGCCATTTGTTGACGACTTGGTACCGTAAATCACAGAATTTTCAAACAAGATGACGACCCCAAGCATTTTGCACTTACATATGTACATATCGCACATTCAGTTCAATAGTGTCATAACTCAAATAATTCGTTTTTTGAGTTAATAATTCAAAATAATAATGCATTCAAGAGATTTATTATTCGACATATTGTCATAATTACATTATAATAATAATGCATTTCTCCTGAAAGAGAATATGAAATGAAAACTTTAAACGTGTTTTCTGCAAAACTAGTTTTTTGAGTTATGACACTATTGAACTGAATGTGCGATATGTATTATATTTTCATGTATTTTATGCATGTACAAATACTTTTGTCCAATGCCTTTTTAATATTTTTGTTACTATTGTTGTCATTTTAATTACAGTAAGGCCCCGATTATGCGTGATTCGTTTGTCTATTATCCGGGAAAGAAAAATTGCAAGTATTTTGTTTTGCATCGATCAATCGTGATTAGCTCTATTATCCGGAACATTATTTTCTTTATATGTAGTACATGTTTATGTTTGTTTTGATTAAACACAAACAAGCATGAATTTTTCTTTTATTATATGTATATGATATATTAAAAGATATGTAAATATGTAAATACAAAAATATGGAAAAAGGCCTATAAATCTGTATCCTATTAAACCGGAAAAATTAATTACCGATTACACTGTTCTGCAAAAAAATTTGTTTTCAATAAAAATATGTGTTTTATATACATAGACATTCGTGCCTTAAATTCAAATCCGTTTTTGTCGATGACGTACAGATTTTTTTTAATGGGCGTGGCTAATATTAAGTAATAAACAAGGTGGTCACGCTATTTCAAGGAATTTCATAAAATTCTTGCTTGTTCATTGTTTGATAATTCTTCAGAAATGTTGATCACAGAATACAAACATATGCTTTTTAAATTTAAATAGATAGATAAGTATATAGATGTGTGTATGTGGATATTAAACAACAAATAAAGTAACAATAAAATCTATAAAAAAGTAATAAAACGATAACAATTATTAAATTGGCAATGATGAAGAATAAACACTTTCTGCATTAAAATTTTAAAGAATATTGAATAAAAGAAAATTACAATAGAGAATAAACAGCTGAGCACTACTTCTGAGTCGCAGCATGTGCAACAAAACAGAAAAAATAAATGTTTTTTTTAACTAAAAACGTTGCAATGCGATTTCTAATATTCGAATTTTCAATTCAAGTGCCACATGTATCCGCAACAGAATTCAAAAATGTCAAAACAAAAATATTTATGTTAAAGAGAGCGCCAAATGGTAAACACTTTTATAAACTTAATAAAGAGTACACAAACCACACACAAACACCCAAAGAAGAGTAATTGTGTTAAAATGTACCAGAAAGAAAAGGTGAATTACATCACTAAACGCACTTCACACACAAATGTAAGGTTAGGTAATTGAGAAATAAAATAAGATTTAGTTTCATTTATTTGCAATGAATTAATATTTAAATCTTACCTTCACTGAATCCATGGGATACATAACAATGTGTTCCAAAACACCGGCTATGGCCCCGGCCGTCATATTTACACTCACGCTTGTGGTCGGCAAAGATTCATAATCGTCGATGTTCATCTTGCAGCTTAATTTATGTTTGCACTTCGACTTGAGCAGCTGATTCTTTTTTTATAAAACTAAAAAAATTGATGTTTCACTTTTAAAACAATTTGTTTTGTTTGCCGCTATGTTTTGTTTATCACTTGGAGGGTATAAATGTTATTTGAATATTAATCAAATAAGCTTTTCCGCTAACAGCTCTTTTATCTAGTTGGAGGTGTTTTAAATCGGCTGCCTATTGTATTACTACTGAACAAGTTTTGCAAATTGTCAGTGTTTTGTTGCTTCAATTACGCTATCGCTTGTTTTTCCACTGTACTCTTCGCAATGGATTTTATTGCTTGTTTCAATTATGACGTTTAGCACTGCTCTTTTCCTGCGTTCTGGTATTTCACTTTGTTGCTGTAGATTTTTTTATCTTTTACGGTTGTGCCGTTTTTTGTTTTATTTTTTTATTAATAACAAGCCAAACTACGTTGATTAATAAATTATTTTGTTTGTTGTCTTGTCAGTTACTATTTTTCTTCTTTTTATCGCTAGTTCCAAGGAATTGTCATTGCTTTCCTGTTGAAATCTCGTTTCCTTAACCTTTGGATATATCAAAAGAACAAAGTCCGTTCTGCCGCTTAATTTTTTTTTACAATAAATAATTGATGCTTCTAGTTAACACACTATAGCATGCAATGAATGCGCATACAAATAAAACTAAGGAATGCACAAAACTGGTAATTATGACTATAAAAACGAATTTCACATATACATACTTATATATGTATGTATATATATTGTTATGTGGTTTAGTACATATTCCACTTCGAATAGACTTAAATGGGTAAACCAACGACTTGGCAAGTTTTATTTTAGTGGTAAATTGCTACGGCCTCCAAAAGCAACACGTTTTTACATTCAGTATTTCTATTTAATTATTGCCAAAATTTTCAGAGTATTTGTATATTTTTTCTTTTTAAATTTAAAGCATTTGAACAGTACATACACAAAACTAATGCGTAAACATTCTAAATCTAAATTGTTCCATAAAAGTTACAACTATTATTCCACAAAGTATATATAATTCTTCTCCACTTCTACTCGTTTTCTGCGAAGTTGAAAAAACGTGAACAAATTTAGTTAAAATGACAGTTAAAAATGAGAAAGTCGATGTGTAGACGAGAAAAAACAAGTTTATTTTATGTCAAGAGCACGAAGGCGCTTTTTATATAGCAGTCTGCGCCTTAACTGAAATAATCGACTGGCGGACTGTTAATATACTAGTCCAAAAATGACGTAGAAAAATAGAGTTTATGTAATCGTGTGAATAAGGTGTTTCTATACTATACTAATATATAGTCGGGTGGTTACTGGTTTGCCGCAATAATAATGTGTTCTTAATATCTGTGCGACAATCCAGTAACTACCCGCTGATAATATGAAACAAGAGTAAATAGATATTTCTGGTTAAAGTACTATATTTGTTCAAATTTTAAAAAATAAATTTTTCAAGAAATAGCTGATTTTTGTTTTTAGCTTCACGTGTCGGTATTTTCGCAATGAATTTTAAATTCCAGCTTATCGAAGACAATCAACAATTGTTGTTTGCTAGTTACAGTGTTTTTTGTAAATTAGTTAGTTGCAGTGTTTTTCATAAATTAATTAATTATAGTGTTTGTCACAAATTAAATTACATACATATATATATGAACATTATTATATATGAATGTACTATTTACAATATTATGAGATAACTTAATAAGCACATAAGCCAAATCAATAACAAGCGGGCAATTTACAAGTTATTTGCAGAAAATTTCTAAAGTAAAAATATGTGGCAGCACTCGAAGTGGCTTATGCAAATGGTGCAATTATAAAAGTGACTGCGGAATGGTAGATACCAAGGTGATATCAAAATGTTTTGATGCTTATAGGTTGCATTGTAGGTTGCAGTGTCTGTGTCAAAATATGCAACATGTTATATAAACGTGTGTAAACACGTTGCAAAGTTTGTACCCACTATTAGGATTTGTAAACAAAAATACGGCAACCATAGCTGTATAAAGAACCGAAGAACGTCAAAATCACAAAAATAATTGTACCAAAATCAAAGCAAAACGAAGCTTTTGAACACACTTTTGACATTCGTCAGCTACAAAGTACATAATATAACGTCCGCGGAGCAACTGTCATTTTTTCATTAATATCAACACAAAAGGGGTAGACGTTGATAACTTTATATCATGATGAATCAAACAAATATTTGCGAAATACTTGACAAAAATATTTAATTTGCGTGTTGCTTAATTTTCTGGTCACAAATAATTGTTGTGTCGCCTTTCTTTATTTAATAAATAAACGTTAAATGCACAGTGACACATAAAATGACATTTGATATCAAGATGAATTTATCAGGCCGTTAGCTCTGATGATTATATCATAACGCTGCCATAATATTAATAAATGGAGTCTATACGAGATGAATTTGCATCATGATATCAATTTGACATTCATCACGATATAAATTCATCAGATGTGGACACTATGTAAAGCAAAAAAATTATCAGCTGAAGTAGCGCTGCCACCTGGTTATATACACCTCGCCAGGCTTGCCATTCAGACACTTTTAGTGCTAGACAGTACTTTTTTTTCGTTTAGCACTAAAGATTTGAAAATAACGGTAAGTGCTAGTTTAGCACTTAATTTCGTATTTAGCGTAGCACGACTTTTAGTAGGGTTTTAAGATCATGTTACTACAAATCATACTAATTCATTTGAAAGACAATTTTTAAGGCAATCGCGGATAAATGAACAATGTGATGAATAATATGGTGGGTTTATTAATAATAAGTGAACTGCAGTTGAAAAGAATAAAAATAAATAAAATACGTAATGCAAAAGGAAGAAGGTCATGTTGTAGAGAACGGATAAAATAATGTTTTATTTTATTTTTTTAATTAAAATATCCGCTATATAAAGCTAATTTTAAAATTTGGTAGCAGAAACACTTCGTTTTCTCAATAAGGGGGGGGGGGGGGGGGGGGGTTCTTGCCGATAGCTTCAGGCACTAAGTATACTCTCCATTACATCTTATGGCAATTTTGTGTAATTTTTTTTGTATGTACGTATTCTAAGGATTTTAGCAGTGAAGACCAATGATGATATCTTCGCATATTTTAACCAATTCTCAATTTACTAGCTACAATTTTAAATATTAATAATAACACAGTTATTCTTTTTTAATTCAAGTTTTGAATTTAGCGCTTATAAAGAAGAATTTCTCCACTATTTTTGAATCGTGGTGGGTTTTTACCGTTAAAATAAAATACACCACGCTAGCAATAAAATACAAGTTTGCGTGTGTTAAAGAAATGCTTTAGGTATAAATAAAAATTAAAAAATAAATTTAAAAGGAAATACATGTGTTTGTGCGTAATTTCATTGTTTTATAAATAAGTGTAGTGAATATATTTATGCAATTTTAATTATATAAAAATACATATGCATTTATGTTTATATAAATTTGTGTAATAAAATGTGGTACGTGAGGCGTAAGGTCAATGAAAGCAAATAATACATATTACAATTTTTAATGTTGTCAATACTTTGAACATGGGAGAGGATATGAAGGTAAGTCTAATTTTTCTAAAATATTTTGAAAGGGACAGACTTTTATTCACAAATGCCTGTAAGTTTGCCGATTATTTAGTGGTGTATGTATGTATGTACATACGTACTTATGTACATGTTTACATACATATTTTTATATATCATACAGTGGCCAGATCTTTATTGCTCATTACATACCTACCTATTAATCCTCCTAGCGTGCGTAATATTAATACAATGTTCTGCCCTTAGCCAGTTTACGGCAAAGTTCCAACTGCCATGTGTAGAGAATTTAGGCAGTTCGTATTAATGGAACTAATCCTATAGATGCATTATAGAGTCCTGTCTTTTCGTATGAGGCAAATACATTCATTTGTATACAAATGCGGGACTATATTCTCGAATGTATTTGGAACACCACTTACATCACTTGTCATTACATAACAATTGTCAGTGGCACTATCAAACATATGTATGTATATTTTATTGATATATGTATAAGTAGCACTCAGAGATTGTTTTGTGCTTTCATACATATGTATGTATATTCCATCAACTGCGTCGTACACAAAAATCTGTCACGCCTTTGACCATCAAAACTTCAATTAACAACAGTCAGAATTTTCGAGACTGTAACCAAATAGTATTTATTTTTGTATTAATTGAAATTATTCTTGCAAATCACTAGTCATAATGCGCCCTCCCCCAAAAAATTTCTAGCTACTTTTTTAATATACATATATTAACAGTTATTTATTACAAATATAGAATTAAAAATTTAATGTAACATAAAGTTTATCGAGTTGTTTCTTTTCTTAAAGTGAAGCTAACTTAAAAAAAAAAACATACACATTAAGATAGAAACTAAACACAAACTACTGTCTTAATTCAGATGATCTCTTATATTAATATTAAATATTAATTACATAATTTTTAATTAAGACGTTATTTATGTTTAAAGTATGAGGTATTTTCGTGGTTCTTTGGAAAACTTGGAATATATGTATTTGGGGGTCATATTTCATGAAAACTTTGAGTACTATCGACACATTGATGACATACTTGAAAGGACAAAAAGGATTTACTTCATATCAGGGAATTTTAAAGCGTAGAGTCGAGCTTGACAAAAAAGTGCGCCTTTTGGTGTACCGCCAGATCATTCGACCTGTCATCTCTTACGCTTTTCCTGTATGGTTTGGGATTTCTTCAAGCCAGATGAAGAGACTTAGGAGATGGGAAAGGATGATTTTGGTATCTTGTCTTGGCCTAAGACCCTATTATGGACCAAATGGGGAACTGCGCAGACCATCTTGCAGATGTATTTACGACGGAATTAGCTTTGGACGTATTGATGTTTTTATGATAGGGAATTTAATTAAGTTCTTGGAAGATGCGCAGTCTTCTGATAATACATTAGTTCGCCAATGCTTCTCATTGGCTGCCAATCTGGAGACCGTTCGGTCCAAAAAATATTTTTCTCCTGTAGACCTATTGACCCTTAGGGATGGTGGTTTACTTTTTCAGGGTGTAGATCTTTTATTTTACCATAGGAGAATCCGAACTCTAAATATCAATAACACTGTATATAACACTTCCCAATAGTTTAAGTGTATATAATTCTTTCCTTTTGTTAATAACGAATTTTATTTTATTTTGTTTCCTTTTTGTTTTACAAGTTTATTTGACAAATTTCCCATAGAAATACGTCAAATAAGCGCTTAATAAACCTGAAATATTTTTTATGAATAAGGCATTTAATCTTTAGTTTGTAGTTAGTTATTATTTTTTTTAAGTTATTATACTGTAAGTTTAATTCTAATTGTCTCCCTTTTTTGTTTCCTCTTTTTGTGGGACTTTGTTCATAATTATTTTTATATATCTAATTGTTGTATACTAAAACTATACTTAATTTTGGTTATAATGGAGCAATCCTTGAAAAGTTTTAGAACGTAAGGAATTTTTTATTAATATTTGAAGCTATAGCTATCTTGTTTATAATGTTTTGGAAATAATAAATTGAATAAAAAATAAAAAATGGAATATATGTATGTTGTCGTCTATCTTATAGAGTCTCGAGAGAACACAAATATGTATATAAATGCATCGAACTGAGAGGGAATACATATGTACGTGAAAACATTTAAATGTTAAATTATTCTTTCTTATAAACAGACTAGTCATGCCTAGATTAAATTAATTAACTTATATGGACATCAGAATTATAATTATTAATTTTTTTTCTCACATTATTGTCAAACACATTTAGGTAAATTAAACGAAATTGTTTTCTTTCTTGTAAGATTGCAAGATTCTTAAGCTCTTAATTGCATTCATCGTGGCTGGCATAAAGTTTTCGATATTCTTTAACAAATCAATTTACAAGCCTTTGTTGAACCAAACTTCTGTTAATTCCGAATTTTGTTTTTTAATAGATTCTTGTACTTCTGGCTCTAAACTATTAACCTGTTGAAATTTTTGTTTTAATATTTGTTTTAAGCATTCAAGTTTTTTATACCCACATTTATGGCAGCTCTTTGGCTAAAGAAAGCACAGCCCAAAGGTGTGGCAAAGATTAAAACAAACCCGCAGAAAAGAGTTTGTATGGGGGCGCTAGCCTTGGGATAACGCTTTAGAAAGCCACCCTTTTCCAATTTATTTATCAAGAGAGGCGTTAAAACTGAAAATAATACACGTTTGTGAAAGAAGATGCTTCAATATTTATGTTTTGATGGCTTTAATTACCCATTCCTGGAGTGGCCATAGCTATTCTACTGGCTATTACAGCAGATATGCCAACCGCTGCCGCCTTCTTGGATACACCTATTTCATTGTTTTGCTCATCCAATAAGGTGACACCATTTTTTAGTTCTCTGTTAATAAAAAGTTAGAAATAATCTAAAACATGGTTTTAAAATTTAATAATATTTTATCAACAACAAACAAACTTACTGCAAACGCATCATAGGTACATTGATGCAATTAGCAGCGGCCACAGCAGCTAATGGTACTAAACGTCCAACTAAGGGATTTAAATTCTGGAATAAAAGAGAAAAGAGTTTTTAAATTACACTACTTATTTTAATTTTGGTTACGCTCTGCTTTCTAAAAAAAATTGGCTCATTTGAATGTTAAAAAAAATAATAATATTTTATACGTCGCAAACCAAAACTAATGGCCCTGTTCTGTATACCGACGATTTGATAAATTTGGTTGCGGTTGGTATAAGATATAATTTTATTAATTTTTTTTCTAACTTACCTTAACCAATCTATTCAAAGATAAAGCGGTAGTCAAAGCACCGCCAGTAGCCAAAACATATGAAGTCAACAATTGCCTAAAAAATAAAAATAAAACGAACAATAGTTACAGTAAAAGAAATTAAATAAAAACCAATTGACATCATTATTAAATGCAAGAATGTTAATCATACTCTTTAGAAATGGGGGTGGAACCGGAACGATTTGTATAGTTGACTACTGCGTTAAATGTTTGATTGATCCACTGCCAGAATACAACGGCCGGTGTAGTTTTATAGAATGAAAGCATGCCTAAATGTAAATACAAAGAAATATATTAATTTACATAAAACAACATTTAAATTAACAACGAACTCAATCAGTGGCTAGCAGCGTGACCATTTTAGCATTTTTGCAGCTAAATTTAGCATTTTTTGACTGATTTAGCAGTTAGCATTTTCTTTAGCATTTTCCAATTATTTATTTATTTAGCATTTTCTGGCATTTTAAAAAAATATAACCTATTAAGTTTTTAGCAATATAATCTGTGCTATTTTGGGTATATTTTTAATTTTCACGTGTAATAATGTTAGCGTTATTCTGTGGGTAGTTTCTTAAGACCTACAAATGTTGTAATACAAGTAAAATAATTGTGAAAGTATATATTATTTTTCATATATTTTCACAAATATTTTACTTGTATTAGCAAAAGGTTCTAAAACATTAAAATGGATGCAAAGTCGAATAAAGTTGCTTGTTTTGTAAAAACTTTTGTCTGATAAAAGTCTCGTCCTATTATGTTTTTATATGCGATTCTCAATAAGATATGAAGTATTTTTTAGCTTATTTCAATAATTTTGGTTTGAAGTCTACTGCTGAGTGCCTTAAGCAGGATCAAAATATATATAGACGGTGGTTATCTAACAAGCAAAAATTCCTCATATCTTGCAACGATAATTTGAACTATTCTGATGACGAATATTCATTTTTAATATGTAATAATTGATGATACATAAAGGTTTATGAATATAAAAATTTTAAATCTTATTTTTTCATATTAATCGTGTAACAATGTACCAAAAGCATAATTTTACTGAAATACATGTATTGATGCATGTGGTATTTAATTTAAGGATTACTTCAAAATAACAAACTAATTAGCTTGAAAAAGTTTGAGCTATGCCAGGTTGGAAGAAAACAGGTAAGGATCTGAAAGGCTATTTTTCGAAAACTAATATATATGATCTTAAAAATAACGAACGAAAACATGTGTACGTTATTGTAACATGTGAGTGACAAAGAAGAGATGTCAGTTTTTCTGTGTTTTTGGTTATACGAAAAAAGCTCTGTCTTCGTCAAATTGGAATAGATGAAAGTTTTCAATTTTTCTTATAAGCCACAGTTTTTAACGTTATTGTTTATAAACGAAACAAAAGCGAGAAAAGACTTATGTTTTCTAAGAACCTTCTGTGACTTAAGATTATTGTTTTGTTTTTAATACTTTTTACTCTCAATAAATAATTCGTTATTGTTTAAGAAACTTTTAAAGAAAATGTTTGCTTAAAAAGAAGTATTACATTTCAGCATTATTTTTTAGCTCTTTAATTATTTTTTAGCACTTTTTAACTTTTTTTTGAAGTCAATTTAGCTGCAAAAGTTTTTAGGATCTGGTCACACTAGTGGCTACGTAAGAAAAAAGTTTGCAAGTACATTTTTTTTTTGTTCGGAGTTTGATCGTATATTGAACTTGACATTCATTTTTTTAAATTGATTGTATTAGTTGTGTTCATTTACTATTTTTTTTTTTACAAATTTGTATCAATTGTTACTAGAAAGCGTTCATTAACCCAAAAAATTTGCAACGAGAGAGCGTCGAAAGAGCATAAAAAATTGAGAGACAGAAAAATTCTTGCAAGTTTTTACAATTAAAATTTTTACTTGCAATAATTATTCAAACAGCTGTTTTGCGTTTGTTTTTACAAATTAATTATATTGAGTTCCACTCTTTAATTTTAAAAGAATGCTGAAGAAATGTGAGATATGTACGTACTACGTCACTGACCATAATTGCTTTCAATGCATGGCGTTAGTAAACAGATGGTGAAGTGACAGTCAAGGAAACTGATGTTTGACAATCAGAGTTGAAGACGATCAAATAATCCCCTGACTTTCATCAACAATTGCCGACAACTCGTACTTGTAGCCGAAAAAAACACGACTGCACGCACACAACTTTGTGATTGATGAGTTTATTTCATCGTCTCTGGGGAACTTTGTAGTAAACCGTCTCTTATACTACTTTCGCTCCACCGGGGAGACGGTTCGAGTGATATACGGCAAGATTATCTGATTATCGACGTTCCTAAAGTTTGCCGACTTACTGTCGGTAAATATATTGACCTCTGTGGGTCTAATACTCACACTGATCCATTTTAAAGTTTATTTTTTGTTTGTTTTATTAAGTTTTATAAGAAACTTATCGAAAACTTTAAAAACTCACTTATACGAATTTTAATATGAACCAAATGAGAATTATATTGTGTTATGTACTAAATACTACTTATAGTAACATATATGTAGTATAATTTCTTAATATGACCTCGTGAGAAGTAAAACATAAGCGCTCAAAATCAAAATCTTGGAAAAAATTAAATTCTTTGAGATGTTCTACAAAGTTTCAATCGTTGCACTGCACCATTCAGTCGGGAATGGAAATAAACTCAACTTTATTAATCGTACTATACATTTGAAATCGTTCTCATACCCTAAGATTAAGATTAGTTTATTGGCATAAACTCACGATTTTGGAGCTGCCGCATAAAAACTCATTAAATTTATTTCATTCTCGTAAATGATATATATAAATAAAACATTTTCTTACTTATTAAACGTTTAAATTAATATTAATTTATAGAAAATATTGATTTTTTTTATTATACTTACATCCAGTAATCAATGTATTCATAGGAACTTGGGCTGACATGCGTCCAATTATTAAAGATTTTTCTCCTGTTTCTGGGTGGAAAGCTGAATCATACAAATATTTGGCACGCCATAAGTCTTCCACATCCTTAACATCGGGCACGGGCTTGCCAGCACGATAATCGTTAACAATTCTTTTGGCCCTTTCCAATTCATTATTTGTAGCCAATAAATTTAAGGGATTGGTGAGTAAGAAAAAGTGTTTGGCCCGATTAATATAAGTGCTCTGATCATATTTGGGCTGATCGATGTCTACTTTTGGTAGTGTTGTTGCCATCCTGTTACAATTTTCTGTAAAATAAGTTCCCAGTTGCTGATAAGCGAAATGCCAAATACGCACTTAACTTCGAATAGAAAGAATAGTGTAATGAAAATTAAAAAATTATTAGCTTATCAATTCAAAAAAATAAATTCATTTATTTATAAGGAAAATAATAATTAATATGTGGACATTGAACTTTAGCTGAAAAAAAGCATCAAAACTATTTATATCGAATTCTTATAATTGATTGATTTGTTTAATCTTATGTACATACATACATACATATTAGTTTCAAAACTTTTTTATATTCTCAAACTTTTATGTATTCTCAATAAAATAAAACGAATCAAGATTGCCAAGATGAGAATAACAGCGAGAGGAGCAGCACGGTAATATTATTGTTTATAAAGATTAAAACATAGAAGGAAAAAAAATTAAAAAATACTTGTGCAGATTTTTATTGCAATAATAAACATATGTACATATGTAGCAGCAATTGCTGCCACAAACACAAAAGTATCAACAGCCGGAACAAGATTTGAATAAGCAACAATTGTTTTGTCAATGAAATTTTGAAGTTGCTTGCCAATTAAGCCAATTTTTCATCAAACTTCATTAAGAAATTATTTTTACAGAGTCAACATGAGTTCTGATTTTTTAGCTCTATTGCCCATAAATAAAATTTTGATGGAGGAAGATCCAAATAGAATGTTGAATGAAAATCAATATTTTTTGATTTTTTTCATCAGACCTCAAATGTAACAATTTGTTGTAAAACTTAATTAAATTGTACAAGTCGCAACGTGTACACTAACTTTTTTTTTTAAATTTTTCAAGATTTCGTGTACAAGACAAAATCCTTTGTCTAAAATTTGTCTTAAACTGTAACCCAAAAACTTCAATATAAAATTTTGTAGAGTGTAACTAATGCACTCAACTTTTATATAAATATCTTGTACAGGCCAGTAAAAAAAATAATAAATCCAAAGATTTGATAAAACATTTTCGAAAACTGGAAGTAAAAACTTTCAAACAAAAAAATTTTTGAAAAATTAAATTAACGGCCTGGCCCACGATGTCGACAAGAAAGTTTCTTTCGCTTATTTATATTGAAAACAAAAACAAATTCTCTTATTTTGTTTTTGTTTTCAATATAAGTAAGCGATAGAAACTTTCTTGTCGACATCGTGGGCCCGGCCGTAAGTTTTGTAAAAATCGGTAAAGTAGAACCAATTAAAATAAAATATTAATCTTTAATGGGCGTTACTCAGCCCATTTTTTTTTAATGTGAAGATTGTGTTTATTTAAGAACTCAAGGTGTGTGTGGTAAGTTTCATAAAAATAGGTTAAGTAGAACCACGTGAAATATAAAAAAAGAAAAGAGGTGTCTCAGGACACCCAGTTGTAGCTTTGCTGCTTATCTACATAAAACAAACTAGGGACCGTAACGGTTATAATTTTTATTTTTAAAATTACTTTTTAATTATTAATTATTTCTTGATTTTTATTTATGCCTTTGAGAATTTGACTGCAAAGTAATAATGATAATTTGAAAGAAAAACTGATTTTTTAAACAGTACGTCTGCTCAACAATTAAAAACTGCGAAAAACAGCTAAATCTGCACATTTGGCAGGCTGTACATGCAACAGTTTGTTCCGTGTGCGAAATATTTTCCACGATTTAAATATGCGCTCGCCTGAGATTAAATATGGTTTGCATACCATAGACACTTGTGCGATTGAAAAGGCTAGCTGGGTAGTAAATGGAAATATGATGCTTTGCATTAACAACTGCAACGAATAATATTACACCCATTAACCACCATTATACAGTAACAACAGCGCCAATAAAGTTTATTAAAATTCTTTGCATTTCAGATTTGAACGACAAGTAACAAAGAACATTTTGTTTCTTGTGTATATTATATGCAGCAAGTCATAGAGAAAAAGTTTACTTAACCAATACTGAATTGTATCACTCTTGTTGTTATTCTTCTGACATACACACACACAAACACACACACACTGGCAGAAGAGAATTAATTAATAATGATAACGATTTTTTGCTCTTTTTAGACGAATGTCAAATTATTGGATCTCATAACTCAAAGCAGCATATTTATAGTAACAACAAATAACATGCATACATACAAGTATATTTGATTATTTTATATTAAGCAGTAAATGCTGATATTTCACTGATAGTACTGTATGTACATACATACATATACACATATGTACATACTATATATCTATGAATAAGCGTATAACTATGTATGCATGTACACAGCCATGTACATATCGCTCATTTACTCAAAGAACATCATAACTCAAAAAATGGAATTTTTGATCTAGTATTGCAGAATTAATCCTCACATCGTTCTTCATGTTTTGTAAAAATTTCATACAAATATCTTGTTTATTCAACTCTTGAGAGAAAAATTAAATTTTCTTTTGGCATTAAGTTGTGTGTAAATTGAAAACTTCAAACTCGTTTTCTGGCGAACTGGTTTTTTTGAATTATGACGTTGTTTGAGTAAATGAGCGATGTGTATTATTTAATATGTTGGCAATTATTGTTCTTCTTGTATTCTGCCCGGTATGTATTTTATAGATGTTTTTAAATTTTAACCCTTTGACGTCCAAAGTTAAACCACTTGTAAATTTAAATTTTTTTTACGGATTCATATTTTCGGACGGATATTTAAAAAAAAAAATGAAAAAATTTTTACTCCTTATTAAAAAAAAAATGGGGCATATATGTCCCACTGGTCGGCACATGCCTTTTTCATATTTACTTACTTTATACTGCAAAATAACAAAAAAAAAAATCCTTAAATCGTTAATCGCTTATGGCCAGGAACTAAATTGCGTGTGATGTATTGTACCGTATACACAGAGTATTAATAGTGTATATCTTTACTATTTATAAATTTGTTATTGTTTATTGCGTTTGAAAGTGCTTCCATTTTGTTTATTTCATTTGCTTTGACTGTGCTGTGACTGCTAAAAGTTTCAAAGCGACTGTCGACTGTGATGTTAAATGAAAAAAATTTGACTTAACTGTTGCTGTACTGTGAAGATCTTCGCAGCTATAGCCAAAGCAAGAGTACACATAATTCATCGTTTGTTTTTGCTGTCGCTTTGTTTTAGCTAGACTAAACTTCTTAAAAAACAACAACAAACAAACGATGATTCATAGCTTCGGTAGTTATAGCAAACGGTGCTTTTGAAACTGTGCTTTGACTGAACTGTTTGAAAATTTCAAAGTTAAAGCAACAGAACATTCATCAGCAACTCGCAATGTAGCTGTGCTGTGACTTAACTACAGACATGTGCGCAGAACAACATAGCAACAAAACTTAAAAGAAATAAATAAACTTTTCGAGAGGGAATACATTTTAGTTTCATATTTATCGTTGAAAGGAATATTGGTGATCGGAAGGTTATTGTACTTAGAATTACCACAGATAACACAGGGTGTACGGTACGAAAAGAACGCGTCGTTTTTGTATAACTGATGAATGATGAAATACCTATTACAATTTCTAAATGCATCAGCGAGTGAAGATGATGAAAATCAGTTTGATTTGGATGATGAAGACATGAGTTTTCTTGAAAACGACATCAAGGACTTAGATTCTGATGTAGAAATTGAGATTGAAGATGCTCTATCATCTGAAAAACATCAACAAGCAAATCGACTGTGGCTCAATTATCAACAAATCGAGTTTCACTCAAGTCTGCAACTATTCAGGAACGACAAGTCACATTTAAATGGAGAAAACCAAGGGATAATTACGTCCCACCAGCATATGTAGACCCAGGCTATGAATATGGAAAGGTTTTGCTACCAAATTTGGAAGCTAATGATGAAGTACCAGAGATCTCAGAAGTTTTCAATTCTGTTTGTGATTTTGACAATCTAATAGATATGATCATTCAACAATGAAAGAGTTATTGTGAACAAAAGGGTACCGTGTATTCGATAAATGAAGATGAACTGAAGGCATTTTTTGGGATTATCTTTGTAATGTCTATACACCGATTGCCAGAAACCAGACTTTATTGGTCAACATTGCCAATATATTTCCGTACCAATAGTTTCAAACGTTATGACTCGTTTACGTTTTGAAGAAAAATTTAATGAAATATTTGTTTTAATGCAATTCGATTGAAATAAAAAATAAATTTATGACTGACACAATTTCTTTTATTTTTACCTTTGTGGACCAATGGGACACATGTGTCCCATTTTATTTTCAGACCCCCCGGGAGAGCTATTGAAGCAAATCAAAAGGCGTTGGTTATTCTGGTTACATCAAGCATTGGTGCATATAATACCAAAAGTTTACTTAAGTGTATCATTTAGTTTCCGAGATTTGAGCAAACAAAAATCACAAATTTATGGCTTCGAGACGACCTTGAAATAAATTCGGGCAAAAACACTTAAACTTTTACACATTCTTAAAAAGACACATTTGTTTTTTATTGAATAAAACTTATTTGGTAAAAATTCGTTGAAAAATGTGGCTGTGAGAGGAAATAAACCAAATGGGACCTATATGTCCCATTGGTCGTCAACTGTTGGAAGAGCAGGCAGGCAAATTGACCGAATGTACTTACATAACTATATACATATGTATATACATACATATACATATAAATCATAAATTTTTCTTTTAATTAAAAATTTCAATTGTTATATAATTTAAATCATACTCGTCAATTGATTATTTAACACATTTATAGGTATTATTTAAATGTTATTGTGGTGGATAATTTTTGCTTTCCCCTTTAAATTGATTTATGTGCATACAAATTTATAACTTTAAGCAATTAATAATAAGAGTTAAAAATCCAGCTGTCTAATCTTTAAATTCAGACTGCCGGACTGCACCTTTTTCTTTTATGTAGGTAAACACTTTTTTACCTTTTCTTTAGCTCTTCACAAACTTGTTTTTGCACGCGCCGCTTTATTTAACGTTTTTAGAATTTTTCCAGGTTTTGACCGGTTTGGCAGTAGAGTGAAAACTGATTTAAGTCTCACAACAAATTTAGTTCGTTGCTCTTAACAGAAAGCTGAGCTATTTCATTTGATTGTGGCAAAAATTTTTATTGTTGTGCCTACGCATTTATATACAAACGTATGAATGCAAATATGTACATATGTATGTATTTTTTTTTGCGGAGAAAGCTTAAAATCAATGAAAAAACTCTTGTTGATTGTTTTTTTCTCCATTACTCTCTCATAAGAAATATGACACACATAAAGTGGCCAGACTGTGGGTGATTTGCTGCCCTAAGTTCTTAGATTAAAGAAAACTAAAATATATTTGATCAAAACAAAAAAGGAAAAATACAATTTTTCTCAACAAATTGGAAAAAATTCAGAACAACCTGAACTGATGTAATCGGTCACACTGGCCAAACCAAGTTTTTATTGAAATTAACGTCCAGTGAGGATGTTAAAACACATGTTACACCTGTTTAAGTTGAAATTTGGAAACTAGGAATCAATAGTACTTGTTCCAGCATTAAAATTTAGTAGCAACAAATTAGAAATGGACGATTTAAAATTGTTTTAATTTTCTTGTTTAGTTTTTCTTTCACAAGTGAGTGAAAATTAAAAAATCAAAAAAATTTAAAGCGTTCATATCCAATTTTTTCTTCTTCTAAATTTGGATGTTAGAACACATATAGGGTTTGGGAAACGGGAATTTCCGGGCGGGAAACCCCGGGAAGCGTCTACCTAATATTCCCGGAAAATTGTCGAGATTTTCCCGGGAAAACGGGAAATTAAAAGTACACGTTATTTCATAAATGTAAAGACTTTTGTGGCACACATGCTTATAAAATGGCGTAAGTGACAGTGTCAATTATTTTCATTCATATAAGAAGTTTGTATTATAATCCTCCTTTACTTCAATATCAAAACTTTCAGTGTTTTTTGTGTATGCATATTACAAAAGGTCGGAGATTTTTCAAGAAGAATGAGAAAAAAATTGTTTACTAATTGCGGTAACAGTCGTCAATTAGTCTTTATATGATCTCTTACTGTCTAATAGTTAAATTCTATTTGCTTGAATTCACTTAAAAATTCTTAAAAATTTGTCTCAGAACTGCTTTTGTATTAACTTTTCAAAAAGAATGCTTACATCAATAAAACAATCGAAATTTCACAAACTTTCATTTAATAAATGCATTTAATTTAGAAAATCAGCTTTTCTCGGGAATTCGCAGGAACGTGATTTTTTCATTTCCGTTTCACGGGAAGTGCAAAAGTCCGAGAAATCCCAAACCTTAAACACATACTAATAATTAGTATTTTCTAAATTTCAACTTAAACAGGTGAAGCATGTGTTTTAACATCAGAACTCGCAAGAAAACATGCGAAATCGATTCGGAAGACAGAACATACACAAAGGGCTTTTTTAAAGTCGTATAACTTCATAATGCTAGCAAAATATTACTTGCCCGTACTACTGTTTCTTCCACTATGCATGTAGTAGTAGAATATTGAAAAAGAAATTCAGATGGAGAAAAGTAGAAAGTTTTAACCAACAATTTTTTTTTATTAAAATGTTAAAATAAAAAAAATTACAAAGTACCAAAAAACCCTAAAAGCGTCAAATATGCTCTGAAAATGCGAAAAAATGCCAAAATATGCGTGTTAGACTGAAATATGCAAAAACATGCCTAAAAGGGTAAAATATACAAATATATATAAATATTCATAAAAAGTTCTGAAACGGATAAATACCTATCTTTTTTCCGCATTGATACATCAGACAAGAAAAAACGTGCAATTGCATATTTGCGGTTTCCCTCTTTATTATCTATCAGACCAAAGACTGTTTTAATTTCGATTTTTGATGCATGGTTTCACAAACAAATATAAAATTTCAAAAATCAAGGAACGTTAGACACAACTTGCAACTTGTTACAGTTCATTTAAATTTTGTAATTAGGAATATTATTTGGAATATGGTCTGGTAACACTAAACTAAATGTCTGGAAAAACAGAATGTAAATTGGTGGTTGATTTCCAATACAACAAAAACAACAATTCGTTACGTCAATGTTGCCGCAGTCGCAAGTATATGTTAGGCTCATTTACTTGAACAACATCACAACTCATATAGTACGATTTTTTAGTTAATAATGCAGAATTGAGGGCAGATTTTGTAAATACGTACGATTTATCAGTTTTGAAATTTGGCGTAAAACTTTCCGTTCGCGAAAAGATTACTGCTTAAATTCACAACATCAAGGTCTAAAGGTGCAGCCTGTCACTGCCCAGCTCAAAATTTAAAAACGAGATTTTGCATTCATTTTGTATGGGAAGGACTACGATCACCTATCTAATCTCGCCTTATTTTCTATAAAGTTGCAGGAACTAGAGATTAATTTATTGATACAAAATTTCAAACTTGTTGCCAGCCAATTATCAAAAACTTTTGAATCCCAAGATATCAACTTACATATCGATCCTTTATTGCAACGTAGTCATAACTAAAAAAACTAGTTCGCCAGAAAACGAGTTTAAATTTTTCAATTTACACACAACTTAATGGAAAAAGAAAATTTTATTTTTCTCTCAAGAGCTGAGTAAACAAGATGATTGAATGAAATTTTTACAGAATATAAATAACGATATGAGGATTAGTTCTGCACCATTAACTCGAAAAATTCATTTTTTGAGATACGACTACGTCGCAATAAAGGAGCGATATGTATATATATTTTTGTAATATCTTTTATTTTGATACTTTACTCGAAAAAATGTAAATTCCGAAAACAAAACACAGAAAATTTGTCAACGCGTAACGTAACACATTGTAATGTAAAAAATGACCTGTTGCGCTAATCGGGCTCCGCAAATCGAACTCTTACTGTATTATGTAAAAAAATTTAACTGTAGCCAGAATTCTTTCATTTTTGTTGAAAACACATACTGAATTCGCCGTTTTTATTATCTTTTTGAGACAAATAACATAGCCCAGAAATTCACCTTTTATAACAGTTTCTAAATTTCGATAAGAAACTGCTTTGCTCGGTATAATAGTTTGTTATTTGCCGTGATTTTTCCGTCCAGTATTGCCAGATTGGGTTACTTACCCCGAAGTTGGTGTTTTTTTTTTCTAGGAAGTGGTGGTAAACAAATTAATTTAAATAAAAGTAAATTCTAAAACATTTTTAAGATGTAACTGGTATATTTGTTTATTATCTTTATTAAGTTCTGGTTGTTTTTAATTTGTTTTCTTTTTTTAAATATTTTTATATGTATATATAATTAATTTTATGCTTAGGTATGTATTGTATATGAATTATTTGTGGTTGCAGTTGACTATTTAAATAGATGTTTATGTAGTGCAAGTTCTCTGTTTTTATTTTATTGTTTATGTGTATGTATATGTATATTTTTAATATATTGTACATTATTTTGTTTTATTATTATTAAACATTACATTTTTACTTTTAATGCTAAATAAATAATTGAAACGATAAATTGACAGATGGAATTAAATAATTGTTTGTTTTGTAATTTTTAAATACTCTTTTTGTTGTTGTTGTTGTATATGTAGATTTGTTTAGGTAGGGGGAGCAGAGATATATTATACGGGTAGAAGTTATTGTAACAGAGGGAAGCTTAAATTCAATGTACTGGAATCAATTATTTTTGTTGTTCTGTTTAGTTTCTTTTGTTAGGTAGTTTATAAATTTTCTGTAATTTTAACGATTGTTAGCGAATTACATAATTTAACTAAATTATTAAGATATTTTTTTCACAGTGTATGACATAAATTGAACTAAAAAGTATGTGTTTAGTATATTAAAATAATTTCAATTATTATTTTAAATTACATCAATGAGCAGATTAACTATGTAACTTAAAAGCTAATAATTTTTAGTTGTATTGTTTTTGGTTTGGTAAAAATTAAAATCCTTTATCTTCAATGACAGCAAACACATTAAATTTTTGTCCGCACTAGTATTAGTTAATTAATAGTTTAAAACATTTAAATAAAATATTATTAAGTAAATATAGTTTTTAAATATATGTATGTATGTAGTTGTATGTATGTACATAATTATCAAGAATTATGCTTTGTTTTTAATAGTAATTATTGTTTCCAGTTAAGTTTATAATAATTCATTAACTTTTTGCTTTTATAATTTGTTTTCTAAAAATATTAATAGACATATAGAGAATTTAATTTCTTAGAGATATTTTTCTTAAAAAAATAACAATTTAACATTTAATTTATATGGGATTTTAATATATAAAATTTTAACTATTTAATTGTGTAAAAACGATCTCAATAATTAAATTTTCTTATTAAAAAAAATTGACTCCTTTTAAGTTATGTAATTGAATTTTGAGGGAAATTGAACTTGTCCTATTTTTTATTTAGGTACGAAATAAACTCGATTTTATACTACTTAATCTGTGAAAATTTTGATATATTATCAAAAATCTGGAGCTTACTTACTATCGAAATAAAGAGGAGCATTTTAGTTCGGTTCTCATATAATGTATAGTTTGGAAAATTTGTTATGAATAACGCAGTTGGTCTTCAACATGTAAATGTTTTTAAAATTTCATTGAAGCAACAACTTTTTCATATTTTCTATAGTTAAACATTTCCAAATTTGGTAAATATGTTCATATATTCCTAAAATTCCAAGAATTTCTGGAGCAAGGCTCCATATTTGGTAACTTTGATTGTGACCGATCGGCGAGTAAGAAATTAATTTACATACTTAATTTTTGATTTGTATCCCATTCAGGCTGACGTCAAATTTAGTAATTTCGTGGTTTTGGTCGGAATCAAGTTGGAATTACAGTAGACAACGCTGTTTTTGTACTAAAAGCTACTTTTTTCCAACCATGAACACATTTACAACTATGGGAAGCAACAAAGAAAATAAATACAATTTTTTTTAATTCAATATGAAATTAAATGAAGATTGAAAACCATTATATCCAGTCATAACCGCAAAAAAACTTTGTTGTTTGTTGTTTTTGACCAAAAATCGATTATTTACGGTCGCAAATAAGCGATTTTGGTCAAAAAATTAAATTCGAAAATTATGTCGCTTAAGCTTTTTTGGCGGTCATGGCACGATATTAAATGATTTTATTTAACTTACTTTACTTCAATAACTGCCGCAATGAATCAGATGTTCGAGAAATCAACTCAAATATCATTCCGTACCAGTATGAACATTTTTGATTTCATTCGTAATTTCAGCTTGAAATTACTTAATTTTGTGTCGGCCTGAATGGGCTTCTTGTTTATGCTTTAAATTGAATAGTTCGGATTTATTTGTGAACTGTTAGAAATAAATTTTTATGACTCTTCGGAATTTACAGAAATTAAGAGTATAAAATATTGTTTATATGCAAAATTATGGGTAAATATTTTTTTGTTTTTTGTTTTGTTCTTATTTTTAATATACTTCTAGTATATTTATTTTTATATTTTTAACAAAAAAAAAATTCGTTGCTTTTTGTATTTTGTTTTTCTTTTGATGTTATGTAATTGTTCACTGGGTTAATTGATCGATTTGTATTTATTATTTATTTAAAACGAAACCTGTTGGGGTTTTATTACAAAATTAGAACATTATCATGAGGTTTATGCGTCAGATAGAGAGAGAATTGATAGAGAGGCGGAGGGAATGAAATACATAAAGAAAGACGTTCGTTAATATTGTCAGTCTGTGAAACAAATGTCAACAATGTACTTTTTTAACAAAGCCTAATTTTTCCAAAAGCTACTTAAGGTACTTTTTCCAAAAAGGTACTTAAAAAGGGAAATTTTTCCAAAATGCAATTTTTCTAAGCTAATTTTTGCAAACGCAGCTCTTTTCAAAAAGTAAGTACTTCTTTTAATAATTAAGTACTTCTTTTAAAAATATAATTTTCCAAAACGTTCTCGAAAAGGTACCTTTTCAACAAGTAAAAATACTTTTTTCAAAAGGTACCTTTTATATATAGTACTTTTTGAAAAGGAACTTTTGTTTGCAAATACTCGTACTTATTTTTGTCAAAAAAAAAATACATTAAACATGCTCTTTGGCAGAAAGGTACTTTTTCTAAAAGAAAACTTTTTACAATAAGGTACTTTTTGCAAAAGTTTTAAAAAACGTATACATATATATATATGTATGTACATATATGCATATCGCTCATTTGCTCAAAGAACGTTATAACTAAAAAAAACCAGTTTGCCATAAAACGTGTTTGAAGTTTTCAATTTATACACAACTTAGTGGAAAAAGAAAATTTTAGTTTTCTCTCAAGAGTTGAGGAAACAGGATCTTTGTATGAAATTTTTATACAATGTGAGGATTAATTCTGCCTCACTAATACCTAATTTGCGTTAAGCACTTTTTTTCAAGAAATTAGTTGCATGAAAATTTTTTATTTGTCAATAGCAGGCGTGGAGAAGCAACTCAGACAAAAATATTGCCAAAAATGCTTCAAAGTTTCATGCTGCGTCATTTTTTATACATCACGCTCTTCTTTAGCGCTGCAATCAGGTATTACTCGAAAATTCCGTTTTTTGAGTTATGATGTTCTTTGAGTTAATGAGGGATATGTACCTTTTAAGTACATAAAACATATTTTTATAAAATAGTCTTTCCTTAAATTGTTTTTTTTTGTAAAGGTTCAAGATGACACTTAAAACAGACTGAGTGAGTTTACACTATGAAATTTTTCATAAAATAAGTTGCACGAAATTTTATATATATAATATATTTTAGTTTTCTTCATCAAATCAAACAAATAATTTTAGGTTGATTGTTTTGAAAATTTCAACACATAAAATAACGATGAAATTAACAGAAACTTTTAAACATTTCATGCTATAATTTTAGACGATCAAATTAATAGAAAGTTTGAAAGAAAATTTTTAAAATTTCATAAAAAAAATTGCATGATATAAATTCAGATTTTTTGCTTCCAAACGTTGCTCAAAAAGTTTTAAATTTCTTTTTCAAAATAGCGATGAAAGTGCAAATTTGTTGTGTGTTTTCTCTTTTAAAGAAGTTCAGTACAAAGTAAAAAATTTTAGATTAATTTTAATACCGGTGTATGCGGTGTATGTATACTATATACGAGTATAACAAACTCAAAAATTAATTAAATTTATCCCAGAATAGTATGAAATATAAATGACTATAAAGGCTGGGCCATCTATTGGCTTAAATTTGAACCACCTGTTACTTCGAGTCTGGCAATACTCATGTCATTCTATTCTGTCTGTCTCTCCACTAAAACGAAATGAATCGATTTACGCTTGAGCAACGTTGGGATTTTTATAAATTATTTCGGAATTAATTTCAAATTTCAACTTCAAAATAGTCTATCGGCCATGTCACAGAGCTCAATTCCGTTCGGAATCGGAATTCAATCCATTCCATTTTTGTAGGAGATGGTGTCTAAAAAAGAAAACTAAAATACGGAAATTTGTCAGGTGAGTCCAAACTGTTGGAGGCGCTGGTATTTTGGGGTATGATCCGGCTAGGGCTATATATTTTGAGGTGGATTTAATTCCGTTTCCGAACGGAATTGAACTCTGTGACATGGCCGTTTAATTAAAACCACTTTTTTTTATTTTATACTTTTTACTATGTACTCGTATGTTGTTTCCACTTTCATGCAAGTTTGTTATCTGTGCACAAGATGCGCAATGCAATTATTTATATTTTTTCTTTTGTTGAAATGAATTCTATGATTTGAAATATTAAAATAAAATTAAGACAAAAAGTTCTTAAGATTCTTAAATAAAGATTTATGTACGAGTACTTGTTATAATTTTTTATTTTGCTTCTTACGGGTGGATTAATATTGTTAGTTTAAGATAGACTTTATTAATTAAAATAATAAATAACAATTCAATTATTAAATACTTTATTTTATATGTTTTTGGTTTTATAATATATGTAAATATTAAAGCTTATAATTTCTTTATAATAAATTTAACTATTTTTTGTTTTAATTTTTCTTTTGTTTTATATTTTCAGTAACAAAACTTTTAAAATAATTTAAAAATAAATGTTGTTAACAAGAAGTTCAATTCATTAAATAATTTAGAATTTAAATATTCGTAACAAATATACATACATATCATTAGAAAGGGAGTTTAATATAAATTATTATTTTTACCTAACTACCATATTTTTTTCAAGTTTTTCTTTTTGTTTTTGTCATTTATCTTAAACATCATTTTTGTTGTTGTTGTTGTACGGTGCGTTGTAAAAATGTAAAATATGCTACGATTATATTTTTGCTTATTTTTATTTTATTTTTTTTTTTTTTTGAATACTCTATTGTTGATTATTTGGAATGAGTAAATGAGTCGTGAATGAAGTTTTCTTCAAATATGTGCAGAAAACCGAATGACTTAAGAACGATTCGTTGCGAAAAGTTGTGATGAATTTCGAACGATTTTGTGAATCATTTGTGGCCCATTCGTTTGCCAAAAAGATATTGCGCAAAGGCATTTAAAACTCTATTATGAAATATGTGCCCGTGGTCTAAGTAAAACAAAAAAAAAAAATAATGAGAAATGTGTAATTGGGTTTATCAACTACCAAGATTATTTTATATTAAATTATATGACTTAAAGATTTTTCATAATTATGGGCGCATACATATATCGATGGCTTAATATAAGAAAGGCGTAACTCGAATTTTCGATATTTTATAGGAGAAGGAAAAAACTGAAACTGAAAACTATAACATTTACACCCAAACATAATTTTTTAAATGGCCATAAGTACTTTATTTTAAACTGTAACGTACTTATTTCTTCAAGACGGATGTAATTATACGTTAGATACCAGAAAATTTTAAAAACGCAATTTTGAAAAAAATCGAGTTACGCCCTTTGTACATTAAGCTATCGATATGTACATAGTATACATATGTATACAGTAATGAGCACATCAGAACTTTTCTAAACTCGATTTGATTGTGAAACCCGATTTTCATCACATATTTGTGAGTTTCCGTTTTGCAACATACTGAACAGAAAACTGTTTCTATCAATTGCAGGGCCAGGTTGATTTGGTCTGAAATTAGTATCGTTGATAATATCTGATTTTAAAAAATTTTAAAAGTGATCTGCTCGATAGAAATTTCGGTGGTGTTGCCAGCTTAAAATATGAACTTGACATTCGATACTCGATGTTCGATAGCTAGCAACTCAATAAGTAAGTGTAAGTCCCGCGTTTTTTTTTTGTTTTTTTTAGGGTAAAGTTAAAAATTTTAGGCAAAAAGTACCAGAAAGTAAGGAAATTAAGTAAAAACAATTTTGTAGTAAAAAGTTTTGCTATTTTATTTTTTGATTTTACTTTACTTTTTCGTTATCAGCTGGTAGCAAAATTTTTGAAAATATCTATTGACCATCTAATAGATGCCTAAATTGAAATATACATAGTTACGCATAAAGTCGCCCCAGAATAGTTTTGCTCCACCGAGCTTTCTTAAAAAAAATGAGTTAGGTATGGAATATGTACATATATGTATATATTTTAAATCAAAAACGCGTTTCACGAAATTTATTATGGTTTCTGAGATATTAAGCATTCATTTTGCTGCATATCAACTATTTTAAGTTTTAATAAGTATTGTTTTGCTGTACACGCCGCTGTTTGGCGATTACGTCAAATTCTTCATACAAAAACCTACGAAGTAAAGTTAAGTTCAGTATGTTGCTTCATTTCTACAAGAAATGAATAACAAAAAAGAAGGCGCCGTAAGAAAAATTCAACGGCGACTGTTAAGCAAAAACATCATCACCCAGACGCAGCCGCCGATTAATTGCTTTGATATAAACTTATTAAACTCTTAGTAGGGCTTAAGTTCAGTAATTTAAATTCTTGTTGAATGAAATTATTTTTGATTAAAATTTACTATAGTTCAACTAAAAATCTAAAATTGTCTCACATAAACTTATTAAACACTAAAATAAAATAAAAGAAACGTTTATTATGCATATTTCATTCTTGATATTAAATACACTTAAATTAATTGTTTTTCTTGTGTAAGTGTGCAAGCGGATCGATACTTAAAAATATTGCGGCGGCGGCTCTTGTTCGGCTTTAAACGATCGACTTATTTCTCTGGACAGCAAGATAAATAAACCAAACAACAAAATTCTCAATTCACAGCAGTAAAGTATACATACATACATAAATATGTACGTATGGAGCACAAAAAGCTACTTCTTGAAAATAAATTAAGAAAAGTGGTGTATGCGGCACAAAACGTGTTTTTACTTTTACAATAATGTGATATTAACTTCTAACTTCATTCATGAAAGTTCACAGAAATGTAAATTTTTCTTCAGCAGTGGTGCAAATACAAAAGAAATCCGTGGGATATATTTTGAGAAAACTTCATGTAAACCTGCTTTGTCGTTTTTCTTTGTGGCGTATGGGCTAAACCAATCCTAAGGCGACGATATTTTAGATTCGTTTTAATGTTTTTTTCGTTTTTTTATGATTTTGCCAGATTTTACATGTTTAAATTATTTTTGCTGCAAAGTTACTGCAATTCCATTTGAAAATTGCATTATAACTTTGAATAAACTTCAAGTATTTGATCAGCTCAACGATACTAATAACATACCAGGGGGTCTACTCTGGAATTCGCCAATGCTTTCGAATTGTAAAGCATTTTGTTTTTTTTTCGTTTTGAAATACAGAGTAGACCTTCAGAATAAGTTTCTTTTCTTATCTGTATTAAACATATAACATTTCTTTTTTTTATATTTTTGACATGAACTTTAATGTGGTCTTGTGATATACATACATAAATTTAATTTAAACTTAAAATAATTTATGTGCATTTTACTAAGTTTTCTGTTAATATAATTTTAATAAACACAGTTTTTTTTTCATATATAAGTATGTATGTATGTATGTATATTAGGGCGGGTCGATTTGTATGTTTGGGCAAAAAAATCGCTCAAATTACAAGGAAAATCGTATTCTAGGGATCAAAATAAGAAACTTTGCCGAAGGAACCATACCTCTAAAATGTATTTTGATGTCCCGACTTTTGATCCGAAGGGTAAAATTTTGAAAAATCTCTCTTTGACCCATTGAGATTTTGCCCAGACTTGCAAGCAAAAAAGACTTCAAACAATAATTTTTTTTATTTTCTTTTCTATTACTAAGTAAAATTAATTTTTGCATTTCATTCTGACTAAATAAATTTCTAAAGAGAAAAATAAACTCCAAAAATAAAAAAACATAACCATTTCGCTGAATTTTTCTTGTAAAAATTTGACCCTTCGGATCAAAAGTCGGGACATCAAAATACATTTTAGAGGTATGGTTCCTTCGACAAAGTTTCTTGTTTTGATCGCTAGAATACGATTTTCCTTGTAATTTGAGCGATTTTTAAATCGACCCGCCCTAATGTATATGTAAGTATATATTTTAAAATAATATTTAACAAATAATAGCTAAAAATATTTTCTTAAGCAATTTTAAACACAGCTTCCGAATTGTTTCTACATATTACTGGTTCATTTCGAATTATCTTAAATAAATAAATCTTTCTATACTCGTATATGTAATTAAATACTTGTGTGGGATGCTCTGGTATACAATTTGTTGTTATTGCTCCTGCGTTTTTTTCGATTTAGTAATCACCTGGAAGAAAAAAAATATTATTATGACAAAAAGAAAAATGAAGTTCGAAGTACTCCCTTCTAACTACACTACTATATATCTGTATATTTTACTGTTTTGCAGGAGAGCACTTTTAAGCGTTTAAGTCGATTTTCAGAAATTTATTTCTTTTGCAGTTAAACTGGGAAATTCTCCGCCAGCCCTTATTTTTTTAAGCAAACATCGTCTTACACAGTATAAATAATACATTTAAGTTGAAATATACCCAAGTATAAGTTAAATTAAGCTACTCGTATTATTCCAAATGAGTTTAGAAGTCTAAAAAAGATAAGTCGCAAGTCATAGTGCTATAACTTCCTGAAAAATCATAAAAATTTATTGAGATTTTGATCAGGGGTACATTAACTCAAAATCTGCTTATCTCGACTTAAGCACTTTTTCCTTTTTGCCATAACTGCTAAAATAGCTTAAGCGATAACATTTTATCGACTTCGATTTCTTGACGAAAATCGACTATCCACATTCGCTAGTAAGAGATTTTGGTCGAAAAATTATGTTCGAAAATTATGTCGGTTAAGCTTTTTTGGCGGTTATGGCACGATATATTGCTCACTATCTTTGCACACCAATACAAATATTAAAAGAAATAATGATTTAAAAAGTATAAACAATCACCCTTATCATGAATTCCACATGTGAAAATTTCCGAATCAAATTTATCGTTCACAAGAATTTTAATTTCGTTTAATCACTTCCAATAAAATTAAAAATTAACATATGTGACCTGCTCCACGAAAAGGGACCTCTGCGCCGAAAAGAAGTTATTGAGAAAAACGCGTTTAAAAAAAGCGCTTCGAACGAATTGTTTTTGCAAGAAATAACTTTACAGGTGATTTGTAAAAAAACTAAAAGACATAGAAACTTGCGGTTTGCGGCATTTGAAAGAGCGTTTTTTTCCTATAAGAATCACTCAAAAAGTAAAAAAAAAATTTTCGGCGCAGAGGTCCCTTTTCGTGGAGCAGGTCACATATGTATATTAGGGCGGGTTAATTTGTTTTTTTGATGAAGCGTATAGCAAAAAAGTAATCTATAGGTGATTCTGAGAAATTTTGCTACATTGTATATCCACTTTTTCCAACAGACGAATCTATGTGAATGATTTTTTTCATAAATTTTCGGATTATTTCGCAATCGTATGAAGTTTTTTGATACCGATTTTTCACACGTTCGGAAATTTCCATGTGAAATTTTATTTAGGATAAGCCTGAATTGATAGACTTTCAAAATCATTATTGGTTTTTTTTTGTATGCTGATAAAAAGGCTGGCTGTATTGCCACAGAGGCAGGATAACCCAAAAGCAAAAACTTCCAAATTATATGCGACTTCGTCTAGGAGGTTGGAATATCCACGATTCACTTCTAGTTTTTTATTGTCTCCAACCACAAACGTTTGCACGTTCTTTATGGAAAATTGCAAAAAAAAACCGCAATACAGCAGTGTTTGTTAAGCACATCCTGAGTTTATGCAGAAGACATAGAAGAAAAATATAAAAAAAACGAGACCTCATTTTTTTGTTCAACAAAAATTGCTGTGTGTGATTCAAGTCGTAACCAATATGAGAGTTGCAGCCAGTTTGTAGAAGGCGACAAAACTAAAACTCGACCCAGTGATGTCTACTTTTTCAGAGCAAAATGCACTGAACGTTCATAAGAAACGCACCAAAAAGCACTAAAATTTACATTTATATTTACTTACTTGGACATTCTGGTGGATTCATGTTGCCAAACACATTCAGTTCATACAGGGAGGCTAAAGTTATAAATAAGACATACCACACCATCAGTATGATGCCCAGGCGCTTATCCAGCTTCCAGCCATTTAAATGGGTTGATAATATCAAAAATAAGACCGTTGAGAAGAGTGACAGTGTTGAGTATGTTAAGCCTTTAAGTAAAATTTTGATATTTTATTATTATATTTAAGAACTAAATCAAATAATACGTTTGGTAAACGAAACACAAGGTAACTACTGACAAAAATACCACATTTTTAAAGAAGGAACTAAAAAAAAATTAAAACTACAAGCAAAACAAATACGAAATATGTAAAAAAAATTACAAAATTTGTTAAAAATGTATAAATAAAATTAAATCAGAAAAGAATCTGAAATTCGTAGTAAATATAAGACCAAAATCGCCAAAGTTTTTTGGAAAATAATTTCGGGGAAAAATTGAAGCGCAAACAACAATTTTCAAAACGGTTCGAAAATTGCCGAAATTGAAAGAAGTCTTTGAAATTTAAAGGCCACTTACACCGCCAAAAAGAGTAAATAAAATGAGAAAAAATTTACTGCATTTATAAAAATAAAACGTAAAATAATTACCGTCCTACAATTCATATTGAAAATAAAAACAATGTTTTTGTCAATATAATGCATTAAACACATTCACAACAGCAGACTACTTGAACACGCGGCTTCAAATGCCGCTAGCTGCCCCGTAGTCAGCTACTTAATTCCTTTTGAGACGGTAGCGGCATCATAAACTCCTTTCGATACGTACCGAAATTTTAAAATATTTCCATATAAACTCTATTGGGATATTTTGTAATTTCGTTCGATAGCGAGTGCCGTAATTTGCCCCCCCTGATATTCAAGTATAAATACATATTTCAGTGGTGTCACCATTAAATATTTCAAAGTTATAAAAATTTAATTACTCTTTTAAAATGTACTCATATCACGTAAAAGTATAAAAATTAATAAATTTATTTTACATAAATTTTGGGATATTTTTTCTGTTAAATAATATGAAATAATTGTGCGATATAATTCATTCACTGGCAACACTGTATTTGCTCACTGTCGCCAACAAAAATAGAAATTAGTTTAATTGTACTACAACGTTGAAATCAGGTCGCTTGTAATGGTCGCTTTCGGTAAAGAGCTAATTCGATCACGTTTTTTTCAGTTTGAGATTATGGCATTCGATATCGAACCGTATTATTACATTGTTCGATAGCGAATGCCATAATCTCGTTATCTAAAGCGACCATTAGACTCCAGGAGGCAAATTACGGCATTCGATACGACTTGTAATTTAAAAATATTTTTAAACTACGAGTCGTATCGAATGCCGTAATTTGCCCCAGGGCTCAAATCATCACATACATTATCGTATCGACAAACGTACGACAATAAATTAGGTGATACGTCAAAGGTATAAGCGGACTGGGATTTCAGTAAGTTAACGTATGTCATAATCCGAAAATGGTGTTTTTCCGCGACGAGTTGTACGTTCACGGATGTATCGATTCAACCCCAGCATTGACAACAACCTGCCGACGTGTTGCCTTGCTGTCCTGAGAAAAGAATCACACTCATATATGTAAATAAAAATGTGTATTCTATCCTTGACATTTTGAAGTGTCGGTGAATGTGTTTAGTGCTTAAATTGGCGAACGGAAACTATTTTACGTTTTAGAGAACTGGGCTGTTACTCCTACTTTGAAGTAAATCAAAATATTCACCCGTATTGCGTATGTCGAGTCGAATATTCATTCGTCTACGAGAGTTTTGTCCTAGCTTAAAGAAAATTTGTATACGTTTGCTTTAATCTAGTACGAAATTGTCGTAGACGAATATTCGACTCGACATACGCAATACAGGTGATTGTCTCAACACCAGTACTAGATTAAAGGAAACGTGTACAAGTTTTCTTTGGCCTAGAACAAAATTCTCGTAAAAGAATGTTCGACTCGACATACGTAATACGGTTGTATATTTTACATTTTATTATATGTTCAATTCACAAGCTCAGTCTTTAAAAAAATACGATATCATAAAGAATTTGTTGCATCATTGTCTAGTTTTATTTCTAACGGCCCTTTTCACAATGTATGATTAAAAAATAACATGAATTTTAACCGGAAGTTAGGCTACACTGCTTTTCCCAATGTGTGATTAATTTGAACCGGCACCATTTAACAGAAATTGCTTGTTAAATTTAACGGAACAAAATTTGTCAGTTAAGATACTAATTGTAAGATAAATATAATAAAAATTAAAAGCAATATTGAGTTTGTAAAAAATAATATAATAGAGAATGGAACGACAGCATTTATACTTTTGGAACGTGTATAATATAAAAAAGTAAAAAGCAGAAAAATACGTTGGTTGGTCTTGATTTAAATATTTTTGAGAATTTTTAAAAATGTTCGTAAAAGGACTTTACATTGCCTCGAATTAAATTAAATTATAATTTTATTGAATTGTAAAAGTTGAACTAAAATTCTGAAAGAAATAATTTATATTTGATTGAAGGAGTAAAATATTAATTTCGGTATTAAATACGATAAAAATATTAAACTTTAAAAACTTGATGAATGTTAAGCTACATTTTTGATTTGGAGAATTTTGAAGAATTCTGATAAATGTCGTGAGTTCAGATTTGTATTCTAGCGTGGATGTTCGTTCTATTTTAACAAACAGTAGTGCATTTATGTGCTAATGAATTAACTGGTTAAAAAACTTTACAAACTAGTAACAAGTTACCTTAAACAAACAATGTTTTTTTTGATACATACATATGTGTCGATATTTAAGTATTAATTGAAACATTAAATTGTGAACATAACTATCCTTAGTTGTCCTTAAGCCTTCCAATAAGAAACACACATTTTAGGAGTGGATGGGCTTGAACTTACCTTTTGAAATGACATTGACATGAGAGCCGGGCTTAATGATAGCAGTTTGAATGAACCACGGAAGACCTAAGCACACTAGTATATCAAAGACATTCGAGCCGATTGCATTTGAAACGGCCATATCGCCATAACCCTCTTTGATAACGGCTATTGAGCTTAGGGCATCGGGAACGGAAACGCCAGCAGCAACAAAGGTTAAGCCCATCACCGTGTCCGGTATGGCCAGGGTCGAGCCAATGACAGTGATCATCCAAACCATAAAGTATGAATAGAAGGAAATCCAAATCATGGAAATTAGAAATGTGAATGGATACCAGTTGCGGTATTTTTCTGTGCGACAGTCTGGCATAGTTTTCTGGCAGAGAAAGTGTATGGGATAAACGACATACCAGGAAATCAGTGCTGGCAAGCCACCCGTTGTCGGACGTTCCAGAGGATTGGGCCGTAACTCTTTTGATTTCTCACTGGATCTGTAAAAGTCCCCGCCGGCTGGCTGTGGCTTACCCACAACGGGCTTTCCGGTATTGTCGCCGGTGGGCGATTGTGTAACCACCGAATCGGGTTGATCAGGGTTGTAGCCAATATTTTCTTGTCCTTGGCCGGCAGTGAACTGACTCATGCCCCAATCATCTACAGCAGCCGGTTGAACGGAGGATCTAGCACTGACACCAACGGGATCGGCTGAAGTATCACCCCAAGCCGCATTGGGATCCCAACTGGAGTTTGGATCAGTATAATTTTGATAGTCTTGTTGCTGCTGGTTTCCTTGCGAGGATGCGGCTTTAGGCTCTTGTGACAAATTAGTCTGCTGTTGAGTGCCTTGTGTGTAATTGTTATCTTGGACATTTTTGTAAGTAACCAGCGATGATTGTTCTTCTTTGGTTGGAAGTTTGAAGGGAAGATTCAAAGACAAAGCCCAGCGTTCCAGTTGAGTATTGAAGTATAAAGCGATGCAGTATATGACGTAAAATAGCAGCATAACAACGGACTCAAACTGCAAAAAAAATTGGAAAATTGGTCGTCAACATATTACAACACTTTATATATTATTAATCACACGTAAACTTACGCAAGAGATTACATCGTTAAATATAATGATCAACATAACCAATATTGAGATGCAGTAAAAGAAACAATCTCGCACCAATGGCCACCAGTTGAGTTGGCAAACGGTGCCGGAACATAATGCGCACACAGATATGACAAACATTATATTGAAGACGGCCGAACCAATGACACCACTGATGCCAATGTCATCTTTAGCAAAGAAGACACCAATGACAACGGTAGCCAATTCAGGGGCTGAACTGCCAGCAGCCATAAATGTAGCGCCAGCAACATCAGGAGATAATTTGAGTTCTTAAATCACAAAAAATGCATTTCATTCACATAATTATTAAAATGTTTTATTGTTTTAATTAGCCCACCTTCACACAATCTATCCATACTGGCCACAAAATAGTCATCGCACACAATCGCCAGGCCGAAGAATGTGAATATGGCCACCAGGATATGAATGATTAGACCACCATGTTTTCTCATCCACTTGCTCATTAAGGGCTGTGGAAACTGTTCAATTGCTGGCGGAGTGCAATTTTCACGTCTAGGACGCCAAGTAGGAACTGCATAATGGGCCGTAGTATATGTAGCCTGGGTGGTTTCGAAATTCATCTAAATTAGAGTGCATTGGAATTAAAATTATGCATTATTTCATGTGTTGTTGTTTTAAAAAGAAACATTTTATACCTCTGTCACTTCCTCATTTGCTTCTGTTGAAGTTTCAACCGATTTATCAAATTTCTCGCCGTTACTTTCATTTTCCAAATTTCCCACATCGAAAGGTTTCTCTGTCTTATCATCACTTTTGGCTGAGTACACTGTCACGCAGTAGTATATTAAGAACAATATGCCCATATTCCAGAAGCGGGATCTCCGTGTTTTTCGGTTTATCTAGTGAAGAGGAAAAAAACAAGAGGTACGTGTACTAACCTTTTTTTTAAAGAAATTTATACAAGCTTAAATATGATATACATAATAAAATTGTCTACATTATTAACTCCGAACTCATATGCTTTAGCAACATGTTTTTCTATTGAGTTCTTCTCTTTCATTTTCCGTTACTGAAATTGACTTGAAGTCTTGTAGGTTATGTGGAAATACCCATATCACTCTCTGTCCCACACCTGCTTGTAAAAAGCTGGCATCACTAGCGAAAGTGCGGCGAAAACGTAAATCATACATGTACATATGTATGTAACTTTGAAACTTTTGCTTATTGTTCACCAAGAACTTGAGCACAATTTTTAATGTGTTAAACCTTTTTAAGGAATTAAATTTTAAATCCACTATTGCAGTCTATTGTTTTGCCATGAACGTGGCTGTCTTAATCCAAATATGTATGGATGTGTGTGTTTGTAATTCGTATTGTTGTAAAATAGATTTTATTCAGTCATTCATACCACTTAAGGAAACAAATTAGTTTTTTTTTCTATTTAAGCCTAGACAAAAAGTCACGAAATGCATTTCGAATGGCAAACTGTTGTTATGATTTTGCTGCTGTTGTTTTTATTTTATATTTGGTGTAGGGCCTTAATCAGAATTTTTACTTGATATGGATTTTTATAAGAGTAAATAAACATAAAAATTTTGTAATGAAAATAAATTTGTCATCTCATGTAAATCTGTATATTGGCATTTCCACAGGAAGGTCAACTTTTTGTAGCGTTCGACACCAAACAAATACTCGTATGCTTGTATTTTCAAAGAAACCGAAACTTTTTTTTCACTTCTTTATATGTTTGCATAAGGCGTCAGCAGCTCTACATTATGTAAAATTTTAAGTAAAATCGAGTAATATTGTTCTGAAATACATATAAGCTTAATTGCTTAAAAAGTGAACTTTCTCGTGGAAATGCCCATATGTAATTAGATACATACTTATGTAAGTTTGAACAATTACGATATGAATGATGATGATAAAATTCCCTGTTAGTCTGATAGGCGCCAAAAGCTGTTTGTCTTTTTGATTTGGAAATTCTTACGTGTGCATGCTAGTAAATAATGTAGATATGTATGTGCAGGCATGCACACATGTATGTACTATGCAAATATGTATATATATGTACTTATTCATTGTGTACATAAGCATATTCATGCAAACTAAAACTGATTGTGTGTTATTGTATTAAGGGATATGGGACTTGGCAGATTAATAAAAACAAAAATAAATCCATACATGTGAAGATACAGTTTTTTATGTTCGTTTCAAGCAGATGCGTAGTGTTTGTGTGACTCATAAATGTGGGTTTACATCAGGGATGGAAAATACGCCCTACCAAACAAACCAAACAACTGCAATGTAGCTAATTCACACACCTTTTTAAGCAGATCGTAGCTAATTCACTCTCCTTTTATATCAATATGTTGTACAGGTTAGTAAAAAATACGAAATCTTAAAAAATGTAAAAGAGCTTAATGTAAACAGATATAGATTTCAAATCAAATCTACTAGATTTCGTGACAATGGTAATGCAGTAATGTACTAAAAAATCAGCTTGTGTAGATAAAACGGTGTGTGCAGTGGCCACTAGGGTTGGCAAATAATCGCAGATTTTCATAATCGTGATTACGATTAAAAAATATGCGATTAATCGCGATTATCGGTTAATAGCGATTAAGCAAGAAAATATACTATCATAAATTTTGTTAAAACAGTTGAAGTCTTGTTTTTCTTATTTTCTTCTTTTATTTGACAAACTACACCAATCTGCCAATCGAGTGAAAAATATTTTTATCAATCCTAATGCAATTTTTGAGATAGTACGACGTTACAGCAAATGACAATTATGTACTTATAGGTATCTCTAAGAACATTTATAGTATCAACTCCTCTACATACTTAAAATATGGAAACGCTTTAGAAGTGACCGAAAAAATAGGCAAATGAACGTTATTTTCATTTCATTGAATAGATTTTGTTTGGCTACAAAATGAGAGAAAGAGGGTGGCGTTGGCTGAAGTAGTTAGCACGTTGGCTACAAAACCTAAGGTCCTGGGTTCGAGCCCGGTCTTCGACAGTCATTAAAAATAACAACAGCACGCATTTTTCTGATGTGCATTAGTGTCCTTTGTATCAGTTGTTGTGGGAAAAGATCTAGTGATGCAGGCATAAGGCCCTGGTCACTAAAAACTACACCGACTTCATCAGATACTAAACCTAATGTAACATCAGAGCGCCCTCCTTCATTGTGTACCAGAATCATTGACGAAGTAAAATAACCAATAAAATAAAAATGCCTACTAAACACAGCTTCAAAATTTAATACGCCACATTTAACACCAGAAGGCGCTGCAACACTGCATTATCAAAAAACGTGCAAAAAAGCAGAGTTGTAAAAGAATGAAGCTTTCCTCCTCTATCTCTTCCTTCATCACCTGTCGACTCTATCACTATTCTTCCCCATCACCCTCTCTGACTATCTTCTCTTCAACTAACAGGCAGCACAAAGGGATAATTGTATTGGACCCAAGTGAGCTGGACTCTAAATTTCACCCTTCCTTACCAGCAGCCTGCTAACCTAACCCAACCTAAATGAGAGAAAAATTAAGAACAATTTGGCCAGAAAACCTTTAATTAAGGATAGATAGAATCTAATTGTATTAGGTGGCTTTATAGTGCTACGAAAGATGTTGTACGCGGCTTGCAGACGGTAAAACTTGTTCTTACGTGGGATCTTAGACCATTAGGAGTTTAATTTGACAATATGTATACATTTAATATATTTTATATATAAAGTTTAAATTTAACATTTTTAATTGTTAAACTTGCCCTGTATGAAAATTTAAACAGTTTAAATGAATCTTAGATTAGAAAACAGTTCATTGGCGAAGGCTTTTGGCATAAATTCTGTGCTTGAGATAAGGTCAAAGTTTTAATTGTAATCGAGCGATTAATGGCTTCGATTACGATAATGATTAAAAGGTGCGATTAATCGCGATTTCGATTAAGATTATAATCGCAGTGCGAACCCTAGTGGCTCCATTGCACTTTTGATTGTAGTTTTGGGTTTTGTTTTGGATCAAAAAATCTTGATAAATTTCAAAAAACTTAGTGTAAACGGTATAGATTTTCATTAAAATTTTAATTGAAATCTGCTAAATTTTGTGCAGGTGTAAATGTTCTATAAGAACTTTTATATCAGCTCTGTCACATTTGTGTATTTTGATAAGAATTACTATTGCATTATATAAATTTGCCACCTCAGGTCAATACAATGATATCTTCGGAAAGTAAAATAAAGAAAATATTGAAGTGATATATAAGGAGTCTTTTTTTCAGATTGTCTTACAAAAATTTAGTACAATCATATAAATATAATTAGGGAGTTCACAATAGCATTTTAAAATGTGTCTTAATATCGCAACGTTTCAAATTTAATACTTTAATATGGTCTGGCAAGTTTGTTGTTTTTGTTTGTATGTAAATCAAATTTATTACCAGGTGGCAAATTTAAAAGTATAAAAAGCATGTCAATTTCTATATGGCAATATGGTAATGTTAAACTAAACATTTTAAAACTGTCAGAGCACATGTATATATTTGGTGAAAAAATATTTGTATTTTTCGTAGAACAAAAGTTATTTTGAAAATTTTATCCAACAATAATTTCTAATTTAACAAATTTTGTTATTTTAATACGTATGGAAGAAAATAATTCAGTCTCTCATAAGAATTCGTACAAACATGCATTTTATTCTCCATCTCTCATAAACTAATATGTAAATAATATAAAGATGTATGTGTGTATGTGTCTTTATATCGTTGCCTGCTCACAATAAAAAATTAAGATGGCTCAATGTTGCCACATTAAAATTTTAATATACTCATTGTGAATTCCCTAAATATATAAAATTTGTAATGTTGTAGCATTGCGTTTTACAAAATAAGGCCCTAAGGGATTTTTTAAGCTTTTTGGTACCAAATTAATACATGGAATTTTATATAATTTTTTCACTGTCAAAATTTAATATTGAATTAACATAAATTCAATTTGCAAAATAAAAAAAGTTGTTTAAATGTAGATTTAAATTTCCCTAATTGTATTATGTGACATGATTTAAATTCAGCAAATTTTTGTTTTTGATTGAAAGGCTGTGAACAAAAGGGATGTTAGTCATTTAAAAAAGGTTTCATATGTTTTTCAGGATAAGTGATATATATATAATGTTATTAATGTTAGTTAAAGCATAACTACAACAATTTAAATTTTCCTTACAATATTTGTCAGATGTTTCAAATATTCCTGCTACATATATAATGAAAGGAACTATTAGCTCTTTATTGTCTCATGTTGCTATTCTGTGGAAACATATGTAATTGTTGCAAGCTAATTAGTTTTATAATGGTGTTTCAAATGCTGTTCAAAGAGTTTCAAGGTACAACTTGTTTCTTTGAAGATATAGACTTTTTAATATTTTCCATTTAAATTAAATAAATAAATAAAGAACTTTGTTTTTTTCGACTTTATTTTTAATAAGGCAGAGCTGCAGCGCCTCTGTTGTCAATGAGGCGTATTAAATCTTCGAAGCCATTTTATTGATTATTTTACTTCGCCGATAGTTTTGCTACACAATACTGACGAAGGAGGGCGCTCTGATGTTACATTCCCTCTTATTGTGAATGGCGTCGTCGACGTCACATCAAGACTACAGTAAAAATTGTCAGTTATCTACTCTTTGTCGACAGCAATTGACTTCTATTAACATGCTCCATTACTTAACAATGACTTAGAGATTAGAAAGATATTGTCAACAAGAGCCAATTGTTGCCGATAAAGAGAATACGCCATTCACAATAAGACGGATTAGGATTAGTATCCACTGAAGCCGGTGTAGTTCAGTCACTAGTGTCTATGCCTTCATCACTTGAACTTTCCTACAACAAGTGACACCAAGAGACACAGAAGAAAATTGCATGGTATTGTTGTTTGATGACTTTGTCGGTGACCCCGGGCTCGAACCCAGGACCTTCGGTTTTGTAGACAACGTGCTAATCACAAAATAATCACGCAAAAATTTCACTTATACTCACTGAATTTATTTATACTCGTAATTTATATACACATGACGGAAACAACAATTCACTCACAGTCATGCTTGAGCAGGCGTGATTCATGAAAGTTACATAAGCGGTGTTCATCTCTAGTGAAAAGTTACTCCTGACATTCTAATAGAAAATTTTTTAATTTTTCTTCTTAAAAAAGGAATAGCTTTTTGCCAATATACATACATACATAAATATGTATGTATTTATATATTTAAATTGCAACTGACTGTTGCCATATTCCATACGAGTAGCACATTTACTTTATGGACTGCTGTGTTGCACAGGTTGAGAATTAAACAAGTATTTTTAATAGAAATAAGCAAGGATTGCATAAATATTTTTATAAACACATACAATAGCTACCACTAACACAATACCAAAATAATACAATGCAACATCAAAAATTTTAATGAAACATTTTCACTCTAATCTATTAGAAAAATCAATAAATCTTGAATATTTAGTGTGCATCTCTTTTGGAAAATATTAAATAAAAATGTTTTTCAAGCCAACAATGTCATTGAGACTCAGTTAAATAACACTTCAGATGGAAACATTTTCTTGGAAACTGTCGCAGTCACTATGCAGCCGCAAAATGAAATAGTATGCAGTTTTATGTTATAAACAATTTTTGTTGCTTAAGTTAAAATATCTTACAGTTTGTTTTTTAATTATAAAGCAAATGCGACGACATAAGTTAATTATTTGAATATGCAAGAATTTTTTGATTTTGTTCAGCAGAAAGGAACAGTTTTAAGGAAATGAAATGGAACATGTCCTTTAATTTATTTTGTAGCTATGATTGTTGCTTAACGATATATTGTATTATATTTCCATTTACTAAAAACTAATAAGAACCATCGATTTAAAACTTAATTGTGCTGAGAGCATAATAAACAACATACGAGTACATATGACAAAGCTTCGTAAGGCTAATGGGTGCCCATGTTTATGGTAAAATTAGATTTTCGTATCATATAAAGATGTTCCATAAATATAAAATATGTTTGCATAAAAAAACAAAATATTTTTATTTAGTTACTTTTTTTTACAAAAAAAAGTTTAAATTTTCCAACCCTGAAACAATATTTTTGACTTTTCTGTCTTTTAATACCAAACTATTTCTATCTAAAATAATGAATATTTTTAATTAACAAAGAAACAAAGAAGACGCTGGAACTTTTATATATATATATATATATATATATATATATATATATATATATATATATATATATATATAATGTACATAAAAAGAAAAAGTAAGAATTAATTTGACCTAATTACTTTTATAAACCAAAAAAGTTCCAATTTTCCAACAAAAGGATTCGTCTTTTTGATCTTTTTTTAATTCGATACCAATTTAATTCTTACTGAAATATAAAATAGGATTAATTAACAAAAAAAAAAAAAGATAGTTTTAGCTAGTTTCTTTTAAATACAAAAAAAAAAGTTTTAAATTTTCCAGCTCTGAAAACGTTTTTTTGATTTTGCTGATTTTCAATACCAATCTATTTTGGATCATTTTCGACACACCAGTCTTAGACCGAACTCTAGCCTTTTCGGAGCATCGGAAAATCCATTTCCCGTACATACAGACGGACGGACATTGCTTATTCGTCTTCACTTTTCATAATGACCGAGAACACATGTACGTATGCTTTTAAGTGTCGCATATTAATGACAAACCAAAAGTGGTAAAATTTATAAAAATAAAAAAACTGGCGCAATATTAGAAAAATTGGAATTCAAAATAGTTACTTCCGGCTCTGAAGTGCATTACCCATGTAGAGAAATTTGCATAACTTTTAAATTTATAAGGAACACATTTTCAAACTTTTACAGTATAATAAGGATCTAATAATTAGGTATAATAAGGCTAATTATTGTAGAAAAATTAAGAAAAACAAAACATGTCGTTGTTTGAAAAATCTTATTCTTAATGGGTCTAATATCCGGATTTTGTATAACAATCAGATGTTTTAATATTTTTCTATATTAGTTTTTAATTCGAAACGATAATTTAAAAAGTAAAAATTTTCAAAAACGGCAACATTTATTTAGCACTCCATAGATCAACAAATATACATCATACAAAAAACTATTTGGCATGGCCATTTATATCTATTGAAAGTATAGTTAAACCAAATATCAAGGAATTTTCGCAAAAAAAAATTGTCTTGTCCGCTTCACCAATAATGCCTCCGTAGTTCTCTACACCAAAGTTTCGACAATATGTTTTGTTCTCAACAACAGCAACACAAAAGTTGTTAAATTGTCTCATATGGCAAATTACTATTGCAACAATAATCATACTTATTCTTAACACTGAAATTCTTACTTACACTAAAAAAAATATTCCTGCAATAAACAACTTTAATTGAAAATAAAGCCAAAACTAAATTAAAAATGTAACTTTGTACTTAATTAAATTTTTAAACAAAAGTTTAATTGACTTAATTTTAATTGATTTTTTAATTTATTTTCAGTTAAAGTTGTTTATTGCAAGAATATGTTTTTCTGTATAGAAATCATTTCAAATACCTTAGAACAGACATATACGAGTACATATATCGCACTTGTTTTCAAAAGCGTAACAAACTCAAAATTCATGAATTTTCAGTAGAGGCCAAAAACTGTTTCTGTTAGTACATAGTAGTTATTCTAAAAACACAAAGAGAGTCATAACGGTTTTTTCACGGAAAAGAAGACAAATCAAAGGGAGATTTTTACAGTGGGTAGATGTGACTTCTGTTGTTTGGTTTTTTGCAAAAAGTGAAAATTTGAAAGTTTTGAGTTGTTACACTTTTGAGGAACAAGTGCGATATGTATAATGCTCGTAATGCATGTAAACTTTGAAAGGGAACAACTTATTTATTACTTTAGCTTTGTAATTTTTAAACAAACTGTTCGCTTGTTGTTCTTGCAGTTACACTTTAAAACCAAAAGACACTCAACAAAATCAAAATGAAAACGAAAACTAAAAAAAAACAATAAAACCATCATCAGTTAAATGAAATTTGATCCCAAAGACTTGCAACAAATCATTCCATGTCAATAAACTTCAAGTATTAAAAACCACAAAATGTATTTACATATCGTTGCCTTAATAGAGAAAGGCCCTAACTCATTACTTTTTGTTGGAAATCAAGATTTTTGCATACATTAAATGTTCTTCTATCGAAATATACAAAACACTCGATTTCAAAAAAATAATGAGTTAGGGCCTTTCTATATTAAAGTAACGATATGCTTGTGCATATGTATCTTGTATATATATATTTTTTTTTTAATAAATTTATTTATTTTGCTCAACAAAAGTTGGTACTTGTGGAAATCATTCAAACGAAATTAAAGGATCTGTAAGAATTAAAGAGAACATAATGTCCTTACATACACAGATATGTATAGTACGCACTTTTTGCCCAAAACTGAAAAAAATGTATATTAAAAATTCGCAATTATTTTTGCTCTAATATACACAGTAAATATTTTATATGAATGGAGACCTACAAATAATTTTGTAAGTTCTGGTAACAATTTTGTAAAAATTTAACTGAAAAAATTTTCTTTAGTTACGTCTTCTTTGAATTAAAAGAAAATTTCCGGAACAGGAAAAAACTATAAATGTTTGTAATTGTTACGAAACTCGTCATAAAATGTTTCCAAAAAAACTATTGCCTACTTCTAGGCGGGGAATTTATTGAATATAAAAACAATTTATTAACAAGTGTGGCGAAAAATCACATACACAAACAAAATTATTTCCAAAAAATAGGCAAGAATTGTTTTCAACAAAACCATATTATTGAAAACAAATTTTAATTTCAATAATATTTGTCATTAAGTCAATACGATATTCCACTCAGACTATTATACTTTGTATTAATACATGTCAAAAATTCAAATAATACGAACGAGTGCGATATTGTGAATGCAAAATGTCATGACGAATGGTAAATAATACGATAAAAATTTGACATCCCATAAGACTTGACCATTTTTTTAAATTTTTCTAAACGATAATACTTTTCATCTGATCAGAGTTGCATTATTACAAAACCAACTAATAAACAAACCAACAAGTCGTCTTAAATCGGCTATAAATATTGAATATGTTATTGTATTGAATAATTTTTCGTGTAAGCCATGTCTGAAAATAAGCGAAACTATCGAATTTCTTTTTTTTCTTATGTAAATCAACTACTTTGAATGCCGCTTATTTTCAAGGGCCGGCACGACCACGGCTTTCATGAGACTGCTCTGCCGCAGGAAGTCAACAAATAATGTAGGCATGTTAATCCTCAACAGCTGTTTGCTTTCTACTTGTGTTTTTAATGTAAAATATGAGGTGTGATGGTGTGAACACAAAATGTAACTTTACGTTAGATTTTTTGATAGTCGAAACAAATGTCTTTAGATTTCTTTCTCGTAAAGTGTGATGAAAGTCCTTATACATGTATAATAGTCTGAGTGGCCCTTTAGGGCCATTTTCACAACAACAAAAACATACAAAAATTGGTTGAAAAATTTGACATTCATACTTATCACTGAAAATAAAATTTCAGTCAACAACTTTTTTCTTTGATTCATTAAATTTCTTTATGGACTGAAAAAAAATATATTCAATAAACGTGCTTACAGTTTTATTTATCAATAATACAAAAATCGTCATCACATAAAATTCAAAAGATTTTTTTATTGAATCAGCGATTTGTATTCATATATCAAAATAATTTTGATGAGCTTAAAAATCAAACAAATTCATATAAAAAAGAGCAAAGCGATAGAAGAACACCAATTAATTAGGATGACATCACAAGTTGGGCAACTACTGTTGTACTACGATTATTGTTCCGACAAATAAAGGCAAATCAATGCTCGAGTGCAACTAAATCATTGAAATTAATGATAATAAAGTATTTTAAAATGAGAGCATCAATGTGATGTCAACGTAATAATGATGAAATTGATGAAGAAAACAAAACAAAAATAATTTTTTAATAGTTTATGCGGTGATAACGCCTGCACTTGGACACAACACACAAACATAATTTTTTTTTATAAGCTCACAATCACTCATGACTTTAACACTGTCATATTGTATTTAGAAAATATATGTACATACATACATACAAACATACTTAGATATACATACATATCTACATAGAAATACACACACATATACTCGTACATGTATGGCAGAACATACAAACATAAATATCTCCTCCTTTCTTGCTGTTGTGGAATCAAAATGACAAAAATAACACAATTATTGACAAAAAGCGAAAACAATAAATCAACACAAACAACAGCTTGCCTCCCATAGTGAGTGGGGTTTTACAACAACTGGAGTTTGCAAATGCCATGAGCGAAAGAGCGTGTGGTGAGAATGGGGAGTTTTTGTTACACATGGTATTTGCCGACGAAAAATCACTACAAAACAATCATACCATCACGTTTTTCACACTAAAATGCTCTGTTAAGTTTACATTTGGGTCTTATAAACGAGGGAGACAGAGAGAGAGATGCCATACAGGAACAGTGTTACGCTCTGTAAAAATTAAATTATGCTATAAAAAATGCTTAATACATATATATTTGAAATGGAAAATTTGCTGCTAAATCAAAACTAAAAATGCTAAATTTAGCTGCAAAAATGCTAAAATGGCTATAATGGAATTATCTTTCTATTTTGTGTTTGTGAGCGATTTAAGTACAATTTGATTTCCGTAGTCAATATCTAAATTCGTACATGTGTACTTTATTAATAATTATTAAATTTTGCTTTACCCTTTTAACACTTTCGAAACACTGTATCTTTCTACTCGGGCATGACTTCTTGTTCTTCCACATTTTCTCTGTGTTAAATGTGAGTGGGCCACTCGGTCGTGGTGTAACTGACATCTGGTGGGACACACATGCACATACTCCGTTATACTATATGTATGTTTGCCCACTCTCCTCGTTTCGTTCTATTCGATATCATGTGCAGATGTGTTAGGAACGTTCGTAGTACACACGAGTATAAACTGAATTTAACATGTTTCATAATATCGATTTACGATTTCTCGTTTGCTCTAGTATGCACTGGTATGGAAGTGCCTGTTTGTCTGTGGGTGTGTTTGTGCCAACATTAATGTTTGTGTTTTCATAAGTTTAAATAAGTGTTTTACTTTCTCTGTGTGTGCATCAGGGATGGTAAATGAGAAAATTAATTTCGTCCCAAGAAAATTCCACAATTGTACTTTTTTTACGTTTCCAATGGTGATAAAATGTTATTTAGTATTATATTTTATATTTGAGGCTATCAGCGCTGAAGTGGTGTAACCCACATTGGTTTTTTTGGTTGCTGTTCTGATGATAAATACATTATTTCCATTACAAACTATCAAAAAAAAAAAAAGTAGAGCAAGACACATTTTGGTATTCTAAAGAAAATGGAGCTGAAAAATCGTTTTTGCGCAGATCATAAAATCGTGCCATAACTGCCAAAAAAAAGCTTAAGCGACATAATATTCGAGCTTAATTTTTCAAGGAAAATCGATTATTTACGTTCGTAGACAAACGATTTTCATTAAAAACAAAGAACAAAAATAAGGCGCTTAAGCTTCTTTGGCGGTTATGGCTCGATATTGTAAAGTAATAAAGCACTTTTATTGAAAAGAGCAATTGCTTAAACAACACCACACCACTTCTGCGCTGATAGCCTCATTTATTAGCACTGATTTTGAAAATCTTTCTACTCTCATAATAAAATCATACTTATTTTATCTATTTGTAAAATTTTTCGCTTATTTATTTTTATGTTAGTGTTTTTTTTTGTGAAGCTTAACTTAATATCTGTAGTTGTTGCAAGAAATTTTTGGGTAAAGGTTCCCTGATGATCTTCATTAGCAACAGTCAAATGCGCATAGGGTCCAGCTAATCCCTCAATAATCAATTTCAATGTATTTTTAATAAAAAATATTTTACTGAATAAGTAAAATAATGATTTGGGATTATCGGTGCGTCAAAATATGTTAAACTATTTTTAATTTGGCTGCATTTTTCTTTATGTACTCTGTTACTTCATAACTCTGCAATTTTTAGACCGATTCGAAAAATTCGTCTTATGTCTAAAAGTGGGCGGAAACACGCCCCTTTAATTTTTTTCTTCGATTTTATTTAAATTTACTTATCAGATTGCTACGAAATTTAGCACACATTTTTGGCACTTGTAATGATTCAATCTCAAAAAAAAAAATAAAAAATAAATGCGGAACCAAGCCCAACAAAATTTAATATTATATATTTTACATGCTTCTACTTAACCAATTCTTATGAAACTTAGCACGCACTGACGTGACGTTTTGCTTGTCCTATCTGCACGAAACAAACTTTGCAGTTAGTGGTATTAGAATTACATAATTTTATGCTCTAAAAAAGTGGGCAGGGCCCTGCCCACTTAAACCTAATATTATGTTTCACTTGACACACAACTTGAGCTCTTGAAAAGTGAGTGGTCCCCACTAATATATCCAAAAGTGGGCGTGATAAGCCCATTAAAAAAAATTAAAATTGCCACTAAAAACGTAAAAGTAAAGTTTACTTAAGTTGCCAAGGTTTTCAGTACACTGAATATATCAAAATTTTTACTCTATCGAGTGTCTTTAAAACATCTAATTTGGTGTACGAATGCCGTATGTCTCTAAGCGAGATGCCGGGATATTCAAATTCTGTAAAAGTTGTCGTAATGAGGAGGAGGAGGAAGAGACTGTCTTTGCCCCGTTTTATCTTAGAAAAGGGCGATTTCTTTTCGCAGTCCACTGCTTCAGAATTTCGTAGCTTTGTCAAACTTCGACATTAGATGGATAAACTCGTTTATCTGGAAGTCTAGTTGGTTCAGCACTGAACCGCGTGAAGGAACGTAGAATAAATTACGTATGTTCACTTCTCTGTTCCAGGTAACACAACAGAATCAACTAGGACTCAAGTGGGCTGGTTTTACCTTTAACCTGGCAACTTAATCTAACCTTCTGCATGAAAAATTTCAATTCGAAAGCATTAGTAACAAATCATTCACGGGAGTACCATCGTACTTTTCAACTCGTACGATTGTACCAACTTCATCATACCTGGCGGGCATGCATGCCTTTTAAACAGATACGAGAAATAGCAATAATATATTTTTTTGTTGTTAAATTTGTTGTTGCACTGTGAGAAATAGATAATAAAAGCTTAAAAATAAACAGATGATGACGGTGGTATGCTTGACTGCTTGACTGCATGAATGTTTTGATGTTTGTTGGTTGGTTCAATGAATGACAGGTAAGCGGGGTGTCTTTAGAGGGTAAGAGGGGACATACGTACTCGTCGTATCTGTTAAGTGCAATAGCAAAAATAACATTTATTTCATAAAATTAACAAACGATTTAGAAACTTTAGAATGAAACTAATTAAGCCAAAAATAATGCAAATGTGCACTCATATAAACATGGATAAATACGAGTACATACATACATAAATATATATTTACATATGTACATGTGTACATATCGCTGTTAACAAGCAGAAAGGCCTCAAACTCAAATAACTGTAACTTTACAAAGAAGGTAACAATATAATAATAAACAGTACAAGTGCTTGTACAACTGCTTTGTAAAACTGCTTTTAAAAGCATTATTTTCTACACTATTGCAGTAAATTTGTGTGAAATGTGTTGGAATCACTGAAAAACTCGATTTCGTGAAAATACGAGTTAGGGCCTTTCTACTTGTTAACAGCGATATGTATGCTTGTAGGTACGTACTTATTTGTATTTGTATATGTATCATGTACCCATTTACATAACTTTTCTTTTCCCCCGCCACCGTTTCGGCTTAAAAACTATTAGAATGTGAGTGTACATACGAGTACACATACTTATGTATAAGGTCTTTTCCCCTCCCCTCCCTTTAACTATAAGATGAGTATTACATCATTTAATGGTAATAGAGCAAAAAATACTCATACATACATACATGCATACAAGCATACATACATATGTATGTACGAGTTTGTATAAAAGCACATTGCCAATTCTTAGAATGTAGATGAGGAATTTTATGTCTTTTGAGGAAAATCAAAAATATTTTATTAAAAAAAAAAGGAGATAGAAATTTGTAACAAAATGAAAGATACATTTTTAATAAATAAATTTGTAGTTTGAGGGCAGGGATTGTAAAGTTAATTCCATTGTAAGTTGTTGATAGCACATACATGGTGCAGAATATTCATATGTTTTCAACAATACAAGTTATACGAGCTTTGTTCAAAACGTATCGCCAATTTTGAATTTTCACGCTTTACGTATGTATATTCGAATTTTGATTTTTTTGTGGCGTTATGTTGGTACTCATGTTCCCACTTATGCCGACAATTTCGGCCATTTTGAATGTTCAGTTCATTGTTGACAGCTGCTTTGCTTGCACGTGTTTTGTTTATGCGAAGAACTAAAATACGCTACAACTAAATAAAATGGCACATGCGTATCAAGAGCACTGACTCTCTCTCATACTTACAGACTGAGTCTGCATATACTCAGCCTTTGGATATTTTTAGTCGGAAAAATATACGCATGATACTCAAGATATTTATTCATCATTCGCCACCCTAAACATACATTTGTGTATATACAATGGAATAGAAAATGTGTGGGTGTTTGTCCGGCTGCTTGAAAACGTGCCTTATGTGTGTTTGTAAATAAAATAGCCCTGTAGATATGCATTTGAAGCAGTACTACTGACGAATTGTACCCCAGACAATGCTTTTTGCTATAGACATTTAGCATGTACGTGTCATTGAAAAGCAACTACTGACGTTGGTACTACTGAGTACGTATTTCTTTTGGGACCATATCGAGACATTGGAAAGAGATAGTCACTAGTACATTTTAGTAATTCTAATGATAATAAAACTGAATATTTTATTAAAAATTTTTGTTTTAATAAAAAAAATACATAAAAAAGGGAACATTCGTTCAGCAAGTAAGGATTTAGTTTGCTGTTTGTATTAAATATAAATGAAAAATTCAAGGTTCCGTCGAATTATTAAAATCAAATACTTACGTATGAATCTGGACTTACTGGACTGGACTTTTTAACTGATCTCACAAAATCTTCTACAGGCTCATAAAAATTTCCACAATTATTTCATTTTAAAATATTTTTATTTTTATAATTACAAAATGGATTGCTTTTTATTTGTCTTTTGCAATTTCTTTTTATTTGATTCTTTGAATTATTTTTTAATACATTTTTTTATTTGCCTTTTATATTGATTTCGTAAACTAATTTTCATAAAAACTTGAATTTTGCTTGAAGCCACTTGTATTTGCAACAAACCAATAAAACATTAAGAAGAAGCATAGTTGTGTGTATCTGACAAAATATTTTCTACGCATCAAAAACAATGCTAATATATAGACGCTCGTTTGACAATGTCACCAACATAGTCGACAAAAGTGGTGACTTGGGGACATTTAACCCCATGTTTTCTGCAGGGTAGTCATGCGTATGATTGTACCTCACACAGTCCATAAATTCTAATTATAGTGTTTGTGCTGCGTAAGTTAAAAAATTTGTATAAACATAGTTAATGGATGTTTATAGTTTATTAGTTATATGTTTGCATATGATCGTATTTTTTATTTCATTTTTAGCTGTTTACATTCATAGTTGTTTGACGGCAAATACTGAAAAAGCACTTAAATCGATACTTTTGTTATACGAGTATGAACTCATAAGTTTTGTTAATTAGGACATTTTCCTCTTCTTTTGCGTTTTTAGGTCTCTTAGATACTCACAAATTGCTTTATTTTATTATTTTTCATTTTATATATTTATTCATTTATGTTTTTTTTTTGGCAGCTGACCAAAAGAAAAGAAAAAGTTTAAAAGTTTGTACATGTCCTTAATAAAGTTCGAAAGTGTCGATGAAGCTGGTGAGCAATATTAAAAAAACTTGTATTAAAGATTGGTTTTAGTCGCCATAAAATGATTTTAAACGTAATACATACATACATATATATACACACGTACATATGTATATACACACTACAAAGAATTAAGAAGAAAAAATATCTTAGTTCATTCTATCGATTAATATTGTTTGTTTAGTTTGAAAATGGCATCTTCAAGATAATAATAATAAGATAATAGTCAAACTAACAGCCATACCCCAATTACGAGCGTTGCATTATCATCACGGTACTTATTTACGGCACATTTAAGCCCTGCTGCTCTTTGGGTATGGCTTTAAGCAATTATATTTCATATACGAGTATAATAAGAACCAAACAGAGAGATTTTGTAAGCGAAATTTTTATAGAAAGTTTGTCGCCACCTCTCCCAGAACAGCATAACAGCAACTAGCGACTTTAATGAAACTTGTCTTTTGTACAATTTAAAGAAAACTAATCACGTAATAAATGATTTGGTCATGCTGGTGATGATATCATCACCTTAAAAATTGTCTTGCATTCACAGACATCGAAGGACTATTCCAATAGCCAAATTGTATTAAAAAAAAGCTATTTAAAACAAATGCATATGTATGTACATATGTATATATCTACATATGTACATGTGCACATATGTATATACACATATACATACATGTGTACATATATTGGTAACTTTTTTGGAAACTTCTTGTTCAAAAGGTCCTTTTCGACAAAATACTTATTGCAGTGTATATTTTTAAAAGGTACTTTCTTGAAAAGTGCTTATTTTTTCCTAAGATTACTTTTTAAAATTTACTTTTTAAAGAAATTGCTTGAAAGCTATTTTTTTGAAAAATACTTATGATATATAATATTTTAATTTTTTTCAAAAGGTCCTTTTTTGAAGAGTACTTTTTTAAAAGGTAATTTCTTTAAATATATTTCTTTCAATTTATATATATTTTTAAAATTTACTTTTTTAACAATATAATTTTCTTTTCAAAGGTATTGCTTTCTCAAAGATATTTGCTAAAAATTGCTTTCAAAACAAGTTTTTTTTTATATTTTGAAAAGGTACTTCTTAAAAGTGGTATCAAAGAATTTTTTTTTCAAAAGTACTTGCCGAAAATATCTTTTTAAAATTAACGTTTTGAACGAAATTTTTTAAAAGGTACGTTTTTGAAAGATACTTTTAAGAAGGTACTTTTTTAAAAGGTACTTTTTTAAAAAGTACTTTTTAAGAAAATACTTTTTTAAAATGCACTTTTTAAACAGGTACTTTTTTAAAAGGTACTTTTTAAAAAGGTACTTTATTGGAAGGCACTCCTTTAAAATGTGCTCTTTTTCAAAATATACTATCTTAAATTGTCTCTTTTAAAAGGTACTTTCACAAAGGGTACATTTTTAAAAGAAACTTATTCGAAAGGTACTTTTTAAAAAGGTACTTTTTTTGGAAGGCACTCCTTTAAAATGTACTTTTTTTAAAATATACTATCTTAAATGTACCCTTTTAAAAGGTACTTTTTAAAAGGTACTTTCACAAAAGGGTACTTTTTTAAAAGAAACTTATTCGAAAGGTACTTATTTAAAAGGTACTTTCTTAACACGTACTTTTTTAAACATACTTTTTTGGAAAGTTAAAAAGCATTTTTCCCTGCTTTAACCGAACCTGGAGTTCGGTTATAACGATTTAACGAGTATAAGGAACAACTCCTCTGGTCCAAAAAATTTTTGCGGTAACATTTTACACAAATTAGTACGGTTTTAGCGAATTTCGGTTACAACGAATTAATATTTAAGTCTTGTAAACAAAACTATATGGAAATTTATAAATTTTTAGCGAACAAAGAAAGAAACTAACAAGTTATTTTCTGGGTTTTCTTATATTTTATATATGCTTTGTTCCTTTCATGAATTGCTTATAACGAACTTTGCTCATAAGTAGAAACATTTTTAAGGCCCCTGTGAGTTTCTATAAAAACATGTTGCTTTCTTGCAAGGCTCTACTAATTGAAGATTTTAAATAAATCTTAATTTTAAATGTATTATACAGAAATTCAACAATAATTTAAGATTCCTAAAGAAATAAAATAAGCAAAAAGTTATTTCAGCCTGAGGTTATTAAGTCGACTTCAACGAATTTTTCGCTTTAACACAGATGTAAACATTCCAATTTTTTTTTTTTAAAGAAATAATATGCGAATATTTAAAAAATTTTTTTTGATTAGTTTTTTATTCTATATGGGAAAACTTTCCTCATTTGAACGAAAATAAAAGAAATTATTCAATTATTCGGATAATTAGTCCTAGTTTACACTCTGCAAGTCTTATTGCTAAGCTGATTTGTTTGAGGGAGAGAGATAGACGAGGGGAACAGAAACGTTTCTTTTCCATAAAATTTTAATTTTTATTACTGATCTATTAACGATCTATTAATTCGGAAGAATTTGTGAACCATGTCCTAGTCAAGAAGATTGTATTGCAAATAGAAATGTATAAATTTTTATACTTGAGGCAATAATGAAAAAATAGTAACATTATAATTCCACAAACTCTGAAGAACACTTTTTGTTTTATTGATCCCATCGAAAACACACAGCCGACGGGTGGCATCACCTGCACACGGAAATTGTGTAAGTGTAACTAACTGCATGAGTGTTTGAATAGAAATGTTTTTCCTGTAAGTGAAAAATCCAACATTTATAGTGTCAGATGTGTTTATTATTATTTTCTTCTTCTCGTTCTTTTTTTGTTGTTGTTGTTTATGCTGTTCCTATTGTGCCATTAGACCGCAGTCATTAAAATCCTTTTGTTTTGTTGCTTTTAATTTCCCAACAATTGCCTTATTTCACTAGGTGCTTTTGTTTCTTCTTGGTTGCTTCAGCTTTTATTGAGGAAATGCAATTGTCGTTTCAAATGTTTTTATTTATTATTATTCTTTAGCTTTCTTCTCATGTTAAGTTTTGAATAATGTTGTAATATTGCTGGTTGTTGTTTTAATAAAAAAAAACAAACAAAAAGAAAAACAAAAACAAAAAAGGCAGACGATAACGTTTGGCCCCTCAGAGAGCATTGAAGAGTATTGCAAAAAAAATAATAATAATGAAAATGTATTTATTCTAGGTTGCTAGTTCAAGAAGAACAATACCAAGAAAATTGCAGCAAAAATAAAAAAAAAATGGAAAAGGAAATGGGGGAAAGAAAATCTGGAGGAAATATACAAAATGCAATTGAATTGAAATGTAATGTAATTAATATCCTAGAGGCTTCTAGGGATGGCCATGTAAGAAGAAAACTTCGTACAAGGAAAAATTATAATAAATTATATAAAAATAGTGTTGCAAATGACATTTACCATTTTGTCCGTTAGTTATATAGAGATGAGAAGCAGTCGTAAATGTGAAGGTTGTTTTCTTTATTTTTTTGGGTGTGTGGTGGGGGACTTAATTTGAATTCACCACTGTCCCTAGAGTAGTTGTAGTACCCGAAATCTCGCCTTAATAGAACATTCACAAAATTCCTTAATGATTTTTCACACGCACTCACTTCTCTTGCTTATTAATGTGGGAGGTAATTTTTCTTGTGGTTCAGTTTATTGAATTTTATTTTTGATTTTTTGGTAATATTTTTTCTATTTTGGAAAAATAGATACAGACGAAAATATATGTAAATACATATGTATATACATAAGTATGTACGTACGCACGTATGTGTAGGTATTTATGTACAAGCGTAGTTAGTTACGTTGCGTGGGCATGTTGTTTTTGCTGCTGCTGCTTTATAGATTTATTTGTTGTTGGTGTTGTTGAAAATCATGGAAATCGTCATAAGAAATTTGATTGAATTTTATTTAATGGCTGTTTAAGGCTTCCGTTTTTAATAATATAATAATAGACTTAACACTTTTTATTGAGTATCCACTTTTTCATAATTTTCTTTACATTTTTAATTGACTGCAATTTTCTTTATATTTTATTTATATTTTCTTTTTGATTTTATTATTATTAAAATTTTTTTTAACTATTTTATAATACTTATGACACCTTTTCTGGTGGATTTTTGTTTTCCATTAAAATTTTCCTTAAATAATAAAATCTTTTTAAATAATGATTTTCTAATTACAAATTTCGGAAGACCAGCTCTTACGCATTACTCGTGTAAACTTTTTTTTTATACTCTTCGTTGTCGTCGACAAGTCTGTAACGTTGTTAATTCTTAAATTTTACACTTTAAAGGATTTTTTCTTTCATCTTTTGTGCTTTTCTTTTTCTTGTTCAATGAAATCAGTGTAAAAAATATTTGCCGTTCTAATAAGCTACGCGTTACGTACACTTGCGACTCTCAGAGCAGACTGCTAATGCAAGCCTTCGATAATAGAAACGAAAAGACAAAACCTTTCAAAGTTTAACAGAAGAGAAACCACAAACACACTAACACACTTCTTTTATCAGCAGTGAATCCATGCGAGGCCGTTAATACAACTAAACTAAATGTGAGTAGTGGATAACGGTAACTAACAGAGTGTTATATTTAACAAGAGTGGCATCTCTGTCCGACATTCATTCATTCATTCTTTAGAGTTTCATGTGCTACCAAACAATACTTATACCTCGATTTACACTGTAGAAATTTTTTAAATAAAAACTTAGATAGAGAATTTATAATTTTTTATATGACAAATTAAACAAATCTAAAACGATTATAAATATTCCAGAGAGAATGAAATTCTTGGGCATTTAATCGTTTTCTTTATAGATGTAAGTTTAAAACAGTAACAACAAAACTGATATTCTTGGCGTTTTAATTTTCCTCATTTATTTATTATATTCCATTCCGTCATTTTTGCATTTTAATCATTTTAGTTTTTATTTGTGCAAAACTAATAAAAACAAACGTGACACGGTTTATTTAATCATTTTATTGTAGTCGAACAGTTTTTAATTATAATTCAATAAATGATTTGTTAATCACAAACAGTTTGAATAAAATAATAAACATAAAAGATTAAAAAATTTTGCTAAAGTACAGCAAAGCTGTTTCGTTCAACTATGTGTTGTCAGAATATTTACAACTAACTTTGATGTTATTTGTTCATTAATAATTATCACATGTAATTTGGCTTAAAAAGGCGATACGAACATTAGCCTGTTCAATTCATTAAAATATAGAAACAAATGCAGTTCGAATAATAATAATTAAATTAACATCATATAATTCTATTAAATCTATTTCTACCAAACTTGGCACATGTATTAGACTCTTGCCCTTATGAAATTTGGCATAAGAAAAAAAGCCAGCATATGTTCTATTGCTATTGTAAAAAGTTCAGTAAAATTTAAAGTTCTAGCGGAATAGGTGAGTACTAAAAATATAAAAAAATAAAACATTTCTAAAAAAAATTTAACCCACTTTAAATTTAGATTTAGTAAAGCAAAACATCATTATAAGTGTTTTCTACAGTTTCATTAAAATTTATGCAAAAATTTCATTTTATTCACAATTAAGTGACTTTATTTCGTGTCCACATATTTTGATATTTAAGTATGAAAAACTAAATTCGTCAAGTATGTAATCACAAGGTATGTTCCTATATTGTAGGTACTCAGCGAAAATATTTTTTTTTAGATTGACTTATGAACATAATTTCTACATACAGATAATTTGCCTAACGCTTATTTATACCAACGAATTTTGACTTATAATATTTAACTTACACAATAAATAATAGATATCTTTTGTAGTTGCTTAAAAGAAAAAGTATTGAATAAAGTCTAGTTTAAATTCTAACTGCCTTATTTATAAAAAAATTGTTATGGTAATATGTTTTATAAAGACTTTAAGCCTTAAACATTTTTATAAATAAGACAGTATATTATTATCAGGATATAAAAAATAATTCGGCCCTCTCTAGGACAAGTTTTTATTAAACTCAGTAAAATACATATGTTTTACCTCAAAATTAATCCCCCTTATCGTAGTTGACGTATTTCGACTTCGCCTGGTCATTAATCTAGAAAAAAAATATTACGGTGTTCTTTAATCTATTACAAAAAATCCTACTCAGAGTCGAAATACGCCAACCACAATGAGGAGGAATTTCTTATAAATTTATATTAAAAAAATAAATATGGCACCGGAAGTCTGGGATCCGAAAACGTGCTATTTTTTATAAATATTTTTGATAAGTAAAAAAGTGCAACTTTTGTTCCTGGTATAGATGTATTCCCATCCCTAACTAATGCTTTCTTTGTATTTTTGTGTGAGTGTGTGTTTTTGCTTTCTTCTACCGTTAACATTCCTTAGCATTGTTTTTATTGTATGAATGTTATTCAATTCAACAGTAGGGTTTCTGCGTATAACATATTAACAGTAGTTATGGTGGAATTATATGGTTTGTGAATTTACTAAGTTAATGAAAGTTCACCATTAGGTTTCCCAACACAATTTATTTTATGCAGTAGTTATGGCAAAAATGAGGTGAAACTGGCTATTTTTTTTAAATAGGCATCGCCCCTTTGTTGCAACATGTAATAAATAAAAAAAGCTAACTTTGTAGCGAATGAGCTTGAAATTTTCAATATGTATGTAAATGAAGAATATTAAAAAGTTTAATTTTTTTATTTATTTACTTATGATAGATAAGCATGCTTATGATATGATGTGTGCATATGCATATGAAAACACATTTTTAAATTTTAAATTTACACAATAATATCTAAGATTTTACTTAAAAGTATTTCAACAAATATAATTACTTCAGTCTTTTGAAAAAAGCACTGTTGCAAATAAGTCTTCTTTTTATCTTTGCTATATTTAAATTTAATTCAACTAGAATGAACTTTAGTCGTAAGAAGATAACCAAGAATAGTTGATATAGCTTTGTGCTAACCTGAACATAAAAAAGAATTAAAAAACGGAAGAACAGAAAATTAATAGTTAGTGTATGTACTTGCAAATGCATTTACCAATGGTAAATCAATAATCGTATAAAATCGTATAAAAATATCGGCATTTCCACCAACTAAAGTATATTTTAATTTTTCTTTTGTTTGTTAAAAAATCACATTAATTTATAAAAATATTTCCCTCTATAAGAACTGTGCTTGAGCCCGATTAAAACTTTTTGCGTGATTAAAATCTTATTTTCTTAACAGAAGAAGGAGGTTCACACACTCAGCAGTAGAAGCCATATGAGTAAGGCTCGTATATGTACTGTTCGCAGTATTGCACTGTTTTTCGACATCAAAAACTGCGTACTGCTTTTCTCCCTCAAAAAACTGTCATATGATATGAGTGAAATTTTTACAAAATATAAAATAAGATTAGTTTAGATTTTATAATTGAGACCATCAACGCAAAAGTGGTGTAACCCAAATTAATTTTTTTCGTCGCTGTTCTGCTGATAAATACATTCTTTACTTCACAAATTATCCAAAAGTAAAAAGGTAGAGTAAACCATCTTTTGGCATTCAAAAGAAGATGGAGCTGAAAAGTCGGTTTTGCACAGCACATAATATAGCAAAGTAAAAGTTTACTCCACTTTTCCGCCGATAGCCTCAATTCTCAATAATTAAATCCAAAAACTCATATTTTAAACATGACTCTATTCAATAGAGCCTATTGCAATAAAGGAACAATAGGTATTTCAAATTCGTGATAACACAAACTTCAACAAAGCTTTCAGAGTTGCTGATGCACAATTGATGCGTTTAGAAACGGTTCGCTTTGCAAAATAAGTTTCTTTTTAATTAAGTTTTAATATTTTTATCGCACTTCTTTATTTTTTTTTTTCGTTGAAAGTAAAAGAAATTACAAAACAAACAAAAAACAACTATTTATATTATAATAACGCATAAAAAACATTGGTTCTCCTGTTATTTGAATCGGAAAAATAGTTTTTTGTTCATCAAAATTGAAACATTAATTTGTACTCAAAATAAAATAACAAATCCAGATTGCTTAGTTTAACCAGAAAAAATTTTCTTAATTGAAATTTCAACAACAATTTATACATTAAAAATAAATTTGATAGAACAAATTGTTTAGAAAACTTTAGATTGTAAATATCTGTAATACGAGTACATATAACAATGTTTTGTGCTCAAATCGATAAAATGAATATTTTCATAAACGGTTTTCTAATCATCGGCATTTGCCATTATTAAGAAAAAGATTTATACAAATTAACTCATCTTTTTCACGACGAAGATTCACAAACATTTTAGCAAAATATGCAGCGAAAGGAAACAAAGTGCTGTTAAATAGATCAAACTTAAATACGCAATGACAAAATTGACATCATAAATTAAAATTATTTCCACCTCTCTACACTTCAAACCACTATAACAAACCCTTAAAACCTCAGCAAAAATAGGTTATGAGGTAGGAAGGACACAATTCAACTATTATATTTAAAATGGGACTCCTTATTCACACACACACGCGCACACACACACGACATAAAAACATACAAGACAACAAAACACAACGCAACACAAAAAGGACGAAATTCATAGCAGCAGTCATCAAATGAAAAATAACGAAAGGGGCGAGACGCAACCATCAACAAGATTATTTCGCATAAAAAAATTAATTGATTCTCGCTAAAAGTCACACAAACAAAGCGACAGTTACGAGTATCTATTTCGATAGACAGACAGGCGGTTAGGCAGCACCATAATAAAAACCTGAGGCTAAAATGGAATATTCAAACCAAACCAAATGCATTGGTTAGAAAGTAAATGAAATAAACCACCAAATATATTTTGTAAGAAAATATTTGCTCACAATACATATTGCGACGAGCACCACTCATAGTACGAGTATACGTGTATTTGGAGACAAAAGAGGCTGACATGAATACAAATTCTTCTACAAAAAAAAGATGCTGAAACACGAAGAGCACAAACGCAATTGTAAGGACATTTATACTGCGAGTATAAGAAATTTGTCCAATATTAGAACGACCTTTTATCACGTTCTATGACGACAATAAAGTCACAATTACAAAGAATACGTACGATTTAAGATTTATCAGAACAACAAAAGTAAGAAAGTAACAAATGGAAAAAACAAAAATTGACTTTTTTCAGCCACGATCGTCTCACATCTGTGGACAGTGTAACCAAAAACATTTCGAACGCACAAATTCATCGAGCACACTTTACACACTGTGTATGGAAGTATAAAAAAATTTTTGAGTTTACAAAGTGTAATATCATGTTGTATTGCCATTAAAGGCCGTGATACACTAGGCTACACGATCGTGCGATTTTTGAGAAAATACAGCCCTGGTATGATGGAGTCTATGAACATTTTCAAAAGACAAAAACAATTCATCGGATCAGGGTTGTATTTTTTCGGAGATCGCGCGATTGTGTAGAATAGTGAATCATGGCCTTAAATAATTGTCAACTGTTTGTTTTTGTTGCTTAACAATTTTTGGACTATACACACACTTTGCTTTGGACTTGCGATTCATTAACATCCAAACATGGCATGAATTTTTTCAATTTTCAGTTATGAAGTTTCTATCCTCGGCAGCTACTAGGAGACTCGAAGGACCACAATCAAATTGTAAGTCTTTAATCCGCTCATGAAAAATTAGAACTGTGCACACAGTAGTTAAATATCAGGGCTTTAAAGAATTATTTTCTTATGCTATGTTCACACTTATGGTCTTAAGGCAAGTGTTTTAAAAAACTAAGTGCAACCGTTCACATTACATTTGAAATGTATGCTTTTTTATTGGTTTATTATTTTCAAACAACAAATGTTTTTGTAAATAATTGAGCATTTTTTAATTAATTACTTGCTTAACAAATAATTTTTCACGTGCCGCCATTTAATACCACCACAAAGTTGCCAGAGTTATCAAAAAACGAACTGAACATACTCCATTTACGTGTTTAAGGAAGTGTTTAAATCTTAAACACTTCATTTGAGATGTTTAACAAAACAAGTCAATTTATGGTAAAACATCTCAAAATCTCTTAACACGAATGAGACGTTACAATGGAACATGGCATTAGACAGCAGGCTTACTTGCGCAAGTCTTGACTTTGCATAAGAGAGGAAAAAAGAAATAGAGAGTGAAATAAAATTCTATTTGCATTTAATTTATTTTAAGATAGAAAAGTAAAATGAAAAGAAATAATCAAGGCGTGAGGTAGGCGTTTGCTGAAGTTGACTACAAAACCGAAGGTCCTGGGTTCGGGCCCGGTATCCAGCAGTCATTAAATAACAACACCAGGCATTTTTCTGATGTGCATTAGTGTCCCTTTGTATCAGTTTTTGTAGGAAAGTTTAAGTGATGAAGGCATAGTCACTGGTCACTGAACTATACCGGCTTCAGCAGATACTAATCCTAATATAACAGCAGAGCGCTCTCCTTTGTTGTGTAGCAGAATCATCGGCGAAATAAAATTGCCAATAAAATGGCTACTAAGCACAGCTTCAAAAAATTTAATACGCCTCATTTAACACCAGAGGGGCTGCAACACTGCATTATATTAAAAACGTGCAAAAAAGCAGAGTTGTAAAAGAATGAAGCTTTCCTCTATCCCTTTCCTAAAGAAGGTAACACCTAGTAATAGTAGTAGGCATTCATTACCGTAGTGTTACTTCTCTTTAAAAAAAGGCTAATTCACTTAAAGGTAATAGCGATAACACAATATAAAGTTGGTCGAAAACTTCAAAAATTATCTGCCAAAAATAAACTTAAAAAATACCAGAAAATTTCAACAAGAATAATATTTTTTTTAAACATAAGCAATTGGAAAACATAAACTGAAAATGAAAAACCTTTTGAAAATTTCTTATAATGCATTTACACTTGCACGAAATGTAGAAGATTTCAATTAAAATCCGTATCAAAATCTATAACATTTATCAAGATTTCGTATCTAAAACAAAACCATTCATTGAAATTTTACCTAAACTACAACCAAACAACTGCAATGTAGCAAATTCATACACCTTTTAAAGTATATCGGCTTATTTTTCAGTAAACTGTTGAAAAAAAACATAATTGCTCGTATTAAAATTTGCTAATTTTGGTATTAAAGCCGCCTCTTACCTATTAAGTGAAATGTGTTCGCCTTTTTTTATCATCATGATCCAGTTGTAATTGTTGTGTTCTTTCAACTGTTATTTATCTATATTCTTTAACATCTTCCGAAGTGATGTGAAGAATTTGGATTCGCCTTTAATTTTTAAAGCGAACTCAGCTAAACTAAACTTATATCTCTGAATATGTCTTGCTATCACCTGTAAAGTTATTTCGCCTTTTAAAGAATAATTATTTTTGTGAGTTTTTTGAAAAAGCGGTCTCAGCAGCTCATGTAACTATTTTCACCTCATTTTTACGAAATTGCTTAACATCCCAAGTATGAATTTTTCAAGGCGAATTGAGGTGAGTCTACCTTGTATGAATATGCCTTGATTCCTAGCATAATTTGTTTTTATATGAGCAATTTTTTGGCCTGCAAATTGATAAATAAAATTTTTTGTTGCTATAAAAATGGAAAAATGCGGAAAAAATAAACACATCAAATCGAAATTGATTTAAACAAATATTACCTGCGTAAAAGTGAATTGAAAAAATACGTTATACGCCTTGTAGACACAGAAAGTTTACTTTGCAAAGTCTTAATTCAGCTGGGAGAAAGACAAAAAAAGATAGTACCTCCCTCTGTCTCTCACACCGCTGAATTAAGACTTTGGATGTCTAAAAGGGGGTGTTATATTTTATTTAAATAAATGACGTCTTTCAATAACTCAACTACGTTCTTGTATTACACAATAACAGCTACACTGTTGCTTCCTCACAAACCAGAATAAAAAAAAAAAAAAACGAAAGACACATTAGAAAAGAGAAAAAGAAAACAATCATTTTATAACATTGACACCTTTACCAATTTTAAACTCGAACAATTAAAAAAAGAAGAAAAAAGTCAACTGCTCACAATGGGATGGCATGGAATCCAAGTGTGTATTTACTCGCATTATTGGCTTCTTCATCACCATCACACATGCTGCTGTTGCATTTATTTTACCACAAATTGGCTTTGTTTCGATATTATTTATGGTTACATCATTTCGATCAGATCATGATGAGGATGCGACCGATGATGGCAATCCTTTGTTTGTTCATACCTTGAGTGTGTTTGAAATTCGTTAGAAGTAAAGTAGACTTTTTGACGCCTTTTTAGCAATAATACGAAATATGTACGAGTGTGAATGGAATTAAGCATAATAAATTGATTTAATTATGGATTTATCTAATTGAGAGAAGTGTAGATATGTATGTACTATCATTCAAGTTTGGAAATTACAAGGTGGAACAAATGCATTTGAGTAATTTGATATTTATTTAAAAGTCAAAGTCTTAATTCAGCTTTGTGAAAGACAGAGGGAGGATAAGTATCTCTTTCTGTCTTTCTCCCAGCTGAATTAAGACTTTGCAAAGTAAACTTTCTATGTCTAAAAGGGGTATAACGTATTTTTTTTTCAATTCACTTTTACGCAGGTAATATTTGTTTAAATCACTTTCGATTTGGCGTATTTCTTTTTTTCCGCATTTTCAATTTTTATACCAACTTCAGGCCAAATTGCTCATAGCAAAACAAATTATATTAGAATCAAGGCATATTCATACAAGGTAGACTCACCTCAATTCGCCTTGAAAAATTCATACTTGGAATGTTAAAAAATGTACTAAAAATTGAGGTGAAAAGAGTTACATGAGCTGCTGAGACCGCCTGATATGAATTCGCCTTGGCTTTTTCAAATTATAAAAAGTTATTTAAAGTTTATATTCAGCCTTGTTATAAATATCAACTTCGAATTCAGCTTCGAAACTTTTGTATTACAGTTTTTTTTAAACTGGGATAAATAAAAATGTCAAAATCAATGTCTAAATCGGTACTTATAATCGAACTGAATGATTTAGCTTCTGTAACATTCAATATATGATCTAATTTCATAATTAAATGACATAAAATGTTTAAATTTCTTGGAAAAGACTGCAGACCTCATAATAATCAAGCCATATTGCGAGACCAGGGAAAAGCAAATTCTCGAGAACATGTCATTATTGTTATTATTTTATATATTTATTTAAGACGATAACAATTGAAGGTGGCAAACAACTTATTAGCCTTTGAAATAATTGAAATAAACCGAAAAATATACTAAAAACCCATAATCAATAATACTATTGGTGGCGGTAATGTTTGATCGTTATTAACAACAAAAATAATAAAAAAATATCGACAAAAGCAGCAAGTCCTTCAAGTATCAGTTACAACAACAGAAAAGTATACAAGCGCACACGCACACGCACACGCACACTTACATTCACACACTCGTCCTGTTGACTTGTTTGCAGAGATTTTGCGACATTATCCTTTCAAAGCATTTTGGTGCGGTATATTTGACAATCTTTTGATGCTTTGCTTGTTTGGAAAAGAAATAAATGTGACACAGCATGGCATGGCATGGTGAATGCCGACAATTCAATTGACTCGGCCTACAGTCGCACATTTTCTCTCTTTCATATTATCTTCTATATTAAAACAAAAACATTACTAATAACGCGGCAAAAAGGATATAAGCACGAATGTATGAATGTACATATGTCTGTGCAAACACAAACATGTTTTTTAACTGAATGATGAATACCTTTTGACACTTTGGAAAAAGTAACAACAATAAACAACAAAAAAACAAAGCCAAAAGTCTTGAGTATGTAAGTGATACAAGCACTTCTGAACTGACATTGTTGAAATTTGTTCTCTATTAGCAGGTTGCATTTCAATTTACAACATGAGTGAGAATGCTGATGATGCGCACAAAAAGTCCTTTTGTAATGCAGGGCACTGTATCTGGAGCAACAATGAGCATCTCAAGTTGAGGTGTTAAAAAATCAACATTATTTTATTTTATTTTTAAATGCAATTCCTTGAAATTTATTTACTTTCGTGTGTATGTGCATGTAAAATGAATTTGTCAATTATCTGCTGTTTGATACAACTTGCAACTTGATTGAATAGAAATTCGAAATAAATTGTCAAGTAATTTATAATTCAATTTATTATCTTTGTATGATTTCACATTAAAAATGTTTTTAATGGAATAATAAAAAATTTCAATATTTTTTTTAGGAAAATGATTAAGAATTATCAAAGGCCCTGAATAATGGTTTAATTTTATATTCTTCACTTTCTTGCTCCTATTTTCTATAAAAGTATGTAAAGATCTGTACAGAATGTTGTCAGCTCTGGAATGTGTGGACTGTTCACATGTCTGACAATAAATTTATCTGGAAGCATTGTGAGTAAAAAAATTGCCTGTACACACGGTTGTTATATGCAAAGATAGTTAAATCTGTTGTTAGGCCTTGCCAGACTCTCAAAGCATTTGACAGGAGTTGTCAATTATCGATCATATGTGCTTGTGTTAGTTAAATGTAAAAAGCGAAATCATGAATTATTATGGAGCAAAAAGCAGCAATTGCAATGAATTTGGTTACATATCGTTAGCCAAAATGCAAAATCTTGTAACGATGTACATATATATATATATATATTTTATAGGAGAGAGAAATAATTGAACAAAATTGTTCATGTGATGCATTAAACTCATTCACCGCAGCAGACTACCGAAAAAATGTCAAGGATAGAACAAAAATGTCAAGGATATGAGAGTGTTTCTTTTGAAGACATCAAGGCAACAGGGCGGCAGGTTGCTGTCTATGCTGATTTTGTCGTTGTAGTACAATTAAACTAATTTCTACTTCTTTGGCTACAATGAGGAAATTCAGTGTTGCCAGTGTAATAAAAAATCTTGAATGAATGATATTGTACAATTATTTCGTATTATTTAACAAAAACAATATTCAAAAATTGATGTAAAGCATAAATTGACTCATTTTTATACTTTTACGTCATATAACTTCATTTTGAAATATTAATTTAATTTTTATAAATGCGAAATATTTGAAGGTGGCAATACTGATGTATGTATTTATGCTTAAATATGAGGTGCAGATGTTGCTGCTGCCGTCTCCAAAATAATTAAGTAGCTGGCTACGAGGCGACAAATGCTGCTAGCGGCATTTGAAGTCGTGTGTTCGTTCAACCTGCATGAATGAAGTAAAACTTCTCTATTTTTATTTTGAACTTGACTAATTTTTATGATATATGTTTGAAAGTTTGTGATGGCATGTGTTTCCATGTCCATGCCTAATAATTAGTTAAAAATACGATTTTGCATATTTTGTTAGTTACGTGGTTTTGCATTTCAGGTGAGGATATATTTTATTATATATTTTTACTTTCCTTTTCCTTTAAAAGCAGGAATGTGTAGTATTGGGATTCTCTGACAATGATGCCATCCAGGGCTGTCAGATTTTTTTCAGGCCTATTTCGCCAAATTCGTTTTGAAAATCGCCAAAAGTCGCCACGATAAATTTTATGTAGTTTTTCTTAATATACATATATGATAATAAATTTGTTTTTATATAACACCTTTTCTTTTAATCGTATAAAAATTTAGCAGAAAATCGTCAAAAACTATTTCTTGTAAATTTTTGTCCTCTAAATTCAAAACACATTAACTACTAAAATTAATATAAGAAAAATCAACAAAATAAAATTGTTTTAATTTCTTGAAGACGAGTTTTGGTAGGATTTATTTTTGAAACCACTACTTCAACAAACTAGTATTCCTGAATCAGAAAAATTTTGCAGCTCAATTTTTTTTATATTTTTTTTTAATAGGACTAGCACTCAGAGGATAACCCCTACTCATGCAATGCATTGTGCTAGAACTAGGAAGATAGGTTATTGGGAAGGAGGATAGAGGGAGTAGTGTCAGTGGACATTTGATATAACTTTCTCACGCTGGTAGTGACAGGAAAGACCTCCGCAGGTAGTTGGTTCCACATACAAACAGTGCGGCTAAAAAAGGAATTCTCTCTGTAATGCGTAGTGCGATTTATTGGCCAAACGACCATAAAGGTATGTGCTCTGAATGAGGCACGTGTTGTGCGTATAAATGTTCCCTAATTTCATTAGAACACATTCCGTTGTAGTAACGATAGAACAAGGATGTGCAGCCCACATTGCGTCGATGCTCCAATGAATCAATAGATTTGGATACCCTCTCTTCTACGCGGTCGAGCAGCGCCAAAATAGACTTTGAAGCGCCGGCCCATACATGAGAGTTATCACACTGTATTTTCATGCCAAGAACATCAAGAGCATCTGATTCCTTAATATTTGTACCCACATAGTTACAGAGGCAGCAGCATTTTCGGTCATGCGTCTATGAGTAACCATACGGGCATTAAAGTCGACCCTGTTCGCATGACCCCATTCAGAAATTTTTGCTAAGAACTTTAATTAATTTAACCACTGAAAAAACAGCACAAATTTAAATAAAAATTAACTAAATACGTATTTAAATATTAAGTAAAAAAACTGGAAGCAAAAGTACAAATTATTGTATCACTAAGAAGAAAAAAAAATGTGAAAGTGTATTAAGTATGTATGAATTACATATAGTAAACACATATTGGCAATTTTCCAACATGTTGCGAGTCATCCATCAATATTTGCATTGTCTATTTCTTGATGTCCCATTAATCAATTATTTATTTCATGTGATGCTTGATTGTTTCTTGTTTTTTTATTTTTTTTTGTAAAAAATTTATAAAAATTAAGCCAAAATGCAGCAGTTTTTTAGGGCATTTAAAAACACTCCAAAATACAATTAAAACCACACGAGCGTAAACTACTTTACCCAACGCTACAAATATTTAACACGTGAATTTATTGAATGATTCTGAAAAAAACGCATCAATCAAGGCAGATTGACAGTGGAGAGGAGTTTGCTCTTATTTTTTTCTTCCACTAAAAAAATAATGTCAAAACCTTTTGAATGGAACTGAAAGTAAATCAAAAGAAATTTTCCACAAAATTATTAACAGTATTTTTAATGTTAAATACGAGTTTTGGTAAGACGAATATTATGACTGACCATAATTCCAAGGATTCTTTTTAGAAAAAAGAAATTGTGCAAAATTGTAGGCATTTTCTTCAGAAATTGCATTTAATTTTTTCAAAAATCATAAAACATCAAAATTTTGTAAGTAATAAGATGTCGTATGTCGGTGATGATGATGATGATGAATTTCCTTCTTTAGATTTTGTTTGTTTGAGGTCATGTGTCACATGTTGTTTCATTGTTTACTTAAACATGGATTTATCGGTTATTATTTGCACCTTTGGCAATATGCAACATTTTGGGAACTTCTCTTTCTACGAATAATTACGCAGTAGGAAGTCATTTCGGGTGTAAAGTACTTTAGGCTCGATTGTATCTGGCCAAATGTAATTGTTACACTTCGGCTGCTCAAAATGATGTATTCATTTTTTTGTGTTCTTCTAAGCCATTCTTCATTGATTAGTTAAAAGTGTGAAAGGGCTTGTTTTTTTTCAATGGAAAACTTAACCTTTGAAAATTTGCATTTGACTTTCCTTAAACGAATGCAACGTTTGCTTAATATCTTTCTCCCTGCACATTCGTTTATTGTGTTTCCTTCCATTATCTTCTATTATAGAGCTACTGAAACACTTCAGTTGCCTCAATTTCATTCAACATTTAACAATGTCATGACACAAAATGTTTTTTGTCGTTCTTCCCAAAACCCAACAAATATTCTTGTCCGGTTTGCCGATCCATTATTCCTTTTTAAGGTTCGTGTGCCACTAAGTTTTTTTGTTCTGAACGTAGATTTGAACATGTCCTATTTAAATCTGTGTTAATCCTTAAAGCGCGTTATACGGTAAATTGAATAAATTTCAGTCCTTAAGTTCTACAGATCAATCGATTTAATGTTTTAAAAGAATTGAGAAAATTATCTATTTTTTTATTGAAATAATATAACAACAGTGGGAAGGAGTTCGAACTTCGAAGATCTTCTAATACATTTAATCAAATTGTTTAAGACCTCTTTTTATATTTTTATTTAAAGATAATACTGCATTTACATTGTCTGTCTCAAAATCTAGTATATTTGATTAGAAATCTTTAACTAAATCTACATCGTTTACACTAAGCTTTTTGACAGTTTCCAAGATTTTGTATCTGGGACAAAATCCTTTACCTGAAATTTAGCCTTGAATTTTAACGAAAAAAATGCCGGCTTAGCTCATTCACACACCTTCAACAAAAAGTTGTGAAGAGCGTTAGCTAATACACTCACCCTCTATATAAATTATGATATACAGGGTAGTAAAAATAAATAAAAATATTAGATTTTTAATTTAGGATTTTTAATTATGGGGAATCTAGTAAAAAGGAACTAGATTTAGCTTAGAATCTCGAAAGTACTAGATTTTTGAGTTTGTTTGTTAAACCTTTTGTAAACCTAAATTATTTTTTTCTAAATAAGGCCTCTAGTATTTTATGAACATATATTAAATTGGATCTACCTTCATACTTAAAAAAATGTTTGCTATTCACTCCTAAAATTAAAGATCTTTTTATGATTATTCTAAAATTGCAAAGAAAGTGCCACGCCTCAAAATAGAGTTAATTTAATTTTTATGTATTGCATAAGGATATTAATATTTCGGTTTCTTGGTAGTTATTGATTTTTTAGTCGGATGTGAAATAAATTAGTCTTCTAGTGTCTCGGATTAATTTATTTTTTTTAAGCTACATTAGGACGCTCTGTCTGACACACATACACAGAGAGAAAAATTCGGTCATCAGCTTATGGTATAAAATTGGCAAGTAGAAATGAGCGATATTTCCATATCTTTTACTTAATCACACTGCGTTTACTTTACATTAAATATATTTTGAGTGTCCTCGTATAACTTAATGGCCCTTATAGGAAATAAAAGGTGATCAGCTTGTTCATGTGAAACTTCAGTATTTTATATGAAAAAAAGCAAAGTTTCACTTTTCGCCTTTTTTCTCACATTTTTATCTTAAATTTTGAATGGATAAAATCGTAAGGCAAATCGCCCTGTCTGGCAATTACGTTTTTGCAATTTGGTCTCTCTTTGGTTTACGTCAATATTCAATATAGATCCCGTTAGTCGTACCGTACCGTACTGTTAGCATTTTAGTGCGCTTATGGAACAATTAAAGATGCAAATACGTTTATTGCCAACATAAGCAAACAAAAGTAAAATTAAATTTTAAAAAGTGTATTTGTTGTTGCATAAGAAAGTCTAGATTTATTTCGTTACTGCTTAAGCAACTCATCAGTAGACTTTAATCATATTTCAAACAAAACTTACAAACAAATTTTTTTTGAAATCGTGTTCATTAAAAAATAGTAAATAATAAAGCGTTAAATAAAAAATAATAAATTACGACAATACAAAAATATTTTTTTTTTGACCAAGTTTGTTTTTTACTTAATTAAGACGGCTTTTACTCACGCAAAGTTTACTTTGCAAAGTCTTGAGTTTGTTGGAAAGCTCACATTCTCTATTCGCTTCTCTCCTACAAACTCCAGTCATTGCAAAGTAAACTTTGCGTGTATAAAAACTGCCTTAATTTAAATTATTTGCCGGCACTAATAAAATGTTCATCGTCCATTTTTCCAAAACATTTTAAATTAATATTTTTATAAAAAATTAAACAGCTGAGCACAATACGGTCGTGTGAATTAAAAAATTTCAATCCGTCGTGAATAAAAAGTACCATAAGACTTTAAATGATACAGAAGAGTGATTTATTAATCACAACATTATCCAAAAATCACTAGATCGCTCATCTCTATTGCACAGAAAAAAGATTCCTGCAATAAACAACTTTAATTGCAAATAAAAGCAAAAATCAAATTAAAATACATTTAAGCCAATTAAACGTTTGCTTAAAAATTGATTACAAAGTTTTATTAACTCAATTACATGTTTAATTGATTTTGGCTTTATTTTCAATTAAAGTTGTTTATTGCAGGAATATTTTTTTCTGTGTGACAACCATATCTTCTTAATTTTTCGGCGACTTTTGGTCTCAAATCTAGAACAAACCATTGACAGATTAAGAGCGTAAGAATAAAAAAAATACCCTACGTTGTCAAATGAAGAAGGAAATGTCAATTCGAAATCGAAGAGATAAAAATAATCAGACGCTTTCGAATCAATTGATAAACATACCGGTTTCGCCTGTGCCTCATCTTCAGTGTTCTCTTGAGCTCACTTTTCACTACGAATGGTGTAAACTTCGCTGTTTTTCTGTGTAGTTTTGCTATTAAAATATTCATTTTTCATCACAGCCAAAATTCTGCCCTCAACGCTTCTATTTATAAATTGTACCATTTTCTTTCAAAAGCAATTTTAAATTTGTGTCAGAATAAAACTTCTGTTAAAGAAATTAGGTACGTCGCCTGGTCCCACTGTTGGTGCATGTCATCCCCATTTACGCACGAAAGTGAAATCGTTTTAAATATTTTCGCAAATTGACAAGCGTTAAAATCGCAATCAATAACAAACACATCTAATCTACTTTGTGTCCAGCTTTAAAGACAATAACTCTGCATGAAAGTAGCCCAGTTAACAGTAGAGTTGACATCAGGTATTCCAAACAATAAATACATTTCGAAATTGTTTGAAATGAATGAGAATACAAAATAATGATCTGATCGCCTTTAGGGATTTAGGGCTTAACACATTAAAAAAAAAACTGTGGACAGGGGCAGTTAGTTAGTAAAAGCAAGAAAAATATTTTAATTTTAAATAGAAATATTCAAAAATATTAATAAACGTTTACATTGTTTACATACATACATACACACACACACACAAACACTCGGGCACACACATTTTTTTCAGTATAAATTCCATTAATAACAGCAGGAAATAATGACCAGAATAAAAGTTGTTTCCTGCATAAATCTTTAATCCAAATAAATTGAATTTTTTTTGCAATTCTATTGTTTTTACTCTTGTGATAAAATAAAATCAAAATTGCTTTTAGTTCTTTGATTTTGTATCACAGTCACACGTTCAAGATTTTCTTTCAAGCTTTTCACACATACATATTTAAATTTGAAATTTAAAAGCAAGTTGAGTTATCGAAATGGCATTGCTATTCATCAGCTGTTTTCTTGTCCGTGGGTGGATTAGTAAAAAAGGTGTGAGTGTATTTAAATATGATATACGAAACTTGATCGTATAACTACCCAAGTTAGAAAACTCTTAGAAGCTTTTGTATTTTTTTTAGTAATTTATTATACCCCTTTTCCACACGCAAAGTTTACTTTGCAAAGTCTTAACTCAGCTGCGAGAAAGACAGAAAGAGACTGTATTACTACTTCTGTCTTTCACACAGCTGAATTAAGACTTTGCAAAGTAAGCTTTGCGTATGGAAATGGGATGCTGCTGCTTTGAAAGCTGTTACTTTATCGCGTGTAACTTTTAGTTCAGGAATATAGATTTAGAATAACTCTGAATCTGAATTAAAGTTCAATACTTGTTTTTAATAAAATAAGCTGAAATTCATTTCGATATGACTTCCTGAAAAATTGAAACTTTGCTCAGGCATACCTTCATACTTTTAAATGCAAACGTGCATTTTCATATGAAGCTTAACTACGCAGCAAAAAATCATTAGTTGCTGCATGGATGAACTCGGCTCCAAGTAGTTCCATTTCTGGTGAATCATTAATGAATTTAACACATAGTTGTCATAGGGCGGAAGTCATCCAAATAACTGAATGTTATTCGCTTAAAATGTTGTCTAGAACAATTTGATACATAAACAACAGCCTTAGAATATTAAATTCAGCACATGTAGCGATTGGTATGCAATGAAAGTGGTAAACATTTGGCTCTAGTTCTGATTTTTTTCTGCTGGGTCAAGTCGACTTAATCACTTTTTCGTTATTGAAACAGATATTGGGCCAAACCCACGATGTCGACAACGTTCGACTTGTCGCACACTTCCATTCAAAACAAAAACAAATTTCAATATTTTGTTGTTGTTTCAAATGTCGAACGTTGTCGATATCGTGGGTCAGGCCCATTGGCTATTATTAGGAACAACTTTCGATCTTCAGCTTTAGGTGAAAGTGCTGATAGCACCGATTTTCATTTGATATTTCGTTATTGTGAATTGTTCAAAATAGTGGATCAGCTGAGATTAAAAGTAAAATACAAAATAAAAAATACATTTGTAAATTAAGGGAAAAATTGCAACAAAATCAAAATATCTAAACATTTGTGACTATAACTAAGTTATGATTTTATGGTTCATCTTTAAAAATGATTTTGACATGTCTAACACTTACAAAATTGTTTAAGAGATTCATAAGAATCTTTCAACTGTGAAAGGAGGAGTTTATGCACCTGTTGTACTTTATAGACAAAATGCTACAGCAATGCACTCAATCTAAATTGTTTCCCAGGTATTTTACACAGTTTTAAGATTTTGTGCTCCAGGGGTATATCAACTACTTTAATCTTTTACAGTGACGGCTAATTAGTATATTTATTATTTTATTATTTATTTATTATTAATTATTTAGTTATTAATGACCCTTATTCCAGTTGTCCACATCACGACGTCACTTTAACACGTTTACTCGCTCTCGAGAGCAATTTTGTGCTACTTACAATCTATTTCCGTTCTTTCGTTGATAATACGTACGCAGGGTTAAAAAGAAAAGTTCATGAAACCAATTTTATGAAAAATTTCGTAGCATACATTTTGTGTTAATTAAAAAAGTTAAGCTAATCTAAATGTGTATGTATGTATGTATGTCAGCAAATATGTAAGTATGTATGTTGAAAAATTTATGTACTATATAAGTACATACATACTTAGGTACCTGCCTATTATGCCGAAACAAATTTCTTAAAAATAAATCTCCTAAAATATGAACATACTTAGGTACCTACATACATACATATGTACATATGTAGATACTATTTAATGTTTGTGTAATTGCTAGCAATATCATTTAAAAGATACGCATATTGCCCTGTGTTGTGCTAGGTCACAATTTAAATAAGTAAATAAAAGGAGAGAAAAAATTAAATGATTGAACAAAATTCTAAAAGATCTTTTAAAAGCCACATGAAGAATAAATGTTAAGAGGCGGAGTCTAAAATTTCAGCGCCATTTGCAATTTCTTTTCCTTTCTTCTTTTAATTTTGTTTAACGGTACCCAGCAACATTGAATACATCTGCTTTAGAAAACCCTGCATGCACTCACTCACACTCATGCTCACAAACATACATATATTCAGCACGTGTGTGTGCGCACACACACAAAAACACAGCTGTTCTATGCGGTGTATAGATGGATCTCTTTCATCCCCATTTTTCATATACACACATACATACATGCATATGCACATGTGTATACACATGCATACATACATACTTAAATATTTTCAATATTTTATTTTGATTTTTTGGTTACCAGAACTTAATGATTTATGCATTCCTTAATGTCTAAACGGGAATCATGTTCCTGCGGTACTTGTAAATGGATGCAGATGTAACGTTTGCTTATTATAGAGAAGAAGCAAAACCAGTGGCTTAAATCACGAGCCATTCGCTCACACGAAAACAAGCACAGATACAATTTTACTTACCCAGCAAACATTTTTGAAATTTTTAATAAAATTAAATATTTTGCGACTCCTCTGCGCGATTAAAATAATCATCTATGTATGCGCTCGCTTTTGAGTAAAAAAAAATATTGTTTTGTCGGGAGAAAATGGTACCTTAGACGCGCTTCTTCCTAAAAAGTCTTTTGTGATTTGGTTTTCTGCATGAAATATGACTGCTAGAGAATTCTTAAAACAATGATGTTACGAAAATCTGCACGATTATTCTATTTATTTAAAATATTAATAATTATAATTAAATTATATTTGTAGTTAGGACACTCGCCAAGTATGTATATGGCGGTGATACAGGTAGGACAAACAGGTGCGAGAGTTCTATCAAGCAGATGTTGATGGGATTGTTTGCAGTGAGTGATTCTAAGGCGAAAGAATATATTAATTTCATATATATAATGGTAACCGGACCATTTTTTGGCTTTTCTGGACGTGAGAGAAATATCAATGATTATTTTATGGTTCCGCAGATTTTGAACATTTTGTTTTTCTTCTCTAATTAAGACACTTAAAGAAATTTGAATCAATCTTTTTGTAGTCCTTTTTTTTTGAGCGCTCAACTGATTAATCAGTTTTTGGCCATCCAAGGCTTTATGAATCGATTTTCGTCGGCTAACTGCAACAAAGTCTTAAGAAAATTTTCTTACTTTGTTACCAATGCAGTGTAGTGGAATTACTTCCTTATTTTTCAATTACATAATTGCGAAATAAGGCCATTTGGTTTATTACTCCTGACTTTATTGCAGTGAGCCGACGAAAATCGCTACATTGCTCCGATGGTGGGATCTCGGCTTTAGAAGACTGATTTTGTTGATATTTTCAAAAACAATCTTCCAAATACTGACTGGGTTATTAATTATATATTAATTTTGTGTGTGCGTGTGTGTGTATGTGTGTTTGGCATTGTGCCCTTCAGGAGTTTTGTAGGCCATTATTATTTTTCGATTTGTTGTTGTTGATATTTGAGCTGTTGTGCTACTTCTGATTTTGGAGATCACGTGTTCAACGCGCCAAATGCATGTAAATACATACATAAATACATGCATATGTATATATGTATGTACATTCTTCTATTCCTTAGAAAACCCACGCTTTTCAATTGTTATTTTTATCCACTTTTATTTTCGTTTAATTTTCCTATCTGTGTAAGTATGTACGTACACATGTATGTACGAGTATATATTTGTGAATGTACTATTTCTATTATAATTTTTTTTATTGTCTAACAAATTTTATTGTCTTCTTCCTTTTGTTGCAAATGAAATAAAAATGATACTTGACTTCTTTTGTATTTTTCTATTCATATTTATTTATTAAAATACATGTTTATAACAAGAGAGGGGTTGTTTTTATTCCCTTTTTATCCTTCCATAGTATGAAATAGTGTCTCTGTATCAGGAGGAAAATAAAAAAGATACATTTCTAGTGACCACCGTGGTTTCATACTCGACCACATTTATTAATCAATATTTTATTTAACCACTGTGTGCTTCCCTCAATCATTTTATTTTTCTTCTTCTTTTTTTGGTGGGGAAATAACAGCCTCTTTATGTTTCAGAGGCATTTGAAATTTTTATTTTCTGCTTTTTTGTGTTCACTCACTTGAAAATTTGATTTACGATGTTATTAACAGCGATTTTTTTCCAAATCAAAAAATCATGCTCTTAATGCATTCGGTTTCTTTTTTTTTGGTTTAGTTAAGGAAGACGCGTGTAACGCCCTTGGAAAACCTTATTAAGTTTACACTTGGTATAAGCTAGTAGACGATGTTACATATATATGTTCATACATAAATAAATATGTATGTATGTATGTATATTTGCTTTTTATTGGCCTTTTGCATTAAGTTTAAACAAATATGGCTGACTGTGGTTGTTGTACTTCTTGTTTGTTTGTGGCGGAAAAGTTTATATTTTATGACGCAACATGCTGAATTTTATAATTGAATTTATAAGTAATAAATAACTTTAGCTCATACAAATTCAAGAATATACATACATACTTACACCAAAAGTGGAAATTGTGGAAAAATATTTACATATGTATGTATGTAAGTATGTACATGCATTTTGTACTTAAGTTAGAATTTTCCCACAAACTTGCAAACAAAACTATGTTTTAACTAGTTAAATTAAGTTCATACATACATACGTACATTAAAAATGTAATTGTGTCAATAAAATTTATTAATTAATTAATAAACTTTTAAGCAAAATAAATAATTTCAAATCAATACTTTTTCAAACCACACAATGCCATAAGACAAGCTGAAATAAAATGAAATGCTTTGAAAAAATTAAATATTTAACATTAACGTCCTTTTTCACAATGTATGATTAGGAGTTAACGTGAACTTTAACTGACAGTTCTTCATACAAAACTTGCGTTAAGGTCCCTGTTAGCTTTTAATTGTACATTGTGAAAAGGGACGTAAATGTATTAAATAAAGGCTCAATTAGCCGACTGTAACGTAATGTAACTGCAACAGTAGGAAACAGCTGATCGATATTGTTATGTGAAAAGTAATGGAATAGAGATGTAATGTAACGTAACCTACTTTTCATATAAAAATATCGATCAGCTGTTTCCTACATTACAGTTACATTACATTACCGTCGGCTAACTGAGCCTTATACACTGTTACAACAGCAACAACAATCTGGCAGAGGAGAACAAAAAATATACATATGTATGTAAGTATGTATGTACTGTGTATGTGAATCGGTGTTTGTGAACACATAATAATAAAAAAATTTTAAAGTCCCCGATATACATATTTAGAAAAGATGTGATATCTTCTAAGCGACTGGATCGATTTTTTTAAAATATAGCTAAGATCCCTCTCAATCAAGTCACCTTTCAAACAGAAAAAACTAAATCAGAATCCGTCCAGCCGTTTGGTTTGCACGTGGACACGGACAACACGCCTTTTTTTGGTCGGGGGTTAAAAAGGGGCTCGAAGCTCGCATCCCTTTGCACATTTTTATGGTGAATCAGCATGGGAAACCGTAGAATCCTTGCATTTTTGGTATACGATATGCTTAGGAGAATTATAATGTTGGTGTCCGTATCATCCAAAAGAAGTTGGTAATTATGGACCCATAGCTTTCGCCATTGACCAGTAATGACCTGGCCAATGTCTTTAAAGAAATATAGGCCGATGACGCCCTCAGCCCAAAATCCCCACCAAACTGTGGCTTCCTTGGAATGTATTGGACGCTTTTGAATCTCCTGTGAATTAGTATGGTCTCAAATTATGCAATTTTATTTGTTTTCAATTAGCCATTCAGCCAAAAATAGCCCTTACAGCTGAAGATGCTTTTTTGCGTGGAACGAACAATTTTATCGATTGCACGTGTTTTTGAACTTTGTATCCATTCATGATGTTGTGGCAAAAATGACTGAATAAATGGCAGCGAATTCGACAGCTGTAGCTTCAACAATATGACCGCTATAAACTGTCCAAGCTCGTCAGTCGGATTAAAAAAAATTTGACGACCATAAATAATTGAAAAATTCAAAAACTGTTTTAAATATTCATAAAAACAATTGTCATGCAAAATTCAAAATACTGTAATACTGTAGTTGCTGCATTAGATGCAAAGATATTCCTCTTTTCAACCTAACCTATTCCAAAATAAAAATTATTTATATGCTTTATATGCCAGGTGCCACGGCCACTTGTTTCTTCCGACTTTTTCTTTTTTAACAACGCATAAAGTCAATGGAGCAGCTTCTACAAAATCTGAGATGTTTTACCGTATTAGTTTCCAAGATATATGGGAGGTTCCACGCCCACTTGTCTACCCTTCTACTATTTCTTTAAGTTACTACAAATATTAAATAAGAAAATACACAAATGATCACTGCGGTCATTTTGTGTTCAGTTCTGCCTCATATGGTTGAAAGAATTAAGTTATTCTAATAAACGTAGAGTGTGGGATCGTTATATTTTTATTCTAAACATTTAAATATATGCATTTTATAACCATATGGTCGTCATTTCGCAAATATTCATTATAATATATAATAATTCATTACATATATATAATAAATTATAATACGGTTCAATCATAAATTTTTATTGCAACAAAGTAAACAATATTCAATTAAAATTCCGTTTAGAATTAGTTCATGGTTTACTTATGAGTTGAAAGTGTGATAATAAACTTGTGGCGAATAAAATTCTAAAAATTAAAAATATACCTGCATACATACTTAAACAAATAAAAGTTAAATTAAATTAAATTTAAAAATTTCTTACTGTTTTAAAAGAAATAAATTTCCTTAAAGATGAGTAAATACATACATGTACTCGTATACATGCGTATGTACATATGTATGTATATAAATAATTAAATGTAAAGTGTAACTTGCTGCAATAAATATTTACATTCATATGTAACTACATAGATAAATACATACGACTACATACATATGTATGTACATACTTAAGCATACAAATTATAAGAGACATATTGGTATTATTGTGTCAAAAATGTATATTGTTAAAATTTACAAGGTCACATAAAAAGAAAATGTTTATCGTCATTATTATATTTTGCCTAAAAAAATGTTATTCTTATTAAGCTGATAGCTTTGCTAATACAAACTGATTATGTTTGTATAGAAAACACCATTCTATATTCAACGAGGAAAAGGAGTTAGTTCCATGCAATTATAATGAGTATTTTAATTATTGTACATTTAATGAAGCAGGTACGAAAATCCTTAATTTTTATTCATTTTTCCATATTACATACATATATGTACATGTTTATTTCTTATTTGCAGCAAAAGAGGTGCACAATATACATACATACCTTCAAATGTCAATGTTACAATTTTCGGCCAGAACTTCGCCATAAAGCCACTCTTTTTCTTAATTATAAATACTTCAGCAATATATAAATAAGCAGGTAAGAGCTTTAAGTGTTAAATTATTAACATTAAAATCCTAAAAACATATAAAGGGTCCGCCATCGTGAATGGTAACACTTAGCTCATGTCTGATTTGACAGATAATTAGTTTTATCCTTCCGCTGAACGAATATGATTGTGTATACGCTTGAAGAACGTTGGGAAATATTGCCTGCGATCGACTTACAGAAGATACCGATTTTGCCAAAAAAATCATCTTTTCAGATGAAGCTCATTTTGGTCTTGGCGGGTATGTAAACAAGCAAAATTGTCGCATGTGGGGCACAGAAAACCCGCACGCATACATTGAAAAGCTGACGCACCCAAAACGAGTCACTGTTTGGTGCGGATTTTGGTCCAGAGGCATAATTGGGCCATTTTTTTTCGAAAATGAGCAAGGAGTGGCCGTTACAGTCAATGGCGATCGTTATCGGCTCATTGTTCACAAAAATTGAAGAGGAGGATATTGGCAACATTTGGTTTTAACAGGACGGCGCTACGTGCCACACAGCCGAAGCTACAATCGATGTTTTTTATAGCATTTTCAAAAAAAAAAAGTTATCTGGCGGACCTATACATACATACGTATGTACATATGAACTAGTTTTTAAGAATGTACATGCATATATGTATATGTTTGCAAGCACGTATGTATGTATGTACATACATATGTATGTAGTATGTAGATGAGCATTTACGGAAAAACATACAAAAATACCAAATATTAAAGAAATAAGCTTAAAATTAATATTTTCGATATACATACATATGTACATATACATGTAAGTATGTATATTTGTACATATGTAGATATGCATATGAGACTTCGTACATGCATATTTCTTTCCATCACCTAATTTTTCTATTTGCAAATTTGTAAAATAAAAACGTTGAAATACATACTAAATAAATAAATGATAAAAAAAATTTAATTGGCATTACTGAAATGTGTCCAGAAAGACCACCAAAATAAACATACAAAAAAGGAAATCGATGCGATTACCAACGAACGGCATTTAATTTTTATTTAAAAGATAAATATTTTTGTTTATAAATATTTTGTTTATTTTTAAAGAAAACTGTGTTATTTTTCGAAGTTTCCTTATGATCACGTGAGCACAATTTGCTTGAGCTTGAAGTGTACGTTAAAACAAAATTTCCATACAAATTGAAGTTTAAATTAATTTTTTTTTGGATACGGCCGTTAGTGTCTCTCTTTTATAAACGGATGTGTTCAGTAAAGTTCAAGATATTACGAGCCGAGCAAGGGGATTAGGATGTGAATCGAGTTTTGTTAAATATTTGCCTGCATAATTATTTAAATTTTTGTATCTGACATAAAGCTGTTGTTGTTTCAAATACATAAAGTACACTTTAAACTTTGCAGGTAGAAAAGACCGGTGGTCTGTCTTTAGTTATCGGTAATATTTAGGTTAAAGTTAACTTGCAGCAATCGGTACGATAACATCCTAACTTCAACTATTAGTAGCTTACAATAATGGGACTAATTATCATATTTTTTTCTTCGCCTGCAAAGAAGTATGTATGTATACTCGTAAAATGTAGCTAAAATCATTAAAAATTTAGAAAAAAATTTAAATCTATTCCTAAAGACTGGTGTAAATCAAAAAATAATTACACACTTGATCTTTTTTAAAAGTAAAGTGAACCTGCTAAGCAACAACTTGAACTTGCTACTGCCACAACTGAAAAACATAAATCAGGCATTTAAAGTCATAAACTAAACTAGTTAACAACTAAAAGATAGAAGTACAGTAGTTATACAATTTCATTGTTCTCTTTAATAGTTATTTACCAAACGGAAACACCCTTGAACTAACCGCAAAAACAGCATGCCATCACAGCCTGCTTACCGAAATGAAATGCAACTAATAAAAGTCTTTATGCTCAATTTCCTTAAGTATGGCCTACTTAGAACAAAGGGATTAAGACACTAGTTCATTATTTTAGTGACGCTAATAGCCATGCTAATATACCATAAACTACTTAATATCCTTTCTAATACCTGCCTGCCTGCTTGCTTGCCTGCCTGCCTGCCTGCCTGCCATTCGTATGCTAATAGTAGGAGATTTCATTCATAAATCCGCTACTTGGCTTAATATGTGCGTTTAAATTATAGCACAAGAGTTTAAGTGCACATGCAACTAAATTTTTAAGATGCGTGCAAAAACAAACTTAAACAATAGTGAGTATTAAGCAAGAAGCGCGGTTGCGGTTTAATACACCTTCTTGCTGACTATAAATGTGTTTCACACCGATGAGGTTTATAAATCTTTAAGCAAGGAAAAACCTGTGTAGGCAGGCTGTTCGCTCCAACACCATGCCAAATGCATACCTCTGACTGTACTCGGAATGATTAAAAATTGGGAATTTCCCAAGTATGCTTAAGGAAAGCATGTAGACATGTTTGTTAATAACGCATTCCCATTTTTCGGCGTCATTTTATTTGCCTAAGTAGTGATTACGAGGTGCAAGCGCTTGCATCAGTGTACACACTGTGGGGTTTTTCCAGAGATTATAAAAAGAAACCTTGGTTTTGGCAAGAACAAAAGAAAAGGAAGTCATAAAATAATTAATCATAAAATAAAACTGCTTCTACTTGTACTTGAAATGTCTGCATTTATTGCAACTGAATTTTAAGAAGGTGCATATGTATATAAAAAAAAAATTCATTCATAAACTTGTGAATCTTTTTGTATGTTATTTTTTAATGAAATATACATTTGTGTGTATAAATGTACATACATATGTATTGTTTGTTACCTGGCCATGTACTTACTACATACAGTCAACTCTCGATAGTTTGAAACTCGTTAATATGAATCTTTCGATAGTTTGAATTTACCTTCAATATCCTGAAAAAATTCTATAAATTAAAATAAAAATCTATTTAATTTGGTAAATGGATCTTATTTGAATGGAATTTTGATAGCCAGCGCACTAATTATTTGAAGTTTTTCGTCTCTACGCTCTGCGATTTGAATTAATTTTTATGTGCTTTGTTATATAAAAAAATATAAAACGCTAACAAAATTATCATTTGTATAAGAAATACCGAAGTATATTTATTAAACATTTACTCCCTGTTTCCACAACACGGACAGCCGATTTGATTAGAAATTCATACAAATTCTCTCGACGAGTCGCCTGCTTGACTTGTGGAAACAGGGCATTAGTCCTTAATATATTAGTAAATTTTGCTTACTTTTTTTGCAAAGCCATTTCCATAAGAATTTCATTACTGCTTTGAAATAAGCTAAAAAGCTTCAAATTTTTTCGAATAAAGTTGTTTGTTTTGTAAAGATTTTTGTTTGAGGCTTCAAAACTTATTCACCCTTATAGCGAAGCGCAAGGGAGTAAATTCTAGCGAATCAGCTTTATATTCCCATGAACAATAAATTGGCATCGTCAATTGTTAGGGAATAAAATAAATATCTGTTTCAAGTCCAAAATTCTATTCTGAATAGATGTAATTTTATTTTTTACATGTATTTTTATAAATTTCTTAATAAATTGTTAATATTCAGCTTCATTTTTCTGCATTTCGCTCCCAGTTATGTTATTAGAAGAAGAAAAAACTTATTGGAAAAAATAAAGAGACGAACTTTAAGAGATGCATCAAATCTACTGAGTTTATCTGAAGTAATTTATGTAAAGGACGGTGTGCAATAAATCCGTCATACGTTAAACTTCGCCTTTTTCAACTGACATTAACGCAACGACGGATATGGTTGGCACAATGAGTACTTTATATACGGAGGCATTTGAACAGCTTCAATAGGTTTGTTCTCCATTTTATTCACTAAATACAACTTTTTTTATTTATTTCGTTTATTTCTTTTGTTTTATTTTATTTTTGCTGTCGCAAAGCACAAAAATCTAAATCAGAACATACAAAAAAAAACCAGCCAATATCTGTCAAACTACTTTACGTACGCAAAAAGTTAAAAGTTGACCAATTTTTGTACTTTGCGTTGACGGACACGTACTGAATGTAAGAGACCTCATAAGAAACTACATATGTATTTTAACTTAGCTGTCAGTTGAAAAAAGCGAAGTTTAACGTATGACGTATTCATTGTGCCCGGCCTTAAGTGAAAGCATGAAAAAGTGTCGGCAGTATGTGCGTGCATATGTGTATAATAAATAATAAATTCATGCATTTCCACTCCTTTTAAAAAACAATCAAACAATTAAAAACTATTTAAAAAAAAACAAAAAGAAAAACCACTTACATTTGTGTCTTTTTATTTCCAACCAAAACGTTTGTGGAAAAAACACACATCATTTTTAGAGAAAAAAACCGCGGGAATAAAAATCGGAGATGCCATATTTTTCTCAAACATGCGAGTTTTTTCAAATAGAAGTAATTCACGATTACAACATTAGGGAAAAGGGAAATATTTCGAGGGAAAAAATATTCACAATAGGAGTGAGTATGCTGCATATTGTGATTGCCAATACCATATTGAGAGTCTTATTGTAGGAACACAACTGAGACGAACGACGAAATTTTCGCCGCGAACTTTGCCATCAGAACTAAAACACATTTATGCATATGAAAATTATCATAAAAATGAGGTGAGGAACTGTGTGATATATATATTTATATACGAGTATCTTACGCTGACGAACGACGAACAAAAATTTTTCTCTCTCTTTGCACAAACAAACTTTATAAGTGAAATTTATTTGCTGGTGATTAAGTGATCTCTACATGCATTTCATTGTTGCTTTAACAAATCGTCAGTAGACTTCAACCACACATTTTGAACAGTCACAAACCTCTTATCTTATGCACAGACTTTCATAAACTATATGAGAATTCACAAATAATAATATTTTTGAAAATCACAAAAGCAAAATAAGCGTAGTAGGCTTAGAAACTTATGCAAAACCCAGCAAATAATTTTTATTCGATATGAATCTATTTTATTTTCCTACACCTTTATACAATTAGAAATCCATCGCATAACAATAAAAGTATTAATAAGGCAAAATGAAAAATAAAATCGTAATTAAACATTCAGGACAATATGTCGAATAATAAATTTCCTGAAACAAACTTTATCGATTATCAAAGAGCTGTTTTTCGTCGTTGTTGTGCTGCACACAACAAATTTAGTCAGCGAATTCTTAGCGACGAATTCGCCGTTCTTCCATGTTGTTTCTCTAGCATTACTTCAGTTTTTTTAGCTTATTTCAAAAATTTTTGGGTTGAAATCTACTGATAAGTTACATAAGACGTAACGAAATGCATGTGGATGTTGCTTAGCAAAAAAAAAAAAAAAAAAAAACAAGCAAAAATTCCTATTTCTTTTTTTAGAGTTTGAAAATCCACTGCTCTATACATACCTATATAGAAAAATCATCTTGCTCGCCGGCGTTCTATAATTTGAAGCTTGACTTCCTACACTCTATACTTTGAGTTAATAATGTGACTGTGTTCGTTTTTTCAAACAACTAAAAAATAAAATCGGTTACTTTAGTTTAAGCGCAATGCCTTCAGCCTTCAGGACGGACACAAGTGATGAAAGTTACGTACTTTTTCATGATAGTTATCTATGTAAATATGTATGTATGCCACATAACAAGGTTCTAAATAAACAATCGGAAATTTCAATCAAACTCTTGTTAATTTGAACTCACAATTATTTATTTGAACTTTTTCCTATGGTACGCTGAATTTTAAATTATCGAGAGTCTACTATACATGCATTCATAAATGTAACTGGAGATTTATTACTCGTAACTGAAACACGGCTGAGAATCAATGCAAAAAAAGAAAAACTTCCTTGCCTTTGTGCTCTAATTACCAGTTTTATTTGCGGCAGGTTTAAAGTTCTATGAAAGTATTTTTTTCTTTCTTTTATATTTCCGCAATTATTAGAATTATCATTATCTTACTTACAAATATTTTCTATTGGTTATTGGGTTTTCCAATATTTTTCTATTATTATTTTATTTTTATATTTACTCGTACTTAGAATTTGTAAAATTTTATTCACGATAGTTGGACATAAAACAAATAAATATCAAGATGGTGTGATTTATAGTGGTCGCCACTATAACAGCCAAGCTAACCCTTAAGTGCTTCAGAAATTTAATTAGTGGAACGTGCATAATCGAGTTTTCATGCCAGGAACTAGAGAAGAAGCCAGAGTTGCCATTGAGAAATTTAAACAAATTGACAACTGGATTCACCTGTACCTGTGCCCTGTAACTTGCGAGAAGTTTTTGCGTCGAGAAAAATTAAACAATTATATTCTTTGACCTGTTTTCCACAGACTGATTCATATAAAAACTGAAATAAGCTTGCAAGAAACATGAGCAAGCAACTAAGGTTTCTGTTACTCAGCCTGTGTTTCACAGAATGATAACAAACTTCTCCTCTGGAAAAGTTCTCACCAAAGTTACAGTATTCAGTATCGCTATAATAAATACTGCTATTCAGTAACATATTAACGAAAAAATAACAAACTCAATTTTATTTAGTTTTTTTATTTTTTATTCTTTTTTTTTGAGCTTTTCACTTATTTTGACATTTTGTATGCCTGCACCCGTGAAAAATTCAACTGACCCAGAGGCTGAAGGTAAAGAACAACCGACAACAACGTGTGTTTGCCGAATGGGCCCTGTATCAGTTACAAACTGACAATATTTTTCATCGAGAAACCATCTTCTGAGTGACTGGTTATATATATAATCAAAACCAAACAAAAAATTTCATATGCTCATACAAAAACTCCCAAAGCATATTCATATAAAGTAGACTTGCCTCAATTAACGTTGAAAAATTCGTAGTTGGGATGTCAAAAAAAAATGGACATCTGAGGGATATTCAAATTACAAGCGGGAAAAATAGTCAGCTGGGTTTTTGAGACCACCTGATTCGCCTTAAAAACCTTCAAAACATTATTGCCAATTATTAAATATATAAACAAAGCAATTCAAAAAACTTTTGGAAACATTTAAAATCACAACAAACATTTTTTATTTAACTGAATTAAAACCATGAATTTTTTTAGCTCTTTCAAGCATATTTTTGTTGAAATTAATTGATGAGTTGCTTAATCAACAAAAAACAAAAATTCTTCATATTAAATTTTGAACTTACAAATTCAAAGCATCTAAATTTGGAATGAACCGCTCTTGACTGTAGAAATAAAATGCAAAAGGAAATTGAATTAACTTTCACTTGAACAACTTAAATATTCTAAAGATCCCTGCACGCTGCTTTTATTTTAATTTAACCTCCTCCTTTATTTGGGATTGAATAAATTTAATCTCTTCGAATTAAGCTCTTATCTTCAGCGAAGGTGGTACCATCATTTCTTTTAACTTCACAGCAGATACGAGCCTGAGATAATCACATTAAAAGCCTCCAAAATACAGCAGCCAAACAAAAAATAATAAATAAATAAAGAAGTATAAAACAAAACAAAAGCAACATTAAGCACAAAAAGGCTAAAGTCACCCAAAATGAACAACCAACAACCCCCCGAGAAATTATAAAGCATTAACATTTTGTTTTATTTTGCTCTAGAACAAAGCAATTCACCTCCATGCTGATTTTTCTGCGCTTAATTCTATTCTGCTTTTAATTTTTTTTATTGTTGCTTTTGATGCTTCCCCCCACAAAAAAAAAAATAAGATGACAAAGTAAATTGAAAGCAAAAACAAAAGTGATAAAGAAAATGGAACAAACCCCAATGGTTTTCGCAGACACACAAATACACTTTAATGTCGTGTACAAGAAATATCAGTAAAAACCCGCAAAGCATTAAGGGCGCGTTTTTAAACACACAAATACACTCATGCCATCATTCAATCATCCATTTAAATTCACACACACACACATGTACATACACACAAATAGATGCCACAAAACATAAAAATATGTAACATTAATGCTTAAAGTTTAATTTCAGAGCCTTGAAGGTATTGGCGATTATTGAAGAGAACAGAACAAATGAAATGGGTATTAGAACAATTAAATAAGTTCCAAAAAGTTTAAGGAGGCAATTTGGAAGCACTAACAAAAGCTTCGAAATATGCTTATCAAAAGCACTAACGTAAGGCTATTAAAGTGGAAAATTATCACAGACAATTTTGCAAACCATTAACTTTTGCATCTGATTACACAGAAATTATATATTATTGCTTCTGTGAAGGATTTTAGTAAGGCAAAAAAAAATCATAGCTTTTTGGAAGCTGTATGTACTGCTTCTAGCTAGCTCATCTCGAACAAAAAAATGCCTTATTGATGCGCACCAGCAAGTGATTCTGTAACATTGGCGGTATTCGGTGTTTGATACAAATGATCTTGCGTAAGTGTAAATGCAAAATATAGTAGCTTTTCTTTTAAATCCAACAACCAAAATACGCACACACTCCAAACAAAAGCTACGATATTTTGCATTTGCACTTACGCAAGACTACTTGCATAAAACATCGAATACCGCCATTGACTCCCTTACAAAAATGTTTCTGGGAATAAGTAATTTTCGCTGGGTATTAGTTGACATAAATTCAGATAAAATTGGATTCGTTTTTTTTTGGATATAGATTTTACCTTAAAATTAAAATTTTAAAAATTCCTTCTTAGTAGATCTGCACATACGGAGAAGTGCCTACATACAAAATTTCAAATGAATAGCATCCATTCTTGCAGGAGTCTTTAATAGACTGTTGGTAAACCTAAAATACTTATGTACATATATTAACTTTCACATTCATCAAACGAGAACTCTATCGTGTACTGATACATACTCGTACAGCACAAGGGATAATTATCACTTATAATACACGTGAACATGCTTCTTACGAGGTTTGTTCAAAACATATCGCGAATTTTGAATTTTCGCGGGTTACGTATATTCGAATTTTGATTTTTTTTGTGACGTTATGTTGGTACTCATGGCTCCCACTTATGCCGACAATTTCAGTCATTTTGAATGTTCAGTTAACTGTTGACAGCTGCTTTGCTTGCACGTGTTTTGGCTCGTCTTCGATTAAAAAATATGAGTTTGTGCTTCTTTGCTGGGGTGTTCTATATAAAAACTGGCCGACTACTTTAAATATTCAAAACTCAAGATCGTACAGTAAGACTACACTAAGAGAAAAACCATTCATTACGCTACTGAAGTAACATCATTAATAATTGTTGATTGTATTGCATGAAATTTCATAATATACTTGAAACTCATACAATAAACTCTTACGTTAGCTCGTTATTAATGACAAAATTCCTTGAGCCAATGAATGTTTTCCTTTCAGAGTAGTGTTGAATTTTTTTTTAACTTTGAGTTTTTTTTTTATTTCTTTCAACTTAATTATTTTTAACTGTTATATAAATTATTTTCTTTTCAGTGATTTCATTCTTTTAAGCAACGCACAAAGCTTTAATAAAGCTATGACAACCAACCGTGCTTAAATTTAACAACAAGTTTCTATTTTTTTTTGTATCGCAGAATATTAAAGGCCTCTGCCATTGCCTTCTGTGTAACGACTTTTTTGCTGCTATTTTATTCTATTTATTTATTTTTAGCATTTTGAAATTTTAGTGTCGAAAAAAATGTTTTCCATTTGGGGGTTTGTTGGAAGGTAAGCGTAAAATTCACAATTACTATACACTCCACTACACAGATATCATACATATTTTAAACACACACACATACATACATACATGAATTCTTTACAAATGAATATCAACCACAATCAGATGCATACTTACCGCCATATGCGTATATACCACTTATATTTAAATACATACATACACAGTGTTTTTTTTTTATTATAAACCAGACAGAAATCAAAGCCCTAAAAATTGTTTCGAGGGCCATAGTAAATAACTCCCTTCTTTCTCATCATCAACATCTCATCATTTTACTCATCCTCACAAAGGGGTGGTTTGTGTTAAAAGTTTCTTTTCATTTCCTCTTGCCGCGTTCTTCCTACATTTAATTCGAGTACAAATGGCATGAAAAGGCCAATATGTATCACCAGCAAAGTAATTTAGATGTTTGCTTTGGAAAAAAAAAATAAATACAAATTTTATGTTGCAAAACCTTTAAAGAGGACAGCAATTGAAATGAAATTTTGAGAAAAAAATGTTGCACAAGCTCTTAGGAAGAAAGAGTTTTGCTGGGGATTCCGTTAAAATTGCTAAAAATCAAGCAATTAACTTTAGCTTTTGTTCATCAAAGTGAAGTAAAAAATGCGCAAAAGCCACACAAAATTTTGTCTTTAGTTATTTTTTGTTATTAAATTAAATAATTATAAATAAAAAGCAAAACTACACAGAAAAAATTTTAATTTATTAAAATAAAATCAAATATTTGGGGGATTCAAAAGGCAGTATAAGTGTCATATTGTCATAATGTTTTAAATTATTTTAATATAATTGTTCTTGCTTTTATTTTTTAAATTATAAATAAAAAGCAAAACTACACAGAAAAAAGTTTATTTTATTAAAAAAAATTAAATATTTGGGGGACTCAAGCGGTAGTATTAAGTGGCATAGTGTCATAATGTTTTAAATTATTTTAATATAATTGTTTTTGCAAACAAAAATGTTAAAATATTATGAAACTGTGATACTTAAGACTACCGTTTGAATGCCCCAAATATTTTTACTGAAATAAAAAACTCATTTACGGCCTTTTTCAAAATGTATGATTAAAAAATAACATGAACTTTAATTGGAAGTTAGGTTTAACTGTCGAAAATTTTCTGTGAAATTTAGCGAAACAAGATCTGTCGTTGAACATACTAATTGCAAGAAAATATTTAAAAATAATAAGAAATATATAGGAAAATTACTATGCAACATTTGGAACCTGTATAATATAAAAAAAGTAAGGAGCATTAAAATAATCTTCGCTCGGCGCATCTATTTGTCCCTTTTAGATGAGAATTTTAGACAACGATTTAGAATATCAAAGTCTATAACCAAATACGTTTCTTGTTGATTAAAATATTTTTGGAAAATTTTAAAATTTTTTTAATTTTTATATAGACAGCCTGATGCTGAAATGGAAATCAATAACCGACGCGTCGGTTAAATTGTTTGTGTTAAACAAACCGGAAATTTGTTAACTTTTCGTTAGGATTAAAATACATAATCATACATGGTAAAAAGGACTGCTATTCTTTATTGGTGAAAGTTACATGGCAAGCAAAAATTAACCGTTTTTAAAAGAGAGTGAAACGCGTAGAAATTCTCACGTTTATTTAATTTTAGAAATATAGGACAAACAAAACCAAATTTTGAAAATTTGTTTTTGCTTTAAAGTTAAAGTTTCACTCACTTCTTCGACTCGTTTTCCAGAATAGCCACCAATAATAAAACTTAAAATCAATTTCGAAAACCTGTTTCTAAAAAAAAAATTTATCGTTAAGAGATTTCATGAAAACTTTTAAAATTGTCATTTGTGCAAATGGACGAATTTGCGATACTTTTTCAACTTTTGTGCAAATTGTTAAGTCAATTTTAATGAAATGTCAAAAAAAGTTAATTAAATAAAAATAAGACAAGAAAATTTCAAGCAATTTGTAAATTTAAAAATGTATGTATGTACACATTTACATATGTATGTATATTTCTATACAAATAAAAATATTTTAATTGTGTCTAAAGAAAGCCAAAATGCCAAGAAGCTGTTGTTTACAAAACGCACAATTGCAAGCTTAAGTTTGCGAGTGAACATTTTTGGGCAAATTTAACAGGTTTGTGTAAATAAATTTCCATACAATTTTTGACATTTTATTTACGAGAGTGTAAAAATGCACAATTGCACAGTTTGCAAGAAGAACCATATTATTTTTTTTCTTCTTTTAACTTATCAGTGGATCATTTCTGTAACGAATGTGAGAACTTTTCGAACCAACCTGTGAAGCACAGGATGAGTAACTTTATATGTTGATCTTGTTTGTAAGTTTATTAAAGTTTTTATATGTACATATAACACTGTGTAAAATAGGACAACCAGTATAATTATTGAAATTTTCTCGTTTCCAAAACTTCTCACAAAGTTTACTTTGCAAAGACTTTAAACTAAAAGAGATTGATAAGCTAACGGCAGGTTTGCCCTTCCGGCAAATCTTAAAAAGAACTTCCGCAACAATTTTACATGAGATATATAAATTTAAATTATTTCAATTTTTCAACGTATTATAACACAAAAAAAAACAAAAAAATAACACAAATTAATTCCAAAAAGAACAACTAAGAACATTTAGCCCTTCCTTTTTAAATGTTAAATAAAAAAATCTACGTAAGATATCATCGATATTTTTATTCGTTTCATTATACATATCTGGAATATAACAAACTATATAATGGCATTTTGTCTATAAGCATTGAGGTTTTAAAAGTTTTTTTTTTAAATTGTGGTCGAAGTCTACTCACGAGTTTCCGCAACAGCAACGAAATGCAGCTAGACGTGCTTAACCAACAACAAACAAATTTTGTTAAATTCGTATTAAATAAAAATAAGAAATTAAAAAAATTTAATTAATTAATTTTTTAAATTTATCATATCATATAGATATTTTAGTCAAAAGATTCTCGAAAAACAATTTTTATGCCGGTTTCCTTTCTGGAAAAAAGTGTAAAATATTTTTTTACTTTTTATTAAGAAAATGCAATTTAGCGTTCGTTGATAATGATGCAATAATTTTTAATAAAATATATACTTAAAAAAAACATTTTATTGCGAATTTTCATTGAAAAGTGCAATAAATGTAGCATTATTATCTAGAAAAGAAAACGCCATTAATTTTCATGGTTGTGATTTAAGCAAAACCATTCCGACAATCTACAAAATGCCGTTGATTTTCTGTTAAAAGTGGGAAGCCATTATAAAAGCGAATTTTTAAATACCAAATACAGCAACAACAACAATGCACACACACTGCTTTATGCTCGCGAAAAATTACACCCTTAATCGTCAAAGGGGATGTATTAACAATCTCGTAAGCATACACACATGCACACACACACGCGCGCCCTCAGGCACTCTCCAACAACAACACATCGTGAGTGCTACTCTCTCAGTAGTGATTTAATACAAATATATAAATGATGGCGAAGGGCGATTTTCACTTCCAACAAGTACCACTGCCAGTGTTGCCAATCTGTGTGTGACTACACGTATTGGGTGTAATTTCTACTTACATGTGCAGGCCATGTGTACATTCAGGGAAAACCTGCAACTTAAAAGTAAGAACGCGTCTCATTAATTCAATAATCTTCACTGTAATGAAAATGTACATTGAAGTACTTCAAAATAAATAAAATTAATAAGTAAATACTTTAAATTAATATTTTTCCATTTTGAAATAAGAAATTTCAACATGACTAGACTTTCGTTAATGTTTCTTATTAAATCAATATTGTTTTTATTGATTTTAAGCTGTTTTTTCTCTGGGTGTAGGTAATTAGTTTCAGTTTTAATCAGCGTGTAGTGTATGTATAAATAATTTATAGTTAAAAAAAATAAACCTTTAATATTAAACTGAACTAAATACTAGAAAATAATTTTTAAGTATGTAGGGTTGGTTTAATAGCAATAGAAATACCAACAATCATTTATGGCTATTTAATTTAATCTAATAAATTATTATTATTTATTTTCTTAATTTTTAGTCTCAATATAGTCGTGTCTTTTCTTCAAATTTACCCATACCAAATTTAAAGTATTTTACTATATTAGCTTTCCAGATATCATGTAATTGCTATTTACTTTGTATGTGTGAGTACCTCATTCCTTGCAGCTATCTCGCCAGTTTTTTTTATCTATGGCCGTGTCTTGTTTTCAAATTAAGTCATACCAAATTTGGAAGACTCTTGGTATTATAGCTTTTAAGATATAAGATTATTGATAATTACTTTGTATTGGGGGTGCTCCTTCACCCAGGTAATATTCTGCCAATAATTTGAATTACTTCTTTCCTTGCTCTCAAAAGAGTCCATACTAAATTTGAATACTCTTTACGCAATAGGTTTCAAGATATAAGATATTTGGGCATGGGCGTGACAGAGTCCACTTTTATATCCATTATATTTTATTTTCATCGGAAGCTAATGCTCGTGCAAATTTCAAGTTGAAAATTACGTTGAAAGTTTCCATTACATTTCTAAATACATTTCTACATAAAAGCATATAAAAAACCAAAACGGAGAACTGATGTAATTTCAATGTAAGATAACAAGAAAATCTGTACTTCTAAAATGGCGGAGTACATGTCGTACTCCTGGTTGCATTGTGACTTTCGGAAAATAAATATGTAAATACGATTTTTAAAGCATTACTTATATATAATTTTTAATAGATGATTTAACACCTCTCGATTATTTCCCGTGGGACCACATTAAGTCATTGGCTTATGGTGATAAACCAGAAAAATTTTACGCATTTGAGGCCAATTTTTGTGGGGTTATTCGAGACATATGGCCACCAACGCTTTAAAACGAACAGCAGCGATGGACATATGCCCAAAATTAAAAAATTGGGCTTTCTATACACACGTGTGTGTATTTTATTAATAAATACTCCCTGCAGGAGGTTGAACTTGTGTCCAACTAGTATTTTACTAGTACAGGAATCACCACCACTAGTTCCCAACTGTAAACTTTCCCATTTTTTATATATTTTTGTAATGTGTGTAATTTTTCTTCAAATGTGTAAATGTATAATTTCCAAATTCTACATTGGCAACACTGACCACTACACTACAAATACTTACACATATGTGTGTAGGCATAAAATTCTAGCCCAAGTAATTGTGTGATGTAGACGATTGTGAAATGTAAGTGTGGTAATGTGTTTGTGTGCTTGTGTGCTTGTATGGGTGCTGGTGGGTATGATTTGTTTTACAAATAGGTAGACAAACTGTTTAACAAAAAGGACCTTAATGCTGGATTTCTGGCACTCTCTTTGCAACTGCCTTTTACATATATGCTCTGCGCATCATGGTTTGTCAATCAGTTCCACTACGGATCTTAACGAGAACGCACACGAACGAATTTCGTAGTGAAATTAAAACAAAAATTGTTTAAGTGAAAGTGTTTTTATCCCGACTTAAAATTAACAAAAACGAAACAAAAATCTGTATGCATTTTTTTTACAAATATTAAACTTTGAACATGCATCCACCACAAACCTATTCCAGACTCTTCCGTCCTTGGGACTGTAATACCCGTGCATCTACCGTAAACCAGACAATACCTATCGAGAAAAAGTCTGCAAACAAACTTTTAGTGAAATCCGAAATCGCTTCATCCGCTGAGTATATTATGCCCAGAGGCAGCACCTCTGCGGTTAAAACAGAAAATTATGCCTTCAATGGCAATGAAAGTGATCGCGAATGTGCTTCCTCCAACAGTTTTTCCTCAAAGTCTTCCTGCTACGAGGATAGTTTTAGCAATAGCATGCGAATGGAATCCTCTTCAGTCTCACCTTCACAAATAAATAACCTGATGCATCCAGTTCCTTATGCAAATGCTCATTTATATGGTTCTTTCGAAAATCGTGCTCCTACTTTGTTTTCCCATCTTCCACATCCAACACATAGTGCAGGCATGACTCATATAATGCCCCCGATGCCTGCTGCCTCTGCTAGTGAGTTATATTATGCTGCAGCCGCCGCTGCCGCAGCCAATGGACTACCATCAGTGCCTTCAACCAGCTCTTCAGCGGCTGCAGCTGCTGCTGCTGCTGCGACTGCCGCAGCGTATGCACTGGATCCTTATGCTTTGAGTATGATGGAACAGGAGTATGCCCGTGTTATGGCCGAAGATGCCCATCTGAAAGCTGTCAATGCTCGCAAGCAGAGGCCAAAAAAATTCAAGTGTCCCCACTGTGATGTGGCCTTCTCCAACAATGGCCAACTCAAGGGCCACATACGCATTCATACAGGTGAAAGACCCTTCAAGTGTGATGTAGAAACCTGTGGCAAGACCTTTACACGCAACGAAGAATTGACACGCCACAAGCGCATACATACCGGCCTGAGACCTTATCCCTGCACTGCTTGCGGTAAGAAGTTCGGTCGTCGTGATCATCTAAAAAAACACATGAAGACACACATGCCTCAGGAACGACAAATGGGACCAGCAATTTTTGTGCCCATGTATCCTTATCTTTATGGGTACTAGATAACGCAACAACAACAACAACTACACAATAAACTAAACAAATGCTAAGCAAAGCTGTCCCAGTAGTACTTCCTACTCCTCCTCGATGTTAATCCAAGGCATTCTGTAAAACAAAGTGACGCGTTTGCACGCACTAAAACGCTACACTCATCATCGTTTCCCTTGCACGAAGGAAACAAGGAAAAACAGTAACTCACGAATCTCAATTACCTCATTACGATTAAGATTTTTATAAAGAGATAAACAAATATTCTGTACCTGGCTGAAAATTGATATTAAAATAACTAAAATAGCTTAAAAAAAATTAATAATAATAATAATAACCGCACAAATATTGAATCAAGTACAAGTAGACACATACTTACATACATATTTTTATAGAAAATATTTACTTTTTATAAACATACTCATATATGTACATGCATACATTCACAAATACAAATGTATCTCTAAGTATCTGTATATACTTATTTCGAATATTTACTTTATTTTGACGACATGTACGTGTTTTCCCATCAGAAAACACTCTCGATATTATTAAACCTTTTTGTTTTTCCACTCGTATAACAAAAAAATAAAAATAAAAAAATACCTGCTATTAAAACCTGTTCATGGCTTTTCCGAACATATAAAGTAAAAAATAGTAAAAACACATGTGTGTAAACAGATGTATCATTTTTGGATACATTTGTTTGCGTTTTGAAACAAATCTAATTTTGAAAACTTTTTTTATTTCATATTCTCTTATTTTATTAGTTTTAAATTTAAAGAAAAATGTATTGAAAACAAAAACAAACATGATATAAAAAAATTTAAAAACACATACAAATTAAAACTTGTTTCATTCTATTCTACTTTGCAGAACACGCGGATCATCGCTGATGTAAATTTAAGGCACTTAAAAAAAAGCTTTATTTAGAGGCATTTTGCACATGCAAAGTTTCGTTGGACAAAGTCCTCTAGATTTTCTTTTAAACTTTCTATCACTTTACTTTGACAAATGCTTACTACATACGAGGTTTGTTCAAAACGTATCGCGAATTTTGAATTTTCGCGGGTTACGTACATATATTCGAATTTTGATTTTTTTGTGGCGTTATGTAGGTACTCATGTCTCCCACTTATGCCGACAATTTCGGCCATTTTGAATGTTCAGTTAATTGTTGACAGCTGCTTTGCTTGCACGTGTTTTGGCTCGTCTTCGATTTTTACCTTGATTCGTGCGTGCATTGAGATGATTGAGCTTTGGTTTCCATGTCATAACCATAAACCCACGATTCGTCACCAGTTATGACCTTCAGAAGCAAACTTGGGTCGTCTTGAACAGAGTCCAACAGCTCGCGGCGACCCGTCTCATGCCCAAATCATTGATAAAAATCGAATGGCACGAGCCAATCGATATGTCTAGGTAATCAGCAACTTCTCTAATGGTGATTCGACGATTGGCCAATACCATTTTCTTCACTTCATCAATTTTCGTCTGTTGTTGAAGTGCTCAGACGTCCGGCACGCTCTTCGTCGTTCACATCTTCTCGGACTTCTGAGAACATTTTCTACCACCGATAAACGTTGCTTCGGTCCAAAGTAGCTTCTCCGTATGATACAGTCAACATTCGGAATGCATCCGCGCACTTAATTTCGTTTGTCACACAAAATTTTAACAAAGAAAGTTCAATTTTTTTTGAATAGGTAAAAATCGAAGACGAAAACACGTGCAAGCAATGCAGCTATCAACAATTAACTGAACATTCAAAATGGCCGAAATTGTCGGCATAAGTGAAAGACATGAGTACCAACATAGCGCCACAAAAAAATCAAAATTCAAATATACGTAACCCGCGAAAATTCAAAATTCGAGATACGTTTTGAACAAACGTCGCACATATACCACGAAGAAGATATGAACGAATGTCCGTTCCACTCAAAAGTTTTATTTAATAAAACTATGTTGCCCCTTTTAATAAATGACCACGAAAGAAATGAAATCAAACACACAGTAGAATCTCGATAATTCGTAATTTTTGTAAAATGGAAGAGAATTTTAGTTCGAGAATTTGTATTGAAAACAAATATCATTTTCCTCCACCTTTTTTCATTTTATTGTTAGAGAATTTTTTAAGGTAAATTTAAAAGTTTACTTTGCAAATTCTTAATGTAGCTGTGTGAAAGACAGAGGTAGGAATACTCTCTCTTTCTGTCTTTCTCCCAGCTTAATTAAGACTTTGCAAAGTAAACTTTGCAAATGAAATTTAATCAAAGGAAATAAATAGTATTGCAGCGTGTTACTTTTTTTCATAGAACCAAGAACCATTTACCGCATTTTCAAAAATCTTATTTTTAGCTAAGAAATCTTTTAAGACTTTTTAACATGTCCAAGAACTTCAGAAATAATACGCCTTTTGGACACCCCAAGTTTAAATACTATCTCTTTCTGTCTTTTTCCCAGCTTAATTAAGACTTTGCAAACTAAACTTTCCGTATCTAAAAGGGGTATAAGACAAATCATCACATATGGCTTATTTACTCAAACAACGTAATAACTCAAAAAAACCAAATTGGCAGAAAACGTGCTTAAAGTTTTCAAGCTACACACAACTTAATGCAAAAAGAAAATTTTATTTAGCTTTCAAGAGTCGAGTAAACAAAATAATTGTATGAAATTTTTACACAATATGAAGAACGATATAAGGATTAATTATGCATCATTTACTCAAAAATTATATTTTATGACTTATGACTTTCTTTGAGTAAATGAGCGATATGGTAACGCTGTGTGTGATACAGTACAAAAATCGAAAACTGTTCAACACTGAATTGCGGATCATTCACGTTATTCCTCCTGTTCTTTGAAAATTACTTCGTAGACAATCCCCCTTATCGTGGTTGGCGTTTTACGACTTCAAATTCGACTATTTGTAGTTTATTAAACAAAACAAACTACATTTTCCTTCAATCTAGTACAAGTAAGGCGCCTTAATTTGGCCACAAAATCGCCAATCACAATAAGGGGGAATATCTTTATACTCGTTGAAATATATGGTCAAAATCAAAATCTTCTATATATAGATATAGCCTAAAATATACATTAAGTAGCAGCTTAAAAATTTGGAAATTTTGCGAAATTTCTGTTGCAAATACGTGTAAAATGTCTACAGTTTCATTAACTTACTATTTTAATCTTCATGCAAGAAAGAGAAAAAGTTAAATATTCAAGATGAGCGATAATTGTAATCATAGCGTATATGGAGGATTTATTAATCTCTCCTACACTCGTTTTGTGCAGGTATGTATATGTATTGGATGAAGACATTATAAGCCCACATTACCTTTTAAGACCAACTAGTATAAATCAGAGATGTATGTAAATGTGAATTTGATCCACTGGCCAAGTGTTATAGGGGTTAGCAAAAATTTCATGTATTCTTCTTAAAGATTTAAAAGCAATTGTATTAAGCCATCGATATTTAAGCCGCGTATTTTAAAAGTAGCATGCATACATGTGTACATTAATCCATTTATTTTCAAGTTGTGTGGAAATAAAGGTGGAAATATTGAGTTAAAAAGAACTTAATTTACTAGCGATTTTTCTATGCATATAATGGCAATGCTGAAGCTGGTTAAAAATCATATTTTTCATATTTTAATGAAATTAATTAATTCTAATGTTTTAAAAGTATAGTTTTTTTATTTCGCACTAGGCTTCCCTAACACTGTCCAATTTTTCAAAGTTCAATTCCAAATCGCTTCAAAGACGCTTTCATACATCAAAGTTATAATTAGGGATAGGATTTTCATGCATTTAAAATCGTGTTTCATGTACATAAAATATACATTAAAAATTAAAAAATATGTAATTTAACTAAAACTAATAAAATATGCATTTATAAAGTTTTATTAACATTTAATAACATTAAAAGCTTAAAAAATCAGCTTCATTGTCATTAAAAACTTTCAAAATATATAAATAGACTTAATAGCTTTTTGCATTTAACCCATTCACGGCAGCAAGCTACCGACTACAAAGTATCAAGTATAGAATACACATGTTTATATGACAATGATTCTTTTGACGACAGCAAAGCAACAGGGCGGCACGTTTTTGTCGTTGTAGTCCAATTAAAATAATATAATAATAATAATAAAATAAAGAAAAATTAAACTAGAATTTATTAGCTGGCGGAAATACCGGGCTGATGTTAATAACAATCTCCACCCCAGTAGATAGACATGGTTGCTGAAGTGGGTGGCTGCACAGAAAAATATCGCTATTTCCCCCAGCTAATAAAGTCTACTTTAATTTTTCTTCTCTTCTTTAGAAACCCACATTAATTAATAAAAATATTCCATTCAACAAGAATTGAAATTACTGAACTTAAGCCCGATTAAGAAATTATTTCTGATTAAAATTTAACAGAAATAATACCTATTCCAAAATTGACGTAAATAATAAATGGATTCATTTTTATATTTTTACGTGATATTAGCACATTTTAAAAGAATAATTTTATTTTTATAAATACGAAATAACTTTGTTAATGGAATTGCGATCGTAAATCTTCCATCACAATTGAAATTGTTTTCGTTTTCCCCCCTTTTTTGTTCTTATACAGTCGTACAAATTGCAGCTTTTAAATACTTTGCAACTAATCAAAAAACAACAAAATCTGTTTTAAATCTGCACAAAAAAAACTAAAAAATGTATGAAAAATATGCATTTATTTCATATGCAAAAAATTTGTATTTATGTATTTTAAAATATGCACTAACAAATCGATGCCATTTGCCCGAAAATTTGTTGATTCGCAAAGATATTTTATTTACGCTGAACTATGACAAACGACAAAAAACGTGTATTTATATGAACGTCTTATCGCTGGTTATTGTTTATGGCGAAATCTGTCATATTGAAAAATTTTTCAAAAATCTTCAAAAATCGTAAAAACTGGAAATCTCGTTTGGTTGTCTGCCTTAAAATAAAAAGCCTGTGTGCTGTTTACACGCATTTCTATTTGTGTTTTAAGTTTCATCAGAATCGATTGGATCTGTAGAGGCAAAAATTGCCTTCTAACATCCTCTTGAATCTTGTTTTAAAAAGATATACATATGTATAGCCTTTGACGGTTGTACTCGTATATCTACTTTTTTTAAATTTCAGCAATATTGGTTGAATAAATTGTCTTCCCCGCCCTCTTTTTGCAACTATTTTTAAAAATATATTAAGAGACATCGATTTTTTAATTTCTTAAAAATCAGTTGTTGTTCCTGTTTTTAAAAATAGATGCAGATCTAGCTATGTTTTAAATTTCATCAAAGTCGGTTCAGCCGTTTAGCCGATAAAGCGTAAAAAAGTTACTTTTGCACGGACGGAGCGCGGCTACGATATTTCATTTCATTCATACCAATTTCTTAATCTAAAAAAAAATCCTTTAATTGTCACTAAAAAATCCATAATTTTCAATATTTTAAACAAAACTAAATTTAAAAAAAAAAAAATACACTACTGCTTCACAATTTGGCAACTTTTTTATAGATGTAAAGCAATGCCGTGTGTAGAGTTTTCAGAGAAAGGATCTTACGAGAGAATTGAGTGAGTCAAGCCTTGAATTTTTTTTCAAAACCTTTATTTTAGTTCGTAAAACTGAACTTTACAGGCAGTATTTAGACTTTTCTGTGCCACTGTATACATTTACGTATACAGCCAATCTTTCATTTGTTAATTGAAAATAATTCCTTCTATTGTGCGCAAAACTGGGCCTTGCCTGCAAGCAAGCGACTTAACCAACTTAAAAAGTAATAAAAGAAAAGAAAAAACATCACAATATTTAAGTAGAAACGTTAAAGGAATTGCAATGTACGAGTACATCGGTTTTTCAAGAAAGAATTTAAAAACTCTTGATATAACACCAAATCAAAATTTAAGTAGTTTATCCATGGCTCTGTAACCCTGATTATTATATTTCTTAAATCCCAATGGAAATTGTCATTATTTTCCAAATTACCAGTGCACGAGGGCCGTCCCAAAACAAAATAGATTTGTAAATTTATTTTCTATTTCTTAACATAATCTCATGTTAGTTAGCTTTTCACAGCGATATTCAATACCTTCGATACATGGTTTATAGTAAGAACTGTTTATCTCCTTAAAATAGTAACACACACGCAGAACAAATTGTATTTTGTACTCAATTACTAATTATAAGTGCGAAAAAAATCGACTTTACGAAAATATATTTTGTCTTTAAATTGTAAGAGAATATTAAAAAAAGAATTAGATCATATTTTAATTTTTAATGCATATTTAATGCGCACGAAACGAAGTTCTGGTTTCCCTGGTTATAATATTTCTCTTTTTTTTTTTTTTTTTTTTTTGCATGAGTCATTTGACCATTATTTATGAAAATTGATGACTCTCTAACTCTTTCTTTTATTTAATTCATGAATGAAAGTCGCAAATTATCAAAAGAATGCATTTAATTGTTTTTAAAAACTAAACGAGAGGATTGGTTGCAATTTTCATTTAGTTGGTGCCGCATACAAGATGATATGAAAACTGCATTAATCATCACAAATTAGCAGAAAATTTATTAAGATAGTTTAGAAACGAAAGTGGAAAAAACAGCTGGAGTCTTGGCAAAATTATATGCAAAATGCAATCATAAAGGATTTGGGAAGGCTGAATTTTTGTATTAAATATCGGGAAACTGTAACAATGTTAACGCCTACAAAAATAAGTATTTGCAAGTTTGTATGATGCAGCTGGAAAAGGAAAATTGTAGTATTTTCTATTTACGTACATATATGAAATGTTAAATTGATACACATACATATATATTTTTCAATAACACTGCGCTAGTTCAAAAATGTAACAAGTGGGGGACCGGGTGAGTAAACCTAATTCGAAAATGTATGTAATTACGATTGAAAATTTGCTTAAATTGGTTTTCTACCACTCAAACTCGTTCTTCGATTTTAGATTCACTAAGACGGAGAAATTTAGCTTCAAGAAATTAAAATTCGTTACATTATTTGCCTTTTCGTCCCATCGTCTACAACCTACGACTGCTGTACATCAATTTCCACGAAATGTATAAGGAGCAGAGAAAGAAGTCGTCTTAAAAAGTCGGCGGCGTCGGCTTAAGAAAAAATAGTCGACGGCGGCTTATAAGCCGGCTTGAGCCGTCTGAAATGACAGCCGCTTTTTGTAAGCTTTTTAAACACATTTCTTTAAAAAAAATTTCAAACACCTGATGTCTTCGATATAATTTGTAAGATATAGTACGAATTTGCAACTAGCCGCATGCATATGCGGCGGCTTGAAGTTACATTGTAAGTCGGCGGCGGCTCTTAAGCCGGCTGTGAGCCGATCGGCTTGCTTCTCTGATAATGAGTCTAATAAAATCAGAATGGAAAATTACTTTTTATAAAATAAAAACTATGCAGTTGTTGTTGCCTTACCTTACCCTCTTACCTGACTTAAAATAAATTACTTCATTATTTAAACACAATAAACAAATGAGATCATAAAAAAGGTGAAAGTATTAAATATCAAAATAAACTTTAAACCAGATTCTCCAATGTCACGTAATCAAATTGACACTTATTAATCTTAAATTTGAAATAGCATTTTATATGATTTCAAGGACTTGTTATTTTTCTATTACGATTAATATGGAGTGATTAATAAACTTCAATATGACAATTCTAAGTTATCAAACACTAAATCAATAAAAACTATTTGTTACACTTGAAATCAAAACTTCTGCACGATTGAACAGACACCGACAGGTGACAACACTTTGAATTTTATAGATAAAATCTAACGACGCAAATCGAGTTGACAAATAGTGACATATAAATCAATTTGAAGAATAACGTTTATTAATGATACAATTACTTCACAATAAACTCAATAACCAGGTTATAATTCCTGATCCTTTCCATAACCTTGGCTTTTTAGGACGACTGGTTGTTGCAACTTGCAGTGACAACTGAAGAACCCCTGAAGCGTTAAATCAATAAAACTAATCGAAATTTATAAAAAAAATATAACACACAAAATTAATTGTTTATTAGTTTGTAAGACTAAAACGACGTCAGTATGTCTGGATATGTTCCCACACTTTTGAGGCAGAACAGCATTTGATTGCAACAATAATAAAGTCAGCTAACAGGTAGGTGATATTTTTACACGCCCCTATCAACCGAGTGAATTGCTTTTGTTCCATAAAATGAAAATGCGGACAGACAAGCGAACAGAGAGACAGACTTTGTAGTTTACATTATATTGAAATGAATAGAGCAGGAGTAGACAATGTGGCAACAACAAGTTGCCACATTGTACATTTGTTAACTTGTTTTTTTTAGTACAGCCTCAGCAGCCTCAAAGTCAATTGTGCGTTGTCTTTCGAAACGAGGTTAGTTTATCATCTTCCTTTTGTCTATCGGAATCGACCAATTTATTATTTACTTTTGCAGATAAATAAATTGACAAGGTGCTACAATTGTCTTTTTTAAAGCTCTGGCATTCTGTATTGTGTGACTAGAGTTTAGTCCGTTTGGCAAATACTTACATCTTTGAATGAATGACATTTAGGATGTTTTAAAATAATTTCTTCAATACGTGTTGTTGTTGTCAGGCGTTCTGGGCAGACATTATGTCTCTGCTTGTAAAAGTGTGGGAAAATATGGATTGAAATAAAGAAAACTGTTACATTCACCCCCAATTTTTATGATCGTGGCGGATTGTGCATACATGGCGTAATCTGATCTTCCGATGTTCAAACAATATTCAAGTAATTCGGCAGTGAATTGCTGGAGAATGCTTAATGGTTTTTGAAACCTGCAATTTTTTGCGAAATTAATTTTTGTCAGTAAATTAAACATTTTACGGGCTGCATATAATAAATAGTAGTATTGGTTCCGCACGGAAAGGAAAATTCAAGGAAAATATACATACATACATACATATATCGATCTATTTGCAAATTGCAATAATTTATTCCTGCGGTATAAGCTTTCTGCGAAATTCATTTACCATCCCTGTTTTGATTAATTCTGAGTTGGTATAGCATCAGCTGTTGTTAAAAAAGCATTTTAAAACGATTTTTTTGAACGTAAAAAAACTGAATGCAGTTTGTAGTAAAAACACTCTTATAAGGAAAATATATCGCTCCTTTTTTGCTGATTACACTATGCAACAAAATGACATGAAACTCTAAAATTAGATACTTTTTTTAGCTAATTTAGAGTCGCTGAACCCGAATATGGCATTCATTTATTTTTCTTAAGAAGCGTTTTCGAGATATTCGCGAAAAACGTGTTTTTTGAAGTTTACAAAGATATTTCCAAAAATCTTGAGAAGTGTTTATTAAAATTAAGCAAATTTAACACCATTGAAAAGATGTGTTTTTCTTTTATCAGCCCATATTTTTAATGTGTTGATCGGATAAAAATTTATTGAATTTAAAAACAAAAACCTAAAAACTAGATTTTTTTTTTAATCTAAAGGGTCATAACTCAGTGAAATTTTATCCGATTAACACACTATATATATGGGGAGATAAAAGCAAAACATATCTTTTAAACTGCAAAAAAACAATAAATGAATGTCATATTCGTGTTCATCGACCCTAAATTAGCTAAGAAAATATTTAATTTTTTAGGTTATGGCAAAAAGGCAAAAATTTGTTGCACAGTGTTATTAATGTTTTTGTTTCAACTTTGATATTAGTTGAACTTCTCATTTGTTTAAATGAAAGTTTAACTTAATATCTGTAGTTGGTCCAAGAAATGTTTGGTAAAGGTTCCCTGAAGATCTGCATTACCAACAGTGAAATGCGCATCCAGCTAACCCCTCAATAATCAATTTCAATGTATTTTTAATTTAAAAAAATATTTTACTGAATAAGTAAAAAATTTAAATTTATTTGCTGGTGGTTTAGCATGTCTATATACGTATTTTAGTGGCGGTTCCACCAAATCATCATTAGACTTCAACCACAAATTTTGAACAGTCACAAACCTCTGCATAAAGTATGCACATACTTTCAAAAACTATTTGAGAATTCACAAATAATAATATTTTTGAAAATCACTTATTTTTTCTTTTGTGATTTTCAAAAATATTATTATTTGTGAATTCTCAAATAGTTTTTGAAAGTCTGTGCATAAAGTAAGAGGTTTGTGACTGTTCAAAATTTGTGGTTGAAGTCTACGAATGATTTGGTTAAAGCGACAATGAAATACTTATATAGACATGCTAAATCACCAGCAAATAAATTTCAATTATTGTACGTATATTGTACACTTCTGACAATATGTCAACTGATAAATTTCTTCAAAGAATAAGTAAAATAATAATTTGGAATTATTAGTGCGTTAACAAATATTAAAAACAAGTATTGTTTATTTACTAATTTTAATTAAATCAAATCCTCATTGGTTTTCTAAATTTGATTCTAAAATCTTGCTTCTAAGAAATAAATAGTCTTAAATTTATAAAGTTTTCGCATCTCCCGTAAAAAAATAGAAGGTGCAGTTACGATCTTTTAGAGTTTAGGTGACGATATGTTCATATTTGTGGTTTTATCTACAAAATTTTTTTAATTTTTTTTTTTTAGTTAAAACTGTACTTTTTGGCTTTCCTACAAATAGAAGTTTTTAAGTATAAAGGGTCTTCCAAAAGTGACTTCGGACCTTTGACAGTCGATGGTGGCCATATTGTTAAAGCTAAATCTAACGAAATGGCTGTCATTAATTCAGAATGCTTCGCGAAATCAGCCTTGAGGGATACAGCGTTAAGCAACGCTTGCAAATGATAAAATTGTTTTATCAAAATTTATATTATATTCGTTCCTCACGCGTTTTACGGTAGTGAGTGATATTTGTCGTTGATTACCAAATAGAGGTTTTTAAGGGCCAGATTTTTATGATATGTATACCAACGACATGTGCTCATCCCACATTGTACATTCTGGATGAGATCCTGGTCATCTTTTGTGAAGTTATGTAAATTGGATATTTCAGATGAGCGCCATTCATCAAATATGTAAAAAGGCATCGATATGCCTGTCAAGCGAATAAAACATTTCCATGATATCTTGCACACACTTTGCTTTATTTAAAATAAATTAAATTAATAGTAGTAGGCATTCATTGCCTGAGTGTTACTTCTCTTTAAAACAAATTAATACACATCATTTACACCAGAGGCGCTGCAACTTTGCAAAACGCAGAGTTGTAAAAAGAATGACGATTTTCTCTATCTCTTCCTTCACCACCTGTCTTCTCTATCCCTAACCCTTTTCTAAAGAAGCTAACACCTATTTAGTAGTAGTAGTAGTAGTAGGCATTCATTGCCTGAGTGTTACTGCTCTTTAAAAAAAAGATAGGAAGCACTTAATGCAATACCCTTTACATGCATGCGCGGTTATTCGTGAAAACACCACCGACTAAAAATGCGCTTGATTTTAGTTTTATAAATTTTGTAATTATATTTAAATAGAAAAGGACTTTTGAGGACTTTCTCTTAGACTTTTTTATACATCATGTTAATTTTTAATATTTTTCCGCTTTCAACGTAAATTCCACATAAATTTTTAAAATTTCTTCAATATTCGTACTTTTGGTTTTGGTTGCAGCCCTCACTTCAACCAAGAGAGTGGGTATGTCTAAAAACCGCTAAACGGTGTCATTATCTGGATAAACATCCTTTAAACAAACATTCAATGTTAGCGATTGGTCTTAATCTACAAATGAGATAATAAAATTTTCCAGATTTTCACTGTTTTCCTTTTAGTCCTTTTCCCTGTCTGCTTTCAGGTTTGATTTGTGTCTGTTGCATGTTCCTAACTAATGAGGTATTTATCTGCATTTAAATGTGTTGAGAGGTATGTAAGTATATACATACGTATATATGAGAGTATGTTTGCAACATTAATCCTGACGCCAGCCAAAAGGAAAAGAAAAGTGTTTCCAAATATCGATGTGCATGCATACATACATACATACATACATACATACATACATACATACATACATACATACATACATACATGCATACATATGTATATTCTTAGCTAATGATTAAAATGGCAACACAAGGAAGAGTAAACAGGATAATATGCAACTGCATGTAATCATTGAAAGGAATATACATATGTACGTACATACATACATACATGTACATATGTATGTTTATATAAATACCCACTTGACCAAAACTGGTTAATGATATCGATTTCGAATATACATACATATCTCGAACATTTATTATGTAAAACTATCGAGAATGATACTCAAAACTGAATCGAAGAAAGTTTAACTATCGCTCAGTTTTGTTTCAAAAAACATTCGATTTCGAAGGTTCGCTGGCAATATCAAAAGTGTGCCTATATCGAACTAATTTCGATATCGCACAAAGGCAACAGAAAAAGTAAAATAAATAATTTTATTTTTTAAATAATTTATTTTAATTTATTTTATTTACTTTTTAATTCTTAACAGGCTAGCTAGCACACATCCACACATCGAGAACCTATCGAGAGAAGTAGGATTTAGCGAACACTCGTATTTTTTTAGATTCGCTAACAAATATCGAACAATTTTGTTTCGAAATTTCTTTCCCTTAGTGAGCATTCGCTTATATCGAATCTCAGGTATCAGGTCATATGGGTATAGCTAATATAAATGGATACATTTACCACATATATGTACACATAATTCATGTGTTAGTGAAATTAGGTAAGTGTTGCATTGTTGCATTTGCCTGCGCACACACATATGAAATGTTTTTGTTGTTGTTGTTATTTTTTGGTTTGTTTATTTTTTCTGGGTGTATTTCTAGAGCTAAATTATCTCAATAATTCTTTGCATGTGTCTAAATATTCGATCCGTGGAGTTGGTTTTTAGGACACATTAAATATTAAGTAAATAAAATTTAATCTTGATACCTTCTCAAAATATTATAACTTGCCAACATTCCTTAAGCAATTTTGCTGTTTTAGGGACATCTCAGGAGCGTTTTACAAAAATGGGAAAGTAATTTTATCAAATTGATCGTAACATGCGCCTTTACATTTCCAAATCCCAAATAAAACAAAAGACTGTATAAACAATTACAAAAAAATCTAAAATATTTTTTAAAATAGACACATAAAAGTAAAACAAATATGTGAGTATGTACTCGTATGTGAAATTCAGCACGTTCCACAAAACAAACATGCGCGGACTTAAATTATATTTGTTCAAATGCGAAGAATGTCGTCTTAAATATTCGAATACAAACATAACGTGCAGCCATACTAAGACCACTTTCAGACAAAATTAATCTTTTTATGCCATAAAATTATACTGCCACAAAAATATTATCATTATATTATATACATACATATATTATGTCCAGATAATGTTGGCAAGCGACATGCAAGTGTGCCAATTACACAGAGGAACATTTTTGCTTTTATTAATTGCACGATTTATAGCGTTGGAAGTTGGAATTAAATATTCTATTATAAATGACAAAAATTTTAAATATAATAAAAACCCACTTATAGTTTTTTTATGAAATTACTTGATTGAAAATCACGGTGATTTTCGCAATAGACCCGATAGTAGGATACTCAAAATAAATAAACGAATACGGTGAACATTTTTGTGGAACGTTTTACCTCTCTAACTCTGCTCTTTCGTAAAACATAAATTCAGTAAAGTGCGACTGACTCGCACACGAAGGGTTGCGTACGGATACTACCATACATATATAATATTATACGAACTTTAGTCTATATAATGGAATACTACATATAGAATCAGGGACGGCATTGAGAATTTTAAAATTGTACCAACAATTAAATTAAATTAAAATTATTAAAATAATCGACTTTGTTCTGGCTACCGAATCGTTTTCACAAATTTTCTTGTAAGTTAGGATGTTAAAGCATATGGTTACACCTGTTTAAGTTGAAATTTAAAATATACAAATTAATAGCATGTGCTCTGGCATCCGAATTTAGCAGAAAAATTATTTGGAAGTGGGCGAGGCGAGTTCACATTTTTTGGTTTTCTCGCTGCATTTTGCTTTCAAAAGACTGTTTTCAAGTGAGAAGAATATGAGTTTCATTGTTCAAAAGTGAAAATTGACATATGCAATCGTTTGAAAAGAAATGCGGAGTGAAATTGGGGAGATTCCTTAAATGTACTAAATTAGTCATTGGTGTACTATTGTACTTTGCGAGTTTGAATAGTACCAAAAAAAGTACAATTGTACCAACTTTGCCATCCCTGTATGAATATCTTACCTGATGTAGAAATTTTTTAACACTATATGTTCGGTTTTTGACGATTTTTCTAGTTTTGGCAGTTTTTCTTATTTTTGGCGCTTTTTTCGTTTTTTGGGATTTTTTTTGGTTTTTGGCGATTTATTATAGTTTTGCCGTTTTTTTTAATTTTGGCGATTTTTTCAGTTTTATTTTAGTTTTAGAGATTTTTTAGTTTGCCGCTTATTTCGGTTTGGTGATTTTTTAATTTGTGGGATTTTTTAATTTTAGTGTTTTTGAAAATTTGCAATAGTTTGCCTCTTACGGTTTCCAAGATACAGGAAATTGTCAAAATTACATTAACTGTTGGCATACCCTTTAATTTAAATTTTTTTAATTTTAGTGTTAATTGTTGTAGTCTGTATAAAAATACACTAACTTCGCAAGTTTCAAGTGTCTACACACAAAAAAATGTAATATGAGTAATTTTGTAATATCAATTAAAATATTTGTAATATCAATTAAAAAATTAATTAAATTTTCACCTATAAACAATTTGATAATATCAATTAAGTTTTTCCACTCGAATTAATTAATCCAATTAACAATTTAATGGAATCAATTAAATTCTTAATTGAAAACTTTAATTGGTGAATACTTTTTTCAAAAAGGAAAAAGTGCTTAAGTCGAGATAAGCTGATTTTGAGTTAATGGTACCTCCGTAATCTGCATATTTGAAAGTAGCCCTGGTCAAAATATCAATTAACTTGTGTGATTTTTCAGTAAATTATAGCACTATGACCTGCGACTTATCTTTTTTAGACTTCTAATCTCATTTGGAGTAATAGCTTAATTTAGGTTATACTCGTACTTGTGTATACTATATTTCATATTAAATGTATTACTTATAGTGTGTAGAACGATGTTTGCTTAAAAAAATAAAGGTTAACATAGAGTTTCTCAATTTAACTGTAAAAGAAACAAATTTCTGAAAATCGACTTTAACGCTTAAAAGTGCTCTCCCGCAAAACAGTAAAATATGACTTAAGCACTTTTTCCTTATTGCCACAGATATAATTGTATGTATATTACAAGGAATTTTAACATTTTTCGTTGCTTGTTTTGGAACACTCTTTGATTTTAAACTGTCATATATTTTTTGTTGTAGCGGCCAAATTTGTACATATTCCGTGAAAATTTCAGGTCCGTAGCTCTTATGGTTCTCGTGAAAACAGCCTGTAATAGGCAGACAGACAGACGGACAGTCACATAGCGTAGCGAAAACCCCAAAGAAAGAACCCCACATAAAGCACATTAAAATGTTCCACAAAAACGTTCGCCATAAAGTTCTACACCAGAGCAGGGTTCTCCACACTGGCCTGCAAACTCTTTTGTTTGAAATAAAAAAATAATAATTCTTACAACTATTCTAAAACCAAATAATTTTTAATGGCTAAAATTCAGCCTCCTGTGTTATTAAACAACTGGACAGTGCCACACAAGTTGTTGGCATTCATACTCTTATATGTGCTCGTATCTTAAAAATGCCAAAATGCATCCATCCTTTGTATTTTATTCAATCCTGTACACAACTAAAACACCAGTTGATTCCTTTCCCTTTATAAAAATGTTCAATGAAAATTAATAAAAACCAAAAAAAAAACATATTGACAAAAACTAATCTCTTGTTAGCCTGAATTACACTAGTATAATCTTATTATCTCGAAATACTACAAGTATTTGTTTTAAATCGAATTAGTTTATGTGTTACTATTTACTAAGAAAGATATCGATTTTGTTCTATTTATATTTTTTTATGTGATTATTAAACACAAGACGTTTCTGATTAACGAAAAAACACATGAAATCAACAATAAATACAAAGAAAAAATATAAATTGGCCCTTTTTTTACCACCAAGTTGCCATTATGTCTGGCACTGCAATGGAAAAAAATACATTGGCACATCGATACAGTTTGTGATCCTCAAAAAAAAAACAAAAACAACAAAAATATTACAAAGCATAAACATCCACAAAAAGAATTAGCTCAGATTTTTATTTTTGGCCAATAAATTTTCAAATTAAAAAGGTCTTGACATTTGTATGAAATTTTCTACCGTCTGAACTACTTGCCATCATTGCAGTACAATTGCACGCACGACTTATGATGCAATCACGGCTGCCAGATTTGTCGATTTTTTCACATTTTGGCGATTTTTTTAATATGCTTAAGTTCGAGATTTCAATGTGCTCGATACTTCTATAAGAAAAAAAATGCAAAACCAACATATAGATGTTTTTCTCCACTTCTGTGGTCTGTACAACAAGACAAAAAAAAACTGCGGGGTTCTGACAATGGAAATAGCGAACGAAAGCTTTTGCCGAAAAGTTTGATTTAAACTTGAAAAAATTTACAGTGGAAGTGCTGCCGTTAATTTACCCCCTGTTTGTGTAAGACGTTGACGTTAAACATCTTGACGTTTTTGTCATAGATTAATGAAACCCTGTACAACTTTCCTTTAATCTATTACAGAAACGTCAAGATTTCCATTGTCAACGTCTTACACAAACAGCGGGTTAAATGTAACCTCATCAAGCCCAAATCTCCTTAAATTTTTTTTTAGATTTTCTAATTAAAAATAAAAATTGTCTGGTAACAGTTCTTGCAATGTGAATTAAATGTGTCAATGCATTTGTCTCAATCAATCATTGTACGTGTGCAAGAGAGAGAAAGACTATTTTGAGGGTAGTTTTATGATACATCGTAGAATTTAGAGCTTTATAGGTATTTCTTTAATTTCTGTTTTAATAAAATTTCATCTTCGTAGACGAATTCTTTTATTAACTGAAATTTACCTTGAATCTTATGGTTGTATTTTAAGAATTAAAACTCTTCAACACTTTTCCTGCCAATGCACAATTTCAGTGTTTGCATACATACATATATGGATGCATGTACTCGTCCACATGTAAATGCACATCCTTGGGGTGAATGAAATACACCACTTTTTATAGCAACATGTCTACTGCACGTTAATTGAATGTACAGGTAACCCTCGATTTACATGATCTGGTGAAACCGAACAATCAATGTACGTGTAAATCAAAACTTTTTTTGAGATACATGCCAAATTATATATAAGAATCGCGTTAAATCAAGAATACATAAAATTATTAACTCAGTTTCTTATTTTATTTGTACTTTTCAAAAATTAGAGATTTGCACACATTGTGCAATTGCCCAACAACCTATTGTATGTACAAATGTTTGTTGTTGCTTATTTCTGTATAAGCATTTGTTACGCAACATATTAAAGCTTTTTGTTATATTTTTAAAAAATATTGGAATTAACACAGGAATAAGCATTTAAAGTAAAGCCTTGATTTCAAGGCAAATTCATATAAATTCGAATGGTTCGAATTTTGTTTTAATTTTTTGGATGGTTCTTAAAGTTGACTTATTTAAATGAAGAAATTTTGCTAAAGTTGTAGTCTTTTCTCCATTTTTCAGGCGATCCAAAATCTCAATTTTGTCGATTTTGTTGTATAATGATATTGCATTACATTTGGTAATTATTTTTTTCGCTGGTGCCATTTTTATGAAAAAAACTAAAAATATTTTAATTAATTTTAATTATTATTCCTTGTTCGAACTTCATTTGTTTTTTTATTATTTATGATTTAATCAGGCTAAAGTTCGTATCGCTTTGTAAGCCAAATTACATGTGATAATTATTAATGAACAAATAACACCAAAGTTAGTTGTAAATATTCTGACAAACACGTAGTAGAACGGAACAACTAACTTTTTTCGAAGGCCAATACACCTTCATAATCAGCGTTCTTTGCGTTTGGCCCACTGTGCGTGGTGTCAGCTGTTGTACATAGATTTTTGCTTTACATATGCAACTTTTATTGCAAATGGAATATATGAATTGTTTTGATTCATCGTATTACAATTTGCTGAAAGCTTTTTTTATAATAAAAACTCAATTTTACCATCTCTAAATTTACAACAGTTTTGCCATTGTCGTTTGTTGACTGTTGTAAATTTAAAGATTGAGCTTTCATTACAAAAAAGTTTTCAGCAAATTGTAGTATTTTTTTTTACATTTTATAATGGAGAGGGGGTGGAGCAGAAGTAGAGAAAAAGATGGCAGAATGAGAGCGATTCCAGAAGGATCGAAAGAGAAAAATGGCGAGTGAATTTCGCCAATATAAAAGAAGTTTTTCGAAATGGGTTAAGAATATCTGATGTTAAGAAGTGATCCCTACCCAAGTAGATAAGCATGTGTGGTGACACGGAAAATGCTAATTTATACTGGTTGGGTACCAGTATAAATTAATTTTTCTTGCCTTCTTATACATATATATCTCAAAATGTTGAAAAATAAGAACGTGAAGACCGTTTTGCTTTATTAATTAGGACTTTATTGCAGTGACAACAGCATGTTGTTCCGTTCTGCTAATGTTTCTCAGAATATTTACAATCAACTTTGGTATTATTTATTCTATAAAAGAAAACTTATCACATGTAATTTGGCTTACTCTGTAAGCCGAACTTAAGCCTAGTCAAATCATAAATATAGAAACAAATTAATTCAACCATGTGCCACACATGAGTAAAAATAACGTAACCACTAATTACTAATGAAAAACTGTTTGATTCAGACATGTATTTATTGATTTAAAGTGTTTCCAATCATGTTGGATTCTATACAATTGTCTATTAGTTATGTATGAAACTGTGAAACTTGTCTGAATCAAACAGTTTTTCGTTAGTAATTAGTGGTTACGTTATTTTTACTCATGTGTGGCACATGGCACACCGATGGAAACCCGGCCTAACTTGTAACAAGACGTCCAGTACGTTCAAATCATACGCGTGGGGGCAGCTTAAGAAAAAAAATTATTCCTTGAATTACAAATTCAGAACATGTACATAGTTCAAATAAGTACACATAATAGCAGCTTTATTTATAAAAATTATGAAGGCTTTATAAAGGGTTCTTAAAACATGGGATCTACTGTGTAATTCGAAACGAATGAAAATGATTTCGAATTTACATGTTATAAACATACAAATTCGAAAACATTTTCTTTCGTTTCGAATTACAGAGTATGCCCTCATATTTGCATACAAAATTTTGCTTATTAAACCTTTATAAAGCCTTAATAATTTTTATAAATAAGGCCGTAATAAATTATTATAATTGTTAAACTAATTTTGATAACTGCATTAAATTAGTCTGTCTACTGCAAATTCAAAAAACAAAAACTCACTCGCAGTAGGTTTCCAATGTCTTCTCTATTATTTTCTTTTCTTTTTTTGCAAGTGCATTGTAAATTTTCCCTTTTCAAACGAATGTTCAAAAAAGGACAGACAGCCAGTGAGTGACCGGTTTTGTGTGTGGCATTTTTGTAATTATGTCGTTCGATTGCAAAAATGAAAAAGTCAAATGATTGTATAATAATAAAACGAAAAGTATTCATAAATGATGTATGTACGTATCTTTTTTTGTTTTCTTTTGGCCGAATTTATTTTGTATTAAGGTTTTTGATTTTCTTGGTTTTTTTCTTGTAAAAGATAAATTATTTGGACCACCAACAGTTGTTTGTTTCTACCTTTTGTGGTGTCATCATTGCCAATGAATGAATAACATTATGGGTTTACTGAAAATTGCCCTGGAAGGTTTTGTCATTGTTAGTTGGATGGCATAGTTTTGCTTAAGGAGTTATTTCCTTTCATTTCTTTATACGATTTAGCGATTTATCTGTAACTACAGCAATTGTATTTGAACAAAATTTTCACCAAAACTAAAGTTATTTGCTAGTGCTTAAGCATTGTCTATATATTCATTTCATTGTTGCTTTAACAAATCGTCAGTAGACTTCAACCACATATTTTGCACAGATTTTCAAAAACCATTTGAGAATTCGCAAATAATAATATTTCTGAAAATCATAAAAGATAAATAAGCGGAGTAGACTTAGAAACTTATGCAAATAATTTTTATTTTCGTCTACTGATGATTTGTTAAAGCAACAATGAAATGCATACAGACAATGCTTAACCACCAGCAAATAAATTTCACTTGTGATGGAATTATGACAATATGTCAAAAATTAAATTTGAGTTTTCAGAAAAATTTTATTTATGGACTGGTACAATTTTAATTGACAAAATTGGTTAAATTTACTGTAGAAATTGTTTGTGTATATGTATGAAATTTGGCATGACTAGAAAAGTGGTTAGAGCCATGCCCATGTAAATGTAATATTTTTTGTACTTTTATCCAACTGACTCGTATAAAACTGTGCATAGCTTCTGCTATGATACAATTTTAAAATAATAAGCCATACTACGAGTACTTTGCATGTTAACAGGCATGTCCCTGCCCATTTTAAGTACTGCAAGATGGTGCCATTAAAAGAGGCCGTGGTATGTACGTATAAAGTTTTTTGAGAGCCGATTGGATAGAAACAATTAAAATATTATGCTAAATTTTAATGGGTGCAACCCCGCCTACTATTTCAAACGCAAGATTTTGTCATTACAAGAGCTTAAGGTGTTTGTAGATCCAGGAAAACATGAAATAGAAGATGAGAAATTTGGCTCCTTTTCTAAAAATGCAGGATTATGTTATAACCAGGGCTCAAGGTGGGTGCAAAGTTTCGTAAAAATCTGTTTAGTCCATAAGTAAACAATGATTTTTTAAGAGCTTTCGGATTTAATTTGTATAAAAAAATGCATAAAATTTAGAGAAATGTGTGAAATCCTTATTTGAACGATCTATGTATATAATTCAATATTTAAAGATGATTTCATGTAAATGTTGCCTGCGGCTACGCCTAAAATGGTTCGTAGGCTGGGTCAAATTTGCCGGTATCTCAGGAATAAATTCTTCAATATTGTCTTCCAGTGCGTCAACCGTTGCACGCTTGTCCCTATAGACATGAGCCTTAGCATATCCCCACAATGAATAGTTTAAAGGCGTTAAATCGCACGATCTAAGCGGCCAATTGACCGGCCCCCGAACTCGCCTCTCAATTGGGCCATTGTTTCGCGTACTGTGTGACATGTGGCACCGTCTTGCTGAAACCATCTGTCAGTCAAGTCTAGCTCTTTCATTTTGGACAAAAAATAAAAAAGTAACACGGTCACGGTAATGCACGGTCATCAACAGCACTGGAATACAGCTGCGATATTTGTCTCTGTCCGCACTGTACGTATGCGTGTTGGTGGTATAATATTCAATAATGTAATTTTGGTGCGAAATTTAGTCACAAGATTCCGAATAGCCGCCTCATAAGGTCGCCCAAACTGACACTTTCTTAACCGAGCATGAATTTTTATAATAAAAATTAATAATATGCAAGCGTTGTTCATTTGTAAGTCGATTCATGGTTAAATTGTAGACTACTACGTTTATACGCACGGCTTATTTGCAAAAAAAAAACTGGTAAATTGTTGCCATATTGTTGTTTTTATTGCGACTTACTAGTTCAGAAAATTATTCACTATTTGCATATAAAATGCTTGAGGTTGCCACAATTAAAAATAATTCCTAATAAAAAACATTAAATTGATAAATTGGGCGTGGCGATGTTTACTTAAAGAAATGCAAGCTTGTTTCATTACAAGAGTTCAAGATGTAGGCAAAGTTTCGTAAAAACCAGCTGGACAAAATTATGTACATGAAACAGAAAGTTAAAATTATATGGCGGTGGTCACTTGGCCCACTTTTTGAAAAGCAACATAATCGTTTGTGTTTGTGTTGAAAACTTTTAAAATTAATTATGAATTTAGTGAGCCTGATCATGTCTTCCCGATAAAAAAAAAAACTTCAGGTACTTATACGTATATGAAATTTTAGACCTCTAACTATAGCGGAAGTGTGCCATATGTCTATGCTCTATATCTTAGGAAACAGTCAAAATTCACGCCTGTCCTTACTTTTAATTTTCATAGCTTCATAGTTTTATTATTAATAGAATCAAACTAATGAGGAGGGTAAAATCAAAACGAATGGTTTTGTGTAAATATACACACTGTGTGCATAGGCTAAAACAAGGCCTGACTCACTACCTTGCACCTAGATAAATTGCTAATTACTTCAGTAACGATTTCTTTATTATAAATTGTATGCAAAAAAATATAAAATTTTAGTGGAAACATGAAGTTGCATACAATTTCGAAAAACTAATTGAATAAAATTGAAATGTCACTCAAACTGCGGGATACAAAATCAACAACAACAACATCAATAGCAGCAGCATCATTGGGTTAGCAATGCTTATGAAATAAATGAAATTAATTTTTAACACACACACAAGAACAGTGGGTGGTAGACTATTAAAGGCAGAAACGGAAGTGATCGATTTACTGCTGTGGTTAACAAAAGCAACTGTAAAACATGCCCAATACATGCACACAAACACAAAATATTCAAATCTATGTATGTATGTATGTGTGTATGTAAGTGACTGTAAATGTCTGTGGATAGATGACACTTCTACCGTCCAGGAATATGTAACAAAACGAAATTCCCATCAAATGTTACCAAACAATTAGGCCAACATTAGGCAAGCAAAAAGTGAAACAAAAAAAACAAGGAACGTCTAATGATGTTATAATTTGTTTCACATTACATATACCCAAAAAATATAAAAAAAGTCATAATTTTTACTATCACATTAAGATACACGGACGGACGGACCGGACCGGACCGGATCCGACCGATACACGTTGAATTGTTTTACGATTTCAAAGGCATGAATGGCAAGGAAGAAAAGTAAATTAGGAAGTAACTGCCATATTTTATATGAAGAATGAAAATAAATAAATATTGTAAAAAAAGAAGTCATCAAATTGATGGATGAAGAATTGAACGTAGGGAGGAGGGCATTGTATTTTTTTACTTCGAGTTTCAAATTCATTTTATTTTCTTTTTTATGTAATAGAAGTGTAATGAGAAGGTTCTTTCTTTCCTTAGCAGTGTCCTTTAATTTTTAAGTAGAATACATAATTGATTTGTTTGCAAAATATTGATTTTTTTTATTGTTTAGCATGACTTGGGATTTTTTTTTTATTTTTATGTATGAATAGTGACATCAACTTGTGAGTTCTGATGTTGTAATTAGCAATTCGCAGGAACTTATTAGTTGTGTGTGTGTGTGTTCAGAGATTCTTTGTTTAATTGTTGTGACATTTTGTAAGGAAGTCGTCTTAAATGCTCTTTAAAGAAATCAATTAAGGATATTAAGGATAATAATGTAGGTTGGTCTATAGCATGTGCTATTTTGATGTCATTTTCACAAACGCATTTACTAGTGCTTTATTCAGTTTTCTAATGAAATTTGTAATTTTATTTGTGTGTCACGGCAAATGGATATCCAATATTCCCGGGAAATTTTTGAGATTTTCCCGTTAAAACGGGAAATTAAAAGTACACGTTATTTCATAAATATATAGACTTTTGTGGCACACATATTAATAAAATGGCGTAAGTGACAGTGAAATTTATTTTTATTCATATAAGAAATTTGTATAATAATTCTGTTTCACTTTAATATCGAAATTTTCAGTGTTTTTTGTATATATAGTTTGAACGATTGTGTGACTAAATTTACACGATGAAATTGTTTAGGCTCTCTTTTAAAGTCTATACGTTTTTCATCGTCTGTTTGAACCCTAATACAGGGAATGAAGGAAATTGTTCATTCTAACAATTTTGTTTAAAACAAAAACAAATTATAAGATTTTGTTTATGTTTGAAATGTAACTGTAAGAAAGAAAGAATTCCTTCGACACCGATAAACAAGCAGTAAAATGTCCATAATTCTTTTTTTTTTATATATATAAAATAAAAATGTGAGCTGTTCAAATTTAAACGAAAATTTCAGACCAATTCCATAAAATTGAAGTCATTCGATTTCTCCTAATTCGTCTACTAAAACAATTATTGCCTGACTCGAAAAGTACGTGCAATAGTCTTTTCAGACCATATTACAAGTATATATTAACACTTTTGTGGAAAATGAAACTATGATATGCTGAGCTGTATTTGTTTTTTGAAATTTTTTAAACTGAAATTAGATCAGGCAGGCATTTTATTCAAAAGTATTAATAGCTGTATTAATGACTGTCTATCTTTCACTATAATATAAGAGAGTGGAATACTTTGTATTAGTGTTGAGCGATATTGTGATTTTTTAATAATGTTGCTCCTTGTGAACGTGATTTCTAGATCGCTGTTCTTTTAAACTGTGACTGTGATCACAGTTTAACAGTATTTTGTTTGTAGCAGTTCTGTTATTTTGACAAAATCTAATAAGAAGAGCAGCAGTGAAATTAAACAGTGACGGTGATCACGGTTAAACACATTTCAGCTCTTCTGCTTTAAAAGTATTTATTAGTATTGGTATTTTGATAAATACTAGCAAGAAGTGCCACAAGAACAAACAATTAGCAATCAACCCCATCCAAATATTGAGAATTGTGGTATAAGAGGCAGAGAGACAGTAAAAGTTCAAATACAAAAATTTGAGAGCTATAGTTGCCAGAAAAGACGATTTGACACGATTCGACGATTTTTTTCTCGACAAACGGTGTAGTATAAAAAAAAATTCATGTGGTAGCTTTATTTGCTTTAAAGTAAGCATACTAGAACATTCACAGTTTGTATGAAAGAAATATATTTCTGAAACCTGTTACTTGATAAATTCGGTCACAGTTGTGATTAGTGATTTTTCAATCGCTGTGAAAAAGTAACAGGTTTCGTAAAATCGCTCATCTCTACTTTGTATAAATCGTTTCCTAAATCAAATAATTCGATGTTAAACAAACTTGTAGTGATTTTTTGTACAAAGTTACCCAAAAGCGTTCCAGATCACAATTTTTGTGCAATTTCGAGAACGAATGAGAGAGTTGCGTATATAAAGCAGAAATCTACAACAACTGACACCACACACAGTGGACCAAACACAAAGAATGCTGATGATGAAGGTGTAGTGGCTTTCGAAAACAGCTAGTTGTTCCGTTCTACTACGTGTTTGTCAGAATATTTACAATTGACTTTGGTGTTATTTGTTCATTAATAATTATCACATGCAATCATAAATATAGTAATTTTTTTTTAATTTCCTGTACGAACTTTTCCTTTGGGTAAACTCGGACAAGAATTAAATAATCAGCTGTTTTTTGTTTACATATGAAACTGAAAAATTAATCGGGTAATTTGCAAATAAAGAAAACAGATTTTTATTTAAAACTGTATTAAAAAGCAAAATGCAAGGTTTTGTTTCAAAAAACTTGAATTTTGAACTACATTTGTGCATATTTCTTGCTTTCTTTAATATATTAAAGTTATTTTACGGATCAGTTACAGGCTGTTGCCAATGATGCTAATTTTTGTTCAATCACTTAAATTAAATTTAATTTAAGAAGTAAGCAACATTAGTATTTCAAAATGAGCAATTATGGTTTTTGCGATCCAGCAATTTTGGATAACTTTGTCACATTCAGAGAGTAATTTTCTTTTTACTGTCATTAGTCCGCACTTGCACGAAATGTTTTTAAACACACCCAATATTTTTATTTAATAATATTTATTTTTTCTTACTCAGAGTGTTTTTCTGGAAGAAATATCTTATATCTTAGTATATATATGATGGTAGTTTATATCAAAGTATACTACATATTAAATAGCATTTCATTTTAGTATTCTAGGCCGCCTCACAGCACTGTGCGTGAAGCTTTTATTTATTTTACCTAGATCATCATTAGATCCATGATACAATTATACAAGGTACTTGCACGACTACAACAAAATTGCAACACCAAGAAACACACGTATTTTGTTGGTAGAAACATACCTATAATTGTCAGAAGCAGATGTCTTTTGTTTTTAAAAATAACAATCACAGGGTAACTAAAGTACAATTGCAGAGGCGGCATTCATGCATGATTACAGTCATTCAGTGTTGCCAATATGTGTGTAATACACAGTGTGTAATTTTTACTCTCATCTGTAGACCATGTAATGAGATTCATGTATAATATATGAGTAATTCTACTTTGGGTTCTATTTTTATTTAATTTTGTTTTAATTTTAATCTACACAAAGCATGTGTAGTGTAATTTTCTTCAATGTGCAAATTCATTGGCAACACTGTAATAATTTTATTCACACACATACACTAACATTTTTGCGGCTTGTAAACAAAGTTTGACAAGTTTCTGCATTGTATAGATTAACAGGCTGGGCTTGTGCAAGTACCTTGTATAATTGTATCATGATTAGATCCACTATTTGTTTTTGTTTGTATTTTTAACTATTATTAATATATTATTTTTAATTCGTGTCATCTGATAACTAATAAAGATTTATGTAAAAGCCACATTATATTAATACATCAGTTTGTTAGTCTAATAAAATACACATTATCAATACATTAATATTAATTAATCGTTCGTTCTTCTAAAGCTTATAAATTGTTTAATAAAATTCTAGTCTGGCATCTGTATCATCTATTGTAACATTATTTGGAATCTGATTTGATTCCCTGCCAACAGCATAGTTGCGCACCAACAACAAACTCAGATTAATGATGTGCAATATCATGATGACCATCACTAAATAGTATGAATATCCCAAACTGGCATATCCTTCAGATGTAAACTTCAATTGTTGACGCAGTGTATCTGTTATGGCGATGTTGTAACGCAATTGGCTGCCAAACAATGCACTCCAAAAAGCCAAAGACCAAAAGCAACAAACCACTGCAATTCCGTTCCATACAAAGAGACCAAAAATGTTGAAAATACGTTCGACCGGATGCCATTTTAAGTTAATGACAGAGCAAACACAAGACATGAGAGCGAAAACGAAGGCCAGACAAAGAAACATTACACTGCATATATACAATGAGGCGGAAATATAGCTTGGGATATTTTCTTTAGTTTCATTGTGGTTTGTGGCGATTTTTGTCGAATCGTTAGCGTGATTTGAGTATTTTCGATGATATTTTTTAGGTTGGTAGGACCGTTTTTCTTCACATGGATTTAAGTCTTGGCCATGTAGAACACGCTTTAGTTCATCTTTTCTACGATCTAAATCGCTTTGACAGCTGTACATACACGCGTTTACATCGAAATAACAGACTACTGAAGAAGGGAAATCAAATGGAAAGATGAAAGAAGAATTATAAATTACAAAAAAAATTGTTTGTTTTGTATTTCAAGTGTGCTTTAGTCAAAATTTGAATGGAAATTTTCCAAACCCAATTTTTTACAGTAGACACCCTGTAGTACCACGCGAATATTATGAATAGGTTTTTATTTTTAGTATGTATTTAGTTCTACAAAAAAAAAAATACTATACATATAATACAGTCCAATTATTATTTTCTCTTTCCTATCATTTGTTCCCAGCGAAAAATATAGCCGGGGCATAAGCAAATATGGTAGAGACTAAAATCTGGATCAGCTGTTTAATGTTTGCATTCTATTCTGCACTAACGCAAGAGTTCAGTAATAGAAATTTAATAAAAATTTTATGTTTTCATTGCCAATAAGAATGTATGTTAATATAATGTTTTTGCTTAAATAAAAAATAAAATAAACAGCGTAACCATTCACAAGCATGAGAAATAACTTTATGCTGAGAAAGTAGAGCTAAAACTGATCAGGTAAAGATACGAGTGGATTAAATTCCCAATGACTGTATGTAGACAGGAAATTGTAAATTTCATAAAGTTTTTCTTATCAGTCTTTATATTAGAGGGAAACAAATCTTCCATATACCTATTTGTGAACATAAAGGAGGCGTGCAAAATTTAATGTTTCAGTATTTTTTCTGAAGGCAGAAGTAAATAGTTTATGTTTTTGAAGTGCATGTGCGCAGGTCTTGGATTAAAATGCCTAAAACTAAAACGAGAGGGAAATATAACATTCCAGTGCTTATTTAACACAATAATTTGAAAACATTATAGTTTTTTGTAATTTTTTTTTTTGCAACTAAAACAAACCGTACGTGTGGTGTGCGATTTTTGTAGCTATGCTATTTATTGGGCGATACATGATTCTCATAACAAAAATAATCGACACTATTACAGTTATAATTTAATTTTTTTTTATTTCTTTGTACTTAAAACCAGAGTACGAAAATAAATGAAACAAATTGTTTGTTTTTGTTTTGTTTAGTTCTTTAAAGTGAGTGAAACAAAAAGAATGAGAACGATTGCTCAATTCGTTTTTGTTTTGTTTTTGTTTTTGCACATGAGCACAAACCAGAGAACACAGCCGATCGACTGTAAGGCGGCTAACAGCCGCCACCAGCCACAAACAATACATTAATTTAATCGTGCGCCGCTAGAAAAGAAAATAATGGGAAATAAATGGAAAAATTTTGAAATATTTGCAGAGAATTTGACATCATCATATAATATAATTTTATTGCATTGTTAGTTAACACATTAAATTTGTTTTATATAATCAAGCAGCATAGCTACAACCGGGTGTCCTAGGACACCTCTCTTCTGTTTTAATTAAAAAAATTTACCAAACATATAAATATTTTATAATTTTCTGAAAGATATCTTCATGCAAATTATTATATATAAAAATGTGCATTCCGAAATACACATATTTATTACAAAAATGTTTTCCAATCGCAAAGTTGAGAGCAAAAAATTAAAACCCGATCTAATCTCTAACAACTCAACTAGCTACAACTGAACAATCCCATTTTTGGAATTTTCGAAACTTTTTTCTGGGAATTGTGAGAGTTGCATTACTCAAACTACTCATTTATTTTCAGTTATTTATTCGCAGCAAAAATTCATCAAAAAACATTCAACTAAACCAAACGATCCGTTCGGAAACTGCAGATTTGTTTCCGTTTCATTTCTCACTTTCCCCATTGTGCAAGTTGAAAAAGGGATGAGGTTGGTCATATTAAATATTGCTCTCTACTTTAAGTACATTATTACACCCTACAACAGTGACCGGGGGTTGTTTCTTAGATTTATAAATTTCTTTTACCTGTTAATGAGAACTTTAAGGTCGATGCCAATTGATGTCGCACTACAAAACCACGAAATAGCCCATAACTCACATTACTACGTAAACGATCTGTTAAGACGGCCGTTGCCTCCAACTTAGAAAATAAAAATAAAAGCAATAATCAAAATTTATTTCTTTCATTATTTATTTTTAAAGTTTTATACTTACCCAGTGCTCCGTACTTAATGCCACAATATATAAAATGCATGTCAATGTGGACACTATGGTTATGGATACAATAAATTTTTGTTTATTCATATAGAAGAAAATAATATTTTTATTTAAATTATCTAAGTTATTTGATCAAATGCTCTTTCGATCTTAAAAGATTTTTAGAAGTGAAATCTTTTCGTTATTAATCAGTTTGCTTTATTTTTCAAATTTTACATTGATTGAATATCTTATCTATTCTGCAAAAGGTTGCAGTTAAAAGATAAAATATTTTTTCGAAACATCACCATCTTCAATAGAAAAAAAGAGTACTGTAGTACATAAGAATGTACATAAATACAGTGGAGTCTTGATAAATTTATTTTATTAAATCTCTCGATAATTTGAAAAAAAAATTAGGATCATGATTGATGATTTCTTCTCAGCTCTCATCACAATATGAATAATATGAATCTCTCGATAATTTGAAAAAAAAAAATATGATCATGAGTGATGATTTCTTCTCAGCTCTCATCACAAGCGGAAGTTCGTTTTCCACTCAAAATTAAATAAATAATTAATAATTTTTTTTTCATTATTTATGTACATGTACCTATATATCACATAAGATTTTAAATAAACAATAAAAATATTAATCAAACTCTTCTTAAACTTTTTCTCTGGTCCCCTGAATTTAAAATTATTGAGAGTCTACTGTACATGCTCGTATATATTTTTTATTTGACTGTTTATCGCAAATTGACTAGATATTTTATTATTTTCATTAATAGTGCCAGGAAGCTTTTGAAAATAAGTGCAAAATGTCTTGAAACTACTTTTAAATTAGAAAAATTCATACATGTGGTATATACTCTTGCCATTGACTTTAGTTTCAAAACCTAATACTAAAATATAATTTGAATAAACACCCAACATATTTAAAAATTCATTAATTATTTTCGCGCAATATTTCATAAGTTGCGGTTTGACATCTTAAGGTTAGTAAAAATGGTGGTCGCTCGAAGTAGATAATGTTTCCATTGTTGAACGGATCGAACCGTAATTTAAAAACTGTGAAAGTTTAGCATTGAAAATTCGTACAAAATATGCTCGGCGGCGTAATGATTAACTTCGTTAACTGTGAAAATAGTAAAAAGTTTACATGCTAAACATACTGAAAAATCATTAAAATCACTTATTTTCGTTATTGAGACCGAAAGCAAATACAGAAGGTACGTTGTTTTTATTTTATTTAAAAAAAGTCGATATCGGTGCACGACATTCTAAAATTTTTCTACTCCTGCAAATGACTTACATATACACATTTTTTAGTTGATCCATTCCATATGCATAAATACATATCGACACCTTAAATGCAAACGGACGTAACTACACAAAAATTCCAAATCGGGTTTTTGATTGATTATGGTTCATTTTATCAAACTACGTGTTCACGCAAATATTTAGACATCTGCGATCAAAAATGACGACTTTATTAAAGAAATTCAAACGGACGTAATTAGGAATGCATATATTTTTTATTGCAAAGAACGTAACTAACATCAAAGCCGAAATAGGTATATACATATAAAAAGGAAATAAATGGTTAAAAACATATAAGTATACATAATACAAGTAAACTTCGAAAAAAAATTCAAGAACACTTTATTATTATTGACTTTCAAACGTTTTTTGGTTCTCCTGTAAAAAAATATAAAAGTGTAGTTACATCCGTTTGCATTTAATGTGACGATATATACATATGTATGTATTCACGATAGTTTTGAAATCGTTTTGAAAACAATTATTGCTTTCCATCGCTTACCTTAATAACTTGTGTTTATGTTGTGCTTTATTAGTGTATAAATTTCTGTGCAGCCTCGTTTACAATATTAAAAAAAGAATTCCTTTTAAGTGTAAATTCTGTATAATCCGAATTCTGTATAATTTCTATAAAATATTAATTAAAAACTGTTGGGGCCGAAGTTGCTCGTTATATCCGAACTCTACTGTATTAAGTTTTCATAAAAATGTCTGCCAGAATAAATTCAGATATGTTAAGGCGCTATTTTAAACCTGTAAAACTTTTGCATAAAATAAGTGTAAAGTTTTCCATTTTCATACAACTCAAAGAAGATACACGGGTTTGTTCTGTATTCCACGTGAAATTAAATCGTTCGGAATTGCCATAGCATTGTTGTTATAAATTCGCATTTCCAACAATTCTATGGCAATTCCGCACGTTTTAACACCACGTGGAATACAGAACATACCCGATAAAAATATTTTCTTTTCTCAAAAGGTGCGTGTACAACAAGCCTTTTATACTAAATTTTTACACAAGATTAAGATGTAATGATTTTTTCTGCATTATTCACTTTAAGGGTTAAAGGGGCATATTTTGAGACGTGGCTGTGTTGCAATAAAAGAGAAACATGATTAATGGCGCAGTTTTTGCTGCGCCTAAAAGTATGCACAAAATATCTTTGAATGTTAGTCTGACTGTAGAACTTATGTACACCAAAACTGGGGATTTTTCCTGGGAAATGTGTATGAAGAATTGGTTTGGGGATTGCGAAATCTGTTGAGGACTTTTTGTTAAATTTTAGGAATTTTTCGGGGATTGCTTATGTTAGCATTTGCATTTGAAAATACTGCAATATAATCATAATTTCTGTTCAATTTCATTGTATGTATAAAAATATTTTTTTACGATCACAAAAATATTCTCTTTCCTTAAATGTATGTATGTTTCAACGAGCAATGTGTTTTGTATTTCAGTCTTGCTTCGAAACGCACTTTTTTTGCTCGCGATGTCCCATTTGGCAGCATTCTTTTTTTTTATTTAAAGCTAAGCTTCCTTCAAAGCATCGAAGATGAGCACTTGCATAAATTCAATCACAGCTGAGTGTTGTGTTCGTTTTACTACGCTGCCAAATTCAGTGGTTGGTGAATATATGTACATCTAAAGCTGAATAAACGAAAGTTGACGTAAACACGAACAATTTTAATTTTTTGTTCCCACATATTGTTAATTTTAATGTTCGTTTCAAATATCTAAATGTAATTGACCGACGAACTAAGAAAAATATCCCTTCGTTTTGCATATTCCCGGAAGAGCATGTGGAAAGCATGTAATTTTTGCTGCTTCTAGATTTATTCCAACTGTGAGTGTTGTAAATAAAATTACACACGAACACAACAGCTTTTATTTTTGTTGTTAAACATTTACATATAAATTAGTCTTTCTTTTAATTTCCAAATTAAAATTTATATTAAGCAAGTTATTAAGATATCGCTGGTATCACCAAAGATTACTAAAGTTAATGTTGGTTTAAGTTAGAAATTTTGTATGAGAAGCTTGTTTTAGCGAATGCTTTAACTTTAACAATCGTTCATGAAAACGTTATATAAATTTATGTATGTGTGTATATATTTTATTAAATATTTTATTAAAAACTTAACACTTTAAAATTATTTAAATTAAAACTGTTTTCAGCACAGTCTTAAAAAAACCTTAAACATCAAGGGTGTAAAAAATGAATTAAGATTTCTTAGATACGAGTATAAAATGAAAGTAGTAAATAGTAAATGCGCTTGTAAGAAAAACTGTTAAAAATTACAAAAAACAAATAGAATTAAGTGTTTCTTTTTTGTTGTAGTAAACTAAGTAATACTTGAAATATAAATGTAAATACATATTTCTTTCATTATTATGTTTAAGTTTTAGCAATAAGAATTTCAATATTATAGAATTAGTATAAGTATATGAGTAATTCACGAGATTGTTTTCCTTAATCACAAGAAATTTGTAATTACGTTGTACAAAAAATTGGATTGAGAAGTTTTTTTTTAACAATATGCTAAATGTTGCAAGCAATATATGAATGTATAATATAAAATATTTTGTTTGTTTAATTTTTTTTAATACAACATAATAGCACTTTGATTCTTCTCTTCACTTGGCGGTTCAAAACGTCGACGCTGTCGATGCTCACAGTGTCTGGCATACAGTAGAATAGTTAAATTAATTAAAACGACTAGTGTTGATATAATGACCAGATAGAAACTGTAACCTAGGGAGGCCAAACCATTGCTATACCAGTTGTGCTTGTGATCTTCTACGGCCAACACATTGTGCTGTAAATATTGAAAGAATTGTACAAGCCAACAGACAAAAGCAATAACTTGGCTGGCAGCAGAAGATATATTTGTGGCTATTAGTACTAGCATGGTGCCAGGTTTATTAGAAGCTGATGCTGCTTTAAGTACAGCAGCTATGGCTGAAATGGCACAGCTTAATAAACCAAATCCTGTGCCCAAGGCTGTTATTAGCCAAAGCCAAAAGTTCATGGCATCTGGCTGCGTTTGAATAAAGGTATAGACTAGCAAAAAAAAAATATATATTTTTTTTAATTCAACAGATTAAAAATAATTGAGTTTTTTTTAGTTACCTTCAACTGGTTTGCTACGCACTCCAAACCCAAAATTTAAGTCTTTATTGCCATAAAACAGACCATAATTAACATCACCACTAGATTCCTAAAAGTAAAATGAAATTCTTTACAATTTACTGTTTCATTTTAGTAAGAAAAATAATTTACAAGAAAACCACAATAAGAAAACATAATTAGTTAGTTAGTTAGGTGGTTAAATTAAATAGACGCAACGTCAAATTCCTCAAATTTGTAATCAGACTATTGTTTTGTATTCCCATTTATTTTGTAGTCTTTAAAAATATACGTAATGCAAACATAAAACCACCTAAAATCCAAAAGGCGGTAACAACAAAAAAAATAAAAATAGACCTTTTGATTGATTATGATGTGATTAACCAAAATACATCTTTCCTTAAAATTTTACTCACATATGTTCAAAAATACCGATTTTATTCATTATTCATTTTGGCACCTAACAAATAAACAATAGTCTTAAATTTATAAGTGTACTTACGGCCTTTTTGATTTTAGGTGACAATATGTATGTACATATGTATGTACATATGTATGTACATATGTATGTACATATGTATATTACTGTACAAAACCGCAACTACAGAAGCTGCTGCTAAAAGTTACTGGAATTCCATTGCGTTCTTTTTTATTGTACCTATTTATTTATTACTTAATTTTATTCACTTACCGCTGAGTTACGTTTTTTAGGAGTTGCCGTCACCCAACTATTCGTGGTCAAGCTGACCAACAAGAGGCCAATGGCTAGGCAACTGCCAAAGAATGTGGAAAACACCAAAGCCCTTGTTCTTAATGTCATTTCGTAATAAAGAACAGAAACACTTGTTGATTTCGTAATTACTTTATTTCCACAATAAAAAAAACCTTGTTTTATTTATTTAGCGTTTTAGCCGTTGTTTTTTGTGGACATACCAGTCTCCCCAAATGGCTGTGATGCAAATACAAACAAAACAACTTAATAAAAAGACTTAAACAACAAACTTGTTTATTTTCTTATTACGAAAAAAGAAATGAAGTTAACAAATTTCTTTCTTTTCCTGAGAGTTAAATTTAAAAAAATATAATTTTTCAAAGTTTCATGTTTCGTCTGCTGCTTTCACAAACTCTCCCGAAGCCATAGAAAATTTTGGAAATTTTCTTTATAAAATTTTACATCGAAGTGATGAGAATCTTCACTTTTCTCCTTGTTTTATTTCATCAAAAAAATATCAAGTTGATAGTCTTTAGTTAACAAATTAATTTATGTAAATGCAATACCATAGTTTTTTATTTTTATAATTTGGTTATCCACAAATTAATCATGGTGCATTCCGTGATCTTCGTCGTTTATATTTATGCTTTGTGATTAAAATTTATTATGCATTTCAATTGCATTGTTTTCTTTGTTTATTGTTCGCCCGAAATAATCAATTATTAACGACTTTTTGTTATCCACTTTATTTGTAATGTCCTTTTTACAAGTGCAGATTAAAATTTGTATCTTTTGATTTAGTTTGAAGAATACATAAATGAAATTAATTTATTTTAAACGATTTGAGTCTTCTCTTATTTTATTTTTGTTCAATTTCAAGGTGAATTTGCATCGTATACAACTCTGTAATTATGCTATGCTATTGTGAATTGTAGTATTATCACAGAAGGAGTTGCCGAAGTTTACTAAACTATGTTAATGTCGGGAATATAAAATTTCAACGCCTTAATGGTAACACTGTGTCGATTTTCTTCACAACGACGTTTTTTGTAATATATCAATTTAGGACCAAAATGTCGAAGTAGAAGCCAAAATATTCCAACGTCCATAAGCCCAAGGCTTATGCAGGATCATATTTGTGTAAAGATATTTGTTCTAAACTTTTAAACTTGTGTTAGTGTACGTAATTCTCAATAAAAAATTTAGAGTTTCTATAAACATATGAAGTTTTTTTTAGCTTTTTTAGCTCTCGCGTCATCGTAGTTATTTCTTAAATTTGGTCAGGCTTGTGTGTTGTTTGGCCTTCGAGAGTTTTGCGTCTCGCTCGCACTGGTTGACTGATCTGCCACGGATAGCCGTATAATCTTGCGGTTCTTTTGTGGAATTTCGTTGACAACCACGTTGCTACTTACTTTTTAAGACATAGGTCGTGTATAGTAAGTCACAAAAACTTTTTTTTAAATAATGTCAATAACATCTTGGGCATATGGTATAGTTACGCCGCCCATATTTGTGCAACCATATTCTGCAAATTTACTTTGTAGAATATGTATTAATAAATAAATATTAGTGCATATAAGTGCTTATGGCTTTGAAGTTTTTTCGGGAACTATTTCGACGAATCTGTTGAGACTGAGACGAGTTGTTAATTCTATTGTGAGATATGTTTATAATATACGTAGGCGTAATCATATATCTGAATTCGTCGTCAAATTATTGGGTTGTTCATTCATAGATTTTGTTAAAAGTCGAATTTTTTTTTTCTTTTATAGGTCTTATAGGAATGGTGCCGTTACACAGTTATGTAGTAGGTTCTGTTTTACTTGCTCTACCAGAAGTAGACAGATATTGATTCCTAGAATTACCTGTTCGTTGTTTGGTATGTCATTTATTGTTAGGATTGCGCGCTGGTGGAATGTGTTACCACTTGAACTCAGAGTTTTTTCTCATTCTAATAATGTATTTCGTCTCAAACTAGCCAAATATTTCTTGAATGTGAATTCTTCGTAGACTTTATTCTTATTCTTTATTCTTCTTCTTTTTTTTTGCCAACAAAACTACTAATTAATTATAAAACCGGCTGGGAAGCCAAATGGAAAAAGGGATATTTAATAATTATAATAAATTATTGTTGAAATTGTTATTAAATTTGTATATATGAAGGTGTTGCTTATAATTTTTTTGCTATGTAATACTTGTTTTTGGCCGAATGGCTTTTGTATTGCAATATGAAATAAATAAAGTGCATATAAACGTTGCTGAACCAACAAGCAGACAAAAATTCCTAATACATTAAAAACTAAATGGGTCTTATTTCCTATTCTTTGACTTCTTTTGTGTATTACCACCCAGAACGTCGTAACCTTATCACGATAAGGGGAATGTCAAAGAAATATAATTCGGTATTCTTATGTTAAACATTATTCCAAGGGAAAGTATTTCATTCTTCACACGGATTTGACATCAAAATCTGCAATGGTTCTTTTCTCAAATCATATGGCAACGTGTGCGCACTTATTGCTTCTCTTTACGCTATTTTCTGACAGCTAAGGTCGATTAAGCAGTGCCAGCTGGACAGATATTTTGCAAGAAACAAACACAAAACGAAAAAGAGTAAGAAATTGGTCGAAAGAAAATATCAGTGTAAAAATTTTCGTTTTGTAAATTTATGGTGAAAATTATTAAATTCAATCACATAATATTTAATTAGTATTGAACAACCTGAAGGCAAAACAAATTGAATCATGAATAATTAAACCAATTCGAAAGGGTAAATGGAAATTGAAAATTTTATTGCTTAATGTAAATAAAAGAACTACAAGAAAAATTAAACAAATAATTGTATGAAGTGTGGAAATCTAACCAACAACAAAGTGAAAGTTTCATAGTTTCTTCGAGGGCTTTTAGTAATATGTACATGAACAAAATGCATATCTAGAAAATTATAATTTTGGTTTTTGGAAAAAAATGCAGTAATTAGGTAGAGTGACGAAAATAAAAGGTTAATTTGTGGACTGTTGAATAGATGGATGTGATGGGCTGTGTTGTAGTTGAAAAATTGTACATACATATATAATAAATAGTGTGATGCCTCTAATATAAGTAATTTTAAAGTTTTTTCTTGGCATTTGATTACTTTTGTCCCAACGAGAGTCATTTTTGGTTTTTATTATACTTCATCGTTACGTGGTTTCAAGTATTTTTATTTCTTTACAAGAGATACTGACAATACAGTAAACAAATAGGCAAAATACACAGTCTTAAACAAAAGAATGGATGGATGGGAAAAATGCTAAAATGTTAATGGGTGATGATGGCCAAAGAATAAATTAGATTGAACCGCACCAACGAACATGAGTCTGTTTCTATTTTAATTACATATATGTCTGTACATATGTATATGTATGTATATCATATATGTTTTTGTCTTCAATTTCTTTGTTGCAGAAGAGTGATTATTTAATAATTTACTGTTAATAGATACAGATGATCAGGAAGCCAATGCCATTTACATATGTAAATATAATATACATATATCTACATAGCGACTGCTAGTTAATCAACAAATAAATAAATATTTTGCTCTGAGTATTACATTGGCGTTCTTCTAGTAAGTAGTTGATGTATTCGAGATGAAGGCCATATGTGACGTTTACAGAATTCCTTTTGGTTCATATAATAATTCATTATTTTTATTAGTTATTACATATCTGTATGTATGTATGTATGTATATATTTTGTTATATAATAGATGAACATATTGAATTTAATTATAATCATAGAAGAAAACATTGATTCGCGCCAGAATTTCTATAAGTGACAATAAAGTTTTATTGTTGAAAGTTTATAGTATAAACTCATGTTTATGAGAAATGTGTACCGCTAAGGTTCTGTTTCCAGTCGTTCCTTTTGTATGTTTTTGACGAGGGTTATATCGTGCCATAACCGCCAAAAAAGCTTAAGCGACATAATTTATGAACTTAATTTTTTACCAAAATCAAACATTTGCGATCGAAAATAATCGATTTCCGCAAAAAACGATTTTCAAAAAATATGTCGGTTAAACTTTTTTAACGATTTACGTTTACATTGTTACAATATATTGGAAGAATCGAAGGCTTATCTTACAAAAACTTAGTTGGATGTTATTGTCATTAATAAGGCATATGGGCATTTCCACAGAAATGTCTAAGATCACATAACGTCATAGTCATTAACTGCTTACTTCTGAAATATGAAATGCATATACATACATACATTGAACTTTCTTGGGCCTGCATAATACAAGTATACAACCGTGTTTGATTGTAAAACCCCTATATCTTAAATTTTTAAATACTAAACAGTGTCAGTCATGGGTATATAATTTAATAATATAATTTATAATATAATTTCAAAAATTTGTATACTACCTAATTTACATACAGCATTTTATCATGAAATGAGTTTCATTGAAATTTTTTCATTTATCAGAAGCCCTGGTGACGCAAATAACACCACAAAAGTTGCCAAAAATTATATCATTCTCTTCTATAGGGCTGCAGTTAGCAAATAGAACAAGGCTTTGTTCAACAAAGGGCATGAAAAAATGCATAATGTAAATTGGGTAGAAGTATGTGCGTGACTGCAAGAGAGTAATAACTCGAAAAATTAAATTTTTAAGCTAACATTACAGAATTAATCATCGTCATACCGTTCGAATTTTCAATTAATTATTGAGTATTACATCGAAACACATGTCCACACAAACTTTCAAACCTTTTATATAACAATCGTTTTTGAATAATTTATTTTATTTTTTCTTCTGCAAATTTAAAAAAATTGAAGTCACATGATTTTGCATTTCTGCATACATTTGTATAGTCGATGGAAAAAATTAGACGTTATTTTACCATTAAGTTATAAGTTTTAAAGTCTATAGTACTCGATATGTATGTAAAACATATGCTTGTGGTTATGATGTCACGGGAATTTTCAGCATATTGCTTTCATGCAAAATTTTGATAGTATTTTTGTGCCAAAATGGAACACATTTCCAGAGGAAATCAGTAAATGGAATTGGATATTGATATTTAACAGAATATTTTAGACTTGAGAAGGTTTAAGGTTTGCAACATCAGTAAGACTTAGGATATTAACGTTTGCAAGTAGCTAAATGTAAAGGATTTTTTTGGATAGAGAGCAAAGAGAACAAATTCATTCTCCATTCCCGTCATTGAATGGAGGTAATAACACAAATTTTCAAATAAAAATAAACGTTATTTTAATGAATGGAAGTAATGACCATTCCCACTTAAGTCTGAAAGTTTCAAGAGAAGTCATCTTTCAAATATAAGTTGTATTAACTAGTTTCTTACTATAGCTTATAATGTAAATAAATAAATAAATAAATAATGAAATAAAAATGTCAACCCATTAGCAACGACATTATGATTCAATTTGTGCAAAATGGTGTATGAGAAAAATATTGTAAGACTGGCCCATGGTATAATAAACGAGGTAAAACTGTACCTACAGCTATAACAATTTAATAAAAAGCAATAGGGATTTTTATTAGTCCAATTTTGTTCTAAGTAAAAAACGTTAAAAATCTTATACAGAATTTGAAAACTAACTATTCAAAAGGAAAAATATGCATTTACTTTCTATCTTGAACAAATTTGTAATGAGAAGGAAAGGAAGGATCTTAGATATAATTTCGTTTGTAAATCTAAAAAGACCGAAAACATAATTGAATCTGAATATTGATTATTGAGTTTCTGCTTGAAATTATTAGGTTAAGCTTAGGTTCATAACCCAAACAATCCAACTGAACATGTGATGATTTTTTAATTAAAAAATTGAGCAAGGAATAGTTAATTGTTAGGCAGGTACCAGCAGAATGGAACAAGAGGGCTACAAATTCATCATCAGCGTTCATGTCGTTTTGTGTGTGGTATGACTGGCCCCAGTGTGCCTCTAGAGATTAAAGTGTAAGACCAACCCCTCCCCCGTCTAATTCTTTCTCTTTAGCGAAGCAAAAATTAATGTGGGTCGGTCTTTACATTTGGTTCCTTTAGGGATAACCTGAGCCTTTTTAGTACGGTGGAGAATATTTTATAAAAATATTTCTGTATGGGAACCTCCTTAACGAAAATGAAAAAAAATTCTGTTGAGAAAGAATTAGTGAGGGTCGGTCTATCATATTACTCTTCTGGGAACGGACCAGGTGTAGTTCTAACCCTTTATCCCGAACTTTAACCTCGATGCGGAAATTTTTACACTAATTTTTTACTAAAAGGGACAATTTCAAGAACCAGTCTCATAAGTATGCGTATTGCAAAATCTGCATAAATTTTCTCGACTCAGTTATTTGTTAAATATATGTAAATCACTAGAATAAATCTTATGCGAATGATTATTTACGATATTTCGCATATTCAACAAAGAAAATACTTAAAAATATCGTAACTGTACCCTAAAATTCAACATAATTTTATTTACTTCCAGCGCTAATTTTAATAAGCATTACCAACTAAAAATTCAAAATAACAATCATTTAATATCGAGTAGCTGTCCAACGAAAGCAGAAATACACGACTTTCAACGTTTATTTCTCCATATTCACCGCTTACAATTGGAACAGTATATCGAGGCACAGTTTCTATTGGGTACTGTTGTCGCGGTTACTGGTAATACTGCAGACGTGTTATTCCTCGAACAGGAGCAAGCAATTGAATATGTGCGATTCTGGTTCAAAACAAGAAAAATGGACATGCGATTATTGCACCTACGAAAATTTTCCCTCCGCTATCAAGTGTACCATGTGTAAAGGAGTCAAACCAATGGTCAACGAGGACATCTTCAGGTTACTTTTAATTGCAAATTACATATTAAGTGAACTGTTTTCAGGCAATAATTTAATTTGTTACAGACTTAGCCCTCCTCAAATATCATATGAAAACGACAGTGAGGCACGAGGTGCTGTAGCCGAAGTAATAGATGTTCAACCATCTACTTTTAATGTTTATCCACGCTCTCAAGATACACAAAATTCTGCTGGAGCCGTTACTGGCAATGATTCAAAATGGTCTTGTAAAATGTGTACTTATTTAAATTGGCCACGTAGCTTACGGTGTGTTCAATGTTATACGAAAAAAGGTGTAGCTTTAGATACCAGTCCCTCGCAAGAAATCGGTGCTATTTCTGTGGCCTGCTTCAAACATCAACAGGAGCCACAGCCAACAATACAGCAGTGTGAGCTAGAACGAAATGTCACAGCAACTATGCATAAACATAAACGTTTAAGTGAAAGCTTAGATCCGAAATCAATAATAGATTATGGCACTATGGCCCAGGCCATTATGAATAATTCACAACAGCAAATTCATAACACGCAACAACTGCAAGAGAGGCTAAGTAAATTGCATATAGCTACAAATATTGATGCGGAAATGAATGCTAGCAATAATGCAGCCAGCGCTAATGTTGCCTCAACTGAGGCTGCCGCCCAACGTGTAACTCCTCTGGAGAGTTCAAACAAACATCTCAACAATCTCGCCAATAGTTCACAAACCCAACAACAAACAACTTCTCAATCCACCTCTACATCCGCTACAACATCCTCCAATCCGCAACAACCAAATTATATTAAAAAATGGGCCTGCAATGTAAGTTTCTCGCATTCTCTTTCTTACACTTCATGGTAAAATTTCTTTATGGTCTGTTATTTTGCTTAGACTTGTACTTATGAGAACTTTCCAAAAAGCCTCAAATGCTCTATGTGCGGCAATCCTCGCGATAGCAATAGCTGTGGAGGCAACGCAGCTCATAGCATTGAAAATAATGCTAGCGGCATTAGTAATAATCAAATAAATGTAACCTGTGCTGATAAATTGAAGGATACCGTCTCATCGAATAATTCTTTTAATAAACAGCAAAATATTTATCAGCTGGGTAAAATATTGATTTAAAAAAGCTTTCCGCATTTAATGCACAAATGTTTTCGTTTTAGGTTCGGATACTATAAACAACTGTGATACCATGCAAGAGAGGCAGGAACGACGAATGCGTCAAATAAGACGTCAAGTAGACTGGCAGTGGTTAAACGCATGTTTAGGTGCTTATCAATCAATAATTTATTTATATTTCGTAATGCCAATTTCAAAAGCACATTTACTTGTCGTTTAAGGTGTGGTGGAAAACAACTTCAGTGCAGTGGAAGCGTACTTGTCGTGTGGTGGCAATCCGGCACGATCTTTAACCAGTACTGAAATAGCAGCTCTTAATAGAAACTCGGCCTTTGATGTTGGTCATACACTAATACATTTGGCCATACGATTCCATCGAGAAGAGATGTTACCCATGCTGTTGGCGCAAATTTCTGGCTCTGGGCCGGGTATTAAGAGAGTACCTTCATATGTGGCTCCTGACTTAGCAGCTGATATACGTCGCCATTTTGCCAATATATTGCGAATGCGCAAGTCTATGTTTCCCTGCACGTACGTGCATGAGCATGCGACATTTTCTTTGCCGGCCGAAATTTTAGAGTTACCTTTGCCCATACAAGAGCAACTATATGATGAGTTATTAGATCGCGATGCGCAAAAACAACTGGAAAATCCACCACCAGCCTTAAATTGGTCTTTGGAAATTACGGCGCGTTTGGGTTCCAGACTAGTGGTCTTGTGGAACCGAAGTGCTGGTGATTGCTTGCTCGATTCGGCGATGCAAGCCACCTGGGGAGTTTTTGATCGTGATAACATTTTAAGACGAGCTCTGGCCGATAGTTTGCACCAGTGCGCCCCCATGTGAGTGGAACATTCTAATTGAAATAGACCAGTAAATAATATGAATGTATTCTTTTAAAGATTCTATTCACGTTGGAAAGAGTATGAAATGGTTCAGGCATCTATGCTTCATTTCACCCTAGAGGAAGCTCAGTGGCAAGAGGACTGGACTACACTGCTGTCATTAGCTAGTCAGCCGGGCGCTTCTCTGGAACAACTACATATTTTTGCTTTAGCCCATATACTACGAAGGCCAATAGTTGTGTATGGTGTCAAATATGTCAAAAGCTTTCGAGGTGAAGATATTGGTTATGCTAGATTTGAAGGTATTTAAATAACTTTTTTAATTTTTAATCAAGTTTAAAGTTATTTTTAAATTTTTTATTTCTAGGTCTATATTTGCCTTTGTTTTGGGATCAAAATTTTTGCATAAAATCACCTATAGCTTTAGGTTATACACGGGGACACTTTAGTGCTCTTGTGCCAATGGAAGCTTATGGGCGCATTGATTTGCGTCGTGACGAACCAGAGGATGTAACATATTTGCCACTAATGGATTGTGAATCGAAATTGTTGCCAATACATTTTCTAACTCAAGCAGAGGTACATATTTAACAAACAAAACTATTTTTAGTTTAACATTTGTTAACGCACAAATACTTAATAAGTAAAATAATAATTTGGTATTATTAGTGCGTTAACACATGTTAAACTTAAATTACTAACTATTTTAACTTTATCTTTGAAGATGGGCCGTGAGGAGGCCATTATGCGGCAATGGCTCGATGTCTGTGTCACAGAGGGTGGATTATTAGTTGCCCAACAGAAACTACGCAAACGTCCGCTTTTAGTAGCCCAAATGCTGGAGGAATGGCTGAATCATTATCGTAGAATAGCGTAAGTAACTTTTTCTGCTAACATTATTTAAACAAAATCTTTGATTAAAAAAACAAACTCATCTTGACAGACAAGTGATTACAGCACCATTTGTTCGAAGAGCACAGCAACAAATTGGCTATTCAAGTGACGGCGATTCTGATGAAGAGTAAGTCTGGAACACAATGTTATTTTTAAATATGCTTAAAACATTTACAATGATATATTTGATATACATTTAAAAATTTAGTGGTAGAACTATTTTCATAATTTGTCTTTTTTAACAGTTAAAATTAAACTTATAATTAACAAAACAAAAACTGAAATAATTAGTTATGAAACCGTGTTATATAAATGTTAAAACAAAAACAATTCTTTTAAAGAGCTCCCAGAAAAAATACAACTTTTATTAGCTAAAATTTTAAATCTAAACTAAACAAAATATGAAATCAGTATATGAAAAATGTAAATTGGTGGAGTATGAATGTGTTATATTATTTAATATGAATGTGAAGCTGAATATTAAAATAAAGTTTAAACAAACCGTAGATAATATTACAAGGGATTATCAGTAAAATAACTAGCAAGCGTCAAATATTAAACCAAAAGATTAACTTGAACAAATTAAGCCTGCATACATACAACAGTATCGTACGAGTACATGGGTTTCAATAATTTAATGCTGTATTTCATTCTTTCTTTTTCATTAGCAAAGAAATATGTAATTTCTTTTATTGTCTTTTCCCCAGTGCAGTAATTCTGATAAAAGTAATTTGTCATAATTAAAAAAAACGAAAATAGTTTAAAAAGAGATAGAAATAAATTTTAAATCTATATACACACATACATTCTTTTTTTAATTAAAAAAAGAAAAAATATATATACATATGTATTAATATTACAATATTAATGGTATTTAAGATTAAAATATTTAATAGTTGTTTTATTATATTTTATCATATAATTTTTTTCTTTTTGAATTTTTAAAGATTATAATATTAATTATATATACATGCATACATAGATACTTTCATATAATATGGTGAAAAAAAATAAAACTCAATATTTTTGTTGGTAATGTTATTAATTGAAATAAACAAAATAATAAATACTTATAAAAACTACTTAATTAAAGGGGAATATTGAAATTGTTAAAAAGTGCATTTTCGACATAATTTTAAAAAAGTTTCGGCCGGCAATTTGAAGAAGTGGTATATAAATATCGATATGGTAACTCTAGTTGCTGCCAGGAGCTCCTCTTAAATAATAGTAATATTTAATGATAATGCAGTGCAAAAATGTGTAAATCTCTGAAACATTAATATTTTTATATTATTGAGTTCTTTAAAGGGAAAAGTAAAAAAAACTCGAGCGGAATTCTTGTTTATGATTGGGCGGTGTAGCTAATAAGAACTTTAAACTTTTATTTTAATCCGATTGGATCAGAACGGCAACTTATTAACAATTTACACATAAAGTCGCTGAAATTCTGGACTATAGAACGAAATTAGTTAACATCATTGTTATTCCACTCATATTCAGTGTGACCATTGATAAATTTATAAGGTCGGTAAAAATGAGAAATTTTCTTGATACTTGTTTTAATAATAAATTGGCGCACTAAACTGCACTACTTTTAAAAATTAAAATTATTACATACATTTTAAAAATCAAAATCAGAAAATATGTAAAAATCATGAATTAAGACTATCTGCACAATGTACTGATTTTTGTCGGATCACTGCAATAAAGTCAAGTAATAGGTCAAAATGGCCTTATATCTCAATTTATTCTGGAAGAAGCCTATATGGCATTATTACCAATACAATATGGTGCAATTATGTCCTTACATTTCAATTAGTTGAGAAATAAGGCCTATTTATCCTATTTATGACTTTATTTTAGTGAGCCGACCAACATCGGTACTTTGCGCCGATAGTGGGATCTAGGCCTTAAATGAATATACCATAAAGCTTTCCATCTTAGTAGAATAATTATATTTTTTGAATACATATTTTTTTTGTACTTTTACCAGGTTTTTCTTAACTAAATATATAAAATACCTCGCTTTTAAAAATTAAATCCGTCATACGTTATACGACGCATTTTTCAATACAAAACACTAAAATTGGGCAACGTTTAAGCTTAAGCATACGTTGAGTAGTTTGGCAGCTATTAGATGGTTTCTTTTTGGTATGTTTTGATTAGGGTTTCGTTGCAGCAAAAATAAAACATAAAACCTCTTGAAGCTGTGCAAGTGCTTAAGTCTACAAAGGATGCATTATGTCAACCTTCTCCGTCGTTGCGTTGGCAGTTAAAAAAGGCGACGCATACCGTACGACGGATTGTATGACGGCCTTTGAATCGTTTGAAAAATGTACTTAAAGTGCAAAGACCATTGAAAACTGCACCTTGGTAACGCTGTTTGCGTGGTGGAGTCAGTGTTGCCAGAAAATTATGATGATGGAATGCAAAATCGGTAAAGACAATTCTGCTAAAATGCTCTACAGAAGAAAAGTATAATGATTTAAAATTTAGCATGACGAAGTGCCCACGGGCGGCCTTTTGCTTATCTCTGATTTAAATGTAGAAAACATTATTGAAATAACTTTTGAATTTCAAACTTATTAGTATTTACAGGTATTTTTACAGCACATACAAACATAAAATAGTAAATAATTGGTGTTTTTTGGTAATGTTACACAATAACGTTTAAAAGTTTTTAACGCCATAATAATCCCAAATTATTATTGAACTTATGCAGTAAAATATTTTTTGATTAAAAATACATTGAAATTGGTTATTGAGTGGTTAGCTGGATCCTATGCGCATTTTCAACTAATTCTGCCAGAAAGCATTTAGCAGAATCTTTTGAAAGTTGAATGCTTTTTAACTACCCTACAAGAAATGAATGACTGAAACTAACACAAACGAAATTTTTTCACTAACACATTTGCAATAACTTTCCACCGAATTTAAGAGTGCCAGTCAATTGACTGGTCATTTTACCGGTAGTGATGACCGACACATATATAAATTATATTTGCTCCTCTCTAACATGTATGTTAGAGTGAAACATATAGTGTGCATATACCAAAACTTTTAAGATATCGCATTTTATTGTAAAATATACAATTCGTTCGGTCTGTGCAATTAAAATTTATACAAGTGCTAAGGAAGTTAAGTAGCAACAATAGTGCATAAAATAAATTGAAAAGTTTCATTTAATTAATACATTTATGCATTTCTTTTTAAAATTTTAGATATTTACAAAAAGCAAGGTTTGCTGGAGCGGGAAAAAAGCATGAAGAAGACTAGAGTGGTACCACCTATATTATTTTGTGTTTTAGATTGTTTATATAATTGTATATTAATTATTTCTTTATTTTCTTATAATAAAAAACAATTAAAATAACATAAAAATTATGTTTATTTATTTAAAAGTTTAATTTTACCAGTTTCTATGTAAACATTGACTAGTAATCGTTGACCAGTTTCTACGTAACCATTGACTAGTCACAGTTTACCAATACTTATGTAATCAGTGACTGGCAAAAATAGGCAGAGTAAGCAGTTCAGATATATGTGTTCTAATTAAGTGAAATGAATAAGGAAGAGAGAGATAAAAGATCACACGTACACAAATGTTTTGGTCATTTTTTTCACCAAGCCCTTAATAAACTAACTGGGGACTGTGACCACAGTTTCGGTGATCGCTACTAGTAAAATGACTAGTCAATTGACTAGTAGTCTTCTTGTAGGGTAATGAATACACCAGATCTAGCAGTGAAAATGCTAAAATGGCAACAATGGGTGGAGTTTACAGTGAGAGAGTTAACTTTTTTTCTTATCTCAGTTTCAAAGTGGTCGTCTTGGTTGGTTGTCGTGATAAAATTTTTGCGGTTTGTAATTGTGTCATTCAATATAAAATATTTTTTATAATTGTGATTTCCTGGTACTAATTCTTTTTATTTATAATTATTTCGGTGAAGAAATATAAAAAAGATCAAAAATGCATTTATTTTAAAAATTTTAATCAAAATTAAAAGAAAAGCAAGGCCAAAGTTTTCATCAATAAAAGTGATTAATAAAAGTTTAATGGAAGTAGAAATACGCTGTAAAAAGAACTATAAAAAGTAAAACAAGTTAAAAAACGTAGTTGAAAAAAGCAAATAAAAAGATTAAAATAAATAGAAGTATAAAAGTAGAAGAAAATCATTGAAAAAGTAACTAGAAAGGAAAATAAGCAGAACAGTGTAATGGGTGAGTTTGCAATTCAATAAAGAAAGAATACACAAAAAAAACATTGAAATGTCACAAAAAGAAGGTGAATCAATTTTTGGGGTTGCTTGGTGTTATATTTTCTTACCAATAAATAGCACGAAATGTCTAATATGCATAGATAATTAATGAAAATACAGACGTTAATTAAGGTGTTAAATAAAATAAATATTTGTGATTTTGCCGTCTTAATTAAAGTTTAATGTTTTTTCCAACTTTTTGTGAAATAAACGTGAGAGTTTCATAATTTAATGTTGTACACTCCCTATTTTGGGTGTTAAAAAAAATAGAAACATTGCAGAAAGAGAACAACAGACCAGGGTTGGAAAATGGTATTATTCAATTGTACCCTGCAGTTTTCAATTATTTCATTCCAATAATACGTACATATGTATTTAAATCAGGGACCGTAACGGTTATAATTTTTATTTTAAAAATTACTTTTTAATCGTTATTTCTTGAGTTTTATTTATTCCTCACAAAATAATAGTTATTTTGTGACTTTTATTTATTCCTCACAAAATAAGAGTTATTTCTTGATTTTTATTTATTCCTCACAAAATAACAGTTATTTTGTGACTTTTATTTATTCCTCACAAAATAACAGTTATTTTGTGACTTTTATTTATTCCTCAGAAAATAAGAGTTATTTTTTGATTTTTATTTATTTCTCACAAAATAACAGTTATTTTGTGACTTTTATTTATTCCTCACAAAATAAGAGTTATTTTTTGATTTTTATTTATTCCTCAGAAAATAAAAGTCATTTTTAAACTAATAACTGCCCGTTCATAGAAGTCAAGTAAAAATTCTTGCTTGGCTATTTACATTGAAATCAAAAACAAATTTTGAGTGCTTTGTTTGTGTTTTCAATATAAATAGCCAAGCAAGAATTTTTACATGGCTTCTATGAACTGGCAGTAAATAAAATATAAAAAAATAACTCAGTGTTTTTGTAAATAAAATGAAAAATAGAGACTTTAGTATAGATTCTGCATATATTCGTACAATAATTTTTTCCTTTTGAAATTTGTATGAAAAACATATTGTTTTTAACGAATTGTCATTATTTTTCATACAATTTGGTAACGTGTAGAAATGAAATTTTTTACAAAATATGCCTATTTAAATTGAAAAAAAAACAAATTTGATATCTTTTATTACAAATAATTTTATTTCATTTACAAAAACAACAAATTTATAAGAAAGTGAGTTTGTTTTTTGCTAAGCTTTCACGCCCAAGCCGCTCATCTGGTTTTAAAAATTCTTTCACCAATGGAAATCTACATTACCAGCGTCAAATATAAGATATTTTTATCCGGTTTGGAACCGGATTTCTTATATTTGGTACGGATTTTGTCCGAAAAACACATTTTTGTGCTGGTTAGGGTTTTAAGACCGGTTCTTATGTATTTTATAATTAATTTGTTGCATAACATAAAAATATTTTTTGATTTGTCAAAATTTTTTAATGTACTAAATATCTCAACACCTTCATAATTAACACATAAGAGTTACCAGCTTGATAAATGAAACGATAAATGAAAGAAAAATGAAATGTCATATGGGCTTTAGCGAATAAAATAAAAACTTCGGCCCATTGGGTGGTCTAATGTACATGAATTTAATAAATTTTAATCTTTGTGAAGAATGATGCAACGCAAAAGTCTTCTGACTTACCATCATCGTCAAACGCTGAAACACCAGATGCTTTACCGTCGTCTGAAGACACAAACACGTGTTCATTATTAAACGAGTTCTTAAACTCTATTGAAGTAAATTCAGAGGATGAAGACTCAGATGGTGATCTGGAGGAGGAAATGAAAAGGGCGATAAACGAAATAGACAATTACAATCCTAAGCCCATTGACGTGGATGCAGATGTAATGAAATATTGGGAGGAAAAAAAATATATATATCCATACCTGTACAGATTGGCACAGGTTTTGCATAGCACGCCAGCAACACAAGTCTCTGTAGAAAGAGCATTTTCTGCGCTAAAATTAATATTGACAGATTTAAGATCGAATTTATCACCAGAGTCCATGCAAAAACTCTTATTTGTTAAATTAAATTAATTAATAAACACATTTTAAAAATGACTTTTATTTTCTGAGGAATAAATAAAAATCAAAAAATAACTGTTATTTTGTGAGGAATAAATAAAAGTCACAAAATAACTCTTATTTTGTGAGGAATACATAAAAGTCACAAAATAACTGTTATTTTGTGAGAAATAAATAAAAATTAAAAAATAACTCTTATTTTCTGAGGAATAAATAAAAATCACAAAATAACTGTTATTTTGTGAGGAATAAATAAAAGTCACAAAATAACTCTTATTTTGTGAGGAATAAATAAAAATCAAGAAATAACTCTTATTTTGTGAGGAATAAATAAAAATTAAAAAAATAAAAATCATTGCATCTATAGGTAGTCCATGTAACATGGAGTATTGTGGTATATTCCTTGTGCCCGTAGCACTTCTCTATTATTGTGATTTTTTCAGTTTAAATTTGGAAAATAATCGTTATTTGCGATCCCTGATTTAAATTAAAAACAAATGCTATTATTTCTTGTTAAAATTTTTATTTTATATGAGGAGGCATGACAAAGAAATATGCGTTAATCTAATATTTTGGAAACTATACTTAAAATGTATGAAGGTTTTGTTATTTGTTGCTCGCTGACAATGTTAAAAAAACGATAAAAGCCGACAAAAAGGCGATAAATGAATAAAAATTCAAATAAAAACCGGTTTTAAAACTGTTTAAACAATCAAACCCGAAAGGAAAGTTGCCCTCTCTAGCCCAAAAATGTGCTTTTCGGAAAAAATCCAAACTAAACATAAGAAAACGGTTCCGAACCGGATAAAAAATAAGCGATGTTTGCCGCTGGTAATGTAGCTTCCCATTGGTGAACGAATTTTGAAAATCCTTACAATACATAAAAAGCCTTTTCCGAAACGAATAAAAAGTGGGTTATGTTTGACGCTGGTAATGTAGCTTTCTATTGGTGAAAGAACTTTCAAAATCGGTTAGTGGTTTGGGCGTGAAAGCGTAGCAAACAAACAAACAAACTCACTTTCACATTTATAATATTAGTAAGGATATTTATACACCACCGCTTTTCTTGGTTAAAATCAGCAAGAAAACTTTGTGTGAACTAGTTCATTATATTTCAATATTTTAAAAATATGTTTCAATAAATAAATAGAAAAAAAATTCGAATCTAAAGAAGAGTCTAATTAACAGCGTCCAATATTAAAGGAAGTTTCAAAGTAAATATGAATTTGCATTTAAATTCTATCTTTCGTATTCTTAAAAAATATTTTATGTTTATTACAGGTTTATTTGACAAATTTGCCATAGAAATATGTCAAATAATCCTTTAATAAACCTAAAATATTTTTTATGAATACGGCAGTATATGTGTATGTATGTAAATATTTTGAGATTTCGTTAGATATGACATAATTTGTCCTCAGTGCTGAATTTTCTCAGATTTAAGACAATACAAAGAAGAGATTTAAGTACAATACGAGATATGCCAATGCGTGTTTATCAAGTGATAGCTCCAGATCAGTTGACTATTTTATTCTTGCTAAGTCAAATATCACACTTTCCATGTTAGATATAATTCTGAAGACATGTTTTATTTTACAAATGTCAAACACTAGAGAAATATGCAGTTCTACGTTGTAATGTAAATGTTAGGGTTTCGTTATTGTAATATTTGTAGTACGAATGACATTTCCTTTGCCATTTTCTTCAACTCTGTTTTATGTTTCTACTCCCTTAAACGCTTTTTTATTACCATACACTCCATACAATATGAGGGCAATCATGAATAAAATTCCGCGAGAATTTTTTCGCGGGTTACAAAAGCCAGTAATAGTAAAAACAAAAAATTCTAACTAGAAAAGGGAGATATATTTCGAGGAAATTTATTCATGATTGCCCTGTATAAAAAAGCCACTCCAACAAGTCATCGGGTATATCGCGTTTTAAAAATTTTAATTCAAATGAATAATAAATAAAAACGTATGTGTGAATACAACACATATCGATCCTTTACTAAAACATGAACATAACTCAAAAAGTGCGTTTTTGAAGTAAATAGTGAAGGAAAAACTTTTATAACATGTATAATATTGTCTATAAATTTCATATAAAAGGCTTGTACACGCATCTCTTGTGAAAAGAAAACATTTTTATATCTTCATTGAGCTGTATGTAAATTGAAAACTCAAAAAAAAATATTTAAAAAAAATAAATATTTACGGTCTAATTTATAAAAAATATTTCAGGTTTATTACAAGTTTATTTGACAAATATCGCATAGAAATACGTCAAATAAGAGCTTAATAAACCTGAAATATTTTTTATGAATTAGGCCGTTATTCACTATTAGTAACCACAAAAATCGTTTTCAAAATTTCACAATATTTAAAAGGGTATATTTTTAAAGTTTAAAAAATTAAAGATTTTCAATTGCACCTAATTCAAATTACACCAAAATTCAACCGGTTTAATCAATCTGAAATGCGACAATGTTACCAGCCTTGGCTTGGCTGGATATAAAAAATCGTAAGAGAAGCCAATTTGATACTCTTCTTAGTTTTGCATGTTTTTTGTTTCGAATTAGAATTTTCTGCAAACTAGAATCGAATTCGAAAACTATGATATCACCAGTAAGTGACCCGTATCCAAATAAATACTAAACTAGTTCAAACTACAACTTTACGATTTGAAAATAAAACATTTACATATGTATGTATGTACATACAGATATGTTCTCTTCTAAATTTTAAAATATTTTTAATGAACAAATTTATCAATTGAACAATTAAGTTTAAGCTGTGCGACCCCAATCTGTTTGCAATCTTAAATCTAAAAGATCTTTTTTTTAATTAATATTGTAAGTACCTGTTTATGCAGGTATTTTGTTTGAAATGTTTATTATTCACATATCGCGGGAATGCATTTATTTAATAATATCTGATATGGCCAAGGACCTTTATTGATTCTATCTCAGCAAAAACCTTGCTTCTTAGTCTGATAAAAGTACATACATACATACATATGTACATACGTATACCGGCATTTAGCCGTAACTAGTTACAAATTGACTTGAAGACTATTTACCTATAGGTATTTGATTGAGAAGATAAAAAAATAAGTGATATTCCATTAGGAAAAGTGGTCATTAATTATATAATAATGGGCGAAATAATGTATTATTTTCCAAAGCAAGACAATGCATTCCCTAAGAAACGAGAGGGTAATTTGATCGCACACAATAAATTCACATTGATTAGAACGTGCATTACCACATCTGCAGCAGAAGGAATGTATTAAAATAATTCATTACTTTCCTATGACATGTTCTGTGTTAACAGTAATGAATTCTGTAATGAAAATTATACATGCTCTACATTACCTTCTGCTTGGCTATTCATTACCTTTTCCCACTGGTACCTTAGTATGTGTCTCTTACAAATGTATGTACATCAGTGTTGCCAGTGAAATTTCGAGAAAGATTTTAGGTTTAGATTTTAGGTTCCAAAAAGATACATTTGTTCCCAAAAACATACATTTTATAAAAAAATTTAAAGTCCATTTTTAACGTTTAACATTTATTAACATAACATTATTTCATATTTGATGAATATTGTAAAGAAAATTACATGATATAAATTCATTTTTATATTTATTTAAGGCATATATATTGGGAATGTAATTTTTAAAAATACAGTAAGCAATTTGTTATCAAAACAAATTCATTTTTGTAAAAATTAATATACGAGTTAAGGCCCTTATATAGGGTGGTTTTTTAGAGGTATAGAACTTCGAATTGAAATAAAACACAAGAAAATCGTTTTAATTTCCATCAATTTGGCTTTATTGGAAGGATAATTTTATGCCATTAACGTTTAAATATGATTTCGGGCATGTGGCCGCCGCGGCTGGCTCGAATAAAGCCAATTCTACAGGTCCAATTTTCAACCACTTTTTCGAGCATATGGGGCCGTATGTTGGCAATAACGCCACGAATGTTGGCTTCCAAGTCCCCTAACGTTTCTGGTTTGTTGGCGTAGACGAGCGACTTCACATATCCCCAAAGAAAATAATCCAATGGTGTCAAATCACACGATCTTGGTGGCCAATCCATGGTTAACCGAATTAATTGCTCTGATGGACGATTATGTCGACCATAAAATGGACGGAGCTTGCAGTAAACTTCGCGAACTGAACCATTATTTTCGAAATAAATTTGCACGATTTGCAGGCGTTGTTCTTTTGTCAACCTGTTCATGATGAAATGGCAAACCAAACTAAATATTAATCACTTGACAGTTGACAAAATGGCCGCCAGTTAAAAAAGTGATGCCAACTTAAAGTTCTATACCTCAATAAAAAACACTCTATACTAAGGCGATTATATCAAAAAGTTCATATAAATTTCCTGAAAATAAATAAAGATGTTCATATTTCGTAAAAAAATAAAAAAATTTTTTTTTTCATATTTTCTGTACATTTTGCGTACAGATTCAAAAGATACGAAAAATTTCGGGATTACACATGGAAGCTGAAGTCATCAAAAGATACGAAAAATGTATCTCTCGTATCCTAATGGCATCACTGATGTACATACATATGTATATGTACATACTTACATTTACACTGGTACTCACTAATTATTTTTCTAGACTTTTTGATTAAAAAAATTAATTATTGTTTTTTGTTCAAAATTAATTTGATTTTTATCAATTATTCAATTACATACGAGAATTATCATTTCTTAAAACTATTTTACTCCAAAAGTAAAGGTCTGGCCCAAGATGACGACCAAAAATGTTCGATCCGCGCATTGTATTGAAAACAACAATAATGTAAAATTTGTTTTTGTTTTCAATATGTATACATATTTATCTAAATTATTAAAACCACAGTTTTCTACATGGGCAGACAGTAGAGCAGAGAATTTCTGATAAATAAAAAAAAAAAAGTTAAATTGGTCACACTCATTTTGAGGAGCTGTTGGCTGCTAATAATTTTTTTTAATTATTATTGATATTTTACTATTAAAAATTTTGTTCAGCAAAATTACAGTAGAGGGCATAAATGTTTTCATTTTGCAGTTAATATGACCCAGCAAAAAAATCTGATTTGGTAGCACTAACAACTGAGAGAAGCATTGCATTGCTTACTTGATAAGAAAAGCTTCAAAAGATGCTTCTGAAAAGCACTAACGTAAGGCGGGCTCCCTAACAAAGTAGGAAATTATCACAGAACATTTTGCAAACCAGTAACTTTTGCATCTGGGTATTACTTCTGTGAAGCACTTCAGTAAGGCAAAAAAATTCATGGCTTTTTGGAAGCCGAATGTATTGCTTCTAGCTGGCTCATTTCGAACAAAAAAATGCCTTATTCATGCGCAACAGCAAGTGATTCTATAACATTGTATCCCTTACAAAAACGCTTCTGGGAGGCAGTAATTTTTGGTGGGTCAGTAGATTCGGTAGCATGGTGGAAGGTTGCTTTATTTACTGCTGTTTTGGACCAATAAGAAACGGTAATACTAAAATAGAGGACTAACTATGTACATATTTTGAAGACTCATCTTTAAGATTTTGCAGGTAGGAGCGCATATTCTGTGGAGTAGGCAGTATTTGAATATGAAAGTGACCTAAAGGAATGACTTTCCAATCAAAATTTCAAATCGATACACAGTAAGTAACCCAAAGTCCGGAAATAAATATAATAACCCGCACGAAATTTCTCGAGCAGTGAAAGAGGAATTGGCAGTGTATTCTAAATAAAGTAGTAAAGAAATTGGCTGACTGAGCAATAAATACAATGTATATCCCTAAGGTTTTTATAAAGTCTAAAATTGTACATGCTATTCGTTTCCCTTTTATTTGTTTTTCTTACAATTTATGTACATATTAAAATTATGTATTATCCGTTTTATCTAGAATCGAAACAAAAAGTTTTCAATTGCTTTATACTATCTAATTTGCTTTGTAATTTCTAATTTTAAGTACAAAAGTGTACTCATTTCTACTCCCTACTGTACACGCATATACCCTTACATAACATTATAAATATGCTTGTAATACAGTACATATTTGTATCTTTGCGTATTTTCAATTAACAGAACAAATTTGTTGTATTTCCTTCCTTTTATTTCAAAATATTTTGCCATAACTTTGTACTGTCGGAAAAAAGACGGTTAAGTAAACGTCTGTCCGTGGCCTTTCATTTCAAAAGTCAATTACATTTTCTGTTTTCTCATGTAGACTAAAAAATATTTAAACTGTGATCAAACACATCAGTGTTGCCGACTTAGGTGTATATGTGCAACATACATATATTTTAATATATGTATGTACATGTGGCAAAAAGAAAAAAGTGCCTACGTCGAGATAAGCTGATTTTAAGTTAATGGCACCCCTGTAATATTCAAGTACTACTGTGCAAAATCTCAATTATTTTGTGCAATTTTTCAGGCAGTTATAACGCAATGAATTGCTGCTTATACATACATACATATATTTTTGACTATAATCTGATTATTCTAATCTTTTTTTTGTGCTTTTTTTAATCACCTTTTTATATATTTTTCCCATTTGTTTTGCATTTACGAAATGGAAATATAAAAAACTTGTTAATTAAATAATAAAACAAATGATGTGTGATTGTTTTATTTACACAAGAGAATCATGTAAAAGATAAAAAAATGACAATCAACATCGTTTTCACATGTTTTCTTGTTTAAGTTGAAATTTAGAAAATACAAATTATTTAAAATTTTTTGATTTTGTTGTTTCGTTTTGCTTTTACAAGATTTAACAAGTGAAAAGAATAAGAGTTTTATTGCTCAAAAGTAAAAGCGAAAAAATCTAAAGGTTTGAAATCGTCCATTTTCAAATTGTTTGCTTCTAAATTCGGATGCTAGAACACATACTAGTAATTTGTATTTTCTATATTTCAACTTAAAAAAGTGTGTAGCATATGTTTTAACATCCAAATCACAAGAAAACATGTGAAAACGATATGGAAGCCAGAACATAGACGAATGATTCAAATAAATGACAATTTTAATACTTATTCATCACACCTTTTTGTGATTTATATTTGATACGAATATAATGCTGAAGTGTATTTCCGACCGATTTAGGCAATTTTTATTCTTTGGCTATGTAAAATTAAATCGGGGGTCTGTCTGGCAACACGTATGTTTCGTTTATTTTTATGTAAGAATGCCCATTTGTACGAACGCTCGACACATGGTGGTTCGTCTGATTGAATGGTTGGTTGTTTCGCTGTGGGACTGCCTATAAATGAATGAATTGCTTACATATGTACATATGCATATGCTAATTGCATATATGCACATATTTATGTACACATATACAAACTCGTAACATACTTTATTTATGATTATTTAATGGATACTTATTTCATGAATAAAAGCTTGTTTAGGTTAGACAGAGTACGTCTTAAGTTTGCCTTGTTTTTCTGCCCATATTTATGTAGCGGTGCAAGTAAGGCCGTTCAGAAGGCCTATTAATATACAAGATCAAAAGAAATCAGCCAGATATTGAAAATCAATAAGCTCACTTCGAATTCTGTTTATGATTACTGACACCACCTAACAATTGGCATAGAAAGCACACACAGTGCAGATTCGTTGAACGCAACCCTCGATACGGGCAACACCTCGATATTCGCAACACCCAAATTCTTCACATTGGTGACTTTGTTAACGCAACTTTTCAAAAAACAAGACCTCAATTAATGCAACTTTGCAAAGAAAGTTAAGATTTTCTCTTTCGTTTTGTTTTTTTTTCTTTAGTTTTTTTTTTTATAAATAAATTCAAAACTATAAACCTTTTTGCATGAAATCTTATGGTAACGTATAAAAATCATTTTGATTTTTACCGCTATTCTATGACTGATAAAGAATTTATGTGCGGTGCTTCTGTTTGAAAAATTCTTTGTTTGTGAGCGGTTGTTCTAGTAAAATAAACAAAATGCCTGTAGTAAAAAAATTTAAAAGTTATGGTGGCAAAAGTGTTTATAGTGAAGACATTTTATTTTTTTGTGCGAAAATTGCAATGAGCATGACCAAACCGCCACCACGCTATTAGTGCAATTTTTACATTTACGTGAAGAATGTGTGTGTGTGGTTGACTACAAAAATAATCAACTTATAGTTGACTTTTCTTAGACTAACTAAAAGCTAACCGCAATGTCATCCAGAACTGACCCAAAATTAATTCTTAAGTTGAGTACGTAATCCGATTTGTTGAGAGCTAACAAATTTGCTCTCATCTACTTTGAAACTCATTTAAATTTTATATTAACATTTTGCTGTTATTATTTTAGATGGTACCTTAGCTGGGTAGTAGCGCGTTGACTATACAACGTGTGATGATACATAGTTCGAACGTCGGCAATATATTTTGTAAATTTACTGACTACCAGGTGACTTAAATAAAATCAACTTTAAGTTAGTTGAAAAGTAGTGCAGACTGAGACAATTGACTAATGCCTAGGACATCGCAATGTTAAAATTGTTACTTGTTTTCATTGGAAAGTAATCCACGTGTCAGTCAGCACTAGTTGCAAAATAGTTAGCTTAAAGTTAGATTAAAGTTAACTTAGTTTCCGACACGGTATGTTTACACACGTACATACATACATATGTACATAAGGGCATATGTATGCATCTCTTTCCTTTCTTATACTTCAAAAAGGCCCGCTAAGTAAATGCCTTACGATTTTTAGCGCTGGGTACTGTCATGGTAATCATCATGCTTGCAGTTATTACGAGTAGTAATATGTATTATGTACCAATGTTATTGTTGAATGCATTTTATTCACCGTCATTATTGTTGTATTTCTTAATTTAGCGGTAACGTGTCTAACATACTTTAAACAAAATGATTTTTTTTTTGCAATTTCTATTGTTTAATATGTTTGTCCTCTCTCTTACTCATGCATATATACATATGTATGCATATGTATGTATGTATGTATGGATGTGTGCATTAATGTCTAGCATCGAAACGCCAGCTTACCAGCAAAATAGAAAAATGCAGTTTTAAGACGGTAATTAGTGTTTTTGTGATGAGCTATTATTAAATGATTTATGTTGACTTTCATAATTAACAGTGTTTTCATTGCACTTTTCATAGCAAAAGTTAAATTACGGCATAAGATTCGATTAAAATACGTATATGTAAATATATTTACATATATTACATACATACATATATACAGGGCCTGTTCGGAAATGCATCACTGCTCTGCATCATACGAGCTGACTTTAATTTAAAATTCAATAAAAGTTCGCTGATAACATGTTTAGTGGTAGAACTTTAGGCCATTTAAATTTCCTTTTGCAGCGCAGTGATGGATGCATTCCGAACAGGCCCATATTTAAAAAAACATTTTGTTTTTAAAAACATATACATACATACATATGTACATATGTAAATGCAGGTTATAGGTTTCCTTATAACAATTTCTTCCCTAAATTATTTTGCCACTTTATATAACATCTGTGCTTAAAATAATAATAGCTCGTATGTAAAACGTGCTATTTTCTATTTTTGCCATCCCTGAATTGAACATCTCTCATTGCTCATCTACAGACAGACAATTCCGAGCTCACTTTCAATTGAAATTGCATATGATATTTAAACGTGCCATCAATGAAAAGATTTAAAATTTAAAATATGTTTTTTTTTAATTTTTTATTGTAAAAAGTACTTGTTGTTGATGTACTTACAATGATTTTGATGGGGTTTTCTCATCTTGCATTGTTTTCTTATGTGATGTTTTTTTATATGCATGTATGTGCATATGTATGTACATATGTTTACAAAAAAAAAAAAAAAAAAAAAACAAGAAATGGCAATAAAATAAAAAAGAACTACTAAATTCATAAATTATTCATTGAATAAGAAATTGTCACGCAAATGAAAGCGAAAGGATTCTCCTTGTTTGGCACTATCACTCTCTGTTTTTAGCTGTTATCGTTGCTTTGTTAATTAAAGCAAATTGTAGCAAAATATCATTAATTAGGAATAGTTATTACATATTTATTAAAAATATTTGCAAGGAAAAGCCAGTTTATATTAATTTGAAATTCGGCTATAAATTAATTTGATAATGAAATAAATTGATAGAAAATATGTACACACTGGCATATTCCCGCTAGCATATTTATTTCTCATCCAGAAAGAAACGGAAAATGTCCTATGAACTGTATTTATTAAAAGTTTAGCAAAACAGAAAAAATGCCAAAAGTGCAAATTCGTATATCCGTCTACCAAATTTCATTCAAATACGTTCAATTAAGGAACAAACATTCAAACTCAAAAACATACAAATTTTGACATTCATGTTATTAGTGGGGTTATTGGCCAGTAATGGGTTAATTCAAGTCAAAAATCTTAAAACTTTCTTCTCAAGCATCTTTTTCGTGCTGTTACCAAAACTATGCTCTTGATTAGAATTTTTAAGAACAATACAGGCCCATAGTGGGTTCAATCGAGCATATAACCAGTTCGTGCACCGAATTTTATTAAACTGATTCTTTCGTTATATTATTAGTAATGTACTTAAATATATTTTTACGAAATAGGTATCGGCTCTTTATTACAACAGATTTATAACTCAATAAAGCTAGTCTTGCAGAATATAAGTTTTAAGTTTTCAATTGTCATAAATTTTTTGGCGGCCGCATTTCGCCCCCTCCCCTTTTTTAAAAAAAAGTAGACCTCTTCCATATGCAAACAATATTTTAAAAATTTGTCGTCAAATGTGTAGTGGTTCTTTTCATACTCAAAAAGAATTTTGAAAATGGGTCCACAAATGGCAAAATTATGCTCGTTTATATTATAAAATCTGTTAAAAAGTATGTGGAAGGACTAACATAATTTAAAGAAGTGGGCGTAAGATTGGGCGTGGTGGAAAAAATTAGCCTATAATTCATTCCAGAGTCCCAGTTAAATGTAGAGAAAACTTCAGGAATATCGGTCCAGAGTTCTGGTCTCCTATAAGGAACAAGCAATCAAAGAAATAAACAAACGCACTTTCCGTTTTATATATCGTGCCATAACAGCCAAAAAAGATTAAGCGACATAAATTTCTAACTTTATTTTTTGGCCAAAATCGATAATTTGCGGTCGTAAATAGTCGATTTACGTCTAAAAAACGAAGTCTAAAAAATGTGTGGCTTAAGCTACGAATATTTATATATATACATACATGTAGATTTATGATAGCAACATCTATATCCGTTTTATATGACCTTTCACTATTATGAATTCAATTTTCATTGATCGATATGATGCGTTGGTATTAAAATAATTTTACAGCATCATATAAATAATTTTGTTAAACAGCCACCGTTTAAACATTTTCTATAAAATACCAATCTCAAGAAAACTCGTACGTAGTATTGTTAGGAAAAATTAAATCAATCAAATATATTGAATCAATGTCTGCTTTATCTTTTCGTTTCTCACATTTTCAATTTATCATGTGAAATTATTCTCGTATGCATCAAGCACAACTAACCATAAAAATGGATTTTCTTTTCAGTTTAATAAAAGAGAGTACAGTGCACTCGCGATAACGTAACCGCTTAATGTGAACAATATTTTTTTAATTGACTATTCAAAAAGATGAACAACGTTTGAAAGCTTTTTGATTTGAACAATAACAAAAGTTAAAACTTTAGTTCCGGGAATCAGCTTTTTACATAAATTTCGTTTATGCTATAATCTTAATGGAAAAAGAGCTCCCAAGGAAGTCAATAAGATCCTGAACTTGTGATCTGGAAGTAGTGCAAATTTGCAAAAATTTTAATGATTTTTACATATGGTTGTCATTGCAAGAACTTCTCTTTTTTATCCATATTCATTGAATCCGTATTCATGTTCATAATGTTGAGTAAATCTGATTATTCATGTGTTCTTTTTTTCTTTTCCTAAATTTCTTTTGAATCAATATATTTTTTATGACATTGATTTAATTTTCCTAAAATATCAAGACATATCGTAAGTATGATCTCCAATTATGCATAAGTGAAATAGCTTCTTAATTAATTATCTGGATGTTGCTAATAATCGATTTCTGAAAAGTCAAAAATACAAATATATTGATATTTTGGAATTAGAAAAAAATAGTTCCTTAATAATTACAGTTAAACCTCGATTATTTGGTTCTCGTGGGACCGGCACCAGCACGGATAATCGAAATACACGGTTAATATTGGTTATATTAAAATATACAGAAATTTATTTTTATTTAAACATTCGATTTATATAACTAAAGATTCAAATATACCACATATTTTTATACAAAACATAGAAATCGTCATAGAGAATGCAAAATCAAATATGTATGTATGTATCATCAAAAACATTAAAATTGGGATTTATACTGATTATGCTTTGGTTGATCAAACTACATGTCTGCAAATTTTTACATTGTACAAAGTTTTTTGCTTTTCCTGTAAACTTAAAAGGAGTGATATTTGTTTTTGCATTTCTTCAGACGAAATGTTTGTTTATTTATTTTATAGTACTTTGCCTATTTGCTTTTAATTTTTCTATCAGTAATTGGTTTTGAATACGATGCATCTGGCTTTTATCTGCTTCTGATATAATTGGAAAATTTTCTACAAACTTTAACAGAATATTACAGGCCTCTATCGCCTGTGCCAATGAATAAAAACGCAAATATGTTCTTATGTGTGGGCACATGAACTTAAAAAGGGGAAACACCGAATTTAGATTTACATAATAAAAAAGATATGAATGCTGCACGGATAATATTTAGATGTAAAGCACGGTTAATAGAGGTATTAATCTAAAGCACGGATAATAGAGCGAAAAAAATAAAAAGAACCGCATGCCGGTTAATAGATGTAACCGATTAATAGAGGTTTAACTGTATTTCCAATTTTTTTCACTGGGAATAAATCAAAATTTCAGAGAATCAGTTTCTTGTGCTGCGCAAATACTTCAGGTAAACACAGGCTCAAACTTTCATTGCATGGAAAGGCAAACAAATTCAACACGTCTTAAGAACTTCAATTACCCTATTAAATGCAGAAGTTGCAAATCAGCCTGCATGAATTCAATAATTTTTAACAATTTTGCTCTTCTATTTTTAGTATTCGAGAAGGAGAACAATTCACAAATGTGAGCACCGCTGCTTTTAATTAGTTTACGATATCGCGAGTGCACTGTATTTTCTTTTTTTATATTTCAACTTATACATGGTCACAACTATGCAAACGTGCCCAAGTGCTGTATACCCATGTAACAATAAACTCCTTAGTATTTTCGATATTTTTGTTTGTAGGGGGGAAAAGTGCTTAAAAGGCAAAAAGGGTGCCCATAATATAGGTCATATACACTTGATGATGATGATGATGATGCTTCTCCACTTAATACATGATCTATTTTTAGTATTTGATCATTTAGTACTTATATGATTTTTCTTACTTTTGCCTTTCGAAAATTTGGTATTTTCACATTCGTTTTCCATTGGACTCTTCTTTTAAATTTCTCTTGTTTTTTTTTGAGTTTGAGAAAAATTGTGTTTGCGCTTGTATAGTACAATTTCTTGAACTCTTACGAATTTCAAAAATATTGAATATATATATATACATACATGCATATATTTATATAGTTTTTTAGAAAATAATTTGGTTTTAAATAAATTTTTAATTCTCTTAGTTTTATGTTATGTATGTTCAATTCAATTCAATTTTAGTCAAATATATTAGTTTAGTGTCTGCGGTGGTTTTATCCTCTGTATCTCTCTGTTGAAAATCTAAATAATTAAATTTAAAAAATCGTATACATATAAATTATTTGATCAGATATTATTGTGTTTTCGTGTTATTAAAAATAAACAAAAAGTTGTATTTTATTTTAAATATATGTATACATACATACACATGTACATATAATTAATTGTGTAAAAATCATCCATCTCCTCGTCAAGTAACATACACAGTTTCAAAGATTATGAAAAAAAGCAATCCATCACGATTTTTTAACTTTTTTGGAAACATATGTACGTAAGATTTGTTTTTGTTATTTATTTAAGTTTTCGTTCTATTATTTAACGTTGTCCAGGTTATACAACAAAATTTAATATTGAATTTATTTCTTGTGTATTTTAAAAATGCCCACGCCTTTCGGACAAAGGTAAAATTATAAAATAAAAAGAAAACTGATGCTGGCTGAATATGACTCAATTTGTATCGGGGTGCAAATTAAGAATTGCAATACAGTTATATCCCGCTATTATCTGTATTTATTATTGAAAAGTATTTATATTCTTTCGTTAATAAGTAATTGATTTTCGAACTTGAATACGCTCAGACAAAACTTATACTAAAGAGTTTAAACAGTCAAAAAGGGTGATTTTCAGAAATTTTATGAAAAAAATTATTTTAAAATATGCTTTAATAATTTATCCTAATGGGTCCTTTCGTGTTTGGCGTATTTCAACTTCGATTACAACATTTTGGTCTTAGATAACAGAAAAAATATTGCATTGTTCTTTAACTTATTACCAAAATGTTCGCCAAACACGCTAAGGGGGAATGTTTCTCTTTTCCGACCGCATTAAACAAGAAAATATTCAAAGCGTATAATAAACAAATTATAAAAATTGCATTTTATCAGTCTTTTCGAACAAATAATTACTGTTGTACGGCAAAATACAGGAATTTCCATGAAAGATCATTCTGCCTTATTACTGCAACATAATTTTTCGATACGAATGTTAACTATATTTCACATTAGTTGAAATTTTGTAGAGGAATTTGTATCCCTTTTCACTATATTTTTCTACGTTATTTTTCAGGTATATTCTCAATTTAAATTACAGTACAAGCTTGATGTGGGCAACCGCAAGGAAATCGGGGTTGTTGCTTTTACCGAAAAGTTGCAATAATTGAACAATAAAAACTTCATATAAACCAAACTGTAATTTAACATTAAATTATTTTGTTTTTAATAGTTAAACAAAAAAAAATTCCTACATGTGACTAAAAAAGTTATAAAACAATATTTTATACTCATATTAATTTTTTTTTTTATAACACAATCTACATACATAGTTTAAGGAAAAGAATGTTGAAAATTTGGTTTGAATTTTTTTTTATTCTTAAGTTTTTGTAAAAGAGGCGGCAATCTTTAATTTCTTGAATGTCAAATAATTTTTCATGAGGAATATTATTCTCTGTTGACCACTCCATACAAATATGACTATGAATGATATTAATAATGGAATGAAAGCTTCGCTTTCATCTGAATAGTCTTCTCTGATCCATTCATTGTAAATAAACAAATATTTTTTCTCCTCATACAAATTTTTATATTCTCGTACGAAGAGTAAATAGAGAAAAATAAATAAAAAGTGTTAGCACTGGCGCGCAAAAAGCTTTTTAGGATGAACTCTTCTGCGAAACTGAAAGTACTTGTTAAAACTACGCTTTAAATTTAGAAAATTCAGAGAGAAAGACGTTTTAAATTTACTAAAACAGAAAAAGTTGCGCTTATTGAGACTGTTTTTTTTAAAGTTGCACTTATAAGGACTGTAATGTAAAAAAATTAATCGGTGGTAGAGCAAATCGAGCTCGTACTGTATGTACACACAGTATTGTTCGAAACCTAAGCAAAATTATCTGATAAATTAGAAAAAGACGGACTCTGATTCTGCGCTTCAAAATTCCGAAAAGATTCTAAATGGGATTCAATTCTCAAGATTGACCTGAACAATCAATCTAAGCCTTAAATCCCAATAACCAACATTGACAAGTGTTTGGGGTCGGTATCATTCTAAAATACTCATCGAAGTAGCATGTTGAATAATATGATTTCCTAAAATTTCCCTGTAATAAAATGCAATCGATTTTTGTTTAAATCAATTTTGCCAAATTATAAGGAAATTTTTTCCAAATGCGTACGAGTATGTATTTGTTTTCTTAATTTTGTTTCAATATTGTAAACATTGTTTAATATACATACATACATACATAGACACCTATACATACATATTTATTTCAAATAACAATGTGTACGTACTTGGCTGTATATGTAATGATGTAAATTTTTGTTGGATAAATTTTTTTAAAGGGTGTTTTTCATAGAGGTATAAAATTTTAAGTCTATCCGCCGCTATAGAGCCATGATTACTAACTTCTTTGTTCATCAATTGAACAGCCATGATGTGCAGGAGTTGTGGTTTCAACAAGTCGACGCTTCCCTATTTTCTGTGGGGATGTGTGAAGTCGCTAGTCTACGCCGATAATCCCGCAACGATTGATCACTTGGAGAACAACATTCGCCGTCTTATTGCCAATATACGGCCACAAATGTTGGAAAAAGTTATCGAAAATTGGAACTCCAGATTAGACTACGTCCGAGCCAGCCGTGGCGGTAAAAGTCAACCACAGAATTTTTTGTGGTTGAGTGACAGTCAGCGGCCATATTAGATTTTGACTGATAGTGTGTACCAAAAAGCGTCAGTCAAGAGATATTTTTGTGGCATGAACAACACAAGTTGGACGCGGAAAATTATTTTTTTAAGGAATTCATATATTTTTATGTGTGTCATATCATTCAAAACGGAAGAATTTTTTACTGTCAGTCATGTTCGATAATGTGTACCCCACTTTATTCCATTTCAAAGTTAAACACCTCTATAAAAAACACCCTTTATATACATACATACAAAGGTATGTACGTTTAATTTGAAATATTTAAGTCAACATAAAAAAACATGCTACATAATAAAACATGATAAAATGAAAAATGAAAATTTTTTGTCGATGACATGATGCTCTCATTACTTTTTCTTTTTAATTTAAAACAATTAACAACAAAAGAAATGAAAATTAGCAACTACGAACGATTACTAACAAGCAAAAATATGTATGTACATACATAGTACATTTGTATGTACATGCATATTATATCGTCGTTGCTTTAACTAAACGACCTAACTGACATTTTTTTGAAATGAGTTAAGATCACTGCTAGAATGTATACGAGTAAGTCATTATACAACTTGCTTAGAATTTTCATGACTGTTAGCATTCTGTTAGTCTATAAAAGTAAAAATAATTCAGACGCATCCTAATGTAAAAATAAAAAAAATTACACTTAGGTTAGTTAGTTAAAACAGAAACGATATGAGACTGAGTTGTATGTTTTATTGTATTAAATAAAAAAAATATTTTGAACAACTGTTCACACACTTCCATATACTCAAAAAAGCCTGAGTTCATTTCACCTTCTAAACTAAAAAAAAGTTGTCAACTCAAAGTTGTGTATTTTTAAAACTGATTAACACCGAAAAGTATTAGAAGAACATTTATTTTGAATACAACATATTTTTTTAATTAAAATTAAAATATTTCTTTATTAACAATTCGTATAAGGTAGTGTTATGATATTTTACTTAAAATGGCTACGACAATTAAATCTAATAATACATACTATGTATTATAATCAGGGAAACCAGAAATATGACCTAAAAAAGTGTTTTATGCGCATTCAATATGCACTAAAAACTTTGAAATATGCACTTAAAACTTAAGAAAACATAACTTGGTTTTTTTGTAGATGGAAATATATTTTTAATTCAACAATCCAATGACATTTGGATATAAAATAAACAAGGAAACAGAGAACAATAAAAAATTAATAAATAAGAATAACTCCCGTATTAAAAGAAATAATTTGAGTTTGAAGTGTACGTTAAAACATATTTACCATGCAAATTTTGATTAAAGCAAATAATGCAAATAAATTTTTTTTTGGATAAGGCCTAAAAATTCAACTTCAAAAGAGATCACGATATCAGAATTAAATCTTTGGAACTGTATTCTCAATAAATAAGACAAACTTTTAATCTAAAATTGTTATTGCAATAAAAATAAAAATCGTTGCCTATCTCATCTAAATAAACTTTCATACATTCAAAATGTTCCTTCAACATCTACTGATGTAGTCGGGACGGAGTGACAGCCAAACAGTGTGTATGTATTAGTTTATTGTGACATTTTGTATACAACTGAAATCAGTTCTATAGCTTGCCAGCTGATTCCTTGCAGAGAAAAAGTAATTGCAAAATATTTTATACAGAAAAGAACAGCACAGAACGACAACGAAAAGTAAAACTAATGAAGCCTTAAAAACGTTTTTTTGCTCTCCTGAAAAATTATTCCACCTTATTGTGATTGGCGATTTTGCGCCGAAAGTCAGGCGTTTTGTACTAGATGAAAGAAAAATGCAGTTTGTTTTCTTTAATCAACTAAAAAAATAGTCGAATTTGAAGTCGAAAAACGCCAAGATAAGGGGAAATATTTTGTCACTTGCAACGTTATTCGCGGTTTTGCCTCATTTATCTATTTGCCTTAAAAAATGTACTCGATGGTGCCTGTAGTCTCGGTCTAAGCATTTGCGTTATATTAGCAGTTGCGCTAAAAAACATTTGAAACGATTGTTCATCAATATTTTTAATTAAAAACTACTTAAAGTTCCCTGATTCGATGTGAATTATTAATAGCATCAAACCAAAAAAGTATGTTTCAAGTAGAACAAAAATAAGCAAATTAACTAACATGTGCATAATTAGTAAAGAACAAACGACAATGCAAGACTGTTGTAAATTTATAGGTGATAAAAATGAGCTTTCATTACAAAAAAGCTTTCAGCAAATTGTAATACGATGAATCAAAACAATTCACATATTCCATTTGCAATAAAAGTTGCGTATATTAAGCAGAAATCTACATCAACTGACACCATACACCGTGGACCAAACACAAAGAACGCTGATGAGGAAGGTGTAGTGGCCTTCGAAAACAGCCAGTTGTTCCGTTCTACTACGTATTTGTCAGAATATTTACAACTAACTTTGGTGTTATTTGTTCATTAATAATTATCACATGTAATTTGGCTTACAAAGCGATAGGAGCTTTAGCCTCATCAAATCATAAATATAAAAACAAATGAAGTTCGAACAATAATAATTAAAATGTAACTATACTGTTTTTCTCTTCAGCTTGATATTTCTGCAACTGTCGAAATGTAAAAGTAATAAATATTACGTTGTCCTGTATTTCATATGAAACTAAAAAGTACGAAATATTTTTGGATTGCATAAATATTTATAGCTCATTTGGAAAAGCGTTACGTTCTGCCTTCTATGTATGTATATATAAAAAACTATAATTTATAGAGAGATTTCTTGTATTAAAAATGTTCAGTGGTAAAAGAAAAGTTGTAACCGTGTAGGTATGCATATTTGTATGTATGTATGTATGTACTTCCAATATACAAATTTATATGTAAAGAACAGAACAAAAAATAGAGCTCCCAATGCAGTAGCTACAGAATTATGTGTAGAAAAGATTACAATGTGATCTATTCAAGTGGGTGGGAGTACACATATCGCTCATTTACTCAAAGAACGTCATAACTCAAAAAAACTAGTTTGCAAGAAAACAAGTTTAAAGTTTTCAATTTACACAGAACTTAATGCAGAGTTCAAGAGTTGGGTAAAGATATTAGTATGAAACACACAATATGAAGAACGATATGAGACATATGAGAAATGAGCGATATGTACATATGTTTGATGGTGCACTCATTCAAGAAAAATTTCCCCTTTTGTATTATAAACAGTTAAGTTTATTAATCCCTTTATTTTGTGTTTTAATTTTGTCCATAAAAATTGTTTTACAAAGCCTTAAAATAATATTAAAATAGATTCAAATTAATATGTACATACATATGTATGTATGTGGTGTGGGCTGCTTTAATTTGATTTAATTAAGAAAAAATTTTGTTCATTCATTTGTTCGTATGAAACATATTCATACCGCTACGTCATCTTGTATCTCCAAAAAAACAGAATAATGAGAAAAGCAAAAAAAAAAAAATCAAACAAAAAAGTAAACACCCAAAATATGTACAGTGGCACAGAAAACTATACGTGCCTCCTTCACAAATTCATTTGTTTTAATTCTATAATTTAAATCTATCGGCCATGTCACAGAGCTCAATTCCCTTCGGAATCGGAATTCAATCCATACCATTTTTGTATTAGATTGTGTCTAAAAAAGAAAACTAAAATACGGAAATTTGTTAGGTAAGTCCAAACTGTTGGGGGCGCTGGTATTTTGGGGTATGCTTCGGCTAGGACTATATATTTTGAGGTGGATTCAATTCCGTTTCCGAACGAAATTTAATGTATTATTTATAATGTGTAGAAGAATGTTTTTCTAAAAAAAATTAATGAATACCGAATTTAAAAATTTAACTGTAAAAGAAACAAATTTCTGAAAATTACTTGAAAGCTTAAAAGTGCTCTACTGCAAAATAGTAAAATATGATTTAAGCACTTCTTCCTTATTGCCACAAAGTTAATATTGGTTTAATGTACAAATTTTGTGTGAGAACTACATTATGTACCTTTGAAAATCGCTTAGTCTCGGTCCAGACTTGCAATTTTTGTTGCATTTAATTTAATTCTTAAATATGTGGGAGAGTGTTGAAATAGAAATATGTATTTGCATTTTGTATTCCTATCTCGCTCTTTTACACTAAAAAATAAAAATTGCTGCAACAAAAATTGCAAGTCTGGACCGGGACTTATGAATACCGGTATTAGTATTCATAGCAAATCTTGCGCATTTTTTCAAGTGCAACAGAGAGTGTTTCCATTAAGTTTATAATGAATATATTTACGCTTATAGATGTTATTCAGTTGATAATGCAATCGAAAAAAAAATTTTTTTGATAAGATAATAATAAGAAAAAAAAGTTAAAATGAAGTCAGAAAATGCTTGAGTAAAAAAACCTGAGGCGGTAGATATGTAACTACAGTTTGGTTAAATCGTGAGTAATTCCTTCAAATAAATAAATAAATTTATCATTCATATTCATATTAAACCGTAACATATTTTGTGTACAAAATATTTTTATTATTTAATATATTGTAAACATATGATTTAAAAAAATATTCTTTTAATAGCCAACCGTTTCATTGTTACGGGGTAATTTCTTATTTTCTTTCTTTCCACTGAAATCGTTAATGTATTGAAGGCAGTCAGCCTTTGGTTTTTGTTAATTAATTTATTCCTCAATTGCCGTTTTTTTTCAATAACTTTAAGAACACAACCAGACAATGGTAATATATGCATGGACTTAGTCATCTGTCAAATTCAACTTGTTAGCCGTGTGCAATTTTGTTAATGCAAATATGCATACCCCCCAAAAAAAATATAATACTTAAAGTTCAATAACTTTTATCTTAAAAAATCAATCATTGCATTAAGAAATATTTACATACGAATATGTACATATGTACATATGTATGTAAGTGCTAACTGACACCTGTTTCCACTTTTTCTCAATAAAGAATGTAAAAATAATAAGTAAATAAAAGAAGTGCTACTGTATAAAATTACTTTGTGCTGAGCCAAATATAACTTGGTATGTCAATTTCATATACCTACTCAGACAATTAAACCGCAGAAACAAACCTCTTTCTTATTTCTTTTCAAAAAATTTCTTATTTATTTATTTTATTTGCAATTGTTACATATCCATAAGTGTTCTATTGCACAGTGGGAACTTTCAGGAAATAATGTGTACAACTTCTGAGTACTCAATTAAATTAAGTTCTTTCCTATGTATGTATGTATGTATGTATGTATGTATGTGTGTGTGTTCCTTTGCGGCACCATATAATCCGAACGCGTGGACCGATTTTGATGATTCTTACATCAATCGATTTGTCTTAATCCTGGGAGTGTCACTAAAGATATGACAGTAGCCAAAAGTCAATATGGCGACCAACAGACGCCATTTTGTAAATACGAAAAAAAGTCGGCGAACAATATCAAAATGGGTATCATTCTTATGATTTTTCATTTGAATGACCATTTAGGATATTTAACGTTTCAAAGTTGGTCGCAGTCGGACTTTTTTTTCTATTTTTTTAATTACTAATTTTTTCTCTTTAGTTTATGTTAATATTTAATGTTTATATCAGCAGAGATTGAAACAGACGATTGTTAGATCTTACAATATTGTCAGATCTGGCAACGTGCTGACATTGTACTGGCACTCAAAAATTGACAGCACAATGTAGACTGTCAGTTCACACGGTTGTATCAAATTTGTCAGAAAATCTTACAATTTATTGCCAGACGTTTGTATGACAATATATTCACCTGACAAAATCGTAAGTCGAAAAATTGTCAGTTCACACGGTTGTCATATGCAAAAATTTGTTGTATTCTGTGTTTCAAATGGAAAAAAAAAAAATGGCAAAGGCACGTAGGCGAAGAGCCTGGGTATTCCACGTGTAGAATCTTCCTTCGGTTGCTGCGAACGACCTATATATTCGTATAGGAAGTAGGAGTTTCCAAGATACACTCCTAGAGTTTTTTATGGTCTCCATATGGAAAATACCACAAAATAACTAACTGTAAACGATACAATTAGTTGCGGTACCCATTAACAAGTGCGAGTGAGACGCAAAACTCTCGAAGGCCAAACAACACACACAAGCCTGAACGCACTTAAGAAATAATTACGATGACGCGAGAGCTGTTCCCCAGCCCAGAGCTGCTTTACGACTGATATATGCAAAAATTGTCAGATCTGCTGTTAAGCCTTGCCAGACTGACAGCATTTGTTAGAAATGGTTAAATATCAAATAATTGTTGTGCCGTCTTTTTTAAGCGAAAATTGTTTAATAAATAAACGTTAAATGCACAGTAACACATAAAATGACATTTCATATCAAGATGAATTTATCAGGCCGTGAGCTCTGATGATTATATCATAACGCTGTTATAATATTAATAAATTGAGTCTATACGTGATGAATTTTCATCATGATATCAATTTGACATTCATCATGATATAAATTCATCAGGTGTGGACACTATGTAAGATGTCTGACAACATGTTGTGCTCTTTTTGTACAACGATGTCAGACAAAAATTTCCAGTTCACACGGTTGTAATAAATTTTTTAGTAGAGCTGGGTCCAACTCGTTCATTTTTGCCACAAACCTATGATCAAAAGCATTTAAATTACATGGGTTTGATCATAGGTTTGTGGCAAAAATGAACGAATGAACGAGTTGGACCCAGCTCTAATTTTTAGCACATTATACTAATAATATTGTAAGATCTGACAACCGTCTGTATATAGCTTAACTACCACGAGAATGAAAATCTATCACATCAATTTATTAGCGTTACTTTACCTAAAAAATACATAATTATTAAAGTCGATAACTTGTTTTTTCAACTTATGTTGTTATTCATGAAAACGACAGATTTAATAGGTTTTGTGGGGCGCATTCTAAAATATTTCAATATTTCTTGTTAAAATCTTTTTACTGAAAATTTTAAAAAAATACTTAAATACTTACGCACTTTTTCATACCGAACTCGAATTTCGGTAAATTTTGCAAAGTTCGGCCGAAACCGAACCACAAAGTAAATACATATGTACATACATACATACATACATACATACATTGTGTATTTTTATTTTTGGATATGCACCACTGTTTTACTGTGAAGTAAATGCATACTTATACGAGTACGAGTTTGTGCATAAATATGTGTGCAGTGGATATTAAAAATGCATTCTTCACGCGTGAGCGGCAATGTCAACAGCAATATTACATACATACATACATGCATATGTATTGCCGAGTACACACTGGCATTTTGTGATATCACAATAGAGTGTACTAATAACACCGTTTGTCATTTCCGAAATTTTTCGTTGTGTGGCATTGCTTTCCATATAAAAAACATAATGGGAACGACGTTGCACACATTTTAAAATGACAACACAAGAAATGCCAGATTTGTACTCAGCATAAGTATGTAAATACGTCCATATGGTTATACATATGTTTGTATGTAGGTACTTGAGTGCATGTGTACTCATAAACATAAGCAAACTATTTTCTACAAATTGAAAAAAACAAACTCAAAACGAACTCTACTCCCTTTAGGAAGTATCAATAGTAAAACATTACTGATACTGATTTCCCTGCACAACATTTGGTGACAATTGATCCAAACGTACTTGTATGTAAATGCTTACATATTCACAATTTTCGTAAAGTATCGTCTTAATCTTTAGTCAATTTAATTGAGACTCGGTGTTGTATTGAACAGCTTCGATGTGGTTGGATCCAGGAGATATCACTCTGAAACCAGTCCTGTAACTATATATATATATATATTAAACTAATCGTAACTGGTATTTATACTTTTGAAATATGTATGCCCCTGTGGTCGAGTGGGTAGCGTGCAAGCCTGTCATGCCGGAGGTTGTCAGTTCGAATCAAAAAAAAAATCGTTGCTTAAAAATTAAATATAATTCCATTTGTAACCTTAAAAAAATTATAAATTTTCATTGTTACAGTTAAATGTGGTAATAACATTTGTACATATATAATTCATATTATTCTACACCGATTAGGTCCCTATGAGATAGTTCAGTGACAAGTCACAAGGTGCATAGAAAGTGCCAATTAACCCCATCATAGGTCATTCCCAAGTAAAAGTGACTGGGAAGTGTTAGAACTCAGACAGATCCCTATCACTTGGGGACCGATCACGTGACTTGGTTTGTGTCAGTTCCATTTCCTGCAGAGTCATTATTGACTTTGTCAGCAGTACTACTGAAGAATTATACCCTAGACAATACTTTTTGCTATAGATATTTTCAATGACATTGGTACTATTGACTTTTGGGAAAAATACTCTTTGAATAAAAAAGATTACACCGCCGACAAATTATCACTCAGTTACATCCGGGGTAGTGTGTATTTGAGAAAATGTTTCCAGTTCATCAAAAGCTGATATTAATATGACAATGTCGCCAAAAAGTCACCGAAATAGACGACAAAAGTGCCTTTCTACTGAATCTGAATCTTGAAGTAATTTTTCAAAATTTTATAAAGTTAGGCAAATCTCACCACCGCCCATGGAAAAGCTAAATATTGCCGCAAATTCAAATTGAATAATCAAAAATAGTGGAAAGACTTTTATTATACTCGTATACTTGTAGATACAATATTAAAAATATTTTTATAGAATTATACAAATCAAAAAACGAAAAAAAAATAAATAAATAATAAATAGTGGCATAATTTTCTTAAACTAAAAACAATAATGAATTAAGTCTTATTTAAAAATGGCTTTTTTAAAGCATTAGAAAAAGCATTTATTGTTTGATCAGATATCATCTGTTTTTATTGCATATTATTTTTAAATTTTCGCTCGCGACAGAAGTATTAGCATCAACACTTAAAAGTTATGAGTTCTCAATACGTACATATGTACATACATATGTATGGATGTATGTATGTACATATGTATTTCTAATCTTATTTACGCTGGCTTCAAACAATTTTAATTGTTTCTATTATAAATAAATATACATACTTTGGTATTTCTTATAAAAAATAAAAAATAAAAAATTATTGTTTATTTTCTTAATGAAGCATTCAGAGATGAGTTCTTTGAGATGTTAAAAACTGGGTTATCTCTCTTAACAGAATAGCAAGGCTTAAAATTAGTTAGCGTTAGTTAAAGGTAGGATTTTATCGGACGGTTAAAAATTTTTTTTCATTATTACAACTTCACTTTAACCTAAAAGTGAGCGATAAGTTATGAGCTCTGTCACGTTCAGTACCTTTCCGTCAACGCAAAATGTTGTGGTTTAGGTTTTTGTGTTTTGTGGGAGCAAGAATAAAATAAAACAAAGGAAATAAATAAAAATAAACTTAAGTTTAATTAGTGAAATGGGAGATAAACTTATTGAAGCTGCTCAAATGTTTCCGTCTACAAAGTATTCATTGTGTCACCTTCCACCGTCGCCAGTTGAAAAAAGTGGCGTTAACGTATGACGAATTCTACATGACTCGGTCTTTAAACGCAAGTTCACCCTACCTGTAACTTTCAGGGTTGTCAGATTTTTTTCCACCTATTTCGCAAAATTGACTTTAAAAGTCGCCAAATTCACTTTTATACAGTTTATCTCGATTTGGTAATAAATTTTTTTTTCAATTAATGTTGTATTATAGATGTTGTATCTATTCAGGCTTTTAAGGTCATTCAATTTCTTCAAATGTAAATAAAAGATGTTTTTATTTCATTTTTAATGTATCCGACGTTTCGTTGGGGTTTTCCAACATCTTCAGGGATAATTATTTTATTGAAATATATTTTATCTTTTATTCCAATTTACTTTCAAGTTCTTGAGATGTATTTTTGTATGTATTTTTTTTATTTAACACTTTTTTTAATATAAAAAATTTAGCAGAAAATTGCCAAAAATAAAAATAAAATCGCCAAAAACTATTTCTTGTAAAATTTACTCATCCAAATTCAAAACACATTAATTACTATAATAAATATTAGAAAAATCATCAAAATCAAATTGTTTTAATTTCTTGCAGACAAGTTTTGGTATGGTTAATTTTTGAAACTACTCCTTCAACAAAATAATTTTCCTGAATTACAAAAATTATGTTAAAAAATATCCATAAAAATCGCCGCGTATGGTGAGAAATCGCCATATCTGACATCTCTGGTAACTGTTATTGTGAGTTTTAGTCATTTAAAGCTGCCACAAAAAAATTTTATTGTTTATTTCATCGGACAGTTGTAATATTGGAAAAATTTTAAAGGTCACTTTATGTTATAGTTTTGCTAAACTAAGGATTAACTATCCAGAACTTTATCGCTAAGAATTAAAAGAAACATTTTCATTATTCTGTTTTGACTTTATGTTATTAAGGGCCAAATTTACAGTCATTAGTTAGTTATTAGTAAACTAAAATGTTAACAAATACTTTGTATTCACAGTGTATTGTTTAACTAAAGTTCTTAATATGAGCAAAGAATGATAGGGTTATCAAACTATTAACGGCCTGTCCCACGATGTCACTGGAAATCATTCGATCGAATACTTATATTGAAAACAGCAAAAAATTTCCTAATGTTATTCTTGTTTGCAATACAAGTCGATCGAACGATTTCGAGTGACATAGTGGGACAGGCCGAAAGTTCAACTATTGGCAGGTCTGTTATAGCATATGGTTTTTGTTTACATTTGTTATATTATTTCTTAAATATGGATAAAACAGTGTTCGCTCATCTAACTTAACCGAGCAAGATATTGAATTAGTGCTGCAATTACTTAAAAAAAACTAAAATATAATAACAAATAAAAAAAAGAATGTGTTACAGCTAAATACAAAGAAGATGCTTTACAATGTATATGTGAAATGTGTCTAACAATTTTCACAATACAACAATACTAATAAAGTTTACAACGAATAAGCTGTTGTCTAACTATTTGTTAACCAATGACATTTGGCAGTTTAACTAATGGTAAACAAAGAGCTGTGAATCAAATATTATTGGTTAAATTATTGCTATTAGTTAACTAATGACTGTGAATTTGGGCCTAAAGGCTCAATTAGCCGACGGTAATGTAATGTAACTGCAACGTAGAAAACAGCTGATCGATATTTTTATATGAAAAGTAGGTTACGTTACATTACATCTCTATAACCATTTCCATTACTCTTCCCATAACAATATCGATCAGCTTTTTCCTACTGTTGCAGTTACATTCCATTACAGTCGGCTAACTGAGCCTTAAGGCTGAGTTTACATCTGGCATTTCTTGTGTGACATGTGCCCAAAAAAAAACGTAACCACTAATTACTAATGAAAAACTGTTATTCAGACAAGTATTTATTGATTTAAACTGTTTCCAATCATGTTGGATTTTATAAAATTGTCTATTATTTATGTATGAAACCGTTTAACTTCATTAATACGTGTGTGAATCAAAAAATTTTTTATTAGTAATTAAAACAAAAGCAAAAACAATTACATAAATATTTTTGTTAGTCTTTTTATATACAATACATAATTCGAAATATATATGTATGCAAAATAATGTCGGTTATAGTCACGAGTTCATCAGAACTTGTTATTCTTTTCATCACAAGGGAGCAGAAGGGGTGTTGAGAGAATAAAAATGTGGTTGGCCTTTGGGCAGCTTATTGAAGTTTTTTTTGTTTGTTTATATTCTCATCGCTTATAAATTCTATTTATTAAATGATGACGTACCTAATATTTAAATTAATATTAAAGTGATAACGATTATGCAATCGACGACACTTAAATATGTTAATATGTATTTTCAAATAAAATACCTAACTACTAAAAGCAATAAATTTTGAAAATGCCTTCAGCATTCTCTAGAGAAAAATCAAAAGGCAACAGAACTTAATTGACTGTTTAAAATGCTGTATGTACATATTTATAAATTATTTGTAAATTTTTGTCTCTAACTAAGTACATGTATACTTACATAAATTTATTTTCTATTACATACACAACTCCTAAGTAGTGTCAGACCATATTTACGAGTATGTTTGCCTCAGTCAGTCGTCATCACTAATTTTTTTCGAATTCTCGATCTGAAATAGATTTACTATTTTCTTGAATGTCTGAATGTATGTATGTACATAGTACATATACATTCATACATGTATCTATGAAAAGAAATCTATTTTTTCGTTTATTTATATCATTATTTGTATGTAAAACTATGCTTTATTTTAATTGCGACATGGTGTCGGCAACAAAACTCGGCTACGCTGATGATGTCACTTGTTACAAAAAAAAAAAAAAACATCAACAACTAACTTTTTATACGTACATACAACATCCATACACATGAGACTCAGAATATAAGCACATACATAAATATGTACATATACATATATGTATGTATGTACATAAGAGTATTAATAATTTAATATTTTTTTAAATAAAATTACACAGTGTACATGCTCGGTACCAGAGATGACGGAGTTGTTACAATTGTACTTTTTGCTTTCGTATTATTCAAACATGAAAAGTACCCCTTCAGTTTTAAAAGTAGAAATTTACTCAAAATCGTTAGGTATTTCCCTAACGAAAAATCGACTACTTACTACAGTAGCCACAAGTAATGCAAGAGTTCGCCTTTTGGCTCCCTCACTCATGGATATGTTAATGCCTTAAACTTAAAAATTTTTTTTTGCAAGTGGATAAAAACTGCTTTATTCCAAAGAAAAGCAACAAGAAAAAAATTATTTTAAGTACATACATAATTATTTTAATTTTTAGTGAAAAAAGTGCATTCATTTTAGAAAGTTAAAATGTACAGCAGAAGTCAATTAAAACATTGCATAAAAAAAGAAAAAGTACAATTAATTGAAAAATGTATTAATCACCCTTATCGGGAATAAAAGTTCACTTGAAATGTGTTCCCTTTCCAGTATAGTATTCTTTATTTTGTTCACCATTTTTTGTTCACGGAAAATATTTCACGTGAACAAAATGTTCACCTTTTATTCCCGATAAGGGTGAATAATTAATTATTTTATCAACAGAAAAATTTGTTGTATTGATTAGCGAAATCACTGATGAAGGGTTATGCAGATGGTGGAAATTGACTACCATCCCATGTTAATATCGTCAGTCTTTTGCATGGTTAGTAGTTAGGCTGCTGGTTAATGGTAACGATTGGTAGTTAACGAAAAAGCTAGACATGCGCTAGCTACGCCGACTGCAGGGACGGTAGATACCTAAATGACTTAAGAATATGAACCCTATCCTACACAATCGTACGAAATGCATTTGAATAATCAAATTTCAAGCAATTTGGCATCGATTTGTAGAAGTATATTTTGGTGGTAAATGCATATTTTCACATATTTTTGCAGTTTTCAAGATTTTTAACGCATATTTCAATACATATTAGGAAATTTTTTTTTTAATAATAAAAAATTTAAAAAATATTTCCATATTTTGTTTGTGCTCGCTTCGTAGGTAAATGCATATTTTTGCGCATATTTCAATTTTTATAACGAGTATTGAATTTTGTGACATCGCAATAGTGTGTACTAGTGGCTTGATATTTCCCATATTTTTCGTTGTGTAGCATTCATTGCTTTTCATGTAGGAAACATGTTGTGAACGGCGTTGCACAGATTTTGAAAATGACAATACAAGAAATGTCGGATATGTACTCAGCATTAAGCGCTTAAAATAGATTTTTAGTTGCATGGCTTGAAAAAGTCTTTCAAATTGTATACTTTTTTAATATGCTGTTTTTTGAGAAAATATGCAAAAAACTTCAAAATATACCCTTTTTGGACAAGGTACAGCTCATGAACGGTCATCGCTAGACCCTTCAAAATTTTGGTATTCCTCATTAAAAAGAACCTCCTTTAGATTGAGTGGGGTAACAAAAACTTTTGTTCGCATGTTAACAAATAACTGTAACTTTACAGGAAAAGGTAAAACCATAATAATAAACAGAACAAGTGCTTGTACAACTGCTTTGTAAAACTGTTTTTTAAAACTGCTTGTAAAAGCGTTATTTTTTAAACTATTGCAATCACTTTTTGTGACGAGGTGTATTTGTGTGAAATGTATTGGAATCACTGAAAAACTCAATTTAGTGAAAATACGAGTTAGGGCCTTTCTACTTGCTAACAGGGATATGTATATATGTACATACATATGTATGTATGTACAATTAAAAATGTACAACAAGGTATAATTAAATTAAAAATTTTAGGAGCCTTTTATTGGTACAATTTCAATAATTCTTACCATCTCTGCTCGGTACACATAGTCCATGTTATTCTCTTAAAGTTTTTTTTAACTCAATGTTATTTCTAACTTTCAATAAACGAATGGAGGTCACCAACACGTGCATGAATGGGGTTAATAATTTTATTGTTGTAGTTACTTTTATTTTCACAGGAAACAATTACAACAACATTTAAGACAAATTTTAGTAATTGAAACTTTGAAAACATTTGAAAATAACACAAAACTTATACAGTGCTGTAATTAAAATCTTTTTATTTTAACACTTTTGTGCTGCTCACTTGTCTGGGATTGAATTTGATATTTATTGTAAACAAATGGCAAAAGATTTTGCCCCATGTATGTATGTATGTATGTACATACGAGTACATATGTATGTATGTACATTCAATATATACATAATTGTTTTTTTTTTCAATTGTGATTGAGTAATAAAATCCAAACGTACTAGAAAATAGTTCTGTTAAGAAAAGATAAATCAGTTTTTAAGCTAAAATAAAAAAGTACAATATATCAGAAAGTTTTTTGCAGTGAGTTTTAAAGATAGGATTGGAGTTAATCAAGTGATCGAAAAATAATTAACACATAATAAATAGTTATGGAGATGTTTAAGTATGTATGTACATATGCATATCATCATATAAAATCTAAAAAGCCGCATGTCCAAAAATACCGATTTTATTAGCAAAAGTTAGAAAAATGGGAAAAATTGCGATTTTCAATCTTAATTATTTTTTAAGCAAGAGCTGACTTAAAAAAACGGTTAGCACCACTGGATTCAGCGTACTCGAATTAGGTTTACCGACCCGGTTCTCCGCTTGTTACATTTTTGAACCAGCACAGTGTTGTTATTTGTTGTTTTTTTTTTTTAAATAAATTAAACTAAATAATATTTTGTATCACTATGAAAAATCATTCCCACTTTCCCGGGAAATGAAAAACGCTAGTTTCGATACAAACGCAACAGTGATAATTTATATAGTTGTACATTTTATGACAAAAAAAAAATGGACAGTGCCAAGCAGTTTCTTGAGTCAGTGTTGAATGTGGCAAAATAGGCGAATTTAACGTTTCTTAGTTTCAGACTAAAAAGGTATCTACACCTATTCAAACTTAAATTAATTCTTGACAAATTATTCCTAAGTGTGCAATTATGCATTTCCAAACCATATAAAAACATGGGAAGACATAAGACAACTCCCGTTCGTCGCCTAACAGCTGGTTGCTAGTAAAAACTCAAGTTTTACAGTTTTCGTAAAGTCCAAGATACTCTAGATATAATGGAACTAATATTGCTCAAATAAATCTACTCAAAATTTACTATTTTATTAATTTGCAGCAACTATTTGTCCCTCAAACATTGTTCGAGTGTTCATTAAATATAATAGAAATAAATCTTTTGTATGAAAGATCATAGTAAAGAATATTAAGGTCTCATTACAAATTATAAAACGATGCAATGGGATATTAGTAAAATCAATAAATACCAAAACAAATTTAAGTTAAATTGAAAATCATTGAAGATGACAATGATGTCCAACAAATAAAGCAAAAAAAAAAGAAGAAAAAAATACAAAATATTCAATAAAATAAAGTAAACGTTTCGTTGAGTCAAGTACATTTTTGTTTGTTCAATTAGTAAAGTTCAACTAATCAGTTGTGGCTTTTGTTGCTATTGTTGCACACTTATGTATGTTAAAATATGTGTAAAAAGTAAATTCAAAAGTAGTAAACAACTTCCACTTACAAGGCGGGATCTATTTATGTTATGGTTTTATGTTACTTGAGTCATTTTTACTGTATCAAAAGTTTTTTGCGATATGTTTATAAAAAATAAGTTGTCCTATGTTCGTCACTTTATAAGTCGCGTAGCACTCAACCCACCTCAAAACCTCAACCCACTTTTTCACAACATTGAAGTAACTTGCCCCACGAAACTTTCAGCTAATTTTGCTTAAGGTTTTCTTTTTATAAATACTTGAACCGGCAATTGAAATATTTTTAAAATTGCTTTCTTTCAGATGTTCATTGCTAATATACATACATAAAGTATTTTTAGGTATTTTGGCGATAAACAAAACAATTATCAGGAATAAGGCCTAAAAAATAATTGGGAATGCTGATAACTCGTGTAATCGTTACAGTTGTAATACGAGTACAATGCATTAAAGAGTGATTGTTATTTCTCTCTAGAGTTTTTGGAAATACCGCTGCTGCCCATTAAGCTACCGTTTGTATGATAATCTAAACAGAAAAAGCTGTTTGTGTGTTAATGAAATATGTAAATTTTAAAAACATTTATAATAGAGATGAGATAGATGGTAGCTGTTTTTCCCTCACTCACGAATACTGTCGACGGGATCATCAGGCATATATAAAGGATCTTCCAGTATGGATAGCATTTAAATTATTGAAGATACATCTGTCGTATTGCCTGTCATTTATTCAGTTTGTTTCGCCAAATCACCATAAACTGATATAACTTTTAACAACACTTTCAAATGATAAAATTGTTGTACGAGTATCAAAATAGGTGGGTGGGTGAATGGGTACATTAACAAGCAAAATTGTTGCATTTGGGACTATACCAATCTACTTAAAATTAAAGAGAGTCCAATGCAATCACAAAAAAGTCACTGTTTGGTGTGGATTTTGGGATGGTGGCGTCATCGCTTCATGTTTTTTTGACAACGACGTTGGTCAGCCCATTCTCAACAACGATAAGTGCTATAGGTCGGTGATTACCAACTTATTTTGGCCTTAATTGAATGATATGGACAACAACGACACGTGGTTTTAACAAGACGGCACTACGTTTCTCACAGCTCGTGCCACATTGTCTATGAGAATAAGCCACAAATTACAATGGCCCCAAAGCTAACATTTAGGATGCGAGCCAAGCCGCGAACCCACGACTGACATTTATACGATGTTATATTCCAGACATAATGACATCGGCAGCCATTTAATATAATAAAAAAATTTCGATGATATCTCACACACAAGCGCTTAATTAAGCCTTTTACATATTGAAATATTTTTTTTTCAAATAAATATTCATCAAGGTGTGTGTATATGATTAATTTTGTATTTTATATTTATATAAAAAAAAAATTTGCGATATTTATTGAAAAATAAACCAGTCTGGTCTGCGATCACTCGTTGTTCCCACTAACGATGCTCATCTCTACTTAATTTTTTTTTTGTTTTACTTTTTTCATAATTAGAAAATCAATTGATCTTGCAAACAATGCATGAAGACGAATGGGGTTTTCGGAGCTTTAGTAGTTTTTATAAATTTTTTTTTTTGTATCAATATTTTTTCTTGAACAATATTTATATGTATAATAGAAGAGAGAAAGACTTCCCCCTAAAACAATTATCAGTTCTATTTTTATTTAAATTTTTTTATTCACACATGCATACAAACGTTCGTATGGATGTACATACATACATTCAACTTCAAAGTTCGTATAGAGTTGTTTCATTTCATTTCCATTTAAGAATTCTGATCTTGAAAAACAGTATACATATAGTACGTATATGTATAGTACGTATAGTAGTATCTATATACAAATTTAATTTTTTTTAGTTTTTTTTTCTTTATTTTTTGTATTGCTCTTAAGAACTTCAAGGGCTTTAAATGAAGTGATTAGAAACAAATGCGTTCTCTTCATTTATTATAAATAGCTCACGATTATTTATATTTTGGTTTGAATGATTTATGAGTTTTAAATTGCTGGTTTACTTAAAAAAACTAAAACTTTTAGGGAAATCTTTAAAATGCATTTTCTATGTGTCAATTAAAATATTTTTGTTTTGTGGCGAACGAAAGAAAGAAAAAAGATGGTTTAAGTAGGTGGAGTGGATTTTTTAGGTGTATAAAAATAAAACAGCAGTATAAATAAATAAATAAACTCGCTTAAAACGCACAAATATCATAAAAAACCATTAATCAAAATCATTATGCAAAAGTTGAAGGTGGCAAATAAAAATAGATTGTTTATGTCACACAGTGGGGCAGGCAACCCGTAGCATGACATTGAAACTGAAATTAATTATACGAGTACGATTTTTCAAAATGAAACCAAGACATAAAAAGCAACAACAATTTTTAAATTAGCTCTCCAGAGTGTCTTCCCAAGCACAGTGCTGCTGGCCAAAATTGTTTATATTATCAATTGTAATGTAATGCAAAACAAGGTCATAACTCAAGAAAACTAGTTTGAAAGAGAACAAGTTCAAAATTTTAAAGTTAAACACAATTTAATAGAAAAAGGAACATTTTTGTTGCTCTCAAGAGTTGAGTAAACAAGATATTTGTATGAAATTTTTACTCAACGTGCATCAATATGAGGATTAATTCTGCATCATTAACTCCAAAATTCCATTTTTTGAGTTATAACGCGTTATAACGTTGTTTTAGTAAATAAGCGATATGTTTCCTAATATATTTTTCTTCAACGGTGATGGACCAAATGGCCATAACAACGTTCCATCTTGATCTGTTTTGTGCCAACAGTTTTACTGCAGACCACGTCATTCTGTTCGAGTTCACTTCAAGTTCAATTTTAATTTCCATTCTCCAGATGCTAAATCGTGTGTTCCTTCTTCTGCTACTTTGAGGGTTCATTCAATTGCCGTCTTTGATATATCATCGTCCTCTCTTTTTATATATAAATGTGTTCCCAGTGATCCTATAAGAAGCATAGGGTTCTCCTTAGGACTGGACCAATCCAGCTCCATTTTCATTTGCCTCCATCGACACGGATGTGGGGACTCTTCTGTTCGTTACCATAATTTCTTGCTAGGACGACATTTCGCCAAAATATCTTTAATAACTTTCGCAGTCATAAACTTATAAACACTTGCAGCGTCTGCACATAACAATATCGATTAGCTGCTTCCTACCGCTGCAGTTGCATTCCATTACAGCCGGCTAACTGATGCTTCAAGTACGGTTGCCAATTAAGTTACTAAACTCTCTAACTATTTGTCACTTCACCATCTGTACTTGCACTATCCCTCTCCTAATCTCACGTAACATAAAGCGACCCAAGTGAGCTGAAAACTTACTTGCTCTTCTCATTAACCTGTCAAAAATAACCTAACCTCAAAAAAAACTCTCCATCCACTCTCGTTTGTCATCTCGTGTCTGTCACGGTATCAGAAGTTGACACGTGGACTTCGGCTGTCCACATAATGATGTTGATTTATAAAAAATACTGTTTTCTAAAATTCGTATATGTCGTTGCAGAACGAAAAATGTAAAAGTTCCCTTATAAATGAACGCACCTCGTTTGTATTAATGGGAATGGTATGAATGGTGGCGATGGCGATGATAAACACTAGTAAAGCATTTTTCCAATTGAGTGAATGACTGACTGACTATTTGTGTGACGGTGATATAATCGCTGGCCCCTAATAAATAAAGAATGTGTATTTTTTACAATTGTATTACTTTATTATGCTTCGTAGGCATGTATTTTTTGTTTATGTGACATGTGTTTGTAATGAAATTTTGCATATTTTAATAAATATTTTTGGTGTTCATTTAATTACAGGTAAACAAAAAATCTATTGCGCCAAATGCGATAAAAAATGTTCCGGTGAAGTGTTACGTGTTGCTGATAAACATTTTCATAAAGCCTGCTTCCAATGTTGTCAGTGTAAGAAATCATTAGCCACAGGTGGTTTCTTTACCAAAGATGGTGCTTACTATTGTATACCCGATTATCAGCGTTTATATGGTACCAAATGTGCGGCCTGTTCGAGTTATGTGGAGGGAGAGGTGGTGTCGACAATGGGTAAAACGTATCACCAAAAGTGTTTCACATGTTCCAAATGTAAAAATCCATTTAAATCTGGCAGTAAGGTAAGAAAATATTTTAAATGTTATTTTATTTGTTTTAATCTATATTTGTTGTGAGCGGAATTTATTTGTATTTAATTATGGTAGTAATGAAAAAAATATCATTGTTGCATGTGCGATAAATACATACATACTCGTACAAACAAAGCAAATGCAGAAAAAAAATTTCTTCTTTACAATATTTTTTTTTTTGATATGAAATAGATTTTATTGATTATAATTGCAATCTCAATTCGTATTAATACGCACAAAAAACTCTTGCAATTCCTTCAACAAGTTTATCGTTTATATCTTAGTAAAAATGTAATTGAAAAGTTGTAAAGTTATTATTGGCTTCGAGGCGAATTCCAAAATACGAATTCAAAAAATGCTTACTTTCGAATGTAGTAATAAAAATAATATTAAAATGGAAAATTTTAAAGCCTTATTGATAAAAAAAATTATCTTAGTTTCCAAAACGCTCAAAAAACAAATTTCAATACAAAATTTGTTTTATAAAGCTTTTTTAAAAAATCATTCTTAAAACAAGAGTTTTGGGTTTTTAAAATAAGAATATTTCTTATAATATTAATACATATAACATTATTATTTTTATAACAAAACAGTTTTGTAAGAAACAAACTTAGCTCTAACTATTTCATAAACGTTTCGATTGAAAATGAAATTGTTTCTACGAGTACTTGACTTCTTTTTGGGTGTAGAAATAAACTTTTTTTTAAGAAGGGAAAACTGTAAAAGTTAATTATTCTAACAACAAAACCATATCGGAATGACCCACCATTTGATGTACCGCTACGCTCCTCATCACTGCTTACGTTTTGTTCCCTCAATCACTTTTTGTCAGTAACTGAATGTAAACATCAATTTTGTCAATGCCTTTTTCGTTGTAAGAGTTTTTTAAGGGCTATTAAAGTGTCATGTAATTGTCAGATCCGGCGATTCTGCTATAATTGTGATTCGCATTATTTTATCGCAATATTTTGTTCAGTTAAAAGGAAAATTTTTGGATCAATGAGCAAAATTGTCACATTTGGAGTGAAAAAACTCAGGCAGCGAAAAAAGGTCTTTGAAAAACTCTGCATTTTTTTGTTGGCAGAAATTATTTGTTATGACCATTTGATGGTGCTTTTTACGTTTTTGTTAGAACAAATAACTCTCATTTATTTTATTCAGTTTTTTTTTTAATAAAGTTAAAGTTCGATGGTATGACATAAAGCCTAACTCTACAAATAGACGTGCAGTTTTTTAATACTTCTGCTAAAAAGCATATATCGCCCATTTACTGCAACAACGTCATAACTCAAAAAACTAGTTTACCGGAAAACGAGTTGAAAGTTTTCGATTATTATTTATTCCGATTATTTCGATTATTATATTATTTATTATTATTTATTCCGTTCCAAACCGTTTTTTATATTTGATACGGATTTTTTCCGAAAAAAAAAACATTTTTGCAATGCTTAGAGTAATTTTCGTTTCGGATTTGATTCTTCAACCAGAGCGGAGAGCCGCGGGTAAAAGCTAGTAAATAATACAGTCGAAATTATTATTAATATTATTATTAAATAAATAATATACATATGTAGCAGAAAATTGAAAAACTTTTTAAATAAAGAGAAGGTTGTATTCAGGAAAATCACTGAAATATTTAAATCGTGCATAGATTTTAAAAAATGTAAAATTGCAACAAACAAATTAGTAGTAAATAGTAAATATTAAATTAGTAAACTAAGTAATAAAAAAAAAACAAAAAATGTGTGGTTCATCTCAACTTTTAACTTGGGACATACATATAATTTTTGTAACACTAACCCTCCTTACAATCAGATAAACTACATATCGAAATTTACAAAAAATGCATTATTTGATACATATTTATTGTAAAATTATGAAAAATTAAAAATTTCAAGTCATATTCTTCATACTGGTTTGCTATTTCGGTTAAGCTACGCTTAATAGATTCATTTAACTTTTGGTATTTAAGGTTATGCAACATGCAATAGATCAATTTACTTCATGATTAATGCTGACGTCGTTCGTTAAGTGTTTTTGTATGCGACAAGTGTGTACTTGTGGCTTGACACATTCAATGTTCGATTTTGTTGCTTATTTAAGTTTATTAAACTTGTTATCTCTTTTGGTCAACATACAAAAAAAATAAACTTAAGTAATGTAACACATACTCGTATGTATGTATGTACACAACTAGTGATAAAAAGAGCAAAGAAAAAGATAAGAACTGAATTTAAATAAATAAAATGCAATTTAAAAAAATATTTGTTTGTTTACAGACGAACTGTTTAATGCACAAACGTATATTCATCCTCCCCCGCCAAAAACAATAAAATATCTCTTAATTAATAAAATGGAGTGAAAGTTGGTTAGCTTTTCCAATCGTTTATTTTTTCCATTTGTGAATAAAATAATTGGCAAATCGGATTTTTTTCTTATCCCTACATATCGTCAGCTGAAATGCAAAATCACGTAACTAACAAAATATTATAAATCACATTTTTAATTAATTACTTTGTATTACATCGAAACATGGCCGCACAAAATTTCAAACTTTTATCATAACAATCAGCTGAATTAAAAATGGAAATAAATAAAGTCACTAAAATAATTTTTTGTTTGTTTTTTGTTAAAATTTTAAAAAGTGTAGTTACGTTATTTTGCATTTCAGCAGACGGTATTGTATAATAAAAAAATAGTTATGTATTCTTTCATCAGTTTCACAGAATTCATGTTGAATTGTTTTGTGTATGTAATTCCACTCGCAAAAGCTGTTATAATTATATTAATGATTTTTTAAGTCAGTCCGTTTAGCAGTTTTCTGTTAAGAATGGAAATTATGACATAATGCGTGAGCTCATTATTTACAAAAATGCTTTAATACTTTAAGGTCCACATTCACAGTCTATAGTTAACTAAAGCCCGTAGTTTAACGTAGTTTCATTGGTTAAAACCCCTTTATTAGTTACTCGTAACTAAAGAATGTGAATTTGAGCCTAAACGGTTTTATCTTTTTACAGGTAACTAATACGGGTAAAGAGGTACTATGTGAAAATTGTGTTGCTGGACCGGGTGCTACGTCACCCGCACACCAACAAAAGCAAGTAACCAAAGATGGTACAGTGTCTCCAACACCCGTTGCCGAGTCACCGACACGTGCTACAGCTCATCAGCAAATGACGACAGGAGTTCTGTCGGATAAGGCGCATTTGAAAGAAGATTATGATCCAAACGATTGCGCCGGCTGTGGAGAAATGTTGAAAGAAGGTCAAGCATTAGTAGCATTAGATCGCCAATGGCATGTTTGGTGCTTCCGCTGCAAATCGTGTACTGCAGTTCTAAATGGCGAATATATGGGCAAAGACGGTGTGCCATATTGTGAAAAATGCTATCAGAAATCATTTGGCGTCAAGTGTGCGTATTGTAATCGTTTCATTAGCGGCAAAGTTTTGCAGGCGGGAGAAAATCACCATTTCCATCCAACATGTGCTCGTTGCACAAAATGTGGTGATCCATTTGGCGATGGCGAGGAAATGTATTTACAAGGTAGTGCCATATGGCATCCACGTTGTGGCCCGGGGCCCAATGAATCTGGTCTGATATTAAACGGCGGCAGTGGTGTTGGTGTATCAAATGGCAATTTCACCGACACTGAATGCGACCGCATGAGTTCAAGTGCTTTAAGTGATATGGTAAGTGAAATGATAAGAAGAAGGTATAAGACATTTTGGCTGTTTAGTTTTTGTAATATGTATTTAAGAAATTCACACGTCTAGAAAAAAAAGGTAGCACATGAAATAAAATCACTAAATTACATTATTGGTTTTTACATTTATTTGAACGCAAAAAAAAATATTTATTTCATGTCTTCTTTTAAATACACATAAAGTAACCCACGCACCCATCAATGGCTGGCTGTACATGGAAATAACTCTCCACTTTTACTAATCCATGACCTGATGACCTTTACACTATTTTCTATCATCCCATTAAACTGAATTTATCCTTCAATAAAGAAAACACAAAACAAAAACAAAAGAAATATTTATTTATTTTCCCATCAACCACATTTACTTGTATAATTTAATATTGATTTTTTATTTTTATTATTTAATTCACACCATTTTTTCTGAGCTTGCAAGATTTCCTTTTTTGTTTTTATTGTTTACAGTACATACGATCCCGAACGCCGAGCTTTAATGGTTCCGTTTATTCCTCTAGCCGCAAGGTTTGTTTTTGAAATTTAATTCTTATTTTGATAGAATTTTTTTATTATTATTATTTTGCTTTAAATGCATTTGAGTTTCTTGCTCTCTCACTTTTACTAACTCCAATCATTTTGATTATTATCACTATAAAAGAGAAAAGTACAAATTTTCATTATTATAATATTTTTTAGCATTTTCGTACAGTTAGCCCTGGTTTAATATTACGTGAATACGGCCGTCATGGCGGTGAAGATATATCACGCATCTACACCTACAGCTATTTGACCGATGCTCCCAATTATTTACGCAAACCAATCGATCCATATGATAAGACGCCACTCTCACCACACTTCCACAGGCCATCTTCGTACGCAACTAGTAATGCCGGTTCTGTGGCTGGCAGCCGACCGCCATCGCGTCCCAATTCGCGTACACGCAGCGCCATGAAAGTGTTAGTGGACGCTATACGTTCGGAAACGCCCAGACCTAAAAGTCCTGCCATGAACAACGAAGAACCCATTGAATTGTCACATTATCCGGGTGCTAAAAAGCCACAGCCGGGCGAAAAACCGAAAATCGAACGTGATGATTTCCCTGCACCACCCTATCCTTATACAGATCCAGAGCGAAGACGGCGCTATAGCGATTCATATAAGGGTGTACCAGTTTCGGATGATGAAGAGGATACCGAAACCAAAAATGGTGAAGAAACAGATTCGTAAGTTTATTTATTTATGTTTCAAGAAATTTGGCTTTGATAACAGATTTCTTTTGTTTTTAAGACGCCTACAACGAGAAGCTAAAGAATTAGAAAAATTGAATTCAGGCATTGGTTCAGCTATTGCCAAAGATTTAAAAGAAACTGCTAAATACCGCAAGTGGAAACAGCAAAATCTAGATCCTAGAAATGCGTCACGCACACCATCCGCATCAAAAGAACCAGTATATAAATTAAGGTAATATATGTACATACATACTGTCGGTCACAAGTAGAAAGGCCCTAACTCCGATACTTGTAATTTTACAGGAGAAGGTAAAAACATAATAGAAACTTTATGTAACTTTTTCGTACAACTGCTTGTAAAATCGTTATTTTTACACTATTGCAATAAATTTTTGTGACGAGGTGTACATATTTGTGTGAAATGTATTGGAACCACTGAAAAACTCAATTTCCTAAAAAATACGAGTTAGGGCTTTTCTGCTTGAGACCATCGGTATGTACATATACGAGTACATATATACCACACGTTTGAAATTCGTATGATTTGATATACTTACATACATACATATGCATATAAATATCGTTATCTTAGGAAGTGCAAAAGTCCCTAATAACCGAATTATTAAAACAAAAATTTCCTTTTTACTTTATTAAGAACGAAACTGACTCAAAAACTATAGTTTTATATAAAATCAGTTTAAAGCTTTTAATTTACATTAAAAAAAATGGAAAAAGCGTATGCTGCTTAACCGATCACGATAAAACTATGTGAACCTGCTGTTCGCACCTATCCTATCCATGAATACATATTTGTCTTAAATATTTCTAGGTGATGTGGTGGTACCTCTCACACAAGCCAAATATGCAATAGTGTCTAGTCGAAACTATCATCAATGCTTCTCTAAAACTAAGAAACCTTTTTTTGCTTTAATTTAATACACAGACCTGCGTTTTAAGGGAGGCATTTTCGACAATTCCAGCTTTTGCGAATTTGTTAAACCTATTTTTATCAAACATGAAACCTAGATGGATGTCTGCTTAGAAAGACAATATATTATGTACATATTTCTTCAAAACCAGGGCCAAGAAAAGTTATCTAATAATAGCATTCAAACAATGTATTATGATAAAAAATCGTTTTGGTAACATCCAGTGCCTTTTATGTTATGAAAAGTTTAAGAAATGTGGAGAATGTGTTATCAAAAAACATTGCGATTCTTTTCATGTAAGTTAGGTTGGCAGAAAGAGAAAGTAAGATTTCAATTCACTTGGGTCCCTATGTGTTATGTTGAGAGTAGGAAAGGGATAGTGCAAGTAGAGTTGGGGAAGTAACAGATAGATAAGAGAGAAGAGCAGCTTAATTAATTGTTTTCGTTTTTACAACTCTGATATTATGCGTTTTGTTAATTTTTTAAAGCATATACACTAACGCACACTAGAAAAAATTTATGATGACTAGGTCCGTCAATAATTAAACATTTAATGATGAGGAAACGGTATTTTGAACCACTTGGTTCCCTCTCTGAATCACGATCGTGAACCATACAGTGCAAAGGATGGTTCATGATTTATTTTAATATTTAATTTTTATGTCCATATGTTTGGCTTGGCAATTTACCTCTCAGGAACTTGAAGATTTGTCTTAAAAAAATTATATAAAGTATTAAATTTAAAATGTCATCAAACACTATCCTTCATTTGCCTAATCAATATTTGAGAATTTTAAGACAGTTTCAATACATTTAGGAGTTGCAACTCCTTTGACAGTTGTGTAGCCATTTCCTGCACATTTTGGAGTTTTCAAAAAAAAAACTTGAACTTGTACTTTTTGTTGTTTCTAAACTTTTTTTCATTTCACACGAATTATTTATTATTAATTTTTTTTGCAATGAAACAAGATGGTTTGCTCTCAAAATTGTGTATGGCGAAATATGTTTCAATAAAGATTCGGGCGGGAATCGTACATGGAAGAACGAATCTCAATATTTGCTCTCTGTGTGAACATGTTATCAGTAGGAATGAAAATCTGTTTTTTTTTTGAGTAAATTAAGGCAAGAAAGGAAAACAAAAGTATTCGCACTTAAACAACTTGGACATTAAGAGACCGTTTTCTGATGGATATTTACAAATTAAAAAAAAACTATTACATATTTTTAAAAACAATTTTTCAATTAAATCAAATTTATGTAAAAATAATTGAGATTTCGCCCAGAGGTACTTTTGAACATAAAAATTATAAGGGTACCTACCATAACCTCAAAATCCGAGTGTTAGTTTTTATGGTAGTAGCTTAAAATTGTCAAAAAACATGGACCTTGATAATTAATTACAAAAACAAATAATAACAAAATTCAGAAAATTTTAGATACGAGTCTCCAATTGCTCAATATTTTAGATACGAGTCTCCAATTGGTGCCTCTCCATCACGTAACTTGGATCATCAAAAGCCATTCTACGAAGATGAAATATTCGATCGTTCAACGAGCTACAGAGGGTCACTTGGAAAATCTTTGGGAAATGCACCCAGTTATAACGGTAAGATTTTAATATCCTCATACTTATAAGATCTTCTCGTTCCAAAATTAAATACACAATTCCTCGAAATTTACTAGTGTAAAAATCTAAAACAAAATAAACCTGATTAACTAAAAGCAATTTTAGAAACTTACACAGGTCCTTAAGTTTAAGTAAAGATAAAGGTTATGGGATTTACAATTACTTATTAATGAAGACTTTAATTTTTTTTAACAACTTTAAACTTTATTAAGCCCTTATTTATATTAATTTTCTTTTACAATTTATTTTGGTTTATAAATTAAAAACAAACAAAAAATAAATATTTGGGTGTTTTGTGTTCTGATAAATACTTGCAACAAACTTGTTTCCACTCTGAATTTTCGAAAACAAATATCCAACTGCAAACTTGCAACAAAATAAATAAAAATGAAAAACACAGCTATACATTCCTACCGATCACCACCAAAACCTGGATATGGATTTAAAACTTCAACCTTGCCGCCGTATATACGCAATGGCTATAGTTCAGTAAGTGTGCAAAATATGAAACAACAACAAATCTTCAAACTCTCTTAAGCTACTTTCAAAAATGTTGGAGGCTAAGGCAATTAAAAATAACAAAAACCTCTCTGCTTTCAATTAATACTTTGTAAACTCTTTAAACGATAGACCAAAAAAAAAATCATTTTGGTTGCTTGTATGTATGTATTTCAATAAAACTACTCTGAAACTCTTGTGGTTCAGATCATATTAATAACATTAATGTAACATTAACAATAACTTGTAATGGTTTGGTTACATAAGCAAATTTAAAAACCATCAAACCACCACACATATTCTCTATATCACATACATATGTACGTATGGTAAACGGAATAATTCATCATCCATTCATTCATTTTCCTCCACTTCCCTGCACCAAATGATATTAATTTGCAGACTAACTAACAACTATGGTAAAGGTGTTTACCCTTATGTTTTTTTCAATTAGGGTCCATATAAAACAGGGTAAAATGTCTGTTTTCGTTTTAACTCATTCGATATGTTGCAACCATTTTGGAACATTTTCAGTCACTGAAAACTTAGGAAGGAAAATTATATCAGTATCGAACACAGAAATAAATTACATACATATGGATGTATGTACAGTGGCCGACAACAGTCTACGAAAGTCACTCATTTCTACATTTCTACGAGTCCAACAACAAAATTAAAATATAGTGTTGTTCAAAATCTATTTTTATTAATGTAATAATTACAAGGTAACTCAGTGAAAATTTCATAAATTATTAAAAAAGGCACCCGCTCACAAAATTCTACAAACGGTTTAAACTAAAAGAGAAAAAATATTGAAAATTTTTTTGTAAAACGCAACTCTAAGCGTTGACAAATTTTGTATGAAACAATTCAAGTTACATAAAAAAAAACATAGAAAATTTGTCCACGCTTAGTGTTGCGTTTTACAAAATAAGGCCCATAATTTTTTTTTTTTTTTAATTTATTTAACTGTTCCACAATGTTAGTCTTTCAAGTGCCGGAACCAGCCATCTTTATTTATTTCAATCAATCAATCAAATTATTTAATTCAATAATCAATATACAACACACAACAGCTTGAAATCGCTTTCCTGGGCATTTAGACAACAAATGCTAGTTCTAAATAAAAACTTACCGGAATTTTGTTTTTATTTTCATGTTCCCTTATTTTAAAATTTTTTTGTATATTTTCGGGTAAAATAAAACAGCTGGAAGAAATCAAGTTGACTTCGAAATTCTATCTTCTCCTTTTATTTTTCTCGCCGTCTATTTAAATTGGGATGATTTTATTCTCGAGAAAAACCTTTAATTTTTGGAACCAAAGCCAAATTAGGCAGGCTATATTAAAACTTCTTCCAGAAGATACTTTTGGATAGATGATATTTTTATTATTTTTTATTATTTGGAACTTCATTTACTGTCCGATTCGTATAAACACACATTGTTTAAAAAAAATCGCTTCATTGAAATCAAATATTCTTACCAGGGCTAATACTTCCATGCAAATTCATACTTGTAGTCAGTAATTCTAAATAAAATTGAATAATATTGAAATTTTTTATAGTTTGGACTTTTAAATTTTGTTAATAAAATCCTATAAACTCAAATCTCAAGCAAAAAAAAAAAACATTTGATAGACAACACTTTACTGCACTGCGCTAAGAAAATAGATCACCAAGAAATGAAGAACTTTACGTTCCACTTGGGTTCCACATACAGTATAATTACGTATGTAATCGTATGTATATAATTAATTATACAGTATAATTGTGTTTCTGTGCCAATAAGGAACAAATAAATAAGTCCTATTCAGCAGTTTTTCAACTTTAAATGATTTTATTAAATAATATGAAAGTGAATAATGAACGAGTTTTTGACACAACTCAAATTAATAAGTGGTTTTAATTTATTACGATTCATAAAGCATTATGAGACCCCCTTTTAATGTGCATAAATTTGTATACTCGTATGTCAGCTGAATTTCAATTCAGCTGGCTTTTGTTTTTAATAAAAAAAGATGGGGCTGAACTATCGAAGTGACATACCGATCAATTGATCGGAATCCCATGAAAATGCTGCAAATTACAAATAAAGCAGAAGCTCTTTACAACCGACATTACCTATTCTACCTCAAAGTTGACTTGGCCATGATTTTCCGCCATCCTGAACGAAGATATCAGCTTTGTACAATAGTGGCAGTGCTAACAGGCCACTACCACATAGGTATAGGTACATGCCAGGAGATTAAATCTGCTGTCTTATGAATTTTGTAGAAGTTGCAGAATGTGGAGGAAGAGAAAAGGGTTGAACACCTGTCCTCGTACTGCCCCGCTCTTAATGATAAAAGAAAGCTTTTGTAGGCTTTCCATTTCTGCAGAACCTTGCGAAAATATCGGAAGAATAAATTTATTCGTACAAAACTCATGTTTTGGCAGCCTGTAAATCCTAACCTAAACTAACCCAGTGAAAAAGATATTTATTTTATATCTAAAACCAATATTGACTTCGATAGTCGTTGTGTAAAAAAAGTTGTCTGGAAGGGCCGTTACAGAAAAATGCACAGCAAACGCTTTTTAGGATTTAGTAACAAAAGATCAATATACAACTGCAAATATGAATTCCATTTTAACTATATGAACCAAATTTTGCGTGAACTAAGTACATGTCTACCAACTTTATAGTAATAGTAACATGGTGTTAATTAAAACAATCATTTCCCATAATTATCACACATTTTCTCTTTTTATTTCTTTTTTTTCAACACTGACTTTTTTCCTCCTCTTGTCTTTAATTCATTGCTGCCTAACATTACAAAACAAAAATATTAATATTTATGGATCAACATAAACTAAATTACAAACAAAAACATCTAAATGTATTTTATACATGACCTGCCTTGCCTGTCTTAACGTGTATTACTAATCATCGTCATCAACCAACATGCTTCATCGATAAAACTTGTAACAACAATAACAAAAAATGGAACAACATGACATCAAAAATAATGCTAAAAAAATATTGCTAATAAACTGCAATGTGCTCTGCACCATGTAATACAACTGTGGGGCTTTGGTGAATAAAATATAAATTGTTTACGTAATGAATGCACATTTTTAACAAATAATATTTACCTATTTTGTATTTTTGAATAAATTTCTCCCATAAAAATGAAAATACAACACACAAATTGTTAAAACAAAATCATAAACTTACATACATACTTATGCATCGTATACTGTTAAATATCACCACATTATAACAATACATATCATCAACATCAACATCATCATCGCAATCACTCGTCCACAATCTCAAACAAACTACAAATAAATCATTTTGATCCTCGATTAATAACATAAACACAAAAACATATAAAATTACACGATAATTTATGGACAACATTCATCACTACATCATCAACAATAATCACACATTGAAAAATAAAAACAAAACAAATTCATTGCATGTCACCTTCTTGATGTTGTTGTACTTGTATTATTGTTCCCGCTCTCGCACTGCCTCGCTATATGTGTACATATGAATATATGTATGTATCTGTCGCTGTTTGTGTTGTTACTCACTAATTGTGTGTACATTTGCGTGATTAAATAAAACACATCCACACGACCATCATCTCTCTTACGTATTGTAGTGGTGAGCTCTTTACGTCATGTACCTAAACCTGGATACGGCTTAGCTCCACGTTCCCACACTTTTAGTTCAACCACATCGGCCGGCGCCATTATGCACGGCGTCACCGTAAGCGCTTTTAATTTCATTCATTGTTACATATACATACATACATACACACATACATACTTACCATGTACTTACTTACATTCTTACATACTTTTTACTACATTCTTAGCTTTCTGGTTACATGCAATTAATTCAGTTTGTGGCTTTTTAATTTGATTTAATTCATAATTTCTTTTTTCATTTATGACTTGTTTTTGCTTTATTTTTATTTTCTCTCATTAAATCACCAACAGCAAGCAGCACATTAAAAAATAGTTTAGTGATTAATTCGTAGTGGATTATAATTTCATGTTTTTGATTTGTTATTAAATTTAAATTTTTTTAAAAAATTTTTTTGTTGCACTTTTGCTTTATTGCTTTAGTAATGGAACTGTATACTATAATATAAATAAAAATTTAGTATAAATAACATATTTAATCCAAAATTTTTTTCAATTCGCACTTAATATCAGTCAAACATTGTTTATGATGAGATCCTGAAGAAACTATGTATGTAATTCGATCATATAGATTCCAGTGGTCCTAGGCATTTTCAAAAATTGTAGTTGCTTGATAATTCGTTAGACAGATAGATTTAAAATAGTGGGTATAAACAATTAAAACAAAAACGTGAATAATCTAATGAATATAAATTTTTAATCAGGAGGCAAATAACGGCATTCGATACGACTCGTAATTGAAAAATATTTCAAAAAAAAAGTTTATTACATGGAAATATTTTTAAAATACGAGTCGTATCGATTGCCGTAATTTGCCCCCAGTTATTCGAAAAAAAGGCTTTCTAGACCTTAGGGAACAGAAATAGGCTGTCAATAACACAAAATTGCTCTCGAAAGATACTAGACAAGCACCAATATTTTGGTATTGTATTGATGTGACGTCGATGTGGTGATTATAAAATTGTTAAAGTGACAGTGGTTGGGTGTTCTAAGGACCATCCTTAAAACTTTGATTGAATAATATACAAAAAAAAAACAATTTTGAATTTATTGTTAGTTACATACATACATACATGGGTTTTCATTTAAACTAACGATATGTATTAAGTTGTTCATACGGAATTTTAAATTTTAACAAAAAAAAAAAGAAAGCATGGTGTCATGGGACACGGGGTAGGAACGTAGTTCCTTACATTTTACTTGCTTTTGAAATAGCCACTTACCCCATGGCCTATTTTTGATAAAATATGTAGCGTTTATGTCCTTCCAACTTAGATCTACCATGCTTAGAATTTCATCGAAATCGGTTAAATACTACTACTATTTTTGAAAAAGTGATATATATCGGTAAGATAGAGAGAGATGAGAGGCAGAAATTTCCCCCTACCTCCCTTCGAGCTCCTAGTTTTTAAAAAACGTATAACCTCTGTGCCCATCTAGACTTAGATCTATCTATGTTCAAAATCGGTTCCGTGATTTAGCCGTTAAAGCGCAACAAACAAACAATAAGTTTACTTTCGCATTTATATTAGTTAGCAGAGACACATTCAGCTATCATTGCCACGAACCACTTATCCAAGGTACGAACGTTTTAGCAAAGACACAAACTATATTGAAGATTCCATAAAAAAATTAGGCTAAAAATACTCGAAATCCCAGGATTTCCCCAGCACTTCGAAAATTAGGGCAACACTGAAAATCTAAAACATCCGCAGTGGCAGCACCATTGTACCATGTATATGTTACCAGTATTTGTAACCAGTATTCGCCAGTATTTTTTCATTTTCAAACAATTTTTGTTTTACATTCATGGCGCGCCATAATTAACTTACGTTCCAAAAAATAGGGGAATCGGTTGTCCTTGCAGGCCATCCCTGAAACTTCCCGCTAAGCTACTGATTTCGGTAAAATTTGAGGCATCCGATACACTTGATAAGTCTATAAAAATCATTGAAGATATAAAATCGATTTGACAAAGCCCTTTGAAATTATTAGAAAAAAATGGTTTTCTCGAATTTTTTTCTTCAACGATATCTTCTGAACGAATCACCCGATGTTTACACACATACAGCTATACGGATATTATCGCGAAAATAGTCAGAATCGACCCCACGCCCTAAAAACGCTGAAAAATTAAAATATTAAGGTAAAACCGCCCCCACAACAGTTGCAACTATTGAAAAAACAGGGCTTTTTAATAACGTCAATATGTAGTTTTTGCATGTGAAAAATAAAAAAATAAAGAAAAATATAGCTACACTTAACTACATTTCACATTGTGTGATTAATTTTTAAAGAAATAGTTAAGTTTAGCAGACCAGCACTGTCGTAAGTCTATTTCTGTATCTCGAGATTTTCCGTTATAAAGCAAAAAGAGAACCAGTTCTGCGATTAAATAAAAATCCACACAGAAGGACAGGCAACGAATTAACCTTTAAATTATTAATTTTTTAACAGTCTTATAGTTTCGGAGATATCAGATCATATCGTCGGGTGGTTAGTTGTTTGCCACAAAGATATTAAGAATACATTATTGATGCGGCAAACCAGCAACCACCCCAACCACGATATGTACTCAAATTGACTATCAAAGCACGGGCCTTAGAAATCGTGTTGACCTGTATAATTCATATCTTATTTTGTCCAACTATCTCAAGAGTAGTGCCTTTAAAGCATTTAAAAGTTTTCAAAATAATAAAATTTCTCGCTTGCTATATTTTTCTTTAGGATCTGCACTATAACAGTTAATTATACATATAACGTACTAGAACTAGGTCTACTTATAGGCGATACATATATAAAATTAGAAATTTTGAGTCAAGCTGCATTATGAAAAACTAAAGGTACTAAACGTGTATGATTTGAAGTCAGGGGAAACTAAAAAACATGTACATACTTATACAAAAATAGACACAAATTTTTTTTAAATCCATCTTTAAATAAAACTGCATTATATACTTGCTTTAGTAAACATACAAACAACTGCTTTTCATTTACATATGTACATCTATAAATATTTTACTTTGGAGATATAGGCCGTATCTTGACTGAAAAAATACACATTTACATTTTTATTTAATTTCATTAAAAACCACGCTTTTGCAGCATGTACATTTTAATTTTAAGCATGGAATATATGTAATTTAATTTATTTAATAGCTTTTTTTAATTAATAGCTTTTTGTTTTATTTAATCACCCTTATTTCAGTTTTCAGCATCGACGTCACGTCAATACAATGCCAAAAACTTGGGGTTTGTCTACCCGTTGTCGAAAACAACTGACTGCTATTGACTGGCTCGTGGTATTTTCTAGAACTTGGGGAACATAAATACTCGTATGTATACTGTCAAAAGCACAAAATTATTGTCAACAGCGAGTAGACAAGCTTCAGCTTTTTGGTATTATATTGTCGATGTTAACAGCTGGAATAAGGGTGAATGACTTAATTAAACGCAATCTAAAAAATATATGCTATATATACTCGTATATATGTACATATACTTGCACTGTATTAATTAAAATATGTGTAAAAATAATTTGTTTTCCTTTTACCAAAAAAAAAAAAAGGATTTTTCATATGGAGGTCTTGGTGATAAAACGCACAGTACAGATTTAAGTTGTGGCAAATCAGAAGGTAAGTACCGTCGGTTAATTAATTATTATAAGCAGAATAAATTATATTTTTATTTTTTTTTCAAATCTTAGCCTCAGTTGATTCTATAACCGAAGGTGATAGACGCGCACTAATGGGTGGTGATTTACCTGCTTCGAGCACATATTCGGGCGCTTTGTCCTACCATTATCCCCAGGCTGGTTTAATACGTCGCAGCTTACCAAACATGGCCCATTCGATGTTGGTACACGAACCGGCTAAAATTTATCCTTATCATTTGCTTGTTATCACAAATTATCGTTTGCCTTCAGATGTTGATCGCTGTAATTTAGAGGTAAGTGTTTCACTTGGCATGTCACAAATTGAGCAGTTACTATTCCAAAAGAATTCATTTTAAGAAGTGTTGGCCTTTTTAATCTTAGAATCCCTTTTTTCTTTTCGCTGTTTGGGTTTCCCCAGAGAATTTAGTTACTCCTCCAACAGTAAAGTTTTGTCAATCTCTGATGTGTGTTTCTATAGCACATTGCTCGAGTTATCCACTGATGATCCCACCTCGCCGCTTCTTCGTTTGTAGCGATACCCTGATGTCCTGGAATCCATAGTATATTGATATTTCTATAACACCTGTATGAGTTTGTCTCATTTTTGCTTTGAATTACGTTTCGAAATTGGCATTTTTGATTTCTTAAGGCTTTGATATCTGTTAGGATCCGATAGGATAGAAGACATCACATAGAGGAAAGAGTCAAGAAGGCTCCAGATAGGGATAGGGACTTAGCTTTATTGCGGCACATGGTACTATGGTGGAGATCAACAGGTAGAAAGTACAACACTAAAATTTTGAAGAAGGTTCAACGAATGTGCTGCCTAGGTATAAGTCTACAAGTGATGGGGGAATGGATCGGACAAGACAACATACTACACCATCACAACATATGGACGTCACTGAACGTCACTGATACGACCAGACTTTGGAAGTGTCCGACCGGATACGTGAGACTGGGGCTATAACTGAAGGCGTGACATTGACACCAGAAAGACATTCCTGGCTCAATCAAAGCCTAGAACAAACACACGGATAAATCGAAGCTAGGGAAAAGAACGGACCTAGGTTTCTTCATAGAAGAACCGGAGACGGAGATTTACTTCCGCTTGCTGACCATAATACAGTCTTCCAGGCGAAGGTTCGTGCTATCACGGAGGTTTTAAAATGTATCAGTGTGAATATTAGGTCTACAGAGGTCAATATATTTACCGACAGCAATTCGGCAATCACAACCGAAAGTGTGAACTCTAGGACCGTTTTATATTGCAAGAACTTGATAAACGATTACGTAGTACGTGGCAACATTCGTTTTGTATGGGTGCCGGCCCACTACAGCGTAACTGGAAATTAACTGGCTAAAAAGGCCATAACGTTACGGACAGTAACTCTAATTAATGCAAAGCCTTTCAAGGCAGCGAAGATTGTTGACAGGCATCTTAACGGAGCACACTAATCTACGATGGCATTTGTACCGGATTGGAGCCACTAATGACAGTGAATGCATGGCATGCATGGAGGTCATGGAGACAATGAAGCACTTCCTTTGTCATTGTCCAGCTTTCGCCCAGCCAAAATCCCTTTATTTTCGGGATGACACTGGAAAGACTGGAAAAGTTTGAGGGACGATACTGAGTTCCTATGAAGGTGATGCTCGTTTGTTAATTTACATGAGAGCGCACAACAGGCCTGCAATAGCTTATGTATATGTCCCCGGCCATTAGCGTAATGCTCAAAAAACACGTTTCGACTTTTTTTTGTACGCAATTGTGTGATTACAACAACGGTATATCAAAGCAAGCAGATGAGTAAAAATCCAATCGTTTTGTTTGCTATCTTATTGATTTTGCTCATGTACGAAACAATTAAAAAATTTTACAGTTTACGTCTTTGCATGAAATGTCTTTGAAATGTTACATTTGTTTTCTCACTCTGGTATGCTTTGAATTTTTTTTTACTTTATACCTTTATTGTCGATTTCGATTAAAAAACTTTATTTTACATGAATTTCTTTTTCTCTTCCAGCGCCATTTATCGGATGTCGAATTCGAACACATTTTGCAATGTACAAGAGCTGATTTCTACAGATTTCCACAATGGCGACGAAATGAATTAAAACGTCGAGTTAAATTATTCTAGATCAAATACAAGCATACACATTAACACAAAAAAATTGAGAAAAAAAGAGTTTATGTTTTTCCTAAGCTTAAAAGCAGTTTTGAAAGTGAAACTGAGCAAATTGATACCAAAATAAATATACATATATTTTTTCTAATTTTTTTTTGCATAAACTTCTTTAAGTAAATTAAAAAATCATGTTCAATGTTAAACAGCTTTAGTAAGAAAATCACAACCAAAAAATTTAAACAAAAAACAAATAAGAAGTCGAAATCTTACATATATAAACTCCACAATACACCACAAAATAACAAACAAACAAAATAAAAATAAATTAAAAAAATAAAAAGCAAACTAATAATAACTTAAAAAATTTTAATTATTAAAATACAAATAATAATAATAATAATAATTAATCCCTTACACACAAGCCACTTTAATTTCATCACGTACGCAGCTTCATTTTTATTTATTTATATATGTATGTTAAATTTTTTACATTGGCTTGAATTTTTTTTTTTTCTCTTAATTGATAAATAGTCATTTTAAGTTCCCAATATATTGATGAAGCCTTTAACCGCCGACTTTTGTAGCAACGCATGGCATTATCAAAAAGCTTTTTTATCTTGATACGTATACACATACGAGTATATATTTATATAAAATTTATATATTTTAATTAGGATTTTTTTAAATTTACACAACTAATTCTATAATTTAAATTTTATAATTAATTCATATACCGTCTATAAATTGGTGAATACAAATGTCTTTTCCAGATAATGACATTTACAGCCTGGCCCAGGGTGTCCACAAATAACGTTCGATCGATTACCTACTTATGTTGAAAACAAAAACAAATTTTCTTTTTTTCAATACAAGTTATTGGTCAAACTTTCTCTGTCAACATCGTGGCTCAGGCCGTTAATTTATTATGTTTACAACACCTAAAAATACACTTGTTTTAAAAATGTTCTACTATAAGAATTATTATTTTTTTTTCTTGAATTTAAAGTTTTGATCAGTATCGAATTTGACCTTAGAGTTTCAATTTGTAATTTGTTTGATTTGTTTTACTTTATTTATTACTCAGCTTATTGTATAGTTTATTTTTATTTTATTATACATATTGCGAAAAGCAAATTTTTGTAATAATGCAAGAAAAACAACTACATAAATGTCAACAAGAAGAAAAAACTATATTCATACATACATACATAGATATATTTTATTTATAAATTTAAAAAATTATATAAATTTAAACAGCAAAGATATAAATTATTAAAAGAGAAATTTATTCGTAATAAATTATAAGCGTATAATAGTAATTATATGGAAATAAAATATAAATTTCAAATTCAAATGCTGAAAAAAAACTTGTTGTTTTGTTTATCTCTCAATTAAGAATTTTTCTATTTGCTGGGTGTGGCAAATAATGTCATTGTTGAATACAATAACATTTACGAAATCGCAAAACAACATTCCTCTTAGTATTAGACAGAGTTTTCTTTTAAACTATTTATTTTAGTTGGCTTGAAACTAGCTCAAAAAAGGCTGGATGATGATGTATTTCGAAACGAAAGCAAAGGCTTTCGAATTTGTAGGTTAGAGTGGTGCTAAAACGCACATTACAATTCGAAATCAACCGATTCATTTCGAATTACAGAGTAGACCCCCTGAAGATATTGGACCTTATTAAGAGTTTGTTGTTCGATCTTCGTGGGTTACCTAAGTTGCAGTATCGAATGTCAAATTCATTTTAAATATTCGCAAATACGAATATCTTCGGCAATATTTGCTTGCAAAAACGCATACGCTGAGTGTTAGCGATGCTATCCTCCCAGTCGAGAGGTCGTAGGTTCGATTCCCGCCATAGACCAAAAAAAAATTAATGAAATTTATCTATGGCTCGATTTATACGTCTGCAAAATTAAATATTTTAACATTTAACAGAAAAAAATCTTGCGCTGTACAATATATGTAGATAATTCATAAAAATCGCCACAAAATTTTAATTGCATATCATTCGATAACTTTAAAAAATAAAGTTTTTAAAAAATTTAGCCGCCCAGCCAGAAAAAGACAATCAGCACGACGTTGCTACGATGGTCTGCGGGTACAGCTAACATCAGTACTATTTACCAAAATTTTACTGTACTCATAACATTAAAATGATAACGGCGAATGACCGTCCTCCGACTCTTGTTTTCAATGTTGCCACAATACTCTAAATACAAATTTATCAGGTCGTCACAATAGGTGTGTTTCTTTACTCTACATTTTGATCCTATTTTGCACGAAAAGCGTTCCCGTATTCGAAAATTGAGTAAATAAGAGAGGTTTTGTGAGAGTAATGCTCATCTTCTTGCACGAAACAGCCCGTACTTTTTCTTCGTGTTTGAAAAATAAACAATAACAAATTTATGGTATGTAACTCAAAAAATGGATAAATATATGAAAAAATTCAAGAAATTTATTATTCGACACATCTTGAACAGTATGAGTTTCTAAACCTACTACGCTTATTTTGCTTTTGTGATTTTCAAAAATATTATTATTTGTGAATTCTCAAATAGTTTTTGGAAGTTTGTGCATAAGATAAGAGGTTTGTGACTGTTCAAAATGTGTGGTTGAAGTCTACTGACGATTTGTTAAAGAAACAATGAAATGCATATAGACATCGCTTAACCAACAGCAAATAAATTTCACTTATATGAAAAAATGTTTAAAAGCTTATGGTGAACATATGTAGTTTTTATATGAAATTAAGAATACAAAAACTTCTATCGGTCATGTCACGGAGTTCAATTCCGTTCGGAAACGGTATTCAATCCACCCCATTTTTGTAGGAGATGGTGTCTAAAAAAGAAAACTAAAATACGGGAATTTGCCAGGTGTGTCCAGACTGTTGGTGGCGTTGGTATGCTGGCTTATACTCCGGCTAGGGCTCGACGTTTCCTTTCATTATAAAAATGTTGGTTTTTCGCGTTTCCGTACTTTTGTGCATTTTTGTGCCGAACTTTATCCAAAAATTAAAGAAAAAGCTAATGTTAGAATGAAATCAGCACAGCATCCCGTTTATTAAAATTTGAATGTACTCGTAGCAAATATGAGTGCATACTTGAAGGAGTTTACATTCTCAGGTTTACAAGTTGGAAAAAAAATTATTAGAATTCTTCAATTTCAATTGTCGGCATGTCTCTTTAGTCTTTGCAGCCAAGATGTATAACGAAATTCGAAAGACTTAAGACAGCTACACACAATGAATTTTTGAAATTTCTAAGTTTTTTTTGCATTTATGTCGGAAACTCGTGGCCGAAAATGACTATTTGACTCGTTACATACGAACTCCACCCGCTCAATCCAAAAATCACCATTTAATTTTGATTCGACAGAATTTTCATATTTTCCGAGTTTGTGTCTTAAGTCTTTTCTGACTTCTCTTCGCATATGCACAGCTACAACATGAGCATCAAAAGACTTAAGACACATATGTACATGAAAATGGGAAGAGAATAACCGTTGTGTTGGAGCACAATTTGACGAAAATTTGGTGAATCTTTTAAATATAACAATAAAAGACAAATATTTCTTTGTTTTATGGAGTGTAAAAACTATTTATTCCAAAAAAATATTAATTGCGATTTTGTTTCTTATTTCATCCTATTGCTCATTATTTCATATGGTAATTCCGTGCGACTTTTTAAAATTTTTAAAAAAGTTTGGAATGTTTAGAAGTGAGAATCAATAAATTCGTATCATTTTATATGACATATAAATATTTATGAACGTATGCTGTATATATCTGTTAAAATACTTAATTTTGTTTTTGTAAAGTATCATCCCTTTTCAAGTCATAAGTAAATTGTGTTTTCATCACTGTTAAGCTGCTGCCAATAATTTGTTTATGATATATTTGGCGTGTTAAGAAGCTAAAAAAAACCAAAAACATTAATTTCTTTTATTTGCATTTTAGGAAGCAATAAAATTACCCCAAACCATCATAAAAATCTCGTTCTTCCTCTTGCCATTCTGACATGGTACAGTCTAATGTACTATAACCTAGTTGAACGCAATTCTTGGATACTAAACTAATCATAGGTTCGGCAATTTTTTGCAATGGGTAACTTGGAGCAACAGCAAATCTGTAAATCCATGCTGCATTATACACATCTTTATGATCCTTAACGCTAACGCAAGCGATTATCTGAAATTTTCATTGTTGTTAGTTTTACGTTTTATATGGAGAAAAAAGAAACAATTAACCTTCTTGCGGAACTTGTTTTTAAAAGACTGTTCGTAAGGTGCATCATCTAAAAATATTTGATATGTACATTCTCTTGGTTTTAAGCGAAATATGAAAGGTTCATAACATTCAACCACCAGCGATTGATTCGGTTTGGTCTAAAAAGAAAGCTTATTCAATTTTTTATTTAATATTTTTCATAATAGTAAATAATCTCTCCGTTTGTCTACTTTGTTAAAAATTCCTCACAGATCTTTAGTTCTATCAAAGATTAATTTTACAGAGCTAACTTATTCTTTTAACGATGGTAGTATATGAAGCACAGATATGAAGTGATATGAAGATATGAAGAATAATGGAATAGAATTTTAAAATAAATGCTCCAAAAACCTGTTAAATATGTTATGCAATATATTTGTCTTAACATCTAAACATGTTGTGACGTAACTCATTACGCCGAAACATATTTATCTTCACAAACATAAAAAAAATCGTTTTGCATTCAATAATACTAATCAACGAAATGCAATTTACAATAAAGGACTTACTGATTGGCAAGTTCAACAAGTCATTTCTAACCAATAGAAGATCTAGTCCAAAGACAAGCACTGCGACACCTAGTGGATCTTTTGTGCCATTTCTTACCATTGAATGTTTCTCAATATCAAACTAAGGCTTTAGTAAAATTAATTACAATATCTCTATATCAAAAATCCATGTTTTAATGGTAAAAATTACTTGCTGTTCCTAGCATTAGCTGGTGAAATCAAAATGAGCTGCGTCTCACTGGAACAGTAAAAGATACCACTACATAGCTTAAAATAGAGTAGTTTGATCGTTTGATCACAACAAAGAGTATTTGGACTTGTTATTGATTAGTTCAATTATTTTAAGGTATAAAAAGATTACCCTCATTAATTCCACAGCTTTCGCATAAAAAGAAAAATAAACCCCAGAAAACAGGAAAAATATGCAGCCAGGTATTGTCAAAGAGCAAAATACCAAAGGAACTCCGAAAAATATAAATAGAATGGCCCATGTTATAACAATGAACTGTAATGTTATCTGCAATGAATTAATACAAGAAAAAGTTTTAAAATAAATTGATGCGTTGGTTGAATTAATATCAAAATATGTACACATTTGTATCTACTTTACACACCTCTCTGAAACAAAAGCAAAAAAATGATTTTGTGGCGAAGGACATAATGTAGTCACGCACCAACTCCTGACATTTAAGTTCATCATCTTCCCGATAATTTCTTATTACTATAAAAGGTTGCATTTGAATTATAATTTTATTGATCCGGAAGTGGAGTAAACTTTTTTTATTCAAGATTTTCGTTTTCAAGAGACAACGCTGTAGACGCATATCAATGAAAATATTATTTAATTTCCATTTTTGTACAACTGACGATATAGAGAACCAACATAAGTAACTATTTTTAAATTAAACTACAAATACTGCAAATTGGTGAAATTTTAAAGTAATTGTAAATAAAACTTTTTTTGTTTGGAACCGAAATGTCAATAACTTGTGGATTAAGGCTGGCAACGCCGTGTCAAAAAATAAGGCGCACCTAATTACAAATTATTTTATAGGATATAAACATTATCTCGATATCCAGTACTTCTAAGATTTCGAGCTAAATCTTGCTGCTAAACAAAATCTATTTTGTCAGTAGATTTGTAGGAAATCTAATCAAAATCAAATATTTTTATTTAACAAGGATTTTATAAAAAATATGTTTGAATTAGCTGTGAACTGCTTAAAAAGGTGTGTGAATTGGCTACATTCCAGTTTTTTGGTGTAGTTTTAGACAATTTTCAGCTAATGAGGTTTTTTTTGGAAAAAAAATCTTGATATATCGTCGGGTGGTTACCGACGAAATGTCAAAAGACATTTTTGAAGTTGTAAATGCCGTATTAACATGAAATCTGTAATCATTTCAGAACAAATTTTAATCACATTTTTAATATTAATAATATCCCTAAAAGAAGACTACTAGTCAATTAACTAGTCATTTGACTAGTAGCCATAACTGACACTTTGGTCACACTCCCCAGTATAAATTTTAATTTCAACGACCGAACGAATTGTATATTTTACAATAAAATGTTCATTAGATGTTTCACTCTAACATACATGTTAGAGAGGAGCAACTATAATTGATAAATGTATTGGTCATTACTACCGGTCAAATGACCAGTCAATAGACTGGCACTCATAAATTCAATGGAAAATTATTGCAAATGTGCTAGTGAAAATATGTCTTTTGTGTTAGTTTCAGGCCCAATAATTGAGTTCTCAATTATATGTCATTTTCTCGATTGGTTATTGGTTTGCTGCAGTCATAATGTATTTTGTATATACTGTGCAGCAAGCCAATAACCAACCGACGATTTAGCTAATTGCCACTTAAATTTAAATTGCACATAAATGCAGTTTAATTTTTTAGTCATAAAATTAAATGCTCACTTAAATAACAATGAAAGTATGATAGCACTGAGAAATGTCAATAGTTCTAAAAGAAAACAGATGTTTAATGTAAATAAAAAAGTTAGGTTATCAACATGTAGAAAGTTAAAATTGCATAAAAACATATTTTATGAAACCAAAAGAGCGTCCGAATGGATTTTTCTATTTATTTATTCCATGATATGAATTTATTTACTGCATAATTTATACATTTATGAAAATTAAACGAAATTTTTTTAATACGACCACATTATTATTCAACTTTGCACTGAAAAAATGAATTTGCTACTTAAAGACAAATCGTCGGTTGGTTACTGGTTTGATGTATGGAATATTTAAAAAAAATTAGTTATTGATTGATTATATATGAATAATGTGTCCTCTTTCCAAATTCATTATCAGTTTTGCGATATCTTGAATATATCAGGAGATATAGAGCTGCAATATTGCGCCATTTTCCCAATTGCAAGGCGAATCACATCAGGTGATCCTAATTCACCAGCTGACATAATTTCTCTGCTGTCAATCAATGCAAAACGCTAGGAAATATTCTGACAGCAGGAAATTTTACACTAGCAAATATACAAGGCGAATACGCAGAGTTGCAAATTAAGACCACCTGGTATCAATTCGCCTTGCAAAATTGTTACATATTTTAGAAATTGTTTTACAGCAATCAGCAATTTTTTGCATATGTGGCAACTTTCCAACGTAAAAGTATTAATATTGTTATTAGCAATTGTTATGATGTATATCAATGCATATTCTACTCAACGAACGTGATTTAAAGCAAAATACAAAAATTTTATTGTTGTGTTATGTTTCAATCAAATGAAATTGATATTTATTTTTTATTAATAAAATTTCTTTTATTAAATATATTCAAACTTCCTTTTATATCTTCCGTTGTTTTTTCTTTAAATGTCATATTGCATGAATACAATTGATATTTTCTACTTAAATGTATACAGTAATTTAACCTACTTGAACAAGTAGTGAAAAATATTGTTGTTATGATTGTGGCATGCGTTGACAAAGATTTTCCACTTGTTCATTTTGCAAAGTATACGTACATACATTTTCTCTTGTTTGTTTTGGCAATTTTTCTAAAAATTTAAAAGCAAATATAAATACAAATGAGATGTCCTTCAATTTAATACGGAAAATAAGAACTTCGTATATTAATAGCATTTGAAGATATATATTTTCTTATTTTTCGCGTTTGTGTGTCCAATTTTGTCTGAACATTCAAAACTGATGAATTTTTTACTATCATTCATTTTACCCCACTTAAAATATGTTGAACGAGGAACCCTATATAAATGATTTTAACTTCAATCAAAAAATCGCTGGTATGAAGAATTGTACAACCGTTCCTTGTCAATTTGACAGTTTTAGTGTATGGTTAACTTAACGCCGGCTTGTAATAGTTTGTTTTGCCGAAAAGTTTTTGCACACATTCATTTTATAAATGGTAATTTAAAAAAAAAAGTTAAAGATATTGTAGAAATAAATGTTTAAAACACAAAATAGTTTGTGATTTAATGCAATAATACAGTTTTATTACCACAATAAGAAACATCTGAGCTAAAGTGTGCTTCGAAAAAATTTGCATATTTTTTAAAACTCTAGTTAGGCCAGAGTCAGTAATAGAATTGAATATGGAAGAGTGTGTTGAAACTAAGGCAACTACTTCGACTACTGCACAAGAAAGTTCTGGAGACGGAAGCATGAATAATAGAAGTAAGGGCGTGCTCAAGAATGAAGAAAAGAAACCGGCGTTTATATGTGGAGTAATCGAAGGATTTTATGGTCGCCCCTGGACAACTGAGCAAAGAAAGGATTTATTTAGAAAGTAAATGCACTTTTTGTAGTCTTGTGGAAGATTTAAAACAAAATATAACTTTTTACTCTGCTTAAAGGTTAAAAAAATGGGGAATGGATTCGTATGTTTATGCACCAAAAGACGACTATAAACACCGTGCTTATTGGCGTGAACTGTATACTGTAGAAGAGGCGGATCATTTATCGGGTCAGAATTACAACAAAAAATTGTTGTATATGTTTATATATTTTCTCGTTTTCTAATGAACAGGTTTGATATCGGCTGCCAAGGAGCATAATATTACCTTTTACTATGCTCTCTCGCCCGGCCTAGATATGAATTACAGCAGTCAAAAAGAACTACAAACGCTTAAACGAAAACTGGACCAAGTAAGCCAATTTGGCTGCGAAGCATTTGCTTTACTTTTCGACGACATTGAACCTGAATTGTCCAAACCAGATAAGGAAGTTTTTCAAACTTTTGGCAACGCACAAGTTTCTGTTACCAACGAAATATGTACTCACCTTGGCAATCCAAAATTTCTCTTTTGTCCCACCCAATATTGCAGTTCGCGTGCTGTGCCTTCTGTTCACGATTCAGAATATCTGAATACTTTGGGTACAAAACTTAATAATGAAATTGATATTATGTGGACAGGAAGTAAAGTTATATCGAAAATTATTACTTTGGAATCTATACAAGAGATTACAGAAACTCTAAGACGGCCTCCTGTAATTTGGGATAACTTGCATGCCAACGATTACGACCAAAAGCGAGTATTTTTAGGACCTTATTCAGGACGTTCACCGGAACTAATACCCCATTTGCGAGGTGTAATGACAAATCCAAATTGTGAGTTCCATGCCAACACCATAGCAATTCATACGTTGGCATATTGGTCACGATGCAGTTTAGATTCGAAGATAAATAGTGAGTTAATTTTCTAGATACTTAAAGCATACAGAAACCTATAACTTGTCAATGTGTTTAAGGTTCCATATCAGCTGACATAAAATTGGAGACTGAAAATGATGATTATACTGGCACTGACGATTTACCGGTTGAATGCTGTCTATCGAAGAACATCTACCACCCTCGCATGGCTCTTAAGTAGATATAAAAAAAAAATAGAAACAAAACTTTTTTTTTTTAATTTGTCACCGTCATTTCAGAAACGCAATTAACGAATGGCTGCCAGAGTTTTTCATTGAAAAAGAAGCCTGGGGTCCAATTACAAAGCCTCAACCGGCTGTTACATGTAAGCAGCAATTAAAATTTCAAATTAAATTATAAGTTATTATGTTACTATTGCTATAGTGGTAATGCCGATTATACCAATTATACCTTCAATAAATACATGCATGAGTTTGACGACTACTACGACAACGTCCACGAATTCCAAGACTGTTACCGTACCACAGGTAAATACAACACAATTGCAAGCGTTAGCTGATGTCTGTAGTACTGTGAATTCATCATCAGTTAATCCCATATCAAATGCTGTCATGAACTCTTTGGTCTCTCCAACAAAAGTTGTGACCAACGAAGATATTCTCAATCCAATATCATCAAATATCGCATCCACCATCGAACTTCCAAAGAAGATACCCATATCTATTGTTTCGGTGCCAATAATGGCCACCAAGGAAGTCTCTGATACGGAAAGTGAAGATATGCGCGACACTGATAATGTGGTATCATCTATAAAACCGGATGATTTAATAGCAAAATGTGAAAAACATGGGCTCATAGAAAGTAACGATAAGGAAATACTACCAGATGTTGACAATCAAGAAAATGGGAAAGCAGAAAAAAAGTTCGAGGGTGTAACAACAATAGAAGAAAAGCCCACGGAAGCAGAGGCTTCTGGTTTGATTATAGATACCATGGTAGATGACAATAATTTGAGTCCTCTTAGTACAGGGAATGAGCCCATGGAATGTAGTAGTAGTGTGACTTCGCAAATATCGCCAAAAGAAGATGCTGGCAAAGTTTTGATAAGTCCACACGAAGACATTATTATGGCTGAAACTGGTTCAACTAATGACGTAAATGTAAGTCCAAGCTATTGAAAACAATTTTAACATTGTATAAAATTTTAAAACATTGTAGAATACCATGCAAGTGGAGAGTTTGGAGTCATCTCCGATTTCTAATGCCGAAATGACTGAAATAGAAAAGTACGTTAAATTGTTTCTGTATTAATATTTTCTAACAAATGTACATTTTTGTTTAGAGTATCAGCTGAATCAAGTAAAATTAATCCAGAGGATTTATATTTACTATGTGATCTATTTTATTTGCCCTTTGAACATGGCACTCGTGGTGTGAAATTGCTTAATGAGTTTAACTGGCTCAAAGCCAATGCGCATGTGCTTTTGGATGAAGGTAAGTGCAACAAACTGGGTGGTGGTGCTGCTGCTGCTGAAACTGAGTCGCCTACAAAGCCAGAGGTGGCCGAATGGATTCAAAGAGGAGAATATTTCGCCAAACTGTGTAATGGCGTACAAGAGCTACTGCGCAAGATAGCGTTGTGTGACAACAAAGAAATCTGCCATGATTTATTTAGTTATGTGTGGGATATAGCTGGAGCTTTATCTTTGTTAAACGCATTTGTTAAGTGGTTGCGTTTGGGTCAGTTTCCACCCAATTTTTACAGTTACACACAAGGCACATACACATGTACGTTATACATTTTATGATGTCATTGTTTTATTAACAACAAAGTTTTATTTGCTTCAGGGTTTAGCAAAGGTTGGAAAGAGGCCTTTATGTCGGGAGATCAAGAACCATGGGTTTTTCGCGGCGGTCTTATAGCCGATTTGCAACGTCTCATGCCCGTTGATCAAGGTAATGATTTATTTTTATATAAGCTTCCAGAATTACCAACTACTGATTATCATGCAATGCGACCGTTCACTCCTCTGGATGAGTCCGCCATTTATGAAGTGTGTACAGAGGGCTTTCTGTCGCTAATTTCGCCAGTCGTTGATGTAGATGATGTTCCAATAGTATTGTCTGAAAAAATAACAGATATTGTAGCTGATTATTTTGTGGGATCATTCATTACACTTAATCCAGAGTTTTGCATTGTTGCCACAGATAATTCTGGCAAAGTTGTAGGCTACGCTGCTGCCGCTTTAGATTATCATACATTCTCTCGCAATACTGCTATTTGCTGGCTGCCAGAAATGAAAGAAAAATATCCCCTAGATCTCCTGCAAGAAAGTAAAGTATTCACGAAATCTGAGAAAGTAAATGATGTGCTGACCTGTATGATTAAAGAATTTCATGGAGAAGAATTAATATGCCCTCCAGAAGTAATAAGTTCTTATCCAGCTGCTATTACTTCAGCTGTGTTGTCGACTTTGCTTACACCCGATTATGGAGTGGGTAAACGTTTGATAACAGTTTTATTCGCCACTCTGCGTGCAAATGGTTGCTTTGGTGTTCATGTGCGCTTATCAGCTCGAGAGTGCAGCCTGCCCCTGGTGCAATACTATATGAAATTGGGCTTCGGGGAGATTTATCGCGATGATTGCGGTTATTTTATTTATTTTGGTAGACGTTTTTAGCATATTCAGTGAATAAGTTTGCATTCTTAAGAATATTATGTATTTATCGCACACAAAATTGGCTTCGTAACTGATTTTTAACAATTTGCAAATTCCTTGTACTGACAACTGGCAGTTATATTGCTTAAGAGCTTACTTTCATATTCTAAAGTAACTTTTCTTTGTCCCTTAATCTATCCTACTATCCTATATGTACTGTGTTGTATTGTGTATTATTTCAATTTGTATTAAAAACTACCGCAATTATGTTAAATAACAGCGTAATAATAATCGTCTGAAATTCTTTTTATATTAGGATTCATATCATTTTAGATATTGTTATTCCCACAAAAACACGACTATTTTTATATTTTTAAAATAATGTTATATTTTATAAATTTTTTGCAACTAAATCTTTTGTAGGCCACAGAAAAAACAAAAAATGCATTTAAATAAAACTTTTTTATTTTTCCAAAAAATAAAAACAAAAAAATACATACATATAATTCTTTTAATAACCATGTATTAAGTTTTTCTGTTATGTTCCATTTTACTGAGATCGTAAAACCAAACAGTGTTGACGCCTTCCTCGATAGTTTTTAAAGGTTCTAAGTTGGGCAAGGGAAAACGGCAAGCAATCACTTTAGAATTTGGTGCTTCTGCAACAAGTTTGGTTTTCAAATCTTTCATCTAACAAAAAGAGAATACATAGACGTATAGGTAATATATGTACGTATGTAAATTCATCAATTGCCGCAAATATACATATGAATATTCATATTTATGGACTCGATATTGTACTTAATCTACAAAATTTTTAAAATGTTTTGAATAATACAGTTGCAATTCCTGAGATTTAAAAATAAAAAATTGAAACATCCGCGAAGAAATATTTACATACATACCTATATTTCATGAGAAAAATTTAACTCGGACCACTTTTGATCTTTATATACAAATAGGTATTTCTAAATAAAAAACACATTTACGAGCGATTTCACGTACATATTTTAAATCCATTTCTTATGGAGATAATCGGCCATGTCACAGAGTTCAATTCCGTTCGGAAGCGGAGTTGAATCTACCTCGAGATGGCGAGCCCTAGCCGGAGCATACACCAGCGCCCCAGCAGTCTGGACACACCTGACAAATTTAGGTATTTTAGTTTTCTTTTTTAGACACCATCTCCTACAAAAATGGGGTGGATTGAATTCCGTTTCCGAACAGAATTGAACTCTGTAACATGGCCGAATAATCCTATTATAATTATTCCTAAACTACTGTACTTACCATCTGTTCGACACCAAATATTACTACATAGTCGTAGGGCTTTAAATCAAATTTCCACAAATCTTTACGAAAAAAACATGTTTCTGAGGATAACCCTTCTCGAAAGGCTGCTATGCGAGACCACCACACAAGCCAGGGATTTAATTCAACACCATCCGATTTAAGTCCACGTTTTGCAGAAGCTTTAAAATTGTAAATTAATCATTATATAAGAACTACAATTTTTGCGGGACTGACATTTTACAACAAACCCAAAACAATTCTTCCATCTCCTGAACCAATGTCCAACAAACGTTTTGTGCTATTACGAGGCAAAAATTTAAGAACGTTGTTGACTTGCTCTGTTGTGGCAGGAACGAACGGAAGACAAACTCTACGAAAAGCTGGAGCTACAAACGAATAACAAATTACAGTCAAACCAATCCCAACACCACCGGTTGCAAATATTAATATTTTGGCGGAATTTGCCAGAGTCCTTGACGGACTTGGATTTGTATCCCTGATAGAAAAATCCATAACCATAATTATACATATGCATAATCAAATGTGTGCAAACAGACTGTTTTACGATAAACATGGACTATCGATAACAATTGAAATCAAAAAGTCTACATGATATCTTTCGTGGTAAGTTTAAAGCATGCCACAGACGAAGGAACATTAATAGAAACATGAACATGATGCACGTCGTGTGTAGCAACGTTTCATGTTGAAATTAGTGTTTTCATTTTGCTCAAATATCAAACATTTTGATATATCGTATATTGTTTTAAACGTTTATTTTTATAAAATAAATAAATAGATAAATATGTTAGATATTTAAAAGTTAAGAAAAATAACAAAAAACTCAAATTAACGTAGGTGGTGCACACCTCGCTTTTATAAATATCTAAATTTTTAAAAAAGAAGTGCATATATATATTTATATTAAATTAAACACTTCTTTAAATTTTAATTTCACAGACCGAACGAATTGTATGTTTTGCAATAAAATGCAATGATTTAAAATTTTTGGCATATGGGCATTAGATGTTCCACTCTTACATATAGATAACTCACTTGAAAGTAGTTGATTTACTTTACATAATGTGGAAAATACTATTTTTTGAACTTAATTTATGCATGCAACCTTGCATTGCTTTTAAAATTATGAACTCCATTCATCAATAGTGATTGACAATTTCGAAAAAAAGGCATTTTAAATGTCAACTACGTGTGAATAAAATTCACATTACAGCTGCTGCGCTGCGCCCATCTTATAAGGAGCGTGTATAAATTTAATACAAAAATTCGAACAACAAATCACTCACAAGCTCGGTGGAAGCACTTTGGAGTGATTTACTTAAAACTACTTAATTTAAAGTCGGTGGAAACATACTATAAAGGAATTAGCGAATGCGCATTCAACTGACCGGGTGACTATTTTCGCCAGTTGGGCGTTACTAAATTTCTTGCTTCTTCATTAGTATGACAGTATCGAGCGCTATTTTCGATTTAATCGTAAGAACCGTAGTAAAAAGTTTACCCATGGTTCAGAATTATCAAAATGCCAAAATTTTTATATTTTAATATACAAGTTGTAAAAGTTTATCGTTAGCGATAATTTACGTATATATGTAAAACATATTTGAATATTTAAAAAAACCTTCTGAAAACTTAAATTTTTGTCGCTTACGAATAAATTGAAAATAGGGCTCGGTATGATATACGCTATTTATTTTGTACTTGCACAATTTATCGTAAATTTGTGTTGAGTCTGCCTTATATTATAATGCCTGGAGAAGCAGCATTTGAAATAAAAGTTTATACTTGCAATTCATTTAAGTTATGCTTGTATACGCAGCTCCCTCGCACTAGCGTAAATTTCAAAACGAATCAATTTCTATAAGGTATTCATTATAATCAAGTCTTACTGTAATACTTATCAAACTATTTTACTGGGAAAATAGTTCACCACCTACCTTATACTACTATTATTTTACAACCAATAACGAGTGTGTTGAATTTACATATGTCGTCTTCTTATCTTTGGCAAGAAAAAAATATTAAATAAAAAAACGTCATGCAAAAAGAGACGACGAACAATAAGTAAAAGAAAAAATAAAACATAATTTTCTAAAAATTATTACAATTACAAGTTAAAATTAGTGACGCTAGACGCCATTTTAACATAAATCATATCAATAAGTTGAAAAAACAATTGAAAGAAGGTGGAAAAAATGACGACGCGAGACAGCGACACATCACTGTGGCTGCATAATAAACTCGGGACATCAAATGATTCGTGGATAAGTGGTTCAATATGCTCCCAGTTAAACAAGGAAGTATTGCGCAACATAAAGGAATGCTTTCCAGATCTTCAAACTCAAGTGAAATTAAAATTATTGTTAAGTTTTTTCCATATTCCTCGTCGTCTTGTGGAAGAGGTAAAAATTTTTTCTTATGTTGGTGAAATTGTGAAAAAATCAAGTTTCGGTTTCAACAACTCACATACACACACTCCCATAAACTAAATTAACCATACAATGAAATCACAACACAAAATACAAAATGTTGGTGAAATAAAGAAATTTAAGAAAAGCAAATGGAAAATGTGTGGTGTTGTAAAAATGTAATAAATATATAAATTGTTGGTGCTTAAACAAGAATTCAATTATTTTTCTTATAAAAACGAATTTAATGCAAGTAATTACTCAGTTTTCGGGTTTATTTTTATACTTTAATGTTTGGATAGTTGATATTACTCTTCGCAATATTATTGTTAACAAATTTCATGTGGAACGTTTATATGATAAACATTTAAGTGTTGACTTTCCCGCCATACACATAAATACATAAGATTGTATTATCATCTTAAACGGGTCAATAAAAAGGCTATAACACCTAAATTTTAAATGATTATAAATGTTTGTTAGTCTGTGCTGTGTTTAGAATTGTATATTTTTGTTTCTTAAATGTTTAAACCTTTATTTGCAGTGGAAGTCGGAACTAGATGAAGTCATTGAAGTTGCTGGACTAGATTCTGAATTATGGGTTTCCATGTTGGCGGAAAGCATGAAGACATTTCCAGCTACCAGCTCGCTCAATACAGAGATCTCGGATTATGAGGACAACCGTCCTATATTCACCGACATGGTTAACGATTTAAGAAAGCTGGTGTCGAAACACAGTGATATAGGCATGTTACCTTTGGAATGTCAATATCTGAATAAAAATGCTTTGGTATCTGTGGTGAGTTAGATTCAGTTCTAGAAATCTGAGAATTGGAAAATAAAATAGGTATTAATATGTAAATATGAGGAGCATTGTATTGCTCTTTTATTCTAAAAATATACATATTTTATTAAATTTTTGGACTTTATGTTAGAAGTATGTACATATATCAATAATTTTGTTTACTCATACTTGCAGGTGGGTCAACAACCGAATACAGTCAAGCATTTTACTATTAAACGCAAACCAAAAAGTACTACTTTGCGTACAGAACTCCTACACAAATCAGCTGACGCTCAATCCTCATTAAAAAAGTCTTCAGCTCCCACTATACCATTAAGATCTCGTGGTATGCCGCGAAAAATGACAGACACTACTCCTCTTAAAGGCATACCTTCAAGAGTACCTACATCAGGTTTTCGTAGTCCCAGTATTAACGCGGCAAATGCACAGCGACCGAATTTAAGTCGTACTCCAGCGGGACGCAAAGATGGAGGTATCAAACTTATTGAACTATCTGAGCAACCTTTAGGATATGCGGCTGCAAAAAAACGCAAACGCGAACAGCAACTGGAAGAACAAGCTAGAAAACAAGAGCAAAAAGCTGCCGCGGCAGCAGCTGCAGCAGCAGCTAATGCAGCAGGCAATATATCGCCGGCTAACAATAACTCTCATAGTGGCAAAGAGGCAAACACTCCAACGACGTCAACTATGACTAATAATAACTTCGAAATAAAGATGGAAAATAATCTTAATCAAATTCAAAGTAGCAATGGCGATTTAGGTCAGGTTTCTGACTCCAAGGACGACATTAAGCCTGTTATTAATGCAGCTCCTATAAAAGTCAAGGAGGATGAGAAACCAACTGCAACTCCGGAGTATGCGCCACCATCATTAAGTTACACCCAAAATACATCTGGAATACTGGAGAGCGTCAATAACTCGCAATTAGAGGATACAAAACCAAGTACGCAGACATTAATTCAGAATATGATGTCAACGCAATCGCCAGAAAAGTCAATCTCCTCACACACTCAACAGCTGCATCAAAAGCAAAAACAACAACACTCAATGAATAGTAACAATAATAATTTAAATCATGTAAATAAACGTATTAAACAAGAAATTAAAATTGAGAGTGAAGAGATATTGGTGCCAGCCAATATCAAAGTGGAAAAGATCGATCAACCAATTTTGACCCAACACATCCAAACGCAAACTTTAGGTCAGCGCATACAACAGCAACAACAACTTCAGCAGCATCAGCAACAAATGCAGCAGCCGACCCAACAGTTGCCTCAACAACCTCAGCAAAGAGTTATTATACAACAACAAGCTTTACCGACTTTACACCAAATCCAGACATCAACTCCCCAGCAACAGCAGCAACAACATCAACAGCAACAACCCACACAACATGTCATTATACGTACTGCACCCCAACAGCAAAAGCAAACTTTGACTGTGCGTCAACAGAATACATCAGCAACACCAATAAAAATGGAAAAGTTGGATATAAAGCCCTTGGTACGTACTACCACTCAGCCAAGTGCCATAATAACACAACAACAGCCAATGCGTCCAGCTACCAACTCTACGTCAGCAAATCCATTGGCCAATTTGCCTAATAATATCTCGGTTAAAATCACGTCTACGAAAACAGGAAAAGTGTCCCAACCTCAAACACAACAGCAGCAGTCGCAGCCGCAAGTGCAACAACAGCAACCTATTTTGATTAACAGTTCAACTCCAGTGATATTGGCTTCAACGCCCTCTCAAACAGCAGCCTTAAGACAAAAACAATTGGCAACGGCCACGGCTTCAACGCAAAATGCCACTCCACAAACTGCCCAGGCTATCAAGTCTATGCCATTGAGTCAACTGAAGAATGCTACTAATAGTGGGCCGGTGATCATTTCACAGACCATTATACAACCGGCCAAGAGAGCACAGAAACAGCAACAGCAACAGCAGCAGCAACAACAGCAGCAGACATCAAATCAACAACAAAAAACTCAAATAATTCAACAAAAACAACAACAGCAGCCTACCACAACAACCACACAATATATATTGACACAACAACAACAACAACAGCAACAACAACAAGCGCTACCGACTTTAACAACATTTACACCAAATCGCCAGCATCAAACCTCGTATCAAACAACCTCATCAACAGCCCAAACGCCAACATCCACGAAAATATTGTTGAAAACTTCACCCAGCTCTTCGGTGGTCATACGCCAACAGCAGCAGCAGCCTCAACAGCAAACGATAAGTGTGGGAGCTGGAAATCCGCCACCACTTGTAGCCACATCGTCCTCTACCACCACAACGCAACCGAGACTCTTGAACATACAAAACGTTCAGCTGCCAAATCGACCAGTTACCATACAACCTGCTTCTCAAGCTGCCCAACAGCAGCACATACAAGCCCAGTTACAACAGCAGCAACAGCAGCAGCAACACACCCTGGTCTCCAACAATATCGCCACCCAACAGCCAAAATTGACACAAGTTCTCATGCAGCAAGGAAACGCCAACTCAATTTCTGCTCAGTCTGTGGCAGGCGGCGTTAATGCCAACGCTAAAAACAAAACAATAATTCTAACACAGAAAGGTGTTATTTTACGCAATATTGGGGGCGATATGTACCAACAGATCCCCATTAGCAACGTTAGCGGCTTGCAATCCCTTGGCACAGGTGCGACTACACTGATGACAACTGCGGCTGGTCCGCCCGGACTTGTAAAGACGACAACAGCAACCACAATGCAACATCATCCAACCCAAACAATAACATTGCAACAACAGCAGGGAGGACAGGCCTCAAAACAATTGACCACCATAATACCACAACAACAACATTTGATTGTACAACAGCAACCACAAGCAACTACCAGTATAATAACAAATGTATGTGCGATTTATGATTCCATATAATAATTTTGATATAATTAAACAATTTTTCTTTATTTTCAACAGCCTTCGTCGCAGCAAACAATTATACGACCGGTAATAACGAACGTACAAAGTGGTTTGACAACGTTACCTGGCGGTTTGACATTGATTCAAAGACCTGGCCAACAGCCACAGCTGGTACAAGTGCAAACTACACCGGTTCAACAACAGCAGACTCAATTACAACGCACTATTGTGTCGCAGCCAGCCATGCAACAGCAGACACAATTGCGTCCTCAACAAATAGTGATGCAACAGAAACCGGCAACACAGCGTTTAATAACAACAACAGGTGGTATGTCGACATCAGGTACACCACAAATTCAACTCCAACGTACCCACATCATACAAATGCCTCAGCAACAACAGCCGCAGCAACAGCAACAACAGCAGCAAACTCAAGCTGCTCCCCAGCGTAAGGGATTGTCATTATCGGTACGGCGCATATACATACATACTATTACAGTATAAGTGTAACATTTTTATTTATCATTATTTTTTATTTTTATTGTTTTAGAATGAACATGTCCACAAAGCCCATGAAATGTTTCGCAAAGCAAATCGAGTGTCGCGTCCTGATAAAGCTCTAATTTTAGGCTTTATGGCTGGTTTGCGTGAAAATCCTCGACCAAATTCAGAAAATGTGATTGTAATCAAGTTGGGTGAAACGGAGGTAAGTGACGTTCAAAGGTATCATACACATACAAACATACATACATATATTCTATATATCGTCATCTGAAATGCAAAACCACGTAACTAACAAAATATTCAAAATCGTATTTTTAATCAATTATTAAGTATTACATCGAAACACATGTCCCTACAAATTTTCGAACATTTATCATAGCCATCCGCTCCATTAAATATGTAAATGAAACTACTTCTGTCACTTGAATATTTTTTTAAAGTTTTTTTCTATCGTATAAAATTTAAAAAGTGAATTTAAGTGATTTAGCATTTCCTCAAACGATATGTACACATAAAATAGTAACGTGACAGACTGCCCATACCGCTGGAAGTATAGGGTTGAAATTTGGAATGCGGTTTCACCTCCCGATGTATACATCCACTAAGACTGTTTTTTTTAGAAATTCGAATGCAACAGGTTAAGCAGTGGGAAAACCGAAAATCGTCCAATCGTCAGAATGCTATTTTTGGCACCCAAAATCGTCAAAATGACGATAAATCGTCAAATCTGGCAACCGTGCCTAAAGTTACTAAATGTGAGCTTACTACGTTCGAAAGCAATATCCTGAAAAGAATTTAAAACAAACATTCTTCTTTGAAAAACAAGCTATGTCACCAAGTAACGTAACGTGAAAAATGTGGACTTTTCTGTGGAAATCCCCATATATAAATTTGTTACTATTTTTATCCACCCAAATGATATGGGTGTCAAATGAAAGAGAATTTCGAGAAGATAACATAATAATGAAATCGGGCAAAGCACCGATATGGCGGACGCCCTCAATTTGCGGACCACTACATTTTGTCTAGTCCCATGATATGGATATGAAATGAAAGAGATTTTTGAGAAGGAAACATAAAATATAGTGAAACTTGTGCAAATAAAACGTGGTGGGCGCCAAGAAATGGCATACCACTACTTTTTTCCCAGTCCCATTATGTGCGTGTCAAATAAAAGGGATTTTTGAGAAGAAATTGTACTTTCATCATCTCGAAAGCTTAAATATACAGAAAGCGCATAAATAGAACATTATGAAGGTAGTTTTTTAACAACAAGTCTTCTAATAAAATATTTAATAACTCAGTCAATTTCTAAGGAATTTTTTAACAAAAACCTGCGAATTACTCTAAATTAAAAAAATAAACGGTATGGTTGCAGTACAAAAAACTGTCTGAAAAAAGATCCAAAATCGAAAAGAGTCGAAGAAAATTGAAAAAAATACACACATATATGTATCTGAAACTTACTGAAACAAAATATATATGGTTCGAAATGTCTTAGCCTCTGCTTTCTAAATCCGTTTATAAATTTAAAATCGGCTTATGCTCAACTTAGTTAAAGTGAAAGTACATAACACGCGTTCAATGCGCTAGTGCGATACAAACTTCTGTCAAAAAAGTTGAAATAGTGTGTTTTCATAAGGCAAGTTACATAAAGAAGTTTGCGATGCGCGTACCTCGCAAAAAGTTGAACATTCTTCAACTTTCACGCGTTGTATACACAATGACAGCTAGTGTTGCCAGATTCACATGCTAATACACAAACATTATTAGAAATTAATTTTTTTATTAAACAATGGTTAAACAAATGCATTTAATATTTAAAGAAAAAAAATCGTAAATGCAAGACAAAAAAATAGCCGGCAAAGGCTTGAAATTTTAAAACTAAAAAATCCTCAAAAGCGTGGTGTGTAACTTTGCATTTTTATAGCGTTAAACGTTTAACAAGCAAGAAACGCGTTGCCACTTTAGTACGACAAATTTCTGCAGTAATAATTTGCAAAATACTCACTTTACTCTCTCAATTTGAGTTATCATTTACTGTACATATTTTTGGTAAACGAACGCAATTTAGTAAAGTGCAGTAAAGTCCAGGCTGCGTTTACATCTGGCATTTCTTGTGTGCCATGTGCCCAAAAAAGCGTAACCACTAATTACTAATGAAAAAGTGTTGGATTCGGACATGTATTTATTGATTTAAACTGTTTCCAATCATGCTGGATTCTATAAAATTGTCTATTAGTTATGTATGAAACTGTTTAACTTAATAAATACGTGTATGAGTCAAAAAAGTTTCTCATTAGTAATTAGCGGTTACGCTTTTTTTACGCATGTGTGGCACATGGCACACAGATGTAAACCCGGCCTAATATGCAACATCATTTGACAACTGAATTTGAACGTAAACAAATTGAATTTTTATTTATTTATTTATACATATTATACAAAGTAAATTTGCATAATATGGTTGCACAAATATGGGCGGAGTAACTAGACCATATGCCCAAGATGTTATTAACAGTATTTTAAAATTTTCAATTAGTCAAACTTTGTGTGAAATATCCCTGTAATAAACGCCAAAATTTCGAAATGTAAAAGTCATATTAAATCTAATATTTTGGATTAATTAATTTATTGCAGGAAAAAGTGCAACAAGAAGATGGACAAACTGCATTATGTTTAGTTGAGTCTCATATACGTTTGGATTATAATACAGGCGAATGGAAAACATTCCAAAATTACAGACGTCTTGATCAAAGTAGTCAAAGCTCTGGCGATAGCGGCGGAAGTGGAGCCGCCAGTAATGTCATGCAGACACAAAATTCCGTGGTCATATAATGAATAAGGCCCGCAACATCAACGGGCCCTTCAACATCAAAAAGAAATCTTAAGAAATGAAAACAAATATAAAAAGAACAAAGAAAATGTCGATGAAATACTTTTGTAATTAAAATCCACGCGCATCATAGGGAAAGCTTAGTAAAAAGCGCTTACCACATAGAACTCATTGAACTCATTTATCGCTGAAACAATGTTCAACAAACATATTTATGCTATTACACATATTAACGGACTCCTTTCTTTAAACGATTACACAACTAGTTATTCGAAGATGAGGAAGCAGCAAAATGTCATTATTTGTAATCATAATAATAATCATCATCATCAAGATTAGAATACAAACTACATAATACATACTTAAACATCTCCAATGATACAATGACAACAAGTTAACTTCTAAATTAGTAAAACTAAAAATGCAGTCAAACATCTTACAATTTATACCAGCATCAACACATTCAAAATAGAATTTGTTTTTATATAGATAAGCATTTTTTTAAACAACTCCTTTATATAATATTATATTACGTTGCAAACATACAATTTTCATTATTTTGCCTTTGTACCAACCAATAAAGAATTATTATATACAATTTGTGAGAATTTTTAAATTACAAATTAAAATACATGCATACATATGTATGTACATATTTATGTGCATACTCGTATATTTGAATTATGTATTACAAAACCCACATTTAGTACGAAAATATTTTAATTTATTCTCTCGTTTTTTTTTTGAAAGATCTTTATATCATTTCACAATTCTTTTGAAACTTCGATAATTTTAAATTCTCTTTATATGGAAATACAAACGAAAGAAAACGTTCATTAATAATATATAGTTGTACAAAAGAAGAAAAAAAAAGAAATAAAAAAAAAACATAAACCCTGGTAGTTTATTCATAACGCTTAGATTTATATAAATATTAAAAACACTATATAAATATATATACATACATATATATATATATATATATATATATATATAAATTATATAATAAGACATCAAAATACTATATAAAACCTATTAATGTCCTATCCTATATAGACATTCTCTTATTAATTTTTACCCCAATTCGTATTAGTCTTTCTTGTTTTATTTCAAATTTCTGCTAAACTCTCAAAAAGTCTTGTTTTATTTTTAGTAAAATTTCTTTAATGCTTAAACAGCATCTTTTGCAATATATATATATTTCAAAAAAATTTTATTACACATGAGCTAACTATAGCGTATTTTTTCAAAATAAAAGTTCTCATTTTTAATAAAAATAGAGCAGAAGAATCCAAATCATCTATAATTCAAAAAAAAAAGAAAAAAAAGGGAGAGAGTTTGAAATAATATAAACAAAATTATTTAAAATAAAACAAAATCTACAATAATTTGGCTTACATGTTAAAACAAACATTAAAAATTAAAAAAAAACTAACATGATTTTAAATAAAAACTTATTAATATTTTGTCAATTTTTGTTTTCAATAAAAGTATACAGCAATCAATTCAATCAGTTTAATTCATTGAGTGTGAAAATTTCGATTCTAATAAACTAACTCGAATAATTTTATATTTTTTTCCCTTATTTTTACGGTTCTCTCTTTTCCCGGGGAATACTTTGAACTTTTTTTTAGAGTTCAAAGTATTCGCCGGAAATTTTTTTCCTTATCCCATTTCCCCTATTACGAATTATAATTTCCCTGGAAAAGAGATTCCGGGGAAAAAAGTAAATATTCTAAATATGACGAAGAGGGAGAATTTTTTTTGCGCGTTTTCTCCCCAAACATTTTGAAGGAAAGATATTCCGGGGAAAAAAAGTAAATATTCTAAATATGACGAAGAGGGAAATTTTTTTGCGCGTTTTCTCCCCAAACATTTTGAAGGAAACTAATACAAAAATTAAAAATCAAATAAAAAAATGTAAAGCTTAAATAAGCACCGGAATGTTATATTTCCTACTTGTTTTTTGGAGGGGCAGGATTGGTTTTCCCAGGTAAAAGATAGCAGCCTTCGTGGTGGGCCAAATATCTGAAAGATCTGAGGTCTTCGATAAGAAGATTGCTCAATAGGGCGAAACTCTCAGACAGGATTGAAGATTGGAACATACATATGTATGTATATAAAATGTTGTACAATAGGTACATGGGTGATCTCAAAAGGGCGAAAAAAGCATTATGGAAGAAATACTGTGAGGAGATTGACGGAATCCAGATCTGAGTCACTTTCTATTCTGATGAATACTCAATTCCCTGGATGTAGGCAATGTTGCAGAATGTCCCAGGGCGTGTACTACTGTCTGTGGTGAGTATCTTTAATATATGCTTGATTAGGAGTTTTACGCCGTAAGGCTGAAGAGAGGTTAGGATCATCAAAGGGTGTAAAGCAAGCCACTCAAAGCCGAAGGATTTCAGACTGATTAGTCTTTCGTAGCTTATTTTGAAAATATTACAACGACTGATTGATTTGCATCTAAGAAACACAATTGATACCCACGTCATTAGTGGCGCTCAGCATACCTATCGAAAATGCAGGTCTGTTGAGAGTGCGCTTCATGGCGTGGTTAGGGTTATAGAGAGAGGACTCCAGCACATTCTTAGACATTGAGGGAGCCTTTAATAACATCAGTATAGAAGATATTAGGGAGTCGCTGGAGACTCAGTGAGACAGGGTTCACAACCTTCTAGTGCAGTGGATAGTTATCATAATTAGCAGCAAAATCGTCAATTCGAGTATGAGAAGGGGAAAACTGAGGAGATTAGTAACAAGAAGTTCACCATAGGGAGGAGTTTTATCGCCTCTACTGAGCTTCTTGACAATGAACGCAATTCTTAGGCGTTTTAACAGGAGCATAAGGAAGTTAGTTGCTTTTGCGGATGACGTGGTTTTACTGGTAACGGGAAAGTTTCTTCCCACCGAGCTAGTTCTTTTTACCAGGATATACAAAATAGATAACTTTGCACTGCATAGGATGGGAGGGTTAGAGCTGAGCCTAGCAGAGGGAGCGAAATAGTTGTGTGTTTTTCTAGATAGCCAGCTCTTTTGGAAAAGGAACACGCAGAAAAGGCTAAAGAAAGAGCTCAATGCCTACTACACATGCATGAACTCCATATGAAGCAACTGGGGTCTGCAAATGGATTTACATATCGGTTGTCAGACCGGCTATTTCCTATGGTTGTGTGGTATAGTGGAAGGCATTGAGAAAGGAAATTCACAGGAGAATACTTGCTAATGCTTAGACGTGTGCCTCGCTGGGCATTACAAGTGCTCCGAGAAGCACACCTCAGGCTGACTTCGACGTCATTCTTCACCTATTTCCTATAGAGGACTTTGTAGTGAGAACGCGACTAAAAGTCTTCTTAGGCTCGTTGAATCAGGTTCGTTGAGGACAGCAAATAGGTCATACATCAAACTTAAATAAGATCAGTTTTAGTGATCCGCAACCATTGGGTTTACGGACTATAAGGTAGTTGAAATTGGTTTTAGTAGAACACATCACTGGTAATTCCGGATAGAGACTATATGGTCAAATCCGATAAGCTATATGAGGGTAGTGCAGTCTTTAAAGACGGGTCAAAAATGGGGAAGGCACAGGGGCTGGTGTCTATATCTTGGGAACGAACATTCGTAGTTCTTTCAAACTGCCGAACGTTTTCCAAGCTGAAATCTTGGCGATCCTCAGGGCCAAGGAACTAGTGGCAAGAAATGTGGCTGGTGCAGCGCCAAAAACTTAGAAAGGACACAATGTCAAATCGAATCTTATTAGCGACTGTAGGAGAGCCCTCAACTTATTTAGGGATATACGAGGTCTGATCAAAAAATAACTGTTATTTTCAAATTTCGTGAGTTACTTATGTTCGATTTTCGCATTTTTTTCTGTTATGTTGGTACACATGTCTGTTATATATGTTGGCAATATCACCCATTTTGGATTGTCAGTTTGTTTTTGACAGATAAAAAGGTTAGACGTATTTTGGTGTGCTCTTCGATTTTTTACTAAATTTTGAGCAAAAACAACGTCGCATGGACATCGCTCAGGAGCTGTTGAACATCGTCAACGACGATCCGAAATCGAAAATACGTAACTCACGAAATTTGAAAATAACGGTTATTTTTTGTTCAGACCTCGTATATAGTGTCAGACTATGTTGGGTTCTTTGTCCCAGCAGTGTTGAGGGAAATGAAATTGCCGATAAGCTGGCAAAAATAGGGTCGGCGTTAGATGACGGAATGTGTGACAAATCAAAGAATTAATTATCAAAACAAAAATATTCGCTAAAGTACTATCGTAAATTAAAAAAAGTGAATATTTGCAAAAGCGAACTATTCGCGGAGAAGTGTCGAAACTAATTGTGTATGAATTAACTTTTCGCCAACTATTTATAAATAATTGGCAAACTATTAAAATGAAATAAGTAAAGATTTTATTAGCGAATACTTAGCGATGATGTTATAGTTATTCGTCTTAGATATTGCTAAAGATTCGTTGTTGATATCACAAGCGAACTTTCGAGATCGAAAGATTTGCTGCCACAAACTAAGTGACGAGTGAGCTCTGAGAGGTTTTTCCGTTTCAATAGCAATAGTCGTTTGCGAATGTTTTATTCGAGAAATGTGTGGCAAAAGTTCGAAGTCGATATTATATTGTTTAAGCATCACCAGGGTTACTCGCATTTTAATCTTTAACTAATTAAATTCGAACCATGTTTGATTAATTGTATTTTTATATTTTTATGAAATTTATTTGAAAATGTATGAACTAAAATTAAGCTTAACAACTATTAAAAGATATACACACATGCATATGTACATACATATATACATTCAAATGCATGTACGTAAATATTTATATACATACTCGTATGTGTGAATGTTCACATAATAACATTTTATAAAATAAACTTTTAACTTAATCTAATTAACATCAAAAATCAATGCTAATGAAAATCTAAAAAAGAGAAACTAAAAAAGGATACGAATGAAAAATGTCTTGAAATACGAAACGGTTTATGGAAATCTTTTGCGCAGGTACTCTTATGGATACTTGATTATAAATTAAATACTAAACGTTGGAGTATGAGTGTTTTTGTCATTGTTTTTTCTCTCTTGTCTTGTAAGTCATGTGTGAGATTCTAAAGAAAGTTTAGTGTTTTAATGAGATATCAACAATTTCTAAATACTGAATAACTGTTAAAATTTATTAAAACTTGTTGAGTTTTTAAGGTGTCACTTCTTTCCAATGAACAATGGCTCTCTGGGAATCGGGAGCCTTGCCAAAGGGGCGTGTGCCATCAGAGTAAACATATTCATTGACTTGGTAGTCCAATAGGGTTTTATAATTGTAGACATCGTTACCCAATTGCTAAATGAAGAAAAGTAAATAAATTGAAAGAATTTATATCGATTTATTTGTAAATGCTTAAAATTTAAATGCATACCTGCGTCAACGGACTGGTATTGGTTGTTAAAATTCCAGCAAACTGTTTAGCTTTGGCCAGTTTTAAAACTTCGTGTTCCATAAAGTGCATGCAGGCTATATTTTCTTGAGAATTTAAGTCGGCATGTGTGCCCATCATAAAGGAATGCAGAATTTTGTTCAAACCCTGGGGTAAATAATTATCTCTGCAACATAAAATTGAAACAGGCGTTAATATACAAAATTATTTTAATTATAATATTAAGTACCAACCTAATGGGTCCTTCAACGTATTCTAAGAATTCAAACACAATTACTAGTTTGGATTTTACATCAACCTCGGGCTCATTACGTCCATCAAAATTTAAGGCGGTACCAATAACTCTGTCTGTGTTGTGGTCATAAACCACAAAACTTAAATCATTTTCAACTAAATCATTCCAAATTTCCTAAAAGAGCAAAATTTTAATGTACAAAATTTACCAAATAGCCAATAAAAATAAAAATAAATCGTATATACCGAAATTATGTCACTATAATCTGTGCGCAATATATCAGGCTTAAGCCATTGCTCCAAATCGGCCTTGCCATAAAAACTATCAACAATAATTCTGAAGGAAGAAAGGAAAAAGAGATATGTTATAAACTATATTCTTATATGTAGCATGTTCTTTTGCAATGTACTCACTGTATGACATCATGTTTATGTGAATATTGCAGCGGTATAGCTTCAAGGTCCAAATGGGGACAAGCACTTATCCACACCTCGGTGTCTTCCACCATATTTATCTCACGATCCTTGGTCATGCTTTGTAATATTTCACCTAAATTTTTGGCCGTTATAAATTCCGATATGCCAATACTGTAACCCTTTTCCCTAAGTAGAGTCACTGTGTAAATTGAATTCAAAGAGTTACCGCCCAACTCATAAAAATTGCTGTGTGGTGTCAGTGTAGTTCTAGTCGAACGGCCAATAACACTTCCTACTGTCTCAAATAAATCCTCGGCTACTGGTCTCAGCTCGTCTGGTATTTGGGTGTAATCAAAGTCCAAGACAATACTTGCATCTCCTTCGTTATTGTTGGCCGTTTCATAGAGTTTTAACAAAGATTGGCGATCAACTTTGCCATTGACCAGCAAAGGTACTTGTTCGATTAACACCACTTGAGGTATCATATAATCGGCCAATTTATCTTTTAGTTTAGCTTCCAATTGTAGTTCTGTTATGAGAGGGGCATCATCGCGCAGTTTGACAAATGCCAATAGGGCTTGGTCCACCAGACC